>OY728148.1:174248518-179248518 GCA_963277665.1 Viscum album
CCGAGAGTCCATTTTAGATCCGTAACCTGTCAAATCAAAGATCCCAAAATGCTCTTCAACCTGCAAGGTGAAAGAGTCCAAATGGACAGATGGATCAGAAGTTATGACCATTTTAAAAAAGCTGACGGAGAATGGGTGCTAGAAACGAGACATTGAAAAACATAACAAACCCGATACCCACTAAAAAGGCCATAACATATGATCTAGGAGTGCATATGGGTGCCGCGACCAGTCAAACTGAAGCTCATGGAACGAGCTATGATCTGGCAGGTGGAGGAGGCTGAACTGACATGCGGATCGAATGTTAGGTCTGTTTGAAGATAAGTTTGACGGGACACCGGTGACAGAAACAGGGTTTTGGAGGCCTTCAGAGGGGTTTTTGGGGTCAAAAATATGATAGAAGCTTGTTTTTGTTGAACTGGTGCGTAGCTCTCTTTGCTGGCTTCGATTTGATATGTGGTAGAGCCCAAACGGACACCCAGAGCGAAAGTTATGGCCATTTGAAGTTGGAGAACTTTTTTCAACTTTTTTATAACTCTAATATCTTCCACACCTTAGACCGTCTCACGGTTTTGATTATATGGGCCTCTAGATCTCTTCATGAGCTTCGATTTGACTGGTCGTGGCGCTTCAACGGACGCCTGGATCAAAAGTTATGGTCGTTTTAGTGATTTCGGGGTTTCTCACGTGTTTTTATTTTTTTCATTTCATTTCGCGGCGGTTTTACCGAAACCGCCGCTATTTTGCGGCGGTTTTTTAAAAAACTGCCGCTAATCCTTGAATAAAATTTAAAAAAAATAAAAAAAAATAATTTTTTTTCCCGTTTAGCGGCGGTTTTTTCGCGGCGGTTCTTAAAACCGTCGCGAAATGGCGGCCCGAAAACGCGTTTCACGGCGGTTTTTAAAACCGCCGCGAAAAAACCGCCGCTAAACGGCAGTTTTCTTGTAGTGAGTAAAGCAAACAAAGTGGTAGATTCTCTATCTAGAAAGGATCTATTGACTTTATTTTAATGAGAATTGGTAAGGATCAAATATTCATAAACTTGAAAATAATGGACATGGGAATAATGAAGGAAGGAAAAACATTATTCCTTTCTCAAATGATTACAAAAACATCCCTTATAGAGAAGATAAAGGATAGTCAATGAGATGATGTAGAAATATTAAAGAAAATGGAAGCTATAAGAAAAGGGAAATCCTCAATGTTCAAAATTGATGAATGAGGAGTTATAAAATTCCGGTCATGATAATGTGGACTATCAAATCCCAAGATAAATAAAGAGCTATTGAATGATACACATATCTTAACCATTTATATACAACTAGGGAGGACAATGATGTATTAATATCTTCAAGAGAACTATGGGTAGAAAAATATGAACAAAGAGATCACTGAATTTACAAAAAAAATTATGATATGTTAGAAAGTGAAGGATGAAAGGAAAAAGTATATAGGGATGATGTAGCTATTACCCATACCTATATGGAAATGAGAAAATAACACTATAGACTTTGTCCTCAGTGATCCAAATACATTAAGAGGAAACAATTCTATATGGTTTGTGGTGGATAATCTTACAAAGACTACTCAATTAATTTCAATTTGAGAGGACTTATCCATCAATAAACATTTAAGGATATACATCAAAGAGGTTCTGAGGCTGCATGAAAAACCACCATCAATTGTATCTAACTATGATCCATGATTTATCTCCAAGTTCTAGAAGAGTCTCAAACATGATCTAAATACTAAGTTGAAGTTCAGTATTTCTTATCACCCAAAAACTGATTGAAAATATGAGTGGACTACTTATATATTGGAAGACATGTTGGGAACATGTTTGATGGACTTAAAAGGAGTATGAGATCAACATCTTCCACTGGCTGAGTTCTTGTAAAATAATAGTTTTCACTCAAGTATCCAAATGATTCCTTATAAAGATCCTTATGGTAAGAGGTATAGTTTACCTACATATTGGGATGATTTTGGGGAATGAAAGATATTGGGACCTAAAATCATTGATGAAATAATAAATAATGTCATGACCATTTAGAATCACATATGGACTACTTAGAGTTGACAAAAGATCCATGTTGACAATTTTTGAGGAGACTTAGAGTTTAAGTTGAAGGAAAAAGTGTTTCTATGCATATATAAATGGAGTATATTCATGATATTTAGGAATATGGGAAATATAATCCCCATGTACGTTGTCCCCTTTGAGATTCTCAATCTCCTTAGAGTTGTGACTTATCGACTAGCACTCCCACCAACCATTTCTTAAGCACGTGACACATTCCATGTATCTATCCTAAGGAAGTACATACTAGATATATCACATTTATTGAAATCATAGGTGGTATAACTATAAAATGAACTACCTTATGAGGTGTATCCGATTAAGACATTGGACCATAGAGATAAATTCCTACGTAACAAGACAATTCACATAGTCAAAATACTAATGTGGAACCATAAATATGAAGATGCAATCTGGGAACTAGTGGAAGCCATAAAGTAGAAGTAACCTAACTTGTTTTGATCATTTTATGTAATATAAATTTTTTATGGTGAAATCCCTTAGGATTGGAAGAATGTAATACCATGAGTTTTTTAAAAAGAAAATCATGTTCGATAGCATATGCAACATGTAACACCGAGCCTAAATGAACCATGATTATATATGACTATTATAACATAGCCATTAAATTGGAAGGTATTAATAGAATTGAGTCAATTATGAAATATACATAAAGGTCATAATAAATATATTTTTGTTGATAAATTACAAGGAAATAAACACTCATTTTTTAATGAAGACATTTTATTCTTTAAAAAAATACGTATTTTTCAAAAATGATTTTTTTTTGTTTTTTGAGAAAAAAATTTAAAATTAATTTATTGAAATTTTATAAAATTTATTTTATAAAATTAAAATCATTTTTTTAAATTATAATATCAAAATTGACTTTGGGTGAAGTTTTGGTATTTTTCTAAAATGATTGATTTTTTAGTAAATAGTGAAAATTATCAATTTTTGAAATACTATCATTTATTTTCATTAAATAAAGTAATTTAAAAGTACCATTATATTTATAATTTGGTATTAAATTGAAATATAAACCATTTTATTTATAATAATATAATTACATTCATTCAAATAAATAATCTTTATCGTATTTATATAAGTTTATTTTAATGCTTAAAAACACAGTTTTATGCAAACTATTTTTAAGTGCATAAAGTTTATCCTTTTCGATTAATTAAAATAATCCTTAATAAATAATGATTTAAATTAAAATCATATATTAAATATCTATTAATATGAATTTAAATTCATACAATGTTTATTACTATTTATATATTTAATGTAAGAACATCTTATCTTGAAAAATGTATTTCTTGAAAAACTATTTTCGACACATTTTATTGGTTTTTTTAAATTAAATTCTGCCACTTTGGTTAATTTAATTTTATAAAATTTATTCCATATTTTTAATCATAATAATTAATATTATTTATTAATTTTAACTTATTTTTTGGTCTTAATGATTAGTAAAAATTAATTACCAAGGTTAAAAATAAAATAACGTTTTTCACATTACATGTACTTGTGTTGAAATTAATTTTCCAATCACATATGATTTCTATTTGATAAATTATATTTAATATTTATAATAAGTGGGTAAAATTATATAATAATTCTAATATTATTTTTTATCTTAAAGGATAAATTACCTTGGTAAAAACTAGTTATTGTGGTGATAAAAACTAAAATGGTAAAAGTGAGTAACCATGAAGTTAAAGGGAATTACATGTCTAAAAAATGTTTTTTTTATGTTTGAGGTGTTTATAGACCTTATATTCCTTCGAATCATTTATTTATCAATTATTGAGGCACTTAGATTAAGGGCGACTCCCCATTTTTGAATAGTTTTTGATATTTACCAAAATGTCACTCATTCTCACTGATAAAAGGGAACCTCCTCTCATCTTTTATTCACAATTAAAAATCCTTTTGGTACAAAAAATACCTACCGAAATATTTTAATTACTTATATTATCATTTAATATAGGACTTGGTTTGATTATAAAACCCTCATCGGAAGGATTTTAGTGAAAACATAAAGAGGTTGTCTAAAGAAGAGGTATTGTTCTTAACCGAGTATTTTGTTTTATTTAATAGTCAATCCCTTTAAAAAATTATTAATTCATTATTATATAATATCATTAGTATCTCCCATATACTGATATGTTATTATTTTAATTTCATACCCTACATCTACTTCCTCTTCTATAAAATGGGAAACAAAACCATCATTCGTGTGTACAATAACCTACCGCCTCAGGAACTGATGTAATTCATTTTCAATAATTTCCTATCATGGATATACAGGATTATGGATTTAGTATATATATATATATGATATTAATTAAAATATTTACTGTTCTTTAAAGTTAATATATAATATATTTTCTTACATTTCCATTCATAGAAAAATGATAATGTTTGTGCATTCATGTGGATTACCACCTCCAAGAACCAATGTGATTCATTTTTCATTATTATATCAAATGTATGGAATATATAAGTGTATTTAAATAAATACTATGATATTTATGATATAATTATCATTATATAATGATAAAAAACTTATATTCTTTCCATCATGATTGTTTAAAAAAGGAAATGTTACTCATTCTTACGTATGAATTACCGTTTCTATGATTTTAACGTAGTTAATTTTTCATAACCATCCTTTCTGATTAGTTTAAAAAATATAATTGATGCATAAAAATTATAATTATAACATTATTATTATTATTTATATTATTAAATAATAATAAATTTGACCTTATTAAACTTTACAGATTTATTTTTAACATATGAGTTGAACATCATCAAAACATGTAACTTGAACCTAAATGATTAGGTAATTGAATACAACATGATAATAAATAAAATAAAAGTAATGATAAGTTTGAAAAAGGTTCACAAACAAGTAAATAATTAACATAAGTTTATTATCTATAAATATAAAGAAAATGAATGACAAATTGGGCTTGAGGTATGGGATCTCTCTAAACCACCCTTTTCTTTGGTTTATGACCATTATCCCTCTAACTCACTTTCCATATATATTTAAATTTATATAATGATTATAAATTATGTATATATTTCTCACACATATATAACTAACTAATTTTCTCTTTCTTTTATGGGGTAATACATGCCTTATCTTCATTTCTCAAATGCCTTGATTATGAAACTTCCTTTGATTGTGATATGAGGCAAGATTATGCAACCCATTTTATTTCCATGTGTAATTTTTATGCTTATTCATTATAATTAAATTTGTTTTTGTGTCACGCAATAGTCATGAAGATGTTATGATGGGTGTTCCAAGATAGTGTTCTAATGCGTTGGGTAAATCTTTAGTCTCATGATACATTATGTATGGGATTAGGGAGTAAACATAATCTATTGTGGGAATTTTTACACCATGTGATATTATATAGGTAGTTAGCCTTGAATCATGTTTATGTCATGTTATATGTTGTTTCAAATTTCCTATGTTACCATGATCTTATGATACCATGTTATTTATGTTATTATTTTATGTGATTAATCATGATCCTTCTATTTTGTGATATTTTATTGTACCTTTGACCCACATGTATGTTACCTTATCATTTTTATTACCTTACTTGGGTTTTTAACTCACCCCTTTATTTTATGTATTCCATAGGTTATCCTATGAAGTTTTAGGATTTAAAATGGATTTTGGATCTTTTTTTAGAAAATAAAATTAGGATATCATCTTTTATGTTTTCTTTTGAGGTATTATGAACTTAGTTTACCAAATACACTCAGCCTCATGATATTTGGGGTTGTAATTATTGGATATTTATATTTAAATATCATGTAATAATATGTGTAAAAGGCTTGGGTTGATGTATAAAACCAATCCCTTGATTAGTCCCTTCTCATTTTCACATATATCCAACTTGAGGTGCCCTGAGACTGGGACACCCAGATCATATGATAAAAACACACACTTTACCATTATATTTGATACACATCCTTAATTAAAAGATCTTTAACAAATAATGTAACATTTATATTTGAATAACCTTTTTATGGTTATAATTTTAGATAATTATGAAATTATTTAACTAGTATAACCATTTTCTTTCTCATTAAATTTATATTTATCCAAATACATAGGAAATAACATAATCCATAATAACTCTTTAACGTATCTCATAAATTCTCCACATAATATAAAATTATTATAAATTTTATACTTTATTATTATACTCATAACCTAGGTAAATGGATATATAAGAAGGGGAGAGCTCAAACATTATGTAAGGGTAAACATAAGAAAAAATAATCACTAATCATAGATGAGTATAAAATGAGCATATGGTTATAATCATGATACATAAGAAAGTCATACAAAAAAACTTAGTTCAGAAAACATGAATCAGGGATTAATGTTTGCAATAATATAAGACTTGAATCAAAAGAGTGTGAAAACATAAAACAACAATAATGATCCCTTTGAATATGCATAAGAGTTTTTCACAACAAGGAACTGTCTCATAACCTAAAATGAAAGGCAACATAGAAATGTGGCATGACCATAAGAATCATAAAACCTTGTGAGTAAATTCATTATAACCATGGATTTGTGAACAAATAAATTATGTACATGCATTATAATGTGAGAAAAATTATTATGTCCATGCATTTATGAACAAACTCATCATGTCTACTCATTTCTATCTCATTAGATATCAATCATTAACCAATGAATTTGAGGGAAATATAAGACCTCTCTTAACACCATCCATATATATGAATTACTCTTAAAAACCAATCATTCTATCATAAAGAAACCATTGAAATAAAATTGGGTTCATATCCTTTTCAAAATGGCTTCACATAAGGGATCGTTCATAAATTCATTAATAAAAATAACATGATAAGCCCACTAAAAAATGGGTATTCAATGAAATCAAGTAAATTTCATGGTAAATATCATCAATTTGAGGTAATGAAGAATATGTTATTTACAATATATATATATATTTATATATATAATGTTAACAATGTTTATTCAATGATTTTACCAATCAATAAATGTATATAAATCAATGTGAACACCAATTATTAAGGAAGGTAAAATAGGGTATTCTAAGAGAAAAGGTATTGAAAGGAAAATCATTCCTATATTTAGTAGAGGATTAAAAAATAAAAAAAGTAATGGATTATTTATTTGTGAGAAAATAACATTAATTAATCCAAAAATTAAGGAATTTTTCTTGTATCATTTTAATAATGTCCTTTATCAAACATAAGATATGTCAAAGGACAATAACTTAAATGATTTTTTAATAGTTTTAGAAAAAAGTCAAATTAAAATAAGAAAAATCCTTGTCTTTTTGAAAGAATTTAAGTTTTTTTTATTAAAATAGGGGGAAAGTTTTTTCTTCTAGAAACCATTAAAATGTAAAAAAAAAATTCTTATAAAATGACAAAGGTAGTGGAATGATATGATCATAAGGAAACGTTAAGAGATAATATTATTATTGAAAATGAATCATATAGAAAATTTTAAAATGATTTTAATTTAAAATATTTGAAAATAAATTAATGTTAGTTTAAAATGGACCTTTTAAATTTTTTAAAAAAATATATGGATGTCAATAAAATGTTTAGTCAAAGATAAAATATGAGTAAAAAAATAATCCTTTGTATTTTCATAAAATACCATTATTCAAAACCACATCACTTAAAATGATTATAGATCATCCAATTTAAAACAAGATAAAGATAAAACAAATATCAATAAATATAATAATAAGATAATAAAATGATTATGATATATAAATAAATACTATAAAAATTCCTTAAACCCGTTATCATAATTAAGAGATTTTGATTATAAAATGTGGTTGGGAAAATAAACCATATGTCTGGAGTAACATTTAAATCAAAACCCTTCAAGGAGATAGATCATAAAATTTAATTATGAACTCTATTAATAAAAAATAATTCATGACATAATATAAAAAATAGGCAATATATAGACCAAAATATTGTATATTGGTTCATAAATAGAAGTTAGTCTCAAGAAATAGGGATTCAAACCTAAAAACCCTTTTAAGTAACATAATATATGAGGTAAGAATCATTTGAAAATGAGGTTACAATAAATATTTTTTAAACAAAAAAAGGAGGAAATACATTATAAATTATTCATTTGGTAGAGAAATAATATTTTTAGTAATAGAGTTCATTAAGAAATCTTATAAATTAATGGATGGAAATTATGTTTGAAAAAACCCGTACAGGCATGATATATTGTTAATCGAGACCCTATGAAAGGGAGAGCATAAAATGGAATACTGGGTACCATGAATAATAAGTGATTCATGATATGAAATTTATTATGGGTATTAGGTACATCCTAAAAAAGATAACTTGGTGTATAACATTGACATGTATTAAGGGATGGAAAATTGAGACAAATAACCCTTACCATGTTTTCCTACTTAGCCGAATACAATCTAAAATCCTATTAAAAATACATAAAAATCTTAATATTATAATTTAGAAACTTATTCAAGTAAATTAAATTTTATGTACTTCAATTATGATCATTTATTATCAATATATTAGTTATTTAAAACATATATTTAACATCAGGTGTTATAAACCTTAATTATTCCGAATCTACTTTATGATGTTGATTGCGGTACCAATTAATTGATGCCAAATTCAGAATTACTAAATCATTTATAATATATTAATAGTCAACTTATATTTATTTATAAATCTATTATCTCATTCTATAATTTCTTTAGTTATGTTAAGTGAAAATTGAATCAATGTCAACTTATTTTAGTAATTTTAGTGATCAATGTAGATATTTTAATAATATTACAAATAATTTATATAACCTTACTTAAACCAAGAAAAATAATTATTTTATTATTAAATTATTATAATTTTAGTATTTAAGTTTTTATATCCATCTATGATAGAGTTTTAAATAATAATTCGTGTTGGTGATTAAATTAAACAAAATAAGAACACTCTATAACTTGATGGATGAGTATAATCAAGGAAGTGTAAAATAAGTTCCCAACCTTAAACAATTCATAAATAGAATCTTTAGAATAGAATTATTTTTCTTGAAATATTGAAGACCTTTTAGGTTTATAGTTTTATATATTTTTCTTATCACCCTTACATAATAGAATACCACATCACAAAGTGTACTCTTCCACTTAGTATCCAATTTTCACACAATAAAAAACATTTAAGATAAATCAAGTTTATTTTCATGAAATATCTTAAAAATTTTCATCTTTACCTCAAAATTGTCCCTATGAATCCTTAAAATCATATAAAAAATATTTGAAAACGTGGGATGAGCACAAAAGATCAGTATGAGACATATAAAAAGAAAGAAAGAAACCCTTTAGTCCATGCATATACAGTATAAAACCAATTTACCTTTTTCATAATAAATGTTGAGATCAAAATAAACATTTTCTTACATAAGAAATCATTTTTACTTCATAAATTATTTTATAATACATTTCATAAGTAATATTAAATGAAAAATAAATTATAAAGGTTTCTTTATAATCATGAGAAATTTTTCCTAATGTTATACATTTCACCTTTAAGAAGAACCATAAAATTTTCTTTTAATCATAAGCTCATTATATTACCTTATGAAATCATAATATTTCTATAAGAACCCACAGAAATCATAGATATATCATGTATGGAACTTGAGAAATCATTTTCATATCACTCTTTTATTCACTCTTAAAAATGGAATAAATTACACAATAATTTCCAATAATCTCTTAGTTAATACCAATAACCAGTGAACTCCGTCCCTTTACCCAATGTATTGGATAGATATATCGATATCACTCATAATCATGAGCTATATTAGGCTCAACCATTATCATGATCTATATCAAGATCACCTTTCATTATAAAAAATACCCAAGAACAATAATTTTTACATAACACATGATAGTTTTCATTTTCATCACAACACTCATAAAAATATACCTTTGATCCATAATCAAAAACATTTCTGGAGATCAAAATACCATTTCCTTTAAAAAAAGAAATTTTGAAAACTAAATACTCATAATAAAGAGAATAAGAATTTTTCTTTGAAGAAAACAAATAATCTTGTAATGTAAACTAAATATCAAATAATGGTTATAGTGGTGGGAAAATTCATTGATGTCGTACACATTAAATACATTCATTTTGTATTTCAAAAATTAATTCTTATGAAATATGTAAAAATATTGCTTTCAAATACATTTTTAGGAAAGTAAAAGGAGGGCTAAATTATCCTCTATAGATCATTTATTTAAATATTTAAACATGCATATAAAATAATGGAAAATATTTTAAACAAAATCATTAAACATTTAAAATGAGGGTTTTATGGTATAATATCCCTTAACTTGAATCTGACTCGTCACACACATTATTTATCACCCATATAATAAAATTTTATCAATTATTTTGATTAATTAATATTTTTTTTAAATTTTCTTATTCCTTCTACTTCACTTATTACCGTGTAAAATTTAATTACTTAATTGATTAATCTTATATCTTACATTTTGAGAACATTCGACTTATAAGTCGGAAATGACTTTTTAGGTTGACAATGTTCAAAATAGTCTTAGTAAAATTATCCCCATAACTATATTTATGAAACAATAATCATTTTTATATGTTTATAACATTTTTATAATCATCCATAAAAGGAAGACATGAAAAATAAAAACATTGTATCATGGATGAGGTAATCTGCATATACACATGGATAACGTTTTTATCTTTCAAATTGAATGAGGTATAGAAGGTAAGATTTATTTTATATTTATATAATGACTATTATATCATAAATATAATATTATTTAATTAAATCCACCTATATAACCATACATTTAAGGTGGTAATGTATATTAAAATACATCGTCTTGCGATGTGGTAACTCACCGTACACACGAGTAGTGTTTTAATTTCTCATTTGGATTTTAAATAAATAAGAAATGAATTTATTTTTACCATAAAATAAAATAATATATATCATTTATATCATATTATATCATTTATATCCATAATTTTTACCATCCAAGAAATGTGTTGGTGGAAAATTAATTAAATTTGTTTGTGAAGCGGCAGTGCATTATACATGAAAATAATGGTTTCATTTACCATTAGATCAATAAGGAGATAGGGAATGGTTAATAAATATAAATAAAAATATAAAAATATAATTTTTATACATATTTTATTATATAATAATAGTTGTAAGATTTTTTAAGGAAGTATAACAATAAAAAAACTAAAACATTTGGTTAAAAGTTATACCTCTTCTTTGGACAACATCCTTTTTTTACACCTTAGTCCCCCTAAATCTAGTATTCATACAAAAATAAGACATATAAGATATATGCAGGGATATTATAAGGGAATTTGGGTGAGACTTGCCCAAAAAAACACTATTTAAGTGTTGAGAATAGAGGAGATGGGTTTTCCTTTTATAAGTGAGTGAGAGGACACACTTTTCATTTTTAAAATATTTAAATATTATTAAGGAATTTTCATGGAAAATTGTCCCATTAACCATAAAATTTAGATAATAAGGTGACAATGGTTGAAATAAATCCATAAAATAGTATTTATAAAAAAATTTAGGTCATTTTTACCCCTATCGCTTTAGTTTAACCCCCAATAAACCATTTTAACGTTAATCATGGTAATATAATTTTATTGTTTTTACTATTAATTATGAAAAAAATTAAGTTAAACATATTAAATAATATCAATTAATTTTATTCCAAATATTTAATCACTTTTAACAAATGAAATTAAAATATTTTGAGGAATTTACTTTAAAATTAAACTTGCAAAATACATGGAAAAGTGACTTTTCAGGAAAAGTGCCCTCTTAAGTGTAAATGTTTTTATAGCAAAATCAAGCACAAAATTGATTCCCATGACCTTAATTGGATTATTTATATTATAAATGAACTATTTTTTTTGTTTTAATCAATTTTAAAACAAAATGGAAATCTTTAATTTCTTGAAACAATGAGGATGTTTTCAATAGGAGTCTATATTTTTCACTATTCATTCAAAAATTCCAACTTTTCTAAAGATTCTAAAAAATTCATCCTATGTTTATTTTAAAATTAAAAATTCAAATAAAACTTATTTTTTTTAAAATTAAAAATTATAAAAACTATAAATAATATTTTTAAATAAAACCATGTAATGCATGAAAACCGAATTTGGTTAAAAATAAATCTTTTATTGTTTTAATTGAAAAAATAACCTAATATTATTATGTTGAATATAACTCTATTAATTATAAT
Source organism: Viscum album (assembly GCA_963277665.1). Lineage (NCBI taxonomy): Eukaryota > Viridiplantae > Streptophyta > Magnoliopsida > Santalales > Viscaceae > Viscum > Viscum album. Next base: position 174,260,963 of record OY728148.1, read on the forward strand.
TGGTGAATATTAATGAGATATGAAAATAATTTATTTTAACATTACCTGGGTTTTCATATTCTTCCCCCCTTTTAGAATTTTGCTTCATCACAATTTTATTTACTATTTATATAAGTGAGGATATATTTCCCATATAGAATTTTTTTGATTCCCATGTTGCTTATTTAATAATATAGTTATTATATAAAACTTTAACCTAATAAATCACATTATTCCATAAAAATTTCTCTCTATGGTCAATAATCTATACGGGTTCTTTCTCAAACGAATGGTTTTCTTCCAACTAAACTACTTCATTTCTCAAAACATGAGATGCATCTGACACATACTCTTAACAATGAAACATGAAATACATTATGTACCAAAGATAATCATAGAGGAAAGTCCAATAAATATAAAACTAATCAAACTTTATCAAGGATTTTATATGGTATAATGAACCGTGAACTTAGCTTCACTTTTTTACCAAAATGTATAACCCCTTTCCATTGAGACACTTTAAAAAAAACATGATCACATACATTGAATGAAATATCTTTCATAGGATTAACAAAAAACTTTTCCTACTAATTTTATCCATCCTTATATTCCAATAAATCATATTCATGTTCTCAAACATTTCTTCTACTAATTATTTTTGTAATAACTTTCTTTCCCTGATGTCATCCCATCAAACTGGAGTCTAAAATCACCTTCCATATAATGCCTCAAAAGGTTCCACTTTTATTATATAATGAAAATGGTTATTATAATAAAAATAAATCTAATTAATATGTGGATCCCAACTTACCTAATAAATCATTGAACAAGCTTGAAGCATATCCTTCAAATTCTAAATCACTCGCTTTGACTATCCATAATTATGATAATGAAAGGATGAACTGAAATTTAATTCAATACCCATTGACTTCTAAAGTAAATTATAGAAATTAGAGGTGAATCTATGATCAAAATCATAAGAAATGAAAAGGGTAACCAATGTAATATAATTATATGTTTAACATAACGTCAAGAATGTTTATACAAAGTTATATTATCTAGAATGCGAATAAAATGAGTAAATTTAGTAAATTGTTAAACAATGAACCAAATAACATTATTACCTTGAGATGTATTTGGTAATTGTAACATCCTGTCATGGGTTATGCATTCTAATACCCCAATCTAGTTTACCACATGACCTCAGGTGTTCCTCCCCATCCACCAGAGGCTACTGACCAACATCGAGGATCTATTATGTATGGTGAGGAGACTATACCCTTTTTATCAGAGTGGAGCAAACATCACACGATAGATCCAAAATAGGTAAAAAAACCAAAACCAAAGTAGAAAATAAGTCATTCCATATAATTGTCAATCATAAAATGAAAACAAAAAATAAATAAATACGGACAACTCTCGAGTTGGCCCTGACATCATGGTTGACCCCCTCTCCATTCTCCATCCCGAATCCCAACTCAACCATCTAACACAAGGATCTTTCCATTATCTTATTATGAAAAGATGAAGATTATTTGGATAATGATCTTAAAGCTTGAGTAGGGTGTGGGTACAACTCAATAGGACACCAATAATGATTTTTAAATCAATATCCAGTTTATAATAGTATATGCAGTTGAATAAAGAATAAAGAAAAATAAAAAAATTAAACAAATTTCACATTTATTATTCTTTAATCAACCACATTATAACTACTTCGAGCTATGATAAATTCATAAAATATACCATAGGGATATCATAATTCATTCATTTATGATATTTCATTATTCATTTAATTACAATCCATTTCTAGTATCTTAGACCAGTAATCCAAATACAAATATCTTTGGGGCCTAGAGAATCAGCCTTTAACCCAATGGGTATTTGGTGCATCCATCATTATCCCATAATTTATTATTCACATGCATGCATCGAGGGTCTAGATCATCATTTAGGATTCCAATGGGTATTTGGATCACCATTACCAAATCGACACCCCACTGACCGATCATTCACAATATCACATATATCAGAAACAGAACAAGGCTCAACATCATTAACCTATTCATCAATCATTAAAATCATGAGAACCATTTAAATTATTAATCACAACCATGGTTCTTTACATTATTCCTAGGGAATATAAAAAAAATCACCATTAATCCATTTATCAGCAATTATTCACATTTTATTAACTCATTCAAATTAAGAAAAACATCCCATTAAATCCCATTATCAAACATGCAAAAGGATTTAGTTTTATTTCATAAATACACTATTTCAACCATTTTCATTCCATTTATCATCATTTAATGGTAATTGGAACACCCTGTGGGTTTCTATCAAATCCAATCTCATAATCTCTAATAGTTCCAACAGGATCTGTGAAGGGTTTCCCAATTTGTTGAATAAAATTTTCCCTTTTAATTCGGTTTTAATTGAAAAATGTGGAAGCAAAATTACACAATTAAATATACAAAAAAATAATAAATATTATGGGAATTAACAATTTAACCTCCTAACTCAAGATCATTGATGAATATTCACCAAATATTAATCCTCAATTTAAAGTAAATCAACCGAATTCACAAAAATGAAGATCTATGATAAAAAAATAGGACCAATATCCAATAAAATAAGATCCAAAAAAACCTATATATAAACCATCTCCAATGGAGGAAAATAATCATTCTTAAATGTGATATAATGGTTAGAGAAATATAGGAATATAAATGAGAAGATATTACATACCAGATAGGTGCAAATTTCATCGTTGGATCTTTGATTCGCATCAGAAGTGGTTTGAGGAGCCGCAGAATCCTCCTAGGAGCCTCCAAGATAGAAGGAATTTGTGGTAGTCTAATCTAGGATGATTATAGGTATAAAATAGGGATTCAAAGAAAATTATAAAATTTTCAAGGGGTTTAGTTTCCACATGCATGGTTTCCTAGGTGGGGCCACACGGTTTGTCAAATAGTGCACCCTAACAATGCACCCCTACTATTTTGCATGCACGATTACTCTAAGTTGGGCACACAATTTGATAAACTGTGTGCCAAATATAAAAACCCCTTCCATTTGAGGGTGCACAATTTGGGGAGGGAGGTCGTACGGTTTGGTCAAAACGTATACCACCTCTTATGGGTCAAACTATGCAGAACCCCAATGAGATTCCAAATTTATCCAAATTCAATCTAAAAAACACCAAAGTAAAACCCAAACAAGTTATAAAAGGGTAAAATAATACCTAAATAAGAGTATGAGACATCTCTAGAAGGGATATGATCTTAAAATCTTCCCACTTTATAACAACTCATCCTTGAGATGTACTCCCAAAAACCACTAAGACTCTGAGGTAAAAATTTAAAGCTAACGAGACCTCATATATACTTCCATCTCCCATGTTTTCCTCCTAAACACGGCCATTCCATCACAACACTTGGACTATCAAAATAGTCTTTCCCAACAACACTTTCTCATTGTGATCCATAACACAAGTCGAATGATCCTCAAAGGACACATCATCCATAAGCTCAACATGATCAATATTGATCACATGATAAGGGACAAGTTGATATTTTTGAATTTTTTACATATGAAATAAATCATGCATAGAACCATACCTTTGTGGAATATCCAATTAGTACACCATCAGTCCGATTCTCTCTACAATCTAGAACGGTCCAACAAACCTGGGAACCAACTTTCCCTACCTCTGAATCCTATGTTGACCCAATCTTAGTGGAACCCAAATAAATACAAAATCTAAAACTATAAACATAAAGGGTCGATGATGCCAATAAACATACGACTTCATCTTACTCTAAGCTATAGCCATACGTTTTTGAATCAGTTGAACCTACTTCGATGTCTCCTACATGAGACTCGGTCCCAACAACTTAGATTCACCTACCTCCATATAGCATTAAGGTGATATGAAAGGCCTACTATAAAGCTACTTATATCAATCCATGTGAATAGTCACCTAATAAAAATTTTTATAGTTGAACTCATTGATCGCTAAGTGATTCTCCCATGTTCCACCAAAATCAAGAATGCATGCTCTTAGCATGTCCTCTATCACATGTATAATACATTCTGATTGACCATCTATCTATGGGTAGAAAGTTATACTTAGAATTACTCGGTACCCAAACACATATATAAGAATTTAAATTAGTGAAAAGTAAAATAAGAGTCATGATATGAAACTATACTCCATGGAACTCCATGAAAATGAACTATCTACCAAACATACATATCTCCCAACTGATCAACTTTGAAAGTCTCTTGGATTGGAAATAAATGGGATACTTTCATTAACCGGTCCAAAATTACCCATATATCAAAATTATTTTTAATTTTCCTCAAAATTACCTCCACTAAGTCCATGGTAACATTGGTATCACCCAAATTTACCCAAGATTTTAGGTTTAAGCAGTCGCTTGTAGTTTAGCTTGGGTTGTTGAATCCTCAGAGACCGAAGAAGAAACATATAGACACATACATTCTATGGACTATTTTTTGGATATTAAGTGGCTAACTTTGGGTTGGTTTTAGATAGTTTTCAATTAACACTAAAACACTTAAGTGAATTCAATTTAAAAGTATGAGTTGATCCTAGGTTATCACTTGGGTGGATTGGATGCTTTCTTTTTTCAACTATTTCAATTTCTTATATTTGAGATGGGTTCATTTAACAAGATCAAACAAAATCATCACTTCCTGGTTTAATACCTACCCAACCTAATACAAATAACCTATAAACATTAAGGATAAATATTTTTAGCACTCCTAGGCAAAGGTTTGTATTTTCATTTGAAGTGTGCAGCCTTCAAATTCACAAGGATGAAGATGTTTTAAAATTGTAAAATGAAATTCTCAATTAAAATAATTGATTAGAAATTAATAGAGTGAGAAATAAAATCCAATCCAGAACCTTTAAACACCCTTGGATCAACCCATAAGAGGGTTATCCCTCCATTGATGCTATGGTTTCAATGGAAGCAAGAAGTAGATTCATGAGGGAGGAATTGAAGAAGTTACAAAAAAATGAAAAGAAAATAATCACTCCACCGTTGTGTAAATAATTTCACAAGGTCTAGTTTGAATAAATTCACACCATGAAGAAAAGGCATCAATGTGATTATAAGAAGAATAGAGTAATAGAATATGAAGAATTTTTTTGTTGAAAACTAAGGTGATCCAAGCAACATACATATGAAAGACAAACATGAGACAACAAAATCACATCATAACATTACAATGAAAGAATGTACCCAAGATGATTAAATCCTCCAACAAAACTACCTTAAATAGGAATTTTTGGAGCCTTAGGTTGATCCTACAATAGAAAAAGTCATCCCACTTGAGTATGGTAGGATTAGGGTGGTGGAATGCTTCCGAAACATAGAATTTTCAACTCTTGACCCGAAGTGGAATCCATCTTGCATCCACAGAACAGAGGCATCGAAATGAACTTCTAGATGGAAGAAGTAGAGTGGACCATAGAAGAATAAAACAGAGGCCCAAATATCTCCTAAAATCCTATAAAATTTCATCCCAAATTTATTTTTTTGCAAGATATTATTGAAATGGTGGACTTTTTTCTGGGCTGTAGAATCTAGCCTAGAATTTTATCTCCAATTTGGGCTGCCTGGAACTCCCTTAAAAAATCTGAATTAATTCTTATCACTATTTTATTAAATTTATAAAATTATTTCATATATCTTCATTGAAATTTTTAGAATCATTGGGCTTGAATCTTGGCTGATATAGTCTCTTTATTGGGCTATTGTCCAATTAACTTTTCCCAGAATGTATTTCCATAAAATCCCATTTTGGTGGTCTTACAATGTGAATCTTAGAGTACTACAAAAGTATGAATTGTTCCCAATGTAATTAGAAACATGAAAATTAAATATTAAAATAAAATCATGACTATTGGTTATTTTATATTTTGTTCAAAAATGTACCATGTAATAGTGCATTTTAAGAAGGAGTTACAATCATAATGTGAAATGATGTTCAAAGTGTAAAATGCACTAAAATAGTGTTTATTAATAATAAAGTACATGAATATTATATATATTAACAATAAACATTATCCTCATTTAGTGTATAATCAAACATCATCCCACTTCTATTTCAGAATGGAAAACAACTGTAACAAACCATTAAGTCATTGATTCTTGGTCTTCACCAACTGACATGTATAACATAATGTCATGAAACCTAAAATATATTTTTTCATGCCTAGATACCAATACTATTGATGCAGTTCAAGGTATATTTTGGTAGAACCTAGATGCAATTCCCATTTTGAGGCATCAAAATCACTCATCAACTCCTCACGCATACACGTAGGCAAAAAAACATGGTTCCAAACATAGATGATCTCATCCTCACCAATGGTCTAATAAAAATGTGACTCCCCACATTAAAGTAACTAGTGGAAAAACATTTAACACGTCAGAATTTTTCCCGTCGGATCTATATAACTGACGTGCAAATCTTTAATGATCAATATATCACGTCAGTTATTTTATAACCGATTTGATATATCAATCAGGATCCATATTTTACGTCGGTTATTTTATAATCGACATAAAATATACAGAGATTATATTTTTTACATCAGTTATTGTATAATCGATGTGAAAATAGAATCTGGCATGCTTTATCACATCTATTATAAAATAACTGTCATGATAAAGGAAAGCTCGGTGGTTTACCATGCCAGTTATAAAAAAACTGACGTGATAAAGCCAATATCAGCAATTTAACACGTCGATATAAAGAGAAAATTATCACGTCAGTTATAAAATAAATGATGTGATAAATTGTTTTCTACATCAGTTATTAAATAAACAACATTATAAAAATTTAAAAAAAATAGTTTACCACATCGGTTATTAAATAACCGACCTGATAAATCTTTTAAATGATTTATCACGCCGCGTATTCAGTCATTCTGTTTTCTTTGATCGGGCGACCTGCGACTCGTCTCTCTCGCGTGGAAAACATAGAATGGATTCATCAAAGTCATGCCCTCCAGCCTCATTTTTATAACCTAATTCTTCATATTTATTATTATCAGATCTACCAGGTCGACTCACAACACTCAAGTAAGCCTCACACGACTCCTTTTCATTTTTTTCCATGATGCCCTAAACTAATTTTTTGAGATGTTATTTTTATTTGTTCTTGCAATCATGGTTAGTTTAATAGTGTTCATCTATACCATGATAAATTCTTTTCTAGTAAAATTAACCTATGGAAGTGATATCATGCAAGTTTATGATTTATGTGTGTTCTATCATGTGTGTGTGTGCGTACAAGGGGTTTTCATGGGGGTGGGGGGCTGTGCAAGTGGGTGGGGGTGTCCAGGGGGGTTGGGTTGACTGTCCAGTTGGGTGGGGGTGTCTAGGGGGTGTCAAAGGGGGTGGGGGTGGTGTCTAGGGGGGTGAGGGGGCTGTCCAAGGGGGTTAGGGGTGTCCAAGGGGCTGCAGGGGATGTCAAAGGGGGGGGGGGGGGGGGGGTGGTGTCCAGGGGGGTGCAGGGGCTGTCCAAGGGGGTGGGGGCTGTACAGAGGGTTTGGGGGGCTGTCCAGAGGGTTGGGGGTGGTCCACGGTGTCCATGGAAGTGGGGGGGGGGGGGGCTGGGCAGTCCAGAGTGTGTGTGTGTGTGTGGGGGGGGGGGTTGAAGGGGGTGGGGGATGTCCAAGGGGGGTGGGTGGGGGGGGGGGTGTCCAAGGGGGTGGGGGCCTATCCAATGGGTTTGGGGTGTTATACGAGGGGGGGGGGGGATGTCCAGAGGGTTGAGGGGGGGGGGGGGGGTGTCCGGGGGGTGTCCAAGGGGAGAGAGGGTGGGTGGTGGTGTCTAGGAGCGGTGGGGGGTGTCTAAGGGGGTGGGGTGGGGGGTTGTTTAAAGGGGTGGGGGGCTGTCCAGGGGGTGGGGGGAGCTGTCCAGATGGGTGGGGGGGGGGCTATCCAAGGGGGTGGGGGTGGTGTCTAGAGGGTTCAGGGGGCTGTCCAGAGGGTTGGGGGGTGTCCAAGGTGTCCATGGTGGGGGGGGGGGGGACAGTCCATGGGTGTGTGTGTGTGGGGGGGGGTGTCTAAGGGGGTGGGGCGTTGTCCAAGGGGGTCGGTGGGTGGGTGGGGGTGTACAAGGGGATGGGAGCCTGTCCAGAGGGTTTGGGGGGTTGTTCGGGGGGGGGGGGGGGTGGGGGCTGTCTAGATGGTTGGGGGTTGTCTAAGGGGTGTCCAAGGGGGTAGGAGGTGGGGGTGGGGTCCTGGAGTGGTGGGGGGTGTCCAAGGGGGTGGGGGTGTCTAGAGGTGTGGGGGGCCTCCAGGGAGTGGGGGGGGGGGGGGCTGTCCAGAGGGGTGGGGGGTTTTCCAAGGGGGTGGTGGTGTCCAGGGGGTGTCCAAGGGGGTAGGGGGTGGTGTACAGGGGGTGGGGGGATGTCTAAGGGGGTGGTGGTGTCCATGGGGTGTCCTAGGTGGTGGGGGTGGTGTCAAAGGGGGTGGGGGATAAGTGTCAGTTGGGATTAACTATTGCATCATGGTTTGTGAGATTATAACATGATGATTGTATTATTTCATGGATATTAGGCTATAATTTAATTGTATTGTTTAAGGGGGTGGGGGGTGGTGTCCAAGGTGGTGGGGGGTGGTGTCCAAGGGGGTCGGTGCAGTCTATGTTTGAGGTTTCCACTTTGTTTTTTAGGGATTCAAGCATTATGAAAAGATGTGGGGTGTTGCAATATGATTATATTTGGTTATATATATTTTGACTAGTCATTGACTATGAGAAAATCATGGGTTATGGGGGAGACCATGTCGTGGTTTTCAAAGATGCACAGTTATCCTGACCCCATTGTGCCATGATGATAGGCTTTACACTATGATTTTCTCCATCCGAGTTTTTATTTTAAATTTGATTTGATTCCCAGGTTTACTCTATTTTCTCCAATTTTCTATCAACCATTGGAGGCCCCATGGTTTTCTTGGATTCCATGGAATTTTCTTAAATAAGTTACTTATTATATGTTCTTCTTCCTTTATTCTTTGTTTCTTTTTTTATTCTTCATCCAATTCTTCTTCTCCTTCATTCCTTCTGTTATTAGGGATGTTTGGTCATTTTTAAATTGACGGTTTAATAGTAATCAACGTGTTTTAGGGTTATTAGGAGGGGTGGGGCGTGTCCAAGGGGGTGGGGGGGGGGGGGGGGTGCTTTCTAGAGGGGTGGGGGGCCGTCCAAGGGGTGGGGGATGTCCAGAGGGGTGGGGGGCTGTCCAAGGGGGTGGTGGTGTCCAAGGGGTGTCCAAGGGGGTGGGGGGCTGTCCAAGGGGGTGGTGGTGTCCAAGGGGGTGGGGGTGGGGGGGGGGGTGTCCAGGGGGTGGGGGTCTTTCCAAGGGGGTGGTGGTGTCCAGGGGTGTCCAAGGGGGTGGGGGTGGTGTCCAAGGTGGTGGGGGAGTTGTTCAAGGGGGTAGGGGTGTACAGGGGGTGGGGGGTGGTGTCCAAGGGGGTGGGGGTGATGTCTAGGGGGGTGGTGGTTGTGTCCAGGGGGTGGGGGGATGTCCAGAGGGGTGGGGGGCTGTCCAGAGGTTTCAAATCCTTAGGATCTGTGTAATTTTCATTAGTTAATGTATACATATTTTAATATTTATACTTCATATATCTTTTTTACGGAAGGGTGAATTTGGTATCCAATAGCTTCATGATGTATTATTTGTGAACCTTAAGAAGAAAGGATCCAATATTAATTTTAAACTATCATATATAACTATATTTTCTTTTTAAAATCATATTCAAGAATATTTTTTTTTTCAAATACACATAGATTTGTTTTATTTTTCAAAATTGTTTTACATTCAAATTATGATTTTTTTCATATAAACATATATTTTTCTTATCTTAAAAAGTTGTATAATTTTGATATTTTTTATAGGAAATAATGAGTCAAAGATGTATTGCGACACACAGAATGAGCAATGAATATGAGGAAGGTGTTGATGCCTTTTTGGAATTTTCTAAACAAAATGTTCCAAGTAGTGAATTTTTTTTTCTGCCCATGCCTGAAATGTTTGAATATGAATAAGTTGAAAAGTAGAGAGATAAAAGATCATCTGATTTGTCATGGTTTTAATTCGAGTTACATCCCTTGTATTTGGCATGTTGAAACTAGATGGAATGTCACTGATGATGATGATTCGCAAGATGGTAACTCCGATGGAATTGATGAAATGATTTGCGATATTGCAGAAGAAAAAATTGAGATAGAACCAACAGTTGCACATCTATATGGTGATGATGAAAAACCATTATATCCTGGTTGTACAGATTTTACGGTTTTATCGGCAGTGTTACGATTGATTAACCTGAAGATGAAATATGGATGGAGTGACATAAGTTTTACAGAGCTGCTACAATTGATGAAATAAAATTTTCCAAAAGAGAACGATCTTACAGATTCACATTATAAGGCCAAGAACATATTATACCCAATGGGATTGGGATACAAGAAAATACATGCCTGTCTGAATGACTGTATGATATATAGGAAGGAATTTGAATTTCTATCAGAGTGTCCTAAATTTGGGACATCACGGTATAAGGTGAAAGAAAAATCACAGGTTGATGTAGAGATTACAAAGATCCCTTCAAAGGTATTTTGGTATCTTCCTATAATTCATCATTTCAAATGTTTATTTTGTAATTCACATGAGGTAAAAAGGTTAAGATGGCATGCTGATGAGTGGTTATGTGATGGAAAAATACGTCATCCATCTAATTGTCCACAATGGAAGAAAATTTACGAGCAGTATCCTACATTTGGAAATGAAATTAGAAATCTAAGACTAGGGTTGTGCACAGATGGAATGAATCCATACCAAACCCTCAGTAGCACACATAGTTCATGGCCTATTTTATTGGTAATTTACAACCTCTCTCCTGAAGTTTTTATAAATCCCAAATATTTCATGTTGAGTATAATGATCTCTGGTCTGAAGCAACCCGACAATGATATTGATGTTTTCTTGTCACCATTGATTGATGATTTGAAACTTTTATGGGAGGATGGTATTAGGGTGTATGATTTTTATAAAATGGAATATTTTCTACTGCATGCAGTTCTTTTTTTCACTATAAATGACTTCCCAGCATATTGAAATTTGTCTGGATACAATGTTAAAGGGCATAAAGCATGTCCAATTTACGAACAACAGACTTCATATTGTCAATTGCATAATGGGAGGAAAACAATGTACATGGGTCATCGATATTTTTTTCCTATGGTTCACTATTATTGAAGACTAAAAAAGGCATTCAATGGCTCACAAGAATTTGATATTTCTACAAAACCTTTATCCCCTGATCTATATTTTGAGAGGGTGGAAAACCTTGATGTGACATTGGGAAAGACACAAAAATCTGGTAATGATAGACATATTTGAAAGAAAAGGTCAGTATTTTTTGAGATACCATATTAGAGATATCATGAAGTTAAGCATAATATTGATGTCATGCACATGGAGAAGAATATCTATGATAGTTTGATTAGAACATTGTTAGATATTAAAGGAAAGAAAAAATATGGTTTGAATGCAAGATTAGACTTAATATCAATGGGAATACGTTTGGAGTTAGCTCCCACTCCTAATGAAAGACGAACATTTCTTCCCCCAGCTTGTCATACATTATCCAAGAGGGAGAAAATTATCTTTGTCAGTGTCTTCATGATATCAAAGTGCCTCAAGGTTATTCTTCAAATGTAAATTTTTTTGTCTCATTTAATGAATTGATGTTGATAGGTATGAAATCTCATGATTTTCACATCATGATGCAAAAACTTATACCAGTTGAATTGCATAGAATATTGCCCATATGTGACAGAAAGACTATAATGAAGTTGTGTTATTTTTTCAATTCAATTTGTAATAAGGTGATTGATGTGAATGCTTTGAAAATTTTGGAAAAGGATGCAATTTTTATACTTTGTCAATTAGAAATGTATTTTCCTCCAACTTGTTTTTGACATAATGGTGCATTTAATGATTCATATGGTTCGAGAAATAAATCATTTTAGACCTGTATATCTTCATTGGATGTATCCTTTCAAAAGGTATATGAAAATATTGAAGGGGTATGTTAATAATCCATATCAACCTGAAGCCTCCATTATTGAAAAGTATATTTATGAGGTGGTTGCAGAGTTTTGTACGAGATACTAGGCTGCGACGCAGTACATAGGTTTGCCTCTGTCTTTCCATGAACGAGTTAATAATGAGGGAAAGGGGATTTGTGGCTTCTAAGTCAAATCGTTCTCATCTGAATAGATGAAGAATTTAGAATCATACATCTTGAATAACATAGATGATGCTAAAAGATATATCACATTTCATATTAATGAGTTGAAACAATTTCATCCAAAGAATAAATAAATGTGGATTTTTAATGAGCACAACATAACATTTTTTTTCGTGGTTTAAAAAGACCTTGCATGGTAGATCAGATGTATCAGAGACATTAAAATGGGTAGTGCGTGGTCCATGTTTAAATGTGATAACATGGTCCAATTATGACATTAATGGATATACATTTCATACGAAATCTCAAGACAACAGAAGTGCAGTTCAGAATAGTGGTGTATTGGTGTTTTCAGAAGCAATGCATTTTTCGAGTGCTAAATAAAAAAACACAATTTCTGCATCAAGTGCATATTATGATGTGATTGAAGATATATGAGAGGTTGATTAATTTAAAATTAAAGTTCCTTTTTTTAACTGTAAATGGTTCATCGGTAACAACAGTGTCAGACACGATGAACTTGGAATGACAGTTGTTAATCTGAATAGATTGGAAGACACAACTGATTCTTTTATAATGGAAACACATGAAAACAAATTTTCTATGTAGTAGATCAATCAGATATGCAGTGGGTTGTTGTTTTACAAGGGGAAAACAATATGTTCGTGAGGATGAACTTGATGAAGATGCTGATTTATGTGAGATCCCTACTTTCATGGAAAGATTAAGAGAACATAATAATGAGCATGTTGAATACATGGTTTATTCCATAAGGAATGATCAAGACGAAGGAATTTTGGAAAAAAATCCATTTGTACATTCCTAAAATTATAGGTAACATTTGTTTATTTCTTATTTCTATTTATTATTTTCATAAAATATTAGATATTGTATGTTTTTTCTTTAGTAAAACATGTATTAAAACAAAATAATTATAAGTTTTTGTTTGTTTTAATTTTCTTTAGTTTACTTTATCATGTTTACCATTACATAAATTATATATCTATTATTTTTTTCAGTGACAATTACTTTACCATGTTTACCATGTTTACCAGGTTTACCATGTTTACCATGTTTACCATGTTTACAATGTTTACCATGTTTACCATCTTTACCCTCTTTACCATTGTTTAACATGATTTCCATATTAACCATGTTTACTATTACGTAATGTAGTACAATTTTCTATTTTCTATTTACATTAGTATTTTAATATTTGAATTTGTATATTTGTGAACTAATGTTTGTTTTTTTGATTTGAAGGATAATGACAGATCAATCAGTTGATCAACCACATGATTCTGGAGATGAGCATATTGGTCATAACTCTGGGGAGGAACATTAACATGCTTCTCTTGATATTCCCCAATCTTCTTCAAGTGCTACCATTACGATAAAGAGTTTAAGAATTGGTAAATGTGGGTGCACACTTTTACCAAAATTATCACTTTCCCATACACAGGATCAGAGGATACTCATTGATTTTGATGAGGATGATATTCCTAGAGGTCCAAATGCAAAAGATTTTAAGAGTTTAGTATCAACTCAGTGTAAGAGAAAAGTAAGAATTTTGTATGATGACAGGAGAAGTGTGGACAAAGCGATAATCTCTCAGTTTTGGGAGATGATTTTGGTAAGATCTTTTGATATTGTTTGCCTATTCTTTAAATGTTTCTAGTATATATAATATGATTAACCTATTCATTATCAGATGACATTTGATATTCTTGATACTAGAGGAGTTAAGAAGAAATGATTATCGATAGCTGCCAGGAGATGGGGGGATTTCAAATCAACCCTCTCATCTGATTTCATTTTGGTCATAAGAGTCATGAAAATCCATGTCGTATATATCCTTTCATAGATGAAGACACATGTAGAAAGTTTTTTGAAAGTAGAAGAAAAGATTCATTTTTGGTAAGGTCAATGTAAACTTTTATAAGATTTTTTATATAAATAATCTTATTAATGTTTTGTTAATGATTTATTTTTCTTAATTTACACCAAAAAAGGAAATATCATTAGGAGATCCAATCTAAAAATGTATATACCCTCATTGTTTATCTCAGGGAGAGTATACATTATTGGAAGAACAAATGATGGCGGAAAAATTACAAAAACTAATAGATGAGTCTTCAAGCTCTGGAGAGATGGCCCCTCCACCCCCTCCATCTAGACATGAAAAATGGAAGAGAGCTCGGATGGGAAAAAAGGTCAATATCTTTCAGAAGATTTGAGAATCGTAGATGAGAGGATTGTAAGATATCTATTTTATTTATTTAAGTTAACAATTTTCTTCATATAATTTCAATCATTACAAAAATGTTCAATTAATTAATACAGGATTCTCTTGAGTAGCAGATCTCACATGGGGTATTTACAGCTGCTGGGAGGCAAGATATTTTATCTGCATCATTGGGAAAGCTCTAACATTCTGGTCGTGTACGAGGATATCCGGTAGGTGTATCGGTAAGAAAAGTGTTGCCAAATTATAAAAATTATTCCGTTGAGGGTGTTTATAAAAAAAATATAATCCTTGGAGGCTGAAGTTCATAATATTAATGCGACGATGGAGGAATAGATTAGAGTGTTGGTACAGTCTTTGTTTGCAGACATGCAAAGAAAAATTCATACTGCAACTCTCACTCCTCCACCTCCCCCTACAGACCCCATTATTTATCCTCCACCTTCGCTAGTAGCTCCCACTCCCCCACCTCAGCCTGCAGACCCCATTTTTTATCCTACTCCTCTGTTGTAGCTTCCTACTTATTGCGAGTTGTATGTTGATGATCCTCAACATCATATAGTTGAATATGGGTTGGTATATTGTATTGGATATATAGTTCATCATCAAGAATTAGAGGTAGAGAATCAGAGGGTCATTGTATAGGATATTATAGATAGATTAGCTCGTGTACCATTACCTACAGATGAGGTGATGATAGTTGGACATAGTATCGACCATTTTTTAATTTGTCCATCCAGACTTCTTTGACTCATTACCATATAGGTATGTATTATATCTTCTATTTTTTTTATTAAAGTTGTTTTATCATTTGAAAACTAATATATTTTTATATTTATTTTTATATAAATACCTCAAAGGTAAAGAAATAATGTATAGACAATAACAAAGACAAATGGATTTGACATCAGATACAGATTCTAGTATCCTTGACAAATTGTCAAGATATTCAAATTTATTGGTAGATCATTATGAGTTTTCGATGGAAGATCATGTTTGTGCACATGAACTAACTGTGGGGATTGTGAAAACTGATATCATGGATCTTGTTACTGGAGATAAGTCAAGCATCAACGTGATGAATTTTTTTTTTCATGTAAGTCTTAACACCTTTTCCCTGCATTATATTTATTAAAAATGTATACTTATGTCTGTTTTTGATTAGGTATCTTTATAAAATTTGTGAGAATAATGAGCAGACAGATGTATATGGGTTCATGGACCTTTATTTTATTTCCCCTAAAGTATGTGCATTGGATGAGGAACTGAGAATGCTTTATATTGATGAAAGACGTGAATAGAATATAGTCACACAATGTTGGATGATGCATTTTTTGTGTGAGGTATGATACACATCTCTCTCAAAGAGTTCATCATCTTTTAACATAAAAAACCACTAACTTTAAATTTTCTTTTATCAGTGATCATTGGATGTTAGGGGTTTTTTTCCCAAGGGAGAAAACAATTTATTAGATATGCTCTGTACATGGTGATGTGTGGGAATGTTTCGAGAAAATGTTGGAAAAGTAAGTTTCAATTTCTCAATAGTTTTATATATTATAATGAATTTTAAATTTATCCCATTAATATTATTTTCTAACAGGGTATGGGTCTACTTTCGAAAAAAAACAAAGAAAAAGAGCATGAAGATCAAATATGTAAATGTAATGGTAAATATCCATTTATAATATGTACTTTTTGTTTTATTACATAAAAATTATATATTGAATTTACACTCATTCAAATAGAATTTTCATGAACAACAAGGTGTCATCGAATGTAGATATTATATGTTAAGATTTATGTATGAAATAATAACAACGGGGAGTGTTTTGAACTTTAACCTGGTAAGATTTCCTTTTAAACTTTTCCATAATATTTCATTCGATTTATTCATTATACACATAAACTACTATCCTTTTAATTTGTAGCTATTTGATGACCCTCAACCCTATAGTGCTCAATACGTCAAACACTTACAAGTGTAACGGTCAAATTATTTTACAGGTTTGATTGAATTTTAGTTGTTTGTAGTGTAAAATGTAATTTTGAATATTATCATTGTAATTGTGTATTTGGTAGTCATTTAGGTTAGATTTCGTTTTTTTAAGTTGTCATTGTAAGTTTTGAATGTTATATATGTGAATGTTTAATTTTTCTATACTTCTTATTTTGGTCTACTTATGATAGTTTTTCTGGTATGGATTCTGGTCTGGGGGGAGGGGTTCCAAGGGTGTGGGGGGGGAGGAGTTTTCAATGGGGTGGGGGTATCCAGGGGTGTGGGAGGGATATCTGGTGGAGTGGGAGGTGTCCTGGGTGTTAATGAGAGTGGGGGGGGGGGGAGGGCAGTCCAGGGGGTGAGAGCATTTCCAGGAGGGTGGAAGGGATATCTAGGGGAGTGGGGGGCTGTCCAGGGGGTGTCCAGGGGTGTGGGGGTGTCCTGTGGGGTGAGGGGGGTTTCCAGGGGTGTGGGAGGGCTGTCCAGTGGGGTGGGGGGGGGGGGGGGTGTCCAGAGTGTCCATGGGGATGGGGGGGGGGGGGGGGGCGCAGTCCAGGGGGTGGGAGAGGAGGCTCTGCCATCCCTCGGGGGGCTAAACGCCGCCATAATATACTCATCACTCCCACATGCGAATCTTGAGCTCTCAAAATGTTTCAACAATGCTTTCTTCCCCTCTAAAAATCATCCATTCTATCAATTTGACGCCAGTAAAACTAGGGGAAATGCCGTCATGTGTGACGGTGTTTTACCCTGGTTATACTAGCATCAAATAGAATGAATGATGTTTACAGGGGAAGAAAGAATTGGTGAAACATTTTGAGAGCTCAAGCTTCACATGTGGGAGTGATGAGTACCTTCCAGCGACATTCAACCCCCCAAGGGATGGCGATAACTCATCTCCCAACACCAGCTGTCCAGGGGATATCCAAGGGGTGGGGGGGGGGGGCAGTCCAGGGGTGTGAGGGGGGTGGGGGTGTCTAGGGGTGTGGTGGGGGATGTCAAGTGGGGTGGGTGGTGGTGGTGGGGTGGGGTGGGGTGGGGTGGGGGGGGGGGGGTTCTGGTATGGTTTTGGTCAGGTTTTGGTCTGTTTTTAGTCTAGGGGTGTCCAGTGAGGTTGGGGGGTGTCTAAGGGTGTGGTGGGGGCTATCCAGTGGGGTGGGAGGGTGTCCAGGAGGGTAAGAGGGATGGCCAGGAGAGTGGGGGGATATCCAGGTGTGTGGGGGGCAGTCCCGAGGGTGGGGGGGGGGGGGGGTTGTCTAGGGGTGTGGGGGGATGTCCAGGGGGTGGGGGTGGTGTAGTCCAGTGGTGTGTTTGGGGAGGGGGTTTCCAGGGTGTGGTGGGGGGTGTCCAATGGGGTGGGAGTGGGGGGGGGGGGGGGTTCTGGTCTGTTTTTGTCTATTTTTGGTAACTTTTTGGTCTGTTTTAGGGGTGTGGGAGGGCTGTCCAGGGGTCTGGGAGTACTGTCTAGGGGGTGGGGGTATACAGGAGGGTGGGTGGGGGGGGTGTCCAGGGGTGTGGGGGTTTTCCAGAGGGTGGGGGCAGTTCAGGGGTGTGTGTGTGTGTGTGTGGGGGGGGGGCTGTCCAGGAGTGTGTGTGTGTGTGTGGGGGGGGGGGTTCAGGGGTGTGGGGGGTTTTCTAGGGGGTGGGGGGAAATCCAGGGGTGTGGGGGGTGTCTAGGAGGGTGGGGGGGGGGTTGTTCAGGGGTGTGGGGGGCTGTCTAGCGGTGGTGGGGGGGGGGGGGTGGTTTCCAGGGGTGTGGTGGGGGCTGTCCAGTGGGGTGGGGTGGGGGGTCTAGTATGTTTTTTTGTAACTTTTTGGTATGTTTCAGGGGTGTGGGAGGGCTGTCCATGGGTGTGGGAGTGCTGTCCAGGGGGTGGGGGTTTACAGGAGGGTGGGGAGGGGGGGGGGGTTGTCCAGAGGTGTGGGGGGTTGTCCAGGGGGTGGTGGGGTAGTCTAGGGGTGTGGGGGGTGTTCAGGGGTGTGGTGGGGGTTGTCTAGTGGGGTGGGGGTGGGGGGGGGGGGTTCTGGTCTATTTTTGGCAACTTTTTGGACTATTTTAGGGGTGTGGGAGGGATGTATAGGGTTGTGGGAGTTTTTCTAGGGGGTGGAGGGGGGGGGGGGGTTGTCCAGGGGTGTGGGGGCTATACAAGGGGTGGTGGGGTAGTCCGGGGGTGTGTGTGTGTGGGGGGGGAGGTGTCTAGGAGGGTGGGGGGTGTCTAGGGGTGTGGTGGTGGCTGTCCAGTGGGGTGGGGGTGGGGGGGGGGGTTCTGGTCTGTTTTAGGCAATTTTTCTGGGCATAGCAGTGGTTCGGTTTTATTTTATAAAAATGTTTTTTACGTTGGTTATGAAATAACTGACGTAAAAAATACATCGGGATTAATTTTAACATCGGCTATTTGGAAACTGACATAATAACTTCATGGGAAACGCTTTTTACGTCGGTTATTTCATAACTGACCTAATAAATTGAAATGGATAGTTTTTTACATCGGTTATTTTATAACGGATGTCGTAGATATGTTTTTATGTCGGTTATTATATAACCGACGTTGGAAACCTCTTGGAAGATAGGTTTATCCCGTTGGTTATAAAAATAACCAATGTGATAAATGCTTTGGAGGAGTGATTTATGACGTCGGTTATTATATAACCAATGTGAAAGGGTATATACCACGTCAGTTATTAAATAACTGGCATTCAATGTCAGGGTTTTATCAACCGATGTGAAAAACGCTTCGGATTTGTGTTTTTTACATCGGTTGTAAAATATATGATGTAAAAAACTATATTTATAACATTACCTATAATAACGTCTTCCAAAAGCCGATGTTAAAAATAAAAAATAACCACCGTAAAAAACGTTTTCTGCACTAGTGAGTCTTACCATAAATTCCAAACACTCCAGATCCTCATACTACATCTCTTTAATATGAATCAGAAGTGTGGACTTAACTGATAAGTATATGAGGGTTATATGCTCTTGGACCTCCTAAACTTCTATATGCATCTCATCCAACAGGGTCATCATCTTACACTCAGAACCAAACTCTTGAACTGCCTAATTCTATATCTTCCTACTCAAATAATTAGCAACAAAGTTCCCCTTCTCTGTCATATAGGATAGCTCAAAATCAAATGACTACAAATACTCAACCCACCTCCACTATTTAAGATTCATGTCTCATTGAAAAAATATGTATTTTAATATTTTATGATTGGTATACACAATGAAATTTTTTCCCAATAGGTAATTCCACCAAGACTTCAAAGAATAAACTACCATAACCAACTCTAGATCATGTGTATGGTAATTTTGTTCATGTGGCCTGAACTACCATGATCTATATTCCATGACTCGATCACTCTTTATCAACACTACCCCAAGTTATATCTCAAACGCATTAGAAAACATGATATACTTGTCACCTTTCTCGGGTAGGACCAAAATCATTGTAGTATTCAACAATTTCTTCAATTCCTAGAATGCATTGTCACATAATCCAGACCATTAAAACATGATACCCTTCTTGGTTAATCCCAAAAGTGGTGCTGAAAAATGGGAAAAGTCCTATATAAACCTCTGATAATAACCCACCAAACCCATAAAGCTTCAGATATCAAAAACATTCTTGGATGCTCTTAAGAAACAAATTATTGCACTATATTTTTCTATGTTAACACACCTACCTTAGGGATGATGTGACCCAAGAAATATACCATATTGATATAGAATTCACATTTAGGTAACTTAGAGTACAATCAATTCTCTCTCAGTGTACTCAGAATGATTTCAAGATGTTGGGAATGATCATCATGATTCTTGGAGTACACCAAGATATCATCCACTAAAACAACTAAAAACTGATTTAGGTACAGGTGGAGGATTCAGTTCATCAAGGCCATAAACATAGATGGAGCGTTCATCAGCTCAAACAATATCCTGAAGAAATCATATAGGACATACATGCTTCTGAAAGCAATATGTGGTATATCATATGGTCTAACTCTCAACTGACAATACCCAAATCTCAATTCAATCATGGAGAATACACAAGATCCTCTCAACTGGCCAAAGTGATTATCCATACATAGAATAGGATACTAGTTCTTCATTGTCATCTGGTTCAAATTCCAGTAATCAACACATAAATACAACATCATTTAATTATTCTTGAAAAAAAAATCAAAAAACACAAATGTTAATTACTCAGATAGATAAATCCTTCATCCTTAAAATATTCTAGCTAATTATTATGTTCTTGAAACTCTGTTGGTTCCATTCGATAAGGTGTAATGTAAACCGGTTCATCTCCAATCATTATCTCTATTGTGAACTCAACATCTCTCTTAGGAGGCATCCTATAGAAGTATTCATGAAACACATCATGAAACCATTCCACTATGGCAGTAAATACATCGTGATTTACACCCCTCATCATCTAAAAAGTGACTTGCAACCTAGGTAGTCAGATCCCCTAGTTGCTTATAAACAGGTCCTGCATGGCCTTCTTGGATATCCAATTCTCCACGATGAATATAACTGCTACTCTCAGGAGATGTAAATGTTACTCTCCTATGGTAAAAATTGATGTGGGTTCATTATGACACCATCCAGTCCATACCCAAAATCATGTCAAAAATTTACATGTTATGTATGTAAAGATCCCAAAGGAAATGATACTCACCAAACTCAAGAGAACAACCCTTGCATAAACATATGTCCCTCGACCTGATTTCCAACAGTGTGTCAATCCTGACAACCCTAGTCTCAAACTCCACCGTCATACTCAAACTATTCACAAGTTGATTATATATAAAATAATGAGAGTATCCTATATCAAATAAAGCAGTAGAAAGTGTAGAAATGAAAATAATAGTACCTCTAACTATCGATGGCTTAGCCTTGCTACCCACAATTGCAAATTGAACTGCACGAAACTATTTTGTTCCTATACCCTATGTTGTAGTCTGGTTTCTCCATGTCAAACTACTCTACAAATATGGGTATTATTTCCTTGAATTACTACACCCACCACCTCGACCACCATAACTAGTAGTACTCCAACTTCCATATTGGTATGGTTTAGAATACCCCTTCCCTTACATTGGTTAGGTCTAGCTCCTCCATCAATGCCCATTTATCACGAGTTATTGAAGAACCAAAGTAGATTTCCCATCCCACCACAATATCGACACTCTAATGATATTTAGGGAAACTAGTTATGATAGTGACTCAGTTTACTGCACTAATGGTAAAGTACTCAAGTATTTACATAAATAACTTATCATTTACCCTAACCACTCTACTTACCACTGATCTAGTTAACATTCTCATAGTTATTATTTCTACCCTCAAAAGTCATACCTCTTGGACATCCAGTATGAACCACCCATCCTCTAGTGGAATCCTCCTTCAGGTTCCCCTCATAAAAGAGATCACGATTCAACACCTCAGAAAACTTCTTCAACTATAAGATATTCACCTTGGACTCAATATCACTTTTAATACCATCTTGAAAACATATCACCACCATTAATTTATCTCCTTCCAATGTTAGAACAAATCATTTCATGTTAGTAAAGTGGACATCATAGTCCATCACATACATACTCCCCTAGATAAACTGTATAA
Organism: Viscum album; assembly: GCA_963277665.1. NCBI lineage: Eukaryota > Viridiplantae > Streptophyta > Magnoliopsida > Santalales > Viscaceae > Viscum > Viscum album. The sequence continues at coordinate 174,283,129 of OY728148.1, forward strand.
AGTCTTCTTCCCTCTCATACCTCAACATCTCTAGGTAAAAGTATTCAAAAAACTTCTCCCAAAAGTCCCTCCCTACTATGCCCTTAAACTACTCATCCTAAGAATGAATATATTAAAAACACTTTTCTTGGACTCATAAGATGTAGGAATCCAACTTTAGTCTTTTCTATATAATAATATCTAAATGGAAAAGGATCCTTTGGATAGACTCTATCCATAACTCAACTACCTTAGGTCCACCCTCTTTAGTGAAGGTTGGGGGGTACTACAAATTGAACTCCCGTGTGAGATCATATATGTTTCTCACATCCCTCCCTGGGTCTTCATCCATAAAATCTCTAAAACAAGAAAATTTCTCATGGAAACGCTCTCCATCTCCTTCACTCGGAACTATCAGGGCCTCTTGTTCCACTGTTGGAGGATCATTTCCATCCAAGTACCCCTATCATCCTATCAACAAACATCATCATGGAGGCATGTATCATAATGTAAAACACACATCTTAGGAAACATAACACATTATTAACATATTTATATAAGAGGTATTCACATAGTATCATAACAATCCATCCCACATATGTCACCAAACAGTCAAAACTAAGGCACTATCACTACCCTCAACCATCCCCCACCTAGGTCATGGCTAACATAGGGTAAAACACTTTCATAATTTAAAGTTTCTCATTAGATAACCATTTTACCCATTTAAAAATATCACATTTAGCACTAATTTAACCATTTAAATTCATCATTAGTATCCATTTATTTTAAATTACACATGTAAAGAAAGTCATTTTTCATTTCCCAAAATCCAATCATAACTTGATTTTATGTGCGTTCCTAAAATGATTCATGTCATAATAAATACTGAATTCTTAGAATGATTCATGTATACAAAACTCTCATGCTATACCGAGCCATGAGAAAAATATCAGAAAAATAATAACATTATACAATAAGTGAATCACTCAAGGTGAAATAACATTCAACTATAATAAAAAACATCAAGAACAACTATCCCACCCTAGGTACTTTGGTCCCCCCCCCACATAGTTCATGTACTCCCATGAGAGAGCTCATGATTAAGGAATAAATAATCCTAGTATCCTATCTAAATTTTCCAAATAATAAGACAACTGAAAGAAAAATAAAATTAGGCTTTGATACCGCTTTGTAACATCCTGTCTCGAGTGCCACATTCTGGTTCCACAAGTCGACTTCCCACATGACCTCAAGTATGCCTCCCCATACTCTAGGGATTATGAATAGTAGTGAGGGTCTATTATTTATGGTGGGGAGATTATACCCTCTTTATCAAAGTGAAAAAATAATGAAAATAGATAAATAATAGATAAATGATAACAATCAATAACCAAGATAATACCATAACCAATATAATACCAAACATCACATGATAAATCCAAAATAGGTAAACAATGAACAAAACCAAAGAATTCAATATGTCATTCCATATAAGTGTCAAGTGTAAAATGAAATCCCAAATTAATGACACACTAAAAACAACTGAGCGGGTCTTAAAATCATGTTTAGATACCTCATCCATGCTCCATCGTGAATCCCAACTCAGCCATCTAATATAGGGATATTTCCTTTATCCTATCTAGAAAACATTAATTCTATTAGAGTACTAATAAGGAATCCCAAATAGGCTATGAGTACAACTCAATAGTTCACCAACAATGGTGTCTAAAGAAATATCCAGTCTATAACTATGTATGCATTTGTATAAAGAATAAAGATAAATGAAAAAAGTAAATAGGTTTCACATTTATTATTATTTAATCAACCACATCATACCTTATTTGAACCATGTCAGAGTCTGAACATATACCTTTGGGATATCACAATTCATTCTTTCATGGGATTTAATTATTAATTTAATTCCAATTCATTTTTAGTATCATGGAGTAATAATTAAAGTACCAATATTTTAATGTCACAACCCTCCTCATTGGATTGAGGAGGAAGGACGTCACCCGACCTTAAGAGAAATCTCCAAGTAACCAAAGTTTGGAAATAAATTCCAAGGGATTTAATACATGTGGGGAAAAAATTTCTCTTTTAGAAATTAAATAACTCTACCAAAATTTCCATAACACAAAACAACTATATGATGAATGCTAATAATGTAAACTAACTCAAGTACTACTATTAATATAAAAACCAAAACATAAAGAAGAACTAAAATAGAATATTAAGAATATGAAAGTACTACGAGGAAGACAAAACCGACCAAGAAAAAGACTCCAAAGACATTTCTCCACATCTCCCAAACAATCTCCATGCTCTATGTCTACCAAAATAGTCCATGTATCACGAAGCACCACTAGAGAAGTGTGATATTTTACCTTTTACTATGTCCCAAAAAACGATATCTACAAAAGCACATATGATCCAAAGTAGGGGTGAGTAATTAAACTCAGTAGGTTTTCCCCAAATGACTTCCCTACTCATGCCACTAGGATAGAACATGTTATCACATTTATATAAATCAATTCATATAAAACAGTTCAAAATAGTTTATCAAAGCCAATCCATTTCAAAGTAAAATAGGTTTCGTACCAAAAAAGTTTTCCCAAACTAAAGCCATATTCAAGGAAAGTGACCAAACAAGTCATTCAAAAATTTATCATTTACCAATTATCATAACCCAATCTATTTCACAACCACACACATTTAACTACACAACCACACATACATGAAATCTTGGTGTTACCTTTGACGATGGAGCTTCACATCCATAACTCATCCCTTTGATAGTGGTACTTCACAACCATTATCCATCCCATTCAATTAAAGTTTAGAAACTTAATCTAACCAAATTTCATTACAAATTTTTTCAAACCAATTCAACCACTTCAATAAAACCAACATTTTATTGAAAACCATTTCAAAAATAAATTTCAATAAAACCAACCCTTTTATTGAAAACCATTACAACAATCCATTTCACTAAAACCAAACTTTTTATTGAAAACACTTTTCCACATATCAAAACCAAATAACAATTTTAAAATCATGTTACCAATTTCACTTTCTACAAAACAACCAATTTTCACAATTACATAAACCGTCACCAAAGAAGGTTTCCATAAATTAATTCACAAAAATTTCACAATCAATTTCACACAAAACAAACAATTTGAAACAAATAATTCTAGTTCTATCAATATGAGTTTATAGTGAAGCCACATACCTCAGGATTTATGATGAAAATGAAGAACGAAAATCAAATGCTAATGAAACTAGGTTGAATCTCTAAAAAACCCAACTTAAATATCTTCCCCTAACAACTATAAAGCCAAAAATAAACATATTTGTTATCAAATACCTTAGATCAATCCAATGTAGATGTAGATCTAAGAAAATGATATAGGTATTTGTATATATAAGTTAAACCAATAAAACTACCATAAATGGAGATATACCATGAGAATTTGGCTTAAACGCACCAAGAGAAGCCTTCAGATTACCTATAGATCAATGGGAGAATCCTATACTATCTTTTGGAAAAGAAAATATCGAGTTAGGTCCATTTTGGTGAAAAAGAGTTAATTATTAATCCTAAACTAGATCCCTGATTTTTGGATCTTTTTTTTAAACCGAGCATGGTTAGTCACATGATTAGAAAAACTGTGCGCTAACCATGCGCCAACCACTACCTCAAGGTTGAAATTCACATGGTTAGATCGCACGGTTTGACAAACCATGAACAAACCATGAAAAATCTCACTATCTCAAGTTTCATGTTTTCATCTAGGCGGCCATATAGTTTGGAAAAACCGTGCACCTACCAGTGCACCTTCCCCTTAGCCACTACCTCCTTGTTCATGGTTTCCTACAAGTGGTGCACGATTTTCACTAATCATGCGCCAACCACACCCCTTTATAAAACCTAAAAAAACTCTAAAATATCTCCAAACTCTTAAATATTCACCCATATATTTACATACTTAAAAAGAAAAAAGAAAGGGTTTCTTACTTGAAATTAGGGGTGATAAATTCTCCCCACCACTGGCCTTTCCATATTTGGAAAGTAGAAAAACATTTTTTAGCAAAAGAGTTTAGGTAATTTATATCTCATTTCATTATCCCATTCCCAAGTCTCTTCCTAAATCTGACCAAGTATCCACACAATATTCTCTAGGATTATGCTTTTACCATGTAAGACTTTCTTTTTCCTATCCACAATCTGCACTGGCATGTGCACCAATGAAGCATCCGACTCTAGGTCAACGTGATCCCATTAAAATAAATGGTTAGGAACAAGATGATACTTTTTCAATAGAGATACATGAAACAAATTATACACCACACTAAACCATGGTGGTAATTTCAGATGATATGACACCTCTCTAACCTGTTCAAGTATCTCAAAAGTTCCTATGTATCTAGAAGATAACATCCCCTGCTTCCGAAAATGTTGACACCTAAGCCTTAGAGAGATATTCAAGAACACATGATCACTCAACTCAAATGAAAACAATCATCGAAGATGATATTTATATGATTTTTGATGACTCTGAGCCATCTCCATCTGTTTCTTAATCAACTAGATCTTCTCTATTGTCTCATGGATAAGGCCCAACCCAACCAGTGAAGCCACACCTGTTTCCACCCAACTAAGTGGAGAGTGACAAGTACACCCATAAAATACTAAATAGATCCATTTGTATTAAGGCCTGATAGCTATTTTTATATGAGAACTCAACTAATGGAATGTTCTCTTCCCATAAGCCACCAAAATCCATTACACAAGCCTGCAACATGCATTCCAATGTCTATGTCTCCCTTTCATATTGGACATCCTTCTAAGGGTGACATACTAATAGTTAATTGATTCCTAAGGGATTTCAATAATGATTTCAAGAAATGATATATAAACCTCAGATCTCTATCTGACATTGTTGAAACTATTACACCATGCCTCTTTACCACTTCTCGTATATAGATTTTTAAAAATTCCTCCACCATATGAGATTCAAAAAATAGTGATGAAATGAGAAAAATATATGTGTCGATAAACTATCACCCATATGTAATCGTGTTTCCATACCATTGTTGGGATACCAATTACAGAATCCATAACTATTTTTCCCACTTCCAAACAAGAATAAGTAAAGACTATAACATACATGTTGGTCATTGATGCTCTGCCTTAACTTTCTGACAAGTTAAGCATCTCGAAACAAAATCATCCAATTTACTTTTCATATTGACCCATAAAAACAATGATTTCAACAAATTATACATATTATTTATTCTAGGATGAACATCCCATCTTGAATGGTTGTAAGCATGAAGATTTTTTTCTTGAAAATTCATAGGCATGACCATTTGATTTCTGAACCACAACACTAAACTCCCATCCACTATACAGCCCTCAATGGTCTCTCCACCACTGAGTTTTGACCTCATTACCACATATTTTGAAGCAGACGTCTATGATTATTTAACCATCTACACCAAATTAGGAACTGAATAAACTGGAAAGAAAACCATAACTTCACCTCAGTCTTTGCATTCCAAGTTCATATCTTCTATCACTGACGTCAAATGTCACAGATATGAAGTTTCCATTACTAACTGAGCATAAGACATTATAATTAATTCATTTTCCAACATATTTCCTTTACTCAGTGTATACTTAATGTCAAATTCAAACATTTGGAGATACTCTATCCATCTTATTTTTCATAGGTTCAAATCCTATTTAGAGAAAATATGTTTCAAGATCTTATGATCTGTAAACACTGTAAAATTTTCCCCAAATAGATAATGATTCCAAGTCTTCAAAGAATTGACTACAACAGTTAACTCCAAAACATGTGATGGGTAGTTCTTCTAATGAAAATTCAAGTGAATTGATCCAAAAGAAACAACACAATCTCCCTGCATGAGAAAACATCCCAACCCTAATCCTAAAGCATCACAATACACAACATACCCCTGTACTTATTCTGAAAAAATATAGATTGATGCTAATTTATGTTAAAATTTAAGCTCGTGAAAAGATTTATGACATTATTTATTCCATTGGAATGGATCATTGTTCTTTTTTAGGGCTATCATAGGTGAATCTAGTCCTGAAGAATCATAAAAAAATCATCGATAATAACTAAAAAATCCAAAAAAACTATATATCTTAAAGTGGTTCTTCAATGGTTTCCAAGAGATAATAGCCTCTATCTATTCTAGATCAATAGAAAGACCTCTTTCAGAGAATACGTATACAATAAAGAATAGCTATTGTATCCAAAAATCATACTTTGATAATTTAACATAAAAATGATGATCTCTCAATATTCCCAATACTGTATTCAAGTGTTGTTCTTGCTTAGCCCTTGTAATTGAATACACCAATATGTTATCCACAAACACTTCCATGAATGAATCTAAATATATCTAAAATATCTGATTCATCAATTCCATAAAGATCACTAGTGCATTCTTAATATCAAAATTCATTACCATATATTCATAATGGACATATCTACTTCTAAAATCTGTCCTTGAAATATCCTCCTTCTGGACCCCCAATTGGTGATATCATAATAGCAAGTCAATCTTAGAGAACCTCTGAGCTCCCCCCAATTGATTGAATAAATCATCAATGTGTAGATGTTCATACTGATTCTTTATCATAACTTAGTTGAACTTATGATAATCCATTCACAACCTTATAGTTCCATATTCTTTTTTTACAAACAAGACCGATACTGCCCACTGAGACGTGTTAGGCCAAATGAACCCTTTACTTTCTAGCTCTTCCAACTATACTTTCAAATCCATTATTTTTTGGTACTATCCTATAAGATGGAAGGTAAATAAGACTGGTCTCTAGGAGGATATCAATCATAAACTCTACTTCTCTTGTGGGTGAAAACCCTAAGAAATTCTTAGAAAAAACATTAGAAAACTAAAAAAAAATTACAGAAAAACTACCACTATCGATCTCTTCCATCTATGAAAAAGTTATATCTTATAACTAGTATGATATATTTACTATTTCTGGTGCTAACAAGACCATTGAACCCACTTTTACATTATTTTATTCTTTAAGGAGATGCTCGACGCCATCACCAGTTGTAAAACTGACTCTGTGTATAACAGTTGACATGAGCGTTGAACATTACCAACTAATATATACCCAGGATCATTTCACAGACATCAATATCAATAATAGGGAAATCCCATGTCAAATTATCCTTATTAACAATTATAGAACATGATCTATACAAAAAGTCTTGAAATTCTCTTTGACCGAGAGGAATCTGATGTTTTAACACAGAAGGCATCATCTCAACTTTTAAATGCATAAAATCAAAAACTTGAGAAAAAATAAAGGATTAGGATGCACCTGTATCAAAAAATTCTTGTATAATGATATAATTTAAAAGAATCATAGCTCTCACTATTGATGGTCCATACTAATCATCCACAATAACCTGATTATCTTCATATAATTTCTTCATCACTGCACTTTGTTCTCTATTTATATATTGATATTTCCCTTGCATAGGAGTCATAGTATTCCTGGAATCATTATGGATTGCTCTATTCTACTAACAAGAGGCATTATCTTTCCCTCACCCTGTCAAAGCATATGATGTCTGTGATGCCTGAGAAGTGTCCCAAGCACCCGAACTCAGAGCACTATAATAATAGCATTAAATATTACCCATCTGATTGCAATCATGGAATGCTCTAGGTTTTATGGCATTCTATCACTTCATGTGAGTCAAAGAACCACATTGGAAACATATTAAATTTTTATTTAGATTTGGAGGTAGATTTATTGAACAAACCATTGGATTCTAAGACATACTCCCACCTTGGAAATAGGTGTCCCTTTTATACTTTCTCCTGATATTAAATTTCCCACCATTTCCTATAGGTATTAACATACTCTCTCCTCCCATAGCTCCTGAGGTGTCACATTCTTCTACCATCTCTCTATTGACCATATTTATATAATTTTTAATACAAATTATAACTATCTTAGAGATAATCTCCCGCCTCAACCCGAATTCAAATTTGCATGCCTTCAAGGACACACTCACATGATCTTTGGGAGAAAAAAAACTAAATTCATAAATTTATCCGCATAATCTGTCACTATGAGGCTCTCCTTCTTTAAATTGAATAAGTCTATTGTTATTTCAATTCTAAATGTATGAGGATATTTTTTTTTGAAAAATTCATCAAAATACTCCCAACCAATTCCTTTGTCTGATTTAGTCTTAAAAGATAAATCTCACCATTTTCATGTAAGATACTCCAACATATATGTATTCAACTTGAATTTCAGCTTTGTTGGTGTTCCAAAGAAATCAAAGATTTGATTCATCATATTTAGCCACACCTCTACCTTCTATGGTTCCGAATCACCCTAAAATATGACTGGATTCTACTTCTAGAATTGGATAAAGTGATCCACTTTCCTTGATTCATTAATCCTGTCCCCTCTATCCACAACCTAAAAGGCTTGGACTATACTCTGAACCAAATGTGGGTTCACCTATGGCTTTGGTTCAACCACATTCTTAGCAAATTCTTCCGATTTGTTCCTACAACACCTATTTGGTGTTATTTTCTAGAAACACAACAAACATCATAAGTCTCACTCTATAGCAACTAAAGGATTAAAAAATTTCAAATTCTAACAAATCATACTATCAAAATAAGGCTTTCCAAAATTCAAAATTCTCCATATTCAACCATTTTTAAAAATTTCACCCTACTTTTGAAAATCAATCCATTTTCAAAATACCCATTTCATTCCATTTAAAAATCTCATATTTGAAAATAACTTTAAACATTTTAAAAAGTAACACCTTTTCAAAAAATCATAGATCATTAATCAAAATTAAACATGAATTACTAGTGGGAATTCATTTCTATAATGTATGTCATGCTCATCCCATTGGATAAACCTATGAGAATGAGATTCAAAATCTTATAAGTTTCTTCAAAACACTTATTTACCCAACTCCCTGGTAACCTTAAGTTCATCAGAAAAAGGTTAGTTACATATTTTTATGATCTACATTTCAAGTTATGACAATCCTACTCTTTTCTATGATCCCAACACAAGGAATATACCAAAATGAATTTCAACTCCAACACCGAAAACCAATACAAAGTTGAATATCACTTGTTCTAGAAAGATATTCGGAAGGACCAAGATGATAAAACTTGTAAAATTCCTTCCCTCCTCACGGTATTGAGAAGGATGAAGGATGTCACTTATCCTTAAGTGACATATCCAAGGTGCCAAAGGCTAGAAATAAATTCCAAGGGCTTCAATACACATGGGGGAATATTATACCTTTTATAAATTAAACAACCCAACCAAACATTCCATAACCCAAAAGTACATTATGATTCATGATAAGAATGTAAACTAAATCGAGTACTACTATTGATATCAAAACCAAACCATAACAAAGTACCATTTTGGAAGACTACGAATATCAAAGTACTCACCAGAAGACAAAACGAATCAAGCCAAAGACCCCAAATACACTACTCCACATCTACCAAACAAGATCCATGCTCCAACTCTACCAAAATAGCCCAAGTATCATGAATCACCACTAGAGAAGTATGATACCTTACATTTTCCTTTGTACCAACAAATGATATCTAGAAAATCACTAACGTGCCAAAGTAGGGGTGAGTAATGAAACTTATTAGGTTTTCCCCAAATGACTTCTCTACTCACTCCACTAGTACATAACATGTTGGCACCTTTATATAAATAAATTTATATAAAAGAGTTCAAAATAGTTTATCAAAGATAAGTCATGTCAAAGTAAAACAGTTTTTTATACCAAAATAGTTTTTCCAAACTAAATCTATATCCAAGAAAAGCAACCAAACAAGTTATTCAACAATTTATCATTTACCAATTGGCATAACCCAATATATTCCACACACACACACATTTTACTATAGAACCACAGATACACACAAGATTGGTTTTACCTTATATGATAGAGCTTCATGTCCATAACGCATCCCCTTGATAGTGGTACTTCATGGCCATTATCCACCCCATTAAATTCATGCTTAGAAACATAATAAAACAATATGTCATTACAACTCTTTCCAAAATAATTCAATCACTTTAATAAAACCAGCCTTTTATTAAAAACCATTTCAACAATCCATTTCAATAAAACCAACCCTTTTATTAGAAACCATTCCAACAATCCATTTCAATAAAAACAATATTTTTAATGAAAACACTTTTTTCAATGCATCCAAACCAAATAACCATTTTAAAATCATCATATTAAAATCACGTTACCAATTTCACTTTCCATAAAACACTCAATTTTTAAAATTCCACAAACCATAACCAAAGAAGGTTTACATCAATCATTACACAAAAATTTAAAAATAAATTCTACAAAAAAAAATCAATTTTAAATCAAGACTTCTAGTTCTAGCAAGAGGATTTGAGAGTAAAGAAACATAACTCATGATTTAGGATGAAAATGAAGAACGATACTCAAATTCCAAAAAAACCAGGTTGAATCTCTAAAAAATCCACCTTAGATCTCTTCCCCTACTAACAAAAAATCCAAGTCTAAACATATTTAGCATCAAATACCACATATATATATATTCATAATCTATGTAGATTTAATAAATAGAGAGAGAGAGTGAGATAATTATATCTAAGGAAAACCAAGAAAAACTACAATAAATGAAGACATACCGGTAGAATTCAGCTCCAACACAGTAAGAGAGCCTTCATATTCACTCTAGATTAATGGGAGATTCCTCTACTACCTTTTGGAGGAGAAAATATCGAGTTAGGGAAGTTTTGGGGCAAAAAAGAGGGGTTAATTATTACTCCCAACCAAGAAGTACATTTTTTGGATCTTGTTTTTAAGAAGTGTGCAAACTGTGCACCTACCACTTCCTCAAGGATGAACCTTGCACAGTTGGCTCACATGGTTTGAAAAAATGTGCACCGAACATGAAAATATCACTGCCTAAATTTTCATAGTTTCTCCCAGCTGGACTCATGGTTTGGAAAAAATGAGCGCCTACCTGTGTGCTTTCCCCTTAGCCACTACCTCATTGTGCACAGTTTCCTACAAGTGTTGTAAGGTTTTCAATAAATTTGAACCAACCATTAAACTTTAAAAAAGCCCTAAATCCACTCTAAAAGTTCTCTAAACTCTCCTTAATTTCACCCATATACTTTAAATAATTAAAAAACATAAATAATGGGATTCTTACCTAAAATCATGTGTGCTAAAAATATCTTTGGGGCCTAGAGCATTAGTTTGGCACCCCATGGGTATTTGGAGCATCAGTCCCTATCCCACACCTCATTGGTATTTGGATAATTATTACCTATACCATACTTAATTGTTCAGATTCATGCATATAGGGCATAGAGAATTAGTCTGGCTCCCCATGGGTATTTAGAACATTATTCCTTGACCCACACCCCATTGACCAATCATTCAAAATATCACATATATCACCAACATAACAAGGTTCAACATCATTAACCTATTCATCAATCATTCACATAATGAACACCATTCCAATTATATATCACAACCATGGTTCTTTAATTTATTACCAAGGAATATTTTAAAAATCACCATTAATCCATTTATCAACAATTACCAACATTTCATTAAATCATAAAAGTTAAGAAAACATTCCATAAAATACCATTATCAAACATGAATAAGGATTTAGTTTAATTTCATAAATCCACTATTTCCCCTTTTTCATCCCATTTATCATTATTTCATGGTAATTGTAATTCCCCATTGGTTTCCATCAAATACAATCTCATAATCTCTAACGGGTCCAATGGGATCTGTGAAGGGTTTCCCAATTCACAGAATTAAATATTCCTTATTAATTCTATTGAAATTTCACAACATGGAAATAAAATTACACAGTTACATACAAAAATAATAATCAACAATATAGTAAATAACAATTAGAAAACCTACCTCAAGATCATTGATGAATAGTCTCCCACTCTTAATCCTCAATTCAAAGTAGATAAATCGAATTTAGAACGGTGGAGGAGAACTAGGATTAAAACCTAGGAACAAGATACAATGAAACAAGATCAACAAAAAAACAAGATCTAAACTATCAGCAATGGATGAAAATCATCCCTCTTAATGGTGAGAGAAAGACAAGAAAGAGAAAGGAATCTAAATGTGAAGAGATCACATACTATATAGGTGCATATTTCTTCACTAGATCTTTAATTCATACCAGAAGAAGTTTGAGGAACCTTGGAATCCTCCTAATAGACTCCAAGAGTGAATGAATTCATGTTAGGTAGAGTTTGGATGATTAGGGGTATAAATCAGAGTTTCATGATTTTTTTATAAAATTTTCAGGGGGTTTAATTTCTGTACACACGGTTTCTTGGGCAGGGTCACACAGTTTTCCAAACCATGCACCCTAACTGTGTACCCTTACTGTCTAGGGTGCATGATTACTCCAAGGTGGGCAAAAAATTTTAAAAAATGTGTTCCAAACATGAAAAACTCCTCTATACGAGGGTGAATGACTTGGGGAGGGAGGATTCATGGTTTAGTCAAACCATGTGCAACCTCTCTTGGCTCTTAAATGAAGCACACTGTTTCCTAGGGAAAACCGCATGGGTTTCCCTAATCATGCACCAACCATGAATAGACTCATGGGCTTCCAAATTTCTCCAAATTCACCTGAAACAACCCCAAAGTAAAACCCAGCCAATTTATAAACAAAAAAGGGTAAAATAATACCTTAAAATGTGTATGATTCATCTCTAAAAAGGTCAAAATCTTACAGCAATACCACAAAAAAATTCATTGATATATTATAATATTTCCATTTTGATAATGGAAAAGGATAAATCACCATTGTGGAAAAAATTTAACCTATTAATAATTTAAACATTTCTTAGTAAAATCAACAATATGTTTCTTCATCCCTTCCCCCTCGAAATGTTCCTGAAGATGTTTATACATATTTGAACTACCATGATGAAATTAAAATAGAGATCTACAATCCTTTCTAAAATTTATTTATTTTACTAAGATTCACATGAGAAACATAATTTTTTTTGGAATCTTAAAACACCATATTTTTCAATATTAAATTTAGGATACTTACCTTTATTAACCAATAGTACCTTTTCCTATAAATCATTGTCTTCTATATATGCTTTCTTAGTCCTATCTAAAAAATTTTATTATACTGGCACTTGAAAAAATTAGAGGGAGTTCATGCATGAATAATTTCTAATCCAACATTCATAAAATCATTAAGCAAAGGGTCATCTTCTAAATGATACATTATTAATATAACATTATATTTCCTACCAAAAAATGAACAACTCTATTTTTATTACCCGGATGGTAATGAATTATGTAGTCATAATCCTTTATCAATTCTATCCATCTACTCTATATCATTTCCAACTCTTTCTTAGTGTATATATACCTCAAACTTTTATAATCAGTATATATTTCAAACTTTACTCCATATAAATGATGTCACTAAATTTTTAAATAAAATACTATAGCTACCAGTTTAAGGTCACATGTAGAATAATTTATCGCATGAGGTTTCAATTTATGTTTATCATAATAAATTAATATATCATTTTTAATTAGAACACAACCTACTCCCTTCAATGAAGAATCATTATAGATAAAAAAGTCACCATTTTTGGATGACAAGTCCAAAATTGGAGCATTCACTAATCTTATTATCAATTCATAGAAACATTCATCACATTAATTTATCCATATGAACCCAAATCATTTTTTTGTTAACTTGGTTAGTATTCTAATATCCATGAAACATTATTAATAAACCACTGGTAATATCCTACTAATCTAGGAAAATAATGAATCATAGTGACATTTATAAGACTTGTCCATTCACAAACCACTTTAGTTTTAGTGGGGTCAACAGTTATGGCATATATATTTATAATATATACAAGGAATGAAATATTTCTTAACCAAAATTCACAATTTCTAAATTTTATGTATAACTTCAGTTCTTTCATGGTTTTCATAACAATCCTTTCACATTTTTCATGATCCTTATAACTTTTAGAATAAACAAAAATATCATCATTAAACACCACTATTTATATATTTTAATATTTATAGAAAACTCTATTAATAGGATCCATGAATATAGCTAGAGAATTTCTAACCCAAAGGTAATAACCACAAACTCATAACACCCATACCTATTATGAAATAATGTCTTAGGGATGTTATTGTTTTTCACCTTTAATATATGGTACATAGACTTTAGATAAACCTAAAAAAAATGATCTCCCTAAAACTAATAAAATAATTCATCAGTATGAGGATATAGATAATTATAATTAAAAATAATGTTAATAAATGATCTATAATCAATGAAAATAATCATGAAACCGTCTTTATTTTTAACAAATAAAATAGGATCATCCCATGAGGAAGTTTTAGGATGAATGAATCCTTTATACATAAATTCTTGTAACTTATTTTTTTAATTCCATAAGCTATACACAATTTATTCAATTAGGGGGTTTTGAAATAATCTTATCATCACGCACTAAGTCAATAATAAATTCAACTTCTTTATCCACTATAATTCTAGAAAACTCATCATAAAAAACATCTAGATAATCTTTTACTACTAGCATATCATTAATATGAACAGTTTCTTTATTTCTAAAAATACGAGCATGATAATTTTCTTTTTCATCTTTTAATAATTTCTCAACTTCTTGATATGTTATCAAAGGTAATAATTAATTATTATATACAAACTAAAAATCATTTAAAAAAAATAACTTCTTTGAATCAACAATCTATATTAACTTGATAAACTAAAATTCAATCCATGCCTAAAATAATATCAAATTATATAATGGTAAATACAACAAGGTTTGTAGGGAATACCCTTACATAGAAAATAACATGATGATCTTTTTAAATTTATGTTCACTAAATACTACCACCATTTGTTTTTATCAAAAGTCTAAAATTCATTTACTGAGATAAAATTTTCATTTAACAATAAATTTCCTAGAAATTAAAGTATGTGTAGACCCTGAATCAAACAATACATTATCATAATCTTAATAAAAAATTAATATACTGGTTACCACTTATATTTATGGCCTAACATTTTCTGAAGTAGTTTCAAAGGATTTCACTACACCCTTCTGCTTATATTCATGCTAATTCCCAACATTATTATTCTTATTTAGACACACATAAACATAATGACCCATATCATTTCATTTAAAACATCTTACTATCTGATTATCAATATTGGTCTTACAAATACAATAACCCTTTCATTTTAAATCACTATCCATATACCCAATTTTTCCACATCCAAATCTCTTCCCTGATTTCATAAGACACCCCCAGGGTGATTTTTAACACACCTATCACAAAACAAAAACTTTATTTTCTTACCTTTATATTTCTTCATTGGATTCTTTCTTATTTCGTTCCACTCGATACACTTTTCCTCCTTATATTGATGAAATACATGGTCATCAACAACTCTATTTCAGTCTTCTCATCATAATGAATAAGTATAAATTTTAAATTACTGAGTTTATAATACTCTTCAGTATCTTGTATTTAATAATGAGTAAAACCCGTTAATTTAATTACCAAGATACCATATAAAATTTGGCGTGTACCATTCCAATAGGGTGAAGTTTTCTTCATACAAAACCGTTAAATCTTCCTCCAACCTCAATTCCAAGAATTATTTTTCCTTACTAAGTTAAGAAAGCATTATAAAATATTTTTCAATGAAAGGATTCTTAAATAAATCCCATTCCATGGAACCGATCTCTTATCTTTCTCTAGTATTATTAACTATTAAGATAAATTGATCAACTTCAACTTCAAAATGGTAAATAGAAATAGTTTCCTTTTGATGCTCTAAAGTAACCTTGACTTTGAATATCTTCTCTAAAGCTTTAATCCATCCCTCAAATACCATTGGGTTAGATGATCCACTAAATATTTAAGGGTGATGCCTTATAAAATACTCCAATATTGAAATTCCTCCTATAGTATATTATTTTCATCTCTAGTATGGATACCACCACAATTTATAACCTACTTTAATTGAACCATCATAGCAATAAACTACTCAATTAAAATTCCAACAATTCCAAGTTGAATATTTGTAAGGATGTTGTCCTCATTGTGACATCCTACTTCAGATTTCATGTTAAAATTGAAGAAAACCATTCTAGAACAAACATATATTAGTTGAAGAAAAACAATTTAATCTTATAAATATATCTCATATCAACATAACCCTAAATTATATTCCTTGAAAGGAATTAATTTAAAATTATCATTACCTCTAGAGTTATCAAAACCTTTTCTCTAATACCAATTATAAGGACCCATCCTTAAATAATCCATAAATTGAATCTTTAGATAAAAATTTGATTTCTTGAATTCCCATAGAAATTTTGGGTTTATAATTTAAGAGAATTAGGTCATCACCCAATCATAATAAAATATTACATCACATAGTGTACACTTCCACTCAGTACCCATTTTTTCCACAATAAAATTTGTTTAAGATAATTTTTTTTCTTTTCATGACATATCTTCAAAATTTTTATCTTGAGATAATACATGTCCCTACCATAACAACCTAATCCCAGATGCCACATAATAGTGATCTGAGTTGGTTGGACACATGGCCTCAAGTGAATCTCCCCAAAGGCCATAAGATTTCGACTAGTAGTGAGGGCCTTTGTGTGATAGTGGGGAGACTATGCCCTCATTAGCAGAGTGTAACATAGTAAAATAACTTACAAAATGAGTAAACAACAGAAGACTGATAGTATAAATATCTATAATTCATATCATACAAAAGATTATGATATAAGTAACATGTTCTAGAAAATATCCAAAAAAGTCACAAGGCTATGAGATACAATAAAAAAGACAAAAGTAGAAAAAGGAAAAAAGTATCCCAGTAGCATCGCAAGCATCAGCTTGGTCCCATGCTCTCCTCCTCCTAAATAAAATCTCATGAACCTATAGAAGGGTGCTTTATCTAACTGACACCTGTAACCATATAATCTGTTTGGGCCAAAATCATGACCCAAATAGGGTGTGAGACTAAATCCTAGTAGGAAACCACCCAAGGTATGTGAAAATCTGTTAGTGAATATATATAACAAGCAGTGTGAATAGTGAAATCCTTAAGCTAGAAAGTACCCAAGGTAACAGTCTTACAATCACTATTTCTCATTTACATTTCATTTATATTCAATTAGAATGATTTTCAAGTCTGGAGAACTGAACATAAGCCTGAAAATACCTCGTATAACAATAAGCACAACAGATGCCTCAAAATGCCATCTAAGGAAGAAGAAGAAGTGAATGAATCCAAGCTTGTGCTTTGTCTTGGAAGACGTGTCATAAACCATTTCAAATATATATATATATATATATATTATAACTCGAGACCGTACTTGACATTCTTATTCTAGAATTCAAGTATCACTCTAGGTGAAAATTCACTAACACACTACAAGCCCATCCCGGTGAATCTCATAAGAACCTTGTATCGCTCTAGGCGTGGTAAGTCTATATCAACTAATCCCATCCTTAGTAGTCCTATAGAGATCCCCAAGTATCACTCATGACATAATACTTGCCTCTTGATCCCATCCATGGCATCCTATAAGGATCCATGATTCACTCGGTATTTAGTCCATAACCTCTATGGTCTCGTCCATGGCTTCCATAGTTCACTCGCAACTTTACAATTATTAACAAACCCATTGATCCCATCCAAGGAATTACAAAGTAATACAAGGTTCACTTAAGGGAATAAGTTATGATAGACATGTAATCCCATCTATGGAATTCCAACACAAACCATGATTTACCAAATTCTATTTACCTTTTAACCATAATATTTTAAAATAACAATTCATTAGACATGCTAGGGTCATCAACAAAAGTATCCAATATACGCCCCACCACTAAGGGTGTATCAACAAGGAACAACCACTAAGGCTTGGACTACCATTAATCACCTGGGAATAATTCATATAACAATCCTATTATCTAATCTAAAATATTACAAGGACTTATCATAATCTAACTCACATGGGCGAGTTCATAGTTGGAACCAAATAGTCCAAACATGCTTAAACAAGCAAAGGCATGACATGGGTTGAAGGGAAAAATCAATAATCCCAAACTATTATTTAATTATAATACCATATATCAACATGTAAATCTCCTTTAATTAAAAAAATCCAATTTAAAGAACCCAAGAAAGGGAATTTAAGGAATACCTCATAGGTATCTTAAGCCAAATGAACAAAGAAGTTAAAACTGGGAACTCACCCATGGGGTGGCCCTTATTCCATGTATTAAATCTATTAAATGCTTTGAAACACCTAATTAATTACCTAAAAAATGATAGTAAACGATATGCATGATTTATAAATAAAAAAAAAACCCAAAATGGGTTCGTGGCACTTTGAAATATATAAACAACTTGACATTCAATGAAAATAAGATGACCACCTACCTTAGAATCATACTGGATAACTCATCTAATATAAAGATCTAATTCACCCTAGTTTGGGAGAAATATTAAGAATAGATGAATAATGGGATATTAGGTCATATGAGCCTAATTACAAATAGTTAAAATGATATCTAGAAGAATTGAGATAGGATAAAAAGGAATCAAGTCATTACCGTTGTAGATCCAAGGAGAAGAACAACACTCGATTCAGAGGTCGGGTGGAGAAGGGATCTGAAAAGGGAGAATAACCTTTATGGAGGATCTCCCATGTTTTTTGAGGGCTAATATACAAGGGATATAAGACATTTAAGTTAAAAAAATAAGGGCAAAATGGTGAATTTACCCAAAATATTTGGGTCACACGTTTTTTGCGCACCGTTTACATAACCATGCAAAAACTGTGCACAACTTCCTATAAGAGAAAGGGGAACTCTTGGTTACCCCACATGGTTAGTAAAACCATGTAGAAACTATGCTAATCCCTTTGTCAAAGTATGCTAAAATTATAGAGCTTCCGCATGATTTTCACTAACTGTATGACCTCCTCTTTTCACCCAAAATTCGGGCATCGGGCTCCAGACTAGACCCGAACACACAAAGACCCCAAAAGGAATTCATATAAGGTTATAATAAAGCATTTAAACAAGGAAAAGATGGAAAAATAAAGATCTATATCTCAAATAAGAAACGAGTTCTTACAAGCTCCCCCCCTTAAAAGGAATTTATTTCTGAATTTCCCTTCCAAGGGTGGTGAATGAACATATGAAAAAAACTCAGGCTACTGTGATCATACATCAGAATCCCTCTCCCAAATCTCATCTAGAACTTAGCTGTGCTTTCATAGCGCCCATACTAAAGGAATTAACTATCCACAGAGAACCTTCGTGCTACGATCCACTATGTGTATAGGATTCCCCTCAAATGACACATTTACCTGTAACTCAACCTCCTAAGGCTGAAAAGTGTGAGATGGGTATGAATTGCAAAACCATAACTAAGAAACATTAAAGACTTAATTTGTAGCCCAGTACCTCTAAGGTAACTACAACCAATATGCAACCGGCCCAAACCTCTCTAGAATCTCAAATATCCTGACGTATCTCAACAAAAGCTAACCATATCTCCAGATCTTCTGGTGTCCCAAACTCAGTGAATCATGTAGGAAAACCCAACCCCCAACCTCAAACTCCAAAGGTCATCTTCGGTAATCAACATACAATTTTAAAGAGACTTCACTATAGTCATCTGCTTCTGAATCAACTGAACCTGCTCAGTGGTATCTTGGACTAGAAGAGGTCCCAACACAACTTCCTATCCTACCTCCAACCAACACAGGGGTGATCAGCATGGAATAACATATAAATCCTCATATGTAACAATCTTAATAAAATATTGAAAGCTATTATTATAGGCTAACTCTACCAGGGATATGTGTGTCTCCTAAGAACCCCTGAAATCTAGGATGCATGCCTGCAACGTGTCCTCAAGCACTTGAATCATGCATTCTGATTTTCCATCTATCTAAAGGTGGTAAGATGTACTCAAAAGCACCTATGTACCCAGTTCCCTCTAAATCCCTAGATAGAAACAAAAATTAAACCAGGGGTCCCTATCCAAAATGATAGTTTGTATAACCTTATGTAGTCGTACAATGTCATAGATGTACAACCTCTGAAGCTCATTAACATTGAAGGTTTCCATGATTTGAAGGAAATGTGTAACCTTCACGAGCCTATTAAAAACAACCCAAATGACATATTTAAATCAAGGATATCTCAATAAACCCTTCATTAAATCCATGGTTACATCATTCTATTTTTATTCAGGAATGGATAGCTACTGTAAAAGTCTGGCTGGTTGATGGTGCTCTGCCTTCACCTACTGACAGGTGGAACATCTCATGAAAAAACCAGTTACATCTCTTTTCATGCCTAGCCACCAATACTAATGATGTAAATATGGATACATCTTGGTGACACCAGGATGAACTTCCCATACTGAGTCATGTAAATATTACATCATCTCTTTGTGAATGTCCGTTGAAACCCATATGCAACCATGTAACAACAGAACTTCATCCTTTTCTATGGTCCAACTAGGAGGAGGTTCCTCACCTGCCACACTCTCTTGATGAAATAGGCCTTCAAAATCCAATAGCTACATCATCCTCACTCAATCCAGTAGAGTATTAGTAACTTATAAAGAAGAAAGAAATGTCTATATCTAACTATCATGCACCTCCATGTGCATCTCAAATAACTAATCCATAAGCTTCAGCTCGCTACTGGCACGCTGTACTACGAGCATATGAGTCCTCTTGATCAAATCATCAACCACTTAATTTTCTTTTACAATTATATATGAAGGCTCTAAGTCAAAATAATGAAGTTATTACACCCACATTCACTTCCTTAGATTCAGGTCATGCTGTGTAAATATGTACTTGAGGAATTTTTGTTCTGTGTACATAACAAAATGCTATCCTAGTATGTAATGTATCCAAAAATTTAAATAATGAACAAAAGAATCCAACTTGATATCATGGGTTGGGTAATTTCTCTCTTGTGGCCTCAACTGTCGAGACCTGTACACAACGACTCTTTCCCCCTACATAAGAAATGATCCTAGCCTGATACCTGATACATCACAATACATAGTATAACTCCTACCTGGATGTGAAAAAATCAGTATCAACACCGAATTCAATCTCATTTCATTTCCTAAAAGGATATATTGTATGGATCTATCCACAAATACATTTCACCCTTATAATTCAGGCCTTTCTATGGAACTACTAAATGTGAGAAGTCCTGTATGAAATGACTGTAGTAACCATCCATCCCTAAGATACTATGCACCTCAAAGACATTCTTTGGATGCTCCGAAGATAATACTACTCTCACCTTATCTTGGTCCACTTATACTCCTGTATCTGAGATGATGTGACCTAGGAAATGAATCTAATCCATCTAGAAGTGGAGCTTTATGATATTTGCATATAATTGATGCTCTTTCAGTGTACTCAATACGATCTCTAGATGTTTGACATGGTCATGTCAATTATGATAATACACCATGATATCATCCACAAAATCCTCAAAAAATGAGTCAAGATAATGAAGGAACACATGTTTCATCAATTCCATGAAAACTGCTGGTGCATTCCTGAGACTGAATGACGTAACAAGATACTCATACAAATAATAACTTCTCTAAAAGGCTATGTGAGGTATGTATGATGATCTAACATTCACATGATGATAATCAGATCTCCAATTAATCTTTGAGAAAACTTGATATCCTCAGATTTGGTTAAAGAGATCATCTATCCACATTAAAGGATACGAGTTCTTAATGAGAAACTAGTTCAATTTTCAATAATCTACACATAGCCTAATGGTATCATCTGTCTTTTTAAAAAAAAGGACTGGTGAACCCCCCCAGAGAAGTACTAGGTTGGATGAAATCCTTTGACTCTAAGTCTTTTAGCTATGTCTTGAGATCTTAAAACTCTATCGTAGCCATCCTGTAAGGAAGAATGGATACCGGGGTAGCTCCTCGAACTAGATTGATATAGAATTATACCTCTCTCACCAGAGGTAAACCTGAAAAGTCATCCGAGAAGATGGCCCTAAAATAATAAAATACTGTAGGGAAATCAATCTAACATGTTCCCTAGTCATAAAGATATAAATTCTCAATATGGGCTGTCATTCCACCCAACCCATGATCTTCGGGTCCATCTTGGCTCATCTGGACATCCCATTCACCTTTGTGTAGAAACGATCTTCCCTCTAGTGACGTAAAACTCACCCTATGATGATAGAAATAAACAAAGACCTAAAATGAAACCAACCATTCTATCCCAAGAATGATATCAAGTACTTTCATCTCGAGGACGTAGATGTACCATAAGAAGCGACACCCACCGATATTAAGGGGACACTCCTTACACTGACATACACCAACCATTCTAATCCCCAACGGAGTGTCTAGAATCACAATGTCATTAGAAGTAAAAACATAGATCCCAAGGATCTCCACAATAGGCACAAAAATGAAACTATATGAAGCCCCTATATCAAAAAGTGAATAAGCTAAAGTGGATGCTACTAGAATAATACCTCTAATAGTAGAAGGTTCAGGATCCTGCTCTTACTAGGTATGTTTCACTACATAAGTCTGGCCTATACCGCGGCCCTAAGGCACTACCTAGCTAACTTGAGCTGATCCACCTTACTGTCACTATGAACCTGGGGTCTGGCTACCATGACCAAGAACACCACCTTGGCTTGAACAACCCGATGCCTTCCATCTCTCAAACTAGTGCGAACCTTCAGAACCCACCTCTGAACATGGAGACAATGAATCCCCTCTCTCACTAGCTGTTGGTGGAAACATCCTGCAAAAGCACTGAATATGGCCCATCTTTCCACAAGATTTAAACTCAACTGAGTCCTATAGACATTGTTTCAAAGTATTCCCCAGCCTTCTGCACTGGTAGCACCTCACTTGGATACCATAAGAAATGTTTTGATTTCTCACATCACCGCAAGGAAACTCCAGATGACACTTCCTACTGTTGGTTGAGATAGTACCTGATCTAGGTGCCGAACCACCTTGGCTCACACCTCTTGATTCCCCTAGGTTACACTCTATGATCAGCACCTAATTCACTATAGTAGAGACGGTAGTCAACCTGAGGACATTTACCTATGATTAGATGTCATATCTAATACCATTCTCAAATATCATAGCTTTCAATACATCATAACCCAATATAGTAGGTGTGAATCATTGGATATTAGTAAAATTGGTCGAGTAGTCTATAACTGAAAAAGTACCCTGCTTTAGATGCATAAACTTTTGGGCCTTATCATCCCTCAGCATCTCAGGATAGTAATTGTCATAGAAGACTGTATGAAAGTCTCCCTATTCCATGTCCCGGTGACACCCACCTAAGTAATCATGTACCACCATATCTTGGAGGAATCACACAACATATATGTCATGAGATTTACCCTCATTACAAGAGTCACCTCTATATTCTCTAAGATCTAAAACATGGCCTAAATCCTTAACTCTTCATCCTATGGTCTGACATCCCATGAAAACGTGGGTGGATGCTATTGTTGGAACACCCGCATCAGCTCAACCATAGATGTGGCTTGCTATGGTGCTCCCTAAAACGTTTTCATGAACCTCATAAATCCTTCATGGAACTATGAATCAACACCTATGTCCAATAAAATAGCAGATTACATAACTAGAGTGACTGTAGGATCCACTAGTAGCCCATAGCCTACCTCCTCCGGGGTATGATCATCACCACCCTCATGGAATACACCTAGAGGACATCATGGTGGAATGAATATACAAGGTCAAGTATACAACCTAGTTTATGTTAACTCTCAAAGTAGTAGCTCAAAAGCAAATAATAACTAGTACATGTCAAAACCTTCTTCCAACTCTCACCCCTCTACCTACCCCTAGGCTAGGTCTAGGTATAAAATAGTAAAAAACAATACCAAAATCTCACCACTAAGGTCAGGTAAGGTCAAGTTCACTATCAAAATGAATTTCAAATTTAACATATCCCCCTATCAAAGGGTATCCCAAATGGTATGCCAAATTCTGATCCATGAGAGCCCATACTCCCCGCAAACCAATGATTGGCATCCACCTATAGCACATCAGAAACCAATTTTGTATAAGGCCAAAACATGGTCCACCAAATTACAATCCAAGAGGTCCCATACAACTCAGGTACCAAATCTTTTCTTCCAACTAATTTGAACTATAGCATGTACCAATACACCTATCACCATAGTAGGAATATCTATCACAATACCTATCAAAACAACATGAAATCGGCAATGCTCCTAAATGGCATGAAAATAATGCATGGCATGTTATTTCTAACAAGTGCCTATCTGATGAATGAGATTACATGACCTCATCCCATCGAGTTGTAATATAGTAGAACCATAATCATATCAATAATAACAAGACAAAAAATGTACGTCACCCAATGGTGAAATCTATTCAACTGTAAGAAGTCAAAATCCAAAATTCACAATTCAATTCAAGGTAATTTGGATTTTCCCTATATGCGAGGTAGCTGATCCCAACACAAATTTTTACCAAATCCCACTTCCTCCCTATCCCAATCTATCAGTGACAAATAGTAAAGAAAACCAAAAAGATTCCACTGATACCACTTTGTAATGTCCTCAACCCAGATACCACATAACAGTGCTACGAGATCAGTTGGCCAGATGGCCTCAAGCACATCTCCCCAAACACCAGAGGTTGCTGAATACCTAGGTGAGATAGTGGAGAGACTATTCCCCCATTAGTAGAGTGTAACACAATAGAATAACTTACAACAAGAGTAAAAAATAGAAGACCAATATTATAAATATCTAGAAGTCATATCGTACAAAATATGATGCTACAAGTTAAATTTTTGAGAAAACAACCAAACAAGTCACAAGGCTATGAGATACTCTACAAAATCCAAAAGTATAAAAAGGAAAAAAAGTATCCCAGCAACATTGTAATAATCTTCTGGATCCCATGCTATGCTCCTCCAAAATAGTATCTCATGTTCCTGTTGGAGGGTGCTTTCCCTTATAGAAACCTACGACAATATAATATATTTGATACAAAAGCATGATCCAAACAAGGTGTGATACTAAATCCCAGTAGACAACTACCCAAGGATATATATTTTTTTAGTGAATATATATAACAAGCAGTGTGAATAGTGAAACTAGTAAGCTAGGAAGTACCCAAGGTAACTGTCCAACAATCACTAGTTCTCATTTCATTCCATTTATATTTAGTTAGATTTCATTTCAATTATCAAGATCCAGACTATTTCCAGAAATCCACCATATAGCAGTAAACACAACATATGCCTCAAAATTCCATATAACCAACAAGAAGAAATGACTGAATCCAAGCTTGTGCTTTATCTTGGAAGACACATCATAATCCATTTCAAATAAATATATTATAATCCTAGCCCATCCTTGACATTCCTAATCTGGAATTAAAGTATCAATCTAGGTGAAAATCCCCCAACACCCAACAAGCCTATCCAGACAAACCTCACAAGAGCCCAATATCACTCTAGGTGTGGTAAGTCCATATCAATTGAGCCCATCCATAGCTGTACTATAGGGATATCCAAGTATCACTCATGACATAATCCCGGCCTCCTGAGCCCATCCATGGAATCCTATAAGAATCCATGATTCACTCGACATGTAGTACATATCCTCTATGATCCCATCCATGGCTTCCATGGTTCACTCATGGCTTTACAATTATAAAAAACCCATTGATCCCATCCAAGGAATTCCAAAGGAATCCAAGGTTCACTCAAGGGACCAGGGTATGATAGACATGTAAGACCTTCCATTTCATTCCAATAAAATTCATGATTAACCCAATGATATTTACCTTTTAACTATAATAGGTTCAAATAATAATTCATTATTCATGATAGGGTCATCACCAAAAGCATCCAATATACATCCCACCACTAAGGGTGTCTCAACTAGGAAAAACCTATAAGGCTTGGAATGGAATTAATCACATGGACATAATTCATATAATAAGCCTTTCATGTAATCTAAACCATTACAAGGCCTTAACATAACCTAACTCACATGGGCAGGTTAATAGTTGGAACCAAATAGTCCAAACATGCTTAAACAAGTAATGGCAGAACATGGGTCGAAGGGTAAAATCACTAATACCAAACCATTAGAAAATTATAATACCGTATAACAACATTAAAATACCATTTAATTAACAAATCAAATTTAAACAACCCAGGAAATGGAATTCAATGCAAACCTCATAGGTATCCTAAGCCAAACGACCAAAGAGGATCAAACCAGGAACTCACCCATGAGGTGGCCCTTATTCCCGGTATTAAACCTCTTATATTATTTAAAAAACCTAATTAATTAACTACACAATGATAGGAAACAACAAGTATGATTTATAAATCAATGTGACACCCCAAAAATGGGTGTGCGACACTCTAACATATATAAAAAGCTTAAAATTAAATGAAAAGAACATGACCACCTACCTTAGACTCGTGCTAGATAGCTCATCTAGTATCAAGATATCATTCAACCTAGTTTGGTAGAAATATGAATAATAGATAGAGAAAGGGATATTAGGACATATGAAACTAAATCCAAATAGTGCAATCAACATACAGAAGAATCGAGGCATTAACGTTGCAGATCTAAGAAGACGAACATCAGTTGATTTAGAGGTTAGTTGAAGAAGGGATCTGAAAAGGGAGAATATCCTTCAAGTAAGATCTCCCATGGTTCGTGAGGGATGTTGTGAAATGGAGAGGAGAAACTTAATTTTAAAATAAAAGAGGTGAAAAATGGTAAATTTACCCAAAATATCTGGGTTGCACAGTTTCTGCTTATAGTTTTCCTAACTATGAAGAAACCATGAACAACTTCCTGTAAGAGAAATGGGAACTTGCATAGTTACTCCACATGGTTAGTCAAAATGTGTGCAAACTATGTTGAGACCTCAGTCAAATTATGCTAAAATTACAGAGCTTCCTCATGGTCATGCGACCCATCCCGCATGGTTTTCAGAAACCGTGTGGCCTCCTATTGTCACCCAAAACTCTTGATTTGGGCTCCAGACCATCCCCAAACACCCAGAGACCTCTATGACCCCAATAGGTATTCATATAAGGCCATAATTAATCATTTAAACTAGGAAAAGATGAAAAAAATCAATATTCGTACCTTAAAGAAGAACTGTGTTCTTACACCTACTACCCTTAAAACCCTAAGAAAAACATTTGAAAACATGGTATAATCACAAAATCTCAATAAGGGGAATATAAAAATAAATAAATAAACCAGTTAGTCCATAAATACACATTATAAAAACATTTTTCATTTTTTATAACAAACTTTTAGCTCAAAATAATAATTTCCATACCTAAAAAGTCCACTTAACCGCCTATAAGGTTTTATAATAAATTTTATAATAAATATTAAAGGAAAAAAACTTATAAAGGTTTATTTAAAATCATGAAAAATTTCATATTTTTTTTCAAAATGATAAACATTTCACCCTTAAGAAGTAACATAAACATTCCTTTAACTTAAGTTCATTATATCAACTTTTAAAATAATAAGATTTTCATAAAAACAAATAGGAATCTTAGATAAATTATGTAGTTAACTTGGGAAACCATTTTCATATCACAATTATAATCACTCTTACAAATGGAATAAACTGTCTGATAAATTCCAAAATCCTTTAGGAGAAACCTATAACCAGTTAACTCATTCTCTTTAACTAATGTGTGGGAGGGCTATATCAAGCTGACCCATCATCATGAGCTATATCAGGCTCACCCATCATAATAAAAATTCATATGAACCATAACATGTAAATAACACATGGAAGTTTTCATTTTAATTATTATAATCATAAAATTATACCTTTGAATCATAATAAAAAACATTTTCAAATATTGAAATATCATTTCATTTTTTAAAAAAGAATTGGAAACTACATACCCATAATAATGGGAGGAAGCATTTTTATTTGAATAAAACATATATTCTTGAAAAGGTATCAAAATATCAAATAACATTTATGGGGGAAGGAAAAGTAATTGATGTCGTATATGTTAAAAAATATTCATTTTTTTACTTTGAAAATCATTTCATATAAAATACATAATAAGATTACCATAGAAGATATTTTCAAGAAACTAAAATTATGGGTAAATTTTACATTATAAATATTTTATTTTAATATTTATACATGCATAGAACATTATGTAAAAATATTTTAAAAGAAAACTATTAAAAATTTAAAGAGAGGTTTTAAGGTAAAATATCTCTTATCGTGAGTCCAATTTGTCACATATGTTTGTTATCTCCTATATAATAAAATTTTATCAATTTTTTTTATTTATATGGAACTTTTTTTAATTTTATTATTCCTTTTATTTCACATATTACCATGTCATATTTAATTACTTAATTGATTATACTTACATCAGATGTTTTAAGAAGATTCAACTTATATATTGAAAATGAATTCAATAGGATGACTACATTAAAAAGATTCATGATTTCATTATCTCCATAATAATATTTATGAAAAAAATCAAAACATTTATCAATTTATTAATTTTTTAAAAATATCAATAAAACGCAGACTTGAAAAATAAAATACGTTGTACCATTGAGGCGGTAATCCAAACCTACACATGAATAATGTTTTCATTTTTCAAAGTGCATGAGGGAAATAAAGTAAGTTTTATTTTATCTTTCCATAATTATGATTATATAATAAATATTATATTATTTCTTTAAATAAACCTATATAACCAGTTTTGTGAGGTGGTGATGGAAAATAAAATACACTATCTCATGAGGCGGTGGTTTGTCATACACACAAGAAGTGTTTCTATTTTTCATTTAGACTGTAAATAAAGAACTAAGATATTTATTTTACCATACAAAAATTGAATTTAGATCATATATATCATATTATATCATTTGAATTCATCATTTTAACCATTCATAATAGGCCGTGATGGAAAATGAATTAAATTTGTTTGTAAGGCGGTAGTCCCCCATACACATGAATGATGATTTCATTTCCCATTAGATGAAGAAGAAGATGGATAAAGGTCAAGACATAAATATAATAAAATATAAGCATATTGGAGATACCTATGTTATTATATCAAAATGGTTGGAATATTTTGAAGGAATTATAATAATAAATAAAACTAAAACATTTGGTTAAAATTTATACCACTTATTTGGACACTTTTATTTTCTTTTCACAGTAATACCTCTAAGGTTGGTATTATTCCAAAAATAATACCTATAGAAAATGGGGAGGGATATTAGGAAGGTTTTTTTATAGGTATTAGATGAATAAAATGGCTCTTTAAGTATGGATAGGAGATGATACAGGGTGTCCTTTTATAGAAGTGGGAGAGGACACACATGGTATTTTTGAAACAATTTAAATTCTATAAGTCATTTTCAAGGAAAATTTTCCCATAAATAATTAAATTTAGACAATAAAGCGGTAAGTTTCTAAATAAATCCATAAAATATGATTTATAAATGTTTTTAGGTTATTTTAACCCTTATCACTTTAGTTTAACTCCTCGATAAAGCAGTTTTAACCTTAACCAAGGTAACATATTTTCACTGTTTTTACTATTCATTAGGGCCATAAATTAAGTTGAAATTATTTTATAATATGAACTATGATGATTTAGAATATTGAATAAATTTTATTAAAATTAATTCAGAGATGTGTTAGAATATAATTTAAAATCCAACCTGTAAAATGTTATGAAAACCATTTTTCTAGAAAAAATGGATTATTATGTATAAAAAGTTATTGTACCAAAATCAAGAATAAAATTTATTAAAATAAACTTTATTGGATTATTAATAATATAAATTAACTAATATTAATTTTAAAGTATTTTAAAATAAAACTTTACTTTGTAATTTATTGAAACGAAAAGAGAGCTTTCAATAAAATTTGGTAATTTTCACTATTCATTTGAAAAAGTAACACCTTTTAGAAAATTCTCAAAAATTCACCTTCTCTAATTTTTCATGTTCTGAATTTAAAAATGAAATCAATTTTTAATATTAAAATTATATAATTTATAAATTATATTTTTAAATAAAACTATATAATACATGGAAACCCAATTTTGTTAGAAATAAATCTTCTTCATTTTGAATAAAAAAATTAAATAATATTCTTATAATGAATAAAAATTTATAAAATCTAATTGATGAATATTAATAAGTCTTGAAAATGATTTATTTTAACATAACATGGGTTTTCACATGTATAATACCATTATAATAGAAACATAATGATATTATTTAAATTGTTTATGTTAGTTGATTAGATTTGAGGATATTTTGACAAAAAATGAAAATAAAGAGGGAAGATGAAAAATTTTACTTAGTAGAGGTGGTAATCTTCATGTACACATGATTTACGCCATCATTTCTCAATGAATAAAAGGGTATGAGGGTAACTAATTATTTTTATTTTTATATTCATAAATAAATTATATATGTCAAATTTATTTATCAATAACATCATTAAAACAATCTAATAGAGGTTGTGATGAAAATAGAAGATGTTATTTTGTGGAGGTCGTAGGCTATACATATGCATGATCAAAGATAATTTGTTCTTTTATGTGGGTGAGAAGGAATAAATAATGGTTGTTCAATTAATGTAATAACACTTTAGTATACTAATGATATCGAGTTCATAATATTATTATGGTTATGATCGGTTTTGAATATAAATATTAAGAGGAAAAGGTTAAAGATTAAGTAATAATCATGTTGGGAACTTTAAATTTCTCTTGAATGAATTGTTATAAATAAATGGAATATGATAAATTTTAGTTACTAGGGGATTTAGGTAATGAAATAGACAATATTAGTGGATAATTGGGAATATTTTCAAGGAAATTTGAATAGGATGCATTACTTTGAGAGGTTGGATGTGAACCCCTTTTATAATTGAATAAAATGGAACTTTTTTGAATGTCCACTATTTTTCAGTAATGGAATGACACAATTCAAGGGTCAATGGATCCAAAAATTCTAAATAATGGATTTTAAATTTTTTATTGATACATCTCTCCACCATTCATTATGAAACATGATTGAGTGCTTTTGGGTGTTTTCTTTTTAATTTTTATCTTTTACCCTAATGTAATTTAACCTTTGTAATTATTTTTTAACCTTGGAAAATAATTTTAATGAAAAAAATTAAAAATAAACTTATTGAAAAATTTGAATACTTCC
Organism: Viscum album; assembly: GCA_963277665.1. Taxonomy (NCBI): domain Eukaryota; kingdom Viridiplantae; phylum Streptophyta; class Magnoliopsida; order Santalales; family Viscaceae; genus Viscum; species Viscum album. The sequence continues at coordinate 174,314,637 of OY728148.1, forward strand.
ATTTAAAATTTGAAAATAATTTTGTTAAATAAAATTTTTAAGGGTTAGAAATGATAATTTTAAAATAAAAGCACAAAATGTAAAAAAATAATTTTTAAAAGCGTGTTTTTAGCTAAATTAATTTGTAGGATAAAATTATTAATGTTAATATTTTGTATCACATAAATTGGATTATTATAAATAAAATAAAGTTTATAGTTATTTTAAATCAAGAAAAAATTGAATTTTGGAAACATAATTTTTATTTAAAATATAAGACCAAAAATAATTTTTTATTAGGAAAAAATATTAATTAACTTCTAAAATGATAAGCATACGATTTATAAATTCAACATAATATTTTAAATTGAATGATTATATTACTTAAATATATATTTAATTAATAAAATTGTATTATAAACTTCTATTTTATGCTTATCTTTAGACAATGTCATAAAATTTATAATATTAATAAAAATAATGTTTTTCACTATTCACCCAAATATAAATTATTTTAGAAAAATAAACAAAAAACCCTAAAAATATTGAAATAATAAATTATAAAATGATGTTTTTTATCCTATTCAAATTAAAAATAATATATATTTAGTTTTTAAAATGAAAAAACAAAACACAAGAAAAAAACTTTCATTGAAAAATTGCCTTTTTATACATTATGTGTTCTAAATATTATTTAATTTAAAATTTTAATTTAGAAAATTATAATATGTTAATTAATATACATAAATAGTATATATTTTCATTTAAAATTGTTCAATTTAAATTTTTATGATAAAATATACAATACATTAAAATGAATTTGAGAAATAACAATTGATTTCAAAATTTAATCATGTTTATTATTTATCCTCAAAAAATATATATATTATTATTTACTTGAAGATTATTTATTATTATATTTTTCTTAATAATATTTATCTAATCTTTCATGGTTCATTTTATTTTAGTGTTTCCTACAGAATAATCTATCAACATGGTGTTTATTTTTTGTAAAAATTATATAGTAACGTCTTGGGTTGTTACATTCTACCCTTCTTGCTTAAATAAAAATCTTCCTCACAATTTAAATTATTTCTAACTAATGAGATATTTAATGGTGTCCGTAATATATAATTAAATCCATATTTAATTTATAATAAGTTTTCATCCTGATTATCTTTATTATGACTAGGGAGATCATCTTGTCCCTCATAATAAGAATATAACTAATGTTGGGTTTTTCTATAACCATTTGCGTGAAATACAACAATATTATAATTACCCAAAATTTCACTAAATAATTTACTCAAAGAAATATTATTTTAATAGATTATTCTACACACAATATTAAATTAAAATGAAACTGTAAAATATTTACACCGTTAAATTATAGCAGTTCATTTAGATGGTATAAAAAGAAGTAGTTGTATTATGAAATCTATAAAGGAAAGAAATGGAATCATGTAGAGAAAGTATACATTATGAATAAAATTTTTCCAAGATTTTTAAGGAGGAAGATTATATATTGTTTTCTCTAGACTAATCCCGAACTGAAACCAAATAATTACAGTATGAGTGAAATCGTATGTGAGAGAAATTCAAACTCGTGGAAATTACCACGAGATCTACGCTAGAGGAATCACCACCCTAAAATTAAACTAAAAAAATACCTTTTGCATAGATCATAAATTATTAACTTGTGGGGATATAATTTAGGTTGACATAGACATGTAATTATTAATATAATAAGTTATTTATCATATATATTTTTTATATTTCACATTTTGACTTTTAAAGAAATGAGAGGTTTAATTTTCTATAAAAATAGTTGTCCCATATATTTTATATTTGAAAACTAAATTTATAATTTTTTGGATAAAAAAAATAAATTTAATTTTTGGATTTAGAATGTAAAATCTAGGTGAGTAAGATTTTTGGGTTTTTTTGAAAGCATTAGTTTTTAGTTGAATAGTGAAAAAATACTGATATAGCTAAAACTTTCAATTTTATGACATCATCATAATACAAGAAGAACATAATTTTTTTGAAGCCAATTTATTTTAATGATATAATTTTATATATAAAATAAATTTTTTAAAATTTATATAATGTATTTATAAAACCCATCTATATCATTTTGGAAACATAAGTAATATTTTACTCAAAAAATGATTTATTTGTTTCTATTAAAAAAATTAATTTCCATAATTTGTAGATATTAAATAAAACAATTTATTTGATATTTTATAACAAAATTATAATATTATGTAATAATTTAAATTTCATTTTTGTTCATAAAATTATGATTACTTTAATTAATATTAAATGACCATGATAATGGTAAAACTATTATTTTCAAAATAATTTTTTTATTAGCATTGTGTAATTTTTAGCTAATAAAATAAATATATCAATCATAAATATTGATTATAATATAATTGTTAAACCTATATATAGATATATTAAAACTAATTAATTTATTAATCAATTCTATAAATGATTAATAACATTTAATTGTTGAATCATCCCTTTACTATAAAAAATGTATTCTCTACATGTTAAATGATCCAATTTAAAAGATAATTTCATGTTATTTAGAAACTGGATTAGGTTAAATGGAGATGAAATTTATTCTTTGAATATAAAAATTTAGTAATTGGGGTTACCTTATATATTTTTTAAAAAATAAATATCACTTAGTTAAAAACTAGTTACCAAGGTAAAAAATTAAAATGGAAAAACTAAAAAATGAAATGGTAAATAATTAAAAAAATGTTTAAAACATGTGTAGGAAATCAAATTTGAGGATTTATATACCTAATATAACCCAAAAAACATTATTTAAAACCCTTTTCTTTGGGCCTTTAATATTTTAATGATATCATTGAAAAGTAATGGGTATTCACAAAAGTTTCCTATAATTCCCTTATAAAAGGGGAAACTTCCATCCCTTCATACTGCACCCACTAATTAGAATTTATTTTTAATAATTAGAAAATTTGTAACTAATATATCCATATATAACTTACTTGGGCCTATAGAAACCATTAGTTTAATTAAGGCTTCCATTTAAAAGAATATTTTTAGGAGAAAACACAAGCTCTCGACGTAAGTATTACCTACTTCTTAATATTTTCTTCTTAATCTACTATTTTATGACCTATTTTATCTATACCAATTTAATTAAATAACTATTTTTTTTATAATTAGATATTATTATATGAATGGAACAACCATTATTAATTCCTCTCCATCAACTATTAAAAACAAAAGAGGTTTTGTTGCATGTGTGAGGACTATCACCTCCACAAACCAATGTCTTTTATTTTTATACCGACTATCATGATTGGTTTTAATAATTATATTGATGAAAAAATATGAAAAATATAATATAAATAATATTTTAAAAATAAAAATTATAATATACTTTAATTACCTATCATTCTTCACTAAATGAAAACGTTATCTGTGTGTTGTATGAACTACTGAGATCATGAAGTAACATTTTTCATTTTCATCATGAATTTCATTATTTATCAAAAACAATTAAAATATTATTTGAAAAATTTAAAAAATTTAAAAAATATAACTACTATTCTATTAAAATTATATTTTACACATCCTTCACCATACTCACCCATCGAGATAAGTGTGTTCATTTTTGGGTTGTTTTAACCACCTACTTGAATAATGCAATAAAACACTATCATGGATGAATATGAAAATACAAATACTAATATTGTTATATGTTAATAATAAATTAATGATTTATTTTTTTAGTGGTTATATTAAGTGTTAAACTTTTTATTAAAATATTATCTTTGATCACTAAAATGACAAAAATAAACCGACATTGATTAAATTTTTACACAAGCATAAACAAAAAATATATAATAAATAAACAAAATAAAATAATAAATTATCTATATTAAATTAAATATATAATAATATCGTTATTATGAAGTTATATAATAATCTTAATTATATTCTTTAGGAAGTTAGGTGCATACAAAGAACGAATCAGAAATAAGTTAAGGGTTAGTACTAACTAAATTTGCTTCTATTGAGTGACAAGCATTCATGTTGAACTCTACTGTTCCAATTTTCATTTATTACACCTATTTAATACTTAGTATTCTATTTCAATATTCATTTCTAGGGGTTTTAAAATTATACCTTATAAAATCACTTTAAAATTATTCTTACCTAAATGATTTTGTTATATTTAAGGGTTTCTTGTCTCAATTTTCATCCCTTAAGAAATATTTCTTATTATACACCATATTTTCTTTGGAATTGTCTATATAATATAATTTAATATAATTTAATAATTTTTCTCTTATATTTTATGATATTAAATGATCCATTCAAATTTATTTCTCCTATAGTGTGTTGGTTCAAAATTTTCAGAAGCTGTAATGGGTTTTGTCTCTATCAACCATTATTGAGGCATGTTTTGATATTATACACTAATATAATTCTATATAGTGTAAATAACATATATTTAGTTATAATATCATAAATTATTTTTTATCTTGTAAACTTCACTAAAAGTCATTCTCTTCCTTCTTTTGGACTAGAATTGTTATCTTACCTAAAATATAATGGGGTTTTTCATAACTCAACCTTCTTTCTTGATTTATAATGTTTCTCATTAAGATTAATCTTTCATATCATATAGTATTATTATTTATATTTGTTTAAGTTAATTTTTTTTCAAATAATAATTACTGATGAATTAACTTCATTATTGAAAATAAAACTACGATAAGAATAATTATTAACTACTTAAATGATTGTTTGTTATCCATATCCATATTTTTCCCTTCATATCGATGTTTTCCCCCATTATTTAAAATACCAAGAAAATTTCACTTACCATTAAATTCATACTTCACCTTACCACATATAAATGACATTTTTTTATTCTTTTTATGATATGTATTTTAAATAAATGTGTTAAAAAGGGGTTTCTTCCACTTTATAATCAGAGGCCTATCTTCTAGTCTACATTTCCTCAAGATTAATCATTAAGTCAACTTATAGTATATATTATTGACTTTTTATTTTTAAGATAAATGTTTTCATATTATATTACATCTATTTTTGTAAAATTACTTTTTAAAATGATCCAAAACATAATCCGTTATGATAATTCTAAAAGTGTTCTTCCAAAAAAAAACTATTTATATTTTTGCATCAATTTTACTTTTCAATTTTTAAGATGAATTTACCTCTTGGTATTTTTTTTTGTTTTTTACCCTCTTATTTTCATGATACTATTTTATTTTTGAGGAATTAAACTCATGGTATCAAATGATCTGAATTCATAATCTCTTATATGGTATAATTTAAAGCATTATTTTTTTCTAGGGTGTTTTTCCATCAATGTTGATATCCTTCTAAGTTTCTTTTGTTAATCTTGGATATGTTATTTTATAAACATCCACCTTATGGATTTGGATGATTTATTATCATTTTTTGTGTAAATAACCATGAAACACATTTCTTTCTTGGGTTAATATTTCATTGATGAAATTATGAATGTTTTTATATCTAGAACGCTTATGCGTATACATAAGATGATGTGATGGGTTATCCTAGAATTATATAGCCCTTGAATGAATTTAGTGAATCTTTATATCTCATGAGATTTTATATATGGGATTAGGGAGTGAACCAAATACACTATTGGTCTTTTTACACTATATGATAATGGTCTTTGGAGTGAATCTTGACTTATGTTGATGATGTCAAGTATTATGTTGTGGTTAAAATCTTGAGATTCCATGATCCTGTGATACCAATTTATTTATAATAAATCCTTATTATATGATTATTTACTAATGAAACATCTGTTCTTGGGTATAAATTATATATTTTATGATCTTTTTACTTGTTTAAATTCTCCTACCCAGGAAAAGTTTTCAAAGATTTTCAATACTTGTTATATATTATGTAGAATATTATATAGTGGGAAAATTTAATTTTATTTGAAAAACATATACATTTTTTATTTAATTTGTTTTCATGATTATATAAAAATCTAATTTAAAAGATCTTTGGTATGTATTGTAATGAAATATTTTTGTAAGTCATGTAGCTTATTTGTCAAATCCTTTAGGTACATAGTAGGTATTAGAGAAGGGATTAGACAACTTTTGTGGCTAGGATATTATTTTATGAAAATGTAAGGGTCTATAAGATAATATTGATCATAATTTATTTGTTACAGATAAGAATTTAGGTTATTTTAGGTAATATTAAATATTTTATAGATCATAATGACATAACATTAGTGAAAAACATAGGTATAAGTCTAAGTATAAGATAACAACCTAATTTTTTAAGTTCTAATTATGTGTTTTTTCAAGTAAGGTCACCCCTATCTAGATAATACAAGTGGATATAGGCTCTGGAGTATATTAACTAATGATTAATAACCCTCAAAAGGGTTCACTAATTATTAACTTGACCATCACCTAGTGCATGACAAAGAGTCCAAACTATACACATGGTTTGATACTCTTGAGGGATATGATTTTGTTAAAATATGATATCTAAAAACCACTATGAAGGATTCATTCCCATGTTATTTTAATTTATTTGGTTAATAATTATGAGAAAACTCAACTTAAATAATATAAGGTTTAATCAAGAATGATATTGGTGAAACTAATAGTAGAACTTTAGGTTAACATGATAATATCATAAAGTATGACTCCTTTTGGTTAAATTTTTAATGGTTATTTATGATAATAATTATATTTTTCATAACTATCATTAAACCCTTTTGTTTTTAGGAATTAATGAATCATAAATTAACCAATTTAATAATGGATTCCATGGAAAATGAGGAGATTTCCTCCATAAACAACCCATCATAATGTGAGTAGGAGATATAAACCTTATAATTATATCAAAATAACTATCAAGAAATATAATAAACAATGTGAACATAGTATAAGTCCCAAAAACACCAATTAATAGATTGATGGAGTCTCATGAAGTTTATGTTATAAAGATAATTAAGGAAATAATATTCAATTCCTTACATGTCAGAAATGTAGAAATTATTATGGGGGAAATTTCTATAAAAGGATAGGTATATGATATAGTTGTGGAAATGAAGACCATAAAATATAAAAGTGAGAGGGAGAGAGAGAATTTACAAAAATCTATTTCTTTAATTTAAATAAAATTGGATATTATGAAAATCAATGACCTAATTAGACGGTTAATGATGAAATAGGTTCCAACAACCTCTTAGATCACGGGAACAATGAAAATTATTTAAAAAAAATATTAAAGTAAAAAAGTGATTTTTCACTCTATATTTGAGTATATCTTATGTCATGTTTTTTTAGTACATTATATTTATAAATAAAATCATTTTCTGGTATGTTTATTATATTCGTAGTAAAAGGATATTCTTTTAGATTTGTGAAAATTACTTCTTATTAGGATTTTATTTGGAATGTTTTATCTATTTCTTCAAAGGGGTTATATAAAATTCCATATAATAAAATAAAAATTCATATCCTAAATCACCAATTTACCTACTACTAGTGTATAGTAAATTAGGGGCTCCCTGTTGAAATTACTCCCATCATAAGAAATTTAAAATCGTAAGGAGACAATTTATTTAAAGGTGATGATTGTTAAGTCCTTTAAATCTAACTAAATTTTTAATTAAATAAATATTATTTTAATATATTTTTCTACATTCAACACTAAACTAAAAATAAACTATAATATGTTTTTAATGATATAATATAGTCCTTAAATTAACAGGTATAAAAGAAAGTAACTATATTAAGAAATTTATGAAGTAATGAAATGGAATTGAGTAGAAAAATTCTCCCTTATGAATGTAATTTATCCTAGATTGTGAAAGTTGTAGCCTCTATAGGGTTTTCTTTAGACTAAGACCAATCCAAACTCAAACAATTATGTTATGAGTGATTTTTTTTTCAAGAGAAATTCATGCTTTTAGAAATTGACATGAGATCTATAATAGTAGAATCACCGCCCTCAACTTCCACAAGAGCATAGCTTATACTTAGATATTATGTGAAGATCATGAAGGTATATAAATTAGAATTATATAAACATGAAATTATTAATTTAATAAGTTATTTATCACATGAATTTCTCATATTTCACATTTTGACTTTTAAAAAATTGAAGTCTAGTTTTCTATACAAATAGTTTGTCCTTATATTTCATATTTAAATAAACAATTTATAAAATCTTGAATCTAAATTAGATAAAAATAATTTATTTTTTGTATTTATAATGTCAAAATTATATTTTTAGTAATTTTTGGTATTTTTTAAAGCATTAGGTTTTAAGTAAATAGGGAAAAAATGTTAGTATTGCTGAAACTGTTAATTTTAATAAATGACCACAATACTAAAATGATTTTTTTTTGAAATTTTCTTCTATAAAATATAAAAATTTATAATTAAAATAAAACATTTAAAATTACAATGTTTTATTTATAAAACCCATGTATATCATTTTTGAAAAATAAGTAATATTTTACCCGGAAAAATGATTTATTCATATCTATAAAAAATAGATTTCTTAACGTATAGAAAATAAATACAAAAAATGGATTTCATATTTTAGATAGAAATGATAATATTATTTAATAATCTAAATATCATTTTTGGGTATAAAATTATGATTATTGAGATTAAATTTAAATGAAAATGATAATGGAAAAACTCCTATTTTCAAAATACTTTTTTATCATTGTATAATTATTATATAATCAAAGAAATTAATAACTTAAATTTTTTTATTATAATATATATATATATACATATATATTCACTCATTCATTTAAAAATAAATATGAAATATGATTATGATGGTTAATTGTGAAAATATCCATTTTCTACAAAAAACATGTTTTCTATATATTTAATATTTTAATTTTTAATTTAATTTTATCTTAATTCCAAGTTTAATTAGGTAAAATGGAGATTAAATTTTGGAAATAACATCAATATTTTTTAAGAGTTATTTTATTATTTTTTAAATAAAATATAAATTACTTAGTAAAAAACTAACCAAGGTAAAAAATAAAATGGTAAAATGTAAAAAACTAATGGTGAATAACAAAATAATGTTTTAAAACATGTGGAGATATTTGAGTATTTTTCAACAAAAAAATAATCATAATATACATTATTTATATATTTTTTAGTATTTATCAAATGAATAGTTTAAGGATATCATCCAATAGTAAAGGGTCTTCAAAAAAGTTCCCTTTTATTCACTTTTAATAGAGGTCAACTCCACTATTTCATGTCACACCCATTGCTTCAAATTTATTTCTAAACTGCTACTATTTTGTTCATCCTAGAACTCTCTCCCACTTCATTAGGCTTCTAGTCACAATTAGTTAGCTCAATCACTATATTTACAAGAGGTTTGGTAATTGGAAAATCAAGCTCTCAACATAAGTTTTTCATCCTTCTTAAGTATTTATTTTTAATAATCCATGTAAAACCTATACCTAAAAAACCAGGTATGATCCAGAATTAAACATGACCTCACGAGAACCTCCTCATAATCAGTAGGTTTCTGACCAGAGGCAAGGGTCAAAGGGGAATCATAGAGAGGCTATTCCCTCAGTACCAGGTACACATCATAGTATGATAATATAAGAAACTATAATTAAATTATTGAATAATGAATAAATGAATAAATATCAGAGTAGAAGTATACTTAAAAAGTATAAACTCATGAATAAGTATTATGGACCGTTAGACACATAAACCCTGACTATGAAAAGGGATCCCCATAGGTAGTGGATCAAAGTATGAGGTAATGGAACTAAACAGAATCCATGATAAACATCCAACTCAAAGTATATCAAGAAACGCGAGTATTATCCTACAAAAACTACTTAATCATCCACTAAAGGACATTTAAATTCCCTAGATCCCTAATAATGATATCTATAAGGGCATCAGAATTCCCAGGTAGGGTGTGACTACGAGAATCACTCGGATACCACAAACGACCCTTAACATAAGTTCATAAGATACACTGGTGCATTCCATGAATTTAAAAATTATACAAATAAACACAAATTATATCAAACTTGCATAATATATATGTCAGGTCCTCAGAGACTAGCTCTACCTGCTTTGGATCCATTCTAGATGGAATATCAACCATCCGCCTAACACATCCCCTCAATGGGATAGTCCAAAAACATATTTGACACCCCCTTGAATTGATAGCACAACTACATGTTGAAAAAACATCTGACACATCCCCCTCAAGGGATAATCCATGAGTCTCAATATTCATGTTCAACTTTAGATTAAATTGGAACATAACATGAGATACATGATACAGATGATAAATAAAACATCACAATATATAAAGTAAGAATCATAACCATTACAATCCACATGCAATCAACATCAAGCACACTTCTCATATAGAAACATACACACACCTCATGTGATTAAGAATCAAACATAGGTCTCACAAGGCTATAAAGACATACCAAAAATTCATTATAAGAACCCATATAAACATGTACTAATTTTAAGGGATTTCAACCTTATGTACAAAAAATATTGATGGCAATTGTCATTTTCTGATTCAAATTGAAACAACGAATCATATAAACATTATTGATTAAATTTGATTTAGAATTATATGATCGTGGTCAAATAGAATCCACACCCAAAATTTAGGATAAGAATAAACATAATCAAGAAGATCCATTACCATCAAAGATATAGTTAAGAATGATATGCAGATGCTAAAACCCTTAATCCAGGTAATGATTCTATCAATGATAAAAAAATACCTTGATAGACAATGTTAAAACCCTTAGATCTAATAAAAAAAATTAGGATATGATTGGTTTTTATCAATTATAAGAGATGATGATTTATTTAGATAAAAATAGAACCCACTAGTTTGAAATTATGAGATCGAACCATTGTTAGGGAATCAAATAGAGAAGATAGAAGGAGAGGAGAGATCCCTAAACTCACTAGAGAGAGATTCTAGGGTTATAGAGGTCAATGTGGGCTTGTGATAATGAGATAAATTGAGCATGGGTTTGATTTTATAAAAAAAATCCTTAAAACATATCTTTCCTCCTATGCTCTGAATTATATAATCAATAAGATCATATCCTCCACTAGTTAGTTAGTAGGATCTACAGTCAAACTGAAGATCCAATAGACTCCACCGGCTAACTGGTGGAGCTTATCAGTAAGTAGATGAAGCTATTATATCTTCTTCAAGATACAACATTCTCACAATCCTCCCCCCTTTCCTTTTCTATCCTATTAATCACCACTAACCCACTTCAAATTTATTTTAAAAAATATATAAATAATACATATGTAAGATTAAAAGAGGATTAAATTAATAGTGGGTGTCAAAAATATCTCCCTCTTATGAATTATCATCCTTGAGATGTATCCCCATATTTTTTTGATGAATAACTCAAGTCACTACACTCAAATGTTTTTCACTTTTCCCTATGTCTCTACTTAAATAGATATGTACTACCATTAAACAGAAATAAGTGGAATAACCTTTCCTCATAGAACCTTCTCACTTTAGTTAAAAATCAGAATTGGTTGATCCAAAAAATATGTATTTGGATCTTTCTCAACATCCTTATAGTTGATTAAATTCATAGTATTAGTCTTGTACCTCTGAATTTGAGACACATGGAACACATTGTGTATACCTTGATATAATGCACGAATATCCAACAAATAGGACACCATCCTGATACATTAGATAATATTGAATGACCCAATATACTATAGTTCCAAATACCCTCACTTCTTTAAATTAATATACCCCAACTGAGGTGACAACCTCAATAAAACCACATCACACATAAAAAACTCCAAGGGTCACCTTCTCCAGTTGGAATAAGATCATTTCTTGTTTGATCTGCAACCAACCATTTCTAAATCATTTAGGCCCTCTCTGAGGTCCCTCGTACCATACTCACCCCAAAAACTATTGATTCACTTGACTCATGTTATCATAGTGCTAAACGACATTCCCACCCATAAGGTGAATCAAATGAAGCTATATGAATTGATGATTGAAATATATTATTGTAGATAAACTATAATAGGGCCTAGTGACTATCCCAAGATCTTATGAAGTTCAGAACACATGACCGAAGCATATAATCTAATTTCTATATTGTTCTATCTGACTTCCCATTTACTTAAGGATGAAAGGTCATACTCAGAATCAACTGAGTCCCCATAACATTCTATAAAACTTTCAAAAAACATGATGTGAAACAAATTTTTTTGATAGATACCATGATCAAAGGAACTCTATGAAGTTGTATGATCTCCCAATTATAGATCATTCCTAACACATCCACTTCCAGTCTCCAAGATTGGTATGAAATTATCCACCTTTTTCAATTTATCTACTACCACTGACATAGAATAATGGATTCACAGGGTCCTAGGAAAACCTATCACAAAGACTATATTTACCTCACCCCACTTCCAAACAAGCAATGGAAGTGTCTTGACTAACCCTCTAGGCCTTTGATGCTCAATCATGATCTTTTGAAAAGTCAAAAAATGGGGGAAAAATCCCACAATGTAAATTTTCATGTCGATACACTATAATTTTTTTTCAATGTGATACATTTTGGTCGATCCTGGGTGCACTTACCACTACAAGGCATGGGAGTCTTTCATCATTTTTTTCTATTATAAAATATAGAACCCTCACATTTCCATGAACAAAAAGCACACTAAGTACGTATGAGATACATCCTAGAATAGATTCATTACTTCCAACCAATTTTTCATCACTATAAACTTTGGATCCAACTCTTGATTTTCTTTCACTCATCCCACCAATGGGGATGTAATCACTAATGTTGCACAAACTCTACCCTAAAATAGTCAAATACACATACCCACCAATCTTCCTGCAAATTCATGAGCTTCTATCCTCCTTCTTACATTATCTCTACAATATCTTTTTTATTCCTACCAATCTCATCAAAAACTAAATTTCATTTTTCATGGTCATACAACATCTCAAAGTATAACATCTACAAGCATTCTACCAAACTCCTCTAATCAATATTCAGGTCATTCCTAGAAAAAATATATCACAAACACTTGTTGTCTGTAAAAAGGATAAATCTCTCACTAAAGAGTTAGTGTATACAAAATTTCAATGCATTAACCATAGCAAAAAAATCTATGTTTTGGGTAGTTCAGTTTGAGTCATGGGGTCATAGATGACGAGACCTAGAAGAAACTTACTAATCATCTTGCATTAGAACAAATCCTAAGATAACACTAGATGCATTGAAATATATTTAATAACCAGCTATATGATGTAGAATAATTAGAATCATAGTTGTCATAAACCTATTTTTTAACTCTAATAAGGCCTCTTCACACTAGTTTGTTCATTCAAACTTGGCTCTCTTCTTCGTAAGCATGGTCATGGGAACTTCTAGGTGAGAAAAGTCCTTAATGAACCTGTGGTAGTACCCAACAAAACTGAGGAAAAACTGAATCTAAAACACAATCCTTGGTCATACCCGAGACATAACCACATACACCTTATCTAGATCAACTGATATTCCTTGTTGAGAACCAAAATTCCTAATAAATTGCACATCTTGTATCCAAAATTGACACTTTGAATTCATGGTGTAAATCCTATACTCTTGAAGAATACTCAATATGGTCTCTAAGAATACTCAATATGGTCTCTAAGAATATATTCAAATTTAATTAAATAACACAACATAAATGGGGTCCAAGTATGGTTGAATGATCTTTTTCATGAGTTCCTTGAACACTATTATATCATTCATTATTCCATAAGGGCATAACGAGATACTTAAAAAACTTGTACCTTATCCTAAACACTATCTTCAGTAAGACTTCCTCTCTGAACTAAAGATGATGGTGTCTAGAATATAGATCAATATTAGAAACCCCCAAGGCTCCCCTAAATTGATCAAACAAGTCATTAATTATTAGTCATAGGTACTTATTTTTCATAATGATCTAATTCAACTTCTAATACTACACACAAAGTATAAGACTGTCATCCAACTTATTAGTGAAAAAACTAGAGCACCCTAAGGGGAAGTACTCAGTATAATGAAAAATTTATCCTCATTATCATCTAGATATAATTTTTACTCTTTAAAAGCAGTTGGTTTTATGTGATAAGGTGGTATTAATATAGTTTGTGAAGTAGTCATGATTTTGATCCCAAAATCAACTCCCCTATCTGGAGGAAACCCTGAGAATTCCACTAGAGATACATCTTCATATAGGTCTACCATAGGATGGGAAGAAGAGGGAGTCACTGTCTGGACTACTGTAAGAATCATGCCATCCACCTACACTAATAAGTATTCTCTCTAATGAGGATCTGGTCTGAATTTTCTGACCTTGACACCCCATTCACAATTCAACATGAAAATATCCCATTTAGGTAATGTAAAAGTAACTTTTCTCCAATAAAAATTGATGTGTGCATGATAATTAGTTAACTATTCCATGTAATGGATAACATCGAAGAATGAAATCTATAGAATTTTGAATCTCTGCACATACTTGAATCTAGAGACCACCATCTTACATTTTTGATAAAAATGAATATGATCCACTTTATTTCCTAGGAGTGTATTGATGGATAGTAGACCAGAAGAGTATTTTATTTGTAAATCCAATCCTACAACCAATTGAGAATACATGAATGAATATGATGCACCTATATCAAAAAAAGAAATAATGTGAGTAGATGAAATTAAAACCTTGCATCTAACCATTGATGGTCCCTATCCACTATCAGATGAAACCTAATCAACCAAATAATCTCATCCAACAACTACTCTATGATGAACTAGAGGATCATTTGTCACATGATTCACTAACCCATACACCTGATACTAAGGTCTTATACCCACATAATACCCTAAATTTTCTCTATACATCTATACATCATTTTAATTTATTCAATTTAGATGAATATTCTTACCAAATCTAGAGAAATTATTGAGAAAAATAAGAATTTACTTGAGAACATGTCCTTTTCTTATACAATTATAGCACATAGTAGAATTATTTCCCATTGATGGAGTCAAAGAACCTATTATATAATCTAAATCTCAACCATTAAACTAGAATTATTCATATGAAACCTTTTTATTTATCTAAAATGATTAACTATTACTATGCTGGAGAAAGAACCTCTCAATAGACTAACAAAAACAAGAAGACTTGCATCTTTGTCTTCCTAAATTCCTTTCTCTATAGTCTTTCCCTTCCGAAGTAGTGTAGAACGGGTCATCAATTAAAAGTTTCTAACATGGAGTTTTAGATCTAGATGATGACTGATATAATCCTTTCTAGCCCTCTATACCTCATTCCCTACTAGAAGTTGAGCACAATGAATCAACTCATTGATGTGTGTGGAATAGGAAGAAACTATCATCATCCCCCTACTAGATCTTCAAGAACTACTAAGCATGGTCCAACTTCAGTACATTGGGGATAAAATCTTTAATAAGAGATCCCTAATGTTTTCCCATGACGTCCCTTCATGAATACCAACCTAAATCATAATGTCTGACCACTATCTAGAAACACCCAGAAGTACAGAGGTTGCATGCTTCACCTTATAATCCTATAGGGTCTCCATCAGGTTGAAAATCCTCTAAATAACTCATATATTATCCTCTATATCCTAGGGACCTATAGTTCCCCAGAAGGATGGTGGATTTTGGTTCTAGAATTCATAAGCATAGTCTTTAATCGGTGGGCCACCCCCACAGCCTCATCTACCCAGTACTAGTATTAGCCAAAAGAGTCTTGGATAGATCATTTCTATAGATTTACATATTGGAGAAAATACGGAATCATGATCACTTTCATCATATTATATAAAAATCATTGAAAATGGCTACACAAGATGTCTATGAGGTGAAATTTTTCTTAAATACCAGACCAATCCTTAGAAAAATGAAATATCTAAAACAATAAGTTTGTTAAAAGATCACTTGAACAAACAAGGATTTACAACAAGGTTCAACCTAGGAGGCTATCCATATGAAAAAATCATTTATCTTAAGCACTACCTATGAACCACATCAAACATGTGGTACCTAAAATTTAGTTAGATCCATATATATACACTCAATAATAGAATACTCGGACTCAAATAAAATAATTTAAAAAATAATAAAAAATGAACATATTATAATTTCAACAGATATTTTATTATTTGGTCTCTATCTAATGAAAGAAATAGGCATATGTCATGTTATCCAACATGCTTAAACAAGATGCATGACTAAAAAACAATCCTATAAATCAGTATTCCAACATCATGTTTATCACCTAAGGTGAATTTAAATCAAAGATAACATCGCACAATAAGAGCAAAAATTTCCACTTTCTAGCAATTTGGAGGTCCACTATATAGTGTGGGCCAGACACTTACATAGTAACCCTACCTGAGTCTGAACCATACTAAATCTTGTATAACCTATCCCAAATAAATGAAAAGAGAATAAAAACATTTGTGAACCTAGTTATTAGATACCATTTTGTAATACCGTGACTAAAACACCTGGTCCAAGATAGACTTCCACATGAACTCATGCACCCTTCCCATACACAAGAGGTTTTAAACCAATATTGAGGGACAAAGTGGAATTGTGGAGAGACCATGCTTTAGTACCAGGTAAACATCAGAGTAAATTAATTGAAGCAAGAATATTTAAATAGAAAATAATGGATAAATGAAAAATTATTGAAGTTACAACATACATATTATGTATCAACTCATATAACATTGGTATGGAATGTCAAACACATAAAATCAGACTAAGAAAATGGATCACCATAGGTTATGGATCAAATTATGTTGTAAAGTAACTAAATAAGAGATTCGAAAAGCATCCATACCAAATTATATCTTGTAAAACCCACATCCTCCTACTAATCCTACTCAATTATCAACCATAGAGACCTTTTCATTTATTAGATCTATAGTCATGAAATCTATAAGAACACAAAAATACTTGAGTAGAGTGTGAGTAAAATAATTAGTATAGAATAACCAATGACCCTTTTCATTAGTGCATAAGATATACTGGTGAATTCCATGAATGTAAATAGAATATAGAAAAGTAATGAGTATATCACGCAAGAACAATATATATCTCAGGTCCATAGAGACTGAATCAATTTTATTTGGCTTTATTCCATAAGGAACATCAAATAGCCACCTGACACATCCCCCTTAATGGGATAATCTAAAAAAAATTCGAATAGATCAACTTTAAAGGGATAACAAAACTGTATATTGACTAAATTTCTAACACATCCCCCTTGGGGTATAGTATATGAGGCTCAACCTACATGTTTAACAGAAGAAGATAGAGGAAAAACACATGTGATACAAGATACAACTGAAATATCAAACATCACATCATAACAAGAATGAATCATAACCATCACAATCCACATGTGAGAAATAATAAGCACATGTCTCATAAGGCTACACACGCACACCTCAAATGATAAATCATTAAATGTAGGTCTCATGAGAACTCAAATACACATAAAAAAATGCAATTCACCTGTCTAAAAATGTTCTAAATTCATGGTCTTCCCACTATAGGTAAAATAATGATCGTTGTAAAGGGTCATCGTCTGAGTCTAATTGCACCAACGAATCAAATAAAAATTTCTTATTTGACATTATTTTGAATTCTAGGATCAATGTTGTAGATAATATACAATCAAAAGGTAGGATAAGATCAAACATAACAAAGAAGATCTCCCACTGACAAAGATTTAGTTCCAAACAATGCATAGATTTAAAAACCCTTAATTCAAGTAATGATTCTATCTAAAATTAACAAATCCCTTGTTAGACCATGTCAAAACCATTTAATCCTATAAAAAACATGGATATAGTTTGTTTTAATCAAGGAGAAGAGGTCATGATTGGTCTAGATCTAAATAGAACTCACAAGTTTGGAATCATGGGATCGAACCATTGTTCGTGCATCGAATAGAGGAAACGGAAGGAAATGAGAGATCCCCAAAGTCACTAGAGAGAGGTCCTATGGTGCTGGGGGTCACATGGGACTTATGGGAATACAATAAATTGAGTAGGGGATCTATTCTAGAAAGAATTCTTTAAAACATAGTGTACCTATTGGGATTTCAATAACACCACCAGAAAGTCAGTTTCCTCCATTAGTTGGTCAGTGGCCTCTACACACTAGTAGGTGGTCACTATGTAGAATGGTATGTACCCATAAAATCCACTAGTTGGCTGGTATCTTTGCACTGGTTGGCTGATGGGATCTATAGTTAACAACACTAACCCACCAAAAATTTCATTAAAACACATACAGAAATCTATGTACTAGATGAAAAGAGGTGTAACTTTAAATTTAGTGTCACAATTAACATTCTATCCACTTATATCCATTCCAATATAACTATAATATAATCATCATAATTCTAAGATTTTATTATATGAATAGAACAACCATTATTTATTCCTATCTATCTACTTAGAAAATAAAAATCTCTGTTAGTGTGTGTGGGTGGATTACCACCTCCATAAATTGACATATTTCATATTTATACGACCTATTATATTTCATTTTAATGATGGGATTGATGAAAAAATATTATATATATAATATAACTATGATTTTAAAATTTTAAAGTACCATATACATTAAATCCCTCTCATTTCTTGAGAAATAAAAATTCTAACCATGTATTGTGTAGACTACCACCTCCAAGAAGAAACATTTTTCATATTTCATCATGATTTTCATCAGTCATACAGACCACTTTAATTATGTTTAACTAATATAGAAACATATAAATAATTTCAATATTCTTTAATCATAATAATATTATACACTTCCTTAAACATACCCACCCATCGAGATAGAGTTTTCATGTTTGGGTTTGTTTAACCACATACTTGAATAATGATATAAAACTCTTTCGTAGATGAGTATGGGAACAAAAATACTAATATTATTATGATTAAATATTAAATTAATGATTGTTTTATGGTTATAGAATCGTAATATTATGTATTTATATTTTTATTAAAATATCATCTTTGTTCACTAAAATTATCAAAATAAACTGACACAAATACAGTTTTCATGTGAACACAAGAAATATTATATGATAAATAAATATAAAATGATAATATTTTTCTTAATAAAATATATAATAAATATAAATTGATTATTCATGATGTTAGGAGTATGAAAATAATGAATTAGGAATAAGATTTGGGTTTATGCTAACACAATTTTCTTCCATTAGGTTACAAACTTTCTTATTAAACCCTACTGATTAAGATTGGTTAATTTTACCTATTTAATAATTTTATTCTAATTCATAATTATTTTTTTTTGTTTTTAAAATGGTATCATATAATCTCTCTATAAAATGTTTCTTATCTTGATGATTATGTTACTTTTAATGGTTTATTATCTCAATTTCCACCATTGAGACATATTTATTATTATACACCATGTTTTCATTAGAATTTTTTATCTACTACCCTTTAAAAAATTTTATTTATGATTCTATTATATTTCATTATATTCAATATTATATTCAATTTTCTTTCTCTTATGGGTTTCGAAATCAAATATTTAAAAATATATAAAGGTTTATTTCTCCATCACCCTTCACTGAGGCATGTTTTGATATTATGAACCAATCATCTTTTTTATACTGTAATTAATGCCCCTTAAATTATAATATCTTAAATTATTTTTGATTTTTTGAACTTCACTTCCATTCATTTTATTATTTTATTTAGAATACTATTGATATATACTATAAAATATAAGGGTTTTTTCATATCTTGATTTGAGTTATTGAGTTATAATTATTCTACTTGAGCTTCATACTTCATCTCATAAAGTATTCATATTTATACATTTATAATTTTTTTTGGATCCAACCATCTTTATTGATGAATTATCTCCATTCTTGAAAATTAAACTTTGTTAAGAATAATTATCATCCTCTTAAATGAGAGTTTATTATCCATGTCCATGTTTTCCCTTTCCCAAAAATGTTTTCCATTACAATTTAGAATATTTAGAATATTTTATTTACTATTAAATTCATACTTCTCCTTATTAAATTTCAAAAATATTTTTTTATTGTTTTCTTGATGTAGGTCTTCAAAAAAGTGTTTAAAAGGGGGTTTTATACCACTTAATAATAAAATATTGGTCTTCCACTATATAATTCTTAAAGATAAACCATTATGTACCTCATTAGTCTCTATTATTGATGTTTATTTTTAATATAATGTTTTTCAAAAGATTTCACTTCACTTTTTTGAAAATGAATTTTGAAAATAAACCATAACATCATCTGTTATGACAATGTTAAAATGGTTATTTATAAAAACCATTTTACATTTGTAAATTAATTTTACCTATTTAATTTTAAAATAAATTACCCTCATGGGATTATTGTTTCATATCTTACCCTCTAATTTAGATGATACTATTTTTTTAGGAATTAAACTAAAGTATCAAACGAACACACTTTTTAATCTCATATGTGGTACCATTTAAAGAATTATTTTTGAAATGCTATTTTTCTATATATGTTAACATCATGTTAAGTTTCATTTTTTCACTAGGGATATGTTATTTTACAACAATCCAAATTTTTTCTCTAAATGGTTTATGGTCCCTTTTTCTAGAAATAATCATGAAACCCACTAATTTATCATGTTAATATTGTTTTGATAAAATTATGAATATTTTTCTATATGTAACATTTATCCATGTACATAATATGATGCGATGGGTGGGCTAGAAATTATTATCCCTACAATTCATTAGGTAAAAATTTATATCCCATGAGATGTTTTTATGTCATTAATTAGTGAACCTAATCCACTATGGGACCTTTTACAAAATGTGATGATTGTCTTTGGAGTGAACCTTTAATTATGCTAATAATTTCATGAATTATGTCATGATAAAATTATTGAGATGTCGAGATCCTTTTATATATGTTTTTTATGCTAAATCCTCATGATATGACTTTTTTATCCTGATCCATTTATTATTGGGTATGAATTATTTATTTTATATTCATTTTCCTTGATAAAACACTCACACTCATATTTTTATCATACTCTAATTTGTGATATTTTATTGTTATAACTTATTGTTACACTTATTTAGTTTTTTAACTCACCCCTTATTATATTTACTTTTACCTAGGTAATGGAGGAATGTAATTCATTTGTTATTTTTAGATGATTATCTTGTGTAGAAAATTTTTGGGAGATATTGAAGACTTATTATGGATTATGTAGTCACTTATATAGTGTAAAAAATGTTTGTATGTTGAAAAAGAAATGGTATTTTAGTTAATTTCTTTTCCCAATTCTCTAAAACTCTAATCCAAAAAGATAATGGGTTTGTAAATTAATGAAATATTTTAATTAAGTCATTTATTTTGATATTAATGTCCTTATAGAATCATAAATTTAATGGGGTAATTTTTTTATAAAGAGTTTATAGCCAGTCATAATAAGTAGTCATTTGTTGAATTTTAGATGTTATTATCATGGAAATATTTATGGCCTATTTGTAAAGAGAGTCAATCCATACCAAATATAACATTATTTTTTACTAATTGAAGGATAATAGGATTTTATAGGAAGAAAATTACTATAATAATCTATTAGAGAGGAATAATATACTTGGGATACAATAATTTCAACACTAATATATTTTATTAATAATTAAAAATCTATTCATTTGGGTGGAAATTTAATATTTTTAGTAAGAATTATTGGTATAGAGGAGTAGGTTTAAAAATATATTAATATATAACTCAAATTTCTTGAGTGGGTGATCAGTATTCCTCATTTTATATCATTTTTAGAATCCATTTCTGTATTTATGCTTATATATGATTTCCACTATATTGGAAGTTATTAGTTCCAATTAACCTTTTTATCCCTTATATGAGTGTATTGTAATTGATAACTACCATGTTTCTCCCAATTAAAATAGTGAAATGTCAATGGTACATTATGATGGCCTATTTTTTATATTCACCATGACAACTGAACTTTTTATTTTTACTTTGAAATCAGGTACTAAAAGCCATCATTTTCCAAACATAAAACATATTCATATTCCATTGAGGCATTTTTCTTATTTTCTATTCCATTATTTTTGATATAAAAAAATGGAGTTTTCTTTACTTCATTATCTTCATTACCTAAATTTCCCTGAGAACCCATCCTTCTTTTATTTGGTGTGTTTGTAAAATCAACTAATTTCATAGTGTAACAGCCCAATAAATGTTTATATAATTTTTTTTCATATATATTCATTAGTTATATTTTATAGAGTTATATTCATTATAAAAATAATAGAGAGCTTTTTGATTAGAATGAAAAAAATATTTACTTCTAACCAAATTGGATTTTTATGTGCTATATGACTTTATTTGAAATCCTGATTTCAAAATTAATGAATCTTAATTTGAAAAAATGAACTTTATTTTTTTTAATTTATCATGTCAAAATTATCCTACTATGATTTTTTTAAAATTTTCTATAATTTTTTATTTTTTAATGAATAATGAAAAATACTTTTTTATTATTGAAAATTGTGTTTTATTTTAAATTATTTATAAAGTAAAATTATATTTTGTATTATTTTTAAAATTTACTTAGTTATTATTGATTTAAAGTAATCCACTTGTGGTTTTTCAAATGAATTTTATACTTGAATTTAGTATTAAAATATTTTATACTTAAAAAGAGAATTTTTCTAAAAACTATTTTTCATTATGTTTTTCCTATTTAATTTTAGATAAAGTTATTCAACTTATGTGTTTTTAATTTTAAAAAAATTGGATTCCATATTTTTAATCAATGGTTAAATTTTTTTTAAATAGTATCCTTTTATTTTTTGTCCATATGAATAGTAACCTTTGTATTTTTTGTTAGCATGGTAAAGGGTAAATAGGTTAATTATGGTAAAAAATAAAATGATAATGAATAAATAATGACCATAAAACTTTAATTAATTTTATTGGATGATTATATAATCATCCAATTTCCAAATATGCGGTCTTCTTTTTCCATTTGGATGCGATTATAACCATTATAATATTTTATGTAAAAAAAAGTAAAAAATGTCGCTCTTATTTTAAATAAATATAATATTTTTAACATATCAATAAACATATGATATGTTAAGTTATAAATTTTATTTGTAAATATAAATGATTCAAAATCATTAGGGTAATTTATTTTTAATTTCTATTGAAGAAATAATTACCTTAAATGCTCTCACAACTATGATGAAATAATTATTTAATTAATGACAAATAAAATAAATGACATTACAAATATTAAAAGTAATATAATTTGAAATAATTAATGAGATACATGATTTTTTTAGATAAATATAAAATTTTATGGATATGGAAATTGATTATATTCTAATTACTTGGTTTTCTTGATGTTTTAAAATTCAAATTAAATGAATAGATCTAAAATTTACATTATTGATATTTTCTGAAAATAAAATCTTATAAAATGATGTAAAATTACAAAACATACTATCCTTATCTAATTTGTTATTATATGGTTTCAAATATTAACTATAGTCTATTTATGGGGTTTTTTTCCCATTTATAGTAACTATCTTGAACGTCAAAGAGTAATAAAACCTTGTTGTCATGGTAAGTGCGAAAAGGGTTTGGGGAAGGGGGGGAGGAGGGTAACCAAAAGATAAGGGTATAATTTGATCTCAAATTTTAGAAATTTTTTTGGATGATATGATTTCAACTCATCCTAATTTTATATTAGAATCATATTAATTTTTATCCATTTAGACATCAAAATTAATTTATATTAAATTAATATTTCAATAAATTCCAAGAGTTCCCCTCCCCTATCTTATAAAAGGGAACCACTTCTTCTCATTTATTCACAATTTAAAACCCAATTGGTTCGGCCAAAAAATTAGAAAATCCATTTCTAGAATACCTAAACTCATTCTACATGCCTTGGTTTTAGAATAATACCAAACTTATAGGTCTTAAGATATAAATCAAACGAGAATTTCCAAAGAAGAGGGAAATAAAGAAAATATGCGAAGAGTCAGACTCAAGGTAAGGAACATTATTTTTTAAAAATAATATTTTATGTTTTGCTTAAAAATACCTTCTTCTTCCATATCCATATCTGTAAAATTATTTTATGGATGTTTTTATGTGGCCATAAAATAAATATGAAGGCATTTTTATGTCTCTTTTTACTTTATTTCAATTGTTTTTGAAAGGAATATTTTTATGGAATGTTTTTATTTTCTCTAGAAAATAAAATATTAATATTTAATTTAATGTATATAGAGATAATGAAATTTCCCACTTACATAATAAATATTTTATGTTTGTATTCATTTATAAGCTTAAATGTTTTTTATAAAGAAAAACCCTCTTTCCATTTATTATGGGAATATTAGTTTTGAAAAGTATGTTTTAATTAAAAGGGATATATCAATATTTGAAAATGATTTCTTATAGGTGGAAAGAATATTTTACAATGCAGGATTTTATGTGTTACTATTATGTTATAATTCTTGGAAATTTTTTATGATTATGAGTGGTTCTCTTATAAACAAAGGATGAATGGTTACATTATTTACCAATGATCAGTGGTTACATGATAAACCGTGGTTGGGTTAGCCTATTATTTCCCTCCAATTAATTGGGTAAAGGGAAAAAGTAAACCAATTAGGTTTTTACTATGAGATTATGAGAATACACTATGATGGTTATTCCAAGTATATACATTTTGGTTATTTAAAGTTTAACTGTGATTGTTACTCCAAGTATAACCATGATTGATATTTAATTTATAAGTGAGAGTAATATGGAAATAATCCCTCATGTTAACTACATGATTTATCTATGTTTTATGGGTTTTTATATAAATCTTATGATTTCATAAGGTAAAGGATAATATATGCATCACCATAAGTTTGAAGATTATAACTTTGTGAAAAATTTATTATGAGTTTTTCATGATTTTAAATAATCCTTTATGAGTTTTATTTTCAATTTAATATTTCTTATGAAATTTTTTATGAAATTTTTTATGAATTTTTTTTGGCTGATATGGTGATTTCATGGATTAGAAAATGTTTATTTTGAGTCAAAATTTTATTTTGAAAAATGAAAACTTTTATAAGTATTCACGGAATATCTATTTTTTCTTTCTTTTTGTGTCCCTTACTGATATTTTTGTGCTCATCCCATGTTGGACAATATTTTTCATAGGGATTATGGATGGGTACAGGTAAAGAAGAAGTTAAGTTGAAATTCATGATGATTTTCATGAAAAGAAAACATCTTTTATTTTAAATGTTTTATATTATGGAAAAATGGATACTAATTAGAAGTGTCCACTTTGTAATATATAGGTTATTTGTGTAAGAGTTATAACCTAACTCTCTATAACTATAAAACTAAAATATCCTTTAGAATGTAAAATATTTAATTATAGTTTAAATTCACTAGAATATGTAATGTTTAAGGATGATTCCTCATAATTTCTATAGGAGAAACTTTTAGATAACTTTAGGATAATGTTAATAGAATACCCATAAAATATTTTATTTGATAGAAAAGTTGAAATGATATAGCATTCGATAATTACCATGTTTCTCCATCTAAAATATGTTTGATCAAAATAGTTCTCCACATATAGAATAGGGAAACTAATACAGAATGGATCCAAGGGGATGATATCCTTACAAATCAGCAACCAGGAATGGTTTGAATCAAAACGGATTAGTTTGTATAATGATGGATCAGTTGACATATTCTATAAATGGTTGTGGTATCCATACTATAGAAGAATTAGATCTACCAAAGAGGAATATATTGATAGTGGGGAATTTCACATAGAAACACCATCCTTTATTAAGTGTACGTTCTAACCCTATAATAGATGAGGCATGGCTTAAAAACCTAGAAAAGATATTTTATGTCATGGTATGTTTGAATCATCAAACATTAAGTCTTAATTTTCCATTTTGAAGGATAATTTAACCCATGGTGATCAATTTTCAAAAACATTAGGTAAAGAGAGGAGATTTATTCCTTAGACTAGGATGAATTTAAGAGTATCTTCTTTGAGAAATATTATCCTAAAACTATTATACTTTGAATGTAAAATACATTCTTATAATTTAAGCGGGTGGGGGGGGGATTCGGTGGCCATGCATAAAGAAAACTTCACCTGATTGGAAAGGTATTAACCACATTTTATCCATGCTATTAATAATAATATTAATTGGTTTTAGTCTCGATTCAATCCAAAATATTGAAGGGAATTTGATAATTGTGAATTCAAAAGTTATGAGAAACATATGCGATGTGATAAGAAAGTAGAAATTTATTTTTATGATGATCATGTGTACTTCAAAAACTAATAGAAAAAGTGGTCTCAGTGGTAGGAAAGGTGGAAAATGGATCAAATAATTTTTATGATAAGAAGATTAAGTTTTCAATTTTAGAGAGTTTTGGTAGAAACAACACTATAGAATTCCTAATTAAGTCTAGAAAGTGATTCCGATGTGGTATTCTTAGGCACATGGATCAAAATTGAAATGGAAAAGATCTCAGTATTGGTAATACCACTTTTGATTAATAGGAAGTAAAATGTTTTAAATGTAATTATATGGGTTATTATGCACATGATTGTCAAGATAAAAACCTGAATAATGGGAAACAACTACACTATAAGAATAAAGGTGTAGTAAAATCCTTTGCAACTACTTTAGTAGATGTTGGTCCATCAAGCGAAGTGGTATTAGTTACATTTTTATTTATTTATATTATTTAATGTCTTATTGATTTTGGGTCTATGTATTTATTCATCTCTGAGTAATTTTTTGGTAAATTTTAAATTTCACCTTAAGAAATGAATCCAAATTTTATGGTAAAAGCACATAGGAGAAGTATTATGGAAAAAATAAATTATAATAATATTGTTGTCATTTTCTATGGAAACAATTTACCTATAAACCTAGTTTTCTTTCCCCTATTAGAGTTTGATGTTATTATGGGTATGGATTGGATTTTAGTTTACCATGCTAAGATCGACTTTTGATATAAAAAAGTTGACTTTTAGAAAGAGTTTCAATTTATATATAAGATTGAACCCATAACTTTGATATCATATCAAGAATCTAATAAACTATTGAAAGATATAAATGAAAGTTATCATGAACATTTTTTCAAGAATAAGGTAATTATATAGATTAACGGTGTTCTATTAGTAAAATAATAACAATATGTTTTTCCTAATGAGTTACCCAATATTAGCATCATTAGGAATTTTAATTTACTATTTACTCAGTTCATAATGCTAAGCTAATTTTAAAAACCCTTTATCTAATAGCACAAGTATAAATTTTGGAATTGAAAAAGTAGTTTAAAAAGATTCTTGATAAATGTTTCATTCATCCTAGTAATTCACCACGGGGTGATCCTATTTTGTTTTTTAAAAGGAAATATGGTTACATGAGTCTTTTCATTGATTTTAGAGATTTTAATAACATTATTTTTAAGAATAAGTATCATTTGCCTCATATAAATGATATATTTTACTAGCTATAGGGAGATGATCATTTTTCAAAGGTTGACCTAAGGCCCGAGTATTATCTGCTAAAGATGAAGGAGGTTGAAATTCAAAAAATAGCATTTAAAACTAGATACAATCATTATGACTGGGAGGTTATACACTTTGGGTTAAAAAATTCCCCAGCTATATTTATGGATCCTATGTATAATGTATTCCATGAATATTTGGATAATTTTATGGTTGTTTTTGTTAATGATATTTTGATTTATTCAAAAATTTATAAGGATTATGAAAAAATATACGGGTTGTACTAAAAATCATGAAATAAAATAATCTATATAAAAAATTTATAAATATGATTTTTGGTTTCAATAGATTTCATTACATGGACACATCATAAATAAAAATGGCATAATTATTGATCCTCTAAAAACTAAAGTTGTTGATGAATGAAAAATAACTATAAATGTTATTAAGGTTCATTGTATTCTTGGGTTAATAGGGTATTACTGATGGTTTGTTGAAATATTTGAACATTTATCTATCTCAGTAACTAAGTTAACTCAAAATGGAGTTAAATTCATTTCGACAAAATAATGCGATGACACTTTTCAAGAACTAAAAAAAATATTTGTGAATGCACTAATTTTGGCCCTTTTCTCAAAAAATGGTGAATTTTTCATCTATGATGTTTCTTTTTTAAAGGGGCTTGGTTGTTTACTAATGAAGAATAAGAGATTAATTTATTATGATTCATAGAAACTAAATCCACATGAGAAAAATTATCCTACACTTGACCTTGAATTAGTAGCTTTAGTATTTACTTTAAAAAGTTAGAGATATCATTTCTATAGAGAAAAGTGTAAAATATATATTGATCACCAAAATTTAAAGTATATATTCACTCATAAAGGGTTGAACATGAGTCAGAGGAGATGGTTTTAATTGTTAATGGATTATGACTGCACAATTCATTATCATCCCAAGAAATAAAAAAGGTAGTTACTTCTTTGAGTTAGAAAAGTAATGCTACATTAACCATGTTATCTTTAGAAAATGTCCTTTTGGTTAATTATTTGAAGAATTTTTTCTTAGATATTATGTATACATGAAATTACTTTATTTTTTTAAGTTTTAGTATAATCATCTCTATCAAAAATATTTAAGAAATCTCAAAAGGGAGACTGTGAGTTCTAGAAAAAGTTATAATTGGTCAATAAGGGTGTGTGAATTGAATTTAATATTGACAAAGAATGTGTTTTGAGATTTTGAAAGAGATTATGTGTGTTGTGTAATCCCCAATTAAAGAGATACATGTTGATTGAAGCTCAAATTTCCCTATTTTCTATTCATACTAGAAGCACTAAGATACATTGATATTTTCAAGAGTATTACTGGTTGGATGAAATGAAAAGGGATATTGTTGACTTTACAATGAAATTTTTGACTTTTCAATAGGTCAAAGTATAATGAAAACAACCAAAGGGGATGCTTTAGAGTTTGTTAGTTATAGAGTGGAAATGGGAAAATATATCCATGTATTTTATGGTGGTATTATCAAAAACTACTCTAGATAATAATGCGATTTGGGTTATTATTGATCGATTAACTAAATTTGTGCATTTCCATCCCATTTGAGATATTATGTAATTAGAAAAAATTTATTAAATTTATCTCATAGATATAGTTAGGTTACATTAAATTCCTTTCTCCATTGTATCTATCTATGATCCCAGGTTCACTTCTAATTTTTGGAAATGCCTTCAGAATTCGTTTGGTACTGAATTAAATTTCAGTATAGATTTTCATGCTAAATCAAATAGACAATGAATGAAACAAATTTAGACTCTGTATGAAATGATTTATGATTATTAAATGGATTAATAGGGAATTTGGGATCAACCTAATTCATTTTTTGAGTTTTCTTATAATAATAATTTTCATTCTATTATAAAAATGGAAACTTTTGATGCATTATTTGGAATTTGATGTCAAACTAAATAATTTTGAGATAAAGTATGCGAAATGAATTTGATGAGACCAAAATTGGTAGAGGAAATGGTTCAGAAGGTGAATATAATTCCTCAACATATAAGGATGGCCCAGAGGAGGATGAAAAGTTTTTCAGATAACTAGATTAAAGATATTTCTTTCTAGGTAGGTGATCATATTTTTATTAAATTATCTCCATGGAAAAGAGTTACGTGTTTTGGTTAAAAGTGGAATTTAAGTCCATGGTTCATTGTACCATCTGAAATATTGGCGAAAGTTGAGTCTGTTTCTTACTAACTAGACTTTCCTATGAGTTTTCCTAGGTACACAATATTTTTCATTTTCTGATGTGAAGAAAACATGTTCCATATTCATCTCATGTATTGATCCTCGAAGTAGTTTAGTTGGAAGAGAACCTTTATTATGAGGAAAAACCTATTAATATTCTTAAACAAAGAGATAATGTATTGAAAAAAAATTTATTCACTAGGTTAAGGTTTTATGGAAAAAACATATGGTTTATAAAGCAACATGGTAGTCTAAAAATGTTATAAGGGAAAGGTAACCCCATTTGTTAAATAAGTGAATAAAATTTTGATGACATAATTTACCAAAGGGGGAATAATTTAATAGCCCATATAATGTTGATAGAAAAAAGTTATATATATATATATATATATATATTCATTATTTAGATTTTATAGAGTTATATTCATTATAAAAATATTATACAATTTTTCAGTGAGAAGTAAAAAAGCTTCATTTCTAACCAAATTGGATTTTTATATATTATATAGTTTAATATAAAATCCTAATTTCTTAATTATTTAAATATTATTTTATAAAAAAATCATTTTTTTAATTAATTAAGTTAATATTATCTTAGGAATAATTTTTAAAATTGTTCTAAAATGTTTGATTTTTTAATGAATAGCAAAAAAAACTGATTTTTTATTGAAAACTATATTTTATTTTAAATTATTTATAACGTCAAATTCTATATTAGATTAGTTTTAATCTTTAAATATTTCATTTTTATTCAGAATAATCTAATTATGGTTTTTTAAATGAATTTTATACTTGAATATAGTATAAAAACATTTTATACTTAAAATGAAATATTTTTGAAAAACTATTTTTCGTTGCGTTTTTATGATTAATTTAAAATTAAATTATGAAACTTGTGTGTTTTGAATTTTTTAAAATGTATTCCATATTTGGAATAATTAGGTCCATATTTGTTAAATATTCCCCATTTATTTTTGACAATATGAATAATAACCTCAGTAATTTTGGTTACCATGGTAAATAGTAAATATGGTAATTATGGTTAAAAATAAAATGATAAAGACTAAATAATGACCATAAAACTTGTATTAATTTTACTATATGGTTATATCTCATACATAATATTCCAAAGTCCAGATATATGTATTTCATATTTTATGTGATTTATAACCTTGACAAGATTTTATGTAAAGAAAAGTAAAAAATGTCACACTCTTGTTTTTAATTACAATTATATTTTTAATATGGGTATAACCAAATGATATGTTCAGTTATAATTATTATTTTGAAATATAAATGATTTATCTTCATCAAGATAATTTAATTTTAATTTTTCGTGAATAAATAATTACCTTAAATTATTACACAACATTGACGCGACAAATATTCAATTAATAAAAAAATAAAAAAAATGATATTGAAAATATTAAAAGTAATATACTATGAAATATTTAACGTGACCCATGATTTCTTTTTAGGTAAATATAACATTTTTGGGATATCTTAATTTATTATATTTTATTTCATTTTTATTTATGTTTTAATATTCAAAGTAAATGAATAGTTCTAAAATTGAAATTATTGATATTTTATGAAAATAATATTTTTTAAAATGATATAAAATTTCTTTAAATCATATTTTTGGTCAAGTGATTAGGATATGGTTTAAAATTTTAAAGACCCAGAAATTTCAATGAATTTTTTTTCTTAAATACTTTGTAATTTTATGAGTATGTGGCTTCTAACGGAACTTGATTTCGAGGCCTAGTGTGCTCGTAATCAATTTCCGAAGTTTATCTCAGGTACGTTCAGTAAACGAACGAGCGGGTTTTTCTATATTTTGAACCGGTGCTCGGAATTGAAATCCGATGGCACTGATGAACTCGTAGCGCCAGTAATTGCTTATGGGGGCCTTTACCGCAATTGTGTTCTAAGAAGGTTGATAATTATTATTTGGGGTTTAATTAAAGAAGTAAATAAAATTGATTGTACAATTTTATTCTATATCTAAGGAGGTTAATTCTTCCCGTGGGAATTTGTTGGTAGGACCCACACCCACCCAACTTCCCATGTGTGGATAATTGAAAGGTGGGGCCCACACAAGCCCCAATCTTTCAGCTCCCCCTAAACTCCTTAACCCTCTTTAACCCCCCCATTAAACTCCCATGTTAATGTTGACAAATATCCCATTTATGAGACCTCTCACCTCCTCCTATCTCCCTCTTTAAAATTTTCCAACACACATTATTTAATTAATAGAACCTATTCAATTAATTAATTAAGAGATTCCAATTTTTAATGGCTTGGAAAGTTTAATTAAAATAAGGTGAAATGCTATTTTAATTGGGTTGGCACTTGTCTTGTTGGGGGAAACTTCTTGAGAGAGAGATTTTGCAAAGAAAGAAGGAAATTTCTCTTTTGTCGAAGAACGTTGTCTCCTTCCATGAATATCGATGACGCACCTTCCATTCTATTCTCCGTGACAAGATAGGAGATGCCGCTTCCTCCTCAGGCGCACTCCAATGACGTCCACGAATCCACACCTTGCGACGTTGTCTTCCACGACGCCGATGTTCGTCATCAATTGTAGAGGTAGGGGGTTTGATTAATTTATTTAAAATAAATTACTCCCTCATTCTCATTGTATTCAGGTGAATTACTTGTCTTATTACTACCGCTTACGCGGAGGGCGCAGGGCGAATGAAAACGGCCTGATGACCCTCCTTTTGATCTTATTTACTATTCTTAGAATCGGCAACCGAAGGCGGAGGAGGCATGACGCCGTCACGCCGTGCCGGGCATGCAGCGAAGGAACCCGACACCGTCGCACCGTGTCGGGTACGCGGCGAAGGAAGCCGGCGCCGTCGCGCCGTGCCGTGTGCGCGGTGAAGGAAGCTGGCGCTGTCGCACCGGCTGTGCGGGAGGAACTGCGACCCGCATTGAGGGCCACTTCAGTGGAGAATCGGCCGGCCGGGTGAAGCCGGACCGCGGAGCCAGACTGCGGAGGCAACCGCTCGGCCAGCCGGCCAAGCCAGCCAAGCCGCATGCCCAGCCGGGCCGCACCCCGCCGGGCCGGGCCATGCCACTTTAGGCCATGCTGCACCTTTTCAAGCCAGGCCACGACCTTCGCGCCAAGCTGCGTTTTTCCTTCGTACTGGTCCGACACCCCTACCGGGTCGGACCTGTCAAACTGGGTTAACCTGACCCATTGGCCAACTGGTCTAAACAGGCCAGGCCCATTATTCACTTAAATGTAAATAACTTAAAGACCGCGCATCCGATCGACGCTCCGTCTTTGGAACTGGGACTCTTTCGATGAGATGGTCCTTTTTCGATACTCTAAGTGAGTGTTGGACAGCTTTGGTAAACGACCAGGTTTGGAATGAGCATATTTCCAACAGGGCCACTGGAATGGAAAAACCAATATCTCTCAGACCGGGTGTCCGTGTGAAATGACCACTATCACATTGGGTTACTTTTTATGAGAAGGAACTTCAAGATACATCAACTCTGGAATTTGTGACAGTTCATGTATCGTCCCCTTTTACTCGTGGAGCGTACCCTCTCGGAATCAAGTATACTGTGTGCGGGAACCCTAGAGCTGACTGTGACTGCGATGACGATGAAGACTGTACTTGGATCCTGCGTGGGTTTGGCAGCGAGGAAGACTGTACATGGATCCTCCATGGGTTCAGCAGCGATGAAGACTATACTAGGATCTTACGTGGGTTCGGCAATGATTTTTACTGTACTTGGATCCAACGAGGGTTCTGCAGTGACAACTTCTGTACTTGGATCATACGTGGGTTCGGTAGAGGAGATGATTCAGAGGCTACATCTAATCATCTCTACCACTCTTCGTGAGTAGTATACCTATGTGAGATGAGTCTTGACTTTCAATCATTATCATTGGTATGACTGACTACTTGCCTATGTGGAATGGCTGTGCTTGGTCTCGGAAGTTGGAGCCGTACTGAGATTGATGACTTAGGTATATATATGGGCATATACCAAAGTAGAGTTGGTTGACACTTTGTGTTTGTATCTTTCCTTTTTTGGTTTAACCTTTGTGGACTCTGGGAGACCTTCAGGGGTCTTGTGGTCCCTACTGAGTATCGTTATACTCACCACTTCACATGCATTGCCCACACAATGTCATGTTGGTTGCAGACGAGGGACAACACTGATCGTGGTCGAGGCTTGTGGAGATAGACGGTATCCGGAGGTGGACCACCTAGCGGGATGTACACGGAGCGGACAGATGGACCTGAGGTACCAAAAAGACTATCTGAACCCACCCTTCAGGTGGGATTCCCGAAGGATGACTCAGTGGTTGCTGCTTTACTTTTCAGCTGTTGTACTTTCTTTCTCAGTTGTACTATACTTTCAGTTGGGTTTGTATACTGACCCATTTAATTTCCAACACTGACTTTTGTACTCAGTTTACTTTGTGTTTACTCCAGCTTGCATACTCTGTTGTGTTTGTTTACTTATATAAAGGCAATTCCTTCCCTTTTATTGGGATTTAAGACTTTGGTGCTAGTCGCCAACCCCTGGCCTATGGAAGGCGGACATGGGGTAGTCATGACACGAGCCCCGAGGACGGGTCATGAAAAATTGGTATCAGAGGAGTCGGTTCTATCGCAGAAATCAGGACTCTAATAATTTCTTGTCTATGAAGCAATAGTGTTAAGAATATTGAGTGTGGTTTTCAGTCCAAGGAGTCCAGTGTTGGTGTGGAAGCCGACGTATCCATACACCAGGACCCTGACTTCTGATTTCTGACTCAGTGCTCAAAAACACTGATTGCATGTGTGTTTCAAAATTTTTCTTTGTGATTACTTTGTGTCAGCACACTAGATATACTATACTAACCATGGGGCACCAGTTTCTTCTTAGGATGGCCCCATGAAGGCAACCATCTAGGGTTCTAGTTACGTGCAGGATGGCAGCCCACCAAGTGATGAGGCATCAGTGTAGGGCCCCAGTGGAGGCACAAGCGGTACCACTACACGATGGGCCATTGATACCACCAGCCCCAGCAGTGGAGAGTGCATGCCACCTGAGTGTGTTGCACGAGTTTCAATGACAGAGGCCGCCCAGGTTTCACAGAGAGATGGATCCTCAGGCAGCTGAGGATTGGCTGGAGGCTATCGTCAGAGTCTTCAGATTGGTAGGGACACCAGCAGACCTTACGGTGATCCTTTTCATGAGTCTTCTTCACGCAACAGCAGGTAGATGGTAGAGCCTGATGCTCCAGGTGCACAAAAAGGTATCTCTACTTTGGATAGACTTCGAGAGCCTCTTCCGCTTAGAGTTTGTTCCAGCCACCCTCAGTGTGGTGCACATCTAGGAGTTACTAAAGCCACGACAGGACTGTATGGTAGTAGCCCAGTACTCGGTGAGATTTACCGACCTCTCGTGCTACTCCACAGACATGGTATGAGACCCATTCTTCCGGGACCGGACCATCGAATATGGACTGAGGAATGAGATCATGGATTTTATGATCTCCCTCAGAATTATGACATAGGTAGGAGTACTTGAGAGAGCCCTTCTTGTGGAGATATTTCTTGCTGAGCCTACGCCAACAGCGAGGCCTACCATAGGGTGACACATTGTAGAGTCTTTTGTAGCCGGTAGTAGACAGATGTCACATAGGTCCAAGCAGACCAGGCCATCAGGTGGGAAACCTCAAGATACTGGTTCGGATGTGCGGGGCACACGGAGCAGAGCCAGTCATACGAGAGGTAGGCAGTGCTATGCATGCAGTGGGTAGGGACACATGGCTCGTGACTACCCGAACCGCCATGCAGAGGAGTATCATACAATAGTGGGACCTCCTAGGCAGAGGTAGAGGTTCGACTGTAGTGGTCCACAGGGAGTAGGAGGATGAGGCAGGGGAGTTTTCCGAGCAGCAGGTGCTGGACTATGCTTTGAGGCTCTACCACTACCACCACCAGGAGGACCACCCCGACCACAGGGAGCTGGAAGACAGGGGTAGGCTCAGCTCCAGGTAGTCAAGGCCTATGACCACAGCGCACCTGATATGATACGAGGTACTATCTGTGTCTACTAAACCCTTGTTGCAGTTCTTATAGACACAGGAGTGAGTCATTATTTCATTGCCGCTTCCCTTGTTTGGAGCTCGGAGATTCCGACAGAGCTGTTGGCTCGATCCTTACGAGTAGAGAATTTTACGAGAGCAGACTCAACGATAATGCACTGGTGCCGGCAGTGTGACCTTACTCTAGGAGGCAATATCTTCGGCTGGGATCTTCTTGTAGCGGTGTCGAGGCCTTACGATGCCATCTTGGGCATGGATTAGTTATCTACAGTCCATGCTCAGATCGACTATATTAGGCGAAAAGTGCAGTGTGTTCGCACAGATTAGAGCAGTTTCACCTTCACCGGCAAGAAGAGAGCCTTTGCAGCACAGGATGGACTTACACAGAGGAGAGGGCAGCTGATCACCCATCAGTTGGGTAGTCTCATCCTTGGAGCAGTTGATGTGCAGAGTCCATGTTTTCCTGTTGTGGGGGATCAGTATGCGGATGTTTTCCCTGACTACGTTCCAGGACTACCTCCTCATAGAGAGGTAGACATCTACATTGACTTGTACCCCGGGACAACACCAATATCTCCTCCAGCATATCGGATGGCTCCCACCGAGCTTTGTGAGCTACGGGTACAACTAGAGGATTTGCAGGGAAAGAGATTCATCCGACCCAGTGTTTCACCATGGTCTTCTCCAATTGTATTTTCCAATAAAGCGGATGGGAGCTTACCACTATTTGTTGACTATTGTCACCTGAATCAGGTGACCATAAAGAACAAGTACCCACTCCCGAGGATTGACGACCTCTTTGATCAGCTCAAGGGAGCACAATGGTTCTTGAAGATAGAACTCAGGTCAGGCTATCATCAGCTCAAAGTTCGAGATGAGGATGTGCAAAAGACGGCCTTCAGGTGTCGGTATGGTCAATACGAGTTCTTGGTTATGACCTTCGGTGTAACCAATGCACTAACAGTGTTCATGAGTCTCATGAACATGATCTTCCAGACTTACCTCGATTGTTTTTTGTAGTCTTCATTGAAGACATACTGATTTACTCGACTACTGAGGCGGAGCACGCCTACCACTTACGGGTTATACTGTACACACTTCTAGAGCAACAACTTTATGGGAAGATCTCAAAGTGACAGTTATGGATTTGAGAGGTTCACTTCTTGGGGCACGTCATCTCAGAGGCAGGAGTTGCTGTGGATCCTGTGAAGATCGAGGCTGTACTTTCTTGGGTTCCACCCAGGAGTGTGACAGAGGTGTGGAGTTTCCTAGGTCTGGATAGGTACTATTGAAGATTTGTTCTATACTTCTCCAGAGTTACAGCACCGCTTTCAGCTTTGACAAAGAAGGGGATACCCTTCGTGTGTTCAGATAGATGTCAGCAGAGCTTTCAGGAGATGGGACAGAGATTGACCAGTGCGCCCATCTTGAGGCTACCGGAGAAGGGCACTGGGTACGTAGTTTACTGTGATGCATCAAGGACTGGACTCGGGCATGTACTAATGTATGAGAGGGCAGTGATCACCTATGGTTCATGACAGTTGAGTAATCATTAGCAGAACTACACTACCCATGACCTGGAGTTAGCAGCAGTGGTCTTCGCCTTGAAGATGTGGTGGCACTATCTGATGGGTGAGTGCTTTATAGTCTACTCTGACCACCAGAGTCTCAGGTACATCTTCTCGCAGAAGGACCTAAACCTGAGACAGCGGCGATGGCTCGAGTTCCTCCAGAACTATGACTTTGAGATAGTCTATACTCCTGGGAAGGGGAATGTTGTGGCTAATTCTCTCAGCAAGATATCGGGCATTCAGCTACTTGGATAGGCAATAGAGGAGTTATCTGCTTTGTAGATATCCTTCGTGGATAGAGATGAGGCATCCTTTCTATAGTCTCTCACAGTCACTCCTCCACTACTTCAACGGGTCCGGGAGGCACATCGTGGGGACGTTGATTGTGAGACGTGACATGCTCAGATTTACACAGGGCTGGCCCCTAATTTATTTTCTGAAGGAGGAGAGCATGTTATCCTCTTCAGGGGATATACCATGGTACCAGTTTCACTGTAAGAGGAAGTGCTGAGGGAGTTTCACACTTCCCCTCTAGCGGTGCATCCTGGAGTGGTGAAGATGTACCAAGACCTCAGATGACAGCACTGGTGGTCGGGTATGAAGAAGGCTGTAGCAGAGTTCGTTTCATGATGCCTCACTTGCCAGCAAGTGAAGGCGGATCACCAGGTACCAGCAGGCTTGGTACGACCCTTAGAGGTTCTGAAGTGGATGTGGGATGGGATATCCATGGATTTCATGATGGGGCTTCCACATAATTCCATAGGACACGAATCCATCTGGGTGATCATATATCGACTCACCATGTTGGCCCACTTCCTACTGATCAGAGAGCAGGGCCCAGTAGAGAGCTTGGAATGCCTCTACGTTCAGGAGATCGTACGGCTTCACGGTGTTCCATCGTCTATCGTCTCTGATTGAGACTCTCTCTTTACTTCCCAGCTTTGGGAGGGGTTTCAGGAGGCTTTTGGGACGTAGATACGCTTGAGCACCGCATTTCATCCTCATACGGATGGTCATACAGAGAGGACCATTTAGACACTTGAGGAGATGATCCGTGCATGTGTCCTTGACTTTTCTTGCAGCTGGGATGATCACCTACCCTTGGTGAAGTTTGCGTACAACAACAACTATCACTCCACCATCGGCATGGCACCACATGAGGCATTGTATGGCTGACCTTTTAGATCACCTCTATGCTAGACTAACCCTAGGGAGTCAGCACTCATAGGACCAGAGATGGTTCAGGCTATGACGGAGAAGGTGTAGATCATACAGGAACAGATGAGAACTGCACAGTGCAGACAGAAGTCCTATACTGATAGGAGGTAGAGGCCACTGGAGTTCGAAGATGATGACCACGTTTTCTTATGATTCTCACCTCGACGTGGATTATGGAGATTTGGCCAGGGTGGCATGTTATCTCCGCGCTTCATCGGACCATTCTAGGTCCTCAGCAGGGTAGGCGAGGTGGCTTACCGCCTGAACCTTCCACCTCAGTTGCACCGGGTGCATGATGTCTTCCACGTATCCCAGCTGAGGAGATACATGAATGACCAAAATCACATCATTGATCATGGGGACTTGGACATCGATGATGGGGAGAAATTTTCGGAGGTCCCGGTGGAGATCGAAGATCGACATGAGCAGGTCCTATGTGGAAGGCCGATTCCTCTTGTGCGCATTCCTTGGAAGCACGAGAACCTCCAGGAGAGCACATGGGAGCGAGAGGCTCAAATGCGTGCTCAGTACCCTCATTTTTCCCCTATTTTATGTTGTTTCTTTACGGGGACGTAAAGCCCTGAGGTGGGAGTAATTTAAAGACCCAAAAATTTCAAGGAATTTTTTTCTTAAATAATTTAGAATTTTACGAGTCCGTGGCTTCTGACGACACTTGATTTCGAGGCTCGGTGTTCCCAGAATCAATTTTCAAAGTTTAGCTCAGGTACATTCAGTAAAAGAACGAGCGAGTTTTTCTATATTTTGAACCGGTACTCAAAATTGAAATCTGAGGGCATAGATGAACTCGTAGTGCCGGTAATTGCTTAAAGGGACCTTTACCGCAGTTGTATTTTAAGCGGGTTGAGAATTATTATTTTGGGTTTAATTAAAGATGTAAATAAAATTGTTTGCAAAATTTTATTCTATATCTAAGGAGGTTAATTCCTCCCATGGGAAGTTGTTGGTGGGGCCCACACCCACCCAACTTCCCATGTGTGGATAATTGAAAGGTGGGGCCCACACAAGCCCCAACCATTCACCTCCCCCTAAACTCCTTAACCCTCTTTAAACCCCCCCATTAAACTCCCATGTTAATGTTGACAACTCAACAATTTATGAGACCTCTCACCTCCTCCTCTCTCCCTATTTAACTTTTTCTAACACACCTTATTTAATTAATGGACCCTATTCAATTAATTAATTAAGATATGCAAATTTTTAATGTATTGGTAAGTTTAATTAAAATAAGGTTTCACCTTATTTTAATTGGGTTGGGACTTGTTTTGTTGGGGGAAACTTCTTGATAGAGAGCTTTCTTGAAGAAATAGGGGAATTTCTCCATTGTCGAAGAACGAAGTCTCCTTCCACAAAGATCAACAACACACCTTCCATTATCTTCTCCGTGACAAGAGAGGAGACGCCGCTTCCTCCTCGGGCGCAATCCGACGACGTCCACGAATACTCACCTCATGACGCAGTCTTCCACGACGCCGATGTTCATCATCAATTGTTCAGGTATGGGGTTTGATTAATTTATTTAAAATAAATTAATCCCTCGTTCTCATTGTATTCAAGTGAATACCATAGACTATTGGTACCACTTATGTGGAGGGCATGGGCCGAACAAAAAAGGTCTGGAGACCCTCCGTTTGAACTTATTTATTATTCGTAGAATCGGCAACCGAAGGTGGAGGAGGCACGACGCCGTCGCGCCATGTCAGGTACGCGATGAAGGAAGTCGGTGCCGTCACACCGGCTATGCGGGAGGAACTGTGACCCGCATCGCGGGCTTCTTCAGTGGAAGAACCGGCCGGCCTGTCGGTCGGCCGGGCGGAGTCGGACCGCGGCACCAGGAGGGCGCTGCGCTGAAGAAATATGTGGCCCGCGGTGCGGGCCGTGTGCTCTAGAAGGCCAGCGCCACTTGGTTCTGCTGGTTCGGATAGCCAGATGGGCCACACCCCCCTTGGAACTGCTCGTCAAGCCGGCCGAGCCAGCCGGGCCGGGCCGAGCCGGGCCGCGCCAGGCCGGCCGGGCCCGGCCTCGCCGGTCCGGGCCGCACCACTTCGGGTCGGGCCGCGCCACTTCGGGTCGGACCACGCCCCTTCAGGCCTGGCCGCGCCCTTCAGGCCGAGCTGAATTTTTCCATCGGACCGGTCCGACACCCATGCTGGGTCGGACCCGTCAAACTGGGTTAACCCGATCCGTCGGCCCACTGGGCTAAATGGGTCGGGCCAGTTATTCACTTAAACATAAATAACTTAAAGACCACACGTCTGATCGATGCGCCGTTTGTGGAACTGGGACTTTTTCGACAAGAAGGTCCTTTTTCAATACTCTAAGTGAGTTTTGGACAACAATGGTCAATGGCCGGGTTTGGAATGAGCATATTTCCAACCGGGTCCCTGGAACGGAAAAGCCAATATCTCTCAGACCGGGCGTCCGTTTGGCGCGCCGTCTGTCGCGTTGGGTTCCTTTTGAAGAGACAGAACTTCAGGATACATCAACTTTGGACTTCATGACAGTTTATGTATCAACCACTTTTACTCGTGGAGGGGACACTCCTAGAATTGAGTACGCTGTGTGCGGGAACCCTAGAGCTGGCTGTGACTGCGACGACGATGACGACTGTACTTTGATCCTACGTGGGTTCGGCAATGAGGATGATTTTACTTGGATCCTCTGTGGGTTCGACAGCGATGATGACTGTACTAGGATCCTACGTGGGTTCAGAAGTGATGGTTACTATACTTTGATCCTACGTGGGTTCGGTAGCGACAACTTCTTTACTTGGATCCAATGTGGGTTCAGTAGAGGAGATTATTCAAGGGATACATCTAATCATATCCACCCATCTTTGTGTGTATTATACCTATATGAGCTAAGTCTTGTCTTTCAATCATTATCATTGGTATGATTGACTTCTTTCCTGTGTGGACTAGATGTCCTTGGGCTCAGAAGTTGGAGCCGTACTGATATTGATGACTTAGCTATATGTATGGGAATATACCTAAGTAGGGTTGGTTGATACTTCACGTTTGTATCTTTCCTTTGTGGTTTAACCTTTGTGGATTCTGGAAGACCTTCGGGGGTCTCAGGGGCCCTACTGAGTATCGTTATACTCACCCCTGCACGGGCATTGCCCGCACTACGTTGTGTTGGTTGCAGAAGACGGACAACACTGATCGTGGTCGACGCTTGTGGAGCTGGACGGTATCTGGAGGTGGACCACCTAGCGGGAAGTACATGGAGTGGATGGATGGACCTGAGGTACCGAAGAGACTATCTGTACCCACCCTTCAGGTTGGATTCCCAGA
The DNA here is from genome assembly GCA_963277665.1 of Viscum album. Classification (NCBI taxonomy): domain Eukaryota; kingdom Viridiplantae; phylum Streptophyta; class Magnoliopsida; order Santalales; family Viscaceae; genus Viscum; species Viscum album. The sequence goes on from OY728148.1 coordinate 174,356,795, forward strand.
GGATGACTTGGTGGTTGCTGCTTTACTTTTCAGCTGTTGTACTTTCTTTCTCAGTTGTACTGTACTTTTAGTTGGGTTTGTATACTGGCCCATTTACTTTCCATCACTTACTTTTGTACTCAGTTTACTTTGTGTTTACTCCATATTGCGTACTCTGTGGTGTTTGTTTTCTTATATAAAGGAAATGTCGTCCCTTTTATCGAGATTTACGCCTTTGGTGCTAGTCGCCAGCCCCAGGCCTATGGAAGGTGGGCTTGGGGGTAGTCACGACACATGCCCCAAGGAGGGGTCGTGACAAAAATATCATCAATGATCCATTTGTTAGCCATTTTTCCATTTATAGTAACTATATTGACTCTCAATGTGTAAAAAACCATATTATCCTGGTAAGTGTGAAAAGGGTTAACAGGGGGGGAGGATGGGTTAAAACCAAAAGATAAGGGTAAAAATTCTCTCTAAACCTGTCTAAATAATTATTGTATGATAATATTTCTACTTACACTTATATTATCTTTAAATATTATCAATTTGTTTCTATTTTGAAATCAAAATTAATTTATATTAAATTCATTTTTTAGGAAATTCCAAGACTTCCCCTCCCCTCTCTTATAAAAGGGAACCACTACTTCTCATTTTTTCACACTACAAACCCATTTGATTTGTAAAATCCCAACATAAATCACTTCTTAGAATCCCCACCCGCATTTGATAGGTATGTTTTGTGTATAATACCAAAATGGGAGGGATTAAGATATTAATAAAAGGAGACTTTCTAAAGAAGAGGAAAATAAATAATGTATGTGACGAGTAGGACTCAAGGTACGTGAATTTATTTTCAAATAATCCAATTTTAAATATTCCATTAAAAAATACTTTTTATTCAATGTCCATATTTTTAAAAAATTTATATGGATGCCTTTATATGGATATAAAATAATTATAAATGATATTTCTGTGTCTCTATTCACATTCTTTCAAAGGTTTTCATACGGAATATTTTCACGAAATGTTTTGATTTTCTTTATAGAAGACAAAAGTAATGTTCTAATTTAACATATATGGAAGAAATTTTTTTCGACAATAAAAACTATTATTTTATGTTTGGATTAATTTAAAAGTTTTCATGTTTTCTTCAATGAAAAACCTATTTTACCTTTATTATGGGAGTTATGGTTTTGAAAATTGGGTTTTAAATAAATGGGATATATCAATATCCAAAAATGATTTCCTATGGGTGTAAATAAGGTTTTATAATGAAATATTTTATGTTTTATGATTATTCTATGGTTCTTGGACACTGTTTTTGATGACAGGTGGTTTCATTATAAACCATGGATGGGTGGTTATGTTATTAACCAAGGATAGGTGGTTTCATAATAAACCAAGGTCAGGTGATCCCATTATAGATCTCCAATGAATTGGGTAAAGGGATAGAGTTAAACTATTATGTTTCTCCTACGTGATCATGGGAATATACTAAAATAGTTAATTCAAGTATAAATATGATGATTATTTCCAATGAAACTATGATGGTTACTCCATGTATAACTATGATTGTTATTTAATGTATTTTTAAGTGTGATATGAAAATGATGCCTTGAGTTACCTATATAGTTTATCTATGCATTACATGGGTTTTATGAGAATATTATTATTTCAAAAGTTAAAGTAAAGTATATATTACTTCTTAAGGTTGAAAAGTATAACTTTTTGAAAAAGTGATAATGAGTTTTTCATGATTTTAATGAAACATTTATGAGTTTTATTTTTTTCCTTTATGATTTATTATGAAAATTTTTATGAAAATATTTGGGTAGAGAAGTTGATTTCTTGGATAAGAAAATATTTATTTTGATCCCAAAGATTATTTTGAAAAAGGAAATTTTTTATAAGTATTCATGGAATAACCATTTTTTTTTCTTTTTATCTCCCTTCTTATATTTTTGTGATCATACCTTGTTTTAAAATGTTTTTTATAAGGTTTAAGGATGGTTTAGGGGAAATAAGAAGTCAAGCATAAATTCATGAAGATTTTTCATGGAAAGAAATTGTTCTCCATTTTAAAAGTTTTATATCATGGAGAAAATAGATACTATTAGAAGTTTACACTTTGTAATATATTTGTTTTCATATAATATTTATGAACTAAATATCTATAACTCTGAACATTAAAGATATTTGGGAATGTGAGAAAGTGAATTATAGTGTAAATTCACTAGAATATTTCATGTTTAAGGTTGGTCCCTTACACACATTATTAAAAATAAATCACGATATCTAATTAAGGAAAACCACATAATATATCACTCTAGTTATTATACTGTTAGTTTTCTCATTGGGATAACTTGGTCTCGTTGAGCATTAGTGACTACTAAAACTAAAATTATTTGATCATTAGTGATGAATAACTAGAACTATAATAGGATTATGATAAGATAATTACAAGAAAAATAAGACCAAAAAATGACTTAATCTTTAAAAATTATTACATTATCTTTCAACTCAACCAAAATGACTCCAAGTTCAATATTGGTTTCATTAGATATGGTTCTCTCATATTACATAACCTAATTCCTTAAAATAATATATATCCTTTTATAATTTATTTTAAAGATAATGTGATTAGCTAAATTAAATCCCCTTGGAGTGTCTACCCAAGTGTGTAGTATTAGGAACACTCATAAAGTACCATATAGAAGATTGAGTTGATACTGAACTAAATGTTTTAGGGTGATTACTCCTAGGTGAATCTATGCCATAACGACATCCACTTTCCAATATATGGATAGTTAAATAATTGATAGGTTAACCACAAAATCTCAACATTATGTAAACTTTTGGATGTTATCTAATATCTATACTTATACCTATGATATATACCAGGGTGTTTCACTAAATTTATGTTATCATAGTCTCAAAATAACTAAATAAATCCTAAAAAATAACCAAATATTTCTCTAATACTAATAGAGGAATCCACAAACCCCACTCCTAGATCTAATTATAAAAACACACATATTACAACAATATTTGATAAAGATCCTTATTTATAAGTTTTTTCAGACAAAATTTAAAATTTATATTCCAATGACCTTATTTGTTTAAGAGTTTTAAATAATTTGGAATGATTTTAACTAGTATAAATTATGCCCTTCTCTCAAATGGAAAATTTTTTCATCAATATAAGAAAATTTATAATCAATAATATGTATTCCATATATCCAATAAATTCTATACACAAGATACTCTTCTTAAACATTTCAATCTTTATACTTATCTTCATAGCCTCGGGAAATTGAAACATACAAAGGGGTGAGATCAAATGCTTAGTAAGTGTAAACATAAGAAATGAAAATAATTGACCATAGGTGAGCATAAGATGAGATTATAGGTATAATCAAGATACATAATAAATACATACCCAATAAAAAGTAGATAATAAAAATGAATCATGGAATAATGATTGAAATAATCTAATAAATGAATTAAAAGAGTGTGGAAACATATTCCAACAATCATAAGCTATAAGAATAAGAATAACTATATGGAATAACAAGAAAATATATTATTGCCTTAAATTAATGGAATCATAGAAAGGTTTACATTCATAAGAATAGAAAAACCATCTGAGAAAACATATTATGCCCAAAATTATGTAAAAAAACACATTATGTACATGCATTAAAATTTGAGAAAACTCATTACGTCCATGTCATTGTGAACAATCTAATAATTCCCAATTCTTTATATCTCATGATATATCAATCCTTAACCAATTAATTAGAGGGTGATATAGGACCCCATCCATCATCATCCATACATATGAGTGAAACATAGAATTTAATAATAATATCATAAAGAACCAATTGAAATAAAATGGGTTTCAAATAATTTTAAAAATGGATACACATAAAGTAAAATTTATAAAGCTATCAATAATCACAACATGATAAAGTTATAGAAAATAAATGGGTATCTAATAGAATGAAGCAAATTTCTTGGAAATACTATTTAGTTAAGGAAATGAAGTATATGGTATTTAAATCATATATATAAAGAGTATAAAATTTATTCAATAATTTTAAAAATCAGTTTATGAATTAGTTTTCAGAACCTTGATATTTTAAAATAACACTATGTTTGATAATGCATACAATAAATAACACAAATCCAAAATGAACCATGAAATATTTTAATTTAAATATAACTAAAATAACCTAGTTGTTGAATTAGTATATATAAAGAGGATAAATAAATTATGATATATATATAAGGTTTATACTCAATACAAATTTATTTATTAATTCTTATGAGATAATTACTCATTTTTTAGTAAAGTGATTTTACTGTCAAAAAATATGTTTTCTTAAAAAATTATAATTATTGTCTTATATGAGAGAATATTATTATTCATTTCTTCCAATTTATGAAATTTAATTTGATAAAAATGATACCATTTTTAAAATAATCATATTATAATTATCTTAGTGTGAGATTTTGGTATTTTTTTGAAAAGATTTATTTTTCAGTAAATAGTAAAAAATATCAATTTTTGTAGAACTATTGTTAATTTTAAATGAAAATTCCCATTATATATTGATTTTGTTCTGAAATTAATTCGGGTATCTTTTAATTATATATAATATAATTAAATATATTGGAAAAACAATGTACCAATATTTTTTATAAGCACATTTTTGTGATTAAAAACACATTTTTCTAAAAACTATTTTTTCATTTTGTTTTACTCATTTAAATTAAATATAATTTATTTAGTTTATAAGAATTTAATATTTATTAAATGGAATTAATTTTTAGATTCAAAAAGTTTAATTCATTATAGGATAATTTTTTTATATTTTTCTAAAGTTAAAATTTTCATGAATAGTAAAAGTATACAATTTTTATGAAATAATGTATCTTTTATGATATCTCCAAGATATAAATATGATATAAAAATTTATTAAACATATAGAAAGAATAATTTATGATAATATAATACATATATCATAAAAATATAATTCAAAAAATATAAATTATAATTTATTTCATGATAAATATGAAAATCATTTTCAATGTCGATGAAGTGTATATGCAGCACCAAAAAAGTAATTTTTTTTGTTCTAATGATAAAATTTGAGAAAAAAGAAAAATTTTCAATACTTTTTTAATAAACATAAAGTTTTACTTATGATTTTATGTATATATATTATTTTTGTTGTTATATAGCAACCGACTTTTCTAAATTCTTGTGAATGCCTATACAGTGCTAGAAAAGTAAAAATAACATATTAAAACAATTCAAGACATATATGTGAGAAAATATACATATTTAATAGATAAAAAAGTTTCTATTGAAAAAAATAATTAATTTTTATTATGATAATTTTTTTATTTTAAATGATGAAATAATTATCTTAAATTATTACGGAGCACCGATATAGTGATTGTGAAAGCAGTACAAAAATCAAGTAAATGATTTAAAAAAAATATTAAAGTAATATTGTTTTGTTGATTTATAGTATCCCATATTTTATATTTATATTTTCCATATTAGAAATGTTTTAAAAGTTCATATTTGAATTCAATTGTTATCTTGATGACTTAAAAGTCAAATTAAATGAATAGTTCCAAAAATGACAATAATGATATTTTGTGAGAAACAATATATAATTAAATGATTAAAATTCATAAAAATATTATATTCATAATAGTGAATTTAATATGGTTTAAAATATCATCCATGGTCAATTTATGGGTTACTTTTCCTTTTATAGTAACTTTATTGACCCCTGAAGATTAAAAATAACTTTTTTTATCGCGGTAATCATCAAAATGGTTAACGAGAGTTTTAAAAAAAGATATAAGGGTGAAAAAGTCACCTAATATGTGTGAAATTTTTATTATACGAGATTATTGAGACTCATAATAATCATATATTCTAAATACATCAATTCAGTTCCACTTTTCAATGAAAAGTAATTTATATTAATTTAATACATTAGGTAATTTCAAGAGTACCCCTCCACTCACTTATTAAAGGGATCCACCTTTCCTATCTTCCTCACACCTCTTTAACACTTTATTTTAGACAATAAATACCCAAATATCTTAAAAAAATCCCTCTCCATGTCAAAGAGTTGTTATTTTGGTCCGAATACTAACTTTATTGGGCTTAAGGTATAAGGTAATAAAGGTTGTCTGAAGAAGAGCCGTAGCTTTTAACTGAGTGTTTTAGGTTTATTTATTATTATACATCCAAAAAATTTATCATCACTATTATATAATATAATTAGTATCTCCAATATAATGATAATTTTTTTTGTTAATGTATTTTCCTTAATCCATCCCCTTCATCTATCAAATGGGAAAGGAAACCATTATTCGTGTCTATGGAAGGCTACCGTCTCATGAACCAATGTACTTCATTTTCAATAACTGCCTCTAATAGATTCTTATAATGATGGATTTAATGTATATATATATGATATTAATTAAAAAATTATAATTATGTAAATATAAAATAATACTTATCTTCTTTCTGTTATGTTTCTTAAAAAATGGGAACGTTACTCAAGTGTACGTAAAACAAAGCATCTCCATGATTGAAACATAATCCATTATTCATAACCATATTTCATTGTTTGTTTTAATGTTTTAATTAATTTATTAAAATAATAATTATTTAATGATTATTATTCTAGATATGATGTAATATTTATCACTCTGACCATGGGCAACACACCAAAGTTGTTATGAAATTATGAACTAAATATACTCAAAACACCCAACATAGACTTCAACAATTATGGAAAAAATATTTCATTAAAAAAAGAAATAAATTGTTTAATGATAAGGTATCAAACCTGTATAATGTTATCATTAAATTAAATAATTGAATTTTTTTTATTATATAGGATATAATGAACGTATTTGGCATATCAGACTGTAACGTCCTGAAGTTTTATGACATATCTTCCTTCAAATTAATTTAAATTCCCTAATTGATTGAATTACATGAAATAAATATTTTAGCTTGGATCACAAAAAAATTTTTATCTAGTGTTTCACACAACACCGAGTTCCTTTGATGACTTATGTAACACACAAGCCGGAGTCTTACCAGACACCAATACACTATTAATATTATTAGGATAGTTAACACCTAGTCATTGGAATGGAGGGAATGAATGAGATTAAATAAATTATAAAAATATATCTAACAAAATTTTATAAAATTAATTCATTGGTTACCAATTAATTATAAATGAAAATAAAGTTCAATTGAATATAAAGGATATTCTTTTTATGAAAACTATTTTTATGACTAGAATGACATTTTATCTTAATAAATTAAATTAATCACTATCAATGAAAGATATTAAAGAAATTTATATGTTATATATTTAATAAAATATTTTTAAATTCATCTAATAATTATTATAGGGTTAAGATAATAATAACTCTAATTTTAACCATAAAAAGTTGTATATTTTTAAAAGGTCTTTCTTCGTCCTTTTAATTGTGCATCTATTTTAAATCTAATTTCTGACAATTTTATACATTTTATTTGAAAATATAAAATTATTTTTTTAAATATGAATATAAAAATATACTTTTGGTGATTTTTTTGTATTTTTCTAAGAACTTTAATATTTTTATGAATAGTGAATGCCACCGAATTTTAATTAAAAACTGCTTTTTTGGCTAAATAATTTATAATGTTAAATTAAATTTTAAACCGGTTTTAAATTATAATTATATCAATTTTATATCATATAATCCAATTTAGGTCATTGGAATCATTTTCATAGTGATTATAAATATAAAAATACAGCAAAATTTTGAACATTTTTACTTTAGAAACCGGCTTTGTCATCCCATCTACGAGATTAATTTTAAATTAATTTCCGCCAATTTTGTGATTTGAATTTAGAAAAATGGATTCCATTTTTGGAATAAAAAAATTATAATTTCGAATAATTTCAAATTATTTTTTGATCTGAAATATTATTGAAAGTAATTAAAATTAATTACAACGATTAAGGTAAAAATGAGTTTACTTGAAGGTTAAACTTTAATATTAAGAGTGAAAATGACATAGACACATGTAAAAAACCAATTGGATTGAAATTATTATATAATATCCCATAGTTTAAAGAATTTATATATTTATTGTAGGCACATTATGTAAGGGATACATCCTAATAGTGTTTACCATTTTATATTTACAAGAATCTCACTCCCCCTCCACTATAAAAGGAAACTCACCCTCACCACTTCTTCACACCTATAAAGCCATTTATATCATCCAAAAACTCACAAAATAATCTCCAAACATACCTAATATCATCTTATAATACTAAATTTGGTAATAAATCAATCCAAGTAATTCCTTTGGTGCAAACCAAAAGGAGTTACCCAAAGAAAAGGTAACATTCTTCAAAGTGCTATTTTGTTTTATTTCTTATTCCACCCCTTCAATTATAATTATTACATGATTATTTAATAACTCCAATACCATAAATATAATAATATTTTGTTTTGTTAAGTTTTCTACCTACACCTTCACACAATCCCATCAAATGGGGTACATAATCATCATTCATGTGTACAGTGGACTACCGCCTCATGAACCACTGTTGTTTTTTCCTCCATTATCATATTTCAAGTTAGGGAATAATGATGGAATTACTAATTTTATTTGATATATATGATATTTATAATTTTTGGGTTGAGATGGTGATGATGAAGATAAATACACAAGAGGGGGGGGGGGGTGAATTAGGTACTTCAAAATTTTAAACAATTCAGAATGCCTCTCTTGTTTAGTAGATAAACTTTACTTTTCTCTCAAAGATGAGTGAGTAGTGGAAATAAATAAAGGAAAGGAACACAATGATTTATAGTGGTTCATAAAATAAATATCCCCTAGTCTACATCACTAATTCTCAACTCCATGAGCTTGGTAATTTTCACATGGTCCTCTAATACCAATACCATTAATCCGCAACCGAGTGAAGGAAGTTGACACCTTTATAATAAGACATGACTAAGACTTATGGTTCTTTTATAGGGAACCACTTATCCACATATTAGTGAAATAAGATGAAACTTAACCATGACTGAGTGAAAGAATTCAAAACTCCACCAAATCAATATGTATTGATTAGTTTTGAAAACATGGGTTACACTTCATAGTTGTAGTAACAACTAAAAGATTTATTGAAATATTCAATATATAAAAGTATAAAATAGATCTCAAAATTCACATAGACTTTTCTTTAAATAGTAATTGATAAAACACTAGATATATGTTTAAAATTGTATGTCACCAAAAATGTATCTATGACAAATTCTTTTACATTCTTTCAAATGAATATATAACGATGAGGTGTAGTAGCAATGATAGAAATAAAAGAAGAAGTAGTAACAATAAAGAGACTATAGATCAAAACATATATATATCTAAAGTGTATCCCTAAAAGCAACGATTCTTAGATTTATATGTATATATCACTTTTTTTATATAATCATCACTTATTTTTTTATTTTTCACACACACACACACAGATATATATATATATATCGATGAAGAGAACCATGATATTTATACAATTGGTCAACTATATTCAGGTAAAAAATATCTCTAGAAATATCACAAAATTAAATTAGGAATATCTGATTTCAAAAGATATTCCAGAGAGTCATAAATTCCCACAACAATAGTAATTATTAACTTCGTTTAATATGAGTCTTTAAATATATAATAACGAGCCTTCGAATTGGCTATAAACGAGCTCGGAACAGATCTTAAAGACCATCAAGATCGTTGTATAAATCACAGATAATATTGTGTATTTAAAATCTTCGATGTTGAATAGTCAAATATATGGTTCCTTAAAGAAATGAAAAAAAATCCAAATTTAGGGTTGATTAAAAAATTAATATTGATGTACCATATGTTTGTTTCCTCAAACATAGGGTTATTTACTTATATAGGGTTACTTATCCATACTTTCCTTTCCTACAAACATAAGGTTCCATCCTAACGTAGGGTTCTTGAACCATACTTTCCAAGTAGTGTAGGGTTCATGATACATATTCACTATTCTTAATTTAGGTTTTATTCCTTACACTATGCTTTCACATGTAGGGTATGAACAATATTTCTACAATATATTAAAACACGTTCTAAATGATTCAACGAATATTCCTCGCAAATTAATGTATTGATTATATGTACAGAATAAATATTTCAATAAATAATAAATTCCTAAAATAAAAATAAAAATAAACTCATTAGTAAAACAAATGTGTGCGTTTGTGAGCAATAAAACAAAAAGGAAAGTAACTAATTTTTTTAATCATCACATGCTCAACAATTTACACCTTTTTATGGTCACAAAACCCATGTAAAAAATTAAGTTGAAATAAATAAAAAATTATTAAGAAAAATATTTCTTACAATCTCCCTCAATAACATTTTTTTATTTATATAAAATAAATAAAAAAACTATAAAACATTAATGAGAAATTTATCTATTAAACAAACTTTTCTTTTTACAAACTCTCACCTTTTGTGACATTAAAAAGAAAAAAAATCTTTAAATGAAACTTCCCATAAAATCATGCTATAGATAAGAAATAAAGGATCATAATAAATTTATTATTTTTTTAAAACTCCCACTAAACCTTAGCATTAACGATATTAAAAATTTGACTAATTATTGGATACAATAAAACTATTAAATTAATTAATTTTTTTGAGAGAATAATTAAATATTTAAATACATGTATGATAATTAACAAAAACAAATTAAGAAATAGATGTTAGTAAATTTTATTACAAAATAATATATTTTTTGAAAAGAGTATAATAATTTTAAATTAATATAAAATAATAAGATTTAGAGGGAAGTGGTTGGTTAATATGATCATTACAAAATTCAAACTTTGTCTCTTATAGAATCTAAGAATCTTGATAGTACTTCTATTATTCTTTGAATATATAATATTTTTTTATATGAAGAAGAAGAACACTATTCAACCCAAAATAGCTTCAACTTATAATGATCAAGCTTTATAGTTTCTTCTTTTCTAAACAATTCTATTTGGATTAGAATTTATCCATTGAAAGTTTCAAAATCCACTCTCTATATCGAACTATTTATCATATTCTAATACTCCTTTATCAATGAATCAAAATCCACTTTTAATATAGAATATTTCTTCTAGTCATCATACGATCTTTTAATGACCTACATCTCAGCTTGTAGGTTTTTTTCTTCATTTAGAGTGCCAACTTTGATTAGAATATTTTCATAAGATAATTGAGAAGAGGATACTTCCTATTATTCATGACTTTGAACCTCCTTATTTATTTCAAAATAATTTTCAAGAAAATCTTCAACAAATGAAATAGAAAAACTAGAAGGATTACCTTTTTTTCTTTGGTAAGAATGATTTACTTCTAAACTTGAATATCTTGAATGCTTCATCTTATTGTGTCTGATTTTTCTGAAATAGTAGAACAACATATTTTGAAGAAGACGATTTCATTATTTAAAAGATATTTAAGAAGAATATGAAATGTTAGGCTTTGATATTGCTAACAACTCTTCATTTTCTTTAGGTAAAAAATACATAACAACCATTAAATATTACATAAGAAGAGTATTCCAGTTTTTGTAAATAATTTGAAGAATTTTTAAGAACATGAAATATAATTATTTACAAAAATACTATAGTTTTCAAAGATTTTAAAAAACTTTTTAGATAGAAGTATATTTGATAATATATTTTTATGAAATAGTTAATGTATCGAAGGTATATAAATATCTAAAAACAAATTCCTCCTAAGTAGGTCAATTTAGTAATGAGGATTTATGATAACGAAGTACTTTATATTTGTGCATTCCTTTTATATATAATTTAACATATATCCATCGATCAACCAATTAAATATTAATAATTCATATTTTTGGTGTAACCCCATATAAAATCAAATAAAAATTATTTTTGGTAACCATTTACTTTTGGGTCCAGCAGTGTTAGAAATTAAATTTCTATGTAACCAATTTTTTTTATTTTTAGTAATATTTTTTCTATTTAATTAAAATGGTTATTTTAAAAAATATACATTTTTAAAACTAGAAAATAGAGGTTTTTCTAAAATAAGAGTCATTTATGTAATTAACATTCATACCACAATAAAAACATTAAACATTAGACATGTTTTTTATTTTTATACAAGGAATAATGTGATTTTTATATATTTTGGTCTTTCACCATTACTTCCTATTCCAAATTTTTATTTTCGTATTTTATTTTTACAAAGGATTTGTTTTATGTATTTTTATCCTTTTATTAGAATACTAGAGACTTGTTTTAGTTCATAAATCTTTGAAAAAAGTTACTAAATTTTAATATCATGTAGATCACTTGATTTTGAAGAATTAGACTTTAAATATAAAATTTGTGTTGAAAAATCTTCTTTATCTAAAAGAAGAGAATCATAATATTTCTTAATTTCTCAATGATCTTTCTTTAATGGTTCCTATTTTTCTTGTAACATAAAAAAATATTTATTCAATTAATTATAAGATAATTTTTCACTACTAGATTTTTGAGAGTAATAAGATTGTATCTCAGTATCTTTATGTTCCATTAAACACACCATTTGCTTGTTATACTCAGAATTAGAATCTGCAGAAGATTAATTATGGGATCCAGAAGTCTTACTCTAGGTAGCCTTAATATTTCTCTTACATTTTCCTTTTTAGTTATATTTTCTATGTGATTTTAATAAAAGATGATTTTCCACTTAAATGACCTTTTTCCTTGACTTCACATCATCTATTATTACCAATTCCTTAATTCTTATTTTTCTAAAGTTTTACAATATTGTTAGAAAGATATGATAGATATTTATCCAAGTCTAGATTATTTGAATCCAATGATTCATTCATAGTAGTTTTGAGAGAAGTTTCTTCTTGTTTAAAATAATTTTCAACTTCTTCTTATATCTCAACATCATACATCTTTAAAGATACAATCAAATACTTTATATAATTTTTTTACAAGTATATATTGACATATTGCTATAGTTATTCCATTTCATTTTGAGGACATTACTATGTGTACTTTTAACACTTGTTCTGATTTTGAAATAGGATTTACCAAGGTAGCAATATCATTGACTATTTTTATCAATAGTCCATTCATCTAGGTGATAGTTTCATCCTCACATATTCTGAAAGTATCAAACTTTAATTCCATAGTAGTATACCTTAATTGTCGGATGTCGTCAGTTACCTCATAATAAAAAACAATAGTCCACCACATCTCATATACAGTAGAACATTGAGATACTCAATTGAATTCATTAATTCCTAAATCACACATAATAGCATTCATATCTTTTTAATTCGGATCATATTCCCTTTCTTGATCATTACTCCATTTTCTAGATCTTCCATAGGGTTTTCATAATGTTTAAATACCTTCATGTAAACCCTTATGCTAGTAATTTTCAAGAATATGATCATAAGTATTTTCTATTATACATATTTATCACCATTAAAGTATAGATAATGGATCATAGACATACCTTCCCTCAAATCAGTCATTTTTATATTTCTTCATCTGAATATTTAACTCAGGCCTATTAGATCCATTAAATAGAAGAATCTTCAACTACCATTTTTTTAATATATCATACATAATAATAACAAAAATAGAACTTTCGTCGATGTCAATAGTTGATATCCAAAAAAATTAAGAAGAAAACATATAAGTATATCCCTACCTCTGATACCAATTGATAGTTTAGGATGATGATGATGGAGATAAATACACAAGAGGGGGGGGGGTGAATTATGTACTTTGATAGTTTTAAACAATTTATAATTCCTCTCTTATTTAGTAGTGAACCATTACTTTTCTCTTAAATATGATTGAGCAGCATAAATAAATAAAGTAAATGAACATAAAGATGTATAGTGGTTCGGGGTACAAATATCCTCTAATCCACTCCACTAATTCTCAACTCCACGAGCTTGATGATTTTCACTAGGTACTCTTATCCAAAGTCCTTTAATCCTTAATTGAGTGTAGGTAGTTGATTCCTTTACAATAGGACTTAACAAAACCTTCTAGTTATTTTATAGGGAACTAATTATCCACAGTTTTGTGTAAGAATCTAACACTCAACCATGATTGAGTATGATCAGTTGAAACTCCAACAAATCAACAGAGATTAATTTTATTGAAAATACAAGTTGGACTTCATTGTTTTAATAACAACTGATATATGTATTTAGATCATCAATATAGAACAAAAATAAACAAATATTCAACTTCACATAGGCTTTTTTTAAATAGCTATCGAGAAAAAACTAGACATATGTTTAAACATGTATTTCAATAAAGTTTATCTTTGACAGATGCTTCAATGTTCTTGCAAATAAAGATATAATAGTGAGGTGCAGTAGTAGTGAAAAAAATAACAGCATTTGTAGTAACAAAAAATAGATGATAGATTAAAACACACACACACACACATATATATATATATATCTGAGTGTAGCTTTGAAAGAAATGACACATGATTCTGTATGTATATATCATTTTTTCTGTATAATCACCGCTTCTTTTTATATTTCACACACACACACACATATATATAGATGAAGAGTACTTCAATATTTATACTATTGGCTGAGCAAAGTTAGGTCCAAAATATCTCTAGAAATAACACATATTTAAATTGTGAATATTTTATTTCAAAAGATATTCAAGATAATCATTACATCCCATAATAAAAATATTGATTTACTCTATTGAATACAAGTCTTTAAATTGATAATAATGAGCCTTTGAATCAATTATGAATGGTCTTTGAACAGATACTAAATACCATCAAGATCATTGCGTAAATCACAGATAATATCATAGATTTAAAATCTCTAACATTGAATAGATAAATTCAGGGTTCCTTCAAGAAATAAAAAAACTCCAAATGCATGGTTTGACAATGTAGGGTTGCTTACAAAAGTAGGATTGATGTACCATACGTTTTTCCTCAAACATAGGGTTCCTTACCTACATAGGGTTCTTTATCCATATTTTCCTTTGTTATAAACATAAGGTTACATCCAAACATAGTTTTCTTGAACTATAATTTCCTGGTAGTTGAGGGTTCATGATCCATACACGTTATTTTGAATGTAGGGTTTATTACTTATGCTACACTTGCACACATAGGGTATGAATAGTGTTTCTAGAAGATATTAAAACATGTTATAAATGATTAAAAAAATATTCCTCATGGATTAATGTCTTTTTTATATGTCCATAACAAATATTTCCATGAATAATAAATTCCTGAAATTAATTTAACAATAAACTCATTAGTAAAACAAATGTGGGTGTTTCTGATTATCAAAACCAAAAATAAATTAACAAAATTATTGAATTAACACATTCTCAAAAGTAATGTATTAATTCTTTTGGAATTATTATTTAAAACATACATTTATTCTTTCTATTTTGTGGGAATATGATAACATCATTTATGGACGTATGGAATACCACATCTTCAAAACGATGCAATTCATTAACACTTTACATGAAATGTATTAAGGATAAATTTTATAAGAATATATTATATAAATTAAATATTTATGATATAAATGACATAATTATATATCTTATCATTTAAAATATCATTTTATTCTTTCAATTTCACACACTGAAAAAGTGATAATGCCGTTCGTGGACGTGTGGACTACCGCCACCTCAAAGCGATGTGATTCTTCTTTTTTCATCACCACATCCCAATAATGATATATATATAAGTATATATAATTAAATAATATGGAATTTATAATATAATTACTATCATCGAAATATAAACATTTCTTACATTCTTTCCATAATGATCACTAAAAAATAGGAACGTCACTCATGTATACATACGACGTACCATCTCCATGATCAAAACGTTGGTTCATTTTTCATAACCATATATCCTGTATGATTTTAAAAGTATAATTGATGTAAATATGTGATAATTATTTCATGTTTATTATTCTATATATTTTTAAATAGTGACCTCATTGGCCATAGTCAACCTATCAAAGTCAGTTTTGACACATTAGATGGATATGGTCAAAACATTGTACATAAAAATTATTGATTATGTGATTGTATATGAATTTTTTATAAGTGAAATCAAAGTAATAATAAACTTGGTAATGTTTTGGAATAAATTAAATAATTAACATACGGTTATTATTCAAGAAGAAATAAAACAATCATGATAAACCAAACTCATGGTGAGGGATTTGTTAACTCAATTTCAATTCATTGGGTTAAAATTCTATTTCATTGGTTATGTTATGCCAAGAATATGTGAGAAATAAACTATGATTGTTTTATAATTAATTTTCAATTTTATTTTGGGGATTTACATTTGTCACATGTAATTATTTCATTTGTTTATTCTCACTCCAATGATGCAATCTTTATAATGTTTTTTCTCATCTCACTTTTTATTTCTATGAGATATATTCCATATTCACCACTTATTTTTGTTTTGTGGTGTATATACTACCAATAAATGTATTTAATGATTATTTTTATTAAATTTACGAGGTTTTAAATATCCTTTTGATAGTCAATCTTTCACGAGGTTTATGATTACAAAGTTACCAAAGCGGTAATGGATTTTTGTCACAATTTTCATTCATTGAGATATTTGTTATATTATACACCTATATTCTTTTATAAGGTGTATATAATGATCTTTTGATATGTTATATCACAAATAACATTATTCTCATGATATTATTAGTTTCATTTAATGTTATTACATTCATAGCATTAATGATTAAACTGTTTCAAAGTTGTATAAGACGCTTTGGAATATTTAAAGATTATTTTCCTCAAGAATATTTTAATGATATTTTAATGGAATTTTCATTCATAAACATCAAAAACCTTTGTTCTTACTTATACTCCACTAGGGATATTTTTTTATTGGTACTATACTTGGTATTTATTTGGATGGATTATGATTATTTCAAAGATATTATTAAGGAAACCATTTATTTTCCATGGGTTAATATTGTTTCAAATATATTATTATGGAACCCATTTTCTTTCAATGGGTTACTCATGTTTCAAATATATTTTTTATGAACCCATTTTTTCATGGGTTAATCATGTTTTAATAAGATTTTTATGGAACCAATTTCATTTCCATGAGTTATTTTGGTAACATCCCATGTATTTATAGACTAATAAATTTTCATATCTATTAATATTTATGAATAAGATATTAATTTTACATTAAAATGGATTCTTTGTATAATATCATACTCAACACACAATAATTGGTTTCTCTAAAATCTTACGTTGCACACAACACTGAGTTAAATTGAAAAATAATACAATAATAAAATTAGTATTTTAAATGGTAGTTAACGCCTATCCATTGTATTATTGGGAATGAATAGACCTAAATACAATATGATTATACATATTTTTTAGATGTTTTTAAATTTATCCAATAAAATTTAGAGGCTTAAAATGATAATGAATGCAATTTTAAGCATAAAATACTCTAATATTTTTAAAAGGTTTTTTACAGCCTTTCGATGGAGAACCTTTTCTAAATCTAGGTTTTTCCACTTTTATATATTTTATTTGACAAAATAAACTTATTATTTGGAATATTTACAAAAAAATTTACTTTTATTTAAATTTTGGTATTTTTCTGATAAAATTCATATTTTAATAAATAGTGAAAAATACTACATTTTTAATTCAAAACTACATTTTCATCTAATTTATTTGTATTGATAGATTATCATTTGAATTGGTTTTAAAGTATATTTAGATTTTTTTATCATTTAATCCAATTTTTTTCATTAGAGGTAATTTGACATTGAAATTGTATATAAACACAAGTCAATCTTTTGATGGTTTTTACTATTAAAAAACACATTCTCTTATTTTGACAACATGAATTAATTTTAAATTAATTAATGCAACTTATGTTCTTTGAATTTCAAAAAATGGATTCCATATTTGGAATAATAAGTCCCAAATTATGTAAATAGTTCCTTTTTATTTTTAGACATGATGAATTGTAACTTTAGTAATTATTTTTATTTACCATAAATAATTGTTAAATCAGGTAAATACGGGTAAAAATAATATTATGATAACATAAAACTACCACAACACTTGTTGTAATCCTATTGTATGAGATATGTCTAACCAATAAAACCTTTGAAATAAAAATTTGGCCTTTGGAAGCCACTTGGTTGTGATTATGACACGTATATATTTTAATTTAAAGTAAAGGAAAATATGTTAGTCTTATTAAAAAAATAATTTTAATATGGGTTTATATAAGTGATATATTTATCTATAAATATTAATTATAAATATAAATACATTTCCTACATCATGGTATTTTATTTATAATTTTTAGACTTTAAATAATTAAATTTAATTATGACACAATGATGATGCAATGATTGATTTATTAATGAAGGAATCAAATAAATGATATTATAAAAATTAAAATAAATATTTTTTGAAATAATTTATATCATAAACGATTTTCATCAGTGAATATGACATGTTATAAGACTATTCAACACATTGGTATGAAGTTATCTCTCTATTTGGATTTTATTTAAATTCAATAAAATGAATAGTGAAAAACTTGACATAATTGATGTTTTATTAAAATAGTAAATTATTAAATTATTTAAAAATAATAAAATCTTTTAAAATAAAAAAGTGACTATGATAAGGTATAATATTTTATTAAGTTTCAAATTATTGGAAATTAAACCCATATAAGTAAAATTAATAGCCTCTTAATAATGAAAATATTAATACCACAATTAAAATTAAAAGAGAATAATTAAGGGTAAACAAAAAAGACAAGGTTTAAAATAAAATCAATAAATGTATAAAAATTATTGGATGAGATTATTTTGACCTATCCTCATCTTATATTTTCTGTATCTCAAGTTAGATCATTTTTAATTAAAAAAATAATTTATATTATTTTAATAATATAAAAGTTTCCAAGGGTGCCCCTTTCCTCACCTATAAAAAGGTACCCTATCTTCTCTAAAATTAACACATCAAAAACCATTTTTATTGGTAAATACTTACCCAAAAATATTCCTAGAAACCCTCCACTAATTCTAAAAGCCTCGATTAGTGCAGAAAGCTTCCCAAGGAAGCCTTTTGGTATAAACCAAAAGAAGTTTCCCAATTAAGAGGTAATACCTTCTCTCATGCTTTTTAGTTTCATTTCCATTATCCACTCCCTAAATTTTTTTATTTTATTATTACATAACAAAATCAGTATCCTAAATATACTAGTATGTTTTTATGCTATTTTTTTGATCTACACATACACACACCTCCATTTAATGGGTAACAAACATATTGTTTCTGTGTACGGTGAAATACTACCTCATGAAATGATGATTGTTCAATTTTTCCCTACCACCTCTCATGGTGACCATTATAATAGACACTATTTTAGATATTATATATATTTTATTAATTTTTTCTCTATGATTCTATAATTTTTATTTATAACATACCTTTATTATTTCCATGTTGTGTAGATATGATAATTTCTTTTCAAGAAGTGTGGAATACCGCCGCAACAAAACGATAAGACTCGTTCCCACTATACATGGAATGTATGAATTATGGTTTTATTAAACCTATGATACATTCAAGAAATTAATATAACACTTTTATTATAATATATATACCATTTGATTATTATTCTTTTAATATGAAAAAGAAATGGAAGTAGCATTCATGCGTATGTACGACCTACCATCTCCATGAACGATGCATTTACTTTATTATCTACAAATATTATGGATATTATAAATAAATATATATTTGATATATATGATATTTAAATGATGAATAATATTTTAGATATTATTTACTTTTGAACACATGGAAAATTTATATCAAAACAAATTCATTTTCAACTCAAGTACTGAATATTAACAAAACATATGATATGAACTTAAATAATTATGTAATTATTATAACAAAGTAATAAGTTATATAAAAGGAATAATAAACTTTATAAAGGTTCTCAATCAAGTATAAATTAACCTAAGTTTATTATTCAGGAACATAACGATTGTACATGACGAGTCTGACTCAAGGTAAGGGATTTCGTCCCAATATCCTTTCAATGAGGCATATTTGATATTATACAACACCTTATTCCATATGGTGTATAATTATCCCCTTTAAATTTTAATTTTATTAAATGGATTTCAAGAGGAATAATTTTTGTACAAACAATTTTACTAAATGACAAAAATGAATGTTTTTAACATATTCACCAACAACAACTTCTCCACCACTATAACCGTTATTTCATATTTGGATTCATCTATATGATTTAATTTTTTTAAAGGAAAGGAACCCCCTTATTCCCTTTTTTGGTTTTTTGGTATTGAAAATGGTTTTGAAAGTGGATTTACTATTTCAATATCTTGAAATGATTTCTTGTGATTGAAAATGAAATTTTATGAGTGAAATGTTGATAATTACAATAATTTATGTTTCATAATTATATAACAGTACTTGGACATTTTATGAGTGGATACGTGATAAATAAAAGATGGGTAGGTATGTGATAAACCAAATATGGGTGGTTCTGTGATAACCAAGGATGGGTGGTTATGTTATTATCCCCAATGCATTGGGTATGGAAGTTTGCCATACGATTATTCCATTTGTAAGAATGATATGCATGGAATTTGATCGTATAATTAATCCATTTATTTATGATTATATCCCAAGTTACCTTATATATGTTATGTGTGATTTATATGGGTTTTATGGTAATATTTTGGTTAAAAGGGGTAAGAAATGAGATTATATTTGGTGAATAATATTTACTACTTCATAAAGTTGAAAAATATAACTTTATGATAATGTATTCATGGTTTTCATGTTTTATAAAGGCTAACAGTTTTCTTTATTTTTATATATCTTAATGAGATATTTATGCTCATCCCATGTTTTTAAATTTTTTTCAAAGGGTATAAGGATGTATAAGATAAACGAAGAAGTCAAGAAGATTTTCATCAAGAAAGGAAATCATATTTTTTTTAAAAAAGGGGTTCCTTTGATGGAGAAAATGGATATTGTTTAAATAATATACTCTTGTATGATTATGGGATGATATGTATCAATAATGGACTAATTCTCTAAAATAATAAATATGAAAATATCCTTGATGTTAATTAAAGTAAAATTATTGAATTAAATCAATCTTATGTAATTTTTAAGGATGGGTCCTTATAATTTGTGTTTCAAAAGGGGTGGAAATTAAACCCATTTATTTTCCATGGTTTTATTAGGTTATAAATGAATAATGATCGTTTGTATTAGTTTTATAATGATTTTTTTATTATTTATATAATACTTGGACATTATACGAAACATATCAGCTTGATATAACTTATGTGAAGGGATTATTCCCATTATAGCTCATAGGTGAGCCCGATATAGCTCATACAAAGGGTTCATCCACATTATTGCTCACAGAAAATGGGTGAGCCCGATATAGCTCATATAAAGGGTGATCTCCATTATAGATCTTAGATTAATTGCATAACAATTATATTGGAAGTCATACATATGGTTATTCCAATTAAAAAGGATTTGAAAGGTTTTTATGAAAGTGATTATCTCAGTTACCAAATAGAGTTTTAATTGATTTTTATGAGATTATAATGTTTCTAATGACTGAGATTGATATCAAATAACTTTTGATTATTTATTTTTATGACTCTTTAATTTTCCATTTTTTCAAATTTGATGATCTATTTGTTTATGGATTTGAGTTATTTTATGATTCACTTGTGCAATTTGATTATGTCAACATGCCCTTATGAACTCTTAATCTCATTAATGACATTCATTTATTGATGCTTAAATTTTACCTTACTGGGAATATTGAGATGACCCTTCTCATTCTTTATTTTCCCAAAAATTTAAATAACTACATTGAATGATTTATTTCTATAAAGGATTTCACAAGGATAATGATGATGACCTATTATGAAATTAGAAAAGTTGGGTTAAATAGGAGAAATATTATTTAATGACATATGACATTTTTATGTAGGTGTTTTTCCTATTTCTCTAAAACTATAAACCTAAAAGGTCCTTTAGTATGTAATTAATCCCATTTTTCCTTTTGATGTTGTAATGTTTAGATGAAATATTTGGTTCACAATTATCGCCATCAAATCCGATAATGTAATTGTTATGGATTTCAGTACCAGATCTAGGAGTTTGGGTTTCGTGTTGTTATAGTTGGTATCAAAGGTCTATTTTGATAACTTTATAGATTAAGATTCTTCCATGTGAGGTTATCTTAAGAGTTATGAATAACATAATAAGAATATAAGCTTAAGGTTGATCATAAGTTCAAATTCTTAAGATACCCCTTTTGAGGTTTTTAAGTAGTAAAATTTTAAGGTTATCAATGACATTTTAGGACAAGTTTTATTGGGTTGAAGTATATGTAAAATATTTGTTTAATGTGAAGTATTCCATTAATTTTTTCTGAAATAAGTTTTAAGGTATTTATAACCTTTAGGTTTTATATTACCTTAGATATTGAGGTAATAATGGAAACACAAGAATTGTCGTATAGATAACCACATGATTGATAAGTGATTTAGAGACTAAGTGACTAAGGTTATTTAAAAATAAGATAACCATATTTTGGTCATGAAGTATGGAAGGTATGAGATAACCCTTTAGGTTAATACACTCCTTAATTTTGAGGTTATTGAGGTTGTTTTATATATAGTGTTATGGAATTATATAGTTTCTACATTTGGTATTACTACAAAATTTTGAAGATTATTTTATCTTATGAAGGTTTATTCATTTTGGGGATTATCTGACCATGTTATAACCATTTTGGTCTTTGTTAATGTTTAAAGATAGGAGAAATAGCTTGGATATCCCTTTTAGGTTTATTTGGTATTTAAAAGTTTATTTTAGCGCTTTAGGAATACAAAATTCATATTGAATACTAATGATTTTGAAAAAAAGATGATATTATGGTAGAAATTTACTAAAGGATGAAATTATACTCATCAAATAAGTATATTTACCTTTTTAACTTGGTATATATAGTAATATAATTCTTGAACTCTATAAAAATGATCTTGAAATAAAATTATTATCCTAGTACCTTCGATTATGATGAACCGATGGTCTTTTCGATCATCACAGATTTATACTTTTTGAGTCCTTTAACATTCCATTGATCATTCAATTGTTTGTGATCAATAATCTAAATCACTCTCTATAATTATTTTTTGTTTTTCTTCCATGTTTATAATACCCCAAGATCTTATTGTATATCTCTTTTTAAATTTAGTATCTTCGATAATTTATGCTTCACGCAACTCTGAGTTTTAAATTGTAATATACTATTAAATATGATCGTTGGAATAGTAATGCGACAATTAAGAGTAGTAATATGACCAATAGAATAGTAAATTTACCCCTGAAAGTATAAATATAATTTAGGTATCTTATATATGATTTTTTACATCATGAAATATGTAAATAAATATTTTAAAAATGATAAATCTAGTATTGGTATTTTTATAAGTTGTAAATATTTATTTACAATTTTTAATTAATATAATGATTTAAAATAATATATATCTTCATAAAATAGACTCATAAATTAATATTTTGTTTTCTTATGATTATAAGATAATTTTATGTGACATTAACTAATTTTTCAAAGTGTTTTAAAATCAGTTTTAATTTTAAAATCTGTATTTTTCCAATACATGATGATTTTATTTAAAAATTAAATTTCTCATATTTAGAAAATTATTTTCATAAAGTGGGGTTCATTATAAAATTATAAACATCAAAAAATTGTTAGGGTTTTTTTTGGTATTTTTCTAAAATGGTCGATTTTTTTGTGAATAATGAAATACGATAATTTACGGTATTAGATAAATACATGAATTGTTGAATCATGGATGATTTATAGATGATTTAAGCCCATAATATCATAATATACATTATTATTTTAATATATTTAGTGATAATTATTTAATTATTCACACTCTTGATCCGAAATAATAAACAAATGAATAAAATATTCAAAAAACACCCCTCTCCTCCACTATCAATACAACCCTCACCACCTCTTCTCCTCACACGTCTTAAGACTTGAGGCTAGTCCAATTTCTACCCAATCCTCTTAAAAATCGTCTTTCAAACATCTAAGGGGTTCTGATGTCAATATAAGACCAAAAAAATTACATAAGGAGGATCTCAAGGAGAATAATTCAAGAGGTAAAATCCTCTTTTTCTTTCTTTATTTTTTTCACTTTTTTTTCTTTTCTTATACTCTCCTCACCTCATCTTTACAAACATGAATGATAAATCTAGTATCTTATATATATATATATATATTATATTAATGTAAATCCACCATTATGTCTTTTATCCTATTCTTTTAATTCTAAAAACGAAAACATTATCTGTGAGGTGACGATTTACCACCTTTGTTAATGGTGATTTTTTGTTTTTCAATTTTTCCTTCAAGGATGGTCATAAAAATTTTTTTACAGTTAAATCAGACTATAATATATGTATTAAAACTGATTTAATATTCTAAAACTAGTAAATATACATTATATTAATCTTTAATACAAAACTAGTTTGTGATGATCGAAAGACTTCCAAAATAATCTAACGATTATAACTAACGTTTTATATAATGATTCATAATCACCCCATTTAACCAAATGAATTATATAACCATTTGATATTATATATTTTTATTATTAACATATTTTAATTCTGGATAACTATTATCATTTTACATGTTCTTTAGTATATGTATACAAGTGAACCAATCATGAAAACCAAATAAAAGGACACACCCGAATGTTTGAATTAAATATTATAACTCATCAAAATGACCATAAATAAAAATAATAAAATTATAATAAATCAAATACATGTTGAATATTTTATTAATTAAATTATTAATTAATATCATGATATATAACTAGAATAATCTTTCTATATTTTATGGGGATTTACATGTTTTATAAGGATCCATTCTCAATTCTTCCCAATACGCAAGCCCGATTAAAGGGAACTTCCTAGTTCCTTACCCATTTTCAAGTGCACTCAATAATATGTTTTAATCCAACATTATTTTTCTAAAATAACTCATTTTATCTTTAAAAACTATCTTTGTTCATTTCTTGTTCTATACAAAAATTATCCCTTAGTCTATTTTAAAGACTCTTTAATATTTTCCATTAAACCGCTCTTAAGAGGCTCATTTCTAAAGCTTATTAAAAAATCGTTTTACATGCTTTCACATCATTTGGAAATAAATTATGCCTAAAATATAATTTCATTCTACCTCCCTTTTCTTTTTTGGAATATATATATTACAATCTGATTTTATAGAAACACAAATTATTATCCAAAATAACTCTTTTTTATCTAAAGAAAAAAGAGTATTTCTCTAAAGAATTCCTCAATGATTTTATTAGAGTATTTTCATCTATTTGAACACCCTCTATTGAATCTTATGATTTATTTGTATTTATATTTTTTGATATCAATTAAAATAATTTATTAAATGGTTTATGATTAGTTTGACTATGGATATGCTATCTTGATACTATTCACCTATTACTCAGAATGGTTAGTGATTATGTTTACTGATTGGGAAAATTTATTTAAATTTCATATGTATATGTTGTTTATGTATCATCCTATTCATATAAGGAATTTATTTGACTTAGTAATCGATATATGGGGCCCATAATATCCCCTTGATACATCGGTAGATCTCATGAGAAAAACTAGACTGAGTTTTTACCCATTTCTGTATGGTTCCATGGCTGAAGCCTTAACTGTATGTTTATGATGTCCATTATTATGCATTCCCTCATAGTGTAATAATTTTATAACACTTTACACAACAATAACCTCTATCATTAAATGGGACTAAGAACCCATTTGTAGCTATGAAATAGATAAGTTCCTTACAGAATATATTTCTCACTCTATGAAGTAATGAAAGGGAGAATGTTTTAATAGAAATTTTTCATATCTTAGGAGATTCTAATCAATGATGGTAATTGATTCAAAATGTAAAGGAGGATGAAGAAATAGAAAACATGAAATGGAAGGATTTTAAGAAATTTTTCTCGAAAAAATATTTCCCTTACACGAAGAAAGTATATACAGATGGAAAATTCTTGAATCTGAGGAAAAATAAAGATAACAATGTTTCTAAGTCTGAATCCAACTTTACAAGGTTAGAAAAGCATGTTACGGATTCCACACTCAATCCAATGATCAAGATTGATCGATTATTTGATGGTTTAAAACCATTCCTTTAAAGGGTACTAGTCTCCCAAAATTTATCATCACATAAAGATATAGTCTCATGTTCTATCAAGACAGAAAAATAATTCTATAAGTATTATAAATTTAAAGGAAAGAAAGAGAAGAAGAGGGAATCCAAACACTTTAGAAAATGAAATAAGTATTAGGTGAAGAAGTGAAGAGTTGAATTTTTATCATGTGATAATTATGGGAATAAACACTCCAGTACTTGTCTGAAAGGAAAGGAAGTTTATTACAAGTGTTGAGAAATATGCCACCTCTCCCATTATTTTACGGAAAATAAAGAAGATACCAATGTTCAATGATACAATTTTAAAGATATGAGACATTATTAAAATGATTGTCCTAATCATCAATGAAACTTTCCCCATAAAAGGACAAGGGATCAAGGCCAATCTTATGTGATCAAAACTGATGGGATTAAAGTTCCTAATGATGTGGTGGTAGGTAAATTAATCGTTTCCTCAAACATATCCAATTATTTATTTGATTATGGATCATCACATTATTTTATATCTTCCTAGTTTTCCAAGAAAATTATACATTTATCTTTTGATTTAATAAAGGAGTTTTCAGTCAAAATTATAAAGGAAGTCTCATTTCAAGTAATATGTGTTGGTCAGTCCCCTTTATGACACATAAACATGCTTTAGTTATTGAACTCTTCATCATACCTATGATTGACTCAGATATAATCCTCATTATGGACTGGATTTCAAAATATGATGTGAAAATATATTTTAAGAAGAAGTAATTTATGATTTGTGAGGAAGATATATAATCCATTATCTTTAAAGAAGAAACCTCATTATTCAATTTTTATCTAGATCCACCCCCAATTGCTCTATTGAATGAAATTATTGGGGAGGGAGAGAAAACATAATCTATGTATAATAAAATAAATATTAAAATTGAGGACGTACACATTGTACAAGAATACAATGATATATTTTTAGAGGATTTACCTAGTCATCCTCTAGAGTGAGAAGTTGAGTTTTATATTGATTTAATCCCTAATGCAAGTCCAATATCAAAGACTCCTTATATAATGACAATTGTGGAATTAGTGGAGTTTAAGAAAAAACTAGAGAAGTTGAGTAATAATGGATTTATTCTCCCTATTATTTCTCCATGGGGATCCCCTATTATATTTTTCAATAATAAAGATGGATCCATGAGGTTATGCACTGACTATAGATAAATCAATGCTATTACAATAAAGAAAAAGTATCACATGCCTCGCATTGATGATTTATTTGATCAACTTCATGGAGTTCAATTTTTTCTGAAGATTGAACTTTGATATAGATATCATAAATTTCATGTGGAAAAGGGATATATTCTTAAGATAACATTTCAAACTATGTATAGACATTACAAGTTTATAGTAATGCAATTTGGACTGACTAATGCACCCTTAGTTTTTTCTAGATCTAATAAACAAAGTGTTCAAGTAATATCTTGATGGTTTTTTGTGGTATTTATTGATGATATCTTGATATAATACAAAATATAAAATGACCATGAGAACCACTTTCTGATTGTTCTAGAGACTCATAGAAGAAAAGGATTATATAGGAAGTTTAGAAAGTGTGAATTCTAGCTTAAAAAAGTTTCTTTTCTTGGACATATTATCTCTAAGGATAGAATCTCAGTTGATCCTATAAAGAAAAAGACGGTTCAAGAATGTACTAAACTAATGAACCTAACTGAGGTATATAGATTCATTGGTTTAGAAGGTTACTATCAGTGTTTCATTCAGTAATTTTCCCAATTAGCTAACCCATTAACCAAGCTTACTTATAAAGGGATTAAATTTATATGGACAAAATAATGTGAAGTTTTTTTTAAATAACTGTGGAGGTAATTAGTGAATGCTCCGATCTCGATTCTACCATCATGAAATGGTGGATTTGGGATTTATAGCGATGCATCAAAGAAATGACTTGGTTCTGTCCTTATGAAAAATGAAAGAGTTATTTACTATGCATCAATGCAGTTAAAAACTCATGAACAAAACTATCCAACTCATGATCTTGAGTTAGCAGTCCTAATCTTTTCTCTGAAGATATGGAGACACTATCTATATAGTATAATATGTGAGAATTATATAGATCACAAGTGATTGAAATGTATCTTCTCATATAAAGAACATAATATGAGGGAAAGTTAATGGCTCAAGTTTCTCAAGGATTATGATTTTTCAATACACCACTACCCAGGTAATGAGAATAAAGTAGCAGATGCATTGAGAAAGAAGGATCATAGAGTTATGAAAAAAATGAGGATTGAAAAGGATCCTGTGTGCATGGATATCAAAAAGAAACACGTGGAAATTATCAAGGAAGGTGAAACATCATTACTTTTTCAATTGGTTTCCCAACCATCTTTATTAGAAAGGAATAAAAGTTCTTATTCTAAGGATGACCATTTTCAAAGCAAAATTAATGATGTGAATTATGGTAAGTTGAAATACATCAGGTATGTGGATGTAATTATGAAATTTGGGAAGAGGATTTGTGTTCTCATTATACCCAAGATAAAAAGGTAGTAATTAGATGATTCCTATAGCTGGAATTTCTCTATACACTGTAGTAGTACTAAGATGTATAGATATTTGAAGAAACATTTCTAGTAGGATAATATGAAGTAGGAAATTATTGATTATTTATCTAGATGTTTAGTCTATCAATTGGTGAAGGCTAAAAGAAAATATACTAGAGAATTCATGTAGATTATTCCTATTCCTACATGGAAATGGGATGACATAACTGTGAATTTTTTAAATGTATTACCAAAAACTAAAAGAAAGAATGATGCAATATGGATAATTGTTGACCGAATTACCAAATCTACACATTTCATTAGTACAAGAGAGGATTTCTCACTACAACACCTTTCAAGAATCTATATTAATGTAGTTTTAAGACATCATGGAGAACATATTTCAATTTTTTCTCACTATGATCCATGTTTTACATCGAAATTTTGGAAAATTCCTTAGAAATATTTTGATACTAATATTTATTTGAGTACTGCTTATCACCCCCAAACTAACATGTAGTATGAAAGGAAAATTACAACATTAGAAGACATGTTGAGATCATGATCAGTTGACTTTCAAGGTATGTGGTATTAATATTTACCTTTGGTAGAGTTTGAATACAATAAATGTTTCCATTAAAGTATTCAAATGGAACCATAAGAAGAATTTTATGAAAAGAGATATCGTACAATAAAGTTGT
The DNA here is from genome assembly GCA_963277665.1 of Viscum album. Classification (NCBI taxonomy): domain Eukaryota; kingdom Viridiplantae; phylum Streptophyta; class Magnoliopsida; order Santalales; family Viscaceae; genus Viscum; species Viscum album. The sequence goes on from OY728148.1 coordinate 174,386,551, forward strand.
TGGGATGAAGTTGGTGAAAGGAAGCCTGTATGCCCATAAATTGTGGAGAAAAAAAATATAAAAGGTAAAGACCATTCAAACCCATATCAAAGCATCTTAAAGTAGAAAAAATATTTATTCCAATAATTGAAGGAATGATTTTTAATTTCAAGTGGGAGATCATGTTTTCTTGAAAGTATCTCTATGGAAGGGTGTTATAAGATCTGTGAAGAAAGGGAAATTTATACCTAGGTATATTAGACCTTTTGAAATTCTAGAGAGAGTTGGAGCTATGGATTACTGTTTGTCAATACCGCCTAGTCTTTCTAAAGTACACAATGTGTTCCACATCTCTTTGTTAAGGAAGTAAATGGTAAACCCAATGTATGTCCTCACTTATGAACAAATTGAATTTGAACCTGATTTATCCTACTATGAAGTTCCTATCCTGATTCTGAACACTAAAGAACATGTGTTGAGGAATTAGATGACTCAGATGGTAAATTTACTTTGGAAAAATCATAAAATTGAAGATACGATGTGTGGACAAGAGGAAATAATGATGAAGAACTACCCAAATTATTTTTTACGGTGACACATTATAAATTTTGAGGATGAAATTTTTGTATGAGGGGAGTATGTAATTCCCCAAGATCTTATGGAAAGTCTCTTCTAAATTTAGCATCTTTGATAGTTTATGCTTTGTGTAACACCAAGCTTAAAATTGTAATATACTATTAAATATAACCGTTGAGTAGTAATGTGACCATTAAGAATAGTTATATGACCACTAGAATAGTAAATTCACCTATGAAAGTATAGAAAAATTACTGTATCTTATAAATGAAAAATTATATATTTATATCATAAAACAAGTAAATAAATATTTCAAAAATGATAAATTATGTATTGGTATTTTTATAAGTTGTAAATATTTATTTACAATTTTATAATTAATATAATGATTTAAAATGAAATATTTTTTCATTAAATAGACTTATAAATTAATATCTTTTTGTCTTGTGATTATAAGATAATTTTATGAGACCATAATTAATTAATCAAAGTGTTATAAAATTAGTTATAATTTTAAAATCAGTATTTTTTGAATAAATGATAATTTTTTTTATAAATTAAATTTCTCATATCTAAAAAATCATTTTCATAAATTGGAGTTCATTTTTGAACTATAAATGTCATAAAATGATTCAGGAAAATATTTGGGATTTTTCTAATATAGTTGAATTTTTGGTGAATAGTGAAATATGGTAATTTACAGTATTAGCTAAATACATGAATTATTGAGTCATATATGATGTATGGATTATTTAAGCCCATAATCCCAAAATCTCCTTAATTATTTTAATATATTTAGTGATAATTTTTAAACTATTAAAAGTTTTGAGCCAAAATAATACACAGATGAATAAAATATTCAGAAAACACCCTCTCCTCCAATAAAAATATCACAACTCACCACCTCTTGTCCTCACACCTCTCAAGAATTTAATCTAGTAAAACTTATTCCAAATACTTTTTCCAAGCCCCTTACCCAATACTAGGAGGTTTTAGTCTCAAAAAAAATACCAAAACCAATTTCCCTAAGGAGGATCTCGAGGAGAATAATTCAAGAGGTAAAATCCTCTTTCGCTTTCTTTATTTTCATTTCACTTTCTTTTCATTTCTTATAATATCCTCAAATACTATGTACAAGCATGAATTATAACTAAATTATCTTATATATACTATAATTTTATTATGTTAAGGTAAAATCCACCATCATTCCATTTCTCCAATTCCTTTTATTCTAAAAATGAAAACATCGTCCGTGAGGTGCTGATTTACCACCTTCATTAATGATGATTTTTTTCAATTTACCCTTAAATAATGATCATAAAACCAAAATTATGGTTATAATATAATATAATATATTTATATATATTTATATATTAAAACTTATTTAATGTTCTAGAACTGTTATATATACATGATATTAATCCATAATAAAAAAACTAGATTGTGATGATCAAAAAAACTCCAAAATAATCTAAACGATTATCACTAACATCTTATCTAAGAATTCATACCCAATAAATTTATCCAAATTAATTATGTAAAATTTTATATTTTTGATTTTCATTAATAAAATTTTTTTATTCTGGATAAATATTCACATCTTATATTTTCTTTTGTACATGTATACAAGTGAACCAATTATGAAACAAAGGAAAAGGAGACACCTGAATGACAAAATTAAATATTATAACTCATCAAAAAGACCATAAATTAACTTAATAAAATTATAATAAATCAAATACATGTTGAATATGTTCTGAATTAAATTAATAATGAGTATAATTTCATTATATAGGATGTTAAGTACAAGTGCATAATGCTTCCATACATAAGGTAAGAGATTCTTCCTGAACCTTCATTTTTCATTCAAGATACACTTTATCTCTCTTTAACCCCAATTTAATTATTAATTATTCTGATGTAAACATCATAAATTATATGTTAACGTTGAATAGATATGTACATATGACAATCCTTCTTTCTTTTATGGGGGAGTTGCATGTTTTATTAGGATTGTTTTCTCAATTCTTTTAAATAAACAAACCCCATTAAAGGAAACATCCCCTAATCTTACCTATTTTTAAGTGCACTCTATAATATGTCTTAATCCGCCATTATTTTTACAAAATAACTTATTTTCTCATAAAAAATATCCTTTTTAATTTTTTTGTTTTATACAAAAATTATTTCTTAGTCTGTTTTAAAGACTCTTTAGTATTTTTCCTCAAATTGCACCTATGCGACTCATTTCTGAAGCTTCTTAAATTCTATTTTTACATGTTTCCACTTCATTTAGAAATAATTTATTTCTCAGATATAATTTCTTTATCCCTTAATTTTCTTTTCTAGGATATACATGTTACAATCTGATTTTATTACAAATACAAATTATTTTCCAAAAGAACACTTATTTTTGAAGTAAAAAAAGGGTATTTCTCCAAAGAATTCCTAGATAATTTTATTAAAGTATTTTCATACATTTTAAAAAAACTCTATTTAATCTTATTATTTATTGGGATTTATATTTTATAATGTAATTTACAATTTTTTTTTAAATTGTTTGTGAATTGTTTGATGGTGGATGTGATATCTTGATACCATTCACCATATTACTTAGAATAGTTAGTGATTATGTTTATTGATTGAGGAAAGTTATTTATATTTCATATGTTTATGAAGTTTATGATTCACCCCATTTATATGAAAAGTTTATTTGACTTAGTATGTTATGGGTGGGGCCCTCTATATCCCCTCGATGCGTTTTTAGGTCTCAGGAGACAAACTAGACTGGGTTTTTACCCATTTATGTGTAGTGTCTTGGACAAATCCTTGACAGTATGTTTATTATGTTTAAAATTATGAATTACCTCATTATGATATTAGTAATTTATAATGCATGTTATTTTTTGACCTATTAAAATATCTATGGTTAAGTTTCTTTCTCATTTGATTATTTATGGAATTATTTAATTAGCTTTTATTCCTAGCATATTATGCTCAAGATTGTCTATTAATGGAATGTGTTTTTAGTTATTCACCATGACATATTTTTTATGTTTATTTATGATATATTCCAATATATTTATTACCCTTAATGAGAATAAGAGATTACCCCTTTCTTATGTTTTATATTTTCCTAGGATGCAGAAATGTATATTATGAATGACTTGCATGGATAATCTAAGAGTTTATGGGTGTTTCCCATGAAGTTTCTATATTGTTTTTCCTTTAAATTTTTAATGTAAAGTTAATGTATATAATAAGTCTTCCAAAACTACTAAACTGATTTCTCTGTTGGAATTCAAATACTGTATCTCTGCCAATGTATTAATGTAAGGTACTGACTGTGAGCTACTGTGGTTGGGGTCTCTACAATGTTCTCCCTATGTTGAATACTAATTATGAATAACTTCATGTGTCTATTATGTTTCCCACTATCCCATTTAAGAGGGTATTTTATTAACCCTTTGAATGATTTTTTTCAATAAAGTAATTCTAAAATTTTTAATCTTATGATATCCAAGATGAATTTCGAGGGAGAAATTCATTTTAAAGGGGGTAGGATGTAGCATCCCAAAATATTATGAAGTATCATCTTTCAAATTAATTTAAATTCATTAATATATTTCATTACACACAATAAATATTTTATCATGAATAATATGAAATATCAATTTTATCTTGTGTTACAAGAAACATCGAGTTCATTTTATGACATATGTTACAAACAAGTCTAAGTCTTACATGACAACAATAAACTATTAATATTATTATGATAGTTATCACCTAGCTATTGGAATGGGAGGAATTAATGATATTTACTAAATTACAAAAATATATCTTACACATTTTTATAAGATGAATTCATTTGTTACCAATTAATTAGAAATGAAAATAATGTCCATTTGAAGATAAATGATGTGTTTTTATGAAAACTATTTTTATGACCAGAATGAAATTTTATATTAATAAATTAAATTAATCACTATTAGTGAAAGATATTTTTGAAATTTATATGTTATATAATTAAAAAAGTGTTGCTAAATTCATCAAATAAGTTTTATAGGTTTAACAAAAGAACAAATCAAATTTTAAACATAAAAAGTTGTATATTTTTAAAAGGATTTTTACAACCTTTTTATGAAACACCTATTTTAAATCTATTTTATGAAACTTTTATAAATTTTATTTTAAAAATTAAACTTATTTTTTGATATTTTAATATCAAATTTTAATTTGGGTGATTTTTTGGTATTTTTCAAAGAACTTTCATATTTTGATGAATAATGAATGACACTGAATTTTAATTGAAAATTAATTTTTCTTCTAAATAATTTATATTATTAAATTAATTTTTTTTAATTGGTTTTAGAGAATAATTAGATCAATTTTATATCATTTAATTCAATTTATATTACTAGAATCATTTTCATAGTGATTTTAGATATAATAACTTAGCAAACTTATGAACACTTTCACTTTAAAAACCTGTTTTGTCGTCATGTCTGCGGGATTAATTTTAAATTAATTTCCGCTACTTCTATGATTTTAATATGGAAAAATGGTTTCCATATTTTTAATAATAGTAATTTATAATTTTTAATATGGCCAACTTATATCTTTACCAAAAATATTAGTGAAAGTAATTAAAATTAATTACAACATTTAAGGTAAAGATAAGTTTACTTAGTGTTTAAACATTAATGTTAAGGGGAAAATGACCAAGAAACATGCACAAAACCAATGTTATGGAAATTATTAGACCATATAACAAATTTTTTTTATAATTTTTATCATTATTTGAGTCACATTATGTACGGGATACCTCCAAATAATGTTTACCTTTTTATATTTAAAATAATGCCATGCCCCCTGCACTATAAAAAAAGCACCCACCCTCCCTACTTGTTCAAACCTATCAAGACATTTATCTCATCCAAAAACTTCCCAAATAATCTAAAAACATCCCTCTTATCATAATATAATCCTAAATTAGGGAATAAATAAATCCAAGTAAGTTATTTGGTTCAAACCGAAAGGAGTTACCTGAAGAAGAAGTAACATTATTCAACAAGTTCTTCTGTCTTATTTCTTACTCCACCCATTCAATTATTCTTATTACATGATTATATAATAACATAGTATTATAAATATACTAAGAAGTTTTTTAATAGTTTAAAATACATCTTCACACACTGTTAAGTTAATAAGTTCCTTTATGAATTTTCCGTTCCTAAATGTTTTGAAAACCACAAACACATTTTCTTAAGGAAAATTATCTTTCTCTAAGAATATTTCTCTTAAGGAATATGTTATTTATATAAGAATGTTTTAATCTTTAACTATGGTTTTAAATGTTTCATATAATGTTTTCTCAAACCAAATATAACCATATTTTTCCTAAAGACAAAAATCAGATCCTTATCTAACTTTGAACCTTACAGTTTCATAGAATCTGATTTACCCAGAATTAGGAATCTGATTTCTCCTAAAATTAGACTCTGATTTCTTATAAAATCCAACTCTAATTTATCCTGAAATTAGAATATTATTTCTTATAAAATCAAACCGTAATTTCTCCTAAAATCAGACTCTGAATTTTTCTGAAATTAGACTATGATTTTTCTTAAAATCAGACTCTGATTTCTCTTGAAATCAGACTCCGATTTCTCCTGAAATCAGAATTGGATTTCTTCTCAAACTAGACTCTGATTTCTTCTAAAATCAGACTCAGATTTATCTTGAAATTAAACTCTGATTTATTCTAAAATCACACTTTGATTTCTTCTGAAATTAGACTCTGATTTCTTCTGAAATCAAATGTTGATTTCTAATGAAATCAGATTCTAATATCCTCATAAATTAGATTCAGAATTAATTAATTTTTAGATTCATATTATCACTTTATTAAGATTCCAATTAAATGTTTTTCTTACAGTTATCTCATTTCCTTATAGAAACCTTTCATTTTATCGGATCCTAAACATGTTAATTTTTCTTAAACATGTTAATTTTTATTAAGAATGATAATGTTTCCCATGATTTATTACATGAAAAAATGTCATACAATCTCTATATAACTAACTTCTAGCTAAGTGAAATGTGTATAGGTCCCTCCAAAATTAAGGAAAAATTTGACCATTGGAGGATGAAGTCAACCATTGGAATCTTTTCCTATAAATACTCAGTCATTTGAATGAGATTGAGATATATTCTCAGAACTGATTTATAGAGTGTTGAATTCTAGAGAGGGAATTTCTTCTATAAGGGATTTGCTCAAATCTGCCTTGTGTGAATTCTGTGAACAAATTTTTCAAGCTAAGAACATCTTGTTCAACCTACTTACTGCGAATTCGATTATCACTGATCAATAGAGGGTTTCTGGGGATTGAAATATAGAGGTGTTGATCACATTACAGATTGAGGGTTTACGGGGATATCAGGATAGATTTTGATATCCGTATCAAGGTCTTACCCTATTGTGGGTAAGACATACTTTCTTGGAATTATAAATCAAGGGAACATTATCCAATGTTGTTGGATACCATTCTCTTTGGGTTAAAACATTTCTTATACTTGTCATGTTTTGTTACAATTTTTAATTCTATTTAATTTTGTTAAATAAAGAAAGTATAAGTTTATTATACTTTCTTATACATTCTTATACTTGTATAATTTGATATAAACTATATTCTATACCCTTTAAGGTATATTATTTCCCCAAGTAAACTTTTCTAAAGTTTATCTATTTTAAGAAAGTAAGTTTCTCTATTAAGAACTAAAGAGGGTTTATGAATCCATCTTGTTTAACTTTTTTAAACATATATTTTATTAAGGAAAAAATGAAAGTTTTTTAAACTTAAAATTAACCCCCTCTTTTAATTGAGCAATCTAAATATATATTTCGATCCTACAATTGGTATCATAGGAGGTCTCTCAGATACATATACTTACATATAAGTTTTCTTTCTTATCTTTTCGTGGATAACTTTTCTTATTCATGATTTTTTAGATATTTTATTTGTTTAGAAACATTTTCTAATAATCTTTTTGTGGAAAAGATTTTTTATATTTTCTAATAGAGTGGCAATAATAAATTTTGGTTCTATAGATTATCTAAATCGTACCAAACTCCCAATTTTTTATGGAAATTATTATGAGTACTAAAGCGATAGGGTGAAAATTTTATTATAAATACCAATGTGGATAACTTTTTTATGTTAAATGGAGAATAAAATATTATAAAAAAAGGAAATCAGAAAATTTACCAATCAATTAAAACAAGATAATCATCTAAACATTAAGGTACACAATACATTTTTTGTTTAATGACTAGAAATATCTATATATTGATTTCATATTGTAAAGCTTATAATTATATCTGGATGAAATTATAAGTTGCAGATTTTGGTAAAACCAAGGTTATTGAAATAAGAAGAGTTATTCTTAGAGATGAATACCACTATTTTATGTTTCCTTATGGATAACCCATATTCAAATTTCAACAAAGGTTTATGATTATCATAAACAAACTTCAGTCTATGGATGATAAAGGACTTGATGATGAAGTTCTTGGGAAAAGATAATAGATATTATTCCCCATGAGTGGGAATCTAAAAGAATAGCTATTAATGAGAATAGTAAAGTTTCAAAAATAACTCTTGATGAGTAATTTGGGACTCTACTACTACATGATAATTGAATAAAGAGAAATGCAAAAATAAATAAGAAAAATAATGGTAATGGTAGTGTTTCTTTCACTACTACATCAAATCATATGAAATCCAAGACTCCTAGAAGAGTTACTAGACCAAAAGCTAAGAAAGATACATTTATATCTAAATCAAGTAACAGTGATCATTCTGAGAATGAACTGTCCAATAATGCTTAAAGAATGGAAAATATTGTTGGAAAGAAATATTTTCAATATAGATAGAAGAAAAAAGATAAAAAGGATAATAAATACATAGAAGTGACTTGTTATGAATGCAAGAGGGAAGGTCATATCAGACCAGACTATCCTATTCTCAAAAGGAAAGAAAGAAAGGATATTAATTCCGAAAGAAACAAGAAGAATTTATACAAGTATAAGTCTAAGAAAGTACTAAAAGATAGTGACAATTGGAGTGCTAGTGGTGGTGATTCTTCTAATGAATCTTTAGATATAAAATCTTCTGGATAGAAGAATACTGGTCTTATAGCTAGAATTCCTACTAAAAATTAATGTTTCATTAATAATGTATACACAACTAAATCATTAACCAATATTTATTTAAATATAAATTTCACTAATGAAAAGTATCATGAATCTTCAGATGATGAATCTTCCTCAGAAAAATATAATTCTATACTTTATTTTGAATAATTATCTATGTTTTCCATGTTTCTTAAGAATTAAAATATAAATATTAATAAGAAACATGAAAAGGAAAATTATAGAATATATATTTTAACAGAAGAAGTGTCAGATCTAAAAAAAGATCTTGATTAGAAAATACAAGATTTTGAGAATGTTTTCAAAAACCTTAAAGAAGTAAATTCTGAGAAGGATAAACTATCTAAGGATCTATAAAAGGTTATTTCAAAGAAAAACATTTTAGTGAATAAATCAAAATCTAAGACTAATTACTATGAGGGTAAGAATTTAGTCATCAAACGAAAACTTGAAATATATTCCTTAAAGAAACTTTTATTAAATTTTACATCTGGAAGAAAATAATTTGATAAAATTTATTCACAACTTTATCATCTAAGGAAAAATTCTATGTTTAGTTATTCTTGTTCAAAACCAATTTTTAGTCATAACTATTTTATTCCCCAAAGTGCTCATTTTTTTACCAAGTGTCAAAGTGGTGAACATTGGGAGAAAAACTATTCTTTAAGAAAAACTCAATCCTTATGATTTCCTAAATCTTATTTTTCTAAAAAACGTGGATACCTAATATTTTACTTTCTAAAAATTCTTGATCCAAACAAGTTTGGATTCCGAAAGTAATTTTTTTTATTTTTAGTAAAAAAAAGAATGTAACAAAAAAAATATATAGTACATGGATAGTGGATTTTACTGACATATGACTGATAAAAAAACTTCTTTGAAAATATTATTAAGATAAAAGGTGGAAAAATATCTTTTAGAGAAAATGATCAAGGATAAATTGTTGGTATAGGTAACATTATTCTTCTTGGAAAAGATTTAATTTCAAATTTTTTATTTGTTAAAGGTCTTAAGAATAACCTTATAAGCATAATCCAATTATGTAATGAGGGTTACCCTATGAATTTTATGAATGATAAATTCCTAGTACACAATTCCAAGGAATTGTATATTCTATCTGCCCATAGGCATGCGAATGTTTATACACTTAACATAGAATACCTTATGAGCCAAGAACTACCTTGACTTAGTGCAATGGAAGATCAATCTTGGTTATGGCATAAAATACTAGGACACTATATCCTTAGGAACCTATATAAACTCTCAAATAAAAGACTTGTTAAGGATCTACCAGAGCTCAGATTTGATTATTCAAAAGTTTGCGATCCTTGTCAATATGGAATGCAACATAAGTCAAGATTTAAATAAGTTAGTGAAGTATTAACTTCTGATTAATTATAGCTAGTGCATATGGATCTTTTTGGTTCAACACAAACTGGAAGTATTAGAGGAAAATACTATGCATTTGTTTTAGTTAATAATTATAATAGATTTACATGGGTCTATTTTCTAGAAAAGAAATATGAAGCCTTTTCTTATTTAAAATAATTTTCAGCCAAATTTAAAAATGAAAAAAACCTTCCATTGATAGCTATTCATAGTGATCATGGGGGGTAATTTGAAAATAATGATTTTGAAACCTTTTGTAGTAAGAAAAGAATTATTCATAACTTATTAGATTTAGGAACTCCTCAACAAAATGGTATTGTTGAAAAAATAAACAGAATTCTTTAAAAGATAACTAGAACTATGTTGAGTAAATATTCTATTGCTAAATATTTTTGGGCGGAAACTATTAGTACTACTATCTATACTATAAATCTTGTTTTAATTAAACATTTTCTTAATAAAACACCTTATTAGTTATGGACTGGTCAAAACCCTAAAGTTTCTTACTTCAAAGTATTTGGATGAAATGTATTCATCTTGAATACTAAAGAAAACATTCATAAATTCACACCCAAATTCGATGAAGGAATTTTCTTAGTCTATTCCACAACTTCTAAGTCATATAGAGTTCTTAATAAAAAATTCACTTTTAAAGAAATTGTACATGTTAAATTTAAAGAAACTGATCCTTTTGTTTTTAACCAACCCCAAATTATATCCTTAGATGTGTTATCAAAAACTATTTATCAACCTTTGATGGAATATTCTTCTAATAAAGAACATACTTAAGAAAATCTTTCTAAATTATTTACCCTAGAATATTTTTTAACCTATTTTGTTGAGAAGGTTTTAAAAAACCCAAATCAGTTGTTTCTTAAGAATCATCCCATTGATAATATCATTGGTGATGTAAATCAACCTGTAAGGACTATAAGTTCTTTAAGAAATGAAGTAGTGCATATTTAATTTCATTCCCAATTAGAACCTAAAAGCACAGATGAAGCGTTAGGTGATGCCGATTGGATTAAAGCTATGCAATATGAACTAAATGAATTCCAAAGGAACAAAGTCAAGACCTTTGTTAAAATACCTAAAGAAACTTCTTTAATTGGAGTAAAGTTTGTCTTCATAAATAAATGTGATGAAAATGGTATAATGTTATGAAATAAAGAAAGGCTAGTTGTTGAAGGCTACAATCAACAAGAATTAATAGACTATAGATAAACCTATTCTCCAGTATCCAGACATGATTCTATTCAAATTCTTTTAGACTTTGCAGCATTCTTTAATTTCAAACTTTTTTAAATGGATGTGAAGCGTGTTTTCCTTAATGAATGTGTTCAAGAAGAAGTTTATGTTGAACAAACTTCTGTTTTTGAAGAAAGAAAACATCCTGAACATGTTTATAAATATACCAAAGCTTTATATAGAATTAAACAGGCCCATATTTCCTAGTATGATAGACTTAAATGATTTTTGTTACAAAGAAATTATGTTAAGGGAAGTAATAATCCAACGCTTTTTATAAATAATGATAATAAAAATTATTTTATCATTAAAATTTATGTTGATGAAATTATATTCAGATCAACTCAACAATCCTTAACTGATTTATTTGCGAATCTCATGAAATTTGAGTTTGAAATGAGTAAGATGGGTGAGTTAACATTTTTCCTTGGTTTTCAAATTTCTCAAAATCCAGAAGGAACTTATATATCTCAACATAAGTATATTAAATATCTTCTTAAGAAGTATGTGTATTAAAACACTAAAAGTATATGTACTCTAACTATATCTCAAACACTCTTGATCTTAGTGAAGCTAGGAAACCAGTAAATCAAGCATCCTTCAGAGGTATGATATGAATTTTATTATACTTAACATCTAGTCATCTATAATTAATGTTTTTAGTATTATTATGTAGACCATATCAATCTAATTCAAAACAATCCCATTAAAAAATAGGGAAAATAAATTTTCACTATTTAAAGGAAACCATTGATTTATGAATTTTTAATTATTCTAAAAATGATTTTGTTTTAAAAGTATTTTCAAATGCTAACTTTGGTGGATGTAGAATGGATAGCAAAAGTACATTTGGAACTTATCATTTCATATGAGATGAATTAGTTTCTTGGTTAATAAAGAAGAAATAATCTGTAGCACTTTCTACTACTGAAGCTGAATACGTAGCAGTTGGATGTTTTTGTGCTCAAATGTTTTGGATGCAACACATACTCATATACTATGGCCTGAGTTTTTCCAAAACAACAAATAATGTGTGATAATACTAGTGCCATTTACTCAATAAAAAACCATGAACATAACTCTCGTTCAATGCACATAGATATTAGGATCACTTTCTTAGGGATCACACACTTAAAGGATATATTATTCTTCAATTTATTAGAAAGAAAGACCAACTTTATGACATATTTACAAAATATTTACCCTCAGATAGATTTGAATACATTAAAGAAAATTTAGGAATGATAAATTTAATGTAATCATCCATATTAAATTTTTTAAAACCCATCTCCTTATATTAAGTTAATTTTTTTCAAAGGGGGATTACATATATTCACTCTTCTATATTTCATTCTCCAAACATTTTGGAACCTAAAATGTTTTTTTTTCTCTAAACTTTTTGAAACCTAAATTTTTTTCTTTCCCTAATAAAATTATTCAGAACCTAATTTTTATTCTTTCCATAATAATTTTTTATAGAACCTATGAATTATTAAAAGAACCTTATCAATACTAAAAAATATTTCTGAGAAATATAAAAGATACATTTCCTTACCTATATCATTATAATTGAATTTTTTGTTTGTCGGTATTTTAATCGTATTTTAAGAAAACCATATCAGATTCAATTTTATTAAATATGATTTTTTTCTTAAAAACTAAAAATATTTGAACCTATAAATCCATCTTCAGTATTGATACCAACCATCAGATCAGATAAATAAAATATCAACTATTTGATTGATCTGGGAATACTAACCATCATTGTGAAGCCTATATAAAGGACCCCCTATTCGCATCCCACATTGGTTATTTCAGTGTTTTTGTGCCAAAGCTCTGTAACTCTTTAAAGTTACCATTAAGTTTTTTTCCTTCATATCCAAATGTATATTGAAGTTTTAACACATACTCTAATGACCTCAAACAAGGAACTCAAGGATTGAATTATTTTTAGAGAAAGGTTAGTGGACCCAAATTTATTTTTCAAGTAAAACTCCTTGATTTCAAAAATCATATATAAAAATAGATGAAAAATTTGTGTATAGATAAGGAAAATAATAAAGATCTGGTATATCCTAATATTCATAGAGAATTCTATGATTCAGTTTAGTTTTATGAAAAAGGTGGAAGAGAAATGTTTTCGTTTAAATGTTATAGAAGGACTCTTCATCTTCATTAAGACAATATTTTCTGGTTCAGTACATAAAGAATCTTGTGAATACCATTTGTTTATTTCCAAGCATTGATTCTAGATGTAATATGCTTAAAGAAATACTCAATTAGAAGTCATATTAAACAAATCTTCTCATGGAAAATTTTATCAAACGTTATTCTGAGTTCAAAACTTTTCACATCAGTTATGATACTTATAAGATATCTTATAAAGAACTAACCAAGTGGTCTAAGTTAGTGAGTTATGATCTTAAAATTATGGATGATTTCAATGATTTAGTTAATGATGTGTTTGATAAATATTATGGAAAGATAAAGTATCTCTTAATAAGTATTTCTGAAAAGTTAAAGCAAGATAAATACAGTCATCTTCAAGAAGAAAAAGATCTGAATGAGGAGTTGAATTTTATTGATTTTATTCTGAAAAGGGAAAGGGAACTCAGGGAAGAGATGGTATAAAAACTCAAAGATTAGGAAGAAGTGATAACTTCTCAATGAGAAGTTTTTAAGTCTTAGGAAGACAGAATAAAAATTCTTGAAAAGAAAAATGAGGATCAGGAATAGTTGATCAAGAAGTTTGAAGATGATTATAAGGAATTGAAGAAGTTGAAGGATAATCTAAAAAATCTGATCCCAAAGGAAAAAAAAGAAGGTTGAATGATTTTTTATTAAACTCCAATCTTTTTTTTTATTTTTTCTTTGTAAAAATTCTTCTAATTTTAATGAAATTTATTATCTTTCCATTGTTTTGGTTTTGTCCTGTACATTCATAACCTTTCTGGTATGATTTTTTCTTTGCATCCATTCCTTCTTGAAAATCACAATGAGGAAGAAAAGAATCAGAAAGGAGAATATAAAGTTAAAGAAAGAGAATGGATAAGTAATGGGGAAATTACTTAAAGAATAAATTCTTAAGTAATAAAGAGTTACTTCTCTAATAATGTTAAGAATTCGATCCTTAGTGATTTAAAAACCTAAGTAATAAAGAGTTACTTCTCTAATGTTTTATAAAACCAAATCTGACCATATTTTTCTTAAAGAAAAAAATTGGATCCTTATCTAACTTATAACCTTAAAATTTATTCGAATCCAATTTCCTTAGAATTGTGAATCATATTTCTCCTGAAATTAAACATCTATTTATTCTGAAACAAGAATTTGATTTATCCTAAAATGAGACTACTATTTCTTCTAAAATTAGACTCTGATTTCTCCTAAAATCAAACTCTGATTTATTTTAAAATCAAACTCCAATTTCTCCTAAAATCAGTCTCTGATTTTCCCTAAAATCAGACTATGATTTACCTTGATATCAGACTCTGATTTCTCCTAAAACTAGACTCCGATTTCTTCTAAAATCAGACTCTAATTTCTTCTTAAATCAGACTATGATTTCTTCTAAAACCATAATCTAATTTATTCTATAATCAGACTCTGATTTCTTCTAAAATTAGACTCTAATTTCATCTGAAATTAGACTACAATTTTTTTTTGAAATAAAACACCAATTTCTTCTAAAATCATACTTCTATATCTGCAAAAATAATATTCCGAATTCATTTACTTTTATATTATGATTCTCAATTTCTTAAGAATTTGATTAAATTTTTTTCTTATAGTTATCTCATTTCCTTAAAGTAACGTTTCATTTTAGCAAATCATAAACATGTTAATGTTTATTAAACATATTATTTTTTCTTAATCATGATAGTGTTTCCCATGATTTTTTACATGAAACAATGTCATAAAATCTATTTTTAACTAATTGTTAACTGATTGAAATGTGTACAGGTCCTACTGAAATTTAAGTAAAAATATGACCGTTGGAGGAGGAAGTAGACCATTTGGATAATTTCCTATAAATACCTAGCAATTTTAATGAGATCGAGATGGATTCTCAGAGATTATTTCTATAGTGAAAAATTCTAGAGAGAGAATTTATGATACAATTGCTTTGCTCAAATATTCCTTATGTGAATGTTGTGAACAAATTTTTTAAGGTAATAAAATCTTGTTCAACCTTCTAAGTGAAAATCTGATTATTGATGATCAACTGAGGGATTTCATGGAAATGAAGATAGAAGATCCAATCACCTTAGAGATTGAGGGATTATGGGGATATCAAGACAGATTCCAATATTCTTATTAAGGGATTACCCTAGTGTGGGTAAAATAGACATTCCTAAAAGTATAAATCAAGGGACCTTT
Source organism: Viscum album (assembly GCA_963277665.1). NCBI lineage: Eukaryota > Viridiplantae > Streptophyta > Magnoliopsida > Santalales > Viscaceae > Viscum > Viscum album. The sequence continues at coordinate 174,402,338 of OY728148.1, forward strand.
ATCCAAGTTTGTTGGATACCCATCTCTTTAGGTTAAAATTTTTCTTTTACTTTTCCTGTTTTTTTACATGTTTTAATTCTACTGAATTTTGTTAAAGAAAAAAAGTATAATTTTCTTATATTTTCTTATAATTGTATAATATGATATAAAAAACATTCTATATGATTTAACGTAGAATATTTCTCCAAGTAAACTTGTCTTAAGTTTCTCTATTTTAAGAAATTCAGTTTCTTTGTTAAGAACTAACGAGGGTTTGTGAATCTATCTTGTTTAACTTTGTTAAACACATATTTTCTTAAGGATAAAAACAAAAGTTTTTTAAACCTACAATTCACCCCTATTTTAATTGAGATGTCTAGATATATATTTTGATCCTACACACACTTCAGTTAAATGGGATACCCAATCATTATTCTTATGTACGTAGAATTACCACCTTGCGAACCGTTTTCATTCATTCTTCCATTTCCACATTTCAAGGTTATAAATAATGATGTAATTAATAATTTTATATGATATATATGATATTGATAATGTCTTAATACTTCTATAGTTTTTATATAACACATACCTCTATGCTTTCTATTTAGTGGGAATATGATAACATCGTTTGATGACAAATGGACTACCGCCTCCTCAATGAAATGTGATTCATTTACACTTTATATGGAATGTATTAAGGATGGATTAAATAAAAATATATAATATAAATTAAATATTTTTGATATTAATTACATAATTATCTATCATTCATATAACACATAATTTTCTTATTTATATTTCACACACTGAAAAAGTGATAACATCATTTGTGCATGTGTGGACTGCGGCCTTCTTAAAGCAATGTGATTCTTCCCTTTTCATCACCACATCACAAGAATGATATATATAATTATATATAATTAAATAATATTGTATTTATTATATAATGGGAATTATTTAAATATAAACTTTACTTATCTTCTTTCTATAACGATCATTGAAAAATATGAACATTACTCATGCGTGCGTACGACCTGTTGTCTCTATGATCGTAACGTTGGTTCATTTTTCATAACCATATTTACTATATGATTTTAAATTATTATCAATATAAATATTTTATAATTATGTCATGGTTATTATTCTGTATATGTTTAGATAATGACCTCATGGACCACATTCAACCTACGAATATCAGTTTTGACACATAAAATGAATATGATCAAAACATCCGACTTAAATTTTTTTTGATAAAGTTATTGCATATAACTCTTTTATAAGTTAAATAAAATTAATAATATACTTGAAATAGTATCTAAATAAATTAAATAATTAAAAAAATATATTATTCAGGAATATAGAGGACATGCATGATAAATTGTACTCTAGGTAAGGGATTTATTAACTCAGTTTCAATTAACTAGGTTAAACTTCAATGTCATTGGTTATGTTATGACAATAGTATGTGAGAAATGACCTATGATTGTTTTATAATTTACTTATAATTTTATTTTGTGGATTTTTCAATTGTATCATATAATTATTTCATTGATTTATTCTCACTCCAATGAGACGATATTTGTAAGGGTTTTTCACGTCTCACTTTTATTTCTATGAGATATATTACATATTCATAAATATTTTTCTTGCATGGTATATATACTTCCCATGAATTTATTTTACTATTATTATACTTAAATTTATGTGGGTTTACATATCCTTTTTGATGATATCTCTTTCATTTAATGTTATTCCATTCACAAGGTTAATGATTCAAATGTTTCAATGTGGTATGGGATGATTTGAAATGTTTAAAGATTATTTTCCTCAAGAATGTTGTAATTATATTTTAATGGTATTTCCATTCATCAACTTCAAAAACTCTTGTTGTTACTTATCTTATATCAGGTATATTTTTTATTAACACCATTTTCATTATGTCTTTAGATGGATTATGATTTTTTAATGATATTGTTAAGGATCCAATTTATTTTGAATGGATTAATATTTTTTCAAAGAGATTATTATGGAACTCATTTCCCTTCCAAGGGTTCCTCATGTTTCAAAGGGATTTATTGTGGAATCCATTTATTTTCTATGGGTTAATCATGTTTAAATGATATTTTAATGGCACCCATTTCTTTTTTATTGGTGAATAATGTTTCGAAATGGATTGAAATTAAACCCCTTTTTTCCATGGGTTTATTTGGTTATATATGAATCATGATTATTTCTATAAGTTTTATAATGAATTTGTTTTATTATTTATATGTTACTTTTGTATTATACAAAATAGGTGATACCGATACAACTTTTACAAAGGTTTTATCCCTATTATATCTCATAGGTGAGCCCGATATATCTTATATGAAGGGTTGATTCCAATTATAACTCAAAAAAATGGGTGAGCCTGATATAGCTTATATGAAGGTTGATCCCCATTTTAGATATATGAGGAAATGGGTAATGACAATATTCGAAGTTGACTGAATGCTTATTCCAATTAAAAGGGGTTTTAAATGGTTTTATGAAAGTGATGCTCCAAGTTACCAAAAATATTTTTAATTTCTTATTATGAGTTTATAATGCTTATAATGATCGAGATTGATATCACAAGGCTTTTGATTATTTATTTTTATGACTCTTTCCCTTTCCATGTTTTCAAATTTCAAGATTCAGGTATTGATGGGTTTGAGTTATTTTATGATTCACTCATGCAATTTTATTATGTTATCATACCCTTATTCACTCTTATGCTAATTTATTACATTAATTTGATAGTTCTTACATTTTTCCTTACTGATCCTTTGAACTCACACTTTTTATGTTTCTTTTCCCCAGGTTTTAAATAATTATATTGAAATATTTATGTCTATAAATAATTTCAGAAGGATGATTTTGATGACCTATTGTAAAATAAGAAAACCTAGGTTAAATGGGAAAAGTTTTCCTTGATAACTTGTGAATTGTTTATTTATAAGTTTTTTCTATTTCGATAAAACTCTAAACCTAAAAGGGCCTCCAGTATGTAAGTGATCCAAACTTTTCTTTTGATTTTTTATGGTTTAGATGAAAAATTTGTGTCACAATTATTGTAATCAAAGACGAGAATATAAATTTTATGGATTTGAGTAAAGGATCTAATATTATAGGTTCTAGGACATTATACAAACTCAAGGTAAGGGACATATTTCCTTAAAAATATCATTTTAAATTTTTTAAAGATTTATTTTATAATTCATTTTCTTTCATGACCATATTATTAAAATTTATTTAAAGAATAAATTTATATAGGAATAATTTAATTATAATGGAAATTTAATGTATATTTTTTTACTTTTGTTAAAAGGTTTTAAAAAGAATTTTTTTTATATATTTAGACAATTTTTTTAAGAAAAATACAAAAGAAATGTTCATTTTTAATATACATAGCATCAACAGGTTTTCCCACTCCCATATCCATTATTTTATATTTGGTTATAAGATTTCAATGTTTTATTCAATGAAGAACCATCCTTACCTATGTTCTACATATATTTAAAAAAAATTTTAAATAGAATGAATATTTCGATATAATTTTTTTTTCTATTGGTTGAATATTTTTGATGAGTGTGATAATGAAAATAAATGATTTCCCGAGTTCTGATTTGGTAATTATTATTGGTAATTTTTTATGGTGATGAGTGAGCTTAATATATCTCTTGATTATGGGTGACCCTGATCTCTCTCTCTATCTCTAATGTATTAATTAAAGGTATGGAGTTAACTGGTTATACGTTTATCCTAATTGATTATTAAAATTTACTAGCTAAGTCAATCCATTTATAAGAGTAATTATAAGAGTGATATAAAAAATGATGTCCCAAGTTACCTATATGAATTTTATATTATTTATAATGTGTTTTTAGTAAAATATTTTTATTTTATATGGTAATCTAATCATATTTTATTTTAAAGGAATGATTATTTCCTTTTAAGGGAAAATGGTATATTTGGAAGAAATTTTTTTCGAATGTTCTCAGGATTTCTAAAGAAACCCTAATGATTATGATTTTAAAATTATGTTTTCTCATAAAGTTTTTTATGAAAAGTTTAGGTTGTAAACCTGATTTCATGTATAAATAAATTATTATTTGATCTCAAATTTTAGTATGTTAATGAAAAATATCTCTTATATGGCATCTTGGTTTTGAAATAGACTAATGGGTTTCCTTTATTCCTCTATATGTCCCTTAATAAGATTTTTTATTATTCCACATTTTAAAATTATTTTTCGCAGGGATTAAGGATGAGTAGAAAAGTTAATAAAATCACAGTTCTAGATATATAAGTTACTTAGAACAATGAAAGCATGTATTTATAAAGAACTTTTTTTGTGGGAAGAATGGATACTGTGTGAAAATTTTCACTTGTAAAGTGTTTTTCCTAATTACATAAAACTCTAAATATTAAAGGACCTTGGGTATATAATTGATCTAATATTCCTTGATGGTGTTGTACATTTTTAATGACTAACATTTGGTCATGTTTTTTGATATCAAAAGAAGAAATGTAAAGATAATTTTTTATCACTAGATTTAGGAGTGTGGGTTTGGGGATGTTATACGGTATCTAGGTGAATAACCATGATCAATGAATTAAAAATTGCGTATTCACAGAGGAAATACATTTGAGGAAAAATAGTATTAAAGTGATGTAGATGATTAGGCAAGAAAAATAAATGATGTATTATTTCTCTTCTAAAAAAGAACATTATATAATCCATAAAAATAAGGAGGTTTTATGGTATATTTTTAATAATATACTTGATTATATATAAGATATGTCAAAGTATGATGACTTATACAAAAAAACATTTTATAAATTTTAGAATAAATTACATTGGAAATTATAAATATCCATCATCTTTTGAATTAATTTAAAAATAAATATTTTATAAAAATGGAAGGAAAATAATTTTTTTCATAAACCATGAAAATGTAGTGATAAAGTTTAATATAAAACTACAAAGAAATAAGAATTATATGTACACACAAATTCATTAATAAAGAGTCTTTTATTCGAAGATGACCCCTACAGAAAAAATTAATATTATTTTTTAAATAACAATTTTAAAATAAAGACATGTTCGTTGAAAATAAAATTATTTTATTTTTAATCAATGATAGGTATATCCAAAAAAATTAGATTGGAATATAAAATATGAGTGAAAAATAATTTTGTTTCTATTTAATCAAAATACCATTGTTGAAAACCACTTCACATAAAAAGATTATAGAAATTCCTTTTTCAAACAAGATAAAGAGGAAAAAATATCACCATGGATAACCATAGCATAAGAACATGGTTGTGATATTTTAAATAAGGGCCACACAAATTTACTTGATGGGTTATCAAATTTTAGATATCGTGATTATAAAAGTTGGTTGGGAAAAGAAAACTTGTGGCTTGAGCGTCATTTAAATCAAAACCCTTGAATGAGAGGGAGATTAAAATTGAAATTTAAATAGCATGAATAAAAGATAAATCTTGAAATAATATAACAATTAGGAAGTATATACACCATATAATAGTAAATTGGCAGATAACAATAACCACATCACATGAAATAGGAATTGAGACTAATAAACCATTTTGAGAACATAATCTTTGAGGTTATAATCATTTAAAATGAGGTTAGAAGTAAATATTTTAAAACCCCATAGAATAAGGAGGAAATAATTTATAAACTATTCATTGGTCAGAATAAATCATACCTTAAACAATATAGTCTATTAAGGAAGCTTGTAAATTAATCAAAGAAAATTGAGCAAGCAAAAAATGTTTTGACTTTGATATCTTGTGAATTGAATCCCCTAGAAATAGAGATCATAAAATCTAACAATATATACCATAACTAATAAATGAATAAAGATATGAAACGTATTCTGGGAATTAGGTACTTGATAAATAACATAACATGGTGTATAACTAAAACATGCAAAAAAGAATTAAAATTTGAGAAAAAGAACCCTAACAGTTTTTCTCTGCTTAGTTGAATACACTCTAACATCTAGTTAAAAAAATAAAAAATAAAAATCATAATATACTAATTTATAAAATTATTAACACACATTACCTTTTATACACTTAATTTATGATCATTTATTATGAAAATATCAGTTATATCTTATTTTTATACACAACTATTAGTAACTTTAATTATTACACGCATGCTTTATGATATTGATTTCAAAACCCATCCATTGATAATTATTTCATCATTACTAGATATTTATGTTATTTTAGTAGATGAATTATACTATTTTATAAATATATTATCTCATTCCATAAGTATTATAGTTATGTTTCCTAAAAAAGGAATCAATGTCTGTTGATTTAAGTATTCTTAGATATCAAAGATGATATTTTAATAATAAGTTAAGTGCTTGATATAATATTTCAATAACTATAAAGAAATAATTATTTACTAATTAACTTATAATAATATTAGTACTTATTTTCCCATATTTATTAATGATAGTGTTTTGTAGCATTGTTCATATTAGTGATTAAACCAAACCAAATAATAACACTCTATAACCCAATGGGTGATTATGGATAAAGAATTATATAATATAATTATAACAGAAACATAATGATATTATTTATATTTTTTTAATTTGGATTATCAAATTTTAGGAGTTTTTGATAAATAATTAAGATTAGGATTAAAAATGGAAAATGACACTTTATGGATCCTATAGTCTGAATGTATGAAGGGTTAACATCATCATTTCACAACCAATGTGAGGGGATGATAGTAGATTATAAATTGTATTTTTATATTTAAAAATAAATTATATAAATGAAATATATTAATTCAATCATTAAACTGTCCATGAGAGGTGGTGGTGAAAAGAAAAATTTATCATTTCATGGAGGCGTTAGTCCATGCGTATCCACTATTGATGTTATTTTATTTGAAAGGCATGCAAAACATTGAGAGGGTAGAGATGATCCCATTTTACAAGTGAAGAAAATAGTAGTTTTGTGAATACCCATGACTTTGTAATAATATAATGACACTATTTAAGGGTTATTGAATCCAAAATTTGGAAATAATGGAATGGGAGAGGATTTTTGTTGAAAAATATCTCTAAAATTTATTTGGAGACAAGATTGAGTTATTTATATGTTTCTGGTTTTTTACTTTTTAGCTTTTAACTTCACGTCCTTTTATCTTGGTGATCAATTTTTTAACCTTCTAAATTAATTTTAATTTCCAAAATCAAAAATTAGGTTATTAACTAATTTTAATATTTTTATTTAAAATTTGAAATTAATTTTATAAATTAAAATTTCTATTAGTGAGAAAGTTTAATTTTAAAATAAATGAAAATAACATTTAAAACCAATATTTAATAATCTTATCATCTTAAATTTTCGTGTGGGGTAAAATTATAGATTTTATTGGTTTTAATGAAATAAACTAGTTTATTATATATAAAAATAAATTATATTTTAAATAAAGAAAACTATAAATTTTACCAAAATGATATTTAATTAAGAGTGAATGATAAAAAATTTATTTTTAATAAGACAAAATATTACTTATATTTAAATATGATAAGAATGTGTTTTATAAGTTCAACCTAATATTTTAAAATTCATGAGTTTATTTCATAAATATATTATTGATAAATAAATTTTTTCAACAAACTTCTATGTTAAGCTTATATTATGACAATGTTATTTCTGTTACAATATTAATAAATAGAGTATTTTTTACAATGAAACTAAAAATCAATTATTATATTAAAAATCATAAGAATTATACCTAAGATAATTTTAACATATTAAATTAAAAAAAATTCTTTTTATCAAATTAAAAATATAAAATTCATATATTTATTTTTTAAAATTAAAATAAAAAATATAAAAGAAAAATTGTTTTTGTTAAAAAAATCACATTTAAATATTTTGTGCTCTAAATATTATTTCATAATAATTTATAATTTAGTGAATGATAATATATTAATTCATATAATAAAATATTATATATTGTCATTTAAAAATTTTCTATTTAATTTAGTAAGATAAAATATGTAATACTTGAAAATATTTTTGAAAAAGAATCATTCAACTTATTATTAAACCATATTTTTTTATTTATCCTATAATTTTAGACATATTTTTATTTATTAGAGGTTTAATTTTTATTATATTTTTCTTAATAATATTAATCTAAACTGTTGTTGCTCATTTTAGTTGAATGTTTCATATAGACCAATATATCAACATGGGGTTAATTTAATGGAATCATTATATCATAAATTCTTATGTTGTTACTCTAATCTCCCTTGAAATTGTGGATAATCCCATCCGGGCCATCAAACAGAACAATCCTGCGGTAGAAATCTGTATAATCCATAAAATATGTTATCCAATCCATCTCAATGATCATATCATACATATTTATCTAATTAACTAGGAAATATCATTAGATATCAATATCGCATATCATGATAGTAAAAGTAGGATACATTAACAACTACCCCAATCACTTAGCCTGTGGAGTATTAATCCACATTGAATATGACATAAATACAACATGTCAACCCATAAAATTAACTATTTGAGTAGTGTTAAAGGTATCAGACAAAATAGTATAAAATAATATTTAAATTAGAGTGCAGTTTATCATAATGTTACATCATACCATTTATGGATATTCATCATACTCAATATCCCCTTACCTTTTCCTGATAGAAAAGAGTCTCTACTAATCCTTTTATAGACCAAAAATTCTTATCTAACAAGGCCTTCCCACCATTCCATGATTTCCTGATCCATCTTAATTAGATATCTCAAACTGCACCCTACATCATTATACCTTGTTAGACGCTCTTCTATTACTAGACTAAATGAATCAAAAATAGAATAATTTCACATGTTCCAATTTCCCACTTTAGTGGAAAAAATGATGGCTTCATGAACACATACTATGGGTTTCATGACTCCACACACTAAAATCACTCTAGTGGTCCCCATATTAGTGAATGGACTCTTTCCAACCTCCCCTTTGAGTTAAACTTCTTATTATTCCTCTTAAAATATATTTTTACTTCCATGATATCAAGGAATAAATAACCTCACCTTCATCACATCAACTATATTAATCACTATAGAAGTTTATATTCTAACCATCTCCAGATTGCATGATAGGTTCAGCAAAACATTTCTCAATAGAATCTATGTTCATAGAAATATCTTAAACCTTTATGATTTTAACTTTAAAATTTTCACCAATTCTAGAATAAATAGCATGGGATCAAAAAATATAGTAGAATATTCTATCACTAAACTACTCCCCTACTCAATTTTGAAAATATACACTAGTGCAGAAAACGTTATTTACGTCAGTTATTTTTCATTTTTTACGTCGGTTTTTAGCCGACGTTAATACGGATGACGTTATAAATAAAGTTTTTTACGTCGGTTATTTAAAAATCGACGTAAGAAATATAACATCGTGGTGTTTATCACATTGGTTAATTAATAACCGATGTAAAAAAACCCGGGGGGGGGGGGGGGGTTATAACGTCGGTTATTATATAACTGTCGTGATAAAACGCGGGGGCTTTATCAGGTCGGTTATAAAATAACCGACGTTATAAACATGTGAAGGGGAGTTTATCACGTCGGTTATTTAATAACTGACGTGATAAAATCCTGGGCAATGGTTTATCACGTCAGTTATTTAATAACCAACGTGTTAAAATAGTCCAGGGGGGGGGGGTTAGCACGTCGGTTAATCAATAACGGACGTGATAAATCATTTCACATGTCCTTTATCACGTCGGTTATTACATAACCGACGTTATAAACCATTCGACAGGTGTTTATCACGTCGGTTATGAAAAAAACCGATGTGATAAACCCTTATCTATTTCTTTATCACTTCGGTAATAAAATAACCGACGTCCAAGACAATTTTTTTAAAAAAAAATCGACTGCAGTCCTCTGCACTCCCCCAAAATCAACCCGAAACCAAATCAATAATTCGTACCACAAAAATAGAAGGAGATCAAAACATGAACTAAAGCAAATTTAAGCATTTACATTGATAACACATAAAAATTACCCCACTTGATAGCCCCCACCCTCATGTATACCCCCTGTACAACTCTCCCCCACCCCATTGGAGCCCCCAACACACCCCTAGACTGCCCCCGACCCCCTGGACAGCCCCAAACACCCTTTGACAACCCCCACCCTCCTAAACAGCACCCCCTCACCCCACTTGACAGCCCCCACCACACCCCTGGACTGCCCCTGACCCCTGGACAGCCCTAAATACCCCTCGACAACCCACCCTCCTGAACAACACCCCCTCACCCCATCACCCCACTTGACAGCCCCCACCACAACCCTAGACTGCCCCCTGACCCCCTGGCCAGCTCCAAACACCCCAGGACAACCCCCACCCTCATGTATACCCTTCACACCCTATACAGCCCTCCCCCACCCCATTGGAGCCCCCACCACACCCCTAGACTGCCCCCACCCTCCTGAATATCACCCCTCACCCCTCACCCCAATTGATAGCCCCCACCCCATTGGAGCCCCCACCACACCCCTGGACTACCCCCCGACCCCCTAGATAGCCCCAAACACCCCTCTACAACCCCCACCCTTCGGAACAGCACCCCCTCACCCCACTTGACAGCCCCCACCACACCCCTGGACTGCCCCCCAACCCCCTGGGAGCTCCAAACACCCTGTACAATCCCCCCACCATTATGTATACCCCCACACCCTGGACAGCCCTCCCCACCCCATTGGAGCCCCCACCACACCCCTGGACTACCTCCAACCCTCTGGATAGCCCCAAACAACCCTTGACAACCCCCCACCCTCATGTATACCCCCACCCCACCGGACATCCCTCCCAGACCCCTAGACACCCCCAACCCCACTGAACACCCCCACACCCTTGAAACCCCTCCCCCCCAAACAAGAATCCATACCAGAAAAACCATCATAAGTAGACCAAAAGAAGAAGTAGAGCAAAATTAAACATTCACATATATAACATTCGAAAATTACACTGCCAACTTCAAAAAAAACTAAATCCAACCTAAACTACTACCAAATACACAAATATAATGACAATATTCAAAATTACATTTTACATTACAAACAACTAAAAGTTAATCAAACCTGTAAAATAATTTGACCACTCCACTTGTAAGTGTTTGATGTCTTCAGCATTATAGGGTTGAGGGTCATCAAAACGCTACAAATGAAAAGGATAGTAGTTAACGTGTATAATGAGTAAATCAAATTGAAATATTATGGTAATGTTTATGAGGAAATCTTACCAGGTCAAAATTCACAATTGTCCCAGTTGTTATTATTTCAAACATAAATCTTAACATATAATATCCGCATTCGATGACGCCTTGTCGTTCAAGAAAATTCTGTTTGAATGAGTGTAAATTAAATATATTATTTTAATGTAATAAATCAAAAAGTACAAATTATAAATGGATATTTACCTTCGCATTTACATATTTGATCTTTGCATTCATTTTCTTTGTTTTTTATCGAAAGTAGGCCCATGCCCTGTTAGAAAATAATACTAATGGATTAAATTTAAAATTTATTATAATATATAAAACTATTGAGAAATTGAAACCTACTTTTCCTATATATTCTTAAAACATTCCCACACATCATCATGGACAGAGCATATCCAATAAAGTGCTTTCTCCCTTGGGAAAAAAACCCCTAACATCCAATGATCCCTGATAAAAGGAAATTTAACGTTAGTGGTTTTTTATGTTAAAATATAATTAACTCTTTGAGAGAGATTTGTTTCATACCTCTCACAAAAAGGAATCATCCAATATTACGTGACTATATTCTTTTCAAGTCTTTCAGCGATATAAAGCATTCTTTGTTCCTCATCCAATGCACATGATTTAGGGGAAATCAATTGCGGGTCCATGAATCCATATACATCTGTCAGCTCATTCCTCTCACAAATTTTATAAAGATAACTAATACAAAACAGACATAAGTATATATTTTTAATAAATATAACGCAGGGAAAAGGTGTTAAGACTTACATGGAAAAAAATTTCAGCACGTTGATGCCCAACTTATCTCCAGTAACAAGCTCCATGATATCAGTTTTCATAATCCCCACATTTATTTCACATCCAAAAACATGAGCTTCCATTGAAAACTCATAATGACCCACCAAAAAATTTGTATATCTTGACAATCTATCAAGACTACTAGAATTTGTATCTGATATCATAGCCATTTGTCTTTGTTGTTGTCTATACAGTTTTTCTTTACCTTTGAATTATTCATGTAAAAATAAATTGAAAAATATATTAGTTTTCAAATGATAAAACAACTTTAATAAATAAAATAAAATAAAATATATAACATTCATACCTCTATGGTAATGATTCGAAGAAGTCTGGATGGCCAAATTAAAAAATGGCCGATACTATGTCCAACTGTCGCCACCTCATCTGTAGGTAATGGTACCCAAGCTGATCTATCTATAATATCCTATACAGTGACCCTCTGATTCTCTACCTTTAATTATTGATGATGAACTGTATCTCCTATAAAATATACCAACCCATATGCTACTATATGATGTTGAGAATCATCAACATACAACTCGCAATAAGTAGGAAGTTGTGACGGAGGAGTAGGATAAAAAATGGGGTCAGCAGGCTGAGGTGGGGGAGTGGGAGATACTGGCGGAGGTGGAGGATAAATAATGGGGTCTGCAGGGGGAGGTGGAGGAGTGGGAGCTGCAGTCTGAAATTTTCTTTGCATGTCTGCAAACATAGACTGCACCGACGCTCTAATCTTTTCCTCCGTCGTCGCATTAATATTATGAACTTCATCCTCCAAGGATTCGTTTTTTTATAAACCCGCTCAAAATTTGAAGTTGAAGAACATGGCAACACTTTTCTTACCGATACACCTATTGGATATCCTCTTACATGACCAGGATGTTCGGGCCTTCCCAATGCTATAGATAAAATATCTTCCCTCCCAGTAGCAGTAAATGTCCCCTGTGAACTCTGCTCCTCAAGAGAGTCCTATATTAATTAATTGAACATTTCTGTAATTATTTAAATTATATGAAGAAAATGGTTAACTTAAATAAATAAAATATATATCTTACAATCCTCTCAGCTACGAATCTCGATTCATCCGAAAGATATTGCCTTTTTTCCCCTTCCGAGCTATTTTCCATTTTTCATGTCTAGATAGAGGGGATGGAGGGGCCACCTCTCCAGAGCTTGAAGAATCAGCTCTTAGTTGTTGAAATTTTTCCGCCATCAATTGTTCTTCCAATAATTCATACCCTCCCCGAGATAAACTATGAGGGTATACATTTTTTGATTGGATCTCTTGATGAGATTTCCTTGTTTGCTGTAAATTAAGAATAATAAATCATTAACAAAACATTAATAAGATCATTTATATAAGAAATCTTATAAAATTTTACACTGCCCTTACCAAAAATGACTCTTTTCTTATACTTTCAAAAAACTATCTCCAAGTGTCTTCTTCTATAAAAGGATATATACGACATGGATTGTCATGACTCCTATGACCATAAATGAAATCAGATGAGAGGGTTGATTTGAAATCCCTCCATCTCCTGGAAGCCAACGATAATCATTTCTTCCTGACTCCTCCAGTGTCAGGAATATCAAATGTCATCTGATAAAGAAGAGGTTAAACATATTATATATACTAGAAACATTTAAAGAATATTAAAACAATAGCAAAAGATCGTACCAAAATCATCTGCCACAACTGAGAGATTATCGCTTTATCCACACTTCTCCAGTCATCATACAGAATGCTTACTTTGCTCTTAGCCTGAGTTGCTACAAAACTCTTAAAATATTTTGCATTGGGACCTTTAGGAATATCATCATCATCATCATCAAACTCAACGACTATCCTCTGATCCTGCATATGGTAAACTGATAATTTTGTTAAATGTGTGCACCCACGTTTACCAACCTTTGAAATCATTGTCGTAATAGGAGCATACGAATGTTCCTCCCCAGAGGTATGACCAATATGATCATCTCCAAAATCACGTGGTTGATCAACTAAATGATCTGTCATTATCCTTCAAATCAAAAAAACAAACGTTAGTTCAAAAATATACAAATTCAAATATTTTAATACTACTGTAATCAGAAAATAGAAAAGTGTACTAAGTTACATAATAGTAAACATTGGTAATATGGTAAGCATGTTAAACAATGGTAAAGATTGTAAAGATGGTCAAGATGGTAAACATGGTTAACATGGTAAACCTGGTAAACATGGTAAAGTAATTTTCACTGAACAAAAATAATAGATATATAATTCATGTAATGGTAAACATGATAAAGTAAACTAAACAAACATAAAACAAACAAAAACTTATACTTATTTTGTTTTAAAACATGTTTTAATAAATAAAAAACTTACAACATATAACATTTATGAAAAAAATAAATGTAAACAAGAAATAAACATATGTTACCTGTAATTTTAGGAATGTACAAATGGATTGTTTTCCCAAATTCCTTCATCGTGATCGTTCCTTATGGCACAAACCATGTCTTCAACATGCTCATCATTATGTTCTGTTAATATTTCCATGGAATTAGGGATCTCACATAAATCAGAATCTTCATCAACTTCATCCTCACCAACATATTGTTTTTCCCTTGTAAAACAACAGACCACTGCATATCTGATTGATCTACTACATAGAAATTTTTTTTTTCATGTGTTTCCATTATAAAAGAATCATTTGTGTCTTCAAATACATTCAAATTAACAAGTGTCATTCCAAATTCATTATGTCTGACAATATTGTTACCGATAAACCATTTACAGTTAAAAACATGAACTTTAATTTTAAAGTAATCAACCTCCCATATGTCTTCAATCACTCTATAATATGCACTTGATGTAGAAATTGTGTTTTTGTCCTTAGCACTCAAAAAATGCATTGCTTCTGCAAACACCAATACACCACTATTCTTAACAGCACTTCTGTTGTCCTGCGCTTTCATATGAAATGTATAGCCATTAATGTCATAACCGGACCATGTTATCACATTTAAACATGGACCACCCACTATCCATTTTAATGTCTTTGATACATCCGATCTACCAAGAAAAGTCTTTTTAATCCATGGAAAAAAGTTTTGTTGTGCTCATTCAGAATCCACATTTCTTTCTTCTTTGGATGAAATTGGTTCAACTCATTAATATTCAATGTGATATACGGTTGAGCATCATCTATGTTATTCAAGATGTATGATTCTAACTTCTCCATCTGTTCAGCTAACAATGATTTGAATTTCAAGCCACGAATCCCCTTTCCCTCATTATTAACTCGTTCATGGAGAGATGGAGGCAAACCTATGTGTTGCGCCATAGCTAAGTAGCTCGTACAAAACTCTACTACCTCCTCAGAAATATTCTTTTCAATAATGGAGGCTTCAGGTCAATATGGATTTTTAACATACCCCTTTAATATTTTCATATACCTTTCAAAAGGATACATCCAACGAAGATATACAGGTCTATAAAGATGTCTATCATTACCAGATTTCTATGTCTTTCCCAATGTCACATCAAGGTTTTTCACCCTCTCAAAATACAGATCCGGGGTTAAAGGTTTTGGAGCAGTATCAAATTCTTGTGATCTATTGAATGCCTTTTTAGTCTTCTATAAGGGTTATCCATAGGCAAAAAGTTTCGATGAACCATGTACACTATTTTCCTCCCATGATGCAATTGACAATATGACGTATGCTGTTCGCAAATTGGACATGCTTTATGACCTTTAACACTATATCCCAACAAAATTTCTATATGCTGGGAAGTCATTTATAGTGAACAAAAGCACTGGATGCAGTTGAAAATATTCCATTTTATAAGAATCATACACCATAATACCATCAACCCATAACAGTTTCAAATCATCAATCAACGGTGACAAGTAAACATCAACATCATTGTCAGGTTTCTTTGGACCAGAGATCATTATACTTAACATGACATATTTTAGCTTCATACAAACCTCAGAAGAGAGGTTGTAAATTACCAATAAAACAGGCCGTGAACTATGTGTGCTACTGAGGGTTCGGTATGGATTCATTCCATCTGTGCACAACCCTAATATGAGATTTCATATTTCATTTCAAAATGTAGAATACTGCGCATCAATTTTCTTCCATTGTGGACAATTAGCTGGATGACGTATTTTTCCATCACATACCCACCCATTAGCATGCCATATTATCCTTTTTGCATCATGTGAATTAGAAAATAAACGTTTGAAATGATGAATTATATGATGATACCAAAATACCTTTGAAGGGAGCTTTGTAATATCTACATCAGCCTGTGATTTTTCTTTCACCTTATACCGTGATGTCCCACATTTAGGACACTCTGACAGAAATTCATATTCCTTCCTATATACAATGCAGTCATTCTGAAAGGCATGTATTTTCATTTATCCCAATCCCATCGGGCATAATATTTTCTTGGCCTTGTAATGTGAATCTGGAAGATTGTTATCTTTTGGAAGAATGTCTTTCATCAATTGTAACAACTCTGTAAAACTTCTATCACTCCATCCATGTTTTACCTTCAGGTTAATCAATCTTTACAACGCCGAAAAAACCGTAAAATCTATACAACCAGGATATAATGGTTTTTCAGCATCACCATATAGACGCTCAACTGTCGGTTCTATCTCAATTTATTCTACTACAATATCGCGAATCATTTATTCAATTCCATCGGAGTTACCATCTTGCGAATCATCATCATCAGTGACATTTCGTCCAGTTTCACCATGCCAAATCCAAGGGATGTAACTCGGATTAAAACCCTGACATATCAGATGATCTTTTATCTCTCTACTTTTCAACTTCTTCATATTCAAACATTTCAGGCATGGACAGAAAAAAATGTCACTACTTGGAACATTTCGTTTAGAAAATTCCAAAAAGGCATCAACACCTTTCTCATTTTCATTGCTCATTCTATGTGCTGTAATCCAAATTCGATGCATTATTACCTATAACAAATATAAAAAATATATATATTTTTAAGATAAGACAAATATAAGATTATATGAAAAAAATCATAATTTGTATGTAAAACTATTTTGAAATATAAAACAAATCTATGCGTATTTAAAAAAATATGCTTGAATATTATTATTAAAACAAAATATAGTTAGATATAACAGTTTTAAATTCCATTGAATAAAAGAAAACCATGGCTCCTACATGGTTGATAGAAAATTGGAGAGAATGGAGTAAACCTGAGAATCAAATCATATTTAAAATAAAAATTCAGATGGAGAAAATCACAATGTAAATCCAATCATCACGGCACAATCATCAGAATTCGTACATTTAATCAATAACCATTCCATGTCTAATAGATTCTAATATAAAAGAGGATAAACATAAGTAGAAAAAACACATGAAATATCATTTCCAAATTTTTACATTTAATCAATAACCATTCTATGCAGTAATATAGGTGAATGAGATCATTAGTTGTCAATGACAACAAAAATAACCATCAATTTCGGGCATTCGTGAAACAAAAACAAACTAAATAGAAGTAGTTGAGGCTTACATGAATATTTAAAGTCGATCTAATAGATCTAGGGATGATAAATAAGATGATGATGGAAAAAAGAGGTAAGAGGGTTCGAAATCGAAGAATCTTACCTAGTTTAAACACAAAAATCGCAAAACATAAATATAGACTATCTGGGAAAAAAATGAACGAAATAAATTCGTTGAAGGCTTACTTGAGTGATGCCAGCTGAGATGATAGATCTGAGGAGAGTAAATATGATAAACGATGAAGGCAAAATGAGTTTAAGGCAGCGAGATCGATGAGTTTATTAGGGTTTACCACAAGAGAGAGACGAGCCGCCGGACTGTCGATCGAAAAAGTGTAAATGACAATCCACGGGGCTTGTTAATTTTTTAAATGTTTTATAACGTCGTTTATTTCATAACCGATGTTATAAACTATTTGTTTACATTTATAACGTCTGTTATTATAATAACCGACGTTATAAATGTATCAGATACAACTTTTTTTACATCGGTTATTTTATAACCGGCGTAAAAAAATCTGCGTGTTTGTTTTTTACGTCAGTTATTATATAATTGACGTAAAAAAGACATAAAAAATCATAGTTTTTTACGTTGGGTATTTTATAACCGACGTAAAAAACGTTCTGTGGGTCATTTTGTTACATCGGTTATAAAATAACAGACATCAAAAAAACCTGAAAAGATGCGTTTTTTACGTCGGTTATTTTATAACCAACGTAAAAAAACTCGTAGATATCTCTTTTTTTACGTCGGTTATCAAATAACCGATGTAAAAACCCCAGAACTTTTGTTTTTTACGTCAGTTAATTTATAACCGACGTAAAAACCAAACACGCGCGATTTGTAACGTCGGTTATTAAAATAACCGACGTTAAAAATCTACTCACCGCATTTGTTACGTCAATTATTTTTTAACCGACATAAAAAACCACATTTCACAGATTATCACGTCGGTTATATATAACCGATGTAGAAAATGGTGACGTAAATAATGTTTTCTTAACTAGTGATCACAGGCCTTCTCTAGCTTCAAATCATTAGGACAGTACAACTCAATAAAAATATTTTGGAATTCATTCAAGCTAGAATCCATTTTATTTCACGACAGTGTGATGGATTGCCACATTTTTAGTTCTATACCTTCTAGTAAAAACATACCAAATAGACTGTTGATTTCTATGGAGTTCTTAAAAAACAAATGATTTGATTGATCTTTTCCCACCCCTCCACTAGCTGATTAAGTCGAACATACCCTACAAACTATGGGGGGTATGCTTGATTTACATTAAGAATTGTTTATCTCATGATGTATATCTTAGTATACACCCATTTCCAATCCCTAGATATTAAGGTAAACCATACCTATCAAATGGGGGTCCAAAGGAGCTTATCTAACCACCCCTATCCATGCTCAATAAGAGCACTTCTAGGCACCATAATCTACAATAGCCAAGTAAATCCATCAAACAGACATTAAATATTTCTATTTCACTTCAAAAACTACAAGTGATTGTGCCTCAACCCATGGATAATTTCATTCCAATTAATTTTAAAGTCATAATGGGCTAACTAAACAGTGAACCACTAAATTAAAAAACCCTTATGCATGTTCAAAAAAAATTCCATGAAGTACATTTTTTAAATAAGAGAGAATTTTATTCAAAATATTATCATAAAATTAATTACCTATCACACTATATATGATGAAAATGAGTCAATATATATCATGAATGCATGAACATTCACACCTCTAAGAAATTATAGGAGGATTCAGTCATAAAACACATCACTTTAAGGTTGTCACAATGATCACACTGACTAGAATCTATGATAACTAATAGTTCTCTATAAAGAGGATAAATAGATATTTTTATGGGAATATTAGAAATCCTAGCCACCCTATTTTCCAAGACTACTATAAATTTAGGCAATTACTCCAAAAAATAGAGGCTCTAGTGCCACTTTGTAATACCTCATCCAAAGGCTTGATTATTAAGATTTGAGTCATAGCACCACATGGCCTCAAGAATACTCCTTATATTCTGGAGGTTTTTGAAAAGTGTTTTATGAAATAGATAATTATGTGTAATTATTATACTATTTTAATTAAAATAAACATCCATTGATTAATATGTGAAAACATTGAACCAAAATCATTTTTTTTTCAAAAACCATGATGTAAATTGGAACCAAATCTATTTAAAAATTAAATATTTGATAAAAACAAAAATAGAAGATAAATAATAAAAACTAAGACATCATGTTTAACACTATAAACTGATATTTCTCACAAGACTACTTCTCCACAACTACAACACCATAATGGAAATATGACTCATATTCACTATAAAATATGAATATTTTCCTTTACCTGAATAATAACCAACAAAACCTATGTTTCCACTGATTTTACCAAATAATGAGGGAATATAAGACTAATTAATATTATCCCAACACTCAAAATTCATTCATACATAATCATTTTTATGAACCAATAAATTATTCATGATAAATAATATTCTAGGAAACCAAAACATTGGATAATTAAGAGATTTTTTAAATAATCACAACTACAAATAGGGATACATCAATTATAAAAGAATTCAATAGAAATTTATTATTTCCATAAGGAATAATCCCTATTCCCCTTCCCAAAATATTTTTACCATGTTATGGTCTCCCAAACAAACAAAATAGTAATCATGTTTCAGGTTTCCCTTCCACAAAGTGACTATATTTAATTTATAAAACCTATATATGATACCTTCTCCACTAAAAGAGAATATACCCTCCTTTAGTATTTATTTATAGGACATATAGTAGTAATTACCATACCTATTCTACACATCCTTATAACATCCACCCATGATATTTTACTCTTGTTCTCTAAGACACACATCCCTATTGTGTAAAATATATTATTTTCAATATATATATCACTAAAAAATTTTAAACACACACACTCTTTGAGACACCTACCCCAACATTATGAAAACTAGATATTTATAGAAAATTACTATCATGTATAGTCAAAATAAACCATTGAACTCATGAAAATTCCCTATCATGTTTTAAAAACACTTTTGTAATTCTAATTTTAAATAAACTCTATGTTTCAAAATTTTTATAAAAAATCCTAGTTTTTCAAAAGCCTCATTTTTAAAAACCAATATGATATAAATAAAATAATTGGAATTTTGAATATCAAAGCCAAAAAAAACTCAATAAATTAGATAATTCAAAGGTGGCATTAAAAAAACCAATATTTTTGTTATATTCAAGACAATTTCTCAATCCCATAATGATTATGATATGCCCAAAGATTAAATCTATCAATTTCCTATCAAGGTAAACATGAATTTTTAATTAAATGACCTAAATTTGTATGTCATATTATCTATGTACAGATCCTCAGTTAATAAAATTCAAGAGAAGAAATTCACATAGGAAAATATAAGGCGAAACATGATCTAATGATCTACCAATTACTCCATGATTGAAAATATCTAAAAAAACTATAAGAAATTACAAAAATTCATGCTTATGGTTTCCAGAGATTGATAGAGTTTTCATCAATTGATATAATCATATATCTCCTAAGGGATTAATTATTTTTAGTGAACCCTGACTATATCTCAGTGTAACAGGTCCTATCTCACTATAATGGTGGATCAGTTACCAACCCACAGAAAAAATTCTCATGATTTTTAAAACTCCTAGGGTGATAGACATAGAACAATACCACCTTCCATACTGCAACCCAATATGGATAATATTGACCCAAAACACCATGAGACTCGTCAAGATAAAACCTCACAACATGAAACCCCTATCTATGGCACATATGAACCTATATATGATTTACCTAAGGTGCCTAACATGACAATAATCACCTATCACTTTGCGACTAACCATCCACTACAAGACAACACAACGATGATGTAATGTCCCAACCTAGCTTACCATCAAACCGATAGATAAACCGGTGGGTCACATGGCCTCAAGAACATCTCTCCAAACACCATATGCTATTGAATAGCAGTGAGGGTCTCAATAGGTGATAGTGGGGAGACTATATACTCATATCAGAAGTGAAAATGACATAACAGAGTGAATAAAAATCAATAATGGAAGCAGTATTGAATAAATAACAATGAAACATAAGACAGATAATAAAAATTTAATAAAAGTGTCCAACACCACTTCATATAAATCATGTATGATGGGAGTTGATACATAATATAAAATAGTAAACAAACAACATGCTTTACAATACAACACAAAAGAAAATAAAGTATTGCAAAGTCCCAAGGGTGATCTCCATGAGCATCCTGAAATCTAGCTCAGTCCTTTGCACCTAAATCCCAGGTACAAGAAATACAACAATAAACCTAAATCCTAAAAATACAAGGTCTACTCAGGTAGCAAGGGTACCTGAGCATGGTGTGAGATACAATCTCAGTAGTCTAGCACCCTTGGTGTCTAGCCTAATCCTGTGTAATTAATTTATATAGTGTGTTCGTATAGTTGGATTACAACAAGCTGAATAAATAAATAAATCACCACTCATCCCGGTTCGTAAGGGACACTAGACGGCTATACCAACTTCATCTCTTTGTCAGGATAAAATTATGATCATGTCTCCATATGTATTTATACATATATCATAACTGGCATGGGGTAAGAATGCCTCCTAACCACATATATATATATATATATATATATATATATTATAACTAGCGCGATGTATGAATGCATCCCACACATAAAAATATAGATATTATAGCTATAGTGGTGTAAGAATTCCTCCCACCCAAAAACATTTATATAGATGGAATGAGGTAAGCATTCTTCCCACCCATAATCATATATATAGCTCGCATGGGGTAATAATGCCTCCCATAGTAATCATTTATATAGCTAGCATGGGGTAAGAATTCCTCCCACCCATAATAATTTATATTGCTATCATTGGGTAACAATGCCTCCCACCGTTAATAATTTTTATCGCTCATCATATTGTAGAACATGTCTAAAATTTATAAGTTGAGAATAAGAAATTACAACTTATGTCATATAATGATTCATTTAAAAAAAAGACCAAGGATTGGTCAATCACAAAAATGACACGTGAGGCAAAACCTATCATGTGTTCCTTTAACCATGTTCAGTTCCAATTAAACATTACATTTCAAAAGAGTCACTACATAAGTCATCAAATAAAGTGCATGGTTTTACCACCCCAAGGTACCATTTATCTAAAAATGAAACAACCATAAGGCTGAATCCATTTAATACATTTCAATGGAAATATGCCATTTAGTATAAGCCATCATATTTAAGGTAATCCCAATCAATTTTCCGAAACATTTCAAATTGATTTAAGGAACAAGGGTCATGGTCATTTCATTTAAAGGATTTCACTCATTTAATCCATCCTAACCATGTCCATTTGATCTGCATATCTCAAGGGAAATTGTGTTTAAAACATAAGATGGAACTAATTAAGTGTTTGGGGAAACAAGTATTTGACCATAAGGGGAAACTCATTTAGGAACATCTGTAAGGGAATTATTCTAAACATGCTACAAAAATTTCCATAACAAAGCCAACAAGCATAAATAAGGACCAATGATATAATACAAACATGTTATAGGTCATAAACTATCATTGTGAGTTTTCATAGATAGTGCACCTCTGTTGGAGGGGTTTTATTATAAAACCATTGATTTTTTCCCAAGAGAAACATCTATCATAACTAAACAACTCATTAAAGAAAACATTTACTTTATCAAGGTAGCTTGAAGTAGGAAACTAAAGCATATTTAACTCAATCAGTAAATCAATGAAATTTAATTCATTGTTAAATTAAATACAAGGGAAAGGGATCCTACCTGAGAATGCAGACCAAGCCAAACTACTCGAAACTACCCCGCACAGATTTGGTGGCGAGCAATCGAAACTTCCCCACACACACATGAAAATACATTCATATATATATATATATATGTATATCCTTAACCCAATTCACTAATTCCCTACGCCATAAGGGAATACATACATCAAATATATATATATACACACACACATACCTATTTATGTGAGCATGGACCTCCAAGGTTGATCAAAACTCCCTACAATCAATTCTAGAGACTCTAAACACATTAAAACCCTAAAATAGAAGGTTTGAACCCAAAAAAAGATAGATAACCTTACCTTGGATGGTAGTGACAAGACAAAATGACCCAATCTGCTTATCCTTTGGTGGAAGATGTTGGAATGAGCATGAATATGACACGGGGAGACCATTTCATACCCTAAAAACTGAAGAAACAACAAAAAGATCAACCATAACCTGAATATTTTTAGCTAAATAAAAAATATGGTGACAGGAGACTAAAAACGACCTAAGAGAAGGAGGAGAAGGGGGTAGAATGACTTATATCATAAAATCAGATGATAACCATGAAGAAACCATGTCTAAACAATGGATAGAGAGGGAGATAAGAGGGGGTTTGAGCTTGCGGGCAAAGGGGATCCCCTTCAGGGGTACATTGCGATTCTTAGAGGAGAGGGGTGAGGGTTTGTTTTATTTTAATTTAATTAAAATTCGTTAATTTTGTAAAAATTAATACACCACATGGTTTTGGGTCACATGGTTAGCCAAACCGTGTGCCAATTGTGTGTCACCCCTACTTAAAAGATCCACCTCACATGATTTGTCTCTCATGGTTTGTCTAACCGTAAATAGATAGTGAAATGAATAGTATCAAGGTACTTCTTAAGTAGAACTATCCATGTAGGCTAGGTTCATGGTTTGATAAATTGTGCATAGACCATGCACACCACCTCTTCCCACATATTTTATGCCATGTGGTTTCCTACTCTGGGCTGCATGGTTTCAAACTAACAGTGTGCCATGTGAAGGTCCTTAAAAAGTTCATTTTTAAGGTCTGGAACTCCTAAAACTCCTTGTGCCACTCAAGAAACTTCTCAAGTCTTCACCCAAGCCCAAAAACATCATCGTGAAGTGATCCAAATCTCAAAACTTAATTCCAAATCCCATTTTTAAATTCGGTCCATCCAGTAAATGAAAAAGTTCAAAAACCCATACATTTTCATCCAATTCAAAACATAGACTCTTATAACCTTCCCAGCTTATAACTTCTCATCCTTGAGAAGCCTTTCGGAATAAAAAACACATCACCCGAACTACAAGGGTCATGATGTTATGTTCAAATGATAACATTTTGTTTCTGAACACCCAACACACCTTGAAACATTTCTTAAGAATATGGACCTTAATCCATCAAGACGTGAGCCAATGATCATTTTAAAACTGAAGCACCAATATGAAACTTACCCAAGCCTGTTTAGCTCTAGAAATGATTAAATCATTGACTCATTAATCATCTTGTCAAAGGTACATCCCAAATTAGGCTTTAAAATTAAGTGGCCAATCCCAAACCATGACTCCACCCACCATTGGAATTTCTTTATAGACACTCCTTTAAGCATTTTAATGATTCTCCAGGAATGATTTTAAAATGATCAAATGGTCAATTCCCCATCGAACATAAAGCCCAATTAAATTAACCTTTTCATGAAAATCCCCAGCTGGCACAACTCGTACTCGTCTCCACTAGATGACGTGCTAGATAATGGCCTAACACCAACCATGGACATTAAACAAGAAGAACCCAGAGTCAAGCCATCTTTGACTGACCATTTACAAGAATGCTCGACTTAGACGACCAGTGTTTTACATGAATAAATGTGATGAATCCTCTGAAGGCATCTTGCATTCACCACGAACACATCCATTGAAGTCCACCCCTAACCAAGGGTGATGTTTCCTGATCAAACCACAAAGAAAACCACACATCCAGTGTGCAACAATAAAATATAACCACACAAAAAGATCAAAATATTTTAAAGATTTGACACAACTTAATACTGACGCTCTGTTAGTGAATATAAGATGATGTCAAGATAGGGGACAAGCTCATCACTTAGAAAAATACACTAAAATATTACCCAATTATTAGATAGAAGAATAGTTGAACCACAATTGGTTGACATCAAGGAAGAATCATGGCTCCACCTGTCAATGCACCATAACCCGATGACAATACCTTTTATTCCCAAGGAACCATGTGATCGTTCAAAAATTTCCACCAAAGTATAACCATGAACAATAGTGTTTGTCAAAGATTACATACACATACAAAAAAAAATAAGGTCATGCTATCGAGCAAGCACCAACACTTATAAAACCAAACATCCCAAAAGGGATTTTAAGCAAACTAACCATTTCCAAATGGAATTTATCCATTGAGTTCATTTTACTTAGAAGTACATCTTTACTAGAACCAACATGATTCTCCCCATCTTAGGTGTGTATTAGATTTAAAATTTTTAAAAAAAACTAACTGCTCAAAAGAGCTCTCGAACCCGATTTAACACAAAGGTACCTGTAACACTCCACTGAGCCACACTCACAACTTCAAAAATTAAGAAGTCCAAACCAATAAAACCAGTATGTCAAAACACCCAAGTCTTTAGAAACTTCATTTTGAGAATTGGGAAAATATTTATTTCTTAACACTCAGGTAACTCTACAATGGATATGACCTGTGACCATACTCAACAACATAATAGATTTATTTTAGAGTCATATTTCCTCATACAACCATTATCCTGGATGATTCCATAACCATTAATCATTCACTAAGAATAAAAGAAAAGGTTAGAAAACCAACGAAGCAGCTGACCATATATGAGGCATGTCAAACCAACTAAAACCAAGCATTTCTTGAGGCTTAAGCCCGAAACAAAAGTCAAATAATCCATGGACAACTATCTGAACAAGGGTGTCATTTAGAAGTCAAGTGTCCTACTAGGGACAACGGTTCATGAATGAAACCAATCTTCAAAATATCACAAGATTTAGTAAGGTATTAAACTCTAAGGGTGATACCTACCATGGGATATCCCCTTATGAAAATATAAGTGCCAACCTTATCACCAGGTCATGCTAACACAAATCACTAGGCTCAAAAGATGATCACAAAGCTATTTCTAAATAAACAATGGCTATTAAAAACTCACGTACTTCTATTCCAAGGAAACTCAAAGGATAAACTCAAAATACCATTAAATGAGGGTTTTAAATAGGGGAAACCACTACAGGTTCCATTTTCAAGCCCTTTATATTTAATCACATTTAATCTTAATCGTTTAAAGATTCAATCAAAACATCAATTACAATTTTTTTCAATGAATAAAACATAAGACACTTGATTTTTAACCAATTCCCCAAGGAAAAATGGGAAAGTATATCAAAATTCATTTTTAACAAATAAGGTGACCTATGAAGGCCCCACTAATCAAATTTGGGTTCTCAAAAAAGAAACCCAATTGACGTTTCTCAAATATAAAAGTTTTTAGGCACCCAAATGGGGTATTCTCAAAAGTTACATGTCTCGAATTACCAAATTCAGTCTAGCTATACATTTAGCAAATAACCTATTCATTTCAAATTAGAAATCACACAACCCTTTACATTTATAATAGTTTCACAATATAACATATCCACATAGAAAGAGTTATACTACATGGGTTGTCATTTCCCAACTCATGAAGTTCACATACACTTCATGGATGGAAAATATAGCTCCCATTAATCAAAACCAAATTCAATTTGGAATTAAACATGTTAAAAAACAATTGTCCAATCATATGGGTGGCCACCTACCAATCTATAAAGTGCCCATACACTTTTACAGTTTTTCATTCAGATCCGTTTTAATCAAAATGAAAATAACTTTATCATTTAAACTTATAAACCCTTAAATTTTAACAAAATACTTAAAATTTATGTATATATTACGCTCAAGATGGTTTGAATATATGGGTTACCCTTTCCTAATTGTAAGGTGCCCATACACCTTACACTCAAAATGGGTTCTAGTCAATTCACAACCCATATACTTTAATCCCAAGTAACCAATTACATATTATCAAAACATATAATTATTATCATAAGTAGTAACAAAGAAGCTTGCTATAACAAAAAGCATGCTATAACAAAAAATCATGGTACATAAGGTAATATAATTCTAATTAAACATGAATCATGGAATATAGTCAAACAAGGCATGTTATTAAATAGGTATTAGGGCATACACTCAAGGCACACAATTATAATCAACATGCAGACCATAATGAAACTACATGTCATGGAACAATACATGTATTGTGAATTTCCTATGTGCCTATATGATGCATGAAATGTGGCTTCCTTGACATATTAGTCCAAGGGTAAAATAACATAAAGTCCTTAAATCATAAGCATTATAAATTACTCCATTCACTCAAGGTGAAATCATATCAACTGTAATAGAAAACAACATGAACATCAATCATGACCCTGACCACTTGGTCATTTCTCCATACATTGGGTGATTGGTCCCAAGAAAATCTATTAACCAAGCATCAAAACATTTCAAGTCTCCTATCTACCAACCCAAAATAGTAAGACAAAGGAAAAAAGTTGACCTCTAATACTAGTTTGTAACATCCTGACCCAACTTACCCTCAAACCGATAGCCAGACCAGTGGGTCACATGGCCTCAAGCGTGTCTCCCCATATGGTAGAGGCTTCTGAATAGCAGTGAGGGTCTCATGAGGTTATATTGGGGAGACTATACCCCTATATCATAGGTATATAATGGTATAAAAGAGTAAATAAAAATCAATAGTGGAAGTCATATTGAATAAATGAAAAACTAGCTGAAGATAGATAATAAAAATTTAATAAAAGTATCCAATGAAAATTTATACAAAGCATTAATGATGAAAGATGATACATAATCTAGAATAATAAAAAAATAACATACTTTACAATACAAAATAAAATAAAATAAAAGACAAAAAATCACCAAGGGTGATCTCTATGAGCATCCTGAGATCTATCTTAGTCTTTTCCTTCTATACTCTAGGTAAAAAAAATACATTAATCATCATAGATCCCAAAATTATATGGTCTACTCAGGTACTAAGGGTACCCGAGAAGGGTGTGAGATAAAATATCAGTAGTTTGAAACCCATGGTTTCTATCCCAATCTAGTGTAATATAATTTATATAGTGTGCATTATAACAAAATAACAATAAGCTAAATAAATGAATAAATCACCACTAGTCCCGATTACTAAGGGGTACCTGAAGACCATACCGGCTTCATCTCATTTCTGTGATAAAAGTTTGATCATTCCACCATATGTATTTGTAAATAGATCACAACTAGAATGGGGTAATAATGCCCCCATCCATATATATATATATAGATTATAATGAGAGTGTAGTAACAATGCCTCCCACCCATACACATATAGATATTATAGCTAGCATGGGGTAAGAATGACTCCCAACCATAAAAATCTATATAGTTAGCATGGGGTAAGAATACCTCCCACCCATAATCATTTATATAGCTGGAATGCGTTAATAATTCCCCCCCACCCATAATCATTTATATAGCTAGCATGAGGTATGAATGCCTCCCACCCATAATCATTTATATAGCTGGCATAGGGTAAGAATGCCTCCCACCCATAATCATTTTAAGATCTCATCATATAATATAGAATGCACACAATTTATAAGTTGAGCACAAGGAATTACCTATTATGTCATATCATCATTCTTTTTTTAAATGACCAAGGCTTGGTAAAACACATAACAATTCACATGATGAAGAACCAATCATGTGTTACTTGTAACCACATTTAATTCCAATTAATCATTACATTTCAAAAGTGGCACGTCATAAGGAATTAAAGAAAGGGCATGGTATTACCATCCCAATAGACCATTTATCTAAAAAGAAAACAACCATTAGGCTTCATCCATTTAAAAAAATTTAATGGAAACATGCCATTTAGTATAATCCTTCCAATTCAAGGTCATCCCACTCAATTTTCGTAAACATGGAAATTGATTTAAGGAAAAAGGGTCAAGGTCAATTCATTTAAAGGATGAAACTAACTCATTTAATCCATCCTAAATAGGTCCATTTAATCCTCATATCTCAAGGGGAAATCTATTTATAAGTCAAGATAGAACTAATTTGGTGTTTAGGGTAATCAGCGTTTGACCATAAGGGGAAACTCATTTTGGAACATCTGTAAGGGCCATGTTCTAAACATACTGCGAAACATTCCATAAAAAAGGCAACGAGCATAAATAAGGACCAACGACTGGAATTTATTTTTTATTGGAATTGCAAATATACATGGCACATACCCTTCATGGATGGTGAATGTGATGTAGACCAAGGGAACCCCCTTGCACTAAACTCTTACACTCAATGTGAAGGGAGTCTAAACCGGCAAAAATCACAAGCCCGTTATTTTGCCTACTCGTGTGAGTATGAGAGTCCACTGAAAAATTAGTCCCCCTCCAACTGTGATGGACCATCCATCCTTGATTGGTCTCCACCTTGCATCTACGAATTAGGTAAATCAACTCCCAAGGTATCGCCTAACATCCCTGTAGAGCCTTCACAAGGACTTCTGAGTCTGATTCAATCTAAGCTGCCTGTAATCCCCACCTCTTACATACCATTAATCCATCTAGGAGACCCCGAACCTCTGCACACAAAGAGTTAACTGGACCATTATAATCACTGAAAACACGGTGGGCTGATCCCTAGGAATCATAAAGGACCCCACCACCCCTCATAACCCCATCTATGTAAGAACTGTCAATGTTCAGTTTCAATCCCCTATTAGGAGGCTGCCATCTAACCCAATGTCCGCTCCCCTTGCTCTGAATGCATGGCCAATTGAGATGGTTGCATATTGTTTCAAAGTTTCCCCTCCTTAAACAAGCGAATCTAGATCGATGATGAGAGATATTTAAAGTATCTGCATGAATAATAGTGTGTGATTCGATCCCAATTGAACATGGTTGCACACTTCCCAAATGGTCCAACATATGTACATGAGAATGATAGTCTGAGCTATAAGCTCCATGATTATATTCTCAGTACAATGAAACCATGCCGTCAAGAATCCCTGTAAATATAGAGAGTCATTATCAGTGTTCAGATGGGGTGTGAATAAGGACAAAAGGAAGGAGGCCCAATGGACTTGAAAAAATATATGGAGCGTCGACTCCACCTTAGGACTCTCAAAATAGTAGCATCGTGAAGCCATGGAGATAACCTTCCATTAGATGTTCTCCTCAGTTGGAATAGCCTTATTTCAGGTCCTCCAAAGCAGGAAAATCATTCTCATTAGAATTTCATTTCACCATACCAGTGGCGCCCACTCATCTAAAGAGGAATCTATCTGGAAAATACTCATGTAATACTGAATTTTGTACCTGTCGGTACTTGACCTCATGAAGAAACATATATCTAGTTCATCACTATTAATAATAATTTTGAAGATTCTCATATGATTAGGATTCAGTGCCATTTGGACAAACTCATATTGTTCACTTGCTTCACAGAAGTAAATGTTTGGAGAAGGACATCCTGTGTAAGATAGAATTTTTCCGGACCAGGTGGTTTCCCAGAAGTTAACCTCTCCTCTACTGATGACCCATCAAGAGCAACTAGACAGAATCCCAATATGGGAGAGCATGCACCTCACCAAACCAGATGAACCGTGGTGTCCAGGAGCTACCAAATTGAGTTCATATCGTGCTTTGAAAAATCTTTCCCATAGATTCTCCCCAGCGATGATCTCCCAAGCTAGCCGAGCTTGCATACCAAGAATGGTATCCTTGATGTCCCAAATTCATATTCCCCCTTTGGATACTATATTACCCAATATCTTTCAAGATGCCCAGTGACGGCATCCTTCATGTTTCGTGCCCCACAAGATGGAATTGAGGGTTCTTTCCATTTTTTCAACAATACCTTTCAGGGGGAAGGGGGTGTGGGGGTGCGGGGGGGGGGGGGGGGGTTGTCCAGGTGGGTGAAGGGGGCTGGGGGGCAGTGTGTTGGGGTAGGGAGGGGGGATGGGGGTGTGGGAGTGAAGGAGGAGGGGGCTATCTAGGAGGGGTCGGGGGGGGGGGGGGGGGTGTCTAGGGGGTGTCTAGGAGGTTTGATGATGGAGAAAACAAGCATCATAATAGAAGTTAACACACTCTTTATCAGCATAACCCACCCTCCAAACAAAAGTAGCTTGTTATTTCAACTGATGATCCTTCCCAGTATCTGATCAAGGATATTATTGAAGTGTAGTTTTTTGATGTGGCCAAATTAGATCGACACACCAAGATATATGATTGGTATCTACTTATGATGATAAATGAAGATTTCATGGATGTATCTACACCTCCCGCCTAAGCATTTGTCTAATATGAACACATGGATTTTCAAGGGGTAAATACATTGCCTACTTAGGTGACTGTACCTAGACGATTAATCCAAAATTTATAGAAATCACAATCTATCACTGTGATTTTTCATAGACATTGTGCCTCCATTAGAAGGGTTTTATTATAAAAACATGGATTGTTTATCAAAAAAACATCAATTAGAACTAAACAACCAATTCAAGGAAAAAAATCACTTTATCAAGACAAATTTAATCAAGTAACTAAATAATATTTAAATCAAGTTGTAAAACAATGTAATTTAATTAATTCTCAAGTTAAGGTAAAGGGAAATGTATCATACCTTAGGAAGTAGACCAAGCGAAACTACTTTGACACTCGACAAATTTGGTGGCGACCACTCAAAACTGCCCCATATATGCACACACATACATTCATATATATATATATATATATATATATATATATATATACATCCTTAAACTAATGCACATATTCCCCACACCATGAGGGAATACGTACATGTAAGATTTACACACACACACACACACACACACACATCTATGTATGTGAGAGCATACAATCCAAGTTGATCAAAATTCCCTAAAACCAATTCTAGTGACTCTAAACACCTTAAGATCCTAAAATAGAAGGTGTGAACCCAAAAAATAGATAAAGAACCTCAACTAAAATTGTAGCGGTGAACTGAAATGACCCATTCCACTTCACCTTCAGTGGAGGATTTCAAAATGTACATGAACAAGACTCAGGTAGCCCGTTGCATACCCTAATAATCGAAGAAACAACAAAAACAGAACAACCCTAACTATAGGGATTTCAAACAAATGAAAAATAGGGTGATGGGAGACCAAAAATTGACAAATAGAAGGAGGAGAAAGAGGTAGAAGGTATAACCTAAAAACATTAGATGAGAGCCATGAAGAAACCATGTCAAAACGACGAATAGAGAGGGAGAAAGGAGGCGGTTTGAGTGCATGGCCATAGGGGAGCCCCTCCAGGGGTGCATTGTGATTTTGAGGGGAGAGGGGTGATGGTTTGTTTAATTGTAATTTTATTTTACTTTAAATTAAATTAAATACTTTATTAAAAATTAATACACTGAAAAGTTTGGGTCACAGGTTTATCCAAACCATGTGTCAACTGTGAGACACGTCTTGCTTAAGAGATCCATCTTTCACGGTTTGTCTCGCATAGTTAGTCTAAACGTGCACAGACTGTGCGATGAATAATGTCAAGGTACTGCCTAAGTGTTACTACCCATGTGGTATAGGTGCACTGGTTGATAAAATATTTATATACCATGTGAATCACCTCTTCCCACCTATTGTAGTCCACACAGTTTCCTACTTTGGGCCGTAAAGTTTCAGAAAACCCGTTCACCCTTTACAATTCCTTTAAAAGTTCATTTTAAAGGTCCAGTACTCCAAAAACTCCTTGAACCACCGATTAGACATCTTAGTCATTCTAAAAAGTCCAAAAACATCTCATTGAAGTTATCCAACTATATAAATGTAATTCTAAAGCTCGGTTTTAAATTTAGTCCATCTAGTCAAAAAAAGTTCAAAAACCCTTACATTTTCAACCAGTTCAAAACACAGAAATTTACACATGAAATCTGATTATGTCATAACCACTTCATGGATTCATTCTCACAGTCTTCCCTTAATAACTCTAAACATGGTCACATTGTAACTCTCTATTTTTTTATAGGATGTGCCCTTCAGTGACACTAGTTATGGTATGACTACCTAAATCATAGTATATCATGGTCTAGGACCTTTCCAAACTACCAAACATACTCTTGAACATTTATGAAGGAAAAAAAATACTCTATAAATATTCCATTAATTAAAAATCATGCTTCAATCCTCAAGGTCCAAAAAAAATGAGAAAACAAAATATCCAAAAACAACCCCAAAAAATTATTGTTACAAATGTGTTTCTTTATATGGGTTTTTATGACATCTATTTGGTACCTATTTTATTTTATTTCATGGGATAATTATTTTTTAATTATTTGACGTTTCCTCCCTTGTTGATTTCCCAATTTCAGTTCTTTTTTTTTGTGTTAAAAATTGAATTATGATGTTTGAGCCCTCTTTGGTTATCATTTTTATATTGTTATTAAAATTATGATTTCTAGTGATATGTGCTGTTTGGAAAGTGGTTGGAAATTAGATAGTTGATATGATAAGTTAAAATCTAATTAGTAATTAAAATTCTTGTTTATTTCATTACAATATTGTTTCATAGGTGTTTAGAAGGTGGTAGAGAAATAATATTTATTCTTTGAGAATGAGCAACATGATCCAAATAATTTTGTTATATTGTTTGATGATAATTGGTTATAGTTATGGTTATGGATAGTTTTATTGTTATAATAATTTATTTATATGATTTTGATACATATATACCATTCCTTTTAATTATATTTAACCAATCTATGTCTTCTAGTGGGTGATTTATAGTAACCCTAGTGTGTAAAATTGATGGAAACACCTCACAACCCAGATTTGTTTCCTAGAGGGTTATTTGTTTTAAACTATATTCAAATTCTAGAGAGAGATATGTTGTGGACTAGAGACATGTTCCAGAGGTTGAAGTGTTTCATTTAGTATTCCTATTCCAAAGGGTGATGTGTTGTGACTTAACTACTTCTTCTAGATGGCAGTGTATTATTACCCAACTGCATTACTTGTTCACAAAATTGAGTGAATATATGTTTATAGGTAATATTGGGTAATGATATTTCATATCTAATATCACATAAATGATTTGATATATAGTCAAAATTGAGATTAAATATATGGTGTATTGAATTTAATTATTATTCACAATTTAGACATTTTATGATAAAGATGTTATGGTAATGATAATTCTTTTTGTATTTTTATATCAAGATTTATGTTCAAAATTCTCTATAATGTGAAATCTAACCACTAGGTTAGTTTTTTTCTATCCTTGATATTACCCAGTGCATAAGGTGGTTAACTTTTTGTTTGAATGATATGAGATTAAACAATATTTTTTCTATAATTAATCAACATATATCAAAATGTATATCATATTTCTATTAGTGTGTATTGGGGGATATTGATCTCATTGAAACAATGGATTTATTTCCATCATGATGAATGGTCCTTTTTCATGTTTTTTTGTCTTTGTTAGATTAGAATGTTTTTTATGTGTTATCTTGGTGTTTAAGATATACTATTTGAGTTTTTTAGGGTCACTATAAGAATTTTAGATATATATTTTGGTTGTACAAGGTGATAGTAAGATTATGTTGTAGGGATTTAGGTCATATACATGTGTCACAATTATAAAAATTTATCATTACCATATTTGGATACATAATTATAGTCATATATAAAATATGAATGGTTTTTCTTGAAATGTGTCCTTTTGAGACATTATATTTATGATGTTAAGATGAAAGTTGATGGTATTATGTCATTTTTTTACCAGGATATTAAAAGTTAATTCTAAAATTTATAAGGATGTATTTTTTGGTTGGAGAAAGGGTGAATAAATGTCTCTCTATATTTATATAAACTATAAAATTATCAAAATGAGTGATAATCCATGAAATTATTATTTCATTAACATGTGATAAATTGGTAGTGATGAAACAATTTATTTTAATATTTATTATAGTTTAATTAAATATCTCTATAAGTAATTTATAAGCCTTGAGAAATATCCTTACCTAAATTGTAAAATGTTAAAGCACACTACCCACTTTCCTATTGAGCTTTGTGTATGGGAATCATTATAAAAGTATTTTTTATATTCTGTAATTAGGGACAATAGTTTTATGTAATGTAATAATGATTAATAAATATTATATTAAACCACTATTTCAAACTTATCCAATTTTAATAAATGGTAAATTTACTCAAATTGACGTATAAGTTATTCTATGTAGATTTTTGGTCGTGTCTTAATAATGATACTTCTAGAAAACTTGATGTTGATTTGTGGAGTTCTATAAATGATCATGATGAGTTTTCATGTTATTTAATCATGTATGGGAGTGTGTATTTCATGAAATATATAGGACACCATTAAAATGTAAAAACTATTGATATCTTAGATTAGATACAAGTGTTGAAAAATGGAAGCATGTGGACATAAAACCCATAGGGTTTGTGGGGAACAAATGATTTATTTAGATTTAGTATGATAAAGGCATGTAGGTTTATAGTAAAACATTTAGGAATTACAAATTCCAAAGTGTGGTGTGGTGTATGGATTTAGTTATCTCTCCATTTCATCCTGAAGAAATTTGAGGTTCATGAACCATTATAGATAAATTATTGTATTTAAAAATTTAGAATTATATTTTTAATTTTATTATTATCATCTTGAATTATGAATAAAACATTTTCAAGTTATATCTTTTAATGAGTAATATAGTTTCCCATAGAGTTTCATTACATCCTATGATACAATTAGTTTAGAATTTTCAATAATTAAACTACCTACTAACTTACTAAGGGTATAAAAAATTATATGGTCGACCATGGTAAAACCTACATTGAACAAGTTATATGTAATTTATAATTATTAAGAATGGAAGATAAATTAAAAGTGAAAGAATGACTTCAATAAAAAGGAAGACATACAAATCATAATAAATCCATGTCCATGTATTAGTTAAGATAAAATTTATGCGACTAATGAATTTTTGTGAAGATTGGACCTAAGAAATGACTTGTTCATTGTCATCACTTAATATCTTAAAAAAATCCCATTTACCAAGGACATTTACTAAGAATTTATAATGGAAGTAGAATCCCAAAGCCATATTTAAACACAATTACTCTGAAACAAATTTTAGAAATCCATGAAAAAAAATTAATTGGCTAATGTACTAAAACTCCTTCATCATCCCAAAATGGTTAAGAGTGGGAGATAAATAATAGGAAAAATAATAAAAATAAGAGAAAAAAATACCAACATGAAATAATCATAAAAGTGTAAATTCACAAAAAAAATAATCCTTATTAATTATATGTTTTTTACTAAAGGCATTAAACCCCT
The DNA here is from genome assembly GCA_963277665.1 of Viscum album. Lineage (NCBI taxonomy): Eukaryota > Viridiplantae > Streptophyta > Magnoliopsida > Santalales > Viscaceae > Viscum > Viscum album. The sequence goes on from OY728148.1 coordinate 174,439,439, forward strand.
AACTATTTCCATGGAAGAATGTGAAAAAATAAATGACCCTATATTTTCAATCTCAATCTAAAAGAACCTATATAGTATACTTTATCCTCTATAATTATAATGATTTGAACATATATCACTGTCATATCTATATAGGTTACATTCATCTAAATATATCTCTATTTATCTCTTCACTACTATCTCTAATTATCTTAAGATGAATTCAAACTTCTTTAGATACAATGGAAATACTTATACAAGACCCTTTTTAAATCTACCAAAAATTATCTATAATATCATTATAGGGATGTGGTTGGATATATTTGTATTTATTTATTTATCAACACGTATTAGGGAAAACTATATCATGCTTCTCAAACTCACATTCATCCCTTGTGGTTTTGTATGGGAATATAGATTTTCTAACATGAAAGCATCACCCTATGACATTAACTCATCCATTAATCTTTGAAAACTTTATATCTCCCTAATCGTAGTGTGTATAATATTTTTTTGGGTGAAAAATATAATTCCACAAAAAAATGAACCAATTTTATTATCGCAATGTGTATGAATGCCAATGATACGAAAGAACTCCTTCACGACAAGAACTAAAATTTTAAAAAATTCATGACCATTATCTCTTCACGTTAAAAACACTATAGTATCCATTCATGAGTTGAATATTATTCCAAAAATATATTATCCTATGTTTTCATGTTCATGTCATGATGAAAATTCCTTGTATGTTGAATTGTATCTTACAATATCCTAGAGCACTATCCTTCATCATCATTAGATTTACAGTGTAAAAAAATCATCATGGCACAAATATCATATATGTAAAAACTTCATCATCACCATATCCTATCTTCATCCTTCACATTGGATTCTCGAAATCAATATAAAGTCATGAATGGAATCACCAACCTTATAGTAGCTTCATAGAGGAACACTATATAATGAACCTTTTCGAGACAACCTAACACATCACCTAATTTAGATTACCATAAGGGCTCAAACATTCCCCCAACACCTATATTCCCTAGATTATTGATAATAAGTGAGATACTAATCTATATAATGGAGAGAATATTCCCATAAATTAGAGAATAATAACAACGGAAAAATTACCAAAAAAAATCACATTAGTAACTATCCATAAACATCAATGTATGATATATAAATAACTAAAAATTAAGAATTTTTAAATAAATGTAATTCACCATACTAATTCATGATAATTATGTAACACATCAGATGGTTGCCCACTAGGCCACCTCAGGTTCCCAAAACATGGGGTTCCTATAGTCCCCTAGAACAGATCTAGAAACGAAAACCTCTACAGGGGGATCGTCTAAATCATACAATATCCTAGGTTAATAACATATAATGAAAACCTCAAGTGTCCAATGATATCCCACCAATCCTCGGTCAATATCTCACATGAAAGGGAATCCGTCATGGCCCCTTTTACCCACCTTAAAATTTATCTCTACAACACCATGATATACTCTAAGATCTATGGTTTGACAAAAAAAAAGACCTCTTATGTCAAAAAATCTATTAATATCAAAATTACACCCATAATTAAAATTCAAGTAGGTCCCTAATATCAATCTTAATGTTCAGTATATTGAACCCAACCATACCTAGAAAATCACAGTGCCACCCTATCATAAATTCCTTATTAAAATTAATCCTTCAAGAAAAAGGTCCAGACATCTAAGTGACTTCCTAAAAATTAATTCAATTATACAAATTATTGTATCCTCAAAGTAATTTTCTAATGAACCCTAAATAAAACCACTTTAAATCCACTTTCAAGTCGTCCATTAAATGCATGATCCTCCCTAGGTCTTATTTCACACCACTCACCAAGAAGAATCTAAATCAAAAACCTCAACAGAAACCTCTTATCCATCCTCATAGAAACTATGGCATCAAACCATATCACCTAAGAACAAAATATACTAATAACCATGTACCATAAGAAAAAAACACTCAAAAGAGACTATATATAAGTCCAGTAATGGTCTATGGGTGAGGAGATTACCTAAAAATACTAGCCTTCACTGCCTCTATGGATCAATAAAGAGCACACAACATGTGTTCTTAGAACACAATATGAGAGATATTATGGGTTTTCCAAAATAAAATCCTTCTACGTGCCATATGAAGCTCATGATTCCCCATGGAAACCCATAATATCCTTCAAGGGGGACTTAATAATCAAAAAGTCATTTTAAAACATATAAATAATAAGAAAATGGGGAAATAAAAAAACCAAATAAATGGCCTACCTCATGGTGAGAATGTCAAATCTCCAAGGCTAACTCTACAATATACCAACACCCTCATGCACTAGCCTCACATGACCTGAAAGAAACAATTATTTATAAACATTGATAATTAATTATTCAGAATTAAAAAAATATACATAATTTCCTAAAATCTTGCTGGGATGTATTAAGAAACCAAAACTACATCCAACATCCCCAAGAATGCTCATGAAACACCCCTAACATCAAACTAGAAAAAATACCAAACAATCTAAACTTTATTACATATAAATTCTCACAATTTAATTTAAACCCATAGAAAAATTCGACATGCATAATGCCTTCAATGAATGAATAATTGAAAGTGTGTGTTCATAAAAATGGGATGTAATATCACTAATACAAACCAAATCCCCATCACAATCAACTGATTCTACCATGATCCATTGAGAAAAACATTGATACATTAGGCTAAATCCAAAAAAATGAAAAACAACCAAAAAGATGAAGAAATAGGATATAAGTAGGAGAATCAAACATCAACTCAATGAAGAAACACCCAAAACTACCCTATTTAAAAGGGGGTCAAAGGTAATGAAGGGGGATAAGAAATAGTGGTCTTGATGCATAGAAAATGATAGAACTAAGGGAGGGAGAATAAAATATTGAGGTGGGAATGGGTAATTTATCTATTTTTTTAAAAAAAATTGGTAGGTTACACGGCGTTTCCACACATTTTACCAAGATGTGTGGAAAATATATGGCTAGAACATCCTCAGAAAACCCTCTCACATGGTTTGGATACATGGTTTACCAAACTATGAGCAACCATACAAAATTTAATTATAACCCCTATACAACACCTTGCACATTTTCTATACAAATCTTCTTCTATTGAACACTAGCATTGGGCCTCGAGCCTCTCTATAATATCCATGGTTCAATATCTGAACCATATGCACTACATTTTGAAAAACGTTACTGATTTGGTTTTAAACACCACATTCCTTAAACAATTTAAAAACCACAAATTAGAACTCCTTTAGCCATCTCCCCCAAAACTCTCGACCACATCCACTCATAAACCACTAATCTGACTCACTATTAGATCATACCAAATCCAACCTCATTCCTGACAATGACATCTATACTCCATATAACCCCACATATAAATTACAAATATATTATTATACATGAAAATAGACACACATGGATCCACCTATGCTTCAACATTCTGATTCCACCCCAATAAAAGAACTAACCTATATTAATGATGTTTTTTCCACCACCAAAATGGTTGGGCATAAATGACCTACTCACACCTGAGTGCCAAAATGTAACTAGAAACCACTTTCTATTCCTGAATTACCAAGAATGAAATCCTCCTTGAATAATGACCCTTCCATGGTGAGGATAACATTTGTTAACAGCCAATGATGTCCTCCCTGGCATATAGATTACCATATACCACTCCTTGAGTGATGACATCAACAGGTCCACCACTACAGCATGGATCAGGCTCCTTTAATACCTAAAGTACTCTTAACAAACTCTCACATGGTTTATACCATATACTCACAAAGCATTTGGAACTACACACAACAAGAATGCAAAATCCGTCAATCAAATGACACTTTTTATTGAAAAAAAACACTCAAACTGTCACTCTCCTCACCAAGGTTGAGTGATACCATAAGAACCGTTGGTGGATCTACCACACCATCATACTCAAAATTACCTCACGCCAATGGGTGCACACTACAATACAACCTAATTACAAAACTAAACTCATTCACACATGATTCATATCTTATCAAGCCTATTCTAACATACTAAAACCACAAAACATCCTTTTCACACATGTTAATCCTATAATTCCGAAGCACCTTCATTACTCCTCTTAAAAAAGGAGGTATATCACCCATAATACAAGGTAAAAAACAACCAACCACATACTTGGAGTCATCCAAACCCTGATCATGTACTCAAACTCTCACCACACCACCAGAAACGCATCAATTAAAGCCTATAATCCCACCAAAACATATCCTTTCAAACCAACCTCAATACAATGAGCACTCCCAATGCTCCAAAACTCAAAACCACAAAATCCCAAGACTTATACACCATCTATCAAGTGTATCACACCCTTATTAATCCAAAAATAATAATTAAATTCCCACTTGAACACAATATGGTCTCAATGCATCCCTCTATTAAGGGACTAGATCACCATTACTAGAGATCATATTTCCATGTAATCCATGTGACTTATACTATGAAGAAAACACCCATTGTTCAGTGCATTAGAATAACACGAAGAAGATATATAGGAAAATGAAATATATGGTATTTTTGATACTATAAACCAATGAAACTCTATATTCAGGGAAACCATACATAGATAGGCACATGTTATATTAATTTTATATGACTAGAATGATGTATGTACATAGTCCACTTGTCTATGGTCCAAGATACAAAAGCATAAATCAATAAATGTAATGCATCAAAATAGACACAAATGAATAGTAAAACTATAAAAACAAGAAAATAATAATCAAATCACCCTGGTAACCAAGAAATACTTATGGAATAGTGTTTACGACACACCAATATAAGGTACATCACAAGCTCTGGCACATTTCTAAACAACCTATCTATTACCTCCCAAAATAGTATGATAATAAAAATCATTGTTAAAATTTTGTAATTAGAAATCATGGTTTAACATAGTATTCCACCCAATTTATCACACCAAAATTCCTCAAGCACACCTCCCCATACGTGAGAGGATTCCAATAATGGAATGGTCCTAATCAATACAATATAGAGACTATTCCCTCGAAATAGAGTGTAATAACAATATAAAAATAACAAAACACATCCACAATAGTAACTATCTATAAAAATCAATGTACATAACATAAATAACTAAAATGAAATCATTTTATAATAAATTGAATGCAATATATTGACTCATAGTCATGATATAACATATTAGATAATTACCCATTGAGCTAACATGATATACAAAACAAAAAAGGATAAAAATAAACGAGGATTTACTATTGTTCCCATTTCGCACCTCCAAACCAATATCCATCATCTTTAGAGGTTATTCAACCTAATCCTTAGACACTATTTGAGTTTCAATAGTTAATATTACAACCCTAGGACTTGGATCATTCTATTGTATCTTGGGGTCAATCTAAGAGCACATATAAGATCTTCTCAAGCACTGAAGTTCCCATACAGGGGTAATAAAATAAGTCACAGCAGTTCGCATCCAATAGTGGTACCTAACATATGATTCTATAAAAAGTACATGCACATGTGATATTACTAACCTAGTAAAATCATAAATACTATAATAAAAATAAAAAATTGAATAGATCAATAAAAAATCCCATTAATAAAACAAATAAATATACCAAACCCCATTAATCCTCATGTTCTATGCCCACTGAGATGAAAGAAGCTTGAGTTGGCTAGATCTGAGACTTAAAGCCCAGTAATAACTATTACACAGAACAATAGGCACATACTATAGACCAAAAAGGTGCCCCATGAAACAAATATACTAACATGAACAAATATCAGACCATGTGATACCTCTTTAAGAATATAGGATAACTACAGACAATATTATTGGGTTATAGAATTCTAATGGAATGATAAAAACTGGTGAAAAGAGCTCTATGCCAACCTAAAAGAATATTTTACTATCCCTATAGTCCTATAAAACAAAATGAGGAAAATAATCCATCCCAAGAGTGCTAAAGAATCTATTAATACCATAATCCATCCTAAGAGAACTTAATAATTTATGGGCTACAGTCCATCATATTAGCACACTCAGACTAACTGGGAAACATTCCTCATCTAAAAAACTATTTAGAGAAGGGATTTCACTCACAAAAATCTTCTATTAGCTCATTGAGATCAGTTTAACACAACTAATCGGGTTTTAAGGCTTAAAATTGCCTTGGGGTTTCAGTTGAGTTTCTAGAATGTTGGACCCTTGAAAGTACATTTCAGGAAAGCACAGAAAGAGTTGCATGGTTTTCAAAAAATGGGCAGCCTCCCTAGGGAAATTTTACAGACCTCTATTAGTACTAGATATGGTCTATCAAACCATTTATTTGGGATTACATGGTTGTTTGAAGCTTATGTAGTTTTTATCATTGGGAATTTATAGAGTTTGGAAAATCGGGTGACTAGCCTATGCATGTGTGGTGCTTATGCAGAGAGCACCATATAGTCGGTGCATGGTTAGCCAAACTGTGCATCCAAACTATGTTTCACATTTATTTGGGTAAAATTATAAAACTTCTCCTCCTTATATTTATTTTTTTACTCCTTTCTTCCTCATTTCATAAAGTTCACGATGGATTCTCCTCTCATTTTTTTCTCACCTAGTTATTAAGGGATCTCCTCTTTCCCCACTCTGATCCAAGAACCATCAATTTTGTTGGAAGAACATCAGTAATACCTTTAATCCCCTTTCTTCTATTTCTAATTTATCTTTCCACAAGGAACACTAAATCTATGTGATCTCTTTTACCATATTTTCAAGGAAGTTATATAAAATGTCAATTTATCTTAATTTTTCTTGAGTTAGAGGATAATATCATATGAGAAAGAACCTAATAACCTAAGGTAGGTGGTTCCTATCTTTCTAAATTATCTTATAGGTGATTCAGGGGTGATTTTTATATATTTCATTTGGGTTTTCTAAGGGAGAACCAAATTAATTAATTTTTTTCTTTTAAATTTTTCCAATGATGATATGGGATGTCTATGGGCATGCTCTTACTATAAAATAAATGGTTAATACATGTAAGGGGATTGGATAGAAAATTTCCATTTATGATAGGTTTATAATTTAAATTAATTTTTTTATATTGTTTGTTTGAGTTACACGGGAATGTGACAGGCTTGTCTCAAAGATTGAGTTGAGGTTGGTAACTTGGACTGAGGTGATATGGATCATTAGGTTGTGAGTGGCCCAGGATACATGGGGTGATGATGATTACCAAGTTGAGGTGACAAGATCTCCATATTATGGTAATGATGTATTTAGGATGAGGGAAAGGCATGCATGATTTGATATTTGTTAACCATCATGATATAGTGACATGGTTTTAGGGGAATGAGGTGATAAGATGATGTGGCTTAGGTATGTTTTGGAATTTCCTCTCACTGATGTTTTCTAGCATGCTATTGGAGTCATGTGCATACAGATAGGACTCATATGACGTGGTTCTGAACACTCATTATGGGTGGATTACCCCATAGATCATGAAACATAGGGGATGGTGTTGACCATAAAATATGATGGGGGTACTCAAAATATAAAGTAACATAAATGGTGATGGACCATAGTTTGATGGTGTTGAGACCATCAGTTGGGGGATGAGGCTCATCTTGACACTTGAGGCCATGGGATGGGATTAAGGGGGGATGAATTTCTCCCTACCTCGGGACGTCGGTCTTAGATCCAAAGGTGTAGATTTTTTGAAGGACATATATCATCGTTCCTCAAGATTCCAAGCTTCAAACCGATGGTGAATTTCTGAGCAAAGGTTTAAAGGCACATGGAATATATGGGGATTCCATAAGAATGTTGGGTACTTTATTGATGAAATGTGATGTTTCATAAGGAAAATGGTGTGGTCACATGATTATATGTGGAGCCCAAGGGTTCACCTAGTATGAACTTTTTTAGGGGATTCCTTGGGAAATAATCCATGGATCCTTGCCACTACAAATATATATATGTAGACACATCCTGTGTTCCATATATATATTTTGGGGAATGTGTTTCAACTAATATTAGTGATGGTCCCTTAGATATGTGGGTAGATTTTATTTCTTTGAGATTAGGTAAGGGATCAAGCTCAATAGATGAACCTTAGTGATCGAGTTATACCTCTTAGCATGGTACGGATTGAAATGGACCATGGTAGTTCCTATGCATCATCTAGAGTTTCTTTTTTTGTTCTTTATGCTTATTATATATGTAATGATATGTTTTTCCATGGTTGAACATGATTATCTATTTATTTCTTAGATGACATGTTGTTTTTTTGTTATCTACAAATGGTATGCTTAAGATTTTTTATTATTTATCTGCTATTATTGAGTATACTTATGTTGTATTATCATCCTATTCTACTGTGTTATATACATATGGACCTTTATTATTATCACAATCTGATGGTATAGTCTCCCTACTATCACCTAATAAAACCCTCACTACTATTTGGAAACCTTTGGTGTACATGGAGGAGTGCCTAAGGCTTAGTGGCCAACTAGCCTGAAGCGCTGTTTGAGTGGTGATCTCGGTCCGGTCACTACACTTGGAATAAGTGGGAAACATTCCTTAGCTAACACACTATTTACAATAGGCCTTTCACTAAAAAAGATCATATATTATCTCCCTAGGACTTTTTAACACAACTAGTTATCAAATAGAGTAAAGAACCATATCAATATTAGGTCTAAATAAAAATCAATTAAAATCCCAATGGTCACCTACTACATATAATACATGAGAAAAGTATCCCCAAATAACCCCTTAAATGAGACATAGAGTGAAGGGTTTACAAATTACTACACCCATCATTATCATCACATCCACAATGGCTCTCACTTACCTTATTAGGGCCCCAAATAATTAGGTTTAAAGTCCCTTGAATTTTATCATGAAATAGAACACCCAACAGTGGTCTCCTCTAACTCATTCAAGATCTTGGTTCAAGCCCATATCATGAAAACCTAAAGAAGTAAATAGTACCCCACAATTGATCCTTGATCAATAGTGTAACTACAAGAGAATCCCATGGGGTCTCTTATATATCGTCAAAATTTAAATCAATGGCACCAAGTTATACTTAAAACCCCATGGTGTGACCTAAATCCCAAAACCCCTATCAAATCTAGAACTTGATAAAATTCAATATCCCGCTGATAAGTGCAATCCATGAGGTTCCATTAGACCCATCTCAATGTTAACATGATGGTACCCTACCATACCTAGAACATCATAGTGTTTCCCCACCCCAATAGATCTATATAAATTAATCTTCAACCAACTAGTCCCAAATTCTAAGAGACATCCCAATAATTAGATCCAAGATACTACACATTCCTTCCTTTTAGAATCTCTCTGGTGAACCCAAAATTAATCCCCTTGCCATTCCCTTCCAATTCATCCATCAAAATCAATACTAAATGAAGGGTCTCATTTCACTCCACTCACTAGGAGGATTCAAAATTTAAATCCATAATAGAGGCTTCCTAGCGAACCATTTTCAAACCAAGGCATCACACCACAACCCCTAATCTCTCATGGTTCACAATATCATGTCCCACATAGAAAGAAAAACTCAAAATGGAATATATATATATATAAGTCCATATATAACCCAAGTATGAGTTCAATACCCAAAAATATTCCCATTAATTAACTCTACACAACACTAAAGAGCACGTAGCCTATGTTATTAGACCAAAATATAATAGGGAGGGTGTTTTTTTATCATAAATCCCTATATGAGACATCCAAAGCCCAAAAATCCACAAACCAACCCACAAATAACCTAAAGGGACTCTCAAAAATCCACCATTCATTGTAAAACATATTAACGATTTTTAAATTATGAAACAATAACAAAACCCAATGATCGGACTCCCTTGTAACGCCCCGACCCCAGTTACCCAGATTCGGTGCATTATTTTAATACATTGGCATGATTACAAGGAATCAAGTCCTGAATGACCGATCAGTTTAGCAGTCTGGGAAAATAGATTACATACATGAACATTACATTACACTTTCTAACATACAACACAACCTAAATAATCTTTTGAGAATGCCATTATTCCCTTATCATAACCTTGCATCTTAATCATAAAACACTTCTTGGGATCCTGGAAAAAATAAAACATAGAAAGGGGTGAGATCAGATGCTTAGTAAGGGTAAATAATTTAACAGAAGCTATAAAATTTTCAGGAAAGATGTGTAATAAAAACAACATCCTTTTTAAATATAAACTTGAACATAATATGGTAAAAAAATAAATCAAACATTACCATATAAACATGCACATGGATATTCTACTAATCAAATAATCACATGTAATAACTAATTTCATAATGAGGGAATTCATAATGTCGAACTTTAATTTTTTTTGTCAAGGCCTCGTGCCAAGACCTAAGGGCTAACTATAACCGGAACCCAACCCGAAGAGCCTCTGTAACCAGACTCTGACCTAGAGTGCCTCTAATAACCAGACACTAACCCAGAGTGCCTCTAATAACCAGACACCAACCCGAAGTTCCTCTAATATCCAGACACCAACCCGGAGTGCCTCTAATAATAGGACACCAACCCGGAACATACTAGTCCAACACATTCATCTTAAGAAAAGGTTGAGATATAAAATAAACATTCATATTAAAACTAACCTACGAAATTTCAAAACATTAACCATAAACCATGAATGACATAAAAATAACTCATCCACAGTTAAACATATCACAAAACATTCAATACAAAATAAAAGTTTTGTATCGTAATAAATCAACTTAAAATAAGCTTAAAATCTATCAAAGGATGTTGAAACAGATGAAATCATAACTATTTGAGAGAAATATGTATTTTTTCAAATCATTTGAAAATCATATAATTATATAGAAAACCATTATTTTGAAAATATCATTATAAGCTTGTGAGGGAATCTTAAAAGGTGTAATAATGGCAGAGAATATCCGTACCCACCGTATAAGTTAAAAAAACATTCTTACCTTAATTTTGTCGAAAAGGTTATAAAGCACCTTATTTGGAAAACAATGGAAACATTCTTTTCAAAACATTTTATAAAAAGTAAAAAAAATGGTATAAATTACATTAACCCATTGTCTAGTAAATAGTAAAAATGTTTTGAAATACATTTTTAAGAAACATGGATGTGGATGATAAAGATGTCCCATTAGATAATTACAAATAAACAACCTTGGATAATAAAAAGATTGTGAAATTAACCCTTACCTCGTTGTAATGAATTGAGTCGTATGAACAATAGTCAATAACCACCAAATGAATCATATAATATCATGAATATAAAGAGGATCATGATAATAAATATCAAATGGAAGTACACAATACACCACATGCAATAAATAAGTGGTGAAAAAAAGAAATATCACTGAATTAAAAGTGAGATAAGAAACCCCTTACCTTGCACTTTCCTTTAGTCGAGGGTACGCTTAGCCTCCTCTTCTTCGGGTTCTTCCTTTTAATTTGATCAAAAGGGCTCCTTAGGATGGATTTATGATCAAACTAAGGCCTCTAGGTTTAAGGGAGGATAGTTGAGAGGGTATTTGGGCAGGGTTTGGCCGAGCCAAATGGCTTAGAAGGTGTGAATTAGAGAGAAGGGGGAGTTCCCTTTTATAAGAGGGGTGAGGGGCACCTTAGAAAAAACTTAAAATATTATTTTATAATAAATTCATATTCGTTTTATAATGGCTCAAAAGTATATTATTTAAATTATAAGGTGGGGATAGGTTGAATTCAACTCAAACAATAGGTTTTAGACCATTTTAGGTTACCATTTTAACCTTATCATTTAGATTTAACTCTAAGTTAAATAATTTAACTTTTACCGTGTCTTCTTGTATTCTTACACTATATGGTTAATAAACATACTATATACTTCCAATAGAACCCCAATTGGTTCATTAATTTCATATATATATTATTATATAAGTCTTTTGGACAAACCTTATATTTTTAGAACTATTATATCAATTAATAATATAATATTTGTTTAAAAAAACTATTTTATGTCGATTTTGACACTATTTGGTATTTGTTTTTTTGATAAAATAATAACAACATGATTACTTCAAAAAAAATACATTGAATCAATACTAACATGTCATATTCACCTAGAAAATTCGTGGATGTCATAAATACATTGAAATTATATTTATTTTAATATTTATAATACCATTTATTTTATTCTTTCATGAATAAGGTAATTACAACATCATCATTGTTTCATAAATAAATTTATTTATTTAATTTCTAAAAATAATAAATGAAATACCATGATGTATTAAATATCTTTATCTTTCTAATGAATATTTATAATTGAATTTATCTTATGTATAAACCTATATTAAAAATGTTTTAGTTATTAAACTTTGATTTTAACTCTTTTAACTCTTCTTTGAATTAAATAATAATAAATGTCCTAATCTTATCCAAGTGGACCTAAACGATAATATTTTATTCCTAAGGTTGTTTTTGGTCGATATAAACTTGTCCAAGAGAATTAGGACATGTGTGTGGGTAATATTAATATCATTTTTACCCTTAATTACACTGTTTACTTTTAACCGTGGTAAATAAAAGTAAAAAGTTACTATTCGCCAAAAATTATTTTCATCTCATTGAACCAAATTTTGCACCTTGATATTAACCATGTCTCTTGGATTTTCGAAATCCAGCTCACAGAAGCGGTAAAATTAAGTTTTATGTGAATTTGAAAAAGCTCTTGGGAGGTGGGTAAAAGACTATGAAAAGTTCAATAAAATTTTTATATATCTAAAATTATTATAAACCAACTCCAATGAATTAAATTGAACTTATATAGGTATTATGTATCTATTTTGACATTAAATAATTTAAATAAAATAAAGAATTATTTAAATAAAAATTCATTTTTAAACTATAACTCAGTGTTTTTCACTATTCATCAAAAATTAAAAGTTTTCAGAAAAATACCAAAAATTTACCCTAAGATATTTTTGATAATCCGAATTCAATAATTAAGTCTATTTTACCAAATTAAAAACATAAATGTTGCATTTGTTAATTTAAAATTAATTCCCGCTGTCAAAACAAAAAGCGTGTTTTTAAGAAACGATAACTATCAAAAGACTGACACTTGTTTATGTCCGGTTTAAATTTGAAATTATGTTCAATGACCAACATTGAATTAAATTGTAAAAATATATTCTAAATATAATTTAAAACCATTCAAATTAATAATTTATTACTATTAATTATTTCGATTAAAAAAGTTGTTTTTAATTAAAATTTAGTAATTTTCATTATTCATCAAAATATGAAAGTTATCAGAAAAGTACCAAAATTTCACCCTAAGCTAATTTTGATATTACGAATCCAAAAATGAAGTCAATTTTGAATGATAATTTGTATAAAATTTCAAAAAGCGGGTATTAATATTCATAACGGCTAGTTTGATCGGTTGTGGTGTGTGTTAGAACTCGAAGTTGCGTACAACACACGCTACTGTATTATTCAAAGATTAGCGTACCGTGGAAGCATGGGGTGTTACATTCTCCCCTCATTTAATAAATTGTGTCCTCTCAATTTATTCTCAGTATTGGAAACTTGGGTTGACGTTTAAAAATATCATAGTTGAATCCCACATCAAAAAATGAATTAATGAGGCCTCTATTTAAAATAAAGATTGGTAAGTATGAAGGTTACCGAAAATAACACATACTAGGGTTCCATTTAGGAAAATATGGATATGGCAGAGAAATTTAACCATCAATATCTGATGGAGAGTGGTAGAGATCATGGATATGAAAGGGGAAACAATCACAAAGCCATAAATTTGTGATGATCTAAGGTACCATCCAGGACAAAATTTTTGTTCTAAGTTCCTTTTCTTAATGTTGATGAATTTATTTATGATATTGGCTAAGATCATAAGGATATATAATTACTTTATAATTAGAGTTTTATCCATTAATAAATTTCTACCACAAACTCATCTTTCAATAAAAAACATAATACAACTCAAAAATACTATATTTATCTTAATCCTATAGGGTTCCAAATATAATGAATGTAAAATTCACATATCAGACCAATAAAAAAACTGCATTATACAATCCAGGGACTTCATGTAGTCTAGTGGTAGGCGATAAATCCCAATCTCACTATGGTTTTGGGTTCTATTCCCACAGCTTTGTCCGACGCGATGGGTTATCACACGGTCTGCGTGTTGTCCTTTTATAAAAATCAAAAAATAACCTTTCAAACTTAATCCATTCCAACCATTAGACTTATCCAAAATACTACTATCCAAACTCATATTCAGGGAAACCATACATAGATAGGCACATCTTATATTAATTTTATATGAATAGAATGATGTATGTACATAGTCCACTTGTCTATGGTCCAAGATACAAAAGCATAAATCAATAAATGTAATGCATCAAAACAGACACTAATGAATAATAAAACTATAAAAACAAGAAAATAATAATCACATAACCCTGGTAACCAAGAAATACTTATGGAATAGTGTTTACGACACACCAATATAAGGTACATCACAATCTCTGGCACATTTCTAAACAACCTATCTATTACCTCCCAAAATAGTATGATAATAAAAATCATTGTTAAAATTTTGTAATTAAAAATCATGGTTTAACATAGTATTCCACCAAATTTATCACACCAAAATTCCTCAAGCACACCTCCCCATACGTGAGAGGCTTCCAATAATGGAATGGTCCTAATCAATACAATATAGAGACTATTCCCTCGAAATAGAGTGTAATAACAATATAAAAATAACAAAACACATCCAAAATAGTAACTATCTATAAAAATCAATGTACATAACATAAATAACTAAAATGAAATCATTTTATAATAAATTTAATGCAATATATTGACTCATAGTCATGATATAACATATTAGTTAATTACCCATTGAGCTAACATGATATACAAAACAAAAAAGGATAAAAATAAATGAGGATTTACTATTGTTCCCATTTCGCACCTCCAAACCAATATCCACCATCTTTAGAGGTTATTCAACCTAATCCTTAGACACTATTTTAGTTTCAATGGTTAATATTACAACCCTAGGACTTGGATCATTCCATTGTATCTTGGGATCAATCTAAGAGCACATATAAGATCTTCTCAAGCACTGAAGTTCCCATACAGGGGTAATAAAATAAGTCACAGCAGTTCGCATCCAATAGTGGTACCTAACATATGATTCTATAAAAAGTACATGCACATGTGATATTAATAACCTAGTAAAATCATAACTACTATAATAAAAATAAAAAATTGAATAGATCAATAAAAAATCCCATTAATAAAACAAATAAATATACCAAACCCCATTAATCCTCATGTTCTATGCCCACTGAGATGAACGAAGCTTGAGTTGGCAAGATCTGAGACTTAAAGCCTAGTAATAACTATTACACAGAACAATAGGCACATACTATAGACCAAAAAGGTGCCCCATGAAACAAATATACTAACATGAACAAATATCAGACCATGTGATACCTCTTTAAGAATATAGGATAACTACAGACAATATTATTGGGTTATAGAATTCTAATGGAATGATCAAAACTGGTGAAAAGAGCTCTATGCAAACCTAAAAGAATATTTTACTATCCCTATAGTCCTATAAAACAAAATGAGGAAAATAATCCATCCCAGGAGTGCTAAAGAATCTATTAACACCATAATCCATCCTAAGAGAACTTAATAATTTATGGGCTACAGTCCATCATATTAGCACACTCAGACTAACTGGGAAACATTCCTCATCTAAAAAACTATTTACAGAAGGGATTTCACTCACAAAAATCTTCTATTAGCTCATTGAGATCAGTTTAACACAACTAATCGGGTTTTAAGGCTTAAAATTGCCTTGGGGTTTCAGTTGAGTTTCTAGAATGTTGGACCCTTGAAAGTAAATTTCAGGAAAGCACAGAAAGAGTTGCATGGTTTTCAAAAAATGGGCAGCCTCCCTAGAGAAATTTTATAGACCTCTATTAGTACTAGATATGGTCTATCAAACCATTTATTTGGGATTACATGGTTGTTTGAAGCTTATGTAGTTTTTATCATTGGGATTTTATAGAGTTTGGAAAATCGGGTGACTAGCCTATGCATGTGTGGTACTTATGCAGAGAGCACCATATAGTCGGTGCATGGTTAGCCAAATTGTGCATCCAAACTATGTTTCACATTTATTTGGGTAAAATTATAAAACTTCTCCTCCTTCTATTTATTTTTTTACTCCTTTCTTCCTCCTTTCATAAAGTTCACAATGGATTCTCCTCTCATTTTTTTCTCACCTAGTTATTAAGGGATCTCCTCTAACCCCACTCTGATCCAAGAACCATAAATTTTGTTGGAAGAACATCGGTAATACCTTTAATCCCCTTTCTTCTATTTCTAATTTATCTTTCCACAAGGAACACTAAATCTATGTGATCTCTTTTACCATATTTTCAAGGAAATTATATAAAATGTCAATTTATCTTGATTTTTCTTGAGTTAGAGGATAATATAATATGAGAGAGAACCTACTAACCTAAGGTAGGTGGTTCCTATCTTTCTACATTATCTTATAGGTGATTCAGGGGTGATTTTTATATATTTCATTTGGGTTTTCTAAGGGATAACCTAATTAATTAATTTTTTTCTTTTAAATTTTTCCAATGATGATATGGGATGTCTATGGGAATGATCTTACTATAAAATAAATGGTTAATCCATGTAAGGGGATTGGATAGAAAATGTCCATTTATGATAGGTTTATAATTTAAATTAATTTTTTTTATATTGTTTGTTTGAGTTACACGGGAATGTGACAAGCTTGTCTCAAAGATTGAGTTGAGGTTGGTAACTTGGACTGAGGTGATATGGTTCATTAGGTTGTGAGTGGCCCAGGATACATGGGGTGATGATGATTACCAAGTTGAGGTGACAAGATCTCCATATTAAGGTAATGATGTATTTAGGATGAGGGAAAGGCATCCATGATTTGATATTTGTTAACCATCATGATATAGTGACATGGTTATAGGGGAATGAGGTGCTAAGATGATGTGGCTTAGGTATGTTTTGGAATTTCCTCTCACTGATGTTGTCTAGCATGCTATTGGAGTCATGTGCATACATATAGGACTCATATGACGTGGTTCTGAACACTCATTATGGGTGGATTACCCCATAGATCATGAAACATAGGGGATGGTGTTGACCATAAAATATGATGGGGGTGATCAAAATATAAAGTAACATAAATGGTGATGGACCATAGTTTGATGGTGTTGAGACCATCAGTTGGGGGATGAGGCTCATCGTGACACTTGAGGCCATGGGATGGTATTAAGGGGGGATGAATTTCTCCCTACCTCGGGACGTCGGTCTTATATCCAAAGGTGTAGATTTTTTGAAAGACATATATCATCATTCCTCAAGATTCCAAGCTTCAAACCGATGGTGAATTTCTGAGCATAGGTTTAAAGGAACATGGAATATATGGGGATTCCATAAGAATGTTGGGTACTTTATTGATGAAATGTGATGTTTCATAAGGAAAATGGTGTGGTCACATGATTATATGTGGAGCCCAAGGGTTCACCTAGTATGAACTTTTTTAGGGGATTCCTTGGGAAATAATCCATGGATCCTTGCCACTACAAATATATATATGTAGACACATCCTGTGTTCCATATATATATTTTGGGGCATGTGTTTCAACTAATATTAGTGATGGTCCCTTAGATATGTGGGTAGATTTTATTTCTTTGAGATTAGGTAAGGGATCAAGCTCAATAGATGAACCTTAGTGATCGAGTTATACCTCTTAGCATGGTACGGATTGAAATGGACCATGGTAGTTCCTATGCATCATCTAGAGTTTCTTTTTTTGTTCTTTATGCTTATTATATATGTAATGATATGTTTGTCCATGGGTGAACATGATTATCTATTTATTTCTTATATGACATGTTCTTTTTTTGTTATCTACAAATGGTATGCTTAAGATTTTTTATTATTTATCTGCTATTATTGAGTATACTTATGTTGTATTATCATCCTATTCTACTGTGTTATATACATATGGACCTTTATTATTATCACAAACTGATGGTATAGTCTCCCTACTATCACCTAATAAAACCCTCACTACTATTTGGAAACCTTTGGTGTACAGGGAGGAGTGCCTAAGGCTCAGTGGCCAACTAGCCTGAAGCGCTATTTGAGTGGTGATCTCGGTCCGGTCACTACACTTGGAATAAGTGGGAAACATTCCTTAGCTAACACACTATTTACAATAGGCCTTTCACTAAAAAAGATCATATATTATCTCCCTAGGACTTTTTTAACACAACTAGTTATCAAATAGAGTAAAGAACCATATCAATATTAGGTCCAAATAAAAATCAATTAAAATCCCAATGGTCACCTACTACATATAATACATGAGAAAAGTATCCCCAAATAACCCCTGAAATGAGACATAGAGTGTAGGGTTTACAAATTACTACACCCATCATTATCATCACAGCCACAATGGCTCTCACTTACCTTATTAGGGCCCCAAATAATTAGGTTTAAAGTCCCTTGAATTTGATCATGAAATAGAACACCCAACAGTGGTCTCCTCTAACTCATTCAAGATCTTGGTTCAAGCCCATATCATGAAAACCTCAAGAAGTCAATATAACCCCACAATTGATCCTTGATCAATAGTGTAACTACAAGAGAATCCCATGGGGTCTCTTATATATCGTCAAAATTTAAATCAATGGCACCAAGTTATACTTAAAACCCCATGGTGTGACCTAAATACCAAAACCCCTATCTAATCTAGAACATGATAAAATTCAATATCCCACTGATAAGTGCAATCCATGAGGTTCCCTTAGACCCATCTCAATGTTAACATGATGGGACCCTACCATACCTAGAACATCATAGTGTTTCCCCACCCCAATAGATCTATATAAATTAATCTTCAACCAACTAGTCCCAACTTCTAGGAGACATCCCAATAATTACATCCAAGATACTACACATTCCTTCCTTTTAGAATCTCTCTGGTGAACCCAAAATTAATCCCCTTGCCATTCCCTTCCAATTCATCCATCAAAATCAATACTAAATGAAGGGTCTCATTTCACTCCACTCACTAGGAGGATTCAAAATTTAAATCCATAATAGAGGCTTCCTAGCGAACTATTTTCAAACCAAGGCATCACACCACAACCCCTAATCTCTCATGGTTCACAATATCATGTCCCACACAGAAATAAAAACTCAAAATGGAATATATATATATATAAGTCCATATATAACCCAAGTATGAGTTCAATACCCAAAAATATTCCCACTAATTAACTCTACACAACACTAAAGAGCACGTAGCCTATGTTATTAGACCAAAATATATAAGGGATGGTGTTTTTTCTCATAAATCCCTATATGAAACATCCAAAGCCCACAAATCCACAACCCAATCCACAAATACCCTAAAGGGACTCTCAAAAATTCACCAATCATTGTAAAACATATTAACGATTTTTAAATTAAGAAACAATAACAAAACCGAATGATCGGACTCCCTTGTAACGCCCCGACCCCAGTTACCCAGATTCGGTGCATTATCTTAATACATTGGCATGATTACAAGGAATCAAGTCCTGAAGGACCGATCAGTTTAGCAGTCTTGGAAAATAGATTACATACATGAACATTACATTACACTTTCTAACATACAACACAACCTAAATAATCTTTTGAGAATTCCATTGTTCCCTTATCATAACCATGCATCTTAATCATAAAACACTTCTTGGGATCCTGGGAAAAATAAAACATAGAAAGGGGTGAGCTCAGATGCTTAGTAAGGGTAAATAATTTAACAGAAGCTATAAAATTTTCAGGAACGATGTGTAATAAAAACAACATCCTTTTAAATATAAATTTGAACATAATATGGTAAAAAAATAAATCAAACACTACCATATAGACATGCACATGGATATTCTACTAATCAAATAATCACATGTAATAACTAATTTCATAATGAGGGAATTCATAATGTCGAACTTTAATTTTTGTGTCAAGGCCTCGTGCCAAGAACTAAGGGATAACTATAACCGGAACCCAACCCGAAGAGCCTCTGTAACCAGACTCTGACCTAGAGTGCCTCTAATAACCAGACACTAACCCAGAGTGCCTCTAATAACCAGACACCAACCCGAAGTTCCTCTAATATCCAGACACCAACCCGGAGTGCCTCTAATAATAGGACACCAACCCAGAACATACTAGTCCAACACATTCATCTTAAGAAAAGGTTGAGATATAAAATAAACATTCATATTAAAACTAACTTACGAAATGTCAATACATTAACCATAAACCATGAATGAAATAAAAATAACTCATCCACAGTCAAACATATCACAAAACATTCAATATAAAATAAAAGTTTTGTATCATAATAAATCAACTTAAAATAAGCTTAAAATCCATCAAAGGATGTTGACATAGATTAAATCATAACTATTTGAGAGAAATATGTCTTTTTTCAAATCATTTCAAAATCATATAATTATATAGAAAACCATTATTTTGAAAATATCATTATAAGATTGTGAGGGAATCTTAAAAGGTGTAATAATGGCAGAGAATATCCGTACCCACCGTATAAGTTAAAAAAACATTCTTACCTTAATTTTGTCGAAAAGGTTATAAAGCACCTTATTTGGAAAACAATGGAAACATTCTTTTCAAAACATTTTATAAAAAGTAAAAAAAATGGTATAAATGACATTAACCCATTGTCTAGTAAATAGTAAAAATGTTTTGAAATACATTTTTAAGAAACATGGATGTGGATGATAAATATGTCCCAGTATATAATTACAAATAAACAACCTTGGATAATAAAAAGATTGTGAAATTAACCCTTACCTCGTTGTAATGAATCGATTCGTATGAACAATAGTCAATAACCACCAAATGAATCATATAATATCATGAATATAAAGAGGATCATGATAATAAATATCAAATGGCAGTACACAATACACCACATGAAATAAATAAGTGGTGAAAAAAAGAAATATCATAGAATTAAAAGTGAGATAAGAAACCCCTTACCTTGCACTTTCCTTTAGTCGAGGGTACGCTTAGCCTCCTCTTCTTCGGGTTCTTCCTTTAGATTTGATCAAAAGGGCTCCTTAGGATGGATTTATGATCAAACTAAGGCCTGTAGGTTTAAGGGAGGATAGTTGAGAGGGTATTTGGGCAGGGGTTGGCCGAGCCAAATGGTTTAGAAGGTGTGAATTAGAGAGAAGGGGGAGTGCCCTTTTATAAGAGGGGTGAGGGGCACCTTAGAAAAAACTTAAAATATTATTTTATAATAAATTCATATTCGTTTTATAATGGATCAAAAGTATATTATTTAAATTCTAAGGTGGGGATAGGTCGAAATCAACTCAACCAATAGGTTTTAGACCAGTTTAGGTTTCCATTTTAACCATATCATTTAGATTTATCTCTAAGTTAAATAATTTAACTTTTACCGTGTCTTCTTGTATTCTTACACTATATGGTTAATAAACATACTATATACTTCTAATAGAACCCCAATTGGTTAATTAATGTCATATATATATTATTATATAAGTCTTTTGGACAAACCTTATATTTTTAGGACTATTATATCAATTAATAATATAATATTTGTTTAAAAAAACTATTTTATGTCAATTTTGACACTATTTGGTATTTGTTTTTTTGATAAAATAATAAAAACATGATTACTTCAAAAAAAATACATTGAATCAATACTAACATGTCATATTCACCTAGAAAATTCGTGGATGTCATAAATACTTTGAAATTATATTTATTTTAATATTTATAATACCATTTATTTTATTCTTTCATGAATAAGATAATTACAACATCATCATTGTTTCATAAATAAATTTATTTATTTAATTTCTAAAAATAATAAATGAAATACCATGATGTATTAAATATATTTATATTTCTAATGAATATTTATAATTGAATTTATCTTATGTATAAACCTATATTAAAAATGTTTCAGTTATTAAACTTTGATTTTAACTCTTTTAACTCTTCTTTGAATTAAATAATAATAAATGTCCTAATCTTATCCAAGTGGACCTAAATGATAATATTTTATTCCTAAGGTTGTTTTTGGTCGAGATAAACTTGTCCAAGAGAATTAGGACATGTGTGTGGGTAATATTAATATCATTTTTACCCTTAATTACACTGTTTACTTTTAAACGTGGTAAATAAAAGTAAAAAGTTACTATTCGCCAAAAATTATTTTCATCTCATTGAACCACATTTTTCACCTTGATATTAACCATGTCTCTGGGATTTTCGAAATCCAGCTCACAGAAGCGGTAAAATTAAGTTTTATGTGAATTTGAAAAAGCTCTTGGGAGGTGGGTAAAAGACTGTGAAAAGTTCAATAAAATTTTTATATATCTAAAATTATTATAAACCAACTCCAATGAATTACATTGAACTTATATAGGTATTATGTATCTATTTTGACATTAAATAATTTAAATAAAATAAAGAATTATTTAAATAAAAATTCAGTTTTAAACTATAACTCATTGTTTTTCACTATTCATCAAAAATTAAAAGTTTTCAGAAAAATACCAAAAATTTACCCTAAGATATTTTTGATAATCCAAATTCAATAATTAAGTCTATTTTACCAAATTAAAAACATAGATTTTGCATTTTTTAATTTAAAATTAATTCCCGCTGTAAAAAAAAGCGTGTTTTTAAGAAACGATAACTATCAAAAGATTGACAATTGTTTATGTCCGGTTTAAATTTGAAATTATGTTCAATGACCAACATTGAATTAAATTGTAAAAATATATTCTAAATATAATTTAAAACCATTAAAATTAATAATTTATTACTATTAATTATTTCGATTAAAAAAGTTGTTTTTAATTAAAATTTAGTAATTTTCATTATTCATCAAAATATGAAAGTTATCAGAAAAGTACCAAAATTTCACCCTAAGCTAATTTTGATATTACGAATCCAAAAATGAAGTCAATTTTGAAAGATAAATTGTATAAAATTTCAAAAAGCGGGTATTAATATTCATAACGGCTAGTTTGATTGGTTGTGGTGTGTGTTAGAACTCGAAGTTGCGTACAACACACGCTACTGTATTATTCAAAGATTAGCGTACCGTGGAAGCGTGGGGTGTTACATTCTCCCCTAATTTAATAAATTGTGTCCTCTCAATTTATTATCGGTATTGGAAACTTGGGGTTGACGTTTCAAAATATCATAGTTGAATCCCACATCAAAAAATGAATTAATGAGGCCTCTATTTAAAATAAAGATTGGTAAGTATGAAGGTTACCGAAAATAACACATACTAGGGTTCCATTTAGGAAAATATGGATATGGCAGAGAAATTTAACCATCAATATCTGATGGAGAGTGGTAGAGATCATGGATATGAAAGGGACAACAATCACAAAGCCATAAATTTGTGATGATCTAAGGTACCATCCAGGACAAAATTTTTGTTCTAAGTTCCTTTTCTTAATGTTGATGAATTTATTTATGATATTGGCTAAGATCATAAGGATATATAATTACTTTATAATTAGAGTTTTATCCATTAATAAATTTCTACCACAAACTCATCTTTCAATAAAAAACATAATACAACTCAAAAATACTCTATTTATCTTAATCCTATTGGGTTCCAAATATAATGAATGTAAAATTCACATATCCGACCAATAAAAAAAATGCATTATACAATCCAGGGACTTCACGTAGTCCAGTGGTAGGCGATAAATCCCAATCTCACTATGGATTTGGGTTCTATTCCCACAGCTTTGTCCGACGCGATGGGTTATCACACGATCTACGTGTTGTCCTTTTATAAAAATCCAAAAATAACCTTTCAAACTTAATCCATTCCAACCATTAGACTTATCCAAAATACTACTATCCAAACTCATAGTCCAAAATTTATAAGGAAGTTAAACATAATGAAGATCCTTTTTTCCATGTAATAACATGTGAACACCTTCACCATGTATTATTTTAAAACATGGTGACATCCTGAATTACCATAAAACCTTATTGATTACATTCATGCTCCCTTATTCTTTATAGAATACTAGATATACTATTTCTATAAAAAATGTTGTAAACTCCAATGATGAAAAATAATTAATCAATTTCAAGGTATTCTAGAATATCCAATATAATTTACCCAAATCAACCATATCTTATTCCAAAATCAGTACCTCAATATTAGGACCATATTAAGGTTTATCTTTCCTTCAACCATGTAATTTCCAAAACATTTGAATCACTGTAGAGTCAATTTTCTTAGTACAATAAAATCTAAAATCCTCAATGAAATAGTACTACAGTACAATCCTTATTTATTTCCAGTACATCATTGATACAACACTTCAGTGAAATAATTCCAAAACAACATAAGATCACTATTCATTCCACTTCATCTGTGGTAGTATCTTAACTTGATTTTTATCCAATAGATTCATTTGAAGAATAGTCTGAGGACTGGGACATTGGTTCGCGTAGTGTCCAAACTCCATGTAGATGATTCATTGTACATTTGAAACCTTTTTTTTACACTTGTAGTCATGTACTTGGTGTCATTTTTCTCCACACTTATAACATACTGCCATTCCCTTCAAGCATTTTCCAAGGTGATTCTTTCCACAGTTATCACATATGGAAAAATTCTTCTTTCCCTTCTTCCCTTTATCTATCCTTCTCTCTACCATCCTTTTCTTCTCTGGCTTCCCTTAAAAGCCACAGGACTCCGAAAATTATTTACATATCTTATCAACACATGATACTATTTCTTCATATGATGATAATACATGGGAGACTATTTCCCTTCTAAATTCTGGCTTAGGACCATGAAAGATATAATCCTTATTACTATTTGGATCATGTGTATTACTGGAGTTCTCATTCCTTTTACTAGGCACCATTTATAAACAATGGAATACACTGGATTAGTTTATGAATAGAAATTCCTAATCCCAAACTTGTAAAACACTTAACATAAATTAAACAGTTTATGGATATAATCCATAATCAAAAAATTTCTTCTTTGAGGAAGTATATACCTATAAAACCGTCATAATGGTTGGTAAATAAAATGAGAATTATCCTAAGCATATCCCCAGGAGTGTTGTAACCAAGAGTGCAGCAAGGCCCGTTGTCGTGCACCAGTTCCCGTTCGAGTCTAGCTCAAAGCGGTGTTTTTGGGTTTTACCCCTAGGTACATCTGTTCCAGAGCTGCCTCTACCTGCTCGTATCCAGAGAGGGATGTATTGCTCATAAAACTCACAAAATCTCTACAATACCAAAATTCTAGGACGTTATTCTATACTAATCCTCAAAGTCCATATTAGGTCTATGTGATCTAATCAAAGTTTATCTAAATCTACCTTCCAAGGTTGGTACTAAACTTCCTCTGATACCAACTGTAACACGTCGACCCCAGTTACCCAGAGTCGGTGCATTATTTTAATACATTGGCATGATTACAAGGAATCAAGTTCTGAAGGACCGATAAGTTTAGCAGTCTTGGAAAATAGATTACATACATGAACATTACATTACACTTTCTAACATACAACACAACATAAATAATCCTTTGAGAATTCCATTGTTCCCTTAGCTTAACCCTGCATATTAATCATAATACACTTCTTGGGATCCTAGGAAAAATAAATCATAGAAAGGGGTGAGCTCAGATGCTCAGTAAGGGTAAATAATTTAGCCGAAGCTATAAACATTTAAAGAAAGATGTGTAATGAAAACATCATCCTTTTTAAACATAAACCTGAACATAATATGGTAAAAAAATAAATCAAACATTACCACATAAACATACACATGGATATTCTACCAATCAAATAATCTCATGTAATAACTAATTTCATAATGAGGGAATTCATAATGTCAAACTTTAATTTCTTTGTCAAGGACTCGTTCCAAGACCTATGGGCTAATTGTAACCAGAACCCAACTCGAAGAGCCTCTGTAACCGGACTACAACCCGGAGTGCCTCTAATAAGCAGACACGAACCCGGAGTGCCTCTAATAACTAGACACCAACCCCGAGTGCCTCTAATAACCAGACACCAACCCGGAGTGCCTCTAATAACCGGGCACCAACCCAGAACATACTAGTCCAACACATTCATCTTATGAAAAGGTTGAGATATAACATAAACATTCGTATTAAAACTAACTTACGAAATGTAAATACACTAACCATAAAACATGAATGACATAAAAATAAATCAACCATAGTCAAACATATCACAAAACCTTCAATACAATATAGAAGTTTTGTATCATAATAAATCAACTTCAAATAAGCTTAAAATCCATTAAAGGAAGTTGACATAGATGAAATCAATACTATTTGAGAGAAATATGTCTTTTTTCAAATCATTTCAAAATCCTATAATTATATAGAAAAACATTATTTTGAAAATATCCTTATAAGCTTGTAAGGAAAGCTACAAAGGTGTAAAAACGACAGATAATATCCTCACCCACCGTATAAGTTAAAAAAACATTCTTACCTTAATTTTGTCAAAAAGGTTATAAAGTACCTTGTTTGGAAAACGATGGAAAGATTCCTTTCAAAACATTTTATAAAAAGTCAAACAAGGGTATAAATGACATTAACCCATTGTCTAGTAAATAGTAAAAATGTTTTGAAATACATTTTTAAGAAACATGGATGTCAATGATAAAGATGTCCCAGTAGATAATTACAAATAAAAAACCTCGGATAATAAAGAGATTGTGAAATTAACCCTTACCTCGTTGTAATCAATCGAGTCATATGAACAGTAGTCAATAACCACCAAATGAATCATATAATATCATGAATAGAAAAAGGATCATGATAATACAAATAAAATGGAAGTACAAAATACACCACATGTAAAAAAAAAGTGGTGAACAATGGAAATCTCACGGAATTAAAAGGGAGATAAGAAACCCCTTACCTTGCACTTTCCTTTAGTTGAGGGTACGTTTAGCCTCCTCTTCTTCAGGTTCTTCCTATTGATTTGATCATAAGGTATCTTTAGGTTGGATTTCTAATCAAACTAAGGCCTCTAGGTTTAAGGAAGGATGGTTGAGAGGGTATTTGGGCAGAGGTTGGCCGAGCCAAACGGCTTAGAAGGTGTGAATTAGAGAGAAGGGGGAGTGACCTTTTATAAGAGGGGTGAGGGGCACCTTAGGAAAAACATAAAATATTATTTTATAATAAATTCATATTTGTTGTGAAATTTGTCGTTTGAAGGTGAAGCGAAGAGAAAGTGCATAGAGATGTCAATTGCTCGGGATGATGATGGTGATGTAAAATGTCTCAATCACAATAGAACAAGAAAGAAAGAACACAAGTATATGGTCACATAAAATCACCCGCACATTTCCATTATCATGCCACCGTATTTATAGATTACAAAAGGGTTGATCCAGTGGAAAAAATTAATTCCAATATAATGGTGGGAATAAAAACGTTTTGGCCATATGAAGAGACATGATGGGTAATGAATAGACCTCATTCATTATGATTTATGACATCCACACCATTAATTATAATTCATAACACTCCCCCTTGGATTTCATAATCCCATGGAATCTACTATAAATCTTCACTTAAAAAACCCTGTGGGAAAAACAAGTGAAGCCAAATTAAAATGATTCCATGTTATGCCGCCTCATTAAAAACCTTATCAGAAAACCTAGTGGAAAAAACTGATTAAGGGAAAAAGAGTAAAACGTTCCCAACTCCCCCTCATAAAATCATGATAGAATTTTCAGTCTTTGCATTCCAATTTTATAAATCAATTTCTAAAATGTTGAAGTTGGAAATGCCTTTGTGAACAAATCTGCGAGATTGTCACAAGACCTTATTTGCTGGACATCAATCTGACCATTCGTTTGAAGGTCATGGGTGAAAAAGAATTTTGGTGAGATATGCTTTGTTCTATCACCTTTAATAAACCCACCTTTCAACTCTGTTATGAAAGCAGTATTATCTTCATATAATATGGTGGGAATATTAATATTCATATCTAATCCACAACAATTTAGAATATGATAAATCACTGATCTCAACCAAACAAATTCTCGACTTACTTCATGAATAGAAATAAACTCATCATGGTTGGAAGAAGTCACAATAATGGTTTGTTTTATAGAACGACAAGAAATAGCAGTTCCACCATATGTAAACACATATCCAGTTTGAGATCTTGCTATGTGTGGATCAAACAAGTATCCAGAATCAGCATAACTAACCAACTTTGGTTCTGAGGATTTAGAATAAGTTAACCCCTGATCTTTTAACCCTTGAAGGTATCTTAATACATGTTTGATACCATTCCAATGTCGAAGAGTAGGAGAATAACTATACATTACCAATAAATTCACAGAAAATGATATATTAAGTCTTGTATTATTTCCAAGGTACATTAGTTCCCCTATAGCACTCAAATATGGTACTTCAGGACCGATTAGTTATTCATCATCCAATCGCGGTTTAAAAGGATCATTATCACAATCAAGAGATCGTACAACCATTGGTGTACTTAATGGATGCGATTCATTCATGTTAAATATTTGTAGGACTTTAGCAGTATAACGTGATTGATGAACAAAAATGTCATCCTTAAGATGCTCAATTTGTAATCCAAGGAAAAAAATTGTCTTTCCAAAGTCTTTCATTTCAAATTCTTTCTTCAGATATTCCACTGCCTCGGAAAGTTCATCATTAGTCCCAATTATATTTAAATCATCAACTTATACTGCAATGATAACAAATTCAGATCCAATATTTTTATTGAAGAAACATGGAAAAATAGGATAATTTTTATAACCTTCTTTAATCAAATATTTACTCAGACGGTTATACCACATACGCCCTGACTATTTTAATCCATATAATGATTTATTCAGCTTAACTGAATAAAGATCTCAAGATCCAGGATATTTTTCGGGCAAATTTAATCCCTCAAGTATTTTCATTTAAACATTATTATCAATATCACCATAAAGATATGCAGTCACTACATCCATCAGGCGTAATTCAAGTTGCTCAGTGTACAACAAACATCATGAGGTACCAAAAGGTTATTGCATCCATTACAGGAGAGTATGTTTCATCATTGTGAGAAGCCTTGAGCAACCAGTCGTGCTTTATATCTCACGACTTCATTATTTTCATTTCTTTTTCTCAAAAATACCCATTTGTATCCAACAGTCTTAATCCCTTCAGGGGTTTTCATGATCGACCCAAAAACCTCACGTTTAGCAAGTGAGTCTAGCTCAGATTGGATTCCAACTTTCCATTGATCCCAATTTGGCCTTCCACGACATTCATTAACCATTTTAGGTTCTTGATCCTCATCCATAACTTCAAGGGATAAATTGTATGAAAATGTGTTATCAACAATGGTCTCCACTCGGTTCCAACAGCTTCCAGTGTTTGTGAAATTTATTGAAATTTCCTCTTGATCATGTTCATGTACTTCTGGTACATTAACATCATCTTCAAATTCATTCATATCTTCAAAAAACATAGGTTGTTTCCCATTTCTTTGACGGGGTTTTTTATCTTTTTAACCAATTGTTCTCCCATGCTTTAGGCGCGGGTTGGATGCATTGTTGGTAATACCATCAGATTGTCCTTCGAGGACATCAATTCTTACCGGTGCATTCACAGCAGGTATATATGATTTTGTAACCTGTTTTGAATCATTGAATGTATCAGGCAATTGATTTGCTAAATTTTGAAAATTAATGATCTTTTGAACTTCAAGTTCACTTGTATTTGTATGTGGATCAAGATATAATAATGAATTTTATTTCCATGATATTTCTTTTGAAGTCGATTGATTTTCCCCATTGAGTGTTAGAAATGATTTTTCATCAAAATGAAAATCAGATAATCTTGTTGTGAATACATCTCCTATCATAATCTCAAGATATTTAATGATCGAGGGAGACTCAAAACCAACATATATCCCCAATCTCCTTTGGGGTCCCATTTTTGTTCGTTGTGGGGGTGCTACAAGAACCTATATAGCACAACCAAATATCCTTAGGTGTGAAATATTTGGTTCATGACCACAAGATAATTGAAAAAGGGAACAATCATGATAGCTTGATGGCCTTATTTGAAGTAGTACTGCTGCATTCAAAATTGCATGTCCCCATGATAAAATGGGAAATTTAGTTTTCATAAGTAATGGTCTAGCCATAAGTTGTAATCGCTTTATAAATGATTCATCTAGACAATTTTGTGTATGAACATGAGATACAGGATGTTCAACACTTATTCCCAATGACATGAAATAATTATTAAAAGCATGTGATGAATATTCATCAGCATTGTCAACCCTAATATGCTTGATTGAATAATCAGGGAATTGCGCCCTTAACATTTTTATTTGGGCAAGTAATTTCGCAAACTCCTGGTTGTGAGTGGACAATAAACACACATGGGACCATCAAGTTGACGCATCAATCATGATCATGAAATATCTGAATGATCCACATGGTGGATGAATTGGTCCACATATATTACCATGAATTCGGTCCATGAACATCGGGGATTCGGTCCCGATCTTTCATTGTGATGGTCTTATAATTAATTTTCCTTGAGAACAAGCATCACATGCGAAATTATGGGGCATAAGAACCCTTTTATCAACCAATGGATGACCATGAGTACATTTAATTATTTTCCTCATCATTATTGATCCAGGATGACCCAAACGGTCATGCCAGGAAATAAATGTGACATGGTTGGTAAACTTCGAGTTTATCATGTTTGATTCAGTTGTACAAATATTGACAAAGTACAATCCGGAAGGAAGTCTCAAAAGCTTCTCTTGAATCAATTTGTGCTCATTTTTAATGCTTGTTATGTAGAGGTATTCAACACCTCTTTCATCCATTGTCTCGATGTGATATCCATTATTATTAATATCTTTAAAACTTAACAAATTGCATCGAGACATGGGAGAAAATAAATCATTATTTATCATAATTTGTGTACCACCGACTAGGAATATTCTTGCTCTTATGGATCCTTTGATTAATTTATCACTACCGGTTAGGGTACACACAGGATCACTACCCATTTTCATGGTGATAAAATATTTCTCATGTTTAAGAATTGTGTGCGTCGTTGCGCTGTCGACGAGACAAATATATTCATCATGGAAACTATTCTCAATAGACTGATTTATATCATCCATTTCTAGTAAAGAAAATAAACATGCATACAAGGAATAAATAAAAGAAACCAAATTCAAACATGAAATATTTAAAAATATTATAAAACCATAAAACCATTGTTCATTTCAACCACAAGCATACAAAATCCAAAAATCAAACTCTGATTTTGACACGAGCATTCATGCTTGATCAATATGCTCATCACCTTTAGGGTGTGCAAAATAGTCGGAAATATAAAAGTTTGTAATATGATCATCATTTTTCAAAGCCTGGTCATCAAAATCTGCTTCCGAATTCTTTTCCTTTCCATTGATAGATTGTTTCTAAATATTAAACAAAATGCTTTGGCATACGACAGGTACGCGACCAATGCCCCTTCATGACACATCAAAAGCAGTTACTTTCATCGCTCTTTGCTTTCATCATTTGTGGTTGTTCGTTATTGGACCACTTCTGGTGGTTCCCCTTCCTCTTCTCATTTGGTGTATGACCACCTCGAACAAATGAATTTCCTCGATCTCGATTGCGTCGATTCTTCCCATGACCTTGATTAAAAGAAGTCGCATTTTCTTCAGGGAATGGACCCACACCAATAGGTTGGAATTCATGATTTCTCATCAGGAGTTCATTATTTTGTTCATCAAAAAGAATTCAAGGAAGTAATTCATAGTATTTTTTAAAACCTTTCTCGCGATATTGTTGTTGCGTAATGACATTTGAGGCATGGAAAGTAGAATATGTTCTTTCCAACATATCGTTATAAGTGATAGTATCTCCGCATAATTTGATTTTTGATGTTATTTTATACATTGAGGAGTTGTATTCACTTACCAATTTATAATCTTGGAATCTCAAATGACTCCACTCAAACCTTTCTTTGGGTAGTATTACAAGTCAAAGGTGATCATACCGCTCCTTGAGATTCTACCAAAGCACCAAAGGATCTTTCACCGTGAGGTATTCATTCTTCAGATCCTCATGGAGGCGATAGTGGAGGAATATTAGGGCCCGAGCATGGTCTTGAGAGGAAGTGTGATTTCCAACTTTAACTGCTTTGCTGAGGCTGTTTGCATCAAGGTTCATCTCCGCATACAGAATCCACGACAAGTAATTCTTCCCAGAAATGTAAAGAGGGAGAAATCTATGCTTTGCAATATTCGTCATGGGAAAATTTATCTTACCGAATGACTAACCTTTTTACTTCGCAGAGAGGTCGTGCTGATAACATGTTGTGAAATTATTCGTTTGAAGGCGAAGCGAAGTGAAAGCGTATGGCGATGTCAATTGCTCGGGACGATGATGGTGAAGTAAAATGTCTCAATCAAAATAGAACAAGAAAGAAAGAACACAAGTATATGGCCACAAAAAATCACCCGCACATTCCCATTATCATTCCACCGTATTTATAGATTACAAAAGGGGTGATCCAACAGACAAAATTAATTCCAATCTAACGGTGGGAATACAAACAGTTTTTCCATATGAAGAGACTTGATGGGTAATGAATAGACCTCATTCATTATGATTTATGACATCTACACCATTAATGATAATTCATAACAATATTCGGTTTCTAATGGCTCCAAAGTTGATTATTTAAAGTATAAGGTGAGGATAGGTCGAAATCAACTCAACCAATAGGTTTTAGACATGTTTAGGTTACCATTTTAACCTTATCATTTAGATTTAACTCTAAGTTAAATAATTTAACTTTTACTACGTCTCCTTGTATTTTTAAACTATATGGTTAATAAACGTACTATATACTGTCAATCGAACCCCAATTGGTTCATTAATGTCATATATATTATTATATAAGGATTTTTGTATAACCCTAGATTTTTAGGACCATTATATCAATTAATAATATACTATTTGTTTTAAAAACTATTTTATGTCAATTTTGACACTATTTGGTATTTGTTTTTTTGTTAAAATAATAACAACATTATTACTTGAAAAAAATACATTGAATCAATCCTAACATGTCATATTCACCTAGAAAATTCGTGTATGTCATAAAAACTTTGAAATTATATTTATTTTAATATTTATAATACAATTTATTTGATTCATTCATGAATAAGGTAATTACTGCATCATCATCATGTCATAAATAAATTTATTTATTTAATTTCTAAAAATTATAAATAAAATACCCTGATGTAGGAAATATTTTTATCTTTCTAATGAATATTTATAATCTAATTTATCTCATGTAAACCCTTATATTAAAAATGTTTTAGTTATTAAACTTTGATATTAACTCTTTTAACACTTCTTTGAATTAAATAATAAAAAATGTCCTAATCTAATCCAAGTGGACCTAAAGATAACATTTTATTCCTAAGGTTGTTTTTGGTCGAGATAAACTTTTCCAATAGAATTAGGACATGTGTTAGGGTAATATTAATTTCATTTTTACCCTTAATTACCATGTTTACTTTTAACCGTGGTATATAAAAGTAAAAAGTTACTATTCGCCAAAAATTATTTTCATCTCATTGAACCAGATTTTACTCCTTGATATTAAACGTGTCTCTCATATTTTCGAAATTCAGCTCACAGAAGTGGTAAAATTAATCTTTATGTGAATTTGCAAAAGCTCATAGGAGGTGGGTAAAAGACGGTGAAAAGTTCAATAAAATTTTTATATATCTAAAATTATTATAAACTGACTCCAATGAATTGCATTGAACTTAAATAGGTATTATGTATATATATTTTCATTAAACAATTTAAATAAAATAAATAATTATTTAAATAAAAATTCGGTTTTAAACTATAACACAATTTTTTTCACTATTCATCAAAAATTAAAAGTTTTCAGAAAAATACCAAAAATTTACCCTAAGAAAATTTTGATATTCCGAATTCAATAATGAAGTATATTTTACCAAATTAAAAACATAGAAGTTTCATTTATTAATTTAAAATTAATTCCCTCTGTCAAAACAAAAAAGGTGTTTTTAAGAAACGATAACTAACAAAATATTGACACTTGTTTATGTTCTGTTTAAATGTGAAATTATATCCAATGGCCAACATTGGATTAAATTGTAAAAATATATTCTAAATATAATTTAAATCAATTCAAATTCATAATTTATCACTATTAATTATTTCGATTGAAAAGGTTGTTTTTAATTAAAATTTAGAAATTTTCACTATTCATCAAAATATGAAAGTTATCAGAAAAGTACCAAAATTTCACCCTAAGCTAATTTCGATATTCCGAATCCAAAAATGAAGTCAATTTGGAAAGATAAAATGTATAAAATTTAAAAAATCGGGTATTACAATTCATAACGGCTAGTTTGATTGGTTGTGGTGTGTGTTAGAACTAGAAGTTGCGTACAACACACACTATTGTATTATTCAAAGAGAAGTGTACCGTGGAATCTTGGGGTGTTACATCCCTCATAGTGAAAAATTATAAGTTTTAAGAACAAATATATTATCTTAAAAAACCCAAAAAACCTTCCTTATATGAAATTATAAAAAATTATTATTATAAACATATATAAATAATTATTAAAAATTAAAAAATAGGAACAATTTTCTAAATACTCAGGTGAATCTGTCAGTTAAAACTACAAAAAAATAAACCCAAAAGGCCCGCAATACACCCCTGATATAAACTCTATTAATATCCCTAACATGTGAAACCTGATTACATATAAATACACATCATTTCAATTATATATTATAAAAAAATACATTGGGAATCATAACTTCATTGAATTTATGAGTGAAGACATGTGTTTATCATCACTGGACATCCCCTTGCAATGTCATGCCAATGCCCCAACCATACTCAATTGATTCGCTATGATTCAATGAAATCATTATTTAAACCCTTATAAATAATCACAAATCATAATTATAAACCACGAAAAAAATTAATATTGAAGGGATTGAAGGGGGTGTAAGACACCCTAGTCACGATGTATGGATGATAAGTGAAATGAATGTGGGGGTATAAAATATCATGTGTAAAAGGGTAAATTAACCCCTTTTAATAAGACTTTCTAGGCCATATGGTTTTTTACACATTTAACCGAATAGTGATCCAAACATGCAGTCATCACTACTTTAGAAATCAATATCACATGGTTTTACTACATAGTTTACAAAACTATGTTCCAATGATGAAAAAAATCACTAGAACCCCTAAAAAATACCCCCACACACTTTATTCATGGTTATTCTACAACCATGCATAGACCATGTTTCTAAAACCTAAATACCACTCTCCATACATTGTTTTCTCTAGAAACTGCATTGTTTTCTCCAAACCATAAACTAATCATCCACTATATATTTTCAATATAGAAACTAAAATAAAAACACCATAATACTCTATGTGACACATGGTTTTTACTAAACCATGCACACTAAATCATTTAATATGAAAAAAAACCCTTTCAAAAACTTTATTATACACCCTATGCTCTTGAGATTTACCCAATAACACAATCCACCTCATGTAAATCAAACCACACCCAAAAATAATTAATTAGGGGACCTAAAACTTGAAATTAAAATTGGAATCTCACTCCATAGAAATACCCCTAAATAGGTCAAAAACTAAAAAATCCTATCAATTTTATAACCCATAATGATATGGGTAATTATACGCTTGAGTGTAATTGTTGCTCCCCAGGTGATATTTCCATTTGTTGGATCTCTAGGGGATGATATAAAGAATTTTAGGTGAATACCTCGGTTGTTTTATGGTGGTCATATGTGGCACAAATCGATAGGATGTAATGTAAATAGTGTTTGGGTTCTTTGTAAGGGAGATAATGCAACACACAAATCAATACGACTTCATTATTGTGTGTGATCAATAGTGGAAACATTTCATGCATCCCATATAGAATTGAAATGTGTTATTGTGATCATTTATATATAATTTTGTGGATAACTATTTATATGAACTTTCAATGTATTGATCGGTTCCACAGTTCCCTTTCACATGTGTCAACACATATGTTTCCGACACTTTGATACATTGGGTTCTCTCTCAACCTCTTATATAGTATTATCCATGTCATCTCCAATGGAAAACGTTTCTGGCTGTGTGAACATCTATTGTTGGTTGATTTTTAAGGAATGTTTTCTTCTATAAAATATATTCTTTTTTCTCAACTTTGAAAATAAAATCCGAATAATTATACATATATTTTCCCCAAAATTTCTATTTAAATATTTTAATCCATAAAATAATTAAAATAATTATTAATTTGGGAAAATAATTACATAATCACTAAAATTTAATAATTTATATTTAAAAATTAATATCCATTAAATAACAACATCAAATCCTCCCTCACTTAGAATATTTTTTTTACTCAAGCATGATGTCTCAACACTATGAAAAAGGAACACACATTCTAACAATATTTAAAAATCAAGGATAATAAAACATAATAATTATCAATGTGGAACAAAAAATTCAAGAAACATATATAAATATTAATATAATTTCTCACATTACAATGAAACTAATTCATTTTTACTTTTGAAACTTTCCCTTTAAAAAATGAATCTTCTCAGAACTTTTATTCATATTTCTCAATTTATTATTACAAAGTATGGCACTTTTTGTTCAACCTCAATTTGAATAGATTTTCATCCATCAATTTTGGTATGACTTTAAATATAGTTATGTTCAAACCTCAAGTATATTTTCCTTACCATAAGCTTACAAAGAATTTCAAATCTCCACCTGATAAAGTCAAATGTGAAAATTAAATATAGGGACTTAACAGTAAGGATCAAAATAGTCTGAGGCTTATGTTTGGTGTGTAATGATGCTAAAACATTAAAGGATCAAAAGGTAGTAGAAAATATAATGTAAAATTCACTATACATAATGACAAGATCAATGAAAAATGCATCATCCAATAACATCACCCAAAACTTTCCAAACTCAGAGTAAGATCTTGTACTACTTAAAATCATAATGAAAGGATGCCCCATTATTATTTTATTTTAATTTTTTTTTCAAAATTTATACTTGGTATTAATATAATAATCCTCAACCAACCCATTTTATTCTCCTCACAATTCTAATTTTAATAGTTAAAAAAATAATCATTTGGGATAAGGGTGATTTTTTAGCTAACTAAGTCACAACACTATTTTCTAAAAAAATAATTTCTTTAATTTTCAATTTTATTAAATTTTTTAAAGGTTAAAAAAAGTATAATAAATTAAAAATCTAGGATAATACCCCAAAATCCAAATATAGAAGACCCTAACATCTTCTCCTATAGAAATTTCATCATTTCCACTATGGAAAACCTCTCCCCCACAAAAGAACCATTGAATAACATGAAAATACTAACAGTAAGGTTAAGAAGTAAAAATTAGGATTTTAATGCGGCTCTTCCTAATAAGGTCATTCCTGGATTCTATTTCCTTAAAATAAATATAAAAATGTAATGGTAGGTATCAATTAAAAAGGTATGAAATAATGTTTTACAATTATATTAAAAGTGAATGTGTATAATCATTTCATTTAAAAGATCTCATTAGAATTTATAAAAGGATAACATGACACATGTTTCTTTAAATATATTTTTAATAAAGATAAAAAAATTAGTTTGATAACACTCTCATGAAGGATAATATATAATAAGAGTTAATATCTCATGGAATTATTAGTAACAACAATACAATCCATATTAACTTTAGAAATTCAAATTATAAAAAATGTAATGGAACTTTCATCTATATATATTAACTAGTCTCCCTAAATAATGATTCATAAAAATGATATACCTATGCTTAAATATAATCATCCAATCCATCATATTATTTATTCAATCTTAACAATAATTAAATATAAAAAATTAAATCTTGGGATTATTTGGTTCCCATTGTATCATAAATTAGAAATTATTATTTAATCTATATCAGGAATGAAGTTTTTATCAAATATATTAAAAAATATTATAAAAATAAGGGAGAAAAATATAATATAATAAGACAAATCCTCCCATTTAGAATGATTCACTCCCTTTTATTTGCTATTTTTTGTCATTATATATCATCATAGACTTATAAAATATAATACCCAAGTGAAACCACAATTTGTGAACACATTTAGGATGAAAAATATATTGGAGGACATCTCTACAATCTCAACCAAATTATAAATCCTAAACAATATTAAAAACTATTCTCTTGGAAAGTAATTAAAAAAAATATGTTCCTTTTTAGAATTGTATTAGTTATGGTTGTTTAGCCCAACCATAACTCTTTTTATTATTATTTTAGGCTAGGAAGGATGTTAACTTTTAAGGATCAATTATGTGGAAGAGATATGATTTCTTCAAAGAGATGGGTCTTTGTCCTTTTCTTTAGATAATATCT
This sequence comes from Viscum album, assembly GCA_963277665.1. Lineage (NCBI taxonomy): Eukaryota > Viridiplantae > Streptophyta > Magnoliopsida > Santalales > Viscaceae > Viscum > Viscum album. The sequence goes on from OY728148.1 coordinate 174,478,291, forward strand.
ACCCTTGCATTAGGTATGACCTTCTTTATATCTGTAGTACCAATTCCCAAGTCTTATATTAGTCCCTAAAAATTAAAAGTGAGATCATGGGATAGCCAAATATGTTGTCCCTCCTTAAACTTCCTTGGTTTAGTCTCTCTTATGGTATCTTTAATCATTCCCATAAACCTTTTCCCCCATTTCTACATTTCACTTACTTTTTTGTCCTCAATAAAAGGTAAAATATTCCTTTCATTAAAGGAAAAAGTATCATCAACTCCAGATTTTCATTCATATTCTAGATCATTGCCCTTTTCATAATATTTTTTCAAGGCTAGATGAATGTTGAATTTTACTTGCTCAGAACTAACACTTAGAGATAATTCACTATTTTTAATATCAATCAAGTATCTTATGGTTACTTTTAATTTCTTTTCTAATATAAGGGTCACTCTCTTCATCCATATGAAGGAAAAAGAAGTCAAATTTAAAATAAAATTTATCTATTTTGACAAAAACATCCACAATCATACCTCAGGGATATATCACTATTGTACTAGCCAATTAAAGATAAACTCTGGTGGGATTTATCACCTCCATTCATAAGATTTTGAATTATGAAATTATTTTATATTCAAAATCAATCATAGATCAAAAAAATATTTATAGACATTAAAGATATAATTTTAATTAGTATAAAAAAACAACCTAGGTATTTAATTCTTCGGTAGAATAATTTACATCATATATAAGTATACTCCCATGAGTGGTCTGGTACCCAATTCTAGAATTGTTTTTGATTAAAACCATCTATTTTATAAATTTTATATAAGTGAGCATGTTATATATAGATTAATAAGATGGAATATAAATATTTAGTTTCCTTAACATCTCGAATAATTTACATCTCTTTTCTTTCAAGTTCATTAACCTCCTTTTTCTTTAAAAAAAGGTAACATTTGTTTGTAGTGTGATGGGGAATCTTACCAAAATTATTTATCTTTTTTGTTATATTTTTATTTTCTCATTTCTAATTTTCCCTCTCTTCTATTTGCTTATTTTATGTTTCTACTTATTATTCCCTTTTTTCTTCTACACATCCCTTCATGGTTTTACTACTAACAACTATGGATTGTGAAAAATTCCGTGCTACACATTATCAATGATAGATAAAAGAGATGATAAATAGGGTTAATTTATCAATTCTTTCTAAAATTAGTAATAAATGTTACCTTTATCAGTACTAAAAAAAGTGATAATAAAAGCACCCCTTTGTTAGCACTTTTTTAGCATTGTAAAGGGAATGTTTATCAGTGATTTTTTAGAATTTATAATGGGTTACCAATGTTTATGCTATTCTAGCACTGATAAAAGGTGTTTTCATAAAAAAAATTATATATCATTAAGAATAATATATTAATATAAATATAATTTATCTTAATAAATATAATTCATATAAGACTTAATGTACATTTAAATTTAATATATAAGATATTTAATTAAAAGAGGATTAAAAATAATTAAAAAATAATATTAATTATTAGTTTTATAATTATTATTGATTAACAGAAATTTAATAAAAATTTGATGATATATAAATCGAATAAATTAATGAACTATCTAAAATAAGTTAAAAACCAGACATGAACTTAAACCAACCATAATTTTTTATCTGGGTGTCCATGTAGGAAGTATCACATATCAAATTGAAGCATAAACATAATGAACTAAATGTAACGAAATAATTTTTTTTAAAGGTTAAAATGCTAGGAATACCATTAAAACAGTTTTTTTCAAGGTAACATAAGTTTTGAAGATTTTATGGAACTTCAGTCTCACATGAGAGGGTTTTCTTGTCTTTTTTCTGTGGACACATAATTTATTATCATTAATTACACTCATGTGGGTATTATAGTGTTGAACTTTTTTTTTTCAAATTTTAAGTGTTATTTATAATTAAATATATTCACATTTTTATATATTTACATATAATAAATCATATGTACAAATAAATATTTTAATATATCTTCATAAAAATGTATTTTTAAATATATAAAATGTATGGATGTAAATAATAATTATTAATTTTATTTTAAATAAAAAACTATTGATTTTATTTACTTTATAAAAATTCATTCATATATATATATATATTCAAGTGTATATATAATGTTTATATATAAATATGTTATTGTCAAAAAAATATTTATGTGAATATTCTAATATATGTAAATAACTACACACACGTAAAGGGTACTTTACACACATATATATATTTGATATATACGTATTTATATATTATTAAATATTATATAATAATAAATATATATAAACCATATAGATTAGTGGTATTTAGATGGATAAGGGTGTAGATGGCCCTATACATAAAGCCTCTCTTTAACCTTATAATGAAGCAGGGTTTGTTCCCTATACCCAGCTAGAACTTGCTAATCCTATTTACCCTTGCACTAACATTGGGAATGAAAGGAAATTTTCTGGAGTTTCCTTTAAATATTACTTCTCTAAAGGATTATTGGATGATAACCAAGCTTCTAAAGAACTCTCTAATGAGGAATCTAATGGAAGTCAAGCTACTAAAGAAATTTCTACAAAGTTTGATGTTGGTCTTCATCTATGGTGGGAAAAAAAGATGATTTCTTCTAAGTGTCTCAAAGGGAAGGTTAAAATGGTAGAATCAACATAAGTGAAATCCAAATCCAATAGGAAAACTAATTCTCAGGAGTAAGAGAAAGGTGGAAAATGAAAATCTGATTTTGTAATGGACAATTAGGAGGTTTTATCCCCTCCTAATTAGTCCATTATCCCAAAAACTTTTAAATATTCTATGAGGTCTTCCAGAAGATACCCAGATTTCATCGAATCAAAATTATTTTATTCTCACTCTCTTGAATGTGGTCATGGGGAGGATGGGTCAATGGAAATCCATTATTCATCTTTGGGTGTACTAAATTATTATTCTAGGACTTTGGATAGTGTTAAGAAAAATTATAAGGAATTTTATACTACTTATATTTAAGAGTCTATCCAGGACCTATGTTGGTGATAGATTCTACTCACAGTAAGGTGGATTATCATGTCGTTGTTGTTGTTGTTGTGGCCTTGGAATCATGGATTAATGATCATGATGAGCCAATAAAAATTTCATGGTTCTTATTAGAAAAAAATCTATGGGTTTATCACGTGTTATTGATAATGAGAGATCAAAGGATTCAAATTTGGTGTAATTCAAGTTGGAAAAACCAAACAATGTCAGTTCTCCAATGAGTTCTGCTCCTCAAATTGTTATGGATAAAATGAACAGGAATATAAGTGTGCATAATTTCTTTAAGATGATATCAACTAGATGTAGTGAGGAGGATGGACAAAAAAGTGATGGTGTTCATAGAATAGAATATGTAATGGAAATTGTTGGTTTTGGGTTTCCGTGTGATGGAGGTGGGCCATGGATATAGTTCAAGATGGGGATAAAGGGATAGAATCCTCATGGTTGGTGTGGATTCTCCTCTCACCATAGTATGAGTATTCGATCTCAAGTTACATACTTTTTTTTTTCTTTTTTTGAATTATTTTTCATGTTATAGTATTTTGTTTTCTTACATATTCCTCCTCCGTAACTCTTTTATTTGTTTCAATAAAGGGGCCTCTAAGCCGTTTCCCTAAATAAATTATATGAAAATAAATATATATTTATATAAATAAAATATATATTTCCTTTAAATATTATTTTATAATTATTTAAAATTATAATTACATATATATATTATAAAATACAATGATATGAACTGTATAGATAAATATATAAATATATATGTTTGTGTATGTAGAATATAAATATAAATATAAATATAAATATAAATATAAATGCATGTGTTTTTGTGTATGTGTTAAATATAAATATAAACACATGTACATGTGTGTGGTAAATATAAATATGTTTACATGCATGTGTGTAAATATGTGTGTGTGTGTGTGAATATAGTGTAAATACTTCATAAAATTTTATTTTTATAAATATATTGTTATCACTAAGTATATAATATAATTATATATAAATTTATATAAGTTAAATGTATTAAAATATTTTTAGAAATATATTATATAAACGTGTATACAATACATATTTAAAAATAAATTATAAAAAGGTTATATGTAAATATATATAAACATATTTTAAAAATGTAATTGAAAATAATTATATAAATATATATAATTATATGAAGAAATATATAAATAAAAAATAATTATATATATATAAAATAAATAAATAATAAAATATTAAAGAATCCTAGATGGAGTAGTGGTATAGTCATTTGGAAAAGATGGTAGAGATCCAAGATTCGAATCCAGACATGCGAGCAAAGATGAAGATGGTATATAGAAGTGATAATAAATGGTGGTGGGGGAGTTAGGTGAGTGTTGATAAATAAGGTGATGGTTGGGGCTGCATAGAACTGATAATGATAGTGTGGGATTTCTGATAAAAGTGTATTTTGTGGCACCCTTTTATCAAATAATTTTAAAAAAATAGTTTATTACTTTTATTAGAGTTTTTTATCGATGATAAAGGTTTTTTCCTTTTAAGGTCACTTAGTATTTCAGCACTTTTGGGAAATCATAAAGAATTTTTTTAGCACTAAAAAAATTTCAATATATATTAATTTCTTTATATGGTGACTACCTAAAGTTCCTTACATGGGTGGACCACTATATCTCCTGGTAGAATTCCTCTTTGACATTTCTTATGTTGATTAAAAAATTAGCCAACCTTAAATTCCAAATTATTCATGGTATCCCTCTGACCTTTTGATAAATCCTTTAACTTCTTAATTTAAGATATAGTGATTTTAAATTGTAAAAGGTCTCCTCTAAGGTATGAATTTATCTTTGAAGGAAGAGTCCTTGTTGTTCTAGGAACCTCAAAGATCTATGTTGGTACAATATAAGTTGTTTTTGTGGACTCGACACAAAAAACGTAATCCACATAATTAGTATCTTCAATATACATATCATGGGGCTAGTTCATGGATATCATTTCCTTCATATTCTTGGTCAATGATTCAATTTGTGAAACCGTCCACACATCATCATCTACCATGTGGATTCTATTTTCCATTCATCAGTATTCCACTAGATGTTATTTCTCATTATTTCATTCAAGAGGTCATATCAATCATTTAGATGATTCTTTATGATCATTCCTCAGGTTTCTGTATCAGTTATTGATATATTTTAATATGAATACCCCTTATGGAGAGTTTTAATCAATAAACACATCTCTATACCATGATGTAGACACTTCTTTAACAATTCTTTTAACCTCTCCCATGCATTATATAGTGATTCATTATTAAATTTATTCATATTCAGAATAATATTGTGAATATCCGTTTTTATCAAGTGAATGGAATGAAGATAGTTTGGAACATTCATACAAAATCATATGATGTGGTGAGTGTAGGGGTAGACATTGGATCAATCTATGGGATTTTTCCTTTAATGAGAATTTAAATATTCCAAGACTCACCACATCTATTGAAACATTATTGAATAAGAATTATCATAGTACTCAAGGAAATATACTAGTGAGTTTTAGGGCATTTTTTGGCATACCAATAAATTTAATTAAGTTTAAAATAATTTTGATTAATGTAGGATTTATTTCAAGGTGATCACCATATATCAATGGAACAAGAATTCTCGTTGAACCCCTATATTTTATAGTTGACCAAAATCCATTAACATACATATCCCTAGATCCATCCTGTATACATATTGATATTATCAAAATTCTCACTCCACTACAACCATAGCTTCCCTCTTTACACTCCTTATACTCTTCTCTAACTCATGTTCACCTTCAAGAATCTCGTTTCCTTTTCCCCAAGTGGTGTATTCATGTATCCATAGTTTGACCTGAAAATCATGTAATAAACAAGTGTATTCGTGAATAAATACAAAAATGAAAACATGTAATTATCTAAATTTCCAAACATCCATTCCCTAACAATGATGAAAAAAATTCAGTCACGCACAAGGTTTCTTTACTTCCTAGGATTGAATAGATTATGAATATTGTAAACATTGATTTATATAATAAATAACTGAGGTTTTCATGGACTATATTGTAAAACATGGTCAAACCCAAAAGGAATATATTATAAATAGTTTATAATGATTAATAATTAAATTAAATGTAATAGTGGAAGTAGAAATTAAATCAATGGGAAGACATACAAACCATGATAAATCCATGTTCATTTATTAGTGAAGAATATTTCTAAGTAACTAATCCTAGTTTTTGTCAAAATTGGGTCTAAATATTACGTTGGACTTAATTAACACTCTCTATACTAAATGTCACGACCCGCCTTCACCAAAAGGAGGGAAGGGTCAGCAGATTTCAAGGCCCTTCATTCTTTAAGTTGAAGGGGAGATAATGACCCCCGAAACCTGCCTTCAATAGGTCCCGGAGTGGAGACTAGCACCATGGGTATAGAAATTTATCACAAATGGAAGGCATTACCCTTTTTATTTTATAGGATCGAGAGATAAGGAGAAGAAAACCCAACAACACCAAGGTAGAAAGAAAAGTAAAGCCAAAAGTAAACCATTCCCACATGCATGTTTCAAATGTAAAAGCCACAAAGTGCAAAAGGTGATTACAAGGTAAGTACCAAAGGGAAAAGAAAACAACAACTGCAACTACTCCAAAGGTCCGAGCTAGTAAGGTCTTGCGTGATCCCCGAAGTCCTCCTGGAAACCTGAAAGCAGTTTTATATACGTAGGGTGAGCATACAAGTACACTCAGTAGGGAAAACCAAAGACTCTTGTGCACAAGTGGGGGAATGTACTAAAGTCCCGTGAGAAAAGGAGTAAACCAAACACCTATCAAGGTAAACTATCCACCCCAGGCCTCACCAAGGCACACTCCCCAAATAACGCATGTCAAGTAATGTATATAATAAGAGCACATCGATGTTTGGGTACCCCACGCCACTTTCCCACTGGTTATTGAGACATCCTACACATTGGACCAATCCCGCCATTCTCACCGCAGTCCCACTGCCACACCCGCCCGCACACACCTGGGCCACAACCACACGCAGTCCCACTACCGAAATCCCACCCACCCACACCTGGACCTCAACTGCATGCAGTCCCACTGCTGAAATCTCACTTGCACACACCTGGGCCACAATTGTCACATGTAACCACTCCTGCAAACACCTAGGCCAAAACAACAACCACCACGCCCGAAGACACCTGGGCTAGAAAATACGCTGCCATGCCCGAAGACACCTAGGCCTCATACCGAAGACACTTGGGAAACCATCTGCCACACACACCTGGCCAACCACCACACTACCCAGCCCAAAGGTTCTTGGGATAATAATGGACTTCAGGCCATCAAAGCCTGCCCGAAGATACTTGGGCTATCCGGGAAAGGGAGCAGAAAAGGAGCTAATAACCAGCCACTAAGAATAGTGTTGGGAAAAACACCCTCCCCATGAAATGGGGGTGTTCGGCACTAAGTGCTCAACTTGGGTGGGGTGCGAATAAGAAACACAAAGCTACAGATATATATATATATATATATATATATAGGTAGCAAGCACTCACCCAAGATAGGTTTTTCTTCAGACAGCCTACAGATCACAACAACACTCAAGTCTGAGTCATGACTCACGCTAACAACCCATTTGTCCCCTTTCTTATTTCACGTTCAGTAATAATGTTTATGTTTAAGCACTACTGGGAAACTAGTAGGCATAGGCATAAGTCCAGGAAAGTAAATAGTCAAACAACAACCAAAATGTCCACACCCGGTTCTCAACAACAGAGGATTCCACCCCAATTCGTGATATAAACAAGTAACCACCCAGATTTAAAACTCATGACCACCGAATCCATACCAATAGGAGATCCCATCCCCTCCCACATCTCCAGCAATCGGCCTGAAAGGAAAACAACCAACTACCACCACCAACACAAGTCAGGGATTGCCGCTATTTTCAGATTTAAACGACTTAACACACTCCATGATTCAAATTCCGTGTGTTATAATAGGGAGTTATCACAGAAGGGTTGATCCTAGTGCTTTCAATTTATTCAGCCGAATATACGTGATTAACCAATTCACCTTTCACAGCAGGAGTTTACAACCACAAACAAGCCATTTAAAACATCAGCAGGGTTCATTAGTGCACAAACAACGACCTCCAACAGCCTCGATTTTCAGTGGGCATAAGCCAGCACAACTCAGCAAGATGGTCATAGAATAAAAAACATCAAAATATAAAACACCATCAACGATCACAGCCCCCCCCATCTTTCTTTATAGAATTCTTTCATTATCTTTAATTAGGTCTGGTTTACCCAATCCTTCAGAATCAAAAGCACTCCCACCCCGCATGATAAACAAAAGAGAGAGGCAAAGGAGAAATTCCCTACTTGTTGATAGATGATCGACGTTTAGGCCGGGGGCGCGGAACTTTACGGATAACGATGCGACGGGCCCGATGCACCAGAAGCTGTTTGTGAAAATCCACGATCGAAGAAAGGAGAAACCACGACTAACCCTTAGTTTATAAGAGCCGAGGACGGTTGAGGTGAAAACGCGAAACCGCGTAAGGTGCGGGGGTCGTGGGTTGACCACGCGGGTCCACTCGTCATTAAAAAGGGGGTCGGGTGGTTTCAGCCGACTCATGAATTGATTAAGTATTTAATTAAAGCTCTTATGCACGTTACGGGTCATAAAAACACGCTTAAAAAAGTAAGAATATGGTTTAAAAACCTATTTGTGCAAAGGAGAGCTACTGGAAACAACTTCACAAGGCCGGGTGTCGCCAATCGGTCGCACCGATCGGTCTCACCGATCGGTCCCTCTGATCGGTCTCACTGATCGGTCCCTCCGATCGGTCTCACCGAGACACCACTTCCTTTAGAAACCAAATTTTGGAAAAGGGAAGGACCAAGAGAGTCTGGGTCATCACATCAGATACCTCTCAAACTATTCTCGTCCTCGATAATTTAAACAACCTAGAAGGGAAGGGCGGGACTGAGCAACCACCCTGAAAGATACCTCTCAAGAGTGAACCTCATCGTTAACTAAGAACACCTTCCTGTCACGAACCAAGAAACATACCATGCCAAACTGCCCGGGCATATGGGTTGGGGAGTCTCCTCCCCCATGTTAAGATATTATCTGCTTTGGGCGGCACTGACTCGCCCGCACGGGTTTAATGACATCCACCTTAATGCGTCTTGATTAGGGGTCAGGTTCTCTCTTTCCCCATAGTCGGGGCTTTTCACACACAAGGAGAGGAAGAAATACAGTACATTTTATACCCAAAAGAAAAAACATTCTATCACAACATGTACAACAAGGAACAAAACATAAAACAACTCTGGGTACTGGGTACGCATCCATGCTTCCCTCTCCCACGTACTCTCCTCAATCCCACCATGTCTCCACAACACGCGAACCAAGGGAATGGTCAACCCACGAAGCACCTTTTCCATGCGATCCTCGAGCACCACTGGTCTCTCCACAAAGGTCACGTCGTCCTCGATGTCCATCTCACCCCAATCAAGGATGTGTGAATCGTCGTGCAGATATCGACGGAGCTGGGACACATGAAAGACATCATGTATCCTTAGTAGCGGCGGTGGAAACACTAGCTGGTAAGCCACTTCGCGGACCTGCCGCAACAGTTGGAAGGGTCCGATGAATTTTGGAGAAAGCTTACTCCCTTTGCCGAACCTCCGCTGCCCACGCCGAGGGGAGACCTTTAAGAACACATGGTCCCCAACCTCAAACTCCAAGGGCCTCCTCCTGGTATCAACATACGACTTCTGTCAGTCCTGGGCCTCCTTCATCCTTTCCCGTATGAGCTGAACCTTCTCTGTTGTGTTCTGCACCACCTTCGGACCAAGGATGCATGCCACTCCAACTTCAGTCCAACACACAGACGAACGACATGGCCTCCCGTACAAAGCTTCAAACGAGTACATGCCAATGGTAGAGTGGTAGCTATTGTTGTAGGAAAACTCTACCAGAGGCAAGTATTGCACCCACAATCCTCCTGAGTCCAGAACACATGCTCGCAGCATATTCTCCAATGTCTGGATGGTGCGCTCTGTTTGTCCATCCGTCTGGGGATAGAAAGCAGTGGTAAGGCATAACTGGGTTCCAAACGCATGCTGCAATCCTCTCCAGACTCGCGAGGTAAACCGTGCATCCCTATTCGAGACTATAGACCTCGGAACTACATGCAACTGCACCACCTCATCCACGTACTTTCATGCTAAAGCATCCACAACACTCGACTCCCTGATCGCCAGAAGGTGATCCGATTTCGTCAACCTGTCCACTACCACCCAGATGGCGTCGTACCCTCCTTGGGCCTTGGGTAGTCTCGTGAAGAAATCCATTGAGATGTCATCCCACTTCCACTCGGGGACATCTAGGGGCTGTAGTAGGCTGCCTGGAACTCAGTGTTCAGCCTTCACCTGCTGACACACTAGGCACTTGGCCACAAACTCTGCCACCGCTCGCTTAACTCTGGGCCACCAAAACTGCCTCTTCAAACCCTGGTACATCTTGGAAACTCCTGGGTGTACTTCCAGGGGTGAGTTGTGGAACTCACTGAGAACCTTGCCACGCATCGCCTCCGGGACAAACAACCTTTTCTGGAAAAGCATCTGGTTCTGACCATCCTCTGTCCATCCCTCTAGAGCATTGCCTTGGTCAACTTGGTCACGCATCACTTCACACTCTAGGTCTCCCCACTGAGACTCCTCCACTTGATGAAACAGGTATGACTGCACTGTCATCTGATATAGGCAGCCTTTTCCGCTATCCATCTTCGCATCCTGGTGTAAGGCAGCCAACTCTTCCATTGCCTTCCAGGCATCCGCCGACTCTCAGACCACATCCTTCTGTGTCCTCCTGCTCAAGGCATCGACCACCACATTTCCCTTGCCCTCAGTATAAGTGATCTCAAAGTCGTAATCCTGGAGGAACTCCACCCATCTCTGCTGTCGCAAGTTTAAGTCCCGCTGGGTGAAGATATAACTCAAGATTTTGGTGATCCGTGAAGACCACAAAGCGTTCCCCAATGAGGTAGTGCCACCATAACTTTAGTGAAAAAACGACTGCTACAAGCTCTAGGTCATGGGTGGTGTAATTACGCTCAGGGGAATGCAGCTGCCTAAACCCATAAGAGATCACCCCCTGTCGCTGCATCAACACGCATCCCAGGCCCTGTCCTGAAGCATCACAGAATACCTCATAGGCCACCCCTTCTTCTGGTAATCTCAGCACTGTGGAACTGACCAACTTCTCCTTCAGATAGCTGGAGGCTGACTAGCACTGCTCACTCCATACGAAGGCATGGTCCTTCTTAGTCAGAGTCGTCAAAGGGGCTGCTACTCGGGAGAAGTCGGGTATGAATCTCCGGTAGTAACCCACCAGCCCAAGGAAACTTTAGACTTCTTCCACATTCTTGGGTGCTTCCCAAGAAACAACTGCCTCAAAATTTGATGGGTCGACCGCTACCCCCTCTCAAACACTACGTGCCTGAGGAAGTGCACTTCTCGTGTCCAGAACTTGTATTTTGACAACTTCCCATAGAGATGGTGCTGTCGGAGGACCTCCAAAACTGTCCTCAGGTGCTCTGCATGGTCCTCCTCTGATGTAGAGTAGACCAGGATGTCATCGATGAACACAACCACGAACCGATCCAGGTACTCCCGGAAGATGGAGTTCATAAGCCCCATGAACACAGCCGGGGAGTTGGTAACACCGAAGGGCACGACTACAAACTCGAAGTGTCCATACCTGCACCTGAACGCTGTCTTCGGGATGTCGCTCTCTTTCACCCTCAGCTGGTGGTACCCAGACCGCAGGTCGATCTTCGAGAACCATCCTGCCCCATTCAGCTGGTCAAAAAGATCATCTATCCTTGGGAGAGGGTAGAGATTCTTGATCTTCACCTGATTCAAACTCCTGTAGTCTATGCACAACCTAAGACCACCAACTGCCTTATTTGAAAACAATACCGGAGCACCCCACGGTGACGCACTCAGACGAACATAACCCCTCTTCATCAGATCGTCAATCTGTATCTGCAACTCCTGTAGCTCTGAAGGTGCCATCCGGTAAGGAGCCATCGAGATTGGATGAGTTTCGGGATACAGGTCTATCCCGAACTCGATATCAGGTCGAGGGGGTAGAGTCATCACCTTCTCAGGAAATATGTCCCTAAACTCACGGACGATCTCTGGCACTTCCACCATTTCAGCATCTACTGATTCTACTGTCAGCTCGGTCATCAAGGAGAGGAGAGGTTCCTCTCTCTTGTTTCCCTTCGAACTGCTCCACTCGCCGGTGAAGGTAACACGCCGGCTGTCCAAGTCTGAGAACACCACCCTTCTTCGAAAACAGTCAATGATGGCGCACACAAAAAATAGCCAGTCGATGCCTAGGATGACATCATATGGCTGAATCTGTAGCAGAAGAAGATCCCTAACCGATTGATGTGGCCCTAACATCAGTCTAAATCCTCGACAAACGAACAACAACTCGGTCTGACCTCCAACTGGTGTGCTCAACAACAGGGGCACTGGAAGTCTCTCGGCATCTAGACCCAAGGCACAGGCTATAATGGGTGCAACGAAGGAGTGAGAAGATCCAGTATCAAACAAAGAATAAGCAAGAGTGCTGAACAGACTGATCGTACCTCGAACAACCTCTGGCCATGCTGGAACTGCTGCCTCTGCAGCGTGCAACTGTCCACGCCCAGCTCCCCTGCCCCTCGGCTGTCGGCCACCTACCCAACCACGCCCTGGTTGAGGTCCCTATGGAGCGTCCTGAGGTCGGCCTCCTCCTCCTACGTCTGACCTCGGAGGAGCGGGAGCTCGTTGTCCCTGCTGCTGCTGCTGGAAAGGTCTGGCTGGAAGCTGCTGCTAGGGCGGGTGCTGGGGATGACTGCCACTACTGGACTGCACCCGGTCGGGGCAATGACTCCAGAGATTCCCAGGGCTCCCACAGATGAAGCACCGTGGTCCCGGGCCCGTAGGAAAAGGGCGTGGGCTGGGGGATCAAAACTGAAACTGCTACGGCCTGCTCCCAACGGGTCCGAACCTAGAGGGTCCTGACGCTGGAGGCCGGGTGCTGACGGCCTTCCCCTTCGATGGTCCCAGCTGGATCCCCTATCGCGACACTCCCCCTAGAGCATGCATCTGCTTCACCACTTCAGCATTCTTCTAGACCTCCAAGTACGTCAGCAGGGTAAAGGGGGTAACAACATACTGGAGGGAGGGTCGGAGTGCCTCCTCCAAACGTCTTGCCCGAGACTCCTCATCGAGAAAGAGGTCCGGAGCAAAACGTAGAAGGTCCTTGAACATGATCCCTAGCTCCCTCACAGACATACTCCCCTGCTGGAGGGAGAGTAGTTCCTGCCTCTTTTCTGCCTTCATCATCGAGGAGAGGAATTCCGCCCAGAACTCCTTCTCGAAATCCACCCAAGCCACCTCAGACTCTCTCCTCTCCCCCAGGTAAAGCATCCACCACTGACGTTCCACTCCCCGCATCTGGCTAATGGCCAGAGGAACCCAATACTCAGTCGGGGCCTGAATCAGGCCGAAGGCTATAACAAGATCCTCTAGCCAGCCTTCTGTCATCATATCAGAGGTGCTGTCCTCATACTTCTCGAGGGCCTGTCGCTGGAAGGGTCGAAGAGTCTTCTGTAAATGGTCGTCCTCTTCCTCTCAATCAGCTCTCTGCCGATCGTCCAAAGTAGTCTCCGGGGCCTCGATTGTCTGTACCACACGTGGTCGCCTTCCAGGAGCCATAACTGCAAGGTAAACAAGGAGTGCCTATTCCCAAGTAGTGCAGAATATCATTCTTAAAACTTCTTAAAATTTAACTTATTCTTATTTCCCAAGACATCCCAGAAACACAAGAACACAAGTCATTATGATGCATGTACCTTTCCTAGGGTATCTACCCTGCAATCAGTGTGGCCTCACTTGGTCGTTCGGTAGGTCAAGAGTCCTTACATTGGATCACGGGGGGCCCCAAAATCCCGTTTCCTAGACGGTCTTCCCTGGCCTAATTCACGTGCCAAGGTCACCCAACACTGTTTCCTTACCATCCCATGCAATCTTCACTGTGCCTAACTCCAGACTCCATCCTATCTCTGAACCATACCTCTGATACCATTTTGTCACGACCCGCCTTCACCAAAAGGAGGGAAGGGTCAGCAGATTTCCAGGCCCTTCCATCTTTAAGTTGAAGGAGAGATAATGACCCCCGAAACCCACCTTCAATAGGTCCTGGAGTGGCGAATAGCACCAAGGGTATAGAAATTTCTCACAAATGGAAGGCATTACACTTTTTATTTTATAGGATCGAGAGATAAGGAGAAGAAAACCCAACAACACCAAGGTAGAAAGAAAAGTAAAGCCAAAAGTAAACCATTCCCACATGCATGTTTCAAATGTAAAAGCCACAAAGTGCAAAAGGTGACTACAAGGTAAGTACAAAAGGGAAAAGAAAACAACAACTGCAACTGCTCCAAAGGTCCGAGCTAGTAAGGTCTTGCGTGATCCCCGAAGTCCTCCTGGAAACCTGAAAGTAGTTTTATATACGTAGGGTGAGCATAGAAGTACACTCAGTAGGGAAAACCAAAGACTCTCGTGCACAAGTGGGGGAATGTACTAAAGTCCCGTGAGAAAAGGAGTAAACCAAACACCTATCAAGGTAATCTATCCACCCCAGGCCTCACCAAGGCACACTCCCCAAATAACGCATGTCAAGTAATGTATATAATAAGAGCACATCAATGTTTGGGTACCCCGCGCCACTTTCCCACTGGTTATTGAGACATCCTACGCATTGGACCAATCCCGCCATTCTCACCGCAGTCCCACTGCCACACCCACCCGCACACACCTGGGCCACAACCACACGCAGTCCCACTACCGAAATCCCACCCACACACACCTGGGCCTCAACTACATGCAGTCCCACTGCTGAAATCTCACCTGCACACACCTGGGCCACAATTGTCACATGTAACCATGCCTGCAAACACCTAGGCCAAAACAACAACCACCACGCCCGAAGACACCTTGGCCTCATACCGAAGAAACTTGGGAAACCACCTACCACACACACCTGGCCAACCACCACACTACCCATCCCAAAGGTTCTTGGGATAATAATGGACTTCAGGCCATCACAGCCTGCCCGAAGATACTTGGGCTATCCGGTAAATGGAGTAGAAAAGGAGCTAATAACCAGCCATTAAGAATAGTGTTGGGAAAAACACCCTCCCCCATGAAATGGGGGTGTTCGACACTAAGTGCTCAACTTGGGTGGGGCGCGAATAAGAAACACAAAGCTACAGATATATATATATAGGTAGCAAGCACTCACCCAAGCTAGTTTTTTCTTCAGACAGCCTACAGATCACAACAACACTCAAGTCCGAGTCATGACTCACGCTAACAACCCATTTGTCCCATTTCTTATTCCACGTTTAGTAATAATGTTTATGTTTAATCACTACTGGGAAACTAGTAGTCATAGGCATAAGTCCAGGAAAGTAAACAGTCAAACAACAACCAAAACATCCACACCCGGTTCTCAACAACAGAGGATTCCACCCCAATTCATGATATAAACAAGTAACCACCCGGATTTAAAACTCACAACCACCGAATCCATACCAACAAGAGATCTCATCCCCCAAATTCACACAACCACCGAGAGTATAAAAGAACAGGGGATCCTATCCCCTCCCACATCTCTAGCAATCGGCCCGAAAGGAAAACAACCAACTACCACCACCAACACAAGTTAGGGATTTTCGGTATTTTCAGATTTAAACAACTTAACACACTCCATGATTCAAATTCCGTGTGTTATAACTGGGAGTTATCACAGAAGGTTGATCCTAGTGCTTTCAATTTATTCAGCCGGATATACGTGATTAACCAATTCACCTTTCACAACATGAGTTTACAACTACAAACAATCCATTTGAAACATCAGCAGGGTTCATTAGTGCACAAAAAACGACCACCAACAGCCTCGATTTTCAGGAGGCATAAGCCAGCACAACTCAGCAAGATGGTCATAGAAGAAACAACATCAAAATATAAAACACCATCAACGATCACAGCCCCCCCCCCTCTTTCTTTATAGAATTAGTTCATTATCTTTAATTAGGTCTGGTTTACCCAATCCTTAAAAATCAAAAGCACGCCCACCCCGCATGATACAAAAAAGAGAGATTCAAAGGATAAATTCCCTACTTGTTGATAGATGATCGACGTTTAGGCCGGGGGCGCGGAACATTACGGATAACGATGTGACGGGCCCGATGCACCAGAATCTGTTTGTGAAAATCCACGATCGAGGAAAGGAGAAACCACGATTAACCCTTAGTTTTTAAGAGCCGAGGACGGTTGAGGTGAAAATGCGAAACCGCGTAAGGTGCGTGGGTCATGGGTTGACCACGCGGCTCCACTCGTCATTAAAAAGGGGGTCGGGTGGTTTAAGCCAACTCATTAATTGATTAAGTATTTAATTAAATCTCTTATGCACATTACTGGTCTTAAAAACACGCTTAAATGAGTTAGAGTAGGGTTTAAAACCCTATTTGCGCAAATGAGCGCTACTGGAAACAACTTGACAAGACCGGGTGTCGCCGATCGGTCCCTCTAATCGGTGTCACCGATCAGTCTCACCGAGACACCACTTCCTTTAGAACCGTGATTTTGGAAAAGGGAAGGACCAAGAGAGTCTGGGTCATCACACTAAAGAACCTATCTTATCCCATGGTCATGTACTATTAATTTCCAATGCAATAGGAGTTCCAAAACTATATTTGAACATAATTATTATAAACCAAAAAATGGCCTTGCATTATTTAATGTAACTAGCTAATGTGATGAAATAAATTACTCAGCATTACATCATAATAATGAATAACATATAAAGAAGAGATAAGAAGAAAATTAAACCACAAAATCCAAACATGAAATGATTATAAAAGAAAAAATTCACTAAAAACTATCCCTCTTCCTTAAATTTTTTAAAAGATGACACTCAACCCCTCATTCTTTCTTTGAGAGACTATAAAAATAAAAAGAATAAACCTATAGTAGAAATATATATCCAAAATTACCTCCATAGCTGACTTGATACTATATAATTAGGATCCCCCAATGGTCCACATTACAATATGTTTATTGGAAAAATCACTCTAAATATATCTTAATATATCCATTTATTATATGTTTTCTTATATCTATCCTTAGGTCAAGGTGTGTTAAAACCCTTTTAGATATAATGGAAATCCTTATAAAAGTATCCTTTTATATCTCCATTGAATTTACTGTAATGTATAATGAGGGAATTGGCTTTCCATATCAGTATTTATTTTTTTAATTTTTCTTCGAAACATAAATTGTATAATGTGGCACAAAGTCCACTTCAACCTCCCTTATTTTTCATGGACATGAAGAGTTCATGAAATGAATGCTCCAGCTCATGGCCTGAACTCATTTATAAATAATATAATATTCCAAATCTCCATATTTATAGAAAATCTAATATTTGTTTCATGTGAACTCCATTCCCTATAATCATGAACGACTACCAGTTAAATGTTCATAGTATGAAAAATCTATTTCATTTCATGAGCTAAAATATCTAAAATTGCATCACCTTTGTCTCTCCATGTGTGTGGCACTGCAATATCCCCTTTTGAAATAATACTTATTCCTAAATTATATTGTACTCTGTATACATGTTAAATGAGGGGAACTAGCACTAATATACCATAATAAAGCTAAGATCAGACATAGAATGAAGGATTCCAATGAGTAATGAAATGAGAAAACAACAAGTAAATAAAAAATTATAGTGGATTATTAAGAATGAATTATGACATGAAAAAACAAATAAATAACACTAGATATTTAATGTGGTTCAATACTAGTTGGCCCTACTCCATGACATGAACACCACCCAACTACCAATCTTTGATAATTCTCAAACACAACTTAGAGCAATGCAAGAAAAAATGATCCAACTGCAATGTAATAAAAATTGCAATAAATAATTATGAAATATTTGTGCTGAGAATCCATAAATTTGCATGAATGGATTTACCAACCATCCATGAAAAAGAATCACTTAAATTATCTTTTGTGATGTTGATTAAGAGGAGAAAATAACACTTAGAGAACAGAAGCCCAATCTCCACCGGAACACAGCACCAAGAAAACTATGTTCTTCCATAGTAAGGCAATGATACATCTAGTAGGGTATAATGCCTCAAGCTCAAATTTACATCCAATGGTGGAATCTCTCTCTATAATGGTAGTAAATCGATATATGATAATCCTTTATAAAAAATTGATATACTTCAATCTATATATTTCTCATTGAAATACCCCCTATGAGATTGAGGTTTTTACAAAGGGTCAATAACACTCGAGAAATGAAGGGATGAGAATGAATCAACCCTAAAAACTCTATAATAATAATAAAAACATGTAAAGATTAATAAAAAAAGCTATTTAAAAGATAACACATCCCCCATGTAAGGGTAGATCACCCGATGCGTAAGGATTGATCGCCTGATATGTTGGGGTCTCTCATCACTACATAAGGGCCACTAACTGCTACGTAAGGGTCACTTGCTAATATGCAAGGGTCATCAACTGCTACATAATGGAATATATCTAGATGTGTAATGTTCAAGACCCACTATTTAAGGGTACAATACCTCACATAAATTTCAATCAAACCATCTGTGTAAGGGTGTCATTTCATATGCGTAAGGATGGAACACCCAATACACTAGCTACGTAAGGGTCAACCTAAACTCATATAAGGTTGGCCCACACATAACTATGTCTACATAATGGTATCAAACCACTTAAGGGTAAAAAACTCACATAAAGGTAACATTACACCATTTTAGTGTAAAATAAACCACAAAAAAATATTACATAAAGGTAAAAAAACAAGATCAAAATAATAAAAAATGTAGGAGATAAAGTTGAAGATAATTACAATGAATATGAAACATTATAAAAACATAAATAATAAACAAGTGAATAGATTAGTTTCATATATAAATATGGAATGCTAAATTTATTAAATCTATACTATTTTAAAATGTATCTAAAAAATGATTATTTTCATTCACCAAAGTGTTATTTAAGTGGAACCAAGTTCAGGATACCCAAACAATTCTTGAACCTTGATAAATCTACAACCTTAGTCAAACTATCAGTTGTTTTTTCATCTGTTTGTATCTTAGTGAAACACACCATTCCACTTTCTATGACATCTCTAATAAAGTGAAACATGATATATATGTGCTTAGACCAACCATGGAATACTAAATATATATAAATTTGAAGGGAATATTGAGAATCAAAATATAGAGTGATAAACAAATTAATTATATTGAATTTAGATATCAAACCCTTGAGCCATATAGGTTCCTTGATATCTTCTATAAGTGATATGTACACACCTTAGTGGTTAATAAGGCCACAAAAAAAATGCATATTTCCCTTCCATAATATAGTTACTCCACATATTGTAAATATGTAACCATTTATAGATTTTATATTGTCACCATCACCATCATAGTCAGAATCTATATAATAAATCAGTAATTCAAAATAATTAACAATCTTGCCTTATAAAATGAAAAGTGATTAAGAAAATAAATATACCTTAAAATCTATTTAATATGTAACATCCCAGCCTTAATTAGGTACGAACCATTTCTAATTTATTATAGTCTAATTAATTAAGTGAATGGGGTGCGCGCCTGTGTACCTTGTTAGGTCCCAAGTAGCTTTTTAATTGATTTAAAAAACTACAGGCATTTAATGAAAAATGTTATGTCACACGTTAGCGCGGTCTTCGTGATTTTAAATAATTAATTATGAATTGAAAAGAGTAATAAGATATTAAAGAATACTTAAAAGAAATTAATAAAAGATAAAAATAATTTTTGATATTAAATAGGAAGTGGGCTATGGGAAAAATAAAAATAATTTAAATGGGGGGATTTCCATTTTAAATTATTTTTATATTTTCTCCCTTTCCATCTGTTTATTTTATTTTATTCGTTTATTTTATTTATTTTTTTCTTTATTTTTTTCTCTTTTTTTATTTATTTTTTCTTCTTTGTTTTCTTTCCTTTTTTTTCTCTCCTCTCTTCCTCTCCCTTCCCTCACGTTGCAACCCTCCTCTCCCCTATGTGGTACACCAACCAGTAGGTCCTTCAGAAGGTCGCTGCTCCTCCGTCCGACGTCCGATTCCTTCACCATTGGGTTCCCAGTAAAACTTAGGGAAATGAAAACATTTAGAAATTGGAATCATATGTTTTTGTTGATTAATCTGCGCGCAGTTCGGCATAGAAGATTTTTACCGTATTTTGGGGTTTTCTAAAATCCTCCGCTTTCACCTATTTTAGGTCAAATAAAAGCCCACCACAGATCTTAGAGTTATCTACGACTATAAGGTAGGGTACCTACTCTCTTTCCCTCTATTTCATTGTGGTTTATAAAAATGCACTGTTGTGCTGTTAGTTGGTGTCTACCGGTTTTGTGTAATTTTTCCCAATTTAATTACATTAATTGTTTTTCCTAATTGTTACAGCCTTAACAAACATAGATTAATTTTTTTAATTGTTGCAATAAGATCGAACACCAATTTGGGAATTGAAACATTGTCGGTGTTTTTTTCCACTATCCGGGTTATTAATTTAATTAATTGTAGGTATAGCGCAGCCCCTCTTTATTGTTTTAAAATTAAATAAATTGTTTTCTGAATTGTTTCAAAAAAGTCAGACACCCCTTTGGGAATGTCGACATGGTCGGTGTAATATTCCATTAGCTGGGTTTATTGTTTGATTAATTGAATGTGTTTTGAAACCCTTTTTTATTGTAATTAAATATAATAAATAGTTGCTTTAAACATGAACATGAATTGTTGGATCATTGGAACTTGTTTTGCTGAATTGCTTATTATTTAAATGTGCATTATCTGCTGAGGTTGATATGATATGTATATTGCCTTGAAAGTTGTTATGTTGTACTGTTAAATATATAAATTGTGATACACAGGTGTATCTGGTTAGTTTTCAATTTGCGACGTTATATGCTGATTATTTCATATCTGCTGTAGTGAAAACATTAATTAAATTCAGGGCAGGGAAAGGAAGTGGGCCCTGTATTAAGGGTCACACTTAGACCCTCCATTACTAACTAGTTACTCTATGTGTCGTGGGGTGGTGTCAATGGCTTTATCGGACCGAGACTTCCCCATGCTTTCTATTACTTATGATTGATACCAGTTCCAAAAGGGATCATCGAAACAGATCTGTTGGAAATGTGACTATGTCGACCTCAGATGATACTTGGCCCCTTTTTGGAAGATCAGGATGGACTCAAGGTAAAGCCATACCTTGAGTGATACTCGATCTTTCGAAATATTGACTTGGATTGGCTCAGTGGTATTGTATAAATTGACAGATGTTCAGTAGTGATACCTTCAGGACGAGCTTAGACTTCAACTATCAACTTGAACCTTAATAATGAGGAACTTAAGGTTTATATTATTTCTATTTGAGTTGCTTTTTGAGAATTGAGATGTTCTTATGATATGTAGAAGTGAACCTGGTTGAAACTTGACTTAGACCCCAAGTCAAAGAACTAGCTTTGGGTATATACATATTCCTTACATTACCGTGCTTTCTGATTTTATATATATACGTGTTTGTGAATTTTTCTAACAGGTACCCTCTCAGACTACCAACTTAGGCTGAAGTAGGTGATTAGGCATGGGTGTCCTTTGGAACCCAAGCCGACTTATTTATTTCATTGTGTTTAAATTAATTATCTGAAAATATTAAGTAACAGAACACTACATTTTATTTCCACACGAAATGGAAAGGTTTAGACACTGTGGGTGCCGGCCTACTGGGATTTTATCTCACACCCTGCTTGGGAATCATGGACACCCAAGTAGATTACATGCTCGCGGGTATTGACAAAGGGAATCATGCCACGTCTGATGCTTGACTGTTCATTACTGTGTAGGATGGAGACTGGGGCAGAGGACTGGACCTTGATCGTGATGCAGTTGCTACATGTGTCATTTCTTTTAGTTGACTATGTGTTTTAGTTCCGTTTTCCATACTTTCAGTTTAGACTCATATCATGGAATGACATCATTTTTTGAGCTTCCACACTTGTTTTTTTAACTTTCAGTTAGATTTATTTATATTAATTCTTCTTAATTTTATTCATTCACATACTTATGGTATAGATTATTTGTTTCTTTTTATTTCTATTGTGACATTATTTATCACCTATGAGGGAATAACCTCCCCCATGGATAGAAAAGGGCCATCGCTGCTAGTTGGAATCCATTGGCATTCAAGTAGAAGTGCTTGAGATTATGTAACCCACTCATCCGACCACCGTCTTAGAGGTGAGCTGGGTCAGGACGTTATAATGTGGTATCAGAGGTGGTTTTTCCTTTTGTATTACTATTTGGGTTAGACATGAGACTAGGATATATGGATTTGGAATATACCCTATGCTTGGATGTAGCTAACCCATGTACATGGGAAACCCAAATTCCTGGGTTGAGATTACAATTATTGATTATTCCATTTAATATTGATACAATTTCACCATTGAGTGACTCAATTTTATTGCATTGTTATTGTGTTGGTATTGTTGAGATAATGGGTTTACCATTGCAGCCAAATGATATGATGGAAATACATTCCCTACATCATAATAGGCACCATATGATTTAAATTTCATGAATATTTCCATTCCATATCTACTTTTAGAGTGAATTTTCCTATTTTGATGTGAGTGTTTTTGTGCCTAGTGGTAAAATTTTAAAATGATGGTTGGTTGAATATATAGTTGTGATAGTTTGTCAGATGTTAGCTTGACTTAACCGAGGAGGAGACTGTAGAACTTATTTATTAATCCTCTTGATTTGACTCTTCCATATCGAAAGCCAGCTTTTGAGGCGGGTTGTCTATTGTTCAGTGCTCAAAGGAAGGCTCTGTACCTAACCTCTTTTATGCCTTACATGTTTTTCTCACCTTCTTTACTTTTTGTCTAAGGTGTATGTTTGGCTGTGTAGAAAAATACCATCATGACATCTTCATGATGTGCCTTAGGAGAGTGGAAATGAGCGCATTCCAGAGATGGTGGGTCCTAAACCACTGGTGGATCCCCTCGTAGAGCCTCCTGTGTCACTACCTCTTGTTGATCTTCCAAGGGACCCTGGCGCTCAGTTCAGGGATAACCTCCTATGTTTTATGCAGCCGGTTCAGAATATCCCCAGACCGAACCCCGTTTATGGCAGACCTCATGTGGTACTTTCTGCAGTAGAACCCTCCCACCTTCTCGGGAAGTGGAGGCCCTCATGCTGTAGAGTCATGGATAGAATCTATAAGGTCTATCTTCGACGACCTTGAGATGCTTCCAGAGAGAAGGGTCAAGCTTGCAGCCTACATGATCAGTGACTCCGCCAAGTGCTGGTGGTACGTTGTTTCTCAAGCTGAGAAGACCAGTGGCATGGCATGGGTTGACTTCCAAGAAGCCTTCTATGAGCACTTTTTTCCCATATACTTTGAGATATGATCATTCATGGGAGTTCCTACATCTTCATCATGGCTCTATGACTGTGTTAGAGTATTCTAATCGTTTCATAGAACTTTATCATTTTTGTTATGGCCCGGCCCCACCTGGTCCATTACTTTGCCAAAACACGGCTCCACCGAAACGGTGGCACCGGTTACAGGGGCACCGGTTACGGTGGCACCGTGACGGCCACACACCGGTCACGGTGGGACCATGATAGTGGAACCGGTTATGGTGGCACCATGAAGGTCGCACACCAGTCACGGTGGAACTGTGACCGTGGCACCGTGAGGGTGTCGCCGTAACGGTGGAACCGTGAGGGTGACACCATGATGGTTGAACCATGTCCTCACCGAGGGTCTTCATTCTTTTCCCGAATTACGACTTTTTCCACTCACACAACATATCTTTTAATGAAAAAATGATTCACTTCCACTTTAATATCCATTTAAAGCCCATAAATAATATCTAAAATCCCCCAAGTGTCAGGTAACCCTTAACTTACCAAAACGTGTGGTTTTCCTCGGTGCCACGCCCTTCACCGTACATTCCAATTCTTCCCCCATTGCGTGTTTTTCCTCCATTTAAAAGAAATGGTTTAACGCACAACTGTTATGCCACCACCTCGATGGGAATAATTAAATAAGAATTAATCCCATCATGTGTAACCTCCCAACCTCAATGGAAACCACAATTCGACTTTAATGTGGTTTAAAATTCCTTATCCTGTAACAATAAAATCTCATCTTTATATCACGCTAGAGTTTCTTTCTTCCCCTTCTTGGCTGGATTTCATTCTTCTACCTAGTGCGATTGGAGTCCCTCCTTCTCGAGGCTTGTGGTGCGTCTGTGCTGGAGTTTTTCCACTCATCCTTGGAGTCCACAAAGTTCCTCCCCTGCAATCCGCGCATCCTCAGTTCTCGGCACGTGGAGAAAGACTTCATCGTTGATCATCCAAGTAGGGATTTTCCTTTGTCTCTCCTTACTGTATATCATGTGGGGTGGGTATGCTATTGTTATTTGGTAATGGATGAAACCAAAACCTAACAAAGATAATAAACAGACTGTTAAAGAATGATGGGTTTTGTTTGACTTTTCTGCTATACTCTTTTATAATTTCTATATGTTGTGAACTGTATGGGCTTATAATCACTGAAAATCATGGCCATTGGTTGTATTTCCTTGTGTACTACTGAACCCTTTTCTTCTGTGATGATTAAATGACTGTAACATGGAAATCAGTTAATCACCTAAACTCGGCTGGTTAAATAGATTCCCAGAGAACATAAATCCTTATGTGGTCACCTTGGTTAACCAACAGAAAGAAGAACCTAATGAACGATGTCATTGAACCTGAAAGTTTCCCTACTCTATTTTGGTAGCAGGTGTGTTGTTCTGTTGATTCTTATGGGGTGATGTGGATGAGGATGGGATTTTCTGTTGTGGCATGGTTGTTGGTCATGAATCTGAAGCTGTGTGGTGTTGTATCTCGAGGCATGGTTTGGTTCCAATACTTTGAGGGATCTCATAGATCCCTTTTTTGTTGGTGTGACTCTACAAGAGAACCAGATGTGAATACTTAAATTGCTGATTGGTTGTTTCTCTTTCTCTGGCTTGTGGTTATTCATGTTAGTTTCCTAGTAGTGCAGAATTTACCTAAATTGGATCACATTAACATGAAACCAATAATGGGTTAAATGGGGAGTTGGTTTTGGGAATGAGTTGTGACTTGGCCATGAGTGTTGTACCTTTCTTCTATGAATTAATAGTGATGAGGGTGTTTGTTCATAGGTTGGTTTTGGAAACCCTAGGTTGGGATGAGTGCCTTTTACCTATACATATAATTTTAGTTCTTATTTTTCTTATTTTCACCCCATCCAAGTTGAGCACTTAGTGCCGAACACCCCCATTTCATGGGGAGGTGTTTTTTTCCAACACTCCTATGAGTGGATGGTTATTAGATCCTTTTCTGCTCCCTTTACAGAATATCCCAAGACTCTTCGGGCAGGCTGTGATGACCTGGTTCCATTATAGCCCAAGATTCTTCGGGCAGGGTAGTTGTGGTGGTTGGCCCAGGTGTGCGCGGGTAGGTTGTTTCTCAAGAGTCTTTGGGATGATGCGCATGTGTCTTTGGGTGTGGTAGTAGTTGTTCTGGCCCAGGTGTTTGCGGGCATGTTTACGCATGGTGGTGGTGGCCCAGGTGTTTGTAGGCGGGATGTGTGGTCGTGGCCCAGGTGTGTGCGGGCGGGGTGTGGCAGTGGGACTGTGGTGAGAATGACGGGATTGGTTCGATGCATAGGATATCTTCAATAACTAGTGCGAAAGTGGCATGGGGTACCCAAAAATCGATGTTCTTTTACTATACATTACATGACTTGCATTATTTGGGGAGTGTGACTTGGTGAGTCTTGGGTGGATAGGTTTCCCTGATAGGAGATTTGTTTATCTCTTTTCTCACATGGCATTAGAATGCCTCCCCACTTGTGCACGTGATTCTATTGTTTTCCCTACTGAGTATACTTGTATGCTCACCCTACGTATAAAAATTTTCTTTCAGGTTTCTAGGAGGACTTTAGGGATCATGCAAGGCTATACTAGCTCGGACGTTGGGACAGTTGCAGTTGCTATTTTTCTTTTATTTGGTAATTTACTTTTGTAGTATCCTTGTACATTGTGGCATTTACTTTTGTAACATGCATATGGGAATGGTTTTCTTTGGATTTACTTTTACCCCCCAGTTTTGGTGTTGTTTGGATTTACTATCTAATCTCTCGATCCTAATAAAGAAAAAGGGTAATGCCTTCCATATTGTGTGTGATTCTATACACTTGGAGCTAGTCATCACTCCAGGGCCTATTGAAGGCATGTCTCGAGGGTCATTATCTCTCCTTCAAATTGAAGAAGGAAGGGTCTGGAAATCTATTGTCACTTCCCTCATCTTGGTGAAGGTGGGTCAGGACTGAATGGTATCCGAGGGAGGTTGAGAGATAGGATGGATTCTGGGGTTAGGCACAGTGCGGATTTCAGGGGGTGGTAGGGCAACAATGTTGGGTGATCTTGGTGCGTGAAATAGGCCAGGGAAGACTGGCTAGGACATGGGATTTTAGGGGCCCCTGTGATCCGAAAAAAGGACTTTGGGCCTACCGAACGACCAAGTAAGGCTACACTGATTGCAGGGTAGAGACACTAGTGAAGGTACATGCATCATAATGACTTGTGTTCTTGTGTTTCATGGGTATTTGGGGATTTAAAATGAATAAGAAGTATAAGAAAATTTAAGAATAATATTCTACACTACTCGGGCTTATGCATTCCTTGTTTACCTTGTAGCTATGTCAATGGGAGACAACCACGAGTAGTGCGGGCAATCGAGGCCCAGAAGTTTGACTTGGGAGGTCGGTAGAGGACTGATCGAGAGGAGGAGGACGATCAGTGGTAGAGGACGCTTCATGCCTTTCCACGGAAGACCCTCGGGAAGTACGAGGGTAGCATCTCAGACATGGAGACAGAGAGCTGGCTAGAGGAGCTGGTAATAGATTTCAGCTTGATCTGGGCTCCGATGGAGTGTTGGGTTCCTCTGGCTATAAGCCAGAAGCGTGGAGCAGCACGTCAATGGTGGACACATTATCTTGGGGAGAAGAGGGAGGCTGATTTTACGTGGGCTGACTTCAAGAAGGAGTTCAGGGCGGAATTCCGCTCTTCCATGATGAAGGCTGGGAAGAGGCAATAACTACTCTCCCTCTAGCAGGGGAGTATGTCAGTTAGAGATTTGTGGATCAAGTTCAAGGATCACCTTCTCTTTTCTCCCAACCTCTATCCGGATGAGGAGTCTCGGGAAAGACATTAGGAAGAGGCACTTTGAACTTCTCTCCAGTATATTGTTACTTCTTTCACCCTACCAACGTACTTGGAGGTTCGGAAGAAGGATGAAGTGGTGGAAAGGATGCACACACTGGGAGGTGTATCGCGAGAGAGAATCTAATTGGGCCCATCAAAGGGGAAAGCCATCAGCAGCAGGCCTCCAGTGTTAGGGCCCTCTAGGTTTCGACCAGAAGATAGCAGGCCTCAGCTGTAATGCCCTGACCCCAGTTAACCAGAGTCGATGCATTATTATATAACATTGGCATGATCAGAAAAGATCATGTCTTGAAAGAAAGATTAGTTTAGTATCCTTGGAATCACTATATACTTTCATAAAGTTTACATTACATCATAAAATGAAAACTACAACAACATAGTCTCCACATTCCACACTCATATCCCCTCACACTATCCCTGTAGGTCATTCCTAAAATACTTCTTCACATCCTGGGAAAAGTAAAACATAGAATGGGGTGAGATCAAATGCCCAGTAAATATGACAATATAGCAGAAGCTTTCTAAAATAAACATAAAAATTTTAGGCAATCAATAACTAAATCAAAATCCATTTAAACTTGAACTTCAGCATAACATGGAAAAAATAAATTGAAGTAATTCCATTTACTTATTCACATGGATATTCTACTAGTCGAATAATCACATGCAATATCAATAACCACTTTCATAATGATGGAATGCATAATTCCAGACTATCATAACCATGTAGCCAAGGCCTTGTGCCAAGATTACAAATAAGATTTTTTCAAGGCCTCGTGCCAAGACACTAGTTTGTCTCATAAGACCTATAGATTCATCGAGGAGCTATAGCGGGCTCCATCCGTCACTTATTAAGTTCAATACATTCCTCATATGAACATGTTTAAACATAACATAAACATTCGTATTAAAACTAGAATACGAAATGTAAATACTTTCTCCATAAACCATGAATTGTATAAAAATAACACATCCATAGTCAAACATATCACAAAAACTTCAATACAATATGGATGTTTTGTATCATAATAAATAAACTTCAAATAAGCTCAAAATCTGTCAAACGATGTTGACATAGATGAAATCAAAACTATTTGAGAGAAATATCTATTTATTGAAATCATTTAAAAGTCAAATAATTATAAAATAAACCATTTACTTTTAAAATATTCTTATAATCTTGTAAGGGAAGCTTCGAATATTTTACAACGGTTGAAAATATCCTCACCCACCGTATAAGTTAAAAAAAAGTCATTCTTACCTTAATTTTGTCGAAAAGGTTAAAAAGGACCTTGTTTGAAAAATGACAGAAAGATTCCTTTAAAACCATTTTATAAAATTCAAACAAGGGTATAACTTAATTTAACCCATAGTCTAGTAAATAGTAAAAAACATTTGGAGAACATTTTTAAGAAACATGTATTTGAATGATAAAGATGTCCTAGTAGATAATCACATATAAACAACCTCGGATAATGAAGAGATTGTGAAATAAACCTTTACCTTGTACTTTTTTTTGGTAGAGGGTAGGATGAAATCCTGTATAATGGTGAAATAATTTTTATCAAATTATAAAAGAATCGTATACATTAATATGATATCATATATGATCTTTTAACATTGTTTTTTAATAATATCTTAGTATAATCATCGTTTCGGATGTTAACTTACTCATTTTATTTTATATGTTTTGTTACATAAGTCATGTTTTTTATGGATAGGTCTTATTGTATTCATATCCATAATGATATCAAGTCCTTAAAAATTATTTTTAATCATCAAATGAAAATTAGTTTTGAATGGATACGATTGGGAATGAATCTCATCGCGTTCGTGGAGACGGTAGTCCGTACGTACGAACAAGCGACAATATCATTATTTTGATATTAAAATAATATATAATTGGATGGTATATCATATATACAGAATAATTATCATGTTATATTTATTATTTACATGAATTACAAATCATTATTATACCCACGCAAATAATAATTTATTGAATAACAATTACACTACGACGTGGAGACGGTAAGCTGTACGTACACACATATGGTGACATGTCATTCAAAGGATGGATAGAATACTGAAAATGGTTGTACCATATTTATAATAACATCACATTATATAGAAGATACTGGAGTTATTATTTTATAATGGGAATAAAAAAGAAATAATAAGTTGAAGAAGAAAGGAACCTGAAAGAGGGTGGTGAAAACATTACCTCTTCTTCGGGTTCTTCATTTTGATTTGATCAAAAGGGATCCTTAGGTTAGATTTATGACTAAATAAAGTCCTATAGGATGAAGGGAGTATATTTTAGAGGGTATTTGGGAAGAGTTTGGCCGAGCCCAAAGGCTTTTATGGTATTAATTTGAGAGAAGGGTGAGTTCCCTTTTATAAGAGGGGTGAGGGGCACCTTAGGAAAAGCCAGAAATATTATTTTATAATAAATTTATATTCAGTTTATAATGGATAAAAAGTATATTATTTATATGTTAATGTGGGGATAGGTCTAAAACCATTCAACCAATAGGTTTTAGACAGGTTTGGGTCACTATATTAACCTTATCTTTTAGTTTTAACTCTGAGTTAATTAGATTGACATTTACCATGTCACATTGTATTTTTATATTATATAGTTAATAAAATTACTATATACATCCAATAGACCTTAAAGTGGTCCATTAATGATACAACTATCATGATATAATACCTTTGGACGAACCTTATATTTTTAGGAATAGAATATCAATTAATAATATAATATTTGTTTTAAAAACTATTTTTTTTCAATTTTGATACTATTGGGTATTTTGTTTTTGATAATTTCATAAAAGCATTATTACTTCGAAACAAGTTTATATAACCAATAATAATATGTCATATTAACATATAAAATTAGTTGAACTCATAAAACGACTCAAATTACATTTATTTTGACATTTATAATATCAGTTATTTTAATATTTCATTAATTAGGTAATTACAGCATCACCAGTGTGTCCTAAATAAATTAAATTATTTAAAGTCTAAAAATTATACATAAAATACCATTATTTAGGAAATATTTTTATCTTTCTAATAAATATTTATAATATAATTTATCATATGTATAATCCTATATTAAAAATGTTTTGGTAATTAAACTTTGATTTTAACTATTTTAACTCTTCTTTGAATTAAATAATAATAAATGTCCTAATCTAATCCAAGTGGACCTAAATGATAATATTGTATTCCTAAGGTTTTGTTTGCTCAATATAAACTTGTCCAATAGAATTAGAACATGTTTTAGGGTAATATTAATATCATTTTTACCCATTAATTACCCAATTTACTTTTAATCATTGTAAATACAAGTAAAAAGTTACTATTCACCAAAAATTATTTGTATCTTATTGAACCAGATTTTACACCTTGATATTAATCATGTCTCTAAGATTTTAGAAATTCCACTCACATAAGCGGTAAAATTACATTTTATGTGAATTTGCAAATTCTCCTAGGAGGTGGGTAAAAGACGGTGAAAATTTCAATAACATTTTTATATATCTAAAATTATTCTACACTAACTCCAATGAATTACATTGAAATTATATAGATATTATGTATATATTTTTACCTTAATTAAATTTAAATAAAATAAATAATTATTTAAATGAAAAATTGGTTTTAAACTATAACTCTGTTTTTTTACTATTTATCAAAAATTGAATGTTTTCAGAAAAATACAAAAAAATCACCCTAAGCTAATTTCGATATTCTGAATCCAAAAATGAAGTCCATTTTGAAAGATAAAATTTATAAAATTTCAAAAATTGGGTATTACTATTCATAACGGCTAGTTTGATTGGTTGTGGTGTGTGTTAGAACTCGAAGTTGCGTACAACACATGCTACTATATTATTCGAAGGGAAGCGTACTGTGGAAGATTGGGGTATTACATTATCCCCTCCTTCAAATAATTTAGTCCTAGAAATTTCTAGAATACTACCACATGAAAAGACTCGGGTGGTTCTTCATCATATGTTCCTCAGGTTCCCATGTTGCCTCTTCCATCTTATGGTTTCTCCATAGAACTTTTACCAGATGAGTCATCCAATTTCTCAGCACTTTTTCTCTTGTATCAAGAACCCTTATAGGATCATTGTAAAAAGATATATCGGGTTCCAGTTCTAATTCCTCTTAAGTAAGTACGTGCGTTGGGTTAGGCATGTATTTTCTCAACAGTGATACGTGGAACACATTGTGAACTTTGGAGAGACTTGGTGGCATTTCCAAACGGTAACCTATAACCCCAATTCGTTCTAGAATTTTGAAAGGTCTGACGTACTTGGGACTCAATTTACCATTCTTACTGAAACGTATAACTCCCTTCCATGTAGATACCTTCAAGAAAAAATGATCTCCTACCTGAAATTCCAAATCCTTCCTTCGGTTATCGGCATAGCTCTTATGCCTACTTTGAGCAGCTTTGATGTGGTTTTGTATTACCTTTCCCTTTTACATTGTTTCCTCCACCAGTTCTAGATCTACAAGTTTTCTTTCACCAACGTCATTCCAATAGGTTGGTGTGTGACATCTCTTTCCTCATAACGCTTCATATGGTGCCATCTGAATACTCGAATGGAAGCTATTGTTATATGAAAATTCTACCAGAGGTAAATATTGATAACACATACCCTAAAAGTCAAGGGATAAAGATCTCAACATGTCTTATAAGGTTTGAATAGTCTGTTATGATTTTCCATCTGTTTGAGGGTGGTAGGCAGTGCTCAAATGAAGTTCAGTATCCTTGGCCTTCTAAAGACTCTTCTAGAATGTTGAAGTAAAATGGGGATCACGATCAGAAACAATCGACATGGGTACTCCATGAAGTCTCAGAACTTCATTAATATATATCCTTGCTAGACATTCAAGTGGTAAATCTTCCCTTATAGCAAGAAAATGTGCTGACATGGTAAGATGATCAAAAATTACCCATATTGCATCGTTCCATCTAGGAGTATTTGGTACCCCCATGATAAAGTCCATCATAATATTGTCCCATTTACACTCTGGTATGGGAAGAGGTTGCAATACTCCACCAGGCTATTGCCTTCTAGCTTTCAGTTATTGACAAACCATACATCTTGACACAAAATCAGCAATCTCCCTCTTCATATTGTCCCACCAAAAATGTTCCTTAAAATCTCTATAAATATTGGTGCTCCTTGGTGTATAGAGAAATTGGAGCTATGATCATCATCTAAAAATTACCTTTTCAGATCAGGTATATCGAGAACACAATGTCTCTTCCCAAATTTCAAAATTCCTTCTTCATACACAAAGTCTCTCAATCTCCCATCATTCACATCTTTAATGTTCTTTTGAAATTCTTCATCATCAATCTGAGAACTCTTTATCCTTTCTAATAAATATGGTTTGACAACCATTTGAAAAAGCATTGATGTTTCACCTTCCATGGTGATTCCTATATCCAAATTTACTAATTCCATGAAAATTGGATCCCTTTCAACTCTCATCATGTTCAAAACTCCCTGATCTTTTCTGCTCAAAGAATATTCTACTTTATTTTCCTTCCCCAGGTGGAAGTGTATCATGAAATCATAATCCTTGAGTAGTTCAAGCCATCGCCTTTGCCTCATGTTGAGTTCTTTCTGTGAGAAAATGTACTTTAAACTCTTGTGATCAGTATAAATCTCACATTTTTTTACCAAAGAGGTAGTGTCTTCATATCATCAAAGCAAAGATCGCAGTTGCTAACTCGAGATCATGAGTATGATAGTTTGGCTCATGAAATTTCAACTATCGTGATGCATAGGCAATAACCCTATCATTCTGCATAAGGACACAACCAAGTCCTTTCTTTGATTCATCACAATAAATAACGAACCCATCATTCCCCAATGGTAGAGTCAATATAAGAGCATTGACTAATATTTTCTTCAGTTATTCGAAACATTATTAACACTCTTTTGTCCAAACAAATTTAACCCCTTTACGTGTGAGCTTTATTAATGAGCTAGCCAACTGGGCAAAATTCTGGACGAAACATCGATAATAACCTACTAAACAAATAAAATTGTGTACCTCAGTTATACTCGTTGGTGCAAGCCATTCTTGGATTGAATTGGTCTTAGAAGGATCAAAAGAGATTCCATATTTAGAGACAATATGGCCGAGAAAAGAAATCTCCTGAAGCCAGAATTCACACTTGCTAAACATCCCATATAATTCATGTCTTCTTAGAGTCTTCAAGATAATGCGCAAGTGATTTTCATGATATTCGTACATTTTTGAGTATACCAAGATATCACAAATAAATACCACAAAAAAATCATCGAGATATTCCTTGAAAACTCTATTCATTAGACCCATGAATACAGAGGGTGCATTAGTCAGCCCAAAAGGCATTATTGTAAACTCGTAATGCCCGTACCTGGTTCGAAACACTGTCTTCGGAATGTCTTCCTTCTTCACACACAACTGATGGTATCCAGATCAAAGTTCAATCTTAGAAAAGTATTGAGCTCCATGCAGTTGGTCATATAAATCATCAATGTGAGGTCGGGGATACTTGTTATTTATTTTTATAGCATTGATCTCCCTGTAGTCGATACATAACCTCATAGATCCATCATTCTTTTTAACAAAAAGGACAGGGGATCCCCATAGAGAAACACTATGGAGAATAAATCCCTTATTACTCAATTACTCTATTTTTTCTTTAGTTCAACTAATTCCATAATGGCCATTCTATAAGGGGTCTTCGATATAGGCCTTGGACCAGGAATTAAATCAATGGAAAACTCAATTTCTCGTTCTGGAGGATGTCCAGGAAAATCTTCTGGAAATACATCAACATATTCTCTCACAATTGGTACATCCCTTATTTGACCATTCATTTCCTTACCCCCAATTATTTCATTCTCTTCCACCCCAATAATTGAATTTAGTTGAGCTACTGGGGGTGGATCTAGGTAAGAAGTAGGTGGTGATGATCCCGCTCTAAAGATAAGGTCTTCCTTATCATCATCATCAAAAATATTAACCTCCTTATTCTTACAATAAATTTTTTCATCATGGTCCGAAAGCCAATCATACCAAGGATTATATCAAATTCAATCATAGGTATGACGATGAGATCCGCAGATAAAGGACATTTATGTGCTCTAATGGGGACTGATTCACAAAACATTATTGCAATGATACTTCCCTTAGGAGTTTTAATTGACAAATCCTTTGTTAAATAAAATTGGAAATACCTAATTTTCATAGCAAACTAGGATAATATGAAACAATGCGATGATCCAGAATCAAATAATGCATTTGTTAAACATGAGGAAACCATTATATTACTTACCACCACGTTATTCGGAGCTTCTACCTCAAAAGTAGTG
The DNA here is from genome assembly GCA_963277665.1 of Viscum album. Lineage (NCBI taxonomy): Eukaryota > Viridiplantae > Streptophyta > Magnoliopsida > Santalales > Viscaceae > Viscum > Viscum album. The sequence goes on from OY728148.1 coordinate 174,513,276, forward strand.
ATAGCATAGGCTTGGCCATGTTCCCTTGGTATTTTCTGAGGTAAGTTCCCCTGACACTTAGGACATTCATTTTCATAATGTCCCATCTCTATGCAATTGTATCATTTAACATCGGTATCTTGTTTCTTCCCCTTAAAATCACGAGTTTGGTGGCCTTTTTCATCACACTTGTAATAGACTCCCATTCCCTTTAAGTAAGTACCAGGGTGTTTCTTCCCACATTTACTGCAGGATGGATATTCAACTTTTCCATCCTTACCCTTATTTCTATTCCTAGAGTGATAAAAAGATCTCTTCTTCTCTGGCTTTTCTTTAAAGTCGTAATACTTAGTGAATTCATTTTCTGTCTTGATAGCGCATAAGACAATATCTTCATACGACGAGAAGGATTGTGACACTCTTGCTCGATGAAGAAATGGGTTTAATCCATCAAATAAATGATCAATATTACTTCCTCGGTTACATATATAATCTCCAACATACCTTGATAACCTTGTAAAGTTAACCTCATACTTTGTGACATTCTCATCCTTCTTTTGTCTCAGACTCAGAAATTGCCTTTCCATATCTGCTCAATAGTCACAAGGAAAGTATTTTTCTAAGAAAAGTTCTTTTAACTCCCTCTATTCCATATTAGATACTTCATCATCTTCCTTTGTGTTTTTTATCAATGACCACCATTGATCAGCATCTCTAGTGAGGCGATAAATTGCCATGATAACTTTTTACCTTTCACTACTCCCCAAAGCCTGAAATATTTTCTCTACGGAATTTATCCATTGCTCAACTACTAAGGGATTTTTACTCCCATTGAACATTGGTGGTTTTTTCCTCATGAAGTGATCTAACATTGATCCTCCATGTTGTAGATCAGGGTGCTCCATACGGGTAAGGTTATTATTCATAACCTGAGTGATTTGTCCCAGAATGGTGATTAGCTGATCAGCACCAGTAGCATCACCAGATCCACTATAATTATCTTGAGCAGGAGGAAAATCCCTACATGGAATGCATGCATTGATATGGTTTCAATTTCTTCCACTAGGATCTATTTCTAAACAATTGCATAAACTAGATCAGTTTATGAATCAAAACACATAATTCCATACTTGTTAAACACTTTACATAAATTGAACTATTTATGGATATAATCCATAATCATAAAAATGTTTTCTTTTAGGAATTATATACTCATAAACCCTTCATAATGGTTTGTAAATAAAATGAGAATTATCCTAAGAATATCCCCCGGGAATGTCGTAACCAAGAGTGCTACAAGGCCCATTGTCGTGCACCAGTTCCCGTTCGTGTCTAGCTCAAAGCGGTGTTTTTGGGTTTTACCCCTAGGTACATCTATGCCAGAGCCTCCTCTACCTGCTTGTATCCAGACATGGATGTATTTCTCAGAAAACTTACAAAATCTCTACAATACCAAAAATTCTAGGAAGTTATTCTACACAAATCCTCAAATTCTATCTTATGTCTGTGTGCTCTAATCAGAGTTTATCTAAATCTAGATTTCAAGGTTTGTACTCAACTTCCTCTGACACCAACTATAATGCCCCGAAACCAGTTACCTAGAGTCGGTCATTATTATATAACATTGGAATGATCACAAAAGATCAAGTCTCAAAAGACCGATTAATTTAGTAGCCTTGGAATCACTAGATACTTTCCTAAAGTTTACATTACATCATAAAATGAAAACTAAAACAAAATAGTCTCCATAGTCTACACTCATATCCCCTCATACTATCCTTGTAGTTCATTCATAAAATACTTTTCACATCCTAGGAAAAAATAAAACATAGAAAGGGGTGAGCTCAAATACCCAGTAAGGATAACAATATAGCAGAAACTTTCTTAAATAAACATAAAAATTTAAGACAATTCAAAACTAAAACAAAAGACTTTTAAACTTGAACTTCAGCATAACATGGAAAAAATAAATTTAAATAATACCATTAACTTATTCACATGGTTATTCTACTAGTCGAATAATCACATGCAATATAAATAACCAGTTTCATAATGATGGAATGCATAATGCTAGACTATCATAACCACGTAGCCAAGGCCTCGTGCCAAGACTACAAATAATATTTTTTCAAAGCCTCATTCCAAGACACTAGTTTGACTCATGATACCTACTGATGCACCGAGGATCTATAGCGGGATCCACTTGTCACTTATTAAGTCCAATTCATTCCTTATATGAACAGCTTTAAACATAACATAAACATTAGTATTAAAACTAGCATACAAAATGTAAATACTTTCTCCATAAACCATGAATGGTATAAAAATAACACACCCACAGTCCAACATATCACAAAACCATCAATACAATATAGATGTTATGTATCATAATAAATAAACTTCAAATAAGCTCAAAATCTATTAAAGGATGTTTGCATAGATGAAATAAAAACTACTTGAGAGAAATATCTCTTTTTTTAAATCATTTAAAAGTCACATAATTATAAAATAAAACATTTAATTTGAAAATATTTCTATAATCTTGCAAGGGAAGCTTTGAAGATTTTAAAATGGTGGAAAATAGCCGCACCCACCGAATAAGTTAAAAAAAGATATTCTTACCTTAATTTTGTCGAAAAGGTTAAAAAGGACCTTGTTTGGAAAACGATGGAAAGATTCATTTCAAAATATTTTATAAAACTCAAACAAGGGTATAAATGACTTTAACAAATAGTCTAGTAAATAGTAAAAATGTTTTGGAATACATTTTAATGAAACATGGATGTGGATGATAAAGAGGTCCCAGTAGATAATCACGTATAAACAACCTCAGATAATGAAGAGATTGTGAAATAAACCCGTACCTTGTACTTTTCCTTGGTCGAGGGTAGGTTATACTCTTTTATAATGGTGAAATAATTTTTATTAAATTATACAAGAATCATATACATTAAAATGATATCATATATTATCTTTTAACATTGCTTTGTTAAAATATCTTAGTATTATCGTCGTTTCGGGTGTTAACATACTTGTTTTCTTTTATATGTTTTATTACATAAGTCATGTTTTTTATGGATAGGTTTTACCTTATTCCTATCCAGAATTATATCAAGTCCTTAAACATTATTTTTAATCATCAAATGAAAATTAGTCTTGAATGGATACGATGGGGAATGAATCTAATTGCGTTCATGGAGACGGTAGTCCGTACGTATGTACGAGCGACAATATCATTCTTTTGATATTAAAATAATATATAATTGGATGTTATATCATATATAAAAAATAATTATCATGTTATATTTATTGTTTACATGAATTACACATCATTATTATACCCATCCAAATAATAATTTATTGAATAACAATTATACCACGACGTGGAGACGGAAAGCCGTACGTACGCACGTATGGTGACATGTCATTCAAAGGATGGATAGAATACTGAATATGGTTGTACCATATTTTTAATAACATCATAGTATATAGAATATATTGGAGTTATTATTTTTGAGTGGGAATAACAAAGAAAGAATAAGTTGAAGAAGAAAGGAACTTGAAAGAGGGTGGTGAAAACATTACCTCTTCTTCCGGTTCTTCCTTTTGATTTGATCAAAAGGGCTCCATAAAACGGCTTTATGACAAAAGTAAGGCCTATAGGATGAAGGTAGGATATTTTAGAGGGTATTTGGGCAGAGTTTGGTAGAGCCCAAAGGCTTTGAAGGTATGAATTTGAGAGAATGTGGAGTGCCCTTTTATAAGAGGGGTGAGGGGAACCTTATGAAACGCTAGAAATATTATTTTATAATAAATTCATATTCGGTTTCTAATGGATCAAAAGTCTATTATTTAAATTTTAAGTCTGGGATAGGTATAAAATCATTCAACCAATAGGTTTTAGACAGGTTTGGGTCACTATATTAACCTTATCTTTTAGTTTTAACTCTTAGTTAATTAGATTGGCATTTACCATGTCACTTTCTATTTTTATATTATATAGTTAATAAACATACCATATACATCCAAGAGACCCCCAAGTGGTCCATTAATGATACAACTATCATGATATAAGTCCTTTTTCTGAACCTTAGATTTTTAAAAATAGAATATCAATTAATAATATAATATTTGTTTTAAAAACTCTTTCATGTCAATTTTGACACTATTGGGTATTTTGTTTTTGATAATTTCATAACAGAATTATTACATCGAACAAAATTTATATAACAAATAATAATATATCTTATTAACCTAGAAAATTAGTGTAATTCATAAAAAGTCTCAAATTATGTTTATTTTGATATTTATAATATCAATTATTTTAATATTTCATTAATTACGTAATTACAACATCACCATTGTGTCATAAATAAATTAAATTATTTAATGTCTAAAAATTATAAATAAAATAACATTTTTTAGGAAATATTTTTATATTTCTAATGAATATTTATAATATAATTTATCTTATGTATAAACCTATATTAAAAATATTTTAGTAATAAAACTTTGATTTTAACTCTTTTAACTCTTCTTTGAATTAACTAATAATTATTGTCCTAATCTAATCCAAGTGGACCAAAATAATAATATTTTATTCCTAAGGATGTTTTTGGTTGAGATAAACGTGTCCAATAGAATAAGGACATGTGTTAGGGTAATATTAATATCATTTTTACACTTAATTACCCTATTTACTTTTAACCGTTGTAAATAAAAGTAAAAAGTTACTATTCACAAAAAATTATTTTTATCTTATTGAACCACATTTTACTCCTTGATATTCACCATATCTCTCTGATTTTCAAAATACCACTCACAAAAGCGATAAAATTATGTTTTATGTGAATTTTTAAATTCTCCTAGGAGGTGGGTAAAAGACGGTGAAAATTTCAATAAAATTTTTATATATCTAAAATTATTCTAAACTAACTCCAATAAATTACATTGAACTTATATAGATATTATGTATCTATTTACACCTTAATTAAATTTAAATAAAATAAATAATTATTTAAATGAATATTCAGTTTTAAACTATAACTCAGTGTTTTTTCACTATTCATCAAAAATTGAATGTTTTTAGAAAAATACCAAAAATTCACCGTAAGATAATTTTGATATTTTGAATCAAAAAATGAAGTCCATTTTGAAAGATAAAATTTATAAAATTTCAAAAATTGGGTATTACTATTCATAATGGCTAGCTTGATTGGTTGTGGTGTGTGTTAGAACTTGAAGTTGTGTACAACACACGCTACTGTATTATTCAAAGGGAAGCATACCATGGAAGCTTGGGGTGTTAAATTAGCAATTACAATTCTAATCCCCCAGCCCTCGCCCTTTCCTTTTGGTCCCAGGACTGAGATGCTTCGTCTGTGGAAGCCATGGGAACCTTCGGAATAATTGCCTGGACAAAATATAGTATAGAGAGGGTGGGCAGGTTCAGCGCCCACCTCAGCAGCAACAATTTCTAGCTAGGCCCTTTCAGCAGTAGTAGCAGGGGCAGCAAGCTCCCGTTCCTTCGAGGGCAGACATTGCAGGAGGAGGCCGACCTCAGGATGATCCTCAAAGACCTCGACTAGGGTGTGGTCAGGGAGGTGGCCAATAGCCGAGAGGCAGAGGAACTGGGTGTGGGCAGTTGCGCACCGCAGAGGCAGCAGTCCCAGTAGTGCCAGAAGTTGTCCGAGGTATGATTATCTTGTTTAGTACTCTTGCCTATGCCTTGTTCGATACAGGATCTTCACACTCCTTTGTTGCACCCAGTCTGGCCCGTGCTCTGGGTTTAGACGCTGAGAGACTTCCAGTGCCCCTGGTGCTAAGCACACCAGTCAGAGGTTAGACCGGATTGTCTTCTGTTTTCTGAGGGTGTAAACTGATGATAGGGCCACATCAGTCTATCAGGGATCTTCTACTATTGCAGATACATCCATACGATGTCATCCTAGGCATTGACTGGCTGTTCTCTGTATCTTCCATCATTGATTGCTTCCGAGGAAGGGTCGCGTTTTCAGATTTTGGAGGCCGCCATGTAACTTTCGTCGGTGAGCGGGGTTGCCAGAAAAGCAGCAGGCGAGAAGAGCCCCTCCTTTCCTTGTTAGCTGATCTATCAATGGAGTCGGTGGATATAGAAATGGTGGAAGTTCTAGGGATCTTCAGTGAGTTTATGGATGTCTTCCCTGAAGAGGTGGTGAATCTACCCCCTCGGCTGGATGTTGAGTTTGGGATAGATTTGCAACTTGGTGCCTGTCCAATTTCAATGGCTCCCTACCAGATGGCAGATTATAAGTTATGGGAGTTGTGGATTCAGATTGATGATATGATGAAGAAGGGTTTTGTTTGACCAAGTGCGTCACCATGGGGTTCTCCAGTCTTATTCATAAAGAAGGAAGATGGTGGTCTCAGGCTTTGCATAGACTAATAGAGATTGAATCAGGTAACAGTCAAGAACCATTACCCTCTCCCGAGGATAGAAGACCTTTTAGACTAGTTAAAAGGGGAAAGTTGGTTCTCTAAGATTAAACTGCAGTCGGGATATCACCAGTTGAGGGTGAAGGAGGGAGACATCTCATAGACTTTATTTAGGTGTAGTTATGGACACTTTAAGTTTGTGGTCATGTCGTTTGGTGTTACGAATGCTCCAGATGTGTTCATGGGTATCATGAACATCATCTTCTGGGAATACCTGGATTAGTTCGTAGTCGTGTTTATTAACGACATCCTGATCTACTCAAGGTCAGAGGAAGATCACGCTGAGCACCTGAGAATGGTTTTGGAGGTCCTCCGACAGCACCAACTCAATGGGAAGTTGTCCAAATGTAAGTTCTGGATGCGAGAGGTGCACTTCCTTGGGCATGTGGTGTCCGAGAAGGGAATAGAGGTGGACCCATCAAAGGTTGAGGCAGTTGTTTCTTGGGCAGCACACAAGAACGTAGTAGAGGTTCAATGTTTCCTTGGACAAGTAGGCTACTATTGAATGATCATGCCTAACTTCTCCTAAATTTAAGCACCTTTGACAGTGTTGACCAAGAAGGACCAGGCTTTTTTATGGAATGGGCGTTGCGAGGCAGCCTTCAGCTATCTGGAGGAGAAGTTGGTTAGTGCCCTAGTACTGAGGTTTCCAGAAGAAGGGGTGGCGTATGAGGTATTCTGTGATGCATCGGGACAAGGCCTCGGGTGTGTGCTGATGCAACGACAAGGGGTGATCTCTTATGGGTCTAGACAGTTATGTCCCCATGAGTGTAATTATTCCACCCACGATCTAGAGCTTGCGGCGGGTCGGAGAAGTGGCTTATCAGCTAGCACTACCACCACCGCTACTTAGAATACATGATGTCTTCCATGTGTCACTACTCCAATGGTATATACACGACGTTTCACACATCCTTGACTGGGGAAAGCGGGATATTGATGACGATATGGATTTTCTGGAAAGACCAGTGAGGATCGAGGATCATGAGGAGAAGGTGCTCTGTGGATGCACCATTCCTTTGGTTAGTGTGTTGTGGAGGCATGGTGGGCTCGAGGAAAGTACCTGGGAACGGGAGATGAAAATGCGCGCCCAGTACTAAGAGCTGTTTTGAATTTTGTTCTGTTTTTTCTATACTTTTTTTGATTGAATTCTTACTTTGTTAACTATGGAACGTGTGGTTTTCCTTATTCCGTGGATATGTTTGAAGAGTCCTAACTATGGGGAGGGGAGGAACTAATCCCTAATCAAGACGCATTAAGGTGGATGTGATTAAACCCGTGCGGGCGAGTCAGTTCCACCCAAAGCTGATAGTATCTTAACATGGAGGAAGAAACTCCCTAACCCATATGACTGGACAGTTTGACCCTCGAATGTTGTCTGGTTACTTGAGAAATAGGTATTCCTAGATTTCCATGAGGTTCACTCTTGAGAGGTATCTTTTTAGGCGGTTGTTCGAAACCCCTCTTTTCTTCAGGTCTAGTTTTGATTCTTGAGGGTGAGAATTGTTTGAGAGGTATCTGATGTAAAGGCCTAGAACCACCTAGTCCCTTACTTTTCCAAAACCTGGCTCCACCGAAATAGTGGCACCAGTCATGGGGGCATCGGTTACGGTGGCACCGTGATGGTGGAACAGTTTCCTCACCGAGGGTCTTTGTTCTTTTTCTGATTTCTGACTTTTTCCTCTCCCGCAACATATCTTTTAACGTAAAAATGATTTAATTCCATGTTAAAAGCCATTTAAAGCCCATAAATAATATCTAAATCCCCCAAGAGTTGGGATACCCTTAACTTACCAAAAATTGTGGTTTTCCTCGGTGTCACACCCTTCCTCGTACATTCTAGTTCTGCCCCCGTTGCGCATTTTTCCTCCATTTAAAAGAAACGGTTTAACCCACAACTATTATGCCACCACCCTGATGGGAATAATTAAATAAGAATTAATCCCACCATGTGTAACCTCCCAACCTCAAAGGAAACCACGATCTGACTTTAAAGTGGTTAAAAATTCCTTATCCCATAACAATAGAATCTCATATTTATATCACGCTAGAGATTCTTCCATCCCCTTCATGGCTGGATTTCTTTCTTCTCCCTGGTGCGCTTGGAGTCCTTTCTCACCGAGGCTTGTGGTGCACCTATGCTGGAGTTTTTCCATTCATCCTTGGAGTCCACAGAGTTCCTCCCTTTCAAGTCGTGCATCCTCAGTTCTCGATTCGTGGAGAAATACTTCATCATTGATCATCAAAGTAGGGATTTTCCTTCGTCTCTCCATACTGTGTCTCATGCGGGGTGGGTATGCTATTGTTCTGTTGGAATGGATGAAACCAAAACCTAACAAAGATAATAAAATAACTTTTAACGAATGATGGGGTGTGTTGGACTTTTCTACTATACTCTTTTATAGTTTCTATATGTTGTGAACTGTATGGGCTTATGCCCACTAAAAATCATGGCTGTTGGTGGTCCTTCCTTGAGCACTAATGAACCTATTTCTTCTGTGATGATAACATGACTGTAACATGGAAATCAGTTAATAACCTAGACTTAGTTGGTTAAATGGATTCCCAGTGAACATAAATCATTATGTGGTAACCCCGGTTAACAAATAGAAAGAAGAACCTAATGAATGATGTGCTTGACCCTGGAAGTTTCACTACTCTGTTTTGGTATTAGGTGTGTAGTACTGTTGATTCGTATGGGGTGATGTGGATGAGAATGGGATCCTTTTTTCTAGAACGGTTGTTGGTCATGAATCTGAATCTGTGTGGGCCTATATCTCGAGGTTTGGTTTGGTTCCAGTACTTTGAGGGATCTCACTGATCCCTTTGTTGTTGTTGTGACTCTACAAGAGAACTGAGTGTGAATGCTTAAATTGCTAATTGGATGTTTCTCTTTCTCTGGATTTTGGTTATTCCTGTTAGTTTCCTATTAGTGCATAATTCAACTAAATGGGATCACTTGAACAAGAAACAAAGAATGGGTTAAATGGGGAGTTGGTTTTGGGAATGAGTTGTAACTTGGTCATGAGTGTTGTGCCTTTCTTCTATGAATGAATAGTAACGAGGGTGTTTGTTCTTAGGTTGGTTTTGGAAACCCTAGGTTGGGATGAGTGCCTGTTACCTATACAAATAATTTTAGTTCTTATGTTTTTTATTCGTGCCCCACCCAAGTTGAGCACTTAGTGCCGAACACCCCCATTTCATGGGGAGGGTGTTTTTCCCAACACTCCTATGAGTGGATGGTTATTAGATCCTTTTCTGATCAATTTCCCGAATAGCCCAAGACTCTTTTGGTAGGCTATGACGGAATGAGGTCCATTATAGACCAAGATTCTTTGGGTATGGTAGTTGTGGTGGTTGGCCCAGGTGTGTGTGGGAAATTTGTTTCCCAAGAGTCTTCGAGATGAGGCCTAGCTGTCTTCAGGTGTGGCAGTAGTTCTTTTGACACAGGTGTTTGCGGGCATGGTTACATGTGGTGGTTGTGGAATAGGTCTTTGTGGGCGGGATGTGTGGATGTGGCCCAAGTGTGTGCGGGTGGGGTGTGGCAGTGGGACTGCAGTGATAATGGCTGGATTGGTTTGATGCATCAAATGACTTCAATAACTAGTTGGAAAGTGGCGCGGGGTACCCAATCATCAATGTGATATTACAATACACTACTTGACTTGCATTATTTGGGGAGTGTGCCTTGGTGAGGCTTGGGTGGATAGTTTTACTTTCTAGGAGCTTTGGTTATCTCTTTTCTCACAGGGCATTAGAATTCCTCCCTACTTTTGCACGAGAGTCTTTGGTTTTCCCTACTCAGTATACTTGTATTCCCAGCCTACATATATAAAACTACTTTCAGGTTTCTGGGAGGACTTCGGGGATCATGTAGGGTTGTACTAGCTCAGCCATTGTGACACTTGCAGTTGTTGTTTTTCTTTTCTTTGGTACTTTACCTTTGTACTATCCTTGTACTTTGTGGCATTTACTTTTGTAACATGCATATGGAAATGGTTTTATTTGTCTTTACTTTTACCCTCCCAGTTTTGGTGTTGTTGGGATTTACTATCTTATCTACCGATCCTAATAAAGAAAAAGGGTAATGCCTTCTATCCTGTAAGTGATTCTATACCCTTTGTGTTAGTCACCACTTCGGGGAATATTGAAGGTGGGTCTCAGGGGTCATTATCTCTCCTTCAAGTTGAAGAAGTAAGGGTCTGGAAATCTGTTGTCCCTTCCCTCATCTTGGGGAAGGCGGGTCGGGAAAATTTTTCCCCATCTCTGAGTGGCGACGCGGAGAATACTGTGAGGTGTTTTGAGGATGGACTTGAGTATGATATCCTATCATAGGTGAACATCTTCCATTTTACTACTGTTACCGAGATCTTGAATCAGGCTCTAATCTTAGATTGAAATTTCAGGGAAGCTAAACTAGTCAGCCAGGGTAGTGCAGTTCCGAGACAGGGTGATGGCTCTTCTGGCAGCAAGAAATGCTGTTTTGAAAGTGCACATGGGAGAAAATCCTATCCAAACAACACATCTTGATAGCTTAGTCATATGTTATCAGTGCGGTAGGGATGGTCAAAAGAGGCTAAAGTGAACGAGGGATCAAAAGGAGTGTCGAGCTTGTGATAGGATGGGTCACCTTTAGCGTTTTTGCCATTCCTTCTCTTTAGCATCCAATGGTAGTGGATCTGCACCCGCACCTCTGTCAGTTATGGGATATATGAATCCAAAATAGACTAGAAGTTTTTTTTCCACTAGTTGATCAGGATAAGGTAATGGTAGAGGTCATGGTCGAGGAAATCAAGTTCCCAGATGACCAGCATCAGCAGAGTGGACCTGCTCAGGCCAACCAGGCATTGTATTAGGGCCGTGGCTCAGGTCTCATGTATGTAGTGAAATCAGCACTAGAAGAGAAGAGTACAGGACCATCTACAGTAAGAGGTACTATCCTAGTAGCCTCTACATTAGTTTCTACTCGTTTTGATACTGGTGCATAACACTCCTTTATATCTACTGCTATTGTTGATAGTCTTAGTTTTCCAATTGAGTACCTTTGTGGCACCATGTCTCTCAACACTCTGCTCGATGTCAGGGTAGAGGGCATAAACCAATGCCAAACGTGACCCCTCAGGATAGGCGGGTATAGTTTTTTTTGGAATTTATATATCCTCGATATGTCTGGCATCGAATTCATTCTTGGTATGAACTATATCGCTCCTTATCGTGATCAAGTGGACTGTTATCACCATTGGGTGTCCTTCAAATCCCCTGAGGGAACAACATATCTTCACAAGGGATAATGGGATTTGCAGGCAGACCGAGTTAAGCCTAAATATGCAGGGTTGGGTAGAGTGACAACTCAGTTGGCAAGTCTCTTCATGAGCGATCAGGGAACGCAACTAGTTGAATTCCCTCTAGTGGTGGATCTTTTCAGGGACATATTCGCTAATGATTTCTCTAGCTTACCTCCTATGAGAGACATGGAGTTCACTATTGAGATCGTGTAGTTCCCAACCATAAGGATAAGGGTTTCATTAGACCTAGCACATCGCCATGGGATTCACTTGTCCTTTTTTCCAAGAAGGCAGATGGTACGCTTAGGTTATGAGTGGATTATTGTTGACTCAACTAGACCACAGTAAAAAATCAATATTCATTGCCTCATATAGATGATCTTTTTTACAAGATCTAGGGAGAAACTATTTTCTCCAAGATTGATATGAGGTTGGGATATCACCAGGTGCGTGTGCGACCATCTAACATACCACATATGGCATTTCTAAGTAGGTAAAGCTTGTAAGAGTATTTGGTTATGCCACTTGGCCTCATGAATGTGCCAGAAGTCTTCATGGATCTGATGAACCTGTTTTCATCCTTATCTTTATTTCATGGTGGTAGTATTCATGGAAGACATATTAGTGTATTCGTGTTCCAGAAACGACCTGCAACCCATCTTGAGATCATGCTTATTACACTGAGAGAGAACTAGCTATACACTAAGCTCAGTAAGTTCCACTTCTGGATTGATAAGGTACACTTCTTGGGTAATATTATATCTGAGGTAAGGGTATTAGTTGACCCAGAAAAGGTGAGTGTTGTGGTTTCATGGGAGCATCCCAAGAGTGTCTTCGACATCCGCAGTTTCTTGGGGCTTGTTGGCTATTATAGAAATTTCATTCAGGATTTCTCCCACTTAGTAGCACCTCTTATGGCCCTAACTAAGAAAGGTGTACAATTTATCTGGTCAGAATCTTGTGAAAAGTATTTTCATGAATTGAATGTAAGACTAACCTCATCCCCGATCTTGATTCTTCCTAAACCTGGTAAGAGCTATATAGTTTATTGTGATGCTTCAAGAATCGGACTGGGTGTAGTTTTGATGTAGGGTAATTGAGTCGTGGCTTATGGATCCTACCAACTGAGACCTCATGAGTGGAACTATCCTACCCATGACCTTTAGTTGGTAGATTTAGTGCATTATCTCCGTTGTTGGAGACACTATTTTTTGGGCAAGAGATTTGTTTTTTACACAAATCATAAAAGCTTAAAATATATCTCCACTCAATGATACTTGAACTTATGTTAACAAAGGTGTGTCGAATACTTGCAGTCGTTCAACTTTGACCTTTATTATACCCCTAGTAAGGGTAATGCTGTGGCAGACACTTTAAGCTTCAAGACACATGCACATGCCATGCAGGTAGCCAACAGTGAGTGGCATATGGTGGACTAGTTTTCAGAGATGCATCTAGAGGTTTAGGAGCAGAGTAGACAACCAGTTATATCAGATCTCGTAGTGACATCCTCTCTTCTGAAGCAAGTCCATAGGAAATAGTTGACTGATCCTGAAGGTCTCATTTTAAGGGAATGTGTTATAGGAGGGAACCCACCTCCTTGTTGGGTTTGTTGATAGTAGTGGAACTCTCCTTTACCATGGCTACGTATGGGTACCTTCAAGTATATGGGAAGAGATGATGAAGGAATCTCACAACTCTGTTTGGTCAGTTCACCCAGGGATGACCAAGATGTACAGAGACATTTGTTGAAAATATTGGTGGCTTCGTATGAAAAAGAAGATAGTAGGTTTCATCACTCGGTGCTCCACCTGCCAACAGGTGAAGGTAGAGCACCAGTGACCTACTGGACTCCTACAGCCTCTATCCATTATTGAATGGAAATGGAGTGACATCACCATGGATTTTATTATAGGCCTGCCAAGATCTCCTCTATGTAGCGATGAAGTATGGGTGGTTATCGATAGGTTGACCAAGGTTTCAGACTTCTTGCCTATCCAAGACACCATTATGATTGATGAGTTGGGAAGGATGTATATCTGAGAGATTGTGTGACTACATGGTGTGCCTTGTTCTATTGTCTTAGATAGGGATTCCCATTTTACTTCATGGTTTGGGAAAGGGTTACAAAAGACACTAGGTTCATAGGTACTTCTGAGTACTGCATATCATCCTCAGACCGATGGCCAATCCGAGAGAACTATACGAGTGTTAGAGGATATGTTATGGGCCTGTATCCTTGATTTTGGAGGTTCTTGGGAGAAGAATTTACCTCTTGTTGAGTTTAACTATAATAACATCTTCTAGGAGACAATTCAAATTGATCAGTACGAGGATATCTATGGTAGTCCATGTCATTCGCCTTTATGATGGCTCAAAGAAGGTGAGTCAGCTCTATTAGGTCCTCATCTCGTTTAGGAGACTTCTAAACAAGTTCAGCTAATTCAGAAGCATATGACTATAGCTCATTCTAGACAAAAGTCTTATACCAATTTTCATCACAGACCTCTGGAGTTCGAGGTGGGACATCAATTCTTTATATATGTTTCCCCGAGGATGGGTCATAGGTGGATCAGGAGGTAGTGGAAGTTATCACCGAGATACGTCGAGCCCTTTGAGATAGTGGACAGAGTTTGGCCAGTAGATTATTAGTTACTGCTGTCTTAGAGGTACCATGCCATGCACGTTGTTTTCCATGTATCTCAGCTCCGACAATATCATCAAGACCCGTCTCATTCTATTAACCCTGACAACATTGAGCTTGACGCAGATGCATCCTTTGCGGAGCATATGATCTGTATTGTCGAACGTATCATGAAATTACTCCGAGGCAAGTCAGTTCCTCTGGTCTAGGTGTTGTGGAAACACAGACGCGTTCAGGATGAGACCTGAGAGTGAGAGATAGATGTGCATGCGTAGTGTCCAGAACTTTTCTCTGGCGATGTTCCACAACCCTCAGCAGGGAAACTCAGGGATTAGTTGTCTTAAAGAGGGGAGGGTGTAACAGACCATCCTTAATTAGGATCAGACCGTTTTTAATTTATTTTAGTCTAATTAATTATCTGACCGGGGCATGTGCTTGCGCACCTCGCTACAAGTCCCAAGCAGCTTTTTAATTAATTTAAATAACTACAGGTGTTTGATGAAAAATTTTATGTCATGCATTAGCATGATGTTTGGGATTTTAAATAACTAATTAATAGTTGAAAAGAGTAATAAAAGATTAAATAAGACATAAAATAAAGAAATAAAGTATAAAAAAAGTGGAATAAAATAGAAAGGGGGCTACAGGAAAAAAAAAATAATAAAAATGGGTGGATTTCCATTTTTAATTATTTTTATCTTTTCTCCATTTCTATACATTTATTTTATTTAATTATTTTGTTTTATTTCATTTTTCTTTATTTTTTTCTCTTTTCTTTTTTTTGTTTTCTTTTTATTTCTTTCCTTTCATTTATTTATTTTCTCTCATTTCTTCCTCTCCTTCCCTCACGTTGCACCCCTCCTCTCCCCTAGGTGGAACCCCAAGAAGAAGGACCTTCAGAAGGCTAGTGAGAAGTAAACCTTGGGGAAATGCTAAAATTTTTCAACTGGAATCATACATTTTCGTTGAGTAATCTGTGCACAGTTCTCTATGGATGATTTTTACCCTATTTAGGGGTTTTTCTAAAATCCTTCATTTTCACTCTTTTTAGGTCAAATCCAAGCCTACTGCAGATCATAGAGTCATCTACGACTACAAGTTAGGGTGCCTACTCTCTTTCTGTCCATTTATTTGTGGTTTAAAAAAATGCACCATTGTGCCATTAGTCGGTGCCTACCGACTTTGTGAAATTTTACACAATTTAATTACCTTAATTGTTTTTCCTAATTGTCTCAACCTTAATCAAATTGTATTAATTTGTTTGAATTGTTGCAACAAGATCGAACACCCCTTTGTGTGTGCCAACATTGTTGGTGTATTTTCCATTAGACGGGTCATTAATTAAATTAATTACATGTATAACGCAACCCCTTTTTATTGTTTTAAAATTAAATAAATAGTTGTTTGAATTGTTGCAACAAAGTTGGACACCCCCTTGGGCGTGCCGACATGGTCGGTATAATCTTCCATTAGTTGGGTTTATTGTTTGATTAATTTCATGTGTTGTGAAACCCCTTTTATTATAATTAAATTTAATAAATAGTTTCGTTAAACATGAACTAGAATTGTTGGATCATTGGAACTTGTTTTTCTGAACTGATTATTATTTAAATATGCATTTTTTTCTAAGGTTGATATGTTATATAAATTAACTTGCAAGTTGTTATGTTGTACTATTAAAATTATTCCTTGTGATGCACAGGTGTATCTGGTTAGTTTTCAAGTTGTGACCTCATATGCTGATTATGTCATATCTACTGCTATGAAAACATTAATTAAATTCAGGGCAGGGAAAGGAGGTGGGGCCCATATTAAGTGCCAAACATAAACCCTCCCTTCCTAACTTGTTACTTTATGTGTTGGGGGGGAGATTTCATTGGATTTTCCAGACCGAGACTCCCTCGGGCTTTCTAATACTTATGAGTGATACTAGTTCCAAAAGGGCTGATCAGGACAGATCCATTGGAATTGAGACTAAGCCAGTCTCATATGATACTCGACCCCTTTTGTGAGATCGGCATGGACTCAGGGTAAAGCCATGCCTCGAGCGATACTCATTCTTTCAAAATATTTCCTTGGACAAGCTCAGTGGTATTGGATAAATTGAAGTATGTTCCATAGTGATACCTCCAAGATGAGCTCAGACTCCAACTCTCAACTTGAACCTTAATAATGTAGCACTTAAGGTTTATATTATTTCCATTTGAGTTTTTTTGAGAATTGAGATGTCCTTTTGATATGTGGAAGTGCACCTAGTTGACACTTGAATTAGACCCCAAGTCAGAACACAAGTTTGGGGTATATTCATCTTCCTTGATTTACTGTGATTTCCAGTTTTATATATATACGTGTTTGTGCATTCTTCTAATAGGTACCCTTTCAGACTACTAACTTAGGCTGAAGCAGGTGATTAGGCATGGGTGCCGTTTGGAACCCAAGATGACTTATTTATTTCATTGTGTTTAAATTAATTATCTGACAATATTAAGTAATGGAAAAATTCATTTTATTTTTGCATGAAATGGAAAGGTTTAGACACTGTGGGTGCTGGACTACTAGGATTTTATCTCACACCCTTCTCGGGAATCATGGACACCCGAGTAGATTACATGCTCGTAGGTATTGACAAAGGGAAGCGTGGTGCTTCTGATGCTCGACTATTCATTACTGCTTAGGATATAGACTGCGGAAGAGGAATGATCCTTTCTTGTGAAGCAGTTGTTGTGTGTGTATTTTCTTTTAGTTGACTATGTGTTTGAGTTCTGTTTTCCATACTTTCCGTTTACACTCATGTCATGGGATGAAATCCTTTTTGAGCTTACTCACTTGGTTATTACCTTTCAGTTAGATTTATTTATATTTCTTATACTACAGGTTATTCATTTACATGTTTATGATATTGATTATTATTTTTAGTTTATTTCCACTATGATATTATTCATTACCTTTGAGGGAATAGTATCCCCCACATACATAAAAGACCCCTCACTGCTAGTCGGTAGCCTCTAGCATTTGGGGAGATTCTCTTGAGTTTATGCAACCCACCGGTCCAGCCATCATTTTAGAGGTGATATGGGTCGGGATGTTACATAATATAATTCCAATATGTCTTTATTAGATTATCTATAAACCTACTCAAATTATAGACAGAAAAGTTATCATTTAGAAAATTAAAAATCATAACATACATAATACTTACGACTACATTAGTAAATGGGATTATAATCATATATTTAATATAATAATCTATGAATGGTGATTTAGATAATGAAGATTTAAAATTATGAACAAATGAAACACTAAAAAGATTCAAAGCATTAAATAAATACATATTAATAACTTTTAGTATATAATAATGTTTAAAATTATAGAGAAGTCTATGGATCATATCCCTAATACTTTCTATTCCCAAAATTTGTTTAGCATCACCTATATATTTTATTTCAGAAAATAATTTCAATTAAATTTTAACATGGGTGATAAATTATATATCACTACACATGAGTAACATTTCATCAATAAAAAGTAGTAAATAAAGCATGAAATTTTTAATAAATTCAAAATATACACATGCATCAAACTAACTCCTACTGAAACCATTTTACAAAATAAACGATTCAAACTTCTATAACAACTATATTGATGATTTTTTAATCCATATAATGATTTATTAAGAATAAAACTTGGTTATATTTTAATTAATGCTCAAAATTTTATTGTGGATTCATGAATAAATTTTAATTTAAATCACCATAAAATAAATATGTTTTAACATATAATTGTTATATATTAAAGTCTAAATGGGAAGAAATATCAAGAATAATTCCTATTGAAGAATTCATAACAATGGTAGAAAAAGTTTCATAATAATAAATTCCCTCTCTGGGAAGGAATCCTTTGGCTACAATCCTGTATTTAAACTTAAATTTATTCCCAATAGTTTTTTCCCTTTTGTTTTATAGATCCATTTACAACCAATTACCTTATCAGTAATTAGTTTATTGACTATGGACTAGGTTTGGTTATTTTTTAGGTATTACATCTCATATTCCATGGATTAAATTCAATTAATAGAGTTTCTATATTTGATATATTGATTATATATTCGGTGATCCTATCCACCACGATCTCATTCCATGTGTGAGGAAAATGAAACCATAACAACATGGTAGTATGTTGAAGGAGGTTTAATGACTCTCCTATGTTTACCCCTAGTGATTTGATAACATATAAGGTAACTAGGGGATCCAAAAGTAGGATAATTATCAAAATAAGTCCATGATTATGGCTCAAGATGAGAGAGAGGTAGTTGATAGGTAGATAGAGGAGTCTCAATATGAGACACACTAACACTTGAAGGATCAAACTCGAGATCCTTCTTCTGAAAAGTATCAACACTGCCATAAGTGGGAGGGTAAACTCTAGGAAGAAAGGACTCCAAAAGAACCACATCATGGATAATAATACACTTCTAAAATATAAGTTTTTCTATCAAAATATTTTACCCCTTCAGCACCTCAAAATACCCCATGAAAATGTGTTTGAAATCTCTATACTCCCGGTTATAATTCATGAAATGAGCATAGGAAGTGAATCCAAACATCTTAAGATTTACATGGGATGGGGTTTGGTTACTCAATAATTCTAAAGGAATCTTAAATCAATTTTAAGATAAGGGATGCCTATTTATTAAGTAGGATATCATAGTGAAAGCATTTACCCAAAATGAATTGGAGAATCCCAATCATGAAAGGATTCTATAAACCTGCTCAATAATGGTATGATTCATATACTCAACAAGACCATTCTACTAGGGAGTAGAAATCTAAGTTTAGTGCATTAAAATTCCCTTATCTTTACAAAACATAATGAATTTAGTAGATATGTATTCATGACCATTATCTTTCCTTAAGGACTTTAATCTCTTCCCAGATTGATTTTATACAATGGAATTCCTTATTTTAAACACCTAAAATACATTATATTTATTTTGAAATATATAAACCTATAATTTCCTTGTAAAAAAATTTCTAATGGTGAAAAATTAGGATCATCCAGCATGGGAGGTAGTCTTAGTTGGTCCCCAAAAATAAGAGTGAATATACTCAAGTGGGAAACTAGTATTAAAGTTAGATTTATGAATATTGAAAAGTTTGGACTTATCCAGGACATAATACTTACAAAAGGGTAAGTTGATCTATAGAAATTGAGTAATAATCATATTATTTCTCAATTAATCTACCCCTTTAGCACTCACATATCCGAATAGCCTATGCCAAATTATAGTGCTGTCAGTGTTAGTGACATGAGTGCTTCCAAAATATTTAATATATTTTTTTCCATCGAGAACATAGAACCCATTCATCAAGGATACTTTCATAACTTTGTGAGCTTCTTATGGATTCTTAAATAACCAAAATAGTATTTAAAAGAGTAACATCAATAAAACTAATGAAATCAGATTCCTTTGTAAATATTGAACCCATATTACATATAACAAGGTTACTAGAGAATGGTTTGTGTGTTGTATCATAATTGAACCTCTACCCATGACATGTCATCTCTTATTGTTACCTAAAAACAACTCCCCATTAGTTTTCTTGGTTAGAAGAACAAAATAACTCTGATTTGGGAACATATAGAAGTAAAATCCTGAGTCTAAAACCCATTCAGTATGAGAAGTATCTCATGACACACACAATGCCTCAGAACGTTCACATCCTTTATTGGTAAAGAGAGAATGATCACTAGACTCTTTAGAAGGTTTACCAGATTTTAAATCAAGGAATTTGGGTCTAACATGCATATGTTTCCCATAATGATATTAGGTAACCTCTTTCACATTGTATTTATATTAAGAATTCCATGATTGATTATGGTTCCTACAAATCTTTTTTATTTAACCTTTAATGTTCCCTCAAAACTCTGAACAACCCCTCATATTCAGACCCTTGGAATCAAGTTTAACCTTAGCCTTCCCATGTAACACATGAGAAATAAATGTAGGATCGATGCCCTCTACAGTCAAGGAATACCTTCAATTTATCATAGAATCAATAATATGTACATATGATCATTTTAAAGAAATTAAAGGTATAATTTCTACGTCCACACCTTCAAAACTAACATTTATATTGGCTAAATTTAATAAACTTTTATTAAAATCATCATGGTGTTCATGAATGGTAGTTCTATGATTCATATTAAATGTGTATACATTTTTTCATATGGAGATGATGATTTAAAAGAAGTTTTTATAGTATCTTTTTTATGTTTAGACCAAATACCAGCTATGTAAGTTTCATAAAAAACCTAACTCAGGAATTTATCAGTTAAAGTCAAGGTTAAATAGATATGTGTGTTCAACAAAACATCATGGGCACATAAGAATAGTTCATTACAATATTTCCTTTATAAAACTGAATTATATGGGGTTTGTTAGGTCTATAAAGGGTATCTTGTATCCCTTGATAGACTAATAGTTCTCACATCAATAATTTCCACAAATTAAAATCATTACTACCATCAAATTTATCAATTTCATACTTTATAGAATACCTAATACTATATTTGAGGATCTAATACCAACTAATGATGGGAACCAAGATAGGTATCCCCCAATAAACCAACTACTATGCATAAAATGGAGGATTCCACTGAGTAATGAAATAAGAAAACAATAGGTAAATAAATGATTAATGCAGACAAAAAAAGAATTAATAAATAAATAAGGAAAGAAATAAAGAACTCACGACTTTTAATGTGGTTAAATTATAGTTGTTCCTACTCTAGGATAAGAACACCATGGTATAACCTATATTTTTTTAATGCTCAAACACAACTTAAAACCATGAAAGAAAAAATAATCAACAATAAGGGAATAAAAAATGAAATAAAGAAAAATTAAATAGCAGTGAAGAGAAACCCTCAATTTTCACAAATGGATTTACCAACCAGTGATGAAAAAGAATCACTTCATATATCCTTTGTAGTGTTTATTAAGATAACCAAAGAACACATTGTAAACATGAGCACAATATCCACCAAAACACTACGTTGGGAAAGATCTATTCTTAAATAGAACGGAAACAACATGTATGGAAAGGTACAAAACCTCAAACATTAATCGAACACCAACAGAAGAATCACTCTCTTATGGAAGTTCATAAATATCTTTGAAACCTCCATATGAATCAATATACTCCAATATAAATATTACATGATGAATTACCCCTGAGAGATCGAGATTGTTTCAAATGCTCAATAAAACCTGAGAAACTGAGGGCTGAGAATAGAAGCCCAATAGAAAGTAAAACAAACCATATAAAGGTTATTAACAAATCAATGAAATGGAAAAAAACACCCATGTAAGGGTAGATCACAAGCTGAATAAGGGTCAGTTTCCCACTATGTAAGGATCACTCTCCACTATGTAAGGATTTATCACTACTATGTAGAGGCCAACACCTTCTATGTATGGGTCCAAAAATCTATAAATAATGTTTATCACCTACTATGTAATGGTATAACAACTCACATAAAGGTCAATCAAACTAGCCATGTAAGTTTACCTCACCCCCATGTAAGCGTAACACTCCCAATACACAGGCTATTTAAGGGTCAAATCGAAGTCATGTAAGGTTATCACAACTTAACTGTGTCTAAGAGTATTAAACCACTTATATAAGGGTAAAAAAACCTCATTTAAAGGTAATATGTCCTCATATAAGGGTAAATGTAACCATAAAAAGATTACATAAAGGTTGTAAACCATGTGAAATTTAAAAAAAAGGAGATAAAATAAAATAGATTTATAATAAATATAAAACATACTAAAAATTTAACAACAAAATAATGTACATATTATTTTAATTTGGAAATCCTGCATTCTTAATTCAACAATGTTATTAGCACAGAGAAAATACCTTTTTCATGATCTACATCTTGTGATCACCTGTAGTATTTTCCTTTTACTTGATTAGTTTTATAGAAAAAACAAATCTCTAAAGTGAAAACTTCATCTTCATCAATTCTTTGACATCATTGTCAATTTATTTCATCATTCACAGTGGATTCACCCAATATCCACATGTAAAAATATAGAATCTCCATCCTCATAGTGGATTCAAAGTTGATTTTTTGATCTTTAGTGGTGCTCCCATAGTGATATTCACCTTATTACATTCCCTAATTGATGAAACTATGTTTTTAGGTGGTACCCATAATGGTTTTTCAGTGTCCATACATGACACAAACCAGCTGGATGTGGCCCAAAGAGGTGGGATTCCATATGAGGGAGACAACACAAGCTATGGAATAATGAGGCAATGTTTTTTATATGTTATTAGCAGTTGAAAGTCCCAAGTCCCACATAAAAGGGTAGTGTAAAATTTATTTTCATTATGCATCATTTCAAAACATAACTAATATAGTAAACTGTTATGGTACAAACCTATTCCACACTTCCATTCTATATGTTCTGAAACACATGTGTCTAGTGCCTACCCATGTAGGATACCCCGTAGCCTCATGGATAGTATTCATATTTTGATCTCCTTTCCAATTTTGATCTCTCTATTTAAACCTCATTGGTGGAGTAATAAGGCCATTTTACTTTTACAAAATGAAACATTTTTTCCTCTAAAAAAACCCACTCCGAAACATTATATATAAATATATATCATTTACCAAAATTTAAATTTAAATATTTCATACCCATAATATAATTAAAATTATGATTAAATGTTTAAAATAATAAGATAATAAATTAAATTTATCAAATTAAATATAAATATTAATATTTAATAACAACTAACATCGGATCACAAGTTAAATTATACACTAAAACTTTCTAAAGGTGTATATTCTATACAAGATTCATTGTTGGACCGTGTGAAAGTTAATATACTATTGGGATTTACATTATGAACATGATATTAATATCTTTAGGGTTTAATTTTTTTTATAAGTGTCTCTATTTTAAAGGTTATGAAATTTATATTTTATATTTTCTCATTTCTTGATTTTATTTTGTTAAATTTTTACCCATTAGAAAATATAGTAATTTCAACCTTGTAAATGAAATAATAAATATTTATAAAATATAAAGGGGTATAAAGTAAAATTAATATATCCTCATTCATATAGAGCACTTGGGGAGACTCATACTTGAAACCTTCCAATGACACCACAGAGATGCAACCCCTGGGCTGCACCCCGTAGGGATGAAACCACAACATAAATGTTTTAAAAGGATTCTAGTTTGTCATTAAAAAGGTTAATTACCATATAAAATTATTTATCATTATATATTATTCATAAATAAATAAATTTAATTTGATTAATTTTGGAGTATACGTAATTATTTTTTACTAATTATTATTCTTTATAGTATAATTGTTGTTAAATAAAATTTTAAATATATATTTTTTTAAAAGAGAATAATTTTTTTGTATGATTTTTAATGGAACAAGAACAAGAGCCATGTGTGGGTGGGTTCATGGGAAGGGGAGCAAGTTGAAGGGTGCTTGTCACTATTTTATGTTCTATAGGACATCATAGAATAATTTATTGGAATCATTTATTAAGAGGAGTCCTCCCGAGTCACATTCCAATATAGGACACATGAATAATAGGACACTATTAAACTTATAAAAGTAGCATCATTTTTCTACCACTAATTTTTTTATCATAATCATATATATGATTGTGCTAATGTTATTTTTTCACTGTTTAAACTGACATTGTTAGATAAGAAGGATCAATGCATCATTTCGACATCAAACATGGACACACTGCATGGATTGGGTTCATTTCATAGTGGATGATATTACAAATATTTTATCTATGACATGGGATTTCATATGTGTTGTGGAGATTCCATAGTAGGATCTCATAGTAATTGTTCATGGTTGTTTCACTATCATCAAGATCAGTGCGCTTCAAAGAAGAGATGGAAATGTTCATTTTTCATTGGGAAGTAATGAATTTCTATGTAGGGAGTGACCTATAATGTGGAGAGACTCATTTTGGTAGTGGATCAAAGATTAATAGGGAAGATTAATTTTTTTTTATCCCCAAAAACATATCACAATTTGTTTACAATGATTTTTAGTGGGGTTTGAATTGTGGGAATGGACATTTCACACGTTTCGTGGCCATGCATGACCGTGTAGGAAGTGTTCAAGGGTTAAGGAAGCTATGTTGAAGTCCAAATTTAATTCCATAATTGGATAGGTTGGAATAAATAATTGATGAAGATATAATGTCGGGGTTGGGATATGACATAGATGTTTTCATGCATTCAGGTCCATAAAAATGAGAAGACAAGGTTTCATCGCAATAAACCATAGATGACATATAAGTTACACTACTACAGATCATGTGATATTCAGTGCTGATTTTTATCAGCACTCAACAAATAATGCTTATAAATGTGGGAATTTTATCAGTTCTATAAAAAACCATAGATAAAGGTAACACTTATTGGTGATAAAAAATGTAATGACAAAAGGTTTCCCTTTATCAATTCTTTTTCTAGCACTGATAAAGGTGCCCCTTTATCAATGATTTTCTTAGAACTAATAAATTTTAAACTTTAATAGTGAAAAATAACTATTGTTACAGGTTATTGTGAATAATTTATTTTAAATAAACATATTTATATATTTTTAAATAATATTTATATTAAAATAAGTATATATGTGTAAATATAATATTTAAATATGATTTATATAACTTTTAATAAAATAATATTATCAATATTATTTCCATAGTTATATATATATATATAAAATTATAAAATTTATATTAATCAATAATAATGTTTAACAGTATATTTATATACATTAATTATAAAATGTGTAAATAATTATTATTAACATGATATATTAATATTTTATAATAAAATTATATAACTATATAAATGAATATATTTATTTAAATAGGGGATTCATATATGAATTTATATATTTATATTCATATTAAATAATTTAAAATATCAGTACATGTATCTGTATATATATGTACGCATGTGTATGTATGTGGATGTCTATGTATATTTTTATTCATGTGTAAATATGTGCATTATGTGTATACATGTGTTGTGTTATCTATGTGTGTTTTTTCTATATCTATATGTTTATGTGTGAACATGCGTGAATGTAAGTGTGTATATGTATATTGGCGTATGTACATGTGTGTGTGTGTGGATTTACATGCATGTGTATGTGTATGTATGTATATGACAAGTGTATATGACTATTAATGTGTACATGTGTTTATGTTTCATGTGTATGTTTATATAGTTTGTGTATGTATGCATATGCATGTGTATATCTGCCCATGTGTATTAATTGTAAGTATGAGTTCGTGTATATATGTGTGTGCGTTTACATGTACATTTATTCATATGTATATGCATGTCTGCATATGTATGTGAATGTGTATGTGTACTTATCAGTATGTGTACTTGTATATATGTGTACATGTATACTTATCACGACCCGTCCCCTGAGGCCTGTGTCGTGACTACCCCAAGCCCGCCTTCCTTAGGCCAGGTGCTGGTGACTAGCACCAAAGGCATAATTCCCTAGAACTGGGAAGGCATTGCCTTTATAACCTATAAACACATAACCAAGCACATAGCAAGATATGAACTCAAGTAAACTGTATAGTAAAAAGAGTGAGTACAGTAAGAAAACGGGGCCAGAATACAATCCCAAATGGAAAGTACAAGGAAAACTAGAAAGTACAAGATCAAAGATAAGTGAAAATCTTATCCTGGATCATCCACCTCGATTCCTACCTAAAGGGTAGGTGCAGATCGCCTCCTCAGCACTCCATGTCCTCCCGTCTCCTCTGTGAACTGACACGTCGTATGATCCACCTCCGAGCACCGTCCAGTCCTGGTACCCTCGTCCTCCGTTAGTGTTGTCCGTCGTCTGCATTCAACCGAACAAGGTACAGGCATAGACCGTGCAGGGGTGAGTATAACGATACTCTGTAGGGACCCCGAGACCCTCAAGTTCTCACAAAATCCACCAAGGATAAACCACAGAGTATGAAATCAGCAGATAACCCTACTTAGTTATATGCCCATACATATAACTGAGTTTTCAAGTAATCCATCTCAATCAAGAGGAAAATACAGATGTATTGACTCAGCTCGCACCATGTATAACTTTCGGTATATTAGTAGAGATGATTAGATGTAACTACTAAATCACCTTACTCTGTTGAGAGGATCTGCTACTAACCTGCACAGAATCGCTAGGAGCTGACCCGCACAGGATCACTAGGAGTTAACCCACACACGATCGCTGGAGCTGACCCGCATAAGATCGCTGGATCTGACCCACACAGGATCGCTAGAGCTGACCCACAGAGGATGGCTAGGAGCTGACCCACAACGGATCGCTAGGAGCTGACCCACACAAGATCGCTGGAGCTGACCCACACAGGATCGCTGGAGCTGACCCACATAGGATCGTTAGGAGATGACGCACACAGGATATCTAGGAGATGACCCACATAGGATCGCTAGGAGCTGACCCTCATAGGATTTCTAGGAGCTGCCCCGCACATGATCTCTAGGAGATGACCCGCACAGAATATCTAGGAGCACTCTTCTCATCACAACCAGCTACTGGGTTTCTGCACTAGGATTTTTCGTATATGGGAGAGTCTACTC
Organism: Viscum album; assembly: GCA_963277665.1. Taxonomy (NCBI): domain Eukaryota; kingdom Viridiplantae; phylum Streptophyta; class Magnoliopsida; order Santalales; family Viscaceae; genus Viscum; species Viscum album. Next base: position 174,540,349 of record OY728148.1, read on the forward strand.
CCTAATAAAATAGTCAATTATCCAACTACCACTATGTCCCATGAAGAAGTATCCCAAAGGAGTGACACATCATAGGGTCTCAATGCAACAGACAGTGCGTCAATCAGACGCCCGATCTGTGAGTTATTAACCTTTTAGTCCCAAGGGACCAGTTGGATTTGTGCTTGATCTAACCCAATAATACCCCATATTAACCCAAAACAACAGTGGGGTATACTCAAAGGGACCGTCTCTCTCCAATATTTCTAGCACTACTGATGGTTCATCAAACGGACGTCTGGTACCAATGTTATGGCGAAAATAATGTAAAGGTTTGTATGAGGTCTGGGCCTAGTCTAACCTAGTCATACCGACCCAACCCTTCCTGGCCTGGGTTGACCCGATTTAGGTTGACCGGGCTCAACCTTCTCGGTCCTGCCCAGCCTGTGGTGCAGCCCGAACCAATGGGCGGCCCAACCCACGGGGCTCTCCAGCAGGTCGTGAGGGCCGCGAGGGGTCGCAGAGGCCATTGGGGTATCCCGAGGGCGCAGGGTGGCTTGGCCCGGCCCGGGGCGACTCAGAAGGGAGGGCTGAGGCCATGGGGCGGCTCCTCTAGGGGTACTAAGAGTGCATGGGGCGGCTCGGCTTGGCCTGGGATGGCTCGGCCGGGGCAGTTCGACCGGAAGGGTGGCAGCTCGGGCAGCCGCCCGAGCAGCGGCTCAGCCCAGACAATGGCGGCAGCTCGGCTCGGATAGTGACGATGGAGGTTTAGACCGGATGGCGGTGGCGGCAGTGACTCGGCCTGGATGGTGGCAGTGGCTCGGCCTGGATGGTAGCGGTGGCTCGGATGGCGGTGACGGCTTAGACGGTGGCGGCAACTCGGCCCGAACGTCAGCGGTGGCTCGGACGACGGCAGTGACATGACTCGGCAGGGTTGCGGACGACGTGGAGCGGCGGAGGCTGCAGGGCGGCGAGGGACACATGGCGGTGGTGTCCGCATAGGGTATAGCAACGTAGGGCATGGAGGCCAGGGTGCGGAGGAGCGCCATGCCTTCGTTGGTGGTACTCGAGTTCCACTGATGCCGACCACTGGCACCAGTCACCGTCACCATAGTCTCCTTCTTCCGTCGCAAAGGATACACCATTGAAGAAGAACGATGGAGGGGTTGGGCCACATTTTTTTGAACCACACCCTCTACATTAGAGCAGTATCAAGCATCTCAACAAGAATAAGAATGATTATGGAAGATATTTGAGAACTTCAATCTCAACAACCTTCATCAATCACTAATCTGATTCCTACAAAAGAAACTTAGGAGGGAAGAACATGGAGAAAAAATACCTACCCGGATTGTTCATTGACGTTGGTGTGAGAATATGTTGAATTTTTCGACATTTGTCTCGTCCGACACACCCCTTCAATCCCGGGATCATGAGTCCACTCGTTTTTATCAAAGACGTTCCTCATTGTAGGGTGTCCTGATGAAGAAGTCGAAGTTTGCTTTCTTCATTGGAGGAGTGTTCTTCGTGGAAGAAGTGTAATCCTCCAAGGGTTCTCCTCTCACAATTCCACCCAAAAAAAGAAATAGGTTCCAATATAAATAACTTAAGAAGAAATTATGTCGGCACACTCAAAAAAGTTGGAAAAAATTAATGTTCTGTGTTGTCATAATTAATGAGGAGGAAGCTCAAGAGGCTCCTCAACATTAAAGAGGGAGTTTAGAGGTTTCTCCTCCATTAAGATGGGTCGGGTGGTCCCCACCTCTAGGAATTCAAAAATTGGGGGTTTATGTTCGGGTGGTCCCCACCACCATAACCCACACATAGGAGGTTTCAAGAATAAAAATAAAAATAAAAGCTACACAATTTTTTTTATTTTATTCTTCCACAAAAAACCCAAATTCTATCTTTCACTCTCAACCCACTATGGTTGAGGTGAAGGTCTCCTTAAGCGAATACTGGCACTGCGAGTTCAACGGTGTCCTTAGATTTCAATTCTGAGCACCGGTTCAAATGTTAGAAAAACCTGATCGCATGTTTATTGTACGTACCCAAACAAAAGTTTAGAAATTTATCTTCAGAACTCCAGGCCTTAGAATCAAATGCCCTCAATTTTTTCGGATTATAAAATTCCCATTTAATAAAACAAATTACACGAAATTTGTGGGAATTTACATTCTCCCCACATTAGGGATTTGCATCCCTGTACGCCACAACTCAAACTAGGAAAACAAGTGTGGGTACTGAGCATGAATATGAGCCTCTCTTTCCCACGTGCTCTCTTGGAGGATCCTGGGCTGCCAGTGAATGCGCAACAGAGGAATCGACCGTCCTTGAAGGATCCACTTCTATTGGTCCTCAATCTCTACTAGAACCTCCATAAATGTCTCCCCATCGTCGACGTCCATCCCACCATGTTCGATGATGTGAGAAGGGTCATGTACGTATCTACTCAGATGGGATGGGTGGAAGATGTCGTGCACCCGATGCAACTGAGGTAGAAGAGCTAAGTGGTAAGCCACCTCGCCAACTCTACTGAGGACCTGGAAGGGTACGATGAATCTCATAGATAACTTGCCTCCTTAGACAAATCTCTATTAACCTCGTCAGGGTGAGACCCTTAGAAAGATGTGGTCGCCATCCTCAAACTCTAGAGTTCTCCGTCCCCTGTTAGCATACGACTTCATTCTGCTCTATGCAGTCTTCATCATCTCCTGGATGATCTGCACCTTCTCTATGGTAGCTCGTACCATCTCTGGTCCCACTAGTGCTGACTCCCCTGGGTCAGTCCAAAACAATGGCGATCTTTAAGTTCACTCGTACAATGCCTCGAAAGTTTCCATCCCAATAGTGGAGTGATAGCTATTGATGTATGCAATCTCCACCAAAGGAAAGTGATCCTCTGAGATATGAACAAAGTAAAGGACATAAGCACGAAGCTTGTCTTGGAGGGTCTGAATGGTCCTCTCAGTTTGACGATCCGTCTGGGGATGGTAGGCAGTGCTCAAATGAAGTTGCATCCCGAAAGCCTCCTACAACCCCTTCTATAGCCGAGAAGTAAAAATTGTATCACGATTGGAGACAATCGTCAAAGGTACTCCATGTACCTGCACAATCACCTACATATAGAGGCGTCCTAAGATCTCTACTGAACCCTGCTCTATGATCAGTAGGAAGTGGGTCGACTTGATGAGTCGGTCGATGATGAACCAAATAGTTTCATGACCTATGGATGTACGTGGAAGTCCTTTCAGGAAGTCCAGGGATATCCCATCCCACTTCAAATCTGGGACCTCTAAAGGCTGAACCAAGTCTGCTGGTACCTGATGCTCCGCCTTCACATGCTGACAAGTGAGGCATCGAGAGACAAACTCTGCTACTGCTTTCTTCATTCTCAGCCACTAGTGCTGTCATCGGAGATTCTAGTACATCTTCTCCACTCTTGGATGTACTTCTAGATGGGATGTGTTGAACTCCCTCAACACTACCTCCCAATGTGACACTGGTACCATGGTATGCCCTTTGAAGAGGATGACATGCTCTTCACCTTTAGAAAATCCATCAAGTGCCTTCCCTGTGGATTTCTGAGCACGTTGAGCCTCGCGGTTAGTGTCCCCACACTGCACCTCCCCAACTCACTGAAGAAGTGGGGGAGTGACATTAAGATACTGAAGAAAAGATGCTCCATCCCGATCCACAAAGGATATCTGTAAAGCGGCCAGCTGCTCCTTTTCCTCTCCTAGCAGCTGTATAGCAGTCCTCCTGCTGAGTGCATCTGCTACAATGTTCCACTTCCCACGATTATAGGCTATCTCGAAGTCATATTCCTAGAGGAACTCAAGCCAATGTCACTGTCTCAGGTTCAGGTCCTTCTGAGAGAAGATATACTTGAGACTCTTGTGATCTGAGTATACTGTAAAATGTTCACCCATCAGATAGTTCTGCCACATCTTCAAGGCGAAGACCACCACTGCTAACTCTTGGTCATGGGTAGCGTAGTTTTGCTCATTCTTTCTTAGCTGTTAAGAAACATATGTGATCACTGCTCGCTCCTGCATCAGGACACATCCAAGTTCGGTCCCAGATGCATCACATTAGACTACATACCCTACACCCTCCTCTATAATCCTAAAGATGGGGCACTAGTCATCCTCTACCTCATCTCCTAAAAACTCTACTATCATTTCTCTGAACAAATGAAGGTTTACCCCTTCTTCGTCAATGATGATAGTGGTGTTGCATCTCTGGAGAAATCTGGCACAAATCTCCGGTAGTAACCAGCTAAAACCAGGAAACTCCGTACCACTGTCACACTCCTGGGTGGCTCCCAAGAAAGTTCCACTTCAGTCTTTGCTGGATCCACTACAACCCTAGCCTCCGTTATAACATTTCCTAGAAAGTGAACCTCTCGGATCGAAAACTAGCACTTCGAGAGCTTACCATAAAGTTGGTGCTCTCATAGTGTGTCCAATACTACCTTCAAATGATAGGCATGCTCCTCCTCAGTAGGTGAGTAGATCAGAATGCTGTCGATAAAGACTACTATAAAGCGATTAAAGTATGGCTGAAAGATCATGTTCACGTGTCCCATGAACACTGCTGGAGTGTTGGTTACACCGAATGGCATAACCAAGAACTCATAATGGTTGTACCGACATCTGAAGGCTGTCTTTTGCATATCCTCATCTCATACTCTGAGTTGGTGATAGCCTGATCTGAGGTCTATCTTTGAGAACCATCATTCTCCCTTCAGCTGATCAAAAAGGACTTCAATCCTTGGGAGTGGGTACTTGTTCTTCACAGTCACCTGGTTCAGACGCCGATAGTCATTAAAAAGTCTCAATCTCCTATCCGCCTTCTTGGTGAAAAAAGTCAAGGCTGACCAAGGTGAAACACTAATCCAAATGAATCCCTTACCCTACAAGTCCTCTAGCTGTACTCACAGCTCACGAAGCTCAGGGGGATCCATCTGATATGATGGTGTAGATATCCGTTCCATCTCGGGGTAGAAGTCACTGAAAAAGTCCACCTCTCTGCGAGGAGGTAGACCTGTATCATCATCAGGGAATACATCTGTGTACTGGTCCACCATTATAGGATAACTCAAACTCTCCACACTTTGTTCCTAATACATTCAATCTGAGCAAGGATTGTAGATAACACATTCATACCCAAGATGAAGTCATAAGGCCTTGACGCTAATACTAGGAGATCCCACCTGAAGCTCTCGCCTCATAGAGTATGTTCACACTTCCGACACCAGTGCGTAATAGTCAAATCCTCTCCTGTAGGAGTCTCTAGTTGTAAGGATCAAGCCAACGACTCCATCAGAATCTCTATGTTCTGAACGAGGGAAGTGGAAATAAAATAATGACTGGAACCCATGACTATAAGTACTACAGTTAAGGTGGAGTAGACACAGATTAGACCTTGTATCATCTCCGAAGCATCGTGATCGTAGGCCTCAGCTTCCTGGAGCTGAGCTCGCCCCTGCCCACCTACTTCCTGCGGTAGGGGTGGACCTCCTGGTGGAGGTGGTGGTAACATCTCGAATCATCTCCCACCGACAACTGCATGGATAGCTACTCTTCCACGTCCTTCTACTCCCTATGGACCTCCTAAGTTGAATATCTATCTCTACCTGGATAGTCCTTCGACCTTATGCTGATCATACATATGGAGGGTCAGATAGTCATGAGCTATGTGTCCCTGCCCACCGCATGTGTAACACTGCCCGCTCCTGGTATGACTGGCTCCACCTTGGGTACCCCGCACAACCAATCCTAAGTCATGCGGTCGTACACCTTTAGGTCTGCTCCTCTTGGAACTCTGTGACATCTTTCTATTGCCACCTATAGAAGACTCTACTATGTGACGTTCGGTGGTGGGTGTCACTACTGGTGACAGCTCAGCAAGGATATTCTCCTCTAGAAGGGCTCTCTCTAACACCCCCGCCTGCGTAGGGATGCTGAGTGAGATCATCGAAGCCCTGATCACCTGCCTGAGTCCCTTATCAAAGGTTCTGGCCCTGAATAATGGGTCCCACACTATATCAGTGGGGTAGCATGAGAGTTCAGTGAACCTCACTGAGTACTGAGCTACAGTCAAGCTACCCTGTTGTATATGAAGAAGCTCCTGTATGTGTACTACGCGAAGAGTCACTGGGACAAACTCTACCCAAAACAGGATCTTTAAGTCTTCTTAGAGAAGCATCACCTCATCGTGAACTTGGAGAATCAAGCTCCACCATATTCCTGTTGCTTCCTATATAAGGCTGGCGGAAAGGATCAATATGAGATCAGTTGGTGTCCCTACCAGTCGAAAGACTCTCACTACAGCCTCCATCCAATCCTCAGCTGCCTGTGGGTCTATCTCTCCCCTAATCCTGGGTGGGCTCTAGCACTGGAACTCGTGCAACGTGCTCAAGCACTGTGCACCGTCTACTACTGGGGCTGGTGGAATCGGTGACTTAATGGGGAATGGTACCGCTAGTACCTCTACTGGTGCCTCTACTGGAAAAGGTCCCAACACCGAGGCCTCATCAATCGGTGGGCTATCAGTTCGTACGACTCTTGGAACCCTAGATGGCTTTCTTTGTGGAAGAATCCTTAAAGGTAATAGGTGTGCCATGGTCAAAAAGTTATACCTGGTGAGCTGAGTTGAATGATCACAAAGAAATCTTTTGAAAACACACACACAATCAGTGTTTTCATGCACTGAGTCGAAAATCAAAAGTCAGGGTCCTGGTGTATGGATACGTCAGCCACCGCACCAACACTGGATTCCATAACCTGATAACAACACTCACTACACATAACACTATTTCCTTTAAAAGGAAAGATAGATTCCTATGTTTTTCAGTAGAACCAACTCCTATGATAACAACTTTTCATGACCCGTCCCACGAGGCCTGTGCCGGGACTATCCCAAGCCCGCCTTCCTTAGGCCAGGGGATGACGACTAGAACCAAAGGCATAATTCCCTATAATTGGTAAGGAATTGCTTTTATAAATTGTAAAAAAACAACCAATCACACAACACGATACAATCTCAAGTAAACTATATAGTAAAAAAATTGAGTACAGTAAGAAAAAGGGGCCAGAATACAAGAAAAAATCGAAAGTACAAGGAAAACATGAAAGTACAAGTCGACTGATAGGTGAAAAGCCACTCCTGGATCATCCACCTAGATTCCTACCTAAATGGTAGGTACAGATCACCTCATCATCACTCCACATCTACCTGTCTCCTCTACAAACTGACACACCATATGGTCCACCTACGAGCACCATCCAGTCCTAGTACCCTCGTCCTTTGTTAGCGTTGTCCGTCATCTACATCAAACACAACATGGTGCGGGCATAGCCCGTGTAGGGGTGAGTATAACAATACTCACAAGGGACCCCGAGACCCTCAAGGTCTCACAAAATCCCCCAATGATGAAACACAAAGTATGAAATCAGAAGATAACCCTACTTAGGTATATGCCAATACATATACCTGAGTTTTCATGTAATCTATCTCAATCATGAGGAAAATACAGATGTACTGTCTTAGCTCAAACGAGGTATAACTATAGGTATAATAGTAGATATAATTAGATGTAACTACTACATCATCTTACTCTGTTAAGAGGCTCTACTGCTAACCTGCACAGAATGGCTAGGAGCTGACCCACACAGGATCTCTAGGAGCTAACCCACATAGGATCGCGGGAGATGACCCACAAAGGATCACTTGGAGCTGACCCTCACATGATTTCTGGAGCTAACCCACACAGGATCGCTAGGAGATGACCCCCACAGGATCACTAGGAGATGACCCACACAGGATCTCTAGGAGTTGACCCACACAGGATCGCTAGGAGATGACCCATATAGGATCACTGGAGCTGACCCACATCGGATCTCTAGGATCTAACCCATATAGGATTGCTAGGATCTGACCCACACAGGATCACTAGGAGATGACCCACACATGATTGTTGGAGCTGACCCATGCATGAACGCTAGGAGTTGACCCACACTGGATCTCTAGGAGCTGACCCACACAAGATCGCTAGGAGATGACCCACACAGGATCGCTAGGAGATGACTCATAGAGGATCGCTAAGAGATGACCTGAAAAGCATCACTAGGATATGACCCACACAGGATAGCTAGGTGCACTCTTCTTGTCATAGACAACTACTTGGTTTCCTCACTAGGCTTGCTCTTCTCTGGGAGATTTCGCTCCCTAAGCCACTGGTCGATCACCCTTTTGATGGACTGACCTAGGGGAGTCAGCAGTAGTGGGACCAAAGATGGTATGGACTACCATAGAGAAAGTGCAGATCATCCAAGAGAATATGAAGACTGCACAGAGCAAGAAGAAGTCTTATGCCGATAAGAGACAAAGACCTCTAGAGTTTGAGGATGGAAACCGCGTCTTTCTATGGGCCTCACCTCTATGAGGTTTGTGGAGACTTGTCCAAGGTGGAAAAGTTATCTCCAAGATTTATCGGACCCTTCCAGGTCCTCAGTAGAGTCGGCGAGGTGGCTTACCGCTTAGATCTTCCACCTTAGTTGCACCGGGTGCACAACTTCTTCCACGTATACATGCTAAGGAGATCCATGCATGACCCTTCTCACATCATCGACCATGGCAGAGCATGGGGACATCTTTTCAAATGTTGTTTCCAAGAATACCACCCTGAATGGAAAGGGATATTTTCATTGTCTTGGTACTACTAGAGATTTGTACCCGACTTCTCCAGGATAGTGACACCTCTGATACCAATTTGTCACCACCCGTCCCCCAGGGCCCGTGCTGTGGCTACCCCAAGGCCACCTTCCTTCGGCCAGGGGATGGAAACTAGAACCAAAGGAATAATTCCCTAGAACTGGGAAGGCATTGCCTTTATAACCTGTAAACACACAACCAATAACACAACAAGATACGAACTCAAGTAAATTGTATATTAAATAGAGTGAATACTGTAAGAAAAAGGGGCCAGAAAACAATCCCAATTGGAAAGTACAAGGAAAACTAGAAAGTACAAGATGACTGATAGGTAAAAATCATCTCCTAGATTGTCCACCTCGATTCCTAACTTAAGGGTAGGTACTAATCGCCTCCTCAGAACTCCACGTCCACTCGTCTCCTCTGCTAACTAACATGTCATATGGTCCTCCTCCAAACAACATCCAGTCTGGATACCCTCATCCTCAGTCAGCAATGTCCGTCGTCTGCATCCAAAACAACATGGTGCATGCATAGACCATGCAGGGGTGAGTATAACGTTACTCAGTAGGGATCCCAAGACACTCAAGGTCTCACAAAATCCACCAAGGATAAACCACAAAGTATGAAATCAAAAGATAACCCTAGATAGGTATATTCCTATACATATACCTGAGTTTTCAAGTAATCCATCTCAATCATGAGGAAAATACAGAGGTACTAACTCATCTCACACTAGGTATATCTTTAGGTATAGTAGTATAGATGAATATATGTATCTAACAAATCATGTTACTCTGTTAAGAGGATCTACTTCTAACCTGTATAGAATCACTAAGAGATGACCCTCACAGGATAGCTAGGAGCACTCTTCTCGTCACAGCCAGCTACTAGGTTTCCGCACTAGGCATGCTCATCTTTAGGAGAGTCTACACCACAAGCCACTATTTGATTATCCAACTACCATGACATCCCACTATGAAGTATCTCAATGGACCGCCACGTCATAGTGGTCTCAACGCAACAGACGGTGCGTCAATCGGACGCTCGGTATGTATGTTATTATCCTTTTAGTCCTTAGGGCCAGGTTAGATTCATGATCGATCCAACCTGACAGTTTCCCATCATTATCCAAATCTTCAGTAGGGTATACTCAAAGGGACCATCTTAGTCCATGGTTTCCATCATCACTTGCAGTTCATCATTCGGATATCTGGTGCCAAAGTTATGGCCCAAGTAAAGGTTCGTATCAGGTCCGGGTCTGGTCCGACCCGGTTGGACAAACCCGACCCGTCCAGGCCTGGGTCGACCCGGTTCAGGTCGACCGGGCCGGTGGTGCGGCCCAGCCCCCTGGGCGGCCCGACAGGCTGCGAGGGCAGCAAGGGGCCGTAGAGACTGCTGGGGTACCGTGAGGACGCGGGGTAGCTCGTCGCGGCTCTGGGCGGCTCGGCTGGGAGGGCGGAGGCTACTGGGCGGCTTGGTTCAGGGTACCGCGAGGGCACGGGGTGGCTATGTCCAACCCAGGATGGCTCGAATGGGGCGGTTTGGCCGAAAGGGCAGCGGCAGCTCGGCCTAGAAGACGGTAGTGACTCGGCCTAGATGGCGGTGGCGGCTCGGCCCGGAGAGCGACGACGTCGGTTCAGCCCGGATGGTGGCGGCGGCTCGGACGATGGCATCGACTCGGCCCCGATGGTGGAGGTGGCTCAACCTGGATGGTTTCGGTAGCTCATACTCAGTAGGGACCCTAAGATCATCAAGGTCTCACAAAATCCTCCAAGGATAAACCAAAAAGTACCAAATCAGCAGATAAACCTACTTAGGTATATGCCCATACATATACCAGAGATTTCAAGTAATCTATCTCAATCATGAGAAAAATACAGAGTTATTGAATCATCTCACACTAGGTATAACTTTAGGTATATTAGTAGAGATGATTATATGTAACTACTAAATCATCTTACTCCGTTAAGAGGCTTTACTGCTAACACGCATAGAATCTCTAGGAGTTGACCAACACAGGATCATTGGAGCTAACCCACACAGGATCACTAGAAGCTAACCCACATAGGATCACATGAGTTGACCCACAGAATATCGCTAGGAGCTAACCCACATAGGATTAGTAGGAGCTGACCTACACATGATCTCTAGGAGCTAACCCACACATGATCACTAGCGCTGACCCACAAGGGATCCCTAAGAGATGACCCACACAGGATCACTAGGAACTGACGCACACAGGATCGCTAGGAGATGACCCACATAGGATCACTAGGAGCTAACCTGCACAGGATCGCTAGGAGCTGACCCGCATTGGATAGCTAGGAGCACTCTTCTCATCACAACCAACTACTGGGTTTCCGCACTAGGCTTACTCGTCTCTGGGAGAGTCCGCTCCCCAAGCCACTGGTCGATTCTACAACTGTCATGATGTCCTAATAAGAAGTATCTCAAAGGACCGCCACATCATAGGGGTCTTAATGAAACAGATGGCGCGTTAATCGGATGTCTGGTCTATGTGTTATTATCCTTGTAGTTCTATGGGCCCAATTGGATTTGTGCTTGATCCAACCCTATAGTACCACATCTTAACCCAAAACTCCAGTGGGGTATACTCAAAGGGACAATCTCGCTCCATGATTTCCAGTGCCACTAACGTTTCATCAAATGGACGTCTGGTACCAAAGTTATGGACAAAATAATGTAAATGTTTGTATTAGGTCCAGGTCTTGGCCGACCCGACCTGACGCATGGGGTCATGCTTGGCCCACGGTGCGTCTCTGCCCGTGGTGCGGCCCGGCCCGCTTGGCGGTCTGTTGGTTTTGAGGGCCGTGAGGGGTCGCGGAGGTCACGTGGGTACATTGAGGGCGCGAGGCTGCTCGGCCTGACCCAGGGTGGCTCGGTTGGGAGGGAAAAGGCTGCGGGGTAGTTCGTCCAGGGGTACCGCGACAGCATAGGGCAGCTCGGTTTGGGCAGTTCGGCCAGAAGGGCGTCAGCGACTTGATCGGAGGCTCGGCTCCGACGGCGGCGTCGGCTCGGCCCAAATGGCGGCGGCTTTAGTTCAGCTCGTATGGTGACAACATCTCAGAAAATGATGATGACTTGGACCGGACGGTGGCAGCAGCTCAGCCCGAACGGCGGAGGCTGCTCAGACGGCGACATCGACTTGGACGACAGCATCAAATCAGCCCGAATGGCGGTGATGACTCGGGTCGGCTCTGTGGCGGATGGCATGGAGCGGTGGAGGCCGTGGGGTGGCAGCAGTCGCAGATGGCGGAGCGCCAGGGGGCAGCGAAGCACCGTGCCTTCATCGGTGGTTCTTGAATTCCACCGGTGCCGACCGCCTGCACTGGTCACCATCACCAAAGTCTCCTTCTTCCATCACAAATGATACACCATTAAAGAAGAACTACGGAGGGGTCGAGCCATGTTTTTTTGGCCCAAAACCTCCGCGTTAGAGCAGTAGAAAGCATCTAAACATAAATAAGAACGAGTATGGAAGATATTTCAGAACATCAATCCCCAAAACCTTCATCAATCACTAATCCCATTCCCACAAAAGAAACTTTGGAGGGAAGAACATGTGAACAAAACCCCTACTTGGATTGTTTGTTGACGTTGGCATGAGAATAAGTTGAAGTTTTCGATGTTTGTCTCATCCACCTCACACCTCTAATCTCAGTCTCATGCATCGGTTCTTCGTAGTCGAAGACATACCTCATTGGAGGGTGTCCTGAGGAAGAATTCAAAGTCGACGTTCTTCGTTGGAGGATCATTCTTTGTGGAAGAAGTGTAATCCTCCAAGGGTTATCCTCTCACCATTCCACCCAAAAAAAGAAAGAGGTTCCAATATAATTAACTTAAGAATAAATTATGTTGGCACAATCAGAAAAGTTGGAAAAAATAAATGTGGTGTGCTGGTATAATTAATGTGGAGGAAGATCAAGAGGCCCCACCACATTAAAGAGGGAGTTGATAGGTTTATCCTCCATTAAGATGGGTCGGGTGGTCCCCACCTCAAGAAATTCAAAAACTGGGGGTTTATGTTTGGGTGGTCCCCACCACGATAACCCACACATGGGAGGTTTCAAGAATAAAAATTAAAATAAAAGCTACACAACTTTATTTTTGTTTTATTCTTCCACATAAAACCCAAATTCTATCTTTTACTCTCGACCCACTACGGTTGAGGTGAAGGTCTCTTTAAGAGAATACCAGTGGTGTGAGTTCAACAATGTCCACATATTTCAATTCTGAGCACCGGTTCAAAAGTTTGAAAAACCCTCTTGCACGTTTACTAAACCTACCCAAAAAAAGTTCAGAAATTCATTCCGGACCTTGGAATCCCGCGCCGTTAATTTTCACAGACTCATAAAATTCCCATTTAATAAAATAAATTTACATGGAATTTATGGGTCTTTACAATGATCATGTTTGTGTACATATATTTGTCTATGAATATGTTTTTTTGTATATGTATGTGAATGTGCATGTGTTTGTGTTTGTGTATGTGTATGCATATGTGAGTGTGTATGTGTATGTGTATGTGTATGTGTATGTGTATGTGTATGTGTATGTGTATGTGTATGTGTATGTGTATGTGTAAGTGTATGTGTATGTTTATGTGTATGTGTATGTGGATGTGTATGTGTTTGTGTATGTGTATGTGTATGTGTATGTGTATGTGTATGTCTATGTCTATGTGTTTGTGTATCTGTATGGGGATGTGTATGTGTATGGGTATGTGTATGTGTATGTGAAAGTGTATCTCTATGTGCATGTGTATGTGTATGTGTTTCTGTATGTGTATGTGTATGTGTCTATGTATGTGTATGTGTATGTGTATCTGTGTATTTGTTTGTGTATGTATGTGTATGTATATGTATATGTGTTTGGGTATGTGTGTTTATGTAGTATGGGTATGTATGCATATGTATATATGTGCTAGTATATGCATACACGTGTATGAAATTGTATGTATGTGAATGTGTATGTCTATATATGTGTATATATGAATGTCTATGCATATGTATGTGTGTATGTGCATGTGCATGTGTATCTCTCTCTCTGTGTGTTTATATGTGTATGTGTGTGTGTGTGTTTATATGTGTATGTGTGTGTGTGTGTTTATATGTGTATGTGTATGTGTATGTATTTGTACATATATATCGATATGTATGTATGAGCATATGTGTATGTGTATGTATATGCATGTTTTTGTAGTATGTGTATGTATTCATATATATATATATATATGTATGTTCATGCGTGTGTATGCAATTGTATATATGTGTATGTGTATATATACATTTATGTGTATACAGTTGCATATGCAGGTGTATGTGTATGTGTATGTGTATGTGTATGTGTAAGTGTATGTGTATGTGTATGTGTATGTGAATGTGTATGTGTATGTGTATGTGTATGTGTGTATGTTTGTAGATATGTGTATGTGTTTGTGTACGTGTATGTGAATTTGCATGTATATATGGGTATATGTACATGTATGTATTTGTACATGTATATTTATTCATATGTGTATGTGTACGTGTATGTATGTTTTTTGATTTAACATTATTTATTCATTTTTAATATTTCTCAATTTTTAGTATTTTCTGTAATTTATTTATTTTTAATATTAATTTTTTTAATATATATTTTTTTAATACTTTTATAATATATTCAATTTTAATAGTTAATCATACATTTTTATATATTTATACATTTAATTAAATAATAATTTTATTAACTATTAGTAAAAATTCTTAAGGTTAATAAATAATTATATTTTTTATATTCAATCAATATAGTGCACACATCAACAATTAACAATACTATTATTATTTATTTATTCATTTTTATTCATTTTCTATGTATACGCAATTCATGAAATTTATGTTATGAAATAGTTTTTTTAAATATTCTTTGTAATTTATTTAATTTTATTTATTCATTTTTAATATTATTTCATTAAATATTATTTTTTTAATTTTTTTTTAATTTTTATTAGTTTTTAATATTTTTGGAATTTATTCATTTTAAATATTTATAAATATATATATTTACTAAGATTTAATATTTTAAGTATATAAATTATATTAATAATATTTACACATTTTTATTTATTAAGTTGTAGATTTTTAATTTGGTTGAAACTAATATAATTAATTCCAATAAATGCATTTTAATTTAAATATTTTTTATAGTAATACAATTCATTTTTAATAATTTTATCATTTATATAATTAATATTATCTACTTATTCGTTTTTATTTATTGTTTTATGTGTATGAAATTCTAGTAAATAATGTTATGAATTCACTTTTTAATTTTTTTTTGTAATTAGTTCAATTTTATTTATTCATTTTTAATATTATTTCATTTAATATTATTTATTAATTTTAAATGTTTATTAATTTCTAATAATTTTGGAATTTAATCATTTTATTTATGAATGTTTATTCACTATATTTTAATAATTTTAATACATTATTAATTTATATGATTAATATTCATTAACTTTTATTAATTAAGTTGTAATATTTCTAAAATGCTTGAAATTTAAATAATTAATTTTTTTAAATTAATTTTTTTTAATATTTTCTTCATTTTTTCACATATTAACAATTCTTGTAATTAATCTTACGAATTCATTTTTAAATAGTATGGTTATTTATTAAATTTTTTATATTCATTTATTAAATTATTTCTTTTAATATTATTTATTCAATTTTAACATTTATTGATTTTTATAATTTTTTGGAATGTAAATATTTTCTAATATTTATTTATACATTTTAATTTACTATGTTTTTAAATTTTTTAATATGTTCTTAATTTATATGAATAATATTTATTCATTTTTGTTTATTATGTTTTAAATTTTTTAATACGTTTTTAATTTATATAATTAATTTTTTAAATGCATGGTTTTAATAATTTTTTAATTTAAATAGTTAATATTGTTGATTTTTTATAGTTTTGTTAATTATATAATTAATATTGTGTATTTATTCATCTCTTATGTGTTTATAAGTTATATAATTAATCTTATGAATTCATTTTTTTAATATTTCTATAATTTAATCAAATTTATTTATTTATTTTTTAAATTCATTCATTCTATAGTATTTATTAATTTTTAATATTTTTAATATTTTTTTTAATTTATATAATTAATTTATTTAAATTGATTTTTTAATATATTTGTAATTTTAGTAGTTAGTATATTTCATTATTAATAATTTCATTATTTAAATAATTTTTATTCATTTTTAATCATTTTATCCATTTTTATTCATTTTTCATGTCTTTATTTTTTCATCACTTTTTTAGAGATCATAAAAGTTATGATTTATCAGTACTAAGAAAGAACTAACAAAAGAAGTATTTATTATGCTAAAACATAAGTGCTGAAAAATATAACTTTTATCATCACTTTCTTGACATTGATATGTCAAAAACAAATATCAGTGCTTATGTTTTTAGTGCAATTATAATACACTTTTATCAGTTCTTTTTAGTAAGCCATGATAAAACCCATATCCATCTATAAAATCCACCAAGCATCGTATATTCCATTCACCACACTCAAACTATCATTGAATTGGAGGTTCGTTGCATTCAAACATGATCGTTTTGGACAAATCAAACTTTAAAACCAAAGGTATGATATTCGAAACTTGTTTTATAATTGTGAGTGTCCCCTATATTTGGTAATGTGCCCCCCCCCAAGTTCCTAGTCTCGGCTACCCCATCAGTCGATTGTTTTTCCAGCTCATGCTTTCCCTATACTGGTGTTCCCAATCTGTGTATAGCCCATCACATTTTTTGGTTTTAACAAGGTTTGACCATAGATTCCATTTACCTAGAAATATTTAAAAACTTTTATCAAGTGAAACCAAATTCACTCTTTTTTTATTAGCCAATGCAAGATTTAAATTGGATCATCTAGTCTATTCCTGAAATATGGATAGCTGTATCTTTTTTAAGGGTAATGAAGTTACGTGAAATTTTGAAATAAGAGATCATTACAACTCATGAGGGACATTTAATTCCATGCCATTGTAATTTCCCATGCTTTGAACTGGACAAAATTTCCAACGGAATTTGAACTTTGACAGTTACTGGACATGACGTTTTTTAAAGTGAGATTTGAAACATATTTTTGAATGCTAGAACATTTCAAAGTCATGTTTTTGGACTAGGTTGAAGGCTTGAGAGGACCCTTGCAGGTCTCATTGAGTTTCAGAAGTGTTGGGGTATGGAAAACTCATGTTTTGAGAGTCTGCATTGGGCGTACGGTTTTTATGAAATTTTGTGGCCCTTAGCAGCAAATCGTGTAGCCTATTTCAGTAGGTAAGAGGTTATGCACACGAGCTACACATGGTATTCCCTAATTGTGCACCTAGCATGCACAGTTTTGTTTTGGAGGAAGTACCTAAGAACTGTTCACCGCATGATTTGGCTAACTGTGCATCCTACTCGTGTGAGGTGCCTTATGTGCCCAGTAGAGGGCACAAGGTTGGTGTATGGTTTTCCAAACCGTGCAACACAAACTGTGTGGTTTTCCCTGTTTTAAAAATTAGATTAAATTAATTAAAATTTGAAAAAAGAAACTTAAAACAATTAAGACACTCCTTCCCCCCTCACTCACACGACGCCTTCCCCCTTCCTCTCTAGGCGCGACACACCCCTCCCTCACAACCTCCTCTTTGTTCGTCAATCCCCCCATATTTCTTGAGGTTTCTCACTCAAATATTCTAGGTAAGGCTTCTAGATATCACCTCATTCCTTCTTTGGATGATTTTCATTCTCCCCATCGCACAATGTTTTGCGGCCGAACCATAAGGTTTAGACTAACCAGGATTTTTGATTTTTATCTGGATTTTACTGTGTGCAGTGCGTCTCTCAAGACTCCTTTATGATGGTTTTGGTGTTCGAAACTGAGGGTGGGTCATTTCGGACCATTTTCAGTTTCCCTCCACCATTCAAGGTAAGTGTTACATCTATTTTTTTGTTTCGATGATTTTATTTAGGGTCTTTAAGTGGTTTTGAGTCCCTAGATTTATTTATAGTGCGTTATGTTTGTCCTTAAGGTAGGTTCAAGTCGCCGAAGTCAAAGTCGACTTAACAAATATGTATAGGTAAGAATATATAAATTTAATTTCCCCCATTATATTTATATCTACCCATCGTAGTGTGAATATATATATGGAGCTATGTTTTCATGTGTACATATATGAAAATGCATATGTGTGTGAGTGAAAATGGGTATATGCATATAAGATATATGTAAGGATCCTCTTGTACACATCCATGGCCATACTAATATGTACATTGGGGACGGACTTCCTTAGGTATATGAGAAGGTGCATATGCTCGGAGGTAGGAAGAAAAAACTTTGAGTGGTCACCAATGAAAATGTCAAGTACCAAAGTGTTCAACTTGGTTCTACTCTTTGAGGTAGGGTTCCTTGCTTATGATCTTTTTGTTAATGTATTTTGATTAAGCCTTATATCATGTGTCATCCATATTTTTCATGTTTTAAATTATTTATGAATGTTCCAACCTACTTTATATCTCTCTTAGCACCCTTACATTGTGTCATATGCTATATACCTTACACGTTGAGATAAATTTAACTCTTTAATTGAATGAAAGGAATTGTTTAAAACAATGTCATGTTTTCTAATAAAACCCCTCAATGAGGTGTGATGTACTCAATTGGAAAATGATATATGCACTTCCTTGTAGTTTTTTTTTCATATTCTTAATCTTTAGTGCCTATTTTATTTGGCCATATTCCATAGTGGATTGTCTTGTGCTTCATGCCTCACATTATGTTTGAATGCTTATGCTTAATACTTCATCTTAGATGTCACATGCTTTAAATTAAATTATTATGCATGTTGGTTGGATGGATTGAATTCAATTCCATGATTGGACAATCTCGTTAGCTTGATTTATTTAAATTTCTATAATGACATGTATTGGGGGGGGGGGGCGCATGTTGATGCCTTGTTCCCCTTAATTATATCCCATTGCTTATGAAAGTGCTAATGCTTTATGCCTTATTTAAATAATTTAATTCCATTGATGACAAGATTGTTAGCTTCTGATTTTAGAACTTCATTGATGATGTATGGATTATGTAAATACTTATTCCCATGTTTAGTGGCTTAAATTGGATGCTATATTTGGTAAATTTTATAAATTGAGATATTTTGATGCCAATGATTATGGGTGAACATTTCATGCTATTACTTGTGGAATATTCCATATACTCATGCCTTTATCTCATTTAATACTTAAATCCTTCTCATATGAATTGTTCAATTATGTTTTGGCCTTTTGGAATAGCATGATGGCTTGTGGAATGAAATGCTTGTTTAATGGCTAGAAATTACAAATTCTTTACCTTGATAAATGCCTTGTTTGATATAGATCACTAGATGCGGGATAAGAGAGAACATGGGTCCCGTATTAAGGATTTCGTGGGCTTAGTTGGTTATGAATTGACATTCCAGGAGCGATGCTTTGGCTTTCCAGGCAAGGGTTTCCTGAGCGGTTTATTATACCCGTGAGTGATACCGGTTCCTTAGCGGAGAAATTGTGGACAGACCCATTAGTAAGATGGCTACACCATGCCATGGGTGATACTCAGTCCCCTACATGAGATCCTTGGGATGGAATTAGAGTTCCATTCCTAGAGTGATACAATGGAATCTATATAGATCACCTTGAATATACTCAGTGGTATTGGGTTATATTGGATGTTCCCGTAGTGACACTTGAGATTATGTTTAGATCGCCATGGATGGGATTGGGACTCCACCAACGAATTTGATTTACTGATTGATTGATTTTGTGTTTATGTAATATGATTTATTTATTTATTATTATTATTATTATGAGATTTATTATTCATGTGGGATGATTATCATTGATTTACTAACTCACTTGAATGATTGCTTATGAATTAGACCCCAAGCTGAAGTAGAAGATTTGGGGTGTACCTATTCTTGTTTTTCTCAATTTATTTTTTCCCTTTTATACACATTATGGATTGAAAAAGTACCATATTAGAAATTCCATCTTAGGCCGAATTGGGTGATAAGGTATGGGTGTCTGTTTTGGAACCCAGATCAAGTTGTTAATATTTAATTGGTTTACTACTCTATATTGATGCATATTGGTACATTGCTTTTTTATTGCACGAGATGGACTGGACTAGACATTATGTGTGATGCCCTACTAGGATTTATAACTCACACCCTTCTTTAGTGTCATTTGGAACCCAAGAATATCTTCTTGCTCATATTTCTTTGGATTCATTTCTTATGTTGTGCTGTGTTTATGGGATATAGGGAGCATAGGACTAAGCTCATGATCAAGATTATCATGGAGATGACCATTGGGTTTTCATTTATTTTGTTATAGTATACTACTTTTACCTTATAGTAACACCTGACATTACATTCATTATTCAATGGAATTTGAATTGGCCATTTTTCTTTTATTCATTTATTATATTATTCTTCCATTATTGTTGCTTCTTTATTTACTTCTTACACTATTATTTTCTATTTAGTTATGATTACACCACTATGATACTCTTATAAGAGGGTATAGTCTCCCAACTATAAACTCCTCAAACCCTCACTACTAGTTGGAAGCCTTTGGCATATGAGGAGATGTGTTTGAGGCTATGTGACCCCCCGGTCCAGCCATCAGTTTAGTGGTGAGTTGGGTCGGGATGTTACAAAGTTGTATCATAGCTTATTTTTGATTTGTTATACTATTTTGGGATTGTGGACATGATACTATGAATGTGTCAGTTCTTGTTAAATATCTGTTTATGGAACTGATCACCCCACCCATAGGGAAATGACCAAGTGTCTATGGATGGGATTGATGTTCATGTTGTTCAATATTATAATTGATTCGATTTCACCTAGAGTGAATGGTGTACCTTCTAATACTCATTGATTTATGATAATATGAAATTGATGAGATTTATAATAACTACCCTTGTCCTAGTATGTCAAAGAAGTAGCATTACATGCATCATGATATGCACATAAGAATTCACATTCCATGTATATCCCATTCCATGCAGATTGCATTGTTAGACCATTTGAAATTGTTGATATACCTTGTGTGCCATTTGTATGCCAGTTCTATGACAATATTAGATGATGACTTGTGATTATTTTGGCATGTGTGATTTATTACCATGTTAAGGTTATTCATTTAGTGTGATTACTTAAATTTATATTCTTCTATGCTTGTTATCATAGGATGAAACTTTTGGGTTGTGATTAAATTAGAGTCAAATTCCAATTCATAATGTATATGGGAACATTATAAGTTGGAAAGTGATGACCCATATAATCAAACCATTTTTAATGTTTTTAAAACCCTCAAGGATTTTGGTATAAATATTTATACCTTTGAAATATTCTTTTATCCTAAATAAACTTGGTTTTAGTTATATGGGAGTCTCTGTCAACTTGTAAGGTGTATGGGCGCTTTATAAATTGATGTGGTAACTCATAAAACTGAAAAAAATGTTGTGAGACTTTATAATTAGATTTTTTTTAAATATAAGCATTGTTTAATTTTGACCTTAAATGTTTTGGTAGCCTTATCTAGGCATGCACCATTTTTTCTTGGGCTTAATGACCCATGTAGCTATTTTCATGAATACACAACTAGACCCACGTAAGTTATTTGGGTCTTGTTTTAAATAAAATGAAACCATGTGTTTTGAAAATCTAAAGTTTAAAATGAACATGTTTCTTTTTTTGACCCAAAATGGAAAACAGGACCCTAGAAAGATTCCGTTTTCTTTTAAATGGTTAGTACCATACCCCATGGAGGTATGATATGCTATGTAAAGGTGGTTAATTAAAGTGTCCAAATTTTAGTGGCTTCCTTCTTGACTAGTACCCCTTTAATTAAGGAAAAGACATATTAATTTTATCTACATTATCTTATTTGAGTCTCTTTATATTAATAAATGATGTTAAATGAGGTTTTCTTAAATAGAATTTCCTAATTATAAAGCGATGTAACTACAAAATAATGATTGAAAGGGGTGGTTTAAAATAACATGTCTGTTTTGATTTTTCTTTTTCCAAGTGATTATTTTTTATAGTTGGTACTTGATATTCTATTTAAAATATTTTAAATTATTAAATATTTAAAATTTCAAGAAATATAAGTGAACATAAATAGAACCCTAGGTGGTTTCCTTTGTTTAATACTCTCGTGTAAGGGTAGTTTGATCTTCTCTCTGAGTGCCTTGGAATGGAAGTGGGAGAATTTTCCATTGGATGTCTTCTTTTATCAACAACTTAGATGAGTAGATTTAAATCCTAGTAACTTATTTTTGGCCTAACCAAGTGACGGGGTCAAAGTGTGTACTTCGTAAGGGGATAGCCCATGGTATGTAGCGCCCTTAGAGCTTCAGTAACTTACTAATATGGTGAGATTTCTACCACATGGTGTCGTTTGAGTGTCATTATCCCCAGTAGGAATCATAGATTCAAAATGAAACCCTTATTTGGATGATTGGTCAAGGTATCTTTGGCGCTTTTTACAAGAATGAGAATCTAGAAATGCTCATTTTCATTAGGTTATACATGCCTCAGGCATGGTCGATCGCTTCATAAGTCACATGACCCTGTTTCTTTTTTTAGGAGACTCATGGGGTCATTAGTTGTTTTATAGTTTTATGGGTAATATGACTCTTAGTCAAATATCTTATACTGGCCATATGATACTTGAATTCATAGGGAGGACATCCTATGGGTAGTATAAATATTGTGTCTTCTTGTTTCTATAACCTCAAGGTAGTATGCATTCACATATGTAGTTCCCATCGAGTACTAAATGATGTAACAGATTAATTAATTTTGGTAAAATTGTTGAACCTTGTGTTGTTGAATATATTATTTGGTCATATCCATAGTAGATTGACCTTCGAGTTAAATGAAATCAAGTTCTTCCCATTGCCCGAGATTACTTTCAAGTGAATCGAATGTTTTGACACATCAATCAGGTTGGTTCTGGCCTTCATGCAAAATGTATTGATGTTGTGATGTTGTAATGATGACTCATAGGACTGACACACATACATTTAAGATTGTTTTGATCTAGCACTCCTATTAGAAGCTATTTTTTCTATCCATTTCAATGTCTTGGACACTTATATGGTAGGGAGCTTTATGTCAGTTATTGTGAATACATTCCCTTCAAGTATAAGGAGTACAACTGAGGAGGACCATTTGGAAATGGTTGGCTCTGTCTTAAATTCCCTCGAGGGTTGAGAATATTAAATCATGTCACTTATTACATGGTAGCAATAATTCGATGTTTTTATATGTTTAACAACCCATAAGAATCATTGTTGGTCTCGGGTGTACTTTTATGGTAAACCTTGAATGATCACTGGATGCCTCAGTTGGTAAAGGCATTGTGGTTCAGTGTATGGTGGTGCATTGATAGGTGATTCCAAGCTTCTTCCATAATGTTGACCATTTATGGTTTGATTGTTCTTTTTTACAATGGTTGGTTGTGTTTGAATGGATTTGTTCAAGTCCTCTTAGTGTACTCTTCCTTGAGAGACGAGGATGTCCCCTATCTTGACATTGACCATGGTACACTAAGAGAGCATCAGTCTTACGTTGTGCTAAATATTCAAAAAGATATCAGGCCTGAGATGGTATCTTAACTAGTTTCATTCTGGATGCGTGGTTTTCTTCGAGGGTTGGTTAGTCTTGAGTGGGTCCGGGTTCCCATGTATGAATTCCTTGGATGGACTCTTTGACACTATCCATTCTTTCCTTTGACTCAAATTCCATAAATATGTTTTTTCGGGCTTAGTAAATGATTTGAAGTGGAATTTTTGGCCCTGTACCAATTTCTCACTTTTAATCTTGGAAGATAGTCTTCCTTGGGTTAGTTCCTTGAAGTCCAGTTTGTTGAATCTGAGATTTCCTAGGACTTTTCATTAGGATTGAAGGAAATTCTAAAAGGGTAACAATTCCAGTGGGATGGTTCCAGGTTTCCCCTATGTACGTGATGAGGCACAATAATTTTAAATGAGTGGGTGATGGTTTGATCTAGGAGCTTCACCAGAAGTCACAAATGTACTTTGGTGAATGTGTATATACTAAATTAAAGATGCCTTGGATGAAGGAATTACTACTCTGGTTTGTAAAGTGTAAGCCATCTAAGCCGAGAATCATTGAAATAAGTTGGCAGAAGCATCTTAACTCATTATCCCTATTTACAATGTGTATGGTTGGCGATGAAACAATTTTTAAGGACACCTACATGGTAAGGTGGGTGTGTTTTAAATAGTTGTCTAAGTATTTCAAGGAGAGTGTGCATGACCAGTCTCAATTTGGTCGATAAGGATTCAACTGTTTCTTAACTGGAGGACTCTATTTTGACCTTTTATGTAATCAGGTTCTCCCAGTTAAACTAATCCCACCAATAGCATCGCTAGGGTGCTTGGTGGCATGCTTTGTAGGGAAATTAGAATGGTGGAGATTTTGTGGTTTAGAATTTAATTTTAAATGATAAATCCTAAGGTAGGGGAGCAGCTATGACCATATTTTTAATGATATGACAAAGTAATCATGTCTCTAGTTAAATGAGATGGTGAAAGCTCTCTCTTGATGTTTCGTTTGGAAAATGATTATTGGATTGAGTTTTTATGGCATAAGTGTCCTGTGTCTATGAAGTGATCAGAGGTGTGTTGGGCATCTGGAAATGCAACACAGTCATTTAAACAAGTCTTCACGAATCATATTGGTTGGGTTATGTTTTCATTATTCTTGAAGGCTTATCAGGGACGAAAATTTATATGTTGGTGAGGCTGTAACATACCATGTTTTGAACTAGATGAAAATTCCCTGAGAATTTGATCTTAGGAATTTACTGGATGGGTTGTTTTTAAAAATGATATTCGAAACATAATTTGAAAATATGGGACACTTAAAATTGTTGTTTTTGGACTTGGTTGAATTCCTAAGAGGACCCTTAGTGGTCTCTTTGAGTTTTGTAAGTATCAGGGTCTAGAAAAACTCAATTTTTGGGGGTCATCATGGGGTGCACAGTTTGTCTGAAACCATGAGGCCCTCAGCAGTAAACCGTGTAGCCTGTTTCAATGGGGGAAGAGGTGATGTGCATTGGTTGTGCATGGTTTTACCTAACCATTTACCTAGCCCAAAAAATTTTCTTTTGGAGGAATTACCTAAGAACTATTCACTACACAATGGAAGCGCGATTTGGCTAACTATGCATCTATCCCATGTGAGTTGACTTAACCCAGTAGAGGGTGCACCATTTACCAAATTGTCAGATTTACCCCTATTTAAAAAATTAAATTAAATTAATTAAATTTAAAATAAAATAAACCTAAAACACATAAGACACTCTTTCCTCCCCATCACTCATGAAATTACTTCCCCCTTCCTCTCTAGGCACGACGCACCCCTCCATCATAGCCTCCTCTTTTTCATCAATCCATCCATATTTCCTGATGTTTGTCACTCAAATCTTCAAGGTATGGATTCTATCTCCTCCGTCCTTACCTCTTTGGAAGATTTTCCTTATCCCTATAACCTAGTATTGTGCAGACGAACCCCAGGGTTTGGATTAACCCAAATTTTTGGGTTTTCCTCAAATGTTAGGGTGTGCAGTTCATCTATTGGGACTCTTTGGTTCAGGTTTTGGTGTTCTTCAACGAAGTTGAGTTATTTCAGACCATTTTAGGTTTTTCATCGCCGTTCTAGGTATGGTTTTCATCCTCTATTTGGTTTTTCCTATTTTATTTAGGGTCTTTAAGTGGTTTTGAGTCCGTAGATTTATTTGTAGTGTGTTATGTTCATCCTTGAGGTGGGTTTGAGTCACCAAAGTCAAAGGTGACATACCACATATGCAAAGGTAAGTATATATATATATAAATATAATTTCCCCCTTTATATGTACATCCACCCATAGAATCTGGAATATATATATATGGGGATATGTGTGCTTAAGTATATATATGTAAATTCATACGTTTGTGAGTGAAAATGGTTATATAAATATAATATATATGTAAATATCCCCTTGTAAATATTCTTGGACATGTGAATATGTACATAGGAGCTAGGTGTCCTTATGTATATGCGGAGGTGAATGTTCTCATTGGCGGGAATCAATAGTTTTATGTGGCCACCAATAAAAATGTCAAGTACCAAAGTGTTTGGCATGGTTATTATCATTGAGGTAGGGTTATTTTATTATTCCATTTTTGATAATGTCGTTTGATTAAGTCGTATATCACATGTCATCCATTTTTAAAAGTTGTCAATTATTTATCAATGTGCTACCTTGCTTTTATATCTCTATTAACACCCTTATCTTGTGCCATTTTTATATACCTTACACCTTGATATGAAAATGAAATCTTTAATTGAATGAAAGGAATTATTTGAAAGAATGTCATGTTTTCTAATAAAACCTTTCATTAGGGTGTACTTTATTCAAATGAAAAATGATATATGCACTTACTTGTATTTTCATACTTATGCGTAGGATTTAGTGCCTATTTTATTTGGTCATATTCAATAGTGGGCAAGCTTTAGCTTCATGCATCACCTTATGTTTAAATGATTATTCTTAATGATTAGTATTGGATGTCACATGATTTATATTAAATTTTTATGCATGTTGGTTGGATATAATGAGTTGAATTCCATGCTTGGAGAATCTTGTTAGCTTGATTTTTTAAATGTCAATAATAACATGTATTTGGGGAGTCATGTTGATTCCACGTGATGCTTTCATGTATCCCATTGCTTATGTTAGTGATAATAATTTATGCCATGTTTAAATACTTGAATGGAATTGTCAAGAAAATTGTTAGCTTATGATTTTAAAATGTCATTGATGACGTGTGAATTATGTATATGATTATGCCCATGTTTAGTGGATTAAATTGAATACTATGGTTGGTAAGCTTTATATATTGAGATATTGGGATGCCAATGATGATAGGTGAATGTTTACATGCTATGCCTTGTGGAATATTCCATATGCTCATGCCTTTCTCTCATTTAATGGTTAAATCCTTGTTATATGAATTTTTCCATTGTTCTTTGGACTTTTTGTATAAATTGATAGCTTATGGAAGGAGATTATAGATTAATGGATTGTAATTATAATTTATTTCCCTTGATAAATGCCTTGTTTGATATGGATCACTTGAAGCAGTTTGGGAGAGAAAATGGGTCATGTATTAACTATTACATGGATGGACTCACCGTTCTTGGTTGGTTATGACTCATTGCATTAGGAGCGATGCTTTGGCTTTCCAGGTGAGAGATTATCAGGTGGTTTATTATACTTATGAGTGATACTAGTTCCCTAGGGGAGAAACCATGTACTAAAACATTGTAAATATGGATACACTATGCCCTGGGTGATACTCTGTCCACTACGTGAGATACCTGGGATGGACTTAGAGTTCCATGCCTTGAGTGATATAAGTGACTTTGTATGGATCACCTTGGATAGACTCAATGGTATTGGGTTATATCGTATATTCCCATAGCGATTCCTAGGATTCTATTTATATTTACATGGATGGGCTTGGGACTCCACCAATGGATTTTATGGATGGATTGATTGATTTTTTTTTACATAAGATCCATTCTTGATTATTATTATGAGCATTCTTATGTATGTGGGATGCTTCTACTTGGTTTACTAGCTCACTTGAATGATGAATTGTGAATTAGACCCCATTACAAATCATAAGCTTGGGGGTGTACCTCTTCTTGGTTTTCCTAGATTACTTTGGCCCTTGTATACACCTTATGGATCACACAAGTACCTTATTCAGACTTTTCGCTTCGTCTGAATTAGGTGATAAGGGAAGAGTGTCCATTTGGGAACCAAGACCAAGTTATTAATATTTAATTCTTTACTTGTTTTTATTGATACGTATTAGAACACTTATTATTTGTTTATTATATGAGATGGATTGGCCTAGACACTATGGATTCCGGCCTACTGAGATTTATATCTCACACCCTACTCTGGTTCAATTTGGTACCTAGGTAGATCTTTTCGTTGAATTATTTTTTTGTGTTGTGGTGTGTTCATGGGAGCTAGGGAACACAGGACTAGGCTCATGTTCTGGATTCGTGTGGAGTTGACCATTGGGGTTTTCTTTTATTTTGTTATATTGTACTTCTTGTACCTTATAGTAACAGCTAAAACTACATGCATCATTATATATAATTGGTGTGTTCCATTTTACTTTTATTCAATTATTATATTATTCATCTGCTATTATTCTTTATTTATTTACTGCTTCTGCTATTGTTTGCTATTTAGTTTTGATTAAATTAGTGTGATACTCTAATATTAGGGTATAATCTCCCAACTATCACCTCCTCAAACACTCACTACTATTCAGAAGCCTCTGGCATACGGGTAGATGTTGTTGAGGTCATGTTACCCACCAGTCCGGCCACCAGTTTAGTGGTGATTTGGGTTGGGACATTACAAAGTGGTATTAGTGCATATTTTTTCCTTTGTATTTCTATTTTGGGTTGGTAAACAGGATACTATAAACGTGTCAGTGCTTGGTAAATAGCTGTGTCTCAGATTGATCGCCCCACCCATAGGAAAATGACCAAGTGATCAGGGATGGGATCGATGTTCATGGTGTTTGATATTATAGTTGATTCAATTTCACATATATTGATAAGTATACTTTCCACTGCATATTGATTTATGATATTATAGAATTGATAATATTTTTAATAATTACCCTTGTCCTGGTATAGGAAGGAAGTATCATTATATACATTATGATAGGCATTTAGGAATTCACATGCCATGCATATTCCATGCCATGTAGAAAGCATTTTTAGGCTATTTGAAATTGTTTAAGTGCCTTGTGTGCCATTTTACTGCCTGTTCTACGCCATTATAACTTGATGACTTGTGATTATTTTGGCATGTTTGATTGATTACCAAGTTTAGGTTATTCATTTAGCATTCTTTCTAAAATTTCCATGCTTCTATGCTTATTATTATAGGCTGAAACTTTCTTACTGCCTGTTCTATGCCATTCTAACTTGATGACTTGTGATTATTTTGGCATGTTTGATTGATTACCAAGTTTAGGTGATTTATTTAGCATTCATTCTAAAATTTCCATGCTTCTATGCTTATTATTATAGGCTGAAACTTTCTTATTGTGATAAAATGAGAGTAAAATTCTAATTCATAAGGTGTATAGGTTCATTATAAGTTGGAAAGTGAAAACCATATTATCGAACCATTGTTAATGTGCTTAATACACTTAAAGACCATTGTATAAATTTTTAAACTGATAAAATATTCTTTTATCCTAAATAAATTTGGTATTAGTTAGATGGGAGTTGTCTTCAACTTGTAAAGTTTATGTGTGATTTATAAATTGAGGTGGTAACCCATAAAACCAAACCACCTGTTGTGATAATTTATACATACAAGCTGTTTTAAATTTAAGTGTTGTTCAATATTGACCTTAAATGTTTTTGTTTCCTTATTAAGGAATGTACCCTTTTGGACTGGGCTTAATGAACCATGTGTCTATTTTCATCAAATAAAACTGGACCCAAGTAGGTTAGTTGGGGATTTCTATAAATAAAATGAAATCACTAAAGGTGTTTTGAAAATATAAATCTTTAAAATGCATGGGTTTCTTTTTGTTAAACCCAAAATGGATAATGGGACCCTTGTAGGTCGCATTTTATTTTAAATACCTAGTTCCAAACCCCATGGGGGTAATTTATTCTATATTCATGTGGTAAATTAAAATTTCCACTTTTTGGTGGCTTCCTTCTTGACTAGTAACCCTTTAATTAATGAAATACCTCTTAATCTGCCCAAGCTTATATTGTGTGTGGCTTTCTAAATATATAAATGATGTTAAACGAGATTTTTTAAATAAAATGTCCTTATTATAACATGTTGTCACTAAACAATAATGTTAGAAAGGGGTGGTTTAAAATAAATTGCTATCTTTTTTTTACCAAGTGCTTCTATTTTTATATTTCGTACTTGATGTTGTGTTTAAAATATTTTAATGATTAAATATTTAAAATGTGAAGTAATTTATGAGTAATTAAAATGTAACCCTAGGTGGTTTCCTTTGTTTAAAACTCTCATGTAAGGGTAGTTTTATCTTCTCTTTTAGTTCCTTGGAAAAATATGGGAGTGTTTTCGATAGGTATACTTATTTTAGAAATGGATTAGATGATCGTCTTTAAAGATCAGTGACTTCTGTTTGGCCAGAACTAGGGATGGGTTTGATTTTTGTGCTTCATAAAGTTATATCCCATGGTAGGTATCACCCTTATAGCTTTAGTTCCTTGCTAATATGGTGATCTTTCTTCCACTTGGTGTCATTTGGGTGCTTTTTTACCAAGTAGGAATACTATCTTATAAATGAAACCCATGTTCAGATAGGTGATCATGGTATCTTCAACCCTTTTTATAGGCATGAGAATTGATCGATGATTGTTTTTAACATGTTAGACATGTCTTAGGGATGGTCTCCTACTTTTTTGGTCTTGTAAACCTATTTCTTTTCCTAAGAGACTCTTGAGTTCACAATTGTTTTACATTTGTATGGGAAATATGAATCTTGGTTAAATATCTTGTATGGACCATCTGATACTTGAATTCAATGGTTAGAAAACCTATGGATAGTATCAAGGATGGGTCATCTTGTTTCTATAACCTTGTGGTAGAAATTTTTCATGTACGTGGTTCCCATCGAGTGGTAATGATGTAATGAAGTAGTTGAGTTTGGTGAAATCATTGAACCTTGTGCTTTTGAATACATTATTATGTCATCTCCATAGTATAGTGACCTGAGAGATAAAGAAATCAAGTTCTTCCCAATGTTTGGTATTACCTTAAGATAATTGAGTGTTTTTACATGTCGATCTATTTGGTTATGGATGTCATGCCAAATGTTTTGATGTTGTGACATGGTGATCATGACTCGGAAGAGTGACAAACATACATATAAGATGGTTTTGATCTATCATTCTTGTTAGCAGCTAGTATGCCTTTTTTTATGGATAGGACACTTCTAAGGGGGGAGTGTCATGTTGGATCTAGTGAATAAGATCCCTTCCAAGTAGAAGGAGCATAAATAAGGAGTACCATTTGGAAATGGTTGGCTCTGGTTTGAATGCACTTGAGGCCTAGAAATATTTAATCATGTTGGTTCTTTCTCAGAAGAATTACTATAATGTTGTGGCCTATGTAGATACCCTTAAGAAACATCATTGGTCTTGAGTGGACTTCAATGGTAAACCTTTAATGATCACGAGATTCCTTGGTTGGTAAAGGCACCGTGGTTCAGTGTATGGTGGTACATCTGTAGGTGAAGCTACGATTATTCTTTGATGTCAACCATTTATGGATCAACTATTAATATATCCAGTGGTTGAGTGTGTTTTACTAGAGATGTTCAAGTCCTATTAGTGTACTATTCCTTTAGAGACAAGTATATTGCCTATCTTTACATCTTCCTTGATGCACTAATAGAGCATCGATCTTATACCACAATAAAGCATTAAAAATCCATTGGGCTTGAGATGACATGTCTATTTGGTTGAATGAAAGATTCATGGTTTTCTTAGAGGGTTGGTTAGTCTAGAGTGGATCTGGGTTCCCATTTAGGAATGCCTTGTATATACTCTTTGACACGGACCATTCTTTCTATTTAATCGAACACTAGATGGATGCCATTCTTGGATCAGTCAATGATCTGAAGTGGACGGTTTGGCCTTGTATCAACATATCACTTGTAATCTTGTAGTAAGGAATACCTTTGGTTAGTTTCTTGAACTCTAGTTTGTGTAATATGAGATTACCCGAAACTTTTCATTGGGCTCAGAGGTAATTCTAAAAGGGTAACGATTATAGTGTGATATTTTGGGGTTACCCCCATGTTCATGTTGGGGCATGACAATTTTAAATGAGAGGGTGATGTTTTTACAAGGAGCTCCACTATAAGCCAGTCATGGACTTTGGTGAATGTGTCTATGATAAACACATGATTCTTTGGAGGAATGAATTGCGGTTCTGGTTTGTAATGTAATGGATTCTAATCCAGAAATCTTTGAAATAAGTCAGATGATGGGGATTGACTCCTTATCACTATTTATAATGTGTATGGTTAGTTATGGAACCATTTTTATGCATTCCTCTAGGGTAATGCAGGTGCGTTTTAAAGGGTCAGCTCAATATTTCAAAGAGATCATGCGTCACCAGTCTTTGTTTGGTCAGTCAAGATTAAAACGTTTCTTAATGGGAGATCTCTATTGTGACCTCAGATGTAATCAGGTTCTCCCAATTAAAAGAATCCCTCTAGGAGCATCATTAGGTCCCTTAGAGGTGTTATTTGTAAGGAAATTGCAATGTTAGAGATGCCATGTTTCAAAATTGGATTTTAAATTCTAAATCCTATGGTGGGGGAGCACCATTGGACAAATATTTAATGAGATGACAATGTGATTGTGTCTCTAGTTAAAAGAGCTCAAGAGAGCTCCATCTTGATTTTTCATTTGGAAAATGAGTGTTGGATCGAGTTTTGATCACTTAATTGTCATGTGAGTATGATGTTCTCAGAGGTGTGCTGGGCATTTGGAAATTAAACACAACCATTTAAATGATACATCATGACCCTTGTAGGTTGGGGGATGTTTTCATTGTTCCCAAAGGATTATCAGTGACAATAATTTCTAAGTCAGGGAGTTTGTATCATCACGTGTTTGGAATCGGATGATAATTCCAAGGGAATTTGAACTTTATAATTTACTGGATGAGTTGTTTTTAAAAACCAAGCTTTAGAATGTAATTACAAAATATGGAAAACATAAAATTGGTGTTTTCGACAACAGCGAAGGCCCAAGAGGTCCCTTGGAGGTATCGTTTAGTTTTAGAATCATCAGGGTCTAGAAAATTCATGTTTTAAGGGTCTGTACATGAACATAGTTTTTTTTGAAACTGTTCACCCCTCAAAATAATATCGTGCAACATATTTCAGTGGGGAAGAGGTGATGTGCACTAAATTCACATGATTTTCCCTAACAGTGCACCTAGCCCACAAGGTTTTCTTTTGGAGGTAGTACCTATGAACTATTCACCACACGTTTGAAACATAGTTTGGATAATAATGCTGCAATCCAATGAAGGGTGCCTTAGGTGCCTAGTAGATAGCGTACGATTGGCACATAGTTTTACAGACCGCGTGACCCAAACCATGTGGTTTATCCCTATTTTAAAAATTAAATTAAATTAATTAAAATTAAAATAAAATTAACATAAAACATCTAGTCCACTCCTTCCTCACATTCACTCATGCCATACCTTCCCACTTTCACTCTAGGTGTGATGCACCCCTCCCCCACAGTCTCTTCTTCATTCATCAATCCATCTAAATTTTTTGAGGTTTCTTTCTCGAATATTGGAGGAAAGGCTTCTAGATCCTCCCTCCTTCCTTATTTGGATCATTTTCGTTCTCCCCATCACATGGTGTTGTGTGGATAAACACACAGGTTTGGAATAACCTATATTTTTTCATTTTTATTCTGATTTTTTGGGCATGTGGTGAATCTCTCGGGACTCCTTGGTGTAGGTTTTGGTGTTCGTTGTCGAAGGTGAGTCATTTCAGACCATTGTTTGTTTTCCACTACCATTTGAGGTAAGGATTACATCCAATGTTTTGTTTTTCCTATTTTATTTAGGGTATTTATGTGGTTTTGAGACTTTAGATGTATTTTTAGTGCATTATGTTTGTCCTTGAGGCGAGTTCGAGTCGCCAGAATCAAAGGAGACTTACCGCATATGCATCGGTAATCATATATATTTGTGTATGTTCCCCCATTAAATGTATATTTTCTCTTGGAAGCATGAATACAAATATATGGGGATAGGTGTGTTTATGTATATATATGAAAATTCATATGTGTGTGTGAAAACATGTATATACATATAATCTCTATGTAATGATCCCCTTGTACATATTCATGGTCTTGAAAATATGTGTATGGGGGATATGTGTCCTTATGTAAATGTGAAAGTGCATATTCTCAGAGGTGGGAAGCAACAAATTTGAGTGGTCTCCAATGAAAACATCAAGTACCAAAGTGTTTGGCCTGGTTCTTCTCTTTGAGGTAGGGTTCCTTGCTTATTCCCTTTTTATTAATGTCTTTTTATTAAGCCTTATATCACATTTCTTCCATCTTTTACAAGTTTTCAATTATTTATGAATGTGCCTCCTTGATTTTATATATCACTTAGCACATTTACCTTGTGTCTTGTGCTATATACCGTATGCCATGAGATGAAATTGAACTATTTAATTAAATGAAAGGACCTGTTTAAAACAATGTCATGTTTTTTAATAAAACCCCTCAATGAGGCGCACTATCTTAGAATGGAAATTTATATATGCACTACCTAGTAGTTTTGTGCTTATGATTGGGATTTAGTGCCTATTGTATTTGGTGATATCCCATAGTGGGTGGGCATGAGCATCATGCCTCACCTTATGTTTAAATTCTTGTTCTTAATGCTTCATCATAGATGTCACATGATTTATATTAAATTTTTATGCATGTTGGTTGTATTGATGGAATTTAATTCTATGCTTAGACAATCTTATTAGCTTGATTTATTTATATGTCAATAATAACATGTATTAAGGGGGGATGTTGATTCCATGTTCCCCTTGATTCTATAACATTTCTTATGTAAGTGTTATTGTTTTATTCCATATTTATAGACATTAATTTCCTTATTGATATGATTTTTAGATAGTGTTTTTAGAATTTTATTGATGAAATGTTTATTAATTAAATGATTATTTCCATGTTTAGTGTCATAAATTGATTTCTATGGTTGGTAAGCTTGATATCCAATGATATTGGGATGCTAATGATGACTTTGAATGTTTACATACTATACATTGTGTTATATTCCACATGCTCGTTCCTCACTCTCATTTACTACTTAAATCATTGTCATATGAATCGTGACATTTTGTTTTGGCCTTTTTGAATAGCTTGATAGATTGTGGAATGAGATGATTGTTTAATGGCTTATAATCATTAATGATTTTCATTGATAAATTTCTTTTTTGATATGGATCACTTGATGTGAGTCAGAAGAGAACATGTGCACTGTATTAAGGATTCCATGGATGGAATCACCATGCTCGGTTGTTTATGACTTGACACGCTAGGAGCGATGCTTTGACTTTCAAGGATAGGGCTACAAGGGAGATTAATTATACTCATGCGTGATACCAGTTCCATAGGGGTGAAAAAATTTATTGACCCATTGGCAATATAGCTACTCCACGACATGGGTGATACTCAGCCACTTACATGATATACTTGGGATGGACTCAATGTTCCATGCCTCAAGTGATACAAGGGACTCCATATGGATCTCCTTGGACAGACTCAGTGGTATTGTGTTATATCGGATGTTCCTACAGTAATACATGTGATTATTTTAAGATCTCCTTGGATGGGATCAGGACACCTACAATGGATTTTATGAATTCATTGATTGATTTTGTGTTTACAAAAGATACATTATTTATTATTATTATATGATTTCTTATGCACATGGGATGATTCTACTTGGTTTAATAGCTCACATGAATGATGACTTGAGAATTAGACCCCAAGCTAAAGCATAAGCTTGGGGGTGTACCTCTTCTTGGTTTTCCTTGTTTACTTTGGCCCTTGTATACACATTATGGATTGCACATGTACCCTATTCCTAATTCCGTCTTAGTTTGAAGTAAGTGGTAAGGGATAAGTGTCAATTTGGGAACCCAAACCATGTTTTTAATTTTTAATTGGTTTCGTACTCTGCATTGATACATATTGGAACACTAATTATTTTTTTATTTCATTGTATGGATTTTCCTATACACCATGGGTGTTGGATTACTAAGATTTATATCTCACACCCTGATTGGGATCTGTTTGGCCCCTCAGTAAATATTGTTTCTCACAGGTATTTGGATTCATTTTTTATGTTGTGTTGTGTTTATGGGAGCTAGGGACAATAGGACTGGGATCAGGCTCAGGATGCTCATAGAGTTGACCATTAGGTTCTTCATTTATTTTTATATACTATAATTATTCTACCTTATTGTAACACCTAACATTATATGCATCATTATATGGAATTGGCGTTGGACATTTTACTTTTATTCTGTTATTATATTATTCTCCCATTGTTTTTCTTTATCTATTTACTTCTTTCAATATTGTTTTCTTTTTAGGTATAATTACACCATTGCGAAAATTTTTTATAAGGGTATAGTATTCCCATTATCACCTCCTCAAACCCTCACTACTAGTCGGTATCCTCTAGCATTTGTGGATACCCGCTTTAGGCCATGTGACCAACCAGTCCAGCCACCAGTTTAGTGGTGAGCCTGGTTGGGATGTCACACCCATTTCTTCATCCCCAAAGGAGTTTAGGTAACAATTATTTAAGTTATAATCTCTATTATGAAATTTAATTTCTCCAATAATTTTACTGAAATAAAATATTTGGATTCAACTATATAAAAAATAATTAATTATTAACAATTAAATAATAAGAATTACCCAGACTATGGAATATTTTTATTATGATTCGACATGTACATGATCTGCAGTAAACAATCACATATATTTAGGTTTTGTATAATACCTAAAACTATGTTAATATTTATTATATAATTGGTTCCACCCTAGTATAAGTTCACTTTTTCTTTTATGGTTTAAAAAATTTAATCATACATGTTTGATTCAACATATTGTAGATGGAATCCCTTTGAAATTGTCGATCCATTCACATCATAGTATTGATAATTCATTCAATAAAATCTATTAGAATGAAATTAAAAAAATGGTATGATTTTGATACCTCCTGACATGTACCCTTATAATACCTTATTATATAATATTGGTCACACACAAGTGGTTTATTCCCCACATGACTTGAGAATACAAGGTTTTTTCAAAACCTAGAATTTTTACTAC
Organism: Viscum album; assembly: GCA_963277665.1. Taxonomy (NCBI): domain Eukaryota; kingdom Viridiplantae; phylum Streptophyta; class Magnoliopsida; order Santalales; family Viscaceae; genus Viscum; species Viscum album. The sequence continues at coordinate 174,577,185 of OY728148.1, forward strand.
TTCCACATCTATAACCATCCTAATTTATCTTATGTTTCTAATGATTTATATAAAACATGAATTTTTAGTGTTAATCCTTTATTAACATGTGAATTCACTACCACCACTCAATCTATACCACTCCATACTATCTTTGGGTAGATCCCTTTTATGTGTTCCTTTACCCATGCATCCACAAGCCATTTCCATTGGTTTTAGCATGACAACTATTTATATTCACTGAATTCGTATTTTTTTAATTATTATTAGATAATGATTTATCTATATGATAATCATTATAATTTAAATTATAATTCAAAACATGAATATATCCCTCAAGATTCTCAATCCTAAAATCTTTCCCCTTTAGTTGACCATCAAAATTATCTTGGTGAGAAGACTTTTCTTTGTGTGAAATATTTACAAATTTCTTTACAATACACTTTTAATATATACTTTTATGATCCTTGGAGTTTTTAATTTTAATACTTAAATTTATCTAAGTATTTTTTTTAAATTTTATCACATTTATCCTTTAATTTCTTATTAATTCGTATAATGGTATACCTTGAATCTATCTATTCCTCTATAAAAATTCTCCTATGTTATTCCAAATCTATAAGATATATAAAATTTCTTCAACCTTTATACTTTAAGAATTAGACTTCACTTCTCAAGACTTGAATCATATCTTGTTTATGACATAATAAAACTTCTTATTTATGACATGATGTGATTTCCTATATTCTTCCATCATCATCTAAGCATTTTGGTGAATATAATATGAACATTAATAAGTAATCTGTTTTGATATATGTTTTTATAGTGAAATGTAATTATATATATCCTAGTACTTATGCATTTATAGAAATACATAGGTTTCTTATGGAAGTTGGGGTGGTAGTAGAGTGTTTAACACACCTTTTAATCCTGTATGAAACCCAGGATCAAATCATACTGGAGGTATATTTCTAGGTTATTTTAGTAGTACTTTCGTAGGTATTATAGTGGCATTGTAGTAGGTGAAAAATTTATCCGATTGGGCCTTTGGGCCACCAGATTAGGCATATGGGCCATAGGGCCTATAGGCCACCATATTCATTTAGGCCATAAGACCTATATTCCATGGGACTTCAGGTCACATGGCCTCTAGGAAAATAACTAGTTAGGTCATACCACATAAGATAAGGCCCCAAAAGAAGAATAAGGGAAATTAGAAGCCACAAAATCAAAGGAAACCAGATTGGAAATGTTGAGAGTGTATGAAAATTTCTATTCATACCAAGCACCATGTAGCTCTACATGGGGAAATACTAGTTGATTATCCATGTGAGGTTGGTACCTACAAGGAATCAATGAAGCGAATGATGGGGAGGATAATTTCCAAGTGTATTTGTGTATTTGGGACTTTAGGTCATGTACTAGGCCTTATGCCTCTAGGCCTATGAGTCATGTAAGGGTTCCCTCTCAACATAGTAAAAAATGGGATTATCCAAAAATAAATAAATAAATCTAAGGCCTTTGATGCATTTAGATAATAATTTCATTGTGAACGTTGATAGTGATTGGTAGTGAATTATCTCCCTTGATGAATACATTTAAAAAAAATAATGATATATGGTATGTGACTTCTTATAATAAAAAATAAGTGTTATAATAAGTTACATTCATATAATTCTGGGTCATTATATATTCTAACATGTTTTTAACAAAGTGAAATTTTTTATCAAATATGATGACTATATGAATATATATTTGAAGAATAACCTTTTAGGGTTCTAAGATCATACATTATGTGAATTTATTTATTTTATTAAATATGAATATTAATTAGTCAAATTGGATAGATATGAATATAAAATTAATTGATGTCAATGATATAGAAAAAAGTGCAATGATGTGAAAGAGTTCATCATGTTTACAAAAGATCATTTATATACCCCTTCTCAAATACTTTGTCCCTATTTATTCTATTATTATTCAAGACAAATTAGTCAAGTAGAGTTGAAAGAACACTCGATCTATCAAGGAATAGATAAAAGATATAAATGTTGGACTAAACATAGGTAAGAACTAAATTTATAAAGTGAGTGGGATAACAGATCGCTTTATAGATCATCTAATATGATTACAAGTTTTAAAAATGATGAAGACCATATCGAGGATATGATTACAAGTGTGAAAAATTATGGATATCATATTGATAAAATTAATATGATGGTTGAATATGAGCTTCATGATTGCCGAAATTTTTTTCATAAGTTAAAGAGTTTTTTAAATACATCATTATATACTTGTTGTACTAAATATATGGAATTTTCATCCATTCTAAATCTATATAATTTAAAATATTTCAATGAATGTATTGGCACCAGCTTTACTAAAAAAATTTCGGCCTTAAATTATATGTTACTTGAAGATAATGAGATTCATTTCTAAACATATAATGCGAAACGAATGTGTTGGAATCATAAGAGATTGGAATGAATTTGTTTAAAATATGTGTGGAATGAATTTGTTGAAAATATGTTTTGAATGGATATTATTCCCAAGATATTTTTTTTAATTTCATGCTGAAAATGTGATGTTCTGTCAAGTGGAATATGACTAGAGGTATCCATAAGTGAAGTGTGTTTCATAAGAGTGAAATTTAGACCATATGAAAGGTGATGCCATATTGATGGTCATAGCCTTAGAGATACACCACAGAACATATATTCCATGTTGTAGTGGAGATGTTGGAGAGTGAATATATTCTAAATCATAGAAATTTTCATCATAATGTCACATGTAAGGTTGAAAAAATAAGGTCATCCTTGGTCGACTACCCAAGCCAGCTCAACCTTTCACTTGTTGAAGTAGGCTCGACCACGTAGGAGAACCATCAAGGCAAACCAGCAATGTGAGCACTATGGAAGAAGGTAGTCAAGTGAACATGTGGGTTGGCCTCTGCATGGTAGCAATAGTCCACAGTGTAGGAATCACCATGGAAGAGGCTAAAAGTAAACCACCTTACTTGCATAATCCAAGTCAAGGGAATGATATTTCTTATATTTTGTGATAAAACTATAGGCAAGTCCACTATGAGATGTAGAGTTAATGGGCTACACCATAGTTGATCACACTATAGTGTGGAGGCATCATCAAATAATTTCAATACCTTTATAAATTTTGAGGTTGCCACACTATAGCATGAAGGGGTATATTGTATCCCCTATTGGAAAAAAATGAGTCCACACTACAACCACGGTCTGTGATGTGGAGGGTCTTAATTTGGAATAAGCATAGATTTCATGTTCTCTTATCCTAAAGTTGGCAGTTTCATAGAAATTTTCTTCATACTGCATCCAGTTGGGTGTGAGAGTCTGTTTGAATAGGTAATGCTATATTTTCTTGGGGGAGTTATTAGGGAAGATTCTATAGGATTTATGAGTGAGAAAAGTGGATCTGGTCAATAGATGAGGATCACATCATAGTACTGTAGACCACACTGTGGTATAGAATGGACCGCACCATGGTAGTTATATTCATGTTGTAGCATGTGAAAAATAGAGGAGACTACACTATAGTTATTTTGACCATGTTGTATCTAGGTGTTTTCATGTCCATGATCATTTAACCCTCTGTAATTATTTATAGAAATTTGTGGGTCATTATGGGTGATTTTAATAGACCAATTATGGTGAAACAAGTGTAGATTAATTGGAACATAATTAATAATTATAATATATTGAAGGCCAAATAACATATAGAATCCTGGGAGGATTCTCTTTTAATATCCTAAATATCCACAAAATATAGAAAATTAGTTCCACATGAAGATCATATTAAAGGTATGAATACTAGAGGAAGAAGAATGTGTTTTTCCAATGAAGGGTGAAGAATTAATGGAGAATTAAAACCCATACAAGATTATTCCAAGGTTGAAGAAGAAGTTTTATATGTCTACAGAAAAGTTGATTAGTTCTTGGAATTTTGGAAAGTGTAAGTCCTACCAAGGTGTTATCACAAATTGTGATAAGTATTAAAAGTGTCATAAATAGAGAATATACCTTATTTGAAGATAAATTTAGTGATTCTAATTAAGGGACCTAAAAATTCATAAACTATGTGAATATACCTTCCAAATTAGTGATGCAATTAAGAGGAATAAAGTGAATCCTTTCATCAGTACTGATCTATCGAATGAAGATTTGAGGGAGTGACCCTTAGGAAGCCGTGAGTTGTACCTAAAACTAGAAAGGAATTTAGCCTCGATGTAAGAGCTATATATATGACATAATAATAATTATGTAAATTTTAAATTTTTATTTACCTTTCTTTCGCTTCATTATTTGAAAAATGGAAACAACATTCGTGCTTACATATGGCTTACCATCTCCATGAGTGGTGTAATTTGTTTTCTATATATAATTTTTAAGAATTATTATAAACTTGTATATAATGAATATATATTATTTTTATAGTATGAATATAATTATAGAAATTATGGGACCATGATCAATGTATAAGGACTAAGACGTCCAAACCGAAACATGATTGGGAAATGAAGCAATTATCACCAAGAACAGTGATTTCAATAAAACATTATTTATAAATTGGTGATAAGATGTTATAAATAAATCAAACATGGTATGATAGATATATTTTTATGAAATAAAAATATAGTTAATCCATATGTATTGTACAATAGGTTTTAATGTGAATGAGGAAAGACAAGACTTGAGGTAAGGGTTATTTCACAATCTCATTATTATTTAGGACTATTTCTGTTTAAGTATCCATTGAGGAATATTTCTCTTACATTTCCATCCTTTCAAAAAATGTTTTAAAAAATATTTTTACTATTCTCCTAAAATTATTTAAAATAATTTTTTCCTGAAGTTTTACAGTTTAAAAAATTACTTAAAATGAATATTTTTGCCTTTTTCTAGCCATTGGTTTTTGTTAGTTTTTTGAAAAAAATATGGAAGAATTTTTTTTATAACTTATGTATCATGAGAAGAATTTCCCACCATCATGATTCTTTAATGAATCAAAGATTCCTTTTCAATATTACAAGGTTATTTTCAAATAATTTTTTTTCCTTTATAATTGCATGCCTTTTAAAAAAAATAAATGACTTCAAAACTGAAAAGGATATTTTCATCAAGAATTAGATTAAGAGATCATTTAAAATAAATTTCCATATAAGATTGTATTATTTTATGTTACCTATGATTTATCAAGAATATGATTCAAGGATACCATACTTACTCTTTCCCTTGTTTGTTTATGTTTATGATGGAATGAGTTTTATGAAAACTGTTTATTTTCCACAGGTTATGCTATAATGAAATATTTATGAAACCCATTTCTTTTCATGGGTTCTAATATGATGAATGGTTTATGTTCTTATGAAACAAATACTCAAGGTTTCATTATGTGATGGTTAGGACCCATATCTATCTCTAATACATTGGGTAATTTTTTATATCTCATGAGATAGATAGGACTAGAAAGGCAAGTTAAACTGGTTCAGTATGGGACTTTATCCACTATGATATTCTTAGGAGTGAACCTTGACTACTATGACAGTTTGGGGAGTGAACTCATTCCACTGTGATAGTCTTGGAAAAGAGCCTTGAATACTAAGAAAATGATTTTCTATTCTTATGTGTATGACACAATTCCATGTCTTATGCTAATGTTTTTCTCTTATGGCTAGTGTTGTGTTTAGAAAAAATCCCTCAAGGCATCATTGAAGTATTCTTGCGGTGTTTGTGTTTGTTGAGGAAGATGGTTTGTTTGTTAGAAAAGAAGATTTCCATGGTTATTTGTCGAGTTCTAGAGATATTTATGACAACCAATGTTGACAAATAACGATGAAAAAATAATGGATGATCAGGAGGTGGTACAAAAAGAGTAGATTTAAGGTGGCATCTTTTTCCAGTGATTGCCAATTTTTTGGGCCTAAAAATCAGAAAATAGAGAGATGTGTTTTTGGAAAAGAAGGTGTGTGAAATATTAGATTGGTGTTTAAAATAGAGGAATGGATTTTTTCACGCAATAGGTGTTCTGAGATCAGAATCTCAAAAATTATTAAAGGCAAGAGGTGTGTGAAAAATCGGAGGAGTGCACGAAATACGGTGTTGTGCGGAAGATGTGCTTTCTGCGCTCAAATAGGATTACGTGCTTAATGAGGGTTTTTCGCGTAGGGGTCAAGTTCTCCTACAAATTTAAGGTAACCCCCTCATTTGAAGGAGCTCAATACTTAGTGATGATTCAAACTTTGGTGCGTGTAAAATGAATAAAAAGGGTGTTGTGTGAGAAATTTGGTGTTGAGCGTAGAAGTTTACATTGCGTGTAAAATGACGGTTGCATAGAATTGGTGAGTTTGAATAAAAGTGTATTTGATATTGTTAGAAAAAGAGATATTTTTTTCTAAATTCAAGGGAATTACATGCATGGCGTAGTAAGGGTCACGCGTAAAATTTGAGGTTGTCCAGTTCAATTCTGTGGCAAAGTGAGATTCATCTGCGTGTGAATGATGTACTTAAATTGAGCATCTATCAATAGTTAAGGATGTAGAATTCATCTATGATAATGAAGAGCCCTACATGTCTATAAACTGTGAGTAGATCTATAGAAGAAGCACTGAGCACGCATCAGTTGAGGGAGCAGTGAGCTTTCATATTGTGAGTGGTCGTAAACCAAGAGGGACAATGATTCTATCCGAACATTGTAAATAAGAGTGTACTTTTAGTGCATTTGGTATATCGGAATATCGCTGGTATACGGTCCTTGGACATATCCCAGTGAGGGTGAACCAAGTAAAAATGGTTGTGTCCAATGCATGATTTAATTTTTGTTTATACTTTTTTACAAGAAAGAGAGAGAATAGAGTTTTTCTTAACAACGAAACAAGATCAATAGGGGAGTAGTTTTAATCTGTCATACCCTGATTCAACCTCCCTCTCAGGGTATCTAACCTATTGGACCTAACATTTTATTTTATGATTAATGTCTTATGAACTACCATGAATTATTCCATGACTCAAGATTATGATATTTGATATGCATTGTATAATTTTTAAATGCTATTTTCATGTTCTTATACACTTATGCTAATGTTAGGATTGATATCTTTCTTTTTTACCCTTACTGAGCATTTGATATCACCCTTTTATTATGCTTCTTTTTCTCAGTATATGAATAAATGTATTAATTATGATATGTCAAAAATGGTTTTAGTTTTGAAGGAATAAGAAGGATACAATGTAGATATTTTATGAAGTAACTATCTACTTTATCATGTTTCTAAAGACACTAAACCCATATGGTTTTAGAATGGTTTTATTATGTTATATAATGAATATTATCTATTTAGAAATAATGTCTATGTTTAAAAATCTTGGATTTTTATATTTGGAATGAACATAATTTTTAGTTAACCTTTTGAATCTAGGATGATAAAACCTTAGTAATAACCATAAGGATAAGTCTAAGAACACATTATAATCCCAATGTTTTGGAAATGATCATGAATAACCTAGGTTAAATTTAAGGTGTCATAGATTGAAATTTTATAAGTAATCTCCCTTTATGATGTGGTTTTCCCAGTATGATTATTATTTATCACACTATACGTTTTCTTTTTATTTAATGGCTTGAACCTGAAGGGACCATGTTAATGCTGAATGTGATGGGAAATGAAGCATTTGTCCCACTAAGAAACCAAATTTTATGGGAGATGGAATGAAAATATTATTGTTTTGCTCACAAAACTTTCTCAATATATAAATAATGAATGAATTCAAAATGATAAAAGTAGGGAACGTTATTTTGTTGAGTCCCCTATGAGGTAACATCAACCTTCTTTCAATGGGTCTTCTGATTCGCTAGTGGATGAGCAATAGAGAAGTACCACTAAAGAAATATTTTTTGTTCTATAATTTTTATAACCTGATAAATTCATTTTTATTGTTTATTTTCTATAAGTTAAATCAGATCAATGGTGGAATAATATCAAGAATATGAGTCAAGAGGAAGAAATTGGATCCATGGATTGGGGAGAGTTGAAGAAATTATTTTCTCAATAAGTAATTTCTTTTTATTCTTCTTATGAAAATGGAGAATGATTTACTTGATTTAAAGAAAAAGGATAATTAATCTATGGGAACCAATGAATGAAATTATACGAAACATGTGATGTATGCTTATAGAATTATCATCCAACCTAAAAGTATGGTTGAACGATTCTTCAGTGGCTTAAAACTATGTATCCAAAGGGTGTTATCCATAAGGTACTTCAATAGATATTAAAAAATATTTTGATTTTCTCTCAAGAAATATATAGATATTTTAATTAACCTTCAATATTATGGTTTTTATTAGAAAAGAAAGATGGAATTCAAAGTAAATTATAAAAACCATGGAGAAAAGAATATGAGTTTCCCTTTTTTCTCAAAGTATAGAAGGTAACATGGGGGGAATTTTCATAAGGGTACTAGTAAATGTTTTAATAGTGGAAAGAATGTTCATCGGGAACAAAATACAGAAGTTATGTGAAGAAGTCAGCTAATGACATGAATAGAGAAAAAGCTCCAAAAAATGCAACACCCATGCTCCAATGCAATAAATACATAGAGTATAGGAATCATTCTAATTAGTGAATGAATTTGATGTTTTTTATGGTCAGAATCAATAATCTCTTAAGCCCAAAGACATTGGGAAATATCATGTGATCACAACTATCAAAGTGGTTTATAAGAGTGGTGTAGCTAAAGGTAAACTTAGTATCCACTCTAGAACATCTAATGTATTATTTGATTTTGGATCTACCAACAATTTTATTTCTAAATAATTCACTAAGGGTATCACCATATCACCTTAATAATTATATGTTGAGTTAGCTATGAAATCTTCTAATGGAACAATGGTCTAATTTCAAGTTTACAGTTCTCCTTCAATTGAAGTTTGTGGGAATGTGATTCTTGAATTTTTTTGATTTTCCCTGTAGTTGAATTAGATTTGATTCTTAGTAAGGATTGTAATTTTATATTTGGATATCATATTAATTTTCGAGGAAGGGAAGTCACATTTCATATTCCAAATGAACCTATAATCATTTATTGATGAAAGGATGAACATGAACTTCCAATGAAAATTTCTTCCATCTTATGGGTATTAATTCCTATGCATGAATGTATTCTCTATAAGATGGTTGGAGAGAAAATAAAAATTAATGATACACCTATTTTATTATATTATTTTTATGTTTTTCAGAATAATTACCAGTTCTTCCACTCAATCATGAGGTTGAGTTTTCTATAAAACTCATACCTGGTGCTATGACTATTTGAAATAATCCTTACAGAATGGATCCAATTGAGTTTTAGGAATTTAATAAGTAAATAAATAGAATCTTGATAATGGTTTCATAAACCCTAGTGGATCACCATGGGGCACACCTGTACTGTCTATTAAGAAGAAATATGGATCAATGAGACTCTACATTGATTATCGAGAACTTAACAAGATCAATATCAACAACAAGTATCCTCTAACTTGTATTGATGACTTATTTGATCAAATGCATGTAGATAAATAATTTTCTATGAATGGTTCTCATTTGGGATATCACCAATTGAGAATAAAGAAGGAGGATATACCCAAGAAAACAATCCGTACAAGGTATGAACACTATGAATTTATAGTGATGCCTTTTAGTCTAAATAATTCCCCAATTATCTTAATGGATTTAAGGAATAAAGTCTTTAGAGACTATCTTGATTAGTTTCTGTTAGTGTTTATAGAAGATATTCTTGTATATTTAGAGAGTAATGAAAAATATGAATATCACTTGGGGATTGTGTCGAAGACCCTAATGAAGGATAAGCTTTAAAAACAATTTACCATGTGTGAATTGTTTCTTTGAAAAGTTTCATTTTTTGGTAATATAATCTTAAGTGATGGTATATAAATAGATCCTTCAAATACCAAAGCTATTGAAGAATTTCTTAGACAAACCAAAGTGACTAAAATCCATAGTTTTCTTAGAATGGGTGGATATTTTCAGTGTTTTGTGAAATATTTCTCATGATTACCTAATTCACTCACCAAGTTGACTCAAAAATGAGTTAAGTGCATATGTAAATAGGAATGTGAAGATAATATCAAGGAGATGAAAAGAAGCATGGTCAGTGTACCTATGCTCTTAATACCCAATAGTGGATAAATATTTTTGATCTATAATGATGAATCAAAGAAGGGATTGGGATGTGTCCTCCTGAAAAATGATAAGGTGATGGCCTATTCTTCACGCCAATTGTTGGTCCATGAAAAAAAATACCCAACCCATGATTTGGAGATAACTGTAATAATTAATGACTTAATGATATGGAGGAATTATTTCTATGGATAAATGTGTGAAATATATACGAATCACAAAAGTTTAAAGTATATTTTCTCTCAAAAAGAGATGAACATGCACTAAATAAGATGGTAAGAGTTGATTAATGATTATAACCTCACTATACATTACCATCATGGGCAAGAAAACAAGGATAATGGTATCTTATATATTATGGGGATCACAAAAAATAAAATATTTATGTATTTATAAAGGATAGACCTAGAAATATTAAAGGTAGGGGGAACTCTTATCTAGCTGAAATTCATGTTTAACCATCTATGCAAGTGAATATTAAAGAAGAAGAAAAGATATAGAGCTACAAAAGAAAGTGATAAATGTTCATAATTTAATCCTTGATTGAGATGGAATAATAAGGTATAGGAATCGTGTTTGTGTTCTGTCCATACCATATTTGAAGAAGGATATCTTGGATAAGACTCACATTTCATCATTCACTATTCATCCTAGAAGTAAAAAAATATATTGAGATTTGAAAGAGTATTTATAGTGGGATGGGATGAAGAGATATATTTCAGAGTATGTTTCATAGTGCATGGTTTTCTATAAAGTTTATGTTGAGAGATATAATTCTAAAGTAATGTTACCACGATTAACCATACCTGAATGGAAATGTGAAAACATTACCATGGATTTTGTCTTCAGGATCCCTACAACATCTAAGGACCATAATGATATATGGGTTGTAGTTGATAAACTTATGAATTTGTAACATTTAATTACTATCAGAGAATATTTATCTCTTGATTAACATGAAATAATATATATTTTGGATGTTGTAAGATTTCCCAACTTTCATTGTATTTAATCAGGATCCATGGTTTTTCTCATAGTTCTGACGAAGTCTTCAGTAGGCTCTGGATACAAAGTTATGTTTTAGCACTAATTATCATCCTCAAATAGATAATCAAAATGAGAGAACTATTCAAACTCTAGAAGACATGTTGTGAGCTTTCTCTATGAAATTTAATGGTGGTTGGGACCAACACCTTCCTTTAGTGTAATTTTCTTACAACAGTAGCTTTCATTCGAGAATTCTGATGGATCCTTTTGAAGACCTCTATAGTAAGAATTATGGAACACCAGCATTATAGAATGAAGCTGGGGAAATAAATCTATTGGGAACTAATCTAGTTGAGTAGATAGAATAGAAGATTAGATCTATTCAACAACACATAAGAGAATCTTAGAGTCTACAAAAAATTTATACTAAAAATCATCAGATAGATAAATATTTTGAAGTGGGTGATAAGGTATTCTTGTGAATATCTTCCTAAAAGAGAGTAATGATATTTGGAAATAAAGAAAATATAAGTCCTAGTTATATCCATCCTTTTTCAATTATTGATTGTATAGGGAAATTGTATTATCAATTAGTTCTTCCACTAAATGTATCGTAATTTCATGATGTGTTCCATGTATCTCTCATGAGGAAGTACATACCTGATCCTTCACATGTAATAAACTCAGAGGTTGTACTGCTGGTGCAAGTTATTATATATAAATAACAACTAGAAGAGGTTATGGATTGTAAATATAATGTTCTATAAAACAAGGCCACTCACCTGGTTAATGTTTTATGGAAGAACCACCAATTTAAGGAAGCTATGTGAGAATCTGAGGATGCAATGAGGTGGAGATATCCTCATTTTTCATCTCTGAGTGATGAATTTAGAGGGTGAAATTAATTTTAATGGGGGTAGAATATTACAGACTGATATTTTTATTAAATATTATCTTTAAATAATTTTATTTATTAGATAGTTTTCATTACACGCAACATTGAGTTTAAATAAACCACAAAACACTATTAAAATATTATTATTTTAACATGACTTTTATGACCAAATCCCTTGAATTGGTGGGTATGAATAGAAATAAATATATTATGAAATATAAGTGAATGTTATATTAAACAAAAATTATTTAATTAATTATTAGTAAATAAACACTTAGTTTTTTTGTAAAGTCATTTTATTCTTCAAAAATATATATTTTTAAAATTATTTTTATTGATTTCTGTGAGAAAATAAATATAATTAAATTTGAAATATTCAAAAAATATATTTTAGAAAATAAAAATAATTTTTTAATTCATCATATCAAAATTATCTTATGGTTAATTTTTGATAAATTTCTAAAAAGTTTTAATTGTTAATGAATAGTGAAAAATACTAATTTCTATTGAAAACTTTATTTTATTTATAAGAATTTATAAAGTAAAATTAAATTTTAGATTTTTTTTTAAAATTTAATTATTTTCTTTTAATCTAATTTTTTATTATAAATAATTTTTATATGTTAATTTAGTTGAAAAAATTTTATACTTAAAATTGAATTTTTTGGAAAAATATATTTTCCTTTGTGTTTTTCCAGTTTAGTTTTAAATTAAATTCTACCGCTTATTTTTATTGAATTTTTTTAATTGGATTCCATATTTTGAATAATGGTTTCCAAATTTATTAAATATTCCCCTTTTATTTTTGGTTAATATAAATAACAACCATAGTAATTTTTGTTACCACAGTTTAGTGTAAATTGGGTAGTTAAGGGCAATAATAATATTATAATAATTATAAAATGACCCTAAAGCTTTCCCCAATTATATTTTTTGAGTAATGTTTTACCATAATCATCCATGTGTCAAATTTATGACATTTTGGAGCCTCTTTGATGACATTAAGACCCTTATAATATTTTATTTAATGAAATGTCAAAGATGTCACACTATTGTTTTTAATAAGTATAAGATTTTTAATATGTGATTATATAGAAGATATTATTGACCATAAATAGTATTTTGGAAGATAAAATATTTATCTTAATCATATTTTCTAAAATTTTTGGGAAGAAATAATTACTTTAAATACCTATATAATTATGATGCAGTAATTATTAAATTAATTAAAAAATAAAATAAATGATGTAGAAATTAATAAAATAAATATAATTAGAGATATTTATGGTGATAAATTAATTATATTGATTAAATTTACCTGTTTAGGATATAATAAAATAGTTTTTTTTAATTTTACTTGATGTATTGAGGTATTTAAAGTCATAGTAATGCATATTATAAAAATTGAAAATAATGATATTTTAAGAGATTAATATTTTATTATATTATTTAAAAATCATATAAATATTAAATAAGGATAAATTTAATAATATATTGTGTAAAATTTCACCCCTATTCATTTATAGGTTATTTTGAATCATTTGGATCTAAAATAATCTTAATATATTTAAATATTTTGAGAAATTCCAAAGGTGCCCCTCACTTCACTTCACAAACTGATCCTTCTAGATCAACCATATTATAAAACATTATCTTATAATATTCCCTATAAACATTCTATAAGTTCTATACTTCTCAAAATACCATCCCTAGATCCCTTTAGAAGATATCTAAAAGGGTCATTTCGAAGAAGAGGTAATAGCTCTAACAAATCACTCTCTTTTTCTACTCTTCCTTACCTACTTCAAATATATTTATTGTCTTAAATATTATGAAATATTGTTAATATTATTAAAACACAATTATATACCCTCTTTCTCATCAAACACGAAGTGAATGTATCTCTCATGCGTGCGTATGACTTACCGTCTCCATGTAGCGATACAATTCATTTTTAAACACCAAATTTTATGGATGGGTATTATTATGGGATTAATTTATATATATAATATTTATGAAATAATTATACTTATTTAATGATAACAAAATTTACACCTTCTTTCTATCCAATCTTTTGGAAAACGATAACGTCGTTAGTGCATATGTATTGGACTACTATCCCCATGATGCAATTCGATTCATTTTTCATTTGTATTTTACCTGGATTTTAATAAGGATTAATTTTATGAATATATATTATATATATTAAATAATAAAATTTCTATAAATTTTAAATTATTATTTACCTTTATTTAAATCCATTAGTTGAAAAATGGAAACAACATCCGTGCATACGTATGACCTAAAGTCTCCATGAATGCTGTAATTCATTTTAAATCTCTAGTTTTTATGAATGATTATAAAAATATATATAATTAATATATATATATGATATTTATACCATGAATAATATTATTTAAATTAAGGTACCATGATTAAATTATATGAATCGAGACTTCTAAACCGAAACATGCTTGGAAAACGAAGCAGTTATCACCCTCAACATCCATCTTAATAACAAATTATTAATAAAAATTATATAAGATGATAAAAAAAATAATACATGGTATGATAGATATATTTTTATGTAATAAATGTATAATAAATACATACTAATTATAAATGAAGTTTTAATATTAATGAGGAAATGTGAGACTTGAGGTAAGGGTTATTTCATAATCTCATCACCATTTGGGATTGTTTCTATTTAAGTCTCCACTGGGGAATATTTTTGTTCCTTGTCCATGTTTTTTAAAAATGTTTTCAATAAGGTTTTTAATATTATTATAAAATATTTTAAAATAATTTTTATTCAATTTTAGTTTTTTTAAAATGGTTTGAAATGAATCTTTTTGTTGTTTTTTAAATGAGGTTTTTGTGCCTTTTTTGAAAAACAATATTGAAGGAATGTTTTTTAACTCATACATCATGTATAAATTTTCCTACCATCATGAAACCTTAATGACTTTAATTGTCCTTTTCAATATTACAAGTTTATTTTCAAATAAAATTTTTCCTTTTATAATTGTGTTTCTTAAAAAAAGAAATGACTTCTAAACAGAAAGGATATTTTCCCCAATAATTGTTTCAACTGATATTTCAAAATCATTTTCAATCTAAGATTAAATTATTTGATGTTACTTATTATTTACTGGGAATATTATCCATGTATACCATACCTACTCTTTATCTGGTTGTTTTATATTTATGATGGAGTAATGTTTATGAAACCTATTTCTTTTCCATGGGTTATGCTATTATGGAATGTTTATGAAACCCATTTCTTGTCATGGGTATTAATATGATAAATTATTTATGTTCTTGTGGCACAAATATTTATGGTTTTCATTATGTGATGGGTGGGACCTATATCTCCCTCCAATTCATTAGGTAATGATTTATTTCTCATGAGATAGTAATGACTAAAATGAGAAGTGAAACCAGTTCAGTAAGGGACTTTGTCCACTATGATTGTCTTAAGAGTGAACCATGACAATTATTATGGTTTTGGGAGTGAAAACATACCAATATTATATTCATAGCAAATATCCTTGAATAATAAAGAAATTATTTTTCATTTTTATGTGTATTCCACAATTCCATGTCTTATTCTAATGAAATTTTCTCATGGATCATGTTCTTTTATGAGTCATGTCTTATAAACTGCCAAGATTTATACCATGAATCAGGATTATGATATTTTATATTCACGTTATAATTTTCAAATATTATATTCATGTTCTTATACCATTATTCTCATGTTATTATTGATATCTCCCTTGTTTTCCTTTAATGAGCATATGAGATCACCCATTTCTTATGTTTATTTTACCTAGGATATGAATAAAGGTATTAAGTTTGATAGATCAGAATCGTTCTAGTTATGATGTAATAAATGGGAGATGAAGTAGATATTTTGTGAACCATTTATTTATATTTCCATGTTTTCGAAGACACTAAACCCCTTACAGTTCTGGCATTATTTTTTACGTTATGTAATGAATATTCATCTATTTAGATGTAATATCTATGTATGAAAATATTGGGTTGTTATATTGTTGCATACCCCTTGGGAGCATGCTAGTGAGGTTAAACCAAGTAAATACTTATGTCATATTTATTTTCTGCATTCATATCAAGAGAGATATTGAAATCTAAATAATATCCCTCTAAATAGAATAACAAAGTGACCCTCATGGTTGATAGGTAAAGATACTTTAGGGAAAGTGAGGCATTTTAATTTTAATTATAATTTACCCCTCCCTCCAATGGTAATCTCACTCTATGAAAATTTTATAAGTATAACATGTGTTATCAAAGGGATACATTTTTTTGGATTTTTTATTTCTATAAATTTATTTTAATTTTTGTTTAATATGACATCTATAGTGGTTGATTCTATCTTCTAAGGGAATAATTTAAAAATCTAGGAAAAAGTGTTCAACCAATTTATGGAATTTTCTCTTGTATTTTCTCAAGAAGTGGATAAAGATGTAATTGTTCTATTAAAGATACACTGAGTTTTCTTTGAAATAGTTCAAATAAAACATACAATTGATGCTTCGATCAAAGAGGAATTAAAGTAGGCTCTCAAGGAATACATTTATAAATAGGTGAATCATGGAAAGTTCTTCAAATACAAGGGGATACAACTATAAGAGTTGTTTAGAGAAGAATAAAATTCAAGTGATAAGTGCCTTATGAAAAAATTCATGAAGAAGATAAAGAAGAAATCACCCTAGAAGAAATTTTATCCATCCAAGGTGAAATATAAACCTAATAATTTTGATTCTAACCCTTGTGTAGAGAAAGGATGTGAAATTTCATACTCTATCTTGGAGATGAAAATAATATGTGATTCTGGAGATGAAATTAGAACAACATCAAATTTTTATTAAAGGTATGTGCATGAAATGATAGTAATTATTGATGGATCATCATGCATGAAGTATTTCACTCAATTATATAAGATTTTTTCTTGGAAACCAAAAGGTTGATGAATAGAGTTATGAAATATAATTTTATTATGAATAAAAATGGAACCAGGAAAAAAGGACAATGTTATATACTAGAAGAGATTTCCCATTAAGTTAGAAAAAAATTTTATGGATAAGGAATTAAAGGAAAATGTTCTTTCACTATGAAAAAAATATAAACGAAGGAAATGTCATCTAAGAGATGTTGGCCCGGAGATAAAAAAATTGGATAAAGATTTAGAATAAAAAGTTAAGAAGATAAGAGACCCTGAGGAGAGTATGAACACTTCAAAAGAGAAGGTGAATATATCTCCAAAATACATCTCCATAATTTAAACAATAAAGTGATATATATTTGAAATATGGAAGAAAAAAAATTTCCATACAAGAAGTGTGTTTCCACAATCGAAGATGGCATAAAAGTGCTTCTATTGTGGAAAATTCAGGAACATAATGGGGATATAATTTGAATCCATCATGACCAAATAAGTGGGAATAGCTTAAGAAGTACCAAAAATCTTTTTTTGGAGAAACCAATTGAGGTATAACTATTTTGGAAGATGTTTAATTTTCTCTAACATCAGTCACATGGAAATGTATTGAAATTAGATGAATGCATATAAGGATAAAGAAACCATATGGAGACACTCCACTCCTATGAATTATAAGGATAATTTTTATCCTAAAAAAATTCCTATTAAGCATGAAAATAAGTTTAATATTTTGGAGGTTGAAAACAGATTCATCAATGTGTGTTTCAAAAACCAAAATCCAAGTACTCACCATAAATATCTTGTAAGTAAAGGATAAAAATATGAAAGTAGAAATATGAGGTTGGTCAAACTATTAATAAGGTTGAAAATAGTGTTAATTAAAATCCACAAAAGAAATTGTATTCCAATATGGAACTCTTGTACATCAAGTTATATGTTTTCCAAAGTAGTCCAAAACAACACTAAGGGGAAAAAGAAGATAATGCATTGGAAAATAAATCTGCAACCCAAGCAAAGGAAGGATTACTATTATCACATCTATGGAAAGAAGTATTCAAAGAGTATCATGAAAGGAAGGTATTTTGTAAAGAGGTTGTGTTATCCAACTATAATATATGATGAAGATATTGAATAAATAATTTCATTCCATTCCCAAAATATGAAAAGGGAAAAGTAAAGGTGAATGGTTATGGATTAGATTATCTTATCCATCCTTAGTTATTGATTTCAGGAAATTTGAGTTACCCCTTTCCCCATATGATTTATAAATTCTCATTTTTTACGAGATGAAAAATTAAGGGGGATATAAAATCCATGAGGTTGTTGTTATTGAAAAAAATGATTATTTGTGTTAGAAAAATCACAAGTGTATTGAGTTTAATGAAAATATGTACAAGCATTAAATTTACATGAAAATAGAGATTTTAGTAGTGTTTCAAAGACCAATTTATACTGATTTATATAAATTAACTTCAAGACTGAATATTCATGATTGTGGAAGATTTCCATATTAAAATTACATAGAAAGAAGGCCTGTACAATTTATAACAAAGTTGGTATGAGGATATGTGTTTGAAACAAACCACAATTTAAGTTTTTTCAATCCTTCTACAAAGGATTTAATGGGAAATAACATAATCCATAAAAATTAGTTTTATTTTCATATTTTTTTATAATAACTGGTCTAAGTTTGGAATTAGATGTCCTAATTATATAGGAAGCCAAAAGAATCTAAAATATAATGCCTCCCAAACAAGCGATTCCCAAATTATTATACATTAACAAGTGGTATAACTATGTGGTGTCCTGATACACTGACTTAAAGGTTTTATTGAAAATAAGAATCTATTAAGACTTATCAAAAGGTTTTGTTGAAGATATAAAGATTTGAAAGGCATGGAGTTCAAATGAAACCATTTGTTATAACTGTATCATTATTGCAACAAGTGGTTAATGTTTAACAAGTTTTTTCAATTACATCATTATATGGTATGTTTTTCTCAACCTATCACTTCTGTTATGCACTAATTTTTTAGTGTGAAGTGATGAAGAGCACATGTAGTCTTTTGAAAGTGGATAAAAAAAAGTTGTTATGTTTTTCTTTGGATTCATGAGTGACACTTACAATCTTATTGATAGTTTATAAAAACTTTTGTTTACTAAAACACGGTCTAATATAATATTCTTAAATGATATATATGACTTTTGAAGGGCCATGTGGTGACCTCTCTTAGTGAACCACTTAAGAAAAATATAGAATGAAAGAATATATTTTTGTATTACATGTAGTTTATAAGGTTTTGGATTATCATAAAGTGGTTGATTCCAAAAGATGAGATTATTTTAATCAAGTGGAGAAGAATTAACCTAAATAAAATTAGAGATTTCATCGATTCTTCCCATACACCAAGGGGTAGAAATGTTTAAAAATTAAATGGGGGATCTATTTTTCATAAGGGGAGAAATTTTTTGCATCAATGGATTGTTTCCTATGAAGTTCACAATTCTAGTTAAAGTAGAAGTATATGGACTAAACCCCCTTATATTTTTTTGAAAAGAAGGGGGAAAAGTGAAAATGAATTTTGGTTAACTTTATCTCAATGTGATATTGGGGAGAAGTGAAAATTAAGTTTCGTTAAGATAGAGAAGTGAAGATTAAGTATAGTTTACTTGATCTCATAATGTTATTATCGAATAAATATTATCAACTAAATAAAAGGGGGATATTCCTATGATCTTAAGAGTTTGTAATGATTATATAGATAATATGTGTGTAATGGATTTATTGATAGTATTTTTGGAATGGATCTAATGTCAAAGTTGTGTGTTTTTATCTCTTCCTTCCAAAGTGATGTTTGGTCAATTGGAAGATGTCTAGAGGAATTCATAAGTGATGTGTGTTACAAAGTAGTGAAAGTTAGACCATAGGTAAGATCATACCATAATAATGGTTTTAGCCTTATATTTATGCCACAAAAAATATGATTCATGCAATATTTGAGAAATTGGAAAGTGAATCTATGAAACAACACTTAAAGTTTCATTTTAAGGAAATTTAAAAAGGATAAAATAGGAAAACTTTCTTTGATCAGCTAAGACAACATAATACTACACAAATGGGAGAAGGATTGATGACACATAATAAATAATAAAGGAAACCATCCATTGAAGAACCAGGAAGGGAGGTAGGAAATTACACACATGGGTCAATGATTGAATGGATGCAGCGGTCCATGGTTCAGGGTGGAACCCTAGAGGAGGCCAGGAGTGGACCCCATTACTCACACATGTTGAGTCAAGGGAGTGATATTTTTTATATTATGTGAGAAAATATAAGGAAAGTCTAATTTTTGACATGGATTTCATGATCTATGTCATAGATGAGCACACTATGAAATAGAGGCACAGTTGAAATATTTTAATGCCTCTGGATATTTTGATGCGTTCATGATGGAGCATAAAGTGTTACATCACAACCCCAATTAAAAAAAGGAGTCTATAATGCATTTTGGGCTTGTGACAGAGAGGTTCTTGATTTGGAAGAATAATTGATTTTAGGTTATCCTATCCTATATGAGGATACACTGTAGTAGTTTCTTCTATGATGTAGCCAGTTAGATGTGAGAAGTGGAGTTATTGGGGTAGTTACTATATGATTTATGAGAAAGAAATGTTGATATGGTCACCAAATGAGAACCACATCTTAATACTAAATACTATGCTATAGTATAAAAAGGATTGAACCATGTTAGTCAAGTCTATTCCATAACATGTGATAAATGGTAGAGACTATTCCATATTCATTCAAAAATCAAAGAATTAAGGTGTTTTCTAGTCTATGATCATTTAACCCTTTATAGTTATTTACATAAATTCATTGGTCTTAATGGGAAATTTTAAGATCCCAATTAGGGCACAAAATGTGGATATTAATTGGCACATAGTTCCATATTTATAAAAGATAATATCAGGAAATCCAAAGAATATATAGAACCATGGGAGGATTCTCTATGAACATCATGAATATCCAAAAAACAGAGAAAATAAGATCCACATATAGATCATATTGAATATATTAATATTCGAGGAGGAAGAGGGTGTTGTTCAAGTTAGGGGTAGGAAATTCTTGAAGAATTATCGTCCATCTAAGATATTTTCAAGGTTAAAGAAGTTGGTTGTTATGTCTACATTAAAGTTTATTTGTTCCATGTATTTTATAAATTGTAAGTGCTACCAAGGTGTTTTTAGAGATTATGGATAAACAGTAAAATGTATTTCAACAAAGCATCCACCTTATTTTAATATGACCTCAATAATACCAATGAAGGGACCTACATGTCTATAATGTATGTAAAGATCCATTTCAAGGAAATGAGAAAAGGAAAATGAAGATGGTGATCCCTTTCATCAAAATTGATCCATGAATGGAAGGTTTGAGGGAGTGACCCTTGGGAAGAATTTAGTTGTACCTAAACATTTTAAGGTAGTGAACCTAGTTATGGGAGTGACCTAGCATAAACCTATGTAAGTAGTGAGTGTCGTTGTGTATTTTAGTGCATAGTACAATAATGATGTATTCTCCTTGGATGTATACTAGTTAAGATGAACAATGTAAATACTTGTGTCATATTTACTTTTTGAATGTACATAAAATATATATCATGTAATCTGAAGAAAATTTGGCTAAATTTCATAACAGAGACCCTGAAGATTGATAGGACAAGATACAATAGGGAATGCCAGACATTTAAAGGAGAAAGAATTTTTATTTTCATCGATAGTTCAAACCCAGATTCAACCCCCTCTCAAGGTAATATAATTATAAGTCCCATTTATATTTATAATAGAATGTTATGTTCAATAGTTATGATCTCTATAAGAATAGATACATGTCTAAATTATTGTATAGTATTTTGTACGGACTGTGAATACCTTAAAAAATGTCTAAAGTGTGGTTTTCCTTGATACAAGAAAGATGAATCAAGTCCTACTAAATTTTTATTTCACTTTATAATCATCACAAGGTTTATGTTCCCATATTTAAGTGAGGAACTATAAGAAAATTTATGCGGTATAAAAATAAAATAAACCATGAAGGGAAACTTCATCACCCATTAGACTCTCCTTAGTGAAACAAAATTGATCTCGAGTATCCTAAAATTATAAATTAGTTGAGAAGCCGACATATTTCACTATTTATAGATGGAGTGAATCATTTGGGTTAATAAATCATCACTCAAATTACATGGTTGGTTATGTGGGTAAATTCTAACTTTAAACCACAATTATGCTTGAAGTAAAAATATATCAAGTTGTCTCTGCTTATATCAGGACCAAAAAAACCAAGTAATGATATTGATGTTTATTTAGATCTATTAGTAAAATATTTTTAAGTAATGTGGGATTCATGTTAAATGTTTTATGATGCTTATAGAAATAAATATTTTACACTGAGATACATGATTTTATAGGATGAGAGATGAATTATCTTCTTATTGAAATTTGATAAGATATAGCAGTAAAGGAACTCAAGGGTGTCCCATTTGTGAAAAAGGTAAACACTTAGTTAGGTTGAAACATTCACCAAATATTTTTATTACATGAGATAATAGATTTATAATACAATGAAATAAATACCAATATGGGATAGAATCATTTTATAGAAATTTAGAATTAGTTACAACACTGTCTCCCCAAATATGTGACAAAATTTTTTAGAATGTAAAAGATAGAAACCACTTTTGGTAAGAATTCTTTGAAAAAACTTATGGAGACCAGTATTTAAAATATAATTTTTTTTTGAATTAACATATCATAATTTTTTGTAATTTATGAATTTTCTTGATATCATCCATGTGGGGGAAAATTATTTTATAGTGTCATTGGAATGTTACTAAATGCACCAAAATAACCAAGGATGAAATTATGGCTTAGTGATACATGCTTAACCTGGGGATATGGGGAGAGTTTGTTCCAGTGAAGGGTGAAAGACATAATTTCAATCCTCATTATATTTATAATATTTCCAACAAATAGAGATATCAAATCTTAAAATTCTTTAATGATGTAAAGGTTCCAGAGTGTTATTTACAAAATATCAAGAATATCTTATCAACAATTGATTTAAAGTTAAAGGGCCTAAAATTACACAACAGTCATATTTTTATAAAAGATCTAATGCGTGTATCTTTATGGTTAATTTTCCATAATAATTTTTTTCATACATTAAACAATCTCTATTTAATTTTAAAATCACTATATAGTAAATTTAAGTCCTAGTGTAGTTTCAAATATAGAAAAGGAAACTTTTTGTTATTTTATGTGACTTAGAGATGTTCTTCGCACCTTCATTCATTGATTTGATGGATCAAATGATAGTTCACTTTTTTAGAGAGATTCATCTATATAGTCCTATACATTATATATTGGTGTACCCCATTGACTGCTATATGATGATTCTGAAAGGGTAAGTAAAAAAATAAAAGTTTTCCAAAAGGTTGTATTATAGAGAGATATATTGGTGAGAAAGTTGTTGAAGTATACACTAAATACCCATCTAAAGTGGAAAGTAAGGATCTACCAAAATTACATCACACTAGGAGACTTGTTGTTAAAGGAATTTATGGAATTTCTTTTGTCACAATTACTATTATAGGGTGGGATCATGTTCACCTTTACATTTTACATGAGACTATTGAGTTTGCACCATATGTTGAAACCCATAAAGTAATTATTTTGAATTTTAACCTATCATGGGAAGAACGCTAAATATAAAATATACATAATCAATAGTTTACAGGATATATTCAACACTATATTTATATGGAGTCAAATGAAAACATAATTTTAATTTTAGATTGGATTTAATAGCAGTCCAGAGGACCATGTGCACATGTATTATCTTATAATGGATATATAATTAATCGTTCTATATTATATATAATGGAACATGATTAATATAGTACCATGAAAAATAGTGGAGTCATATTTGTTGATTAAGTGATGTATGTATCTGGTACCAAAGAAAAAAATACAATTTATACAAATATTTCATAATTTGACATCATTGAAAAAATATGAGAGTTAGATTATACAACAATCCAAGTGATGATTTTTCAATTTTAGTGGGTTGATAAAAATTTATAGTTAAAATAAATGAATTTTAATTCATGAATGTAGATTTATATAAGGAAGGGTACAAGGAAAAACTGTATATAATGGCATCACATGAATTACAATTTTTTTTTTGTTCCAAATCTGGAAAATAGAAAGTGGTTTATTATTTTATTATCAACCAAAACCAATAAATATTATGATGTCAATTCAACTAAGGACGACCCTTTCATTTGGATGTCATAATCATTTAATGGTAATCATAATTTAGGAAGAGTATTTTATGTCAGAGGTGACCACAATGAGGGGATTTGGATACTTGATATAGGGGTTAAATCTATTCAACCTTTAAGGAAAAACATATAGATTTCAATAACCAGGTTACATTTTTTTTGTAATATACATTGTGTTACCTCATATTAATATATTTTCACTAATTTATTTACATAATATAAATTAAATGTTCAACCAATTCATTAGATAATAGTTTATGCACTTGATGATTCTCACAATACCGATGAATAAAAGGTTTCTCAACATAATTATTCTCCCAAAGTGGATGAACAACAAGTTTATCTACATATCAATGCTAACAATATTAAGGAACAACATATTGACGTTTTTGGCCACAATAAACATTGAAATTTTTATTAAGAGAAACTCCACCAAACATCAGGAAGAGAAACAAAAACTGGTATTAAGGGGGTTTAAAATAATGCGATCCAAGTGATTCCAAAAAAACAATTCTCACCCCATATTGTGGAAATGACCCCAGACTATGGAAGCATGAAAAGGAATCATCAAGCGGAGCATGAAAGGCCAGAAAGTCATATTCCATATTTCCCTCACGCATTGTGTGGTTAATCTCCATGCCATTATTAATAAGCTTCTTACTTTTTTGAATTTGATATGAAATAGACCAGGGAGTGAAACGTGTACTCAAAAGAACCCTTTGAATAAATTGAGAATCAGTTTCCAGTGCTGAAAGGAAATGGTAAAAGGTGAAAACCTATGACCCAAAAAATGAATATCATGTATTGATGGTGTTAAAAAAATGTTAATTCATGAAGTAGAGGCATAAAAATAAATGTTTTATGGAATAAACACAACAAACATGTTAACCCCAACAAGTGTATTTTCATTAGTTACATTTGGATCACCACTTGAACTCATGCACTGATTGGTGTAGATATATGAAAAAATGTTGTTCTTAAGGTTAATTGATATTCATATTAATAATCATTATAAAGGATCATAGAGGCTTTTGGACAATTCATATGAAGAATTAACTTAGGGATACTTAAGGTAATGTGAACATGCACCCACTATAGATGTATACACACTCGAAAAACAAGAAATGTGGAATGAGTTTATTTGTCCCTGTGAGGAGGCATATTTTCTAGTACATTGTGATTGGTACTAAATTACTTGATAATACATGTATTAATCACTTTTATTAAGAATTATTAATTTATGAAACAACAACTGAGTGCTAAAATTAAGCAGTGTGTAACAAAACCAATATACCCCTCTCATAAATCAAGGATGGGGTACGATTTCCTTTAGAAAATGGTTTGTATATTGAATCTATAATAATACTTTTACATGTAATTATAAAAAAATTTAATTGTGTTCCTCTGTTTATGTGTTTATTGATGAATCAAAAAACAAATCTAGTTCTATCCCACATCATGTGTTATGGAAGGAGGAACATGTAAATAAAGACAAAATATTAATAGATTAAAACACAAAAAAAGTATAAGAAGCCTGTTTATGTATGAAATAATAAAAATTTATTCTACTTTAAATTGGTATTATATAATAATGATATCATACTTTCATATTTTTTTATCTGGTTTAGATACAAGAATCATCATTGACTGTACCCAATAAATGACTACTTTCAGTGTCCTTGAAGCTAATAGAGTAATATTTCCATGTGGGAGTTGTGGGGTTTGTAGTGTCCCCCAAACATATTTTTAGAAAATATATGCACAAGAGGATATAAATAATAAAATGGAGGTGACATAGACATGAATAGTTTCTCTATAAGAAAAACATAATTGGTAGTTAGATTTGTTAAGGAATGTTATAGGAAGGAATCAAAGATAATAAATAACATAATAAAAACCACTACATGAAGATCCCCCGATATTCGAGCTAATAAAACCCCTCAAAAGTCTGTCTTACTAGAGGTAAAAAAAAATTTCATAACTTTTTCATTGTCATGTTAATCAGGTATACAATGATTCCTTTTCTACACAAATATTATACTAGGTGAAGATGATTTTGATGTATATCTTCCAATACCCACCCATTGCCTTGTTGAGAGGTGTAAGATGTACATTATCAAAAGAGATATTCTACATAATAAAAAACTGTAAATTGATCATTTAAGAGTGGGGATTTTGGTATCTCACAATACAAACATCAAGCTACCTTTTTCCATTTTTGATCAGGATGTTCATACAAGTAATCTTTCTATTGGAATGTTCATAGAGAAGTCATTTGATCCTGTAAAAATACGTCTTGATAAAGAGGTAATCCTTTCTGATTTATTTTTGTGAAAAACATTTAAAAATTATTGGAAAATTTATCTAACATTGAATGTTGTTTTATATTGAGAAAGGGAAGGGGAAACAGAAGGTCGAATCAAAAAATTCTAAAGGATTAACCAATCAGTTGAAAAAACCTTCACAATGAACTTTTACCCCGACAATTATACTTTTAAATTTAATAATAATACAAGTTCATATAGATACAATGTTCACGAATGGGGATATTAACAACATTGATTTTTAAGAATAAATGCATAATGAGGCTATTGAATAATTTCTTGGTCTTGAGAATGTAGATCAAATCCTCAAGCGTGGATAGCCCGAAGTATTGATTTTAAATGTATACATGAGTTATGTTTTAATTATTTTGTTGTCTAATAATTGATCTATTATTATAATTACATTTAAATAATCTTCATAATTTATTATAGGTGTATATATCAAAACTGTTTGAAGGGAAAATCCTGTGAAAAAATATTTGGACTCATTTTTCCTCACAACACTTCTACACAAAAAAGGTCATTGGAAGAAGAGGAATATTCAATAATCATAGAAAAACTAGCTATAACATTTAAAAATATATTAACGATTAGTGACACTTTTTAATACCCATAATAAAATGGTAAAAATATATAATTTAATCATATAAAATATAATTTTATTCATTTTTGTAGTCATTCCATTTTTAGAGATAATTGGTTTCTCTTTGCAATCAATTTTGATACTCTGAAGATTTCTTTTTTTGATTCAATGTATAGATACCCAATAATTTGGACACATGTAAAGAAATTTATTATTTTATAATACACTACATATAATATATTACAAATAAAATTTAACTTATACATTCTATATTATTCTTCAATGAATTTTTTATAATAGGGTGGTGTTTAGATATCATCAAAATCATGGCATGATTATAGTTCATGTGCATAATAAGCCAAATGACTTATACAATTAGATAAATATTAGGCTATATATAATAATATTTCACTGTCAAAAAATATATCAAATCAATTAAAATAATTTTTATCAATTTTTTTATAGTTACTGAAACAAACTAATTTCAAAGATTGTAGTTAATACGTTTGAAAATTTATGAAAGATATCATATTTCATCAATTAACTTGCATTCCCGAAGATGTTCTTAAAATGAAAATAAAAATTTAATTTAAAAACCGTATTAAAAATTTATTTAGTAATATTTTTTTAGTATTATTGGGTATTTTCATTTTCCATGTACTCAAAATAGGAAACTTATTTATTTAGAAATAAATGTGAAGAATACATGGTTTCAGAATGTGTACAGACATCATGAAGTGGTGACTTCATATTATTTATTTATTTAATTCTCTCATCATTTTTTCTACTATTTTTTAGTTAATTTCCTTATAATTTTTATCTAATACTTATTTGGTTAATTTTTATAGAGATAATGAAGAAATTAATTCATTAAAAAAATTTCTTTAATAATTATTTTCTCTTTTAAGAGCACAAAATGATCAGATAAAAAAATTATTGACAAAGTATTAAACAATTATGATGAAATAAGGTACTATTTTTTCTATTCATAGTTCTATTTTTTCTTTATTGGATCAATTTATCTTCATTAGTGTGTGTTTTATGTTTAAATATGACTCAATGTTCATGTTTTTAGTTTAAATTGACATTTTAGTCAAAAAGACACATGGCACACTCAATAAAACAAAAAACAAATTCAATTTTTTTGATACTTTAGGAAAATGATACATAAGTAATTTATGACATTTATAAATCATTCATACCTTAATATAATACATGGTGTGAATAGTTGAATTGAAATGAGAGTTTTATGTTTAAAAATGACATTATAGTTAAAAATTTGTTTCACTCACTGAAAACTAACTAAACATGCCTGGATTGTCTTGATACTATTGAAAAACATTACGTAATTCATTTGGGATGTGTAATAGTCAAGAACATGTTAATATCAAGAAAAATGTGACTAGTATGGATCAAATTGTGGGATTTTATTTGAAATTTTCATTTTAGTCCAAAATACACATCCAAACTGAAACCATGAAAACACGTTCATAAGGTTTTAATACTTTATGAAAATTATATAGAAGACAATTTTGAAATGTATCAATTAGTCATACCTTAATATGATACACGGTGTGCATGGAATGACTTGAAATGTGTGTTTTTAGTTTAAAAATGTCACTTTAGTTAAAAAGGTATGTGACATACTCAAAACTAAGAAAACACATTCATATTATTTTGATACTTTAAAACATGATCTATAAGTCATTGGTTATGTTTAGGAATGTAACACCACAATATTTTATGAACTAGTTTTTTGATCTAATTTTTTCGTTTTTATATTTTTCATTTAACGCAACACTGAATATAATTTTTTTATATAAAATCACTATTTTTTGTTGCGATATATGAAAAACCAAGTTATTATTTCACTGCATAAAAAATTATATTATATTTAGGTGCACATATAACTATTTTTGGATTGTATTACACACAATACTGAGTCCCTTTGATAGCTTGAGTAATACACAAGGCCAAGATTTTACCAAACTAAAATATACTATTAATATGATTGTTGAAATATTATTATAGCTACCACCTAGTCATTGAAAAGGATGTTATAAATAAGATGAATTAAATTTTGAAAATATTATTTATACACATATATAAAATGAATCCTTTTGTTATCAATTAGCATGAGTGAATGTAAGAACTATTTGAAAATAAAGAAATTAGTTTTCTAAGAAAAATATTTTTTCTATGTACCGACATAATTTTATCTCAATAAATTAAAAAAAACCACTTTTGATTAATTTTTTAAATAAATGTTTTATATTATATATTCAATAAATTTTTTAAACTCATCCAATATATTTGATAAGTATAAGAAAATAATAAATCCAATTTTATGTATTTTTCTAAAAAAATATTTTTCCACCTTTTAATGGAGAACCCATTTTAAATATCATTTTGAAATTTTAATTTAAAAATTTAGTTTGGGTTAGTTTTTGGTATTTTTTGGAGAAGTTTCTTTTTTTGATGAATAGTGAAAAACATTGAATTTTAATTCAAAACTACTTTTTCATATAATTTATTTATATAGTTAAATTATGTTTTAATTTGGGATTAATGAATAATTAAATAAATAATACATCAATTAATCCAATTTAGGTAATTATAAATAATTTCACAATGAAATTGGATATAAAAACATTTCAAACTTTTGGACCTTTTTTATTTAAAAACCTGGGTTGTTTTCCTGTTTTTGGGATTTATTTTAAATTAATTTCTACCAATTCTATGATTTTAATTTAAAAAATGGATTACATATTTGTAATAATTATAATTTAAAATTTATAATAAGGTAAATTAATTTTTTTACCAAAAATATTAGTGAAATTGATTAAAATTAATTTCAACGATTAAGATAAAAAATAGCTTAATAGTATACTAAGACTTAAAATTAAGACTCAAAATAACCTATAAACTTATTAAAAATCCATTTTATGTTCATATTTCTACTATATAATCCCTTTTATATAATTTTTACCATTTTTAAATCCCATTTACATGGGAAAAAAGTGGGTGGAATTCTCTTTTAAAAAATTTACAAGAATGCCACTCCTCAACCACTATAAAAAGGTACTCAACCCTAAAACTTTTTCACACCTATAAATCAATTGGGATTATAAAAAATCTGATAAAATAATCTTCAAACATCTCTAACTTTATCCTAGAAGCCTCACTTTGGTAATAAATCCAATCAAGTAATCTCTTTGGTGTAAACCAAGAAGAGTTACCTAAAGAATATGTAACATCCTTACTCAAGATCCTTTGTACTATTTTTATTATACAACCCTAAAATATTATTATTCCATGATTATATAATAAAATAAGTATAATAAATATATTTATATGTTTTTATTCTATTTTTATACCTACACTTACACACACATCCATATAATAGGTAATGAACTTACTGTTCGTGTGTACAGTTGACTACTGCCTCACAAAATGATGTTGTTCGTTTTTCATTTACCACCTCTCATGGGTGATAATTGTGATAGAAAATATATTTATAAATTATATATATATATATATGTGATATTTATGATTTATTAATTCTTATTTAATTTTTATATAAAAAAAATCTTCATTTTTTCCATTTTTGTAACTACAATAACTTCGTTTGTGGATGTGTGGACAACTGCCTCCTCAAAGCAATGTGATTCATTCACACATTACATGGAATGTAATAAGGATGGGTTTAGAGAAATTATATGATATATATGATATAATAATTATACTATAATGATAATATATATATATACATATATTTCATCTACTTTTTTCTTTCAATATGATAATAAAATAGAAACAACGTTCAGGCATACATACGGCCTACCGTCTTCATGAACGGTGTATTATATTTCATATTTCTATATTATAGAGATTGTTATAAATATTTAAATAATGAATATATATGATATTTGAATAAATTTTTAATTTATTTAAACAATTAAATAATGATCTATGTAAGAGGATCAAGAATAAAAAGTCAAAACATATACGAAAAACAAATAGATATTACCTAAAATTTAAAATTAACACAGAGTTGTTAATAAATTGGTAATATAAAGTCCTATCCAAATAATATAGTGTATTAGATATAATTATATGTTTTTATGTAAGATTTATAATAAAATTATATTTATTATATAAGAGGTTTTAACGCATATGAATAATTTCAAGACTTAAGATAAAGGTTTCCTCGTCACACATTTATTTTCAACGAGACAAAAGCCATGTTCACCTCATTTTTGTTATATGTGGTGTGTATGCTTCCCATGAATTCATTATATTATTATTATACTTAAATTTATGGTTATTTACATATCTAATTGATTAAATTTGTTACATGGTGTTTATGTTTCAAAAGATACCAAATCGATAAAGTAATTCTATCTCAATTCCACTTCTTTGAGAAACATGCCATGTTATTCACCAATATTCTTCTATGATGTGTACACAATACCCATTTAGATATTAAATCATTAATATTAGTCTTTTAATTATATTTTAAGCTTCATGTAATGTTATTTTCTTATATGAAGATTATGATTCAACTTACCAAGTTGTACGAGTTTAATGCAATAATCTAATCATTTATCAGGATTGTTTATAATTATGATTTAATTGAGGAAGGATTATAACCCAAAATTCAAGAAAAGTCATTAATTTTCTTATCATCTTGTTAATAAGGATATATTTAAGTGTTAGTAACATTTTTCCACTCTTTGGTACCTAAGATAATTAATAAAGTATTTTTAAGAAAATATGACTATATCTCCCTCTTAGGTCGGAAATATGTATTCCTTCAAAATCATGTTTTATAAAAATGTTTTCAAAATAGTAATAATTTTATTCTGTTATATTTAAAATAAAATTTTACCCATATTCTACATTTTAAACAAAAAGTTTTTTAGAAAAATAATCTTCTTGTCATTTTCCGATCGAGGCACTTTTCTAAGATTTTTACAGTGCAAAAGGAATATTTGACATGTACAAATTTATCCACCATCATGATCATCCTATCTTTGAAGATTTATTTACACATTTAAAATATTCCATTTTAATAAAAATATTTTTCCTAATATTCTAAACATTCATTATTTTTTAAAGATATTTTCAATGAAAATTGTTTTCAAACAATTGTTTTATTTTTAAAAAAGTGTCTTAAATGATTTTAAAAGTTCCTTATATATATTTTAAAAAGGTTTTTTTCAAATTAAATGATTAAAATAATTTAAAATATTATTTTATAATTTTTTAAAATATTTCCAAAAAAACGTTTTCAAAATGTTTTCAAGCATCTTTTATAAGTTTTTAAGGAAAACTGTTTTCAAAATGTTTTCATGCTCCTTTTATAAATTTTCATGGAAAATGTTTTCAAAAATGTTTCCAAGATTCTAAAATAAGTTTTCAAGGAAAATATTTTTCAAATTTTTTTCAAGATACTTTTATATGTTTTAAAGGAAAATGGTTTTCAAAATATTTTCAAACTTCCTTGATAAGTTTTAAAGGTTATTTTCAAAAAAAAATCCTTTCAAAATGATTTACCTTGTAAAAGGTATTTTTTTAAAATAAGAATGAATATTTTCCTCAATAAATGTTTTTAAAAGATTTGAAAATTGTTTCCATCTAAGATAATGACCATTGGTGTTACTCATATATTTTTGGGGAAATGATCCAAAGATTCAATTCACATTATTTCTATGATTTATTTTAATTTTCTTGATGAAATGATTTTTATGAAACTAGTTTCTATTTCACACGTTATATTTTTATGAAACCCATTTCAATTTAACTGGATATATGCTTATTAAACTCGATTCTTTTCATAGGTTATGCTTTGAAGAAATGATTATGAATCGAGTCTCTTTTCCACGGGTAATAAAATGATTAAATGTTTACGATACCCATTTAATTTCTTGGGTTACGATATGATGAATTTTTATGATATAGTAGAAAAAATGTGTATGATTTAATTATGAGATGGGGGACATATTTCTCCTTCTAATTAATTGGGTAAATATTAATATCTCATGAGATAGACATGGCTAGAATGGGGTGTAAAATCGGTTCAGTAAAGGAATTTTTCCACTAAGATGGTCTTGGGAGTGAACCTTGACAACTAATATGGTCATGATATTGAACTATGAATATCCTAATTGTATGGGGAGTGAACAAATACTACTAATATGGCCTTATAAGTGATACCTAGACTACTATAGAAATCATTTTATATGCTTATGTGTCTTCCAAAAATTCTATGTCTAATTTCTATGTTATGATTTCATGGATTATTCTCTTTATTACATTATGATTCATGTATTATGAACAAAAAATATTTATTCCATGAATCATGTATAAGATCTTTGATATGTACAATAAAATCCTTAAATGCTATTCTCATGTTCTCATACCCTTATTCTCATGTTATTTTAATGTATCTCCTTTTTTTACTCATACTGAGCATCTGATCTCATGCCTTTCTTATGTTTCCTTTCCCCAGGTTATGAAGAAATATTTTAATTATAAGTACTAAAGGGGACGATCTTTGTGGGGAATATTTAATAACATTCAACAAGTTAGAATATTTTTTTCGATGTTTCCAAAGACACTAAACAATTATAGTCCTTTGGTATGTACTTTTTTAATGTACTAATATTCTTATAAAATGATGTAATATCCATGTATGTTAAGACTAAGTCAATATAGTTGGTATCAAAGGAAAGTTTTTTTTAACCAATTGGAAAATAAGATGAGAAAACCTTATTGAGGCCCCTTGGGTTGTTTCTAAGGATATTTCTATGGATGAATCTAAGGATAAGCCTAAGGTGTCTAAGGAAGGATTCATAATTTTTACATAATAATAGTTATTTTTCAGGATTATTTGGTTTTCCAATATGATAAGTGATTCTAACACTATGATTTCTAGTTTTAGTCAATGGAGATAACAAGGAGTAATTTAGTTAATGCTGAATGTGATGGACAAATTTATGATGACAAGTCAAATGGAATGATCACTAGAGTGAATGATGTTGTGATCATGCCTAATTAGTTTTCACATAGCATGACTAAAAATGACTACCTTAACCAACTCTCAGACTCACCAAATAATATAAGGAAGTAGTTCAATGAGATTCCAGGTAATGGAGACCCTAGAGGAAAGAAGATTCAATTTTATTTGTATTAAGAATGAGTAAAGAAACACCCAAGTGAATGTATCAGAGGAAAAAGAAGATGTTTTGATTCTGGAAAAAAGGACACAAAGCAAGTAACTACAAAGGAAAAATTAAGTGGTTAGTTAATCTAATGTAAGGTAATATTGGTCTCCTTAAGACATTATCGAAGGTTAAATTATTTAAGGGTGGAATGAATAGTCAGTGTGAAATTTTTTGTCCTATGTGGAATGTTTAAGAAGATAATCCAAAAGGTGGTATGAGTAACGGTTATATTGCTGACGATGATGATAATACAAGTGAATTATTAATGTAAGGAGGAATTAAGTAATAGGATGAGGTAACCTTGTTAATGGATTTAGGATGAAGTGAAATAATAAAAGAATTTATGTATTTGGATTTAATAATTATGTAATATGAATGGTGAAATATGTAAGAATTGTTTAATTTATGTTTTTTCATTAAGGATTTATAATATTATGTTTAATTATTCTGATGATCTAGAAAAGTGATTTAATGGAAAGGATATGTTTAAGGGAAAAACATGATTAAAGTAAATATAAACCTTAATATGTTCCTTATGTTAAGATAATGATTATTGGATAAATATATTTTGGATATAAATAAGTAAATTAGAAGAAAATGATTACCTTAGAACTAATTAAGGATTGTTGACAAGTGGTTCATGATATCATTGAAGATGTTTTCAACATTTTTGGATTTAAAGAATATATCCAATAAATATTATAATAAGGAAACATGCATGTTTTCATTAAGGATTTGTGGTAATTTAGGTTATTACCATGTGTCATGATAATACATAATAAAGGTATCCACATGTTTTGTACGAGTCAACCAAGAGATACTTTATGATATATGAGGGATCAATTCTAAGATGTTTTTCATTAATTTAGTGACCTTATTTCTAAAGTTTTAGACATCCATATTTTAGAAGGGTTATAAGGTTAACCATTTATTGAATGAACTATGTTAAAATTTAGAAGAGGTTTTAGAGATTAAATTATTATCTCACCTTATAAAGATTTATGCTTGTTTGATAACCTCTGATAAACTTTTTGTTATAATAAAGACAGATGGAAATCATTCTATATATGGATCTAATGATCTTTTAATTATTTAGGAAAGAAAAATTCACCTTCATTTCATGGAATGGGAGATGAAGTGGAAGTTGACCAGGGCACTAAAAAGGGAATTGTAGTCCTAAAACCATATAAGTATATATTTTCATGAAAACTATTCATCTTTAGGAAAAAGAGTTTTAAAATAAAAAAAATTCAAGTTATCATCATTTTTTATGATATTAATGCCCTTTTTCAAGCCTCTTTGGGTTATGGATTTGTGATTATTAACTTTATCCTAACCATGTTCTCCATCAATTTATATCAAAACTTTATAGTCATATTTCTCTTCCATATCATTGTTTTCACTTTCCACCTATGTTCTCCCATGTGAAAACCAAGTTATAATTTATTTGGGTAACTGTCATGGTTCCAACATTATATTTCTAAAAGAAGTTTTAATATTAATTTTTACAATGTGAGTTTCTATGAAAGGATCATTCAAGTATTTTAATAACCCATAATAATTTTGAGGGTGAAATTATTTATAAGGGGGGTAGAATATAACACCCTCATATTTTGTGAAATATATTTTTTCAAGTTAATTTAATCTTTGTGATATTTTTTATTTCACACAACACTAAATATAGTTTTTTTATGTAAAACCACTATGTTTGGATTACGTTATATGAAACACTAAGTTAAAATTTAACTATATTCAACACTTATATTATCTTGTGGTATATTAAACACAATGTTTGACTTGTATTAAACAAAATACTGAGTCTCTTTGGTAGCTTGCA
Organism: Viscum album; assembly: GCA_963277665.1. Classification (NCBI taxonomy): domain Eukaryota; kingdom Viridiplantae; phylum Streptophyta; class Magnoliopsida; order Santalales; family Viscaceae; genus Viscum; species Viscum album. The sequence continues at coordinate 174,613,544 of OY728148.1, forward strand.
TTACACGCAAGGCTGAGATTTTACTAATCTACAATATACTATTAATAGGATGATAAAAATATTAATATTGATACCACTTATCTGTTGAAATGGATGTTATAAATAAGTCTAATTAAAATTTTAAAATATTATTTACCAATTTATATAAAATGAATCTTTTGGTTATCAATTGTATAAGTGAATGTAAGAACTATTTGAAAATAAAGAAATTAATTTTCTAAGAGAACAACATTCCTATTTAAAAACATATATTTATCTCAATAAATTAAAAAATCCACTTATTATTATTATTTTTAAAGGAAAAATCTACATTATACATTCAATCAATATTTTTTATACTCATCTAATATATTTTCTAGGCATAAAATAAGAATAAATCTAATTTTATGTATTTTTATAAAAGGGAATTTTACTTCCCTTTAATGTAAAACCCATTTTAAATATGATTTTTGAAACTTTTATATTTTTTATTTGAAAACATAAAATTATTTTTTAAAATAATAATATCAAAATTTACATTGGGGGATTTTTTTGAGAAGTTTCATTTTTTGATGAATAGTGAAAAACAATAAATTTTAATTCAAAACCATCTTTTAATCTAATTTATTTGTATAGTGAAATTATGTTTTAATTTGGGTTTAAAGTAAAATTATATCAATTATACATCATGTAATCCAATTTAGGACATTATAACCAATTTTATAGTGAAATTGGATATAAAAACATTTCAAACTTTTGGACCTTTTCACTTTAAAACCCCGCATTGTCGTCCTGTCTGTGGGATTAATTTTAAATTAATTTATGACACATATGTGATTTCAATTTGGAAAAATGGATTAAATATTTGGAATAAAAATATATTATAATTTCAAATATGTTCGATTTGGAGAAATGGATAAAATATTTTTGACACTTAGTTTTTTCCAGGTCTAGTTTCTCATTTGATGTTTTCACCTGTGTTTTACGGGTATTGGAAGATTACAATGGATGTTGGTGGTTGTTCCGATGGTTGGGATTCTGATGGCCTAGTTAAATGGTGAAGAGGATGGATTATCAAGTTTCAAGTTTTTGGTGATACAGTTCAACAATGGTTCTTCGATGATGGTCTAGGGCGTGATTCAAGGATGACGATGGTCGTGTGGTCTAGTTTTCGTTGCACTATTTAGTTTGGTTTTTAATTTTTAATGATTATAGATTTCATTTGAAGTTGACATGGTTGGTGAAATTTTTTTTACTAGGATTCTGAAATTTAAATAGGTGTTCTAAATTGGCAGGCAGTGATTTTTTTGGGTTTGTCTACAGGTTTGTGGTCACTATTTGGATTCTGTTAGGGATCACACTCATCCATTAAAATTTTCATTATAAAATGGAGAAAATAGGATTTTTGAGGACAATTACAGGTATTAAGAGAAAATTAGATTAAAAATTGACTAAACATTAAACATAAGACTAAAAATGAATTAAACACTTGTCCAAAATCCATTTTATGTTCATATTTCAACCCTATACTCTCTTTTCTCTAATTTGGACTATTATTGGAGCCACATGATGTTAGAAAAATGTGGGTGGGATTCCCTTTTCAATAATTTACAAGAAAGCCACTCCTCCTCTACTATAAAAAGGAACTCACCCCTCCAACTTATTCACACCTTTAAATAAATTTGTATCACCCCAAATCTGCTAAAATATTCTCAAAAATTTCCTCCATTCATACTATAATATTATTTTTTGGTATAAGTCCAATCAAGGAATCCCTTTAGTGTAAACCAATAGAAGTTACCCCAAGAATAGGTAACATCCTTCCTCAAGATACTTTGTTTTACATTCTCTCTCCACCCCCTAATTTTTTTATTATATGCTTATATAACAAACATAGTATACTAAAGACAGTTATGTTTTATTATTCTAAGATTTATAACTAAACATACACACACTTCCATCTAATGGTTAATGAACTTACCGTTCATGTATACAATGGACTAGTGTCTCATGAAACAATGTTGTTTGTATTTTTCCATTATCACCTTTCGTGAGTAGGAATTATGATAGAAAATATATTTTTATATGATATTTATGATATTTATTATGTCTTTTAGGATTATGGAATAATTATACAAAAAATACCTTCATGATTTCCATTTTTTGTAACTATGATAACTTTGTTTGTGGACGTGTGGACAACCGCCTCCTCAAAGCAGTGTGATTCATTTACACATTACATGGAATGTATTAAGGATTTCTTAGTGAAATTATTTGATATATATGAAATAATGATTCTACTATAATGATAATATATATATATACAAATATGTCATTTACTTTCTCTCTTTAAATATAACAATAAAATAGAAACAACATTCACGTGGATGTATGACCTACAATCTCCATGATCAGTGTACACCAGTTCATATTTAAATATCTTATAGATTATTATCAAGATTTAAATAAAGAATATTTATGATATTTAAATAATGTTTTATTTTCTAGATATAAGTAAAAAATTATATATATAAGAGGATCAAGAAAAATGTCAAAACATATACGAAAAACAAAGCAGATATGAACTAAAATGTGACATTAACCTGAAGTTGTTAGTAAATGGGTAATATAAAAAAATAAATAAAATAAAAAATGGTATTATATATTTTAACATGTTTCTTTGGTATATTTATAATAAAATTAAATTTTTTTATACATGATTTAGTAACATGTATAAAGAAGGTTAAGAATTAGGGTAAGGTTTTTATCGTCTCAATTTTATTTTTTGTGAGACACATTCCATGCTCACCTAATATTTATTATATTTTGTGAGTATACCACCCATGGATATATTATATTATTATTATAATTAAATTTATGGGTATTTACATATTCATTCTATGAAATTTATTTCATGGGGTTTATGTTTCAAAAGTTACCAAATCGGTAAAGTAATTTTGTCTCAATTTTGCTTCTTTGAGACACATGCCATGTTATGCACCTATATTCTTCCCAGATGTGTATACACTACCATTTTACATGATTACTAATGAATATAATTCTTTCCATGTTTTTTTAAGATTCATGTAATGCATTTTTTCACATGAGGTGTATAATTCAAAGTTACCAAGTGGTACGAGTTTATTGCAACAATCTCATCATTTATTGGGATTGTTTGTGATTATGATTTCATTGATGAAAGATTATGAACAAACATTCAAGAAAAATAATAAATTTTATTATCTTATGGTTATTCATGATATCTTTACGTGTTATTAACATTTTTACTCTCTTTTTTTTACTTAATATAATTAAGAAAGTATTTTTAAGGAAATCCATCTTTATCTCCCTCTTTGGTAAGAAAGATGTGTTCCTTCAAAAGTATGTATTCTTAAAATGTTTTCAAAAATGATGTACTACTATCCTATGATATTTAAGAAACATTTTAACACATTTTAACCTTTTAAATTTTTTTTTTAAAAAGGAATCTTCTTCTCATTTTCCAATTGAGGCACTTTTCTAGAATTTTTACAGTGAAAATGGAATGTTCAGAATATATGGATTTGTCCACCGTCCTGACCAACCTTCTTTTGAAGCTAAATTTGAAAGTTTATAAGATTATATTTGAATACAATTATTTTTTCTAAAATTATGTACATTCATTGTCTTAAAGTTATTTTGAAAATAATATGTTTTACGTTTAAAAAAGTATTTTAAATTATTTCCAAATCTCACTTTATACGTTTTCAAAAGTATGTTTTCAAAGAAAAGGATTTCAAGGGTTTAAATTATTATTTTATAAATTTTAAAAATATTTTCAAAGAAAAAAGTTTTCAAAATATTTTCAAGATTCTTTTATAAGTTTTCAAGGAAAAAAATTTTCAAAAAATTTTCATGCTTCTTTTATAAATTTTCAAGGAAAATGGTTTGCAAAATATTCTCAAGATTATTTTATATGTTTTCATGGAAAAAAGGTTTACAAAATGTTTTCAATATAATTTTATTAGATATCAAGGAAAAAAGGTAATCAAATTTTTTTAATCTTACTTTATATATTTTCATGGTTTTTTTAAAAGAAAATGGTATCCAAATGTTTTATGATTAAAAAAATAAAAGAAGAGAGGATATTTTCCTCAATAATTTTTTTAAAGGATTTCAAAATTATTTTAAAAATAAGATGACATCTATTTGTGTTACTCATGCCTTTAGGGGGAAATAATATGAAGTTTCCATTCATTTTATTTCTCTGAATAGTTTATGTTTTTATATTATGATCTTTATGAAACCCATTTCTCTTTCATGAGTTATATTTTTAGAAAACCCGTTTCACTTTCACAGGATATATGCTTATGAAAACCACTTTTTCTCATGGGTAATTATTTGATTAAAGGATGATGAAACCTATATCTTTTCCATAGGTAATGATATGATTACATGTTTTTGATACCCATTTATTTCATGGGTTATGTTATGATTCATGTTTATGATCTAGTAGCACACATGAGTAGGATTTAATTATTATATTTTTAGGATTTATATCTACCTCCAATGCATTGGGTAAAGATTTATAACTCATGAGATAGACATTGCTAAAATGGGGAGTGAAATCATTTCAGTAAAATACTTTTTCAACTACGATGGTCTTGGGAGTGAACTTGGACTACTAAGATATACATGGGAGTAAACCATGACTACCAAGATGGTAAGGGGAGAGAATCCATACTACTAATATGTCCTTGGAAATGATGCCTCGACTACTATGGAAATCATTTTACATGATTATCTGTATACCATAAATTCAATCTATTATTTAAATTTTATGCTTTCATGGTTTATGCTCTTGATTACCTTAATATTCATTTCTTATGAACTAATAATTTTTATTCCATGACTCATGTATAAGATCTTTGATATGAAGGGCATAATATTCAAAAGTTATTCTCAGGTTATTAAATTCATATGTTCATGTTATACTTATGTATCTAATTTGTTTACAATTACAGAGAATTTTATCTCACCCCTTTCTTATGTTTCCTTTACCTAGGTTATGATGAAGGGTTTTAAGTATAATTACTAAAGGTGAAGATATTTATGGGAAACATTGATGATATTTCCCCATGTTAGAATATTTTGTTCCATGTTTCCCAGGAAACTAAACTATTATGGTCCTCGGGCATGCATTTTTGTAATGTGCTAAATTTTCATCTAAAAGGATTTAATATATATAGGTTACACTTGTGTCACTATAAGGAGTAATATTTACCTTAATATGATATATGGTATGACCAATATGACATGAAATGTGTGTTTTCAGTTTTAAAAAGTCATTTTAGTTAAAAACCAATGTCACTCACTAAAAATAAATAAAATGAACTCATATTTTCTTGATAATTTAGAAAAATGACCATTAATTCATTTATGATGTGTTAGAATCAGCCTCACATCTAACCAACAAATGATGTGGATGATATAACTTAGTGAGTGTGCCTTCAGTTTAAAAATTATATTTCAATTACTAACATTTTCTAGACACCAAAAACTTATAAAAAACATTCATATTATCATGATACTTAATGAAAATTATCCACAAGTCATTTTTGAATTATAGGAATAAAAATCATGTTAATCTGACGCACGATTTAACCTGTATGACTCAAATTGTCTATTTTTATTTAAAATTGATATTTTATTTCAAAAGATATGTAACATACTCAAAACTGAGAAAAAACATTTATATTGTATTGATACATTATGATAATGAAATATAAGTAATTTTTTATGTGTAGAAATCATCTGAACCTAAATATAATTCATGGTGTTATAGGCATGACTCAAAATCTGTTGGTTCATTTTAAAAATGAATCTTTAGTAAAAATAGATAGGTGACATGCTGAAAAATAAGAAAACACAATAATATTATTTTGATACATTTGTAAGATGATTATTTAGTCATTTTTGACAATTTGGAATTAGTTAAACATCAATTCGACATATAATGTGATTGGTGTCACTCGAGGTGTGTGTTTTCAATTTAAAAAATGATATATTAGGTAAAAATTCATTTAAATCATTGAAAACCTTGAAAAACAGTTAGGTTGTCTTGATACTTTATGAAACTGATTCTTAAGTCATTTTTGATGTATAGGAATCAACCAAACATTAATTTGACACCCAATGTGACAATTATGATTCAATGTATTTGTTTTTATTTAAAATTGACATTTTAGTTCAAAAGATGTGTGAAATAATCAAAACTGAGCAAACGCATTCATATTGCTTTTATACTTTAATACAATGATCCACAAGTCATTTTTTATGTGTTTGCATCAACCACATCTCAATCTTGTATACAATGTGACAGGTATGACCCAAAATTTGTTGCTTTATTTTAAAATATTCATTTTAGGAAAAAATAACTATGAACCACTCAAAATTGAGATAACTCATTCATATTCTTTTGATACATTAGGAAGAATGACCCATAAGTCACTTATGATGGGTAGGAATCATCTACACCTTAACATGATACACAGTGTGACTGGTGTGACTCTAAATGTGTGTTTTTAGTTTAAAAATGAAATTTTAGTTAAAAAACGTTTCAATCATTGAAAACCAATAACAAACACTTGATATATCTTGATACTTTATAAAAATAACCCAAAAGTCACTTTTTATGGGTAGGAATCAATCGAACATCAATTCAATAAACAATGCAATATGTCTGAATCAAAGTGAATGTTTTCACTTTAAAAATGATATTTTAGTTTAAAACTAGAGTCACTCATTGAAAATATAGCATGTACACTCATATTATCTTAATAAATTTTTATAATGATCCTTAAGTCATTTGTGATATGTAGGAATCAACGACATATTAATATGATACCTATTGTGACCAATATGATTCAAAGTTTCTGTTTTCATTTAAAATTTATTTTTCAGTTCAAATGAAACATGACATATTCGAAACCTATAAAACAGATTCATATTGTTCTTATATATTAGTAAAATTATCCATAATTAATTTGTGATGTGTAGGAACCATCCTCATATCAATTCAATACACCGTGCAGCCGGTATTCCTCTAAATATGTGTTTTTAGTTTAAAAATGACATTTTAGATTAATAGATTCATGGAATACTCAAAACTCATCAAATATATTAATATTGTTTTCATACTTCAATATAATAGTCCATAAGTTTGTTTTTAATGTGTACGAATTGTATATATCTCAACATGATACATGGTGTGACCGGTATTACTTGAAATGCATTTTTTAGGTTAAAAATGATATTTTACGTAACAATGTGTGTCTATCAATGAAAATAGATAAAAATTTCTTGGATTGTATTAATACTTTAGGAAAATTATTCATGATTCATTTTTAATTTGTATGAATCATTTTCACATCAATATGATACATGGTGTGACAAGTATGACTTAAAATGAATGTCTTTAGTTTAAAAAATAAATTTTAATTTAAAACATGTTTGGATCCTGGAAGAAATAAAAAAGACACAAATATTTTATTTATAATTTATTATAATGATCCTTAATTCATTTTGATGCATAGTAATCAACCACACATCAACACGAGACATGGTGTGACCAGTATGACTCAAAGTGTCTGTTTTTATTTAAAATTAATAATTTATTTCAAAACACACATTATATATATAAACAAAATAAAATGTTATTTTTTTGTATTGATACATTATAAAAATGACCCATAAATCATTTATAACATGTATGAATCAACCAGACATTAATATGACGCACCGTGTTCCCGATATGACTCTATATGTATGTTTTTAGTTCAAAATTGTCACTTTAGTTCAAAACACATGTTATAGACATAAAAATGAAAAAATGAACAAGTATTTTCTTGATACTTTATAAAAATGATCCATAAATTTTTCAGGATGTTTAGAAATTGATCACACATTAATCTAGCACAAAGTGTGCTCTGTATTACTTGAAGTGTTTGATTGTATTTTAGAAGTGACATTCTATTTATGTATTATTTCATAATTATGTTTAATTTATTTATTTATAGTATTACTAACATAATTTTTTTTATTTTATATAGGTTAACTCCTTTTCCCAAGATGGTGTGGTTTGTTTGGTAACTTGAAGCATCATCGATCTCTTTTGAGAGGGGGTCGGGGTCCAAAGACAATAGAACATTGATATTTTTTATTTTTTTTGATGTTTGTGATAAATTTTTTATACCAGTGTAATTGTAAAAAATAATATTTTAAATGTCTATAATAATTTATTTTTTATTTCTGATGCAAATTAATTTCATTTAAAATTCATATTTTCTACTGTAATGTGCTATAATTTTTGTAGCACACTACTGCAAGAAGGATTTTATTAGTGTTATTTATAGCATTGATAAAGGGTCACTTTATCAATTCTAAAATATCATTGATAAATGGGAACTTTATCATTTCTAATTTTGGGATGATAAAGGAACCCATTTATCAGTGCTTTTTTAGTACTAATGAAGGGACCTTTTATCATCCCTATTTTTAGTGTTGATAAAATTCAACCATATTTAAAGGAATATATAACATGAAGGTTTTTTTAAAACGGATTAGGGATATTTCTAGAGATATTAAATCTTATATATGTAGTAGTTTTATATATACAATGATATTTAAACTCATCCATATCCCTCCAAGAATAATTTTAAAAGATTTATTTTATACAACATTGGTGTGGATTTTTGCACATATGATATACCATTTTAATTAAAGAAGGATTATGAAAAGAGTGTTTAGGAAAGATAGAGAAATATTAGGAGATAAGATAATAGATACATAGATATATTAAGAGATATATATTCCAAAGATCTACCCTATAAATAAAGTGTAGTTGTTCACTGATGGAGGATTGGAAACTGGCAGTATGTTGGCTTTCTAACTCTAGAAGAGAGATTGGAAGGAGAAAGTCTACATCAAACACCCGAGGAGCCACATAATTAGGTTTTATTTTACCTTTTTCTTTTAATTTTGTAATAAAATATGCATAAATTATTATTCATAAAAAATTAAAAAAATAATCCCTTTATTATTAAATATTTTTTATTTTTAACTGATATATTCCCTTCTCTTTGATTCATGATTCATTAATGGTTTATGGTCAATCAAACATTATTGGCTTGGTGTTATATGGGATGATGGAATTGATGAAGGGAATTCATACCAAATGATATAATTCTAATATTCTTGTGACATGTCTCTTATTATTTAGTATTGTATTGGGAGTATTGTAAATATTATACCCTAGATACCTTGAGAGATTGAGGGTGGCTAAGGGATGAAACCAAATGTGCTAAAGTGGAGTGGGGGTGTAAGATCTGACTTAATTCTACAATTAACGTAGTGATTAAATTTAATGCATCAAGTATAGTTATATATCACAACGACCAAAATGGATAAGCATTACTAGGTAGTTTTTGTTTCTTCTAAGACATAAAACTAGATACTAAAAGAAAAATCCTGACTAATAATATGATTTCTTTTCACAAGTAGAGTTGAGTTATATTAGATTATTAAAAACCACCCTTGGATTCAGTTTACCTATATTTATCCTTTTTTGTGTCATCATTTCAATTTATTTTTATACACTTATCCAGATTAGATTAGTTTTATTTAATATTTCATAACAAATTTAACATATTTATTTAAATTTTTTATTCCTCATGGATATGAAATTGGTAATTGACTATCCTATATAACTTGCTAAAAACTTTAGTGATTTTTAGTTTCATGATTTTAAATTCGGAACTGATTTTAGATTTTGGGATGTAACCAGACCCATGGGACCTGGGAGGTTTTTCCAACTATTGTTAGGGGGAGTCTCTTATTACTATTATTATAATTAAAAATTTCTCTCTCATATTTGGTTTTATATTCATTGATATTATTGTATTTTCATGATGTGATTTTTCATGTCACATAATTGATGCATGAGTACTCAACCTTGGGAAAATGTAATGATGATTTCAAATATAACTCCATATTAGAGAGGAGCTTTAGGAAGGTAACAAATGAGCCCATGCTTGTAATTTATAGAGAAAAGGGAGTCAACCAAGGTGTAAAAAGGGGATATGTGTGGCTTCACATAGTCAGGGATTATTGTTGAACCATAATTGTTATGGTTCAAATAAGCATTTGTGTTCACTATATTACTAAAAACCACTAGGAAATAATACCAATGATCATCTAAATATTGTTGAATTCTATCCAATTAACTATGATATCACACAAAAAAACCATAGGTAACATGTAATGTTTCTTTAATCTTTGTGACACCATCTAATTTGACAACATATGTATAGACGTGGTAATGATTATATTATTCATATTCCCACTAAAATAAAAATATTGATTATGGATTAATTTTTTGGTGCCACACTATATCACTACATGGGATGAATTTCTAAGTTAATTCATAACTCACATAATTACTCTAACAAAATATATGGATATTCTCATCATAATTTAAATTTTAATAACATTGATGATGAATCATTATATTATGTATGTGATAGTTTTAAGGAAATGATTTGGAAATGTTCTCATCATTTAATTATGATGTTTCTACTAATGAAACATTCTATATGAGTCTATATATGGAAAAAAAATCGCTCATTAATTTTTCTACTGGATGTTCACTAAAAAAATAACTAAAGGAGAGCTATGCATTTTTTGATGTTATGAGGAGAAATGTCTTTCAATTGAAAGGTGAAGAAGGTCAATGAGAAAGAGTATTCATGGTAGAAAAAAAAATAAATGGATGGTGGCACAAATGGGAGACTTAATGAATAAGGTTGACCTGATAATGTCTATGCACAAACTCCAAGGTATGTATTGTAAAGATGTTAACTTTAATTATTATAATTGTCAAAATAATTTTTAGGGGTGGATACTACAACAACCGAGTCAATAGTAGTAGTGAAGAGCTCTAGGGTTCTAAGAAAAAGAAGGTTGTACTCTTAAAAATCAAATTAAAAAATTGAAAGATACCTTTTCCACCTTCATGACAATCAACGAGGTAGGGATCAAATATATAAATTCTTATTAATGGACCTCCATGTGAAATATGGCATTTCAAGTGGTCAATATTTCCGACTATCTTAAGGAGTGTCCAAGAGGAGTAATGACAGACAACATAAAGGTCCATACACATGGATAAATGAAGAATATCACCTTGAGAAGTGATAAAAAACTATAGGATAGTGCATAGAATGGAAAAAACAACAAGAAAAGGGGAAGAAAATAGAGGAAATTAGGAGGGAAAAAAACACATACAAAGAAATATGTTGGATAAGAATCCCTACAACCATGGATCGCTACTACCTTTTACTATAAGGATGAATCAAGGGAAATTAGATGAAAAGAATGCTATATTTATGAAAATACTCAAGAAATTACATATTAATATCCCATTTTCTAATGATTTATGAAATATTTCCCTATATAATATGTATATGAAATAGATGGTGTTGAATATGAGGATACTTTAGAAATGGGACCATTACCACTCTTCATGGAATACTCATTTATGGTTTCATGTAGTCTATCAAATATGAAAAATATACTTAAGTATCATTTCAATTTTGGTTAATATTGTATCTAATGAGTTTAAAATTATTATTTCTTGATCAAAGAGTGAGTGCGAAAATTATGTCAATAATAATATTCTAGATCCTAGGGGAGGAGGATCTGAATTCCAAAAGAGTTTCTCCTATATTAGAGAATGTAGTAGTGAGATTACCATAAGTGTTTCTTGAATAAGTTATAGTCAAATTGGATAAAAACTATTTTCTATTGTACTTCTATGTGAATTTTATAGATGTATATGGGATATAATTATCCTGGGAATTCCATTTAACAATAGGTAGGGCCTTTATTGATGTGAAAAATGAAGATTTATCACTAAGTGTCCATAGTGAGGAAGTGAAGTTCACTATTCACAAAGAGACAAATTTGTTTAATAATAAATTCAATGATTTGAGGGATGAAAATGAGCTAGAATTGGATAAATATGCATCTATTAATGAGATGAATGGATAAAATACTGTTAAGAATAATGATGAGGGTGTTAAAGAGGAAAGGAAGTGCAATATTATGTATAAAAATATTGACTATAGAAGAGGTGAAGCTGAACTATGAAACATTAATAAAGGAAAAAAAATTTGGTACTCTATGACTTATGATTTTATTTCTCAAGATGGGGAAAACAATAATGGATTAGTCAAATATATGGGGATAAAGTATTACCTAAAGGTTCATTAAATAAAGTTTCTTATAAAATAATGGGATCCATCTACTTGGATGAAACACATATTTGTCCATTCATGGATATGGACAAGGAAGCATCATTCCAAACCTTTATCCTCTGATATAAAAGAGGTAAGTACAATCATAAAAACCATAAATAAAGAACCTATGGTGGGAAACCAGAGTTTTTTATTTCTTTCTTAGGAATTTGTTTAACAACTTATATTAGGTGTTCAGTTTAGACAAAAGTGTTAACCCCCCCCCCCCACCAGCCATAATTTTTATCATTAATGTTTACAAATATTTTTCTTCACATGGTTATTTTTTATTTGTAGGTCCATTTGGATGAAGGAATAAAAGTAAAAAGGAAAAGGTAGAGAACATTAAAAGAAAAGGGTGTGTGAGTGTTATATTTTTATTTACTGTATCTCCCTTACATTTTAGAATTTATATATTTTATCTCTAATTAGGAAATTCTTTCCCTTAAATATATTTTTTCTACTCTTTTCTAATCTATGATTAAAAAATTACGTGGGACCCCATGATTCTATATTATTTTCCACCCAACATTAGTTTTTTAGTAATATAAAAAAGGAAACAATACATCATATGGGTCGGAAGAAATGTAGAACCTGTGTATCCCCTAAAGGAATGCCCGCACCTCCTAGGGGAAGGGACCCTAAACTAGAATGCTCCAAAGTAGGAACATAATGGGAGGACATGGAAGCTAAGAAGTTGGCAACATCGTTCCCCTCGTTCTGGGTATGTAAGAGAGTAATATAATTATAAACAAGATCCTTACACTTATGGATCAAATATATTAATATCTAGGGGAAGAATAGGTGAATTTTAGGGAACTATAAATAATATTTGAGTCCTTTTCCACTGTATATAGTTGGATATTCCAATATTTTCACATTTTCATGTTTTTTAAAAGGGCCATGGCCTCATCCATAAAGTAATCCCTAGCCCCGTAGAAAGAGTTGAATGCGTACAACACTGATTTGGAAGGGCTAAAACCCATGCCTTTACCCCACACATTACCATGGTTGAAAGCACCATATATATTGAGTTTAAACCCATGGGAGGGAGGGTTCCAACGTACCCAATGAAATAATTTATGAGGAGACATAATGATTGAGGGGCTCCTAGTCAACACAAACCTCCTATAACAACCCTGCTCTTTATTACACAGTTAAAAATGATTTATTACATAATATCACCACTTGATACAACATAGAAGATCGAGAGGTCTAGTGTCTTGGGGTATTATGATCATTACATAAAAACTTGAAACATGAAACACAACATCTTATTGAAAACTTCTTTTACATGACCACATCATTCCTTCGTACTTAGCATTGCATGGGATAACCCGAGGACATTCACAATAAATGGGTGAGCTATAAATCACGGTAAGGTAAAAAAAGGTATAAAATGAAGAATAAAATACATGTTAGTCATTAGGAATGTTAGTGGATCATATGAGAAACATGAACAAAAAGGCATGATATAGCATGATTATCATAACATGGAAATGTGGAAGCAACATTTAACATGATTTTAGAATGATACAAGGTCCATTGAATATGAATCATGAGTAAAACCTCATTGAATATCAATTAGCATGAGTAAACCGTAATTTCACCTGACTTATCATAATACTACTCTTTACCCAATGCATTGGAGCACTATCAGGGCACACCCTTCTTAATCATTTCATGTCATGCATATGTGTGCCACATTGATCATATAACATGGATTAATTAAACATCATAATTTATTCCATGATAAAGGAATGTGGAATTCCTACATTAAACTATATAATCAATAATTATATGTGAATAATGTTGAATAAACTTGATAGATAAATGGGCATGGTATTCAATACATAATGACTTTGCCTTTTAAAATCATGGTGCAATTTCGACAGCATAACAGCGTGACATAAGAGTTCATAAAAATGGTTGATGAGAGAGAAAGGGTTATATCATCAAATTTAAATGAAATGGATAGTTATGGGGTCATATAGATACATGTACCAACATATTTAATGGAATATATATTCATAATATAAAATATGTTCTTCAATGTAAATGATGGGAGAGAAATCTCTTACGGAATTTCAACATAGTAATAGGTGTACATGGGAGGCATTAATGACAGAGATATGAGTATCTAATCCTTAAAACATAAGTAGGGAATTATATTGGAGGTTATAAATCATACCCCAACATTTGTAAATGAAAATACAAAGGTATGACAACATAAAGAAACATGGACAAAAATGAGAAAGGAAGAAATCCCTTACTAGGAAGTGTGATCCCAAAGGCTTGGGAGAGGATTGAGAGAGGCTTAATGGGACCTTGAGGTTACTTGAGAGGATTGTAGAGAGAGAGGATTCTAGAGGTTTTTTTTTCCAAAGTATTTGAGTGAAGAGGAAGTGGGAGCTTGGGTGAGTTTATATAGGAAAAGGAAGGGAATTCTTTATTATTTAGGTTGTGGACCCTACACATTAAACTAATCGAAACCATAAGAAATACATTGGTTTTTCCCATGGTTTATTAAAAAGGGGATTTGAAAACAATATTTTATAAGGAAAATGGCCTAACTTATTAAAATATTAGGCTTTCTTATGTAGAGGTGAGTCACACTCTCAAGGAAATCATTTTAAAAAGATAAAATGTTTTATAAGTCTTAGAGGGTCAACTAAGGCTTTGTATAATAAATCAAATAAACCAAAAATCACATTATTTTATTGGTAAAAAATATATTGGCCAGACATCCCATTTATAGTATGTTATTACATTACTACCGGGCCATTATGATGTCATAAAACAACTTATATAATTAAATGGTATTTAATTTTTACCCAAAAATTCGACTGTCTTAGAAAATTATGAAAAATTCACTATTGGATAATTTTGACTTCCTAATTCCAAAAATAATATTCATTTTATCTAAATAATTTTCTATATATGTGAATGTTTTACTTTTAAAATAAAAAACTGACAATTATCAAAATTTCATGGGTTTTGACAAAAATAGATTTCAAGCCTTAATAAAAATTACAATTGCATACGTAAAAATTATACAATCATTTATAATTAATAAAAATTAATTTAGTAATAATATTTCCTTAAAATATTATTTAATTCAAAAATCCATTAATTCATCTAAATAGATTTCCTAATTGAATATTAACTAAAGATACTATTTGTGCTTTTCAATCTATTAATAAAGTAACAATAATAAAATTAATGTATATTCTATATACAAAAATAATGTAAATAATCATAGTGTGAGGGTCTTGTTACATAACCCCTTATAAAACCCGCATAAGACCTAAGGGTAAGGTGCACGATGGTGATAGACTCTTGGGGTGTCATGGATAACATCACTCGATTGAAATCTTTATCAACTTCCACTTCTCCCATAGGTGGTTCTGTTCAAGCTTAACGTGTTGAAGCTCAGCTTGGTCTTCATATAGAGAGAATCCCAGTGACGCCACTATTTTCCGAGCATTGAAAAATGGGCTTCATATATATAAATTCTACTGGATGAGGTCATCACTTCCTTTTTATAAGTAAATTATATTTGTTAAAGCACTATATTTATACTAATCATTTGATCACTTTTCAACAGCTATGTTAGTAATGGTCACAATTCTGAATAGTATATTAAAATATAAAAATATAAAACCATGGAAGTTTATATTTTATATAACCATTTTACATAATAATACAATTAATCAGATCCATAAGAATTTTCATTAATGAAAGTTTAGGTCGTTACAATCTTCCTCCCTTAAAAAATTTCTCCCTTGAAATTTTCTTTTCCCACACTAAAACAGACACGGGTAACTCCGCTTCACCACTTCCTTCGAATCCCATGCAACCTATTTCATCAGATTATCTTCACAAGAGAGGTCATTCTTCAATGATACCACCTCTGGATTGAGTACATGCGATGGGTCAGGTATGTACATCCTAAAGTGTGATACATGGAATACCTCATGTACTTGGTATTGGTTCGGTGGGAGTGCTAGTCAATATTCCACTGCTACATTATGATCAAGGATCTCAAAAGGGCCGATGTACATGAAACTATACTTTCATTCTTCCAAAATCTCAAAATGCTATTCAATGGTGATATACAAAGGAATAACATGCCTCCAACATCAAACTCTAGGTCTCATTGACGATTATCAGCAAATCTCTTTTGTCGACTCTGAGCAGCTTTAATGTGTCGCTAGATGGTATTAACATTATCCACCATTTCTTCATCCATTTTTGGACCTAGGAGTTTTCTCTACCCAACTTCATCCCAACATGCCAGTGTTCTGCACCTCTGCCCATACAGGTCTTCATAAGGAGCCATTTGGATGCTTGAGTGGAAACTGTTGTTATAAGAGAACACAATCAAAGGCAGATATTGATCCCATAATCCTTTTAAGTTCATTGAGCATGCTCTCAACATCTCCTCTAGTGTCTGGATAGTCCACGTATATTGTCCATTGGTTTGAGGATGATAAGCCATACTAAAGTTTATCTCAGTATTCAAAGCATGTCAAAGACTCTTCTAAAACATAATGGTGAATCTTGGATCTTGATCGAATAAAATAGATAGTGGTACTCCATGCAACCTTAACAATTATCTGATATATACCTGTGCAAATTGATCAAATGATAAATCCTCCTGAATTTCAATGAAGTGTTCAATCTTTGTAATATGCTCCACAATAACTAAGATAGCATTGTTTCCTTTGGATTTCTTTAGAAGTATAGTGACAAATTACATGGTGATGTTCTCCCATTTCCATGCTGGTATGGGTAATGGTTTCATCATCCCCTTAGAATTCTATCTCTTAGCCTTCACTTACTGACACACCAGACACTTTGATGTATACTCAACGATATCCTTCTTCATGTTATCTCACCAATAACTCTCTCCGAGAACTCGATACATATTTGTGTTTCCTAAGTGAATAGAGAAATTCTGACTATGTGTATTATTCAATTGTTTTTTAACTCTAGATTTGATGGAACACATAGTATTGACCCAAATCTAACAGTTCCTTCTTCATTAATATTGAACTATGAGTATTTCCCTTTTCAGATAGTTTCCACTTTCTTCTAAATTCCCACATCATCCTTTTGAGCACCCTTTAACCATTCCAAAAGAGACGGTTGAGAAATAATTTGGGAAAGGATTTATGATGTTCCCTTCTTTATGATTCCCAAGTCCATATTTATCAAATCTAAGAAGATTGGGTCATTTTTAATTCTCATTAATGATAGAATTGCTGGGTCCATTCTACTTATAGAATCCACCACCTTGTTCACTTTACCTGGGTGGTAATGGATTGACCAGTCATAGTCTTTGATCATATCTAACTATATTCATTGGCGCATATTCAACTCTTTATGTGTGAATATATACTTGAGGCTTTTGTGGTCTGTTTATATATCACACTTATGCCCATAGAGGTAATGCCGCCAAATTTTTTAAGCAATGATTACTAGAGCTAAATCAATATCAAGTGTTGGATAGTTATGCTCATGAACATTCAATTGACATGATTCATAGGTAATGACACTGTCATTTTGCATCAACACACAACCCATGACCTTCTTCAAAGAATCACTAAATACCAAAAAAAGTTATCCACTTGTGAATAATGTGAGCATAGGCCTAGGGATAAGCCTCATTTTCAACTCTTTGAAGCTCTCTTAAAATTCATCACTCCAAGAAAACTTTACCCCCTTCCGAGTTAGCTTGGTTAGAGGGTTGGATGGTTGTGAGAAATTTCTCACAAATCAGTGATAATATCCAACTAACACCAATAAGATACGGATATCCATCACCGATGTTGGCCTCGACCATCCTTCAATTGCAGCTGTCCTGGAGGGATCTACATATATCACATTGATTGTGATTATATAACCTAATTATGATACCTCCTTCAACCATAACTCACAATTTTTTTACTTTTAATAAATCTTCACCTTTCGCAAGGTCTCTAGTATAGTGCTTATATGCTCCACATGATCCTCCTTGGTTTTGGAGGATATTAGAATATCATCTATAAAGACTACCACAAATTTGTCAAGGTAATCTATAAACACTATATTCATAAAGTCCATTAATATTTCTAGATAATTAGTGAGTCTAAAATGCATTACTATGAATTCATAGTGTGCGTATCTTGTACGAAAAGTAGTCTTGGGGATATCCTCCTTCCTCACCCTTATTTGATAATATCCCGATCGCAGATCTACCTTGGAGAAGTATTGTGCTCCACGTAGATGATCGAACAAGTAATAAATTCGGGATAGAGGATAATTATTCTTTATCATGATTTTTTTGATCTCACAATAATCAATGCAAAGGCTCATTGATCCATCATTCTTCTTGATGAAGAGGACTGGACCACCCCATGGTGAAGCACTTGGGCATATAAACCCTTTATCTAGATTTTTCTATAGTTGTTTCTTCAGCTCCTCAAGCTCCACAACAGCCATTTTATAGGGATTCTTGGATATTAGAAATTCCCTAGGAATAAGATCAATTGAGAATTCAACATCTCTTCTGGGAGGAAGACCAGACAATTCATCGAAAAACACTTCATAAAATTCCCTCACAATAGCCATGTATTCAAAGATGGTCAATTCCTTGGACTTAATCATCTGATCCATATACGTGTGTCATGGGGATGTAATATCAATGCTTAAGATGATGGTGATAAAGAAGATTCACCCTCCTCCTTGTACCTATATAGAATCCGGAGTATATCTTCCATATGGAGAGTGATTTAACACTCACGGAAATTAATGTTGGATATATATAATAAAAGCCAATCCATGCCATAAATTGCATCAAATTACACCAAAGGGAGTATGATGTGTTTTTACAGGAAGTTAAATTCACAAACTATGATATGGGAGGAGTTATATTCATGGGATACAATGAATGCCCCATTTTCCACACTCACTGACATCTTTACTTCCATGATTTTTAGTGGTGTTGGGATAGTTCTACTAAAATTTTGGGATATAAATGAATCGGTAGAAACAGAATCAAAAAGAACATTTTCTATTATTGAATTAATAACTAGCATACCTATCATGAATTTTTTTTAGGGATCACTTAGGAAGTAGTGATTTAAAAATATCTCCCTTGCGGCCTTGGAGTTGTTTCTTTCCTATGAAAACCCTTGGATTAGGGAACTAGTTTGAAAAGTGCCCCAGTTCTTTGTAGTTGAAGTAATGAACAACACATCGAGGGTCGAACAGAGTGTTCCTATCCTTTTTCGCAACTGTAGTTTTTTTCTTGTCGGTAATTAATGGCTAGGTTCCCTTCTCTTCCACACCTAATGTATTTTCTCGTCCCTTTCAAGCAGTTTTAGGGGTGATTCTTTTTGCACCATTGGCAAGTGGGGTCCTGGATTTTCTTACCATCATTGGATTTATCCATTGGATCTCCAGAATAAAATTTCACCTTATGCTTCTTATCCTCATGATACCCCTAAGTTTATCCGATCTCCATTTCGATGTTGAGGGTACATCAGATAATTTCCTCATAGATATCGAAGTCATCGATCACTAGGGATTTCTGTAGGCTAGGTTTTAGCCCACCGAAGAAGCTTTCAACCACGTATTCAATGGAAATAAAAAATCCATATCCATATCATGCAAGCCCTGTGAAGTTTACCTCATATTCTCTAATGGATTCATTATCTCGTTTCTTAAGGGGAAGGAAGTCCCTTTCCATCATATGTCTGAGGGTTCAAGGAGAATATTTGTCAAAAAACATTTTCTGGAAATCCTTTTATTCCATCACCGCAATCACCTCCTAAAGCTTCATATTTTTTTTATCAATGTCCACCACTGATTAGTCTCACCCTCCATATGATAAGCACCCAGAAGAACCTTCTCCTGTTTGAAACATTGGTGGATTGAGAAGATATTTTCAATGGGGTTGATCCATTGTTCGATGATTGAGGGATCAAATGATCCATTAAAAGTAGGATGCCTTTGACTCATGAAGCTCTCGATTATGAGTTGTTCTTTATTGGGGGGGTTGAATTTTCCTCTTGAACCATGTTTCTATTCAAAACATGGGTTAACAGAATGAGTATCTTCACAAAGTTTGTGATTCCCGCTCCCATCAGATTGGGCATCTCATTAGAACAGTCATCACATTGATATTTTAATCAATTTTTAGCTCGAGTCCTCCTATTAATGGCCATTGGCTAGAATAAAAGGAAAGTTTGGGGTAACATATAAAGGGTAGTCCAAAGACAAAAATGGATGAATTATAAATTACTTTTATTTCATTAACTTATGAATTTATAGGATTCAATAAATTTTATTCATGATCCACTTCCCAACATATATTCTTAGGGAATTTTTTAATTCCCTTAATAAAGGTTCATTCTAAGATAATGAATTTAAAAAATCATATCCCTAGAGAGTCTCATAACCAAGAGTGTTGCATGGCCCATTATCATGAACCAGTTCCCATACGAGTCTAGCTTAAAGCGGCGTTTTCAGGTTTTACCCCAATTTACATTTGTGCCAGAGCCGCCTCTACCAACTCATATCCATAATAGGATGTATTTTCTTAATAAACCACTTACTGAATACTCACCAAAATTTAGGGATGTTTTTTATTATACTTAGTCTTATCCCTAAGGCTTTCACTAGGGTTTTCTTAATCATAATCCCAAAAATAACTAAACCTGTACTATGATACCAACTATAACAACCTGTATCTTTATTACACACTTAAACATGATTTAATACATAATATCTCCACTTGATACAATATATAATATCAAGAGGTATAGTGTATTTGGGGCTTTTTATCATTACATAAAAACATAAAACACGAAACAAAACATATTATTGAAAACTTCTTTTACATGACTACATCATTAATTCATACATAGCATTGCATGGGATAACATGAGGGAATACATAATAAAAGGGTGATCTATAAATCCTAGTAAGGGGAAAAAGGAATAACATGAAGAAAGAAATACATGTTATGAAATGGGAATATTAATAGATCATAAGAGAAATGTGAACATAAAGGCATGATATAGCATGATTATCATAACATTAAAATGTGGAAATAATATTTAACATGATACTAGAATGATCCAAGTCCCATTGAAAATGGAGGATGAGTAAACCCTCATTTCACTTGAATTAACATGCGTAAACCCTCATTGAACTTGACGTATCCTGATACAAATCTTTACCCAATGCATTGTAGTGCTATCATGGCGCACCCTTCTTAATCATTTCATGTCTTGCGTAAGTGTGCCACATGGATCATATAACATGGATTCATTATACATCATCATTTATTACATGATAAAAGAATGTGGAATTCATACCTAAAACTCGGCAATAAATATGTAAATGTTCATAAATGTGAATACCCATGACAGAGAAATGGGCATGGTATTCACTACCCAATGACTTTGGCTTGGAAAATCACAGTGCAATTTTGGCAGCATAAAGGCATGACATAAGAGTTCATAAAAATAATTTATGAGAGAGAAAGGGGTATCTCATCAAATGTAAATGAAATGTACATTAAGGGGTTAATATATATACATGTATAAACATATATAATGGAATTTAGATGCCTAACATAAAAGAAGTGCTTGAATATAAATGAGGGGAGATAAATCCATTACAGAATTTTGGCATAGTAACGGGTGTACATGAGAGACATTAATGAGAGAGAAAGGGGTATCTAATAATTCACACATAAGGATGGAAGTATAGGGGAGGTTTTATATCCTACCTCAACATTTTAAATTTAAAAGGCAATGGTATAGAAACATAGAGAAACATGGACAAAAATATTGAAGGAAGAAATCCTTTACCTAGAAGTGTGATCTGAAAGGATTGGGAGAGGCTTGATAGATGCTACTTGGGAGCTTAGGGAACCTTGGGAGGATTCTAGAGAGAGGATGGAATTTTTTGGTTGATATCCAAAGGCTTTTACTGAAAATGAAATTGGATCTTGGGTGAGTTTATATAGGGAAAGGGAGGGAATTCTTTAGTATTTATGTTTTGGACCTTACACATTAATCTAATCAAAGCCACAAACCATCCCAAATTTTTTTTCCAAAGGGAATTGGAAAAAGTTATATTATATTTCCAATGAATTAACGTATTAAAATATTAGTCTTCCTTATGTGGAGGTGAGTCACACTCTCAAGGAAATCATTTTAAAAAGTTAAAATGTTTTTTATGTCTTGGAGGGCCCACTAAGGATTTGTGAAATAAATATAATAAACCTAACATCACATTATTTTAATGGTAAAACATTTCTTTTCAAAACATACAATATATATTATTTTATTACATCACTATTGGGTCATTATGATGTCATAAAACACATTATATAATTAAATAGTATTTAATTTTTACCCAAAAATTTGAATGTCTCAAGAAATTATGAAAAATTCACTGTTGGATAATTTCAACATCTGGATTCCAAAAATAATATTCATTTTTTCTAAATATGTGAACTTTTACTTTTAAAATAAAATCCTACATTCGTCAAGATTTCATGGGATTTGACAAAAACAACATTCAAGCCTTAAGAAAAATTACATTTATATATGTAAAATTTTTAAGATAATTTATATTTAATAAAAAGTAATTTATTAATAATAGTTTATTAAAATAATATTTAATTAAAAAATCCATTAATTCATCCAAATAGATTTCTTAATTGAATATTAACTATATATACTATTTTTTCTTTAAAAACTATTTACAAATTAACAATAATAAAATGAATGTATATTCTCTATACTAAAATAATGTACATAATAATAGTGCCAGGGTCTTGTTACATAACCCCTTAGAAAACTCGCATTACACTAACAGTATGGTGCACGATGATGACAGACTCTTGGGGTGGCTCAGATAATATCGCTTAGGTGGTAATATCTATCAATTTCCACTTCTCCCGTAGGCGGTTCCATTTAAGCTTAATGTGTTGAAGCTCGGCTTATGCTTGGTCAAGAGTGAAGCCCAGTGATTCCACCTATTTTATGAGCTCTGAAAAATGGGCTTCATATGGAGAAATTCTACTCGATGAGGTAATCACTTCTTTTTTCTGAGTAAATTGGATTTGTTAAAGCCCTATATTTATACTAATCATGTGATCACTATTCAACGACTATATTAGAAACAGTCACAATTATTAACGATATTTTAAAATCCAAAAACATAAAACTAAGGAATTGAATATGTCATATAACAATTTTACAAAAAAATAAATTTAATCAGATCAAGAGGAATTTTCATTAATAAAATTTTGGGTCGTTACACCTCCTGAGAGAAGGGGAGGCCTCATGCGGCTTCAAAAGGCCCACCAATTATGCAACAAGACACTGAGCCTTAACCACCAGCGCCATCTTCAAGGGATGGTGACCCTCATGCCTAACAAGGATGTGAGCCTTCTAGAGATACCAGTATCCTGTATCAAGGAGCACTATAAGACCATTAACCTCTATTGTATTCCTATTGTCTCCCCTAAGCCACATTTGAGAGAAGTCCTAAAACGATTTTTCTTAGTGTGGACTGAACATGAAATATTCTAACTCACACCTTAAAATAGATACCCAATAATTCTGAAAATATAGGGGGAACATGGTCTCCTATACTGGAGAAAGACAATAAGAGAACTTTTAATCCATCTACACATCTTGTTTCCTGACTACTTCATCAGTTGGAATTGCATAGTGGTGAGTCCTACAAAGAAAAAATAATTAATTTGGAGAGGTTATTATTACACCAGAGACTTCTTCCCCATGGATCGCCAGTATATTTCATAAAAATAAACATGATCTAGGCCTTTGCTGAAAACTTACCTGAAGAGGACCTGGTAAAGATGCACATATCGACAACCTCATCAAGCTGAATACTCCTGAAATCCCTTTGATGAGAGTCATTAAAGATCACCTGAGTGAAATCAAGGAATTCATAGGCTTGTTCAAATTTCATATTAGGAATAGGATATAAATGATACCCCACAATACCTCCTCCCTAGTTTCACTCCCAAAAATTAATGTCTCCACACCCTATAATCCATCTATAGTGATCTTGTAGGATAGGTAAAAGTTCCCAGATAGAGTTCCAAAGAGGTGTAGGTCTCACTATATTAACCTTGAAACCATAAGCATACTTGCCCTTAATAATTTTACTCCATAAGAAGAGTCCCTCAAAGATATCCCAAGCATGATTTCATTGAAGACAATACATATATTCCTTCACATTTCTAAAATTGTTTCCTCCATTCTCCATTGGTTTAGCATGTTTCTTCTAAGAGGACTAGTGGCATCTACCCTCGTGTTGGGAATCCAAAATAAAAGAGTTCAATAAATTAAAAATATTCTTCAGGAACTCTTTTGGAACCATAATAACGGACATGATATGCATATGTATAAAAGAAATGACATAGTTGAAAAGATTAATTCTTCACCCAAAAGAAAGAAAATGATTTTTCCAATTACAAAAAGTTTTGCTAATTTTTTGAACCATACCTTAAAAGTGTATAATTTGATCCTTCCCAGGTGCAAAAGGATCTCCTAAGTACTCCATTAGAAATCTCTTACAGCGTATGCCCATTCTAGACTCAATATTATATATACACCTATCTGGGAAAGAATCATGATGGTAAAAACATCTATTTTCATAATTATTTGATGGGCCACTCCAATTGGAGTAGTCTCTCATGATCTTCCAGATATTCTTGATAGAAGAAATTTGACCATTAATAAAGGATAACAAATTATCAGCAAAAATAAGATTTGAAACCCTAGTAAAATGTGAACCACAATGGTAAAGAAGAAAAATCCCCTACTGAAAATCGGAGGCATCATGTCTACTAAGGGCGTCTTGGGTCCAGACAAACATGTAATGTGAAATAGGGTATTATTTCCTGAGCCCTATCACTAACTTCATAAAAACACATTGCCTACCCATGAAAACAATATTGAACCATTAAGATCTATAGAAGAAAAACATAAAATCAATAACCCATTCTAATAATCCCATGCATCTCATTACCCGGATAATTAAGCTCCACACAAGTTGATCATAAGACTTATCTGTATCAACCTTGATGACAATATTAATCCCCACAACCTTCCTGTTGATCTCACTAACCACATCATAAGAAATTACCTAGCCCCTTGAATTTATCTCCCTTGAATAAAATCATGTTGGTCCTTAGAAATCTATCCACGGTTGAAACGTGAGAGACATATTTTGATAATAGAGACAAGAACCTTATAAGAAAATTTAAATAGACTGATGGTCCGATAATGATGAATTGAAGAGGGGTATTTATATCTTTGGAATAAGGATTAAGGTAGTGGCACATGCAACCATGGTAAGCCCCCTCCTCTGAAAAAGTTATGAATAGTTGAAGCCAGGTAATACTAAATAATTCCCCAAGCACTGACATAGAAAGACCCTAGAAACCCATCACATCTATGGGTTCTCTTTTTTTAAGAGATATGATAGAATCACAAACCTCCTTCTCCTCTAAAACAAATTCAATAACAGAGCATTGGCTACTAGAGGATACCATTGGGATTGAATCAAATAAGTCAATCTTCCTATTTTAGGAGATGCTCTGTATGCATTTATTATGACAACACAGAAGTGAATTAAGATTAGAATTAACCATATTACTAATAACCTTCATGTCGCTGGTTAAAGAACCATCATCAAGGTGAATATTTAGGGTAAGATCTTACTGATTCTCCGTCATACAAGTATGGAAAAGGTTATATATTGGTCAACCTCCCTACGCCAAGTAGTACGATATCTATCCTAAATTCATCTTTCTTGTTCCAATTAATTTTCATTCAATATCTACTTCATGACCCCCAAGGATACAACACCTACTCATCCCAAGACTCCTCCAATCTGGCTTCTGCAAGCTCAATATCTCTCATTATGTCATCCAGGTTTGGTAGAGATATGGGAAGAGTGTTGGATCAGACCATCAGGGTTTGATTAATCCTGTGAATCATATTGTAAAAAATAACCCAGTGTCTCCCCAAACAAGGGCCCTCCCAAGATCACTATACTGTACTAAGGAAATCTAGATATGGAGACCACATGTTAGAATAGAATAACCTTTTCTCCCTAAGATTTCCCGCTCTAAGATGAACAAGGAGGGGGTGTGGTCTGAAAGTGCAAGAACTAGATGATGGACTTCAGAATTTGAGAATAAAAAGAGATCATGTGAAGATTTACAAAACACCTATCAATATTAACTAGGTCTGTCGATGGCCTCTTTTATTATTACACCAATTATACTGATCACCAATATACCCCAGATCTTCAAGGCCCTCTTGAGCTGTGAAGGATGAGAAAGCAACTCGATCACAACTCAAAATGGAGGATCCAACCTTTTAACCTGAAGAACCAATAACCATATTGAATTTAACTTCCACAAGCCAAGAATCACCACCCAGATTAAAGGAGATAAGATCAATACATAAGTTCTCTCAATGTCGTGCTTCACACTTTACATAGACAAATTAGAAAAAAAAATCTGATTACTTGTGATAACCTTAACTAAGATCTATTGATAAGAGATTTTCATCATCTCCAATGAAATAGAGGCCTTATAGAACACCCATATGTGGTGGATAACGTGCTCACCATGTAAATGATACCTCATACCCATCCTTCTACCAAACTCCCCGATTCTGGATGGATTTTGTTTTGGATCGAAAACAACCACAAGAGAAATGTAATTCTTGGATGCCTCATGTGAAAGAAAGTGAAACTTCACCCAAAATTCAAGGCCCCAAGAATTAAAAATAATGACTGATAGCAATAAAAGAGATATCATATGGGGTTGAGTTATAAATGTGAGATTTTTCCATAGAAAAAATTTTAAAAAATAGAAAACATAGGGAGATAAAATAGTGTTTCTTTCTTTATTATTTAATATTCTTCATGACCCTACATTATGTTTGGTGAGTGGGATATGGTCACTTTAGAAGAGGTGAGTTTCATTAAGATTTATTTTTTGTATATCATGAAATTTGTTTAAGATTTAATCCCATGTTTGGAGAATTAATTTGTTTTTCAAGACACTTACATACCTAAACGAAGCCTTTGATGTAATGTCCTGGATTCGGCTTAGTCATCAGTAACTGAACTTAGTTGGCCACAGGGACTCAAGCACATATTCCCATATGCCAGAGGCTGCTGACTATCAATGAGGATCGATGATGGTATGGTGGGGAGTTTATACCCTCATGAACATAGTGTAGAATAGTGGTATAACAATATAAATAAATAAATAAAGCATAACTTATAACTAGAACCATAATAATGAATCATCAAAATAAAATAAATAAGAAGAAATATAATTGATATCATATAAAAAAAAGGATTTCATGTCACTACACTATACAAAAAGGGACTACATGGAAGGAGAGAAGCAGACATATATAACATGCTATACAAAAAGAAAAAAGACTAAAAGTTATATCCAAAAGTATCATGAGTATAGGATCAGTACTATACCACCCTACTCTATCCTAGTAGATTAAATCATGCATCAAAAGTTAGATGCTTCCCTTTATACCTACCTACATCCATAAGGTCTGGTCATGTACCAATTAGCAGCCTGAATAGGGTATGAAATATACTCAATAGGCCACCACCAACAGTGTCCAGAACTATCCAGTATGTGTATATAAAAAAATTAGTGTAAAGGTAATAAACAAACAAAAACAATAAATAAATAAAACAAATTGGTATGAGTTCCTCATGGGACACCCGATTGACACTATCGGCTTTAGATTATGCTATAATGTCTCTGAACAGATGATACCATGTATATATATATATAATGTACGTCTAATTATATATATATAATATGTATGTATATATATACATCATATATATAAGAACATATATGTGTATATATATATGTAATATCAATTGTTACTAAAGGTGTATACCCAAGGCATCCATACATAATTATTAGGGGTTTCATAATTCTCATGGAATATGTTCCTAGAAGAGATATATAATTTGGTTGTCATGAATGTAAATCATATACTGACTCTTAGTATGTTTTTTGACTTTTAAGACACATATTTTAATTTAATTACTTTGAATCCTAAGCCTTCTTGAGGGGTTTCATAAATAAGAAACCCGGATATCACTCTAGGGGTGTTATAAGAATGCATCACCATTGGAGTCCATCCAATACATTCCATACAAGAAACCCAAATATCACTCAAAGAAAAGTATGAATCAATAACCCAATGATATCACCCATGGTTTTCCACATAGGGAACTAAGTATCACTTGTGGCATGGTATAACATCATTTCCCACTAAGAGAATATAAGGAAATCCACTAGGGAACAAAGTATCACTCAAGGTTAATATCAACGCATCCAACTAGTGATATTATCAATTGTTTTATACGAATAACCCATGTATAACTCTTAGAATGTTCCAATTCATTTATAAACTTCAAATAACAATTCTCTAAGATCCCATCTAAGGTTCCAATCTGGAACCCTCATATCTCCCTTAATATGTCATGTAGGATGGTCATGGGTAGTATTAAACCCATGCCATTTTAACAATTTATTTTATTCCCCTTGGGTGGTTTATTTCATGTGGGTGATTCAAGATATAACAATAAGATCATGGGCCCATACACATGGCCTACCATTTTTCATTGGTTCAACTAAAATTATGTATCATTTTCAAGGTCCAACTGAAAGAAACATAAGGGGTTGTTCAATTCAATTTCTAGGCATAAGTATCATGTCCAATAAAATCCAAGATCCCTAACATGTGGTTTATTTTGAGGTTTTCATCCTTTGATATTAATTTTTGGGTTTCTAGGAATACTATAATCATGGCACTATCAGTTCATTTAATTAATTTTATAATTGGGAGGCATCCCACAAAAGATCTGGTGTGCAGAATAATAACATACGATCAATGAATAAAGAATTTAGGAGAAATGAACTAGACCACATACCTTATCTAGGTAGAAATCCAGTTCTATGTTTCCTTCCTTTAATATGAAATGAAATGGGTGAAGTCAACGAAATAGAAAAATGACCTAAAAATAGGGAATATTATCTCATCTAGAAATAACACTCTTGAGGGTGAGATAAAATGAGAAAAGGAGGTAAAGCATAAGAGTGCTTACTGATATGCATCCAATTTGATAGAAGATAGTGTAATTAGATCTCAGATGAAAAAGAAGGCTCAAAGCCCAAGGAGAGGGCAAGAAGGAGCTCTACACATGGATGGGTGCTGGAGAAAAATAAAGGGAGAAGAGGTATTTTTTTAGGGAAAAATGTAAAAATAGTCATTTTACCCAAATTTTATTAGTGTGCATGGTTTTTCAAACCATGTCCCTAACCACATGCCTTTATTGGTTATTTGGTACTAATTGTGTGGGTTGAGTGTATGGTTTTGGAAAATTTGTAACCCCCTTCAGTTCACTATAACACCTAACATAGCTATGTGGGATGAGAGGTTCAATTTAATCAAACTGTGTGCCTTTGTAGACTTTACTATAGTACCCCACTAGGTTGAGTTGCACAATTATCACTAACCATTTCCTAACCATGTGATTATTTCTTCCTTTCCAAAATTTGGTTCTCTAAGCTCTAAATGATCCCTTCATTCTCCCAAATCAGTCCTTGGCCTCATAATAACATTTACATTATAATAAAAGAGGCATGAATGGAAATTTAACTTACTTATACCTATTGGAAAAAAATGGTATGTTTCAAGATCCACTCCATAAAAGAACTCATACTCATGTTTCCCTTCTGGGGAGGTAGAACATAATCCAAGAAAAATTATGACCACTGAGCACATACACATGCCTCTCTTTCTCAAGTCTTATCATGTGCCCAGCCATGTTTTCATAGCACCCATACTAGATAATCCTACCAACCTTGTAAGTATTTTATGCTCCGATCAATGTTATGGGCGGGATACTTCTCAAAATAAGCACCGACCTCCAACTCAACGTCATCAGGATGAAAAAAATGAGACAAGTCTGAATAGTTACAATGAAGCTATGAAACATGGAAGATTTCATGCATGGACCGGTACCTCTGAGATAACTACACTTGATAGGCTATCAGCTTGACTCACACCAAAATATCAAAGGTACCCACAGACATTAGTATTAGATCCTGTTTCACCTGAACCTTTAATTCCCCAATCCAGTTGATGAAACACATAATAAGACTCAATCCCCAACCTCAAACTCTAGAGGTCATTGATAGTGATTTTTATAACACTTTTTCCTATACTAAGCTATATCTTTACACTTTCTAATAATATATACCTACTCTGATCTCTCCTTAAAGAGACTAGGTTCCAGTAGTGCTGCCTCACCTGCCTTTCACTATCATAAGGGTAAACTACATGATCTACCGTATAAGGCCACATATGAATCCATTTGTATAGTTGCATGAAATTTGTTATTATAGTAATATTTGGTGAGTGGTATTTATTTATCCCAATAAACACTTAAATAGAGGATCATTCCTGGAGCATGTTCTCTAACACCTATATAGTATGTTCAAAATGACCATCAGTCTGGGGGTGAAAGGTTTTTCTTAGAAGCACCTATGTACCAAATTCCTTCTACAACCCCTTCCAGAATTGTGAGGTAAACTGAGAATCTCTATAAAATATGATAGAGTGTAGAACACCATGACGAAATATGATCTCATGAAAAAATATCATTACAAGATCATCTATTGGAAATCTCTCCTTGATAGGTAAAAAGTGAGTGTCCGTTGTTAGTCAGTTAATTATCACCAATACTGCATCACTTCCTTGAGGGGATTTCAGTAATCTGGTCACAAAATCAATAGTGACATCACCCCATTTCCATTCTAGAATAAATTGTGGCTATAAAATTCAATCCAGCCATTGGTTCTTCACCTTAACCTACTGAAAGGTAGAACACCATGTAATAAAGACTGTAATATATCTCTTCATACCTGACCACCAATACTGGTGGGGTATATCAATGTATATCTTGTTGAGTCCAGGGTTCACTACCCAAATAGATTCATGAGACTCTCACATCAACTCTTTATATATATATTTGTTGGCACTAAGACATTCCCATGAACGTGAATGATCTCATCCCTATCAATGACACCTCCAGGTAGTGAATCCTCACCTAAAACCCTCTCCTATAGGACCAATCCATCACAATCAGAAATATATCCCATCATTAATCAGTTGAGAAGATATGTTTTCACAACCAAATCTGCTAAAATAGCCTACCCATGATATGGTGAAACCTCTAGATGAATCTTAGAAAAAAAGGTAATAAACTTCCACTCACTACTGACATCTAGAACTACCTATTTCTGAGTATTCCAATATAGAGCATTAACAATGACATTTTATTTCATTGGAATATAATCTCTCTCAAATCTAAACGACTATTGGTATTCAACCCACCTTCTCTACCTGGTATTTAATTCATGCTATTTAAATATATATTTTAGGATTTTGTAGAACATATGCACCATAAACCTCTCTACTAGTAGATAATGCCTCTAACAATGAAAGGCATATAGCACAACTATCAACTCGAGATCATGTGTTGTGTAATTATGCTAATGAGGACTCAACTTACGAGACCTGTATTCCATGAATCAATCTCCATGTATCATAATTTCTCATAAACCGATACTTGTCGAATCAAAATAAACTATATAGATTATTCCTAGATCTAGAAGAAACAATATTGGAGCTAAATTCAATATTTTTTTAGCTCTTAAAAGGATCTCTCGCATACTTCATTGCATGTAAACTTGACCACTTTCATGGAAAAGACTATAATATGTACTATTAGCTATGAAAAATCCAGAATGAAATGCTTGTAATAGCTAGCCATCCCCAAGAAAGTTTTTATTTCAAAAAACATTCATAGGTTACTCCTAAGAAACCATGACACTCACCTTCTCTAGATCCACATATACTTCTGATTCCGATATAATGTGACCTAGTACGTTCAAATTATAAATCCAAAAGTTGAATTCAGTTTCCTTATCATGTAGCTTGTGCTATCTTAGTGTATTCATCATGTTCTAATTATTTTTTTGAATGATCATATGAAGTACAATAATACACAAATATGTCATCCATGAAGACTACCAAAAATGAATCAAGATACTGGTGGAAAACCTAATTCATTAGAGCAATGAGTATTGGAGGTATGTTATTGAGACTGAATGACATGAAAAAATACTCATACAATCCATATATAATAAGAAATGTCATACATGGTTTGTTTGAAAATATCACATGCACCTGGTGATAGCCTGACCTCAAGTCCATATTTGAGAATACTCGAGATCCATGGAGCTAGTCGAATAGGTCATCTATACACATTAGTGGATACCAGTTCTTAACCATAGTCTAGTTCAAATGTTGATAATAGTCCCAAATACAAAGGGTACTATCAACCTTTTTGGAGAAAAGGATAGGTGAACCCCATGGTTAAGTGCTGAGTCGTAAGAAAATCTAATATTCCAAATCTTCTAGCTACTTATTAACTTATTGAAGCATAATGGGTTCCACCCTGTATGGAGGAATGTAAATAATTTTTACTCAAACAATTATATAAATAGTGAACTCCACCTATCTCACAAGAGGTAACCCAGAAAATTTGGGAAGGAAGATTTCCTTGAAATGATCAAAAATAAGAAGAAAATATATACATAATGTTCCTTGATTCCTCATACAAAGACTAAACATCTAGGTAGTCACTCCACACAGCCCATGATTCATTGGTCCGACACAACATTCATAGACATCCTATTCACCCTTGTGAATATAAATACCACCCTCTGGTTATGTGAAATACACCCTTTTGTGATAGAAATCAACATGATCATATTATGATAATAAAAAATCAATTCTCAGAATGATTTCAAAACATTTCATCTTGAATAAAAAAAGATCCATATAAAAGGATAACCACCAAAATCCAGGTGGAAATTCCAAAATTAGTTTATTATCCCTGATCATATTCCCAATGGTGTCTTGAGAGTCATTACACCACATAATTACTCCATCTCTAGGCCCATACTTTCCATAATTTCCATAGATATAATAAAATGTGAAGAAACTATGTCAAACAAGATAAATATCAAAGTAGACGCTACTAGAATAGTAACTCAAATTGTTGAAAGCCTGTGAATATTCCCCTCAGGAGTAGAATACACTACATAGATATGGCCAGATCTGTAGCCCTGAGATACAACTTGACTACCTTGGGTAGGTCTGGTCTGGTAACACCATATATCTAAAGCTTGGATACTATGGACATGTCTACCTCCTTGTCCTAATGAGTTGGTAGTAGACCAAATCCATTCCTGACAGAGGGCTACTAGTACTACACCTGAATATAGAGTCATCATTGATCCATCCTTAGTAGTCACTAAGGGGAATGTTCAGTATAAACATTGAAGGTTCCCCATGTTTCCATAATCTCGGAACTCAATTGGATACTACATATACTAGGGATTTTTATGGACTTCCATTCCAAACTAGTGATACACTACAAAACTGCTAGTGAGTTTTATACGATTGGTTCTTCCCCTGCGAGCAAACTCAAAGCGATGTTTCCTGCTTCTAGAAAAACAACCTCCCAGTCTTGATGCTGAACCACTCTGGCCCATACCGCCAGCTACCCTCAGGTTTCTCTTTTGATGAGGACATTGTTCTCTATCTATAAAACAATGGTCTACCAAAATACATTCACCTATGATCATGTGTTGTATGTAAGACCATCCTCAAGATGTCTCACTACTATCAACTATTACCAGCCTATGTTAGTGAGAAATTATAAAGCATGGTAAAATGAGATGAATACTCCATCATAGACATACCACTATATTATTTTTACATAAATTCTCTAGTGTGGTCTAATATTAGAATATGAGGGAATAATTTTTCATATAAGGAAACTCGAAAGTCCACCCAAACCATACACCAATGATGATCATCATAGGTGATAAAATCCACCATCTCTTAGAAAAATCATGGATAAAAAAATGTCATGATCTTGACCCTCCTCTTTGGAGGTTCCTCCAAATGCTCGAGGATAGATAACATGGTCTTTATCCATGAATCCTAAACCTATGGGACAACATACCCTAAGAATGTAGGCGGATGTTGCTGCTGTAATTCTTTTGTAAACTCTACCATAGTAGGGGTGGTCCGAGGAGCTCCCTATACACACTACATAAATCATAGGAAGCTCTCTCATAACTGAGCATCTATTCCCAGATTAATAATAGAATGAGGTGCCTCATGTGGCACTATAGGAGGAAATACTGGGGGCACAAGGCCCCTCACCTCCAGATCCTGATCGGCATAGCCCTCCTCGTGCAGGACTTGAGGACGTTGTAGTGGAATAGCTCTATAATTATTAAATTCATGCCTTAGAGAATATTTAACATATATAGGATCATAGGTAACAAAATTAGACATGAACACTCATCCTTATAAAATTCAAACCTCTGTACCTCCTCCTAAATCAAGTTCCAGATGATAAGAAAGATCTTAAAGGTATCAAGAGATAATGCATACTCCCTATTACTTTTTTTTGGGTCAGGGTCAAGGTCTCACACTACATAGTATAGGTTGTTATATAAACAATTTCTATTTCAATGTATAGATGAAAATACCTTTTAGTTTGAAATTGGATTCCTCATTTAATATAAACCATTTCATTTAAGAATTAAATTTCATTTTATTTTTTACATGTTTATATATAAATATATATCACAATCTAGTTATATGAGTCACCATTCCGATGTTATAAATGCATAATCTTTATAAGTTGCAATTTTCACATCATGTAACTACAACCTGACCCTTACATCCAACATTTGGATGTAACTTGTCATACTAAATGATCTGATTAGGTGAAATACCATTCCAAATTTATAGAAGTAAATGGTTCATAAATTAAATTTGGCATTAATGTAATCAAAATAATCTAACATTTCATCCCATGGGACCAGTGTTCCATGGATCAACATGAAATAATTGGATAATTAAGGTGCCACTTTCAAGGTATATGAGAAAAAAACATTCAGGTTGATGTAGACACTTTAATAAATCTTATTATTCCATCCTTGCTAGAAAAAGTAGCACATATCCAAATATAACTGTCAAGGAACCAGTAATATACTATAAGAAATGATCCTAATAATATTGATATGGAATGACATATTTATGATAAATAAGTCCTCATGTGCATATTATTATGCATGAAATAACACCTCCTTACAATACTCAACCAAGTAAGGGGAAATTAATAATATTATGAATAAAAATAATAGTATAAAAATCATGTGTGTCAACTAACAGTGGAATCAATTCAAATGTAATAAGAAAAACCAAAACAATAATTCCCTTCCTAGGTAATTTGGATTTTCTTTGTATATGGGTTAGCTACTCTTTGACACAGTATCATGGCCAAATCCCAATATGTTCCTAGTATCATATTTACCAACCCAAAATACTATGAAAAATGGAAAATAGGGATCTGATAGAATTTTCCATGACTTGACCATCCACATGACATAAACCTAGTTATATAACCCCATAGGTCTCTTATAATACCTCAGATAACTTCCCATCACACTACATGATATTATTTACTAGGGTCACTTATGTTACTAATAACTATACCCATAAGAAAACACATGTTCTTTTAGTGTGTGTTTTCCTCACTCACCCACACCTTGAGAAACTACCTAGATGGCCACCCATCCTTATCACTACTCTAGGAAAAAAATCATAACTATAGAGTTCTAATAAGGTAGGATTCCAAAAATAATGGTTCACCTAGCTGACATTGTTATTAACATTTATCCTTTTATGTCACACTTTTTAAGGGTGTTACATTCCCTACCTATTTACAGAACCACACCCTCATTGTGGAACTTGAATATTAATCCCCATCTGTTTCTAGGCACTTCAGGCAGTGTATTGGATCTAATACCTTTTGTAACATCCTAGACCCAATTCCATCATCAGTAACCAAACTCAATTAGCCAAAATTCTTCAATTGTTCCCCCTATATGCTAGAGGCTATTAATTAATAGTGATGGTCAATGATGGCATTCCATGGAGACTATACTCCACTACTAGAAAACTAACCTTTACCAATGGTTTGGAACCGTTGGTATAGGCCTCCAAACCGTTGGTATAGCCTATAACAACGGTTTGGAGAACCATATCCAAGTAAGCCGTTGGGATAGGTCTATACCAATGGTTTTCCAAAAACCGTTGGTATAGATAATATGAAATCTATACCAACGGTAATGGAACTGTTGGTATATAAATTCCAAAAATAAAACATCCGCTGGGATTTGATCCCAGGACCCCTCGTTTATAATTAAACGACTCAACCACTAACCTAACATGACTTTTGTGGTCATAATTACATAAATATATATATGTATCCTCATAAATAGTTTAAATTTTGATTTATAAAATGTTCTCGGTACGAAGGTCCGATAAAAAATGAAAGTACCTATACCAACGGTTGTTAAAACCGTTGGTATAGACATATACCAAAGGTTGTTAAAACCATTGGTATAGACCTATACCAACGGTTTTAACAACCATCGGTATAGGTATTTGGTTGTGATTTTCATTCTGTGAAGGATGTTGAATTTTGGCCCACTTTTCCCAACGGTTTGGCCAAACCGTTGGGAAAGGTAGACCTATCCCAACGGTTTGGCCAAACCGTTGGGAAAAGTGGCATATTTGGGGACCTTTCCCAATGGTTTGTCCAAACCGTTGGGAAAATTTGTATATTTGGGGACTTTTCCCAACGGTTTGGCCAAACTGTTGGTATAGAAGCATTGGGAAAGATTTAATTTCCAGTAGTGCTCTCATGATCAGAGTATAAAACAGTGGTATAATGTTTTAAATAAATAGAAGAATCATAAAATATAAATAGAATCATAATAATGAATCATCTAGATAAAATTAATAGGAAGAAATATAACTGATATCATATAAAAAAGGATGTCATGTTTGTATGCTATTCAAAAAGGGACAACATGGAAGCAGAGTAGCAAGGATATGCAACATGCTATATAAAAAAAGATAAAAAATATATCCACTAGAATTATGAGAATAGGATTAGTACTCTACTCCCATAATCCACCATAGTGTATTAAATTATGTATCAAAATCCAGATGCTTCCCTTTGTGCCTACCAGCATCCATAAGGTCTATTCGGGTACCAATCAGTTGATCAAATAGGGTGTGTGATATACTTAAAAGGCCACCACAAATGGTGAATTGAAAAAAAAAATCTTTTTTCATATAAAATGAGAAGTGTAAGGGTAATAAACATTTCATAATAGTAAATGAAATGAAACGCATCGACCTAGGTTCCTCATGGGACACCCGACTAACACTACCTGCTTCAGACTAATCTGGAATGTCTTTGAACATACATTACCCTGTATGTATATATATATATATATATAATATGTATGTATTTATAAATAATATATATGTGTATATATACATATCATATACATAGTAATATATATACATAATATAAGCTAGGACATGAGTTTTATACCTAAGGAATGTATACATAATTATTAGGGGTTACATAATTCTAATGGAATACGTGTCTGTAAGGGATGTATAACTATGTCTTCCTTGAGGTAAAGCAAAGACTAAATCCAAGTATATTATTTTACTTTGAAAATGTGTCAGTTAATTTAATTATTTTTCATCCTAATCCCATACAAGGCATTCTATAAAAAAAAGGAACCCATGTATTACTCTAATTAGGCTATAAAAACCCATCCGGATAGGAGTCCGTCCAATGAGTTACATAAAAGGAAACTTGGTATCACTCCTGAAATAGTATAAATAAATATCCAGATGATCTCATATATGTTATACCACAAAGGGAACCAAGTATCACTTGTGTAATGGTATAATAGAATTTACCACTAATCCCATTCAAGGTAATTCAGTAGGGAACTAGGTATCAATCATGGGTAATATCAAGCCTTCTACATAGTGATCCCATATATGGTGTGCTATGAAGAACTCATGTATCACTTATAGCATTTTCTTATTCATTTATAAACATCAAATGAAAATTCTCAATGATCTCACCCAAGGTGTTCCAAATCAGAACCTTCATATCTCCCTCAGCTTTTCATGTAGAATGGTCTTGGATATTATTATACCCACACCATTTTAACAATTCATTTTATTCCCATTGGATAGTCCATTTCATAGGGGTGATTCAAGCTATAATAAAAAGTGCATGGTCTCATACACATGGAATTAAAATTTTCATTAGTTTTACTCAAATTATGTTTTATTTACAAGGTCCAACTAAACATGCCATAATGGGTTGTTTAATTCAACTTCAAGGAATAAGGATAACAAAAGTCAAAAGAAATGCACCCTAATGGGTGGTTTGAATCAATGTTACCATAATCTTAAGTTGATTTGTGGATTTATAGGACTACTCTAAGCATTACACTATCAATCCGTTAAATTAATTTGACATTTGGGTGCCATCACTTGGAAGGTCTAGTGAAAAACACAACAATACATGATAAAAGCATTGACACTTTAGGGGAAAATAACTTGACTAAATATCTTTTCTTGTTAAAACTCTCCTCATCTATTGTTGTCCTTTAATT
Organism: Viscum album; assembly: GCA_963277665.1. NCBI lineage: Eukaryota > Viridiplantae > Streptophyta > Magnoliopsida > Santalales > Viscaceae > Viscum > Viscum album. Next base: position 174,652,616 of record OY728148.1, read on the forward strand.
CAATTTGAAATTGTAGAAATTGATGAAACAAAAAAATTCCCTTAAAATATGGAATATTATATTTCTTAGAAATAACACTCTTAAGGGAAAGATAAATTGATAATGGGAGGTAATAAATCAAATATATTATTGGTATAATTATAATATGATAGACTGTGGTGGAATCATAGATCATAAGAAGACATAGGATTAAAGCCTAAAGAGGGAAGACGAATATGATCCTTACATGGCTGGATGTCAGAGAAAAATAATGGGAGAAGAGGTATATTTGGTTTTAAAGGAAAAAAGTAAAATTAGCCATTTTACTCAACTTTTAATGGGGTGCACGGTTTGTACGCATGGCTTTCCAAGCCTCACACCAAATTTTTCACCTATATTAGTAAACTTGAATTAAGTGTGAGGGTTGGGTGCATGATTAGGGAAAACCATGAGACCCCCTTCGCTTAATTACAACACCCTGTATAGTCGTGAATCCTGAGGGGCATGGTTCAAAAAAATTATGTGTCCCTCTATAGTTTACTGCATCATCTTATATGGTTGATTCATAGAGTTAGAACTAATCATGTGCTAACCATGTAGATTAATCTGCATTTCCAAAATTTGGAGCTTTTGGCTTCGAATGATCCCTAGACACTCCCAAACTACCCATTTTCCTACAAATAAAATTTCAAATATAAAAAAATTTATTTGACCATAAAATTAAGGTATTTTCACCTCCTGGAAAATTCAAAACGTTACATCTATGTCACATGACCGTTAGTTCAATATCCTCATGATTTTTTATGGTATTTGTCTTTATGGTGTGGATATTAGATATTCTATTCAATCATATTCTATGGTTCAAGTATTCTTTGTATGAGGAAAACTCTATGAAATTGTTTCCTTGAGTGATGATTGAAAACGTTGTGGTTAAATAATTCACCATATGATATTATTAATAAAAAGAAATTAAGAGTCTTGAATGGAAGTTTGGAAAATACCTTCAATTTTAAATATGGTAGAATGTAAAATAAAATATTGAATATGTTTTATTCATGAATGGGGATTGGAATAAATATATCATATTTTAATACTGAATGTTTTATCTCCCCAGTCACTATTAATCAATGTGGTCTAAGTAGTGTTTTCTCTTACTACTGGTCATGTTTTAAATAACTAATAAATTGTTTATCAACCGTTATTTAAACCTCCATGAATTCCATGGTTATAATTCATTTATATAGGGTTTTTATATTTTATGGATGGTTATTATATGGGTCATTTTTAGGTACTCAGCGGAAGTTTTATTTTCATTGGTGGCAATTTTTTTTTGAAAAAAATGGAAGAAATTAATATAACAGCCACTAAATAATTTAGTATTGGTTTACCTTCCTAGAGGAAAAAATAACTAAAACCACATTAACTACCTCTAGAATAATTAATGATAGTTATATTTAACATTAGTTATTAAAAACTTCTTCCAGACATAAAATTTTAAAAAAATTAAAAAAATTAATAAAAAATAACATGCATATAAAAAAAACCAATCATATAATAAAACCAATCATAAATATACAATAAACATATCATACATCCATACATACATACATCCACAAATCCACACATCCACAGTCATAAATATAGAACCATTGGTTAACCGTAAACTCATTATTAACACACACAAAAATATATATAGTTAAAATATGTCTAATATCTACCATCAACCCGTGAAAAATATGTTCATCCCACCAACTCTAATACATCAAAATAACTCCATAGATAGAGTCATCATATAAAAATTGACCACATCATGTCATCAAATGGAACAAAAAAATAAAAATCAGAACTGATCATAATAAATAAGAATTATAATAGAATCATTGATAATATTTAACCATACCAAAAATATATGATCCATTACAATTGCCTTTTAAAGAGTGTCTTGTATTAGAATAATCAACCTCTAACCTACTTCTGATAGGGGTCACCTTTAATAATAACAATAACATTTAAGAATAAAATACAATTTTTTTGCACAGAATATATTCATTGATTAATTTTTTTTAATATTTTTTAAAACCAACAGATGAAAATAATTTTAACATAAAACAAATAATATATCTTCTAAAACACTTTGAAAATATAAACATACTCATTTAACATATTATTCATCACTCATAACATAAGAGGGAAATGTGTATGATAATCAAATCAATTTCTAAACTAACATGTGGTGTGATTTAAATTAATCAATAAATAAATTTTGAAGGATTTGACATGAAAGCATTTCATATATTTCAAAAATAATTCAACGGTGGTTGTCTCATGATTTCAGGTCAATATAAGGATATTTTATATGGGTTTTACATTAAAAGTATGTTTTAGTGTTTTAAAACACTAAAAATATGTTTACAACCATCCTGGAAAACATGCAACTTAGATTTATGTGACATGATTTTCTAAATTTGGAAAATAAATCTACATCATTTTCTTATGACTTCACGGTTATCTGATGTTTTTTTCTTGGTTTTGACCCCCTAAAACACATTTTTAAAGACTTTGATATCTTCTAAAAGTAATTATTGAGTCATTCAGAGCAAAAAACACATCATATGGACTTTTCTACTTTCACACATCACAAATAATTCAATAGTTATTTCCCCATGATTTCAGGTAAATCAATAGTCGTGTACTTTGGTTTTGATCATTACATGCATGTTTTAGTGATTTAAAACACTAAAAAATGTTTACAATAATCCTTGGTCAATCATAAATCATATTAACAGGGAGTTAGATACAACATTTCACAAATAAATATATAGTCATTTTCATTTGATTTCAGGGGAATCTAACACAATTTTCATGGTTTTGACCCCCTAACGCACATTTTTAAAAAAATTGGTATATTTTAAAACATCTTATTGATTCATTCTGAGCACACCATATGTCATATGATCATGTTGTCTACTTATACACATAGAAAATAGTTCATCCATATTCTTCCCCTGATTTCACAATAATATGAGTTTTTCCTATGGTTTTGACTATCAAAAGCACGTTTTAGTGTTTTAAAGCATTAAAAATATGTTTACAGGCATCCTTGGTAAACATAACTCAGATTGATGTGAATTCACTTCTTATCTTTTCAAAAACCATATATGGTCATTATTCTATTATTTCATTGCCATCAATGTCATTTTCTAGATTTTGACCTGCTGATGAATATTTTAAAAGACCGAGAAATCATTAAAATCTATTTATTGAGTCATTTCAAGAACACCACACATTAGATGGACAATTTGTAAAATAATACACTACAAAAATAATTAAACCATGGTTGTTCCATGATTTCACACTGATATAAGGTCTTTTTTCATGGTTTTTACTATTAAACTCATGTTTAAGTGTTTTAAAATACTAAAAACACATTTATGGAAATCCTAGGAAAACCATAACTTTGATTGATGGGGTGGATGTTACTATATTTTAGAAATCAATTTTTAATCATGTTCTAATTATTTTATGCTAATATAATTTCATTTTCTTTCTTTTGACCCTATGTTGTATGTTTTTAAGGACTTTATATATTTTAACCTTCTTATTGAGTTATTCTAAGAACACCGCACATCGGATGGGCGTGTTCTCTACTAATACACAAAAAAATAATTAAAAAAAATTGTTTTTTCGTGATTTTAAATCAACTTTATGTCATTATATATGTGTTTACAATTACACACGTGTTTTAATGTGTTAAAACACTAAAACACATTTATGAGAATCTTGGAAAAACTATAACTCATATTAATGTGGAATAAATTTACATATTTTAAAAGTTAATCAATGATAATGGTATTATGATTTCATAGTCATATGATGTTTTTTATTGGTTTTTACTCCATGGTTCATGTTTTGAAAGAATTTAATATCTTTTAAAACTGCATATTGAGTCATTTTTAGTAGACCACGTGTAAGATGGATGGGGTTTGTTCTCATATACATCACTCACAATTCAATCACAGTTTTACCATGTTTTCACATCAATATAAGGTTTTTTCTATGATTTTGACCATTACACGCATGTTTTTGTGTTTTAAAACACTTAAAAATGATTTTACGGGCATCAGGAGATTGAAAATCAATTGAATGTCATTATCCAATGATTTCATGGAAATTCAACACCATTTTTTTTGTTTTGACCCCAAATGCATGTTTTTAAAAAATTTGATAGCTTTTAAAACTTCTAATTGACTCACTCTAAGAACACCATAAATCAAATGGATGTGTTGCCTACTCGTACACATAAAAAATAATTGAATGGTTATTTTCCTATGATTCTGTGTCAATATAAGAAATAATCCTATGGGTTTAACCATTACACACACGTTTTAGAGTTTTGAAACATGTAACATGTGTTTACAAGCATTCTAGGAAAAACATAACTTGGATTGACATGGTGTCAGGCCCTATATTTCAAAAAATCAATCAAAAGAATATGTCATATGATTTCATGAGATTGTTTTCTTTGTTTTACACCCGGAAAAATATTTGTAAATACATTGATATCTTTTAAAACTTCTTATTGTGTCATTATGAGCACACCGTACATTATATTGAATCATTTATACTCATACATAGCACTAATAATTCAACAACATTTCCCCCATGATTCCGCATCAATCCTAGGTTATTTCTTTTGGTTTTGAACATTATATGCACATTTTAGTGTTTTAAAAAACAAAAAAATGGTTTATAAGAATCCCAAGAAAACTATAAATCAAGTTTATGTGGAGTTGGTTTCTACATTTCAGAAATAAATTAACAGGAATTGTCTTATGATTTCACAACCATCCAACACTATTTGTTTGGTTTTGACCTTATGATGCACGTATTTAAATATTTTTATATATTACAAAATTTCTTATTGAGTCATTCTGAGAACACCGCATGTCATATGGATGTGTTTTCAACTAGTACAAATAAAAAATAAATCAAAAGAAGTTTTACAAAAATTTCACATCAATATGAGGGGTTTTCCAATAGTTTTGATCGTTTCACACACACTTTAATGTTTTAAAACACTAAAAATGAATTTACCGGAATCTCTAGAAAATAATTACAAAAATTGATGGTAATTTGGTTCCTAAATTTCAAAAATAAATAGATGGTAATTTTTCTATGATTTAATATCTATCTGATGTCATTTTCTTGGTTTTAACCCCATGATGCACATTTTAAAGTCTTTGATATCTTTTAAAATTGATTTTTAAGTCGTTATGAATACAACACATGTTATATGGACATGTTTTATAATAATACACATTAATAATTATTTAACTTTTATTTTCACAGGATTCCACATCAATCTATGTTTGTTTCCTATATTTGTTGACCATTATATGTAGGTTTTAGTGATTTAAAACACTAAAAACGCCATTACGATCATCGTCGGAAAACCATAACTCAGAATGATGTGACATAAGTTACTAAATTTAAAAAATAAATATATGGTCATTTTATAATGATTTATAATCCATATGTTTCTATTTTTTTGTTTGACCATGTGACACTTGTTTTTAAAAACATTGATATCATTTCAAATTGTCTATTGTGTCACGGATTGAGTTTGGAATTTACCTCTGCGGGATGAGATATAAGATTTAATTTTTTATGGATCATTCTTATCATCTTCTAAAATAATGAAACTATGTCATTTTACATTTTCAACCACCATTAATCCTTCATTTTCCTATAAGAGTCACGTTTTTGAACTTTTTCTTCCAACCCTGCAATTTATCTCTATGCTTCCAAATCAACAACACTTCTTGAAACCCCAATAGGTATGTGAGAAAACGATGATAATAAAATACCATATATAGCTAATAGAGTAGGCCCAAAACCCATCCCTCTTACATTCTAGATATACACCTTCCCTAAAACAATTGCAACTACATCATTCTTGGAAACTGATGATGATTGTGAAGGGTTCACTTTCGAGGATTTGTGAATTTTATCCTGTTAATAAAACAATATTGAAAATATTTTTTAAAATTATTATAACTTTATAATATTATATAATTAATAAATTTTTCATTACTATTTAATGTTATTTCATTACTATAAATTCATAATAATTAAAATTTATATATAAAAATAAACATGACTTAAACCATATTAATTGGGGTAGGATACAGGGATAATACAATGGCAATATATCTAATTGGAACAATTTGATCCATGTAGTTGACCCCATTTTATTATGTTTAAGGATTATTTGTTGTTGTAATTTATTTTTCAATTTTATGTTTTTACAGTAATGAAATTACATTAAATAATTATAAAAATACTTACTCCAACCTCCCTAGTATTTTCATTCACAAAACAACCATCGAATTTTCTATGTGATTTAAGAAACATCTCTGTCTGACCAACTAAGTGACCAAATTCATTATTCATTATAAAAAATATACAACTTATAAAAGAATCCTTTAGTTATAATAAAATAATATAAATAAAAATGGGTAAAATACAACCAAAATTGTTTTTTTATAGAAAAACTCCATGACCCAGTGATATGATGAATTAATAATTTTTTATGATTTTTTAGATAATCCCTACAAAAATTAGAAATATTATTAAAAAGTATAATTTTATTATGTTTATGTTATTAACATACTATAAAATATCCAATTACCTTATGAGATATATCTCTGTTAATATCAAAAAACACATTCCACTGCACATGAGACATGCCTTCAGGAACTGTCTCATACATTTATTATGAGATCAGAGATCTTTAATTAAAATCAATCCATAATCTCCATTTAATGCCTCTCTATTTTTTGCCCAATTTTTTCAGTGTATATAGGCGTGAAATGGAGCAACGGACATCAAAATAAAAAAACATCTATAAATAATGAACATAACACTTTATTAGTCTATTAATAACTTTAATCCGACCTTTAAAATTAGTTTCCAATGAATATTAAATTAATATTAACATTACTTGGTTATCAAACACTCCATTTTTTTCAAGATGTTGGAATATTCCTCTAATCATTATAATTAATGGGAAAGCTAATCATCTTCCAAAACATCCACCCATGAATCCATAGATTCTAGAAGCATCACCAATATGAACCCCAAAATCATAAAATGGGATGATAATTTTCAAGTATTTTATGTCCCATATATATAATGGGTTCATATTTATATGTCATATGTTGTTATCTTTATTTGGTTGAGGCATTCATTAAACAATTAATAAAATATATCATTTTTATACAATGAAATTCATACTAGTAATGGTAACTCACCAATATCCCCTAGATAGAGGGGTTCATAGTTGTTTTATTGATGGGAGTTTATTAGATGACCAGTTACTAACATCATCTGGGGAAGCTTTTGGATCATTATAAATCTTCGGCACAACAGAATCAGTTAGATCCACTAAAGATGGCGGTAGTGGTGTTGTGCACCAAGATGTTCATCAACTAGGATCTCAATTTTTTTTGTTCTTTGAATTCCTGAAATTCAAATGGTTTAAAATATATTTCGTATTTAAAAAATTATAAGTACCATATTTTTACAAAAAAGGAATAAACTGAACAATGTATATATGTAAAAAACAGTTATAAATGAGAAATCCTAATACAGTTTCATTAACAGTTTAAAAATTCAGTTATCTTCATCTTCATTTTATTCAATATTATCAACCAATATTGTGATGATTTCTTCATTTTTACCCTCTGTTGTAAGTAAAATTGTTTAAATATTGTATATATAAAACTACTGAATGTTTTGTGGTTGATCACTTTCACTATCAAAAAGTAACAATTGAAATTCATCACCCATATCATACATGTATTTCTATTTTATGTGTACAAAAACACTCCATCATTTATGTATTTAATAATCTACATAATAAAACATATTCTCCAGTGAATCCTAGATAAATGGATCATGCTCTATACCCTCACCAGTATATATCAAGAAATAGAATTTGGTTTAAGTAAAATTTGATGAATCTTTCGTTATGCCCCTATCAATGTTGAACCACTTGAATTAGAATAATATATCTAAACATTGATCATTATAGTTTAATTTGATCATATAAATCATATTTTTAATGTATCACACCTCTATAAGTGTAAATACATGACTATTTTTCATTTTCAAGCCTTCTTCATGATAACTTTTATGAAACATGAAACCGTAAATATTATAGGAATCAAATCTCCTAGCCAACTAAGAGGACCTCATGTCATAACTCCAAATAAATTTACATTTTATCTATATTCTAAAAATTCATTATCTAGAAAATAATATAAAAGGTTATAATTTAAAAATAGAATAAATAAATACACATTAATAATATGAATATGAGTATATACTTATACGATAGGTGAAATAGTCAATAATATCCTTATTAACAAATTTTGTTGATTACACATCATCTAAATCTCGACACCTTAGTCATCACTTTACTGGAAATATCAATTATTCAATAAATGGATCTTCAATAAGACTATTGAGTAGCACATATCTATATGATTGTAGTAACTCCAATTCAATCAGTGTAAAATTTGTCCCATTACTAAATGGTCATCCAAATGCTATAAATAATGATGATAGTATTTCATAATGATAATTATTAGAGATTTCATCAACACATCCACCATGATTGAATCTAGTCTCATTCCCATCCAATTGCCTAGAACAGAAGGTCAAAAAATATTCTACTATGTAACCTTTAACAATAAATACTTTTTGTTGATCTTTATTTCTCGCATATGATTTCAAATAACCTGAGTACCTGATAAAAAAATTAGAAACATATTAAATTGTTTTACAAAATGATTCGATAAAATTGAATTCATCAATGAAAATGAAAATAATACTAACATACCTCCTAATTGACTACATCTATCGATAGTGTACCTGTCCACCAAGTTTAGCTTCTTCAACCAAATGAACTGTTAAAAGAATCCTGACTGTGAAAATAAAGGGTAAAATAACATTTTCTAATGGAAAAGTGACAAAAACATATTTTTTAAAGTTTATCAGAATCATTTCAATTTAGATTTTTACCAAAAATCTATTGGAATAAAGTACACAACTCAAATAGAATTGTATTACTTTATCATGAAATGTATTATGCAATACCAATGACAACAAGTTTCCCATAAAAATATACGAGTCATGAAGTTTTAATCCATGTAACATTTGATTTTTTAAGTCAACACACAATGAAATGTTACTTTAATATCTATCTAGAACTTTTATATTCTTTACTGTTTGAAGGATTATGTATTTCATGTGATTTTTCATTGAAAAGATACCTGAAGGATACTTTACATTCTAATTTTCTAACAAAGCACACATTATATTCATTGATTACAAATCCTTAAAATCCTTAAGGCGATCCTTCGATTTACCCTTCCCATTAAGCAGTGTAAAAATTACATTTTCACAAACATTCTTCTCAATATTAATTATTTCTGGATTATTATATATCAAATAAAACTCCCAATAAGGAAGTTTAAAAAATATACTCATTTTCTTCCACTGTTGTGTTCCAACTGCTTCATATATTGTACCTCGTACACTTATCTCACTTCTTTAAACTAATTACATTTTACAAATTCTATGGTGGAATTCATTAATTGTCTAATGATTTATAAAATCGAGAACACCTTTAACTACTTTATTAATTCAATATCTCTGTTGAATTGTGTCTTATTAAACCTAAATTCATGATATGTATCAAGAAATCAATGTTAACTCATAAAAAACTATTTTATACTATGAGGTAATCACTGAGGTTCAAAATCATAATGACAAACTGGATAAAGAAAACCAATATTAGTTTTCCAACTCCATAATTTTCATAGTCCAAGAAAGTCACTAATTGTCCATATTAAAACAACATGTTTATAAATAGTTTTCTCATTGAATCATCATATTATTTGACATCATTATCTCATAATTCCCACAATTATTTGATTTGAGGTACAAAGTATACAACAATTTAATTTTAGATAATTTTGTTTCTTAGAATAATCATTGAAATAATGAAAGAAGTATTCTTCAGAAACATCTGTGGAGGTAGATTATTGCAATAAAAAAAACTAACCGTATTCTATAATTAGTACATAAAGTAATAAAACGGTTAAAATCATTATAATACAATCCCAAACATACATTCCTAGAATCTGTACAAAAATATATATATAATGAATCAAACACATTATGTGATATTAAATATTTTGGATTTCTCATCACGCTATCATTGTTACTATAATAAGCATGGAACTTCATGTCCTATGTAGTCTTAGATGACACGAATAATCTTTCTAAGTGTGATTTCCTAGGAATGTAACTCAATAACATTATAGGAGTTTGATTATTATTCTGCTTCCTAATGTTGCATTTATTTGTACTCTAATTCTTTCTCATCAACTTCCATATACTTATATGGAATTTTATGCATTCTAATTTATAAGTCTCTTCTCCCCAATAATTCAAGAAATCATTAGGGAATTCATATATATTTTTATAATAATGTCTATTATTTTTTTATGTTTTTCTTTATCTCATAAAATGATTTAGGGATCTTAGATTCACTAAATGAACGATGAAGACACTCTCAAATGATGGAAATTTTTGTTTCAGTAATTCCATATAGACACTTGATATGATAAATGTTATGTGGAAAAGACTACTTCAAATAATTTTTGAGTAATATTAACCTTATTACGATTAACTAATGGTTCTATTGACCTATTAAGATCTTGGAAAATTTATTTTTAAAATCAAAATGCATCATTTATCTTCAAAATGAAATATCCTCTAGAGGGTCACTTTTTGTTTTGTTAACCAGATAATCATTATCTTGAGTTTCAATAACATTAAATTATCCATGCCAAATCAAAAATACATATCGAGAAATGAACTATTTCAATATTATGTGTGAATATACTTCATTTCTATTCAATCATCGCTTGAATTTATAATTAGTACACAAACATTTTATTCAAACATCCACTTATTAGTTTGCAATTGCATAATCTAAAAATTCATCCACACTATTGGCATAACAAGGTGTGCGTCGAGGTAAATTAATTAAACATTTATCAATAGGTCATGTATTTTCACTCTTCTCTATATACATTCAAATATAAAGATATAAATGTTTAATAAAAAAAGTAAAATCAATTTTTAACATTACCCTACGTTTTCATTGATCAGGGTGGGGTGTTGATTCGTCAAAAAAAATTCAACATAAAATAATTCAATCGGACTCCAAAAAACATAAAAAACATAAATAAATAAATATTACACCTCACAATAATAGGGTTAGATGTCGGGGAAGAAATTCACTGAGGCGAGGAGAGGGAAACATACAACATGGGGGTCGGGGATACAAGACCAACAACAGCTGACTCATGCACGAACATGAGTAGGGGGAATCAGGGGGTAGGGAGAAGGATTGGGTTGTGAAAAAGAGGTTAGGATTATGCCTCCATTGGGGGTGGTGATCACTAGGAAATGGGGAAGTGGGTCCATTATCACAGGAAGAATAACCATCAGGGGAATCACCATGGTCGGTGAACGGCGTCGAATGAGGGTGGTCGGGGGCATCGACACGGTCAGTGGTTGGCATTGAGGTAGAGGTGGGAAGTTAATTAGGTCGTTTTAAAATGATATAGTGGTAGTTTTATTGAAAAAATTTCTAAATCGTAGTGTATGTTATGAAAAATGGTAGTTTTGTGAAACCTGTTCTATATTTTAAATAATATTCAAAAAGATTTAATTAGTGGTGATTATAGAATAGATCCTAATAAACTTCCACTAAGATTACATTTTTTAGTGAATGATAATTGTTCAATTTTTTTGATAATGGTATTTGAATATTAGTAGCATGGTCTTTCATTGAAATTTAAGTTTAGATATATACTTGAAGACAAACATGAGTTTATGTGTGGGGTTATTTGATGATTATTTTTTATGAATTCATTTTAAAATTTAATTTCATTAATTTTTTTTGTTTAATTAAATATTTTTTTCAATTATTATATTGAATTGTATAATTTTAGTTAATTAATATTTTAAATTTTATTTTGAAAAATGAAAAGGAAAAAATGTTTTTTGCAAGATTTTAAATATAATACTTATTAAGAAATAACTAATGTTTTTATGTGAATAATTGTTCCAAAATTCAGAAATTAAATATTGTGAATGGGAAAACATAGTAGTACACATGTGGAGTAAGGAAGAGCCAAAAATGGGGTGGAGGACCAAGAGAAAGGGTTCCCAATACCACTGTGGGGGAAAGGGTCTTTACTAGTAGATGAATTTAGCAAAACCATTTATCAAGTGGATGCCTTATGAACCATGTTATGGTATAGAAGTAAATATTATTCAACATGGAAAATCAATGTATTTCCACTACCACTCATTCTTCATCGTCCTAGAACATATTATTGTACTGCAGTCCTTCATTTTTTTCCATTGAATATTATTATTTACAATTAAATATTATTAATTATTAATTAGCTAAGTAATATTTATAACCTAACAATATTAATTAATAATTAATAATATTAATGAATATATAATCATTTAATAATTAATTATATGTAGTTAGTAATTATTAATTAATTAGTAATCAAATAATAGTTAATTACTAATTAATAATATTAATATTAAATAAATAATAAATAATTATTAATAATTACTATGAGATATTAATAATTATTAATAATAATAAATTAGTAATTATATATTATTAATTACTAATTAATAATATTATTTAGTAATAAATATTAATTACTAATTAATAAAATTAATAAATTACTACATAATTACTAATTAATTATTAATAATTAATAGGTATGGATTAATTACTATTTAAGTATTATTTAATTACTAAAAAATAATATCAATAATAAGTAAATAATAATAATTACTATCATATAATTATAATAATTAATTAATAATTAATTGGTAGTTATGTAATGTAACACCCGAAGATTCAATGGTACGTTTCCCTTTGAATAATTCAGTAGCTTGTATTGTACGCACATTAGAGTTTTAACACACCACAACCAATGAAACTAGCTGTTATGAATAGTAATATCAACCTTTTAAAATTTTATTAATTTTAATTTTCAAAATGTACTTCATTTTTGGATTCATAATATCAAAATAAGCTTAGGATAAATTTTTGGTATTTTTATGAAAATTTTCAATTTTTGTTGAATAGTGAAAAACTCTGCATTATTGTTTAAAACGAACTTTTTTATTTAAATAATTAGTTATTTTATTTTATTTTAGTTCAAAATAGATACATAATATCTATATATGTTCAATGTAATTCATTGGAGTCATTTTATAATACGTTTAGATATATAAAATTTTATTTAAATTTTTATTATCTTTTACCCACCTTCTAGGAGCATTTGATAATTTGCAAAAAAGTAAATTTTATAGATTTTGTGAGTTTAATTTCAATAATTTGAGAGACATGGTTAATATCCGTAAGTAAAATGTGGTTCAATAAGATGAAAATATTTTTTGGTGAATAGTAACTTTTGACTTTTATTTACCACTGCTAAAAGTAAATAGGGTAATTAAAGGTAAAAATGATATTATAATTACCCTAACACATGTTATAATTCTATTGGATATGTTTAATTCGACAAAAAACAACCTTAGGAATAAAATATGATACTTTTGTTCCACTTGGATTAGATTAGGACGTTTATTATTTTTTTATTTAAAGAAGAGTTAAAAGTGTTAAATTCAATGTTTAATAACTGAACCATTTTTAATATAGGGTTACACACAATATAAATTAGACTATAAATATTCATTAGAAATATCAATATATTTACTACATAATGGGTTTTTATTTATAATTTTTAGACATTACATAATTTAATTAATTTATAACACGATGATGAGGCAGTAATTACCTTATTAATGAAATATTAAAATAATTGATATTATAAATATCAAAAAAAATGTAAATTGACACTTATGATGAATTACACTAATTTTTTAGGTTAATATGACATGTTAGGGTTGATTAAATAAATTTTATTCAAAGAGATAATGTTTTTATGATTTCAAAAAAATCCAATACTAAATAGTGTCAAAATTGACATAATTGAGTTTTAAAAAAAATACAATGATGTTAATTGATATAATATTTCTTAATTTCTATGTTTTAGTCAAAATAAATAGATACGGTTAGATATATCAATAATTAACCAATTTTTGTTCTTTTTAAAGTTTATAGTATGTTTATTAACCATATAATATAAAAATTCAAAAATACATGGTAAATGTCAAACTATTTATCTAAGAGTTAAACCTAAACGATAAGGTTAATATGGTGACCCAAACCTATCTAAGACATATTATTTGAGAGTTTTTAAACCCATCCCCACCTTATCCTAAATATAAATCAGTTTTTTATCCATTAGAAACCAAAAATGATTTTATTATAAAATAACATTTCAAGCATTTCCTAACGTGACCCTCACCTCTCTTATAAAAGGGTAGTTACCATTCTCTTACATTCACACCTCCAAAGCCATTTGGCTCGCCCAAACTCTGCCCAAATATCTTCCCAACTTCACTCACTTTAACCTAGAGGCCTTACTTTGATGAGAAACCCTCCCCAAGGATCCCTTTTGATCAACTCAAAAGGAAACAGCCAAAGAAGAGGTAATAATTTCACCACCCTCTTTCAAGTTCGTTTCTTCATCCACTTCTTCTTTATTTGTAATTTCCATAACATAATAATAAATCCAGTACCTTCTACATAATGTGATGATATTATAAATATGGTACCACCGTATTCATTATTCTATCCATCATATGAATGGAAAATTTACCATACATGTGTATGTACGACTTACCATCTCCACGTCGTGGTGAAGTTTGTTATTCAAACACTTAATTATTTTTAAGGGTATAATAATGAGTATAACTGATGTAAATAATAAATATAACATGTTAGTGATTCTGTATATATGATATACCATCCAATTAAATACGATTTCACTATCAATATAATGATATTGTCGCTTGTGCGTACGTATGAATTACCGTCTCCCTGAACGCGATGAGATTAATTCCAAATCATAATAATTCAAGAATAATTTTCATTTTATGATTAAAAATAATTATTATTAATATAATTATATTTTCTATATGAATCAAATACATCATATCCATAAAAACCTGGCTTACGTAACCAAGCATATAAAGGAAAGCGAACCAGTTAACACCCAAAATGATGATACTACTGAAATATTATTAATAAAGAAATATTAGAGGATAATATATGATATCATATTTATGTATATAGTTCTTTTATAAATTCATAACAATGTTTTAACTATTATATAGAAGTTTAACAAACCATCGACTAAAGAAAATTACAAGGTAAGGGTTAATTCTGCAATCTCATTACTTATCCGAGGTTATTAATACGTAAGTATCTACTGGGAACTCTTTATCATCCACATCCATGTTTTAATAAAAAAATTTCTCAAAACATTTTTACTATTTACTAGACTATGGGGTAATTTCATTTATACGCTTATTTTACCACATATTTTTTTAAAGGAATCATTCTATCGTTTCCCAAACAAGGTACTTTATGACCTTTTAGACAAAATTAAGGTAAGAATGTCTTTTTTATCTTATACGGTGGGTGTGGCTATTTTTAGCAGTTATAACATAGTCAAATATTCCCATAAAAGCTTATAAGAATATTTCCAATATATTTTTTTCTTTTATAATTATATGACTTTTAAATGATTTCAAAATAGAAAGAGATATTTCTCTTAAATAATTTGATTTTATCTATGTCGACATCCTTTGATGGATTTTAAGCATATTTGAAGTTTATTTATTATGATACAAAACATTCCTATGGTATTGGGGTTTTGGTGATATGTTTGAATTTGGATGTGTTATTTTTACACCTTTTGTGGTTTATGGATAATGTATTGACATTTCATATTCTAGTTTTAATACAAATGTTTATGGCATGTTTAAACCTTTTCATATGAGGAATGCATTGGACATAGTAAGTGAAAGGTGGAGCTCACTATAGCTCCTCGATGCATCGGTAAGTCTCATAAGGAAAACTAGTGTCTTGGAATAAGGCGTTGACAAAATCTTATTTTTTGTCTTGGCACGATTCCTTGACTATGTGGTTATGAAGTCTGACATTATGCATTCCATAATTATGAAATTGTATTTTGATATTACATGTGATTATTCGACTAGTAGAATATCTAGGTGAATAAGTAAATTGAATTATTTGATTTATCTTTTCCATATTATACTGAATTTTAATTTTAAAAGGATTTTGATTTAGTCTCATACATTGCCTTAAATGTTTATGCTTATTTATGAAAGTTTCCGCTATATTGTTATCGTTTCTGAGCATCTAAGCTCACCCATTTCTATGTATTATTTTTCCCAAGATGCAAAGAAGTATATTTTGACTGACTTGCAGGGATAGTCTGATAGATAATAATGTGCTTAATGGAGACAACGTTGATGTTGTTTTTCATTTTATAATGTAAAGTAAAACTTACGAATGTATCTAGTACTTCCAAGGCTACTTAACTGATTGGTATTTTGATATTTGATCCATTGTGATCATGCCATTGTTATATAATATTGCATTGAATCTGGGTAACTAGGGTTGGGGAATTATAGTTAGTCTTAGAGGAGGTTTAGTACAAACCTTGAAAACTATATTTAGAAAAAAAATGATTAGAGAACATTACCCTAAGATAGAATTTGAGTATTAGTGTAGAAGAACTTCCT
This sequence comes from Viscum album, assembly GCA_963277665.1. Lineage (NCBI taxonomy): Eukaryota > Viridiplantae > Streptophyta > Magnoliopsida > Santalales > Viscaceae > Viscum > Viscum album. The sequence goes on from OY728148.1 coordinate 174,669,452, forward strand.
AGAAATTTGGTAATGTATAGATTTTGTTTATTTCCCAAGAAATAAATCCCTATCTGGATATGAGAAGGTAGAGGTTTCTCTATCACATAAGTGATTAGGGGTAAAACCTGAAAACAACACTTTGAGTTAGACTTGAACATGAACCGGTGCACGACAACGGGCCTTGCTGCACTCATGGTTACGTCACTCCTGGGGGATATGGTTTGGATAATTAAAATTTTCTAAAAAAACCATTATGAAGGATTTATGAGTATATACCTCCTCAAATAAAACATTTTTATGATTATGGATTATATATATAAACTGTTTTGTTTGTGATAAGTGTTTTACAAGGATGGAATTATATATTGTGATTCATAAATTAATCTACTGTATGCCATTGTTTAAAAATGGTTCCTAGTGGAATGAATGGAAACCGTAGAAACACACATAATCCATGTTGGGATTTACCTCCTACTCAATATAATTATAGTGGAGCTAGTGATGCAACTATTTTTAATCATCTTACCACCATACTGTGATAACTTACTCAGGTTACGAATAATAACCTTACCCATATGGAGAACCTTGATCCACAACGTAGAGGATCAATCTTAGACTACTTCCAGAGGAAACAACCACCAATATTCAATGGTTCTACAAATCCATTTTTAGGTAAGAAATGGATAAGTTCCTTAGAGAAAATATTTCATGCTTTGGGAGTAGTGAAAGGGGAAAATTTCTCATGGAAGTTTTTCGCCTCATGAGAGATGAAAATCAATTGTGGTCATTGATCCAAAACAAAAAGGAATATGAAGAAGTATAAAATATGGAATGGAGGAAGTTTAAAGATATTTTCATAGAAAAATATTTTCCTCGTGACCATCGACCGGATATAGAAAGACAATTTCTGAGTCTAAGGCAAAAAGAGGATGAGAATGTCCCGAAGTATGAGGCTAACTTTACATGGTTAGAAAGTCATGAAAAAGATTATATACATAACCAAAGGATTACGATTTATTAGTTATTTGATGGGTTAAAAACATTTCTCTGTCAATCATTAGTCTCAAAATTCTTCTCATCGTACAAAGATATTTTCTCATGCACAATCAAGACAGAAAAGGAATTTTTTAAGTCTTACGACTTTAAATGAAATAAAGAGAAAAAGAGATCTACTGAACACTCTGGAAATGGAAATAAGGGGAAGAAGGGAAAAGTTTTATATCCATCCTATGGTAAATGTCAGAAGAAACTCCCTGGTACATGCCTAAAAGGAATGGGAGTCTGTTACAAGTGTTGTGAAAAGGCCACCAAGCTCATGATTGCAAGGGGAAGAAAGAGGCTATTAATGATGAATGATACAATTGTAGAGAAAAGGGTCATTATAAAAATGAATGTCCTTATCATTAAGGGAACTTACCTAAGAAAAGGACAAGTGAGAAATGCCAAGCTTATGCGATCACTACTCCTGAGGTTGAAGCTCCGAAAGACGTGGTGGCAGATAATTTAATGGTTTCATCAAGTTTAGCCACTGCTTTATTTCATTCTGGATCGTTTCATTGTTTCATATCTTCCCACTTTGCTAAGAAAATTATATATTTTCAATTTGAATTAACGAGGGAGTTGTCAGTCAATACACTTAAGGGAAGTATCATTGCAACAAAAGTTTTGTGAATTAGTTCCCATTAGGGAATATAAATGTTCTTTATCTGCTGATCTCATTGTCATACCCATTAGTGAATGGGGTATAATCTTCAGAATGGATTGGATTTCAGACCATGATGCGGAAATTAATTGTAAGAAGAATGAGATTACAATTTTTTATGATGATAAGGAGTACCTTATCTTTAGAGCAGAAAGTTCACCACCTGATTCTTATCTAGATCCACCCTAGTAGCTCAACTAAATTCAATTATTTAAGAATAGGAGAATGAAATTACTATGAGTGAGTAAAAGAATGTTTTAATAGAGGATGTACTTATTGTGAAAGAATATGTTGATGTGTTTCCAGAGGATTTTCCTGGACATCCTCCAGATTGAGAAAGTGAGTTTTCCATTTATTTAATTCCTGGTTCAAGGCCCATATCAAAGACCCCTTATAGAATGCCCACTTTAGAATTAGTGGAACTAATGAATCAACTAGAGGAATTTAGTAACAAGGGATTTATTCTCCCTAATGTATCATTATGGGGAGAACCTATACATTTTGTTAAGTATAATGATATATCTATGAGATTCTGTATTGACTACAGGGAGATCAATGCTATAACAGTAAAGAACAAGTATCCCCTACCTCGCATTGATGATTTATTCGAAAAACTTCATGGATCTCAATATTTTTAAAACATTGATCTTTGATCTGGATATAATTAGTTGTGAATGAAGAAGGTTGACATTCCAAAGACAACATTTTGAACCAAGTATAGGCATTATGAGTTTACAATAACTCCTTTTGGATTGGCGAATTCACCCTCTATCTTCATGGTTCTAATGGGTAGAGTTCTGAAGGAATATCTTGTTGAATTTTTAGTGGTATTTATTTATGATATCTTGGTATACTCAAAAAGCTATGATGATCATGAAAATACCTTGTGCACTATTCTGAAAACCCTTAGAAGAAATGAATTATATGGGAATATTAGCATGTGTGAATTCTGGCTTCAATAAATTTATTTTCTTGGACATATTGTCTCTAAGGATGGAATCTCTGTTGATCCTTCAAAGACCAAGATGATTAAAGAATGGCCCCCACCGATGAGTATAACTGAGGTATGCAATTTTATTGGTTTATTAGGTTATTATCGATGTTTCGTCCAGAATTTTTCCTAGTTGGCTAACCCATTAACCAAACTCACATGTAAAGGGGTTAAATTTGTTAAAAAAAAGAGTGTAAAGAATGTTTTATAGAACTGAAGAAAATATTAGTCAATTATCCTATCTTGACTCTACCATCAGGGAATGATGGGTTTTCTATTTATAGTGATTCTTCAAAGAAAGGACATGGTTGTGTCATTATGGAGAATGATAGAGTTATTTCCTATGCATCACAGTAGCTAAAAATTCATGAGAAAAACTATCCTACTCATGATCTTGAGTTAGAAGCTCTAATATTTTCTCTAAAAATATGGTGACACTATCTCTATGGTGAAAATGTGAGATTTATACTGATCACAAGAGTTTGATGTATATTTTCTCATAGAAATAACTCAACATGAGGAAAAGACGATGGGTTGAACTAATCAAGGATTATGATTACACTATACACTACCACCTGGGGAAGGAAAATAAGGTGGTAGATGCTTTTAATAGAAAGGATCAAGGAGTTTTGAATAATATGAGAGTATAAAGGGATCCTATTTTCATGTATCTAGTAACATTGGATATGGGAATAACAAGGGAAGGTGAAACATTAATAATTTTTCAAATTTTGGCCAAACCATATTTACTAGAAAGGATAAAGAGTTATGAGACTAATGACGAGAAGTTTGAAAATAAGATTAAAGATGTGAATGATGATAGATTAAGTGAATTTATATATGAATATGGAATTTTGAAATTTGGGAAGAGACTTTGTGTTCCTACCATACCTTATCTAAAAAGGGAATTGATGGTTGATGCTCATAGCTCCAATTTCTCTATTCAACCTGGGAGCACTAAGATGTATAGATATTTGAAGGAACATTTTTGGTAGGAAAACATGAAGAGGGATATTGCTAATTTTGTGGCAAGATGTAAGGTTTGTCAAAAAGTGAAAGCTGGAAGGCGACGGCCTGGAGGAGTCATGCAACCTCTTCCCATACCTGCGTAGAAATGTGATAATATTACGATGGTAATTGTCATGGGGATACCAAAGAATCCTAAAAGAAATGATGCAATATAGGTCATTGTTGATTGTCTTACCATGTCAGCAAATTTTTTTAATATAAGAGAGGATTTACCTCTTGATCATCTAGAAAGACTATATATTAGTGAAGTTGTAAGACTCCACGGTGTACCACAATCGATTTGTTTTTATCATGATCCCCAATTTACATTATGATTCTCGAAAATTCTTTAGAAGTCCTTGGATACTAAACTTAATTTGAGCACTTCCTACCACCCTCAAACCGATGGACAATCAGAAAAGACTGTTAAAACCTTATAAGAAATGTTGAGATCTTGCTCACTTGACTTTCAAGGTATGTGGGATCAATATTTACCCTGGGTAGAATTTTCCTATAACAATAGATTCCATTAAAGTATTCAAATGGAACCATATGAAGAGTTATAGGGCAAGAGATGTATCACACAAAATTGTTGTGATGATATTGGTGAAATAAAACTCAAAGGCCCAGAACATGTTGAGAAAACAATGGAAAAAGTAAATATTATCCAAACCCACATCGAAGCAGCCCAAAGTAGGAAAAGGATCTATGCCAAAAAACTGAAGGATTTGGAATTTCAAGTTGGGGAACAAGTTTTTTTGAAGGTATCTCCATGGAAAGGTGTTATACATTTCAGTAAGAAGGGTAAATTGAGTCCCAGGTACATTAGACCTTTCGAAATTCTAGAACAAATTGGATTTGTAGCTTATCGTTTGGTAATGCCTCAATGTCTTTCCAAAGTTCATGATGTGTTCCACGTATCACTATTGAGAAAATACATGCCTGACCCAACACATGTACACACCTATAAGGAAACTGTTCTAGAATATGATATGTCTTATTGTGAAGAGACTATCAAAATTCTTGGTACCAGAGAACAAGTGTTGAGAAACTGGAGGACTCATCTGGTAAAAGTTCTATGGAGAAATCATAAGATGGAAGAGGCAATATAGGAACCCAAGGAACTTATGATGAAGATCTTTCCAAATAATTTTATACAGTAATATTATAGAAATTTTGAGGACTAACTTATTTTAATGTGGGGAGAATGTAACACCCCAAACTTCCACATTATGTTTCGCTTTGAATAATGCAGTAGCTTGCCTTGTACGCAAGTTTGGAGTTTTAACATACCACGACCAATGAAAATACCATTATGAATAGTAATACCAACCTTTTAAAATTTTATAAATTTTAATTTTCAAAAGAGACTTTATTTATGGCTTTTGAATATCAAAATTAGCTTACGGTGAATTTTTTGGTATTTTTATGAAAACTTTCAATTTTTTGATGAATAGTGAAAAACACTACATTATTGTTTAGAACCAAAATTTTTATTTAGATAATTAGTTATTTAATTATATTTTAGGTCAATATATATATATAATACCTATATAAGTTCAATGTAAATCATTGGAGTCATTTTGTAATAACTTTATAAAATTTTATTGAACTTTTTACCATCTTTTACCCACCATCTAGGAGCATTTAATTTTTTTTATAAAACTAAATTTTATCGCTTCTATGAGTTGAATTTAAAAAATATGAGTGACACAATTAATATTAGAAAGTAAAATGTTGTCCAATAAGATTAAAATAATTTTTGGTGAATAGTAACCGTTGACTTTGATTTACCACGGTTAATAATAAATAGTGTAATTAAAGGTAAAAATGATTTTATAATTACCCTAAACCATGTCATAATTCTATTAGATAAGTGTAATTCGACCAAAAATAAATTTAGGATTAAAATATGATCCTTTTTTCACACTTGGATTAGATTAGGACATTTATTATTAATTTATTTAAAGAAGATTTGAAAGTGTTAAATTCAATGTTTAATAACTAAAACATTTTTAATATAGAGTTAAACACAATATAAATTTGACTGTAAATATTAATAAGAAATATAAAAAGATTTCATATATAATGGTATTTTATTTATAATTTTTTAAAATTAAATAATTTAATTTATTTATGACACAATGGTGATGCAGTAATTACTTTATTAATTGAATATTAAAATAATTGTTATTATAAATATCCAAATAAATGTTAATTGAGACTTTTTATGAATTAAACTAATTTTCTAGTTTAAAATGACATTTTAGAGTTTCTTAAATAAATTTTATTTGAAGGTATAATGTTATTATGGCTTTCAAAAAAAATCAAATACTAAATAGTGTCAAAATTGACATAATTGAGTTTTTAAAACAAATACTATATTATTAATTGATATAAAATTTCTAAAAATATAAGGTTCAGCCAAAGGACTTAGATAAGGTTATATATGTCAATAATGAACCACTTTGGGTTCTCTTGGCAGTTTATTGTAATTTTATTAACCATATAAAATAGAAATACAAAGAGACATGGTAAATGTCAAACTATTTATCTAAGAGTTAAACCTAAGAGATAGGGTTAATATGGTAAAATAAACCTGTCTAAAACCTATTGGTTGAGAGTTTTTTGACCCATACCCACATTAACCTTTAAATTAATCATTTTGGAGCCATTTGAAACCAAAAATTCATTTATTTTAAAATAATTATTCAAGGTTTTTCTAAAGTGACCCTCACCACTCTTATAAAAGGGTACTTCCCCTTATCTTAATTACACACCTCCAAATCCATTTGGCTCGGCCAAAACCTACCCAAATATATTTCCAAATTCACTCAATGAAACCTATATGCCTTACCATTATCATAATTCCAACTTAAGGAGCCCTTTCGACCAACTTAAAAGGAAACACCTGAAGAAGAGGTAATAATTTCACCACCCTTGTTCAAGTTATTTTCTTCTTCCACTTCCTCTATATTTGTAGTTTCCATACCAAAATAATAAATCCTATACCTTATACATACTGTGATGTTATTATAAATATTCTACAACCATATTCGTTATTCTATCCATCCTATAAATGACAAATTCATCATATGTGCGTATGTACGACTTACAGTCTCCACGTCGCGGTGTAGTTTGTTATTCAAACACTTAATTATTTGGATGGGTATAACAATGAATATAACTGATGTAAATAATAAATATAATATCTTAATGATTCTCTATATATGATATACCATCCAATTATATATTATTTATCCATCAGTATAATGATAATGTCGCTCGTCCGTATGTACGGATTACTGTCTCCACAAACACGATGAGATTCATTCCACAAGGCAATCATTCAAGAATAAATTTCATTTTATGTTTAAAAATAATGTTTATGAACATAATATAATTCTATATATGAATCAAATACATCTTATCCATAAAAAACAGGGATTACATAACCAATAATTTAAAGGAAAGGGAATCAGTTAACACCCAAAATGATGATTCTAGTGAAATATTATTAACAAAAAAATAGTAGAGGATTATGTATGACATCATATTTATGTATAGAGTCATTGAATAATTTAATAACAAATTTTAAACAATTATACTTGAGGTTAACATACCATCGACTACGAAAAATTACAAGGTAAGGGTTAATTCCACAATCTCTTTACTTATCTGAGGTTGTTAATACGTAAGTATCTACTGGGACCTCTTTATCATCCACATCTGTGTTTTCTTAAAAATGTAATTTAAAACATTTTTAATATTTAATATACGATGGGTAAAATTAATTTATTCTATTATTTGACCATATATGTTTTGAAAGGAATCTTTCTGTTATTTTCCAGTCAAGGTACTTTATGACATTTTGACAAAATTAATGTAAGAATGTATTTGTTTAACTTATATGGCTGGTGTAGCTATTTTCTACCATTATAACATCATTGAAGCATCCCATAAAATCTTATAAGAATAATTTCAAAATAAATATTTTCTTTTATAATTATATGACTTTTAAATGATTTCAAAATTGAAAGATATATTTCTTTAAAAATGTTTTGATTTCATCTATGTCAACATCCTTTGATGGATTTTATGATTTTTTGAAGTTAATTTATTATGATACAAAAATTCCATATTGTATTGAAGGTTTTGTGATTTGTTTGACTATGGGTGTGTTATTTTTACACTAATAATGGTTTATGGAGAAATTATTTACATTTCGTACGCTAGTTTTAATAGGAATGTTTATGTTATGTTTAATGCTTTTCATATGAGGAATATATTGGACTTAGTAAGTTATGGGTGGAGCCCTTTATAGCTCCTCGATGCATCAATAGGTCTAATGAGACATACTAGTGTATTGGAATAATGACATAAAAAATCTTATTTGTAGTCTTGGAACGAGGCCTTCACTATGTGGTTATGAAGTCTGGCATTATGCATTCCATCATTATGAAATTGGATATTGATATTACAAGTGATTATTCTACTATTAGAATATCCATGTGAACAAGTAAATGACATTATATGATTTATCTTTCCCTTGTTATGTTGAAGTTTAAGTTTAAAAGTCTTTTGTTTTAGTCTTATACATTTCCTTAAATGTTTATGCTTATTTATTAAAGTTTCTACTATATTGTTATCCTTACTGAGCATCTGAGATCACCCCTTTCTATGTTTAATTATTCCATGGATGCGAAGAAGTATATTATGATTGACCTACAAGGATAGTTTGAGGGATATTAATTTGTTCAATGGAGAAAATGTTGATGTTGTTTTTCATTTTATAATGTAACGTAAAACTTATGAATTTATCTAGTACTTCCAAGGGTACTAAACTGATCGGTCTTTCGAGATTTGATCCCTTGTGATCATGCCAATTTTATGTAATAATGCACTGACTCTGGGTAACTGGGGTCGGGGTGTTAGAAATAATATTATTTACAATTTAATGATATTAATTTCTAATAAATGTTATTTACTAATGAATATTAATTACTAATAAATATTTAAAATCTATTTTTTGTTACTAATTATTAATAATAATTATTATATAATTACTAATTCTGAATTAATTAATTATTTAAAAATTTAAAATTTAAATTTGATTTTTATTATTAAAGAATTATTGATAAATATTGAAAATTATAATATAGTTTCAATTTCTTAAAAATATTTTTTATTTAATTAATAATTAATAATTAACTTTTTTTAAAAACAAGTTTAGACCGATGAAACTTTTATTATAAAAAAACCTTCTTTTTAAATCAGGTTGAGAGGTAACTCTAACATGACCTGAATGCCCAAGTGGCTTATAGGCCTAATACAACAACACCCAATGGCCCATCAGTTCGAAGGCCAAACATGGCACTAAGGCCCTGCAGTCTTCAACATGCCATATCACCAGTCAAATGTCACCCCCTCAACATCACACAAGGAATTTGGTATGAATGTTTCATCACACCATGATTTTGGTAGGGCACCCCTCCATTTACAAAACAAGAGCATGGTGAATGATGGATACCAACAGACCCATATTTATTTCAAGGTGTCCACCCAATAATGTATGTGTGGGTCGTGATTGCATCACCTATCTATTACTGGGAATCCTTAGGATAGTTCCTGGAATATAAAGTGATGTGACATGACACCCTTTTATTACACTTGGTTAGTTAAAGTTGAAAGAAGACTGAATAATATGATTTTAAAATCACCCACCAAGTATTGCATCCGCACTACCTTACTAATGCATTCTTGTGGTTTATGTCACATCGTCTTATACTCACTAATGCTGACCTGAAGGTCATGGCCTCGAGGCCTAGTTTTCAAGGACCACACAAAATATCTGATGACTCCGGGATATGAAAAATCCTTAATAGTTTCCCATCGCATGGAGTGAACCCCAGCTACCACCAAGCATCCAACCACTAACCCAGCTGACCGGTGATATCAATTCTATGATTTTTGCTACCTTGAACATCACAGCCAAGCTGCCCACAGAACACGACATCATCATTTCCCTTTATGAACACCATCTCCACCCACCATATCTCCCTCCATAATGGTACAATGTCATTGTCTCCTGATGCCACAAAGGTCACCACCTACACTGAGGTCCTCCTGTGATGACACCACGTCGCTGCCACCATCTCTGTTTCTCTTCGACACTAAAGCCAACCCCTAGAAAAAAACGTTCCCAAGACTAAAAATATACACCCACAAACTTTGAATCACTTCCATAGACATCAATATCACTAGATGATTGAAGCGTTCACGCCCACCATCGCTCTAAGAACACCCGATGTTGCCTTGCTAGATCTCACTTCAAGATACCATAGTTGAGTTAGAGATCCCCCGAGAGCATCCCATAGACAATCTTGGATCGTTATTTACAAATAAATGTTTAGGGGGAGTTTTTTATATGTTTTATAAAAATAATTTAAAATGAAATAGGTTAATTATTTAAAAATAATACTCCATCAAGGCAGTATCGCCGATGCCGCCTTCACTCCCTCGCGCAACCGTTGGCCTGCATCGATGACATGGAAAGGGTGGGGGGATGCCGCCTTTTTCCTCAGCTCCCTATAAAAGTGCATGAACCCTTCTCTACAGTCAATTTTTCCCTTTATCTATCCTAAATCCTCTCTGTCTCTCTCAAAAAAATTCATTTTCTGTGTAGGTTATTGCAAAGAAAATTTGTTGAGGTATTTTTATTTATATAACATAATGTTTTTTATTAATTTAATTGAGTTATTTTTAGTTTTAAATATTTTATTTTTTAAGTAGTTTTGGTAGTTATTAATATTTTCTTTATTATGTTTTGTAATTATTTATATATAGTTTGAAAGAATTATTATTAGTAGTATAGATTAGTTATAGATTAAGTATAGATAAACATAGAATTCACTTAGGATTAAGTATTGTGAAATTTTGGTATCATAAAGATTATGTTGTAATCAAAGAAATAATATCCTTGTCTGGATACAAACAAGTGGATGTGGCTCTAACACAGATGTAACTTGGAGTGAAAACTGTGACAAGGAGTTTTGGGCTTGACCCGGGGTATCCTGGTACTCAACAACAGACCTTACTGCACTCCTGGTTTGAAACTCCTGGGGGATATTCTTAAGATGATTCATGTTTTCGTTATAAACTACTAAAATATATAAGAAAATAAAAATCAAATTAGTATATTTATCAATAATAAAATGATAATTATGATGTTATAAAATGAAATAGGGAAAAATAATTAACAAGTGAATGTTAATATTAGTAATTAAAGATGTTTTTGCAGTTTAATTAGTTATATATAGTTTTGAAATAATACTAATTATTAGTATTGAATAATTATAGACTAATTAATGATAAAATAGGATTAAAAATGAATACTTATGATTATGTTATTATAAAAAACTAATTAATATAATATGATTAAGGATTAAATAATAAATAATTAAATAATAACTTAATAATGATTAACTAGTGATTGAAGAATAAGTGATTAGTTAAAAAATTTATTATTATTAATTAAAGATGTTATGTATTAATTAGTTTAATTAGTTATATATAGTTTATAAATAATACTTATTATTAGTAATGATTAATTATAGATTAATTAATGATAACTTAGCATTAAAAATGAATACATTTGATTAGTTAATTATAATTTACTATTAAATTAAAAAAAAATTAGGATTAAAGAATAAATTATTAAAGAATAACTTAATAATGATTAACTTGTGATTAATCTTTTGTATAAAGAAAAATTAGTAGAATATTTTAGGGTATGGAAAGGAGTCCTAAAACATCATTCTAATAAATATTATATGGTCAACCATCATTGTTAATATTTTTAAAAGTATCATAATTTTGATGAAAGTGACATTTTTGACATAGAGAGTCATGTTTTCTTGGGTCTACTACTATGGGAATCATATTTAAACTATGAAAGGAGAATTATATAGTACACAACCAACGACATTGGTTAGTAAATTTGATTGTGTAACCTTAAGTGACCTTTAAGAGAGAATTAGTGGTTCCTTAAATTTGGGACCCAATCAAGAGATCAAGTCTATGAACTCTAGATATTTTCAATTCCCGGCAACACTGTGACATCTAGCTTTCCATTGGTTGTTGATGCACAGTGGGTCTAAGTAATTAATTTATTTTCTCAATGGTTAGATGGTACCAAGATGGAGTTATACATTGATGTTCCTACTGTACAACAACAACATCCATTTTTACGAAGACATATAATTAAAAGAGTTGTCGAAGATAGTCCACCCCGTGAAATTGAGCCTATTCTAAATGATGTAGCATAATAGGACAACATAGATGATCTCCCAGAAACACATGTCAATCTGAATTCTAATGAGGACTTTTGTAATAAAGGAACAGATGGTTACAATAGTGCTGATGAGGAGGGATCAACTGAAGTTTTGAAGAATGTTTCGAGAAATTCATTAGTTGTACATCAACGTCGACCTACAATAAGTAATCCACCACTCCTTCTATATTGCTCAAAAGCAATGAAACATGTGCCTGAATTCAACAATAATTTTCTCTCACTGACAACTGAGTTCCCAGATTTGTACTAGATAGGTTTATTGAGTTGGACAAAAACATAAATATTGGAAGTAATTTTCCATGTAAAGATGCATTAAAAATCATTCTAAAGAGATTTCACATTGAGAGGCAATACAAATATATAATTCAAAAATCATTCCATAGTAAATATTTCATATGGTTTGAGAAGTCTAGGTATGATTTTAGATTTCTCTTGAGGGCGATTTCGAATATTACATTTGGAGGTTGGTGAATCTCAAGGATTGAGGTAGCTCATACTTGCTTTCTTCCAAACCTCACACAAGATCATACCTCATTGGATGCAGAATTTGTGTCATCTATTATTGTTGGGATAATTAGAACATATAATGATATTCCAATATCCCTTGTGCAAGAGATTATAGAATAGACATTCAGTTATAAGATTTCCTATAATAAGGAATGGATGGTGAAACATAAGGCAATTGTGAAGGTCTATGGTGATTGGGATAACTCATATCAGGTGTTACCGCAATTGCTAGCCATACTGTGGCATCATAACCAAGTTGTCATTCATATGGATACAAATGAAGATGTGTCTCACGATAACCAACTTGATCCATCTCGTGTTCAATTTCATCATTTTTGTTGAGCATTCCTTCCCTGTATCTCTGCAATTCTTCTCAGAAAACAGTTTATTCAGATTGATAGAACATTTCAATATAGAAAATAGAAGGGTGTATTATTGATTACGACAACCACAGATGGAAACTATTCACCTCTTCCACTTGCTATTTCCATTGTAGAGAAAGAAAACTAGGAATCATGGAGTTGGTTCTGGAATTTATCAACAACCATTTCACCATCACTCAGGGTGTTTGTTTGATATCTAATCGAAATTGGGAAATTAATGAGGCAATAAATGTGGATCCTGATACATTGAGATACCCTAATTCACATCATTGGTTCTGCATTAGACACAATGCTAGAAATGTGCATAAAATATTCCACAATGAATCGATGATGAAGTCAATCATGAGGCTTCGTACGCATTGTATTTGTTATTTTTTATTATTTCAACATAAAGATAAAATAAAATTATGAGAAATTTATTTTATTCTTTTTAGCATATGAGTTATACCAATGGTGGTTTAAATAATGTTTCGAACAAATCCATTAGGCTAATCAAGATGTTCATGATTATATAATGTAGAATCCAAAATAAAAATGGACATTGGCATATGACGGGGGGAAGAAGTACATATGCATGATGAAAAAAATTGTATAGTGCATCAATGTTGTCTTCAAAAGTATTCACAAGCTACCTATATCCTCACTAGTTTAGGATAAATTATATAGATGCGTGAAGTACTTTGCCTATAGAAATAATCTAGCATCAGATGGAATACAATAGGGGATGAGATACGGACGACACTTTCAACAAGAGATTGAAAATAATATTGAAGAAGCTTTTGGTTATTATGTCTATCTTTTTCGATGAGAAGACTCCCGATTTGATGTTCAAGAGCATTCACACCCCATCACAAATTACATCGGTGAAAAAAGGTGGTATTACTGGAAACAAGGCAATGTCAATGTGGAAACTTTTTGGACTTACTGTTTCCATGCACACACGCCATCGCATCATGTGCCTCCATGAACAAATTATGGGAAGCATATGTTGATCCAGTGTACCGGATGGATATCATTGCTAACTGTTATGCTGCACCATCGACACCTATTTGGGAGTATGGTTATTTCCCAATGCCAAAAGGCCAGCCGATAGTGATACATGACATCAATCAGTTTCATCCTCATGGGGGACCGAAGGCCAATAGGATGCGTAATGAGATAGACTTTCCACAAGAACATGCGCAGAGTTTGAGATGTATGATTGGTCATAAAGAAGGTCATAACCGGAAACGATTCCCTAACATTGTTGGGTCGAGTTCACAGTCTCATCCAGAATGATGTATTTTCTTCATTGTAACATTCTCATATTGTAAATTAAATGTTTTTATATCTTTTTTTTTCTCAGTTTTATAAACCCCAAAACCCAAAAGAAAAACAATTAACCCAGAAACATCTTTACCAAACCTTAATATCCAAATTTGAAACCCTAAACCGTAAAACATAAACCCTAACCCAAAAAAATCATCCATTTACAAAGGTTTTTGATAAAATTATGTGTGATATTTTATTAAACTTTTATATAATGAAATAATATTATCATAATGATTAGCATATGTTATTCAATATAGATAAATAGTTAAATTCCCAAAACATCATTACAAATTCACAAGGTTTATCTTAATCCAGTCCATAATTAATAAATCATAAAGCTCCTCCAAAATATGTCTAACCAAATTCAAGACCCAATAATTTAGAAATATTTTCTCTATGATTCTAAAAATAAATATGTTATTATTCTACAAATGTATATCTTAGTGACACATACCTAATATATAAATACCCTATTAATCTTAAATCTTTAATTAAAACATGCATTCTTTTAAGAATTTAATTTCCCCTTATTCCTTAAATAAAATCTTAGATAATAGAATTTATTTCATAAATCCAAAAGAAGAACACTTAACCCATATTATAAATTAAATGTTATTATCTCTTCTTTTTTTCTTGGTTTTATAAACCCCAAAACCTAAAAGACCTGGAGAATTATATTTCATTTGGTAAAAATAAAATTTTAAAATAACGTGAATAAACATTTCATGTCATCCATTCTACAAGTCATAACATTATGCTAACCATAACATTATATTTACATTTTACACCTATGACCCATTTCATTTGTTTATATGAAGATGTATGATACCATACTACTCACTCAAAAGAATACCAATATTTCGCAGGCCATGTTAGAGAGTCGTGAAGATCGATAAATTTGGATGTGTCGAGCACACCATTTTCATCACAGGGAGCCTCCAATGCCACTAGACCAGACTTGAGCCGTGCTAGCTTCTATGGTCTTTCCATATTAGATTTCACATTTATAGACCATTACTTACTTGTTGCCATTATTGATAGGTGGAGACCAGAGACACACACATTCCACCTACCTGAGGAAGAGATGACCATCACTCTCCAGGATGTGGAAGTGCTTCTCAGTCTTTTAATCCAAGGGAGACCTGTTATTGGACTCACTAATGCATATTGGCCAGAACTTTCTCATCTCTTGTTAAGCGTTGATATTTTATCCAACCATAGGGCTACAGATGGAGCATCCATATCTATGCCTAGGATGGAGTCACAGATTCCACATTTACAGGATGATGATTATGGGAAGACTGTCATGAGTTATGCCCATGCATATATATTATGACTCATTGGTGGGATCATGTATACTGATCAGTCGGGGATGCACGTGCAAATGATATATCTACCCCATCTAGAAAATTATGCAGGCTATCCCATATAGAGAATTATGCAGGCTATCCCATAGGTACTACATAGGTCTCAGGGGATGCATCATCCTTATTTAGATGTGGGTATGGGAGCACATCCCCACATTCCACCCTGAGCTTTCTTGTCTACCGATCGAGATGGAGGTGCTGCATGAGGCTCCACTTGGACGCTTGTATGATTTGTCATTTCTATTGGCTTCTGATGCTACTATGAGTTATTGAATTTAATTTCTCATTATTTTTTACTATAGATGATGTATTATACAAGTAGTGTTGTGATACAATTTTGACGGTGTTCTGAGACAATATTTGTGTGTATATCAGCTACAATTGGACTATCTCTTACCTGATCAGGTATGTATATACAATCTATCACCGTCTAACATATTTAATAATAACACCAATTTTGGTTTTTAGCTACATGATTTTTTTGACAAAATCACATGTCATTTCAGATTTTGTGGTTTCCACACTAGAGTATTATGGACCAGTTTTCTGCATACTACACTATTGGGCTTGAGGATTATATGGCTGTAGTGTCTCTCATTAACTTCTATATTATTTAGTGGCAGCAGCCTGACATATTCATGTGATGGTTTTGCTATACTCACCCAATTCCATTATCATCGAGAGAGATAGAGTGGCTTCATGGGATAAAGTTGACAGGGAGGCAGGATGATGACTGGTCCTAAGTACATGCTAGAATTACTGATTGCTGGCACATACGTGGAAATTTTCATATACAGTGTGTTCATACGAATCGATTTTTTCTTTTGGATCAGGTGGATTGTGAGTCTGCGTATAGACTGAAGTCCATACAATATCTTACCCAACCCGGCATAAAGAATTAGAGGATGTTATGTCAATAAATTTCCTTTAGTTTTTTTATTGAACTATTTTCTAATTAAATTAGAATCTCTTTACAAGGAAGTCACCCAGATCATTTTGTTTGCATGAGTGATGAAGAGGAGGAGGGGTTCCTTAGTTGGGAAGCCATCCATGCGATAACACTGGAGGCGAGATCATCTTTTCCTGCACTTTCTGGGAGCATATTCGCACATCCAGCCCAGAGAGAGGAGGTTCCTTCCCTAGAGGAACATCCTGCAGCTACTACTAGTGTGGAGGATCCACAACCACGGCAACGTAGAAAACTTCATGCTGCACGTGAGTCCTTACACATTATATAGTAATAGGTCATCCCTATAGTAGTCCAGGATCAGATGATTTAGGATGTGCCTCAGGTGGCATGGGATTCATATTTCATGACAGGATATCCACAGTTCTCTCCATATTGGGTTCTAGATCCATAACATCCTTGGGATCAATCACAACCTTGGGTTCTAGATCAAACACAGTCTTGAGGTATAGCTTCAACGCATTCTTGGTTCCCCACTACGATGGAGGGAGGTCCTTCTACCACCCTAGTGGTAGAATGATCTGGAGGGCAGTATGAGATGCAATTGATAGCTCCTCCCACTGACACACAGATAGGGAATGAGCTAGTAGACATTTCAGTGCTTGAGGAACAGCCTTCTCTAGGTTATCATACTCCACTGCGCACTCGACGCAGACATCCTATTCGCATACCACCATGTGGGACATAATCTCCATGCCACAGACATAGACATTGATTGTAAATGTTTATTTACAAGTTTTATGTCTACAAAAATAAAAATGATCTTATTACTATTAGATCTTCTTATATGTTTATCCAGTATTTCAGTTTTCATTTATATTCTTGGAATAGTTTATATTTGACAGCTCTATAGTCGACTACTTGATACATAGAAATAATTAGTAAATTTCAAGTAAATAACATTAAAAGATTAAAAAATATACAGTATAAAAACAATGTAAATAAAATTTAAAAGATTTCCTAATCATCAAAAAAATTTTTGATAATAAAGAGATTCATAAATAAAATAAATAAATTATATTGAACGGAATGTAAAAAAATTAACTTAGAAGTGAGAGCAAAAAGAATGAATGTCAGGGAGGATCCTAAGCCACCTAGTTTACTTTAAAAGCCTATAAAATATAAACTATAAGACCCATATATATAAAAAATAAAAATTCAACTACTTGAAATATATTTAATCAACATATAAAATTTCATTCATATTAGTTTTATAGTTTTTATTATCTAGGCCAGCAAACATACGTACTTGAAAAATTTTTAAGTTTCAAGAAGGTCGATTAGAAGTTTTATAAATTATTTTTCATCATCATTTTGTTAGAAATTATTTTTATTATCGACTACTTGTAATATGTCTAACCAATGTTTAAAAGTCAATTCATATTGGTCTTATAGTTTATATTATATAATCTTGCAAAGGCACGTACTTGAAACATTTTTAAGTTTCAAGTAGGTGGATTAGAAAGCATATAAATTATTTCTCACCAACACTTTTTAAGAAATTATTTTTATTTTAGACTATTAGTTATATATTTAATCAATGGTTAAAATTTCATTCATATTGGTCCTATAGTTTATATTATATAATCTTGCAAAGGAACGTACTTTAAACATTTTTATGTTTCAAGTAGGTGGATTAGAAAGCCTATAAATTATTTCTCACCAACATTTTCTAAGAAATTAGTTTTATTTTGGACTATTTTTTTTATGTTTAAGCAATTTTTAAATTTTTTTTCATATATGTCTTACATTTTATATTATATAGTCTAGAAAAGTTATACACTTGAAAAAAAATTATGTTTCATGTTGGTGGATTAGAAATCTTATAAATTATTTTCTGTCAATTTTTTTAAGAAATTATTTTTAGTTTAAACTACTTGTTATATGTTTAATCAATGTTTTAAATTTCATTCATATCAGTCTTATAGTTTTAATTTTATAGGTTAGAAAAGTCACTTACTTGAATAAAAGATAAATTATGTTGAAACATTAAATTATATATATATATATAACCATACAAACATAATAATAAAACAATAAAATTTTAAATATATAAAAAACATAATTAAAATAGATTTTTTTACTATTATAGGGAAAAGGCAGTATCAGTGATGCTGCCATTTAGAGGTATTTTTAATATTTTTTTAAACTAGGCAATTTAAAAAAAAATTACAGAAAGAGTATAAAAAAACTCGTTTAGGAGACAAGAGAACATAGTCCTACTAAAAATAATATAATTATTAATTATTAAAAACAAGTAATTAATTAATAATTAGTAATTTAATAATTTAATAATAATAATTAATTATTTTTCTATTTTTATTAAAAGTAATTTTTATTTAAATAATAAATGATTAATACTATTAATTATTAATAAACTTAAAAAATAAATATTATTTATTTTTAATAATCTTTAATTAATTGTTATTAATTACTATAAATATATAATATTTTGTAATTAATTAATAACTATCATTTATTAATCTAAATATAGATAACTATAAATTACTACTAATGATTATTAGGGATTTATAATTGATTATTTAATACTAAATAAATTTTAGTGATAAATTAATAATAGTTTTTAATAATTATAAATTATTTAATATGTAATTAAAAATAAATATTTAAGAATTAGTAATTAGTTGAAAATAATTAATAATTACAAGTTAGAAATAATTAGTTAATTAATAAATAATAATACAATAATTAATAATTTAATAATTTGATCATTATTATCGATATTCAGGAAATAAATTATAATTTTGAGTATGTATTGGTAACTGTATAATAATTATTATAAATACTTATTTATTAATTAAATATTAACTACTAATTAATAATATAATTACTTAATTTATTTTTCTTTATTTAATAAATAATTTATAACTATTAGCTATTAATAATTAATTATATATTTAATAATTTCTTATGAAAATTATTAATAATAATAAGTTAATTATTAATATTTAATAGTAAATGTTAGTATTTAATTATTATTCAGTTATTATTATTACTCTTTAGTAATTAATTAGTAAATAATATTTATTATTAATTAATTAATAATTATCATAAATAATATATTATTAATTCTGGAAAGAAAAATGGGAAGTTGAATCCAACATTCAAAATCCCTAATGATATCTAGGGCATCACCTTATAAAAGGGTTTCTTGAGTTAGAGGCTGTTTTATTATTTTACCCCAAATCCATTTTTTCGGTAATTTCGAAATCCACTTTAAGGTAATGTCGGAACCTCACATTCAACAGTTAAATTAAGATTTTTTATTTTAATTGTATATGTGTATACATATAAACAAATAAAAACATAATAATTCTTTTAAATATGAAAACACATATATTTAAAAGTATATAACATTTTTCTTGGATTTGGGAAAAGGTGTTAAGGACCTTAACAGATTTTCCCCATGTTTCTGAGAAAAGGGTTTAAGGGCTGAAATTCCTTTGTCCACTGAAAAGGGTTTTCATGGGCGTGAGTGCCCTTAATGCCTTTGTGGCATATTTTTCATTTTTTGTAAACCTATGCTTATTTCCAATTTTTTTAAGAAAAACTTATAAAAAACACCAGAGGAGATATCAGCCTAAGAGCTGCGTAAAAATATGTTTTATTTTCCCATTTTCATTTAGTATTGAAATAGTGGATGCATGCATTGGTGTTCACTAATAATTAATATATGTATCTCATTACTATTCAAAACATTTATTTTGACTAACCAATTAATTCCCTTCTCTATGATGCATGGTTCATTAATGGTGGATGATTAATCAATCCTGAGTGGATACCTGTTATAAGGGAGGGCTGAATTGATGAAGCGAGTGTCTACCAAATGTTAAACTTTAGCTATGATTGTCTCATTTTTATTATTATTTATTCTTGTGCCAATGGTTTTCAAAATCTATTTCCCTAGTTACTTATTGATAGTGACATTCACTAGGGGACGAAACCTAATGAGATAGAGAGGAGCAGAGAGCATGAGCTAGCTTAACTCCACAATTCGTTTAGATATTCAATTTAATGTATATATGTTGGTTATAGACCACCTCTACCAAATGGATTGACAGGCGTAGGTAGTTTTTGTTTGTGATGAGATGTAGAATTGGATACTCTAAAAAGTTTTAGGACTAATAATTTTACTTTTTTCTCATGTGGAGTTTTGTTGTCTTGGAATATGAAAAAATATCCTTGGATTTAGTTTCCCTCTCTTCATCATTTTCTTTTTCATTTAACTCTTCAATTTCACTCAATACACTTTTACATTTTAGTTTAGTTTAGTTTATGATTTCATGACAGTACCCATCTATTTGTATAAAGTTTTCATATTCCTCATGGGTTTGACCTTGGGACATGTATATATGATACCACATGTTAGTAGTTATAGTTTTTTTTATAGTTTTGGGTTTTTAAATTCTATTTTTTTGAAATCCTATGAAGTAATGATACCAACAGGCTTTATCAATAATGATGAATAATTTTACCCACTATATTATTGATCTAATAGTGTGATTTTATCTATAGTGTGAATTGTTTTTTGGATTTTGGGACCCCATTAATTTTCATTCATTTCAAATTTTATTTATTTATTAAATTATATAATTAATTATTGGGTTATAAATTTGTATTTAATTTTCCAATTCTATTACATTAATCAATATTTTATGATTTTTTTGAAACTCAAGATATAATGTTTCATTTAATGGTGAGAAAGTCTCATGTGGAATTTTAGGGATGGTTCAAGCCTTTTTTGTAGAATTTTAAATAAATCGTAAGTGATACCTCATTTGAAGTAACTTTTTGTGTCATTTGAGGGAGGAATTAAGAAAATGATGATATGAAAGGTATGGTTATCCCTTTCCATACAAGATTGATAACACCTGTAGAATTTTTTTATAGACCATGGTTTAAGTATTCTCATTATAATTATGACTTACATATTGGAGGATTGAAGAAAACATTTTTTAACAGTACTATAGATGTCACACCCATATTTCTAAAAAGAATTATTTTATTATTTATTTTTATTTTTTTCTGCTTTTTCTAATCATTTTCAGAGTGTGTTCTGAGCATGATTGAAATTTTTCATTCTTCAAATAAATGAATGTTTTGGTCTTGGCGGTGTCCAACACACGGGCGGGGGACGGTCGAAGCTGCGCGACTTCTCCCGGGTCACCGCGTGACCACGCCCAGTTCCCCATATGACCTACCTGATGTTTAGAACAAATAAATGAAGTGAAATGAAATAAATGGTGTTGGAATAAGATAAGAAATAAGTAAATAAGTAAATATATATATATATATATAAATGGACCTTAATGAATTATTTTAATAACAATAGAAATGGAAAATTTTCATAATAATAATAATAATTATTATTATTATTATTGTTAATATTATTAATGTGTTAATTATTATTATTATTATTATTATTACACTACCATTTTTTTAGTTTTTTTAGGGTTTCATTGTATTTCTTTCTCTTTTTTGCCCATTTTTTATTTCCTCTCTTCCTCACCATTCTCTCCATCCTAACGGATCCCCCTTCCCCTCATTTGTTGTCATGCCGCAATACCCCCAAACCCTACCTTCTTCTTAGCTGCAACTCCTTGAGGGCCTACCGGCGATAGCCACACCCCCCTTGGCCAGCCCATCCTACTCTACTCGCCACCTCCCCTAGAACTCGGTCGCACCACACTCCATTCCATGGCCAGCTGCTATCGCATTACTTCCCTCCCAACCAACCCAGTCATTCTTTGGCAGTGCCTCCCTCCCGACCAGCCTGGTTGTGCTGTCACCTTGCCTCTTACTCAAAATCTCATCACACCACCACCCGCACCCTCCTCGGCCAGCCGCCATAAACTCGGACCTGACTGCCTCATATCTCTAGTGTGACACGCTGACCACCTCCCATGACCTCCCCTTGTGTTCACCAACAGACTCTCCAATTACAAAAACACCCCCTTGGTGGAGTCTGCATTATTGGTTTTATTTATTTTTTTTATTCTTGAATTTTTGGTTGTCCATTGGCTATGATGTAATTTTAGGTTTGAACTTAAATTGTGTTGGTTCGAATTTTGTTTAGGGTTCTCCTTTCGCACACATGCGGTGCAAATTAATTTCAATTGGTGATTCACACATATTTTTAGGAATGTCTTCACCCCATAGGTGGTTCCATATCCTCGCATTTCTTAGAAAATTTAATTTGTTTATTTAGTTAATTTTAACATGTTTTATTCTTTAATTTCATTGCGCGAACTATGTTTTAGAATATTTTTTTCATTCTCGGTTTATTAAATATGGATTTTAAGAATAATATAGTCTTTTTTTTATATTTGAGTGGATGTATAAATTATTGGAAGTGTTTAATGAATTGTTTGAATAGTGTGAATTTAGTTTTTTTTAAAATGTGATCCAAACATGGTTTGAAACTAGTTCCATTATACGAATTGGTATATTTAGTCTTGTAAATGGTTTTAGAGTGTTTTATAAGTTATTTAATGATTTATTTAAATTGTTTTGACGGTGTGAAACACATTTTTCTACGTTTAGGATGTGCGCTAGAATTTTAAAGAGGGTTTCAGGTGAACTTATGGGGTATAACATTAATGTGTTTTGTGAAGTTGTTTTATAAACAAATATTTTAGATTATCAAATTATTTTAAAAGATGGAAAATATTTTTTTGGAGGACAGGCATGCTTATGTGTTGGGTTTGGAATTTGTACAAAAAATGGCTATATTGTGTATGTGTTTTAAAGTGGTGTTTAAAAAAAGGGCCATGTGAGTTGTTTGGTAGGTACAAGTTGAGTCCGGAAATGGTTTAAAGTGTTTTAGTGTTGAGAAATGGATTCCTTGAGAAAATGGGTTATATTTATCAAGTGTCGCACACAATTTGTTGGGTTTTATGCCTTGAATGTATTTGATAAAGTGTGCGGGTGGTGTGAAACCCATTTTTAAATGGTTTCATTATGTTTATAGCTTAGAATTTTTTTTATTAAAATGGAAATCAGGTGTGTTTTTCTATTGTAAACCTTTTCTTCTTAATTTTATGTGTTTCATAAACTGTTTAACGAGATTTATTAAATTATACATGGAGTGTGGGAGTTGTATTTGATAGGTTAAAATGTGCATTATGTTTTTAAAGGAAATCTTATATGTGAAACTAGGAATTTTTCACGTACAAACCCTTCTTGTGTTATTTAGAAATGTTCTTTAAATTGTTTAAATAATTTATCATGTTATGTGGGCAATTCTAATTATGGTGTGAAATTGTTTTGGTGTGTGTGTGTTTTTAAAATGGTGTTTAGGAAAGAAAATGGTGGATTTTGTGGGTAATGTTTTTTTTTTGGTTTGTGATATGTGAAAGCGATATGTTATGTGAATGTGGAACATGTTTAATCATAGAAAGGGAACCCTGTGTATCTATATGGGAGGATTAGGACTAGTACGCCAGATTTTATGGAAGTGGTTCATCCTGATTTCATCTAGTAGGATTGACATTACAAAACTAACTAAACTTTTGTGATAATGGGAGACCACTTGGTTACAGAATTGTTTCTCTACTACTGGCTCGTGAACGTGGTCATTGATTATTATGGATCCTATGCCACATTTACATTGAGGTATGATGTCTCTATTTCACCCCGCATACTAGATACTATAGGGGATTTACCTGCAGTGCTCTACTATTCATGAAGTGGTGCCTTCCATCGGCAAACTTAGGACCACATCAGTATGTGCATGTCCTTTATAAAATTTTCTCTTCCATTTTAAAGTAGTGTTTGTGAAATGGTTTTTCTTCCAGTGCTATTTTCTTTTTACATGTATCTTTTAAATGTTTTCCTTAAAAGTGTTTGAAAAGTATGGTTTCAAATAAGCATGTTATATTATCTTTTTGATGTTGTTACATGGAACCTTTTTATTGGGTGTTATCCTACTCGACACTTGGCTCACACCCTAAATACTCCTTTGGGTGTATGTAGAGATTGTTCTTTTTGTATCCATGGTCGAGGAATCATGTTCAGTTATGGTGGTTTGGGTTGTTTATTGTCTTCTTGTGTAGGTTGGACTTTTTGGCTTCTGTATGTCGCACATCTCTTATTGCTTGGAGGTTTAAGTTAGATTTTTAGTTTCTTTTGTTGTCGTTACATTTTGGATATTGGTTCAAGTTGTAAACCTGAAAATTTTATTTTAGTTTAAGGTCTTGTTTGGTTGTATGTTTTCAGTTTTAGTTTGTTTATCTTATTAGATGTTTTGTGTTAAATTATTACAGAAAATCATTACCTTGCACTATTTTTTACTCGGGAACTTATGACATCCTGTGGGGATCAGGAACGCCCCCAGATCCTTCCACAGACCGGGTCAGGCGCTGGGTCGGATGGCGACCTGGCCTGGTTCATGAAAAAATGGTATTAGAGGGTTGTTTTCTCTTTTGGGTCTTGTTCATTTGGAATAGAGTTAGGATAGACCAAAGTTAAGGGTGTCCGAATTTGATGTTATAGCTACGAGAAAGGTGTCTGGCATGCACACCTCGTAGCGGGACATGATTTACCATGATAAGTTGAGGTTAGTCTGAGTTCTTAGTCCTTGTGGTTAATCTTGTTGAGTGCAATGAAAAGGGAGTAGGGTCAGTGGTCCCAGTTATCTCGCAGGTTATTGAAAGCCATGTGGAGTCGGGGATGCTGTCCAAGAATACTCTCTGTGGCAGTTGTTTCATTGGAATATGACTACTAAATATATGTTTTAGTCACATGCTAACAGTAGTTTCCTCTTGCATCGTTCATTGCCTCTTTGTTTTGGATTTGTGGAAATTTGGTTTTTAAGTAAAAATGTTTCGTCTTGGAAAATGTTTTGAAATGAATATCTTTAAAAAAATGATGTGCAAGGTTGGACTTGTGTGGGTTGAATACTTTGGTTTTGAAAAATAGAAGGATCTTGTTTTGATACTATGTGGTCTCATGGGAAACCACATGTATGGGTATATATGGAAAAAGAAATGGTCAAAGGCATGAGAGTATTATAGCCTATATCGACATTAGGTGGGTGCTGATGTGGCACATGGACATTCACGTGTGTGGCCCATGGGACCCCATTGGAGTTTGTTCCACCCAACAGCTTTGTTAATTTTCAAAATGTTTTGGTAAAGGAAAATTTTGTGTTTTAATAACTGATTATTGTGTGGTTTTTACTTGTGTTTTATAAGTGTTGGATGTGAGACGTTTTGAGCCCATAATCCTTTGGACTTATTTGTGTCTTGAGTTATAATTCTCATTGGACAATTGGTGTGAAAGCATGTGGTTAGTGGTTTCTTTTGAATGTTCTTCGGGAAGCCCTTGTAGTGGTTCCCCCAACACATTTAGTGTTTTCTTACAGTATGTCTTGGCCATTGGACCAGTTTGATTGGGTCCATGGTTCTCTTTCTTAACTAGTGTACACTCCCAAAAAGCTCTTAACATCTAATAGAAGTGTGTCCATGGTAAATTCACCATTGGACGACCACCAGTTTATTAAAGGAATTACTCTCCTTTTTGAGTGGTAGTTCTAAGTCTACCCCTTCTCATTTTTGTTAAGCAGATCCTCTTGTAGCGGGATAACATACACAAGGGAAGTTGAAGGGAGTTTTGGTCTCTTTGAGTTTTCTGAGTCATCCGGTATGAAGTTTGACACCGTTGTGTTTAAAGGTCCCCTAGAAATGGTGAAAGAAATTCGAATGGGGAAGGGAGAAGGCGATTCAGAGTTATCGGTGCGGACTGATGTATTGAAAGGCTCGTAGTTCTTTTATTGTCCGTAAGGGTCATGTTTGGTGACGTCATGTAGCGTTAGTTCTCTTCGAAGTGTAATTGTGGATTTCATAAAACCCTCTGATAATTCATATTATCATAGGAGTCTATCCTCATATTAGGGAGTTCTATTTTTTTCTGTTCAAAGGGGTGTGTTTGTCCTAAATCTCTCATTCTTAAGTTTCACGGTTAAGCTGAATATGTGATGCAAGTTCATCATCTAAACCCATGTTTTGGTGGATGTGCCATGAAGGAGTAGTTGAATGTCATAGTGTGTTATGTGTTTTGGTATTTTCTTGAATGCAATATAGTTGATAGCGGAACTAGAAAATAAAAAGTTCCATTCGAGTGACTTAAATTCTTAACTGCATGGCAGGAGATGCTTCAAATATCAGGGCTCTAGCCATAGGCCACGAAGTGAAGCTAGTGCGTGGTTAGGAACCCCAAGAGTGTATGGGACATTGACTTTATTTCTACCATTGGTATTGAGGGTTCATGGAGCTTAAATCATTTCATGTAGCTGTTTCATTATAAATAAAACATTTGGGTGCGTGAGGTTTCCCATAGCTAAGAGGAGGCATGGTTGTTTGATACCTTAATGTCCTGGGGGTTGCATCCCACTGAATGTAATCTCTTTTAGTGGTCCTTATGGGGTCTGTTAGGTAGATCAGTCTCAAATTTTAATATTCCTCATCCAGGGATGCAGAGATTTTGGTTTTTCTTGGACCGTGGTTTTGACACCCCAGTAGTTGGCCCCCACCCTCCTCGCCCATAGTGGTGGGGTGTTTGGTCACTTTCTGGGAATTTAGAATTTTGTGTACCCTCTAGAATTTCTAATGGTGGGGATACCAATGGTGTGTATCACTTAGATGTATCCAAAATGAATCGTATTAGCATTTTTCATGATGGTGGGGAGTCTGCTCATGTCTCCCCATCCCAGTCTTCTAGTCTCGTCTCAAGCATGGGTAGGTTTCTAATAATGGGGATCCCCTTCAGGATTCTCCATGTTGGCCTTCTAGTCCTATTCATAGAGGTAACATAGTGGTAGGTGAGAAGAGTGTTCTTGGGATGTGGTTTGATCTTGTTTGTTCCTTCTAGAGATATAGTGTGGTTTCCGTTTTGTGGTACTTGAGGTGCTCGGTTTGTGAATTTAGTTTTCGGGGTTGAGAGAGCTCCTTTTCTTGATTGATCAACTTTTGGTGTCCTATCTCTTTGGGGCGGGTGACACTTAGCGGGAATACTTTTTATGATTTTTAAGGTTGTTATTTGAGTCACTTTCTCTGAGCACAGGGTGTTTTCCTATTTTTACTTGATTTTAATAAGAATCCTTTTTGAATCTCAAGGGGGTATCAGTTACTACTTTGGTGTTCAGCCTTAGTTGCGGATTTCCAGGGATAGAAACTGCTTTGGTGGGGAGACTTATCACACCTGGATTTAGAAAACAGTTTTTATTTTATTATTATTTTTTATTTTTATTTTCTTTTGAAAATCTTGGTCAAAGTGCAGTCCAAGCACAATTTAAATTTTACATTCTACTGATAAATGAATATTTTATGATTGGTGGAATCCGACGCATGAGCAAGGGATAGTCGAAGCCGCATAACTTCACCCGGGTCACCGCGTGACCTCACCCAATTCCCCCCCACAACCTCCCTGATGTTAAAAATAAATAAGTGAAGTAAAATCAAATAAATAATGTTATAATAAGATAGGAAAAAATAAATAAATAAATAAAATGTGTTTAAAGAATTATTTTAATAATAATATAAATGGTAATTTTGTATTATTATAATTCTTATTATTGATATTATTATTGTTAATATTATTAATGTGTTAATTATTATTATTATTGTTGTTATTATTATTATTATTATAGTTACATTTTTTTAGTTTTTTAGGGTTTCATTTTATATTTCTTTCTCTCTTTTTCCCATATTTTTTTATTTAATTTCTTCCACACCTTTCTCTCTATCCCCTCAGATCCCCCTTCCCCTTATTTGGTGTCGCACCGCAATACCCCCCAAACCCTACCTTCTCTTTTGATACGCCTCTCGGCTGGCCTACTGGTGATGCTCGCACCACCCTCAGCTAGCCCCTCTTACCCAGCTCTCCGCCTCCCATGGAACCTAGTCATGCCACACTCCATTCCATGGCCAACCGCTATCACATCACTTCCCTCTCAGACATCTTGATCATGCAATCACAACGCCTCCCTAACTACAAGCCTGGTCGGGTTTTCACCCTACCTCCTACTCGAAATCTCGTCGCACCACCACCCGCACCCTCCTCGGCCAGCCACCAGAACCTCGGACCCGACAACCTCCTCCCTCAGTTGTGACATGCTGACCACCTCCCCCGACCTCCCCTTGTGCGAACCAGCCAGCTCTCCGGTGATCACAACACCCCCCTGGTGAAGTCTCCATTCTTGGTTTTATTTTTTTGTATTCTTGAATTTTTGGTTGTCCGTTGGGTATGGGGTTCTTTTAGGGTTTGATCTTAAATTGTGTTGGATTTAATTCTTGTTAAGGGTCACCATTATCTCACTTGCACTACACATTAAGTGAGATTTGAGATTCACAGATGTTTTTGGGAATGTCTTAACCTAGTAGATGGTTCCAATCCCTAACATTTCTTAGATAATTTAATTTGTTTATTTAGTTAATTTTAACATGTTGTATGCATTAATTTAAAGGTGAAAACTATACTTTAGATTTTTTTTCTTGCTCGCTTGATTAAATTTGGATTTTATGAAAAATATTTTTGTAGTTTATATGTGCATGGCTGTAAAAATTATTGGGAGTGTTTAATGAATTGTTTGAGTAGTGCGAATGTAGTTTAAAAAAATGTGATATGAACATGGTTTTGAAACTAGTTCCTTTATATGAATTGGTATATTTCGTGGTGTAAATGGTTTTAGGGTGTTTTATAAGTTATTTAATGATTTATTTAAATTTTTTTGATGGTGTGAAACACATTTTTATATGGTTAGGACGTGCGGTCAGATTTTAAAGAGGGTTTCAGGTTCACTTCTGAGGTATAAAATTAGTTTGTTTAGTGAAGTTGTTTTATAAAATATTATAGAATATTATCAAATTATTCTTAAAGATACAAAATATGTTTTTTGAAGGAGGGGTATGCTTATGTGTTGGGTTTGGATTTTTTATGAAAAATGGATATATTGTGTGTGTCTTTTAAACTACTGTTTTTTTTAAAAAGGTCGTGTGAGTTGTTTTCAAGGTGTGAGTTGAGTTAAGAAAAGGATTAAAGTGTTTTGGAGTTGAGAAATGGATTCCTTGAGAAAATGGGCTATATTCATCAGGTGTCGCACACACTTCTTTCAGTTTTATTCCTTCAATGTATTTGATAAATTGTGAGGGTGGTGTGAAACCCATTTTTAAATGGTTTTGTTATGTTCATGTCTTAAAAAGGTTTTTTAAATGGAAATCATGTGTGTTTTTCTTGTGTAAAACTTTGATTTATAATTTTAAGTGTTTCATAAATTGTTTAACTGAATTTATTAAATTATATGTGGAGCGTGGGTGTAGTATTTGATAGGGTCAAATGTGCGTTAAGTTTTGAAAGGTACTCTTATATGTGAAACTAGGCATTTTTCATGTGCAAACCCTTGTTGTGCTATTTATAAATGTTATTTAATTTGTTTAAATAATTTATCAACTCATGCTAGCATTGATAATTATTGTGTGAAATGGTTTTAGTGTGCGTGAGTTTTTAAAATGGTTTTTAGGTATTAAAGTGGTGAATTTTGTGTGTAATGTCTTGTTTGGTTTATGATATGTGAAAGTGATATATTATGTGAATGTGAAACTTGTTTGAGCACAAAAAGGGAACCCTGGGTAACTAGGTGGGTGGATTAGGACTAGTACACTAGATGTTATGAAATTGGGTTGTCCCAGTATCATCTATCAGTATTGACATTACAAAACTAGATAGTCTTTTGTGATGATGGGAGACCACTTGGATATGTTAGTGTTTCCCTACTAGTGTCGTGTGCACGAGAGCGTTAATTATTGTGGCTCCTATGCCAAGTTTACAAAGAGGTACGTTGTCTCTAGAACACCACACATACTAGCTAGCTTAGGGGATTTACCCGTAGTGCTCTACTATTCATGACATGGTGCCTTTCGTCAGTATATGGAGGACCACATGAGTATGTGCATTTCCTTTATGATTTTCTCCTCCCTTTTAAAGTAGTATTTGTGAAATGGTTTTTCTTCAAGTAATATTTTCTTTTTTTACTTTTATCTTTTAAATGTTTTCCTTACAAGCGTTTTAAAATTATGGTTTTAAATAAGTTGGTTAAATTATCTTTTTGATGTTATGGAACAAAACATTGTTATAGGATGATATCCTATTGGTAACTTGGATCACACCCTACATACACCTTTGGTTGTATGTAGACTGTAATGACCTGAAATTTTTAATAATATTTGTTTCCTAAATTTGTGTGTTATTTCAATTTATACTCCACAAAACTATATCTATTAATTAATGAAGTGATACTGTTGGGTTTCGACTGTTATATGACCATTAGTTAATATAACCGTTGTAAAATAACCTCTTAAAATTATAATTATTGTTAATAAATACAAGTGATCTTTGTTAATAAATATAGAATGAAGAGTCGATGGCCTCATCGAGTAGACTCGTGTTGTACGAAGACCATCTGTCAGAGCTTGGGAAGGAGGTATCATATCTTGGCTTTTCTCTGGACCAAGACCAAGCTGAGTTTCAACATATGAAGCTTGAATGGAATTACCTAAGGGAGAAGCTAAAGCTGATAGAAATTACCACTCAGGAAATGTTGTCCAAGATGCCCCAATATTCTATCCCCATAGCACACCTTATACTTAGGTCCTATGCAGGTGTTATAAGAGGCTATGTAATGATACCTTAGTTACGTCATGTAATCCTTTTGAATAAATAATATTTTTATTTATAATTATGTTAAATTTGTGAAATTCAAATGTTCGGATAAATGTATAATGAAGTTCTATATTATTGATGAATTTTGGAAAAGGGCGTATTTTAAAATATTTTTGTAAACATTAAATAATTAATAAAGTGAAAAGATTTTTTGAAAATGGTCTTCTACAATTGTGACCAGTAATAAAGTTAGATTCAAATAAGATAAACTTATTTGTTGGTGAATAGTAAAGCATTAATAGTAATATACCCTTATGAATAGTAATGAATAGTAAATTTGCCAAAAAAATTGAAACTTCACCCATGAATGTATAAATATAATTTAGACATCTTAAAAGTGAAGAAATGGTCATAATATAATTATTGGTATTTTTTAGGTCATGAATAGTTTAATTATAATTTTATAATTAATTTAACAATTTCAAATAAAATTTATTTTTAAAAAATGTAATCATAAATTTTTACTATATTTTCTTATGGTTATATGATAATTTTATGGGTCCATGATTACTTTTTCAAGGTGTCACAAAATAAGTTATAGTTTTAGAGTTTTTTTTGAATAAATAATGATTTTATTTAAAAATTAAATTTAAAATATTTAGAAAACTTTTTTCATAAAATGGAGTTCATTTTTGAGTTAAGAGCAACAATATTAGGTAAGAGTGAATTTTTGGGATTTTTCTGAAACAATTGAATTTTTGGTGAATAGTAAAAATTCCATTTTGAGTTTCGGGTATTTATTGACATCATTGATGATGTAATGATGATTTAATGAATCTTGTCAACTTTTGAATAGTAATATATGTTATAAGGTGTCCCACGTGGTAAAGACCATGGGAAAATACAATGGGTAAGCCCATGGTTTGCAAATACCACCGACGAGGTGTCCCAAGTGGGCAATACCATAGGCAAATACCATGGGGAAGCCCTTGGTTTTGCAAATACCACCGATGAGGTGTCTCTTGAAAATTAATTAAATATTTCATCACTTTTCAGATAAATAACAAGCCATTATCTCATTCATATTATTCCAAAATCCTCCTAAAAAAGTTATGGTCTTTCTACCTCTTAAGGAGTCCTCCCAAGGTGCCCTCAAGCCCCCCAAGGTCCCATACATCGAGATTTTGAAGATACTTTTCATGGTAATGGAACCATTCACCATCCTATTTTTAGTCATGATTTACTTTATTATATGTCTTCTAGTTTCTATATTCTTATGTGGGGGTATGTTCTTATATATTTTTATTACTGTCCATTTCATGTCTAAATGATGAGAGACCCTTTCTGCTCTCATCAATTTCTTTTATGAATTTTTATGCGACACCATTAGGTTGCCAAATTTTTTGTAAAAGAAATAGATTCTTCTCTTTTCATTCATGTTTCATTTTCAAGTGGTATGTCATTAAAATATCCATACCATGATCTTATTATGTACCCATACAGTATTATGAATTATTTATGAGCAGTTCACCCTTGTCCTTCCTCTTTTTAATGTTTTCTAAAACGTTGTTATGTAGCCGTTATGCTACAGATTTTTCATCTAAAAAACTCTATCTTTTTCTAAAGAAATTATCTTGTATTATTTATGTAGATTCCCAAATATATTTTCATTTCTAGGGGTATTCATAAAGACATAAAATTGATCTATTTTATTTGGGAGTTGACATACATATACACCTCACTCCCTTTCAATGGGTTATAAATGACATAATGATTTTATTTTTAAGTACTGTTTAAACGTCACGATTTTAACATGAAACCCATTTATTTGATTATATTTAGGTTATATATGAATGTTTTGATTATAATCTATGTTTATCACATGAAAATAATGACATATTAAGGGTGCACCCTGATAACGCTCCAATGCATTGGGTAAATAATTAATCTCTAGAGATGACAAGTTTCATGATACCTTGGTGAATAATCATTGAAATGTTTTTATAACACCATGGTAGTAAACCTTGGTGATATGTTAATGAATAATTAAATTAAATTTTGTAGCCACATATTCATTTTTTGATTCATGTTATTTTTATTATGGTATGCCTCTTTTTTATGTTGCTCATGTCTTGTGGTTTTCATCAAGTTATTATTGATAACATAAGTAAACAGATTCCATTTATTTCCCTACTCGACCTTATACTCTCCGTTTCATTTGATGTATGTCTCCAAGTTATTAGATGAGGCAATTTTTCTTAAGATGAATTTATGATGAAGCCTTAAAAGTGGATTAGAACAATGTTTTATGTTGTTTTCATGTTTTATGTTCATGATTTCCAAGACACTAGACTTCAAAGATTCTCTGTTTCTATAATGAAATGAAAATTTATGTAAAAAAAGGTAGTATGCCATATACACCTTTTTTTTGGGTATCCTAGGTTAAGGAATCATTCTCAGTGACGGTGGTCAGAGTTTTTGATGGTCTTCTCATGCAGGTTGGTGTTTTCGGCTTGTTGATGTCACACCACTCTTATTGCTTGGAAGGAAGAGTTAGAGTTGTATTTTATTTTGTTGTCATTACTTTTTGGATGTTGGTTCAAGTTGTAAACCTATAATTTTGATTTTATTTTGAGGTACATTTTTTTTTGCCTTTTTTCAGTTTTGGTTAATTTATCTATTCATTAGTTTTGTGATTACAAATTTGGTTAAATCTTTCCCTTACACTATTTTGGTACCCGGGCACTTGTGCCAGCCCGTGGGGATTGGGAATGCCACTTTGGTCTTTCCACATACCGGGTCAGGTCTAGGTTGGATGGAGACCCATCCTAGTTCATAATAATAGATCATGCTATTAAAAGAGCTAAAAATGGGATTTGTAAGTGATAAAAACGCTAAAATTCTAAGCATTATTAAAATCCACAACCATTATCAGCACTAAAAAAGTGCTGATAAAGGGTATCACTTTTAATGCTTTTGTTTTAGCGCTAATAAAAAGGTCATTTATCAGTGCTAATTAAATGTACTAATAAATGATGCCTTTATTAGTGTTAAAAAAGTATCGATAAATGGTTCATTTATCAATGATATTGTTTTAGTATTGATAAAGACAACATTTATAAGTGCTTTTAGCTGGAGATAATAAAATTTCAAAATATATTTTTGAACCACATACCCTCCCCCCCCACCCCGTTTGTGCTTAAACCCACCAACTCTCATGCACCCCCTTTTTTAGTGCTCGCAATGCCTATTTGTTAGTGCTTCTCCACATCCCAACTACCAGTTCACCCACGTGCATGTCTAGACTCGATTCTATGACATCCCTTGTGAAATTCGAACCACTACACTAAGCTTGTTTTATTCTAAATTTTAGGATCTCTCTATTTATTTATATATAGTTACACACATATTTATTTATTCATATATTCATATAATTATTTTTAAATACATCTATAAAATATATGTTTTTCTGTTTGTGTATATCATATATATATATATACTTATATTTATTTAAATATTTTACAATATAAATATTAAAAAATATTGATTTATTAACACACACACAAATGTATATATAAACATTATATATATATATATTTGTATAAGTATATATATATTCATATATTTTTATAACATAAAAAATGGTTAGATATTGTCTTAAATAAAATAGGTAATAATTATTTCCATATGATTTATATAATTATTTTTTAATAATTTTTTTAAATGTGTCTATATATTTTATATTTAGATATAAATTTTATTCATTACACACACCCACAAAAATATAAATTTATATTTCTATATATTTATGTACATCTCTATACATATTTATGTATAATTTTATATTTAGATTTTAATTTTTAGTATGTATTTATAAATATTTATTGTAAATAAATTTATATGCAATATTTAATTATAGTAATATATTTATGAAATACATTTATATATATTTAATTTACATAATATTGACATAGACACAAATAGACATATATATTTACAGGCCCACATACACATTTATAATTCCCACATACACATACAAATATTTACATATATGTATTTATTTACATATTTTAGAATGTAAACATAAATATATATTTATTTTTCGACACAAACACACCTATTTATATATAAACTTTACTTATATAGGTATATATATATATTAATGAGTTTTCATAAGGTTAATAAGATGAATTTTTTATTTTAAATAAAATCATTAATAAATATTTAATTTCATATAGTTTATAAATTTAAAATTAAATTTTTATGTACATATTTTCAAATGTTTATTTATACAATTGATTTATTATATGAAAATATAAATAAATATGTATATATTTAATTATAAATAAAACTATAATATGAATAAAGATAAAATTTCAAAAAACAATAATTTCTATATGAATGTAAGTCTTGGGTATAAATTTATTCTCCTATTAAAAAGGAAAACAAGTCCTTAAATGATTCTAAAATACTTTCAAATAATTAAAAATAAGTTCATTACAACTAAAAAACTGTTATGAAGGCCTTTAGGGCCTTTTTTGACCTCTAAAATTAGTTACCATGGTATCTTGAAAAATAATACCCAAATCTCTATACTGATTATGATTTGATATATAGTAGATCCCAAATAGACACCGAAATCAAAATTTATGGCTGTTTGAAGTTCAATTATTGTTTTCAACTTAACATAAATATTTCATTAATTCATTGTTTTTATGTCATCCAACTGATATTAAATGACGACTAATCAATAATAATTATCAAATTGTTAATTAATAATATTTTTTAAAAATTTTATAATCCATTTTTACAAAATATATTATATGTTAAATTTAAATACATATTTATCCTATTATAAATCATATTTATTAAAATATATTAAATTTATACAATATAAATATATAAATATATTATTATTTGATTTTTATGGATATATATATATTTTATGAAATATACCATTTATCAGTGCTAAAAAAGAGACTATAAATGGGAATATTTATAGTGTAACATGACGAGATTTTATGTGTTTTTTTAATTAATTTTTCTACACAGCTTGTGTTATACGCAACACCGAATTTAGCTTGCGTTACAAAAAACACCAATTTTAAATGAAATGTTTAAAACTATCAAAATATTATTATTTAATATTATAGTTATCATCTATCCATTGGAATAACAAGTACAAACATGATTAAATAAATTATGAAAATATATGGTTTACAAATTTATACAAAACAAACTATTTGGTGATGAATTAATTTAAAATGAAAATCAAAACTATTTGAAAATTAAGGAAATCTTTTTCTGAAAAACTATTTTTATGAAATAAAAAATGTTTTATCTCAATATATTAATCAAACCAATTTTGTTGAATTATTTTAAAGAGATTTATATATTATATATTAAATAAATTTATTAATAATCATATTATGTATTTTATAGATAATAAATAATTATAAATCCAATTTTATGCTTAAAAATCATATTTTTTTAAAAAATAGTTTTGGCGCCTTTTGACGTACTTATTTTAAAAATTATTCTTTAAACTTCTAGAATTATTTTTTGAAAAAATAAAATTCATTTTTTAAATCTATAAAAAAATTATCTTTGGTTGAATTTATGATAATTTTCTAAAACGATTAATTTTTTGACGAATAGTGGAAAATACTGAAGTTTAATTAAAAACGCCTCTTGGTTTAAATTATTCATAAAGTAAAGTTATATTTTAAAGTGGTTTTTAAACTATAATTTTTTCAATTATATATCAATTAATATTGTTTTGGTCATTTTAATCGATTTCATATAAAAAATAGATATAAAAACTTTGTAAACATTTGAACATTTGATCATTGAAAACCCACTTTCTCATCGCGTTTATGAGATCACTTTAAAAAATAAAATTTTACCATGATTTGAATTGAATTTGTAAAAATAGATTCCATATTATTAATGAGAATAATTTATATTTTTTTATGAGGTAAACTTAATTTTTGAACAAAATGAATATTGAAATAGTAAAAATTAATTACTGCGGTTAAGGTAAAAATGTGTTTTCTGTAGGGGTAAAATAAAAATATGAGGATTAAAATGAGCTAAATAATTGTAAAAAAACTATTGGATGACAAAAGTTTAACCCTGTAAGGTTTAATGATCATGAATACTACATTTTGGATCCTTTTTACATGAGAGAAACCTGGGTACAAGTTTTTCTTTTCATGAAATTACAAGTGTCCCACTCATCACACTTATAAAAGGACACCCCTATTCTCTTTTCGTAACACCTTAACACCCATTTTAAGAAACTTCCAACCAAAATAACTTTCTAAAAATCCTAATATCTATTTATAAGCCTTATTTTTGGAATATATCTAACCTAGAGAGCCTTTTGGTGAAAACCTATGGAGGTTATCCAAAGAAGAGGCAACATCTATCAACTAGGGATTTTATTTTATTTATTCTTCCATGTCCAAAAAAAATATTATTAAAGCATTATTATTTAATAAACCTAGTATATTACATATAATATTTTGTTTTTTTAAGTTAATGACCTATATCCATCTCCACTTCCATCAAATGGGTTATAGAATCATCATTCATGTGTACGGTGGACTACCACCTCTTGAACTGATATCATTAATTTCTCCATTACTACCTCTCATGATTGGGTATGATTATGGAATATATATATATATATATTATTTATAACATTATTATACCTCTGGAATCATTATATAATATGCACCTTTTTTGGATTTTCATTCCATATGATGTATAATAACGTCATTTGTGTGTACGGTGAACTACCACTTCACAAAGCGATGTGATTCGTTTTCACTAACACTTTACATAAAATATGATAAGGATAATGTAAATAAATATGTATGATATAAATGAAATTATTATGATATTAATTACATATTTATTATTCTGAAAAGATAATATAACATTTTATTTCCTACCCATTCACTCACTGAAAGATGATAACGACGTTCGTGTACGCGTGGACTATCGCCTTCACAAAGAAATCTGACTATCTTTTCATCACCAAACCACATGGATAATATGTATAAGTATATTTAAATTAATTATATTTTATTTATGATATTTTGATAAATCGAAAATGATAATATATTACATACCTTTTTTTTCTACTGATAATTGAAAAATGGAAATGTTACTCTTGCGTACATGTGACCTACCATCTCCATGGTTGTAACATACTTCATTTCTCAAAAATTATTTCATCATTGGAATTATATGTATAATTTATGTATAAATGTGATAATTATTTCATTATTTTTATTCTGTAGGTGGTGGAACTATGATCAATGTAAGTGGACCGAAAATAACAAATCAAGAAATATATGAAACACAAAGCACTTATTACCTAAAACATGAATTTAAAATGGAATTGTTAATAAATGGGTAATAAAATTAAATAAGTAAATAAAATATGGTATGATACATATAAGTATGTTTTTATAATATATGTATAATGTACATATATTTATTATACAATAGGTTCAAACAAGATTGAAGGAAGTTGAGACTTATGGTAAGAGATTTTCATCTCACTTTTATTTTCGATGAGACAAATTCCATATTCACCACATCTTTATTTTATATTGTGTATATACTGAACATGAATGTAATTTAGGATTATTTTACTTAAAAATATTAGTATTTATGTATCCATTTTCTTATTACTATTTTATATGGTTTGCGGATCCAAAATTACCAAATTGGTAAGGGATATTTTTCTCAATTTTACTTCTTTGAGATATATGATTATGTTATACAAATATCTTTCTTAATGAAGTATATATACATACCATTTGAAATGTAATATAATGAATTTATTTATCCTCATAATATATTAATTTTTATTTAATTATATTCCTTCATGGAGCTTACATTTCAATGTAACCAAAGTGGTAATTATTTTCTGTTATAATCTCTTCGTTTATCCGGATTTTTTTTGATCATGTTTATGATGATAGAATATTATGATAAATATTTCAAGAAACTAATGACTTTTATCATCCTGTGGTTATTTCATGAGAATACATTTTACCTTTATTTCCATTTCTTTATGATTTTAAGAGTTCAAAAAAAATTAAGAAAAATGTTTTTTTCACTCGAAAACCCTTTATCTTCCAATTCCATGTTTTCTAAAAATATTT
Source organism: Viscum album (assembly GCA_963277665.1). Classification (NCBI taxonomy): domain Eukaryota; kingdom Viridiplantae; phylum Streptophyta; class Magnoliopsida; order Santalales; family Viscaceae; genus Viscum; species Viscum album. The sequence goes on from OY728148.1 coordinate 174,708,882, forward strand.
TCAAAAACATTTTTAACATCATTGAAATGATTTATTAAATAAAATTTTACACAGGTTTTATTTTTTAATTTTTTTTAAAGGAATCCTCATGTTTTTTTCCAAACAATTACAATTTGGATTTTATAAAAAAATGTGAAAGAATCTTTGTTTTTTAACATGTACAACATGAACAGTATTTCCTTCTATCATGAATACTCAATAATTTCAAGATTCTTTACCTTTTTTCAAATTTATTTTCAAAAAAATGTTATCCTTAATATTTTTGAGATTTTTAGGTTTTAAATAAATGTTTTCAAACTAAAAAGGGATTTTGAAAATGTTTTAAAAAGTGTTTTTCAAAGTGAAAATGCTATCTTCCTCTTAAATGATTTTTAAATATTACTTTATAAGTTTTGAATATTATATTAAGATAAATGTTTTTTCAAATATTTTTTATGATTTTTAGTTTTAAAAAGTGATTTTTGAAGAAAAAGTTTCATCCTCAAGAAAAGATCCAAGTGATTTAACTTTCAAAATAATTGACCTTCTAAGATTAAAACCCTTGAGGTAACTTATGATTTTCTTGGGATATGAACCAAGGATTACATTATTAGTATTTACTTAAATTTTTTAGATTAAAATATTTTTATGAAACCCATTTCTCTTCCACAATTTATGCCATAAAAAATTCTTATAAAACCAGGTTCTTTTCCAATGTCTTATGCTATGATGAAATGAAGAAATGATTATGATACTCATCTATTTTCCATAGGTTAGGATATAATGAAATATTTTTAAAACCCATTTATTTTCTGGGGTTGTGATTTGATAAAAATTTTATGATCTTGTGGACCAAATATGAATGATTTTCATTATTCGATGAGGGGGGTCTATATATCTCTCCAATGCATTGGGTAATCAATACAGGAAAGTAAGATCTATACCAAAAGTTTTGGGAAAACCGTTGGTATAGTTCACTTATATGGAACCATACCAGTGGTTTGGCCAAAACCATTGGTTTTGGTCACTAATTTGGACAAATAAAAATGGTTTTCCCAAAAACATTTGTATATGGGGGACCTATACCAATAGTTTTATGAAACCGTTGGTATAGGTCACTTATAAGGACCTATACCAATGGGTTGTCCAAAAAACTTGGTATATGGTCTCTATTATAGACCTATACCAATGGTTTTGGCCAAACCGTTGGTATACATCTATAATAGTGACCTTATACAAACGGTTTGGTAAAAACTATTGGTATAGGTCCCCCCTATACCAACGGGTTTTCCAAAACCATTGGTATAGGTCCCAAAATCAAAAAATATATACCAACAGTTTTCAAAACCGTTGGTATAGGTCTATACCAATAGTTTTGAGAACCGTTGGTATAGTTACATGTATTTTTTATGTAATATTTATACAGATAACATTAAATAAATCAAAATTTAATATATATATGATAACACACACACACACCCATGAAATTATGTTCACAAAAGTCAAGTTAGGTTAGTGGTTAGGTTCGTTCAATCATAAACTGGAGGTACTGGGATCAAAACCAACAGAATGATTCTTTTTTGATTTACATATACCAATGGTTTTATAGAACTGTTGGTAGAGATTTTTCATATTAATTATACCAACGGTTTTGAAAACCGTCGGTATAGGTCTATACCAATGGTTTTTTCAAAACCATTGGTATAGATATATCCTCACGGCTTACTATCCAAGGGTTCTCCAAACTATTGGTATAGGATATACCATTGGTTTGGTGGCCTATACCAACTGTTTCAAACTGTTGGTATAGGGTATTTTTCTAGTAGTGAATGATTTATATCTCATGAGATATATAGGATTGGAATGGAGAGTGAACCTAGTTCCATAAGGGACTTTGTTCACTATTATGGTATTAGGAGTGAACCTTGTCTACTATGGTGGTTTGGATAGTGAAACCATTCCATAATGGTATCCTTAATAGTGATCTATGACTAATTTCGAAATTATTTTGTATTATTTTATTCATTCCACAATTCCTTTATTTGATTTCCATACTATTTATGTTTAATGAATTGCCAATATTTATACCATTACTCAAGATTATGATCCTTGATATACAGGGTATGGTTTTAAAATGTTATTGTCATGTTCTCATACCCTTATGTTCATGTTATGCTTACACATCTCCCTTGTTAACCCTCACTAAGAATTTAATCTCTCCACTTCTTATGCTTTATTTCCCCAAGTTATAAAGAAAGTTTTTAAGTAGGGTATGTTTATGAAGGGTAGTAAAGGGGAATAACATTATTATAGATTTTGAACTTCTTTCACCAAATTATAATACTGTGTGACTAGACTCCAAAGTCACGAAACTATTATATCCACCAAGTGTGTCTTTGTGTAATGTATTTAATATTCACTAAAAAGATATATTATCTATTTATGAAATTCTAGGGTCTCTATAGTTGGTATTAGAGGATAGGTTTAGTTATCTTTTGAAAATTAGGATGTGAAAAATTTAGTGAGATACCTAGGGATATTTATAAGGATGTGTCTAGGGAAATATCTAAGGATATGTCTAAGGACGAGTCAAAGTATAAGAAAATGTCTTGGAATTTTGGTAAATTATATAATGATTGGTTTCCAAGTAATTATATCCCTATATAGATACTACTAGTGTATGTGGATCTAGAATAAAGGTACCTAGAGGTAATAACTCCAAAAAGGGAATATTGAGCTTTACCCGATTGTCACCGAGTGCCTGACAATGAGCCTTACTGCACACCTGGATTGACACTCCTAAGGGATATGATTTTTACATTAACAAACTCTTTATAAATCATCATGAAGGATTTAAATATATGATGACTATGAATGAACTATGCTAAAAATTTTCATAGATTAAAAAGAAGGTTTCATGATTCAGACATCCTATAAGTGATTTTTTCATGATTATGTGGTTTTCTACTATGATTAATGTTGCTCACTCTATATTTATTTTTGTTTTAGTCAATGGTAGGAACTGAAAGAAACTGGGTTAACATTTAATATGAAAACAAATTCTGATAACCAATAAAATGGGATAATTAATGGAGTGAATGATATTGTGATTACACCTAATCAGTTATCATGGAACATTATTAATAACATGCCCCTTAACCAAATACGAGACTCAACAAAGAATAAAAAGATAGAGTTTACTAGAATTATTGTAGTAGAGACCATAGATGAATGAGTATTCAGTTTCCTATATATTGAGAATTTTGGAAAAAGCACTCAAAGTAATGTCTTAGAGGGTTGATAAGTTGTTTTTGGGTGTGGAAAAGAAGGACACAAAGTAACTGAAGAGTAAAAAATTAAAAGTTAGTTAATGAAATAGATAATAATACTTGTCTCCCTAAATTACTATCAAAGGATAAATGTTATAAATGTGGAATCTATGGGAATTATTGAAATCAATATCTTAAATGGAATACTCATAAAGATAATTAAATATTTTTTACGAGTAATGGTTATATTGACGATGATGAAGAGACTACAAATTTCATATGAAATGAAATTAGTGTTAAGGAAAAAGATTATGAATCCTGGGTAATGGTTTCAGAAGGAAGTTGAATTATTGAAGTATTTATGTATTGGAATTCAATTATTATGAAATATATAAGGATTGTTCAGAATAATTTTTCCATTAAGGATATGAAAGAATATGTTGAATAGAATTATGACTTGTAAAAGTGATTTAATAGAAATGTAATATTTTATGGAAAAACATGATTAAGGGAATATAACCCTTAATATGTTCCTACAGTTTAGAAAATGTCATTTAGTTTGGTAAAGAGATGATTTATATGAATAAAAGTGAATTGAATAGTATTGACAACCATGGAATTAATTTATGATTTGTCAAAAAATTTGGTTTATGTTATCATGGATGGAGTTTACAACATTATTAGATTTATGAAATATATTAAATAATATATGGATTTATTTAAATAATAAGGAGTTATATATGTTTTCAATAAGGTTTTATTGTAATTTGGGTTATTAACATGTTTTAAAAGAATACATAGTGAAGGTTTTAACATTTTTAGTATGTGTTAATTGGGAGATACTTTGTACTGTTTAGGTGATTAATGATAAGTTCATTTTATAAATTTATTGACTGTATCTATAAAGTTTTGGATTTTATTCTTTTGTAAGGTTCATATGGAAAACTATTTATGAAATGGTTTAATTTTAACATTGTATGAGTATTTAGATATTAATGGATTACTTCACCATATAAAGATTTATCCATATTGGATAACAAGTGTTAATCTTTTTTTTTAACTAAAGATAGAAGGAATGGCTTATAATTATTTTATGGAATTTATTTAGTGCTTTAGAAATGAAAAATTCAACTCTTAGATTAATATATGATGTGAAAATTGATCATTTCATCACCAAAGGATGAAATTGAGCCTATGAAATAAAAATATATCAAGTAAGTACATTTTCATATGTTCTCATTCTAGATAGAAAATAAATCCCAAACATTAGGAAAAGTATCTTGAATTAAAATGTTGTCCTGTTATAATCATATTTTATGATACCATTGAAAATTTTCATTCCTATTTGGTTTATGGATTTATGGATGTTAATTTTTTTGGATCACCCTATTTCTTGTGATCAATGTTTTCAATCACTCCCCATCAGTATTTGGGTGTTATTTTTCACTTCTATGTCAATGTTTTCACTTCCAACATATTTTATCCTTTTTGGAAACCTAATATGTCTTCTCCTAAATGACTTTCACACATCCCATTATCTTTTTTAATAGGATGTTTAATTAATCATTTTAATATTGTGGACTTTTATGAAGGAATTTTTAAATATTGAATTTGTATAGACCGCGATGAATTGGGGGGGGGGGAATTCATTTTTAAGGGGGGGAGGGGTAGAATGTAACATATAAATATTTTATAGATTTTTTTTCAAATTATCATAAATTTTTAGATAGCATGGGTTATATGCAACTCTGAGTTTAACTTTCATTACAAACACCGTTGAGTTTAAACAAAACATGACATACTATTAAAATACTAGTATTTAATATTATAGTTATCACCTAGCCATTTAAATGATGTACATGAATATTATTAACAAAATTATAAAAATATATCATTTACACAAGTATATAAATGAATTATTTTGTGACTAATTAATTAAAAATTAAAATTAAAACTATTTTAAAATAAATAAAATCTTTTTCCTAAAAAACTATTTTTATAAAAATAGACTTGTTTTAACTAAATAAATCAAACAGCAAACATTTGGTGAATTATTTTAATTATAATTGTATATTATATTTTCAATTGATTGATTAATATTTATATTATGTGTTTTTCAGAAAAGAAATATGAATAAATCCAATTTTATGCTTAAAATATATAAAAAATAGTTTTGCTACCTTTTTTTGCACTTATTTTAAATTTTTTTTACACTTTTAGAAAATTTATTTTAAAAAATAAATAAATTTTTTAAATTATTATATCATAATTATCTTAGGAATATTTTTTGAGAAATTTCTAACAAAATTAATTTTTTTAATGAATAGTGAAAAGTACTGAATTTTAATTAAGAAACCACACTATCATTAAAATTATTTACAAATTTAAGTTATATTTTAAATTATTTTTAAAGTAAATTTATTTCAAATAGATATATATTAATTAAATTTATTTAATTTTAATTTATTTAATATTTAAATTGGATATAAAAACATTAAAAACATTTGAACATTTTTTCTTTGAAAACACACTTTTTCATTGCGTTTGCTGGATTACTGTTATATTAAAAATTTCCACTTATGTGAATTGAATTTGAAAAAATGGATTCAATATTAGGAATCATAAAAATTTATATTATCTAATAAGGTCAACATAATTTTTTACTAAAATGAATAGTGAAAAAGCTACAAATTAATTACTACAGTTAAGGTAAAAATGAGTTTACGAGGGTGTTAAACTAAAAAGATAAGAGTTAAAATGACCTAAAAATATTTATATTTTTTCATAGACTTATTTAGACCCTATAATGTCTATAGATTGATAATAATCTCTTTTTTATAATATTTACATGAGAAAAACATAGATACACCTTATTCTTTTCCAAAAAATTTTATGTGTGCCCCTCACCTTACATATAAAAGGACACCTCACTTATCTCTTTTTCACACCTTAAAACCATTTTTTTAGACAATACCTACCCAAATAACTTAAAAAATTACCTCCTATCTTCCTATAAGCCTTATTATCTGATTAAATCCAACATAGGAAGGATTTTGGTGCAAACCTAAGGAGGTTACCCGAAGAATAGGTAATGTTCTTCAACGAACGCTTTTATATTATTTATTTCTTCACCTCCTTAAATTATTATTAAAACATGTTTAAATAATAAAATTATTATATTACATATAATGAGATAGTTTTATGTTATGTTAATGACCTATATCTATCTCCACTTCCAAAAAATTATTTATCAAATCATCATTCGTGTGTACGGTAGACTACAACCTCATGAAGCGAAGTCAATAATATTTCCATTACCACCTCTAATGGATGGATATGGTGATGGATATAAAACATGAATTAACCTAGAATATCCTAAGAGGAGAGGGTGAATTAGGGTGTAAACTTTTTCTTTTAAATAGACAGATCGTGTTCCCACGTTTGTAGGAACCTACTAAACATTCCTAAAGTGAATGTGTAGAAGAAAAACAATCACATGTCAAGAGATGACCCAAAAATTTTACTTAGTTGACAACCATGGGCTTGTTAATGTAGCATAAGCTGATAGTGTTTTGTCAAACCAAAGTCCACTAATCTTTATGAGATGTAGAGTACAAGATTTTAGACATAGTCACTCTTTTCTAGACACACTACCTTTACATGATTTTAGAGATAACTCACTGTGTCCCTGGAAAAACATCCATAAAATCCCCCAAGATCACTTTTATGGGTGAAGTATAACTCATTTTAGTAACATTATGGTCTCGTCAACAGATTTTCATTAGAGTCTTTGTCTTTGTCTAGTATGAGACACTACATACATCTAATTTCTGAATTGATGCACTTGAAAGCACCAAATGAACAAACCAGATATTAAAATCCTCTTAGAATCACACTCTGGAACTTGCGCACAACAGCTACTAATACACATAAGATTATAAATTGTCACCCAAGATGGATTTCACACAACCCTTATCTTTTACCCAGCTACACCATAAGTTTCACTTGGTCTTTAAAGACTAAAGGAACACATTGAGAGTAATATTTACTTTCTGCAACTTTTCTACATGAAAATCCTTCACACAGTAGAGGAAACATATCTTTTCTAAAAAGTTATAAATATTGATTTGGGGTATCCACCTATTTATACGGATCTATGACACTACACATAAGAGTCTATCTGAGCATGAAAACCCCCTTTTGATGTCACATTGGGTGTGTAAGTCTCTTTCGCATAATATTGTCTTTTGGGTGCATTTAAATCTTTCACATGATTTTTTTACTTTTCCATATTTGGATTTAATGATCCCAAAACATGTCTTGAATGCAAGTTTCCACACTACCTTCAATATTATGTGCAAATCCATTTTCCAAAAACATGTATCTCCATTCTCCAATTTTTATACCCAAAAATTTGGCACACTGGGAAATGATGCCACCTTCAATACTGTTGTCAGTTTAAACAGTAATATCCCTTTCCTTAAAAAATACCTGATGTTCTATTTGGGGATTGAAAACAAACAAAAACCACACTCCATTTACAGTAATTAAAAACCTTGGTTCTAACAATATCACACTTTATATTTGTTAGAAATATATAGATAAATTCAATAAATCACCATCCACTATCAAAACCTAATATGCAAGAAAAACTCAGCCAACACACTAAGTCTGTGTGAGTAATGATCAATGTAGAAAACAAGAGGAGAATCATGAATTAGGTTCTCATGTTTCAGAATGCTTAAAGATATCCAAGTTAATCTATCACAGATAAGGTCTAACTTTTTCCTCATTACATTGAATTCTCATAGTGTCATAGAATTATCACATGCCCTGAACTATTTCCTCATAACACTGAATTCACATAATGTCATAGAATAATTACATGCCTTGAACAATTTCTTTATTAAATCCAATTCTCATTTTCCCCTTTTGAAACTCATAATTTTCCCCCTTTGTACCATTGGATTTATCCATTCTCTATTCTCTATTTTCCCAAATAAATAAAAACACTGCATTATCCTCCTTTGTACCATTGAATTTATAGTACCATTGAATTTATCCGTTATCCCCATATGAAATAAACCCAATGACCTATATTTGTACATTGTAGAGATCAAGACATACCCCTGAATCATATCTACCCCATAAACCTACAACACTTCCACAAACAGATTAAAAACAGTTAATATAACTAAGGAGAGGGGAACAACTATAACCTCCTCATGAACTGGGAGGTTATTGAACACCAAGGTTAAACCAATGCTTTTTGAACGCATGTGATGATAATGGTTGGGCAAGTATGTCAGCCACTTGATCATCAGTTCCATCATGATCCATCTTAACCATTCTTTTTTGAGATTTTTTTTGATGAAGTGATATCTGATTTCAATGTGTTTCATATGAGGATACTGAACATGATTCTTTGTTAGGTCAATTGCACTCTTTTTATCATAATGTGTAAATATTGGTTGTTTCACCTCATAACCAATATTAGTTAGTTGTTGCATCATCAAAATTAGTTGAGTGAAAGCCTTTGTAGAGGAGATGTACTCAGATTCAATAGCACTGAGAGAAGTGCTTTACTATTTCTTCCTCAACCACCCCACACATTTCTTTCTAATAAAGAATTCTACATGACTTTTTGATTTTATATCCCCCACATCTATAGCCCAATCAGCTTCAGAAAATGTTGATAGTTTATTATCTTTTCCTATATAAATGTATAATCCATAATTGTGAGTACCATGAATGTACCTCTTGAATCTTTTAATTACCACCATATGATCTTCCAATATATTAATACAATATTAGGATAAAAATCATGTTAGAAAGACAATTTATGGCCATGTTTTAGTTAAGTACAATAATATTCTAATGATTCTCTTATAAATGGTGGGATCTAAAGAAGTCATATCCTCATTCTTTCTGTATTTTGTTCCAACTGCAATCAGATTCAACATTGGTGTGGAGCCATGCATATTGAATTTCTTCAAAAACGATCATGTATACTTTTCCTGAGAAATAAAAGATTAGTCTTTCCTCTGAATCACTTATAACCCCAAGAAGTATGAAAGTTCACCAATCATAGACATTTCAAAATCTAATTTCATGTGATTGGAAAATTCATCCACTAATCCATTCCTTCTTCCACAAAATATAATATCATATACATACACCAATACCATGAACTTATCATTATAAGAATTCTTCACATAAATATTGTAATCCACCCCTCTTCTAAATTCCAGCCTTTTAGGATAAGAATCTGTTTAAGAATGCCAAGCTAGTGGTGCCTACTTCAAACCATAGAGTGACTTCTATAATCTCTAAACCTTCATTTCATCATTACCAAGTAAAAAACCCACTAGTTTTTTCTATGAAAAATTTTTCTTTAAGAAAACCATTTATGAAAGATATTTTAACATCAATATGATACACTTTGTATCCTATTTGAATTACCATAGAAAGAAAAATCATGATTGGCAGTAGTCTACCTAGCAGAAAAAATGTTTCTTTAACAACAACACCTTAAATTTGGGAATAACCTTTACCCACCAATCATGCCTTATTTATGATCACATTCCTATGCTTGTAAAATTTATTTTAAAAAATAAACTTTATAAAAATAACATTGGGATTTTATGGTCTCTTAACTAGATACCATATTTGGTTCTTGTCAATTTGATCCAACTCATCATTCATGGATTTAACCTCGGATTATTCTGTTACAACTTCTTCAAATGAGGAAGGTTCCACAACTTATAGGAAGATAGATTGTGCATTATTCCTCATTATTATTATATTTGTGGGAGCTGTACAATACCCAATGATTTTGGATTGATCAATTTATGAACTCTGAATTATCTATTGAGGTTTAGAAGCATTTTATTTAGCCACAAGTTCCACTTCTGATTCTTCTTCTACATCAACTTCATTTTTTGACCTCTTGATGTTTTTTCACCCCTTACTCTACTTATGCATTTGAAGTTTTTCCACATTCATTGTTTTATACATCTCCAAACACATCAGTATAAGATGACCTCAAGTTATTTGTGGTATTATCTTCAATTATCTTAATGTCATTGATTTCCAAAATTCTTCCATGATGATTATTGAAGCACTTTAATATTTTCTATTCATTGAATATCTGTGGAATATTCCTTCATCTGAAGCTTCACCATACTTCCCTTGATTTCCTTCATTGTTTTAGATGAAAAATTTACTTCCCAAGACACAAAAATAATTTAAAGAGGGATTAATATATTTCATAACTCATATGGTGTCTTAGTTTCTACCATATAAAAGCCCCATTCAATTTTTAATATACACTACATCTTGAACAACCTCTTTCCAATAATAGAAAGAGATACGACTCTCAATCAGAATAGTTCTGGCCATCTTTTTCACATATCAATTCCCGTGCTCAACAAATCCTTTTTGCTATGGGGTTCACATAACAAAAAAATCATGTGGTATTCTTTGTTCATCTAGGTAATTTTAAAGCTGAATGGATGTGTATTCCCTTACATTTTTAGTCTATAGAACATTTATCATTCATCCAGTATCATTCTCATCTAGTTAGAGATACGTTTTTAAGCAATCGAGCACTTTCTGTTTTTTATTTATAAGCATCACACAAGCCATTATACTATAATCATCAATGAAAGAACAAAATACCTTTCTCCATAAGTTCTTGTAACATTTAACAAACCACATACATCTGTATGGATGAGATCAAGAAGATTTGATGCCTGTTTCTTCTATGGCCGATATGAACTATAGGATAGCTTCCCTCTTAATAAAGAATCAGAATTATTTTCCCATTCACACTTTAGATTGGGGATATCCCTGACTATCTTCATGTTAGATATATTTTCCTTATCTTGTTGATTAATTTGACCTAACTTCGATGCCAAAAGTTTTTTTCTTCTTCAACTGTCATGTATCAAAGGTTCTCTTTACTATCAACCTGATATAAGTTGTCATCTATCCTGCATCCCTTCATAATAACATTCCCGGTCTTTCCTCTAATTGTGCACCCATTTTTATTAAATGTCACTATCAGTACCAAGTCACATAGTTGACTCACACTCAAGAGATTTTGATATATACCATCCACCTATGGAACTTTTGTTTTATTTATATCTCTATTATCTAGTTCAATATTTCCACTTCCTTTTATCTTCAAAGAAACATCATTACCAAACCTTACCATCCCATCAACCATTTTATGAACATTCATTAATAGGTCTACAATTTAATTCATATGGGATGAGCATCCTCTATTAAGAATCTAGGTGCTGCTACTCCTAGTACCTTTGAGGGATACTTCATCAAGGTTGTATTTTTCTATTTTCATATTTTTTGTCCATAAAAAATTATATTGAGTGAAGGATAAATATGGAACATGGAAAGGTTCATCATACTCATACTTTTCTTCAAGAGGAGAAAACCTATTTTCAAGAGAAACACTATCAGGATGATGAGTATTGGATTCTATCTAAGCTTTGTATGTATTGTTCATGACTTTCCTCTGCCTAGAATAAATATGTTTATGGCCCAATTTAGAATAATGAAATCAATATAAATAGAAATTATTTCCTCTATGAGTATTAGGATATGAATTCATTCTCCTTTGTTGACTTTCTAGATCTTCCCCATTCAAATAGACCCGTTCCTCTTTACATTATGACATGTAATGGACTAGATAACCACAAAATTGACATTTCATAAGAGGAAATGCCTTCTCACTTATGTTCCTTCTCATTTATCCTTAGGAAAATAGATTAATTGCCTATAATTATAGGAAACGTTTGGATATGATTCACTTATCATTTTATTTTGATTTGAATATTTATTTGATAAGACTTTATGGGACCTTGAAATGTGTCCAACTTTTATGTTCCCTTTATTTTAGTTCGTCTTATTTCAAGACTTTGATGTTTCAACATCACAACCAATTCCTCATTTTCCCATGAATATAGATCTTTGATCATCCAAAGGCTTCTCTACTCCTTTAGAACCATGCTTCTCTCTCTCTATCAACTTAATATCTAAGAATATCCCAAAATGAATTCTGTTCTTTCTTTATTTTGAATTTGATTCACTTTCATGTTCATTCCTAAGAGTAACAAATTATTATTCAAGACTCTCAACAGTATTGGAATTCTCTTCTAGTCTAAATGTAGGGTTATTGATGACCTTTTCCTATTCTTAAATTTTTAGATTCAGTTCCATAATATCTTCTTTGCATTTGATGGTTGTTGACTATTCTTTTACCACTTCTTATAGTCATTCAATTTTATCTTCAATATGATCAATATATTCTAATTATTCTATCACAACTAATCTCCACTTTTTACATCTATTAATTTGATTCTTAAGATTACTAACAGTATCCTCAAGTTGAAACATGAGATAAAAATTAACAATCAACAAATTTTCTCTAGCCTTATCTTTTGATTGTTCTATCTTTTCAACTTTAGCCATCATAAATGCTTGGGTTCCTGATTTAAACTCTGGTTCTTCTTCCTCAATGAATTCATTATCATCATATTCTTCTTCATAGAAAAAACACTTTTTCTATAACTTATTTCCATATTTGAAGTTTCTATTTTAAGAAACCTTTTATGAGGCTTCTGTGGGTTTCCATCTTCACCTTCATCACCATCACACTTACTTGAGCATCGAGATGCAATATACCCAACACTACCACAATGAAAACATAACAAGGGTAACATTACTTCAAATATTTATTTTCATATCATGAATTTATTTGAATATAGGGAAGTGATATCTTCTTCTTCAATACCTTCATTAGAACAATTTTATGAAATTTCATGTCACTCCTTGGCTTTGAATTCAATTTCCTTGCTGACACGTGTCATTGTATAATCTGGCTTGGCTTTCATTTCATAATCCACTTAGATCTTCTATAGAGAGTTTTGACAAATCAATTTCCATAAGGGAAGACACTTTTGGATTGTAAAGTGGTGGATGTATTCTCAATATTTTCTTCACAATTTCAATGTATTTGATTTCTTCACCAATCCCATTAATATATCCTAAAACATCAGTAATCATATTGAAAAGGGAATATGCAATTTAATCCGAATGCATATTTAGATCATCAAACCTATTTTGAAAAACTTTGTAATATTTCATCCTTCAATTCGTTGTCTCCTTCATATATATTATTTATTTCTTCCCACATAAACTTTTCAGAAGTACAACTCATCACCATTAGATAAATTTGATCCGAAAGAGCTATAGTGTAGGAATTATGTGCTTTAGCATCTGTATAAAGCATTTTAAAATCTATATCAGTCATAGAAAACCCTTTTGGATCAGTGATCTGTGTTATTTATGATTTTGAAAACATGAAATCCATTCCAAGGGATCTTAGAAGAGAACTCATATTATTCTTCCAAATCTAAAAGTTTCTCCCATAAAATAGGGGGATTCCTGAGGCATTAATGAATTCTTCATGATTGAAATGAAGGACATGTTTAACACCATCAATATTTACCCTTTGATACCACTTGAAGGACCCTAGAACACCCTGAGAGGGGAGGGGTGAATTAGGGTGTCAAATTTTTCTTTTAAGAAGATGGATCTTGTTCCTATGTTGGTAGGAACTTGTTAAACTTGCTTCAAGAGAAAATACATAAACAAATAATCACATGCAAATAGATGACACCACAATTTTACTTGGTTCACCACTAAGGGATAATCCAAGGACCATACACCAACAGTGTTTCGGTCATACCAAATTTCACTAATCATCACAAGTTGGGGAGTATAAGATTTTAAACATAATAAATTTTTGTTAGGAACACTGCCTTTACTAGATTTTAGGGATAGCTCAATACATCCCTCAAAATATTTTCATTGACTCCCCAAGTTCACTGTCCTACATGATGTATAACTCAGTAGAGTGACATGAATATCTCTTCAAAATATTTTCATTGTAGTCATTATCTCTATCCAGAATGAAGAGTGTCTTGCATAGAAGACCTGAATTGATGCACTTGAAAGAACAAAATGAACAAATCTGATATTAAAAGACTATTAGAAGCACACCTTGACACTTGTATGTAACACCTACTCATGTGAGAAAGATTTAGGAATGGCATGTGTTTCCGATGGTTTAGCCGGGGCACGCACGTTAATCTTCTTGAGTCTGACAGGTGCGGCTTTTGTTACCCCGCATTACCCATTTCCAAAGGCGGGTGGCATTCATTCCTTGTTCAGGGGCATCTGTACCTTGATAGAAACAGGATGATGGGATGTCGGTTATTCCTTCCATGGATTCCTCTTCAGATCTCGTCACCTAGTCCAGGTCCCCCTTATAGATTTAATACGTTGTTCCTGAAACTCTACCTGGCACCATATCTTCATGGATGCCAGTTAATTACGTAGCTTCTGTCAGGACATTCCAAGGGGTCTGGTCAAGGAAGTAACCATCAGTTAAAGGACTAGTCACGTTGGGGCATCATTGACATGTCTCGACGCTGGGGATTGGTGTGTCTCTCTTCTGTCCATATTATAGGGATTCTCGAGTGCGCGAAAGCCCGAGGCATCCCACATTGAATGCGTGAAATCATATTCCATAGGCTTGTATCTAATGTTTTCCTCAGCTTCCTGTGTTTAACACAGGGTGTGCCACAAGTTTAACGTTCAACCGAGATGGATCAGATTGACCGGAACACCGATTACATTGGATTAGACGGAGGAATCCCCCCTAGAGGGAACACTGATATTGGGGCCAGCATGTGGGCGGCTTCCCGAATACTGTGGAGGGTAATGAGGTGGCATGATCTCACTAGTATGTGGAAGACTGGGTAAGAATCCAGATTGAAGATAGTTTTGGGCTTGATCCCTGAAGAGACTTCCTACGTATCCCCGTGGAAGGGAATCAAAGTTTGCGTAGTTCATCTGGTGGCGGCTTACCGTCTAATGAGGTTGACAATGGCTTACTGCTGGATGGGATCATAATGTCTTACTATTGGATGAGGTAGAACCGATATGAAGGGTGTTGGAACGACTGGGTGGTGGGCTTGAACCTCATGAGGCTTCCTACTTACCATGCCTTGACAAGGATCAAAGTCCTCATAGTTCATGATGGTGTGGGGATTACACTCTAGGATTCCCAAGGGTTGGGGAACCGATGTGAAAGGGGGTCGGAGTGACCAATGGGTGGCTGGCTTGAACCTCAGGGAGGCTTCCTATGTACCATACCTTTACATGGATCAAAGACCACATAGTTTAGAATGGGGCGTGTCAGCGAACTGATGTGAAGATGGACCCGGGTTCCGATGGATGATGGGATTGAACCTCATGGAGGCTTCCTACGTACCATGCATTGACATGGATCAAAGTTCACGTAGTTCAGGTGAGGGGCTTGGCCCACCGACACATAGGCAGTCGGGGCCAATGGTTGTTGGGCATGAACCTCAGGGAGGCTTCCTATGTACTACGCCTTGACATGGATCAAAGATCACATAGTTCAGGATGGTGTTTCTGGGAACCGATGTGAATAAGGACATTGGTCTAGATGGATGGAAGGCTTGACCATCAGGGAGGCTTCCTACGTATCATTCCCTGACATGGATCAAAGACCATGTAGTTTCGGATGGTGTGTCGGGGAACCGATGTGAAGATGGACCGGGGGTTTCGATGGATGATGGGATTGAACCTCGTGGAGGCTTTCTACATTCCATGCCTTGACATGGATCAAATGTCATGTAATTCAGGATGGTGTTTCGAGTAATTGTCGTGAATAAGGACCTTGGTTCAGGTGGATGGCGGTCTTGAACCTCAGGGAGGCATCCTACGTACCATGCCTTGACATGGATCAAAGACCACATAGTTCAGGATGGTGTGTCGGTGAACTGACATGGAGATGGACCGGGGGTCCGATGGATGATGGGATTGAACCTCGTGGAAGCTTCCTATGTACCATGCCTTGACATGGATCAAATTCTATGTAATTCAGGTGTACAGATTAACGTCATGTGGGACGGGGGTTAAATACAATTTAACGTCATGTGGGATAGGGTGTTGGTTAACAGATGGTCGGAACAACCGGGTGGTGAGCTTGAACCTCGTGAAGATTCCTACGAACCATGGCTTGACATGGATCAAGGTCCACGTAGTTCAGGTGTACAGTGAAATGTCATGTGGGATGGGGTGTTGTCAGTGTCGATGCTTACTCTAAGCCCACGTGAGTCATGCTCGGGGTGAGAAACAAGTGGTGGAAGAGACCTAACGATCACGTCTTGAAAGGTGCATCTGTGGGATGTGGAGTTTGGATTATGCATGGAGCGGCCCAAGGAGAGAGATATTGGGACTTAATCTGAGATGGTGGCCCAAGGCCAACAAAGCGTAGTGGGAGCGGGGATTGGGACCGAAGAAGGGAGGATCCCTGTTCCCTATCATGCCCTCCGCTGGCCTTGGCACTGAGGAAGTGAGGAGGAGTAGGGGTGCTGCCTCCTATAAGAAAAGCTAGGGGCTTACACCAAGGTGGTTGCGCTTCCCCACAGACAAACGCCACTCTAGGAAGGAGGGTATCATCCCATGTGAGGGGTGATTCCATCCCCATGGAGACGATTGGGCATGGAGAATGTCCAAGGCGGGGGGTCCCTGTGTGCGAGGCATGGGGCCAGGTTACAGTTTAACGTCATGAGTTGAGAACGCGGGTGCTTGGTAGTTTAATGTCCTGCTTCTCGGATGATGTGGGTTCGCTCCACACCCCTACGACTTACATAACCACTACCCTATACTCCTTGTGGGAGGGAATACATTGGAAAGGGCATGAAGAGGGGGTTCCATGGGGCGAACCATGGAGGGGCCCACGTTAGCGTGGCTATGAAAAGAAGAAATATAAATTAGCGTTCCTATGAGAAGAAGAATTAGGTGAAGCAACGCAATAGGTGGTATCATCCAGGGGACATTGAAGTTTCATCGTGAAAATCTGGAGGGTTGCACGAGAAAAGGATTTTCCAAGCAGAGGGGTCCATAGGCTGGGGCCTTGTGGAGCTCTGTTGCTCTGTGGGGTGGAGGGCACATACGAAGGGGTGTACATCATGAAGTGGGGTTCCTTAGCCTTAGCATGGGGAAGAGGTAAAAATGGGAGGTGCTTCGCAAAGTAGAAGGGAATTCGCAGAGCATAGCCTCGCGGAGAAAAAGTGCCTTGTGAAGCAAGGTGTCGGGATGCAATGTGCTTCCTGAAGTATAGTGACCCCGCCTTAACATGTGAATCATGTTTACATGAATGGTGTTTCACAAAGCATAAATTCTATGCAATGACCCGGGCCCCCTTGGGGATCCCCTTCCTTCATGAAAGCCCTTAGGCTTCACTAAAGGCATCCCTCTCGGAAGAGGGGATCAAAACGAGACAATGGGGAGGCACTTCGAGAAGCAGTAGTACCTCGCGTAGGTCATGGTTATCTAAGAGAAAGACTGTTGTGCGATTTGGGAGTAGAGAATCTGAAAGGTTAGATTGTCCATCCCGAGAGCTCAGGGGAAGCCTGGTATTTATAGGTAAGAGGCACCGTGGAGTGGAGCTCATGCGGTGTGAAGAGGGGATGGGTGGATTCACGGCATGTCACAAATTTCAAATGGGTTCATGGAGCATACCACATCCTTTTCTTCACAGTGGGCTCGCGAATGTCAAATTCATTTACAGAAACTATCGTCTGCTTTTCTTTGTGGTGGATTTGAGAATGTCAAATTCATTTGCGGAGCATTCTGCCTCTTTCACATTGCGGCGGGATCACAAACATCAAATTCGTTTGCGGAACCTCTCGCCTTATTTGATTCGTGGTGGCCGTGGTGCTGGGGGGTACTCTGTGAAGATGCTTCGCGAGGCATTCTGTGGGGGCTATCATGGGGACTTGTCTTTTTCATGAATTTTGGAACCAAAAAATGCCCCCCCCCCTCAGACTTGGATCCGTGGAGAGATCAAGGGTCGAAGTTTGAGAGAAATCACCAAAATTCCTTAGTCATTCACGTTGTTGACTTGCGAATAGTGCTCGCGAGCCTGATAGAGGACGCGCGGGCTGGGCATGCCATGAAGCTCTGTGCGGACTAGATGCGTTGTGAAGCATCGACGACCGTCGCCTATTAATATGGGGTATGTTGTATCTTTTGTCCTTTCCCTTCATTGTGATTTTGTATTCTTGCACTCTCGATTCGATAAGCTCAACATAATCTATGAATGATCTCTGCGAATCGGGTCTTCGAGCGTACATCGAGTCCTCGATTCCATGTTTGCACTCAACGATCCGGATTTGAATGCTGAGGCAGTGCCCTCGTGAATAGTTTTTACCAGCGGACTCTATGAACATGCTTTGAGAATGATCATCGCGAACCATATAACCAAGCCTCCAAGTTCCAGAACCAAAGGGCCCACCAAGAAGCTGCCCAAGGGTTCCTTGCGGATGCCACATGGAGGGATGAAATGGAAAATAGTTTGGGGCTAGGAGAGCTATTCTGGAGCCACTCGGACCATTGTTCTTTGGTGGAGCTACTGTCGGAGATCCAGAAGAACTACCCACTAGGTAGGAGGTTGCCTTTGTATGGATTCGTGCTATGGGATGACGTCTTCATCCCTACAGTAGGTCGGGATGAGCCAGCTTACTGGTTCCAAAGCACGTCTTGTCAGCACCGATGGTTTAGGGAACCCGACGGTCATGCCTGGGAAGATTTCTCGCCTGTCATCGCTGACTGCCTATAAAATCATCTGAAAAATGTCGATGCGAGGGAATTGCAGCCAGAGATGTCCCCTAAAATGTACCTAACCATCCTTAAGGAGGCACTGGGGACCCGAAGAAGGGGTGGTCCAAGGAATGGGACCTTTTCCTGGGCGGAAACATTACAGATGATTGGGCTTGGTCGTATTGGGTAGGCGCCTCGTGTAAAGAGTTTAGGGTGGAGTTGAGAAGAGTGGGCCTGTATGAGGTAGCTTGGGCTTCCCAGTTCCCTATCTACCAGCAGAAGCAGTTAATGCCAGAGTTGTTGATCCGGTGGTCAACAGGGAGCAATGCCTTTCACCTACATCACGGGGAGGTCAACATCAGCCTATGGGACGTGCATTATAACGTAGGAGTTCCGAAACTTGGGGCGATGTACAACAAATTCCTCCCAACTATGGGTGCGTGGGAGGATCTGGAGCAGATGCTGCGTATGGTGATGGTATTGACAGAGCTCGTGCCCAGGGAGGATAAAGAGGTAGTGAGAGATGTCCACTTCAAGAACTGGTTCAAGAAGTTCTTGAAAGTCCCAAAAAAATAGGCAATTCCCGGTGAGGCCTCGAACTTTCCCGAATGGTGCACGGAGTATGGAAAACTCATACTGGAGGCTTCTGGTGGATAGCGAGTGGAAGACCTGGGGGTTTAGTGTCAGCACTGAACAATGACCCATAGTCGGGCTAGCTGAATTCACCACAACCCTCATATGTGGTTGGATCATGCCAGCGAGGGACACAAACATGGGAGTTCGGCCAAGCACTTTCATCTTGGAATCCACTTTGGCGATAGGAGGTTCGGTCACCCTGGGGATCCCGATGCTCGCAAAGTTGTACAAGATGCTATGGCACATCAGCGAGGGGAAAAGGCCACAAAGGGTATGCGGGCCATTCCACCTCCTGTACCGGTGGATGGTGGCACACATTAGGGGGATTTACAAGTATCATAACCCCATCTCAACTCTAGGGTTGAACTGTCATCCCTAGATCTTAAACGCCGCAGTGAGCTTTCCGACCAAGCTGACCGCACCATCAATTCTAAACCAGGTGTGGAGGGTGGAGGAATTCATTTTCCGCCATTTCCCATTTCTGACAGGGGCCTTCACTGACAATGGTTGCAGGACAGAAGAGAATCGGGCCTACCTCCTGGAATTTTGAGGTGGAGTCTTGGTGGAAAGGGTGGACCGCGAGCGTCTCTGCGAGCCATACACCCCACACCAGTTTGCCAGGAAATTCTGGTGCCTATAGTGGTTGACCCAGTAGGTCTACCTGGGGGTGACCTACGAGGAGAACTCGTGTGTGATGAGGCAGATGCGGCTCATGTTGACACGGGAAGACGAGAAGATGCCAAATGTATTGCCTCTGCTGAACACCGTCCTTTGGATGATAAAAGAATACACCCAGAGCTGGGAGGGGGACTATCCAGGGGAGATATTGTAGCGTCCAAACATCCTAGTCGGCAAGGGTGAGCTTCCTCGACCTTGGGGCTGAGGCCAGAAGGCGGAAAGATCATCCTGCACTGGAGGGGATTCTGTAGTGGTAGAGCCCACACTAGTTGAGGAGGGTGCATCGGTAGTAGATCCGGTAGTGGCGACGAAGATGGTGGTCCCAAGAGAATAGAGTTATCTAGAGGGGCCACCCCTGAGGTGGTTGCACAGGATTTCTACTCAAGCCCCAGGGAAACTGCTGTGCTATAATGAAATGCTAGAGAATTCTATCTTCTCAGAGGCTTGGGACATCTAGGATTTTAACCGGTAACTCCTCGGGCCATCCGAGTTATGGAAGAACATTAACTGCCTCAGGATGGACTTTCCGGGAATTGTCCCTATTAGGGCCGGTTTTGCAGTATTCCAGGCAGAGGCGGATCAATACATAGTCGATCTGGAAGACTTCATCCACTCCTGGGGAACCCTGTAACCTATGAAAGACCGATTCAGGGTGCTGCTGGGTTGCACAGTCCCTCCACGACTGTCAGCCTCTGACCTAAGGGAGCGCTTCCTCTTGCTGGAAGAATCAGATGAGTCCTCCTAGGGAGATGAGGCTGACATAGAAAGTCCACCAGAGGAAGGTGAAGTCAGCGACCAGTCCTAAAATCTTGAAGATTTTGTGGAGGATCTCGAGGTAAAATCTCAAGTTCCTTATTCAGATTCTTCCCTTAGGTTACACTGGATTCGTCATTAGCGTTTTCACTTTGCAGGAGGACCTTGTGCATAGACCTTGTTCTCACCCCTCAGCGGGTGCCGATGCGGGACCGTTAGGATCCACGCCTGTGGCTGCATTAACTTTCGTGTCTGGCGGGCCTGTGACAGTCTAGGCGGCCCCCCAGAGTCTCTAGACCTACCAACCATATAGGTGGGCCGCATCTCGGTGTTCAAATGACATCATCCCAAGTGTGAAACTATGGATTTGACCTCTGTAATTCTTATCTACAGAATTCACAACTGCCATCCCCTGACCACGTTAACTGAAATCCACTTCCATTTCATTGCGTGTACAGTCCTTCAATTGGACTAGGGTGCTACGACGAAGTTGGTCAGGGCTTTTGGTAGCGCCCTTCCCAGGGGCATGCTGATGGTCATGGAGGTGAACATCTAGCCTGACTGAACAGCAGTGATCCTGATCACCGGTGGGGGCGCCAGTGGGACTGTGCCTAAGAATATTGAGGTGGGATCCGGTGATGAGGATCATCCAGACGATTCAGGCCCTACCACGCCCGATCCAACACCAGATGTGGACCTGGATGAGGAGTTCCTGGGGGGATTACCTACACAAGAACCTGCCAATCGGGACGATTGGGACGAGATGACCTCTTACAAGGAGGACACCAAAATAGTCCATCGCCAATCATGGAAGATGATCGAGTTCTTCATCAATGATATCCCCCAAACGCTATAGTTGAATGAGATGGACAGACTTCGCTCATGACTGTGCGAATTGTGTGTTGGGGGAGTATATGCCCGTGGTCCTCACATTCTCATCTGAGATATTATGGTAGAAAATATTTTGGAGTATGATTGTGGCCTTGGAATGGGCTGGCAACTGAGGAAGGCGATAAAAATCAAGAGGCTCCAGAAGGCTAAAGGTGATGTCCAGCGACTGCAGAATCAGGTAGATGCCCACTTGACCTCCTTCAATGAACAATCTGATCTAATATCATGATTGAAGGCCCAGTTGGATGAAGCCGAAGAGGGCCTGAGGTGAGCTTCTGGGGAGATGATCGCCATCTGGGATGACGTGGAGCAGGCCTAGATTGCGTCAAACGAATTGCGCCCTCTCGCCACCGAGGAGGAGCGGGAGGTGAACAAGCGGTAGTATATCCTAGATGCCACCAGCTAGAGGGTGGAAGAGCTCCAACATTCATTCGACAAGGTCAATCCGTCTATAGGGGGAGTCGACCCCCGAGTACTGTAATGATGACAAACCCTTAAATGTAATTTCATGCCTTGATTGTTTTAATGCCATAGCATGCATGAGTTCCATTGTTTACATTGGTTTTATTGCATCCTTATTATGTTCGCGGAGCGTCTAGCGACCATTCCCTAAGCTCAACTGGGTCAGGCCTGATGTGAGAAACAAATGGTGGCCACCTCATCGCCCCATCCAAACATAGGAGTGCAAACCAAGCTTCATGCATATGGGGCTTTAACAATAGATCTCGATTTCCAGGAGGAAATGGGAGAGACCTGGCTGGAGAATAAAGTTCTCAGAACAACCGAATTACCATTTTTCTAGTGTTCTATTGTGCACAAATAGTGTAATGCCAGGGGCACTGAAATTGTTCCGAACAGATGGGAATGAGAAGTGTGAATCATGATACGCACGATTCGGAAAATTTTGGTGGTGGCATGAAAACAAAGAATAACTGTTGACTGAATTCGAAACACAGTATTCTTATTACATTAGCTTGGAGTAGGGATAGATAATGAGGGTCGACCGTTGACCATGTTTGAAACACGAGACCTATCAAAAATGCCATTCGTTAGTATTCAGAAACCTTGGCACATGATAGTAGGCGGGCCATAGGTCAAGAAACCATACTGTTATGGGGTTCCTCCAGAAATGAATGAGGATGAGGGTCCGAATAAGGGGAACGCGAAGCGTAGAATGTGGAGTGAGGGTTTGTCGAAACAGAATCCAACACTCTTGAAATTACTCCACCGTGGTGGAAGCACACTAGATTGATGCATCTGTCTGATCATGGATCATTCCTTCTTTTAGACATGGTCTCTCTAGTGAGGGGGACTGTCACTTCCCAATTCCATTGTGGGTTATTCCGAACTTGTTCATGGCAAAATTGTGGTTACATGGTGTCCCACAAGGGGTCAGTCCAGGAGGTCGAAAATGGGGAGGAACAAGACTTTATGATTCCTAGGGCTGGACCCTGGGCAAAATAGCGCAGTGTCTCTACATATCCCACAAGGATGAGAATCATACCATACGTAGTTCTAGTAGCATAGTTTGACATCATGTGGGACAATGAAGAGCCTAGCTATGTCGGTGTACATCTTACCAAAACCACTATTCCCATGTGAGTCGTGCTCGATGAGGGAAACAAGAAGTAGTGGGGGGACTTTCATGAAACAGGAAGGGACATGTTAGGGAGAAGGGACGCTCAGTGAATGTCGGCCCAATGATGCTAACACATCCATGTAGCGCACCTTGACGTGCGAAGAGATAAATCCGAGTATGTCAAAATTCATCTTGAACATGAGGAAGTGGAAATGTGTGAATCATGATGCTCGAAATTTGGACCGCAATGATGGTGGCATGAAGATGGAGGATAAATTTTTAACATGGAGGAAACGTAGAAACTACATTGCGTTAACCTGAGGCGGGGACAACAAATGAGGTTCGACCATTGACCATGTTCAAAACACGAGACCTGTCACAGATTTCGTCCGAGATCCTTAGAGACGTTGGCCCGAAATTGTAGGAGAGCCCTTAGGCCTAGCATCCTTGCCATCCGGGGGTCCTTTTGGATGTGGAAGAGGATGAGGATCGAAATAGTGAGCTCATGAAGCTTGGACATGGAACACGGGGAATGTCTCTATGAAGATTCCACACTTCAGGATCTTTTTCAAAACGCATCTGAATATGACAATGATACGTATTAGATAGAGGGAGTCGAGTCCCTTCCCATGGGGAGATCTTAGTATAGGTTCGTAGAATTCGGACCATGGATGGTAGGAAACATAGGAGACACATGGTGAGTAATTACAATAACCCGACATGAATGGGAACCAGGGGTTCCGACCACCATGTGTTCCTTGGAAAGGATTTTTGGTCAAGGGACCAAAAACGAGAGTTGATCTGGGCCTGAGGAAAACCGAACAGGCATTCCTATGTACCCCATGTGAATGGGGATCAAGCTTCACGTAGTTCTTGAGGTGGCATGGTAAGTTACCAGTGCCAGGGATACAAGGGGCGCGCGGGTGTGGCCCTCGCACCAAAAGATGCTTTATTTGATAAATCTTGGTTTTCCTTTAAGGTGATTGTTTTTTTGGTGAAGTGACAGGCCTAGGGTAGCAGACACTGGCGTCTTCATAAGAATGAAGTAATATACAAGCATTTCCAAATGGTATGGTAAATGACTGATACCCAATGTGATGTCCCCTATGATGATGTCATCACAATGAAGTGCCATTTTTTTCCGTGCGGCCAGGACGATAATGTCACCATTTATGGTCATGTGATAGGACAAATCATGCATTTTTACGTCATGTAGTGCAGACGTACTATAGATGATGCTAGGTGGGGAATGCATATGGTGCAATAAAACTTACCCGACATGAATGGGGACATGATCCCATATCACACTGTATGCAATTCTGAGAGGGGAACCTCGGGCCAAGGGGCCCAAATAGAGCTAAGAGGGAATGGGGTAGGAGGAACCAGCTCCCAAATGAGCTGGACCTGAAAATTATACGTCCAGGTGGTCCTACACATCCGATAAGAATGGGAATCAAGCCATACATAGTTCTAGGAAAGATCTCAGTTTATAGTTTTAGAGCCCAGACCATGGGTGAGAGAAAACATGGGAGGCACATGGTGCGGTCCATTCATAACCTAACACGGGTGAGGACCCATGGGGTACACGCTACGCCACATGTTTCTCAGAGAGTTCGGGCCGCGGGCCAAAATAGAGGGTAGGATTTCAGATTCCTGGGGCTGGACCCGAAGACGAGATGCTCGAGCGGTCCTACGTATCCCATAAGAATGGGAATCAAGACGTACATTTTTTTGGATGAGATCTTAGAATATGGACTTAGAGATCAGACCATAGATGGGGTGAAAACCCTCCAAGTAAATTTAGACCTCAACCCAATACCTAAGCCCACGTGAGTTAAACTCGGTTTGGGAAACAAGGGAGGTATATGTCTTTTGTAATACTTGGGATGCCCGCCAAAGGGAAATCGGTTCGGAGCCCCGAATGGCATCCCTATTGCGGATTTGGTCTTCCTAACATGAGGATGCACACTAAGGAATAGTACCAAGAGTTTGTAAGTTCTACTTGGACATGAGATGGTGGAGAAGGATGTGAATCATGTAACCGAAATTTCAGGCTTAATGAGGTTAGCATGGTGATGGAGGATAATCGTTCACCATGTTTGAAACACAGTATCCATATCATGTTAGCCTGAAGTGGGACAAAAAATGAGCATCGACCACTAAATATATTCGCAACACAGGATTTATATTGGCTTGTTGTGCACAACCCTCGGGGGTGTTGGCCCGAATTTGTAGGAGAGACCTTAGGCCTAGCATCCCTGCCACTCAGAGGTCCCTTCGGGTATGAGAGGTGATGGAAGCCCTAATTGAGGGGAACATAAAGCCTTAAAAACTGGTGGAATCATGTCTAGGCAGAGTCCGACATTCAATGTACTAAACCTGAGTACCCTTAGGCACATTGATGAACCACCAAAAAGGGTCGACGAGGGTGTTCAGAAGGGAGAGGAACACATCGTGGTCATTACAAGCCTGACATGAATTAAGACACAATCCCATGACACTCCATATACTCTCCTCTCTGGGGAAGGTAGGCCAAAGGGCCAAGGTGAGATGGAGATTTCCAAGAGATGGGGCTGGACCCGAAGTCTAGACATTCGGGCGATCCTACGTATCCCATGAGGATGGGAATCAAGCCACAAGTAGTTATTTAAGATACTCGGGGGGTAAGATACCTCAACGAGGTAGGGGGTGTGGTTGTACAACACGATGAGTGACCCAAAGTGAATGGGTACATAATTCCATACCACACCTCACACTCCCAAAAGAGAGAATCTGGGCAGTTGGCCTGAAAAGGCCAAGGATCCTGAGGCTGGGCCTTAGTCAGGAAGGAGAAGGTGTCTCATCCGGGGATGTGTACAACACGGTGAGAAACCCAACATGAATGAGGACATAATCCCGAACCACACTGTACACTCCCATAAGAGAAAACCCAGGTCAGGGACCGAAAAGTCCAAGAGGCCTGAGGCTGGGCCTCGGTCAGGAAGGCATGACCAGCTTACAGTTTAGCATCTTACAGTGAGGATGAGGATGGATGTAGGATACCCCAACCAAGGTATGTTTATGACATGGTGAATAAACCGATGTGAATGAGGACATAATCCCATACCACACTGCACACTCCCAAAAGAGAGAATCTAGGCAGTGGGCCCGAAAAGGCCAAGGGGCCTGATAGCTGGCATCGCCCGGAGGGAGTTCGTCACTTGGAGATAAAACAGGGTAGAATGAACCACTACACTCGATGTTTGGGACATATTGGGGTGGACCTAATTATCTAGGGCAACTGTTGACCATGTTTGAAACACAACGACCCTATAGCGACCTAAAATGAGAGAAACAAATGATCATAAACCACTGGCCATATTCAAAACACATAACTTGTATCGGCTTGTTGCTCGATATCCTCAAGGGTGTTGGCCAGAAGTGGTAAGAGTGATCTTAGACCTAGCATCCATACCATTCAGGGGCCCTTCCGGATGGGGAAGGTGATAGAATCCCAGTCACGGAGTGGGTGAAGCATAGGTGTACCCATATATAAAAGAGGTGAACATCTCCAGGGAGCAGGACACATGACTGGATTGAGATTAGCTCGATGTGAATTGGGGAAAATGTTTTCACCCCTGCCATACATCTTGATCTGGGTGGAATATTCTGGCATTTGGGCTGGGCCAATAGACTAAATGTTCGGGCATTCCTACGTAACCCATGATGATGGGAATCAAGCCATACATTGTTCTTTAAGGCCATGCAGTTTAACACTGTGCGGTGAGGAAGTGGGAGGATATAATAACGGGAGTGGGAACAAGGTGAGACCATTACAATTTTTTCATGAGTGGGGAAAAGGAATCCTACACTATATCATGCAAGAATCCTCGAGGAAAACTATACTAAGGGGGGATAATCAAAAAGAAGAGTTTGGGGCTGTGCTCAAGACGAGGCGTCTGAGCATTCCTACGTATCCCATGAGGATGGGAATCAAGCCATATGTAGTTCTGAAGATGAAGTTTAACGTCATGCAGGATGATGTGCAGTTTATAAAGTCATGCAGAACTAGACAGTTTAAGGTCAGGCTGGACCGACATGCAGTTTTGGGTCATGCAGGACTGTCCAGTTTAAGGTCATACTGGACCCTCTAGTTTAAGGTTGTGCAGGACCTTCCTGTTAAAGGTTGTGCAAGACCATCCACTTTAAGGTCATGTAGTACCATCCAATTTAAGGTTATGCAGGACCATCATGTTTAAAGTCATGCAGGACAATGGGGATTAAGCAAAGTATTTCTTGAGGAATTTGGAATTGGTGGGAGGAGTTATACGCTCACCATCCATGGTCACCAAATAGTATGCTCCATTGGGGTAAACCCTGTGGATTATTTAAGGTCCTCCCCATTTGGGATCCAACTTGGCTGGTTTCATGCTGGGGATTATTGGTTCCCTGAGGGATAATACCAAATCTCCTTACAAGAGTGAGTTGAGGTGAACCTTCTTATTGAATGCTCGAGCCATCCTTCTTTGATGCGTTTCTAGGTTGTGCAGGGCCCGAAGCTTGTTATCGTCGAGTGATTCCAATTCAGCTAGACGGATCTCAGTCACTCTATCCGGAGCTTTCTCTTCATAGAACACCGTGCGCAATGAGGGAAAATGAACCTCGATGGGAAGGATGGCCTTAGTTCCGTACACTAGGGAATATGGGGTTACCTGGGTGGAATTGCGGGTCGTTGTCCAATAAGCCCAGAGGGCGTTGGGGAGCTTATCCAGGAAAATCTTCTTGTTCTGACCATCCATTTTCTGTAGAATGTTAGAGAGGGTTTTATTGTACACCTCAATCTGTCCATTTTCCTGCGTGTGATAGCTGGAGGTACGGTTGGAACGAATGTTGTACATGGCATACAATTTCTTCAGCATGGATGCTCGGAAGTTGGTTCCATTATCGGTGATGACAGCATGAGGGACTCAAAACTTTTGGATGATATTGGAGCTCATGAATTCAATGATGGAACGTGCCTTGACCTCCTTGAGTGGAACTACTTCTACCCACTTGAAAATGAAATTTGTGGAAGTCAGGATGAACCTGCACTGGCGAGTTGTCACCGGTGGGTATGGTCCCATGACATCGAGCCCCCACACCACAAATGGCAAAGAGTACTTGGTGGAGTGGAGAGGTTCTGGTGGTCGATGTAGGAAGTTAGCATGAACTTGGAACGAGTGACATCTATTGGAGAACTCAATACAATCATGGATAATAGAGGGTCAAAGGTACCCCAGTCTCTGGATTTGATGGGACAGCTTCGACCCAGCATTGTGGGAACCACAGGAACCAGCATGAACCTCTTGCATGACCTATAGAATCTCGACTCCTTGAATTAAATGAAGGAGAACACCATCGAAATCACGCTTATAGAGGATATACTCAAGACTATGACCACTCTGGAGGGTAAACTACAACGCACGGAGTCGGATTCGCTCGTGCTCAGCCCGATCAGCTGGGAGGCAACCATTTTGGAGATACTCGAGAAAAGGGGCTCTCCAGTCAGGAGTCGCTTCAACCACTATATCTAAAGAGGGTAGTGGTCCTTTTGTGGAGGATTCTGTGGTAAGATGGCTTACTCACAGGCCATCATCATCCTCTGGGGTGATGGGGAAATGACTCTCCGGTGGGCCACATGCATAATCAAATCATCTTGCCCAGGCTCTGCAAGTGATGTAGCTAAGCTAGACAAAGAGTCCGGTCGACCTTTCTGTGACCGAGGGACATGGGTAACCTCCGGTTGAGAAGGGAACTGGGCCATTAGATGGATAGTGCGATCAATAATGGTGCGACATCTGGATTTTTGACAACATTGTCGTCGTTTACTTGCTTGGTGATTAGCTCAGAATCCCCTTTCACATGAAAATGGGGCACATCGATCTCGAGATCCAGCTTGAGGCCAGTGATAAGAACCTGATACACTGCCTCATTGTTGGTTCCTCCTTCTAACAACAGGAATGAGTATGATAGGATGGCATGCACCTGGGTGATAAAGACAATACCCAGAACTACTTTGTTGAGCCTAGGATCATTGAGCCTCCTATTGGTAGGGCTTCGAGTGGCACCATAAAAATGCTTCTTCCAACATTGGACAACTTTATCTACTGAGGGGATTGCCTAATCAGGAAAATCCATGTCTAGGAACTAGTCCGCGATGGTTGGATGGGCTGCTAGAAATTCCACCAATCCCAGCCCTTACTAGCCTTCTGAGTCATGAACCTGATGTCGAACTGTTGGAGGATCACTGCCCACCGCGCTAGTCAGCCAGTCATCATGGGGAGGTTTAGAATATACTTCAACGGGTCTACCCGAGAGACTGGCTGTACTTCATGGTGCTGTAGGTAATGTTGCAACTTCTATATAGAAAATACGAGGGAAATGGAACTCTTCTCAACGGGGGAGTATATGGTCTATGTATCGAGGAGCATGCTGTTGAGGCAGCAGAGACTATTCTCTGTCCCCTCATTGTTCTTTTGGGTGATAAGGGCACTGAGAGATCGGTCCAGGGTAGTGACATAGAGAATCAGTGGCTTTCTGAAGATGGGTGGCATCAGGACCGGAGGCTGGAGCAGATACTGCTTGATTTCTTTGAAGGTGGTCTGGGACTCTTCGTCTCATTAATAGGCAGAGCCTTTCTTCATTAGCTAAGAAAAGGGCTTACACTTTCCATCCTGATTCACAATGAATCAAAATATGTAGGCTATGTGGCCTTAAAAACCTCGAAGCTCTCAGATTTTAATTCGAGGAGGCATCTGGCTGATTCCCTTGAACTTATCTAGGTTGATATCGATGCCTCGGTACATGACAACAAATCCAAGGAACTTCCCAGAATTGGCCTCGAAGGAACACTTCAACGGGTTCATCTTCAAGTGGAGGGAACGAAGCAAGAAAAAAACATTATCAAGGTCCTTGAGATGGTCCTAGCACAGGTGATATTTGACCACCAGATCATCCACATAGCAGTCCACCAATGTCCCGAGGATTGGCTTGAATATGCGATGCATGGCCCGCTGATAGGTGGCACGTGCATTCTTCAGGCCGAAGGGAATAACCTGGTAACAGAAAGTTCCTTGGGGAAACCTGAAAGCTATGGAATCTTCATCCCTGGGGACCATCAGGATATGATTATATCTAGAGTAACCATCCATGAAGTAGAGGGATTGGAACTCGGCCGTATTATCGATCAACAATTCTGTCACTGGAAGGGGGAAATCATCCTTCGGTTTGTGACGGACGAGATCTCAGAAGTCGATACAGACTATGGTCTGTCCATTCATCTTTTTGACTAGCACGATGTTGGATAACCACATGGGGTACTAGACCTCTTTGATGAAGTTGGATCTAATGATCTTTTCAAC
The DNA here is from genome assembly GCA_963277665.1 of Viscum album. Classification (NCBI taxonomy): domain Eukaryota; kingdom Viridiplantae; phylum Streptophyta; class Magnoliopsida; order Santalales; family Viscaceae; genus Viscum; species Viscum album. The sequence goes on from OY728148.1 coordinate 174,739,769, forward strand.
CTCAGCCTCAACCATGGAACTATGAGAAGTGTGCATCTTTATGGGAGGCTTCTTGAACCCACGATGATTTGTCAGGAGACCAAGGAAGTGGACATCTATACGAGGATCTAGTCATTGAATCTTGCCGTAACTCCAGGAAAACATGTCACAGTGCTGTTTAAGGAAGTCCACGTACCGTTGCTGCTCCTCAAGGGACATGGTGGCACTGATCAATGTGGGTGTCAGATCTTCCTCGCTACCAAGGTTCACCTGTTCCAGTTCATCGACTGTGGTAGAGAAGCCTTCTTCAAAGGCGGGGGGAGTATCCTCCAGAACCTCTTCTTTGCTTGTGGAGGAGGGATTCCAAGAGGGTGAGGCTTCCCCTTGGTCGGAGGAACATGACGAGAACCTGCTACCAGCCTGGACAGTATCGGACATTGCATCAGGAGATTCACGCGCCGCTGAGACCATGGTGATAAAGGTAGTCGATCCAATTCCATCCTGCCTTTGGCCCATGGGGCCACGATTGATGACATAAAAGAAATAGTTTCGTGTTGTCTTGATCCGGTTAATTCCATCCTGGCAGAATAGACACGTATTTTGTACTGTCATTGCCATGGGGTGGACGTCTCAACACCGTACTGAAGTAGGAGGTTCCAGGATCACTTGAGACTAGTTTGTGTAGTAGTATGAGGTGATTTTCTTCCATCGCTTGGACTTGGGAATATGAATTCCTCTTGTACAAGAGACAACAAAGAATTTCCCCATGTCCAGGTTCGTGGCCTCTAATCGATGGATTGGGAAGATGTAGGCGTCATCCAAACCTGGCCAGAGGTCACTTGGGACCGGGGCGGGCTCAACCCCACTTGCCAAAATCTTCTTATCCTTGCTCTTGTAATAGTCAGCATCAAGATAACGGGCTTCACAAGTGGCAAAAGGAGATGCATCTCCTTGGAGTACACCTACTCGACCATTATGGGTGTACTTAAGGCATTGGTGATACAACGAGGGGACCACCACGTGCAGATGAATCCATGGTCTTCCCATCAACGCATTATGCGCGGTGTCTTGGGAGACGACCATAAATTCAGTACTAGAAACTAGGACACTAAACTAGGTCTTTAAACAGATCATTCTGACCAGGGACTGATCCTTCCTATCATATCCCTATATCCTTAAATTGGAGGGAGTCAGGTCATCCTCGGATAACCCCAGCTTTCGCAACGTTCGCATCGGGATAAGGTTGATCCTGAAGCCAATGTCTACGAGACAGCGGTGAACCTCAACGTCGTTGAATTGACCGGTGATATACAACGGGCAGATGTGCATCTACATGGGAGAGCCTTCATCATCTCTAGAGAATGGAATGATGGCCTGACATTCGACATTATCAACTACTTTATCATGAAAGGCTTCTGCAGCTGCTACATCCGTCTCAAACTGAAGGGGGCTCCTTAAAGACTCAGCGAGCACCTCGCGTATATCAGATGATAGGTGAAGGGATTTAAGGATGTAATTAATCACTGGGATGCTGAAGAGATGCTTTAGAACATCATACTTCCATGCTAGGCGTGAACTTCTGCTTACAAGAGGCCACTCTACGATTGGAGGCCCGACGGGCCCTATCGGCTGGACCGGCGGCTGGCTGGTGCTTGGCATATCTCACTATTTACTAGTTTAAGCCAGAAGATTAGCTTCCAGATGAGGTTCTAATGACTGAGGATGACCCGTAGCGGGGTGAAGCTGGTCACGGTATGATCGAAGTGGCTCTTCCTGATCCAGTATCACAAACAGTGGCAGAAATGGTCTTAATGACACAAGATGAAAAGGCTGCATGAACTGAGCTCTGCGCTGGGCCTGCTGTCTAGTCTTGGTGGCATGCACAACCTGGATGGAAGTGCCAACTGATGTTCCTTGATGGCCCACATAGTCACGGCTTCACCGATTTTGGCGTCAGTTAGGGATGTTGGGGAGGTTCGCCTGGCGTTTCCCCTTATCGGGAGTCATATAGGGGTTTAATAACTCGACAGTGTTAACCGAAGCATACCCTTGACTATCAGATGACAAATCATCTACCACTGGGCCGATTCTGGGAGGGATCCCCATATCAGGGGGCATGAAGTCACTGAAATTTCGGGACAATGATGGCATTGGAGGGGCGCATTGCTTTTTCTTGCGTTGCTGATGCTTGCTCTTCTGGGAAGATGTCGGCTGAGATGATGATGTAGAGGTGGTGGTCACAGCTTCAGAAGGATCCAGATGATTCAGGCATGCTCAAATGATTCCATGGTAGTGAGCAACCATTTTACGAGCCATCTATCCATCATACTTATAGGATCTGCAGTTGGGAACTTGCTGCCACTCACCTTCACCGTCGCTACTGCTATCTGACCTCACAAAGACACCCGCCACTTGTGCTGGGGTCGGGCCCAACCGGAATATGATGTTATCGAAATGGTATTGGAGCCAATATTTAAACACATATAACTTCTTGAGGGTGTACCCTAGAATACAATGATAGGGGCAGTAGTTTGGGCGATCGGTGAGATTCGCCTCAACCGGCCTTCTGCACCAAGGCAAGCGCACAATCCCCTACTCCAGGGCACTGCAGATGTAACCAGGGACCTGATTCTCAATGAACGAGTGATTTTGCTGTATTATTTCAGGATAGGGAGTCCTTGGATCCTATCCCAGATGAGGAGCCGGAGAGGCCTGTCAAGGAGGTGGACCCTGATTGTCTCGCCTGGGCAGTGGCGGCACATTATGCGGAGGAGCCTCCCGACTCTGAGGACGCTGTGGAGCCGGAGACTGTGCCTGAGGTGCATGGCCTTTATGAGGCTGCAGGGCCAGTGCTACTGGTTGCAATTTTAGCTGCTTGGGGGCCTCTATCGGGGCCACCGCGGCGGGATCGACTTTGGCAGCCTTTCATGCTAGGATTGCTGGGGGCAACAAACGTGCCTTCCTGGCCAGTTGTAGGGATTATTCGAGGCGCTGTTCCTTTTCCAAGAAGTCTCAGAACCCTCTGGGATAGTTCTGAGTAATCAGGAACGGAACCAGTTCCGTCTTGACATTGCTTATTCTCATCTTCTGTAATTTCTCCTGAGTCAGTGGCATTTCAAAGGAGTATGTAAGCCCCTTCCACCGGGCGATAAAGTATTTGACTCGCTCATAATCCCTTTTTTTCATTTTAAAAGGTTTTCGATTCTAGTCTTCCATGTGGTAGAGCTGTAGTGGTAGAGAAACTACCTGTGAAGGTCCTCTCAGCTGGTAAGAGATCCGACGGGAAGCCGGTTGTACCAGAAGAACGTCTGCCCTTATAGTGTTTGAACAAAACAGCGGAGCTTAGTGGACTCTTGCTGTGCTGGAGTCCCAAACATAGGCCCACACCTTGAGTTGAAGTGGGAAAGATGCTGTGGCGGGTCCCTTGTCCCATTAAAGAGAGAGAAGGTGGGATTTTCAAAAACCGGAGGTTCCGGCTTATCATCCAACCAGGCTGGGTATGTCTTGCATCTGGTGGGATTGCTACCTGCCGCCTCTCCAATGCCTCAAGGAGGGCTATGAGTGTGACCATAGAATCATCCAGATGGGGGTCCCAGTCTTGACGGGGATCCCTAACAATGAGTGTGTTTCCGAGCTCTTCAACATGATATACAGGCTCAGCGGCTCATGGAGTGACTGGTGGAGCGGCCTGCGGGGCCGCTAGGGGAACCCGGGCCAGATTTCTTGGATTCCCCCACCGCTCGGGAGGGTTTAGTGAGACATACTGAGCCCTCTTTTTGTGAGTTCGGGCATCAGATTTGTCTGTGAGAGCGGTATGATCCAGGTTTCCGGGAGGCATCTCGGCGAGGGGAAGTTGTTCCAGCACCTACTACCCCATCCTAGGATCACCATAGTTGGGTCTTCGCTCTAGAGCGCATTCAACAAGGATTTTGTCGACCAAACTCTTTTTTCTCAACAAGTTTCTGGCGCAATTTATCCTTTTCGGGGTCCTCCTCTATCTTCTGTACTGAGGTGGACGGGTCGGAGTGCTTGACAGCTCCGACATGCTCTTTGCCCTTACCTGTATTCTGGCTGAGTACCAACGCCTCAGTGGGCACATAGAGACCTAGGAGGTTCATCTGTTGATGAGTAATCCTCCTTGATGGGTCTAACAGTGGTGGGAAACACTCAGGGGGTAATTATTCATCAAGAAACTCTAGCATGTACTCCTTATCCATAACATCAGCCATTTAGAATGTGACCCATCCTGGGGGAATGTCCTCAATATCACATTGTGAGTCGGGAAATCGTTGAATAGGGATGAAGAGGAGGGAAACATACTTCCCCCAGCCACATACATTCATGTGGGGGGTTGCCTCCCTGATAACTTTGCAGAGTACCTTAATACTCTGAACTCATTTCTGTAGGAGGGCCTCACGACAGCCTAGTGACTCAGGGCGCTGGGCCACCAGGAGTGCGACCAATCGACTAGACGACAATGCTTGCAGATGTATTCAAAATGTGCTTGGATCCTTGGATATACCAAGCGCTGATGATGGAGACTGAAATGTGACACCTAGAGGATGTAGTTAAGACACACAACTTCCTCCGGGGTGAGGGTCTCGGGTATGCAGAAACCCCACGCTGCTGTGTACCAGAACATCTTGGGGATGTGGTCCACTGTAAGGATTCTCCAGAAGCTCCTCATCTCAAATTAAGGGTCTGGCCTTTGATTCCCCCACTCTCCAATCGGGGGTGGTTGAGGGGATAGCAGTAGTACTAAGGCAGACTACTGGGATGGAAGGGTTTCCGGTGGGGAATACAGCGAACGGGCTGACTGACTATCGATTCTTAGGATGTCCTCTGAAGAGTGTAGTAACCTGGCCACTACGTTGTGATAGGACGAGATGGCTGTCATCGTTCCTGGCTTAGGGGCCAGGGATACTGGTGATGGGTCGTACTACTGTTCTCCCACCATTTGTCCCCAGAATAGCGCTCTGTGATCTCTTGTAGAGGTAGAAAGTTATTTCGGCGATGATGGTGGTGAAAGCATGATCGTAACCTGAGAGGTCGCCAGATTTTCATCCTCCTGGATAAACCTGCGGAGGGAAGCAGGAATCCTGTGTACCTCACATTCTTGGAGCACCAGGATGATGCACCTCATCCGTACCCCGCCCCTTGATTCAAATGAGCAAGGGGAGGGTTCCGGAGCTGAGTCACACTCTGCTTAAGAGTCCGATAAGAGGACCGGTTTGATCTCCATCCAGCCCTTCCCATTATTCTTCTTGTGGCGGCGGTGACCTGCCCTCCATCCCCTGGGTGGTTCCTTGGGACATGGCTGATTTCTGACATGTGGTTCATCGACCGCACTAGTACCAGGACAGAGAGGGTTTCAACTTGAGACAGCCGGGGTGAGAGGGGTACTAGGACTAATGTTGATGGGGACATGGGGAGGACCGGCATGAATAGTACTTGAGTGGGCGAAACCTCCACCGGAGCCGGCGGGAGCATGGGGAGGACCTCCATGCTTGGTGCGGGTGGACCGAGGCTGGCCCTCACCCCTCTGGCTTTCGGGGCGAGGAGGACCTTATCCAGCTGTGGAGAGGATGTAGGGAGGATACCCACATTGGAGAGAGACCACAAGGGTAATGTCTCCATGTCGACTGTCAAGGGAAGGAGGAAGTGTTCCATACCCGGTGTGATGGGCACGAGAGAGGCCTCCGCATCGAACATCACTACCACAGGGCATACCTTTATTTGGATTGGGGGTAGCATGGGGCAGACCTCCATAACAAGCCTCGAAGCGGGGTAGACCCATTCTCTCAGTGGTGGTGGTACGGGGAGGACCTTCGTACATGGTGGCATCGCTGCGGGTTGGTTCACGGTGACCCCCGCTCATGAATGCGACCCGGAGAGTCGACCTAGCCTACCCGTGGGGCAGTTGGGGCCTCGATCCTAGGTGGGAATATGAGCCCTCCTGCTCAGTGTGTACATGGACATGATGATCTGCGTTGGAGGTGGATAGTGCCATAGTATTCATCGACGTTGATTCCCCATGGTGGGTGTCCTCAGCTTGTGCCTGACACTAGCGTCGGGTCATGCGAGCCGGTGTTGGTGGTGTAGGTGCATATCATACCTGCTCCTATAGCAAGTTCAGGTTGTGGCGCTGATGTGGCCAGGTGGGGGACCTTTCTGGGAGCCCCTAGATTGGGACTCTGACTGAGTTGGGCTAGACGTCACCCACCTCATGAGTGTAAGGCAAGGAGTTTTCAAAGCTCTCTGGGGACAGGCTCCCGAAACAATTGAATGTTGGGGTGGGTAGGAGTGGCTCCCTGCGCGGCCTCGGGGGTGGTGTTGATGGCGGGCCCTGGATGCCTCTAGGTCCAGGTGGGCCATATCCCGGGTCGGGATTATTCCCTCCTCCTCATAACAATGTACAAAGTCGTTAATCACCCTTCGTTGGATGACTTTCGATGGGGAGATGGGGCGTGGGCACCCCACGATCGTGGACACAGACTTCATTGCGGCAGTAGTCAAGCCGCACAGAGCAGTTGTGCTAGAGTTTCACCTGCCCCTATGTAGGCAGGTGGGCAGTGATCGCGTTCCTCTGGCAGCAACCTGATTCTTGGAAGCAGGGAGATTAACCCATTAACACTGGTAGGAAAAGAAATCGACAACCAGTTCCCTAGTTCCATTCCATCATCCGTGGCCGATAAGAGGGATCCACACTGAGAACTTCACAGAATGGGATGCCCAACGTTCTACTGCCCCAAATTTTTGTGAGTTTCACACTAGGCCCACTATTTTCTTGGTGGGACCTGGCGCCAGATAGCTGGATCTGGTGACACATCAATCCATGGATGCCCCAAGGATTACTAATCTCTATATTGAGGAGAATAATTTCATGTCGGGTTCACCATTTCTGTTTCCAACGCTTTCTATGGGGTACGCACATCTGTCTGCTTGAGTGCGACAGGAACGAATTTGGTTACCCCACATTCCCTCTTTCCAAAGGTGGGTGACATTCACTCCTTGTTTAGGGGAATTTTCTCCTTGATCAAAACTGGAAGATGGGATGTCGGTTCTTATTTCCATGGATTCCTCCTCAGCGCTCATCACCTAGTCCAGGTCTCCCTTATAGATTTAATACGTTGTTCGTGAAAATCTTCCAGGCACCATATATTGATGGACAATAGTTAATTACGCTGCTTCTATCAGGACATTTTCAGGGGTCTGGTGAGGGTAACAAACTTCAGTTAGGGTAGTAGTAAGGTTGGGGCCTCACTGACATGTCTGGACTCTTGGGATTAGTGTGTCACTCTTCTATTACTTATTATAGGGCCTCTCGAGGGCATGGAAGCCCAATGCATCCCACATAGAACGTGGGGAATCATATGCCATAGGCAGGTATTTGAGGTTTTCCTCATCTTCTTGTGTTTAACAAAGAGTAAAACGCAAGTTTAAGGTCTAGTGGAGATAGATCAGACTGATAAAAGCACCGATTAGAGTGGATCAGATGGATGAATCACCCCTAGAGGGAACATCGATATTGGGGCCAACACGTGGGCGTCTTCCCAAATGATGTAGAGGGGAATGCGGTGGCATGATCTCACTGGGATGTGGTGGCCCAGGTAAGAATTTGGATGGACGACCATTTTGGGCTTGAGCCTCAAAGAGACTTTCTACGTATCCCCGTGGTAGGGAATCAAAGTCTACGTAGTTCATTTGGAGACAGATTACCGTTGAATGAGGTTGAAAATAGGTTACCTCTCGATGGTATCCCAACGGATTACCGCTAGATGGGGTCGAACCGACGTGAAGGAGGTTGGAACGACCAGGTGGTGGGGTTGAACCTCGTGAGGCTTCCTACATACCGTGCCTTGACATGGATCAAAGTCCTCGTAGTTCATGATGGTGTAGAGATTACACTCTAGGCTTCCCAAGTGTTGGTGAACCAATGTGAAAGGTGGTCAGAGCAACCAATGGGTGGTGGGCTTGAACCTCAGGGAGGCTTCGTACGTACCATGCCTTGACATTGGTCAAAGGCCACATAGTTCAGAATGGGGCGTGTCAGTGAACCGACGTGAAGATGGACAGGGGGTCCGATGGATGATGGGTGTGAACCTCGTGGAGGCTTCCAATGTACCATGCCTTGAAATGGATCAAAGTCCACATAGTTCAGGTGAGGGGCTTGGCACACCGACACGAAGGTGGTCGGGGCCAATGGTTGTTGGGCTCGAATCTCAGTGAGGCCTCCAACGTACCACGCCTTGACATGGATCAAAGACCTCATAATTTAGGATGGTGTGTTAGGGAACCGAAGTGAATAAGTACATTAGTCCAGGTGTATGGAGGGATTGAACCTCAGGGAGGCTTCCTACGTACCATGCCTTGACATGGATCAAAGACCACGTAATTCAGGATGGTGTGTCAGGGAACTGACATGAAGATGGATCAAGAGTCCGATGGATGATGGTCTTGAACCTCGTGGAGGCTTCCTACATACCATTCCATGACATGGATCAATTCCCAAGTAGTTCAGGATGGTGTGTCGGGGAATAGATGTGAATAAAGACCATGGTCTAGGTGGATGGCGGGCTTGAACCTCAGGGAGGCTTCTTATGTACCATGCCTTGACATGGATCAAAGACCACGTAGTTCAGGATGGTGTTTCGGGGATCCAACGTGAAGATGGAATGGGGGTCTGATGGATGATGGGCATGAACATCATGGAGGCTTCCTAAGTACCATTACTTGAAATGGATCAATGTCCACGTAGTTCAGGTGTGCTGTTTAACGTCATGTAGGATGGGGTGAAATATAGTTTAATGTCATGCAGGACGGGGTGTTGGTGAAGTGATGGTCGGAACAACCGGGTGGTGGGCTTGAACCTCATGCATCTTTCTACGTACCATGCCTTTACTTGAATAAAAGTCCACGTAGTTCGTGTGTCCAGTTTAACATCATGTGGGAAGGGGTGTTGTCATGGTCGATGATTACTCTAATCCCACGTGATTCGTGCTTGGTGTGAGAAACAAGAGGTGGCATAGACTTGATGATTACATTGAGAAAGGTGAGTCCATGGGATGTGGAGTGGAGATTATGAATGGAGTTCCCCAGGGAGAGAGAGAGATTGGGACTTACTCTGAGATGGAGGCCCTAGGGTGACAAAGCGCAGTGGGAGGGGGTCTTGGGACCAAAGAAAGGAGGAGCCCCATTCACTATCACACCCTCCGCTGGCCTTGGCACCAAGGAAGTGAGGAGGAGCAGGGGTGTTGCTTATTTCAAGAAAACATAGGGGCTTATACCAAGGTGGCTTCCCTTCACTGTGGATAAATTCCACTCTGAGAAGAAGGAGATCATCCCATGTGAGGGGTGATTCTGTCCCCGTGGAGAAGAGTGAGTGTGGAGAATGTAAAAGGCGGGGGGTACCTGCATGAGAGGAATGGGGCCAGGTCACAGTTTAACGCAATTTGTTGAGGATGAGGGTGCTTGGAAGTTTTACGTCCTATAGCTCGGACGATGGGGGTTCGCTTCGCAACCCTAGGACTTACATAACTGGTACCCTCTACTCCTTGTGGGAGGGAAGGCATCGGCAAGGCCATGAAGAGGGGCTGACATGGGGAGAACCATCGAGGTTCCCACGTTAGTATGGCTATGAAAAGAAGCAATAGACATTAGCATGCCTATGCGAAGAAGCATTAGGCGAAGTAATGCAACGGGAGGTATCGTCTAGGGGACTTTGAAGTTGCATCATGCAAACCTGGAGGGTCACACAAGAAAAGGATTTTCCAAGCAGAGGGGTCCATAGGCAGGGGACTTGGGGAGATCTGTTTCTCCGCGTGGCGGAGGGAACTTGTGAAGGGGTGTGCTTCACGAATTGAGGGGCCTTATCCTTAGCAAGGTGTAGAGATGAAAATGGGAGGTGCTTTGCGAAGTAGAAGGGAATTCGTGGAGCACAGCCTCATGGATCAAAGGTGCCTCGCGAAGAAAGGTGTCGGGAAGAAATGTGGTTCGCGAAGTAAAATTTCCCTACCTTAGAATTTGGATGATGTGTACATGAAGGGTGTTTTGTGAAGCATAAAATCTCCATGACGACCCGGGTCCCCTTGGGGATCCCCTTCTTTCTCAAAATCCCTTAGGCTTCAAGAAAGTAATCCCTCTTCGAATAGGGGATCAAAACGAGACGACGTGCAGGCACTTTGTGAATCAGAAGTACCTCACACAGCTCATGGTTCACCGAGCAGAAGACTGCATCACAATTTGGGAGCTGGGAAGCTGAAAGGTTGGATTATCCATCCCGAGAGATCAGGGGGACCCCGATATTTATAGGCAAGAGGAATCGCGGAGGGGAGATCACGTGTCGTGAAGAGGGGCAGGGTGGCTTCACGGCGGGTCGCGAACGTCAAATGGGTTCATAGAGCATCCGACATCCTTTGCTTCACTGTGGGCTCACGAACGTCAAATTCATTCGTAGAGCCTCCCGCTTTCTTTGATTCGCAGCGCCGTCGCAAACGTCAAATTCGTTCATGGAGCATCCGACCTCCTTTCCTTCACGGAGGGCTTCCAAATGTCAAATTCGTTCCTGGAGCTCCCGCCTTCTTTGCTCTGCGGCGGCCGCGGTGCTGGGGGGAACTCCATGAAGAGGCTTCTCGAGGTAGTCCATGGGGCCATCTTGGGGCCTTCTCTTTTTCCCGAATTTTTTCACAACAATGTGCAAGATGGATTTCATGCCACCCTTATCTTTCACGTAGTTACACCATAAGATTTACTTGGTATTTAAAGATTAAAGGAACACCTTTCATGAAAGATTTTCTTTCTATAACTCTTATGCACACAACTATTTCACATGTAAAATGAACCGGATCTTTGTCAAAAAGTTTTATGTATTGAGTAGGGGTAGCCGCCTATTTATAGGCATCAATGACCCCAAGCGTAAGATTTCTTCCAAGTGTGTAAAACCACTTTTTTACATCATATTTTGTGCATAAGTCTTTTCCACAGAACCTCAAATTTCAAATGGATTTAAATATTTTGAGTACTTTTTGAATTTTCCAAATTTTGATGTAATGATCCCAAAACATTCCTTGCGCACATGTTTCCACACCACCTTCAATCTTTTGCGCAACTCCCTTTTCCAAAAACATATTTATGCATTCTTTAATTTATGGACCCAAATATTTTCCAAACACTGGGAAATAATGCCACCTTCAATACTATTATCAGCATAAACAATAATATCTCTTTCCTAAAAAACTCCATGATATTCAATGTAAGGACTGACAAAAAACACAAACCATACTCCATTTATAGAAAAGAGCAACCATGGTTCTAATAGAACATATATATAATATTTATAACTTTATTATAACTATGTTGTAATTATGTCATATGTTACTTGTTTAATATCCATTCTATAGGGGATATGATAATATCATTCAGGTGTTGGGGTACTGCTTCCTTGCAAAGCGATGTGATTTATTTTCACTAAATATTTACATGGAAGATAATAAGGATAAATTAAATAAATATATATGATATATATGACATAATTATGATATTAATTACATATTTTTCATTCTTAAAAGATAATATTTCATTTTATTTCTTACCTTTTTACTCCTTGAATGATGACAACAACATTCATTTACGTGTGGACTACCGCTTTCACAAAGTGTCATGACTCTATTTTAATCACCACACAACATAGATGATATGTATTATTATATTTAAAGAAATAATATTTTCTTTATGATATCATTATCATTATAGAAATATAATTTATTATTTACCTCCTTTTCATAATGATCATTGAAAAAGGAAATGATACTAATGTGTACGTATACCGTTCCATCTTTATGATCGTAACGTACTTCAGATCTCAAACCAAATTTCATGATTGGTATTAAAATTATAATTTATGAATAAATATTATAGATATGTCATTATTATTTTAACACCCCTAGCTTCCACGAAATGCCTCTCTTTCTAGAATGTAATAGCTTGCATTGTACGCAAGTTCGAGTTCTAACACACCGTGACTAATCAAAGTAGCCGTTATGAATAGTAATACACACCTTTTAAAATTATATAAATTTTATATTTCAATATGGACTTCATTTTTGTATTCTTATTATCAAAATTATCCTATGTTGATTTTTTTGTAATTTTCTAAGAACTTCCAATTTTTTATGAATAGTGAAAAATACTTAAAACAACTTTTTTAATTAAAATAATTTATAGTGATAAATTATATTGTTTAGTGGTTTTAAAAGTATAATTAGAATATATTTTTACCATTTTATCCAATCCTGGTCATTAGAATTAATTTAACATTGAAATTGGACATAAACAATTGTCAATCTTTTGATATATATTGTTTCCTAAAAACCCGCTATTTGTTGTGACAGCGGGAATTAATTATAAAATTAATTAATGAAACTTATATGTTTTGAATTTTGTAAAATAGACATCATTTTTGAATTCGGAATATCAATTATAGCTTAGGGTGAAATTTTGGCATTGTTCTGAAAAACGTTAATTTTTGATGAATAGGGAAACCACTAAGTGGTGGTTAAAAAACTGATTTTTCATTTAAATGAAACATTACCACTTCTGTGAATTGAATTTCAAAAATCTGACATAAATGGTTGTCATTAGGATGTAAAATGTGGATCAATGTGATTAAAATAATTTTTCAGTGAATAGTAACTTTCATGTTTTATTAATCGCGATTAAAGGTAATTAGTGAAATTTAAGGTAAAGATAATGTTATAATAATATGAAATGACCTTGACACATGTACTACCACTATTGGATGAGTCATGTCCGACCAAGACAATCCATGGGTCAACTTGGGGACCCCATGGAGCCACTTTGGTAGGAAAATGACATTAAAAAGTTTTTATTTAATGTTAAAATAAAAATGTCACAAACATGAGTTGTTTTACTACACCAATTTTTAAATGGGGTAATAAAAGTCATGTTTTTTACTATAAATATTAATTAGAAAGATAAAAGTATTTCCTACAACATGATATATTTTTATAATTTTTAGACATTAAATTAATTTATTTATTTATGACATCATGATGATGCAGCGATTACCTCATTAATTAACGATTTTAATAAAATGGAAGGATAACGTAAAATATAAGAATTAAACATGTCCAAATCCTATTGGATGAGTATATTTAAAACCCTTATCACCTTATCCTCGAAATATATAAATGTGGGACCTCTAAAACCCGTAACTCATTATATAATAAAGTAACATTTCATTACTTTCCAAGAGTGCCCCTCCTCTCCTCTTATAAAAGGCCCCCACCTATACCACCTTATTCACACTTTCAAGCCATTTGGCTTGGCCAAACTCTTCCCAAATACACTCCCAACTTCCCTCACTTACTCTTAGAAGCCTCACATTGGGCAGAAGTTTTCCCAAGGAATCCTTTGGCTCAAATCAAAAAGAGTTACCCGATTTTAAGGTAATGTATTCTCTTATGTTATTTTGTTTTATATAACTTCTACAACCCCCTAAACTCATTTTATTCATTTATTTTTTAACAGAACCAGTATCCTCAATATACTAGGATGTTTTTATAAGAAGGATTCGAGCTACACTTACACACACCTACATCTAATGGTTAAATAACATACTGTTTCTGTGGATGGCGAATTTCTGCCTCACGAAACGATGATTGTTCAACACTCATATAACACCTTCAAAGGTGGCCATTAAGATGTCAATATATTTATATAAATGATATATAATATGTTAATGTTTTACATAAGATTATTTATTTTTCATTTATGGAATACATTTATGATTTCCATTATGGGTAAACGCGATGATTTCATTTTAGGAAGTGCAGACTACCGCCCCCTCAAAGTGATTTGAATCGTTAATGTCATATGTGGGATGTATAAAGGATGGAGTAAATGGTATTATACATTATATTATACTGGAATTATAGTATACCTTTATATAATTATAATTTCATTCAATTAAATATGTAATAGAAATGAAAGTAGCGTTCATGCGTACGTACGACTTACCGTCTCCATGAATGGTGCTTTTCATTTCTTACCTCTAAATGTTATGTAATGTTATAAATGCATGTATATACTGGATATATATGATATATATGATGTCTAAATCATGAATATAATTATTAATATGATGGATATTTCACCACATGACCTACTTGTAATTATAAGAAGTTTATTTTTGACTCAAGTACCAAAGATCGACAAAATGACCGTTATTAACCTAAATAATTACATAATGTTCATAATAAGGTAATAAGTGATATAAAAGGAATAATTACCATGAGAAATGTTCTTACTCAAATATAAATTAACTCTAGTTTATTATTCAGGAGATTAAAAAACAATCGAGTCATGTCGTACACGAGGTAAGGGAATTTCTTAACCCAATTTCCATTCTTTGGGTTAATCTCCTACTTTCAAATTATGTCATGATATTATTATTTCCTATCTTGTATTTGTACTTTATTTATGTGTACTTATGGTGAATACACATAATAGATCTATTTTATTTAAAAAATGGTCTTTGTAAGGTAATTTCTTAACCCAAATTCTATTCTTTGGGTTAATCTCCTACATTAAAATTATGTCATGATATTATTATTTCCTATCATGAATTTTTACTTTCTTTATGTGTAGTTATGGTGAATAAACATAATAGATCTATTTTATTTAAAAAAATGATCTTTGTAAGGGATCTTCTTAACCCAATTTCCATTCTTTGGGTTAATCTCCTACTTTTAAATTATGGCATGATATTATTATGTCCTATCATGTATTTTGAATTTATTTATGTGTACTTATAGTGAATACACATAATAGATCTATTTTATTTAAAAAATGATCTTTTTAAGGACTTCGTCTCAACCACCTTTCATTGAGGCATATTTGGTTTTATACACAAATTTCCTTTATACGGTGTATAAACCCCTTTGACTTTTACTTTTATTCAAAAGGAATCTATTTATACGACGCATTTTTACTAGAAGAAAAAAGGAATGTTTTTTCTTACGTATACGGCGACAACGACTTCTCCACCGCCGTGACTATTATTTGAGTTTCGGCTTCCTCTATAAGTCATAAGTTTTTTTAAATGAGAAATAAATACAAAGTTTTAATTTTCTTTTATTTTGGTATTGAAAATGGTTTTGAAAGTATTTTTATTATATCAATGTGTTGTATTGATATCTTGTGATTTAAATGTGGAAATGTTATGTTTCATTTATGCACGTTTTATGTGATACAATTATGTTATGGTTTATGATATGTTTAAACCTATTCATATGAGGAATTCATTGGACTTAATAAGTGACGGGTGGAGCCCACTATAGCTACTCGATGAATCGACAGGTCTCATGAGACAAACTAGTGTTTTGGCACGAGGCCTTGACAAAATCGTATTTGTAGTCTTGGCATGAGGCCTTGGAAATGTGGTTATGATAGTCTGGCATTATGCATTCTATCATTATGAAAGTGATTATTGATATTGCATGTGATTATTCGACTAGTATAATATCCATGTGAATAAGTAAATGTCATTATTTCATTTTACTTTTTCCGTATTATGATTAATTTCAAGTTTAAAAGGCTTTTGTTTTAGTTATACTTTGCCTTAAATGTTTATGTTTATTTATAAAATCTTCCGCTATCTTGTTATCCTTACTGAGCATCTGAGATCACCCCTTCCAATGTTTTAATTTTTGTAGGATTTGAAGAAGTATATTATGAATGACCTGCAGGGATAGTATGAGGGGATATGAAGACAAGATGTTTGTTGTAGTTTTGTTTTACTTTATGATATAATGTAACATTTATGAATGTATCTAGTGTTTCCAAGGCTATTGAACTAATCGGTCTTTCGAGAATTGATCTTTTGTGATCATTTCAATGTTACGAAGTAAGGTACCGACTATGGGTAACTGGGGTCGGGGTGTTACAGTTAGTATCAGAGGCAGTTTAGTACTAACCTTGGAAGCTTGATTTAGATAAACACTGATTAGACCACATATTCAAAAGATATGCTTTAAGGATTAGTATAGAATAACTTCCTAGAATTTTGGTATTATAGAGATTCTGTGAGTTTTCTGAGCAATACATCTCTATCTAGATACGAACAGGTAGAGTTGGCTCTGGCACATATGTACCTAGGGGTAAAACCCGAAAACACCACTTTGAGCTAGACTTGAATGGGAACTGGTGCACGACAATGGGCCTTGCTTCATTCTTGGTTATGACACTCCTAGGGGATATGCATAGGATAATTCTCATTTTCTTTACAAACCATTATGAAGGGTTTATGAGTATATATACTTCCTCAAAGAAAACATTTCTTTTTTATGATTATGGATTATATCCATAAATCGTTCAATTTATGTTTAGTGTTTTACAAGTACAGAATTATGTATTTTGATTCATAAAATAACCTAGTTTATTCCATTGTATAGAAATGGAACCCAGTAGAAGGAATGTTGACCCCATCAATACATATGATCCAAAGAGTAAGAAGGATCATATCTTTCACGGTATTAAGCCAATATTTAGAAGGGAAATAGTCTCCCATGTGTTCTCAATATATGAAGAAATAGTATCATGTGTTATTAAGATAAGTAAAGAATTCTCTGAGTCTTATGGATTTGAAGGGAAGAAAGAGAAGAAAAGGATGGAAGAGATAATGATGGATAAAGGGATGAGGGAAAAGAAGAATTTTTCAATATGTGATAACTGTGGGAAGAGGCACCTTGGAACTTGCCTGAAGGGAATGAGAGTTTGTTATAAGTGTGGAGACAAAGGACACCAAGTGCGTGACTGCAAGGGTAAAAAAAGGTTTTAAATGTAAAATGATTCATCTGCAAGGAGTGGGGACACTATGCAAACCAATGTCCAAATCATCAGAGTATGCCCCAAATGATGTTATTGGATAATAATCAAGTTATGATACTACCACAGATGGGGAGGAATGATTAGAGTTCTTATGTTTTTATTAAATAATTTTGGCATTTGAGTGTTGTATCAATGATGTACTAGTTATAATAATTATGGATTATATAATGATTGTAATGAAGTACTATTACATCAAGTACTTGAGATTGTGTAGAACCAAGAAAAGTGACTCCACAACAGGTTAATTTTTTGGATAATATATGGTTTAGAGAATGATAAACCATAATATGGTTCTGATACTGAGATAGTGATTTTGGAATAGTACGTTATTGATTTGGATAAATTATATTGGATATTATTAACATCCTTGAAACTGATTAATGATTTGTATACATTTTTGGATAGAAGGAGTATATCTAGTATTATATAAGGAGCACGGGATCATGAATGTAATCAATAAATATTTATGGTAATTCGGGATATTGCAGTGTTTTAAAAGAATACATGATGAAGGTGTTCACATGTTGTTACGTGAAAAAAAGGATCTTCATTATATTTACCTTCCTTATAAAATTTGGACTGTGAGTTGGACATAAGTATTTTGGATAACTATAAAGGTTGGAATAGATTAAGTTGAACCTTGGAAAATATTGTTTAAGGTTATAAAATTTCTCAATATTACTTTTAGAATATTATAATACTATATTTTTAGGAAAAGGAAAACCTATAGGTCGGGGGATAACCTGTCGCGTCGGACAAAGCTGCAAGAATTGAACCCACAACCATAGTGCAACATGCCTTTATTACCTACCACTAGCCTACAGGAAGTCCCTGGTTATTAAAAATAGTTTTCCTAATCTAAATGGTATGTGGTAATATTTGGAACCTTATACAATTAAGATAAATAGAATATTTTTGAGTTCTGTTACCATTTGGAGTGAAAGATGGGTTTGTGGTAAAAATTTATTAAAAAATTAATGTCTACATTACAAGTAAGTATATTTCCTTACATTCTTAGTAAATCTCTTAAATAAATTCCTTAACTTTATGAAAGGTAACTTAAAACAAAAACTTTGACGGTTAACTTTTCCAACTCGGGATTGAATGACCGTTTAACCAATCACAAGTTTGTGATTTTCTTGTGGTTAACTTTCTTCTAATTATATTTTAGACAACTCTCCATCAGACCTTGATGGTTTTTTTCCCTCCATATCCATATTTTCATAGAATCCTATTATGGGCTATCTCGGGTGACCTTTGTACTTCTCTTTATTTCTTTTAAAGTTATATTTTTATTAACCCTATTTCCGATGTCGGTTTTCCACAAAGGTATTTTCTATTTTCAACCTTTTATTTTCAAAGAAAAATTTCAAATTGCGAGGATGCAATTTACTGAAGGAGGGGAAAATGTAACACCCTGATCTTCCACAATATGCCTCTCTTTCAATAATGCTATAGCTTGCATTGTACAAAAGTTCAAGTTCTAACACACCGCGACTAATCAAAGTAGCCATTATGAATAGTAATGCCCACCTTTTAAAATTATATAAATTTTATATTTCAAAATGGACTTCATTTTTGTATTCTTAATATCAAAATTATCCAAAGTTGATTTTTTTGTAATTTTCTGAGAACTTCCAATTTTTTATGAATAGTGAAAAATACTTAAAAAAACATTTTTAATTAAAACAATTTATAGTGGTAAATTATACTATTTAGTGGTTTTAAAGTATAATTACAATATATTTTTACCATTTTATCCAATGGTGTTCATTATAATTAATTTAACATTGAAATTGGTCATAAACAATTGCCAATCTTTTGATATATATTGTTTCTTAAAAACACACTATTTGTTGTGATAGCGGGAATTAATTATAAAATTAATTAATGCAACTTATAGGTTTTGAATTTTGTAAAATTGACATAATTTTTGAATTCAGAATATCAATTATAGCTTAGGGTGAAATTTTGGCATTGTTCTGAAAAACTTCAATTTTTGATGAATAGTGAAACCACTAAGTGGTGGTTAAAAAACTGATTTTTCGTTTAAATGAAACATTTCCACTTCTGTGAATTGAATTTCAAAAATCCAACATACATGGTTTTCATTAGGATGTAAAATGTGTTTCAATGGGATTAAAATAATTTTTTGGTGAATAGTAACTTTCATGTTTTATTAATCGCGATTAAAGGTAATTAGTGAAATTTTAGGTAAAGATAATGTTATAATAATATGAAATGACCTTCACACATGTCCTACCCCTATTGTATGAGTCATGGCCGACCCAGAAAATCCATGGGTCAACTTTGGGACCCCATGGATCCACTTTGGTAGGAAAATGACATTAAAAACTTTTTATTTAATGTTAAAATAAAAATGTCACAAACATGAGTTGTTTTAATAAAACAATTTTTAAATGGGGTAATACAAGTCATATTTTTGACTATAAATATTCATTAGAAAGATAAAAGGACTTCCTACAACATGATATTTTTTTTATGATTTTTAGACATTAAATAAATTAAATTATTTATGACACCATGATGATGCAGTGATTACCTCATTAATTAACGATTTTAATAAAATGGAAGGATAATGTAAACTATGAGAATTACACTTGTCCAAAGCCTATTGGATGAGTATATTTAGAACCATTATCACCTTATCCTCGAAATATATTAGTTTTGAACCTTTAAAATCCTAAACTCATTATATAATAAAGTAACATTTCATTACTTTCCAAGAGTGCGCCTCCTCTCCTCTTATAAAAGGCCCCCACCTCTACCACCTTATTCACACTTTCAAGCCATTTGGCTTGGACAACCTCTGACCAAATACTCTCCCAACTTACCTATCTTACTCCTAGAATCCTCACTTTGGGCAGAAGTCTTCCCAAGTAATCCTTTGGCTCAAATCAAAAAGAGTTACCCGATTTTAAGGTAATGTCTTCTCTTATGTTATTTTGTATTATTTTACTTCTCCAACCCCCTAAACACTTTTTATTAATTTAATTTTTAACAACAACAGTATCCTAAATATACTAGGATGTTGTTATAATAAGTATTTTAGCTACACTTACACACACCTATATCTAATGGTTAAAGAACATACTGTTTCTGTGGAGGGTGAATTTCTGCCTCACGAAACGATGATTGTTCAACACTCATATAAAACCTTCAAAGGTGGCCATTAATATGTAACTATATTTATATATGATATATAATATGTTTATGTTTTAAATAAAATTATTTATTTTTCATTTATGGCATAACTTTATGATTTCTATTATTGCTAAACGCGATGATTTCATTTTAGGAAATGTGGACTACCACCCCCTCAAAGTGATTTGAATCGTTAATGCCATATGTGGGATGTATAAAGGATGGTGTAAATGGTATTATACATTATATTATACTGGAATTATAGTATACCTTTATATAATTATAATTTAATTCCATTAAATACGAAATAGAAATGAAATTAGCGTTCATGCGTACGTACGGCTTACCATCTCCATGAACGGTGCATTTCATTTCTTATCTCTAAATGTTATGTAATGTTCTAAATGCATGTATATACTGGATATATATGATATATATGATATCTAAATCATGAATATAATTATGAATATCATGGATATTTCACCACATGAACAACTTGTAATTATAAGAAATTTTTTTTTGAATCAAGTACCAAAGATCGACAAAATGACCGTTATTAACTTAAATAATTAAATAATGTTCATAACATGGTAATAAGTGATATAAAAGTAATAATGAACATGAAAAATTTTCTTACGCAAATATAAATTAACTCTAGTTTATTATTTAGGAGATTAAAGAATGATCTAGTCAAATCGGACACGAGGTAAGGGAATTTCTTAACCCAATTTCCATTCTTTGGGTTAATCTCCTACTTTCAAATAATGTCATGATATTATCATTTCCTGTAACATCCCGAGATTTTATGAAAAATATTCTTTTTAATTTTATTAATGTCTTGTGTTGTACGCTACACCAAAAGGAGCTTTCACAACACACATCTTTGACTTTCCTTGCATTACACGCAATCGCGACCTTTCTCGATAGCGTGTGTAGTACTCTATACCGAGTTTCACTAAACAACGATATGCTATTAAAATATTATTAAAACCAGCCGTTATGAATAGTAACAACCACCTTTCAAAATTTTAGAAATTTTATCTCTCAAAATGGAATTCATTTTTGGATTTAGAATATCGAAATTAGCTTAGGGTGAAATTTTGGTAATTTTCGGATAACTTTCATATTTTCATGAATAGTGAAAATTAATAAATTTTAGTTAAAAACAACTTTTTCAATCGAAATAATTAATAGTGATAAATTATTAAATTGAGTAGTTTTAAAGTATATTTAGAATATATTTTTACAATTTAATACAATGTTGGTCATTGGATGTAATTTCACATTTAAACTAGACATAAAAAGTGTCAATCTTTTGATAGATATTGTTTCTTAAAAACACGCTATTTGTTTTAACAGTGGGATTTAATTATAAAATTAATTAATGCAACTTCTATGTTATGAATTTGGTAAAATAGACTTCATTTTTGAATTCGGAATATGAAATATAGCTTAGGATGAAATTTTGGCATTGTTCTGAAAAACATCAATTTTTGATGAATAGTGAAACTACTAAGTGGTAGTTAAAAAACTGAATTTTTCCTAAAACATAATTTTACCGCTTCTATGAATGGAATTTCAAAAATACGAGAGACACGATTTATGTCAGTAGGTAAAATGTGGTTCAATGAGATGGAAATATTTTTTGGTGAATAGTAACTTTTTACTTTTTTTTACCACGGTTAAAAGTAAATAGGGTAATTAAGGGAACAAATGATATTATTATTACCCTAACACATGTCCTAATTCTATTGGACAAGTGTAATTCGACCAGAACCAAACTTAGGAATAAAATATGACCATTTTGGCCCACTTGAATTAGATTAGGACATTTATTATTATTTAATTCAAAGAAGAGTTAAAAGAGTTAAAATCAAAGTTTATTTACTAAAACGTTTTTAATATAGGGCTATACATAAGATAAATTCAATTGTAAATATTCATTAGAAAGATAAAAATATTCCCTACATAATGGTATTTTATTTTTAATTTTTAGACATCAAATAATTTAATTTATTTATGACACAAAGATGATGCAGTAATTATCTTATTAATGAAATATTGACATAATTGATGTTATAAATACCAAAATAAATGTAATTTAAGACTTTTTATGAATTCCACTAATTTTATAGGTTAATATGACATGTTATTATTGATTTAAGTAACTTTGTTTGAACTTATCATTCTGTTATGATTTTCACAAAAATCAATTACTAAATAGTGTCAAAATTGACATAAAATAGTTTTTAAAACAAATATTATATTATTAATTGTTATTGTATTCCTAAAAATCTAAGGTTCGGCCAAATGACATAGATAAGGTTATATATATATTAATAATAAACATTTTGGGGTTATTTTGTCTTGATATAGTATGTTTATTAACCTTATAGTATAAGAACACAAGAAGACACGGTAAAAGTAAAATTATTTAACTTAATGTTAAATCTAAATGATAAGGTTACAATAGGAACCTAAACCTCTCTAAATTCTATTGGATGAGAGTATTTAGACCCATCCCCACTTTAGCTTCGAAATAAATCAATTTGGAGCTATTTAAATCCGAATTTGTCTTTATAAGAAAATAATATTTTTAGTTATTCCAAAGGTGCCTCTCTCCTCCCTTATAAAAGGGAACCTCCTCCCTCTCCTCCTCACACCAATTTGAGAATTCAAGATCGGCCAAACCCTGCCCAAATCTCTTCTCCACTTCCCTAGTATCATCCTAGAGGTCATGGTATTCTTAAAAGACCAATTATAGTGCCCTAAAAGGAGGTCTCAAAGAAGCACTTCAAAGAAGAGGTAATATCCATTACCGATCCTTTCCAATTTCTTACTTCTTCAACTTCTTCTTCTTTAGTTGTTTCATTATGAAGTAATAACATCAGAATCAAACATATACTGATATGTTATTATATGTATGAAACAACCCTATTTAACCATCTATCCATCCTACGGAAAATGAAATCACCACGCGTGCGTACGTACGGAATACCGTCTCAACGACGCGATGAGATTCATTATCCATGTTAACCATTACAGAATGATTATAAAGTATATATAATGAATAATAATGGAATATATGGCATGGTAAATCTACTGGATTTATGTATATATATATATATATGTCATCTACTTACTTCCATTCAAGACAATAAAGAAAGGAAAGCAGCATTCATGCGTACGTACGGACTACCGTCTCCATGAACGGTGTGTTTCATTTCATTTATCTACCTATTATATATATATATATATATATACTGAATATATATGATATATAAATCATTCTTTATATTCTGAAAGTAAGTAAATCATAATATAAGTAATAATAATGTCAAGAACAACAAGTCCAAACACCTACGATAAATGAAACGATTTTACCCAAAACGCTTCTTTAACATGGAATTTACAAAAGAATGGGTAATATAAAGTCATAAGTGAACCATATATGATATCATAACAATGAATATGATTCTGTAATACGTTAATGACATTATTTAAATCATTATACAGGAGGTTCAGACACTTACGAAGCAAATCAGACTTAAGGTAAGGGATAAATTTTCAATCTCGTTTTTATCCGAGATTGCTTATACATAAGTATTTACTGGGGTTACGTTTAACATCCATGACCATGTTTTCTAAAAATGTTTTTATAAAATGTTTACCATTCTTCCAATAATGTTTAAAGTCATTTTTACCCTTTATTGAATATTTAACACATTGTATGAATGGAATATTTCCTTTGGTTACCATATAAGGTACTTTTTTTGACTTTTATGACAAAAGTATGAGGAGAATGTTATTTTTAACTTATACGGAGTGAAAATATTTTTATGGTTTTCATAACACCTCATTTTCAAAAAGCTTCCTCTACAATATTGCATGATTATTTTCAACAAAACCCTTATCTTTTAAAATTGCTTGAAGTTTTGTGAAAAGAAAATGATTTTAAAGAAGAAAGGATATTTTCCTCAAGAATTCATTTCAACTGTTTTTCTCAAAACAATTTTCCATATAAGATAATATTATTTGATGTGTATGTTTTAAGTAAAATTTCTTTATGATTTAAATGGTTTATATATTCTTATGATGAAATGATATCCATTATTTATGGATTATGATGGCATGATGTTTATGAAACCCATTTTATTTATTGGGTTATTATGAATGATGTATGTTTATTTTGTGGCACACATAAGAATGGTATCATTATGAGATGGGTGGGACCTATATCTCCCTCCAATGCATTGGGTAAAGATTTTATATCTCATGAGATAGACATGGCTGGAATGGTAGGTTATACCGGTTCAGTGAAACATGACTGAAACGAGGGTGACTCTGTTCAGAAAGGGACATTGTCCACTAAGATAGTCTTGGAAATGAGTCTTGACTAAAAAGAAATGATTCTATATGATTATGTGTGTATGAAAAAAAGTTTCATGTTTTAAGTTATGATTATTGGGATTTCATTTCACTACTATGATTTATCCCATGTTATGAAATTATGCTCTCTTTTGCAGGTTAAGATTTCCAAAAGTTATGTTCTTATGAATATGATGTGATTGATATTTCTTTTGTTTACCCTTACTGAGCATTTGAGCTCACCCTTTTATGTTTTCTTTTTCCCAGGATATAAATAATGGTTTTAGGTAAAAAAAAGGAAGATCTTTATGGGAGATATTTAAGATCTTTCACCATGATTAGAAGATTACGTTCCGAGTTTCCAAAGACACTAAACTATTACGATCCTTGTGTGTGTGTTTTTTTGTTATGTACTAAGTATTCCGCAAAAGTAATGTAATGTTCATGTAAGTCAAGCTTCGGGTCTCTACATTTGGTATCATAGGAAAGGTTTAGTCAACCTTTAGAAACTAGGATGTGAGAACGTTAGTGAGATCCCTAGAGATATTTCTAAGGTATGTCTAGGGATGTCTCTAAGGATAAGTATACGTGTAGGATATATTCCTAGAACTACGGTAACAATCTTAGAATTTAACCTAAGATGTTAGATATTAAGGGTACTCCCCCTTTACTATGTTGTTTTCCCTAACATGATTTTTTCCTCTCACAAGATTCAATTTGTGTTTTAGTTAATGGAGGGAACCAGAAGGAATTCGGTTAACAATGAATCCAATGGACAAATTGGTGACTATGAGCAAAAAAATTGTGTAATTCCTAGAGAGAAAGATCTTGTGATTATGCCAAATCAGTTATCGCGATATATGATTAACAAGGTGAAATTTAGTGGTATGCCTAATTCATCAAAGAAGAGGAAGATATACTATTATGCATGTTCGCATTTTGAGGAGCATAAAGAAAGGAAGATTGAGATTTCTAAAGAAGGGAAGAAGAACCTTGAGGAATACCTCAAATGGAGGGACCGATGTTATCTGTGTGGAGAAAAGGGTCATAGAGTGACAGACTATTATGGAGTTCAATGTCTTATTTGTGGAGAACATGGGCATTACCCAACTTAGTGCCCTGACCTAAAAAGTTACTTCTAAATCAAGGAAGGACTTATTCCAGGACAATAATTGAAGTGGATGGACTGAAGTGTTTATGTATTGGTATTCATGAATAATTTTGTTGAGGTACTTTTATGGTGTATTGAAATATTATGTATTGGTTTATTGTGGTTTTCAATAATTTTAAGGTACCGGTAACCATGAAAAGTGATTCAAATATTTTGGAAAGTAGATAATATGCCCATAATGAAGGGATAAGGAGAAAATGAAATGTTTGACAGTATTCATGAGCTCATGATTGATATAAGGACTAAGTGATATCATGGTTTGAGTATATAGAATTTTGAGGATTTTGGTATGTGGAAAGTGTTAACTTTTAACTGCATTCATGTTTTCACTAAAGTTCAATGGGTATTCATTCTTCAAGATAATACATGATTAAGGTATTCACGTGTTTGTAATTTGACCAACAAGATAAATGATGGCATTCACGTGATTATTTTCTTTATACTATGAGCTTGGACCGAAGTATTTTAGATAATCCTAAAGATTATAATGGATTATGTTGGACATAAGTTAGGATAAAACGTTTTTCGATATTATTTATGGGATGTTATAGTAATATAGCTTTAGAAAAAGGATAACCTGCAGGACGGGCGACATCCCATCGCGTCGGACAAGGCTGTGGGAATCGAACCCACAAATGAAGTGCGACTGGCCTTTATCGCCTACCACTGGCCTACATGAAGTCCCTGTTTAGTAGAAACTAGTTTTAAGTATGATATATGAAGTATAAGTCCATTTTAGGAACCATATATGATTAATCTCACTATAGATCGACTTATGTATATAATTTTTTCTATCCTTTTGTTTGAGACAGATGGAATGACCCATCATTCTATCACATGATCTGCTAACACATCATGAATGAAAAATTCAACTTCATTTGTTTAAGAGATGAAGTGGAAATTGTCCAAATAACGACAAACGATGAGACTATACCAAAATCACGAAAGTATTTCTTCCAATTCCAATTTCATCAACTTTAGGTAAATGATATTGAAAACCAAAAATGTTGTCCTAGTGCCCTTATATCTGATTAATCAGATGGTACCCTAGATCGTCACAAATTTATGGCTTTGTGATTGCTGGCTTTTCCATAGCCATGTTCTCTACCACTCTCCATCAGAACATGATGGTTAGATTTCTCTTCCATATCCATATTTTCACCTATGTGGAAACCCAGTGATTAGTTTATTTGGGTAACCGTTACGTTTCATACTTTTGTTTTTAAAGATTGGTTTTTGTATTCCTTTTTACGATGTGAGTTTCTATTAAAGAAACTTTCGAATAGTAAACCATTTATAACCTCGACGAATTTCGAGGGCGAAATTCATTTTAAGGGGGGTAGAATGTAACAGCCGGAGATTTTATGAAAAATATTCTTTTTAATTTTATTAATGTCTTGTATTGTACGATACACCAAAAGGAGCTTGCATAACACACATCCTTGACTTTCCTTGCATTACACGCAATCGCGACCTTCCTCGATAGCGTGTGTAGTACGCAATACCGAGTTTCACTAAACAACGATATGCTATTAAAATATTATTAAAACTAGCCGTTATGAATAGTAATAACCACCTTTTTAAATTTTAGAAATTTTAGCTCTCAAAATGGACTTCATTTTTTGATTCAGAATATCGAAATTAGCTTAGGGTGAAATTTTTGTAATTTTCGGATAACTTTCATATTTTCATGAATAATGAAAATTAATAAATTTTAGTTAAAAACAACTTTTTCAATCGAAATAATTAATAGTGATAAATTATTAATTTGAGTAGTTTTAAAGTATATTTAGAATATATTTTTACAATTTAACACAATTTTTGTCATTGGATGTAATTTCACATTTAAACCAGACATAAACAAGTGTCAATCTTTTGATAGATATTGTTTCTTAAAAACATGCTATTTGTTTTAACAGCGGGATTTAATTATAAAATTAATAAATGAAACTTATATGTTATGAATTTGGTAAAATAGACTTCATTTTTGAATTCGGAATATGAAATATAGCTTAGGATGAAATTTTGGAATTGTTCTGAAAAACATCAATTTTTGATGAATAGTTAAACTACTAAGTGGAAGTTAAAAAACTGAATTTTTCATAAAACATAATTTTACCACTTCTGTGAATGGAATTTCAAAATTCCGAGAGACACGGTTAATGTCAGTAAGTAAAATGTGGTTCAATGAGATGAAAATATTTTTTTTGGTGAATAGTAACTTTTTACTTTTTTTTACCACGGTTAAAAGTAAATATGGTAATTAAGGGTAGAAATGATATTATTATTACCCTAACACATGTACTAATTCTATTGGACAAGTGTAATTCGACCAAAAACAAACTTAGGAATAAAATATGACCATTTAGGCCCACTTGAATTAGATCAGGACATTTATTATTTTTTAATTCAAAGAAGAGTTAAAAGAGTTAAAATCAGAGTTTATTTACTAAAACATTTTTAATATATGGTTATACATAAGATAAATTCCATTGTAAATATTAATTAGAAATATAAACATATTCCCTACATAATGGTATTTTATTTTTAATTTTTAGACAACAAATAAATTAATTTATTTATGACACAAAGATGATGCAGTAATTATCTTATTAATGAAATATTGACATAATTGATGTTTTAAATACCAAAATAAATGTAATTTAAGACTTTTTATGAATTCCACTAATTTTCTAGGTTAATAGGACATGTTATTATTGATTTAAGTAACTTTGTTATAACTTATCATTCTGTTATGATTCTCACAAAAATCAATTACTAAATATTGTCAAAATTGACTTAAAATAGTTTTGAAAACAAATATTATATTATTAATTGTTATTTTATTCCTAAAAATCTAAGGTTCGACCAAATGACTTAAATAGGGTTATATATATTAATAATAAACAATTTGGGGTTCGTTTGGCTTGATATAGTAAGTTTATTAACCTTATAGTATAAGAACACAAGAAGACACAGTAAAAGTAAAATTATTTAACTTAATGTTAAATCTAAATGATAAGGTTAAAATAGGAACCTAAACCTGTCTAAATTCTATTGTATGAGAGGATTTAGACCCATACCCACCTTAGCTTCGAAATAAATCAATTTGGAGCTATTTAAAACCGAATTTGGCTTTATAATAAAATAATATTTTTAGCTATTCCAAAGGTGCCCCTCTCCTCCCTTATAAAAGGGAACCTCCTCCCTCTCCTCCTCACACCAATTTGAGCATTCAAGATCGGACAAACCCTGCCAAAATCTCTTCTCCACTTCCCTAGTACCATACTATAGGTCCTTGTCTTCTTAAAAGACCAATTTTAGTGCCCTAAAAGGAGGTCTCAAAGAAGCACTTCAAAGAAGAGGTAATATCCATTACCGATCCGTTACAATTTCTTACTTATTCAACTTATTCTTCTTTAGTTGTTTCATTATAAAGTAATAACATAAGTATCACTCATATAATGATATGTTATTATAAGTATTAAACAACCCTATTTAACCATCTATCCATCCTACGGAAAATGAAATCACCGCGCGTGCGTACGTACGGAATACCGTCTCCACGACGCGATGAGGTTCATTATCCATGTTAACCATTCCAGAATGATTATAAAGTATATATAATTAATAATAATGGAATATATGACATGGTAAATCTACTGGGTTTATTTATATATATATATATGTCATCTACATACTTCCATTCAAGACAATAAGGAAAGGATAGCAGTGTTCATGCGTACGTACGGACTACCGTCTCCATGAACGGTGTGTTTCATTTCATTTATCTATCTATTATATATATATATATACTGAATATATATGATATATAAATCATACTTTATATTCTTAAAGTAAGTAAATCATAATATAAGTAATAATAATGTCAAGAACAACATGTCCAAACACCTACGATAAATGAAACGATTTTACCCAAAACACTTCTTTAACATGGAATTTACAAAAGAATGGGTAATATAAAGTCATAAGTGAACCATATATGATATCATAACAATGAATATGATTCTGTAATACGTTAATGACATTATTTAAATCATTATACAGGAGGTTCGAACACTTACGAAGCAAATCAGACTTAAGGTAAGGGATAAATTTTCAATCTCATTTTTATCCGAGATTGCTTATACGTTATTATTTACTGGGGTTACGTTTAACATCCATGACCATGTTTTCAAAAAAGGTTTTTATAAAATGTTTACCATTCTTCCATTAATGTTTAAAGTCATTTTTACCCTTTATTGAATTTTTAACACATTGTATGAATGGAATCTTTCCTTTGGTTACCATATAAGGTACTTTTTTTGACTTTTCTGACAAAAGTATGAGGAGAATGTTATTTTTAACTTATACAGAGTGAAAATATTTTTATGGTTTTCATAACACCTCATTTTAAAAAAGCTTCCTCTACAATATTGCATGATTATTTTCAACAAAACCTCTATCTTTTAAAATTGCTTGAAGTTTTGTGAAAAGAAAATGATTTTAAAGAAGAAACGATATTTTCCTCAAGAATTCATTTCAACTGTTTTTCTCAAAACTATTTTCCATATAAGATAATATTATTTGATGTGTATGTTTCAAGTAAAATGTCTTTATGATTTAAATGGTATATATTTTCTTATGATGAAATGATATCCATTGTTTATGGATTATGATGGCATGATGTTTATGAAACCCATTTTATTTATTGGGTTATTATGAATGATGTATGTTTATTTTGTGGCACACATAAGAATGGTATCATTATGAGATGGGTGGGACCTATATCTCCCTCCAATGCATTGGGTAAAGATTTTATATCTCATGAGATAGACATGGCTGGAATGGTAGGTTATACCAGTTCAGTGAAACAGGACTGAAACGAGGGTGACTCTGTTCAGAAAGGGACATTGTCCACTAAGATAGTCTTGGAAATGAGTCTTGACTAAAAAGAAATGATTCTATATGATTATGTGTGTGTGAAAAAAAGTTTCATGTTTTAAGTTATGATTATTGGGATTTCATTTCACTACTATGATTTATCCCATGTTATGAAATTATGCTCTCTTTTGCAGGTTAAGATTTCCAAAAGTTATGTTCTTATGAATATGATGTGATTGATATTTCTTTTGTTTACCCTTACTGAGCATTTGAGATCACCCTTTTATGTTTTCTTTTTCCCAGGATATAAATAATGGTTTTAGGTAAAAAAAGGAAGATCTTTATGGGAGATATTTAAGATCTTTCACCATGATTAGAAGATTACGTTCTGAGTTTCCAAAGACACTAAACTATTACGATCCTTGTGTGTGTGTGTTTTTGTTATGTACTAAGTATTTCGCAAAAGTAATGTAATGTTCATGTAAGTCAAGCTTTGGGTCTCTACATTTGGTATCATAGGAAAGGTTTAGTCAACCTTTGGAAACTAGGATGTGAGAACGTTAGTGAGATCCCTAGAGATATTTCTAAGGTATGTCTAGGGTTGTCTCTAAGGATAAGTATACGTGTAGGATATATTCCTAGAACTACGGTAACAATCTTAGAATTTAACCTAAGATGTTAGATATTAAGGGTACCCCCCCTTTACTATGTTGTTTTCCCTAGCATGATTTTTTCCTCTCACAAGATTCAATTTGTGTTTTAGTTAATGGAGGGAACCAGAAGGAATTCGGTTAACAATGAATCCAATGGACAAATTGGTGACTATGAGCAAAAAAATTGTGTAATTCCTAGAGAGAAAGATCTTGTGATTATGCCAAATCAGTCATCGCGATATATGATTAACAAGGTGAAATTTAGTGGTATGCCTAATTCATCAAAGAAGAGGAAGATAAACTATTATGCATGTTCGCATTTTGAGGAGCATAAAGAAAGGAAGATTGAGATTTCTAAAGAAGGGAAGAAGAACCTTGAGGAATACCTCAAATGGAGGGACCGATGTTATCTGTGTGGAGAAAAGGGTCATAGAGTGACAGACTATTATGGAGTTCAATGTCTTATTTGTGAAGAACATGGGCATTACCCAACTTAGTGCCCTGACCTAAAAAGTTACTTCTAAATCAAGGAAGGACTTATTCAAGGACAATAATTGAAGTGGATGGACTGAAGTGTTTATGTATTGGTATTCATGAATAATGTTGTTGAGGTACTTTTATGGTGTATTGAAATATTTATGTATTGGTCTATTGTGGTTTTCAATAATTTTAAGGTACCGGTAACCAAGAAAAGTGATTCAAATATTTTGGAAAGTAGATAATATGCCCATAATGAAGGGATAAGGAGAAAATGAAATGTTTGACAGTATTCATGAGCTCATGATTGATATAAGGACTAAGTGATATCATGGTTTGAGTATATAGAATTTTGAGGATTTTGGTATGTGGAAAGTGTTAACTTTTAACTGCATTCATGTTTTCACTAAATTTCAATGGGTATTCATTCTTCAAGATAATACATGATTAAGGTATTCACGTGTTTGTAATTTGACCAACAAGATAAATGATGGCATTCACGTGATTATTTTCTTTATACTATGAGCTTGGACCGAAGTATTTTAGATAATCCTAAAGATTATAATGGATTATGTTGGACATAAGTTAGGATAAAACGTTTTTCGATATTATTTATGGGATGTTATAGTAATATAGCTTTAGAAAAAGGATAACCTGCAGGACGGGCGACATCCCATCGCGTCGGACAAGGCTGTGGGAATCGAACCCACAAATGAAGTGCGACTGGCCTTTATCGCCTACCAATGGCCTACATGAAGTCCCTGTTTAGTAGAAACTAGTTTTAAGTATGATATATGAAGTATAAGTCCATTTTAGGAACCATATATGATTAATCTCACTATAGATCGACTTATGTATATAATTTTTTCTAACCTTTTGTTTGAGACAGATGGAATGACCTATCATTCTATCACATGATCTGCTAACACATCATGAATGCAAAATTCAACTTCATTTGTTTAAGAGATGAAGTGGAAATTGTCCAAATAACGACAAACGATGAGACTATACCAAAATCACGAAAGTATTTCTTCCAATTCCAATTTCATCAACTTTAGGTAAATGATATTGAAAAAAAAAATGTTTTCCTAGTGCCCTTATATCTGATTAATCAGATGGTACCCTAGATCGTCACAAATTTATGGCTTTGTGATTGCTGGCTTTTCCATAGCCATGTTCTCTACCACTCTCCATCAGAACATGATGGTTAGATTTCTCTTCCATATCCATATTTTCACCTATGTGGAAACCCAGTGATTAGTTTATTTGGGTAACCGTTACGTTTCATACTTTTGTTTTTAAAGATTGGTTTTTGTATTCCTTTTTACGATGTGAGTTTCTATTAAAGAAACTTTCGAATAGTAAACCATTTATAACCTCGACGAATTTCTAGGGCGAAATTCATTTTAAGGGGGGTAGAATGTAACAGCCGGAGATTTTATGAAAAATATTCTTTTTAATTTTATTAATGTCTTGTATTGTACGATACACCAAAAGGAGCTTGCATAACACACATCCTTGACTTTCCTTGCATTACACGCAATCACGACCTTCCTCGATAGCGTGTGTAGTACGCAATACCGAGTTTCACTAAACAACGATATGCTATTAAAATATTATTAAAACTAGCCGTTATGAATAGTAATAACCACCTTTTAAAATTTTAGAAATTTTAGCTCTCAAAATGGACTTCATTTTTTGATTCAGAATATCGAAATTAGCTTAGGGTGAAATTTTGGTAATTTTCGGATAACTTTCATATTTTCATGAATAATGAAAATTAATAAATTTTAGTTAAAAACAACTTTTTCAATCGAAATAATTAATAGTGATAAATTATTAATTTGAGTAGTTTTAAAGTATATTTATAATATATTTTTACAATTTAATACAATTTTTGTCATTGGATGTAATTTCACATTTAAACCAGACATAAACAAGTGTCAATCTTTTGATAGATATTGTTTCTTAAAAACATGCTATTTGTTTTAACAGCGGGATTTAATTATAAAATTAATAAATGAAACTTATATGTTATGAATTTGGTAAAATAGACTTCATTTTTGAATTCGGAATATGAAATATAGCTTAGGATGAAATTTTGGCATTGTTCTGAAAAACATCAATTTTTGATGAATAGTTAAACTACTAAGTGGAAGTTAAAAAACTGGATTTTTCATAAAACATAATTTTACAACTTCTGTGAATGGAATTTCAAAATTCCGAGAGACACGGTTAATGTCAGTAAGTAAAATGTGGTTCAATGAGATGAAAATATTTTTTTTGGTGAATAGTAACTTTTTACTTTTTTTACCACGGTTAAAAGTAAATAGGGTAATTAAGGGTAGAAATGATATTATTATTACCCTAACACATGTACTAATTCTATTGGACAAGTGTAATTCGACCAAAAACAAACTTAGGAATAAAATATGACTATTTAGGCCCACTTGAATTAGATCAGGACATTTATTATTTTTTAATTCAAAGAAGAGTTAAAAGAGTTAAAATCAGAGTTTATTTTCTAAAACATTTTTAATATACGGTTATACATAAGATAAATTCCATTGTAAATATTCATTAGAAAGATAAACATATTCCCTACATAATGGTATTTTATTTTTAATTTTTAGACAACAAATAAATTAATTTATTTATGACACAAAGATGATGCAGTAATTATCTTATTAATGAAATATTGACATAATTGATGTTATAAATACCAAAATAAATGTAATTTAAGACTTTTTATGAATTCCACTAATTTTCTAGGTTAATAGGACATGTTATTATTGATTTAAGTAACTTTGTTCTAACTTATCATTCTGTTATGATTCTCACAAAAATCAATTACTAAATATTGTCAAAATTGACTTAAAATAGTTTTGAAAACAAATATTATATTATTAATTGTTATTTTATTCCTAAAAATCTAAGGTTCGACCAAATGACTTAAATAGGGTTATATATATTAATAATAAACAAGTTGGGGTTCGTTTGGCTTGATATAGTAAGTTTATTAACCTTATAGTATAAGAACACAAGAAGACACAGTAAAAGTAAAATTATTTAACTTAATGTTAAATCTAAATGATAAGGTTAAAATAGGAACCTAAACCTGTCTAAATTCTATTGTATGAGAGGATTTAGACCCATACCCACCTTAGCTTCGAAATAAATCAATTTGGAGCTATTTAAAACCGAATTTGGCTTTATAATAAAATAATATTTTTAGATATTCCAAAGGTGCCCCTCTCCTCCCTTATAAAAGGGAACCTCCTCCCTCTCCTCCTCACACCAATTTGAGCATTCAAGATCGGACAAACCCTGCCAAAATCTCTTCTCCACTTCCCTAGTACCATACTATAGGTCCTTGTCTTCTTAAAAGACCAATTTTAGTGCCCTAAAAGGAGGTCTCAAAGAAGCACTTCAAAGAAGAGGTAATATCCATTACCGATCCTTTACAATTTCTTACTTATTCAACTTATTCTTCTTTAGTTGTTTCATTATAAAGTAATAACATAAGTATCACTAATATAATGATATGTTATTATAAGTATTAAACAACCCTATTTAACCATCTATCCATCCTACGGAAAATGAAATCACCGCGCGTGCGTACGTACGGAATACCGTCTCCACGACGCGATGAGGTTCATTATCCATGTTAACCATTCCAGAATGATTATAAAGTATATATAATTAATAATAATGGAATATATGACATGGTAAATCTACTGGGTTTATTTATATATATATATATGTCATCTACATACTTCCATTCAAGACAATAAGGAAAGGAAAGCAGTGTTCATGCGTACGTACGGACTACCGTCTCCATGAACGGTGTGTTTCATTTCATTTATCTATCTATTATATATATATATATACTGAATATATATGATATATAAATCATAATTTATATTCTTAAAGTAAGTAAATCATAATATAAGTAATAATAATGTCAAGAACAACAAGTCCAAACACCTACGATAAATGAAACGATTTTACCCAAAACACTTCTTTAACATGGAATTTACAAAAGAATGGGTAATATAAAGTCATAAGTGAACCATATATGATATCATAACAATGAATATGATTCTGTAATACATTAATGACATTATTTAAATCATTATACAGGAGGTTCGAACACTTACGAAGCAAATCAGACTTAAGGTAAGGGATAAATTTTCAATCTCATTTTTATCCGAGATTGCTTATACGTAAGTATTTACTGGGGTTACGTTTAACATCCATGACCATGTTTTCAAAAAAGGTTTTTATAAAATGTTTACCATTCTTCCATGAATGTTTAAAGTCATTTTTACCCTTTATTGAATTTTTAACACATTGTATGAATGGAATCTTTCCTTTGGTTACCATATAAGGTACTTTTTTTGACTTTTCTGACAAAAGTATGAGGAGAATGTTATTTTTAACTTATACAGAGTGAAAATATTTTTATGGTTTTCATAACACCTCATTTTAAAAAAGCTTCCTCTACAATATTGCATGATTATTTTCAACAAAACCCTTATCTTTTAAAATTGCTTGAAGTTTTGTGAAAAGAAAATGATTTTAAAGAAGAAAGGATATTTTCCTCAAGAATTCATTTCAACTGTTTTTCTCAAAACTATTTTCCATATAAGATAATATTATTTGATGTGTATGTTTCAAGTAAAATTTCTTTATGATTTAAATGGTATATATTTTCTTATGATGAAATGATATCCATTGTTTATGGATTATGATGGCATGATGTTTATGAAACCCATTTTATTTATTGGGTTATTATGAATGATGTATGTTTATTTTGTGGCACACATAAGAATGGTATCATTATGAAATGGGTGGGACCTATATCTCCCTACAATGCATTGGGTAAAGATTTTATATCTCATGAGATAGACATGGCTGGAATGGTAGGTTATACCGGTTCAGTGAAACAGGACTGAAACGAGGGTGACTCTGTTCAGAAAGGGACATTGTCCACTAAGATAGTCTTGGAAATGTGTCTTGACTAAAAAGAAATGATTCTATATGATTATGTGTGTATGAAAAAAAGTTTCATGTTTTAAGTTATGATTATTGGGATTTCATTTCACTACTATGATTTATCCCATGTTATGAAATTATGCTCTCTTTTGCAGGTTAAGATTTCCAAAAGTTATGTTCTTATGAATATGATGTGATTGATATTTCTTTTGTTTACCCTTACTGAGCATTTGAGCTCACCCTTTTATGTTTTCTTTTTCCCAGGATATAAATAATGGTTTTAGGTAAAAAAAAGGAAGATCTTTATGGGAGATATTTAAGATCTTTCACCATGATTAGAAGATTACGTTCTGAGTTTCCAAAGACAATAAACTATTACGATCCTTGTGTGTGTGTGTTTTTGTTATGTACTAAGTATTTCGCAAAAGTAATGTAATGTTCATGTAAGTCAAGCTTCGGGTCTCTACATTTGGTATCATAGGAAAGGTTTAGTCAACCTTTGGAAACTAGGATGTGAGAACGTTAGTGAGATCCCTAGAGATATTTCTAAGGTATGTCTAGGGTTGTCTCTAAGGATAAGTATACGTGTAGGATATATTCCTAGAACTACGGTAACAATCTTAGAATTTAACCTAAGATGTTAGATATTAAGGGTACTCCCCCTTTACTATGTTGTTTTCCCTAGCATGATTTTTTCCTCTCACAAGATTCAATTTGTGTTTTAGTTAATGGAGGGAACCAGAAGGAATTCGGTTAACAATGAATCCAATGGACAAATTGGTTACTATGAGCAAAAAAATTGTGTAATTCCTAGAGAGAAAGATCTTGTGATTATGCCAAATCAGTCATCGCGATATATGATTAACAAGGTGAAATTTAGTGGTATGCCTAATTCATCAAAGAAGAGGAAGATAAACTATTATGCATGTTCGCATTTTGAGGAGCATAAAGAAAGGAAGATTGAGATTTCTAAAGAAGGGAAGAAGAACCTTGAGGAATACCTCAAATGGAGGGACCGATGTTATCTGTGTGGAGAAAAGGGTCATAGAGTGACAGACTATTATGGAGTTCAATGTCTTATCTGTGGAGAACATGGGCATTACCCAACTTAGTGCCCTGACCTAAAAAGTTACTTCTAAATCAAGGAAGGACTTATTCCAGGACAATAATTGAAGTGGATGGACTGAAGTGTTTATGTATTGGTATTCATGAATAATGTTGTTGAGCTACTTTTATGGTGTATTGAAATATTTATGTATTGGTCTATTGTGGTTTTCAATAATTTTAAGGTACCGGTAACCATGAAAAGTGATTCAAATATTTTGGAAAGTAGATAATATGCCCATAATGAAGGGATAAAGAGAAAATGAAATGTTTGACAGTATTCATGAGCTCATGATTGATATAAGGACTACGTGATATCATGGTTTGAGTATATAGAATTTTGAGGATTTTGGTATGTGGAAAGTGTTAACTTTTAACTGCATTCATGTTTTCACTAATGTTCAATGGGTATTCATTCTTCAAGATAATACATGATTAAGGTATTCACGTGTTTGTAATTTGACCAACAAGATAAATGATGGCATTCACGTGATTATTTTCTTTATACTATGAGCTTGGACAGAAGTATTTTAGATAAGCCTAAAGATTAGAATGTATTATGTTGGACATAAGTTAGGATAAAACGTTTTTCGATATTATTTATGGGATGTTATAGTAATATAGCTTTAGAAAAAGGATAACCTGCAGGACGGGCGACATCCCATCGCGTCGGACAAGGCTGTGGGAATCGAACCCACAAACAAAGTGCGACTGGCCTTTATCGCCTACCACTGGCCTACAGGAAGTCCCTGTTTCGTAGAAACTAGTTTTAAGTATGATATATGAAGTATAAGTCCATTTTAGGAACCATATATGATTAATCTCACTATAGATCGACTTATGTATATAATTTTTGCTAACCTTTTGTTTGAGACAGATGGAATGACCCATCATTCTATCACATGATCTGCTAACACATCACGAATGAAAAATTCAACTTCATTTGTTTAAGAGATGAAGTGGAAATTGTCCAAATAACGACAAACGGTGAGACTATACCAAAATCACGAAAGTATTTCTTCCAATTCCAATTTCATCAACTTTAGGTAAATGATATTGAAAACCAAAAATGTTTTCCTAGTGCCCTTATATCTGATTAATCAGATGGTACCCTAGATCATCACAAATTTATGGCTTTGTGATTGCTGGCTTTTCCATAGCCATGTTCTCTACCACTCTCCATCAGAACATGATGGTTAGATTTCTCTTCCATATCCATATTTTCACCTATGTGGAAACCCAGTGATTAGTTTATTTGGGTAACCGTTACGTTTCATACTTTTGTTTTTAAAGATTGGTTTTTGTATTCCTTTTTACGATGTGGGTTTCTATTAAAGAAACTTTCAAATAGTAAACCATTTATAACCCCGACGAATTTCGAGGGCGAAATTCATTTTAAGGGGGGTAGAATGTAACAGCCCGAGATTTTATGAAAAATATTCTTTTTAATTTTATTAATGTCTTGTATTGTACGCTACACCAAAAGGAGCTTGCACAACACACATCCTTGACTTTCATTACATTACATGCAATCGCAACCTTCCTCGATAGCGTGTGTAGTACGCAATACCAAGTTTCACTAAACAACGATATGCTATTAAAATATTATTAAAACTAGCCGTTATGAATAGTAATAACCACCTTTGAAAATTTTAGAAATTTTAGCTCTCAAAATGGACTTCATTTTTTGATTCAGAATATCGAAATTAGCTTAGGGTGAAATTTTGGTAATTTTCAGATAACTTTCATATTTTCATGAATAATGAAAATTAATAAATTTTAGTTAAAAACAACTTTTTCAATCGAAATAATTAATAGTGATAAATTATTAATTTGAGTAGTTTTAAAGTATATTTAGAATATATTTTTACAATTTAATACAATTTTGGTCATTGGATGTAATTTCACATTTAAACCAGACATAAACAAGTGTCAATCTTTTGATAGATATTGTTTCTTAAAAACATGCTATTTGTTTTAACAGCGGGATTTAATTATAAAATTAATAAATGAAACTTCTATGTTATGAATTTGGTAAAATAGACTTCATTTTTGAATTCGGAATATGAAATATAGCTTAGGATGAAATTTTGGCATTG
The DNA here is from genome assembly GCA_963277665.1 of Viscum album. Lineage (NCBI taxonomy): Eukaryota > Viridiplantae > Streptophyta > Magnoliopsida > Santalales > Viscaceae > Viscum > Viscum album. The sequence continues at coordinate 174,779,575 of OY728148.1, forward strand.
TTCTGAAAAAACATCAATTTTTGATGAATAGTAAAACTACTAAGTGGAAGTTAAAAAACTGAATTTTTCATAAAACATAATTTTACCACTTCTGTGAATGGAATTTCAAAATTCCGAGAGACACGGTTAATTTCAGTAAGTAAAATGTGGTTCAATGAGATGAAAATATTTTTTTGGTGAATAGTAACTTTTTACTTTTTTTTACCACGGTTAAAAGTAAATAGGGTAATTAAGGGTAGAAATGATATTATTATTACCCTAACACATGTAATAATTCTATTGGACAAGTGTAATTCGACCAAAAACAAACTTAGGAATAAAATATGACCATTTAGGCCCACTTGAATTAGATCAGGACATTTATTATTTTTTAATTCAAAGAAGAGTTAAAAGAGTTAAAATCAAAGTTTTTTACTAAAACATTTTTAATATACGGTTATACATAAGATAAATTCGATTGTAAATATTTATTATAAAGATAAACATATTCCCTACATAATGGTATTTTATTTTTAATTTTTAGACATCAACTAATTTAATTTATTTATGAAACAAAGATGATGCAGTAATTATCTTATTAATGAAATATTGACATAATTGATGTTATAAATACCAAATTAAATGTAATTTAAGAATTTTTATGAATTCCACTAATTTTATAGGTTAATAATACATGTTATTATTGATTTAAGTAACTTTTTTCTAACTTATCATTCTCCTATGATTTTCAAAAAAATCAATTACTAAATAGTGTCAAAATTGACTTAAAATAGTTTTGAAAACAAATATTATATTATTAATTGTTATTTTATTCCTAAAAATATAAGGTTCAACAAAATGACTTAAATAGGGATATATATATTAATAATAAACAAGTTGGGGTTCTTTTGGCTTGATATAGTATGTTTATTAACCTTATAGTATAAGAACACAAGAAGACAAAGTAAAAGTAAAATTATTTAACTTAATGTTAAATCAAAATGATAAGGTTAAAATAGGAACCTAAACCTGTCTAAATTCTATTGTATGAGAGGATTTCGACCCATCCCCATATTAGCTTCGAAATAAATCAATTTGGAGCTATTTAAAACCGAATTTGTCTTTATAGTAAAATAATATTTTTAGCTATTCCAAAGGTGCCCCTCTCCTCCCTTATAAAAGGGAACCTCCTCCCTCTCCTCCTCACACCAATTTGAGCATTCAAGATCGGACAAACCCTGCCAAAATATCTTATCCACTTCCCTAGTATCATTCTATAGGTCCTGGTCTTCTTAAAAGACCAATTTTAGTGCCCTAAAAGGAGGTCTCAAAGAAGCACTTCAAAGAAGAGGTAATATCCATTACCGATCCTTTACAATTTCTTACTTATTCAACTTATTCTTCTTTAGTTGTTTCATTATAAAGTTATAACATAAGTATCACTCATATAATGATATGTTATTATAATTATTAAACAACCCTATTTAACCATCTATCCATCCTACGGAAAATGAAATCACCGCGCGTGCGTACGTACGGAATATCGTCTCCACGACGCGATGAGGTTCATTATCCATGTTAACCATTCCAGAATGATTATAAAGTATATATAATGAATAATAATGGAATATATGACATGGTAAATCTACCGGGTTTATGTATATATATATATATGTCATCTACATACTTCCATTCAAGACAATAAGGAAAGGAAAGCAGTGTTCATGCGTACGTACGGACTACCGTATCCATGAACGGTGTGTTTCATTTCATTTATCTATCTATTATATATATATATATACTGAATATATATGATATATAAATCATACTTTATATTCTGAAAGTAAGTAAATCATAATATAATTAATAATAATGTCAAGAACAACAAGTCCAAACACCTACGATAAATGAAACGATTTTACCCAAAACGCTTCTTTAACATGGAATTTACAAAAGAATGGGTAATATAAAGTCATAAGTGAACCGTATATGATATCATAACAATGAATATGATTCTGTAATACGTTAATGACATTATTTAAATCATTATACAGGAGGTTCAGACACTTACGAAGCAAATCAGACATAAGGTAAGGGATACATTTTCAATCTCATTTTTATCCGAGATTGCTTATACGTAAGTATTTACTGGGGTTACGTTTAACATCCATGACCATGTTTTCTAAAAATGTTTTTATAAAATGTTTACCATTCTTCCATGAATGTTTAAAGTAATTTTTACCCTTTATTGAATTTTTAACACATTGTATGAATGGAATCTTTCCTTTGGTTTCCATATAAGGTACTTTTTTTGAATTTTCTGACAAAAGTATGAGGAGAATGTTATTTTTAACTTATACGGAGTGAAAATATTTTTATGGTTTTCATAACACCTCATTTTCAAAAAGCTTCCTCTACAATATTGAATGATTATTTTCAACAAAACCCTTATCTTTTAAAATTGCTTGAAGTTTTGTGAAAAGAAAATGATTTTAAAGAAGAAAGGATATTTTCCTCAAGAATTCATTTCAACTGTTTTTCTCAAAACTATTTTCCATATAAGATAATATTATTTGATGTGTATGTTTCAAGTAAAATGTCTTTATGATTTAAATGGTTTATATTTTCTTATGATGAAATGATATCCATTGTTTATGGATTATGATGGCATGATGTTTATGAAACCGATTTTATTTATTGGGTTATTATGAATGATGTATGTTTATTTTGTGGCACACATAAGAATGGTATCATTATGATATGGGTGGGACCTATATCTCCCTCCAATGCATTGGGTAAAGATTTTATATCTCATGAGATAGACATGGCTGGCATGGTAGGTTATACCGGTTCAGTGAAACAGGACTGAAAAGAGGGTGACTCTGTTCAGAAAGGGACATTGTCCACTAAGATAGTCTTGGAAATGAGTCTTGACTAAAAAGAAATGATTCTCTATGATTATGTGTGTATGAAAATAAGTTTCATGTTTTAAGTTATGATTATTGGTATTTCATTTCACTACTATGATTTATCCCATGTTATGAAATTATGCTCTCTTTTGCAGGTTAAGATTTCCAAAAGTTATGTTCTTATGAATATGATGTGATTGATATTTATTTTGTTTACCCTTACTGAGCATTTGAGCTCACCCTTTTATGTTTTCTTTTTCCCAGGATATAAAGAATGGTTTTAGGTAAAAAATGGTAAGATCTTTATGGGAGATATTGAAGATCTTTCACCATGATTAGAAGATTACGTTCCGAGTTTCCAAAGACACTAAACTATTACGATCCTTGTGTGTGTGTGTTTTTGTTATGTACTAAGTATTCCGCAAAAGTAATGTAATGTTCATGTAAGTCAAGCTTCGGGTCTCTACATTTGGTATCATAGGAAAGGTTTAGTCAACCTTTGGAAACTAGGATGTGAGAACGTTAGTGATATCCCTAGAGATATTTCTAAGGTATGTCTAGGGTTGTCTCTAAGGATAAGTATACGTGTAGGATATATTCCTAGAACTACGGTAACAATCTTAGAATTTAACCTAAGATGTTAGATATTAAGGGTACACCCCCTTTACTATGTTGTTTTCCCTTGCATGATTTTTTCCTCTCACAAGATTCAATTTGTGTTTTAGTTAATGGAGGGAACCAGAAGGAATTCGGTTAACAATGAATCCAGTTGACAAATTGGTGACCATGAGCAAAAAAATTGTGTAATTCCTAGAGAGAAAGATCTTGTGATTATGCGAAATCAGTCATCGCGATATATGATTAACAAGGTGAAATTTAGTGGTATGCCTAATTCATCAAAGAAGAGGAAGATAAACTATTATGCATGTTCGCATTTTGAGGAGCATAAAGAAAGGAAGATTGAGAGTTCTAAAGAAGGGAAGGAGAACCTTGAGGAATACCTCAAATGGAGGGACCGATGTTATCTGTGTGGAGAAAAGGGTCATAGAGTGACATACTATTATGGAGTTCAATGTCTTATTTGTGGAGAACATGGGCATTACCCAACTTAGTGCCCTGACCTAAAAAGTTACTTCTAAATCAAGGAAGGACTTATTCCAGGACAATAATTGAAGTGGATGGACTGAAGTGTTTATGTATTGGTATTCATGAATAATGTTGTTGAGGTACTTTTATGGTGTATTGAAATATTTATGTATTGGTCTATTGTGGTTTTCAATAATTTTAAGGTACCGGTAACCATGAAAAGTGATTCAAATATTTTGGAAATTAGATAATATGCCCATAATGAAGGGATAAGGAGAAAATGAAATGTTCGACAGTATTCATGAGCTCATGATTGATATAAGGACTAAGTGATATCATGGTTTGAGTATATAGAATTTTGAGGATTTTGGTATGTGGAAAGTGTTAACTTTTAACTGCATTCATGTTTTCACTAATGTTCAATGGGTATTCATTCTTCAAGATAATACATGATTAAGGTATTCACGTGTTTGTAATTTGACCAACAAGATAAATGATGGCATTCACATGATTATTTTCTTTATACTATGAGCTTGGACCGAAGTATTTTAGATAAGACTAAAGATTAGAATGTATTATGTTGGACATAAGTTAGGATAAAACGTTTTTCGATATTATTTATGGGATGTTATAGTAATATAGCTTTAGAACAAGGATAACCAGCAGGACGGGCGACATCCCATCGCGTCGGACAAGGCTGTGGGAATCGAACCCACAAACGAAGTGCGACTGGCCTTTATCGCCTACCACTGGCCTACAAGAAGTCCCTGTTTAGTAGAAACTAGTTTTAAGTATGATATATGAAGTATAAGTCCATTTTAGGAACCATATATGATTAATCTCACTATAGATCGACTTATGTATATAATTTTTCCTAACCTTTTGTTTGAGACAGATGGAATGACCCATCATTCTATCATATGATCTTCTAACACATCACGAATGAAAAATTCAACTTCATTTGTTTAATAGATGAAGTGGAAATTGTCCAAATAACGACAAACGGTGAGACTATACCAAAATCACGAAAGTATTTCTTCCAATTCCAATTTCATCAACTTTAGGTAAATGATATTGAAAACCAAAAATGTTGTCCTAGTGCCCTTATATCTGATTAATCAGATGGTACCCTAGATCGTCACAAATTTATGGCTTTGTGATTGCTGGCTTTTCCATAGCCATGTTCTCTACCACTCTCCATCAGAACATGATGGTTAGATTTCTCTTCCATATCCATATTTTCACCTATGTGGAAACCCAGTGATTAGTTTATTTGGGTAACCGTTACATTTCATACTTTTGTTTTTAAAGATTGGTTTTTGTATTCCTTTTTACGATGTGGGTTTCTATTAAAGAAACTTTCGAATAGTAAACCATTTATAACCCCGACGAATTTCGAGGGCGAAATTCATTTTAAGGGGGGTAGAATGTAACAGCCCGAGATTTTATGAAAAATATTCTTTTTAATTTTATTAATGTCTTGTATTGTACGCTACACCAAAAGGAGCTTGCACAACACACATCCTTGACTTTCCTTGCATTACACGCAATCACGACCTTCCTCGATAGCGTGTGTAGTACGCAATACCGAGTTTAACTAAACAACGATATGCTATTAAAATATTATTAAAACTAGCCGTTATGAATAGTAATAACCACCTTTTAAAATTTTAGAAATTTTAGCACTCAAAATGGACTTCATTTTTTGATTCAGAATATCGAAATTAGCTTAGGGTGAAATTTTGGTAATTTTCGGATAACTTTCATATTTTCATTAATAATGAAAATTAATAAATTTTAGTTAAAAACAACTTTTTCAATCGAAATAATTAATAGTGATAAATTATTAATTTGAGTAGTTTTAAAGTATATTTAGAATATATTTTTACAATTTAATACAATTTTGGTCATTGGATGTAATTTCACATTTAAACCAGACATAAACAAGTGTCAATCTTTTGATAGATATTGTTTCTTAAAAACATGCTATTTGTTTTAACAGCGGGATTTAATTATAAAATTAATAAATGAAACTTCTATGTTATGAATTTGGTAAAATAGACTTCATTTTTGAATTTGGAATATGAAATATATCTTAGGATGAAATTTTGGCATTGTTCTGAAAAACATCAATTTTTGATGAATAGTGAAACTACTAAGTGGAAGTTAAAAAACTGAATTTTTCATAAAACATAATTTTACCACTTCTGTGAATGGAATTTCAAAATTCTGAGAGACACGGTTAATGTCAGTAAGTAAAATTTGGTTCAATGAGATGAAAATATTTTTTTGGTGAATAGTAACTTTTTACTTTTTTTCCACGGTTAAAAGTAAATAGGGTAATTAAGGGTAGAAATGATATTATTATTACCCTCACACATGTACTAATTCTATTGGACAAGTGTAATTCGACCAAAAACAAACTTAGGAATAAAATATGACCATTTAGGCCCACTTGAATTAGATCAGGACATTTATTATTTTTTAATTCAAAGAAGAGTTTAAAGAGTTAAAATCAGAGTTTATTTACTAAAACATTTTTAATATACGGTTATACATAAGATAAATTCGATTGTAAATATTCATTAGAAAGATAAACATATTCCCTACATAATGGTATTTTATTTTTAATTTTTAGACATCAAATAATTTAATTTATTTATGACACAAAGATGATGCAGTAATTATCTTATTAATGAAATATTGACATAATTGATGTTATAAATACCAAAATAAATGTAATTTAAGACTTTTTTATGAATTCCAATAATTTTATAGGTTAATAGGACATGTTATTATTGATTTAAGTAACTTTTTTCTAACTTATCATTCTGTTATGATTTTCACAAAAATCAATTACTAAATAGTGTCAAAATTGACTTAAAATAGTTTTGAAAACAAATATTATATTATTAATTGTTATTTTATTCCTAAAAATCTATGGTTCGACCAAATGACTTAAATAGGGTTATATATATTAATAATAAACAAGTTGGGGTTCGTTTTTCTTGATATAGTAAGTTTATTAACCTTATAGTAAAAGAACACAAGAAGACACAGTAAAAGTAAAATTATTTAACTTAATGTTAAATCTAAATGATAAGGTTAAAATAGGAACCTAAACCTATCTAAATTCTATTGTATGAGAGGATTTCGACCCATCCACACCTTAGCTTCGAAATAAATCAATTTGGAGCTATTTAAAACGGAATTTGGCTTTATAATAAAATAATATTTTTAGCTATTCCAAAGGTGCCCCTCTCCTCCCTTATAAAAGGGAACCTCCTCCCTCTCCTCCTCACACCAATTTGAGCATTCAAGATCAGACAAACCCTGCCAAAATCTCTTATCCACTTCCCTAGTATCATACTATAGGTCCTGGTCTTCTTAAAAGACCAATTTTAGTGCCCTAAAATGAGGTCTCAAAGAAGCACTTCAAAGAAGAGGTAATATCCATTACCGATCCTTTACAATTTCTTACTTATTCAACTTATTCTTCTTTAGTTGTTTCATTATAAAGTAATAACATATGTATCACTCATATAATGATATGTCATTATAATTATTAAACAAACCTATTTAACCATCTATCCATCCTACGGAAAATGAAATCACCGCGCGTGCGTACGTACGGAATACCGTCTCCACGACGCGATGAGGTTCATTATCCATGTTAACCATTCCAGAATGATTATAAAGTATATATAATTAATAATAATGGAATATATGACATGGTAAATCTACTGGGTTTATGTATATATATATATGTCATCTACATACTTCCATTCAAGACAATAAGGAAAGGAAAGCAGTGTTCATGCGTACGTACGGACTACCGTCTCCATGAACGGTGTGTTTCATTTCATTTATCTATCTATTATATATATATATACTGAATATATATGATATATAAATCATAATTTATATTCTGGAAGTAAGTAAATCATGATATAAGTAATAATAATGTCAAGAACAACAAGTCTAAACACCTACGATAAATGAAACGATTTTACAAAAAACGCTTCTTTAACATGGAATTTACAAAAGAACGGGTAATATAAAGTCATAAGGGAACCATATATGATATCATAACAATTAATATGATTCTGTAATACGTTAATGACATTATTTAAATCATTATACAGGAGGGTCGGACACTTACGAAGCAAATCAGACTTAAGGTAAGGGATAAATTTTCAATCTCATTTTTATCCGAGATTGCTTATACGTAAGTATTTACTGGGGTTACGTTTAACATCCATGACCATGTTTTCTAAAAATGTTTTTATAAAATTTTTACCATTCTTCCATGAATTTTTAATGTCATTTTTACCCTTTATTGAATTTTTAACACATTGTATGAATGGAATCTTTCCTTTGGTTACCATATAAGGTACTTTTTTTGACTTTTCTGACAAAAGTATGAGGAGAATGTTATTTTTAACTTATACGGAGTGAAAATATTTTTATGGTTTTCATAACACCTCATTTTTAAAAAGCTTCCTCTATAATATTGCATGATTATTTTCAACAAAACCCTTATCATTTAAAATTGCTTGAAGTTTTGTGAAAAGAAAATGATTTTAAAGAAGAAAGGATATTTTCCTCAAGAATTCATTTCAACTGTTTTTCTCAAAACTATTTTCCATATAAGATAATATTATTTGATGTGTATGTTTCAAGAAAAATGTCTTTATGATTTAAATGGTTTATATTTTATTATGATGAAATGATATCCATTGTTTATGGATTATGATGTCATGATGTTTATGAAATCCATTTTATTTATTGGGTTATTATGAATGATGTATGTTTATTTTGTGGCACACAAAAGAATGGTATCATTATGAGATGGGTGGGACCTATATCTCCCTCCAATGCATTGGGTAAAGATTTTATATCTCATGAGATAGACATGGCTGGAATGGTAGGTTATACCGGTTCAGTGAAACAGGACTGAAATGAGGGTGACTCTGTTCAGAAAGGGACATTGTCCACTAAGATAGTCGTGGAAATGAGTCTTGACTAAAAAGAAATGATTCTCTATGATTATGTGTGTATGAAAAAAAGTTTCATGTTTTAAGTTATGATTATTGGGATTTCATTTCACTACTATGATTTATCCCATGTTATGAAATTATGCTCTCTTTTGCAGGTTAAGATTTCCAAAAGTTATGTTCTTATGAATATGATGTGATTTATATTTCTTTTGTTTACCCTTACTGAGAATTTGAGCTCACCCTTTTATGTTTTCTTTTTCCCAGGATATAAAGAATGGTTTAGGTACAAAAAGGGAAGATCTTTATGGGAGATATTGAAGATCTTTAACCATGATTAGAAGATTACGTTCCGAGTTTCCAAAGACACTAAACTATTACGATCCTTGTGTGTGTGTTTTTTTGTTATGTACTAAGTATTCCGCAAAAGTAATGTAATGTTCATGTAAGTCAAGCTTCGGGTCTCTACATTTGGTATCATAGGAAAGGTTTAGTCAACCTTTGGAAACTAGGATGTGAGAACGTTAGTGAGATCCCTAGAGATATTTCTAAGGTATGTCTAGGGTTGTCTCTAAGGATAAGTATACATGTAGGATATATTACTAGAACTACGGTAACAATCTTAGAATTTAACCTAAGATGTTAGATATTAAGGGTACTCCCCGTTTACTATGTTGTTTTCCATAGCATGATTTTTTCCTCTCACAAGATTCAATTTGTGTTTTAGTTAATGGAGGGAACCAGAAGGAATTCGGTTAACAATGAATCCAATGGACAAATTGGTGACTATGAGCAAAAAAATTGTGTAATTCCTAGAGAGAAAGATCTTGTGATTATGCCAAATCAGTCATCGCGATATATGATTAACAAGGTGAAATTTAGTGGTATTCCTAATTCATCAAAGAAGAGGAAGATAAACTATTATGCATGTTCGCATTTTGAGGAGCATAAAGAAAGGAAGATTGAGATTTCTAAAGAAGGGAAGAAGAACCTTGAGAAATACCTCAAATGGAGGGACCGATGTTATCTGTGTGGAGAAAAGGGTCATAGAGTGAAAGACTATTATGGAGTTCAATGTCTTATTTGTGGAGAACATGGGCATTACCCAACTTAGTGCCCTGACCTAAAAAGTTACTTCTAAATCAAGGAAGGACTTATTCCAGGACAATAATTGAAGTGGATGGACTGAAGTGTTTATGTATTGGTATTCATGAATAATGTTGTTGAGGTACTTTTATGGTGTATTGAAATATTTATGTATTGGTCTATTGTGGTTTTCAATAATTTTAAGCTACCAGTAACCATGAAAAGTGATTCAAATATTTTGGAATGTAGATAATATGCCCATAATGAAGGGATAAGGAGAAAATGAAATGTTTGACAGTATTCATGAGCTCATGATTGATATAAGGACTAAGTGATATGATGGTTTGAGTATATAGAATTTTGAGGATTTTGGTATGTGGAAAGTGTTAACTTTTAACTGCATTCATGTTTTCACTAAAGTTCAATGGGTATTCATTCTTCAAGATAATACTTGATTAAGGTATTCACGTGTTTGTAATTTGACCAACAAGATAAATGATGGCATTCACGTGATTATTTTCTTTATACTATGAGCTTGGACCGAAGTATTTTAGATAAGCCTAAAGATTAGAATGGATTATGTTGGACATAAGTTAGGATAAAACGTTTTTAGATATTATTTATGGGATGTTATAGTAATATAGCTTTAGAAAAAGGATAACCTGCATGACAGGCGACATCCCATCGCGTCGGACAGGGCTGTGGGAATCGAACCCACAAACGAAGTGCGACTGGACTTTATCGCCTACCACTGGCCTACAGGAAGTCTTTGTTTTGTAGAAACTAGTTTTAAGTATGATATATGAAGTATAAGTCCATTTTAGGAACCATATATGATTAATCTCACTATAGATCGACTTATGTATATAATTTTTGCTAACCTTTTGTTTGAGACAGATGGAATGACCCATCATTCTATCACATGATCTGCTAACACATCACGAATGAAAAATTCAACTTCATTTGTTTAAGAGATGAAGTGGAAATTGTCCAAATAACGACAAACGGTGATACTATACCAAAATCACGAAAGTATTTCTTCCAATTCCAATTTCATCAACTTTAGGTAAATGATATTGAAAACCAAAAATGTTGTCCTAGTGCCCTTATATCTGATTAATCAGATGGTACCCTAGATCGTCACAAATTTACGGCTTTGTGATTGCTGGCTTTTCCATAGCCATTTTCTCTACCACTCTCCATCAGAACATGATGGTTAGATTTCTCTTCCATATCCATATTTTCACCTATGTGGAAACCCAGTGATTAGTTTATTTGTGTAACCGTTACGTTTCATACTTTTGTTTTTAAAGATTGGTTTTTGTATTCCCTTTTACGATGTGGGTTTCTATTAAAGAAACTTTCGAATAGTAAACCATTTATAACCCCGACGAATTTCGAGGGAGAAATTCATTTTAAGGGGGGTAGAATGTAACAGCCCGAGATTTTATGAAAAATATTCTTTTTAATTTTATTAATGTCTTGTATTGTATGCTACACCAAATGGAGCTTGCACAACACACATCCTTGACTTTCCTTGCATTACACGCAATCGCGACCTTCCTCGATAGCGTGTGTAGTACGCAATACCGAGTTTCACTAAAGAACGATATGCTATTAAAATATTATTAAAACTAGCCGTTATGAATAGTAATAACCACCTTTTAAAATTTTAGAAATTTTAGCTCTCAAAATGGACTTCATTTTTTGATTCAGAATATCGAAATTAGCTTAGGGTGAAATTTTGGTAATTTTCGGATAACTTTCATATTTTCATGAATAATGAAAATTAATAAATTTTAGTTAAAAACAACTTTTTCAATCGAAATAATTAATAGTGATATATTATTAATTTGAGTAGTTTTAAAGTATATTTAGAATATATTTTTACAATTTAATACAATTTTGGTCATTGGATGTAATTTCACATTTAAACCAGACATAAACAAGTGTCAATCTTTTGATAGATATTGTTTCTTAAAAACATGCTATTTGTTTTAACAGCGGGATTTAATTATAAAATTAATAAATGAAACTTCTATGTTATGAATTTGGTAAAATAGACTTCATTTTTGAATTCGGAATATGAAATATAGCTTAGGATGAAATTTTGGCATTGTTCTGAAAAACATCAATTTTTGATGAATAGTGAAACTACTAAGTGGAAGTTAAAAAACAGAATTTTTCATAAAACATAATTTTACCACTTCTGTGAATGGAATTTCAAAATTCTGAGAGACACGGTTAATTTCAGTAAGTAAAATGTGGTTAAATGAGATGAAAATATTTTTTTGGTGAATAGTAACTTTTTACTTTTTTTTACCACGGTTAAAAGTAAATAGGGTAATTAAGGGTAGAAATGATATTATTATTACCCTAACACATGTACTAATTCTATTGGAAAAGTGTAATTCGACCAAAAACAAACTTAGGAATAAAATATGACCATTTAGGCCCACTTGAATTAGATCAGGACATTTATTATTTTTTAATTCAAAGAAGAGTTAAAAGAGTTAAAATCAATGTTTATTTACTAAAACATTTTTAATATACGGTTATACATAAGATAAATTCGATTGTAAATATTAATTAGAAAGATAAACATATTCCCTACATAATGGTATTTTATTTTTAATTTTTAGACATCAAATAATTTAATTTATTTATGACACAATGATGATGCAGTAATTATCATATTAATGAAATATTGACATAATTGATGTTATAAATACCAAAATAAATGTAATTTAAGACTTTTTATGAATTCCACTAATTTTCTAGGTTAATAGGACATGTTATTATTGATTTAAGTAACTTTTTTATAACTTATCATTCTGTTATGATTTTCACAAAAATCAATTACTAAATAGTGTCAAAATTGACTTAAAATAGTTTTGAAAACAAATATTATATTATTAATTGTTATTTTATTCCTAAAAATATAAGGTTCGACCAAATAAATTAAATAAGGTTATATATATTAATAATAAACATGTTGGGGTTCGTTTGGCTTTATATAGTAAGTTTATTAACCTTATAGTATAAGAACACAAGAAGACACAGTAAAAGTAAAATTATTTAACTTAATGTTAAATCTAAATGATAAGGTTAAAATAGGAACCTAAACCTGTCTAAATTCTATTGTATGAGAGGATTTCGACCCATCCCCACCTTAGCTTCGAAATAAATCAATTTGGAGCTATTTAAAACCGAATTTGGCTTTATAATAAAATAATATTTTTAGCTATTCCAAAGGTGCCCCTCTCCTCCCTTATAAAAGGGAACCTCATCCCTCTCCTCCTCACACCAATTTGAGCATTCAAGATCGGACAAACCCTGCAAAAATATCTTCTCCACTTCCCTAGTATCATACTATAGGTCCTGGTCTTCTTAAAAGACCAATTTTAGTGCCCTAAAAGGAGGTCTCAAAGAAGCACTTCAAAGAAGAGGTAATATCCATTACCGATCCTTTACAATTTCTTACTTATTCAACTTATTCTTCTTTAGTTGTTTCATTATAAAGTAATAACATAAGTATCACTCATATAATGATATGTTATTATAAGTATTAAACAACCCTATTTAACCATCTATCCATCCTACGGAAAATGAAATCACCGCGCGTGCGTACGTACAGAATACCGTCTCCACGACGCGATGAGGTTCATTATCCATGTTAACCATTCCAGAATGATTATAAAGTATATATAATGAATAATAATGGAATATATGACATGGTAAATCTACTGGGTTTATGTATATATATATATATATGTCATCTACATACTTCCATTCAATACAATAAGGAAAGGAAAGCAGTGTTCATGCGTACGTACGGACTACCGTCTCCATGAACGATGTGTTTCATTTCATTTATCTATCTATTATATATATATATACAGAATATATATGATATATAAATCATACTTTATATTCTGGGAGTAAGTAAATCATGATATAAGTAATAATAATGTCAAGAACAACAAGTCTAAACACCTACGATAAATGAAACGATTTTACAAAAAACGCTTCTTTAACATGGAATTTACAAAAGAACGGGTAATATAAAGTCATAAGTGAACCATATATGATATAATAACAATTAATATGAATCTGTAATAAGTTAATGACATTATTTAAATCATTATACAGGAGGTTCAGACACTTAAGAAGCAAATCGGACTTAAGGTAAGGGATAAATTTTCAATCTCATTTTTATCCGAGATTGCTTATGGGTAAGTATTTACTGGGGTTACGTTTATCATCCATGACCATGTTTTCTAAAAATGTTTTTATAAAATTTTTACCATTATTCCATGAATGTTTAAAGTCATTTTTACCCTTTATTGACTTTTTACCACATTATATGAATGGAATCTTTCCTTTGGTTACCATATAAGGTACTTTTTTGACTTTTCCAACAAAAGTACGAGGAGAATGTTATTTTTAACTTATACGGAGTGAATGTATTTTTATGGTTTTCATAACACCTCATTTTCACGAAGCTTCCTATACAATATTGCATGATTATTTTCAACAAAACCCTTATCTTTTAAAATTGCATGATGTTTTGTGAAAAGAAAATGATTTTAAAGAAGAAAGGATATTTTCCTCAAGAATTCATTTCAACTATTTTTCTCAAAACTATTTTCCATCTAAGATGACATTATTTGATGTGTATGTTTCAAGTAAAATGTCTTTATGATTTAAAAGGTTTCCATTTTCTTATGATGAAATGATATCCATTGTTTATGGATTATGATGGCATGATGTTTCTGAAACCCATTTTATTTATTGGGTTATTATGAATGATGTATGTTTATTTTGTGGCACACATAAGAATGGTATCATTATGAGATGGGTGGGACCTATATCTCCCTCCAATACATTGGGTAAAGATTTCATATCTCATGAGATAGACATGGCTGCATGGTAGGTTATACCGGTTCAGTGAAACAGGACTGAAACGAGGGTGACTCGGTTCAGAAAGGGACATTGTCCACTAAGATAGTCTTGGCAATGAGTCTTGACTAACAAGAAATGATTCTCTAGATTATGTGTGTATGCCACAAAGTTTCATGTTTTATGTTATTATTATTGGGATTTCATTTCACTACTATGATTTATCCCATGTTATGAAATTATTCTCTCTTTTGCAGGTTAAGATTTCCAAAAGTTATGTTCTTATGAATATGATGTGATTGATATTTCTTTTGTTTACCCTTACTGAGAATTTGAGCTCACCCTTTTATGTTTTCTTTTTCCCAGGACATAAAGAAAGGTTTTAGGTAAAAAAAATGGAAGATATTTATGGGAGATATTGAAGATCTTTCACCACGATTAGAAGATTACGTTCCGAGTTTCCAAAGACACTAAACTATTACGATCCTTATGTGTGTGTTTTTTTGTTATGTACTAAGTATTCCGCAAAAGTAATGTAATGTTCATGTAAGTCAAGCTTAGGGTCTCAACATTTCCTATCTTGTATTTGTACTTTATTTATGTGTACATATAGTGAATACACATAATAGATCTATTTTATTTAAAAAAATGATCTTTGTAAGGGAATTTCTTAACCCAATTTATATTCTTTGGGTTAATCTCCTACTTCCAAATTATGTCATGATATTATTATTTCCTATCTTGTATTTATACTTTATTTATGTGTAATTATGGTGAATATACATAATAGATCTATTTTATTTAAAAAAATGATCTTTGTAAGGGAAATTCTTAACCCAATTTCCATTCTTTGGGTTAATCTCCTACTTTTAAATTATGGAATGATATTATTATTTCCTATCTTGTATTTTGAATTTCTTTATGTGTACTTATAGTGAATACAAATAATAGATCTATTTTATTTAAAAAATGATCTTTTTAAGGACTTCGTCTCAATCTCCTTTCATTGAGTCATATTTGGTTTTATACACAACTCTCATTTATTCGGTGTATAAACCCCTTTGACTTTTACTTTTATTCAAAAGGAATATTTTTATACAAAGCGTTTTTACTAGACGACAAAAGGAATGTTTTTTCTTACGTATGCGGCGACAACGACTTCTGCACCGCCATGACTATTATTTGAGTTTCGGCTTCCTCTATAAGAAATAACTTTTTTTAAATGAAAAATAAATACAAAGTTTTAATTTTCTTTTATTTTGGTATTGAAAATGGTTTTGAAAGTGTTTTTATTATATCAATGTGTTGTATTGATATCTTGTGATTGAACTATGGAAATGTTATGTTTCATTTATGCATGTTTTATGTGATACGATTATGTTATGGTTTATGAAATGTTTAAACCTGTTCATATGAGGAATGCATTGGTCTTAATAAGTGACGGGTCGAGCCCGCTATAGCTCCTCGATGCATCGGTAGGTCTCATGAGACAAAATAGTGTCTTGACATGAGGCCTTGACAAAATCTTATTTGTAGTCTTGGAACGAGGCCTTGGCTACGTGGTTATGATAGTCTGGCATTATGAATTCCATCATTATGAAAGTGTTTATTGATATTGCATGTGATTATTCGACCAGTAGAATATCTATGTGAATAAGTAAATGGAATTATTTCATTTTACTTTTTCCATATTATGATAAAGTTCATGTTTAAAAGGCTTTTGTTATAGTTATACTTTTCCTTAAATGATTATGTTTATTTATAAAAGATTCCGCTATATTGTTATCCTTACTGAGCATCTGAGCTCACCCCTTCCAATGTTTTAATTTTTCTAGGATTTGAAGAAGTATATTATTAATGATCTGTAGGGATAGTATGAGGGGATATGAAGACAAGATGTTGTTGTAGTTTTGTTTTAATTTATGATATAATGTAACATTTATGAATGTATCTAGTGTTTCCAAAGCTACTGAACTAATCGGTCTTTCGAGACATGATCTTTTGTGATCATGCCAATGTTACGAAGTAATGCACCGACTCTGGGTAACTGGGGTCGGGGCCTTACAATTATTATTCTAGTGGTGATTGTATCATGATCAATGTAAGAGGAATGAAAATAAAAAATCAATACATATTCGAAAAACAATGTAGTTATTACCCGTAATATGACTTTAACATTGAATTGTTAATAAAAAGGTAATAAAATGACACAATTAAATCATATATAGTATGATATATATAATTATGGTCCTATAATATTTGTATAATAAACTTATATTTATTATATAGTAGGTTTTAACAAGTGAAAAGGAAGTTGAGACTTATGGTATGGTATTTTCGTCTTAGTTTTATTTTCTATGAGTCAAATGCCATATTCAGCAAAAGATTCTTTTATGAGGTGAATAAACATCCCATGAATTTATATCATGATTATTATACTAATTTTTTTTATATTTATAGATCCATTTTAGGATATTATTTCATTGGGTTTATTGTTCATGAGTTACCAAATCGGTATGAGATTTTTGTCTCAATTTTCCATCTTTGAGACATATGATTATGTTATACACCTATCCTCTTGTATGAGGTGTACATATAGACCTATTTAAATATAATATCATTAATTTATTTATCCTCATGATATTTTATGATTTATTTAATAATATTCTTTCACAGTTATTACATTTCAAAGTTACCAAAGTGGAAATGTTTTTATGTTATAATCTCATCATTTATAAGGATTTTTTATGATCATGTTTTTGATGATAGAGTATTATGATAAAAATATCTAGAAACTCATGAATTTTATTCTCATATGGTTATGTCATGATAATACAAACTTTCCATTCATTTTCATCTCTTTATGTAATCATGAGTTTAAAAATTATTTTTTTAAAGAAAAAATTGCTTTTCGGTCAAAAATCCCTTTTCTTCCATAATCATTTTTTCTAAAAATGTTTTCAATCTTATTAAAATGATTTTAAAATAAATTTTTATTCATGTTTTAATTTTTTAATTTTTTTTGAGAGGACTATTTACCTAATCTTCTAATAAATTCATGTTTGTATTTTACTAAATATGTGAAAAGAATCATTTTTTAACATGCATGACATTAACAATATTTACCACCATCATAAACTCTCAATGATTTCAATATTCCATTACATTTTTAAAATTTATTTTCAATTAAAATATTTTTCTTAATAATTTGGAAATTTATATACTTTAAATAAATGTTTCAAATGGAAAATGGATTTTGAAAAGGTTTTAAAAAGTAGTTTTCAATGTGGAAATCCTATTTTACTTAAGAAATTATTTAAATAATTTTTAAAGATTCCTTAATATTTTTTCAGGTTTATTTTCAAAGAAAATAATTTTAAAATTGTTTATAATTTTTTAGTTTTCAAAAGTAATTATCAAATGAAATTTATCTTCCTCAAAAAATGTTCCAAGTGATTTATCTTTCAAAATCATTCTCCATCTAAGTTTAAAAACCATGATGTCACTTATTGTTTTATTAGGATATGATACAAGAATACAATTATTATTATTTATTTGAATAGTTTATGATAAAAAGAAGTTTATGAATTCTATTTATATTCCATGGGTTATACAATGATAACATTATTATGAGACCCACTTCTTTTTTCATGGGTTATTATATGATGAAATGATTATGAAACCTGTCACTTTTCTATAGGATATGACATGATAAAATGATTATGAACCCATTACATTTCATGGGTTATGATATTAAGAATGTTTTATGATATTATGGCACACATATATATTATTTTTATTATGTGATTGGTGGGACCTATATCTCCCTCAAATGCATTAGGTAAATAGTTATATCTAATAAGATAGTTAAGAATGGAATGGGAAGTGAACCCAGTTCAGTAAGGGAATTTTTATACTATTATGGTCTTGGGAGTGAACCTTGATTGACATGATGGTTTGGGGGGTGAATACATTCCACTATGATAGACTTGGAAGCGATCCTTGACTAATATGGAAATGATTTTCTATACATTTATGTATGCCACAATTTCTCATATTATGTTAATTCTATGATATCATGGATCATGTTCATTGATTTTCATATGATTCATGTATTAAAAACTAATAATATTTTTAATATGATTAATGATTATGATCCTTAATATGTAGGTTATGGTTTTCAAATGTTATTCTCATGTTCTCATACCTTTACGTTCATTTTTTTCTTACATATCTCTCTTGTTTACCCTTACTGAGAATCTGAGATTAACCATTCGTAAGTTTCGTTCCCCGAGTTTTGAATAAAGATTTTAAGTAGGGGGTTTTTTGTGAGGATAATTAGAGGGGAAGATATTTATGGGATATGTTGAATAAATTTCACCAAATTAGAAGATTTTGTACCTAGTCTCCAAATACACTAAACTATTATGGTCCTATGGTGTGTGTTTATGCAATGTATTTAATATTCATCTAAAATTATGTAATATCTATGTATTAAAAGTACAGGTCACTATAAAAACACATTTTTAGCATTAATAATGGTGGCCTTTATCAGTGTTTCTAGGTGCTCGTAAAGGCCAAATTTGTCAGCATTGAAAAAGAACTGTTAAACTCCACCTTTATTAGGGATAAAACAAAATCACTAACAAAATAAACATTTATTAGTGATTTTGTTTTATTGTGGATAATGAATACCATTATCAAGGCTTTTAGAAATTGATGATAAAGACACCCATTAATAGTTACTTTAGCAATCCATAAATTTCACATGATCTGTAGAAGTTTAAATACATTATACATTGATGAATACATGACATATTTATTAGTGCAAAAATAATAGATAACGAAAACCATTATCAGCACTTTTGTTTTAGAATAGATAAATACATCCTTTATTATCGTGTTTAGCTATCAATAATAAAGGTACCCCCTTTATAAATGTTTTTAGCTATCAATGGTAAAGGCTAGTTCAGAATTTTACATGATTTGTAGTTGTGTAAATACATTATACAATGATTAATAATGAATATCATATTTTTGGTTCTACTAACATTCATTTGGAAGCCAATTGCATATAAAGAGTAGTTCCTCATCATTTATGTGTTGAACCACCACCACCATAAATGGTAATTATTTATAGAGATGGGGAGTGATATAGGGAGTGAGAGAATATATTAATTTGGTTTTTTTGGATAGAGTAATGAGGAGGAAAGAAAATTTCATTTATAGTGGATTTCCAAAAATTGATTCTGCAATCACATTGTATTATACATGTGAAATCAATATTTAAAAATAGAATAATAGATCATCCTAATTTTCTAATTTCATTAATATGGAATAAAGAGAAGGTAAAGTTGGGAAGTTGTTCAAATAATCCTGATGATGGGAAACCTTAAAGAGTACAAGATATTCATGGTTAGGAAAATGGTGGTCAACCATAATTGTTCTTTGATATTGAGGCATTTATGATCAATATAATGATGAAGTGTATGCTAAAAAGGTAAAAAAACATTGATGATTTTTATCTAAATTGAGGGTCAAGTCTATCATATCATTTATATAAAGATCAAGATTATATTAAAATTTTAGTGATATTTTGGATGGGGTTTCAACATAGAAATTAGTAAATTAGTTTTAATAGATTTTATGTTGCAGAAATGATAGGGAATGTGATGAAAATTTCTTATTTTTTAAAATTAAATTATATATATATATGGATGTGGTGTGATTGAGGCCTTGTTTTGTACCAATGAAGAGTTTTGATGAAGTAGGAAGGAAAATGGGATTTGGACTATCATGGGATTATAAATGGGAGTGGTAATCACACCTAAAAATAATGTTTGGTAAAACTAATTAATTTATAATTGAATAGAAGATAACTGTTTTGATGTATATAATTACCCTTCTATTCCTTGTCTTACTACATCAGATGTAATTGATGCCTTCATCTCCCCACACCCTCATTGTAAAGACCCATAAAATTAAAGAGAAATTTTTTTCTTAATTTTCTTTGGAATTTTATGAGTACGTAGTTTCTGACGGCACCTGATTCCGAGGCCCGGTGTGCCCGGAATAATTTTCTGAAGTCTTGTTATGATTAAATTAACGCACGTAAGCAGTTTTACTGAAAAAGTGTAATAACTCTTAAACGGTTTCTCGGATCAGAAATCTGAGGGCACCGTTACGCTTAGGATGGTGGTTTTACCCTAGGTACGACTTAAGTTTAGTCGGCGCGGGCCTCCTGTGAGAATTTCCAAAAATGGCATAACCGTAAATAAAATAATTAAATACATTATTTTATTTTTCAAATGCCTATAACTTACAAACTGTAGCTCGGATTAAAAATCCGAGACAATAGATGAACTTGTGAGGGAATGGTTTATTTAAGCACATACTAACTTTGGCCGGCGCGGGCCACCAGAAAAAGTTAGTTTTTGGCCGCAAATAAAATAATTAAATGAAAATTATTTTATTGTAAAATTCGTATCTTTTAAATGGTAACTCGGATTGAAAATATGAGAGTACCGTTGGATTCATTGGGGCATGTTTCACTTAGGCAGAGCTTGACCTTGACCGGCGTGGGTCGACGGTGACTGATAATAATTTTCTGAACTTTTTTTCGGGTATGTTTAGTAAAAGTACGTGTGGGTTTTCCTATCTTTTTAACCGGTGCTCAAAATTGAAATCCGAGGGCACTGATGAAACCGAAGCGCCAGTAATTTCTTAAGAAGACCCTTTCTGGAGTTGCGTTTTCTTGGGAGGAGTTGTTTAAAAAAAGTGAGGGATAAAAATATAATTTTTTGACAATTATATTTTCATTTCTTGTTAAGTGGATTAAGTGTTGTGTCACCACACATTATCCCTCTATTATATAGTTATAACCTATGTAAGGGAGTTAGGGGTGGGACCCACTTGTACTAAACTTCTTATGAGAGGATTAAAGGTGAGGTGGGCCCAGACGAACCCCACCCCTTCACATTCCTTAATCCTCCTCTAACTCCCCCATTAAATGGGTGATCTCTCATCTTCCATAACTCACTCCAACCCCCCTTGTGACACATCCTCTCATTAATGATTCCAACTCTACTTCATTTAATTTTGACAAGCTCAAGATTAATTAAGTTAAGTTAATTCAACATTTTGAAATGTTTTCAAAATGCATGAGATGGGTAATAAAATAAGAAGAGTCTTATTTTATTAGGGGTTGTATGGTTGTGTTGGGAAGGGGAGGAGATAGAAGGTCATCTTCCACGTTGGAGAACGTGAAGAACGGTTCTTCTCCGACGAAGAACATCGACCCTTCGACTTAGAAGACTCGGCGACCTGGATTCTTCCATCTTCATCTTCCTCCACGACAAGGGAGAAGTCGCCGACCGCGGTGATCATCTCCAACGACAACATACCTTCCTTCTTCATCATAGCAACAAGTGAGGAGACGTCGTTTCCTCCTCAGACGCACCCCGACGTCCACAAAATCGACGTCTGACCCCGTGACGCCGTTCTCCGCGACACCCGACGTGCGACGTCAAATATCCAAGTATGGGTTTGGTTTAATTTAATTTATGTGGATTATATCCTCGACCTTTGTTTTTTTTGTTGATAATTTTTTGAGCCGCCTGTTATCGTAATAACAGGAGGAGGTCGGACCGCACGAACATGGCCGACCCTCCTCCCCCTTTTGTTGGTTGTACTCGTTGCGACACGAGCAAAGGCGGCGTGGTGCAACGGCACCGTGTGGAAACAATGAAAAACGGGCGAAGAAGCGCCGCGCCGTGCCGTTGCAGTGATTCGAAGGCTCCGCAGATTGCTTAATTGACGACGGATCGACGGGCGTTGACGGAACGAGCCATAGAGGCGGTTTGATGATTCCACAGTAAAGTGCGAGACCCGAGGTGAACGCCAGAGCAGTCGAATTTGAAAACGAACCACCGGATCAACTCCGGTGGCCCGCGGTATTCACCGGCGGCGCGGGACGCCGGCGTGGCGGCGGTTCCAGCAGACTCACCCTGTGTGACTAAGCTAGTCGCTAGGGTTACTGGTTGGAGGCGCTGCATGTGGTTGGAGCGTGAGAAGATTGAAGGAAAATTAGATTGGATTGGAGAGAGAAATTGAAGTGATGAAATAATAAAGTAAATAATAATAAAAACCATAAAGGAAAGGAGGTTTGGGCATGCCGCATGGAGGAGGCATCAATGTTGGTGCGTGGATGATTTGGATGTTATAATTTTGTAAATTTAAAATTAAAAATAATAATAATATAATAATGTTATTATTATTTTCATTGGGAAAACCGTATTTTGACGATATCTTCTTCGTGCGGCCTCGGTTTCAAGAATCGTCTGCGGTAATGTGACCTAGATTCCGAGACGGACATTACGAGTCCAATATTGGATGTTTTTTTGGGTTTTTGGATTGGGTACCCGAAGCGCTCGAAAAATAATAGATTTAATATTATTATTAAATCTTCGACCCACCATAACTCATGCGTGCGACGTCCCTTTGCCTTGCCGTCAGTGGCGATATAATCCCGTCATTAATACGGTCGTTTCAAGTTTAATGTTGGATACTAAATTCCAGTTCGTGGTGCGGGGCCACGAAACACCAAATAATAATAATATTATTATTATTATGGGATCTTGTATCTGACATATCTCTCTCATACGATGTCGTAATGACGAACCGTCTGCGATGTTGTGACCCTAGAATTACGACAGATGTTTCAAGACTAATTTTGGATATTTAACTCGAGGTTGAGGCGCGGGCCCCACGAGGCCCGGTTCACGCATGATGTGGTGAAAAGCAACTTTTTCACCGGCTATCCGTTTGGGACCAATGGGTAGTCCATCTCGTATGTTTTTCCATATGGATCGCAATGGTGTGACCGGTTTGGTTAACCGGTGTCATTTAAAGTACGACTTGGTTGGATCGATCATGAATCCATCCGGGCCCTCGGAGCGGAAATGCGTATAACATGAGCTCCGGACGTCCGATTGACGTGCCGTCAACTTTGTTGGATTCCTCTTGATGAGGCGGAACTTTTGGTATACTTCTCCTGAGGTTTGGACACTGTTGGAATATGGCCGGGTTGGTTCTACCCGAAATCCAACCGGGCCCCTGAAATGGAAAAGCTGATAACTTTCAGACTGGACGTCCATTTGACGAACCGTCAGCTGTGTTGGTGATCATGATGAGAAACAGTCCCTATGAGTATACCCTATGAGAGTTTGGGGTACAGTTGAGATATGGCCGGGTTGGTTCGCACACGAAACCAACCGGGCCCCTAGGACGAAAAGGCTAATAGCTCACAGACCAGGCGTCCAATTGACGCACCGTATGTTGCGTTGAGACCCCTATGATGAGGCTGTCCATTGAGATACTTCTTCGTGGGACTTTGATATACTTGGAGTATCGACCTGTAGCTCGTGGAGTAGACCCTCCCAGAGATGAGCGTTCGGAGTACGGAGACCGTGTAGCCGGCTGAGACCTGACGACTGCTTGAGCGACTCGACTTGGAGTGAGTCGACTAGACCAGTGGACGAAGAACTTCTTTGTTGGGTGCAGACCCATGGCGGAAGGAGCACTACCTATGTGACAGTGCAGACCCACGTTACTCGTCCGAAGAGTACCCCTGCAGGCTATTAGGGGGTGTGCACTACTGTGTTTGGGTGGCATACCCCGGCGGGAAGCACTACTATGTTTGGGTGGCTGGCCCGCGGTACTCGATAGGAGGAGTACCTCAGTAGTCTTAGGTTAGTGAGCAGTACCTCGGAGTTGTGACAGGACCACTGTACACTCCAGAGACGGGACTCTTCAGCAGTTACAGTTTCAATAATGAAAATCCTAGTTTGAGCTGAGTCTATGACCATTTTGTTTACCTCATGATTGAGATGGGTCACTTGATAACTTAGGTATATGTATGGGCATATATCTAAGTATTGGTTATCCGTTGATTTCATAACCTTTGTGTTTCCTCACGATTGAGATGGGTTACTTGATAACTTAGGTATAAGTATGGGCTTATACCTAAGTAAGGGTTATCTGTTGAGATCTTCTTTGTGGTTAACATTGTGGGACTTAGTAAGACCTTGAGGGCCTCGGGGTCCCTACTGAGTATCATTATACTCACCCCTGCATGGGCTATTCCCGCACCTCGTTGTGTTGGTTGCAGATGACGGGCATCGAGACAGTATCCAATGGTGGACTTCACGAAGAGATGACACTCGGAGGAGGTTGACGGGCGAGAGAGTTGTGGAGGCTATCTGTACCTACCCTTCAGGTAGGATCCGTGGTGGACGATCCAGGAGTTGTGCTATCTCTACCTACCCTTCAGGTAGGATCCGTGGTGGATGATCCAGTCGCTACGCTATCTGTACCTACCCTTCAGGTAGGATCTGAGGAGGACAACCCAGGAGCTATTTCTATACTTCCAGCTGTTAGTCTTTTCTATTGTACATCCGTTCAGTTGTAGCTGTACTTTTCAGTTGGGTTTGTATTCTGTCCCTTTTCCTTTTCAGCACTTCTTTTGTACTTAGTGTTTACTTATTCTTGTACTATGTGGTGTTTTTTTACTTTTATAAAGGCAATTCCTTCCCGGTTATCGGGATTTACGCCTTTGGTGCTAGTCGCCAGCCCCTGGCCTATGGACGGCGGTCTTGGGGTAGTCACGGCACAGGCCCTGAGGACGGGTCATGACAAATTGGTATCAAAGGAGTTTGGTTCTACCATAGAACTAAGGACTCTAATCTTTTTCTATGTGAAGCAATATTGTTAAGGGTACCGAGTGTGGTCTTTAGTTCAAGGAGTCAAGTGTTGGTGAGGCGGCCGACGTATCCGTACACCAGGACCCTGACTACTGATTTCTGATTTTGTACACAAAAAATCTGATTGCGTGTGTGCTTCCAAAGTATTGATGTCAGCTCAAACCAGGTCAGCTCACCAGGTATAAGAGTTGACCTTGTCGCATCTGTTTAGGATGTCTCCACGCAGACAGTCAATTGGAGTTCCGAGAGAGTACTCGATGACGGCCCACCGAGTGACGAGGCTCCAGTGCAGGGCCCTTTTTACTTTGTTGGCACCCTCGGGTGGTGTAGCAGCAGCACCACCACCTGTTGGGAAGCAGATGCTACCGGCAGTACTAGTGGATGGTGCATGCTGGTAGAGCGCATTGCACGAGTTCCAACAGCAGAGGCCTCTGAGGTTACGAGGCAAGACAGATTCCCAGACAACAGAACACTAGCTGGAGGCGATTGCTAGAGTTTTCCGCCTAGCTGAGACATCAGTAGAGTGGATGGTGGACTTGGCCACTAGTGTTTTCCAGTGAATGACTATGAGGATGGTCCGCATAGTGATGAGTCTTCGCTACGTGGACTGATGCCTGAGATAGTGCCTTAGGGTAGTGTGTCAGCTATACATCACTACCTATTGGTCAGCAGTTACAACCAGCGGTACCGGTAGGTGACACATGTAAGCTTACTGCCTTACACGTGTTCTAACATCAGATACCCTCATGTTCTGAGGTGAACCTGACTCATAGGCGGATGAGGACTGTCTTGAGGAGGTGGCTGAGAGTTTTCTAGAGCTTATACAACCTCGGTAGGATGATGTGTCGGTAGCTGAGAATTCATCAAGGCGTACTGAACATTCCGGGTACTCGATGAATACGATTCGAGTCATCACTTTTTCCTCTATGAATTCATACACATGTTAGGTTGCTAGAGAGAACCTTGAGGTTGAATGTTCTTTGGATGAATGAATACAGCTAGAGAATGTTAGAAGTTGGAACGCAGCGACCTAGTGCCAGTCTCAGAGACTTGGGCGTGCGAATGTTTCAAGAAGAGGAAATGTTAAGGACAGATAAATCTGTAGAGCATCAGACGTGGAGGAAGAGCTAGGAGAGCAGCATGGGGTGGTGTACATTTCAACATGTTACAACCACCCACCTTTGTTGTCCCCTCTAGGATCAGGGAGCTGGAGGGCAAGGGAAAAGAGTAGCTGCATGCGGTCAAGGAGTGCGACCGAAATGGCTCTAAGGATGATTCGAAATGCGGACTTTGTCTTCTACTAGCTGTCGTATCCATAGACATCGATATGAATCATCCCTTCCGTCTATGAATCTAGTCCCAGATCTAGTGTTTCCGGTTAAGCCGTTGACTTGACCCTCACGTTTGGAGATACCTTTGGGAGGAGACTCGATAGTCACACTTACGCCGACGGTGTGATCTGACCCTTAAGAAGATAGTCTTGGTTGGGACCTCTTGGTGGCAGCGTCGAGGCCTTACGACTTTAGTTTGAGTATGGATTGGGAAATCACTGCTCATAATCAAATTGACGGTATTAGGCAAACATCGGGATGAGTTTTCGTTGGCCAGAGAAAAGGAAACCCCAGGCAGCACAAGATAAACTTGTGCATGGGAGGGTGTAGCCAATCATTCTTGTAACACCCCAAGTTTCCTCGATATGTTTCCTTTTGAATAATGCAATGGCATGCATTGTACACAACTTCGAGATTTTAACACACCATAACCAATCAAACTAGCCGTTATGAATAGTAATACCTACTTTTTGAAATTTTATAAATTCTATCTCTCAAAATGGACTTCATTTTTGGATTCTTAATATCGAAATTAGCCTAGGGTGAAATTTTGGTACTTTTTGGATAACTTTCATATTTTGATGAATAGTGAAAATTACTAAATTTTAATTAAAAACAACTTTTTTAATCAAAATAATTAATAGTGATAAATTATGAATTTTAGTAGTTTTAAAGTATATTTAGAATATATTTTTACCATTTAATATAATGTTGGTCATTGGACATAATTTTACAATTAAACCGAACATAAACAAGTGTCAATCTTTTGATAGTTATTATCTCTTAAAAACACGCTTTTTGTTTTGACAGCGGGAATTAATTTTAAATTAATTTCTGCCACTTCTGTGTTTTGAATTTAGGAAAATGGATTCCATATTTGGAATCAGGATATTCAAATTGTGTAAATAGGTAACTTTTATTTTTATACATTTTGAATAATTACTGCGGTAAATATTTTATTTACCATGGTTAAGGGTAAATCCGGTAAATAAGGGTTAAAAAATAATATTATAATAATACTAAATTACCCTAAAACGTGTCTTAACCCTATTGGTTGATACAGGGTCGACCATGGGCATCTTTGGGTCGATTTTGGGACCCCATGGATCCACTTGTAAGTGATAATGACACTTTATTTTAATTAAGTTAAAATGAATACAAAAATGACACAAGCATATATCTTTTAGAAAAACAATTGTTACATAGGGTTATATAATTTGGATTTTAGATTATAAATATTCCTTAGAAAGATAAAACGATTTCCTACATAATGATATTTTATTTATAATTTTTAGACATTAAACAATTTAATTTATTTATGACACAATGATGATGCAGTAATTACTATAATAGTGAAAAATCAAAATAATTGATATTAAAAATACCCAAATAAATATAATATGAAACTTTTAATGAATTAAAATAATTTTCAAGGATAATATGATATATTAGTATTGATTTAACTGACTTTTTTCGAAGTAATCAATCTGTTATCAGTTTCACAAAAATCAACTATTGAATAGTGTCAAAATTGACATAAAAGAGTTTTTAAAACAAATATTATATTATTAATTGATATTAAATTCCTAAAAATATAAGGTTCGGCCAAGAGACTTATATCATGATAGGTGTATCATTAATGGACCACTTGGGGGTCTCTTGTATGTATATGGTAAGTTTAGTAACCATATAATATAAAAATACAAAGAGACATTGTAAAAGTGAAACTAATTAACTTAGAGTTAATACATAAAGATAAGGTTAATATAAGTACCCAAACCTGTCTAAATTCTATTGGATGAGTTTTTTTCGACCCATACCCACCTTAACCTTTGAATAGTAAACTTTGGAGCCATTGGAAACTGAATATGAATTTATTATAAACTAATATCTCTAGCTTTTCCAAAGGTGCCCCTCACCCCTCTTATAAAAGGGAACTCCTCCATCTCATTTCTTCACACCTTCAAAGCCCTTTGGTTCGGCCAAAACCTGCCCAAATACTATCTCAACTTCCCTCACTACAACCTATAGGCCTTATTTTGATCATAAAGCCAACCTATGGAGCCCTTTTGATCAAATCAAAAGGAAGAACCCGAAGAAGAGGTAATGTTTTCACCACCCCTTTTCAAGTTCCTTTATTCTTCCACTTCCTCTTTCTTTGTTATTTCCATTATAAAATAATAACTCCAGTATCATATATATACTGTGATGTTATTATAAATATGATACAACCATATTCAGTATTCTATCCATCCTTTGAATAACATGTCACCATACGTGCGTACGTACGGCTTACCGTCTCCACGTCGTGGTGTAATTGTTATTCAATATATTATTATTTGGATGGGTATAATAATGATGTGTAACTCATGTAAATAATAAATATAACATGATAATGATTCTGTATATATGATATAAAATCCAATTATATATTATTTTAATATCAAAAGAATGATATTGTCGCTCGTGCGTATGTACGGACTACCGTCTCCACGAACGCGATGAGATTCATTGTCCATCATATCCATTCAAGTATAATTATCATTTGATGATTTAAAAATAGTATCTAAGGACTTGATATCATTCTGGATATGAATAATATACATCCCATTAATAACGAATATGGCTCACATAACAAAGAATATAAAGTAAAATGAACCCGTTAACACCCGAAATGACGATAATTCTAAGATATTATTAACAAATCAATGTTAAAAGATCATATATGATATCATATTAAAGTGAATGATTCTTGTATAATTAAATAACAATTATTTCACCATTATACAGGAGGTAAACCTACCATCGACCAAGGAAAAAGTACAAAGTAAGGGATTTTCTTATATCACTTTCAATTCCGTGAGATTTCCATTATTCGCCACTAAATTATTAAAGTGGTGTATTGTGTACGGCCATTTGATATATATTATCCTGATTCTCTTTATATTCATGTTATTCTGTAAATAATTTGGTGGTTATTAACTTTTGGCCATACGACTCAGTTGATTAACGTGGTAAGGAGTTTCTTATCTCGCTCTTAATTTCGTGGGAATTCCATTGTTCACCACTTAATTATTGCATGTGGTGTATGTGTACTGCCCATGATTGTATTCATTGTGTAATATACTTTAATTTATGGGTATTTACATCATCTGGGTATGATACTTCTTTCATGGGTGTATGTTTCGTAAGTTGCCTAATCGATAAGGGAATTTGAAATTTCAATTTCCACTCATTTGGCTTTACACATATTTCATTGATTATATTACCCGAAGATTATGTGTGGAATCACTATTCATTTGATTATGTCATAATTTCCACTCCCCTTCCTGTGGATATAAGTTTGATACACATAATAACTCCATTGATAATTCTCAAGTCATTGATATGAATTTGATAAGAGTAATTTTAACTCATTCTCCATTTGTTGAGTTAAACATCTAATTCGTTGGTATTGTTTTTACAAGAATATGTGTGAATGTCCTTTGATTGTTTTGCACTGAATATCCAATCATATTTAGTGTATTTATATTTGTCACACATAATTATGTCATTGATTTATCCTTAACCTAAGGATACAACTTTTATGAGAGATTTCATCTCAATTTACATTCCATTGAGACTTCTTTGATGATATACACCAAATCACTTTTATGTGGTGTATATAATGTACTTTGACATAGTATATCATGATTCCCTTTATTCTCATGATATTACGTTTTGATCACCTCAATTATTTGTATTCAAGTGTCTCTTTTGGTAAGAATCTCTAACTAAAATACCATTTTTAAATGTTTTAAAGACTTATTCATCTAAACCTTTCTCATTAATGTCCATGTTTTAAAAATGGTTTAAAGGATTTATTTAAATGGAAATTAAAGTTTAGAAATCAAAACTCCTTTTAAAAAGTTTCAAAGTGGTATGGGACACTTTGATTCAAAAATCTACTTTTAAATGGCTTCTTTACAAATAGTGTGACTTTTAAATGTTTTCAAGAAAAGGGGGATATTTCTCTCAAATAGTTTTGATGATTATTTTCATCTATGTCAACATCCTTCATTATTCTTGATTGAGGTTAATGTGATACAATACAATCTTCCATATTGTAACGAATGAGTTATGTTTGACTGTGGATGTGCTGTTTTTATACCATTCATGGTTTGTGGTAAAAGTATTGACATTTCGTATGCTAGTTTTAATACGAATGTTTATTTTATGCTTAAACCTATTCATATGAGGAATGCATTGGACTTAATAAGTGACGGGTGGAGCCCGCTATAGCTCCTCGATGCATCGGTAGGTCTCATGAGACAAACTAGTGTCTTGGCACAAGGCCTTGGCAAAATCTTATTTGTAGTCTTGGCACGAGGCCTTGGCTATGTGGTTATGATAGTCTGGCATTATGCATTCCATCATTATGAAAGTGGTTATTGATATTGCATGTGATCATTCGACTAGTAGAATATCCATGTGAGTAAGTAAATGGCATTATTTCATTTTATTTATGCCATACCATGTTGAAAGTTCAAGTTTCAAAGGCTTTTGTTTTAGTTATAAATTTCCTTAAGTGTTTATGCTTATTTATGAAAGCTTCTGCTATAATGTTATCCTTACTGAGCATCTGAGCTCACCCCTTTCAATGTTTTATATTTCCCAGGATTATGAAGAAGTAATTTATGAATGACCTGCAGGGATAGTATGAGGGGATATGAAGACAAGATGTTTTTTTATGATGTAATGTAAAAAATTATGGATGTATCTAGTTATTCCAAGGCTACTAAACTAATCGGTCTTTCGAGATTTGATCTTTCTTGTGATCATACCAATGTTATGTAATAATGCACCGACTCTGGGTAACTAGGGTCGGGGCGTTACAGTTGGTATCAGAGGAAGTTTAGTACAAACCTTGGAAGCTAGATTTAGATAAACTCTGATTAGAGCACGTAGACCTAAGATGAACTTTGAGGATTAGTATAAAAGAAATTCCGAGAATTTTGGTATTGTAGAGATTTTGTGAGTTTTCCGAGCAATACATCTCTGTCTGGATACAAGCAGGTAGAGGCGGCTCTGGCATAGATGTACCTAGGGGTAAAACCCGAAAACACCGCTTTGAGATAGACTCGAACGGGAACTGGTGCACGACAACGGGCCTTGATGTACTCTTGGTTACGACACTCCCGGGGGATATGCTTAGGATAATTTACATTTTATTTACAAACCGATTTAAGTAATATATACATAAGATGAGAGTAAATGACCTTGGTTAATCCTAATATGTTTCAAATTGAGAATATGGTGACATTTTAATCTCTAAATGATTTTTCGACTACTATTACTCACATAATGGTTTCTGGTTTTAGTCAATGGATGGATTCCAAGGAAGTCATAGTGACTTTGAGAATGATGTACAAGGTGTGAATGGTGGTGGAAATGAGCAACAAAATGGAATTTTGATAGGCGTAAAAGATATAGTCTTTATGCCAAATTAGTTTTCCAAAAATATGATCAACAACATATATATTAACCAACTCCCAGACTCAACAAGGAAGAGAAAGGTGATAAATGATAAGATCTACAACAATGGAGACCATGGAGAAAAGAAACCTCAATTTTCATCATGCAGGAAATGTGGAAAGAGACACCCAGGAAAGTGTCTCAATGGGACAACGAAATGTTTTACGTGCGGGAAAAAAGGACATAAAGTGAAGAATTGCCGAAGAAAAATGAATAGTACTATGGAAGAAGATAAAAATGGTCCCAAGAGTCCATTTACAGTCATTTTCCGTAAATGTAGGGGACCTGGCCATTACCCGAGTGAATGTCCTATTCTATAGGATATTTTCTTGGTCAAAGAAGAAGATATGTGGAAATAAATGGTTGGAGAAAAACTTAAAAAGTATTAGCACTCCTTGTTGATGGGTACTTTGGAATAATTTTCTCTTGTATTTGTAACCCCGCAGTTTTCCATGTGAGAATGATATTTGAAGAAGAATTGTCTCTTCTCTTGTGGATATAGGTATAAATAACCATTTGGTTTTATATGATCATTGGGGTTTGAGAAAATTATAAGTTATTATAATTTGGGATAAAAATGCAAAGTATGATATAACATTTATGATTAAATTATGTTATTTTGAGGAATTTATCTCATTTTGGTAATATTATAAAATATAGTTTTTGAAAAAGGAAAACACGTAGACCGTGTGACAACCCGTCGCGTCGGACAAAGCTGTGGGAATCGAACCCACAACCAAAGTGCGATTGGGATTTATCGCCTACCACTGGACTACGTGAAGTCCCTGGTTAATGTGACTATTTTTTTTGTTAAATGATTTTATTGATCAATAATAAGATGATTTGGGTTCTTATGTCTTATCAAATGAATACCCTTGGTATAGGAAAATGATTTGGTGATTAAGTGATAAATGTTATTTTGGAAGATGTTCTCTTTGTTGGAAACACTATATGCCCAAGGAAAATAGAATACAATGGGGTTTCATTTGTAGAGTAATGGTGGATTTTTATCTACGTTTTTATTGTTGATTTATAGTGATTTGGGTTATTTATGGAAATTATTAACCTATAACAGAGAATATGTGATGATGTTAA
This sequence comes from Viscum album, assembly GCA_963277665.1. NCBI lineage: Eukaryota > Viridiplantae > Streptophyta > Magnoliopsida > Santalales > Viscaceae > Viscum > Viscum album. The sequence continues at coordinate 174,813,234 of OY728148.1, forward strand.
TTACTTTTAAGTATGTGACTTTAAGAGTATTTGATGTCATTTGGAGATACAATGTAACATGGGAGACTACATAATCAAATTCTTCTATGATTTGGGTTTCAATATTAGTTTGGATTATATTAAAGGATTTTAAGGACAATTTGTTATTGAATGGTATCTATTTAACTTTGGGGTATTGTTGGTTTAATTTTAGAAATTAAAATTAGTGCATATTTATCTCAATGAATATCCTTTTGGGGGATCATTAGATCATTCACTAACCATTTTGGTTTTGATTAATCTTCAAAGACAATGTAAATATATGGTTTATCCTGCATGGATCATGTGATTCTATAGAAGTTTATTCTAGCTCTTCCAGTGTGACCAAGTCTTCTTGAATACTCATCGTTTAAAAAAAATTGAGTTAGTGGTGGAAATTTATTAAAGAATGAAAATTTACTTAAAATGTAAGTATATCTCATAATGTTCTTAGTCAATATCATAAATGAATTCCTCTTCCTTATGTAATGTAACTTTAAAAAAAAATTGTTGTCCGTTTACTTTCCTACTAGGAGACTAATGGTCGTTTTTCCCCACACAAGTTTGTGGTTTTCTCATTTTTAACTTTCTCTTGATCATGATTTCTATCCCTCTCCATCAGAACTTGACAATTAGTTTATCATCCATATCCATGTTTTCTTACATGGAATCCTAGTATGGGTTATCATGGATGACCCTTATACCTCTCTTTCTTTCTTTTAAAGTGATAGTTTTATTGGCTCTTTTTCCGATGTGGGACTTTCCATTATATTCCCAAGAAAAATTTTAAAAATTGCGAGGACGCAATTTATTGAAGGAGGGGAGAATGTAACACCCCAAGTTTCCTCGATATGTTTCCTTTTGAATAATGAAATGGCATGCATTGTACACAACTTCGAGATTTTAACACACCATAACCAATCAAACTAGCCGTTATGAATAGTAATACCTACTTTTTGAAATTTTATAAATTCTATCTCTCAAAATGGACTTCATTTTTGGATTCGTAATATCGAAATTAGCCTAGGGTGAAATTTTGGTACTTTTTGGATAACTTTCATAATTTGATGAATAGTGAAAATTACTAAATTTTAATTAAAAACAACTTTTTTAATCAAAATAATTAATAGTGATAAATTATGAATTTTAGTAGTTTTAAAGTATATTTAGAATATATTTTTACCATTTAATATAATGTTGGTCATTGGACATAATTTTACAATTAAACCGAACATAAACAAGTGTCAATCTTTTGATAGTTATTATCTCTTAAAAACACACTTTTTGTTTTGACAGCGGGAATTAATTTTAAATTAATTTCTGCCACTTCTGTGTTTTGAATTTAGGAAAATGGATTCCATATTTGGAATCAGGATGTTCAAATTGTGTAAATAGGTAACTTTTATTTTTATACATTTTGAATAATTACTGCGGTAAATATTTTATTTACCATGGTTAAGGGTAAATCCGGTAAATAAGGGTTAAAAAATAATATTATAATAATACTAAATTACCCTAAAACGTGTCTTAACCCTATTGGTTGATACATGGTCGACCATGGGCATCTTTGGGTCGATTTTGGGACCCCATGGATCCACTTGTAAGTGATAATGACACTTTATTTTAATTAAGTTAAAATGAATACAAAAATGACACAAGCATATATCTTTTAGAAAAACAATTGTTACATAGGGTTATATATGTTGGATTTTAGATTATAAATATTCCTTATAAAGATAAAACGATTTCCTACATAAAGATATTTTATTTATAATTTTTAGACATTAAATAATTTAATTTATTTATGACACAATGATGATGCAGTAATTACTATAATAGTGAAAAATCAAAATAATTGATATTAAAAATACCCAAATAAATATAATATGAAACGTTTAATGAATTAAAATAATTTTCTAGGATAATATGATATATTAGTATTGATTTAACTGACTTTGTTTGAAGTAATCAATCTGTTATCAGTTTCACAAAAATCAACTATTGAATAGTGTCAAAATTGACATAAAAGAGTTTTAAAAACAAATATTATATTATTAATTGATATTAAATTCCTAAAAATCTAAGGTTCGGTCAAGAGACTTATATCATGATAGGTGTATCATTAATGGACCACTTGGGGGTCTCTTGTATGTATATGGTAAGTTTATTAACCATATAATATAAAAATACAAAGAGACATTGTAAAAGTGAAACTAATTAACTTAGAGTTAATACTTAAAGATAAGGTTAATATAAGTACCCAAACCTGTCTAAATTCTATTGGATGAGTTTTTTCGACCCATCCCCACCTTAACCGTTGAATAGTCAACTTTGGAGCCATTGGAAACTGAATATGAATTTATTATAAACTAATATCTCTAGCTTTTCCAAAGGTGCCCCTCACCCCTCTTATAAAAGGGAACTCCTCCTTCTCATTTCTTCACACCTTCAAAGCCCTTTGGTTCGGCCAAAACCTGCCCAAATACTATCTCAACATCCCTCACTACAACCTATAGGCCTTATTTTGATCATAAAGCCAACCTAAGGAGCCCTTTTGATCAAATCAAAAGGAAGAACCCGAAGAAGAGGTAATGTTTTCACCACCCCTTTTCAAGTTCCTTTATTCTTCCACTTCCTCTTTCTTTGTTATTTCCATTATAAAATAATAAATCCAGTATCATATATATACTGTGATGTTATTATAAATATGGTACAACCATATTCAGTATTCTATCCATCCTTTGAATAACATGTCACCATACGTGCGTACGTACGGCTTACCGTCTCCACGTCGTGGTGTAATTGTTATTCAATATATTATTATTTGGATGGGTATAATAATGATGTGTAACTCATGTAAATAATAAATATAACATGATAATGATTCTGTATATATGATATAAAATCCAATTATATATTATTTTAATATCAAAAGAATGATATTGTCGCTCGTGCGTATGTACGGACTACCGTCTCCACGAACGCGATGAGATTCATTGTCCATCATATCCATTCAAGTATAATTATCATTTGATGATTTAAAAATAGTATCTAAGGACTTGATATCATTCTGGATATGAATAATATACATCCCATTAATAACGAATATGGCTCACATAACAAAGAATATAAAGTAAAATGAACCCGTTAACACCCGAAATGACGATAATTCTAAGATATTATTAACAAATCAATGTTAAAAGATCATATATGATATCATATTAAAGTAAATGATTCTTGTATAATTCAATAACAATTATTTCACCATTATACAGGAGGTAAACCTACCATCGACCAAGGAAAAAGTACAAAGTAAGGGATTTTCTTATCTCACTTTCAATTCCGTGAGATTTCCATTATTCGCCACTAAATTATTGAAAGTGGTGTATTGTGTACGGCCATTTGATATATATTATCCTGATTCTCTTTATATTCATGTTATTCTGTAAATCATTTGGTGGTTATTAACTTTTGGCCATACGACTCAGTTGATTAACGTGGTAAGGAGTTTCTTATCTCGCTCTTAATTTCGTGGGAATTCCATTGTTCACCACTTAATTATTGCATGTGGTGTATGTGTACTGCCCATGATTGTATTCATTGTGTAATATAATTTAATTTATGGGTATTTACATCATTTGGGTATGATACTTCTTTCATGGGTGTATGTTTCGTAAGTTGCCTAATCGATAAGGGAATTTGAAATTTCAATTTCCACTCATTTGGCTTTACGCATATTTCATTGATTATATTACCCGAAGATTATGTGTGGAATCACTATTCATTTGATTATGTCATAATTTCCACTCCCCTTCCTGTGGATATAAGTTTGATACACATAATCACTCCATTGATAATTCTCAAGTCATTGATATGAATTTGATAAGAGTAATTTTAACTCATTCTCCATTTGTTGAGTTAAACATCTAATTCGTTGGTATTGTTTTTACAAGAATATGTGTGAATGTCCTTTTATTGTTTTGCACTGAATATCCAATCATATTTAGTGTATTTATATTTGTCACACATAATTATGTCATTGATTTATCCTTAACCTAAGGATACAACTTTTATGAGAGATTTCATCTCAATTTACATTCCATTGAGACTTCTTTGATGATATACATCAAATCACTTTTATGTGGTGAATATAATGTACTTTGACATAGTATATCATGATTCCCTTTATTCTCATGATATTACGTTTTGATCACCTCAATTATTTGTATTCAAGTGTCTCTTTTGGTAAGAATCTCTAACTAAAATACCATTTTTAAATGTTTTAAAGACTTATTCATCTAAACCATTCTCATTAATGTCCATGTTTTAAAAATGGTTTAAAGGATTTATTTAAATGGACATTAAAGTTTAGAAATCAAAACTACTTTTAAAAAGTTTCAAAGTGGTATAGGACACTTTGATTCAAAAATCTACTTTTAAATGGCTTCTTGACAAATAGTGTGACTTTTAAATGTTTTCAAGAAAAGGGGGATATTTCTCTCAAATAGTTTTGATGATTATTTTCATCTATGTCAACATCCTTCATTATTCTTGATTGAGGTTAATGTGATACAATACAATCTTCCATATTGTAACGAATGAGTTATGTTTGACTGTGGATGTGCTGTTTTTATACCATTCATGGTTTGTGGTAAAAGTATTGACATTTCGTATGCTAGTTTTAATACGAATGTTTATTTTATGCTTAAACCTATTCATATGAGGAATGCATTGGACTTAATAAGTGACGGGTGGAGCCCGCTATAGCTCCTCGATGCATCGGTAGGTCTCATGAGACAAACTAGTGTCTTGGCACAAGGCCTTGGCAAAATCTTATTTGTAGTCTTGGCACGAGGCCTTGGCTATGTGGTTATGATAGTCTGGCATTATGCATTCCATCATTATGAAAGTGGTTATTGATATTGCATGTGATCATTCGACTAGTAGAATATCCATGTGAGTAAGTAAATGGCATTATTTCATTTTATTTATGCCATACCATGTTGAAAGTTCAAGTTTCAAAGGCTTTTGTTTTAGTTATAAATTTCCTTAAGTGTTTATGCTTATTTATGAAAGCTTCTGCTATAATGTTATCCTTACTGAGCATCTGAGCTCACCCCTTTCAATGTTTTATTTTTCCCAGGATTATGAAGAAGTAATTTATGAATGACCTGTAGGGATAGTATGAGGGGATATGAAGACAAGATGTTTTTTATGATGTAATGTAAAAAATTATGGATGTATCTAGTTATTCCAAGGCTACTAAACTAATCGTTCTTTCGAGATTTGATCTTTCTTGTGATCATACCAATGTTATGTAATAATGCACCGACTCTGGGTAACTGGGGTCGGGGCGTTACAATTCTTGGGTCGGCCGACCTTACCCTTGTGGCAGAAGGTGTTTTGAGTTTCAGTTCTAATTAGGAAATGGAGACCTCTAGAGTTTGAGGATGGAGATCACGTTCTTATATGAGTCTCTCCTAGATGAGGTTTATAGAGATGTAGCCGAGGCGACGAGAGATCTTCGAGGTTCAATGGACCTTTCTAGGTCCCCAGCAGGGTATGCGAGGTGGTTTACCGCTTCAACTTTCCACCTCAGTTGCCCCGGGTGCATGAAATCTTTCATGTACCTCGGATGAGGAGATATGTGCAAGATATTTCACACATCATCGACCTCAGGGAGTTGGACGTCGATGACAGGGCGACAGGCACGGAGGTTCCATTGGAGATTGAGCATCGACAGGAGAAGATCCTACAAGGACAGTCGATTCCTTGGGTGCGCTTTCACAGGTAGTACGAGAACCTCCAGGTGAGCACATGGGAGCGGAAGGCTTAGGTGCGTGCTTAGTACCACTTTTGTATCCATAGTTTGTGTTAAAGCTTTACGAGGACGTAAAGCCCTGAGGTGGGAGTTATGTAAAGACCCATAGAATTCAAGGGAAATTTTTTTCTTAATTTTCTTTGGAATTTTACGACTATGCAGTTTCTGACGGCACCTGATTCCGAGGCCCGGTGTGCCCGGAATAATTTTTTGAAGTTTTGTTAAGATTAAATTAACGCGCGTAAGCAGTTTTACTGAAAAAGTGTAATAACTCATAAATGGTTACTCGGATCAGAAATATGAGGGCACTGTTGCACTCAGGATGGAAGGTTTACCCTAGGTGTGACTTATGTTTAGTCGGCGCGGGCCTCCTGTGAGAATTTCCAAAAATGGCATAACCGTAAATAAAATAATTAAATACATTATTTTATTTTTCAAATGCTTATAACTCACAAACGGTAGCTCGAATTAAAAATCCGAGACAACTGCTGAACCTGTGAGGGCATGGTTTATTTAAGCAGATACTAACATTGGCCGGTGCGGGCCACCAGAAAAAGTTAGTCTTTGGCTGCAAATAAAATAATTAAATGACAATTATTTTATTTTAAAATTCGGATCTTTTAAACGGTATATCGGATTGAAAATCCGAGAGTACCGTTGGATTCATTGGGGCATGTTTCACTTAGTCAGAGCCTGACCTTGACCGGCACGGGTCGACGGTGGCTGATAATAATTTTCCGAACATTTTTTCAGGTACGTTCAGTAAACGTACGTGTGGGTTTTCCTATCTTTTGAACCGGTGTTCGGAATTGAAATCCAAGGGAACCGATGAAACCGCAGCACCGGTAATTGCTTAAGATGACACTTTCTGGAGTTGCATTTTCTCGGGAGGAGTTGTTTAAAAAAAGTGAGGGATAAAAATATAATTGTTTTACAATTATATTTTAATTTCTTGTTAAGTGGATTAAGTGTTGTGTCACAACACATTATCTATCTCTTATGTAGTTATAAACTACGTAAGGGAGTTAGGGGTGGGGCCCAATTGTAGTAAACTACCTATGATAGGATTAAAGGTGAGGTGGGGCCCACACGAACCCCACCCCTTCACATTCCTTAAACCTCCTCGAACTCCCCCATTAAATGGGTGATCTCTCATCTTTCATAACTCACTCCAACCCCCCTTGTGACACATCCTCTCATTAATGATGCCAACTCAACTTCATTTAATTTTGAAAAGCTCAAGATTAATTAAGTTAAGTTAAATCAACATTTTGAAATGTTTTGAAAATGCATGAGATGGGTAATAAAATAAGAAGAGTCTTATTTTATTAGGGGTTGGATGGTTGTGTTGGGAAGGGGAGGAGATAGAAGTTCATCTTCCACGTTGAAGAACGTGAAGAACGGTTCTTCTTTGATGAAGAACATCGACCCTTCGACTTAAATGACTCGACGACCTAGATTCTTCCATCTTCATCTTCCTCCACGACAAGGGAGAAGTCACCGACCGCGGTGATAATCGCCAACGAAAACATAACTTCCTTCTTCATCATAGCAACAAGTTAGGAGACGTCATTTCCTCCTCGGACGCACCCCGACGTCCACGAAATCTATGTCCGACCTCGTGACGCCGTTCTCCGCGACACCCGACGTGCGACGTCAAATATGCAAGTAGGGGTTTGGTTTAATTTAATTTATATGGATTATATCCTAGGCCTTTGGTTTTTTGTTGATAATTGTTTGAGCCGCCTGTTATCGTAATAACGGGAGGAGGTCAGACCGCACGAACACGGCCGAACCTCCTCCCCCTTTTGTTGGTTGTACTCGTTGCGGCACGAGCAAAGGTGGCGTGGTGCAATGACACCACGTGGAAACAATGAAAAATGAGCGAAGAAGCGCCGCACCATTTCGGTGATTCGAAGGCTCCGCAGATTGTTTAATTGACGGCGGATCGACGGGCATTGACGGAACAGTCCGCAGAGGCGGTTTGATGATTCTGAAGTAAAGTGCGAGACTCGAGGTGAACGCCAGCGCAGTCGAATTTGAAAACGGACCACCGGAGCAACTCCGGTGGCCCTCGGAATTCATCGGCGGCGCGGGACGCCGGCGCGGCGGCGGTTCCGGCAGACTCACCCTGTGCGAATAAGCTGGTCGCTAGGGTTACTGGTTGGAGGCGCTGCATGTGGTTGGAGAATGAGAAGATTGAAGGAAAATTAGATTGGATTGGAGAGAGAAATTGAAGTGATGAAATAATAAAGTAAATAATAATAAAAACCATAAAGGAAAGATGGTTTGGGCAGGCCGCATGGAGGAGGCGTCAATGTTGGTGTGTGGAAGATTTGGATGTTATAATTTTGTAAATATAATATTAAAAATGATAATAATATAATAATGTTATTATTATTTTCATTGGGAAAACCATATTTTGATGGTATCTTCTTCGTGCGGCCTCAGTTTCAAGAACCGTCTATGGCAATGTGACCCAGATTCCGAGACGGACATTATGAGTCCAATATTGGATGTCTTTTTTCGGGTTTTTGGATCCGGTACCCGAAGCGCTCGAAAAATAATAGATTTATTATTATTAAATCTTCAACCCACCATAACTCATGCGTGAGAAGTCCGTTTCCCTTGCCGTAAGTGGTGATATAATCACGTCATTAATATGGTCGTTTCAAGTCTAATGTTGGATACTAAATTCTAGTTCGTGGTGTGGGGCCACGGAACACCGAATAATAATAATAATAATAATATTAGTACAGGATCTTGTATCTGACGTATCTCTCTCATACGATGTCGGAATGAAGAACCGTCTACGACGTTGCGACCCTAGAATTAAGAAGGATGTTTCAAGACTAATTTTGGATATTTAAGTCGAGGTTGAGGCATGGGCCCCACGAGGCCCGGTTCGCGCATGATGCAGTGAAATGAAACTTTTTCACCGGCTATCCGTTTGGGACCAATGTGTAGTCCATCTCGTGTGTTTTTCTGAATGGATTGCAATGGTGTGACCGGTTTGGTTAACCAGTGTCATTTGAAGTACGACTTGGTTGGATCGATCATGAATCCAACCGGGCCCTTGGAGCGGAAGCGCTTATAACTTGAGCTCCGGACGTCCGATTGACGTGCCGTCAACTTTGTTGGAATACTCTTGATGAGACGGAACATTTGGTATACTTCGCCTGAGGTTTGGACGCTGTTGGAATATGGCCAAGTTGGATTGAACCCGAAATCCAACCAGGCCCCTGGAACGGAAAATCTGATAACTTTCAGACTGGACGTCCATTTGACGAACCGTCAGTGGCGTTGGTGATCACGTTGAGAAACGGTCCCTATGAGTATACCCTATAAGAGTTTGTGGTACAGTTGAGATATAGCCGGGTTGGTTCGCACACGAAACCAACCGGGCCCCTGGGATGAAAAGGCTAATTACTCACAGACCAGGCGTCCGATTGACGCGCCGTCTGTTGCATTGAGACCCATATGACGAGGCGGTCCTTTGGGATACTTCTTCGTGGGACTTTGAGATACTTGGAGTATATACCTGTAGCTTGTGGAGTGAACCCTCCTGGAGACGAGCGTTTGGAGTACGGAGACCGTGTAGCCGGCTGAGACCTGACGACTGCTTGACCGACTCGACTTCGAGTGAGTCGACTAGCCTAGTGGACGGAGCACTACTATGTTGGGTGCAGACCCATGGAGGACAGAGCACTTCCTGTGTGACAGTGCAGACCTGCAGTACTCGTCTGGAGAGTACCTCTGCAGGCTATTAGGGGGTGTGCACTACTGTGTTTGGGCGGCATACCCCTATGGGAAGCACTACTGTGTTTGGGTGGATGGCCCATGGTACTCGACAGGAGGAGTACCTCGGTATTCTTAGGTTAGTGAGCAGTACCTCGGAGTCGTGACAGGACCACTGTACACTCCAGATAAGGGAGTCTTCAGCAGTTATGGTTTCAATAATGAAAATCCTGGTTTGAGATGAGTCTATGACCATTGTGTTTACCTCATGATTGAGATGGGTCACTTGATAACTTAGGTATATGTATGAGCATATATCTAAGTATTGGTTATCCATTGATTTCATAACCTTTGTGTTTCCTCATGATTGAGATGGGTTAGTTGATAACTTAGGTATAAGTATGGGCTTATACCTAAGTAAGGGTTATCTGTTGAGATCTTCTTTGTGGTTAACCTTGTTGGACTTTGTGAGACCTTGAGGGTCTCGGGATCCCTACTGAGTATCGTTATACTCACCCCTGCATGGGCTATGATCACACCTCGTTGTGTTGGTTGCAGACGACGGGCAACGAGACAGTATCCGGTGGTGGACTTCACGACGAGACGACACTCGCAGGAGGTTGACGGGCAGGAGAGTTGTGGAGGCTCTCTGTACCTACCCTTCAGTTAGGATCCGTGGTGGATGATCCAGGAGCTTTGCTATCTGTACCTACCCTTCAGGTTGGATCTGTGGTGGACGATCCAGGAGCTACGCTATCATAACCTACCCTTCAAGCAGAATCTGAGGAGGACGACCCAGGAGCCGTTTCTATACATCTAGCTGTTAGTCTTTTCTATTGTACTTCCAATCAGTTGTAGCTGTACTTTTCAGTTGGGTTTGTATTCTGGGCTTTTTCCGTTTGATAACTTCTTTTGTACTTAGTGTTTACTTCTGCTTGTACTCTGTGGTGTTTTTTTACTTTTATAAAGGCAATGCCTTCCCAGTTATCGAGATTTACGCCTTTGGTGCTAGTGGCCAGCCCTGGCCTATGTAAGGCGGTCTTGGGGTAGTCACGACACGATCCCCGAGGACAGGTCGTGACACTCATCTTCCTATAGATTTTCTATCCATTATAACCACATCATACTCCCCAATAATCATCATCCACCAATTTCCCCTCACCCATGCTAGCCCCTTTCTTGGAATCTCCATTTCCCACTACAGCCTGATCGGCTACTACAACATCATTTCACTATTCTTCACTATTTTAACACTATTAATCCCTATAATCCCATCACACACAACAAAAATTTCTTCCACTACATTACCATGGTCCATATTCTTCAATAACCCTACACACAAATTATCCACTCCAATAGTTGTATCCATCATTACAGTGACGATCAATGGAATTATTGCATAGGGGGAGATGTTAGGATTGTGTTTAGTAGGAATCAAGAAATAATGATGAATGATAAAAAATGATAGTGGTAACATAAATATATTTAGTTTAAAATAAATTGTCAACAGTTAGATCATTAGTGATGTTTAGTGGGATTATTATATACAGAGGATATGCCATTGAAAAGCATAGTGTAAATTAGTACAAAAATGTGGATTCATGGAAAAGACACCCATTTAAACATGATTTGGAAGTAAATATAAAATTTATTATATAATATATTTTTGGTTTCACTACTACCCTCTTCTAGTATACCAAAAATAGAAAAATACTGATTATTTATTCTTTTCATCTTTTCTTCCACTGTTACCCTTACACCAAACATGGCCTAAATCGATCAATGGAATAGTTGTATAAGTTATACCTTTATATTAAATTAATTAATTTTATATATTTATTATATAAATATATATATGCATATAATTATTTTATTGGAAAATTTAAATCATAGGATAAGATAACAGAAGAAATTAATAAAGAAGAAGTATTGAGCATGAAAGAAGAGAACCTAAGATAAAAATATAAATAATAATGGGTACTTATAGGGATGCTTACATTCCTCGTTATTCACACAAACACACAAACACTCACACACACATATATATATATATTAAATAGTTCTTCATCAATAATTTTTAGCAGTGATAGAAAACTGATGATTTTTTTGTGACACTATGAACACTAGTAGAGAAATTAGTATTCACAACCAACAAAAACAATCACAGAAGGCATAAACATATAGCTCAATAATATCTATATATATGTGAGGTATTATCATAAACAACCTATATAAATGATATATCACCAAAAAACAAAAAACATGAACCATGTAGGATATACATTACAAATTTTATGGTAGTTGACAAAAATACAAAAATCATCTAATAATCGATACAATACAGTATTGGTACATAAGGGAAAAACACATGGCCCAGTATCCCAACGAAATAATCCATCCACCTATGATTAGAAAAAGGATCAACACATCCCACCAATAGGAAAAACCATTCTCAACAATGGTAAACCAGGGGCTCCCAAATGCTCTGGATCCACCACCTCCATGGCCATATAAAATGCTGATAACTTGGGCACCAACTAAATAGTAAAAACATCGGTAGGAATGAAACCCATGAAATAGTTAGTAATAAAATACACAGAAGGGAGCTCTAAAAAGTAGGGAAACAAGTTTTAGGTTATCTCACATGAAGGTACTAATTTATACAACCACCCAACTCAGGTCAATGGGGGAAGAAAAGATGCCCAGGATGAATATGTGGCATTACATACCACTATGATCTTAACCCAACTTCAGTAGGGTACAAGGGAAAACATAATATTCCAAAAATTTCATGGAATACAAAACCAATAATTATAACCCATCCCACAGGGTAAAAACAATACACCGCTTATCATATGTGATATAGATGATCACTCCACAATTAGTCTATATAAAGAAACCATAAATCCAATTCTATACCTCATGATGAGAGAATATAGTTAAGAAGACTCTATAAAAAGGGGATGATCATTGAATTATGAGACCCACCATGTATTCCAATTGATCCACTTTCTTAACATGCATAGTGAATTTCTAATCCACATAGCATATCATTTCACCCAAAACAGTTCCTCTTTCCATCGAAGCCTCATCTAAACACCTCACACGTAGTGTCTAAAAATAATAATCTAATCAAAGTTAGGGACCCACAACACATTAGAAAAGAATTATATCTGTCGAGGGAGATACTAACCTCAGATATGGGTGACCTATACCCCATCCCATTGGGTAGTTCCTGGCCCCATCACACAAGCGAGAATACCCACCTCTTTAATAGCGCATGGACCCAAAAAGAATTCCTAATAAACGAATATACACAATGGGGGAAAAATATAATGTAAAGTGTATCCACCATTACTCAACTAATATTTACCTGAGCGACACATTGAAAGGTAAATCTAGGGCAGCTAGAGCACCATATGTCCTTATACACCTAAATTGATCAATTATAAAACCACTATATCATAATACCACAATAAAAATAGAGGAACCATACCTCATTGTGTGTAAACATAATCAATGATTTTCCGACCCATACAGAGTATATTAAATCTACCATATTTTATAATTGATTAAGGAGAGTACTATATGATTCTTTGTAACTGTTATCTCTTACATCAATGGGATATTTAAGGTATAATTAGAAATCATAGTGGGCCTGCAGACTATATCTCTTGGGGTAAACTAACTCCGTCAATGCAAGTTATAGCCTATACCTTGGTATTGATGCTAACTTGACAGAGTACCCTATATTGCTTCCAAAATTTTTTTTCTTAATAATCACCACTGCCAAAGATTTTATGAATACTCTAATAAGAACACATTAAAATCATTACCATTCTTCTTCTACGACCACTCATTGATAAATAAATGGGAGTGATTATATCATATTTCAACAACATAGACTAATTATGAAGACAAAAACATAATATGAGTGAATAAATAAATCCAAATCCTTTTATCATAACCACATGAATTAACCACAATACTTATGTGTATGAAAATAAGGGAATTCCCTTGAGTTATACACAAAATAATAAGTCTTTTTGGACTGGCTGACTATAATGAGGGAACTAATGACTAGTTCTTAAAACTCTTATGTTTCTTGAACCTTCAACCAGTAGAAAAGTATTCTTATCCATTAATGAATTTTTAGATAGAACCAAAATATAAAAAACATACAAATTTACCAATCCTAGTTACCTAAAAAATCATTAGGGGGGTTGTTGTCCCTACACTTTCTTTGGATCATCACGTAAATCCATAAATCATATCAAAAAAAATACAAAATTTCCACATAAGGCCACTATAGTTCTTTCTGTTAGTGAATAAGACCCCACCATTACAACCTATATGGAAAATACTCAAAATGGACTATCACATCTTCTAAATTTTCCTTTTAGGTGAGATGGAATGAGAATCTCCACATAGGGAAAAAATAAATAACCACTAAGGTGTACATGGTGTGGACATTGGAAGAGTCCAGTTGGCCATGTACCACTATAAGACTCAACATGAAATCTTAAAAAACATGGAATGATTCACGTGATTACACAACTTATATACCACATGAGACTTTAATCTATATCACATCATAATACATGACTTATAATTTTAGAAACCTAACATTTGGAACCTAAGGGATACTTGAGTTGTGTATCATGGATCATACAACGTTCTTTACACTAACATGGTGTGAACTATTACAAACTATGTACATAACCTAGGGTTTTTGTTTGTGTTTTGTGATACACCATAGGTTGTGTACACAAGGAACTATATAACTTGTGTGGGTGAACTAAACCCAATATAAATTAAAATATTCCTAAAAAATCACATGGATGTACCACAAAATGTGCATTTTATCAAAATAATCAATGCAGTCAAGAATTGTTGGCATAGTTAACCTATAAACCACATTTATATGCCTATTTTGCAATAATATTCCCCTTCACCATCCATTAATCATCCAATTTTTTTAAAAAAACCAAAAAATAGAATAAAAATTTCCCTTAAATGTTATTGTGAAAAATAAAAATATGGAAGACTATCTAGAGTTGAATCATATAATATTATGGTTTTGGTTCTATGCTACATTGTAGTTTCCATAAAATCCAGCTGTGATTAACCTCGTTGAATGAAGATCCGTAAAACCCCTTTCTCACTTGAACACCTATTATGGGAATTTAATATATATATTTTGTTGTATTTTTAATACACTAATTTGTGTAATATAAATGATATTCTTGTCAATATTTTTACTGTTTAACTTGTTCCATGATTTTTGGTAAGATCTAACCAATATTATGAAAAGGAACATAAAATAGTATAATATGAAGAGAAAAATACACTTCACACCATAGAAATTAATGTCGTGAAGTAACAAAAAAAATATGTCTTCCCTGATGAAGGATTCATATAGAACACTCCAAGGTGTCAAAAGTGAATAAAAGGATCAAAATGGAGCTCCCATCAATAGAAACTCGATATTCACGATGTGAATGCATTACACGACATATAAAATATTCAGGAGAAAAAATAAATATAGAGAGTAAGGTGACGAAAAATCAATTAGATGAGATCCTTAAACTTTAATGATGTGAAACCAATTCAGTTCACGAACCATTTTGATGAGAAATTTTATAGGATGGTCAAATAATTACTCAAAAATCCATTAAACATGGGGGCATACCATTGAATACATTATGGGATATATTAATGATTATCTAAATACAACATGAAACATAAATTGATCTATAATAGATAGATAATCTATTGCTATTAGAGAGATTTTGGAGACCAAAATCTAGGGTGAGAAGATGTGCTGCTGTAGGATCCTCAATAAATTTAACTCTAATTTTCTTTATGTTTTATTTTCATCATTTCATTCCTTATTAATCTCTCACCACTAATACGAGATGGTAAAACCTACCTTTTTCTAGTGTTATGTATCCAAAGGGGTAAGGTTTCATTGGATTTATTTATTTTTATTCATGTTTTGGGTTACATCAATTTGTTTATTCAATTACAATCCAATTATTTTCTTTTTATCACGACCATTGATATTATAATAAGAAATTAACTATTTAAATTGTGCAGCTGGATACCATGAATTGAGGCATGACCATTGTCGCATTCAGGGAAACCATGTTTAAATATTATATCTATAAAAACTCAATTTAGAAATTCCCTAAACTACCTAACCATGGGAAAGGGGGATTGTAGGGTTGAGGAGAGGATACCATGACCATTGGATCCAACTCGTCTTGAATCCAATGCCAAACATGGATTAATAAAGTTATTTTCTAAAATTCAATTTCACTTAAATCTTGAAACTACAAAACCCTAGCATGCCTTTTTCCAATTGATTTGAAAACAAACCAAATATACTTTGTTCTCTCTCACTTTCAAAATCAATTAGTATGATTTGTTTCCTCTTTCTTCAAATTAAAATAAAACAACTTTATTTTAAAAATCTAATCAAACTAATTCACCATATCTTTGGGTTTGACATCATCCTTTCCCAATAATATATTTTAATTAATTAAGTAGTAGATTTTGAGTTTTTATATATTTTATATTTTTATCAGACCTATAGAAAAATAAGGATGCCCTGTAGGCCTCTCAAAACTATCACCAATGTTGGATATAGTTGCTAATTATCTTTTTAGGTTTTTGAATTTTGAATTTTCTTATTTATTTTAATTTCCCTATTTACATTGGTTTATTTTATGCTACATTTTTCAGATTAAAAATCTTTAATTCACAATTATAAGTCTTAAGAAAAATAAAAATAGATGAGTTTAGTTTATTACCAACACTGAACACAACCCAAAATGTAACACAACTATGACTATGGTTATTACAGAGATCAAAAAAGTTTGTGGGGTTCTTCAAATACATCTAAGGATACAAATTCTCATAGATTTTGGTCATACATCAAATATAGGATTAAAACCGAGCATCCTAGAACCTATCATCATTTTAAATAATTTAGAGATCAAAACTTCTATCATGTAGATGATATTTAATAGTGTGAAATTCACTGGACTACCACATAAAGATCTAAATGAAAATATTGAAAGCTTTCTAGAGCTTCATGACACCTTCTAATTCAAGAATACTTCAAATGATGTGGAAAGACATCACCCATTCCAATCTTCATTGCAGTATCATGCTTGAAAACAGATCCAATGTCTATCCCCTCATTCCATAAACACCTGGGATGAGATAGAAAAGAAATTTCTCAGTCTCTTATTTCTACTTTCTAAATCAATGGACATATAGTTTAACATTCAAAAAATTTTCAATTTGAAGATGAATCCCTTTATTTTTCTTGAGAAAATTACAAAAAAAGGACTCTTAAATGTCCCCATCAGGGTACAGAAATGTAGCTTATAATCGAATCCTTTTATAATAGACTTTTTTAGGGAAATAGATTTATTCTAGATGCTTCAGATGGAGGATTACTGATAAATAAGTCACTAGAGGAGACCTACAAGCTACTATATAAAATGGAAATAAATAGATTCCAATAGAATGGTGAAGGGAAAAAATATAGAGGCATGCACATGATCAATAAAAATAATAAATGGGTGGTAGCGCAAATGGAATACCTAAACAGAAAAATGGATACAATAATGTGTCTGGAACAATAACCCCAAGGTACATATATAAAATAAGAAATTATGTTGACTATAATTGTACGAATAATTTTCAAGGTTTCAAGATGTAATAAAACTAAGGAAAAAGGATATAAATAGAGATAAATAGTATTCTAAGCACCCCAAATACCTTCAATCAAAAGACAGGTCCACACGATAGTGGACTCCTTGGATACTTTCATAACTTCCACCAAGGCTACTATCAAACAAATTACAGATTATTCAAAAGATAATAGTTCATCAATAAAGGAGTTGAAGTATGACTCAAGATAACAGAGGGAAGAAATCAAAAACATCAAATGCTAAGTAGACAAATCACTGAGTTATATAGATATACACCATGAGTAAATCTTCTCGGAAGCCTTGAAGCGATACTATGTGAAGATTTGAAATTCATAGCTCTGGGGAGTGGTAAAATAAATTAGGATCATCGCAAAACCATCATTGTTCAAAAAGAATAATAAGAAGTGCTTGAAATGAGCGAGGAACAAGTATTTGATGAAGATTAAGAAGAAACACCATAGTGCAACCTATGACTTCTATTTCCAGAGTGACCAGTTGAAGTGGAGATCTATGCATAGAAATGTAATGTTTTTGAAACAGTTTAAAAAATTTCATATTAATACTCCTATTTTTGAATTCCTCATAAACATATATACCTAATTTTTTTTAAGAAAGTACTGGTGACTAATAAGAATAATCTAGAATAAATTATCACCATTCCACTAACATGAGAGTGTTTGATGTTGGTATCAAGGGGAGTTCATAATGAGAAATGTGACCCCAATATATCTTTTATTCCAATATTTATTGGAGAAAATAAATTTTGAAAAAATATATGCAACTTAGGTTCATGTTTCAATCTCTTCTGATACATTACTTACCAGATCCCGTGATTTGAGAAATTGACACTCAAAAAAGTTTCCCTTCTATTAAAATAATCAAAAGTGAAATACTCCTGATGGATCCTCAAAGATATTCTAATAAAAATTGAAAATTAAACTTCCCCATAAACTTCTTAGTGATGTACATGGATGAAGAGTAGACTCCACTCATTTTCGGGAGACCATTTTTGGCTATTGGGTGAGTCTTGATAGACGTGAAAAGTGTAGAAATCTATCTAAGAGTTGGCTATAAAAAAGTGAGTTTCAATATCCATATGGAGATAAATAAATGTGATGTGAGGTAATATAATGAATTTGGGGAATAAACAATACCTTACGTTAAGGGTATCTATAAAAGTGAATAGGTACATATGATATATGTTGTTGTGAAAGAGTATTGTCAAATTAAAAACACTGAAAAGAAGAAAGAGAAGATAAAGAGTCAGACCGCTAACACTGGAGGAGTGATAAACTCCACCACATCTGAGAAATCAAAATAGGTATGAATTGTACATGAAATTAAATTTAGTCATTCAAGATTAAAGAAAAAATGGTGGATCGTCCCAATGAAAATCAACAAAGTAATACTATTAGGAAGAGGCACGTTGTTTAGAGAGGAAGGACATGGACCAAACTACAAGGAAATAACACATCTGATACCATTAAAAGATCTAGAATAGGTAAAAAAATTAAATAATCTATAACCTGATCTAAAGATGAAATGGGTATGGGTGGGCCAATAATGTTTTAGAAAAGGTCTTCTAGGAGGAAACCTAATTTTTATAGAAATATTATTTATTTATATTCTAGTTTTAGATGTGAATATGAAATAAACCTAAAATATTTCAAATTTCATTGATTACAACCTATAATTTCACCTATTTATTTTTAATTTGTAGGACCATCAAGACCCTATATGGAATAAAGTGGAATGAATCACATGAAAATTTAACTGAACCAGCACACATTGTAAATACAATTTATTTCATGAATCCATGGAAATACACATTGTGAAAGTCATAAACATCATGAATTATGATAAGAAAGAACCTACACATACAAAATTAAAGAATAAATCAAAATGAGTTTAAGAATTTTAATTCTATATTTTTCAATTGTAGTCCCCACATTTAATTTATTTAGAAATTTTAACAACCAATTGCATGCCTACATTTGATTCTTGATTTAATCAACTGAACTAGGATACATAAACTACCTAGGATGATTACCATTCCATGAATTTAAAATTTCATATTATTAAATTTTAATGATAAAAAGGGAAAAATAATTAACAGGGATAATCTAATTAATTACGATTTGGAAAATCATGATTCAAGAAAACTATTTGATATTTTTAAATAATTTTTTTCCAAGATTTTTCTTTTCTTTAAATTTTAGATATTTTATTTAATTGATATAATTATTCATATGAATTTCCATGAGTAGTTTTCCCAACAATGCATCTCATTCTAGAGACATCCATTGAGCCCAATATTTATCATTCATTCTATAGAATATTTCTTGTGAAACTTGGGAATGTTATCTTCAAGAAATTTCATGGAATCTTATCAAATATATGACTGAAAAAATCACTTTTAATATGATTGAGGAATATTTTTTAACCCTTTATCATTTAAACCACCATGAATTAATCATTTATAGTCCTAAAGAATACCTGAACAACATTTAAAAGAAATTAGCTGATTAGAAATCCTATTTTATCCATTATTACCTTCCCCAAAATATATTTCATTATATTTAAAAGAATGAGTGTGGAGGAGATATTTTCCATGGAGGATCAGGATATACTACATTAAGGATATTTTATTTTGGGTTTTCTACTCATT
Source organism: Viscum album (assembly GCA_963277665.1). NCBI lineage: Eukaryota > Viridiplantae > Streptophyta > Magnoliopsida > Santalales > Viscaceae > Viscum > Viscum album. Next base: position 174,833,206 of record OY728148.1, read on the forward strand.
TTTGGAGAGACCAGGATATCATTCATTCCAATTTATCATTATTCACCTATCTTACTAAAAAAATAAAAAAATGACATGATAATATTGGGTTGTGTCTTAGAAGAATCAAGAATAACCATTGTAGTACTAGTGATACATTGATCGTATATGGTTAGGAGTGGATGTGAGATTAGTCTTAAACACAATTTATTTAAAAAAGAAAATAAAAATAAATAATGGGCAAGAGAGGATACTTCATTCATTGTGATTACTTTTATTATAATCCAACATTGTGAATTATAGAGGTAAGGGAGAGATAAAATCTGTATATTTATATTTTTTAAGGTTATCTTTTGATATCTTGCTCTATGATTTAGTGTCAAACAACCTTTTCTAGATTTACTTGTTTTGCATCATTTAATGACCATCCAAAATCCTTTTTTTCTTTTAATCATAAATGGTGAATACCTCAGGATTAATTGTGATTTATGTATTTTCATGGTGGAGATTATATATTCCTTGAAATCCTATTTCCTATGAAATGTTATTGATATATTTACTAATCTTTATTTATATTTTTCTTTAATAATGACTAGGAAGTTTAAAGTGAGGTAAATTGAAAATGACATGAATATTAATAATAAATTGAACAATAAAAATGGATTAATGAAGATGTGTGGTAATTTCCAAGGATAAAAGTAAAATACATTGATTTGTTTCTTTAAAACATGAGGCATTGATGAATTTTTAGGTGCAATGATTGAATATTTAATTTCACATTTAATCAATTGTTGTTATTAACAATGCATTTTAATCATGGTATGGTGAGAGAACATTGTAGTAAGTTTGAGTTTTAATCCATTATGACAAGAATAAATTCATGTTTGGGGGAATTTGATATGATAATTTCATATATATATATATATTGGTATTTTTAATAGACTAGTTTATGTAATAAATATGATATTGTTTCCAATATATGAAATGTTTAACTTGTTTTGTGATTTGTGGAAGCATATAACCAACATTTGTAAAAGAAACAAAAAATAGGTGAATATGAGAAGAAAAAAGACACTTCACAACATGAAACTTTTTTACGTAGTGTGACAATATAAAAAATAAGGCTTTCTATGATGAAGGATTCCTATGGAATGCTCTAGGGGGTTAAAAGTTCAGAAATAGAATGAAATAGAGATTCTAGTGTTAGAAGCTGTCGATTCACGATAAGAAATGATTACATTAATTGTAAAATTTATAGGTTAAAAAATTAAAATAGAGTGTGATGTGAATAAAACTCAATTGGAGGAGATTCCAGAAATTTTATGACATGAAACCAATTCATATCAAGAACTATTTTGATGGAAAATTTCAACGGTCCATAAAATAATGTCATTAATGGAAGTTAAATGTGGGGGAAGTCCTATGAATCCATTATATTCCATATTAAAAATATAATAAATAAAAAATAATCCCCAAGGATCTCTATAAATAGATATCTAAGATTTCACTTCTAGAGATATTTCAAAGACCAAAGTCAACGGTGAGAAGCTGTGCCGCTGAATGATCCTCCACCACTTTATCTATAGTTTTATTTATATATATTTTTATTTATTTAATTATTACATAATTTATCATAACTAAAATGATGAGATAAAACACACCTTGTTCTAGGGTTATGTATCAAAAGGTGGAAGGTGTAATAGGATTTATTTACTTTTATTCATGTTATAGATTACTGCAATTCATTTATTCTATTAAAATATCTTCCTTTTCTTTCTAACATGAAAATTCTCATTTGAATTTGAATGAAAATATTTATATTTTACAACTAGATACACGAATTTGTAGTATGACCATTTTCCCATTCATAGAAAGTAGATTAAAATATGATAACGAGATAAACACAATTTGGAAACATCCTAAACTACCTAACCATTGTAAAAGGGAAAATTCAAGGTTAAGGAGAGAATACCATGACCATTGTATCCACCTCATCTTGAATCTAAATATTAACATGGATTATTAAGTTTAATTTATAAAATACAATAGAACCTAAACCCTAAAACTAAAACACCACGACACACCTTTTCCCAATTTATTTATAAACAAAACAAATCTAATTCACACAGACACACACACACTCTCTCTCTCTTTCAAAATAAATAAATCATAGTTCGTTCAATATTAATCAAAATAAAATAAAATAAATTCTTTTAAAAACTTAATCAAAGTATTTAACCAACTATATGAATATGACCTTGAATACTCCAAATACTATATTTTAATTTATTAAGTAGCACCGTTTGAGATTTTATAAATTTTGTACTTTGATTATCCCCATAGAGAAATAATAACTCCCTTGGGGCCTTTTAACACCCTTGAACCAATGAGAGGGAGGGAGGTATACCTCCCATTGTGTGAATCATGAAATAACATAGATGTGAAGAAAAAAAAAATAAAAAAAAATAATGTCCTAATAAAGGTTTGTATCAGTTCCTAAAACCAATTTTGAGTTTATAAATAACTTTCATATAAACTCTTCCTACAGACTTAATCACATAGTTAAAATTCTCATATGAAACTCTATTTAGAAAATTTCAACTTTCAAATGAGTGGGAAAACATAATATTTAATTCATAAATTCGAATATATTTGAAATAATTTATTTGGAAATGAATCTTTCCAAATTTAATCCAATAATAAACATCCCATAATTAGAAAAAAAGCATCAAAAAATATTTATGTGGTCATTTTCTAGTTTAAATTACTATTTTACCCCTCTTTAAGGGTTGGGATTTAAAACTCAAAATGATGCTATGTCTTGTGGATGAGAAAACCTAAATCACAAAAAACATATCACATTGAAAAATTTTCATTCTCAGATTTAAAACTACCAAAATATTTTATAGTAATGTCAATAAACCATCTTCATGTAGTGGGTTGATACACTCTCACATGAGTCTCTATATCTTTTGAGGGTCAAAAAACTATGTGGGCCTGAAACAAAACCCACTATGGAATTCATACCCTTTTTATCACCCATATAAAATATTTTTACATGAGATTATTGTTCCACTATGAATGTGAATCAACCTAATTCCTAGGAAAATCACCCTTTGTAAGAACAAATCACATTCTATGAATCTCATCACAAATTTCCTCTACAAGTATTGTTATATAAAATTTGGATTTCCATAAATAAATTCATAACGAAAAACCATGAACCATTAGTATTAATTATATATAGTTCATGGAAGAAGGAACTTCTAATAAGAGTATCAAGATCCCCATATTCAAAAATTGAGACATAAAAGACAATTATATGGAGGTAATATAATCATATTAAAAACCACCAATGGGCTCCTTGAAAATATTTCTATAATGCATCATGGGTCGAACCATCACTTCTCATAATCTTCTAGGAAAGAACCCGCATAAATTCTATAAAAATTTAGACATCATGATTTCATCAATTTGCTAATCCCATATATATAACAAATCATACATGTGTCACTAACCTTAGATATACCTTTATCAACCAAATATTACGTAATATTTATTTTCCAGACCCTAGGTTGAAATTTTGTCTAAACTTATACATCCACAACAATAATGTCATGAACCGATTCACCTCATAACATACCACATTATGTTATAATAATTCAACTAATTAAACTATCACCATTTCACCAAGTTGGATAAATAACTAATATGACTAACTACATGTATATCACATACTCACAATAGTTGAACTCATGTTGTATCACAAATCTGTTCATTAGAATATATTGAGTCCTGATGATAAGGTAATGATAATTCACTACCAATGTGGATCCTTAAAATAGAGAACATATAATAATATCACCTACAAATATCTATTTCAGACCCTTGGGATCACCTAAAGATAGTCGGAAACTATTAGCATGAACTTGTCATACACACCCCTGATGTTACAGAATATGTTAACACACAAATACAACATGAATCAATCAAAAAATATATGGATGATTCAATAAATAATTTTATACTATAATAGTTCCTAATATAATCTCAAAAGGTTTGTAAATACACCCAAATAACTCATAGAAAGTAAAAAAATGAATCTAAACCATGGAAAAAGAATAATGCCCCTAGTGAATGCCTTCAGCCAGAGATCCCCTATCAATACCCATCCCCCCAATATCTACTAGCACAATCAGAAAACTAGAAAAAAATCAATTTAATCTTATAACACAAATCAATATAGTGATCCAACTCTTGATATTTGTGTGTGTGGGGGGGGGGGGGGGGGGTACACTAAAACCCATAGTTAAATTTACATTATATTCTCAAAAATTATAAGACTGATCCCAAGAGATAATTGTAGAACAAAAAAACTCATCCACTAATGCAGGAACTGGTTTCATATTTATAATGGGATTTCCCGCCTAGTTCCAAAGTTTTACATCATGATTAATCTTTATCATGACCCATCCACATATTCATAACCCTCTATTGTTTTTTATCATCCCAAATTTGTTTTATGGGTGATTTTTTGTCTCTAATTATATCATAAGGGTTCCTCACTCGACCTCGGTGGGATCAGAAGGAAAAATCCCTCTAAATGTTAACCTATAATGATGTAAGGAAAATTAGTAGATGGTTTCATAGAGTAAAATTATCTAGTTGTAAAATTTTTATTCAAAGACTCTACGAGGATCTCTGGACCTCAAACTGATGATAAAACAATAAAAGAAAAGAATGAACTAGTGCAAGTAATTATTAGTGCCAAAAAATAGGTTTAAGATAAAACATGGGAAACATTAGGCACTATATTATCAAATCCCTCTATATCCCACACCCATCCATGGTCTTGACCACAAACTCCCTATGTTGAGAGAGGACTAAATTTCGGTTATAGGGTAGGAAGTGTATCAATATATAATCTAGCTCATACCTAGAGACAATTATCATGAAAATCTGTATCCACAAACTATAAACTAATCAGGGAATAATATCGCCATATAATGGTTTTCACGCATGCACGGGGGGTTGATCTAATCAATCCCATCCAGCCAATGCTCTTAAGCCTAATGTATGCCTCCTCATTGAAATTATTCTTTGAGTGAAAAATCCTAACATGTTACACATTGCTCAATTAATGGATCATCCTAGAGCTAAAATATCATCAATGAGATCTCAAACAAACATCCATCACCAGCGAAACAGATATCAATAACTAAACAATGGTGAGGGACCCATTGTAACCATATAAAATTTTAGAATATCTTTTATATTACAACTAATTTGATGAATTTTATATATTATGATGTAAAAAACATTGAATATTAGTTAATAAAATATTATTATTCTAAAAAAAATAAATTTCTTGATATTTAAAAGAAATTTATAAATACATTAATTTGTAAAATAAAAGTGTGCCCAGTTCACTTAAGAGAATAAATTGATTATAAAGAGATTGTTTTGAACTATTTTGTTGAATTATAAATTTTCATTAAATATAACACATTTCAGGAATTATATCAATAAAATTTATTGTAAAAATTGATGTAATAATTTATAAAATAAATTATTTCCATCCATGGAATAATTTTGTAATGATAAGGAATACCGGTTTAAAAATTTTTAGTTAATTTTTTTTATAAACATTGATTAATTATATATGTTTTATTTAAAAGTTATTATTTTTATTTTAAGTATTAATATTATGATTTTTTTTATAAAAGTAAAAAAAAGTATAATCATTCAGACATATATGATCAATTAGTTATAAATGAAGATAAAATAATTTCATGATCAGAAGATATATTTTTAATTAATCTATTTTTATATGATCAATGTATTTTTATGATAAAAAATAAATATTATTAAATTATATTAATGAAATTTTTAGATAAAATTTTTAATTAAATAAATTAGCATTCATACAATGGTTACTTATTTTAATTAACTATGAATAAATTCATTTTATACATCAAAAATACATTTTTTCTAAAAATGGTTTTTATGTGTTATGTTCACATTTATTAGAATTAATTTCAACCACTACTAAAATTTTAAATAACCAAATTGATTCTATATTTGAAATTATAATTTATAAATTTAATTATATGGTCTATTATATTTCTATTCATATAAAATAGGATTCCTTTCTAAGAAGTTTATTAACTTGGAAATGGTAAAAAAGGGTTAAATGGGATAAAATAAAGGGATAAGACTTGAAAATAGCAATAAAACATTTATTTAATTAGTTTTTTTATTTTAATTTGACCTCCATCATTATATATTCTAAAATTGTATATTTTTGTTCCACTTAACTTGAAAAATACATTTATAATATTTAAAAGTTCATAATTTTTCAATGGTGTGCCTCCACTCAATTATAAAAATTAATCTCTTATCCCAACCACTTCATAAAATTTGAGCCCCTTAGTTAAAAAAAATACTGGTATCACTTATAAACTCTCATACCTATAATCTATAGGTTTTGGTCTCACTAAAATACTAGCCCAAGATGGTTTAATGAGAGATTGATAGGGAGATACCCTAGGAAGAGGTAATTATCTTAACCAAATTCATTTAATTTTTCTATTTATTATTACCCACAAGAGTAAACTATAAATACCTCAAAATAATAGAATTAGAATAATTATTACACTATTTTTTTATGGAATATTATTTATCTCTTTTACATATAATGGAAAATGAAAACATTGCTCACCCATAGGTGTAGACTACTACCTGAATGAAGTGATGTGTTTCATTTTACATCATTGGATCCAATGGATGGTTATATAGATTGATTAAATGAATATTCATTAAATTTATATCTGAAATATTATTATGTAAAAATAAACTATTATATAAATTCTTTCCCTCCCAGCTGTTGGAAAATGGAAATGTTGCTCATTTGTATGTGTAAATTACCACATTTATAAAGTGATATATATAATTTCAATCCCCACCATTCATGCATAGTTTAAAAAGTGAATATAATAAATTAATATGAAATTTATGACATTATTAAGATTCTAGAACCATAACTTAGGCACATGGATCCAAACCGTCAAACTAGAACATGCATAGAAAATGGAACAATTAATACCCAAATTTTTATATTATTTTAAAAAAATATTAATAAATATGTGATAAGAAATTATACATTAAAAGTATCTAGTATGATAAATACAAATATGGTTATAATATATATTAAATTAAAAATTAATATTAATATATAGTAATTTACAATGTGTTTAACTATGTGGTTGATTCAGGTAAGGGTTTATGTTATAGAATGATTTTTATCAATTTTTTTGTTTAAATTTAAATTAAATTAAATTAAATTTTATTTATATCCTAAAACCCATATATTTTATTTTAGTCATTTTTCCATATTTTTCTATACATTCATTAATATATTCCCATAATTAGTAGAAGAAGAGATCAAAATAATGTTTTTAAGAAAAGCTAACCATATCTCTTTTGTTAGCCCAAGAATGTTTTCCTTCCATGACCATATCCTTTATATTTTTTTAAGAATGTTATTCTATTTTATGTAATTAATTTATAGATAATATTCACAAATATTTTAATTTATTTACATTTTTTTAAATTAATATTTTCAACATTTTTATTACGAGTTTTTTTTGACATTTATTATAAACGAGTGAAAATAATGTTTTCAACATTTACCTCTTGATTTTAGTTTCCAACCATCATAAATGTTATTCATTATGAATATTAAATTACAATTTTCATTTTTTTTCAATGAAAATCCCATTTCTATTATTCTAGGATTATCTATTTTTTAAATGTTAACAAAAGAAAAGGCTGTTTCCCTTTGTTTTACAAAGTATATTTCTAATGATTTTATGAATATATTTTTCAACTATGTAAACACAATTTAAGGAATATTATACATCAATGGGGGTATTATTTAATTATATCATCACCTTTTATTATTCTTATGTCTTATTACGATGATGATCTATATAAGTGTTCATGAAATCCATTTCTTTTTCATGGGTTAATTATGTTTTGATGAAATGAAAAACGTGTCTATGATCTTGTGAAACACATATGTATAGTTTTAATTATGTCATGAGTGGTCCTAGAATTATACAAACATAAAATATAATGGGTAAATATTTACATATCATGATATAATATGTTATGTATTAGGGGAGTGATCCCAATCCATTTAGGGACTCTATATACTAATGTCTAAAGAGAATGGGGGGTGAAACCAATCAACTACAGAACTCTATCAACTATGTGATGATAGTCATGAAAGTGAGAATTAACTATGAAAATGGTCTTTTATTCTTATATGTGTGCCACACTCTTATTCTACATTCTTATTCCTATGTTATTGTATTAAGGCTCATGTTTTTTTACCCTCTCATGAATCACGTTTTATGTTATTACAAATCATTTTTCAAAGACTAATTAATCTTAAATTATATAATTTGGGGTATGATATACAAATTACATGATAATGCATTGGGATTATATCCTCATACCATTATTATCATATTATGATCACTTATGATCATGTATTGTTATATCTTATGTTTAACCTTACTAAGCATATGAGATCAAAATTTATTATGATATCATTTCAATAGGATATGAAGAAATGTATTTTGTATTAAATTTCTAAGAAGGGTATATTTTTTTTCAAGAAAATTATAGGATATGTTGAAGATCATTCATAAAATAATTTGACTATGTATCTAGTCTCCAGCGACACTAAACCATTATAGTTCCAGATTATTAATTATTTTGATATTTTTTATGTTTTCAAATAAATTGATAGTATAGGTGGGTATTTTATTCTCATGTCACCTTAGTTGGAATCATAGAAGGGTTTAATTAATTTAGGATATTATTTTTTGAAGAATAATAGTGTAGAACCTACGATAACAAATAATAAGAATGAAATAGGATGAAACAATAATGTCATTGGTTGAATGGTGTTATAATTTTAGATATATTAGGAATGGTTTTATTTATAATATTATTTCATACTCTAATTATGGATTATTTACACTCACACTAACCATATTAGTTTTAGTAAATGGATGTAAACCTGAAAAATCATGTAAAAATAAATTATGATAAAAAATTCAACGACTTTACTCATAAGAATCCAAATGAAATGTGATCAAGGATGTGTAATATTTTATATCTACTCACTCAAATATCTTAATATATGAATTATAGCATGAATCAAGAATAAATTTCAAATAAAAAAAGTTATTAACAACCCAATATTGATTATTTCACATGGAAACATCATCTATCCATTGGTGGTCCTTCTGATCCACTAATTATTGAAAAAATTCATCAATATAGTAGAATTTATTTTTTCTCCAGTGCCCTAAAATTGAGAGAGTTGTTTTATCTATGCATAGTTTGGATGGTGAAGTTTATTTATGGTGGAAACTTATCCAGAATATGAGGAAGGTGGAAGAAATTGGCTCCATGACTTGGGAAGTGTTTAAGAAGGCATTTTTCAATAATTTTTTTCACCAAAATCTTCACAGTGAAATAAAGAGGTAATTTATTTAATTAAGTCATATAGAAGGTGAATCCATTAGTATATATGAGGAAAATTTCACCATGCATTCAAGATATTCTTTAGGAAATATCAGTTACCGTGATATAAAAAATTATTGATTATTTAGTGGATTCATACAAAGTATTTAAAAGTAATTGGCTATAATAGAATTTTATATCTACAAAGAAATTTTATTTAGGTGATATTAATATAGAAAAATAGAATTAAAACTCTTATTATTCTCATGGGTTTTTGGACATGAAGGAAAAAAATTATTTTATAGGAGATTCTAATAATCAAACTAATAACACAAATAAAATTAATATTCCTTTCTATCAAATATGTTGAATGATCCACGAAGGAAATTAAATTAATGGAATAGTTAAATGGGTCATGTGTTTATAACATGACTATATATAAAATGAATGTTTATTTGATAATAAGAAGCTGATCAATGAGACATGTAAAAGGAATGGTTAACCAAATGAATCACCCACACCCCAATGATTCAATTTCAAGGATTATGGATGGTATTCCAATAAGTTCATGAATTTAAGGGTTAATAAAGATAATTGACTTTAGTAAACACCAATGCCAAGGTAAATAGGTAAATACTAGGAAATTAAAACTACTAAAGTGGGTCATGAGAATAATGTGTTGAAATGAACACATATCATCCATAATACAACTTCAAATGTCTTATTTCATTCATGTTTTACTCATTATTTTATATATAGGGTATTTTATAAGGGTATAAAATTACCACCTTAATGACCATACATTTAACTTTCAAAGAACACTCAAAATGGTAGTATAATTTAATATTAAGTATATAATTATTATTTCATATGAATTTATGATAATGTGTTTCCAACATAACATATTATTCTTCTTATAGTAATATTTGATGTGATTTTGGTTATGGATTGTATATATCCATATAGCTCCCATATTAATTTTTAATAATGTGAAGTTACATTTTATATTAAGAGATAATCTATGATAATATATTAGTGTGAGTATGGATATAGAAATTAAATGGAAATTTCATCCATTATATGGGTCCTAATACCCAATCTTGAGGGGTATCTAAAAAAATGATTTTAGAGAAACTCAAAATTAAAGATCTGTATAGTTTTTGGGAATATGAAATTGTATTTCCTAAAGAGTTTCTTAGTATACCCTAAATCATGAAGTTGGTTTTTCAATAGAACACATACCTTATGCTACACTTATTTCAAAGACTCTTTATAGAATGAAAATGATTTTTTTTTGAAATTGAAGAAGAAACTCCAAAAGAATCTCTAAAAGGTATTTTTAATTCCTAGTGTGTCACCATGGGATGTACCTCTTAATTTAGTTAAAAAATATGGTCAATGAATATATTAATTAATTAATGGGAGCATAACATGATTAATATGAAGAAAAAATATCCTCTACCCCATATTTATGACTTTTTTGATTAATTTCATGGAGATCAATACTTCTCAATGATTGGACTATGATATGGATATCATTAATTAAGGGGAAACAAGATGATATTCCTAAGACAAACTTCCATATAATGTATGAACATTATGAATTTATACCAGCACCATTCATACTTATCAATTCCCTTTAAATCTTGAAGGATATGATGATTAAATTCATTAGAAATTACCTTGAGAAAATTGTGGTAGTATTTATAAATGATATTATCCTATAATCTAAGAGTAAGGAAGATCATGAAAGCCATTTGAGGACTGTGCAGAATACATTAGAGAAGGGGAAAATATATGCTAAATTTAAAAAATATAAATTGTGGCTACAAAAATGATCAATCTTAGGTCATATAATTATAAGAATTGGTATATCTATTGACCCTTAAAAGATATATGTTATTAAACAATAACATAAATGAATTATACTGACTGATATATTTATTTTTCATGGATTGGAAGGATACCATGGATTAATTTTTATAAATTTAACATGGATATAAAATCCACTAACCATGTTGATAGTTAATGGAGTTGAGTTCCTTTAGACAAATAAAATTCAAAAAAATATCAAGGAGTTTAACTAAAGGATAGACAATACATCTGTTTTTATAATAAAATATAATGGAGAAGTGTTTTGGAAATATATAAATGCATAAATCAAGGTATTGGGATGTTTTTCATAAAAAATAACATGATTGTAGTGTATGCCTAACATCAATTAAATATTCAAGAGAATAATTACCAGAATCATTATTTAATATTGACAATAGTAATTTGATCATTGAAAATTTAAAGGAATTATAATAACAAAAAGAGGTGTGATTTATATATTAATCATAAAATTTTGAAGTATATATTAACATCAAAATATTTGAATATTTTACAAATAAGATGGTTATATTTTATTAATGAAAATGACTTCTCAATACATTAACACCTTATGACAAAAAACAAGGTGGTAGATGCTTTGAGTTGGAAGTGCAATGTTATCCTTCCCATAATAAGGATTTAAATATATCTAATACTTATTTATTTGTATAGGATGAACCTTGAAATCCTGAAAAAATATAAACTATATCATTCCCTAATGAATGTTAAACCATCCATCTATGTGAAGATTAAAAAGAGGTATATGAATGATTTCAAACTGAAAAAGTAGGTAAGTATTATTATAGAGTTTAACCATAACAATGATGGAATGATAAGATTCCAAAATCAGATACATGTTCATTAAATACTATAATTAATTAAAAAATGATTGTATGAAATACATTTCTCATTATTATTTATCCATCCTTTAAGAACAATGATGTAAAGAGATACAAAGGAGGATTTTATAGTGGGAAAACATGACTAATGATATTGCATAACATGTTTATTAATTCTTGGTATACCACTAAGTTAAAGTCAATCCTTATAAGTCGAAGGGGATAATTCAACCATTACCTATACCAATATGAAAATGAGAATACATCACCTTGGATTTAGTCTTTATACTCCCTAAGACATGTAAAGGCTACAAATACATTTAGTTTGTAGTCAATCTCTTTATGAAATCAGAACATTATATTTTCATCAGAGGAGATTTATCACTTGAAAAACATTTAAAGGTATACACTAGGGAAGTGTTAATCTTTCTTGGAGTACCACTCCGAATTGAATATGATTGTGATTTGTGTTTTACCTTGCAGTTATGGAGAAAAATTCAATAATAATTGAATAATCAATTGAACTTTATAATTTTCTATCATCTTTATATATAAGTTTACTATGAGAGTACCATTAAAACACTATAATATTTATTCAGAGCTTGTTTTATGAATTTTAATGTATGTTTAGATCAACACGTTCCTATAGATGAATTTTCATACAATAATAGATTTCATATGAGAATTTGGATAGATAATTTTGAATCCCTTTGAGGAATGATATGTATAACTCTATTTTATTGGGATAATAATGGATGATGAATTCTATTGGCACCTAGTATAGTTGATTGAATGGAATAAACGGCTAGATCCACTCTGTAACACATCAGGGTAGCTTAGATTTGACAAAAAAATTATGTTGAAAATAGTTGGTGAGATATAGAGTTAATTTTTTTGGAAATAGTATTCAAAGGAATATCTAATTGGAAGAAGTTTATGAGAATTGGAATAAAGGGGAAGCTAATCCCTAGATTTATTAATATATTTAAGATTCTTAACTGTATTGAGATGATATTTTTTGAATTGGAACTTCCAATAAACCCATCTAAATTCCATTATGTGTTCTAGGTATCTCTTTTGAGGAGGAATATACCTAATAAATCACATTTACCAAACACATAGATTATAATACTTGAATATTATCTTTAATTTTATCAAAACCAAATTAGATTTTTTATCGAAGAGATAAAGTGATACGAAGAAAAACCACCCACCCGAATAAAATTTAATAGTAATACCGTAAATTTGAGGAAGCCACATGGGAACCAGAGGATGTAATTAGGTAGATGAATCATTATTTTTTTTATTCAGGGTAAAAAATATTTAGGGTGATATTCTTATAAGGGGTAGAATATAATGCCCCATAATTTTAATATATATTTTCATTTAAAATAAATTTGATGTGTTTGATAGGTTTTAATGCCCACAATACCGAAACTAACTTAATCATGATTTAATATAAAAAAATTGACATGGTTAAATGAAATTCATAAATAAAAATATTTTTGAAAACAAATAAAGGTTAAATTCACATTAGAAAATAAAATTGATTCCAAAGTGTCTGTTTTAAACCATTTTTGTTGAATTATTTATTTTCATAAAATTTATAACTTTTGAGTAATGAAATTAATAAAATTTAATCATCAAATTGATGAAATAATTAATAAAATCAACTAAAAACATCCATAAAAATGTTAAGTAATAATACGGAAAACCTTTTCAATAATTATCATCTAAACAAAAATGTTTTATTTGAACACCTTGATTTATTATATATGTTTTACATTAAATGTTAATTTCACTTATATAGAGTTTTAAACCTATATAAATTTATTTTTATTCATTAAAAAATTTAAATAATCATTCATACATTTATTATCAAATAGTAAGATATTACTATAAAATCATTTGATGGTAAAATGGGATATTTTTCAGAAAGTAGTTTGTATGTGTGAAATGGCATTTCATCATAATAAATTAAAATAATCACTGTTAAATAATTATCTTAATGAAATTTAATGATTATATTTTCATTTATGAAAAAAAATATTCTTGTAATGGACATTCTTTTTTCAATAAAAAATAATAAATCCAGTTTATACTTAAAAAATACATTTTATCTAAAAATCATTTTTAGGTGTCTTGTGTAAGAATTTTAGAATTTATTTTTTTCACCATTAAAATTTAAATATAAAAAAACTGATTATATATTTGAATTCATGAATTCCATTTTTTAATGTTCAATTTAATTTTTATTCATAAAAAATCAACCTTGGTATAAATATTCTCACCATTGTAAGGGATAAAATGGGTTTAATGGAATGAAATTAAGGTATAATGCTTAAAAATATCTCAAAAAATTATCTAATTTTTTTAAGAGTATATTATACACCCTCATATTTTATTAAAATATTGAATGTTTTGGTTTCACATGACTTGAGTCTAAATTTTATTATATTTAAAAGTTATTAATATTTTCAAGGGTTTAATTCTTTTATCTTGTAGAAGGAATCCTCCTCGGGACACTTCTTAAAAAATATTGAGAATCTTATATTACTATTATAAAAACTATCAATACCCAAATATTCTCCACATGACATATAGGTTCAATTCTCAGCAATAGACCAACCTAAGAAGGTATAAGGATAAATCTAAAGGAGAATACCCGAGGAAGTTGTAATCATAATAAATATTTTATTACAACTATGTTTCTCCATAGAAATCTTATAAATATTCTATAAAGACATCCAAAACAATTGATTATGTATCATTATTATACTAAAATGATATTATATTCATATAAAAATAATCATTTAACATCTTTACATCTAATAAAAAATGTAAATGTTGCTCAGGAGTATGTACTAATTGCTATCTCCCTGAAGTGGAATATTTCATTTCAAATCACCGACTCTAATATATGGTAATATTGGTATAATAAATTAATATACAATATATTAATGAAATATTTTTTTTATATAAAGATAAATTATTATCTAATTTTCTTCACATCCATCTGATTGAAAATGGAAACTCCTTTCATGTGTATGTGCTGACTACTGCCTCCATGAATTAATGTATTTCATTTTTTATAACAACTTGATATTGATTATTATAAATGTATATATAAAAAATAAATGTTATATTCATGAACATATTAAGATTATTTTATCATGAACTAGGATAAAGGATGGGAACCTTCAAATAAAAACATGCATGGATAACAAAATTGTTAATACCCAAATTTGGATTTTAATTAAAAATTATTAATAAATGAGTAATAATAAATTATAAGTGAATGATATATAGTAATATAATTGTAAATATTTTTATAATTTTTATTTATGAAATATTTAAATTTATTATAAAATATATTAGATCATGTTCTACTTTGCATAAGATGAACGTAATGGTGTATGTTAGAATCTAATTTTTTGTTGGGATTGTTTATAATATAATTTACATGGTTGGAAATTTTATGTTATTTATCTAATAAAACCCATTTATTTTGTTTTAATTTGTTTATTTTTTGGTTTTTCAAGCATTATTCCATTTACTATAATCTTTTTAATAAAAAGGTCTAATTAAATTCCATTATGAAATGCCAAAATTTTCTCTTATTTTAGGTCAGAAATATTTTTTTTTCATATCTATACTTTGAATATTATTTAAAGAATGGTTCTATCTTCTAATCAATAAATGTTTAAGGTAATTTTAAACTATCATTCAACATCTTTGCAATAATTTTAAAAGGAATAATTTAAGCATTTCCAATATGATTTATTTTGAATTTATTTGCAATAGTGTGAAATGAGTTTTTAATATAGTTTACTAATTGACTACGTTTTCCTGTAGTATGGACCATTATATATTGGAGGGCTTATATTCCATATTTCCATGTGTTTTCAAATAATGTATTTTTTTAATATTATGGGATGTTTTTTTTAAATGTTACCAAAATAAATGATTTTTTAGTATTATTTTTCCAAGTATATTTCTATTCTATTTATAAAAGTATTTTCATGATGCTCTATTGGGGATATACTCTAATTATAAAATTAACCTTATTTTTTGGATGTATTTTGATTATTATTTTTTAAGGAGGCTTTCCTAAAACCACATTTTTTATACAGTAAATAAATTATAATGAAATTTTAAATGTTATTATGCTCTTATGAAAAACAGATGTATGGTTTTCAATATGTATCATGTGTGACCAATATTATATAATACTCCAATTAACTGGGTAATTATTGACATCTCCTGAGATAATTTTAAAGGGATCTGGGGTGTGAACCAAATGCACTAAGGGAAAATGTCCACCAATGTTTAAAGGGAATATGGAGTGAATATAATCCACTATGGGAAAATATTCACAATGTGATAATAATAATGAAATTGATAATTGACCAAGGAAATGATTTTATATACTCATGTGTATGACAAACTATTATTCTATATTATTTTGCATATGTTATACTATTATGGATCTTGATTTTTGACTATCTATTGACTCATGTATTATGTTATGACAAAGACATATACTTCGTCTCATGATTTTTAATATATGGATTATTGGGTATGATTTTCAAATTTTATACTCATATATAGTGATTATGTTCTCACACACTCATGGTAATATTATATTCACTAATGGAAATCAAATATTTATTCCAATAATTTCCCTTATTGGTCATTTTATCTCATCTTTTCTAATGATATGTGTTCTACAGGTTATAGAGAAATGTATTACGAATGATATGTAAAATAAGGGTACTATGTATGATGAGAATTGTGAGAGATATTGATGACCATTAATGGAAAATATACTATTTATCTAGTTCCAAAGACCCTAATCCTTTATGTTTACATGGAATTAATTATAGTGTTATGTATTATGTTTTCATTGAAAATGATCTAATATGTATATATGTTATGTAGGGTCCACCTCATCCACATCTCACCCCAATTCCATGAATTATTCTAGGGAGTAACCAATCTCCATAGTGAGGGAATACATTCCCCAAACTATGGGGTAGTACCAAACCACAAGGGAAAAATTACAGTACCCTATACCATGTCAAATGTTGACATCTAAAAATAGTGGAATCATTCAATATATCATTGGGTAGTTTGAATCCTCTATAGAATTAGGGTCACACACCTTGTTATGATCAAGGGAGTATAACTCCATGCCATAATGGAGTCACCGTGCACCTAAAAATGGTATAATATGATTTGGTATCCATAGGGGATAAAAAATCCACAATTAAAATGAAGAACATTCAAAATGCTGAAAAATGTATATTATCTGAACGAGTACCTACCCTTATCATGGGGGAACCACACCCCAAATATATGGGGTTTTACTAACTCATATGATTAGATAATCTACACCTAATCTCATATGAAAAACTAACCTCTATTGATAGGGGGCTAACACATGGTCTAGTAGAGGAGTATGAACTCCACTAGAGTTTGGGGGACCCACACCACATCAAGATCAAGGAAGTACTATACCCAATCCTGACTTATTGAATAATGATACAATGAATGGTTATACACACGCCTATATCTTTGGGGGAGTAATGAAATTTACAATCACATATAGGATACCCTCAAACTAGTATTAAAATTTCCCATGGGGAGTTACTAAACCCATGTAGGGTAGACATGTGACCTAGATTCTAAATTAATACCAAAACCCAAGGTCAACTATATAGAGTATCCATGGGAACCTTAACCTAACATCTACAACACCAAGTGGTTATGGACCCAACCCTTACCAAACACCCATTTCTACAGGGTTCTCTATCCCCACACTAGGATTATTCTAGAAAAATTATTATAGAATCAAAACATTGGAATATTATGATAGAATTACTTATAAAGCTTGCTCTACCTTGAGTTGTACTACAACCCTTATCATCCACATAAAATTCACTCTTTACATGTAGTAAAATAATTATCATGACTGGATCAACATCTTTATCACACAATAAAATATCCAAATGAGGGAAGTCATTCCTTGAAATCAAAAATGCGCTAAACTCTATAAAATTCACATAATAGCTTAAATATACATTAAAAAAATCCCTTAGAACATATATTAGTTAATAGATTATTTGAGCCCCTTTATTAGAATGCATCGACTACCACACACTATAAAGTTTTACTAATCAATCAATATAACCTAAATAAATAAAAATTATTTCTCCATATATCTCAATATAACTTCATGAGAAACCTAACACCAAAATAATTCCCAAAGAAAAATATTATTTGATACCAATCTAACACTATCTGAACGATCACAACTGTACATGAAGTAGTGATTAGATGAGTTCCACAACCCCAACCCTTCTCCAATAGCCCAGGTTCTGGTCACTAGCACCATGAAATAATAAAACTAAATGTGATGCATTTACTAGAAAACCTTTATAAATGATACATCACTAACCATCCAAAAACCATGATTTCATAGGATATTTCTGAAAAAATGTATCAAATGTTCATTTCATACCCACCAGACATACCAATTATAGTGAAATAAAATGATGAAACCCATGGATAAATAAAGAAACTTGAAATAAGGGAAAATAAACTAACCGAAAGATGTTGAGGGGAAGGATCACCATGTCATTCCAATAATAATCTAAGCACTCTCACAAATGGTCACCACGTGGCTTCCTAATTCTCTAGATCAATTATCTCTATGCCTATAAAAAACATAACTGATTTCTATTCCATTTACAGTGACGAATCATTTATGGTAATTATTCCCATATAGGGTTGATAATAATAATATGTAGTAGGATGATTAAAAAAAGGGAAAAATGATACAAGTTAGCTAAAAAATAGGGGCAGATATGTTCAACCCCAAAAATCATGTCAAAGGAAAAATACACTTGTTAGGGAGGAATCTATTTTCATAAATACATAATTGTGCACAACATAGTGTAACATGAGAATAAGGGATAACCAAATAGTATACATGTTTCTTAAAATAAGGATTTAACAAATAAACCACACTCTACAAGGGAAAAATCCACCTCCCAGATCATTCATGATATTAGTAATAAAAAAACAATTGGATTGCATGAATGAACCTAAAACCTAAATATCCACCCTTTAACTAAGAAATAAAATAAGTAAGACCCCATAATAAGGGGATACTTATATGTAAATGAACCACACAATGTTTTCTAACACCACCACCCACCAAAACATATGGTGAACTTACAGTCCTAATGATTTATCATATTCCCAGGAATAGTCCCTCATCACATGGTAATACTATTCGATCACCAAACACACAGATTATAGAAAAAATATTATAATCAATATTGGGTATCAACAACATACTAAAACAGACAAATACTTGCCAATAGATTTACCAAACCCACATATGGTTGACTCACACCACACTTCCCTGGGAAGTTTTGAGTGTAATGCCCCAAATCGAGTCTCATAGTCTGGAATGAAGAGCTATATGAACTCATCTACACCATCTCATATGAAATATGTTTTAATATAGTATTAATGGTCCAAATTGTGTAGTGGGGAGACTATCCCATTAGTATCAGGTCTATAAAATAGAACAATAACCAGAAAAGAATATTAACATAAAATGAAGACAAGAACTAAATCATAATAATGATATAGAAAAATATATATTGAGTATCGTTGAGTCACACAAGTAATAACCAAGAACCACCATTGTGTTAGGCCAAACTCGAGTTTGAGTAGAGAAATAAAAAATTAAATGTAATTAGTACAACTTCATTGTGGAGTTTGTATCAATTTTGCCTCTGAACACCATGCTACGCATCCTTATCTCACGATTGTTTGTCCTTTATCATTTCTTGGATCCATGATCATGAAGTCTTCATGCACATTGATATGACCGTGGAGGGTTTGAGTATAGATTCTCTAGGTAACTACTAATGTATCTTTAAAATGATTATATATATGGTGTATGACATAATAAAATAAGTAATGCATAATTAAACAGTCAACCACATAAGTGCCAGGTCATTGTGATCTAACCAAGATACTATGAACATTAGAACCACTTTCATTGTAATTACACAAGTAAGGAATCTAGTGTCATTCACTACATGTGTATCATTTTGATCCAAACCATCAGGTCTAAGTCAGAAGGTCACATAACCTCTTGTGTGCCTCTCCGTATGCAATAAGTTTCCAATTAATAGTGAGGTCATAAATCTGATAGTGGGGATACTTTATGCTCTATATCAAGTCATAAAAAAATAATAAATAACCAATAATAGTAATAAATAATCTGAGTAATATTGTGGAATAATGAACTAAACATGTCATATAAATAAACAACTCCCAAAGTGGAAATATTGTATTGAAAATAAGCAGTAGATACATAAAGATTTAAATAATAAATAAACATTTGTAGGTCCTCATGAGTCTGTATCAACAAACATTCTATTCATGATCCACTACACAACTATCCACTAGAGGGCCTTTTCCCATTTCCTGATATCAGGTCATGAAATCTATAAGGTCACTAAAATACCTAAGTAGGGCGTTACTATAAAGACTCAGTAGAACACCACCAATACATCCTTAATAAGTGTGCACATGCATAAGAGTGTATAAGATAATAATAGATAAATCCATACACAGGAAATAATCACATCAAGAATTCGTGCTCTAAAAAATCCCCCACAAACCCCGATTATACCTACATCGACACCATGACCAAAAAATATCAGAACAATCATGGAAATGTCTCAATGTTAGAGCCAACCTCATGCAATCCAATAACATTACAGGCCCCACACCTCTATGTCAAACCACACTAGGTCATCAGAACCCGAAGCTATCTCCAGGTTAGGTCACATAGACTATCATCCCCGACTATTTCCACGATGGTCTAATCACTCATGAACATCATGACCCATGTTCATCACATAAGGGTCTGATCACTTATGTTCATCATAGACCTAGTTCTAGCCACACCAGGCCATCATGCCCCATCATTTATATTGGTATCATCATCAAGTCACATGAAATGTCTCAACACATTCCCCCTCAAGGGATATCAAGCCATGATGGGCCCACCTATCACTTTTGAACCATGAATGACACAACAACATATCATATACCAAGAATATCACAAGGAAACTATGGCATCACACATACCATGTCATGAATGTGTGAAAATCCAAATATAAAAACTTGTGAGAAACATAACATGATCTAAAGCACATCAATATGAATAATCATATTATGTACATCAAGAAATAGTCATTGATATACATACACCCACATGAATCACATATAAAGCATGGGTTAGTCAAGAAAAAATCAAATATCATGCTAACATCAAATACATTTCCCAAAATGGTATGGATCATCCTACCTCATAGTTGTACAAGTAAATGTCGATGTTTACCAAGGCTGTCATCACTCGAAACCATGCTCTTAACCAACTAGAAAATGATTACACATCGATAAGTCCTTAAACCATATGTGTTTCTACATTATTTAGAATTTTATTATCTTTGAGAATTAATAATATAAAAAATAAATCTGAATAAATACCTCACCACCTTAAAAAAACAAGCTTAGTATTAAATTTATACTCATCAAGATGAATCCAATAGATCCAACGATGTGTCAATGTGATCATTTTCATAGAATATATCAAAGAGAAAAGATTGGATGAATAAAAAAATACAATAAAACGAGAATAAAAGAGACATGGAAAGAATTTGAGAGAGAGAGTAAGATGTGAAGGGAGGCCCTCTTATAAAAATCCCCTTACAAACCTCTCATATTCTACCTATTATATATATATAATCCAAAAATGATTCTATTAATTGTTTTATTATATTTATTAGATAATTTATTATTTTTTCCCATTCTCTTTCCAAAAAATCCCATGACTCACCCATCCAAAAATCCATGTGGTTTTTAATTCCCCTCTAAAATAAAAATTTAATCATACATATTAGAATATATTAAAAGTAATCCATACGCACACACACACTTTCATATACATATATACACCTGCACATGTATATATATATAGATATATTTATCCTATATATATACATATAATTTAATTTACCACACACAAGTATTATTTTAAATAATTTAATAATAATAATAATTATTATTATTGTTAAATATCTCAAACATTTTCACCCTTAAGATTTTAATCACGACTTCCATTAAAAGATTAATATTTAATTATTGTTTTATTAACCACAATGTTTCATTTATTTATCATATATAATAATTTCACCATTATTAAATTGATTACCAAAAAATATAAAAACATGATGAAAGGTAACTCAATATTTAAGTGAAATTATTTACACATGTAATTTATATACTCTTTTCCACAACAACAACAATAATTTTATTATATAATTATTATTACTCATGCATGCGATATAACTAAACACCCAAAACTCATAAATCTTATGTCATGACTAGGATAAAATTCATATTGTAGACATAATAGTGGTCTCAAATGTCTTATACGATATACTATTTTGGATATACTCCATAATTTTTAGAAAATATATAATTAAAATATTAAATAAATTATCCTCATGTGATATTTGACCAAAATACAACCTACAAAAATGTTAGGTCATACATAGGAATACGCCACATCTTAGACCTGACGGTGGTCTGTGATTTCCCATATAAGTCACCATTAAGGATATATTTCATTATTTTATAAAAATAGAATGCATGAATAATAGAATGTATTTAATATTTTTTAATCAATATCGAGGCTCTAAGGGTCTTAGAATTCTGCACTAATTTAGTGGATGACTTCGAAAATATCCCATTGAATATTCCAAAGTGTTAAAAGATATTTTACCTATATATAAAGACTTTAAATCAATTATTAATTGATTTATATTGGAATTTACATCTTTCGCATATGAATACTATTAAATTATTTACAAAGAGGCTTTTATTAATCTTAAAATTTTGAGGATTCTATAATTCTCTCCCTCTATCGACATCCCATCCTTGATAAGTCTAGATGTGTTGTTAAAACAACTCAGGACATTGAGTTCGAATATCAGACTCTCACTCTCACATCTCCATAATAGGAGTAACATTAGGAACATAAATAGATCATTTTGAGTCTATGGTGTCACACGTGGTTCTCCAAAGATTCTACCCTTAATCAATGGTACAACCCTCATTGTACTAACAATGGTCTATATTCCAATATGTTATTTATAGTCATCATATGTATAGTGACACCACAAAAGGATTTTCTAAATTAATTAATTCCAATATAGATATATGAATATAGAAATATCAATAGATATATAAATCAATCATAATGCCTATCACTGAAATATAGAAAAAATCATGGAATTTAATGAAATAACTACTATGTAGTATAACAAAATGTATATGTATATATATATATATCTAACATGTGAACATATGTTCCTATTATTGATGCATAAATATTCCCAAAACCCCATAAATCACATATCAACAACACGTGCATCACTCAAGATGATCATTATCAACCATTATAGTAAAACGTAAATCCCATCTTTTATGAAAAAATCAGAGGTCCACTATATAGTGCTAGAAAAACACTATCATAGTTCCCCTAATCAAGTCCCAACCATCCTATATCATATTTAACATGTCCCAAATTAAGGAAAAAAGAAAAAAATGTTAGTGAGTCATAGTCCTCTGATACCATTTTGTAACCCCCAGCCTGAACACCCAGGATAATCTGTAAGTCCACATAATATAATGTGTGGCTCCCCATATACAAGAGGATTTCGTCTAATATGGAGGGTCTATGTCTGATAGTGTTGATACTATACCCTCTTTATCAATACATAGAACAATAATAAATAAATAATAATAGAACATAATAAAATTAATCATATAGAATACCGAACTAAAAATTTCATATAAATAAACAACTGCCAATGTGGAAATCCTATCCATTAAATAAGCAGCAGATACATAAAGAGGTAAATAAATAAATTAACACCTACCGGTCCTACAAATTATTCCCTAGATCATTTCCACTCCATGCTCCACTATTCATTCATGAACCCTAGGGCCTTTTCCATTCCCCGAATCATGGGTCATGAAATCTATAAACACATGGAAATACCTGAGTAGGGTGTGACTAAAAAGACTTAGTATTACACAACCAATGCATCCTTAATATGTTTTCTCATGTGTAAGACAATATAAGAAAAAAAATATATAAATTCACACACAAGAAACAATCATGTCAAGAATTCATTCACTAATAAAACCACCACCATCCCTGATTATACCTTCTTCGGTGACATGCCAGAAAATATTAGAACAATCATGGAAATGTCTCAGTGTTAGAGCTAGCCTCAAGATGCTCAATATCTGTACATGCCCCATGCATCAAGGTCAAACCGCACTAGGTCATCATTCCGCAACATTATCTATATGTTACGTCACTTAGACCATCATGAACTACTATTTCTACACAGGTCTGATCACCCATGATCATCATGACCCATAGTCAACACATATGGGTCTCATCACTCATGATTGTCATGCCCTAAGGCCAAACCACACTAGGCCATCATACCTCATCATTCAATTCTATCTCGTCATTAGGTTACATGTATCATCTAAAAACACTCCCCCTCAAGAGATACTGTGCCATGATGGGCCCACCTAACACTATGGTGCCATGCATAACCCAACAACATAACATATACCAAGAATATCACAAGGAAATTGTTGCATCATACATAAAATGTCATGGGTGTGATAAAATCCTTGCATACACACATGTGAAAAACTCAACATCATATAATGCACATCAACATGCATAATCATATATTGTAAATCATGTAAGCCTCATGGCTACAAACTCACCTAAATGGATCCTATTACAAGCATGGGTTAGTCAAGCCTGAATCACATATCGTGCTGACATCACATACATAGAAAAATATGGTAAGGAACATCCGAACTCACAATTTTGCAAGTTGAGGTCAAGGTTTACCAAGGATTTCATCACCAAAACTATGTTTTCACCCAACTAAATAGAAATCAAAAACCAATGACTCTTTGAACCATCCCTATATTTACATTATATATAATTATCATTATCTTTGATAATTAGAAAGATTAAATTGAATCTGAATAAATACCTCACTGAATTAAAAAAAAAAGAAATAAATTTATATAAATTGAGCAGAATCTAATAGAATGGACGATGCATCAATCCAATCAATATTTTAGAAGGTATGGAAGAAAGAAGTTTGAATGAATAATAAAATAAAATTAAAAATAATATATGAGAGAGGGAAAGAAATTAGGAGAGGCAGATGTGAGGGGAGTTCCTCCTCTGTGAAGCCCCTTATGTGACTCCCATATTCCACCTATTATATATATATATATATATTAATACAAAATTTTTTCCATTAATCGTTTTATTAAATTTAATATGTAATTTAATATTTTTCCCTTATATTCCCTATCAAACCCATGTGTCACCATATTAAATTCCATCTATTTTATTAAATTGTAGTATAAAATACACATTTAATCATATATTTAAAAATATATTAAATTCATCCATATATATATATATATACATTTAAACTCATTATATATATACACACACAAATATATATTTATACCATATATATAAACAATTGAATTTTCCACACACAAATATTATTTTTCCCAATTTAATAATATAATATTAAAAATAAGAAAAATAATAATTATTAAATATCTCACACATTATCACTAATAAAATTGTAATCATGGCATCCATTAAAAATAGAACATTTAGTAAACTTTTTTTTAACCACACGATTTCATTTATCAATCACATGTAATAATTTAACCACTATTACTCTTTCGTGTGATGTATCCAAACACCAGACACACACAAATCTTATGTCACACCTAGGGTAAAATACATATTTTGGACCTAATTCTGGACTCGTATTTCTCATATGGTACACCATTTATGAGATAATATTTTATTTTTGGGAAATATATAACATTAATATTAAATAAATTATCCTCACGTGCGATTTGACGAAAAACCCGATGCACACAAATGTTGTATGAAACACAGGGTAATTCCTACATCTTGGACCTAACCGTGGTCTCAAATTTTTCATATGAGACACTATTTAGGATATATTTCATAATTTTGGAAAAATATTGGACACACATAATATAATTTTTTAAATATTTTTATGAAATCAATATTGAGTCTCAATGAGCCTCCGAATTCCACACTAACTCAGCTCTTGACCCTGAAAATATTGAATAGAATATTCTAAATTGTTGAATTAAATTTTACCATCATGTAGGTCCATTAAATCATTTAATAAGTAATTTTTAGTAAAAATTTACATTTTCCACATTAAAATAATCACAAATTATTTACAAATTTGGTTTTATTAACCTTAAATATTTTAGGATGTCACAACATGTCTCAAAACATGCCGCATGGACCACACATCAGTTCAGTACCCTATGCCCATTGGTTGTATACCCATATTCCACCTTTAAAGAATACATCACACCTAACCCTAAAATAGTCATCTGTCCTTGAATGATTCTACATCCACATGAAATTCCTAACGAATTGGATCACAATCAAACTTGTATGGAATTTCTCCCAAGTTGGAATTATAAAATTTTGGATACAAATCACCCCCTCTTAGTCTACTCTTATAGATATTGAACATGTCTTTGATATTTTATTAGAACCATCAAGAAATCCCACGTTCATGGCCTATTACACAACACACATGCTCCCCATACATGATACGTCTAGCCAATTCTGAGCAACCCAACCATATTGATTCTTGAAGAGAAGTCATATATGATATAGAAATCCCAAAAGAATGTTATATCATAGAAAGAAAAAATAGTTATATCACAAAAAATTCTAAAAAGGCCCCACAAACACTCATATGTTACACACCTCAAGAAATAGTCTCAATGAAAAGAAGAACATAACATCATATATTTCAAACAACCATATACAAAGACCCTACATGTTAAGGATCTTACTTCCTCAAACTCATTGATGAAAATTTCTATGTTCTTACAAGAGGGGTTGTCACACATCACATTTGCATAAAAATCATAATAAGTACAAATGAAAAGGATTTATTGGAATTTATTCTTATCCCTGATAACAAGAGTTATAAAATGAGATTCATAGAAGGAATCATTCAAAGAAGGAATAATAATATCAATTTACCTAAGGATATCTTATATCAATGGTAGAACTATATTCTGTCAAAGGAAATTCTTCTAACAATGTTGATTTGATGCAGATCTATCTATGGGAAAATAATCCTACATGTGTTCAATATTTTCTTTTTAAATCTATCAAACATTGCATAGATCTTTGGTAAATTTATTAATAATAAGATGATTCATGCCTAGTTTGACCAAGTCATTCAAATTCAGAGAAAATGGATTGATCCTATAACGAATCAAAAAAGGAAGGGGAAGAAAAAAGTCTATAATGTTATGATAGATATTTATAGTTTGATCTATATTATTGTGGGTCAGATTAGAGTGGGTATTTGTTTAAATCCCATATAGGAGAAAAAATATGAGGGTTCCATTATTTAAAATATTTTCTAGACACCACAGATTGAATAGTTCAAGGCCTTCTTCTATCTGATGTGCCTAGTATAGGTGCATAAACTTTAACATAACACCAACTGGCTAGTCTCTATCCAATATTTTTCCAATGGGCTCTATAGAATTTTAGATTCACTACCAATAAAACTGAAGAATTTTGGCCGATGGCCTTACAATAACCACCAAACTAGCCACTTGATCCTCCTTTTTTCTAGAATTATGATCTCTGAGCCCCCAAACACCACAAAAAATATTTAAAAGTTATAGTTAAAGATGAAAAAATTAAATCTATAATATAACTTTAAATAAAGGATTTCAAAAAACTCACCCTCTTAGGATTTATCATCCTCAAGAAGTGACTTCATAATTCTTGTTCAAAAAACTCAGTTTACTATGCATAAAAAATAGAAACTCACTCCCATTCCTCCTCTTGGATCCATCCATGTTTCCATAAAATTTTATATTGTGGTATCATATTTCCTCACAATTTTTTTTAATTTGATCAATAATTTAAATTGTCCTCTACACAAATGATGGATCTTATTTAAACTCAACATCTATATAGTAGATTATATGCATTGGATTGAACCCTTTTATCTAAATCTGAGAGACACAGAATAAATAATTTATACTTCAATATCATGAAGGAAGATCTAAATATTAGTCCAATATTATGATATTCTCAACAATTTTGACTGGTATTATGATATACGATATCAACTTACCCTGTCTCTATAGTCCCTAATTTTTTAACTGGGGATCCACCTATAAGAATGCCTGGTCACACACAATAAAATTCAAAGGTTTTATTCTCAAGTTGATATATGATCATTGCCTACTATGAGATATAACAAATCAATTCCCGATCAACTACACCCTCTTGATTTTATCTTCCACCATACTTATCCCTGTAATAGTTTCATTACCCACCTCATTCCCACATAACATTGATCGATCTGATAGACCAGTAATATCCTCATACGATTCCATCTAAATCAATGTGTGGAAACACTTTTTGGTTGGAAAATACACCTATGAAAGATGATTATCACATGATCCTCTAAAATCCAAAACCCATTCCCATTACATATATTCTAATACATGAATCATCCTATCTAATTACCCATTGGTCTATGGTTGAAACATTGTATATATATTTGAATGAGTTCCCAAAACCTTTTTCAAGGCCCACAGAAACGATTATGTGAAACACACATCTCTACCTGACACTATGCTCAAATAAAATCTTTACAGTTATAAAATCATGAAAACATAAATATTTCCCAACTCATCTATAGAATGTGTCTCTTAGATCGACATGAAATAAAACACTTTCATTAGTTGATCAACTACCACCCATAGATTATCTCTAAATCTTGAGGGGTTCTGGGTGACCTAATCACAAATTACATCATCACATCATCCCACTTCTACACAATAACTAAAATTGGCTAATAAAATCCACTAGGACGTTGATTCTTGACCTTACGGACATGTAAGGTATCACGAGACAAAAACTATATTGTATTTATTAATACATAACCCCCTAACTGCTATATGATATCATGATACATCATCATTGACCCTAGATGCACCACCCACAATGAGGAATGTGATTATTTCATCATCTATTTCCACTTGGATGTTGGAATTATAACATTACAAAGGACATAGTTCATGTCATAAATTTCTAAGGACCATCCGAAAATTGGGTCACACCCTGCCAACTACTCCAACAACACTAAAAAATTAGGGTCTGACTCATGGATAGACTTAAATAAGTCCACCAATATAGATGTGATAACCAAATTCACATATTTAATAACTATTTAATCCATAGATCCATTCATTATCCACTCATACGTCAAACTTATTAGGCTTTATTCCTATACTAAAAGACACTATCCCTACTTTTTTGTTTTCATACTGAGGGAATATATAACAATATTTCCATTCCTAGGAGAATAATCCATATTAAATTAAAACATCTACAGATACTACACCTAACACCTCTATCAGATATTCAAGTCCCACTTAGAGAAGACAAATCACAATCTCATGTAGTCCATTTAAATGAAAAATATCTCACAGAATAAATAATTTCTCCAACAATTCGGGGCATGAACCACATATTATACCTCCATTTCATTCATAGGGTAGTTCCAATTTTGATGATACAAATGATATAAGCATAAGATACTACTTGTTCCCTCTACATTAGCACAAATTCTAACCCAACACTTGACACATAACAGAAGAACAAATGTGAAATATCAGCCTCTGAAATTATCAGAATATGAGATGATGTCAATATCCTCTTCAACTAATAAAATTACTCTTTCACATGTTTATCCACTAAAAATTCACCCCCATCATGGTAATTCCAGTCACAGGTGCTTCTAGACAAGAGAATTCATGAATGAACTTCCCGTATTACCCATCCAATATAAGTAAAATCCTAATATCGAACACATTCCTAGGGTGTTACTATGACATCACCACCTATACCTTCTCTTGATCAATAGAAATACTCGCCTTATAAACCAAATTACTATGTAAGTGAACCTCATATATTTAAAATGTAACATCTGAAACCAGCTTACCATCGAACCAGTAGCCGGATTGGTGGGTCACATGGCCTCATGCGTATCTCCCTATATGAGAAAGGCTTACAACTATCACCTATCGTACCTGAGTTGACATGATATTGCAGGACCTAAGTTGATTTATATATTCTTGAATCAGGGAGTTAGGAGCACATGACTGAGTTGGAGCTCGGGATGCTCATGGATATCACCTTTGGGATTTCTAATTCTTTCATTATTTGAGTCATGTATTTGTACTATTGTGAAAATTGTGCTATATGTTTATCATTTTAAATTATTTATCATCATGTACCATGAATTATTTTATAATTTGGAAAAGTCAAACTTATATTATATTTATTTGATTATTGTATTCTTCTACCACTACAGGCTTTTTTAATTTTCACTGCTTCTGATATTGTATATCATTTCATATTGACTGTACTTTTGTTCTACTATGATAAGTTGGTATAGTCTCAACACTATCACCTCCCGAGACCCTCACTGCTAGTTGGTATCCTTTGTAATATGGGGGGATTCACTTGAGGCCATGTGACCCACCAATATGGCTAACGGTTTGATGATTTACTGGGCTGAGACATTACATAAAAGTCATTGTTTCAGAGAGAATATAAAGATTATGTGATCGAAGAATGATCCATAAGATATTAAGGTGTCTAGCATGGAAATACAATTTTATTAAGTATATTAGTTCATCTACTATGAACACCATGATGAATTATTATAGTTTTGGATGGAAGTTCATATTCTTGAGATCTATGAACACCATTAATGTACTTTTCATCCAAAAAGTAACCACCAATTACTTGTACAAACTATATATACTCTCGAACTCCATATTAGATATATCCTCATATTTTACCCAATGATTATGATAAACTAATCATAGATCAATTTTTGATAACCACTCGGCTACTCATAACTGATTAAAAAAATCATGTATCCTAAAAAATAGGTACCTATTCATCACTCTGATCTAACTCACCTTCCTATAGTCCATGAATAGTCAAATAATACCATATTAATTCTTATAAAATAACATTAGAGAACCCTAATGAGGTGTTATTAGTTTGATAAATCATCTTAACAATAAATCTTTTATTTATACCTTGAGTTCATTTAATGTTTTTAGTTCTATACACATTGGAGAAATCACTACTGGTTTTGTACATGAATGGAGTTAAATCTTGAATTCAATTCCTCTATCAAGAGGGATCTTTTAAAAGTCAATGGGAAAAAATCCCAACAGCGATCCACCACTGGATGAAGAGAAGAGTATACCACTACTAATTTTGAAGTAAGATCGAAGCCTACTACCTATGTTGTAATAGCTACAATCAAGATCATGCCTTGTCCCATTTTTCCTTCTCTAACATCCCATTCATAAGTCATAGATTACTTACCCCCTTTGGTGTGGTAAATGATACTCATCTCCATTGTTAGTTGATGTGTTTCCCATAACTAGTCATTCAGCCCATACAAAAGATCACATTGAAGTTATTCATTCCTAAGAACATAAATTCCCATGGATTTCCATTGTTAGAAACTAGTAAATGTCATTTTGGAAATATATGGAGGTAATCCACTTTATTACCTAAGGGTGTTTTATGATAAAAAACATGGAAGTTAAAATTTCTAGTAAATATAGAAAAAAATAACTTGAGATGTCTGGATAGAATGGGTAGATCCTGTATTAAAAAAATCCAGGGGAAATTATAGATCTATCAAAGACCATACCTTTAATAATAAAAGGTCTTTCTTAAAAATCTATGAGAATATATCACACTATCTAAATCCATAAAGTATTAATTATATGAAATTTCCCTGGAGGCCTCTTATTCACTAAATTTGTTGAAGTATGGGGCATATTTATCCATTACCGATGTCCTCTACCACCATTCATGTTTGACATCCTAGAATTCATCCATGAATCACTCAAACAATAACTCTAAAGACTCCCCAACTCGAAACATAAATTCCACTCCACATGTGGTTTCCCATAAGTATTTATGAGGCTCCCTCTATGACCATAGTTGATGCATCTAATGGAAAAACATTCCATAGGGGTATTTGAATAAATCATGCTCTATTATGTCTACATACAACCACCCTGATGAGACTTCTCTTCCTTTATCTTTCTACTATTTGGATAGGAACATGTAATATTACTGAAGAGTCCACTTCCAACTAAAATAAGACCTATATTTCTTTCCTCCTCCAGACCATTCTCAACGTCTTGGGATTTATGAAGAACTAATTAGTACATATTTTTGTTAATCACTTAACCCGGTGATAAATTTATAAATTGTGTCCATTCAAATCTTCCAACCCATCCAAGATATTGAAAAAGTGGAAACATCTAGAAATGAGTAGAATAGGTAGCTACTATCAAAGTTCCCTATTATAAGACCACAAACTCATGATCACAATATAACTTTAGTGTGTCTAGAAATAACTCTCTAAATAATAGGTCCTTGATATATTCCTAGATAAGACCCTCACACCCACATTCCTGGATCATAACACCCCTCCATATCTTAGTCGATCCCTGAAGTATGAATGTGGCTAACTTCACCCATTTACCCTCCAGTGTCTCGAATATGTTGAATATCCCCTTAATTATTTTTATCTAGTTCTCAGTATCCTAAGGAACCACGGTTCTCTATAAGGCTGACAGATACTAAAGATAAAAGTCTATGGAATAATTGACCCTTTTCATCTATACCCCTCCACATTTAACTGAAATTTACATGAAGACTCTGAGTTTTATTGGATTTGATTCTTAAACCACTAGAGAAGGAGAGTGAGAGTGCTCATGTGAATCCTCCTATATAATGGTTGATTTAATTGGTTAATCCTACAAAGTGGGTGAATTATGGTTTTATTTGGAAGGTGGTTCTATCAAACAAATTTGTGGTGTAATTATCTTAAATTCCAATCAAATAATTAGAACCCATAGAACAACTCTTCTAAGGTAACAAATTAGGAAATTCATAGTCACAAAAAGGGATTATATGAGAAATCCTATCATATGAGGCCATCCAAAAACATAAGGAATGACCATATTTCATGTTATTCATAGTCATATATATAAAAAATAATAATTCACAAGTTCTAGATATTGTAATTTCAACACCAATATATCACAGAAGCACAAATCACATATCCTGGTATCTAATTAACTAAACTATTATACATAAAAAAATAGATATATATGACATGAAATCCTACGTTCTTAGTCATGAATATTGAACACACCAAAATAACATAATTTATAACAACACAAAATATTTAGAATCAAAACAAAATCGTAAATACATAACTATAAAATCTGTCCCGTCACATGTAACTTGGAAATCATTCACATAAGAGTTTCCCAGAATCATACATGGCTCCCCTACCTTTTTTCCACATAGTATAAATCATTTTATACATATCCATAAATATATTCAAGAAGAATAGAAAAGAAAAATAATTTAAATATTCTATGATAATACTTGGTAGCACCCCAACCCGAGTCACCTGGTCTGCACTAGAGTTACATGACCTCATCCGCTTGTCCATATACAAAAGAAGTTTCCAACTATAAATGTGGGTTCAAATCGTACAATGAGTAGAATATACCTTCAGTATGAAGGAAATACATCAAAAAATATAATTAGATGAATAATAATCTAAATAAAACAACATAACTTAATATTAATAATGCTATAATAGATGACATGTCAGGAATCCCAGAATCAGCCAAGTAATAACCAAGGACTACCAATGTGGTAGGTCAGACTATAGTTTAAGCAGAGTGAAAAAATAAATAATGGAACTTTATAATCACTCTAAAGTTTATATTGATACTACCTCCAAACACCAAGATCCTCATCCTCATATCCCCATCACTGGGAACTTTTCCTTTCTTGGAATCATGAATTATACATGATCATTAATATTCCTATATAAGGTGTGAGTATAAACCTAGTAGGAAAACAAAAATTCATTGTTATCACTAGTGCATAAGGATTGTGAGATAGCATAAATCAACCACCATGAAACTCCATCACATAATGTAAATAGGAAACCCAAACCATCACAACATGCCTGAACAATGATAACAAATATAGATAAAAGTCTCCAAATAATACAAAGAGAAATGATAAGGTATGAAATCCAAAAAAACTGCAATCCCCAAGCTAGTAATTCTCATCATGATCCATATAACCATCCTAAAAGAAGAGAAAATATTTTATATATGTAGTTTAATCCTAACAAGTACACTTAGTAGGATCATAAATAATGTCTATAAGGAAAATGTGGAAAGAGTATACTAATGCACCAGTGAACAAATCGTAGAACCAATAAGAACATAAATGTTCAAACTATCCATCCCAAACATCATATGGATCCCACACTAATTAATTAAATAATATAGTAAAGTAATAATAGTAAAGAATATCTAAAGGTTTCCTTGATTCACTACCCCACAGAGTTGTCACTATCACACTAAAAAATCCAACATCTTGGGATCCTATCACATCCATTCCATCCAATCACCATATATCAAGCCACCTATAAGGTGTTTAGAGTTGTATAAAAACCTTAATTATCCCCACATAGTCCCCAAAACCCCATTCTACCATAAAATTCATCAATAAACACTCTCATTTTCCCCCTCATCATTACAGATCTACATCACATACCCATCATTAACTATGATAGTAGGGTATCATGAACATTAATGAAATCAACCTCATTCCCTCCTCCCACCACACATAACCCATACCACATGCCACATCCTCTCATTAATAAGGACATAATCAATCAATTCCACCATCAAGGGTTAGTTTATACCCCTAACTATTCCATCAAACGATACTTATATTAAAGTAAGAGTGAGGAATATTTGTTAATAATCCATATAGTCCTCACCAGTTGGATGTTGGAAAAAAAACCATCCAAAACATATGGGTGTTAGTATATTATAATCATCATGGGTGGAGTGAATATATAAATAACATGACAATACAATCACATATATTTATATAGAAAAAAAATATTCCACACCTAAGGATTTCAAATCACTACTTCATCACCATCACCTTATCATAAAAACCATACAAATTTTATCATGTTCTTACACTAACTAGATATGTCTCATTAAGATAACAACCACACATAAAACAGAGTCCTTCATTCAAGTCTAGATCAACCATTTTATAGTTAGATATTTGATTATATATTTGATGACATTCCATTCTATCTATCACCCATGTTAATTCTCATTCAATCCCAATATATTAATTATATTTTAGTTAAAGATTCAACTACCTTTCCATATTATTAAATCAACATTAAATATTCATGATTAGTCCATTATTTAGAAAGATACAGCATATAAAACTCCAATCAACTTTTATAAAAAACTATTATGAACCATTTCGATTTTATGTCATTAATAATTAACATTCTATATGTTCAAGGCTATTACATCATGGAACCACCCAATAACTACAAACCATCCACCACACATCCACCACCACAATACATCCAACATATGAATTGGTCAACCAATCATCATAAAAACCCCATAAATCATCACAACCACATTTATAACTAAAAACACATGTGAATCACACCACAAATAATTTTTATGCCATATATCTAACCCTAATTCATTTATACGGAATTTTCACATTAAATAATCTTCTAATGTGGGGAATTCTCACACAGTTTTCTAGGTCCACAAAAAACTGGTTCATTAGTCACATATACATACTTAAATGTTAATGAGTAGTGGGTTCATGAATTAATCACATAAATGGATAAATATATTCAGTAGTTACAACATGTATATAATAATAGTTTTTTATGTTTAGTAGGATTTATTAACAACAATATCATAAAAACCTGATAAAGCATAATCCAAATCACAATTCCCCTTCAATTAAATTTAATACAATTAATTATGTTTACTACATAATATATACTACCCAAAAAATGGAATAAAAAATAATACTATTTTCCTGAGTTCACATAAAGAATAGAGAGCAAGGATCATCTATCTGAAAAGGAAGTTCCCAGTCATGCCACATTGGAAATAGGTGGGGGAAGGAGGATGATGTTTCTACCTGTATATTCCAAAGGCAAGGGATTAATAAAACTTTCATATTTTGAAGATAAGGTGGAATAAAAAGGAGAAAAAATATCCAACCTCAATTATGACATACATATTTAAAAAAAGAGTGGAAACCAAGGTATTGAACACACTTGGAATCATGAACATGGCGGCTCTAAGTGGATGAAGAAGAATCATAAATGATCAAGAACAAGGTGATGGTTTTTAAATAATTAAAGAAAACAAGAAAAGACTAAAATGAAAAAGTTATATACTCTTAAGACATTAGATACAGTTTACCCAAAGTCTAGCATAGTCAATATTCTAATTTAATTTTTATTTAATTCAGTTTCATTAAAAATAAACAGAATGAGCCTTTTGGAAAATAAAATGTTTAAAGAATTAAATTAATATATTTAATCCCAAAAAAACAATTTTAAAACATTAAATTATGGCTTGAATTTATTATTTTATGTTAAAATTATTGTACAAATCATTAGGGAAAATATGAGCATTTTGAAAAATAAGGAACTTTTGAAAACTATTGGAGTGACTTTGATTGGTTCGACTGTAAGAATGAAAAGTGAAATAATAAAAACAAGATATGACCATGAGATGATATGATCTGAATAAAAGAATAATATACAACTACATAATGGATTTTTAAGATTGTATAAACACAAGTGTGACTATGTGAAGGGATAGTGTGACTATATGAATAACTATGCTTGTATGAAGGAATTATGTGAATGTATGAATAAAATTGTGACCATATTAGGGGATAGTTAAACCACAAAAATAAACTCTATGAATACATGAAGGAAATATGTGACCCCATTAAGGAAATTTTCAAATTAATTAAGGAAGGGTTTATCTACAAGAACAAACTGCGACCATCAAAAAATTATTTGAAATTTCAAAGGGAATAAGATCCCAAACACCCCCTTGAAACCCCCAATCCTGAGAAAAACAAACCAGAAAAGATTTGGGAACATGAAAATTATATCAATAACATATCAAAAAGTTATCATCCCCAAAAATCAATAGAAATTGAATTAAAAGGAAAGGGGATATGGACTATCACCTATGAGATAACTGTAAAGGATCCCACTATAACAAAAATATAACCACAGATGGGAGGAATGAAACACATAGCTATGTGACATCATTAGATTAGGGAAGATTTAATCTCATATAAAGAAAAAAGTTATAAAATCATCATATGAAAAGGGAAACAAGTTAATAATTAAAATAACTAAGGTTAATGAGGACACATATATGACTCCCACTCACAATTAAACTCCTCTACTCTAATATCTCTCTAAAGCACAAAAACCAAGGTGACTAATCTCCTATAAATCACCTTCTTCAAGTGATATTGGATCTCAATCGACCACTCCCCAAATGTTGCATCATAATCGATGTAAAATTATCCCCAATTAGTGATATAAGAGTCATTTAAAAGGTAAAAAAATGTTGGAATACATAAATGATGTAAAAAACTATATCAAGCCATGGTGGGAGCACCGACTATTAATAAACCATCCCAATGTTTTCCAAAAACTAAAAATGATAAAAAAACTATAAGAAATATTACTCCCTTAGCCAAATATACACTTCCATCAATGAGGTAAAATCATGAAGAACACATTGTCACTATCCTCAAAATCATAGAGCATATACCTATAAACTAAAATTTTAATCTGGTGAATCTATGATTCTGTTTTCCACTCCTAAAATACCTAGATACCCTCTATTGTACTCTACACCACATATAAATAAGGACTATAGACTCCCCAACCTCAGTCAAGAATAATGGATAATGACATAGTTGGCCATACAACAACTCAAATGTAGACATACCAATGGATGAGTGAAATATGTTGTTTTTATCAAACTCCACCAATGATATATGATATATCCATGATATGAAAAATTCCACGATGCAATCCTGTAACATGTCCTCAATCATCTGTATGGTTTTCTCTATCTACCAAACTTTCTTGGGATGAAAAGTAGTGATAAGGCATAATTATGAGCCAGAAAAATATTTAAATACAACATAGACTCTTGAGGTAAAAATAGAACCCTGGTCAAATATATTGGTCTTTGTTACCCCATGGAGTCTCAAAACATCATCCATATACCACCTTTTTAGATCATCCACAATAATTGACTACCATATCTCCATAAAATGGAATGACTTCATCAGTTAGTACATGATTACCCAATTGGTGTCAAGACCACTATGTTATTAATTTAACATAGTGATAAAATCCATTGAGAGGTCCTTCTACATCCACTCTAGGATATCCAAAGGCTACAAAAAAATCCATTTGGAACACAATTCTCTACATTCAATCGTTGAAAAACTAGACACTTTTCAAGGAAATATACCACAGACTGCTTCATCCTAACCAACCAAATCTATCTTGTTTAGCCATGACACATCTTGGATACACCTATATGAACTACTAAGGTGGAGGTGTGAAGCCAATGGAGAACTACCTCTCACATAACTATTGGAATGAACGACTTTTTTTGGAACACCGATTGATATTGGTAAACCTCTTACCATCCTTTAGGGGCATCACCTTGAACAATGTGATCCTATATCACCTACACCCCCAAGTCTCTCCACTATTACTACCCCACATATAACATCATAGTTAACTCTACCGTATTTTGATAAATAAATCCTCTATCACCAATATCAACCACATCAATATATATCATCTTGATCTCTTAAACCCCTCTCCCAGAATCCCCAGAATCTTGAACCAAGTCAACTTTATAATTATAACTGAGCTCATCAACAACTACATTCACCTTTCTCAGAGTAAAATAGATTTCAATATAGTAATACTAGATAAAATATATCCACCTACACTAGAATAAATTCAGATCCTGCTAAGGGAAAACACATTTCAAGATCTTATGATCTATAAAAACCTCATTGAGGATGTGGATGAGGTAATTACACCACAAGATCAAACCCAACTACTGCTAACTCTAGATCTGGGGTGGAATAATTACACTCTTTAAGGAATAACTTCATAGACCCATAATAGATCACTTCCATTTACTACATAAATATTCATCCCAAGACTATATAATACATGTCACACAACACCTCAAAAATCATACCCTCCTCAAACAACTAAAGCACTGGGGCATTGATAAGCCTCTCTTTCAGGAAGTCTAAGGTTGCCTAACAATAATCATTACAGATGAAAGTGTACTATTTATTCTTCAGATCCTAAAAAAGGGATGAAATATGAGATAAATTAGACACAATACTTTGGTAATATCCTACTAGAACAATTAAACATCCAGCTTCTATCACATTATTGGGTGCTACCCATGAAATAATTACCTCAACCATTTGTTGGAGGTGTCACCCTAGAATCAAATACATTATACATCAGATTAGATATATATATTAAAATATGTGAATTTTAATATAAATATCTTATCAAATATTCATTGTTATTCTACATAACAATTTTATGATAATATCCCAATGTATATATCACATTGATAAGGTGAGTCAGTTCCCCATTATGATGATAACCATAAAATGATATGATGATATCTCTTAAATATAGTTCTAAAATAGGATAAAATACTACGATAGGGTATGTATTATATAAATTGTTAGTTATGAGTACTCATGTGAGTGGACCAGGATTCTTCTCATGAAGTTCATTTTTGGTAATCTTTCAAATGAGAGATTGTGAGAACAGACCCGCCAGTAAGAATTATACATGTTTTAGTGTCATTAGATATTCATATCTATGAATATTTATAATGGTCCTTAGAATTTCTAGTTACTATTAATTTAGGTTATGACTCATGTACTTAGATGTATGTCATAAACCATGACAATAACAATTCATGGTGAAGATGAATACATTGGGTGCATCATGAGTGATGTTATTAAGGGATATGTTAATAAAGTATTTTTACCTTCCATGTTTATTAGATTAGATATATCATTCATTTTATTGAAATAGAACCTTCCCATTAAATTTCATGTCCATAATGAAACTAAAATTTGTATTTTAGATAGTGAAAGGAAGTCGTATCGAGCACATATGTTGATGAAATAGATGTGAATCCTACTTGATGAGATATTCAGATAAAGATATTACATTACATAGTGAGAATTCATATGTAGATGTCGACATTGTGACATTCAGTACTTTCTCTTGGGTGCCTTGATCTTGGTCTTTAGGTTAACCTGCCTAATGCAAACTAGAAAAAATGCTAGAGGGTCACAGACTAATTTTTTATGTGGATATTGATTAAATTCTATTTGAATTTATTTAATTAAATGAATATTATTCTCAATACTGATGAATAATTTTATTCAAATTTTATTGATGACCTAAATTAAGTAAATATTTATTCACTCGATTGTGAATAATATATATATATATATATTGAATATTTAATAAATACTTCTTTGATGATTTGGGGATTGAAATCTCAATTCATAAAAAAAATTATTTGAGTATTCAATAAATTAAAAGCAGGATGAATAGACCAAGGCAACATCTATTGATAAATATTAATTTTACATAAGGTAAACATATATTTACCTTTGTACAAGTAATAGCATATTGTAATAATAATATTATTATAATTATTATATGGAATTTGGTTTGTTAAAGATTATTATATTATTTATGGGCTGATACACAACTAAATAACATTTTAATAGAATCCATTTCTCTATAAGTAGATGGTTATGTATATTATGTAGGGTTAATTGAAAATTGAGAATTAAGAATCATTTCAAACAATTGACTTCCCTCTATCTATCTATCTATCTATCTATATATCTCGGTCTCTCTATCGAATTTTCATCCTACTTTCCTCTCAATAATGAGAATAAATTTTTCAAGACTCAAGAATCTTCGAGTGATCTAGAGGAACAATTCACGATAAATTATTCTTGGTGTTATAACCTAGGAATCAATTAGTGATTACTTAGAGATCAAAGTAGCACAAGTGGATTAATGCTAGAGGGATTATTCAATTGAATCCTTACAATGTAACAAATGCAATCTGAAATGGATTTTATAAGATCGACATAATCATCGATGGAAGCATCCAAATACATGGTATTAAATTATTCAAATCATAAATAAAGTAATTATAAATTTAACATGTTCTTAGAACCTTCAAGGGGTATCAG
Source organism: Viscum album (assembly GCA_963277665.1). Taxonomy (NCBI): domain Eukaryota; kingdom Viridiplantae; phylum Streptophyta; class Magnoliopsida; order Santalales; family Viscaceae; genus Viscum; species Viscum album. The sequence goes on from OY728148.1 coordinate 174,875,017, forward strand.
AGTAGTCATGTTTCAAATTTTTAATTATTTATTCAGTTTTTGATATATATCTGTAATAGTTGTTTGATATTTCATTTCAATATAATTCTTTATTTAATATGATTATTTAATCAAAATTCCATCAACATTTTAATTTATGTTTTCAAGATTCACAATTTATTATATCAAAGAATAGATGAAGAATGACCAAATATTCCATTATGAAGTGTCAGGGAATCTGATCAGATAACATGGGATTACATGATGTGTAACCAGAGTGCATGATGTGTAACCAAGTGAATTGAACCTGGTCGTGTTGTAGGTTTAATGAATCACTGAGCAGTAATTACACAACTTTCATTTAAGGCACACTGTGGGTAGACTATGCTAACCTAGAACATGACATTTCTAATCACACAATGTGTAGCGGGTGCACATGATGTGTAATCTACACGGGTTAACAGTGAAATTTACACAACTCAAGTGGTCATTATATATGGTAAAAACCACTCGAGGTTGAAATCCTATTATATTAATGGTGTAGACAATGTGTAGTTGGTATACATAGAGTGTGACACATTAATTACCGCATCCAAAGAACACACAAACCCATTTAGCAAGGTATATAGAAAGATGAAATACGAGATACATGACTTATATCTAGCTTGTACATGATATGTAGTCTCATGTCCAATGAACAAGATGAGTCATTTAGTGCATTGTGTAGACAAATGACATTATGATCACACAATATATAGGTTATGGGTACACACTGTGTAGTCCATCGAGATACATTCTGAATACCCATGCATGTATCTTGGGCACACATAAAGTGTAGCACATGACATGTAACTGGTTATTACATGCCATGTAGTCCATCCAACGAATATGCCGAAGCCCTAGGAATGTATCCTGAGTACACAAAAATTGAGATACATGGCATGTAACTTGAAATTACATGATGTGTTACCTCCCAATAAGAGACAAAATTAGAATAAATTAAATTTCAAATTATAGCATTACAACCTTATTTTATTGATTAGTACATATTGTCTTTGAAAATTTAATAATGGTTTTAATTAATTATAAAATGACCAATAAATTTATTATTATTATATATAATTATTGTTCCTATCATTTATTTTTCATGAATTCAATAATTATTGGTATCTTCTTGAGAATTCGGAAGGTCATTAAGATGAAAGAGTATTAATTAATTAATGTAACAACATTATCATCAATAATGAATATAAATTAATTTTAACCAATTTTATTTTTCATAAACGTTGCATGTATGTTCATTCATGAGCTTAACCCAGAACCTTGTATGTGTTGGATGTATTAATTTAACTTATTTCATGGGTTAATAGTTATTTAATATTAAATTAAAATTGATGGCATGTGTTTCATCCATCCCTCAATTATTATTTATAACATATACATCCATGGTTATTTATGTAATCCCTATTAACTAATCCTTTCGTTCCACTCCTAAACATGTGAGTTATAAATACTTGTAATTAATGGATTATCCCATGGTGCTTAGAGGAAATTCATGACGAAACCAATACAATGCAAATTCAGGTGATACATAGGTGGATAGGTGGAATTTTGTAAATCATTCCAAGATAGGAAAAAGTGTTTTTTATTAGGTTATTAGTTGATTTATTATCTTCACAATAAATCAACTGTTAGATAATAAAATGATCATGTCATTTAATTAATTAATTAATTAGTGTATTATGAATTATATATTTACAAGATGTAAGACCACTATCACATAAATAAATGAATTAAAATTTGAATATAGAATTTAAATAAATGTATTATACATAAATGATTTATCAAACATGGTTCATTAATTAGGTAAAATCCAATTAGTATTAAAAATTCATGTAAATGATATAACAAGATAAAATTTTTCAATAATAAATTTAATCCCCTTAACTAAATATTATGTTAAACTTATACTTCCATTAATGGATTAGGAATAAAAACTTTAGAACTATGTGTTTTACTAAACCTCATTGAGACACTTATTTTTAACATGGAGTAATTATGATGGTTATGGGTTGAAATAACTATCTTACATCAAGTGAAGTTTCCGTCTCTTGACTTGATGTAACTTAGAGGGAGGTGTTGAAGAAATATGAGTCTGGATTTAAGGATTGGGGAGTTCACTCAACTGATCAAGGAGCTATAAGACCAAAGTTATAAATAACCTACTTGCCTAAATACATTCAATTTTCTTGACCAACGCTCGTTGGGGTTATGTGATGAGGAATATAGAACCTTTCCACTAGTATGTACTAAAAACTAGAAATTCAAAGTTTAATGGTGAGGGATATTGAGATTTGATAAAATAGTGGGGGACTTAATAATATTAAAATTATTATTTTGTCTCACATAATTTTTAATCAAGTGAAGTACTAATCATCTATTTTAATTATTATATAAAATGGAAAGAAAAACCATGAAATGAGTTTAATTATTCCTTAACTTTGGATATATCCTTACAAATAAAAATTTTCAAATATGTAAATATAATTTATATGAAGCATTATTAGTAGATAAATTTTTTTATATGTTGGAATCCCCTACTCTTATTTTTCCACCCTAATAGGTGAGAAAATGTGAAAATTATGCCTACTAAAGATATGTTGAGGATTCTTCCTATGTTTTTTTATTATATTATCAAAAATGTTTGGAGAGTAGATGATACAACATAAATACATGGATGATTTTACCATAATATGAAATCTCCATTTTCTTGAAAAAGACAAGGAAAGGCTAGGAATAAATTTTATTGTAAATGCACTATATTAGTGGAAACTGGAAGAAGGTAATATAGCTACTGATAATGCTTTCAAAATGCATGGGTATATTGATCAATTGGTGGAATTTGGATTCCAATTGGATAATAAATTATCCATTAATCTTATTATTTTATCCTCACCACCATGATTATCCATATTTTTCGTTTCTCAAATAATCAAAATGGATAATTGAGCGAAGGAAATTTTTTCCATACATCACCATGTGGATAAGGATAGGTTGAAACCTATTTATCCACACTTTTGATGAAAAATTTGAAATAAAAGGATAATGAACTGATTTTTCTTATAAATACAAAATATCCTTTACAACATACTTCAAAGAGATAAAGGATTTGAGTTTAGAAGAATGAATATGAAGTCATTCTTTTATTCTGTGGAAATGATGGAAAATGGAAAATAAATTAGAATTAATTAATGAAGTGAATAGTAGAATCCACATTAGGAATAGTCATCATGTTTTTATTAACCAATTTTGTATTAAATATAACATTATTACAACATCTATTTATTTTAATACAAGAAATTAACAAGAAGATAAATATTATAGAGTGAAATAAAAAGGGAGCTGAGAAAGGTTGATTCACATACGAGACATGGGGAATATACTACTTCTCATTACCAAAATGGATTGATTCAAATTTTTAATGAGTGTTACTAAATCATTTATCTTAGTTCCCAACTAGACATGATGAGATATTATTTCACATTTGGAATAAATGCTTTTATTTTACTTCAATACCAAACTATTGGTTTATTATATCTTGAATCTTAGATATCTATCATAATTAATGATGAATACAAAATAAAATACACTTACCAATTGTGGAAAGAATATTATTTATCAAATAAAACTAAAATTAGTTAACTTATTAATAAATATAAAATAATTTCAGTTGTAATTGAGATAAGATATTCAGAATACACACAAACTAATTATCTTTTTTTAGATAATGTATCATTGGAAAATAAAGGTACATCATCATGATTTTGAAGTTAGTTCAATTTATCAATGTGAACTATTATTAAGATAAAGGTAACTTCATACACTACTTTATATTAATTTATGAATTTTTATAAATTCTCAGTGAAGTAAATGTGTGCACTTGGTAAATATTAAGGAACCTATGATATGGTTTGTAGGAGAACATATTTTCCAAGTATTAATTAATCATATATATAGAGTAATGGTAATCCCCAAACCCACATTTCCTTATACACATAACATGATGATTGGAAAAATAAGATCAATGAAAAATCATATATATATTGAAAATCACTAATTAAACATTACAAGACATATTTTACAAATATATGTTCAATAACGAACCATATACCAACTATATTGTCAAATGGATATCAAATCAAATTTAATTGGAAAAGAATCTATTATGAAATTGTAACTTGTTTTTGTTGAAAACTATTTGTAAAAAACTAGTCTTAATTTTAAAAGAACATAAAAGCACTAAAGATAATATATGTTAATGATCCTATGGACACAATAGATACTAATGTTTAGCCATGATTGACAATACTTCAATAATGTAAGCACATATCTTTGATGATAGTGGGATCAATCTTAACTTTTATTGGTTAATTATTTAGATTCACATGAGTTTTTAATGGAATACTACACCCCACTAATATTAGTGGGAAGATTTGTTCCATATACACAAATTAAGTAGGAATATAGTTACCCAAATAGGCAGTTTATGTTAACCACAATGGTTGATACATATATTATTATTTCAGAATAATTATTCATAAAATGAACAAATAAATTCTAATATTCTATGGTTGAATGGTATGTATAAATTCCAATAATGTACTCTGTGTATCAAGATCCAGGAACTTCATATTTTGAATATTTCTAAGACTTGATAGTACCGGTAAGTATTCAAGAGAAACTGCAAATGAATGGTATAAGAAGGAACTGATATAACATGATAGATTATTGAATGGTTTAGTATATGAATAAATATTTTCACCACTAATAATGAATAAAATCCTCTTTGAATTATACTTGTCAAATCATATTTCTTTTATCATTATATTAGGATAATAATTTTTAAAGCCACCTCATTTAGTAGAATTGTTAATGAATATATATATGTGATGTGACCAAAAGGATACCCTATAGTATATGTCTACTAGGCATAACTAAAGATGATCAGTGAATTCAATAAATTCATGATAAGATATGTTGATCACATATATTCAAATATGGAAAAAATCATGCATAGTGATCATAAAATACTCATTTGAAAATGAATGAGTTACATGTGTCTCTATCTGGTTAGTGGGGGTGCCGAATTTTTTCCATATAAATATATTAATTACATATGAAAATTATTGGTGTGTATTACTAGTTTATTAATACTGATGATTGAAATTTCTCAATGTTTGTCCCAAAGTAGGAACTGTGTTATGGGGAACAATACATAAAAAATGGATATATAAGTTTTCTAAATCTAGTTATAGTACAGAAATTTCAATAGTATCAAAAAATAAAAATTGAAAACAATTCAAGGATGAATTTTTTCAAGCATATAATTATTTTAGTAGAACATACATGGAAATAAGAAGAGATTATAGAGATTAAAATAATTATAAAAGTTTAAGTGATAGGAATTTTTGTCAGGTACCCTGATATGTACTAAAATTTTACATTATTGATGCATAAATCATTATGGGTGAATATCAAATAGATCCAATATAATTACATGTACATTAATTTAAAATTATTTGATAGTAATTGGAAAAGTAGAATTGGATGACTTCCAAGTTTCTAGAGACATGGGAATTCAAGTGATCAATGGAATTGAACACTCATATTGATTTGGTTAAATTTTATTTAGCATCACTGATAAATCTAGGGTAATAAGTAATAAAAACTAATTACAACTTGTGGTTTCCATAACTACAATATCCGAGTATGTAGTGGATTCTAATGAATCTTAAGAATTTGTTTAACAACATCATGTTCAGATTTTTGGTTATACCAAAAGAAAAATATTTAACATTTTATGATAAGACTTGATTTTGGATTTATTTTGGATTTAAGGATTACGACATGGGAACCTGAGAGGAATACTCAGTTATATCACTACTTGAGTTATTTTATCGAGATAAAAATGTTGGGTAAAAATATTCACCATAAGGACATGGTTCTTTTCCAAACCTACTCATAGAAATGTGATAATATTAGTAGTTATAGCCATACTCAGTGCATGCATGTTTTTACATTTGAGAAATAACTATTCATAAGTAGTTAGATCTATTGAATGTGATATTTTTGGAGATGGTGCCCTAGAACCAACTACTGTAAATGTTAGATTACTTGTATATTCAATGAAGTGAATATTAATATAAATATCTTATCACATATTGATTTTTCTTCTGTATAACAATTTTTGATAATTTCAAAGAGTATCTGTCACATTGATAAGGTCATAGCAGTTCCCCCCTACGATGAGAACTTTGAGATTCTATGATGATATCTTTAAAATATAGTTTTATAGTTGTATAACAAACTATGATAGTGAAAATAATATATACAACATTTGGTGAATGTACTCATAAACATATGGGGCATCTTCTAATGAATTTTACACAAGTTAATATCTAACCTGGGAGATTATGAGAACATACCTACCAGTTGGAATTATATATATTTTGGTGTTATTTGATATTTCTGTCTATGAATATTTTTAATGGTCCTATGACTTTAATTTTATTATTAATTCTTTTAATGACTCAGATAATTAGAAGTATTTCATAAACCATGATCATAAATGTTCAGGTAGAAGTTGAATATATTAGGTGTGTCATGAGTTACAGGTTATTAATTGATATGTTGAGGATTGACTTGTCCCTTCCATTTTTATGGGAGTTGATATCTCAGGGATTTTATTGGAATATAACCATTACATTAAATTTCATTGTCATGGTACAATGATGTGTTTATTTCAGATAATCAAATAAAGATATATCAATCACATAGGTCGATGACAAGAATATAAAACCTGATTGATGAGATATCGGGAACAATGGATTATATTACACAATGAGTGTTCATTTGTGGTTGAATATATTATGAAATTATGTTATTTATATTGTGTTCCTTAACTTGTTTCTACATAGTAATCTTAGAATTTAAGATAATCCACCTAATTCCAATGATAAAAAATCATAGAGAGGCACACACTATGTTTTTATGTTGATATTGATTAAATTCTATTTTAATTCAATTAATGGAATGATTATTATTATCAAGACCAAGTAATAATTTTATTCATGTTTTATTGATCACATAAAAAAATTTATTCACCAGATTGTGAATAAAATATACTTATTTACTTTATTTAATTTTTAATAAATATTTGTTCATTGGTTTGTGAAATAAAATATTTATTCATGAATAAAATTTTTATTTGGCTATTCAATAAACTCTGAGGAGGATAAATGGACCAAGATAACCTCTATTAATTAATATTAATTTTTTATAAGGTAAAAATATATTTTCCAAAATGGAAGTGAGTGTATTCCATAAAAAAATATTATTATTATTAATATATGACATCAGGTATGTTAAATTTTATTATATTTTTAAGGTTTGGTATGATATGAAATAATATTTTAACATAAAACTGAGCTCTATAAATTGATGGTTATGACTATTTTATTAGGTTAATCGAATAATGAGAATGGAGAATTGTTGTGAACAACAGAAATATGTCTCTGGAATATTCCTTCTCTCTTCCACTTGAGAACAAGAATAACTACTTCAATCCTAAAGGATCATGGAGTGATTAAGACAAATAGTTCAAGATAATTGATTTGTCATGCTAGAATCCAGAAATCAGTTGATAATTGCTTGGGGATCAATGGAGTACATGTGGATCACTACTAGAGGGTTGTAAACATAAATATTTACATAAAAATAAAGGGAATATAAAATAGGTTTCCAAATATAAACACCATCATCGAATAAAGGATCCAAAGACAACGTAATTATTTATTCGAATCACAAATAAATTAATTATAAATTTAAGATGAATGATTCTCTCTCATGGTTTCAGATAGCTATATGTTAAAAAAAAATTTGAATATAACACTAACAAAATCTGCTTCCACTTCCCCCGAAGCCTTCCCCTATGACAGTTCCATGACCACACCCTACCAAGGAACTGCATACCCAATGAAATTCCCCTCCTACTTCCAAAACAAGCAATTAAATATCTTTAAAAATACCTGATTCTAGTTAAGAATCTATAATATATCTCTAGTATGAACGAAATAAAATTTATATAACTTTTTTTAGATCAATATATCATTGATGAACGTGACTACAAGATAGTCTAAAAACACATGGATCACAGAGTCCATGATCCCCATGAACATTGCTGGTGTGTTTATGACAATTAATGACATAACAAAAAACATTTAGAGCTTATACCATCACCCAAGGTAGTATTTAGGATATCCACATCTTTCACCATCATCTGATGATATCTGGGCCACAAATCAATCTATTGAAACTTATTAGATCATTTCATTTGGTCGAACAGATCATCAATCCATGGAAGGGGCAATGATTCTTGACGATCACCTGATTTAACATTATGTAGTCCACACATCTCTTTAAACAACCATTGTACGTATTAGTGGATAACACTCGTTTAAATGAAACCCCTCTACGTCAGATCATCAATATGAATCCACATATTGTGTTACTCCATGGGTGTCATTCAATATGGATCCATTATAATTAGAGACATTCATAATTATAAATATATCCTAAATTTGATGTAATGTTATGGGGTTAATGTTACAAACTCTTATGTGAAAACATCCAAAAACAACTTAATGATCTAGGGAACTTATACCACCTATTCCCCCACCCATAGTTCTGCCAACTAGGGGAAAAGAGGCTACACATTACATCTTCCAATTTTATAACTCCACCCATTGAAAACTCCCACTTGGTGACCCTATACATAATAAAATGAAACTATACTCTGAAGTTAATCAATTAATACACACATATAATATAGCCAACACATTCCAAGGATAACATTATTTGACTATATTTGCAACAAGAATAAATCCCCCACTAAAAGTTTCATCCCAATAACTAGTATACATACCAAATACACATCAAAGAAAGCATATTATCATAAAACGTAATTGGACGACACTAGGGGAATTGGTAGTCTCTAAACTATGATTACCAAATCACATACGAAAGATGGAAAAAAGGACTGAAAATCTACAGAACCAGACAATGTAGAAACTGGGGAAGATGATAAAATAACTGTACCATGAACAAAATATGTTCCATCTAGTGATATAAAACCACTATAATGTACCTAAACTCATCAGGATTCTCTACCTCACTACTAACATCCTACATGATCATGCTCAGGCCTATGCCCTTGAGAACGAAGGCCCTTTTTAGGGACGAAATTAACTAGATCTATATCCTCTAGACTATTGAAAAAATTCCAAAGGCCGCTACTAATGTTTCAGCTAGCCCTAACCACCTTAAAAACAAAATCATTGAGTATTTTGGCACTGATCCTAATTGTGTATATATCCTCCATAAGTACAACAGATGAATGAAAATCCCCCAATAGATTCTTGGGGACCATCGACCATAACAAATCTTGAAATAGATTACTAGGATTGAATACCTCTTAATAAAAACCTTCAAACTATGGAATTTCCAAATCTTATAACAACAACTATTTTATTTGAGAAGATTTACTAATCACCCAATAAAAGAATCCCACCTCACATGTGTCTCCTGTTAATCATGTTCACATTTTTCTACACTACTAGATATATAGGAATAAAAATGGGGTTATGGAATATCATATCACTATATACAACACCCCCTCAAGGTATTATGATATAAAATCTTCATGAGGGAAGAGATAAGGAGAAAAACTCAATAGACCATTATAACAGACCCCATGTTCCCACACACACAAACTGTCTTGTTTAAGGGATAATAACTCCTAAATCTTTTCTTCCTTCATCACCAATGAAATTTACTCATGATAAAACTCATTTTAGAATTTGGCCTAAGAATTTGCCTCATCCTTCCACTCTTTATAATATAATTTTCACCATTGGTGATCTATAACCAGAATCTGAATGACTGCCTATGTGACCTGATAATCAAATCAGGTATTGACTATACCAATTGAAATCCCCAAATCCATTAGCAAATTCTCAAACCTTAGGTTAGAGAGACTCCCCACACACATATCTTAACTTTGATACTAGATATCTAACAAATCACTCTATAATGATTCATCCTCCTTTATTCGATCAACCCTTCAGAAATCGAATAGGATAGCTCGCTGAACATCCACTTTCTGAATTACACATGGATATTTACAATGATCCATCTCTAGAATAATGAATGGGACATAAGCATAATCTCAGTAGCATGGAATTTATTTTTATTAATTAATTAATTTTAATTTTATTTTCCCATGATCAGAAAATTCAATTATGATTATAAACAATCATGATGCATGTACCTATCCTAAGTCTTTACCCTGCAAGCAACACCACCGCACATGGTCATTCTATAGACTTAGGGTCCCTTAAGCAGATCACATGGGGCCCTAAAATCATGTTTCCTAGATAGTCTCCCTAGCATACTTTACACCCCAGGTCAACTGTAAATATTTACCTACCAAATCATGAAACCCTCCAAGAGGAAAACTCCAAACTCTATCCTATATCTCAAGAAACATAATTCTGCTATAAATTTGTTATGAACCCCTCACACCAAAGGTACCTATCATAGGATGACAATGAAGGAAGGGAGATAATGATGCATAGTGTTCTTCCTTCAGTAGGCCTTGGATTTGTGAATAGAACCGTGGTTATAAAAATAACTAATATATAAGTCATTAAACCCAAAACATTAATAAGGATTGAGTAATATGATAAATAAACCAACAATAAACTCTATCATATACTGTAAAATTGGAAACCAAAACATCGTACCATGCATGAAAAATGTCTAAAAAATACAAATAAAAGTCTCCAAATAACACCAATATAAATTCTATGGAAACAAATCCCTGTCATCTGTAATTAATAAACTGGCAATTCCTAGATCGGTCTGTGTAATCGTCCTGGAAAATTGAACAAAATTTATATATGTATGAAGAGATAAAATTTTTACTCAGTATTATCATACATGAGGTATATTTTAAAAATGTGAAAAGACCATATTAATTCAATATTAATAAATCTGAATAACTAATAAGAACCTAAAAAGGCCAACAATCCATCCCAACCGAACCATGGCTCACTCAACAAATAACATAAGCAAGTTGTAAAGTAATATTAGGAGAAAATCTCTAAAGGAACCCACATCCACATTCCCACTGAGTTCTCACTCTCATGCCCCAATATCAAATATCATTTTCTCCCATCCCTTTCATTCCATCCCATGACCATAGATCAAACCACCTATGATGTGGGATGGGTTGTAACCCTACCTGCCCAACATTATGTAGGGCCCAACATCTTGTGCCAACATAGATGTCATCATTATCCTCTCTCTTTCCTCCACCACATCATCACACCATCAAATCAACTCCTCATCATTAACCAAGATAATAGTTTATTATAAATGTGGAGGAAATTAAACTCAATCCATCCTCTTACAATAGAAGTCCCCCACCAAAAACCACATCTTCTCATTAATAGGCATCACCACTAGATATTACCTCATCAAGGGTTAGCCTCTTCCACTAATTTCCCCATTTTTTTTTAATAATTATACATAAGGAAGAGAATGGAATTAGGGGAGATCATAAATCTATGACTCACTATCAAGATATTGGGGAAAACACATATGAACATTTGGGTGTTGGTACATGGTACTCATTGCGGGTGGGGTGCGTATAAAAATAACTTGAAAATACAATAATATATATTTACATAGACAACACGCATGTTCAACCTAGTGGTTTCATATCAATACTTCATCACCATCAGCATATGAATGTTATCACATACTATCCTCAACAAGATGAAACTAATCCCCATAATGGCCATACACAACCCACAATTCTTTTTTTCAATTACTAATTAACTAGATTCAGTTTAATAAATTGATTATGTATTTGAGGAAAAGTAATTCTATCCATTACTTTTTTTTAATTATTTTTCAATACATACTCATTCATCATAATTTAGTTAAATATTAACCTACATTTATTGTTTGTTACATTAACATCTAGTGTTCATGATTAATTAATTATTAATCCAATTATGAAAACAATTCCTATCAATTTCTTAAATAATCCTCCATACAAAACATCCATTTTTAACATTAATAGTTCATATTAAATCACTATGAAGCTACTATAAAAATGAACTATGAAGAAACCAAAAATATACCACCAAACCTCCACTTCCACAACACATCCTGTAGATGAACTAGTCACCCCATCATCCAAAAAATACCGAAAAGACAGAGAACCACAATTACTATAATGGAAATATGTGAATCACACCATTATATATTTCCAAGACAAATATATTACTTCAACTCATTTATATGGGTATTTTATATTAAATAATCATCTTTTGTGAGTTTATTTTCAAAACGTTTTATAGGTTCACAAAAATGGTTCATTAGTCACATACACATGATGAAATTTTTATGTGTGGTGACTTCAATAATTAATCATTGTAAGGAATCATAATATACACTAATTAAAAAATTCATATAAAAATAGTTTTAAATGTGGGTATGAGTTATGAACATAAATATCATAAAACCCAAATAAATAAAAATACATTTCCCCTTAAATTAAATTTAATATAGTTAATTTTATTCATTAGTTAATCCATACCATCCACCCAATGAAATGTAAAATCATTCCAATTCAAAAAGTGCACATGAAGATGTAAGAACCTAGAAAAGAAGTTCCCAAACACACTAAACTAAAAAATGTGGGAAAAAGGATGATGTCACCTCTTAGATATCAAGAATTTGAGGGATTTATCAACCTTTAATCTTTTTCAGAGAAGGGGGAATACAATGGTGAGACAAAATAGTACATAAAATGGGACATAAGGTTATAGAAAAAAAAGTGGGAACCAAGATGTTGAATATGACAGGAATCAAAACCTATGATGCTCTGGGTGGATGAATATGACTCTTTAAGGTTCAAGATAGTTCTAGTTCATCTAGACTAAAATAAAAAAAGAAAACAATTTAATAAAATAGGTTTTATACTTTTAATATTATAGACAACATTTTACTAAAGATTGACACGATAAAATTCCTTAATTGATTATCATTTAACCTAGTTCCATTTGAAGCACATAATAATAAATTTTTGAAACCATAGAGTTTATAGTGTTCAATTCATAGATTTAATCCACATAAACCAATTCAAAAAAATTTATTTAGGCTTTAAATTATTTATTTCATTTTAAAAAATATTTACACACCATTCGGGAAAACCATGGAAACAAACATCCTATCATAAACCAGGACACTATAAAAAGTATGAAACTTCATCATATTATAAGGTACTTCCTAAGAAATAATTGACTCATACAATAATTTATCCATTAATATACACCAACATGAGATTAAATAACCATGAAAATGAACCTCTAATATACAAAACATCATTTGAAAACATTTTATTAAAATTAGTATAGTGAATATATCTTAAAACTATCCTTATATTTGATGACTGATCATATTATAGAATTAAGTAAATCAAAATTTTATCAATAAGTACTATCAATATTTTTATATTGATAACACAAGAAATACATAAATAAAATAAATAGTATTAGTGTATTTTTAACTGTAAAGGGATTCACTAAAAACTCAAAATAATCATTTTGACATCAAAGTGTCATATTTAGAATGTAATCCTCTTTTACTCTCTTTTCATAATACATCAACAAAAATTATACCTTTTAAAATGATCTGGCTCCCTTTATCTAGTAAAATAATCCGTCAATCCTTATAAAAGTATACCAGTTCTACATGTTTATCTTATTCAATTTCTAATAATAGATAAAATTCATAAATGTAACATCCACCATCATAAAAAATAGAATTTATTCTCCTTATAGTGAAACACTATATGAAATTAAACCCTTTTATATACAATTATAAATTTAATTTTTTACATCTAAAATATTTCTAAGATATATCCTATATGGTTCCATAGATATTAACAAAATGATGATATTTAATTTTTTTTACTAAACATGATCTCATGAAAATGTGGAAAAATTATAACATCCTTAAGAAAAAATATTAATAAAATATTCATCCAACCTTTGGAAATCCTCCATTGAATCATAATAAACAAAAAACATCAAACTAGATAGCTATGATATTATATGCCCAACTTGTTAAGGATTTAGAGGTATAAGAATATTAAATCTTAATTTATCTTATGTTAAGTTATTACAATTTATTCTCATGACATATTTTTTTCAACCGAGATTCACCACTCATGGGAGATGATAATACTAACATACTATGAATCTTTACTTCCATGGATAAAAATTAGAGAATAAATGGTGTACTGAAAATGGAGTGCCTCTCATGGATATATATCAATATAGATATGATAATATATTAATAAATAATATCACTCTAAATAACCTATAGGAACATATGGGAATATAACACTATTTTATAATACTACATATATCTACCTCTGCATCTATGTCATCCTTGAAACCTTGCACCACCCAATATTCACTTTTATCTAGATACTTGATGGTGACGAATATATAATTGTTGAACTCCTCCATCATCACCCTTTGGAGTATCTTAATTAGAACATGTCTTATTATTTCATGTATGGTCTATGGGGGTAACTAAGGCTGAGGTAGCATCTAAAACCACAATGGTCCATCATATTAATATTATCATAACCTTATTTATCAATCAGATAATGGGTAAATAAAAATAACAATTTTATTGGACTATCACATAGAAAACATATAATATCTATGTTTCCAATATATGGATGATAAATTGTATCTCCATATAAATGAGATACATTTAATTTATGAAGTCTATACGAACACTTAAAAATATACTATAAAAAAATGAGATATATTTTCTTTAAATCTATTAGGTAAAATATTTTGATTAATTACTCATAAAGTGAAAATGTTTTTCATAATTTCATCTCAGTGAATTAAACATTTATTATATCCTCAAAATACATGATCAAGGTAAGGGGGAAATCCTTACATTCTATCACCCAGTAAATTACACTATTAAAATGATGTGCCATTAGCTTCCCTTCTATAAAAAATATATAGGGTGCAATAAAATAGAATTATAGACACAATTATAAATTCCTGTGTACTTTTAATTCCATGCCTTATGGTCAATAACTCTTACTGCTTCTAATATTCTTGGTTTATTGATAAAAATTCATAACCAAATTTAAAAAATAAATATATTCTAATTTTTAAAGACACATCTCAATAACCACATTAATGAATCAATCAATATATAGAAACATCCCATTAAAATAAAATAGAAAAAGTTATCAAATTATTTTCTTATATACGAAACAATTAAAAAATAATATCCACTCCCACTCACCCATGATGCATTCTTCGATCATATACATATTTGATTCACTTTTCCCGGTTCTCCTACTAAAACTCCAATATTTTCAATTTCTAAATCATAGAAGATCCTAGAAATTTCTCTAACGACCTAACATAGGGGATTGAAACAACTCTCCAAATAGAACCATACAAGGAAATTTTGCACCCAATATTTCTATAATCAATATGAAGAAACCCAAATACCAATGATATGGAAATATTTTGATATAAAAAACAAATAAACCCTTTATATCTATTAAATGAAACTTGTAATAAAAAATAATCATTTAATATTATTATAAGATTTAAGAATTTAATAAATATAAATATTATCTATAATGATTACAATTTCATAGTGTATTTGTTTATAGAATATTAGAGTCATATCATAAAATCATTATGTCTCCCTACATCAAGATGGGTTACCCTATCCTATATTACCTTCATGGTTAAAATAACACTCCCATATTTCCAACCAAATTCAATATTTTCTAGTACATACTTAAAATACCATCATTAGACTAACTATGATATCCTATTGTCATAACCCTACACCACAAAAACACCACATGAGTTGGAAACATGATTCAAAGTGACATTAGAGGCACATATCTAATAGGTCACTATGTGGTGAATAACACCATGTATAAAACATCAATTTCTATGAGGAAATAAACATTTTAAAATTAATCATAGAAACTAAATAATAATATTATTTCCCAATATATTAAAATTACATTATGATGTTGAAAATTTTCAGGATATGTTATACACCATCAATAGAATAAAAAACCCATGAAATAAAACCACAATATTCTAATAATTCCTAAAAATTGGATATGGAAAGAAAATAGAAATGTATTCTCCCAAAAATAAATCCAATAACTAAATAATTTTTAAAATTAGGTTTAAAATAACATGAAACACAGTCACACTAATGTGAAAAAATTACTCTTTAACTCATCTCAATGATAGTTCCTCATTTCTTATTGTCTAACAAAATTACAACCCCTCTAAAAATTGATATATATGTATATAGAAAAAAAATATATATACATATATTACACCATCAGTAAAATAATATATCATAAATTATCCTCATAACCCTCACTCCACAACATTTTCACTACAAGTAAGTATTATAATAAACAAACACTATATCCAATAAGGAATGCAATATACTTTCTATAAAAATAGATCATCCTATAAGGGTGAAGTTATCAACCATAAAAATAAACATTGATGGTTATTAATTACAGAATCTAGTATAACAAGAACTTAGGAACATGATCAATACACCTCAAGTAGTGGTCACATACTGAATTGTATATAATACAACAACTTTTACACAAATAATGAAATAAAATTTGATATACAATATCTAACCATTATTTAATTGTTATATCATACCCATTTAGTAATATATGAATACAATTTGAATAATCTATATTTTTTTATCTTTTCTTAATTTCCTATTGAATCTTACATCCAATACACCTATTTGAAATATTATATTATCATAGTGTCCCCGAAATACCACATTTGAATAATTTAATTAAATTACAACATTTAATAAATAACTATACCAACATCCAAAAATTTCAGAGATAATAATTCATAATATTTATTTATTTAGTAAATCAATATAAATTCATAATAATTGATTATCTTAAAAATAATAAATAATATATTTAATTATCTTAACTATTTAATAAATATAATAATATATCCATGAGCATTAAAATATGGTAAATATATAATGAAAATATGACATGAGCTCTATGTCACTTACCTAAATTATCATTTTATGATTAATTTAGTCAAATTAAATATTCCCCCCTCTAGATGATTTCATCTACACAATTAATATTCGGGAAAAAATCCTCTAAAATATATAATTTCTTCATAATTTTAAATTTAAAAAATAATTTTCAAACATTTCTTCCATCAGATTTAATATTTCATTGAGAGGGAATAGATAGAGATCTTAATAGAATAAATGAGGAAATATTAAATTCATTTTACGGATTTCCTAATGAAATGACCTCAAATATTCAATAACCCATCAAAAATAGGCCCACAATTCACCCCATGAAATTATCAATGAAATATCAGTTATTTATTATTTATTCATTATATTATATAGGGGTTGTAAAATTCCTAATTACAAATTCACTATACTTAACATCATGGGTACTCTTATTATCCCATATTTAATTAAACATTGCATCTAACTATACATTAATATCAATTAAAAATTCCCCAAAATGTATGGTTTTATTATTATTAATTAACCATCCCAATAATTGTGTATTCAATGAAACCTATAAATATATAGAATGTGTGGTTTTTGATTTTTATATACAATAAATCGTATATCCAATTTATTTCTAAAACCTAGTCCAATATAATATATAATTCATATCGTTACAAACCATATAATGAAGGTAAAATTCAAATTCTATACCCCACCATACACTCAAATTTAACTTTTTGTATCATATAAATTTTTACATGACACTCAGAAATTGAATTATTGAAATTTCACATAAAATTTACATGTTATTGAATAGAATCTCTATATATCTACATAACAACTAGAATATGAAGATATTCTAAAAATCTATATACCATGTTTTATAAGGATTCATTTAATTCATAATTAGTTGAAAATAATTTATTATATAAAATTGTAAAAATACACATTTTCATGAATTTTAGCTTTTGAAGATTGTTACATTATTGATAATATCAATTTTTTATTTATTGTAACAATTCACCCATATTTTTTATTGAAATACATAAAAAACATTTTGAACCAAATATAAAATATATATATCCATGATTTATAATTTTCTTTAATTATGAAAAGGCCTATATTTATTTTATATGTGGTCAAGAGAGGATGTCATCAATAACTACCTCACCTATCTATCATATAGATCCACGATTACTTTTTCAGTCTTAGGTTATCTTGACTGTATCATCAAATCATAAGTGAATAAGAAATCACCTTTATTTTATCTTGTTTTAATTAATTCTCAATGGTTGGTGGATATTCCTTCCACCTCCACTACAAATTTTTATATCAAGGGATAACAATTAATTTCATTGAAAGATCATATTTTTTTTATTTTTTTTTCCTAAATTATATTTCCTAGAAATTTTTTTTTCTATATCATCAAATAATTTAGAAAACAATTAATTTAAATATTAATAAAAATTGAAAAATTATTTATTTTATAACTGCAAAGTATGACAACATAAAATAAATTAACATTAAAAAACATCAATAAAAATGTTTTGAACATAATTATGAATATTTAGTGAGGATAATAATCAAAGGTAAATAAAATTCCTATAAACATGTTGTATTATCCCTTATGGTTTTCGATTTGTATCATACCTCCCGGTATAACTATAAATTGGCTAATAAAAATTAGAAATAATATAATCATTTTAAGGATAAAATATTATAATGGTGTAATTAATTTTGTATGGTTTTATTTTTAGAATATAAAAGTGTAATTTAATTGATGTATGTTTAGTGGATATATTACCATCAGATATAATATTATTATATATATAGTTCTTTTTGTGTGTGTATATTTGACAGGTATACTATGTTTGAAATAGTTGGAATATAATCCTTAATTATAGGTGTTTGATTTATTAAAAAATACATATTTTATATATTATTACCATATTAAAAAATAATTATAGAATAAAATAAACATATATAAATTCATTTAGAAACAAAAAATTTATTCTAAATAAGTAAATAAATATTTATTTATTAATTATTTTTATGTTAAAAAATAAATGTCACATGTTTAATTACCGATATTTATAATTTTTTTGTTTATATATATATATATATATGTTAATTATAATTCATGAAATGATAAGTCACTAGAAATAAATTATAACAATATCATTTAATGTTTTAAAAGATATTTTAAATGGAACCTTACTCCATAATTTTTAAGATACATCAATAATTAGATTATCTTGTCTTATTATTCCCTAAAAACAACAAATTAAATTCCATTTCTGTTTTATAAATCCTTATAATAAAGGGGATATTCTACATTATGTAAATAGGATGTGATTTTAGGAGGAATCTTGATGTTCGTCTATATATGAAATTATTCCCTCTCATTCCAAATATTTTCTCTTCAAGTGAGCAAAAATTTCACTGGATTTTTTTAGGTTTTTCTTGTTAATAAGGATGTTAATGGAAGTTATTTAAAGGATAAACATTATTTATCATTTAATAATACATTATATGAAGAGTATGATGTTTTAAAAGTTTTTATAGAATTTAGTAAGGTAATTTGGATGTTCTACTATTTTTGAAGAAAACCTATCCTAGGAATTATACAAGTTTTTCATAAAGTGGAAGCCTAAATGTTTTTGATGTGGAATTTTTTGAGGTTGATAGGAAATTGAAATAATAAAAGTGAAAACTCTCACTATAATATAAAATAATAACTAATTTGAAAATTCCCATAAATATACGTATCTCTAATCAATATGTAGTGGCCACTCTGAGAAGCTAGTATGAAAAATGGTAAAATCCCAAGTATGTAAAAGTAACATTTTTATATGGTAAATTAATATCCTCAGTATTTTATAAAAATTTTAATGTTTTAAAGGACATTTTTATATTTAATGTTTATATATTTGTAATATGATATCCATTTATATTATATATTGGTGATATGTAATCATTATTTCCTTTACTACATGAGGTGAAGAGTCAGTACTGGAATATATAAGAGAAACTAGGATAGAGGGAATGTCACATACCGACCTTGGATAATTCTTTATTTTATTCTTTTCTTCATATTTTATCCATGGGTCGATTTCCCAGCTTAAAATTTTGGTTTTTTTATGTTCTGGGTGAATTTTGGCCTTGGCACAGGCAGCACACAGTTTGTAGAAACAATGCGGACCAACCTAGGTTACCATACGATAGGTGTGGGCTTTGGGATAGAAGCTAATTCACTGCTTGAGAACATTATGTCAAACCATGCAGGTTGGCTGTGTGGTAAATCACCTCTTGGGCAGTAGCTACCACACAGTTGGCTCACAGTTTGGTAAACCACACGGCCAAACCATGAAAGTTTCCAAGTTCATTAAAAAGTGGAAATTACCTTTTTACCCATTCATTTATTAACCCTAAATAGGGTTTCCCACTCCACCTATAACCTAAGCACATTAGGGGTACCTTGGAGACCCTCCTCTGTTGATTTCCATCATCCGTGGGTGCTCCTCCTTCGAATCTAAGGGGTGTGTGGACTGATCATTGGGATGTTTTCAATCTTTTTCCAGGAGTTCTGTCACAACCACACTCTATTGAGGTACATGTTTCCATTATTTTATTTTTCAACACATTCCATTCAATTTTTTTCTTTAATAAATAATTTCTATAATTTTTTTCAGGATTTCAATGTGTTGGTTTAATTAATCATGATTATTTCATGTCATTAGAATTTGGAAAAAATGGTTTTCAAAGGGTTTTTTTCATTATACCTGTGAATATATGCACATAATGTGTTCGATGAAATATTGATTTTACCTTTTATTTAAATAGTTGGTTTAAAGTTATGTTTGGATTTTTGAACATGTTTATGTTTTATTTTAATTGTGATTTAATCCCTATTTGTGGATTTCAATGATTTTATGGTTTTCCACTTGTGTCTGTGGCTTGGGTGATGATCATAATAGCTTGTGAGGTTTCTTTAAAATAATTATTGGTAACTTTATAAATATTTATGGTGTTCTATTTGAGGAGGGAATATAAATGTGTGCATCTGGTGAAAACATGGATGGGCCAAAAAATGATAATAGTCTTGGATGAATTTTCTCAACTTAAGAACTGTATTTGAAAACATTTATCACACCGTCCTCATTAATTCCTTATACAAAATCATAATGCATTTCTAATGGTTCCAAAATTTTGAAATGACGTGAAATTGGTTTCGATATTGAATTTAAAGTCATGGCCCATATGGAACCTTGAGAAATGGTTGGTTTCAAAAGGTAGATAAATCCCATTTGGAATCTTTATGTGTATTCTACATTTTCATCATGGTTATGAATGAGATAAGAAATTGAATTTAATTTGAAAGGTGAAGGAATGTTTGAAATTTTACATTTAAAACTGGGGTTTTTTATTGATTTTATAAAATAATATTGAAGTGGTTTTGTAAATGTATTTTGTTTTAGAAGTGTATAGCCAGTTTAGGACTTGAGATGCATTGGGTGTTTTGTTTTAAAACATGTATGATGTGATTCTAGAAGTAATTTTAATGTAATTTGTGGAATAATTTGAAATCTTTTATGATGCAACGGTCCAATTTATGCTTTTGAATCATGTGATATATGATCGGAACCTCTATTATGGATTTCCCCTTGGGGGATATTTTATAGGAGGAGTTAGTGATTGCGGTAGGTAAGTCCAGTGATTGCAGTTAAGGTGAGTCATACAAGTGATGGACTCCGAATTACACAATATACTATTACCATGGGTTTCTTGGGTGTAATTTAGAATGTTGAGGGATGGTTTCTTATCAACTCCAATTAGATGGGTTGGTACCCCCCTTGACTTAACAGGTCTTGGTGGGACATGCCACTGGATCAGTCTGTTTATTACGACTATTTGGTTATAGACTATAGAGATGTACCATATGCCGATAGGTAAGTCCGAACCGAGTACGTCCATATATCACTCTAGGTATGTTTAGGATCTCAAATAGTTTAACATCTATATTTTCATGTTTACATTCAGTTTCACATGACTTTCTATTTATACTACTATTTTTTTATTTTTAGAATATACTGATCATTCTTTTTATAAATTTTGGTTTGGGTTTTGGTTTAAAAATATAAAATGATTTTGAAAAGGGAGATGTGGTGTGTGAGTTTTTTTAAAAATTAAATTATTGTTGTTTATAAAAATGAGAAAAACCAATTTTAATATATGTATTTTTAAACTAGTATTAATGGACTATTTTTGGAAAAAGAAATGTTTTGATTCCTTTGTGGTTTCTACTAAGCTATCAAGCTCACACCTTACTTGTACTATTTATTCTCTGCAGGCCTAAGTTATTTTGTAGGTTAAGGTTCTTGTTTTGAGTGATCGTGTTGGAGTAGTTTGGTTTTGTAGTTGGAGGTGTCTGAGTGGTCCCATGGAGATTCTATTGGTGTAGCTAGTTTTAGTTTGTATTTAGTTTTTAATTTTTTCTTCATTTAAATTTGAATCTGGATCATTTTATTTATTTATTATGACCAGTTTTTGGTTATGTCTGCATGTTCTGTTGTTTAGTTTTTTATTTGATCCTAATTTATTAGAATGAAACCATGAAACCTAGACTGTATTTGATACTTGACATTCGTTTCCTTGCTGTGGGGATTGGGAACGTCCTTCGGGCCATACCATAGTCCGAGTTGGGAGTTGGATTGGATGGAACTTTGGTCTGGTTCATGGAAAAATGATATAAGAGCATCAATTTAATATTTGTTGTGTCAGGTAAATCATGAACTCTTTATCGTTCTGATCCTCAAGTTACTAGGGGTAGTCTAGGATTTGAGTCTTGTATTTGTTTTGGATTCAGGGACGACAATGTAGGTGATCTGGTGTCATGTCATGATCTTACATAAAGCAGTGACCAATGTGGAGTCTAAGTACATGGTTGAAGATCCACATTATTGTTGATGATTATTTGGGAATTACCCACTACCATGTTATCAGGTTAAGAATGACTACTGGTTCCTCATTTAGATAGTTTGGTATGAGTTATTTATTGTCTCAGTTTCAGTTGATGTGAGTAAGCTTTTAAAATGAAAATAGGTTTTTATATAGAAATTATTTCATACAAATTTTTTTGTATTGGAAAAATCAGTTTTAAAGAAAAATGTTTTGGATTGAAAATTTGGTAAGTTCTTGGGTTATGATAATGAAATGGTAAGTGTGACCCTTGGTATTCTTTATGGACGTTCACATATGTGTGGGTATGTATTGAAATTTCATGTTGGAAAATATTTATGGATGACTCATGTGGAAATATAATGGAACATATGTGATGGTTCATAGGATTCCATGGGTGAGTATTTTAGATAACAAGTATGTCTTGGTTTTTCTAAATTAGATTTTATTAGAATGTGGGTTTCATTTTGTGAAACATGGATTTTTTGTTCAGATAGTGACCATGGAAGGAGTAATTTTTGAAATTTAAATGAAAATGGTTGTCTTTTAAAAGACTATTTTTTTTTGGATTTTTATGTGTTTGGATGTTAAGCTGGTTGTTTGGGCGGAGATGGTTTTTGGTTTTGATTTTGTGGGATGTTGATTTTCAGATTTGTGTTTTCATATTTTTCAGAATATGCCACACAAAAAGGTCCCCAAAGTTTCTAGCAAGTCATGCCAAGATCTAGGTTCTTCTTGGTTGTTTCCCATATTTCATGGTGATCTATGTCTGTTAGAAGCAATGGAGAGGATTGAGGAAAGTTGAGTGTTTCTTTATATTGTTGAAAACTATTGAAGCTCTTAGGGTTCGTGTTGTTATGGGTTTATGTGAGGGTTTACCTTTAGATGAATGCGGGATGTTTTCCACACCATTTATACAAGCTTGGATGACATGGTAAGTGTTTAAGTCGGTGTTCATTCGATAGTTTATTTCTAGGGATGTGAAGATGAAAAAAGAAGAGCTCATGAGTATCCAACAAGGCCAACGGATAGTGAAGACCTATATTGACAGATTTAGGGAGGTAGTTTCCTTTTCTATGGATATGTTGTTGTAGTATCTATTTGTGTTCTCTATTTTCATAGGGGTTATTCATCTATAGAAAAAAGAGAAATTCATCTCCACTAAGGACGTTCAGTTTGAGAAGATGGTGAATGAGGCATTTCTAGCCGAGTTGATTTCCAAAGAATACGCAGTTGGAAATCCTATGTCTCTTTTTTCTCAGGATGGTTCCCCATCTGGAAATGAGTGCATTCCATTGGAACCTATCTTTGAGGAGTTCCCTTTATTGGTTTTTTCCTCAAATTCATCATACCATTCTCTTGTGTGCCACCAGTGTGGTCGATTCAGGCATTCGAATCCATCTTGTTTCAATACTCCAAAGACATTCCATTATTGTAGCTATATGGGTCACGTAGATAAAATTTTGTAGGCTTTTTTTCTCAAAGAAGAATCCTTAATTATAATATTTCAGTTACTGACATTGAGGATTGAGATTATCTAGGCATCATGGTTCTAGCCATAGGCCTTGGAATGAATCTCACACATAGTTAGAAACTACAAGGGGTGGGTGGGAAACCTTAGCCCAATTTTTTTCTCTAGTATTGGGTTGGATACATTTCAGGTCCCTTGTTATAATGGTTTTATTTTATTTTCATATTATTTTTTTTGTAAGATGATTGATGGTTTTTTATCTGAATGTGGCTCTCTGAATTTTTTATTTTTCTTTGAGTGTGTCTGACCTTCATGTAGGATGGTTTCAGTTTTGAATTTAAGTCATGTTTATTTTGGGTTTCCATAAACTTCTTTTTATGGGTTTCTATTGTGTTGGAGAATTGGGATTGCATGGGATACTTTTGGTTCTTGTGGGGAGTTCCCTCATCTCTGACCATAGTGATGGTGTTGCTTTTGTTGATGTTGACAAGTTTGTGTTAGCTCATGTTGTGAGTTCATGGTTTTCATTGATATGTTAGTTGATATCGTATAGTGGGGAGAACCCTATAATATTCTCCCCTTATTTTTGTTTTGTGGTTTCTTCCTAATCGGTTAGGTGTGACTTGTGGAGAAAAAGGTCACCCCTAGGTTCGTGTTTCCATTGAATTTTGATCGGGCATGTGTTCCAGTTTTGGTTATCTTTTGGATGGGTGACTTTATGGGGGAATAAAGTGTTTATGGTGGGGAGAATTGTCACACCCCAACCATGAATACTTATTTATTTTATTATATTCTTGATCTTGGATCCTTGGGTTGAGGTTTGGGTTGAGTTTCCGGCATAAAATTTTGAGTTTTTTAGTTTTGGGTGAAATTTGGCCTATGCACAGGAAATATAGCGTTAGTAGAAACCATGCGGCCTAGCCCAGGAAATCGTACAGTAGGTGTGGAATTTGGGACAGAATCCACCATAGAGTTTGATCATAGTTATTCAAACCACGTGGGTTGGTCATGCTGTCAATTTCATCTTGGGTAGTAGCTACCACAAGGTTGGTGCAATATTTTGTAAACTGTGTGGATAAACCATGCAAGATACCCAATTCATTAAAAATAGGAAATTACCTCTTTCCCCTTTGTGTTTTTAACCATAAATCTAGTTTCATCCCTATCCTCTGACCTAGGAACCCCATGGTGACCTTGGAGACCCTTCTACCTTAATCCCAATCATATGTGGATTCTCCTCCTTTGAATCTAAGGGGTGTGTAGATTGATCTTTGTTCTATTTTATTCTTTCTCCAAGTGTTCTGTCTCATTAACACTCCATTGAGGTAGGTGTTTCCATTATTTTTACTTTACAGTGAATTCCAGTCAATGATTGGGTTTTCCAAATAATTTCTAGCAATGTTTCACATGTTTTAAATGTGTTTGATTAATTTATTACAATTCTATCATTTTGGTAGAATTTAGGAAAAATGGGTTTCAAAAGGATTATTTCATTATGCTTATAAATAGATGCACATAATGTCTTTGATTAAATGTCACTTGTTCCATTTTAGGGAAATTCGGGGTTTGAATGTATGTTTGGATTTGGGAACATGATGTTGTTTTCTTTTAATTGTGATGTGATCCATATGATTAGATTTTAGTGATTTTATGACTTGGTACTTATGTGTGTGGCGTGTGTGTTGATGGTAAGAGATTATATGGTTTCCTTAAAATGGGATTTGGTAACTTCATGAATATTTTTGGGTTCCCATTTTATGTGGGAACACACATGTGTTCACCTGGTTCACACATAGATGATCCAACAAATAATAAGGGTCTTGGATAAATTTTCTCAACTTAAAAATTGTATTTCAAAACAACTTATCCTCCATCCCTTTTTATTTCCTTATTAAAACTCTTAATTATTTGATAATGGTTCCAAGATCTCTAAATGACATGAAAGTAGTTTCAAAATTGAATTTGAAGTTATGGATCAAATGAAACCTTGAGAATGTTGGAGTTGGTGGCCTAGAACCAACTACTTTTTAATTTATTCATTAATAAAAGCCTTATCACATCTTGATTGTTCTTCTGTGTGAAAATGCATGTGATAATGTCCTGAGGACAGTTTTTGCATTAAAGGGTCATAGCGGATCCCGGCAATGATGAGAACCTGGAATTTCCATAACACTATTCTTGAAAATATGTTATATGACCGGATGATGTTATTTGGGGGACACAAATAATATAGGCCTTTTGGGGCGAGGACTCATATAACATTGAGGCACCTTCTCATGGTGTGTGTCGTTGGTAATATCTAGGAGGATATTATGAGAACGAGACCCGCCAATAGGAAATCCACATTTCATAGTGTCACTGGATGTTCCTATCTGTGGACGTGTGTATTGGTCCTTAGACTTTAAGATTATTATTAATGGGTATTACAACTCGCGCACTGAGATGTATTGACGAAATCCATGGAGACACACTATTCACAGCAAGGTAGGATACGCTGGATGCGTCATGAGAAATACTTAATTGATAGATAATGCAAGAAAGGATTTGTCCCTTCTGTTCCACAATGGATATAGATATCTCATGCCCTTTGATGGAATTGATATAGCCTAAATAAATCAATGGCCATGGTAAGGTAAGGGCAGGTTGAATTCCATAAATCAAAGAAAGAATAATTGAGCACAAGGGTTGATGGCACTAGCATGCAACCCACTTGATTAGAGATATCAATAAAAAGGGATTATACACGGTCAACATTTTTAGGAGGTGATACATCATTACGGCGTTAACGTCTTTCACTATGGGTGCCTTGGCATGTTGCTAGACACTGACCTTGGACATTAGGCAGACTTCGCCTAATTCCACTGAGAAAGGGGCCTAGAGGTTCACAAAATAAGTGTGTCGATGTATCTCAGTTAAATATTAATTTATCAAGTTAAATAACAATTATTCCCATAATTTGGTTTAATAATTATTTTAGGATGCCTGATTGCATTTATTTTGGCACTAGTTATTCGAGAGAATATATTATGGGAGAAATAATATGTTTATTAGCAAGTAATGCAGTTACACTTATTTAAGAAATAAATAGCCATTACTCAAGGTATAAAAAATGTAGAGGAGGAGATAAAGAATAATGGAAAATAAAATTACATGCTGTGTATATTAAAAATACACACCGTGTAGTTTTGTGGAAAATAAGTACACGCCGTGTATTAATGATTACACGCCATGTAGTTTTCCAGTCAGGATTTTGAGGATATAATATTGTTTTATTAAATGATATTAATTATAATCAGCATGGGCACATGTCAAGGAATTAATAATTTGACATGGGGGTTTCAATAAGAGTTAATGAAATAAATAAAACACCTAACACGTTTATTTATTATCATAACTCTATAACCTCAAACCCGATTATAAATATCCTCACAACCCCAAAATTTTTCCAATCAATCATTGGGAACATCAATTCTGGAGAATTCATTCAAGGTCGAAAGAACTACTTCCTCCATGAATGATCTCAAGACTGAGAGAGATCCTCCTCCATTGGATCAAGGCGATGGAAGGCGGACATCACAAGCGAAGGTTCTTCTGCACTAGTACCTGAAGATCCCTTCGACGACGTCCAGATATACGTGGAATACGTGTTGATCACCGCTAGAGGAATCCTACACTTGGATTCTACGACGCAACGACGGATCACAGAATCGTGACCGGAGACATCAATGAAGGAATAATTCCACCAAGGTAATTCTTGTGAATTAATTAAATTAATTATAACCAACATATGATGATCCTATCTTTATGGCTCCAGGATTACATCTTTTGTTTTTCATTCTTCATTCTATTCTGAAGATCCGGCGTTTTATATCGTGACGGATCTCGGTTTGAACGTTGTTTAACACTAAAATTAAAGTCAGGCAAACCCACCAATGCACTTCCGCTATGCCCAGAACCTACAAGTGGTATCAGAGGGGTCATATCGTTGATTATAATTATTTAGTTTTTCATTGCTGATCTACGCATTAAATAATTTAGTTGATTCCATTCATGTTAATTGTTCTTTAAATCTAAATATTGAGAACTGTTCCTCCTCTATCATTTCTCGTTCACCATACAAAAATGAACTTTTCTATTTTTTATTAGAATAAAATAGAGGATCTCATCCGGAGGAGCCAAACGTTCTTGGCCGTACAACACAAGAATACAGGGCGTGTATTCCGAAGTACACTTTGTGTAGTCCTAGTTCATGAATTGGACTGGTCTGCCAAATCAGGCTGTGTATTGATCTTATCTAAGTCATTTATGACACCGCGTGTTTACCAAGAACACGTGGAACACGGTTTTCGGATTACACGTTGTGTGGTCCAAAAGAACATGGCGTGTAGTCCCTTCGGGTTAGGGTTGAACCGAGTACCCCGTACAAAGCTTTCCCGGCTGGAAACCGTTTACCGCATAAACTAAACGACATGTGTCCCATTGTGCATGTCGTGTACTCTGAAAATTTCCGAATTACATTAACACTCCATGTCACTAGGTGTGTAATTAGGATGGACGATGAAGAAAAGTACGCACTGTGTAGTCAGAACTACACGCCGTGTACTCACCCAAATTACGCAGATTTATTAAAATTTATTATTATATTTTACAAACCCTTGAGACGTGTACCATAGTGCATGAATAAATCCGAGGCACAACACGTGATAGGTGTTTTATATAGATGTGTATAATTTAACATCTACATAATAAATGGGAATTCACCGGGTTTTCTCCAAGGTACAAGTTATGTAAAAGGATAATTTTAAATGAATTTATTTGTTTAAAATTATGATGGATGATAATCTCAAGGAAATTCAGAAAAGGATTTAAGATAAAAGGTTTAATTAATTAAATATAATTAATTTATTCGAGCGTGATTTGTCTTAAGCAACAACGATTAAATAATTGAATTCTATTTTTATTTATGCGTAAATATCGTTGCATGTATGGATGATCATGAGCTAGACCAAGACCTTTGTATGTGAGTGGTTTCTTTTAATTTATTTATTTAAATTTGTTGTCCTACGAGCCTTCTCCTCATTAATATGTTGGGCATGCGCACCCAAGGATTAATTTATGTAAAAACCCCTTTTACCCCTCACCTTCTTGTGAGATAAATGTATATGTAATGGATAGAGCTCCCAAGCTAGTGGAGGAGGCTCAAGTCAGAAGAAAAGGTGAAACCAATCCAAGGAGATACAATGGTAGACAGGTGGAAAGCTGTAAACACGAACCCGAAAGGTTTAAGGTTTTTCTCCCTTGGGTCTTGGGTTAGTTTATCAAACTCTAGATAAACTAGCCAATAGAAAATATCATGATCATACCATTTATTTTTTTCTATTAGTTGCATGGTTTATTTATTGTCGGTGTGTTGTCACGATCACATAATTAATTAATTAAACAAGCATTCAAGATGGAACTAAAATAAAAATTGGCTTATGTGTAAATATTATCTTAGACATGGTTAATCACTTAATTATATCCCAGTTAATATTTACAATCATGTAATCAAAAATATTAAAATGGAAATTTATGTATAAGGATAAAATCTCTCAAAAGAAATATTAAGTCGGTATAACCTTCCATAATCTTGGTTAGAATCGAACCATAGTTAAAAGTTCTTGACCAAACCTAGTTGGGGTACTTTCAATTATTGGGGAATTCTAATTCAACATTTTGGGTTGACTTGAATTTTTTCGCATCAAGGGTTGACTGCCACAGCGGGACTTGGTGTGACCAAGAGGCAAAGGTTGTGGAAATCAAAAATAAAAGGATTTCAGGATTGGGGAGTCCACTCAACGGATCAAGGAGATGCGAGTTAATTTAGTTGGCATTTGGAATTACTACCTAAAACCCTTCATGTTTCTTGACCAACCCTAGTTGGGGTAATGTGAAAGGCAATATAGATCCTTGCCACTAGAATATTCAGACAACAGAATATTCAGGAAACAGAATATTCCAAAGTCAATGGTGAGGGCTATTGGATTTCAATAAAATAGTGGGAGACTAATAAGTATTAATTTATTTATTTGTCTCAGTTTTATAATAAAGTACTAAAACTTTTCTCATCTTAATTTTTAGAAACAGAATGAATATTAATTCAAACATATCATTGAGAACCATAATCGGGAAGGAAAACCTTCTCACCGACACCAATTTCCCAGAGTGAAAGAGGCATTTACGCGTCATCCTTCGCCAAGAAATGAAATTGTATGCGCTGGAAGAGCCTATTCCAGTTGTTCCTAGGAAATAGGCTAGTGATGAGGAATTATCTCTCTATATGAAACACATGGATGATGCCACAGATGTCCAGTTTTTCATGCTATCGGCAATGTCCAATGAGCTCTTGAAGAAACATGAAAATTTGGATGGGTATAGCATGATGTCTCACCTTAAGGATCTCTACCAAGAGAATGCGATACAAGAGAGATGTGAGATCTCCAATGATTTTTTTAAAACTATTCTTGGAGAGTCTGCGCCAGCTGGACCTCATGTAGTCAAGCCTATTGGCTACATTGAATACTTGGAAATATTTGGGATTAAATTCCCGGATGAGTTGCGTACAGATCTCATCCTATCATCACTTCCCAAGACCTTCTCTAGATTTATTGTCAATTATAACCTGAGCGACCATGAGAAGAGTCTATTGGAGATTTGGACCTTGATTCTCCAGGTAGACAAGGCCATTGGGCATGAAAAACCCATAGTCCCTATGGTGATCAAGAAAAGGAAGGACAAGGAAAAGGGGCCAAAGACTTATAAACGGTCTGAAGCCCCCGAGCACTGTCCCACTAAGAAGGGGAAGATCCAGAGCTAGGGAAAGGATTGGGAGGAAGTGTGTTTTTCATGTGGAAAGCAAGGCCACTAGAAGAGGAACTGCACCCAGAAGAATGGGGACACTAAAGGTGCATTCGTTATCGAGTGTAATATTTCTATTTCTACACATTGGGTATTAGATACAGCTTGTGGGGATCACATATTTATTCAAATACAGGAACCAATTAGATTTATAAATATTTCAAGAGGAGAGGTAGATCTTTGAGCTACCAATAACAGATGGATGGCTGCGTTGGCTATTGGCTATTACCACCTCTCATAGACGACTGGGATGATTTTGGTTTTACGAAACTATTATTATGTTCCCAGTGTAACCAAGAACATAATTTCTGTATCTTGTTTGGATATGGATGGATTTGTTTTCAAGTTTGGAAATAAGGGTTGCCTCATTTATAAGAACAACGTATGTTATGGTATGGAACATTTAAATAATGTTTTTATGTATTAAATTATGAAAACCAAGTGTTGTGAATCAATAACGAAACAAAATCACATGACTCATACATAACCCAGTTGCGGCATCACCATCTCGGTCATGTGAATGAGAAGTGCTTGACAAAGCTCTGCCAAGAAGGCTATTTAGACTCTACCGAGCTAAAACCACATGATAGATGTCATGCTTGTTTACAAGGAAAAATGACCAAGCCTCCTTTTGGTGGATAAGTGAAAGGTCCACAGAGCTTCTAGGATTGGTACACACGAATGTGTGTGGACCATTTCCAGTAGAAGCTAGAGGTGGATATTCTTACTTCATTACTTTTACAAATTATTTGAGTAGATATGGCTATGTCTACATAATGAGGTATACATCAGAGGCCTTAGCGAAATTTAAGGAATTCAAGAATGAAGTAGAGAATGAGCCTAGTAAGAAGATAAAGAAGCTTCAATCAGATCATGGTGGAGAATATCTAAACCATGTGTTCATCGATATTCTACAAGAGTATGGGATTCTATCTCATCTTACTCCTCCATATTCACCACAGTGGAATGGTGTCAGTGAAAGGAGGAACCATAACTTGTTGGACATGGTGAGGTCGATGATGAGTCAAGAGGAGCTTGCATTATCTTTTTGGGGATATGCATTAAAAACTGTAGCATACACGTTAAACCTATTACCAACTAAGGCGGAAAATGGAATTCCATCCGAGTTATGGAATGAAAGTAAACCCACATTGTCGCACAAATGTGTATGGGGATGAAAGGTGTTTGTTAAAGACTCATAAAGAAACAAACTATCACCCCAGGGCATGAGGTGTATCTTTATAGGATATCCTAAGGAAATGAAAGGATATTATCTATATAACCCTTCAGACAAGAAAGCGAATGTCTCTAGACAAGCCATATTTCTTGAGAGGGAGAATATCCTCAAGAAGTTTTGTGGGAGAAATATTGACTTTTTCAAAGTTGATGCTCAAGATACATAGGAGTTGGTACAGGAACAAGTTCCTCAGGTCCCTGTGGTAGAGGTACCAGAAACCCAAGTACTGCGTAAGAGCTCAAGAGAGGTAAGGGAAACTGAGAGATCTGGTTTCCCTATCACCAAGGATGGTGAATAATTATTATTGGACAATGATGAACCTCTCTCTTACAAGGAAGCAGTATAAAGCTCAGAAGCATCAAGATGGCTAGAAGCTATGAATTCTGAGATGGATTCCATGTATCAGAACCATTTTTGGGTTTTGGTCGATGATCCAGTTGATGTAATGCTTGTTGGATACAAATGGGTATTCAAGAGAAAGATGGACATGTAAGGTCATGTTAGCACCTATAAAGCAAGGCTAGTGGCTAAAGGATTCAGACAATTTCAAGGAATTGACTATGATGAAACTTTCTCGCTAGTTTCCATGTTTAAATCCATATGAATCATACTAGCCATAACAGCTTACCATGACTACGAGATTTGGAAAATTGATGTCAAAACATCATTCCTTAATGGGAACCATCAGAAAGAAGACTATATGACACAACCATAAGGGTTTGTGACACCATGTGAAGCCAAACGAGTTAGAAAGTTGCAAAAATCCATTTATGTATTAAAGAAAGCATCCAGGTCATGGACCATTTGATTCGATGAAGCCATAATTTAATTTGGGTTCATTAAAAATGAATGCGAGCCATTTGTTTATAAGTGGTTTAATGGGAATTTGGTTGTTATCCTAGTAGTATATGTTGATGATATATTGTTTATTGGAAATGGCATACCAACCTTATAGTCAGTTAAGGACTTGTTGAACAAGTGTTTCTCTAAGAAGGACTTGGGTGAAGCAGCCTACATTCTAGGGATCAAGATCATTCGTGATAGATCAAGAGGCTACTTGGACTATGTCAGAGTACATACATTGACTAGATACTAAAGAAATTTAGTATGGAACAATCCAAGAGGGGATTGGTTTTAGTGTCACATGGCCTACATCTTTCTAAGAAAATGTGTCCTCAGACACAATAAGAGAAAGATAGAATGAGTAAGATCCCATACGCTTCAACTATAGGATCCATCATGTATTCCATGTTATGTACTAGGCTTGATATTACCTATGCACTGAGCATGGTAGGAAGATATCAAGCATATCCGGGAGAGCAAAATTGGACTACTTTTAAGACTATCTTTAAGTATCATAGAAGAACTAAGGATATGTTCCTGGTGTATGGAGGAGACGAGGAGCTTGTCATTAGAGTGTATGTTGATGATGGTTTTCGGACATATCAGAATGATCTGAACTCACAATCTGGGGATGTTTTCTGTCTCAATGGAGGAGCTGTGAGCTAGAAGAGTTCAAAGAATCTAGGTGTCACCAATTCTACAGCGGAGTCCTAATATGTAGTGGCTTATGATGCAGCCAAGGAAGCCGTCTAGATTCAGAACTTTGTCCAGGATCTTGATGTAGTTCCTAATAGTAAAGATCCCATTACATTGTATTGTGATAATACTGTAGTGGTGGCTCTTGAAAAATAACCAAGGTCAAATCAACAGACAAAGAACATACTCCGAAATTATCACCTCTTGAGGGATTTCTGTTAAAGGGGTGAAGTTTCAATGAGAAGAGTGTTCACAAAAGAGAACATGGTAGACCCCATGACTAAAGTCTTATCTTATCAGAAGCATGAATATCATGTGAGAGATAGCGGGTTAAATGTTGTTAGTAATTGGATCTAGTCCAAGTGGGAGTTTGTTGGAGTTTGTGGCCTAGAACCAACTACTTTGTACTTTATTCATTAATAAAAGCCTTATCACATCTTGATTGTTCTTCTGCATGACAATGCATGTGATAATATACTAAGGATAGTTGTTTCATTAAAGGGTCATAGAGGATCCCTACTATGATGAGAACCCAGAAGTGCCATAACACTGTACTTGAAAATATTTTCTATGACCGGATGATGTTATTTGAGGGACACAAATAATATAGTCCATTAGGGGTGAGGAGTCATAAAACATTGAGGCACCTTCTCATGGTGTGCGCCCTTGGTAATATCCAGGAGGATATTATGAGAACGAGACCTGCCAGTAAAAAATCCACATTTCATAGTGTCAGTGGATGTTCCTATCTACAGACATGTGTATTGGTTGTTATAATTTAAGTTTATTATTAATGGGTATTACAACTCACGCACTTAGATGTATTGATGAAAACTGTGACGACACACTGTTTGCAGTGAGGTAGGATACATTGGGTGCGTCACGAGTAATACTTCATTGATAGATAATGAGAGAAACGATTTGTCCCTTCCGTTCCACAACAGATGTATATATCTCAGGCCCTTTGATGGAATTGATATAGCCTCAATAAATTCATGTCCATGGTAAGGTATGGGCAGGTTCAATTCTGAAAAGTCAAAGAATGAATAATCGAGAACATGGGTTGATGGCACTAGCATGCAACCTGCTTGATTAGAGATATCGAGAAAAATGGATTATATTACATGGTAAACAGTCGTAGGAGGTGATACGTCATTTTGATGTTAACTACTTTATCTATGGGTGCCTTGGTGTGTTTCTAGACATTAACCTTGGACTTTAGGCAGACTTCACCTAATGCCACTGAGAAAGGGGCCTATAGGGTCACACACTAAGTGTGTCCATGTATCTCAGTTAAATATTAATTTAACATGTTAAATAAAGATTATTCTCGATTGTGGTTTAATAATTATATAAGGATTCCTGATTGCAATTATTTCGACACTAGTTATTCGAGAGAATATATTGTGGGTGAAATAGTATGTTTATTAGCGAGTAATGCAGTTACATTTATTTAAGAAATAAATAGACATTACTTAAGGTCTAATAAATGTGGTGGAGGATATAAATAAAAATGGAAAATAAAAGTACACACCGTGTATATTAAATATACACACTGTGTAGTTTTGTGGAAAACAAGTACACGTTGTGTATTAATGATTACATACCGTGTAGTTTTCCAATCAGGATTTTGAGGATATAATATTGTTTTACTAAATGATATTAATTATAATTAGCATGGGCACATGTCAAGGAATTAATAATTCTACATGGGGTTTTCAATAAGAGTTAATGAAATAAATAAAAAGCGTAACGCGTTTATTTATTGTCTTAACTCTATAACCTCAAACACGATAATAAATATCCTCACAACCCCAACAATTTTACAATCAATCGTTGTGCACAACAATTATAGAGAATTGTTTCAAGGTATAATGAACCACTTCCTCCAAGAATGCTCTCAAGACCGAGAGATATCCTCCACCATCAGATCAAGGCGATCGAAGGCGGAAATTGCAAGTGAAGCTTCTTCCATGCTATCACTCGGAGATCCCTTCAGAGATGTCTAGAGATACGTGGCACACATGTGGATCACCACTAGAGGAATCCTACACTGGGATTCTATGACACAACGATGAATCAAAGAATTGTGACCAGAGACATCAACGAAGGAAGAATTCCACCAAGGTAATTCTTGTGAATTAGTTAAATTAATTATAACCAACATATGATGATCCTATCTCTATGGTTCCGATATTCCCTCTTTTTTTTGTTCTTCGTTCTATTACAAAGATCCGGTGTTTTATATCATGACAGATCTTGGTTTGAACGTTGTTTAACACTAAAATTAAAGTTGGGAAAACCCAGCAATGCACTTCTACTATGCCCGAAACCTACAGAGAAATGGTTGGTTTCTGAATGAAGTGAATGCCTATTTGGAATATTTATATTTATTGTGTGTTATTTTCATGGTTATGATTGAGATGAGAAATGGAATTTAATTTTAAAGTTAAAGGGCCATTTAATATTGTAAATTTAAATTTGGTGTTTTTTATTGATTTGGGAAAATAATGTGGAAGTGTATTTGTAAATTTATTTTGGTTTTATAAGTGTAGGGCCCGTTTTGAACTTGAGATGTATTGTGAGTTTTATTTTAAAACATGTATGATGTAAAGTCAATTGGAATTTTAAAGTGTTATGAGAAATGTTTTCAGAGATTGTATGATTTGATAGTCCAGTAGGTGATTATGAATGATGTGATATATGATGGGAACCCCTATTAGGGATTTCCCCAAATGGTTTATCATATAGGTGGTGTCACTGTTTGGGGTAGGCAAGTGTTGTGATGGTAGGTAAGGTGAATCACACATTCAAGGGCCTATTACATTCATAGTATACGATTTATTTTGTTTCTTATGTGTCTTTTATAAGGTTTAATGATTGTTACTTTTAAACCCTGATTAGATGGGTTGGTACCCCCTTGAATTGATAGGGCATGGTGGGATGTTGCACTAGATTGGTATGTTTAGGATGACTAGTTGGTTATATACTATAGAGGTACACCACATACTAGTATTTGAGTCTAAACTGAGTACGTTTAGGGATTGTTCTATAGTTGTTTAGAAATTCCCATGGTTTACCATTTGTATTTGTGTGTTTACATTCTGTTGTACATGGTTTTTTATTTATAAATGTTGTTTATTTTCCACATAGTCTTATATTTTGGTTTGGGTTTGGGTTTAAAAATGTTATAACATTTTAAAAATAGGGATTTGGAATGTGAGTTTTAAAAAAAATGAAAGATGTGTTGGTTTATCCAAATAAGAAAAAATAATTTTTATATATTCATTTTCAAAGAAGTGTTAATGGGATATTTTTTTATAAGAAATGTCTGAATTATTTGGTGGGTTCCTACTGAGCTGTCAAGATCACACCATACTTGTACTATTCAGTTTTGGTAGACAAGATATATTTTATAGGTTCAGGTTCGTGGTTCCAGTGCTCACGTTGGGGCAGTTTGGTTTTTTGGTTGGAGGGGACCAGGAGGATACATGGAGATCATGTTGGTGAAACTGGATTTAGTTTGTATTTAGTTTTTAGTTAGTTCATTAGTTATATTTGTATCTGAATTAGTTTATTTATTTATTATGATCAGTTATAGGTTATTTTTTCATTCTCTATTGTTTAGTTTTTTTATTTGATCCTGGTTTATTGGGATAAAATTGTTCCCACCTTGATTGTATTTGATGGAAGAATTTAGGTGCCAGCCCATGGGGATCAAGAATTCCCTTCGGGACATGCTACTGACCAGGTCAGGTGTCAGATCGGATGGCACTCCATCCTAGTTTAGGATATGGAATTGTATATAGAAGTATTGACTTTGATAATTGAGAAATTTATCGAGCCATGCATTGTGATAAACATTATCATTCATAATACAAGATTGATAAAATATAAATCAATGAATACTATCTATGTTATAGAATAATTTCACACCACAGTAGTTTTTGAGGGTTAAAAATTGATAGATATATCACCATTTTATATAATGGTTTAAAATATATGATATTATGTGAATTTTTGAGATATGGATATTAACAGAGCATCTCCAGTGAAGGAGAAATTCATACTACTAAATATGATATTATTCAATGATTAAGATAAAGAGTTGTAGTGTGATGTTCCAGGAGATAGGTCTACCAATACTAGAGGAATTTACATAAAATAATCTAATAGAAATTTTTAATAAAATGAAATTTAAAATAGTTTTAAACCTATTGGATACATAATTCTTTAAATTGAATAAGTTATATCATATATTGAGAAAAAATGGAATTCTAGATTATATTTTGAGAGTTATAGATAAAAATAATAGGAGATCTGGGAGGCTATCTAATTGTATTTTCATAGACGTCATCAAGTTGATGAAGTTGGGGATAATTGATAGAAAATTTATATTGTGAACTCATTCTTGGTTTAATGAAATTAATATGATCACTTGGAGGAGTAGTGATTGGTATGAGTGATTAAATGTTGTGATATGTATATATTATTAAATTGGAAAACCTTGAGGTCTAGTGTGTACACTCTAAATTGTTAGAAATATGCAGGGTTCTTAGAGATTCTTGTATACCAACATATCATTATTTTATCCTCCATGTATTAGTTTTGTTTTTGTAAACTGGGTAACTTTTTATATATCCCTTTTTAATTGAATTATCACTTTATCTCACTAGTGTGGAATAGTGGTGTTCTTACCAATAGGTGAACAATATTTTTTGAATGGTTTATTATAATATATTTATATACCATAATCACCCAAAACATTTAGGTTATTTATCTTGTTTTTGACCAATAAGTGGTATCCAATCGATAGGTTCTCGGTTGAGTAATATCTCATTATAGAAATGGAATCATTAATTAACCAAAATGGAATTCCCATATTCAATAGAAATTATTTCCAATTATAGAGTAATCAAAGTAAATAATATTTCCACTATTTGGGAATTTATATATATATATTATCCATGAATGGGATCTTGGTCGACATATAGAGTAAGGAATTATTAAAGATATTCCTAAGGAATCCTAACACATACGATAAATTATTCAACCCATTAGAAGGATATTTTTTCAATGAATATGAATGAATATGATGTCATGAAAATCCTATCACACCATGAGCGAAAATCTTCTCATAATTATCAAAGTGTTTCCAAGAAACCTGAAAATAAATTTTTGGTTCTATGGGAAAATTATTAGAATTTGTGGATATGATAGAAACTGTCAATTGATGCATTATTTTTTTTGGGTGAACATTACCAAAGAGTACATGTGTGAGCTTTGGGAAACCCTTAATAAAATTAAATTAGAGTATTCCAAGAAGATTAACATAATGTTTAAATATTATGTACTGGTACATTGATGTCCAAAACCCAAATATATTGATGTTTAATCGAATTCATAACACTCTCATTGTATATGAGATGAGTAACAATGAAAATGAGTCCTTGAAATTGGAAATTTCTTTATAAGTGGTTTTAATATAAATTAATAAGAATACATTGGATTATGATCCCATATAAAGGGAAGTTATTAAGGTGATATCATTCCTATCCTCAAATATCAAAAGGGGAAAACGTAAAATCAAATATATGGTTCCATTTCTCTCTATAGGTGTCTAAAAAACGTTGACATCAAGCTTCAAATATTCCAATGAAATTAAAAGAAAATTCCAACAAATATGAATACATGATGTAACTATTTAATGATATTAATGGAGGTATAAGTTCAAAAGAAATGTTCTTTAGAAAGAAGAACATTCTTCTGATAGTATATTTAAGTTCAAAAGAAAAAAAGTGGATGAAATTGAGTATTTTAGGAAATCTATAGGGAATTACATTGGCTATCTTAGGAAAACCACAATCACAAAAAATCATGATGATACAGCTGAATTTGAGTAAATATATGACATCAAGGTTGATCTAGAAGATGAACATGAAGAAATAATGTTTAGAGAGACAATTAAATATAATCAAATGGAGACATACATGATTCTATACACTATATTCAATATAAAAAACAAGACATAACTTAGTTGAATGCTAAAGTTTAACAAATAAAATTATTAAATACAAAAAAACTTGAAGAAAGAAATTATCTCAAGATCATGATCAATTAATATGCCAAAATCTTATTTGGATGAATTGATTCTGTGAAATATCATGTAATAATAGTCTTAAATATCAAATATAATTTTTAGATGATGAAAAAAATGTTAATGATCATGAAATAATTCTAACTTTCATCTTGGTATATGGAAGTTAGATTATATTTTACATCAATGAAACTATGTATGAACTTGTGGAGTCTATTGAAAAATCAGAAGAACACCCACAAATGAATAATTTTTAAAATAAAGTGAAATATATGTTGGGTTATGATTATTTGAAAATCACACATATACTTCAAAAACATCATATTATATTTGTAAAACCATGTAATAATCAATAACTAGCCCATTACGACACTTGAAGAAAGGTTTGCTGACCCTTGGACTTCTGAATTTCTCCCAATTCGCGAGGTGCCTGAGCATTGTAAACCAAACTAAAAATGGATCATCAATGGTACCAGAGATTTGTGAAAACCACTTCCATATGTTCCTAAATACCATCACCTGAGATGGGAATGCCTTTCCTAAAGGCTTATGCCCTTCGCAGAGGACAAAGTCTCTATGGGGTACTTGAGGATTCGCAAAGCATTAAGCCTTCATGAAGAACTCCTTTCATGGGTCGGGACCACATACTGAGACAGTGTGACCTTGTTTTTAAAATCCTATTTCATTGTTAATACCCTAGCCTCTGTGAAGCATGCGTTCTTCATGAAGTACCTCTCTACGAGGTCCAATTCTTCACGAATCCCCTATCCTAGTTTTCTATATGTTTTCTTCATTATAATGACATTTCTTCATGATGATTGAGGGACCAATGCCTCCACACCCATCTAGGATTGGTTTAGAAGCACTTGAAGTTCCCATGTGACCTATGCCACCCATACCTATGTCTCACTCAATTAAATGTTTGGCCCAAGGTTCCCATATACCCTTTTCTTCTCAACCTGGGTACACTAATTCATTTTTCATCTCAGTATAGGCACACCAACATATTCCTTGTGATTGAACAATTTTCTATACCAACATATCCTAGAATTACTGAATCCATGTCCCACCCTGGGGTATATGAGTGATTGGTATATAAGCCTAACGGGAGAGGATTGAGTTTCCACCTTTTTATCTATAATACATAAAACATCCCAATACATTCATCATCGACACATGACTTTAAACTGTGGCCTTACCATGAACAATAGGTGTGGGAGGATACATGTGTCAGTTTCATGGGATGGTAATCATACCACCTATGCCCACATAGAATGAGATCCTCGGCACATGGAAGTAGAACACCCAACAAGGAATGATACCTCTTGATAGGGAATTAAATCCTTCTTAGGTAGCTTCCATACATAACCCTCACACTATCTCTCATTGGTGCATATTTTGTGAAACATGCATTAGGTCTGCCACTTCCACTTTTTTGTCACACCGAGAATGAATCACATGGGTTTAGAGGTTAATAGAGACCATGCCTCTCATCTACCCCATCCTTGGACATCATTCTGAGTGTAATCCACAACAACCATTCATATTCCACCCATGGGACAGTCCTATGCATAAGCCCCAAATCATGTCCCCCAAATGGGAAGCTTTCAGGCATATTCCACAAAATGATGGCCTCCTACCCAAGTGTATTCCCAAACAACCCTCATAGAATTGTGTTGGATTTGAATCCCAATTACCTGGTATACTTAAGAAGCCTTCCCAAGGCCCAAACTCAATTGTCCACCCATTAAATTCACACCCAACATTCCATCAACACCCACCATTGTTTTACCTGAGCCACTACATCCTGGGAAGATCAATACATCAACATCATCGCTGATACATGGATCATTAGGGTAGATTCCATGCATAATCCCCACACAATCTTACATTGATAAATCCTCTTGCGAAGGGAAGCCTCCATGTGTAATCCCCACACCATCCAACAAAGACAAATCCTCTTATGAATGGAGGATTATATGTGTAATCTCCACACCATCCATTTAACTATGTATGATTTTATCCCTATCTTCTATATAGCGTACATAGGACACCACTTTGATGTTTAATCCCGACCAATGGAAAACCTTGGTTCTCGCATTCTAGGTGTGCACCTCCCAGATACACCTCCAAGGGTGTCCAAATCAACCTTCACCACGTGACATCTTCCCTTTATGGGACACAACTCCCAGGTCCACCCCTACAAGGAACCTATACACCATCACAGTGTGAAATCATCCCTTTTAGGGAAACACCTACCAGATTCACCTCCAAGGGCATTTTGATCCAGCCAACCAATGGCAAACCCTTCAGTTTCTCCCTCCTAGGGATAAAACTCCTTGATATGACTTCCTGCGGTGTTTTGATAAACATTCCTCCATCTCTGTAATATCTTAACTCACGAACTATCTCATATAGGTACCTTATCATAAACAAGGGATGACTAAGGTGAAACCCTAAGAAGATATTAACCTAATACATCAACTACCTCATGCTAAACATGGGATGCATGAAGTGAAACCTTGGAATATATACCCTTGGAATTAGACACCACTTGATCAAAATAGGATGCCTTAGTTCCATTCATAAATACGCCTCCATGTTATGCCCTTATATGAGGAAGATTATAGGTGACCAATGTTCCTGGCATCCAGACATACCACTGATTCCCAATGCGACTACTCCCTCGACTGAATGTTTTCACACTATCAAAACCTTTTGGAATTCCCATAGAGAAAAAGTGAAATTAAATTGCATCCACAAAGATATGACACTGGGAATGAGTTCCACAAGAATGAATTAAATCTTTGAGGTAGACACATACTAGGAAATTAATTACATAGTAGAATCCATGTATGTAAGAACTAGAATCCCATAATCCTATTTCAATCAAGGATCACACATCATCGATGAAAGTGATGTCAACTTCTCACCTTTGTAAAGCATTAATGTGGGGAAAAAGAAAGGGATGCCAGGACATGTTAACACATAATGTACGCGCCACAACCAAAGCATAAAAAACATTCCCTCTATGAGATTTTTTTTAAATGACATCAATAGGGTTTTCCTTTTTTTCTTTAAGCCT
This sequence comes from Viscum album, assembly GCA_963277665.1. Lineage (NCBI taxonomy): Eukaryota > Viridiplantae > Streptophyta > Magnoliopsida > Santalales > Viscaceae > Viscum > Viscum album. Next base: position 174,918,518 of record OY728148.1, read on the forward strand.
TGGTGGATGAGTCATGTTTAGATATGGTGAACACTTCTAGTGAAAATCGCATAATGTTTATGGATGCATGATTTTTTGAATTAATTGTGTCTGCATAAATGAGTAAAAAGGGTATTTTTGATTTTTTATGTAATTGGAAGATGTCTTAGGTGGTTTGAATCCTTATAAAATAAAGTGGGACTAAAAATATATACAGAACATTTACAAACCTTGTAAATGTATTACACGATGTGTAAATTTTCCAAAAACGTGTTGTGAATGGTTATATGCCATCAAATGATTCATGAAATAAAAAAGAATACACATCTAGAAATTAGTCTACACTATGTGTTATAGTCGATTAGGATAAAATTAAGTTGAGGCAATGGGTATTTAGGTTTATGGATTAAAAAAATAAAAAACGACATGAAAATGAGTTACACTCCATGTAATATCCCAACTAGTAGTTTTAAATAGTTCTATGCGTTATTTTTTTCTCATTCCCTCACATGTAGCCATATCCTCTCAATCTAGGATAGTTCTCAATATTATTTTGGACTCCTTTACTCAATTTTGGATGTCCCATTTGTGAGATCAATCCTTGTTATGTCTTTAGCTTTGGTTTATCCTTCTTATTCTATTGTTCCTCATTAGGGTAGTGGAATCATTATATTGTGTTTGGGTTTGATATTAATCATGATCATATTTTATCTAGGTTTTATCATGTGATCTTCTTCACCTTCATCATCACTAGTTCTACCCCTTTATAATTATTGTATTAATTGATGGTTAAAGGTAGGGGGTTTAAAAATTAATCCTATGGTTAATTTAAATGTAAAGTATTTTCAATATCACAATTTCACCAATATAACATGGACCAAAATTAATAAAATGGTGAGTTGGATTTATTCCATGGAATCCATTTTGGTGCAATTGTTTATGACCTTGATTATGTTTTCCTTTCAGGTGAGAAAACACTTGATTATAATCTATTTGAAAAATGGATTAATGTGTGTTTATCATGACATGATTTTTGGGTGATTTCATGATATATATTAACCATGGCTTGGAGTGACAATTTAAATGACTGGTGTGTTATTAGTTTAAGAACAAATGGTAAAAGAAATGTTTAATTGAAAGATAAACGGTAATTTTCATAATTAACCAATGAGCCTTTTGATGTGTTATTGTGATATACATGATGTAATGCTTATAAACCTACATTGGCCCTGATATATACTGTAATACATATATACTGGTCTAAGACCTAATATATACTATAATTATTATATAATAATCTTGTCCCTGATACCTATCATAATTATAATATACACGGATTTTCCTTGATACCAACTTTAACGGTTATATATTGGGCATGGCCCTGATACATGCTGTAATTATTATATACAAGGATAATGCCTGATATATTGCTGGAAATATTATATAGTTGAATTTACCATGATTGGTGTGATTTATACCATGATTATATGGTTAGGTCTGGCATGGTCATGAGACATGCTCAGAGAAATTTCAGTAAGGTTTTGAAGCATGTTGATGCGGTATTAATTTAATTGTTTAATTAATTAATACACCTATTTATTGCATTATTGAATGCAATTATTATTTGTCTGGTTATGTTTAGACATGGTGGTGTTGACCTACTTTGTCTTAATCACACCCTATTTGGGAGATCCATTTGGTACCTGAGTAGATTATATTAATACAAGATTTCACAATGGAAAATGACCTTACTGTCGATTGTTTCTTTTTGAATGTGCTATAGTTTTGGAGATAAGACCGACATGAGGATCGAGACCACAAACTTTTGAGTCATTATTTAGATTTTCTTATTTTTTATTTGTATTAATTTTATAATGACATTTAGATACATTTCTGTATATCATTAAATTATGACTTTATTATTTATTGGATTATTTAGATGGATTTTATTGTTTGGGGTTTTCCCACTATAGTGTTTTGTTTCAATTTTGTCAACTACTATGATATTTAATAAATAGTATTACTTCACTGTGTTGTAAGTCAATAATTAGGGGGTGTAGTCTCCCCACTATACTTATCACACCCCCATTGCTAGTTGAAAGCCTCTGGCATACGGGGAAGAATGCTTCAGGTCCCGTAACCAAACTATTTTGACCATATGAGAGAGTGTCAAATCAGTGGAATTTATGACATGTTTCAACACAATATCATGGTATAGACATTGTTAAAAAGTCACCACTAAAGCTAACTTTGAGAGGCATTGGTTAACTCTTGGAGTCAAATCGTATCCATCCAACTAGATGAATTAGACATGGTACCCCCACTCCCATATGGAATTTTAAATTTATGGAATGTTATAATTATTATCTTGAAATAATAATTCATTTTTCTAATACACTCATGTAAACATTTAGTGGATTGATTTTTATTTTATTGAAAATTTTGGAGAATTCATCTATGAATTATTTTTGGGAAGCTATCCAGGGTTAGATATGGGGGTTGATCAGAGTATTTCTTCCTATTAACAAATAGAGAGTTTTCTTATACTTATGTTTTGGGAAAGGGGAGAGTATTATAATGAATATTTTGAGGGATTAGTTTTGTGGAGATGTATTGAAAATCATGAAAATCAGCCAATTATATTTTTCAAGGATCATTTCAATTGACCCATTTTCTTATGACAAAATTGATTCATGTGGGGAATAGGTTAATTATAGGAAAATTGTTGATAAAAAATCTAAATACATTGAATTATTCAATGTTGAATCAATTTTGAATGAGTTATCAACAGACCCAAAGAGGGATATTGTTAGAAAATATCCCCTTGTAGTATTTTTTGGTTGTGTGTGTTATCAAGGTTGGTCAAGAATGATACCCAAGTGATCATGATTTTTTAGAATTCTATAAGTTATTTTTTAGATAATATGATGATTTGAAAGTTGTTTAAATGTTTTAATGGTGGTTCAGATTTTATGATCTTTCAAGAGATAAAATATCATGGGTTTTCCAAATGTTGTTCTTGGTTTGGAAGTACAAAAGTTTGTGAAAATATATTTTTGAAGTGAAAGTATATAAGTCAATTTGAAAATAAAATCTTAAAATTAGAGAAATCAAGGATAAATATCCCTCCAATATATAAGGTTTTTGGAATAGATATTTACAACACATAAAATTAACTTCGATCAACATATAATGTTCACTCTATGTAGCTAGTTTGAAAAATGTAAATGTCCAAAATATGTAAAAGTATATTTCATGATATGTAAATATAACATTTGCGTCATGTTGAAAAAATTTCAAAGTATTTAAACTCATGGTTATACAAAAAGGATATTAGGATAATATGTTGGAGTCATTTTCATGAGAAAGTATAATACACAATGAACATTTTCTATGTTGTTTGAGGTGAAGCGTTTTCACATGAATAAAGTAGTGTTACATAGCCTGAGGAACTAATAAGTAAGTGTATTGACATTAGTTTTTTTGAAGTATCTAATAAATGATCATGGTATTCATTTTAAATCATAAAATATTTTTAATGATATGGACACATATTTATGATGTCCATTCCATGGAAGAAGTTCACACTACAATCAGTTTGAGGGTCTAGTTTTGATAGATATTAAGCCACGATAAATAGAGAAGTTAAGTATAATATATTATATGGATTTTTTAGATAATATTTATGACTAAGTGTCACATAATGATGGAGGAAATCATGCCTCATATCACTTGATTATTAAGTGATTATGAAAATGAAGATAGAATGTGTTTTTAGGGAGTTCACTTGACCCATATTAGAAAACATTACACAGAAATTGCTAATAGTAGTTTTGAATAAAAATAATGGAATAAATGAATCATGATAATATTTTATAAAACATTATTTAAAATGATAATAAAGGATCATGGATGGGGTATAAAATGAAATTGTAGGTCAAATTTTTTTTTTCAAAGAGAAAAAAGGTGAGATCTTGTTGGCTATCTCAATTTTGGTTCATGGAGTTTATGAAGTTGGTGATGGTGGATCATAATAAAACACCATAATTGAAATAAACATATTCATAATATCTTTATATTTAGAAAATAAAACATAAAGGACTTGTGATCAGACTGAATGATTGAGAGTAGTGAGTTATATCTATTTCGAATGTGGAAAACTATAAGGTTAATGTGGAAACTATTAATTACCAGAAACCGGCAGCGTGCACCATGATTAGTGTACATATGTAATTTGATATTTTACAAATTTTGTATTGGCCTATTTTGCGTGAAAAAAGTAAAATATCTTAGGCCCATATTTTCTTTAATTTATCATTTTATATATCTGGTAAAGAAGAAAACTGCTTTTACTAACAGTGGACCATGATTTTTGGAAAAGGTTATTAGAAGGCATTAATATAACATGATTTACCCCACCTATTAGTGTATTTTACATTCATGGGACTAACGCTACAAACCAAATTTATTAATTTATTTGAACTAAAAATGTTATTATATCATAAGAATATTTTTATTCTTCTATAATGAGGATATTATAACAGAATCCCTATATATTCATACCCAACCGAAAATTAGATAATGTTCATATATTGTTTAGTTTAAAATTATACAAGGATGATGATATAAAATATTCATTATTAATTACTGTAAAAACATAAATTCTTATAATATATAGAATTGATATTGATATTAGTTCATATTTATAATTCTATAACATTAAAACTCAATCATGTATTCATTATAATGAAACACTTTATGAATCCATCATGTTATTGATTTATCTCTTAAAAACCATACTATTTAATACCATGAAATTATTATGTAAATTCAAAACTCATTAAAAATATTAATATTCACTGACATTGATTATTAAGTGAGCTAATGATGACCAAGACTACTACACTAAAACAACAAGGGAATCACTTAAATTACTAACACATAATAACAAAAATGAATATTATAAATAATAAATAGTGTAAAAAATTAATAATATATTCATGATTAGGAAAATAATTATAAATAATGTACTATAATAGTTAATTATTCAGCTAAATTTGATTATAATGGGTTATATAACACATTTGAGATTGTTGGGTGTTAATTATAGGGGATTATTTTTTCAATATTCATTCAATAATACATGAAATATATTATCCTCTAATTTTATATTATGTGGTAGATATGATTCAACGGAGATATATTATAGTACAATTTACATTTACTATATGAAATTTATAATTCCATTCCATGTTTTATCTCTAATTATCTCATGATTTGTTCATTATGAAGGATACAATGAATGTTATTTTGAAATCTATATATATTTGAGAAACCCAATGTCAAATTTTCATATATATCTTATATAAAATAAATTATTTCCATTTTTCTTATAATTTTACGAATATACATTCCAATTTTTTCGTCATAAATAATTAATTCTAAATACATACCATACAATGTTTACACGGGGTACTATTGTATTCCTAATCAAGACTCATATGATTGGAAATCCATAGTAAATCTATAAATTACTCAATATGATATAAATTCAATCTTTTTATGTATATTATATAATTTTTACGATATTTTTTGTGATATATTAATTCAATTTTTTGTCCCTCACATGTTAATGACATTGTTAAAATCACGATTCTTACTCTTTTTATTTAATGTCCTATCCCAATCTCCCCTAATTTTTTAAATTCAATATATCTAATAATATATTGAATAATTCATAATCACAATCAATTTTTAATTTCAATATTTTTAATTTTATAGTAATATTATACATTTAAATTTTTTTTTAGTATCCTCCTTTGATTTATAAATAATTTATTTGTGTTCAAGATTATAAGAAGACATAATTTGATTACACTATTGATCAGATCATCTAGTCAACATTTATATTAATTATCTTCAACTAACAAAAAATTGTATTGGTTATTTTTAATATTCAATATCCTTATATCAATATTGGTCAATTTATCGATTCATTACATTAATTTAATTTTATTTAATTGATTTTTTACATATGATGAAAATTACAAATATATTTCTTCTAAATTTTCAAAAAAAAATTCCAAAGTTTCTTATTAAAATCCCATTTTGACAAATTTATATATTTTTTAGTTTCTAAAAATATTCATTTTTCAAATATTTTCTTAAGATAATATTATTACAATTTTTTAATTTCATGAAAATGACATTTTATATATTTTTTATTATTTAAATATTTTCTAAAAACCATAGAATCCATTTTCTAATTATCCAACAATTTTTTATCATGAAATTAAAAAGATAATTCGTTTTTCTATACAAAATTCCCTATATCATTTCTATTAGTCATTTGAAGGACTAATTAATCAATTAATTTATTATTCAAATTCCTCAATTTCCACGGAGATGTGGAAATGAAATCCCTATGATTGTATTGATCCGTTATTTCCCTTATGATTAATTTTCAAGGACTATTTATAACAATAATACTTCTTTGAAATCCTTTTGTTTTATAATTAATAATAATTACTTCCTTTTAATAAAGGTTATTATGTTTGATATAAATACCATTCAATTGAATTTGAAAAACTATTTATATTACCATATAACCCATTATTTTGAAATATACAATATTTTAAACCAAATAATTGATTATGAATCTCTTGGATGATGTGTTATTAACTTTTGAATATTACAATATGATAAAAAATGGATTATTAAGAAGATGGATGTGGAATATAATTATATAAAACCTAAAATAAAACTGGTAATGTTTTACATATCTTGGTATTACTATATTTATCAATTTCATAATGAGGTATGTTGTAATAAATTTATATATCACTTAAATGACTAAGGTAAAAATTTAATTCTCAATATATTATTATATATGGTTATATAGATTTCAAAACTTGTCATTTCTTATGATATCCTATGATTATTTATATAACATATTCATATGTTATGGTACTCTTTATGTAATACAACATTCTTATGTCCCTATATGAAATTATTCATCTTTATGTTTCTACATATAAATTTTAATTTAGTATAAATTCCATATTATATTTTACTATATTGTTATTTTTGTTTGTTTATATTTTATTGATGTAAAAATAACATTTAAAGGTTTATTTGTTACATTAATATGGATAGATCGATGTGGTGGAGCCTATGAAAATAATAAGAGAAGATCCGTAGGGGAAAAGTAAATTCTAGGATATGTTGGACTTTAAAATGGAGTGGGAATAAAGGTAAATAGGTTAATATATATAATGATTTGAATTATAAAATTTATAGTGAGACTAAGTAAAATATTATGATGGGCCATAATGGTAAATCAGTATTCCAGTGGCTAACCTCGGTACAATTATTTCTAGCTCAATGAATGATGTCTGATGTATGAAAAATAAACTAATGTAGAGACTTTATTTCACTATGTTTATGCCTCCATGAATAGACCAATGCCTATGTCCATTGATAAATGTTATTTGAGGAAGCTTTATATCATCATAATTATAAAAATATTATATTTAATGAGGAAAAATCTCCAATGGAAACAAGATATATTCTTGTAAATAGTTTATAATAGGCACACTATGCCAAGGGGATATCACACATATTATTGTTATACACCAAGCCTACACATAAAGGGATGGAATTCACACTAATCGCCCTAAACAAAAATATATATTTCTGACCCAATATCCACTAAGAATGGTTCCACAATCCAGTTTTCCATTGGGCCTCAAGCGTGCCTCCTCGTACACTAGAGGATGCTGACTTGCAGTGAGGGTAAAACAATGGTAAAGTGAGAAGAGTATACCCTATAGACCAGAAAAAATATCAGATAATCAATAACAAATAAAAAATAGAATAAAAAAACTTATCATGAATAATAAATGAATGAGTGATCATGCCTGAATATAATCTAATATAAATACAGGTAGGCATACATAGTGCATAACAAGGCTGAAAAAAGAAATAAATAAATTAAGAACACCATGACTATCTCTAATAGCACAAGAGAATAGTATTGGTCATTTTCTCCCATAATCCATCATAGTCTAAAAGTATAATAGCAATAAAGAAAAAATAACGGTCCTAATCATGATATAATGAGATCTATTCAGGTACTATAGTATAATGGAGGCCTAAAATATGGTGTAGGATATTCTCAGTAGGCCACCACCAATGATGTCAATAAAAAATCCAGTCAGTACATATAAGCTGTAAAAGTGTGCCAGTATAACAAAAATATAGAGTTAAAGATTAATAATGAAATATAGTATATAATAACTTTCTATAAACATTATTCAATAAAATATGAATAACATTAAACATAGAAAAATACCATACATGTTCTACACCGGTATATCGAGTGTCAAGAAAGTGTGGCATATTTTGAATAATTATGTATTATAACTATGAAGGATAGGACCCAAGTTCATTGAAAATGGAATCAGATTTGATTCCATGAGGCTTATCCATATAAAACACTGTGGAATATAGACCTATATGGTCCATGACCCAAGACATTTGTCCAGGGCGGCCTCTTCATGTCCACAAAGTGCATCCATAGTAAAATCAATGAATTATAGACCTATATGGTCCATGAACCAATGTCATTAAACATGGAATCCTCCATGAGTCCAAAGGGAACATATTTAGAAAACTAGATATATAATTGAGTAGATCCCAAGGACAATGTCTAAGGTAGACTAAGAAATCTGGATTTAAGGTTTTAATCTAAGGAACCCTTCGAAACATACACACATATATAAGAAGGTCATCAGTGACATACCATGTAATGTCACACTAGTTATATACCATGAAATACCATTCAACATAATTCACATAATTATTCATGGTTCATTTTTAGTGTCCATTCCCATATAAATGTAATTCTTATACAAGAGATGAGAAGGAGGTCCATCTTTATTTTCATGTTATTCCATTAAATAACTACATAACTAGCATAAGTCAAGAGATTGTAAATTTAATTCCAAAATTCCCATTTAATCCATTTCATTAACCCTTTCACTTAGAATGGAAAGGTTATAAACATGGTAATCATACTTTAACATTTCATTTAATTGTATTTGGATCACTTTAATATTAGGAGATCTCAACACATTCCATGTTTTTGAGTAAATGTGGTCAATATCACAAAATCACTTCAAGGGTGGTTCAAGTTGAGTTTGAAGATCTGTAACCTTTCATACGAGTGTAATAATAAATTTAAATCATGTTCTAAACATCCAATTTAAGGGGTTATTATTTTGAGGAGAAATTCTTGGATGGTCTGGCACGAGGCACAATGGAACAAGCTATTACACACCCAATTTTTTATGTAAAAGGTATATACCACCCAACTCATTCTTAGTATAGTCCCCTAGTACAATATTTTAGGGTTTTATTCAATACATAATGATAAAAATAAGATTATTATACAAAAAACCCAAGAATAGAGAGAATTAGCTCACATGGGTTAATATTATGCATGGATAGATAAAAAATGAAATGATGCATGATGAGTCTTATAATTATTGAGGGGATTCCAATGTGTCCAATGAAATTTAATTATGGAAAGGAACAAAGGGGATTCACGAATGGGAAGTTAAGGAAGAGTTATGTGTGCATATGGGATTCCTAGGTGATGAGAAGGGAAAATTGAGACAAACCCATTTAATGATGGAGGGAAATTTGATAACTCACTATTTAAATGAGGAAACAGAATCAGCCACATGGTTTTCCTAACTCTATTCCAATCATGTAGCTCTCATAGCCTAAGAGCTCTCCCCACATTATTTTGTTGCACTGTCTGTGATAACTATGCACCTACCCCACATGGTCCGATGTTGTCTCTTGGTCAAACCGTCTCCCAAGAATAATCATTGTTGTTGTATAAAACTATCACCAACATTATCCCGATCCAACATCCATGGATCATCATGAGCTACTCCAGGTATAACAACCACTTATAACATTTCACCCTATTCATTGTTGATTAGTGCATGAAATTATAGAGGACTCCAACCATCTATGATATAAATCATTGAATGAAATTTGAGTTCCAAAATGACCATCATAAAACCAATCTTAAGGTTCCATGACCCTACTCACATGAGGGGGACCACCAGTGAATGACATCCTTATTCCCACCTAAAGTGAATACTTGCAGTCATATTAGAGAATTAATTATGATTACCATATACATTTCTCTATCTATTCCCAAACCCAACAGTTGATATGGACAAGAACCCACTCATACAAAGTGTTAATGTAAATTCCAATTGTTACTCACTTCCACTTCCATAGAATAGTTCTCATGGAAAAGTATAATTTTAATTATTTTGAGGATCATCACCTTCCAGTAACCAATGGTTTACTACACACCATTTGGTTTATCTTAAAACTGATCCTTGAGCACAACTCTCAAAGAGTTCTTTAATCAAAACAAAATGGATATTTAAACATCTATATTAGAATATAGGTGACGCTCTATCAACATACTTTGGGAAATTTCAAGATAAGGGGAACAATATCCTCATAATTTGGAGATCATTATGATTTTATTAATAGGAATAATATCTCCCTCAGAGTCATGCTCACATTATTAGGCCACACCTATATTTTCCAATATCATAGACCAGATATCCCGACCATGAATTTATATGTCCATTATTATTTATTCTTCATCCATGTTAACTAATATATTTACTCAATGCTCCGGGTCACCGTTCCCGCAACTGTCATATTCAAAACCATTGATCCTTAACCCTTACTTGGTTACTCACTTATGTTCAACTCTAAATAGTTACCACATGAAAAATATACAAGATAAACATACCATATTAAATGGGGGTATATCTCATACCCGCAATTCATAAATATAACTCACACTTACATGATTCATTAGTCAATAAGTTCAAACTGACCATTCTACAAGGCACACTGGTATTTGAATACCCTGAAATTTCACTTGGAAATACTCTTCAAAATCAGACATGTCACATGTGCCATGATTTTTTGACTGACTTCCCTTCTGATGAAATCATTTCTTAGATGAAAATATAAACAATTCAATCACAGGTCAACTGGTCTAGAAACCCAAACAATCCTACCCAATATATTTAGTAATTATAATGAAGCAGTCAAGGTGAATTTTAAAAGAAAGAGAATCAACTTTCCATGATCAAAATACCGGAGAACCTATCATCAATTAGTCTAGAAATGAGAATAAAATGGAATTCAATATTGAAATATTAACATAGTCTCATACCAATCTCTTCTATTTGATTTCCTTAATAGAACCACATCACTAACCTACTCAGTTCTGAGTCAAAAGTAAGTTTCCATAGACCTCCAACCTATCCCATAGGTCTATCACATGAGAACTATATCCCATTCACAAGAACTTATTACACATCTCTAATGCACCTGTAAAGCCACTATTAGAAGTGTTTAAAATAAAATAGGTAATGAATCATTGAATAATATGGGTCAGAATCTATCATCATTGTAATGGCTTCATCACTTGTCAAACATCAGGATACCAGGACCTCATCATATTTGAGTAGCCCAATGGGGGAGTTCTTGCTAAAAGAGTACAATGATAACATATAGATAGAAATGACAGACACATAGAGGTATACAGACTTGGTAATATCGCCTTAAGATTTATCTTAATAGAAATATTTCCATCTAACTAGGGTTTCCTTTCATTATCTTGAGCCATATTCGGGAAAACAAACATTCTAATGACATCTCTCATTTGAAAATCTAAAGAAATAATTTATTAATGGTTTGGGGTCATAATGTTATAAAATGAACAAGATATCTACTTACAAATAGAAGGTATCAACCCTAAAACATGGTCACACCAACAAAATATCTAGAACTTACCACCTGATTTCTAGGTCCAACATAGTCTAGTAATAAGTCAACAGAGTTCCATGGATATAATAATGTTCTCATTTAAAGAAAAATTTCAATTAAACTTTTAAAAATAACCTATAAATAGGGGTCCTTACAACAATAACCTCTAATTTTTTAATTTTAATACATTTAAATTATTCTAATTCATTTCAACATTTAAAATAGTTCATATACCAAGGATATCAAGTACAAATTGTTAGATAAACTATACCATTTACTTTATATATTTGATGCCATGAAGCATTTAGAAAATTATATCATAATTTACTTTTTTAACTATTTATTTGATTCAAATGTTTTTATAAATAGCTAAATTAAAGAAAATTTTAATTTCCAATATATAAGGGATAAACTCTTCAGTTTGTAATTAGAATTTGAATTACCTAACAACTCATAAAAATAAACCTAAAAAGTAAAAAATTGGTCTTTTATTATTTAATGGAACTGTTCATGTTAGTTTGAAATGTACATTTATATGTAACACCATATAAGAAGTTATAGACACTTTAAATGACCATTCCATTTTAATAAAAATTCCCCCATATAGATTTCAGGTATAACAGAAGTATGCAATTGGTTGTGTCCATATTTTATTTTTATCATGACTGATGATCAATCCATGATTTACAAAATGATAAACGTCCTAATCCACAAAACTAAATCACGGAAAATAAACAAGGGATAGAATCCAAAAACCATAGAGAGAAGCATCACATATTATTTATAATCAAACTAATTAATTAATTAATTACCTTATAGGAATTATTTTGTTGTTGATGGATCTGATTGATGATATGAATTATTCCGTCATTGTGTTATAGGAATCAAAGAAGATTCCCTCTAGTTGTGATCTACACATGTTCCACGAATCTATTAACTTTACTGTAGGAATCTGTATGTGCTAGCTTGGCATATCCTATCACTTGAATCATCCACCATTGATCGCCTCAAGAACCACTTCCAAATCATTCTCTTGTATCTCTCCTAAATCAAGAGTGGGTGGTGGAGGAAGACCTCTCTCCATTATTGGAAGCGTTCTTAGAGAAGGGAGCTCTCTTGTTATTAAGAGGATTGTCAAAATACATTATTTACAACCATGAAATAAATTGGATCTTTGTGAAAATAATATAATTGGGGTCATATATCACTATGATTCAAAATAAATATTTCCAAAATTTCACTATATTATTTATTAAAACCCTATAGAACTCTATGAAAAATAATAATAATATTTTTATTATTTATCTACATATTCTTAACTTGTGAATTAAATTAAATATTATTTAATAAAATAATATTTCATATTTATTATTTTACACTGGGCCATTAAGCTTGGTTTTCCATTACTCCCCAATATTATTCAGTCCTTGAATAATGAATATTTATTATTAAATAAATATCACCACAATATTCTTTAATAAATAAATATTATATTTAATGAACATAAAATAAATATTCATTAAATATTCCTCTCACATTATATTCTCTTGAATAACTAGTGATGAAATAAAATTGATCAAGAAAAAAATGAATTATAAATATAACTTGTGTGGGAATAATTTTTATTCAATTTTCTAAATAATAAATAATAATATCATTATTTAACTAGGATTTTGGATATACTTAGTGTGTGACCCTTTAGGCATCTTTTTTAGTGCCATTATGTGAAGATTCTAAATTCCAAGGATACCCTCAAGAAACATTCCATGGAAACCATAGAGAAATAAATTAATTCCCCAATGACATAATACCTCATACAGACTATTAATATGTAATATAATTCCTTTATCTTGATAACTCTATTCAAGAAGATTGCCTGCTGGTGCTATATACCTATGGGATCAATGTCTCTTTCTTTGTCTTCCTAGAAATAGAACTTGCCTATATAACACCATGGACATAGACTTATTTAGTCTATATCATTTTTATTAAAGGGCATGAGATATCAATTTCTGTTATAGAACATAGGGGATAAATCATTTCTCACATTATTCATTAATGCAATATTACTCGTGACACACTAAATGTATCATACCTCATTGTGAACATTAGTCATCACAGTTTTCATCAAGAAATAAAATAACATGACTCATAATACTCATTAATAATAATAATAAAGTGCAAGGTCCAATGTACACTTCTATAGATAGTAACATCCAATAACACATATAATTGTGGATTTCCTTTTGACAGGTCTCATTCTCATAAAATCCTACTAGATATTACCAAGGGCATACAACATGACAAGATTCCTCAATGTCCTTTGAGTCTCCACCATTGATATCATTTATCATTTCCCCCTAAAATGTTATCATTTAGAAATAGAATATATTTTTAACAATAGTGTCATAACACTTTCTAGTTCATAACATTGCTGGGAATTTCCCTGACCTTTTAGTGTGAAAACTACCCTAGGTACATTATCACATATTATGATACACATAAGAATAATAATGATGTTATAAGTAGTTTATTAATATTCAAAACTATTAATTCAGGTTATCTTAAAGTGCATAAAAGTTTGTTCTCGGGAACATCTCTTATAGTCTCCCACTTTCACCAGAACCATCTACTAAAAACCTTTAGTCCACTTGTTCTCACATGATACTCATGCTTCTACTGAGATAGACCTTTAGAAAAGGGGTCCACCACATTATATTTCGTAGGAACACTACTTACTATAACCTCAAGCCTTTAATGAATATCTATCAAGAGGTGATGATTCTAGAGTATGTGCTTTGTCTGTTGGTGTGACCTGGAAACTTTTATAAGAGGAACCACTACAGAATTCTCACAATACAATGTGATAGGTTCATTATCACTAGGTACCACCTAATTCTCAATGAAAAAGTTCTAAATCCAAATGGAGTCCTTGGCTACATCAGAATCCCCTGTATTCTCAGACTCTATTTTAGAATATATGATAACTGGATTCCAAATCAAAACTCCTCTGTTGAGAAAAAAATATTTCTGACCATTGATTTTGATAATGCTGATTTGTATGAAAACAATCATCAGTATAACCCTTGATGACCATCTCCTTGCCTCCTCCACACACCAAGAAAATATCCTCTATTCTTCTCAGATACTTAAGTATATCCTTAAAACTAAAAAATGTTGTTCTCCTAGATTCGCTTGATATATTCTTATCATGAACAATTCATTGAAAACATCAATTCTAGTATATAACATGACATAAATGATTTATTCTATCACTAAATTGTATGAGATATATCTCATTATCTATTTCTCCTATTGTGTCTGAGGACACATTTTCTTAGAAATATGTAAACAATCTGACACTGGAACCAATCCCTTCATGGATTTTTCCATAATAAATTACTATAGTATTATGTTAACATATATACTTTGAATTACTCCCAGAAACTTCTTTGACCTATCACTAATAATTCTGATCCCTAGAATATAGGTCACTTTAACTAATTCCTTCAGGGAGAATCTCTTGTTTAACCCATCCTTAGCTGGATGTAAGAATGGTATGTCATTTCCAATAAGTAATATTTCATCAACATATACTACTAATATAATGACAAAATTTCCACTAAAACTATTGTAAACACATGGCTCAAATACATTATTAATGTAACCAAATACTTTTATGGATTTATCGAATCAAATGTTCCATGACATGGATTCTTTCATCAATCCATAAATGGATCCCTGCAACTTAAAAATATTCATGGAATCACCTTGACCTACAAAGCCTTATAGTTGTTTCATATAGACATATTCCTGAAGGTTCCTATTATGGAACGTAGTTTTAAAATCCATGTGCCAAATATTGTAGTCATGGTAAGTTGCTATATCAAGTATAATTATTAAGGATTTAAAAATGGAAACTGGTGAAAATATTTAATCATAGTACATTCCTTGATTTTGTTTATAACCTTTAGCCACTAGCCTTTCTCTATAGGTAATTACATTACTTTCCATGTATATTTTCCTCTTGAATACCCATTTCCATCCAATATGCTTTAAATCAAATGGAACATTGACCAGAACCCAAAATTAGTTCTAATAGATGGAATCCATTTAAGAATTAATGACTTCTTTCTATATTTCATATTCTAATCTCTCTACTACCTCTTTGTATGGGATAGGTTCATCATTTTAATCTAATAATTAGTCACCTTTTATAGTGACAAGAAAACCATATCTACCCAATTATCTTACCTCTATTAAGCTATTATTCAGTACTTGTGTTTGAAGAACTACTTCTTCCATACAGACATGTGAAATCAGTTCATGTACCAAATCTTGTGTATCATGAGCTTCAACTTCATAAATGTTAATATTTTTCCCACCATCCTTTTTGGGGATGTTATCCCTATCAAGAAAGATTTATTATCTAGAAACAACCAATTTTTAGTCTGAGGGTTTGTATTGGTAGTATCCCTTTGTTTCCTTGGGATATCCTATAAAGATAGACATTGTTCCCTGGGGTTCTAGTTTGTTTCCATAGAAAGACTTAACAAACAACTCACTAACCCAGACACATGGTTTCAAAATAATGGTTTTCTTTACACTTTTTAGTTCTAAGGTAATTCCATTTTAATATTTAATTGGTACTCAGTTTAATGTGAATGTTATAGTTTGTATGCATATCCCCTAAATGATAACGGGAGATCTACATGACTCATCATCAACCTTACCATGTATCACATGGTACAATTAATCCTTTCACTAAAACCATTCCACTATTATGTGTAAGGTGGAGTGAGTTTAGATAGAATTCCAAAATACCATAGAAAGTTGAGGAACTATTGGTTAAGATATTCACTACCTCGATCTGATCTAAGCCTATTTATTTTCTTTCAATGTTGATTATATACTTCATTATTGAATTCCTTGAATTTTTAAAAAGTCTCATACTTATAGATTATTATGTAGATATATCCATATCAACTCAAGTCATCAGTAAAAGTTAACAAGTAAGAATATCCACCTATAGATTATACAAGAAATGGTTCACACACACCAGTGTGTACCAATCCTAGAAGCTCTGTGGAACTTTCACCTTGCCCACCAAATGGTTATTTTTTTTAATTTTTACTTATAAACAAGCATGAAATATTTTAATTTGTTTTATCTTAGATGGGTCTAAATAACCATCTGGACAAAGCTTTAACAAAAACTTATATTTTACATGAACAAGATGGTGATGTAAAATCTGGGTGTTATATGAGTCTTGTGAACCTGATTAGTTATCAATTTTCAATACACACTTCAAATAATTTAATATATAAAGACCATTATTTAAATGTTCCATAAAATAACATATGCTTTCATTATAAAAGAGACATCCTTTATTTACAAACATAAAAATAAACCCATATGTATCTTGGCATGAAACATAAATTTTGTTCCTGATAACATTAGGTACATAATAATTATATTTTAAAACTAAAATCATTCCTTTTGGAAATGAAAGGAGGTAGTCACCAATGGACTGAATATCCAGCCTTACACCATTAGTAGTTGTCAAATCCACATCTCCGATATAAATCCTTCAAAATTGACTTGGTTCCTAATTTTGGATATAGCTGTGAGACCCAAAAGCTATATCTAATAACCAATGTAAAGTTATTGAAATATTACACTCGATAAAAAACACACCTTTAGGTTCCCCTATCTTCTGAGTGTAGTTCCCATTCTAGTGTCCTAGCTTTCCACAAAAAAATTATACTACCTCATTTTCCTTACCCTACCTTTGGATATTAAACTTTTTGGAAGGATAGTGCTTAGGATCTTTAGAATATTCTGGATTTTTGGCCCCCATTGTCTTATTCTTCATTTTCTTATTCACTATAAGAACCATTGTTTCATCATTCCCCAGTTCTTTATCCACTTTGATAATTAAAATAAGAACATTCAAATGACTCTTCTCATTTTTTATCATATTATAATAAACAATAAACTAGTTAATTTCTTGTGAAGTGATGAAAGTATGTGATCTTTAAGAAACTCATCTAAGAATTTAATCCCTAATATGTTTATGTTTTTAATATAGCCAATATTCTTTACTACATGAGGCCTAGATGGTGTTGAATCACCATGCCTAGTTGTAAAAAAATAATTGGATATATCATACCTCTATTGTATCTCCTCTTCATAGAGACCATGAAGGCGAGACATCATTCTATATGAATCTATGTACTCATGTTGTATCAAAAAATCATTGGAAATGGATGATAATATAAAATACTAAACATCTATGGAATCACTCAAATGTTTCTCATAGATTTTTAACTCTTCATCTGTATCCCCATTTCCAGGTGATTTAGGAAAAGGTTCTTCCAACACGTATAATTTCATTCCATGGGGAAGGATAAAATATAGGTGACATTCCCATTCATGGAAGTTTGTGTGGGTGATAAGGTTTTCCTTCTCATGTATGGATTGCAATGATATGTTTGATGTAATTTTAATGCTATTTATACAAAACAAGAATTTTTTTAGCACATTATCTGATAAATATATACAAATAAATATTGTATTTATTAGTCTCCTTCTATATTATCAAAAACCAATAGCCATCAACATTAGGATTAGAATATCTTGTTTCTTGGATATTCAAGTTTTAAGGATCCATATTCTCCTTTTCATTACCGTAGCATTGGTTCGTCAATAAATTTGAATGGTTTTAGGTAGGAATTACAAATTACAACTACATTAAATCATATTTCCTTGATCTGTTGAGTGGACTCCACAATCTTAAAATCCTGAAATTGGATTTCCTTAACATTTTCCTCTAAGTTACACTAAGAATGATTTGGCTGTCAACCCTTGATGTGAACTAAGATAAGACAACCTAAATATTCAAGTTATAATTAACTAATAATTGAAAGAACACCAAATTTGGCCATTCAAGCACATTGAACTATGATTTAATTTTAACTAAAGCATTGGAAGGATATACTGACTTAATATATAAAATTGACCGATTTTATCATTTTATGTTTAAATTTACAATTATTATCTTTATTATATTCTTTTAAATGATATGTGGATTTACATAAGTTATTAACCATGTCTTAGATAATATTTACAAATAAGCCAATTTATATTATTTCTATCTTTCATGCTCATTAATTTCAGTAAATTATGTGATCGTGACAAGACATCCATAATAAAATAAACATGAAACTTGACAGAAATAAAATGATAAAGAAGTATGATCATGATAATTTATTAATGATTTTTTTATCTTGCAGTTGATAAACCAACCACTGACCTATGGGAAAAAACATGATCCAATTAAGATTCGAGTTACATCTTTCCACCTATCCACCAATGTATCTCTCTTAGATTTGTTTCTTCTATACTCCAAACACGAACCACCTCCACTAGCCTGGGGCTCCATCCATTACATATGATCATACTCATACAGAGGATAGTGAATATAGTTTACCAAAAACAAACCAGGGGCATGTGGGCCCTACATAATAAGAGGAGAGAAGCTACACAAGCCAAAAATTTAATTTAATAAAAAATTAAATGACACCAATCAAATATAAAAGTCGGGTCTATGATCATGATCATCCACATTCTAAGAAAAAATTATCTATTTAATAAAACTAGCATTCAATTCTTAGTCATTATTATTTATGATAAATCACACTCAAATTAATTAATTAATATATTTAACTAATCAATTATTTTATCTTAATTCTCATATGTATTTCCATGGGTTCTTATATATAATAAATTTTAAAAAAAATTAATAAATTTATATAAAATTAACAATGTACGTTAAATTTACATTGGAGGAAGCACATTTAATACTCTTCCGAATCCACCTAACAAGTATTTTACTCATATACAATTTTAATTTTGGGATATATAGCATACAAAACCTATCACATACATTCATGACATGTACTATCAACAAAATGATTACACAAGTAACATGATTTTTCAGTCAAGTGATATGCTTCAATGCGTGTAGAGTAAAAACTACAATACAAATCATACATGATATGAATATCTAAACACTAATTAGATATTAATTAAACACACAAACGCACACACACACACACACACACATATATATATTAAAAACCCATCACATGGAATGTACTATCAACTTCATTACCACACAGAAGAACATGTATCAATGTTTACATAGTCTAATAAGTAAATTTTTAATCTGTATAATTTGGTATACATACATGACATGTATAGGAAAGATCCATAGTGTTTAATTATCTCAACATCTATCCGAGGTACATTCCTAGGGACTCGGTGTTTAAATAATTCCTAAGAAAATATGGAGTACATATCTTGTAAAAGGGACTACACAACAAGTGGAATCCGAGTTACACAGTCACCCATCAGGTATTCCATGTATTGTAATTCACAGATTGTCTGTTACTAGAAGGGACTACATTCCATGTATGTGGGCTACAAGACTTGTACTCCAGTTGACAGTGTAGAACCCTATCCCAGTCAACATGTGGTGTAAAGTCTTTAATGTACCTTGTGTAATCAATGTACACTGTTTGAATTAATTGCCGAATTAATTCCTGATGCATTGATAACAAGTAAAAGATGTGTAACTCTAGAAACACAGTGTGTACAACTATGTTATCTAACTCAATCCTTGCAACCTCTGGATGAGATTATCGATTTTATTTTTTGTTTATTAAATTAATCGTATCAATTAAATCTATGAGAAATGGAGGATGACGAATAATATATCACAATTCAGATTAAAATAATGGTTAAACATGAATTTAAAAATAAATTAAATATGTGTAAATCAATCAGAAATATTTAAATAATTATAAATAATTTTTTTACCACTTCAATACAACTTTTAGGTTTCAGGCACAATAGAAGTTTGTGATTGGTCATGTCCATGTTTAAATTTTATCTTTATTGACGATCAATATGAGATTTACACAATGATAAATGTCACAATCCAAGGAATTGAATCAAATAAAATAGAAAAGGGATAGATTTTCAAAACCATAGAGAGGATCATTATATATTATTTATAATTAATTTAATTAGTTAAAGAATTACCTTATTGGAATTGTTTATTTATTGATTGATCTGACAATAGATCAGCATTGTCCCATCATTTTGTTGTAAGAATCAAAGAAAATTACCTTTTTTGTTGATCCACATATGTTCCAAAAATATCCTAACTTCACTATAGAAAAATAAAGGTCCATGAAAAACATATCTTATAGCTTGTTTCATCCACCTTTGATCATCTTGAGAATCACTTTCAAAGCATTCTCCTGGATCTCTTTTGACTCAAGAGGTGGGAGGTCGAGAAAGATCACTATTTATTCTCAGGGAAGTTCATGGAGAAGGGAGCTCTCTAGGTATTGAAAGGATTCTCTAAATTTGTTCGGCACAACTATCAAATGAAATGTCTCTTTGTGGAAATAATATAATTGGGTTTATATATAACTAAATTTAGAAATAAATAATTTCCTAAGTTCCATTTATTAATTATTAAACTTCTATAAAATCCCATGTATAATAATAATAATAATAATATTTCTCGACATGTTATTAACTTGTGAATTTAATTAAATATTATTTAATTAAATAATATTCAACATTTATTTTTTCTCACCACAACATTAAACTCAGTTCACTGTTCCTTTAGAATATTTATTGTTCCTTGATTAATACTAATTTATTTATTAAATAAATATAAAATCATTATTCACTAATAAATAAAAAAATATTATATTCACTAAATATAAAATACATATTTATTAAATGTGATTATCACATTTTAATCTATCGAATAAATAGTTATAGAATAAATGCGATCAAGAAAATAAGAATAATTATTAAACCATGTGCGGGAATAATATTTATTAAGCATGTCAAATAATAAATAATAATATCCTTATTTAACTAAGATTCTTGATACACTTAATGCGTGACCCTCTAGGCCTCTTTCTCAATCAAATTAGGTGAAACAGACTAAAGTACATGGTTAGCATCTAGAAAGAATACAAGGAAACCATATAGAAAGAAGTTAATTCCCAAACAACATAATACTTCATACGGAAGCATATTGTGTAATATAATACCCTTATCATTATACCTATAATCAAGAAGGTTTCATGTGTTGGACCCAAGTCTACACATTCATGGTAATGGAGTTTGGTTTTTGTTTATTTTCAATCCACATTGGGTTGGTCATGATCTTTGCAAGATAGGTGATATTATAGTTCAAGATGATAATAGTGTTAAAGGTGGCATCATTTCCGAGTGTCTTCAAAATTTTTGGGGTTCAAAATTTAGAGTTTTGTTTGGAAAAGTAAGTTCATCCATAAAGGGTATCATAGTATTCAGTCCACGAAGTATAGTTCATGAACAATAAAGGATGAACGTGGAACGATGAAGGGAAAATTGGGAAAGGTAAATTTCCACATAGCATCTCTATGCAGACCTTGAAAGAAGATACATGGGATGTGAATGAAAAAATGTTTGAGAAAGGGTTGAAGTTTGTGGGAGGAAAATGGTTCCCATAAAGAGCATCACTTGTGGCTAAGAGATGATAATTTGTATGTATACTGTGAATGAAAAATGGTTCTCGGGAGGCATGGAGTCCATAAAAGGTTGGGAGTTCATGGGATGGATCAATGTTTTTAGAAATGAGGCGGTGATTTGGTGAGATTCAAAGTGTTTTATTTGTGTAATACATTGGCCTCCATGATGGAACAAAGGCACTATGTGGACCAAGAAGTGAACTACCGTTCACGTGAGGAGAATAGTCTGTATTGAAAGCTACACTGCATCAAAACATTGGGGAAATCAGATTAGTTTTATTTTCAGATCTATTTTCCAATATAAGGACTTCTAATCCCATATTTAAAGAGTTTTATTTTGATTATAAATATGGGAGTAATTATATGAAGACCAAAGTAGTTTGTGGGAAGAAAACTCCACAAAGGAGAAGAGGTTTGTGAGGAGGATTCCTTGAAAGGAGAAGTCCTCTATAAAGATAGTTCACAAAAGGGGTTTTTAGGGAAATGTAGCCCATGAAGAAAAATTTTCAATTATGAAGAGTTGGTCAGCAGAAGTAAAACTCATCAAAAAAATAGGTATGATTCACAGAAGAAGAGATTTTTTTCAGAAGAAGAATCTGTCTGCAAAGCAGGCTTGGTCCGTAGAAGGAAAGTTGGTCCGTGAAGCATTTGTGCCATGTGGTATAGCACAGTTCTTGGAGGATGCTGGGTAGTATGTAGAGGAAAAGTTTACAAAATTAATAGTGGGAAAAGAGGTTGATTTCATTTATGGGTGAATATGAGACTTCAATAGAGTATCTACCCATAGATGATGACTCATACATTCATGAAAATAGAGGGACCTAAAAGTATATATATTTTATGTGGATACCTCCAAATGGAGTCAATTAGGGGGATCCAATAGACGTGTTCTGAGGGACATAATGGGTTATCCCAAAAATATTTTAAAGGTAGTGTTCTTGGAACAATGTGAGCATGTCTAAATGATTTTACCCCTCCACTATTAAATACTAGTGGATTTAGGTACAATTGATAAACTATTGGTGTATGGTCCTAGGACTATCCCTTAGTGGTGAACCACATATAATTCATATCCTACCTATTTGGATGTGACTACTTATTTATTGAATATTGTCATTGGACATGTTTAATTCTTACCATTATGGGAACATGATCTATCACTTTATGAAGAAAAACCTGACATCATTATTCAAGTGACCCCTCTTAGGGTGTTTCTGGGTCCTTCATGTGGTATTATAGTGTACAAGTTTTTGGTATTAAATATTTACTTCTTTGTTGTCATGGAAAATACATTTAATGTTAGAGGAGTTACCCGTTTTGATGAAGTAAATTTCAAATACGGAAGAAGAAGATGAGATATCATCTAATATCTATTTGAATGGAAGATCATTTTTCTTAATTATGAAGGAATACATTTCACTTATTTAACAAGGATGTCTATGATTGATACATAGAGAAAAAATTCATAATGTAGATGCTAAAGGAAAAAATGCTCTCACTGCATCTATGTCTGATCAAATCTCTCTGAAGGTGATGAGTTTCACTTCATCCAAGACTATGTTGGAAAATCTATAAAATATATAGAAAGTATATAACAAAGTAATAAAGGCCAAAAATAAAATTTTTCAATACAATTTTTATGATATGAAGATGCCTGTTGATGAAAATGAAGATACCCTTTTCAATCAAATTACTGAAGTTTTAGGAGTAATTCAAAGGTTTGGGGAAGAAATAAAACAGATTGAAATTATAAATAAAATCTTGAGAAAACTTCCACCTCTTTATAATCCAAATGTGTGATCCCCTGAGGAAATAGATCGTTTGAAACTTTCTTTAGATGATATGTTGGGAAATTTTTAACATATGAAACGTGTGTAAAACCAAAGGATGTAACAAGTTGTGTTTTCATGGAGATGACATTAAATGGCATTAAAAAACTTGATATTTTAGGAGAGTGTGTTAAATAGATAATGAGGAAGATAGACTACTCTCTCTCTTTAATATGATATTTAATAGGGTCTTTGGTTGAGTTTGGAATATTAACTCTTAGTGATCAAGGAAGTTTGATGATGAAGAAAGTGACACTGAAAACTCACTAAGGGCTCTTAAATGGTTTTATCAAAAGGGAGACTTCAAATCTAAATGGAAATTAAAAAGAAAGTGTTTTTTCTATGAAGAATAGGATGATAATAATGATTTATTTGAGGAAGAAGAACCAAATTTTAAATTTGGAGACCAATTTTCTATGACTGATACATTAGAAAAGTCAAAACCATAAAAAATAGATATAAATATAATTATTTGATTACTGATGTTGATATCAAGATGTAACTTAAGTATTCTCTTGGTAAGTTTGAGAATCAAAGTAAAATAGGCTAAAAGTGGGGGGCAGTTGTGGAAGAATCATCAGAATATGTTGATTAGCTTGAAACTTATATTTAATGACTAGAATAAGTAGTGAAAGAGTTTTCAAAAACCATTGAAATCAAAGATAATGTGGTGGAACTGAAGCACATAATTGAAGAATAGGAAAAAAGTCATCAATGAACATACATCTAGACTAGATGAGAAGTCCAAGATTATTGAGGGTCTTGAAGAAGATGTCGTTACTCTTAAGAGTAATCTTGAGAGTGTATCAAATTCTAATGAATCAAAGAAGAAAATACAGGTGAGTAGATTCTTAGATGCTGAGCTGTTGGAGAGACCTAAACATGGTTATGTTGTTGTAGAAAAGGGTTTGAATGATCAAATATCTACATGCATGGGAAAGATTGGAATTGGTTGTGATTCTAAAGCATTAAAAGATAGAAATAAGATAAACCTATGAAAAGGGAAATCAACAATTGAACAAATAACAATTTAAAATAAAGTCTTAACAAAGTGAGCCTTAAATCAAACTTAATAGAGAACTGAAACATATCCATAAGTTTCTTGAAATGATAGGTAGCCAAACTTCTTTCCTAAAGAATGTCACATGAGGAGGAACATAAGTGAGAAAACATTTCCTCTTATGAAATATCTATTTCATGGCTGTCTAGGAAATACCATGTCATACTATGAAGTGGAAATGAGTTACATGAATAGGGAAGATCATGGAATCAATAAACGAGAATGAGAACATATCCCACTTTTTATAGAAGAAGTAATTTTTATGGATATTGTTTTTATTATTTTATCTTTTTCCATAATGTTGTTTATTGAAGGTATAGTAAAGGCCCGAAAAATACATATAGAACTCAGAGACAAGATAATACTCATCAACCAGATGATGATTCCCTTATAAATGGGTTTTCCCCTTTAGAAAAAGAGTATCTGTAGGATAAACTAGTTTACATGGAAAATATTTGAAATGACATATTTTTCATTCACACAAAAAACTATTTCAGGGAAGGAATATAAGAAAATTAAAAACTCCACCCTTTTAGAATTATCCCTCAAAGCTACAATGAGCATAAACAAATAGATTATTGATAGTGGATACTCATCCCATATGATGGGAAGTTACTACCTATTAATGAATGTTATGAAAAGGGTGGTGGAATAGTAAGGTTTGGAAATGATGGTTCTTTGATGATCAAAGGAAGTGAAAGTATTGAACTGGACAATAGGTAGCTGAAGAAAATAGAAGTTCTCTATGTAGAGGGTTTGTGTCACAATCTCTCAAGTGTGATTCAACTATGTGACCTAGGACTAATGGTGAAATTTAATCAATATGGGTGCATTATCAGAGGAAAGATAAATATTTCTCTTATTAAGGGGTTCAGAATAGATGGATACTTTTATCAGGTTGATAGTAAAGTTATCATTTTCAACATGAAATTTGAAGAAGATAACATCTTATGGCACAGAATATCAAGTTACACTAACATCAAATACATTAAATTGATATCTAAGATGAATATAGTCATGGATATATCTAATCTTAAGTGTGGATAAGAAAAGACTTGTGATTTTTTCATATGAGGGGATTTGGTATGCTGTTTATATCGGCCAAAGAAAAAATGGAATCAAGTTTTCTTGATCTCATCCATACATATGTATGTGGTCTGGTAAATATAGTTAGAAGTTGTGGATAAAGGTAATTTTCTCTTTTCATTGATGATTATTGTATAATGTCTTTTGTGATTTTAATACATAGGAAACAAGAAGTTCTTGATTTTATGAAAATGTATTACTGAATAGTTGAGAATGATACTAGAAGAACAACCAAATTTCTTTGTTCTAATAATTAAGGGGAATTCACATTCATTGAGTTTTAATATTACATGTAGCAACATGGAATATAACATGAGGTGGCTGCTGTGAGAACCCCATAACAAAATGGCGTTGTTGGGTGTAGGAATGGCAGGTGAACAATATGGCCACAACTATGCTAATTGAGAGTCAAATCCCTTTCCATTATTGGAAATATGTTGTTCATGATGTACTATATACTCAAACTCGAATATGGATTTATATGGGATAAAACAAGACATTATATGAGTTGTGGTATGGTAGGTTTCCCTCGTAGAATTATTTTCATGTTTTTGGAAGTAAATGTTTCATTCAAAACAATGAAGGAAATCAACAGAAATATGGATATGATTTTTATGAAAGAAGATATATTAAATGAATAGAAAAGCCTAAAAATATTTCAATAATTGTCTTGTAATAATTAAGGAATTAAGTGATGTTAATATTGTTGAAGATAAGACAAAAAATAATTTGAGGGGATCTTATGCAGATATGATTGAAGATGAAAAAGACAGTGTACATGGAAGACATTCAAATGCATAAGTAGAGGAAGATGTGAATGAAATTCCAAGGTAAAAAAATCAGGTTCAGAAGAGGAATCAGAACAAGACACCATGATAGAATAAAATTCTTCTGAACCTCACAGGAGAAATCAAAGAGAAAAAATTGATTAATCGAACATCATTGTAAAATTAGAAATCACCCACACAGACAAGGCGAATTAAAAATAATACACAATCTACTTTTATATCAGTTGTGGAACCATCATAATTTATTGAAGTTCCAAAGTATGAATCATGGTTTAAATCCATGAATAAAGAGTTAAATCATATCTATAAGAACTAAACACTAGATCTAGTTAAGATACCTGAAAATCACAATATGATTGGTACGAAATGGTTTTTTAAAATAATTTTTACGAGCATGGAAATGTGGTTATAAATAAGGAATGACTAGTATGTAAAGGATATTTACATATTTAAGGGGTAGATGTTGAAGAATTATTTTGGTGGCCAGATGGATCTTATACGACTTTTATCTTTCCATGGAAATTTAAAGAGGATACCAAGTGTATCAAATGGATGTCAAAAAAGTTTTATTAAATGGGTTTCTTAAATTAGAAGTCTACATAGACCAACTAGTGGGTTTTCTTCATGGTAATAATGAAGTGAATGTTTTTAGATTAAATAAGTTACTATATGGTTTGAATGAGGCACTAGGAGCTTGGTATTGCTGACTGGATTCTTATATAAAGAAAATAAAATTCAAAAAGAGAAGGAATGTATCATAATATCTATGTAAATAATTCAAAAAAAAATCAGTTCATGGTACTGGTGTATATAGATGATATTTTACATGGTGGAAGGATGAATGGATCAGTGGATGGATCTTCCAATATCATGAAATAAAAATTTGAAATGTCTATGATTGTGAACTCGTATAATTCTTGGTGATTCAAGTGATTCAGAGGAAAGAATAAACATATATTTATTAGAAAATATAAAAAAGAGAGATACGGAAGAAATTCAAAATGCATGACTCCAAACCAATTTCGACTCCAACTGCGGTTGGAACTAAAATTGGAAAGCATCAGAATGAGACTTATTTAGATCCCACCATGTATAGGAGAATCATCGAAAGCTTACTCTACTCAACTGTAACACGTCCATATATTTTCATTGAAACATGCTTAACTGCACAATTTTAGAGTTATCCAAATGAAGAAATATGGAAATAGATAATATAATCATGAGGTATATTCAAGTTACTCACAATTATGGATTATATTTTACTGTAGGAAAAGATAACAAACTATCAACATTTTATAATGCTTTCCAGGATGGAGATGTGGTGGATAGAAAGTCATAAAATTGTGGATCTTTCTTTATTGGTAATAAATACGTGGGTTAGTTGATTAAGAAATAAGAAATAACTTCACATAGAGTGGATAAATATTAGTATATCTCTTCTACAAAGTATTTCTGTCAACTATTATGGATGAAGAAACAACTTACTAATATTGGTGTTGAGGTGAAACAACCGATGGTGATTAATTGTGATAAAAAGAGTTCAAATGATCTTTCTAAGAATCCTATTCACCATTCTCATACAAAACACATTGAAATTACATATCACATTACCAAGGAAAAAAAAGGAACGATTAAAATGGATCATATTGGAACTGATGATCAAGTGGCTGACATGTTGACCAATCCATTGTCAACACATGTGTTTAAAAAACATCTTTTAATCTTTTTTGATAACCCACCTCCTTCTACATGAGTAGGCTACAGTTTCACTCTCCCCTTTTTAACTATTTTAATCTATTTTTGGATTTATTAAAGGTTTATTGGGGATATACGATCTATGGGGGACATGTTTTAAGATTTATAATGTACAAATACTAGCTCTTTGGTTTTATTTCCAATGATGGAAAATAGAGGAATTTAATTCTATGAGGTTGCAGTAGAATGATGAATAGATAACTTATAGAGAAATTCAATGGTATGAGAAAAATATTTTCAAGACCTGAGAACCAAATTCATGTTTCCACTCTGGTTAAATAAACCGAGCATTGCTCATGTAGTCTTAAAGTGTTGGCTAAGTTGTTTCATGTGTATCATGTATTGATAGCGGTAGATGGTTTATTGAATTTATCTATAGATTTCTAACATAGAAAAATGTGGATATTTTTTGACCCAAGGATATAAAAATATGGTAATTGATTTTGGTTTGTGTTTGTTGACCATCCACATTGGGTTAATCACAGAGTTTTCAAGACAGGTGATACTACAACTCGGGATGAAAACAATGTTAATGGTGGTGTTATTTTCTAGTGTTTGCAAGATTTTTGGGCCTCAAAACTTGGATATTTTTTGGAAAAGGAAGGTCTTCCGCAAAGGGGTTCATAGAACATGTACCCCGAAGTATAATTTGTGGACTAAAAAGTATGAATGTAGAAGACAAATGTAATGTTGACAATGGTCAATTTCTGTATAACATCCCTATATGGACCAAGAATAACACTACATGGACTGTGAATGAAAAATAGTCCATAGAGGGCTTGATGGTTCTGGGAGACAAATGGTTTATATAAGGAGTTTTTCTTACAACAAAGAGACAATGATTTTTATGGAGACTGTGAATGAAAAATAGTTTGCAAGAGGCATGGAGTCTGTGAAAGTTCAGGAGTTTGTGGGATAGATCATCATTTATAGAAAAGAGGTGGTGATTTAAAGAGCTCTAAAGGGATTATTTCATAGAGGAAATCAGCCACTTTGAAGGAAAAAATGCACTACACAGACTGTGGAGGGAACACCAGTTTGTGGTCTGTGGGAAAAACTGTACTTTATTGATACTTTGGGGAAATTAGATTAGGGATATTTTTAGATCTATTTCCATATATAAGGACTGGTAGTACCATATTTAAAGAGTGTGATTTTGATTTTAAATCAAGGAGGAATTTGGTGATATCCAAAGTGGTATGAGGGATGAAAACCCCATGAAGGAGAAGAGGTTCACAAGAGGGATTCTCTAAAAGGAGAACCGATCCTTTGAGAGAGTGCACGCATGGGGTTTGGCGGAGCACTTTTTCCTTAAAAGGAAAATTTTATATGAAGAATAGTTGGTCCATGAATTTATCTGTGGGGGGTCTTTATGTTGAAGGAAAGGTGGTCTGCGAAGCATTTATGCAACGTGGTGCAACACAATTTTCGGAGGAAGCAGAGTAGAAAGTTGAGTAATAGTTCTCTAAAGAAATAGTGAATTGAATGGTCTATTTCATCTATGGGTGAATACAATACTTCAATATAGAATATATCAATAATTGAGGATTCATGAATTCATGAAAATAGAGGCACCTACAAGTCCATAAACTATGTGTGGATCCTTCTTGACGCAGTGAGATAGGGGGAGTTGAAATAAGTGTTCTAAGGGATGAAATGATATATCCCTAAAATATTCTAAAAATAGTGTGCCTGAAATAGATTGACTATGTCAAAACCTATGTTCTTTATAACTTGAAAAGATTAGTGGATTTAGGTATGACTGACACACTATCAGCATATGCTCCTTGGACTAGTCCTTAGAGGTGAACCAAGTAAAAATACTATGTTATCTTTTTTCATGTGATTGTTGGTTTATTTCACGTTTTCATCAGATAGGTTTAACAGGTTACTACCAACATGGGAACAATATCCATCACTTTATGATGAAAAATTAGGCACCCTAATTCACATCTCCCATCTCAAGGTGTTTCAGTGTCCTTCAGCATGCTGGTGCAGTCAACCTATGTGCTTGATGTCTCTTTCATTGACTACCTAGAAAAAAAAGGCCAATAGAACACAATAGACATGAATTTATTTAGGATATATCATTTCCATTAAAGTTATATAGATATAAACTTCTGTTAATGAACATAATGGATAAATCATTTCTCTCATTATTCATTAATGAAATTTTACTAATGACACACCCAATGTATCCAACCTCTCCTAGACAATTTTTCATCACAATTTTTATAAATACATAAAATTACGTGACTCATAATAATCATTAATAATAATATTATTGTATAAGGACCAACACACACGCCCATAGATAGGTACATGCAATGAAACATATAAATTTAGATTTCATACAGTCAGGTCTCTTTCTCATAATATCCTACTAGATATTAACAACGGATTACACATTGAGAAGGTTCATAAAAGACCTATTAGTCTCCATACCTAATAGAGTGTATCATTTGTTTCCCTCAAATGATATCCTCCGGTTACAGAAAATATATTTAAGAATAGTTTCGTAGCACTTTCTGGTTCTCATACAAGCTGTGAACTACTATGTCCTTTTAGTGTGATAGATACTCTAGATACATTATCACATAATATTTTACAGAGAGGACAAATCATGATGTGGTAAGTAGTTTATTATTATTCAAAACTATGAATTCATGATATTATAAATTAAACAGAAGTTGGTTCTAGGGGAACCATCTCCAACACCCCATGAGTTTTAAGTGCTAAGAACATAAGAATGCAAAGGTGACCTATGAGGGTCCCACCAGGTCAATATTAGGTAAATTATATGGGAATCAATTCCAAATTTGTGGACTTAATGATCTATAAATTTAAATTTTCATCCCATTCAAGTGAAACTCATAACCATTTATATTATTGAAATTTCAAAACACCCTTAATGGGATTATCTCTAAGAAACACACTATGAACCACATACTTAAGTGGAATCAAATTTATATCATAAGAAACATCCCCCCACTGACCTACTTTGGTTGATTTTTTCATTCAAGGATTTATTCATACCAGTAATCATTCCCAATCCATATGGGTATAATCCCCTTAAGTCACAATTTACCCTTTATTTATACATAATCAATATTAAATATGATTTCTTATTTCAGTACATATATATATACATCAAGGTTCAACTAGATTAATTACCATTCTCAAAATATAAAGTCACTTTCCTTTAAAAATTATAACTGGAATTAATGTAACTACATCTCGATTATTATTTCTGATCTCAAATATTTCAAGTTCATGTATAATGGTTTGATTACATGGGACACCCTTACTAATATTTAAAGGCAGATACACTCTAAAAATTGTTAGTGGAACCCATTTTATCACAACCATAATTGTCTCAACCCATGAAACAAATGGTTCATGGCTCAAACATGTCATAATTTGATAATTAATGATCCCACATAAATTCATATAGGAAAACATTGTTTAGGATAATGAATACACTTTAATATCAAATTAAATATCTCATATGTGTATCTAGGTACACTATCACTGAGCAATAAATACCGGAATGTAAGTTGAAAATTTATAGAAGCATGGTATAAAGATAAGAATTTTGATTGTCACTCTAAAATGGTATACAATAAATAATGCTAAATTCACAGATAAGTATGTTAACATAAACTGAAAAACAAGAATAATTAGGAAATTAAAATTGAATAGTATATTAATAAGCCTGACGATAGATAAAGAATCATGGTATACTAGAATGGATTCTAAATAAATACTTAATCAGTGTATACAAATGATCATGCACCATAAAATCAATATCTAACCTAAATGGAATGGAATATACCTAACATCAGCTCTCTATGTGCCTATAATTATGTGTGCAACAACATTTCCTTTCCATAATTGGTTAAGGGTAAATATTTATAAACTAATGAATTAATTACTAATAGAAGTTAAATAATCACCAACATGAAATAGTAATCAATTGTAATATAAAATAGAAATCCAACCCTAGAAAATTGATCGTTCCCACATGTGTTCGTTAGATTAACTTACACAAAAGTTATTTACCAAGTGATGAAACTTTTTTAGTTTCCAATATACCATCAAAAACTATTATAAAAAAGGAAAAGAAAATTTTTTTAATAACATTTGTAACATCTCGAATCAGGAGCCACTAAAACAGAAACCCCAATAAAGTCTTCCATTAATCCTCAAGCATGCCTTCCCATAAGATAGATGACTACGACTAGCAACATGGGTTAAAAGGTGGCATATTGGGGAGACTAAACCCTCTAGATTATAAATAAATCCTGAAAAGTCAATAATAAATAAATGAAATCGAATAAACAAAAACTATTGATCAATAATGAATGAATGAGTGATCATTCTTGACCATGATCTGATGTAAATGCAGATTAGTATACAAAGTTCATAGCAAGGATAACAAAATAAATGAATAAATAAAAGACACCCCATCCATCTCCAATATAACAATGAGAACAAGCTTGGACCTCTACTCTTGTACTCCAACCTAGCCCAATGTGATAATAACCACAAACCACAAACCACGGTACTAAATCTGGAATCACGAAACTTTTTCATGTACCCTAGTGTAATGGTGGGCCAAAAAGTGTGTGAGATATAACCATTTTTCCAACACAAATAGTGTTTATAGCAAATCAAGTATGTGAATATAGGTTGTAGTAGTGTGAAAATATGACATAAATAAATATTTAAAAATTAATAATGAAATCTAATCTATAATCACATGATATATATATGTTTATAAAAGATGAATAATTATAAATAGATCAAAACACCATCCATGACCAATGAAAATATTTTGAGTATCAAGAAAGTGCGGCGTATGCTGAATAATCATGTATCAACTCAGGGAAATTGACTAAGGTTTCCTCTTAAATTCCATGGATATAATCCATAATAACTTGGTAAAACATAGACCTACATGGGTTGGGAATGTAAGCCATTGACTGGGGAATTTTCTTAATGTCCATGGAGTGCATCAATAGTAAACTCAGTGAAATATATACCTACATGGGCTAGGATCAAAGGCCATGGACCAGTGATGTCTCTTTGATTCCATGATGTTCATCCATAGAAAACATGTCAAAGACATGGGTGGAACCTAAGGAGCATGCCCGTGGTGGTCCAAGAAAGCCATAACCAAGGTTATAATCCAATGCATCCAATGAAACTCACACACATATATTAGAAAGACATCAATTTCATACCATTTTAGGTCACATCAGTTCCATATCATGTAGTCCCATTAAACATAATTCATATAATGTTTCAATGGAATATATTAGTGTCCATTCACATATAAATTTAATTCATCACATTCCATTCTTAATTTGATCCACATATAGAAGATCAAATGGAAGACCATGTTACTGTCCATTATGTTACATTATATAACTACATATAATAAGTCAAGTGATTTTCCATTTCATTTCATAATTAGCATTTAATACATTTCACCAATCCATTCACTTATAATGAAATGGTTATAACCAAGTTAATCAACCTTTAACATTTAATTAAATTCTATTTGGATGCCTATAGTATGGGGAGAGCTCCACACATTCCACGGGTTGGTGTTAATATAGTCAATATCACAATCCCACCTGAAGGGTGGTTTAGGTTGAGGTTGACGACATCCATCCTTGTATATAGGTGTAATAAAATGTCTAAATCATCTTCTAAACATCAAATTTTAATGATTATTAATTTTAGGAGCAACACATTGAAGGTTCGGAGAGTAGCACAATGATGCCTTCTATAAAACAGACAAAATTATTTGGGAAAGGGTATAAACCACCTACCCCATGATTATAATGGTCCATTTACAGAATATCGATATTTCATTCAAGATGAAACTGGAAAAATTATAATATTAGAAAAATTCCCTAAAAATAGGATGAATTAGCTCGCACATATTTAGTATTCCGTATGGTGAGATAAATGAAGAACATAAGAATGATGATTCTTAGAAAAACCAGGGGGACCCTAATTCGTCCAAAGATATTTTTATTTTGGCACATATTGGAGGATATTCACTATGGGGGGGAGAGGAAGAGTGGTTTTCACGTAAGAGGCTTCTTGGGAGAGGAGAAGGTAAAATAGGGAAAACCCATTTAAGGGAGGAGGGGAAATTTAATAATTCCTCCCCCCCTTTAAATGAAAATTATGGTTTGGAAACATGACTTGGATATCCATGTTCTAACCAAAAAAATATCACTTCCAAAGAGATCACATCACATAGTTTGTCTACATGGTCTGTGAAAACCATGCACTAATTGTGGAGTGCTACTGGTTAAGTGGCACTAACCATGTGAAAACCCTGCACCCACCTATTCATTTTACTACATATATTCTAAATGGTCATGTAACCCACCTTGAATATTTTGAATAACTATATAAAACCCTTTACAGGTCCACATGGTTTGTATTGAGGGGATTCAAGGATTAAACAGACTATGAACCATATCTATTTTATTTGAGATATCGATATTTTCAAGACCGGTACTCCAAAAAATCATAAAAACTTATACAAAACATCTATAACCTTAAAAAACATCCAAAAAACAGTACTTTTTTGTTTATTAACTATCATATTTATTTTATGTCAACTAATTTATGATTTTATAAATCTACCAAATGAAAAGATCAATTTATTTTTGGAAATTTACAACTGAACAAAAACATGGGGCACTAAAAAAATATAACCTATCACTATAGAGGGCTCATTACATCTCAATCATAATTCATGGAGTTGATAAAGTAACAAAAAGATACAACGGAACAATATAGATAAATTATAGATCAATAATGCAAGAGAATGACGTAAAAAATAGTAATATAAACCAAGAAAATTGAAAAATTTAATATTAGGTATTGTTATGGATTTCTTTCATATTTTCTAGACTATGAAAAGTGGTTAAAAAACATTTTAGAATAATTTGAAGATAGTACCACCAACCATGATAGATATTCACATCGATAAAAAAATATAGAGGTATAACATGTAAATAATGAAAGGATTAAAACAACCCCACTATATCACCTGTAGAATGTTTATGATATAGAAGTAAATCAAAGTTGGGGGTATAAGATAGAAATACACATTATAAGAAAAACATGAATAAAAAACAAAATATCGTCAATGTTTCTATAACTAAGAAACAAAAACCCATGCTTTGGAATTAATTCATGCCGATCCAACCACCCAAAAACGGTGGGAATTATATTGGGAAAATTATTCTGAGAGAGGTGATCACACTAGAAAATTATATTAACTTAAGACATAGAGCTCAAAGGTGTTGGATTTCGATGATCTCTTGATAGAGAAAATTGATAATAATAAACAAAAAACAATAATGTTTTATAAATACAGTAAAATAACACATATAGAAAATAAATACCAATACTTGTATGGGAAATCATGTATAAGAAGAAATAAACCATGAATATAGAGGGAAATAATTTATCCATAATATTTTTTAGGTGAATCCCCATAACCTATGATAATTTATCATGTATTAGGGAAGTTTTAAGATGATATAAGAGAAGGGTCATCAATGCAGGAAAAGTGAAATAAAATTAAATTCTCAATCTATAGATACCATCAATTTTTGGAACAGATAAAAATACATCACCCAACATAGATTTATGTATCACGATCGAGATCCTATAGGTTTCAGATCACTGTGATCTACCTAGATTTAAAATAAAAACTCTATTTTCATTTTATACATGGTCTTATATAGCCTTAATTATAGAAAAATATATTAATTAAGTATTATATATCATGTTTTTGATTTCAAATAACCAATAATTTTAGACAAATAAATTCTTTTATTTCCCTTTTCCCATTTTCTTTTTTTATAAAATGTTGTTTATAGGAAGGAATTGAGGTGGGCCAAGCACAAACACCCATGTTCAACGATAAAAAAATTAATTACACAAAGGATTTGATATAAATTGATATGACCCAAGAAGAATATACAAATATATCACTTAATTTTCATAACATAAATACAATATATAAAAATTCCAATGAACTAAAGGCTTAGTCTCATAACAATATAAGAAACTAATTTCATAATACTTGTGAAAATTTTAATACAATTTCAACATAATATAATGCCATGAAAATGACTCTTATATTATAATCCCATTCGTAAATCATTGAATGAAAATCATAAGAAAGGGGTGAGTTCAAATTTTTAGTAAGGGAAAAAATCAAGGAGGCATAAATGGGTAAACTTTTGTGAATTTGAGAAAACAATTAACTAGAGAGAAATCTATGATGAAATGGAACATGGAATAAAAATATTATACTATAAGGAACAATATAAATTTATATAATCTTGGTGATATAAAAAATAGTATTAAATAAGAGTAAAAATAATGAGGCAATAAAGATGATCCATGGGGAATAACAGAGGAACATAACATTGAAAGTTTGTGTAAATAATAGAATAAGAAATTATAAAACTACTACATGGAAATCCTAATTTTATTATATGAAAAGTCAAGATGATAATTCCTAACCATACATATACTCATGAATTGTCTATGTGATTATATATAACAACAATTATACTCATGTACAATCTATGTGATCATATCTAACCTCACTTTTACAAATGAAAAATCCTTGTGAGGATAAATGACTATTTTAATACTAATGAACAATCATTGTGATCATATATAAACACAATTATACTAATGGAAAATCCACATGATCATAACTAGACACAATTATAATCATACAGAATATACTAATATATGTCTAATGCATTTTTGGGTGATAATTGGACCTTTCCTTAATAATAATAATCATCTATACATATGGTTTACATTATGACATGAAAAAAATCATACATCAAACATCACTTAACTTATCAGTGGAAAAGGGATATGATTTAAGAAAATCATTCCAAGAACATTATATAATTCATCTATAGAGTGTAATTTAATTATAGAATAATAACATGCCCCCAATGTAATATAAGAAGTATTAAGGATATTAACATTGTTGAAAATATAATTTTTATGACTTTTGGAGAAAACAATTTGATGAATAAAAAGAAATGCCATTTTCATTTTTAAATTCATTATAAATTAAGTTTATATATAAAATAATTTTAAAACATGAAAAATAATATTTATTAGGATGAATGGTCATAACTATGAAATAATGTGTTCACATAGAGAATCTATATAATGTTTTTTATATTTTTTTAATATTACATTAAAAAGGAGATGTTATATGAAACATAAAATATTACTTCCAAAAATAAAAAATAAAAGTTTTTAAAGTCATTTACATTCCAAAATATTATTCAATAACCAAGAATTCAAAATAGTATCAATGTTATCCTAATGAAATTTAGAGTGAAAGATAAAACATATGGTTATAGAAGGAAAACCATTTTAATATTTCCAAATACCTTTATTAAAATCCAAAAATAAAAAATTTTAAAATAAAAATTAATTTTTAAAATATGAAAAGAGAAATATGAAGTCCACTTGAGATTAAACAAAAAAAGTATTTCAAATAAACAATATAACATTGGTGGGAATAGAAAGTATATATATGGAAGAAAAATCATCATTTAATAGAATGTGAATTACTATTATCATTTTTTTAATTTTATGTGATATAAATTCATCAGAGAATAAGATTTGAATAAAAAATAATATTTTTTCTAGAGATAAATATAATGTTACATATAAAATCATGGTGTGGAATAAACTAAATATATACTAACTATGTTTTATTTTAAATCATGTAACTTTTTAAAAATGGAGTTCTGCTATGAAAAACCCTGATTGATTTAGTAACAATTGAATCATAAAACCATAGAAGAGATCCTGTGATGGATTTTTGGATCCCTTAAATTTCATGAATTTTATGATAAAATGAATCTATAGGTAATTTTAAACACCATTAAAAAAACAAGGGGTGAATATGGAATATGTCTCATGAAGGAATATTGAGATGAGAAAACCCCTTACAATTGTGGTGTTAAAGGATATAGATGTTTATAAAAGAAGGGTAATAAAAAAAGT
This sequence comes from Viscum album, assembly GCA_963277665.1. NCBI lineage: Eukaryota > Viridiplantae > Streptophyta > Magnoliopsida > Santalales > Viscaceae > Viscum > Viscum album. The sequence continues at coordinate 174,957,594 of OY728148.1, forward strand.
AAAATTAATCAATTAATAAAAAAAATAAGAAATTCGATTGTGAAGTATATACACCATATAAAATAAGAATAGGCATGTAATTTTATAACATTCCTCATTGAAGGGAAATTGAGACAGAAACCCTCACTTTGTATTTTTGCTACGTCAACCGTGTTGTGACATAGTATACAATAAAAAATATATACTAATAAACTATTTATGAACCGTATTCATATTTATTTCCTTTATTTTATCAATTTATAATCATTTATTTTAAATAAATTGGTCAGTATAGTTTATTTTTCTCATCAGGTGTTAGCAATTCAACTTTTTCACAAGTGTTTCATAATGGAAAAGTCAAACTCCATTATTCAAAATCATGTTAAAAATTATTAAATTATAAACAATATTTAAATACTTTTAAAGAATGATTTATACATCACCTTTTTCATTTTATGGAAGCCATGTCCATGGTTCATTATAACAGAATCTATGATAAGATTGTTTTGAGTAACTCATAGATATCAACCGATTACTTAACAATGATCATTATGTTTTGTGGTATTTTTTAATAACCATACTGTTGAAATATATTAATCATTAATATAACATAAATTCATTAAATATTTTAAATAACAATTGATATAAGGTGGTAATGAAAAATAGAAAACATTGTTTCATGGAGGTGGTAGTCCCTATGTACACATGAGCAATGTTCATATTTCCCCTGGACAGAAAAGAAAATAGAAATTGGTTTAAATTTTCAAAATTTAAATAATGTAAAAATATTATATATTTTTTATAAATCATTCCCTTTAATATATCCATTTAAGGTGGTGAAGGGAAATAAAAAAACATCACTTCTTAGAGGAAATAGTCTATACGTACCTAAAACATCATTTTCATTTTAAAATAGATGTGGGAAAAGATAAGAAGATATTATTATCATTAAATAATGAAATTTAGTATAAAAATAAATCAAAATTAAATTATATAGTAATTTAAAAAAATACATTTATTTGAATGATAGAAGCAAATAGAGATGAGAGTGTGATTTTCACTTATGTTGAGAACTGGATCTTTCTCTTAGAGGAGTTCCTATAAGTGGATGACTTATGAAAATTTTGTGTACCATAGGTTTATAGAAATAAATGAGAATTATAGGGGATATAAAATATAAATATTTTCATAAAGAATTTTAATTTTATATGTGGATTGGAAGGGGATGTGGAAGACCCATTTTATAAGTTGTAGGAATTGAAATTAAAAAAATACAACTTCTAATAAAATAAGAGAAAATGTTTCATGTAAAATCTAGACTCCAAAATGGGTAATAATTGGATTGGAGATATTTTTTTGGGCATGATACACCTTGAAAACTCATATAAAGGCATGCTTATAACATTTTTTTACATCCTTTACCGTTATATTTTAAACATATATGTTTTTTGGATTTTACCATGGTAACTAATTTTTATCTATGTAATTTATTTTTATTCATAAAAACAAAATGTACCTTATTACATAATTATGAAAAAACGATTCCAAATATGAGATAAATTTTACGAAATATAAAATTTAGGTGTTATAACAATTAACCTTAACATTAGCACATACAACACATAAATACATTTTTAAGAATTAAGGTTTATTTTTAAGCATAAAATTTACATTTAGAATAAAATTACAAATTATATATATTTAAAGGAAATTAATTCGATGATTATTAAGAAAATAAGATTTATTTTGATTTGAAATATATTGAAAACAGAATTCCCCCTTATATATACTTATTTAAATGAAAAGAATTGAAATATTTGTTTATTAATTTTTTTTAAAGTGGTGATTCCTTGATCAATGACAAAGACACAAATTATTATATTAAAAAAAGGATTTAAAAAGTCTAAAAAAGGGAATAATTTTACAATCATTATCATAGATATGAAGAAGATCATCAGGAAGGTCAACCATCCAGGTTATTCCCTTGTTAAATATCTTATTAGCTATACCATATTCCAACCAGTTGGCTTTGTGGAAGGTATGAGTGAAAATGTAACTGATCTCCAGAATAGAATGAAGACAACTCATCCCATGGATTGTAAGCATCCAAACAAGATACACCACTCTATTCTGAATGTATTGCATGATAGTTGTAGAATCACAATCAATCCAAATATTGTTCTAACTCTGCTGCTTGGAAAAGGAAACAACATGGATCACACTCATCCTTTTAGCTTCTAGGAATGAAATGATTCCATAGATTCCATAAAAAAATAGGGCCATTGTACAAGGTGGTCTCTAAAGATAAAACCACAACCTGGGGGATCTAGATTGACCTTAGAGGTGCTATCCACATTCAGTTTAATCCATCATATTAACATGGCTTTCCATAACACTTAAAAAGTATGCATAGGAAGACGATTGATTCTCTTAATTTGAATATTTTAAAGAATCTCAATTTCCACGACAGAGTTGTCCTAGAAAGCCATCTGAATCGAGGTAGACTCTAGAATGGAAAAGAAGATCCACATCTTACCCTAATTTAGACTAAATGAGGAATTTTTATTAATGATAGCTACTATGAAATGATTTTTAATTTATTGAGATGTTTCAATTTACACAGAGTGCTTTATTTGTTGGTTGAGAGAGTCAAGAATAATCAACATATAATAAAAAAAATTCAAAAATAAAGTTCCAAAGAGCAGAAGCCATAGCACAAGACATGAAAAGATGGTTAGTTTGTTCTCTATATTGGTTACATAAGTTAAATTTAGAGAAAAGTTGAATCCCAAAATATTAAATATAATCATCAGTGGGGACTCTGTTGTGCATAATATTCCAAACAAGATTATACCTCAGGGGTTTAATCCATGTCTGATCAACTTTTTTACCCAGTTGAAAATTTTATCTCAATTTTGAAATTTGTGATTGTAAAATTTTTTGGAGTCAAGAACACCATTATGAGAAGGTTTACAAATAAAGAAGTAATCTGAGATGGAATAAGGATAATTATCAAAGACATGAATAATGTTATCATTAGGTTTAAAGGTATAAGAATTTAACACCTCACTGATATTATAATTAGTGTTTTCCCGTAAATTATTTGGAGGTTACATGGATATTAAAGGGGTACCAGTCTAGTTGTCTAACCAAATATTCATGGAAGAGTCCTTGATAACCATACATCTCGAGTTAATCATGATGTTGAAAAATTCCTATCTAATGGATGACCAAATAGAAGAGATAATATAGGTTAAATTTTCATTCATTAACTGGTGAAGGAATATTTTTTTTTGAATGGTAATGGAGTTCAAGTCATTTTAAAGGAGCTTACATGTTAGTCTTTCATATAAAGAATCATTGAAAAGATTAAGGTTTTTAATTACAAGGTTGCAATTCACCAAAGTCTTACAACAAGTATTCAAAGGGATGGTTACAAGTTTTCTTTGAAGTATGCTCGTGGTCCAAACAAAATTCTTAATGTAGACATCTTTTTTTGAGGAGTCCAGCAGGACATTTTTATACCATCAATGAGTATACCATTTTAAAGAAAATTGTGGATTTAGCCGATTAAATTCTTCCATCCATGGAGAGGGATTTACCCTTCCAAGAGGAGAGACGATTGATAATTTGGTCTATAGTGAAGGAAAATTAAATAACTTTAGGTGTTCCATTAAAAACTGATACTCCATGATAAGTGAAGGGGAAGGAACCTTCATTGATATCTATAAGATTGATAATGGATTGTTTTCTAGAAGAGGGGATTTTTTTTTCTAAATAAAACAATGGATTAGTTATAAAAATTGATTTTTCCAGAGATTTCTTCATAATGAGAAAATGAAATTTTTTGACATTGAATGTTTTTTATCATCTTGTAAGAAAAGGATAATACCATAGATATCAAAATGATTCTTGGGAATATATTGTTTATAGAAGCATGAATATTTTAAAGCTTGTTCTGATCCACAAAGCAGGTAAGAAATATACTAAGGTAATATACCGCAATCTAGAAAAGAATGGGAGAGAGGGGATCACCATTCCTAACTCCCTGAATGCATTTAAAATATCCCATAGGGGAAACATTAACAAGGATTGAAATTGTATCTGAATTTAAATGAGTCATTGTTCTACTAATGATGGATGCATTGAAACCAAAACCGTGAAGCACCTTGAAAATAAATCCAATCAATGGTATAAGATTCCTTCCTAATATCAATTTTAATGGAAATATTGCCTCCCATGGTAGATCTATTTAAGATGTTAGTATATTAACAGGTAATACAAATACAATCTTTTATTGATATACCGTTGATGAATCAAAATTGATTACAAAAAACAATTCTACTACTTATCTTTTTGAGTCTATTAGAAACGAGTTTGGTGATAATTTTGTAAAGAGAATAAATGAGGGCAATAATTCAGAAGAGATGAATCTTAGAGAAATTTTTCTCTTTATGAATTAAAGAATGAAATTGTGTATTCAATCCATGGGATGTTGACCATTGAAAAAAAAAGGTTTTAATAATTTTTCAAACATCATATTGGATGACTTCCCAAAATTGATGATAGAATCCATTATTTAATCTATTGAGACCTGTAGAACTATCTGGTTTATGAATAAGGATTGTTTGTTTTATTTCATGGTCAAGATAAATGATTAAAAGATAAGCGTTATCTTCCTCATTTACCAAAACTAGAATGAAATCTAGTACAAGATATTTTTTTGACATTGGGACCATTGGAAATATTTTCAAAATAAGAGACCACATGATTTACAATGCCTTACTAAGTGTCAATTAGGTTGTCCACATCTCTACAAAAAGTGAGAGGTCTGCTAAAATTTCTGATTCTTTGAAGATATTTGTAAAATTTAGTGTTCCTATTCCTATTTAAGATCCATTTAGATTTGAAAACTTTTTTATTCATGTTATCCTTAAGGACAATCAAATCATTGAGTTTTATAGAAGAATTAATATCATGTCGAGGATCTATAGTAAAGTCAGAACTTGTGTTGGAGTTTTGAAGTTAGCTAAGTTCATTTTCAAGAGAGGTAATGTCACTATCAATTTTTTTAGATTTAGAAATACACCAACTTTCAAGGAATTGTTTGAGATGTTTAAGTTTAAAAATACAAGAATATGAGTCATTGTGATGTTTTATAGACATCCATAAAATTTTTATAATAATAAAACACTAAGGATCATAAGAACGTGCATTATTAAATATAAAAGGTAGAGTATGATTCATGATTTTTATATGAATAATAATATGGATGGTATAATGATCAGAGTTTATCCTGGGAAGGGCTCTGCTAGAGATAGTGTTCCAACTGTTCAAATACGATTTATTTCTGAGTGCTCTATCTTATTTACTAGAAACAAGCATATTGTATTTCCTTATATACCAATTGAACTTGACAACCATAATGTAGATTTCCACAAGATTTATATCCTCAATAAAAGCTTTGAAAAATCACGAAGAGATAAAAGAGTGAGTTGGGACCATTTTCTCACTTGAGGTGAGGATGGCATTGAGGTCACTAATCACAAACCAAGGATCAGGGATAATATTTGAAAAGAAAGAAAGGTCATTCCAAAGAGGACTTCTATCTTGATATCTATTTCTAGAATATACCATAGAATACAAAATGGGAAAATGGTCAAATGAAATGTCATAAGTAAACAACTCCTTTGAAATAGGGAAAATATTAACATTTTTAAGTAAGGAGTGATAAAAAACCAAAGGGTTTAAACCGAAATACCCTCTTTTTAAGCACCTAAAGAATTATAACAATAAGAGAAATGAAGCATTGTTTTTGAATTGAAATTAACTGTAGGTACAAAAAAATATCATAGGAAAATGAGTATTAATAAATATTTTATGAATAATAAATGTTTCTGGGTTTCCAATACCATGACAGTTACAAAATAGAAAATTCATTGGAACTGATATATAGAGGAACCCCCCATTTTTTTACATCCAGAGCCCTTTCGCCTAGAGGATTATCAAACATTTTGGGATGAGGCTAAACTAGGATTATTTCACTGTTTACCCTTAGAAGAAATACGGAGAACATTAGCAACATCTGTATTCATATTGTTATCATTTAGATTATATGAAGCAACCTTTGATGGAGTAACCACTGGGTTTCCACTTAATGCAATTAGTTTATTTTCATTATAATTAAAAATAACAAATATTTTGTGTGTGCCTACTATCTTAAAGAAATTAGCATTAAAAAAATTAGTTGGGGTTGGAACCATAATTGAAGAAGAATATGAAATAATCAAACTTCTTCCATCAACAATATGAGCCGACATATCTGCACTTTTGTTGTCAACCAGTTTCGAGGGGGTAGGGGTTTCTTCCACAATAATGATCAACTCCTTAAGACTACCTTCCCCTGGGATCTTAGATCCATCATTCATAGAATAACGAGGAGAATAAGGTCCCATTTGAGTTGAGGCATTCCCATAATCCATGAGGGATTTTGGAACCTCATCCAGGTGTGCAATAGGTGAGATAATAAAAATCGCCAAAGGGATTTAGGTATTTTTATCATAGGATATATCCATAGGAGGTTAGGTACAATTGTCTACTGCATTTTCATTCATCAAATAATCCTTAATACATTGACCCTTATGTTTATCAACAATATCTTGTACACAGTCATACATGCATGGGTTTTTAAAAGTGTGTGCCACTGTGGATTCTATGACAACAATACATTCCTAATCAGGTTCACTAGAAGAGTCCTTGTGGGGAACCTCTAATATTTTTTCAGATTGGGATTGTCCAATGACCTCCATGATCATTTTTTCAATGTCTTCTATGATATCATATTCTTCATTGTCATTCTCCTCATAATCCATAAGTTCGTCCCATGTTTTACTCTAGTTTTATTCTGATTGGATTGAGTAAATTTATTTCTTTACCCAAACTCCATTCCTCTTCTTGGGAGGATTGGGTTGAACTATAACATTTTCATTTTCTCTATTATTTCTTATAACCTCAGTCTAGTCAATATCCTTTGGTTGGAAAACATTGTTTTTCACCACCATACAGTTTAGGATGGAATGTACCACTATCTTACATACCTCAAAAAATGATGGATTTCATTTATATTCAATTCTAAATTCTATTTTATAGTCATTTGAATTAAATATAATAACAGTCGGTAGTTTACAGTCAAGGTTGGATTCCACCATGACTCTTTTAAACAAACATAGTAATGCATTTAGGGCACACTGATATATCTTAGGGTGGGTACCAATGAAGAATAATATATCATTCAATATCATAGGGTTCTAGAATAACCAATTAATATCATTAAATCAAATCCATACTTGAACCATTGTGTTCTTGTGTGTATAAGGATTAAAAGCACAATCCCACTATGAAATTCAATGAAGACCAAATTTAAAATGAATATTCCTTAATTTATCGACATGGTCTAATTCTTCCTGTGATTTCAATAAAATTTTAAATTAACCATGTCCTATTAGAACCAATTTTCATAAAGAGAAACCCCAACAGTGAGCGATTCTCAATTTAATATTAGTGTACAATAAGGGTTTATCTTTATTATGGTATGAAGTACAACCACTAACAGAAAGTTCAAACATCTACATATGATGTTGAAGGGGCGTAGGATCAGCCTCTACTGATAAATGACATTCATAAAATTTTGTCATGAAGGTGGTTTTGTAAGGGTAGTTTTGGACAGATCTGTACCTTTATGAGCTTCAAGGAAGGAAATCCGTCTTGTTCTTTCAGTTGATGAGCTAAAAATAGTATCTTCTAGAAGTCTTGATTCCTTTTTCATTTTTTCACCACCACCTTCAAATGTTTTCTCACATTCTAGGTTGAATCACACCATTGTATTCTAGATATATAGCATTGAGATGTGCATATCATGATGATTGTAAGGATTAGGGTTTATAGGAGAGAATAATGGTGAGCACTCGAGAGTTCTCCCGAGGATTCACACCTCCATCATTGAATCAACAATAAATTTAATTTATCTTCTAATTGATTATTATACCTCTTTTTATTAAAATAAATATTACATAAGTTAATAACTTTTAACCATGTGTTTTTAAAAATCAATATATATTTCTAAATGAATAATTTTACTTAAAAAATATATTTTTGGCAACATATTTTTTTATATATTTTAATTTCATACATATTTTATGATAATTTTATAAAATATACCCCACAAATATTAATTTTATTTTCAATATTCACCTAAAAAAAATTATTTCATAAAAATATCAAAAATTTAACATAATATAATTTTGTCATGATGAAATAATTAAATATGTATATTTCATTGAACTCATGTTGTTAAATTTAAATATTTTGATTTTAAATGACAATATTAAATTTAAAGAAAAGTCATATCTTCTATTGTAATAGGAACATCCCTAAAATTGATTTTTTTCAATCATTATAATTGGATATCCTTATTCTAAAAAATAATAGGAAGTGTATGATTAGATAGATGGTGAATTTACAAAATATCATAAAATTATTATATGATTCACTAGATCAAAAGTCCAATAAAATTTATCTAGTGATGTGATAAGAATTCAACTAGAAGTTCAAATCATTTGGTTGGTTATTTAATGTTCATAAAAAACATCCTAGATAAATTGTAGTTCATAGAATAGAAATCTAATAAGATATCCATGACTATTTAGTAGAGGATAATTTTACATTAATTTTTAAGAATCATTTTGTTAATATTACCTACATCATACGTAGTTATTTAGAGTTTTTTCCTTCATCCTATTGTTTTGGTGGTTAATGATGCAAATTATTCTCAAATCAGAGAATCGATTTTCCTAATTCCAAAATAATTTTCATTAGAATCATTGAAGCATGGATGTAATATTATTTTTAGACATTTAAAACTTACATTGTATTATATTACCTATTCATATATATTAAATGATCACAAGAAATATTTCAATTATTTTAACATTTGAAACACTTCCACTGAGACATTACCTTGGGAATTTGTTTACATATTCTTAAAATTTAAGAAGTGTAATAATCATTATTATCGGGACTTTATCCCCATAAAATCCATAATGCTTCATGTGTATCTTCATTAGAGATTATGTAAGATTATTGTGGATCAAATTGTTAATAATTACTCATGAAATATGGTTAAAAATAACCAAATGATTTTTGACATTAGATTCTATATTATTTCGTTACTCATTGGGGTAATCACCGCATTATACATTGGTCCCATTATTAACATGTTTATTGTAGTCTTCAACCACAATTTTACATAAATTAATGTTAATTTGTGGGAATAATTAAATTAAAAAAAATTGAAACAAAAAACTATAAACATAGAAGGAATAACTCATAAATGGTTGTATAAACTCACATAGGAATCTCAAGGTTTCAATATAGGTTATCAATACTCATTATCCCATTTAGAAATATAATAAATATATTAAAATTACTCATAATGGTTCATAAATATTATATGAATAAATAAATAATATCCCCCATGAGTGTCAAACTTTGTATGCAGTTATGCCTCAATTTCATACACAGAGTGAAGATCAGGTTAATACCGAACAATTTTTTTGGGTCATTACCCATGTTACATCTAGTCCAAATCCTACATTAACCTGGTTTAATCCACATAGGAGAATTATTGCTTGGAAAACATACAGTCTCTAATTTACAATAACCCTAGGATGTTACCCAATATATAGAATTAACTCAAGGGTTTTTAGTAATGTTATTTCTTCATAATCCTTGAAAATAACTAAAATAATACCCAAAAATAACTAAATATTTATCTGATACCAAATGAGGAACCCCATACTCACACTCATGTATGAGATTATTAAAAGATCATTATTTATAAATATGATTTGGTACCACGTATAATGAACCTAGTCAAACAAAAATATATTTTACATAATTATTTTAAAATGAAAATTAAAAGTCAATATGATATAGTAGTTCCCAATAACTAAAGGATTAATGTTTTTTGAGATTATCCACAAAATATAATAATTTTACAATACATGTGTACATTTATATATAATTTCACTACACTGTAACACCATCTAAATGTATCTTATTTTATACTCATCTTTATAACATGGGGAATGTAAAACACAATAAGGGGGTGAGATCAAATGATTAATAATGGAAAACATATGAAGTAGTAATAAAGGGGTTAACATATGAATATTTGAGAAAAACCGGACCTAGAGAGAAATCAAGGGATAAAAAAACATAGACAATTAAGAGTTTACCAAAAAGAATAATAGAAAACTATGTAATACCAATGATCTAACAAGTACTATGTAATAGAAGTGTGGAAACATGAGGTGATAAGCCTGATCGATGGGGAATAATAAAAAAATAACATATAAATTCAACCTAAATAATATCATACGAGATTATAAAATTGTGGACCTATCCAATTGAACTTTTGTACACATATAGTCAATGTGATCCAAAATAACAGAACTTAAACTCACACATAGAATATTTTGGCATAAATAACTACACTAACACTCATGAACGGTCATTTTAATTATAGATAACTGATCTTTTACTCACACATAACCATTTTGAGAAAATATAGCCACCCTTATACTCTTGAACATTTTGTTTCAGCATATCTATCCTCACAAATACTGAGGCACAATCATTATCTTTATAGCTAACTGAACCTATAATAAAATACAAGGTCATTATATCGTGAGATAAAAATCATTAACCAATATACTTGAAGGATATATAGGAACCCAACAACAACAACAATAATAATAATATATAAATATGTGATCAATTAATAGATGAAAAAATTTATATCTTAAGTTTACTTAATTATCCTTTCAAAAAGGGATGAGATACTTAAGAAAAATTCCATGAATATAATATAATACTTATAAATAATGAAGATGGATGTTGGCGTTAAAAAATATCCCCAATGTAATATAAGGAGAAGAAAATATGTTTACAAAGATGAAAATATATGTTTTTAAGAATATTAGATAATTAAATGTGAAGAATAAGAGGAAATACTTATTTTTATTTTATAATCAGTAAAAATTATGTTTATTTTGAAAATAATTATACAACATTGAAAATAAGCCAAATTGAGAAGAGTAGTCAGAATGGTAGAAGAATGTGTTCATATTGGAAAACCATATAAAGTGATTTGATAAATAATTTATAATATTATTATAGAAATATGAAGATATAAGTGACTTTAAAAAAATATTATAGAAATATGAAAATTGAAAAATTATGAAAACATTTAATTTAAAAAATAATTTCAATAATAGATCATTGAATATGAAATAATTGTTATATTAGTGAATTGTGTATCAGAATATAACACATATGATCACAAAATAAAAGAGATAATAAAAATTCTTTTTTAATATTAGAAAAGGAAAATATTAAATCCAAACGAGATAACACATAATTGGGTTTCTAAATAAAATGGACAACATAGGAATGAAGAGTTAATACAGATATGGAATTGAAATTGATGTTAGATATAACTATAATTATTTTAAAAAATTTCATACATTTATGTTGTAAAAATTTTAAATGGGGAATAATTGAATAAAAAAGTAATTTTTCATTGATAAAAAGAGAAGATTACATATAAAACATTAGTTATGATGAAAAAAAACATATAAGAAAAATGTTGATGAATAATGTGATATGACCCCAACCCTAGTATCCTAGATCAAGATTATTACTTTATTATATTGGAATAAGATACATGGAATCACATCCTGAAGGAATAAAAAGTTTATTAGTATAAGTAATCTATATACATACATGATTCCCATATTAAATTTTTATAAAAAATAAAACATATTTGTTTTTGACAATAATACTCTTTGTCTCATGCATATCCATTCATATCAATCATAGCATATTTCATGGAATATTGAGAAATGGAAAAAATAAGGGTGAGAAAAAATGATTAGTAAGGGTCAAATACAATGGAATCTATCACAAAACTATTATCATAAATGACATGTCATGGTATTTAACTGGACACACTTGTCATTTAAATAACGTGACTATCATAATCAATATGTTAAGGTAAATAAGTGAAAACATAAGTCATTTAATCAATATAATTAATTTCATAACAGGATAAGACATAATAAATATGGAAATGTAAATAACTAAAAACACATTCTATTTAATCAATAAACATATAGTGAAATGCATCCATAGATAATATCATTGCTGAAATCAAATGGATAATATGAAAAGTCCTAACAAATATAGAAATTTAACTAAAAACACACACCATTTGATCAATAAACTCATAATTAAATGAATCGATAGATAATATCATTTTAAATATTTTATGGATAATAATAACTGAATTCCTAATGATGGAAATGATTTATTATTGGACGTCATGTTCTTAGGTAAATGATACCTCTACTATTAATACCCTTCATGAGATAATTTAAAACTATAGATAAAAACCTATTTATTAAAATCTTACTAATTCACCTCATTAGAATATCAATGCATCGAGGGGATATAAAATTCCAGGTCCATCCCAACACTGTATTTCCAAATAATTCCATATAAATTGAATAATTGACTTAAATGAGGAGCAATGCTCCTTATCATGAAATATCCATATCTAGTAACGAATAAGTATTTACCAATATTTCCCTAGGTACGAAAATTACTTTCAATGTATAAATTTTTATATAGAAATGATATGCTATTTATGAAATTGATATATCCACGATATATAATATGGATATTTAGGGGAAATTTAATGACCAATGATAATATTAAAGTGAATATTTAAAGGAAAAGTTAATGACTACATAAATATATCAAATAAGTGAATGTTAGAATTTTACATGGTAAAAATTATCAAAAAACATAAAAAAGAATAATAATTATATTAATACCACATATACCCAGTGGATGATATGTAAAATAAATTGTTAATTTCATTGTCACATAGAAATTCCCTAAAAATTTCATTAAAAACATTATTAAGGACAAAAACCTTTTTACATTGAAAATAATTTTAAAACTAAATGATAAAAAAATTAATGATAAATTTATTTGAAAATATACTTTGGAACCTATAGAGGATGTTTTAAAACATTTATTGTTCATGACGACATGAAATCCCATGCATACTAAGTATATTAAAATAGAGATTCCTTTTACATTTTCCATAAATGCCAAATTAGCCTTATTTTGAAAACAACATGAAGATTCGTTTCAATCTTTTTAAATTAAAAATGAATAAAAATGTATTTAATATATTTTTTGGAAAAGATTAAATAATTTTTTTTTATTTTTTCGAAAACATGGCCTTAGAAGAAAATACATTTCTGACGAAAGAGAGAAATGCAGTTAGATTTTTAAAAAACAGTATATAATTTATTTTTAAGTACTAAATAGTGAAAAAAGGTACTATTACCTGAAGATATCATGAATAAAAAGAGTATAATAAAATGAAATGGGTTTATTAGCTAATAATAAAAAAATTTTCTTCAACTAAAATTTAATAATAAACAATATTAATTAGAATGATATTTTGAAACTAACCCTTATAATCATAATAATGTTTAAGTTAGAAATAATAAATTAATTGATGATGTGTATCAACTATAATTCTACATAAAAAAAGTCTTAATAAAACATAATATAGTAAAAATTCGTTTCCCACATAATCATATAATATTAAATATAATGAATAAGAAATATAAACCAATGAAATGAAATTGAGTAATGAAATTCTTTACAACACGGTAATTTTCATGAAAAATACCCTTGGAAGAAATAATTGCAATATAAAATTAAAATTTCATGAATTATAAAGTATTTCTGATATTACATGAAAAATGGGTAGTATATACACCATATAAATAAAATTAGGTGTATAACATTACAATATTCTATAATGAAGGGAGATTTAGATAAAGTCCCCTACCTTGAGTTTAACTCACCACACACATTATTTATATTATTAAATAACAAAATTATTTTAGTTTTTTTAATTTATTAATAATATTTTTCAAATTTTATTATTCCTTTTATTTCACTTATTACCACGTTATATATAATTAATTAACTAATTATGTTTACATTGGGTGTTTCGATGATATTTTACATATGTAATAAAAACGAATTAGGTAGGTTTACTATTGGTTGAAGGGATCCTTATTTAAACATATAAAAAATAATAATCATGATATAATTATCATATTTATAAGTAAATATTACTTTTAATACCAATCATGAAATATGGTTTTGATAAATGAAGTATGTTACGATCATAGACACGGTAGGTTGTATATATACAAGAGTAACATTTCCATTTTTCAAAGATCATTATTGAAAGAAGATAAGTAATATTTTATTCTTAAATAATGATAATAAAATATTAAATACCATATTTTTTTCATTAAATATACTTATATATATCATCCACGTGGTGTGGTTATTAAAATAGAATCGCATCGCCTCGTGAAGGTGGTCATGTACAAATACACTAAGGCCGTTATCATCTTTCAGTGAGTGAAAATGAAAGAAATATAATGAAATTATTTTCATTTAAGCATGATAAACATTTAACTAATATAATAATTATGTCATGTATATCACATATACTCATTTAATTTATACTAACTACATTTCATGTAAAGTGATAATAAAAAATGAATCACATTTATTGACGAGGCCGTAGTCTTCCGTATACATGAGGGACGTTATCATATTCCATAAAGAATGGAATATAAAAAGTAATATATTATATAATGATTAAATATGTATAATTATGTTATAAATATCATATTTTAACTTTATATCCATCATCATACACAACCTTGATGGGTGTTGATGGAAAAAAAATTACATTAGTTCGCGAGGCTGTAGTCCGCAATACACAAAAGCAATGGTATCATTTATTATTTGATGAAAGAGGATATTAATATTATTGATTAACTAAATAAAATAAAATCTCAGTATATTCTAGATATTTTTAATTATATAATCACAAATAAAGAATATTTTAAGGGTGTTTAATAATAAATAAAACAAGAATTCATAGTTTGGAATTTTACCTCTTTTCGAACCACCTCTATATGATTACACCTAAATTATATATTGAAAGGATTAAAGAAAAAAAATGATTATTGGCTGAGAGAATGAAATTTTTAAGTGATTTTAGTATTTATTTGATGGACAAAAATGGTTTTATGGTTTGAAGAAGATAGGAGAGTGGTGGCCTTTTATAAGTGAGGTGAGTGGCATACTTGTAATTTTTGAAAAGAAAAATGTGTACCAATATTTTTTACATTACTATAGATTAAAAATGGTTTATTATATATTATTATACATGATAATATCTACATATATCCATAAAATATATTTTATAAAATTTTTAGGTCATTTTAACCCTTATCATTTTAGTTTTACCCATAGTAAACCCATTTTCACCCCAACCGTGGTAATTAATTTTTATTGTTTTCATTATTTATTATGGTAAAAAATTAAGTGCGAATTATTATAAAATATAAATATTTTATTCCCAATATGTAATCAATTATAATATAATAAATTTATTGATGTGTAAAAATTAAATTTAAAACAAAACCCATAGACACGATGAAAAGGCAAGTTTACATGATGAAAATTATCATAAGTATGGAATGTTTTAATATCAAAATTCAATAAAAAATTGATTAAAATGGAATAAATAATCTTAACTCGAATATAAATAAATTAAATTCAATTTAAAAAAATTTAAAATATAATTTAACCTAGTAAATAATTTAAATGAAATCATAGTTTTTTTAAAAAAATTAGTATTTTCACTATTCATCATAAGATAAAACTTTTTAGAAAAATCCTGTATATTATCCCTAAAATAATTTTGATATTATGATTTCAAAAATTAATTTAATTTTTTAAAATAAATTTTCTATAATTGGTAAAAATTACTATAAGGCCCCGACCTTAAACCTTACTTAATATTGAATTAAATGAATAATTCACGTTGAGGATCTTTTCAGGTTTAGAGTTTTAGAGAATTAGAACCTAACTATTACATCTCAAAAGATTACAAAGTAGTCACTTATACTAAGTTTCCATAATAAAAAAACTCTTAAAAAGAAACATGTCTAGTTCCATGTTTTATATAGGATGACATTCCCTTGATCCCATCCTTGACCTTATTACACATTAAGTCCTGTGAAAACATTTCAAAAAAAACATGGGGTGAGCATAAAAAGCTCAGTATGGGATACAGAAAGAATGAAAACTGTTAGTTTTTCAAACATCAAGTAAACCATATATACTCTATCAAAGTAATACCTTCACCTTCATGAAGTAGTAAAAACTCTTCACTGAATAAAGTATCATTACTTACCTTTTTGTAACCAAAGGATTACCATAAAACCCATAAAAAGAACACATAACACATATAATGGTAACTTGGGACATAAACATACTTATGTGGAATAACCATACGGTCGACTTCCACACATATCACTTAATGGAAAAGCCATACGGCCAATTTCCATACATACTTAATGGAATAGCCATACGGCCGACTTCCATACCCAGTGCATTGGAGCTTATAACGTAACCACCCATCCTGGTATTCACGGCACCACCCGTTATATGGTTTATAACGTAACTGTTGGTCGGAGTGGACACTCAAGAGGGGGGGTGAATTGAGTTCCAATTAAAATTTCTGTTAAAAACAATTTCTATTAAAATCCCCCAATTTCAAAAACAAATTAAACTGTAGTGAATTTATATAGATTATAAAGGTTCAATTAGTTTCTCAAAGATTGATTAATTCTCAGTTAACTTAATCTTATGATTAAATTAACTTTTGAAACTAACTTACTGATTTATAACAAATATAAACACTTGCGAATTTAATTATCAAAGTAGCTTTGAAGATAGATTATATTTCAAAGTAATAGCAGCGGAATATGAAATAAATATGTATAGTATGGATATAGAGTATAACTACAAACACAGAGAATTAACCAAGAGGTTCAGTCTCAAGCCGAGACTTAGTCCTCTCAAAAGTTTATATAAAAATGATCCACACCCTGGATCGGGGTTAACAACAGTGAACACACTGTCCACTGTCCAGGTCACAAGACCTCTACCAAAGTTCTTCGTGGGAAAACAAATGACCAAGCCACACCAGGCTTCTTCCACAGTTATACGTGGGTAACAAATGTAAAAAGGTTTGAGATAGGGATTTTCAGTATCCCTCAGTTTAAGCACATGAGACAGTGTGTGTAATACTAACACACTGCTCACAAATGTAAAACACTTAAACACAGTAGAGCAAGAGATAGAAAGAAGAAGGTTTAGAGTGCTCTATAGTGTTGGCAGATCAGTTCTGGACTCGTAGGAATGAGTGACTTGAAGCTTTGGTCCTTTTTCTGTAAGTTGACACTAAAACAGAGTGTCGTGATTTCCAGACTTCCAGATGTTCAAGTGATCAGCTTCTTTTAGTTTGAGTGCTTCACAGCATGGCTTTTAGGAGACGGTTCTTTCAGTCGGTTCACTTGAGACTCTTTTGTTCTTCAGAATGAATGCTCGAGAGTTCTTCTTTTTGTGTATATGCGTATCTCCTTCTCAGTTGTAGATGTTATACTCTTCCATTCATTATCTTTCTTGAATGCTTCTCTCTTCTTTTTATACTCCTCCATATATGCCCTTTTTGTTCACCCGAGGCCGACAAGATAAATAGTCTTGAGTTACACGTGCGATCTTCCTCGTACATTGTATTATTTCTTGATATGTCTGCAAATATTAATAAATAATGTTAGGTGTATCAATTTGGCTAGACATGACCGTTAGATTAGTATTAATCAAATTGGTAAAGAAAAAAGTAGGAATATAATAATAATAAACTGGTCGAGAATGTATGTCACTGTGGACTTCAACTGTGGTCTTCCAACTGTGGACTTCCTTCTGACTGCTGACTTCAACAAAAGGCTTGCTGTCTGTAGGCTTGCAATGGTAGCTTTTACTCCATGTAACTGTAGCCTCTCTAACTGTAGACTTGTAACATCAAATTTGTAGAACTATAACCTTTATCAACTGTAGACCTCGATCATCAGTAGACTTAGTCGACAGACGCTGTCTAACTGTAACCTTGACTGTAGGCTTATGACTGTAGACTTGTTCGACTGCGAACTTGTTCCAACTGTAGACTTGTTCGACTATGAACTTGAGCAGAGAAAACTTTGAACAGAAGTCTTGTAACTGTGACCTTCGTCTGTGAGCTTTGACAATAGATAGCGGTAGACTCGTGACTGTAAGCTTGTATTAGTCTTCGACTGTAACCTTGTAACTGTTAACTTATTGCAACAGTAACTTAAAGTGACAGTTAGCTGTAACTGTGACTTTGAAAAGAAAACTCTGACTGGTAGCTAACAATACCAAACTTATGTAAATGCTACTGTAAGCTGTTACAGTAAAGTTATGAGAGTAGGAATATGAACTGTTTAGAATAAAATACGTTTAAGCATAGAATAATAAGATTAATGCAAGGTTTTAATACATCATAATCAATGGTTAAGCATGATTTGGGATTATCAAAACAGGTGATTCCAACAATCTCCCCCTTTTTGATAATCTCAAATTATGTCAGTATGGAATGAAATATATATGTATCAGAGAGAAGTGTGCAAAACACAGTATTAGCAATATGAGCACAAAAATTAGGTATAATCCGCAAGGATTTGTCCCTCTTTGTATAGGTTCATATCTCCCCCGAGTTTTCCCTATTTCTCCCTATTTCTCCCCCTTTGTGATTAACAAAAAGAAAGACAGAGAGAGAGAAAATAAACATTGTATTAATAATGAGTACATTACATGACCCAAAACGTGAATACATGATCCCTATCAAAAAAAAACATAAACAGACTCAATCATCTTCATCTGTAGGTAAGGGATCTTTTCCTTTGGAGGAAGAAGATGGAGCAGTAGGTGAAAGATCAACAGGCTTAGGAATTGTAATAGGAATGTCTGGAGGGGCAACAACAGATGCTCCTGAAGGCCTGTAGTGAGTAGCTTGCCGAGGTATCAGTGGTCTAAGTCTACTGTGGGCATCAGCAGGAGACATTACTGAAGAACCACTGGGGTTGGAGATAAGTAGGGCAGGAGGAACTATAACAGGTGTGCAGTCCACATGAAGAAAAGGTAGGAGCAGATTCCTGAAATCCATGATGATGTTTCCTCCTCTGTCTATGGCAGATAAGAAGTCATTTTTGTTTTCCAAGAATTTATCCAAAGCCGGGGTCAACTCTCATAGCTTGCTAACTTGTTCTTTGAAAGCTTGAGTTACAGGAGGCCGCTTCATAGTTTCTAGCATGAGCTTGAAGTGATGGTTCAACTGATGCTTGGTGAAAATCCGATCACAGTAATAATCCACTTTACTTTTGATGGCCTCCTGAGAAGCAGTAGCAGCCTGCAGGTGCTCACGAACAAAGCCACTGACTTCTCTTGTAGTAGCAAGGATCTGTAGGTCTGATGTGTCATTTGCACGAGCCTGAGTAAGCTCTTCTCTGAGGAGGCTTCTAAACTGCTCAAGGTCCACAGGAGAGCTAGATGAAGGAAGGGACTTGACTGAGAATGCCACTGTCTCCTTGAAAGACTGAGTCAGATTTCCAATCACTTTCTGAATGACAACATCCTGATTGCTAAAGTGTTCTTTTACTGATTTCTTGAAAGCCTCAAATACTTCCACAAACTGCTTGACCACTTCTTTGATGTATCGAATCTCACTGGCCACTTGTGTCTGAGAACTGCTCAGGGCAGCTAAAGAAGCAACTGATTGTCTGAGGGCCACTACTGCTCCAGTCCAGCTTTCAATTTGAGTGTGGAACACTTTCATTTCATCCATCACTTCTTTGATTGGACTTCCCACAACACATCCTAGAGATAATTCTATGGATTGTTCTACATTTTTCAGCTCATCAAAAAGACTGGTTTTCAATTCAGCAACAGACTGTCTGATGGTCTCCTTAATTTCATTCTTTATGGATTCAAGGTCTTCCTTGGTGGCCAATCATTCAGTTTCTAACACTGGAGAGCTGTTAGTTAGGATAACTGGATTTCTTGGTGGTTGGTTTTCCTCATCTGAATCCTCATAATTGAGTCCTAACACCATGTATCCTGGATCTGAGGTCCATCCTTCTATATCATACAGTACAGAGACTGAACCAAAATGCTCCCCCTCACTTGGAGCTCCTTCGTGAACATTTTCTACTATCTGCTTGACTCTGGGTAACTCTAAGTGCTCTTCTGTAGCTCTAGAAGGTTCCATATTTGCTTCCTCTGTAGGTTCAGCAGTGAGGTTAGCCTCCCTCTCTGTTGGGTCATCAACCACTTCAATGACAACAGTAGTAGAGACCACTCCTACTTCCTGGTCAGACACTGACTTGTCTGTATACCCTATCAGAGGGCTCATACTAAGTTCTTCTGCAACAGTTTCTTGATTTTCATTTGGAGCTCCAGCCTCTTCTGCTTCGACTGTATCATCCTCGTCAGAGGTGTCCTTGACAAAATATTGAGATTCTTCTTCTTCTTCTTCTGTAGACTCAGTCTCACTGTCTCTTAGAACAGATTCTCTACTAGGTAGTTCTTTTGGAGGGCTTGCTGCTCCAAACGTCACTGTCCTGACAGGACTGTGAGTAGTATCAGGATCACTCCCTTCATCAATTGGGGTGTTCTCTCTTGCAGAGTCACCAACTACTGCAGTCTGTTCATCATCTGAGTATACAAGTTCAGGCTCATCAGGCTTTAAGCCTGGATCTCTCCTATCTCTCGGTCTAGAGGGATGAGTAGAAGGGCTAAATTTCTCATAGATTCTATCCTCATCATTCACCCATGATTTCTTCCAGGGATTCCAACTGATCCTCATGGATTTGCAGATTACTTTCGAGATACATACACTGTTCTTTGCCACTATCAACTCTTCCTGACTTCCAGCTGCACCTTTCACTTTCAACATTACCGAAATGAGTTTAGCATGAAACAAGGCACTTGATTTTGAGCTTGCCTTTATCATGTCCTCCATCTGATCCATCAGCAACCTACAAAGGTTGACCTTCCTTCCATGTTTTAATAAGTACATCAAGTAAATATCCTGGTGCTTCAGAGTTGCAAAATCTCCTCTTCTAGGACTCAGTACATGCTGAATAAACTTAAACAGGAGCCTGTCCTCTCCACTCATTTCAGCAGCAACAATCTTTCTTACTGTGCCATTGCCTGTCAGTTCATCCAGAGCCGTCTCATGATCAAAGATTCCACTATTTGGAGGAGCCGCTCTAGAATAGTAGTTGTAAATACCCTCATGAGGAACTCTTAAACATGCAGCCCATTCAACGGATGAAAAACTGACTTCATTGCCGTTTACTCTGGATACCAGTCTATGCAGATCATCCTCTTCCTCGAACTGTAGATATTCATAGAATTCCTTCACCAGCTTCGGGTAGTACGGTCCCTTATTGTTTGCGAAGCATTCGGTCCATCCTTGCTCATTAAGCACTGCCAGTACTAATGATCTGCTCGATAAAATCCACTCTTCATTTAGCTCCTTCTCAGCAACTATTTCTCTCTTAGTCATATGTGGATTAACAGGTCTTATCGAGGCATTCCCGGTGCCACTAGATTCGACTCGAGTCCTCTTTGGAATTGGTGCATCTTCATTGACAGTCGGGGGTCGCTTTGTTCTGGCCATTGGAACTGAATGAGGTTTCGAGGTTCGGTTGAAGGTTTAGGGTTTGGGACTCGAGAGAGCAAGGGTCGAGATGAGTGGATTGAGATATGTTCGATGTTCTAAATTTTATCATTTAGGGATTTAGAAATAAAAGTATAAAGAAAAGAAACGGTTCGAATTCCCACAAAAATAAAATAAGTTTAAACAACGAAACAGCCTACAGAGAGATGTAATCAGTGAGGTACACCGGTGAGGTCTAACTGTGAGGTTTCAACTGCGAGGTTTCAACTGTGAGGTTTCAACTGCGAGGTTTCAACTGTGAGGTTTCAACTGTGAGGTTTCAACTGTGAGGTTTCAACTGTGAGGTTTCAACTGTGAGGTTTCAACTGTGAGGTTTCAACTGTGAGGTTTCAACTGTGAGGTTTCAAGTGCGAGGTTTCAACTGTGATGTTTCAACTGTGAGGTTTCAACTGTGAGGTTTCAACTGTGCTATAATTAATCATACCTAACTCATGTTTGATGTAACTTAATCTCTCAGAATTCAAAGGCTTTGTAAAAATATCAGCTAACTGATGTTCAGTGCCAATGAACTCAAGAGTGATATCACCTTTTTGATAATGATCCCTCAGAAAGTGATGTCTCACATCAATATGTTTTGTCCTAGCATGAGATACTGGATTTTTAGAAATGTTAATAGCACTTGTATTGTCACACCTTATAGAGACATGTTTGAATTGATATCCATAGTCTAGTAAAGTGTGTTTCATCCACAAGATTTGTGCACAACAGCTACCAGCAGCTATATACTCAGCTTCGGTAGTAGACAATGCAACAGAATTCTGCTTCTTACTACACCAAGATACTAGTGACTTGCCTAAAATGTGACATGTTCCAGAGGTTCTCTTTCTATCTAACTTGCAGCCAGCAAAATCAGCATCAGAATAACTTAATAAATCAAATGATTGTCCTTTTGGATAAAATAATCCCAAATTGGGAGTATGTTTTAGATATTTGAAAATCCTTTTAACAACTGTCAAATGAGACTCTTTTGGATTGGCTTGAAACCGAACACACATGCATACACTGAACATGATGTCAGGTCTACTGGCAGTAAGGTACAGTAGACTACCTATCATACCTCTGTAATTGGTTTGATCCACTGGTTCACCAGTTTCATCACTGCCCAACTTGCAAGTGGTGCTCATAGTTGTGTCACTGCCTTTGGTGCCATCCAAAGAAAAACGTTTTAGAAGATCTTTAATATATTTACTTTGGTTCAAAATAATACCATTTTTATTTTGAAAGATCTGAAATCCAAGGAAAAATTTGAGTTCTCCCATTATCCTCATTTCAAACTCATTTTGCATTATTTTTGAAAAATCAACACATAAAGAATTTTTAGAAGATCCAAAAATAATATCATCCACATAAATTTGTACTATTAAGACATCTTTAGAAATCCATTTAATAAAAAGATTAGGATCATCTATCCCTTTAGTAAATCCTTTCGAAATAAGAAAAGAGCTGAGCCTATCATACCATGCTCTTGGAGCTTGCTTTAAACCATATAAAGCTTTAGATAGTTTAAAAACATGATTAGAAAAATGGGGATTTTTAAAACCAGGAGGTTGTTCCACAAATACATACTCAATTATATATCCATTTAGAAAAGAACTTTTAACATCCATTTGATATAGTTTGAAATTCAGATGAGCAGCATAAGCAAGTAATATCCTAATGGCCTCTAGTCTAGCCACAGGTGCAAAGGTTTCCTCATAGTCTATTCCTTCTTCCTGAATATACCCTTGTGCAACTAGCCTAGCTTTGTTTCTGATTATATTACCAAACTCATCAACTTTGTTTCTAAACACCCATTTAGTGCCTATGGTAAGAGTTTCTTTGGGTCTTTCCACTAATTCCCAAACTTTGTTTCTTTCAAACTGATTTAGTTCTTCTTGCATAGCCATTACCCAGAATTCATCACTGATAGCATCATTGACATTTTTGGGTTCAAGCTATGAAAGGAAAGCTTGATGTTCAACCTGATTTCTTAGAGAATCTCTAGTTTGTGTTCCTCTATCAAGATTACCAACAACAGCATCTAAAGGATGATTCTTTAGAATCCTAGTTGATTTGGTAAAGGTTGGACTAGAGATTTCAGGTTCATTTATAGGTTCGGGTTCCACAGAGGAAGATTCTGGAAAAATTCCAGAACTGGATGTTTTTATTACAGGTTCTTTAGATTTGTCATTTAGGTCCAGAACAGATAAGTCTTCTTCAACATCTTCAAGAGAAGTTTTAGACTCATGTGGATCAGTCTCATCAAACTTGATGTGAACAGATTCTTCCACACATTTGGTTTTCTTATTGAACACTCTATAGGCTTTACTAGACATGGAGTAACCCAAGAAAATTCCTTCATCACTTTTTGGAGCAAATTTATCAAGATTATCTTTAGTATTCAGAATAAAGACTTTGCAACCAAAAACTCTAAAGTAATTAACCTTAGGCTTCCTATTATTCCACAACTCATAAGGGGTTTTCTTAAGAACCGGTCTAATCAAGACTCTATTAATAACATAGCAGGCTGTATTTATAGCTTCAGCCCAAAAGTAAACAGGCAGGTCATATTCATTAAGCATAGTCCGTGCAATTTCTTGCAGGGTTCGGTTTCTTCTTTCCACTACACCATTCTGTTGAGGTGTCCTAGGAGCAGAAAAATTGTGAGTATAGCCATTGTGTGAGCAGTAAGATTCAAATTCTTGATTCTCAAACTCACGGCCATGATCACTCCTCAAGGTCTTAATCTTAAGTCCACTAAGATTTTATACAGACATAGATTATTTAACAAAGGAAGAGCAGGCTTCACTTTTGTGAGCTAGAAAGTATACCCAAGTATATCTAGAAAAGTCATCTACAAGAACATAAACATAGTGCTTCCCATTTAGACTTGAAATTCTTGATGGTCCAAACCAATCCATGTGAACCAGTTCAAGTGGTTGAGAAGTTGAAACTTCTTTCTTTGGTTTAAAAGAAACTTTGTGTTGTTTTCCCTTTTGACAGGGATTACACACTTTGTCATTTGGGAATTCAAGCTTAGGTAGGTCTCTAACTAGGTGTTTCTTAGAGAGTTTTTTAAGTGAGTGAATGTTGCAGTGTCCTAATCTCCTATGCCACAACCAAGACTCTTTATGAAAAGCATTTAAGCAAGTAACATTATGTTTAGATAAAGTGTTTAAGTCAACAGCATAAACATTTTCATTTCTTAAGGCAGAAAATATTAAAGCATTTTTGGAATTATAAACATCACAAGAATTGTTTTCAAACTTGACATTAAAACCATCATCACACAATTGAGAAATGCTAAGTAGGTTGTACTTAAGTCCATCAAGAAATAAAACTTTGGAAATTAATACTGAGTCAGTGTTACCAATCTGGCCTAAGCCGATGATTTTTCCTTTTGAGTTATCACCAAAAGTGACATATCCTCCATAAACCTTTATTAAGCTTTTGAAGCACGAATAGTCCCCAGCCATGTGTCTTGAACATCCACTGTCTAAGTACCATACCTTCTTGTAATTGCTTTTCAAACAGATTTCCTACAAAACAGTTTAGACAGGAAATGACTTTGGTACCCAGATTTTCTTGGGTCCAGATATGTTAGCAATCAAGGATTTAGGTACCCAGATTTGTTTTATGGGTCCCATACAATTAATAGATGCAACAGATTTAGAGAGATATACTTTATTTGATCTACAACTATTTAAATAACCGGTTGAGGCATACGAATTTCCAAAACTGGAACTAGCAGGATTTTTTCCAGACTTGGGAATAAATCGGGTTTTAGTAAACTGTCTTTGTCCAGGTTGGTATCCCAAGCCAGTAGCATACTTAGGTGCAACTTGCTTTCCTAGCAGTTGGGTTAGAGTATCTTTTCCATTTGTGAATGTTTCTAAGTCCTTTCTAAGTTGTTCATTAGATAGTTTCAGTTCTGTATTCTCCTTTAATAATTGAACATTTTTCTCTTTTTCTACATCAAGTGCAGACTTGACACCTGCAGTAAGAGCATGCTGTTTCTTTAAAGACTTATATTTATCCTTTAGTTCATTACACGTTTCTTCCAGCATATTACAGTATTCAATCAATTCATCTTTAGACATATTTTCAGAATTAGAACCAGATTCTTCTTCACCTTCAGAATAATAAGAGTTTAAAGTGGGAGTGTCTAAGGTTACCTCAGATGTGTTTGTCATGAAACACATATTAGCACGATTTCTTTCAGAATCACTGGATTCTGATTCACTTGTGCTGTCTTCTGAAGCACTCCAGGTGGCCTTCATAGCTTTCTTATAATTCTTGTCCTTGTACTCATATTTCTTCTTTAATTTTAACTTAGGACAGTCAGCTTTGATGTGTCCTTTCCTTTTACATTCATAGAAAAATATGTCTTCTTCTTTATCATTTTTCTTCCAATCTTTCTTCCACTTACCTTGTCTATCATACTTACCCTTGTAGTTTGGTTTTCTGAAGAACTTCTTCTTCCTATAGAACTTCTTGAATCTCCTTGCTATTTGTGCCATCTCGGCATCACTGTCAGAATCTAAGTCTTCACTAGATGAGCTTTCAGTTGGTATATGCACTTTCTCCTTGTCTTTGCTCTTTGATGCAGAAGACTTAAAAGCTACAGATTTTCGTTTTGGTTCCTCATCTTCCTCTTTATTTACCTTGAGCTCTTCTTCGTACATCATCAGCTTACCAATTAACTCCTTGATAGGAAAAGTTCCAATATCACATGATTCTCTAATTGAAACGGATGTGCCTCTCCATCTGTCAGGCAGACATCTCAATAATCTCATGATTTGCTCCTTTGCTGGAACAATCTTTCCGAGTGAGCTCATTGTGTTGACTATCTCATTAAATCTGAGATACATATCAGAAATAGGTTCATCAGTTTTCATCTTAAAGTTATCGTATTTGATAGTATAAGTATTTAACCGCATTTCCTTGACATTAGTTGTTCCTTCATGAGAAACAGCTAAGGTGTCCCAGATTTCAAAAGCAGTTTTACATGCAGAAATTCTATTGAACTCCTCATCTCCTAGAGCACAGTAGAGAGCATTCACAGCCTTAAAATTATTATTGTAAGCTACCTTAGTAGGTTCATCCCAAGTTATTCTTTCAGTTTCTGGAATCTTGTATTGAGACTCTATAGCAGTACAAATATCAAAACCCATACTTTCCAAATGAATTTTCATTTTGAGCTTCCATTGGGCATAATTCACACCATTAAAGAAGGGTGGCCTGTTAGTAGCAGCACCTTCTAGTCTATTATCCATAAGGAAATTTTAGAAGATGTTTTAAAGAGATAAAATTTAGAACTAATAGAAATTTAAGATCTTTTAGATAAAACTACAATCACAGTTTAAAAATAGAGAGTTAAAATAAAACTATGAGCAAGTATAACAGAGATAAACACAGCCTCTGATACCAAATGTTGGTCGGAGTGGACACTCAAGAGGGGGGGGGGGTGAATTGAGTTCCAATTAAAATTTCTGTTAAAAACAATTTCTACTAAAATCCCCCAATTTCAAAAAAAAATTAAACTGTAGTGAATTTATATAGATTATAAAGGTTCAATTAGTTTCTCAAAGATTGATTAATTCTCAGTTAACTTAATCTTATGATTAAATTAACTTTTGAAACTAACTTACTGATTTATAACAAATATAAACACTTGGGAATTTAATTATCAAAGTAGCTTTGAAGATAGATTATATTTCAAAGTAATAGCAGCGGAATATGAAATAAATATGTATAGTATGGATATAGATTATAACTACAAACACAGAGAATTAACCAAGAGGTTCAGTCTCAAGCCGAGACTTAGTCCTCTCAAAAGTTTATATAAAAATGATCCACACCCTGGTTCGGGGTTAACAACAGTGAACACACTGTCCACTGTCCAGGTCACAAGACCTCTACCACAGTTCTTCGTGGGAAAACAAATGACCAAGCCACACCAGGCTTCTTCCACAGTTATACGTGGGTAACAAATGTAAAAAGGTTTGAGATAGGGATTTTCAGTATCCCTCAGTTTAAGCACAGGAGACAGTGTGTGTAATACTAACACACTGCTCACAAATGTAAAACACTTAAACACAGTAGAGCAAGAGATAGAAAGAAGAAGGTTTAGAGTGCTCTATAGTGTTGGCAGATCAGTTCTGGACTCGTAGGAATGAGTGACTTGAAGCTTTGGTCCTTTTTCTGTAAGTTGACACTAAAACAGAGTGTCGTGATTTCCAGACTTCCAGATGTTCAAGTGATTAGCTTCTTTTAGTTTGAGTGCTTCACATCATGGCTTTTAGGAGACGGTTCTTTCAGTCGGTTCACTTAAGACTCTTTTGTTCTTCAGAATGAATGCTCGAGAGTTCTTCTTTTTGTGTATATGCGTATCTCCTTCTCAGTTGTAGATGTTAGACTCTTCCATTCATTATCTTTCTCGAATGCTTCTCTCTTCTTTTTATACTCCTCCATATATGCCCTTTTTGTTCACCCAAGGCCGACAAGATAAATAGTCTTGAGTTACACGTGCGATCTTCCTCGTACATTGTATTATTTCTTGATATGTCTGCAAATATTAATAAATAATGTTAGGTGTATCAATTTGGCTAGACATGACCGTTAGATTAGTATTAATCAAATTGGTAAAGAAAAAAGTAGGAATATAATAATAATAAACTGGTCGAGAATGTATGTCACTGTGGACTTCAACTATGGTCTTCCAACTGTGGACTTCCTTCTGACTGCTGACTTCAACAAAAGGCTTGCTGCTTGTAGGCTTGCAATGGTAGCTTTTACTCCATGTAACTGTAGCCTCTCTAACTGTAGACTTGTAACATCAAATTTGTAGAACTGTAACCTTTATCAACTGTAGACCTCGATCATCAGTAGACTTAGTCGACAGACGCTGTCTAACTGTAACCTTGACTGTAGGCTTATGACTGTAGACTTGTTCGACTGCGAACTTGTTCCAACTGTAGACTTGTTCGACTGTGAACTTGAGAAGAGAAAACTTTGAACAGAAGTCTTGTAACTGTGACCTTCGTCTGTGAGCTTTGACAATAGATAGCGGTAGACTCGTGACTGTAAGCTTGTATTAGTCTTCGACTGTAACCTTGTAACTGTGAACTTATTGCAACAGTAACTTAAAGTGACAGTTAGCTGTAACTGTGACTTTGAAAAGAAAACTCTGACTGGTAGCTAACAATACCAAACTTATGTAAATGCTACTGTAAGCTGTTACAGTAAAGTTATGAGAGTAGGAATATGAACTGTTTAGAATAAAATACGTTTAAGCATAGAATAATAAGATTAATGCAAGGTTTTAATACATCATAATCAATGGTTAAGCATGATTTGGGATTATCAAAACAGGTGATTCCAACAGTAACCACCCGTTAAAATGTCCAAGTACCAATATAAAATCATAAAACATAAAACCAATATAAAGGAATGATAACATTTCCACATTTCAATCACAATATATCATAAATATATTGACATAATAGAATCTTTTTTCAAAACCATTTTCAATACAAAAATACATAAAAGAGTATATGGTATTTATTTTATTCTAAAAACATTACGGCTTGTTGAGAAAGCCAAAGACCAAATAATACTCGCGGTGGCGGAAAAGGTCGTTGTCGCCGCGTACGTTAAAAGAAACATTCCTTTTTGACGTTTTGTAAAAAGCTTCGTAGAAAAAGAATACTTTTGTATAAAAGTAAAAGTCAAAGGGGTTTATACACCATATAAAAGAAATTTGTGTATAAAACGAAATATGCCTCAATGAAAGGAGATTGAGACGAAGTCCCTCACCTCGGGTCCGACTTGACTCCATCATTCTTTAACGTCTTGAATAATAAACTTGAGTTAATTTATACTTGATTAAGAACCTTTTTAAAGTTCATTATTCCTTTTATATCACTTATTGCCATGTTATAAACATTATGTAACCATTTAAGTTAATAATGTTTGTTTTGTCAATATTTGGTTCTTAAGTCGAAAGTGGACTTCTTACAATTACATGTTGTTCGTGTGGTCAAAGGTTCTTTATATCCAGAATGAAATTACCGATTTGGATATAATATGTATCATATATATCCAGAATATACATGTATTTATAATATTACATAATCATTTAGAGGTAAGAAATGAAATGCACCGTTCATGGAGTCGGTAAGCCGTACGTACGCATGAACGCTACTTTCATTTCTTTGTCATATTAATGGAATTAAAACTAAATGAGAGGTATGTATATTTTAATTCCAGAATTATATTCATCATTTAGATATATCATTAATTATATATATCCATTATATACATGTACTTTTAATAGTACATTACATTTGGGGATAAGAAATGAAATGCACCGTTCATGGAGACGGTAAGCCGTACGTACGCATGAAAGGTACTTTCATTCCTATCTCATACTTTAATGGAAATAAATAATAATGATATAGAGGTATATTATAATTCCAGTATAACATCATATATAATAACTTTAAATCCATCCTTTACACGTCCCACATATGGCATTAACGAATCACATCACTTTGAGGGGGCGGTAGTCCGCACTTCCTTAAATGAAGATATCATGTTTACCCATAATGGAAACCATGAAGGTATTCCCAAAATGAAAAATACATAAGATTAAAGAAAAAATAAACATATAATATATCATATATAAAAATAGTGACATCATAATGGCCACCTTTGAAGGTGTTAAATGAGTATTGAACAATCATCGTTTCGGGAGGCAGAATTTCGCCATCCACGGAAACCGTATGTTCTTCAAAAATTTGATGCAGTTGTGTGAGAGTGTAGATCTAATAAATCTTATAACAATATCCTAGTATATTTAAGATACTGGTGTTGTTACAAAAGAAGTAAATAAAAAGAGTTTAGAGGGTGGGAGAAGGAAAATAAAACAAATGAACAAGAGAGAATGAATTACCTTTAAAAGTGTAACTCCTTTTGATTTGAGCCTAAAGGCTTCCTTTGAAAGGATTATTCCCAAAGGGAATCCTCTAGGATTATGAGAGGGATTTGGAGAGAGTAAATGGGCAGGGGTTGGCCGAGCCAAAGGCTTTAGGAGTGTGTGTAAGGTGGTAGAGGTGGGGGCCTTTTATAAGAGGAGAGGAGAGGCACTTTTGGAAAGTAAAGAAATATTACATTATTTGAAAATGTGTATCAGTTTTAAAAAGACCCAAATTGATATAATTTGTGGATAAGGTGATAAGGGTTCGAAATATACTCATCCAATTGGTTTTTTACATGTGTAGTTCTTAGATTTTACATTATCTTTCCATTTTAATTAAATCGTCAAATAATGATGTCATCGCTGCAACATTATTATGTCATAAATAATTTAACTTAATTAATGTCTAAAATTATAAAAAAAATACTATGATGTAGTAAATCTTTTTAGATTTCCAATGACTATTTATAATCAACAATCTGATCTTTATAACCCCATGTAAAACTTGTTTTCGTAAAACATATTATGTTTGTGTCATTTTTACTTTTACATTAAATAAAAAGTAATTTATGTCATTTCCCAACCAAAGCGGCTCCATGGGGTCCCCATGTTGACCCATGGCTTGTCATGGTCGGCCATGACACAACCAATGATGGTAGGACATGTGTAAGCTCATATTATTTTATTAAAGCATTATTTTTACCTTAAACCACACTAATTACCACTAATCGCGATTAAAAACTTAATAAGTTACTATTCACCAAAAAATTATTTTAATCTCATTGAACCACATTTTACTTCTTAATGACAACCATGTATGTCGGATTTTTGAAAATCAAAACACAATGATGGCAAAATTTCATTTAAACGGAAATCAGTTTTTATAAGTACCACTTAGTGGTTTCACTATTCATCAAAAATTGAAGTTTTTCAGAAAATTACCAAAAATTCACCCTAAGATATATTTGATATTACGAATTCAAAAATGAAGTCTATTTTACAAAATTCAAAACATATAAGTCACATTAATTAATTTAATAAGTAATTCCCGTTGTCAGAGCAAATAGCGTGTTTTTATGGAACAATAAGTATCAAAAGATTAACACTAGTTTAAGTACGATTTCAAAGTAAAATTAATTCCAACGACCACTATTGGATTTAATGGTAAAAATATTTTCTAATTTCACTTTAAAATCAATTCAAAAGATAATCTAATCATATAAATAATTTAGATTAAAAAGAGGTTTTGAATTAAAATACAACATTTTACACTATTCATTTAAAAAAATGAACTTTATCAGAAAGGTACAAAAAATTTACACAAAGTAAATTTTGATGTCCCGATACTAAAGAAGAGTTATATGTGATCTAATAGAATTTATAAGATCGATAAAAACTATATTTAATGACGGTTCTCCGTCAAAAGGTGATAAGTGGACCTTTCTTGAAAATTTGGGTATAAATGCCTAAAATTGATCTCTTTCTGTATTTTAAGCCTTTATCTTTTATTGGGTAAATGTAAAAACATTTAAAAACATATATAATCATATTTTAGTTATTTCAATCCATTCCCGCCAGTACAACGGCTACTCGTTAACTAACATTTAAAATAATATTATTTTATTACTTGTGTGCAACGTAAGTTTTCAAAGAAACTCATCGTTGCGTACCGAGTACGCTATCGAACGTAGAAACCCCTTTTAATTAAAATTAATATTTAATTAGTAAATATTAATAAATATGAAAATTCTTTATTCTTTATTTACCTGGGATGTTACATCCTTCCCCCTTTTTGGGAATTGCGTCCTCACAATTTTATTCACTTATCAAAATAAGTGGGGGTATTTATCCCTCATAGAATTTTCAGATTCCCACGTTGCCTCTTCAATCACATGGTTTTTACAAAAAACCTTTACCTGATGAATCACCTTATTCCGTAACACCTGCTCCCTGTGGTCAAGAATCTGGACTGGTTGTTCTTCATAAGATAGATTCTCTTCCAGCTGAACTACCTCTGGACTCAAAACATGAGAGGGATCGGGAATATATTTCCTCAACATTGAAACATGAAAAAAATTGTGTACCTGTGATAAACTTGGAGGTAAAGCCACCTGGTATGCAACTGATCCAACTCTCTCCAGAATTTCATATGGTCCAATAAACCTTGGACTCAGCTTTCCTTTCTTACCAAATCTCATCACACTTTTCCAAGGAGAAACCTTGAGAAAAATATGATCACCTACCTCGAAAGGTAGATCCTTCCTCCGGTTATCTGCATAACTCTTCTGCCTGCTCTGATCTGTTCTCATGTGCTTCTGAATCAGCTGAACTTTTTCTGCCATCTCATCTACCAACTCTGGTCCCATCAACTTCCTTTCACCCACTTCATCCCAGAAAGATGGAGTTCGACACCACTTCCCATATAATGCCTGAAATGTTTCCATCTGTATACTGGAATGAAAACTGTTATTATATGAAAATTCAACCAAAGAAAGATGTTGGTCCCAACTTCCCTGATAATCCATAGAACAACCTCGTAGCATATCCTCCAATGTCTGAATTGTTCGTTCCGACTGCCCATCTGATTGAGGATGAAAAGCTGTACTAAAATTTAATTCCGTACCCAATGACTTCTGAAGGCCTTTACAAAAGTTATATGTGAACCTGGGATCACGATCATATACAATGGAGAGTGGAACTCCATGTAACCTGACTAGCTCTTTAAGATAAAAACGGGAAAGTTGATCTAGAGAGAAAGTATCTCGTATAGAAAGGAAATGAGCAGATTTGGTCAAGCGATCAACAATAACCCAGATTGCATTATTACCCTGAGATGTCTTCGGTAATCCAACAACAAAGTCCATGGATATATTCTCCCATTTCCACTCTGGCACTGGTAAAGGTTGAAGCATCCCTTTCGGTAACTTCCGCTCTGCTTTAACCTATTGACATGTCAAACACTTCACAGTAAAATCAGCAATATCTCTTTTCATTCCATCCCACCAGTAATACTCCCGCAGATCTCTATACATCTTAGTACTGCCAGAATGAACTGAAAACGAGGAACTATGAGCCTCACATAACAACTCATTCTTCACCTGTGAATCGCAAGGCACACATAACCTCTTCCCAAACCTCAAAACACAATCACAAACTTATCCAAGAACTCATGGAAAATTTTATTCATAAGGTCCATGAATACAACAGGTGCATTGGTTAACCCAAAAGGCATAACTACAAATTCATAATGGCCATATCTAGTACGGAACGCATTCATCAGAACGTCTTCTTCTTTTAC
This sequence comes from Viscum album, assembly GCA_963277665.1. NCBI lineage: Eukaryota > Viridiplantae > Streptophyta > Magnoliopsida > Santalales > Viscaceae > Viscum > Viscum album. Next base: position 174,991,671 of record OY728148.1, read on the forward strand.
TTTCAACTGATGGTACCCCGACCTCAAGTCAATCTTCGAAAAATACTGAGCTCCCTAGAGCTGATACCACTTCATTCGATGGCCCAACATCTGCTGAAGTTGTTGAAAAGGATTTTACCACCCCTTTATACTTGTAGTCTGGCTACATTCCCCCAGTTGAGTTCTTCGTTGGACACTCGTTTTCATAATGACCCATTTCATTACACTTAAAACATCTTACCGTTGGCTTTTCATTTCCTGCTTGATCATCTTCCTTACAGTTACGAGCAATATGACCAGACTTAACACACCGAAAGCACTTACCAGACTTGGATAAACATTCTCCAGGATGCATTTTACCACACTTCTCACAGGATGGATATTTGGTTTTCTTACCTCCTTGCTTCTTTGATGAATTCTTCCCCTTTGCCTGCCAACTAGACCTAATATTCTGTTGTTTGTCATGGAACACCTGATCATCGGCAAACTCCATTTCCACCTTCTCCGCACATCGAACAAGTTTTTCATAACTTTTGAACTCACGAGAAGCTAAAGCCCTTCGATACTTTGGCTTTAACCCTGAGTAAAAACGGTTTATTTTACTATCAAGATCTCGTATAAAGTTTGGAGCATACCTTGCCAATCGAGTGAACTTATCTTCATAAGCAGCCACTGAATCATCCTCCTGCCTCAATTCTAGGAACTGTTTTTCCATCCTAAGACGAAACACCTTAGGAAAATATTTCTCAAGAAACATACCTTTGAACTCGTCCCAGTGAAGATCCTCAATCTCATCACTATCCCTTATATTTTTCACCATCGACCACCACTGATCAGCTTCACCTTCAAAACGGTAAAAAAAAGACTAACCTTTTGATGTTCTGAACACCCCATGACATCAAAAATCTTCTCCAATGCTTTAATCCACCCTTCAACATGCACATGGTCAGTTGATCCTCTGAATGATGGGGGATGTTGCCTCATGAAATGTTCCACCACTGACATGTTCCTCTGCGGTTGATCTGGCTGATCTCGTGCATGGATACCACCACCATTTATAGCCTGAGTCAACTGTTCCATCACTGCAACAAACTGTTCAGTTACGATTCCGCCCATCTCAGGTTGCTGATTTTGAAGGTTATCTTCCTCCTGATGTCGTCCCAACATAGCTGCTTTGTTTCCTCTGTGGAAAACCATTCTGAACACAGAAATATCTTAGGCGAAGCAACATGGTAATCCGTAAATGCTATATCATTTCAATCATATTATAATTTAACACTTTTCTAACTCCTAAAGTTGTCTAAACCGATCATTGATACCAACTATAAGGACCCGGCCTTAAACCTTACTTAATATTGAATTAAATGAATAATTCACGTTGAGGATCTTTTCAGGTTTAGAATTTTAGAGAATTAGAACATAACTATTACATCTCAAAAGATTACAAAGTAGTCACTTATATTAAGTTTCCATAATAAAAAAACATCTTAAAAATAAACGTGTCTAGTTCAATGTTTTATATAGGATGGCATTCCCTTGATCCCATCCTTGACCTTATTCCACATTATGTCCTGTGAAAACATTTCAAAAAAAACTTGGGGTGAGCATAAAAAGCTCAGTAAGGGATACAGAAAGACTAAAAACTGTTAGTTTTTCAAACATCAAGTAAACCATATACACTCTATCAAAGTAATACCTTCATCTTCATGAAGTAGTAAAAACTCTTCACTGAATAAAGTATCATTACTTACCTTTTTGTAACCAAAGGATTACCATAAAACCCATAAAAAGAACACATATCATATATAAAGGTAACTTGGGACATAAACATACTTAAGTGGAATAACCATACGGTCGACTTCCACACATATCACTTAATGGAATAGCCATACGACCAATTTCCATAGATACTTAATAGAATACCCATACGGCCGACTTCCATACCCAATGCATTGGAGGTTATAACGTAACCACCCATCCTGGTATTCACGACACCACCCGTCATATGGTTTATAACGTAACCACCCATTAAAATCTCCAAGTACCAATATAAAATCATAAAACATAAAACCAATATAAAGGATTGATAACATTTCCACATTTCAATCACAATATATCATAAATATATTGACATAATAGAATCCTTTTTCAAAACCATTTTCAATACCAAAATACATAAAAGATTATATGGTATTTATTTTATTCTAAAAACATTACAGCTTGTTGAGAAAGCCAAATACCAAATAATACTCGCGGCAGCAGAAAAGGTCGTTGTCGCCACGTACGTTAAAAGAAACATTCCTTTTTGTCGTTTTGTAAAACGCTTCGTAGAAAAAGATTCCTTTTGTATAAATGTAAAAGTCAAAGGGGTTTATACACCGTATAAAAGAAAGTTGTGTATAAAACAAAATATGCCTCAATGAAAGGAGATTGAGACGAAGTCCCTTACCTCGGGTCCGACTTGACTCGATCGTTCTTTAACGTCCTGAATAATAAACTTGAGTTAATTTATACTTGATTAAGAACCTTTTTAAAGTTCATTATTCCTTTTATATCACATATTGCCTTGTTATAAACATTATGTAACCATTTAAGTTAATAATGATTGTTTTGTCAATATTTGGTTCTTAAGTCGAAAGTGGACTTCTTACAATTACATGTTGTTCGTGTGGTCAAAGGTTCTTTATATCCAGAATGAAATTCCCGATTTGGATATAATATGTATCATATATATCCAGCATATACATGTATTTATAATATTACATAATCATTTAGAGGTAAGAAATGAAATGCACCGTTCATGGAGACGGTAAGCCGTACGTACACATGAACGCTACTTTCATTTCTTTGTCATATTAATGGAATTAAAACTAAATGAGAGCTATGTATATTTTTATTCCAGAATTATATTCATCATTTAGATATATCGTTAATTATATATATCCATTATATACATGTAATTTTAATAGTACATTACATTTGGGGATAAGAAATGAAATGCACCGTTCATGGAGACGGTAAGCCGTACGTACGCATGAATGCTAATTTCATTTCTATCTCATACTTTAATGGAAATAAATAATAATTATATAGAGGTATATTATAATTCCAGTATAACATCATATATAATAACTTTAAATCCATCCTTTACACGTCCCACATATGGCATTAACGAATCACATCACTTTGAGGGGGCGGTAGTCCGCACTTCCTTAAATGAAGATATCGTGTTTAACCATAATGGAAACCATAAAGGTATGCCCAAAATGAAACATACAGCAGCTTAAAGAAAAAATAAACATATTATATATCATATATAAAAATAGTGACATCATAATGGCCACCTTTGAAGGTGTTAAATGAGTATTGAACAATCATCGTTTCGAGAGGCAAAATTTCACCATCCACAGAAACCGTATGTTCATTAACCATTTGATGTAGTTGTGTGAGAGTGTAGCTCGAATAAATCTTATAACAACATCCTAGTATATTGAAGATACTGGTGTTGTTACAAAAGAAGTAAATAAAAAGAGTTTAGAGGGTTGTAGAAGCAAAATAAAACAAATGAACAAGAGAGAATGAATTACCTTTAAAAGTGTAACTCCTTTTGATTTGAGCCTAAAGGATTCCTTTGAAAGGATTATGCCGAAAGGGAATCCTCTAGGATGAGGAGAGGGATGTTTAGAGAGTAAATGTTCAGGGTATGACTGAGCCAAAGGCTTGAGGAGTTTGTGTAAGGTGGTAGAGGTGGGGGCCTTTTAAAAGAGGAGAGGAGGGGCACTTTTGGAAAGTAAAGAAATATTAATTTATTTGAAATTTTTTTTCGGTTTTAAAAGGTACCACATTGATATAATTCTTGGATAAGGTGATAAGGGTTCTAAATCCACTCATCCAATTGGTTTTGGACATGTTTAGTTCATATATTTTACATTATCTTTCCATTTTATTTAAATCGTCAAATAATGATGTCATCACTGCATCATTATTATGTCATAAATAATTTAAATTATTTAATGTATAAAATTATAAAAAAAATACTATGATGTAGGAAATATTTTTTGCTTTCCAAGTACTATTTATAATCAACAATCCGATCATTATAACCCCATATAAAATTGTTTTCGTAAAACATATTATGTTTGTGTCATTTTTACTATTACATTAAATAAAAAGTAATTTATGTAATTTCCCAACAAAAGTGGCTCCAGGGGCTACCCTAGTTGACCCATGGCTTGTTTTGGTCGGAAATGACACAAAAAATGAGGGTAGGACATGTGTCAAGCTCATCTTATTTTATTAAAGAATTATTTTTACCTTAAACTACACTAATTACCACTAATCGCGATTAAAAACATAATAAGTTACTATTCACCAAAAAATTATTTTAATCTCATTGAACCGCATTTTACTTCTTAATGACAACCATGTATGTTGGATTTTTGAAAATCAAAACACAATGATGGCAAAATTTCATTTAAACGGAAAATCAGTTTTTATAAGTACCACTTAGTGGTTTCACTATTCATAAAAAATTGAAGTTTTTCAGAAAATTACCAAAAATTCACCCTAATCTATATTTGATATTACGAATTCAAAATTGAAGTCTATTTTACAAAATTCAAAACATATAAGTCACATTAATTAATTTAATAATTAATTCCCGCTGTCAAAGCAAATAGCGTGTTTTAATGGAACAATAAGTATCAAAAGATTGACACTAGTTTAAGTCCGATTTCAAAGTGAAATTAATTCCAACGACCACTATTGGATTTAATGGTAAAAATATTTTCTAATTTCACATTAAAAACAATTCAAAAGATAATCTAATCATATAAATAAATTAGATTAAAAAGAGGTTTTGAATTAAAATAAAACATTTTACACTATTCATTAAAAAAATGAACTTTATCAGAAAGGTACAAAAAATTTACAAAAAGTAAATTTTGATGTCTTGATTATAAAGAAGAGTTATATTTGGTCCAATAGAATTTATAAGATCGATCAAAACTATATTTAATGACGGTTCTCTGTCAAAAGGTGATAAGTGGACCTTTCGTGAAAATTAGGGTATAAATTCCTAAAATTGAACTCTTTCCGTATTTTAAGCCTTTATCTTTTATTGGGTAAATGTAAAAACATTTAAAAACATATATAATCATATTTTAGTTATTTCTATCCATTCTTGCCCGTACAACGGCTACTTGTTAACTAACATTTAAAATAATATTATTTTATTACTTGTGTGCAACGTAAGTTTTCACAGAAACTCATCGTTGCGTACCGAGTACGCTATCGAACATAGAAACCCCTTTTAATTAAAATTAATATTTAATTAGTAAATATTAATAAATAGGAAAATTCTTTATTTTTTATTTACCTGGGATGTTACAATTACTTTTAAATATTTTGTATAATACGTGATTAAACTGATTTTTAGAAAAAAAAAATAGTTTTTCAATTTTTTTAATTAAATGAATCTTATTTTATTTATATTAATAAATGATAAATTAATTTTCATTACATGTATAACTCATATAACTTTTATAATTTAGTTAGTTCTATTCATGCAATCTAATTTAATAACTATGTTATAATGATATACTATATTACATTTCATTTAGAATTGGGGTCGTGTGTTCCTCAAACTATCATTCATTTTTTATAAATATATTACACCGGGGATGAAGTTTGATTTTGTGTATTTAATATGAAATTGAATATAATTTTATTCTTCTATAATTTTGATGTCTTATATTACCCCTTAATTAAATTGCATCCTCATAATTTGTTCTTACCCTAAAAAATTAAGGGTTTGATATTTAGAAATTCCTAGGTTAAAACCCCACATCATAAAAAGGGTTAATAACACATCCTCTTAATAAGGGAGAAAGGAAATTAAAAAAGTGATATGTAATAACACATAACTAGGTTTCTGTGCAGGAGAAAACTAATGGGAAAAGAAGATATGGACATGGAATAAAAACATAAATAATTATAGAGAGTGATAGTGGTCATTGACCATAAGAAAGTGAATGATCAATGGAATGTTAAGGACCTTAGAACCATAAATTTGTGATCATTTAAAAGTACATTTGATTCATCATATTTGTATGTAATAGGTTAAAATTTTGGTTTTAAGATCCTTTTTCTAAATTTGAGAAATTATTTTACTATATAATCATATAAGGAGATGTAATTTCATTATATGTCTCTATTTCATAAGCATAATTCAATCCCTTGGTTTTACATCGATCAATTACCAATTCATCACATACTCTAGGAAATTAACAATCAAAAATTAACATTTTATGTCCAAAGAAGTAAAATTCAATTTTAACAGTTTGTAACATCCATAAAAGAGTGATAAGTCTTTATATATATCAATAAATATTTTCCAAAACCAATATGGCCCACACAGGTTATCCAATATGATAAATTATTTTTTAAACCTCAATAGTTACACCATCGGTTCATAATTAATATTTATTTTTTAAATAATGATTTTGAAAATGACATATTAACTAGGAAATAACATAGGCCTGTGGTATGTGATAAACCCTTATCATCTTTTGTTTATTGGATCAAGACCTGAAACATTCACCAAATGCAATGAGTTGTAATTTTTTTTAAAAATATACGAATATAATTCATATAACATTCCACAATTGTGATGATCCTCAATTATTATAAGATCAAGGATAAGATAAACAGTAAATGATACCAATAACTTTAAAATTAATTACAAATAATTTAAATGGATGCATCCTTAAATAAATATTTCATATTATAACCCATTGGTATATAGTCCAATATGTGTCTTTAAAAAAATCCTTAATCTTGGAAAACTCACATCACATAAAAACTAAAAAGGGATGGTTTAGACATTAATATTATTATCAACCATGAACACACAAGCCATGATGTCATCAAAAACTATTATATTATTGAATAAATATATGATTTTAAAATTTTATACAGTCCTTAGATGATTCAAAATTATTATAACCAAAACAATATGGGTAAAAATACATCTAGAGTTTAATTAATGATTCTTGATAGAGAAATACTTCAACCAATTTATTTCAATACAAACCCTTACATGGACCAGTGGTTATCCATTAGAAGATGGAATTGACTCAGATATTTTCTAGATTCCACATATTTAAAATAATTAACTATAAATGGATCCTTAAGAAGAGATTTATTTCCTCCCATTGTACCCATCATCTTCCTTGCAAATTCATTTCATTTTGCCCTTATTTTCTACACATAAGTCATTTTCTTGTTCCTTTCATATAGTTTAATGTTTTTATCATTCCATATTACTAAAATGAAAAAAATTGATCATTCTTTCCTCTATGATCTTCATCACTCAATCTCTTAGCACACTCCATCATTTTCTTTTTTAGTGAGTCAGAGAGTTGGTTACAGTATAGGTTGTTAATCATATTTTGAGATAAATGATTAGGATTAATCATGATATCTTTCACTTCTATCATTATACCTTTTGTTTGGATGTAATCACCACATTTTCCTTCAAATGAAATTTTATCATGGTAACTTTGGGTTTTATATTTGACTGAAACAAAAAATCACAGGATAGGAAACAATAATCACATTTGGAAACCACATAATCATGAATAATACTTTATAGGGTTTCTAAATAATGACACTATCTTTTCAATCCAAGACACCTTAGATTTAACAGAGTCCATTCATTATTATCATCTATCAAAATACTTCATAACGGTTTATAAATAAAATTTAAATTATCCAATCTTATCCCCTGGGGAGTGTCAAACCAGGTGTGCAATAAATCCCATTTTCATGCATTGGGTAATGATTAGGGTAAGCCAAATGTTCACTTTTCTAAGTTATTACACTTATCTACATCTGTTCTAAAACGACCTCCACTTCTAGTATCTAGGAAGGGATATGTTTCTAATAAAAACCTCATAATATATTCCATGCCAAAACATTCAGATATTAATATATTATTATCCTCAAATTCTATCATAGGGTTATGTTCACTAATCAATATTTTCATAAATCTATTTTCCAATGTTTTTACTAAAATTATTTGATACCAACTCTAACGACCTCAACCCTATTAGCCCAGATCCAGTGTCATACATTACTACATTGGAACAAGATACTAGTGATTACATATTAAAGGACCAAATTGTTTATTAGTTTTGGTAAACTAGATACATATATAATTTCTATATTACATTTGAATTAAAAAATTACAACATAATGTTTTTCAAGAACAAAATTATTACCTCTAGAATATCCCTGAATATTAATCATAGTACACTTCATGGATTTTATGTAAAGGAAAGAAAATATGGTTAACAAAAATTATAAGTAAGGGTTACGTACAACAAAAGCTATCATGAATTAATAAGCATAAATGTCATGGCATGTTAAATAACTAAAAACACATTCCATTTAAATAAATTAACTATCACAATAAATATAACAAGTTAATTACTGGAAAACACATTCCATTTAACCAATATCATGACTATCATAACTAGATAAGGCATAATCTATATGGAATGGTTAATAACTAAAAAATAATTCCATTTAATCAATAAACTAACAAGGAAATATATTCATAGATAATTACATTGTGAAAATATCGTGGATAATAATATAAGGCTTAATCAATATGGAAAGGTAAATAAAAACACATGACATTTAATCAATTAACTAGAAATGAAATGAATCTTGAGAAAATATCATTGTGAAAATATAATGGATAATAATAACTGAATTATTAATGGAGTAAATTCTTAATTATTTCACATCATGTCTTTAGGAATTTGATACATCTACTATCAAGGCCTTTCAAAGAAAAATTAAAACTATAGGTAAAAAGTCTTTAATGTTATCTTACCAATTCATATCACGAGACTATTTATACATCACAGATCTATATAATACTGGTCCCCACCCATCACTGCATGTCCAAATAATTCCTCATATATCAAATAATCATCTTAATTCATGAACAATATTACATATCATCAAATATCTCTATTTATTAAATAATATGGATTTACCAATAATTCCCTAGATAAAAAAATAACATTCAATTTAGAAAAATTTAGGAATAAATGATATATGGTTAAATTAATAAACATATCCACGATAAATAATATTGATATTTAGGTAAACATTAATGTCTAATGGTTATAAAAATTTGAATATTCCAAGGGAATGTTAATAACTACAATAATGAATCAAGGAATTGAATTCCAATAAATTACATGTTCAAAATTAAAATAAACCATATAAATAAATAATAATTATGATATCAGTAAAATATATACCTAGTTTATCAAAATTAAAATAAAGAGATGATATTGTTTCAGAATATAATTTCCATAAAAATATCATTAAAAACATTTTTAAGGACAATATCATTTTTTAAATTAGAAAATTATTTTTAAAATAAAAATTATAAAAACATTTTGAAAATAAATTTATCTAAAAAAAATTAAAAACATATAATGGATGTTTTAAAACATTGATTGGTCATAATGGTATGAAATTCCATGTAGGTAGAGTACATTAAAATAAATAATCCTTTCACATTTTCTATAAGATTCAAACCCATTTTGTTTAAAATAAACTAAATATTTCATTTTTTTGTAATAAGTTGAAATGAGAAAAAAAATTGTCTAAGAAAACATTTATAAAAGGTAAAAAATATTTTATGAAAACATGGTTTTGGAAGAAAATGAATTTTAAACCGAAGAGAGAACTGAATTCAGATTTTATTAAAAACATTTTCTCAATTATTTTAAGTACAAAATATTGGAAAAGTGATAATATTAATTGAAAATATCCTGATTAACCAGAGAAGAATAAAATAAATTAGGTGTGTCATATAATTATCAAATAATTTCCTTCTAATATGATTCAATAACAAAAAGGTCGATTAGAATGAGATTGAGAAATAAACCCTTAAATGAATATAACACTGAAGTGAGAATTAATCAATTAATTGATTATATGTATTAACTATAAATCCAAAAAAAGAAATATTAAATAAAAATTAATATAGTAAAAATTAATTTCACACATAATTGTATAATATCATATATAATCAAGAAGTTATATAACCCAATGAAAATAAATTTAGTTGTGAAATTATTTACCACTTAGTAATTTTCACGTCAAATCCCCTTAGAATAAATATTTAAAATTGATACATTAAATACCATAAATTATTAAGGGATGATGATATTATATAAAAAGGGGTATTATAGACACCATATAAAATAAACTATAGGCATAAAATTATAGTATTCCTCAATGAGTGGAAATTGAGGCGAAGTCCCTTACCTTGAGTCTGACTCAACACGTATGTTCTTTATCATCATAAAAAATAAATATATGTAATTTTTTTTTCATAAAAATATTTTTAAATTTTATTATTCCTTTTATTTCACTTATTATGATTTTTATACAATACTTCAATCAATTAAGTTTACATTGTGAGTTTCAACGATATTTGACTTGTGTGTCCAAAACGACTTTGTTATCTTGACTATTGGTCTAAGAGGTCATTATTTAATCATATACAGAATTATAATTTTTAAATAATTATCATATTCATAGATCAATTATACTTTTAATAAAAATCATGAAATATGGGTTTGAGGAATTAAGTATTTTATGATCATGAAGATGGTCTTTTGTACGTATCCATAAGTAACATTTCAATTTTCAAACAATTATTATTGACAGGAGGTAAGTAACATTTTATCTTTATAGAATGATCATAATATCATAAATAACAAATTATTTATTTAACTTTTCTTATATATATACATAATCCATATGTTTTAGTGATTAATAGAGAGTTACATCACTTCGTGAAGTTGGTAGTCCACACGTACACAAATGTTGTTATCATTATTTAGTGAGTGAAAAGAGAATAAATAAAAGGATATATTATATTTTAATATTGATATTCATGTCATTGATATCATAATTATTTAATTAATATGATAAATATTAATTAAATTTATTGTAATTACCTTCTATGAAAGGTGTTTGTGAGAAAAATCACATCCCTTCCCACAGTGGTAGTCCACCGCACACATAAGCAACATTATCGTTGTAATGAACCAAACATTCATTAATGGAAATAACTCTAGATCTAATTAAATTTTTCTTTATGTAAAATGTTTAAATAAAATGTCAAATTCTTTGGTTTTCTATTTTTTCATTTTAAAATACTATTATGAATTGTGACCATTGCTAATATAGCCATTGAACATTGATCACATGATTTTAATAAATATAGGGCATTAACAAATCCAATCTACTCAGAAAAAGGATGTGATGTCCTCATCTAGTAAACATGCCCCATAAAAAGCCCATTTGTCAGAGTTCATAAAAGAGTTTGTGTCTTTGGGCTTCGCTCTTGACCGATCCCAAGCAGATCTTGAATATGTTAAGCTCGAGCGGGACCACCTACTAGAGAAGTGGAAGTTGATAGAGATTACCACCCAAGAAATGTTATCCGAGGCACCCCAAGAGACGGTCACCATTGCACACCATACACTTTATTCCTATGCGGGTGTTATAAGGGGTTATGTAACAATACCCTATTACCATGGTTATGTACATTATTTTTGTATATAATAATGATTATACTTTCATTTTATTATTGTTACCTTGTAAATAGTATTTGAAGAACAAATAGTATTTTTAGTTAATATTCAACTAAGAAAACCGTTTTGATAAATTAATGGATTTTTTAATTAAATAATATTTTAATAAAATATTATTATTATTAAATTAATTTTTCTTAAATTTAAATGATCGTATAATTTTATGAATTCAATTATAATTTTTATTATGGTTTAAAAGCCATTTTTTCAAAACCCATGAATTTTTTATAAATGTCAGTTTGTATTTTAAAAGTGAAAATTAACAAATTTAGAAAATTATTTAGATAAAATGAATATTATATCTGGAGTCGAAATTATCTAATGGTTAATTTTCCATAATTTTCAGAGACAGTCAAATTTTTGGGTAAAAATTAAATACCGTTTAAATATATAATGTGTTTTCTGACATCATAATGACCCAATAGTGTTGTAATAAAATACTATAAACTTTATGTTCGAACAATATACTTTTTAAAATTAAAATAATGTGATTTTTTGTTTTCTTGATTTATTTTACAAATCTTTAGTGGACCCTTCAAGACTAATTAAACATTTTGTCTTTTTAAATAGTTTTCCTTGGGAGTGTGACTCACCTCCACATAAGCAACCCGATTATTTTATGAAGATAGGAATTTTTACTAATAAAATATTGTTTTCCACTTCCCTTTTCCAAAAACCATACGCAAAAACCCTGGGATGGTTTTTGGTTTGGATTAGTTTATTGTGAGGTGTGCCAAACCTAAATAATAAATAATTCCCTCACCTTTCCTATATAAACCAACCCATGATCCCACTACCTTCTCGCTAAATGCCTTTGGAGTTCGTCAAACCTCTACCCTCCTCTCTCTAGAATCATCCCAAGGTGCCCCAAGCTCCCAAGAAGCCTCTCTCAAGCCTCTCTTAAGCCTTTGGAAGCACACTTCCAAGTAAGGGTTTTTTCTTCCTTTCTCAATTTTATCCAATATTCATTAAATTGTTATTCCCTTTTAATTTCAATTATAAATTTTTGGATATGGATTCACACCTACCCCAAACCAACCTTTTTATATTTTAATGATGGTAGACCCCTTTCTCTCTCATTAAATTCCTCCCATGTGAACCCGTTACTATGCTGAAATTTCGAAAGGAATTTCTCCCTCCTCATTTACATTAAAAAAATTATTTGGTATCAGGAATATAAATTCCATTAAATTTGTTGGGACATGTATCTATATGACACCCCTACTATCCATGTCATGTAAATATGATGAGACACACCTTTATCTATCATCAACCATTTTTATGAGTACTTATGTCACACTGTTATGATGCCGAAATTGCACCGTGCTTTTCCAAGACAATGTCATTGTGTAGTGAATACATTGCCAATTTCTCTATCACGGGTATTCACCATTATGCACATTTAATAATTAATTAAATATTTTTATGTATGTATTGAATATTATATTATCATGGAATAAATGATTATGTTTAATGATTCAATGTTTTATAATCAATGTGGCACACTTATGCATGAAATGAAATATTTAAGAAGGGTGAACCCTATTAGTGCTCCAATGCCTTGGGTAAAGTATAGTAGCATGGTACGTCATATGAAATGGGTGTTTAATCATGCCAATTCAAGCGAAACAAGGGTTTACTCGTGCTTCATGGGCAATGAGGGTTTACTCATGCACCATGTACAATGAGCCTTGGCTCATGCTAATTCCATGTTAAGTGTTGTTTCCACATTTTCATGTTATGATTATCATGATTTATCATGCCTTAATGTTTATGATTCTCTTGTGATATATTGATATGTCTATTGTCTAACATGTATTGTATTCCTCATGTTATTCCATTATTATTCCCCTAATGGTCTTTATAGCTCACCCTTTTTTTATGCATGTCCTTGGGTTATCCCCTGCAATGCTATGTATGAGGAAATGTAGTGGTTATGTAAAGGCAGTTTCTAATTAAGATGTTATATTTCATGTTATACGTTGATATGTAATTATCCTAAGACCCAAAGACACTAGACCTCTCGGTCTTATAGGTCGTATCACATGAATTTTATGTAATAAATAATGTTTAATTGTGTAATAAAATGATTAGGGTTGTCACAGTTGGAATCAGAGGATAAGTTTAATTATTTTAGGTATTAGGATTAGAAAGCCCTAGTGAAGACTAAAATACAAGAATAAGTATAATAAAAACAATCCTAAGTATTGTAGAGTATTTAGTATATTGTTTATCAAGTAAATAAATCCATGTATGGATACGAGCATGTAGAGGCAGCTCTCGCATAGATGTATCCTAGGGGTAAAATCCAAAAACACAGCTTTGAGCTAGACTCGAATGGGAACTAGTGCATTACAATGGGCCTTGCTACATTCTTGGTTACAACACTCTTAGGGGATATGCTTTGGTAAATTCAAACCCTTAGTATGAAACATTATTAAGGGACAAAAAAATGCCCGAAGAATATATGTTAGAAGTAGATCATGGATAACGTATACTGAATCCAATATATTCATATGTTAAGGAAATAAAATTTATTTATAAGGTATCAATTTTGTCCTTGTACTACCCATTATGTGTTACCCATACCTTTCCTTTTATTCTAGCCAATGTCCAGTAATATGAGGACTCAGGATAACAACCAATGTGAAGATCAATGTGATGACTATACTAATGTGATTCCCAATCCAATGGGAGTGGGAATCGTGAGCTTTGTCATGATTTTCTCTCAGGTAACTCAAGATTTGAATAGAAACATGGTTAACGTGGAATGTTATTCCCCCCTAAGAATTAACAAGTCGCTATCGAGATCTTCATGAGACAAAGGCCTCCTACTTTTAATGGATAATCTGATCCCTTAATCATTGAAAAATGGATCAACTCCAATGAAAAAATCTTTTCCATCATTCATTGTTCTGAACAGGAGAAGGTTCTCCTGGATTCTTATCATATAGAGGGTGAAGTTGATCAATGGTGGACGTTGATAAAAAATACAAAGCCTGAGGAGGAGATTGAGGCATTGGAATTGAAGTATTTCAAGATGATGTTTTTCAATAAATATTTTTCATGCACCCTCTAGCTTTCGAGGGAAAGGGAATTCCTAGACCTCAAGAAAGAAGTCAAAGAATATGTTGGAGTATACGAGGAAAACATCGCAAGGATTTCACAATATGCTTCCGACTTTTTCGTTACCCCTGAATGTAAGGTTGATTGCTTCTTTGGTGGTTTGAATCCTAGCTTATAGAAAGTTCTAGCGATCCGTGACATCGAAAACTCTGAGGAAATTGTCCAATGTGCCCTCAAGGGTGAAATGGAGATCAAAAAATCGCAGGGGTATCACGAGGATAAGAAGATTAAGGTGGAATTCAATGCAGGCGGTTTGATGGATAAATCCAATGGTGCTAAGAATATCCAGCACCCCACTTTCCAAAGGTGCAGAAAGAAGAACCACAGAAACTTCCTAAAGGGAACGAGGAAATGATTTAGGTGTGGACGAGAAGGGCACGTTGCTATTAACTGTCGACAAAAAAGACCCGCAATAGGTACAAAGGAGAGGAACGCTTCGTTCGAGCCTCAACATGTGGTTCATTGCCACAACATCAAAGATCCCAAGAATCTTGAATATCAGTGCCTTATGCCAAGGGTTTTTTGAGGTAAATGACAATATCCAAGGCAGTAAGGGAACGATTTTTCCATCACTACTACTGAATTGAACCCCGAAAACAAAGTGGTGATAGGTACTCTTGTTAATCGTTGAATAATAGTGAACATACTTTTTGATTTAGGTTCTATAGCATTATTTTATATATTGAATGTTTAGTAGAATAATCTCAGCAGCAACACAAATAATTGAAGTGAAGACGTCAGTGAGTACGAAAAATGGGGCAATCATTGCATCCCATGAATATAACTCCTCCCCTATCATAATATGTGGATTAAACATCCTGAAAAACCTCATCATACTCCCTTTGGTGGAATTTGATGAAGTACTTGGAATGGATTGACTTTCTTATATAGAGACAACATAAAGTACCGGGAGATGGAAATAACTCTCCATGTGGATAATTGACCCCCGATTCATTATAAGTGCAAGGAGGAAGAAAAATATTTGTTAGCTCTATCATATCAAGAATGGATATTACTACCCTATGAGCACACATAAAAAGGCTTAGATGATTGTGTATAAGGAGGAAACCATCCTAGAAGACATGCCTATTGTGAGGGAATTCGCTGAAGTGTTTCCTGAGGAATTCCAGGTCTTCCTCCTAGAAGAGATGTTGAATTCTAAATTGATCTTAATCTTGGGGAATTTCCAATATCTAAGACTCTATATAGAATGGGTATTGTGGAACTTGAGGAGCTGAAGAAACAACTACAGGAGAATATGGATAAAGTGTTTATACGCCAAAGTGCTTCACCATGGGGTGCCCTAGTCCACTTCGTCAGGAAGAATGATTGGTCAATGCGCCTTTTCATCGATTATCATGAGCTAAAAAATCAAGATAAAGAACATCTATCCTCTCCCTTGAATTTAAGACTTTTAAGATCAGATGTGTGGATCAAAATACTTCTCTAAGGTGGATTTGGAGTCGGGACATTATCATGTAAGGGTGAAGAAGGAAGATATCCACAAGACTGCTTTTCGTACAAGATACATGCACTAGGAATTCATAGTAATGACTTTTATAATCACTAATGCTCCATTAATCTACATGGGCATGATTAATAGAGTCTTTAGAGATTACCTCACCAAATTTTTGGTATTCTTTATAGATGATATTCTCATATACTCCAAAACCAAGGAGGATCATGAGGAGCATATATGAACTATACTAGAGACATTGCGGAAGGAGAAGCTCTATGAAAAGTATATCAAGTGTGAGTTCTGGTAGAAGGAGGTCTCATTCTTGGGCCATATCATCCCAAGCAATGGGATATCTATGGATCCCTCGAAAACAGATGCAATTTAGGGATGGTTGAGCCCCACATCGGTAACAGATATATGTAGATTCTTGGGGTTAGCTGAATATTATCAAAGTTTTGTGAGAAACTTTTCATGATTTTCCAACCGTCTTTCCCAGAAAACTCGAAAGGGGGTAAAGTTTTCTTAGAGTGACTAACATGAAGAAATCCTCAAGGACTAGAAAAGAAGACTTACCACTTTTCCATGCTCACTTTACCCACAAGTGGAGAAATTTTTGTGGTATTCAGTGATGGTTTGAAGAAGGTAATGGGATGTGTGTTGATCCAAAATATCAAATTCATTGTCTTTGCTTCAAGGAAATTGAATGTTCATGAACATAACTATCCAACACATGACCTATAGTGGGCTACAATGTATTCTCTATGAAAATTTTGCAGCATTACCTCTTTGGGGAGAAGTGTGAAATATATACGAACCACAAAATCCTCAAGTATATATTCACATAGAAAGAGTTGAACATACACCAAAGAGTATGGTTAAAGTTGATCAAATACTATGACTACTCATTCCATTACCACCCTGGGAAAGAAAACAAGGATGCAGATGCCCTATGTAGAAAGGACCCATCAATTCTATCATTGATGAGAATTGATAAGGATCCAATCTTCTTTGATTTGATGAAGATGGACATGGGAATCATAATGAACTAAACATCATCCACCCTTTCACAAATTATTTATCAATCGTCACTTTGGGAATGGTTAAATGATGCTCAAAAGGATGATGTGGGAATTCAGGAAAATGTGGAAGCTATCAGAAAAGGGAAATCATCGGAGTTTAATGTTAATGAAGTAGGAATTGTGATATTTGAAAATAGACAATGTGTTCTATTATGTTCGGAGATGAAGAAGGAACTTTTGGATGATGAACATAGTTCAAATTTTTCTATTAACTCCAAAAACACATAGATGTATAGAGATCTCCCAGAGCAATATTTGTGGGATAATATGAAGAAGGAGATCACTGAATATACATCAAAGTGCATGGTGTGTCAGCATGTGAAGGTGAAGAGGAAGAAGTCTAAGGGGATGATGCAACCATTGCACATACCATAATGGAAATGGGAGAACATCACCATGTACTTTGTCACTAGACTTCTGAAGACATCAAAAAGCAACAAATCAATCTTGGTTCATGTGGATCATCTTACAAAGGCTACACACTTCATTTCTATTCAGGAGGATTTCTCATTAGATCAACTGGCACAGATATATATCAGGGAAGTGGTAAGACTTCATGGAGTACCACTATTTATTGTGTCCAATCGAATCCAAGATTCACCTCTATGTTTTGGAAGAGTCTTCAAAATTCTATGAATACTGAACTAAACTTCAGTAAGACCTATCATCCTCAAACTAATGGCCAATCTGTGCGGGCTATCCAAACAATTGAGGACATGTTGAGAGAATGCTCAATGGAATTTAAAGGAGGATGGGATCAACATCTTCCTTTGGTTGAGTTCTCTAATAATAATAGTTTCCACTTGAGCATCCAAGTAGAACTGTATGAAACCCTTTATGGGTAAAGGGGAAGAACACCAGTGTGTTGGGATGAGGTCGGTGAGCATAAGCTGATTGGACCAGAAATGGTCAAAGAAATTGTGGAGATGGTTAAAACCATTCAGCAGCATATCAAGGAAGCCCGAAGTCGAAAGAAGAATTACGTAGATAACTGTTGATGAGAACTTGAGTTTAAATTTAGACACAAGGTATTTCTATAGATATCTCAAAGGAAGATGTTCCTGAGGTTTGGAAAGAAATGGATGCTATGTCAAAGGTACGTCGGATCATTTGAGATTCTTGATCGTGTCAGGGCTATGGCCTATCAACTAGAACTTCCACCTACCATGGCCAAAGTACATGATGTATTTCATGCATCCCACTTAAGGAAGTACATATCAGACCCTTGACATGTACTCTCTTCAGAGGTGGTATAGTTAGAGGATGATATTTTTTATAAGGAGAAACTAGTGTGGTTCTTAGATCGTGTAGAAAATGTTCTACAAAAAAAGACAATGCCCCTAATTAAGGTATTATGGAGAAACCAAAATTTTGATGAAGTGACATGGGAATCAGAGGAAATGATGTTGCATATTTACCTACATCTGTTTTAGTGTGCTAAATAGAAATTTTGAGGGTGAAATTTTTTAAGGCGGGAAGATTGTAACAAACCAAACATTCATTAATGGAAACCCCCCTTGATCTAATTAAACATCTTTTTATGTAAAATGTTTATATAGAATTTCAAATTATTTGTTTTTATGTTTTTGGATTTTAATATACTGTTACAAATTCTGACCATTTTTAATATAGCCATTGAATAGAGAACACATGATTAGTATAAATATCGGGCTTTAACAATTCCAATTTACTTAGACAAAGGAAATGATGACCTCATCCAGTAGACGTGCCCCATACAAAGCTCTTTTTTCAGAGCGCAGAAATGAGGGTGCATCTTTGGGATTCTCTCTTGATCAAGCCTAAGAAGATCTTGAATATGTTAAGCTCGACCAGGAATACCTACGAAAGACGTGGATGTTGATAGAGATTACCACCCGAGAAATGTTATCCAAGCCACCCTAAGAGTATGTCACCATCACACACCATACTCTTCGATATTATGCTGGTGTCATAAGGGGTTATGTACCAAGACCCTAGTAATACGATTATGTATATTATTATTTTATATAATAAGGAATATACTTTCATTTTATTATTGTTACCTTGTAAATTGTTTTTAATGCACAAATAGTATATTTAGCTAATGTTCAACTAAGAAATATATTTTGAATAATTAATTGATTTTTTAATTAAATAATATTTTAATAAAATATTGTTAATATTATTAAATTAATTTTTATTAAATATAAAATATCGTATAATTTTATGAATGCAATTGTAATTTTTATTAAGGTTTGAAAGCTATTTTTGTCAAAACCCATAAATTTTCGATAAATGTAGGTTTTTATTTTAAAAGTAAAAATTAGAATATTTAGAAAATTATTTAGATAAAATGAATATTATTTCGGGAGTCATGATTTCAAAATTTTCCAATGGTGAATTTTTCATAATTTTCTGAGACAGTCAAGTTTTTGGGTAAAAATTAAATACCATTTAAATATATAATGTGTTAAATGTCATCATAATGACCAAATAGTGATGTAATAAAATACTATAAACCTTATTTTCGGACAATAAATGTTTTACCATTATAATAATGTGATTTTTGGTTTTTTGGATTTATTTTACAATTCTTCATTGGACCCTTCAATACTTATTAAACATTTTGTATTTTTAAATTGTTTTCCTTAAGAGTATGACTCACCTCTACATTATCAACCCCATTATTTTAATAAGTTTGGTCTTTTACCATATAAAATATTTTTTCCACTTCCCTTTTCCAAAAATCATGGGAAAAACTCTGGGCTGGATTGTGGTTGGATTAGTTTAATTTGAGGTGTCCCAAACCTAAATAATAAAGAATCCCCCAACCTTTCCTATATAAACCCACCCAAGATCCCACTTCCTCCTCACTCAGAACCTTTTAGGTCAATACAACCTCTTCTATAATCTCTTTATAATCCTCCGAAGGTGCCCCAAGCTCCCAAGAATCCCCTCTCAAGCCTTTGGAAGCACACTTCCACGAAAAGGTTTTCTCTTCCTTTCACATTTTTTTCCAATATTATTTAAATTGTTATGCCCTTTCAATTTCAATTATAAATGTTGGAGTATGGTTTCTAACCTCCCCGATACCTCCCTATTAATTTTTTAATGATGGGATACCTCTTTCTCTATCATTAAATGCCTCCCAAGTACACCTGTTACTATGCCGAAATTCCGAAAGGAATTTCTCTCTCCTCATTTTCATTCAAGAAATTATTTTGTATCATGAATCTAAATTCCATTTAATTTTTTGGGACATGTATATATATGACCGCTTACTGTCCATGTAATTTAAATATTATGATACACATCTTTCTCTCTTATCAACCATTTTTAGGAGTTCTTATGTCACACCGTTATGCAGCCAAAATTGCACTGCACTTTTCCAAGCCATAGTCATTGTGTAGTGAATACCATTCTCATTTATCTATCAAGGGTATTAAAATTTATTCACATGTAAATATGGTTTAAATATTTTTAATTATATATTCTACATTCATTTATCATGTAGTAAATGATTATGTTGAATGATTCAATGTTTTATGATCCATGTGGCACACTTATGTATGAACTGAAATGTTTATGATGGGTGTGCCTAGATAGTACTCCAATGCATTGGGTAAAGTCTAGTATCATGATAAATCATGTGAAATGGGTGTTTAATCATTATAATTAAAGTGAAACGAGGGTTTACTCATGCTTCATGTGCAATGAGGGTTTACTCTTGCTCCATGTGCAATGAGACTTGCATCATGCTAATTCCATGTTAAGGGTTGTTGCAACATTTTCATGTTATGATTATCATGCTTTATCATTACTTTATGTTTATTCTTATATTTTGATCTATTTTTATTCCTATTTTCTAACATGTATTTTATTCCTCTTGTTATTCCATGATTATTCCTTTACTGGGCTTTATAGCTCACCCTTTTCTTATGCATTTCTTCAGGTTATCCCATGCAATGCTAAGTACGATGCAATGTAGTGGTCATGTAAAGGATTTTTTCAATAAATATGTTAAATTCCATGTTTTAATTTGTTATGTAATGATCCTAAGCCCCAAATACACTAGACATATCGATCTTCTATATTGTATCTAGTGATGTTTATGTAATAAATAATGTTTAATTGTGTAATAAAAAGGACAGGGTGGTCACAATCGTACCCCCAACTAAGTGAAATGTGTAAGATCCAGATTTCATCATAAGGTATTATCTTGTTTATTTTTTAGTTTAAGTCCTTTATTTGGTGATAAAAAAGTGTTTCCCATGTTTATGCGAAGACTTGGGGGGGGTGTTCTGGGAGTTTGAGACATGAAACTGGATAAAAAAGGAGTTTCAGGGACTGTTCCATGGTTTGCGCAAATTAATAAAAACCGTGAGGAGAAACCAAGGTAACCGTGTATCCATGGATAGAGGATTTATCACTGTTGGTTCATGGTTATGAAAATCATGCACAATCTCCAGGAAACTATGCGAATGGATTTTTTTTCAGACAGTGGCTCACGCAAAGTTTGCGTACGGTTTGAAAATCCTTGCGACCTAGAAAATTTTGAAAATTAAAAAAATTCCACTCCAGGATTTGAAACCCCAAATTTGGTTTCTCCACAATTTATCCCTATAAAACCCTAGTGATTAACTTGGATTAACCATGCTTCATAGGAGTTATTCGCCTTCGATTCTAGGCCATTTGGAGCATTATTGGTTGCGGATCGAAGCCCGGGCTAAGTCTAATATCCACATTTCTTCCCATTTTTGATTATGGTTTTCATCTTTATCCAATGTACTTTCGAATCTCTAAGACTCTTTTTTCGGTGATATCTAGTTTGGGGCTTCATATGGTGCTTGTAACCGGATCTAAGGATACAATTAAGAGTACGATCATCATCATAATCGAGGTTGGTGGACTACAGGTTTTCTCCCATAGTTTTATTTTGTATTTGTGCATATAATTTTGTGTTCTTGTTTTCCAATTTTTGTGTTCTTGGTTATGTTGATGTTTTTGATAAAAATTGGTGTCTAAAGGACCAATAAAAACCCTCCCAATTGCCATGGGATGCGTAGAGGAGTACATGACCATATTTGGGCCACCCATGGGGTGCGCCGACATTTTCGGACCTGGAGAGTGGTTTGGTATAAGTTAATGAGTGCCGAGTAATAATGTGAAACCCATGTAGATCATGTTAAATGGTTTATTATGTTGTAAATTGTTTGATAATAGATGTTCCTAGTGTGATAAGGCATAAGGGGGTTGTCTGGAATGACATGAAAACAACTAAATTGGGTCCAATGGGATTATGTTAATTTTTTGATGGAGTTGGTTAGAAATTCCTATGGGGAACTGTGAATATTAATGGTGGACTATAATAGTATGTAATAATGAAATTGATGGACATTTTTAATTGGATAATACATTAGAAGTTGGGGTACACCTAATGGGTTGAATGTAATAAAGTGATTTTGTTATGAGATATTAGAAATGTAATTCAAATGATAAATTGGCTAAGTGGGTTAATATATGTCCATTGAAGAATATTGACTAAGGAATAGGGGTTGTTGAGTAAACATAAATGGTTAAGGCATGAGAATGGTAATTTGGATAAATAACTATGAATTGTAATTGGTAAATGTGTTTAATGGGTTATGGAATAGTATTAATTTCAATGTTGGTGTTATTATCATGTTTTCCAATGGCATTGGTTATGATGTGTTGTGTTATGGAATGTTGTGGTAATTTGATAAATAAGAATGTGCACATTTCATGGAAGTGTGGGGTATTGTCTTGAGGTTATATTCCCATGGATCAAGTTAGACAGAGACGCTAAGCTCTACAACAAAATGAACGGGTTGGGGAAGGGGATAGAGGCTCTATTCTCCTAGTGGTTGCATTCCACCTAGTCTGAGGCTTCAAGGTAATGAAATGTATTGATGAGAAATGTGTATCCCTAGTGAGATATGGACTTGATTTGATTCCCCTATGCATTGTGATTGATTGCCTTATACCCTTTTATAGATGATAATTATGCCAAACTCGTGGATGATGTTATCAAAATGGATTAAGGAATATAGATGGTATAAATATGTTATTAAGATAATTTCTAGGAGGTGATTAAGTGATCTTTGGATATCTAATGGAACCCAAGTTTTCATTTTATTACCTATAATTAATTTATGTATGAATGCACTATATACTAGGCTGGATATCTTGTAGACACCATTGGTGGTGGCCTGCTGAGTTTTTAATCACACCCTGTTCTGGCTGCCGTTGGGTACCCGAGTAGATTTCTTGATTGTAGGTCAGGTTAAGGGAAAAGGCCCTACACTAAAATGTTGAGTTGTGATCAGGATGTGTATGGATAAAGATTCAAACTTAGAGTTGAGACCCAATTGGAGATTTGATCATTGTAATTTTTTTTGGTTTTTTTCTCATGCACTACTAGTTTTTCGTGACATGGTTAATTTTAAATTATGGTTTGCACCTTGTTGTGAGATGTTTTGCTTGTATTTTTTTGTAGTTTTTTATGGTTTGAACTATTCATATTGTGTTTTTCTATGTCTTAATCTTCTAAAGAGGGTATAGCCTCTCCACGCGACTCATTAGACCCTCCATGCTAGTTAGTAAACTCTGGTATATGGGGAGGCATGATTGAGGTCTTGTGATGACCTGACTCAGGGCACTGGTTTAGTGGATCCTAAGTTGGGGATGTTACAAAGTGGTGTAAGAAGATGTTATTTTCTATTTCTTACTATTTGCAGATGGTAGATAGGGATTGGGGTGTCTGAGGCCTTGGTAATGAGCTCTTTCTTGGAAGTAGCTAACCCATGTATGAGGGAAAATCCAGGACACCCTGATTGGGAATTGTTGTTCTTGATGTGCATTATTATAGTTAAATGATATTTCACTATTGGGCGATGCACATTTTGTGTGATTTGACTGATTTATAACATTTTTCTCAATGTCAGAATGACATGAGGTTGTGTATTCGGGCATCATTTTAGGAACCTATGGATATAGGTCGCATGCATCATTATAGGCACACAAATAGGATGGGTGTGCAGGGCATAGCGAGTATATTGAAATCTATATACTTGATTTTTTTTAATATAATGATACCTAACAATGGTAATGAGAGTGGGAGAATGAAAAGATAGTGAATTTATAGTTATGTAATATCTTGTATAATGAAATGTTGTGACTGGGATAAAATTTTGGGTTTTAATAAATTAAAATGGATTATTTTCTATCTAAAAGTGAATTATTTCATAATGATGGTAAAAAAATTAATGAATTTTTTACTAATGAAAGCTGTAAATGACTTAAAATGATGATTTTAACAAGTTGTGAAATGGAAAATATACCTACGAGGAAAAGATCATGATGTAAAATAATAACTGATTTGAAGAGGTATTGAAAAAATACTTAATATTAAGTAAATTGGTTACTCAATGTTGACCATGACCTACAGTAGGTATGGTGGAAGGTAGTGTTCAAAGTGTGATGGTGAAAATTCAGATAGAGTATGAAGAATGGTTTGTTTAAATTTGATAGTGTGAGAAATTTTCCATCTGTCATTAAATCATATCAGTCATTCTTTAAAGCGCCGGGTGAACGATAAGTTAAAAATGGGAATGATTGAGTTCAAGGGTGGGTGTCCTTTAGGTTGTCAGTTTGACCATTGTATGTGTGGGTTGGGGAAGTGTTAGTACCATATTTTGGGGCTTTGTATTTGGATAGTCAGGACTTGCCATTTTTTATGTGTCCCAGGTGGTGTGTGTGGGGAACCCTTGGTAGGGTTGTGGGCTTTGAGTTGTGAGTCATTGTTCATTAATGTGAGTGGGGAAATTTGCGTGGTTCGTGACCATATAGAGTGAATGTTTGACCTTATGTATGGTTCATGGGTCTTGGTGTCCTTTTGAGTAGAGACCTTACGAGTTGTGTTTTGAATCCTAGAGAGGATGTTTGGCTCATAGTGCCGACGAATATGCACACCTTGGTGTGTAACCTAGCATAAATAGTTGTTTTCCGTGCTAGGAATAATGTAAATTGAAACTGGGGTTAGAGTTCCATTCATGTGCATTTCTTTGTTCATGTCATGATTTGAATAGTATGGAGAGATGGACAATGGCTTTTTCATAGTTGAGACACCAGCCTTGGGAGTTGGTATCATTCAACCTTCATGGTGACCTATAAGAGAGGTCATATAGGGTCTCTAGTGCTTTTTGGTGTGTCTCACACATGTAGATGTTTCAGACATTGATAGTGGAACTCAAGAGTGTTGTGTGGTGCAAGTTTGGCTTAAAGGGAAATGTGGGGAGGTTGATGGTTGGTGGTTCTACTTGAGTTGTGGTTACACGATCATAGTTTCGGAATATCAGGGATGACCTCGTGGGAGGATAGTTCAGTGGTGAAAGTACCTTTGAATGTGAGCATGTGAGATGCTCCAGAGGTGGTCTAATCATATAATATGTACCACTAAGTTTAGTAAGTGGTACAGTGGTGTACCGATTATTTTGTAGGGGAACCTTAGTTCTTGTTATAGGATTTCAAGTTTGTTTCAAATGGTTTTATTCTATAGATTCCTGAATCACCTATTTGGATGATGATTAATGGGGTCTTGAAGTTGTTTTCAAGAAAAAATGAAAAGGGTGGCAGATGTGTGGTTATATGCATTCCCTTGATGGTGGCACCCAAGGTGAGGGTTGTCATGTGCCTGAACATGTTAGTATGAATTGAATGGTTGTTGGGTGGGATTCAGAGGCCACTTCAGGGATGATAAGAATGACTAACTGAGATACATGGTTAGGTAAGTTAGTGGGCGATGTAATACACATAGAGAAAGGTTGATTTGTGAGAGACTGTTGGTTTTATTGGGGTGGTGGACCATTGTATTTCAGTTGTTAGCTATCAGTGACATAGTGGATAAATTTGAGTGGTGTGGTGGAAGGTGTTCCCCATAGAATGTTGGTTCATTGATGTTTGGTGATTTGGTCATGGAGTGATGGACTATCTTGGTTGGTAATCACACACGAGTAGTGGTTGTTTTGTGTGATGCGATGCATTTGGAAGGGGGCCTGAGATCCCTGGAAGGTCATGTTTTCCCATAGTTCGATATAAGGAATGGATAAAAGTTGGTGGTGGTGTTCTATGAAAATATCTTAGCATACCTCACCTAGTGATGATCCTGTCCAATATCATAATATCATCTTAGGTATGTTGAGAAGCTCTGGCCTTATGCTAAAAGACATGATGGTGTTTGGTTGGATCGGGGAATTCAAAGAGTATATGCTCCTGGAAACGGTATGTGTAGAGATGGATGATGGGTTGTACACCCACGATGGAGTAGGGTGTGGTCCCCGGGATGGAGAAAATTTTAAAAACACCATGGGTTCAGTTCATGGAAGCTAGGAATTGACATTGGGATGCCAATGAAGAAACCTATAAGGTGCTTGTTAGGTTCCTCAAAGAGGAAATGTGGGACTTGGATTTGCTGACTAATGAGGTGACTTTTGGCTTTAGGTTTAGGGTTGTTCCTTGTGAATCTTGTGATGTCAATGTGAAGTCGAAGATGGGTGTGGTTAGAAATGACAGTAGGTTGTGGCAGGTGAGGTTGGGTTCTATAACTCCGATGAAGATCAGGGTTAGAGTCGTGAAATTTATCCATGGGAAATTTTAGAACATAATGAAGTTGAGGGAAACATGGACATGTGAAGTTGTGTCATACTGAGGGTGAATCTCTATGATAGTCTATAGGGCGGTAATCTCGTGATGATGAACTTCTACTTGAAATTACGGAAAAACTTAGTGGTTTCATGGGATGATAATGATAGGCTTCAAGTCAATAAGCACCTTGTGAAGGTGAGAAAGTGTATCCAACCATCGTTGGAAGGAGGGTGTTCTAGGACAAGCCACTCTGGGTTGTCCGATTTGATGTGGTAAACATGAATGGGTGTGGTGAGACTGACCCACCTCCAGGTTCGTGTTGTGGTGGAATGTGATTTTTTTGAAATGATGCTGCAGCCATGTTAGGTCATGTTTATCTTAGTCCTTGAATCGATAGTGTAGGTATGTCCTCCTGAATGGTTTTTTCGGTGTGTCTAGATTCTAATGTAGGGTAATGCCCTTATAGATGTATGGGCATGGTGAGATGGAACACTCCATATTATGGGAAAGTTGAGTTGATTTATACAGGTCCTTCACCGATGCGGATGGTTCCATGTAACTGAATATAGTTGAGAGAATAACACTAGATAAATTGTTGGTTGACAACATGATCATAGTTTCATGTTGGTAGGACGTAGGTGGCCACCGTTTGGGAATGATAGCCTTGAAAAATAGCTGTGACAGGATTTAGGTTGGTCGAGTACCGATGATTTTTGTTTGGTGTTTGGTTGTACAGTTATGGAGTGAGATCACGAAGAAATGTGGTTGGAAGGATCATTTGTTTTTCTTAATGTGATACCAGGATGGGTCTCCATTAGATTTGGGATAACAGGAAAATAATGCAAAGTGATTTGGGTCATGTGTTGTACTGAGGGTTAGTCCGATGAGGTAATGATTGGTTCCTCCATGATGATGTTATGTTGTGAGTGCAGTTTCCACGTGTAGGGAGTCAGGAACTGTTATATAAGTTTTCTCTATAATGTTCTAGGGCATGGGTATGGTTGATGTGGATTCATCCAAGAGGAGTTTTATTATTAACGTTGGGGGTTGTGGTGAGGAAGACATGAGGGATAATTCTATGACCTTGATCCATGATTGGTGGCCTTGTGATGTGCAACCTGAAACATGGAATGTGGGAATAGATAGGAAGGCTTTGTGTATTGATCTCTTATTTGTGATGCTCGAAAGAGTGGCTTGAGGATCAGCCGTTATAAGTTGGGGAGGTTGTAAGATCCCGGTTTCTTTATAAGGCATGTTCTTATTTATGTTTTAGTTTAAGTCCCTTATTTTGGGATAAATGTGCCTTTCTTAAGTTCAAATGACGACTTGATGGTGTTTTGATAATTCAGGACATGAAACTAGATGAAAAAAAGACTTTTTGGGAATGTTTCCATAATCCATTCCTTGTATTGAATAATAAATTTATTTATTATCCAAATCCCTATATATCCATGGAGTTATTCAAATTAAATCCCAATAATAGGATTGACCAACCACTATAATTATATTATATTATCATCA
Source organism: Viscum album (assembly GCA_963277665.1). Classification (NCBI taxonomy): domain Eukaryota; kingdom Viridiplantae; phylum Streptophyta; class Magnoliopsida; order Santalales; family Viscaceae; genus Viscum; species Viscum album. Next base: position 175,020,170 of record OY728148.1, read on the forward strand.
AAAAAATATATTTCAATGTATAAAATTCCATTGTGAGAAGACTATAATAGAAGGAGGTATAATGGATCTCTCAAAGGTTTATTTTTCATGATAAAACACAATTGATGATGTGTATCGATCATCAAGATTGGTTTTTGTGTTCCTCAGTGGGAGAGCAGATCAGATTTCCCTATAACAGATATAGTAGATTGGATCCATTGTATAATTATGTGATAAAATTAGAGTGTCCATTATTGGTATTAGTGGTATAACCGTTCATCAATAATATTCAAATATATAAAAAAGAACTTTAGTTCATTGATGGAAACATGGACTTCACTATTTCATTGAAATTGATCTACTTGGTAGAAGATAACAACACTATGAACCTAAGTAAAAAAATTATACTCCTCCCTTTGTAAAAATATTTTAATGGTTCATTATATCCTATAAACCCATAGGTCCCATAGTAAAATAAATCATTTACTAAAAGACTATAAGATTACACCTCTATTTTGGGGATGATTTTATGTAACATAGAGAGGTAGACACTCATATGTATTGAAAATGGATATTTATATCCATTTGATGGTATATATAACATTGAAATGGAATTTTTCAAGAAATATTTGTAGATTGGGTTTTTCAACATTGTCTTCCCCTCCACTTACAGAATCTTATGATCCTCAAAGGGGTTTGGGATTTTTAATCCACTTACTCGGTGTTTAAAATTTCACCATAAATTCAAAACATACAATGGATGTATAAATATCTATGGAAATGAATGGATAAATCCCCTTAACAAAAGAAAAAAATTTATATATAGTGAGATCAATTTCATTATGTATGAGCCACATATTTTAAAATAATGTTGATTTCAATAATAAATTTCACCTCAATGGATGCATGAACTCTAAATAAAGAAGATGAAGGACATCCATTCCAGATCCAACTCCTACCATGCATTTTGCTACTAGAGAAACCCAAAGGTGTTTTAAAGATCCATCCTAATGTATTCTCTTAGAGGGAAAACCTAAAATCTATTTCCTTTAATTATTACATTAATTTTGTCTCCCCTCAACGTTTCATCCTTCTGGATTGAATTTACAATATTTAAAAGAGGGGGAGTCATAAATTCATGTTGATGACTAGTCATTTATAAAAATATATTAAAATGGAAACTCTGTGGTTCTACCTAATGATATTAAGAGTGATGTTCATATTATAATGGTTAATGTAACATATCCTTCTAAAAAAAATTAGAAATCGTTATATTTATCCAATAATGAAATTATATTGAACCAATAATAAAAAATGTAGAAAACATAAAAAACATATTCATTTTATTTTTGATAGTATAAATTTAGAAACAACCTCTCTCCCTTAGAGGATTCAATATTAAAAAGTCTATAATAAATTATAATATTGAAAAATTAGGTGGAGTATCTAACATATTCAAATTCAAGAATCTTGTTGATAATGTTACCACATACCCCTAAGGGAAACAAATATACATCCTCTAATGACTATAACACATCACAGTTCTCATCATCGCGATCTTATCTTAGAGGATTCGATTCATTCCAAATTTTGAAATTCTTAACATAAAAATATATTCCTAAATTTTATCCTACATACTATCATAAAACAATAACCTAGGGTTAATTCCACCAATAAAAATGATATCAAGGTAGATATGAAAATATTCTTACATCTATTCCCCTTCAGGAAGGATGTTGTAGTTTTTTGGAATAGAAACCTCTAAATAGAGTTATGTAACTTCCAACTATAATAAATAACTATTAATGATACTTGATCAATTTAGTAAATTAATATTTTCTAATTTATATAATGTCTAATGTTGTTGAAAGATAACAGATCTGAGGAATATATTACTTTAATGATTTGATCATAATTCCATGGATTAAAGAAGGTTAAATAAACAAAAAAATAGATCACTCTGAGAAGAATTGGGTCTATATATACACAAGAAAGAACATATGGGACATTAAAATATTTTAGATGGATAATCAACTATTAGACCATGGATTCACAAGAGACCCCAATATGTGGTGAAAAAATGAATAAAAAAAATAAAAGGACATGGTGACATCTTTTTATAGACCACTTTAATATTAGGGAATTTTATCCATATCTTTAATGAATATGGACCATGCATTGTTAGACTATTATTATTTTATTGATAATTGTGGGAATTTTCTTCCTAAAAATTAAATTTTTTTCTCGCTATAGTTGTATATTTTGTTATTTTGGGAATGGATTGGCTATATTTATATATCTCTCAGGTAAATTTACATGAAAAATAATTTAAATTTAAAATTATAAATTAAACATGATCATTTATCAGTATGAGGATGAGCTCAATATTTATTTTCAAATTACAATCATTTTTTCAATATTGATTCATATTCATAAGGGGTATCTATTTCAGATGGTTGGGGTGAAACTCTATACCCAGATATGGGAATTATACATGACTATATTATTCTATTTTTGGAAGAGTATTCTAGTCCTTCTATGAAATTTGTATATGTGTGTTGAATAGAACACATACATGGTGCTTCACATATTTCAATGAATCCATATAGATGTGACCTAATTGAGTTGCAAGCATTAAATAAAAAAATCAACAAGAATATTCATAAATTATTCATTCGACCATGTTAGTCTACATGGGGTTAAACTATTTTTTTATTAAGAATAAATATGGATCAATATGAAATATTCATTGGTTATCATGTTAATTAGATGATCATGTTTAAAAATAAGTATCCACTTCCCCATTATGATGATTTGTTTGATTAGTTATGAGGAGGTCATTACTTTTTAAAAATTTTATTTAATTCTATATACTATCAATCAATGTTAAAAAGTGAATAGATAACTATGACAACTATTACTACATGATATGAACACTATTAAATTTAATAAAATCTATTTGGACTTACTAAAACCCCTATTATCTTCCTGGATTTAATTAGTAGTCTCTTTAAATATTACCTTGATCAACTTATAATAGTATTTATAAAATATAATATTATACACAATAAGAGAATGTGAGAGTATGAAAATCACATAAGAATTTTGTTGCAGACCCTAAATAAGAAGATAATATATTCTCATTTCCAAAACTATGAATCTTGGTTACATAAATCATAATTCATGGTGTTTGTGTTCACTATAGAGGGTATAACAGTTGGTTTTTATAATAATGATGTTATTAAACATTATCCTATGCCAACCATTATTACCGATATCATTATATTTTGAAGATTTACTTGATATTATTGATGCCTTATAAATAATTTCCCGTAGCTTTCTAATCCTCTCACCAAGTGAACAAGGAAGGGATTAAAGTTCCATTGGATTGATGAATGAGAAAAAAATTTCATGGAGATGATGTGAAGCATGTTTGTGAGCTTGAAAATACCTTACCCTACAATAATGAAGTGTTTTTGATTTGTAGGGATATATTGAATAAGGTACTGGGTTGTGTTGTTATATAGAATGACATGGTGAATGTTTATTCCTCTTATTAATTAAAGGTTCATAGGTGGAATTACCAAACCCATGACATGCAATTAATGATGGTAATATTTTTATTAAATTTATTTAGGCACTACTATTATGGAGAAATGTGTGACATATACGATGATCATAAAATTTTTATATATATAATTGATTATAAATATTTTAATGGGAATCATGATTTTGGTTGGAGTCGATTAAATATAATGACTACTCAATAAATTACCAATCTATAAGTGAACAAGGTGACCAATTCATTGCGTAAGAAAAGATTATGATAGCTTATCTATGATGAAGATAATAAAGGATCCAATATTTATGGATTCTCAAAGGATGTACAATTAAATCTGGAATAAAGGGGAGAAATATTATCTTTCTCACATGATTATTTTACCATTTATCAATGAGACGATTTTGGAGGTGTAGAATACAAATATAAATATAAAAAATATGGTGGTAAATATTCTATAGATCAACCACAAATATGATGAGTTATAATGTTTCGGAATCGATTATGTGTTCTAGTTATACTAGATTTTAAGAAGTTTATTTGGAATGAATCTCATATATTATGACAATCTTTTAATCTTGGAATAATGAAGATTTATAGGGACATTGAAGCGGATTTATAGTGGTAAAACATGAAGAGATGTATTGTGAGGTATGTATCTCAGTGCTTGTTATTCCAACAAGTTATTGTTGAGAAGTAGAAACCAAAGGGGATGTTTCAACCTTTGCCTATAACTATATGCGAATGATAAAACATCAAAGTGGATTTCATCATAGGAATAACCATGACATTCAAAGGGCATAATTCTATTTGGGTTATATTCAATTAGCTTATACAGTTAAAACAATTCACTGATACCAGATAGTATTTCTTTCTTCATCAACATGATAGCATATATATTAATGAAGGGGTAAATTTTCATGGAGAACCATATTCTATTTCATCTGTTCAAGATCATTTATTTAAATTGATTTTGAATATATGACCTCAACAATCTCATGATACATAGTTGAGCTTCTAGTATTTCCTATCATCCTTAGTTAGATGGTCAGTTTGATAGAACTATTCAAACCACGGAGTATATGTTATGATCTTACTCTATAGATTTCAAAGGTGGTTGGGATCAACACCATCCTCTTATAAAATATTTTGTATAATGACATCTTTCCCTCAATATTTTAGATGGATCCTTAGGAATCCCTCTGTAGAAATATTTGATAAAATATGATATACTAGGATGAAGATAGATAACTAAATAAATTGGGACATGATATGGATGAGTAAATGGTTAAGGAAGTCATATCCATTCAGTAGAAAATTATATTAGCTTTGTTTAAAAACCCAATATTTTTTTTGACTTTTTTATAATAAATTTAATTTTCAAGATAACTTATGTTAATTGCAACAATGAGTTTAAATGAACCGCAATATACTATTAGAATATTATTATTTAATGTCACAGTTTTAACATATTTATTAAATTAGTGGGTATGAATAGGAATAGATAAATTATAAATAATTTATTTATTGTAAATTTGTAAAATAAATTCATTGGATATCAATTTTTTAGAAAATAAAATAAAAATAATTTGGATATAAAAGAAATAATTTTTAAAAAATCTATTTTTATGTGTGGAATGCGTTTTTATCATAATAAATTAAATTAACTAAAATTGGTGAAATATTTTAATGAAAATATATATTATATATTTAAATTATTTTATCATTCACATAATATTTGTTATAGGCATGATGTAAGAATAAATATAGTTTTATGCCAAAAATGTTATTTAAAAAAAGAGGGGTTGTCATGTTTTTCACACTTATTTAAAATTAAATTTTCACACTTTTAGAATAAAATATCACAAAGGTAACATTATTTTTTAAATATTTATTTCAAAATTATATTAGAGTTATTTTTTATAATTTTTTGAAAAGATTAATTTTTCTATGAATAGTAAAACTGTTGATTTTTATTAAAAAGTGTATTTTGTTATATAGAATTTATAAAGATACATTTTTTTGTAATATGGTATTAAAATAAGTTGGACTCATTTATTTAATAATTAATTCCATTTACTTCATTTTAATTAATTTAATAATAAAATTTTATATTATAACTTTTCATATTTAAGAAAACTATTTATTTAAAAAACAATGTTTTCATAGTGCTACTAGGGTTTATATTAAAAGTAAACTATGATAATTCAATAAGTTGAATTTGGTAAAATGGATCCCACATTTGGAATAAGAATAATTATTTTCAAGTAAAAATTTCAATTTAATATTTGGTCTTAATGGATAGCAAAAATAGTAATATTTAATTACTGTTACTAAGTTTAAAACAAGTTTTCTATGAGTGTTACACCAAAATATAAAGGTATATTTTCCAATTACACTTATCTAAATCATATTATATAGAAATAATTAGAAGTTATAATATGAAATCATAAAATATATGTCCATTTTAAATAATTTTTATAGGGAATTATTTTATCATTTTGTATTATTTTAGGAAATTAAGAAGTGGTTTCCATGTGGGTCCCCTCCATAACTATAAAGGAAAACACCCTATCCTCTCGTCTACATGCTTAAATAACCTTTTTAATACAATAAATTCTCAAATTCATTTGGAAATTCCATTACAAAATCATATATGACTTTTTGTGATTAGGGAACACTTTTAAGAAGGCTTCTGGAGAAAACCTAATGAGTATTTCTGAAGAAGAGGTATCATTCTTAACAAATCATTTTTGTTTTATTTATTCAAAAAAATCATTAAAATAATAGTATACCATTAAGATAAAATAAAATAATTATAAACGTAACAACCCTAGATTTTATGATATGTATTCTTTTTAATTTATTTGATGTCATGTGTTTTATGATACACCATGATTATCTTGTGCTATACGCAACACCGTATTAGCTTGCAGTATATGCAACACTATTCTTAGATTGTGTTACGTACAATTTCACGTTCCTTTGATAGTAGTCATTCTACGCAAAATTGAGAGTATATATATATATATATTCAACGTATAAATGAAAAATGGTTGGATTCTGTTATAAGAAACAACAAAGGAGTCTTGCACAACACACAACCCTGACCTGGCTTGCATTACACGCAATTGCGACCTTCCTCGATAGCATGTGTTGTACGCAATATCAGGTTTCACTAAACAACGATATATTGTTATAATATTATGGACAAGATGTTATGAATAGTATTAACTACATTTTTAATTTTATATCATTATTATTCATCTTACATATTTTCTAGAACATGGTATGAGAACAAAATAAATTTTTCGTATAAAATAAGTATTTTAAAAAAAATGCAGTTTTGTCGCCTTTTGATGGCACACCCACTTTAAATCTTGTTTTGAAATTTCTATAAGTTCAATTTGACAAAATAAAATTCTTCTTTGGAATCAATATATAAAAATTTACCTTGGATAAATTTTTCATATTATTCTGATAACTTTCATATTTTAATGAATAGTAAAAACACACTACATTTTAATTAAAAACAACTTTTTTCATCTCAATAATTTATATGGTTATATTATCTTTTTAATTGGTTTTAAAGTTTAATTAGAATATATTTTTTCCATTTAATCCAATGTTGGTCATTGGAATTAATTTCACTTTGAAATTGGATATAAATAACTATCAATCTTTTGATAGTTATTGTTTCTTAAAAACACGCTATTTGTTTTGATAAAGGGAATTAATTTCAAAATTAATTAATTCCGCTTCTATGTTTTGAATTTCTAAAAATAGACATAAATTTTGAATTCGGAATATCAAATAATTCATAGGCTGAAATTTTGTTATTTTTCTGAAAAACTGAAATTTTCGATGAATAGTGAAACCACATAGTGGTTGATAAAAAACTGACGTTTTCATTTAAATAAAATTTTACCACTTCTATGAATTTAATTTAAAAAATCTGAGAGACACGGTTAATATCATGGACTAAAATGTGGTTCAATGAGATGATTTTTTGGTGAATAGTTACTTTTTACTTTTATTTACCACGGTTAAAAGTAAATAGGATAATTATGGGTAAAAATGATATTATTATTACCTTAACACATATCCTAATTCTACTGGATAAGTGTAATTCGACTAAATAAACCTTAGGAATAAAATATGACCATTTAGGTCCACATGGATTAGATTAGGACATTTATTATTAATTTATTTAAAGAAGTGTTCAAATAGGTAAAATCAAAGTTTAATAATTAAATAATTTTCAATATAGGGTTATACATAAGATAAATTCAACTACAAATATTCATTAGAAATATAAAAATATTTCCTACCTAATGGTATTTTATTTTTAATTTTTAGACATTAAATAATTTAATTTATTTATGACATAATGGTGATGCAGTAATTACCTAAATAATGAAATATTAAAATAATTGATATTATGAATACCCAAATAAATGTAATTTGGGACTTTTTATGTATTAAACTAATTTTCTAGGTTAATATGACATGTTTGTATTTATTTGATTAATGTTTTTCAAACTAATCATTCTGTTATGATTTTCACAAAAATCAATTACCAAATAGTATCACAATTGACATAAAATAGTTTTATTAAACAATATTATATTATTAATTGTTATTTTATTCCTAAAAATCTAAGGATCAGACAAATGGATTAGATAAAGATATATATATATATATATTAATAATAAACAACTTGAGGTTCGTTTGGCTTTTTATAGTATGTTTATTAACCATATAGTGTAAGAAAACAAGAAGACACAGTAAAAGTAAAATTATTTAACTTAAAGTAAAATCTAAATGATAAGGTTAAACTAGAAACCTAAACTTGTCTAAATTCTATTGTATCAGAGGATTTCGACCCATCCCCACCATATCTTCTAAATAAATCAATTTGGAGCTATTAAATCCCGAATATGACTTTATAATAAAATAATAATTTTTGTTTTTCCAAAGGTGCCCCTCTCCTCCCTTATAAAAGGGAACCCCTTCCCTCTTCTCTTCACACTATTTTGAGCCTTTATGCTCGGCCAAACCCTAAAAATTTCTCTTCTCCACTTCTGTAGAATCATACTAGAGGTCCTGGTCTTCTTTAAAAACCATCTTTAGTGCCCTAAGAGGAGGTTAAGAAGAGGCGCTTTAAAGAAGAGGTAATGTCCGTTATCGATTCTTTCAACATTATTTCTTCTTCTACTTATTCTTATTTAGTTGTTTCATTATGAAGTAATAAAATAAGTATCAATCATATACTGATATGTTATTATAATTATGAAACAACCCTATTTCACCATCTATCCATCCTATGGAAAATGAAATCACCGCGCGTGCGTATGTACAGAATATCATCTCCACGCCGTGGTGTAATCTATTTTCCACCACCCCCTTACTTGGATGGGTATAATGGTGTAAATAAATAACTATATATGATTATTTTAAAGTAATATTGATTTTGAAATATTAAACATACACTTCAATACAATTCCACGATCATGGAAACGATATCATCGCTCGTGCGTACGTACGGACTACCGTCTCCACGACGCGATGAATGATGTATGTTTATTTTTTGGCACAAGTAAGAATGATTTCATTATGAGATGGGTGAGACCTATATCTCCCTCAAATTCATTGGGTAAAGATTTATATCTCATGAGATAAACATGGCAGGAATGGCAATTTAACCCAGTTCAGTGTTAGAGGACTGAAACGAGGAGTGAACTCGATTTAGAAAGGGACTTTGTCCACTAAGATGGTGGTAGCAGCAATGCCTTGGCTACCATGGAAATCATATAATGTGTTTAATGTTTTTACCCAATTAAAAGTTTTATTCCCAAGTTATTTTATCATGATTGATTTTCTATTATGATCTATGCCTTACGTACTTCCATGTTTTATGTCATTGCTCATGATTTTGATGTTTAAACATTATGTTCATGTTTTTTATGTTCAAATGTATATGGTTTGTTTTATTTTCTCCATGAATACCCTTACTGAGCATTTGAGATCACCCTTTATATGTTTTCTTTTCACCCTTAATTTAACGAAATAATGTAGGTAAAGAATCAAAAAGGGAAATATCTTTATGGGAGATGTTGATGATCATTCACCACGATTAGAAGATTATTTTTCCGAGTTTCTAAAGACACTAAACTGTTACGGTCCTTGTGTGTCTGTTTTTGTTATGTATTAAGTATTCTGAAAAAGTAATGTAATGTCCTTGTATGTCATGCTTCAGGTCTCTACAGTTGGTATTAGATGAATGGTTTAGTTAACCTTTGTAAACTCGGATGCAAAAACTTTAGTGAGATCCCTGGAGATATTTATAAGGTATGTCTAGGGATGTCTCTAAGGTTAAGTATAAGTATATGTTATATTACTAGAATTACGGTAATGATATTAGAATTAAACCTAAGATGGTAGATATTGAATTTACTTCCCCTTTATTATGTTGTTTTACCTATCATGATTTTTGCCTCTCACACTATTCTTTTTGGGTTTTAGAAAATGGCTGGAAACAGGAAGCTTCACGATAATGGAGAATATGATGGACAATGGAATGATATTATTCATGATAAAGAAAATTAAATTTTATTTGGAAGGAGAAAAATCGTTATTATGCCTAATCAACAATCTCATAATATGATCAATAATCTTAGCTTTTGTAAGTTTCGTGACTTAGCTAATAAGAGAAAGATGGAGTTTTATGATGATCATAGAGGAAAGAAAGTTCAATTTACCTTATGTAAGTCATGTGGGAAGATGCATCAAGGGGAATGTTTCAAAGGAACTGGAAAATGTTTTGGGTGCGGAAAAGAAGGAAATAAATCTAGTAAGTGAAAAGGAAAAGGTTTAGTTAACACCATGGACAAGGATAATGGTATTTCTAAGACATCAACAATGGTTAAGTGTTTCAAATATGGAATGTACGGGCATTATGAAAACCAATTCCCTAAGGGAAAATCTCATAAATAGAATCAACATGGTCATATCGGTAGTATTTATGTGGATGATAATGAATAGACTACAAATGATATGTGAGATGAAATAATTATTGAAGCTCAGTCAATGTTTTAGGAAGGTAGTGGAATGATTACATGTTTATCAAGAAGAATTTGGTATAAGTAATCTCATGGTACTATGGAATAAAAAGACATCTAAGGAGTGTTACACTATTGTCTTTCCTTATGTTTTGAAAGTGTATGTTGATTGGTACCGGTAACCATGAAAGGTTATTCAGATATTTTGGGAAAGCACCTATTATGCGTATAAAGAAGTGCTAAGGAGATAATGAAATGTTTGATAGTATTAATGAGATCATGAATTATATATGGACAAAGTGATATCATCATTTGAGTATATAGAATTTTTGGGATTTTAGTATGTGGAAATAGGTAACTTTTGACAGTATTCATGTTTTCACTAAGGTTCAATGTGTATTAATTTTCCAAGAGAATACACGATTAAGGTATTCACATGATTGGAATGTGATCAACAAGATATATCAGGGATAAATGATGGTATTCACATGCTCGGTAGATGACATTTCTAGTAATTGTTTTATTTATACTATGAGATTGGACATATGTATTTTGGATAAGCCTAAAGATTGGAATGGATTGTGTTGGACACAAGTTAGTATTTTTTAAGGATAGAAATTTTTTCAATATTATTGATGGAATGTTATAAGGATGTAATTTTAGAAAAATGACAACCTGAAGGACGGGCGACAACCCATCGCGTCGGACAAAGTTGTGGGAATCGAACCCACAACTAAAGTGCGACTGGCCTTTATCGCATACCACATGCCTACAGGAAGTCCCTGGTTTGTATAAACTAGTTTTATTTTATTAAGAAGTATGATAGATGAAGTATACGTCCATTTTTGGAATCATATATGATTAACCACACCGTAGATGGACTTATGTATATTTGATAACTTTTTTAACATTTTGTTTGAAACAGATGGAATGACTCATCATTCAATCACATGATCTGCTAACACTTCATGAATGACAAATTCAACTTCATTTCATTAATAGATGAAGTGGAAATTGTTCAAGGAATGAACAATGGTGAGATTGAAAAATAATCAAGTAATTATTTCTTTTGATTCGAAAATTCTTCAACATTAGGTAAATGATCCTGAAAACCAAAAATGTTGTCCTAGTGCCCTTATATCCGATGAATCAGATGGTACCATAGATCATCACAAATTTATGGCTTTTTGATTGTTGGATATTTCATAGCCATGTTCTCTACCACTCTCTATCAGAACTTGATGGTTAGGTTTCACTTCTATATCCATATTTTCACCTATGGTCTCCTATGTGTAAACCAAGTGATTAGTTAATTTGGGTAACTGTTATGTTTCATACTTTAGTTTTTAAAGTTAAGTTTTGATATTTCATTTTACGATGTGGGTTTCAAATAAAGAAACTTTCAAGTAGGAAACCATGTATAACCACGACGAATTTCGAGGGCGAAATTCATTTTAAGGGGGGGTAGAATGTAACAACCTGATATTTTATGATAAGTATTAATTTTAATTTATTTTATGTCATGTGTTTTATATTACACCAAGATTATCTTGTGCTATACGAAACACCGTATTACCTTGCAGTATACGCAACACTATTCTTGGATTGTGTTACACACAATTTCAAGTTTGTTTGATAGTAGTCATTCTACGCAAAATTGAGAGTATATATATATATTCAACGTATAAATGAAATATGGTTGGATTCTTTTATACGAAACAACAAAGGTTTCTTGCACAACACGCAACCCTGACTTGGCATGCATTACAGGGAATCGTGACCTTCCTATATAGAGTGTGTTGTACGCAATATCAGGTTTCACTAAACAACGATATATTGTTATAATATTATGGACAAGCCGTTATGAATAGTATTAACTACATTTTGAATTTTATAACATTATTATTCATCTTACATATTTTCTAGAACATGGTATGAGAACAAAATAAATTTTTCAGATAAAATAAGTATTTTTCAAAAAATGCAGTTTTTCCACCTTTTGATGGCGCACCCACTTTAAATATTCTTTTGAAATGATTATAAGCTCAATTTGACAAAGTAAAATTTTTCTCTGGAATCAGGATATAAAAATTTACTTTGGATAATTTTTTCATATTATTCTGATAAGTTTCATATTTTAATGAATAGTAAAAACACGCTATATTTTAATTAAAAACAAATTTTTTCATCGCAAAAATTTATATGGTTAGATTATCTTTTTAATTGGTTTTAAATTGTAATTAGAATATATTTTTAACATTTAATCCAATGTTGGTCATTGGAATTAATTTAACTTTGAAATTGGATATAAACAAGTATCAATCTTTTGATAGTTATTGTTTCTTAAAAACACACTATTTGTTTTGATAACGGGAATTAATTTTAAAATTAATTAATGCCACTTATATGTTTTGAATTTGGAAAAATAAACATCAATTTTGAATTAGTAATATCAAATAATGCTTAGGTGGAAATTTTGGTATTTTTCTGAAAAACTTCAATTTTCGATGAATAGTGAAACCACTTAGTAGTAGATAAAAAACTGGCTTTTTCATTTAAATGAAATTTTACGACTTCTATGAATTTAATCTCAAAAATCTGAGAGACACGGTTAATATCAAGGACTAAAATGTTGTTCATTGAGATGAAAATAATTTTTGGTGAATACTAACTTTTCACTTTTATTTATCACAGTTAAAAGTAAATAGGATAATTAAGAGTAAAATGATATTATTATTACCCTAAAACAGGTACTAATTCTATTGGATAAGTGTAATTCGACCAAAATAAACCTTAGGAATAAAATATGACCATTTAGGTCCACATGTATTAGATTAGGACATTTATTATTAATTTATTTAAAGAAGTGTTAAAATAGTTAAAATGAAAGTTTAATAACTAAATCATTTTTAATATAGGGTTATAAATAATATAAATTAGAATATAAATATTCATTATATAGATAAAAAGGTTTAATACCTAATGGTATTTTATTTATAATTTTTAGACATTAAATAATTTACGTTATTTATGACACAATGGTGATTCAGTAATTACCTAAATAATGAAATATTAAAACAAATGATATTATAAATACACAAATAAATGTAATTTTAGACTTTTTAAGAATAAAAATAATTTTCTAGGTTAATATGACATGTTATTATTGATTTAATTAACCTTTTTAGAACTAATCATTCTGTTATGATTTTCAAAAAAATCAGTTACCAAATAGTGTCAAAATTGACATAAAATAGTTTTTTTAAACATATTATATTATTAATTGTTATTTTATTCCTAAAAATCTATGGTTAGGAAAAATGACTTACATAAGGTTATATATATTAATAATAAACAACTTGGGTTTCTTTTGGCTTGTTATAGTTTGTTTATTAACCATATAATTTAAGAAAACAAGAAGACACGGTAAAAGTAAAATTATTTATCTTTATGTTAAATCTAAATGATAAGGTTAAAATAGAAACATAAACTTGTATAAATTCTATTTTATGAGAGTCTTTAGACCCATACCTAAATTATCTTCTAAATAAATCAATTTGGAGCTATTAAAAACCGAATATGACTTTATAATAAAATAATATTTTTTGTTTTTCCAAAGGTGCCCCTCTCCTCCCTTATAAAAGGGCACCCCTTCCCTCTTCTTTTCACACAATTTTGAGCCTTGATTATCGGCCAACCCCTGACAATTTCTCTTCTCAACTTCCATAGAAACATCCTAGACGTCCTGGTCTTCTTCAAATACCATCTTTAGTTCCCTAAGAGGTGGTTAAGAAAAGGCGCTTCAAAGAAGAGGTAATGTCCGTTATCGATTCTTTCATCTTTATTTCTTCTTCTACATTTTCATATTTAGTTGTTTCATTATGAAGTAATAACATCAGTATAAATAATATACTGATATGTTATTATATGTATGAAAAAACCCTATTTCAACATCTATCCATCCTACGGAAAACGAAATCACCGCGCGTGCGTACGTACGGAATACCGTCTCCACGCCGTGGTGTAATCTATTTTCCACCACCACCTTACTTGGATGGGTATAATGGTGTAAATAAATAACTATATATGATTATTGTAAAGTGATATTGATTCTTAAATATTATAAATACACTTCAATACAATTCCACGATCATGGGAATGATATCATCGCACGTGCATACGTACGGACTACCGTCTCCACGACGCGATGTGATTCATTCACCATGTTAACCATTCATGTATGATAATAAAGTATATATAATAATTAATCATTAAATATATGACATAATAATGATACTTTATTTATGTATATATATATGTATGTCAGCTACTTAATTCCATTCAATTCAATAAGGAAACGAAAACAACGTTCATGCGTATGTACGACCTATCATCTCCATGAACGGTGTATTTCATTCAATTTATCGATCTATCAAATATATATGTATATGATGAATATATATTACATATAAATCATTTATTAAAATTTTTAATTAAGTAAATCAGGATATAAGTAATAATATCAAGAACAAAAAGTCCAAACATGTACGATAAATAAAACGATTTTACCCAAAACGCTGCTTTAACATGGAACCTACAAACGAACGGGTAATATAAAGTCATAAGTGAACCATATATGATATCATAACAGTGAATATGATTCTGTAATAAGTCAATGACATTATTTAAATCATTATATATGAGGTTCGTATACATACAAAGCATATTGGACATAAGGTAAGGGATAACTATTCCAATATCGTTCTTATCCGAGATTGTTTATTCGTAAGTATTTACTGGGGTTATTATTATCATCCATGTCCATGTTTCCTAAAAATGGTTTCATGTATGTTTAAAGACATTTTAAAAAATTTTTTACTTTTAATACATGGCATGTAAGCAATATTTCTTTTTTTAACCATACGAGGTACTTTTTGTCTTTTCCGACAAAAGTACGAGAAAAATGTTATTTTTAACTTATACGACATGAAATGATTTTTACGGTTTTATAAAGACATATTTTCATGAAGCTTCTGCCAAAATATTTCATGACTATTTTCAACAAAATCCTTTTCTTTTAAAACTTCCTGACATTTTGTGAAAATAAAATTATTTTGAAGAAGAAAGGATATTTTCCTCAAGAATTCATTTCAAGTGTTTTATCAAAAGCATTTTTCATCTATGATGACATTGTTTCATATGTTTATGTTTCAAGTATAATGCCTATATGATTTACATGGTTTCACATTTATTATTATGAAATGATATCAATTTCTTTTATATGGATTATGTGATGATGGGAAGATGTTTATGAAACCCATTTTATTTATTGGGTTTTTATGAATGATGTATGTTTATTTTGTGGCACAAGTAAGAATTATTTCATTATGAGATGGGTGGGACCTATATCTTCCTCCAATGCATTGGGTAAATATTTATATCTCATGAGATTGACATGGCTGGAATGGTAAGTTAATCCGGTTCAGTGTTACAGGACTTAAATGAGGAGGGAACTCGATTCAGAAAGGGACTTTGTCCACTAAGATGGTCTTGGCAGCAATGCCTTGGATATCATGGAAATAATATCATGTTCTTAATGTTTTTCCACAATTAAAAGTTTTATTCCCAAGATATTTTATCATTATTGATGTTCTATTATGATCTATGCCTTACGTACTGCCATGTTTTATGTCATTGATCAATATTTTGATGTTAAAACATTATGTTCATGTTTTTATGTTCAAATGTATATGGATTGTTTTATTTTCTCCATCCTTACGCTTACTGAGCATTTGAGCTCGCCCATTATATGTTTTATTTTTCCCCCAGGATTAAAATAAAGAATTGAGGTAAAGAAACAAAAAGGGGAAGATCATTATGGGAGATGTTGAAGATCTTTCACCACGATTAGAAGATTATTTTTCTGAGTTTCCAAAGACACTAAACTATTACGGTCCTTGTGTGTTTGTTTTCGTTACATATTAAGTATTCTGAAAAATTAATATAACGTCCGTGTATGTCAAGCTTCAGGTCTCTACAATAAAAAATTTAAATAGATTTTATTATGTTAATTTCAAAATGTACACCCAGCTGCTCTTCCATCAAATGGGAAAGAAACCCGTTTATTGTGTGTATGATAGACTACCTTCTCGCAAACCGATGCAATTAATCTTCCATATTCGCCTCTCATAGTATGATATAATTATGTATTTAATATATTTATATAATATTCAAAACATAATAATATTTATGTAATTCTAATATCACATCCACCTTCTTTTCTAGAAATCCATTGGAAAACGATAATGTCCCGCGTGTTTATGTGTAGACTACCACCTCTACGAAGAGATGTTATACGTTTTTCAATATATTATGACTTGGTTGGAAATAAGTATGTAGTAAAATAGTATATATTATATCTATGATATAAAAATTATAATATAATGATGAATTATTAATTAACATTCTTTTGTTCCATCCGTCTAAAAAATGAAACAACATTCATTCGTACACACGAACTACTATCTTAATGAATGATGTATTTAATTTTTATGTAAATAATTTAATTAATATATATATATATATAATGAATATATATGATATTAATAAAATTACTAACATTCTGATGATTATGAAACCCAGATCATGGTATAAGGAAAAAAACTACTGATTGAAAACATCCATGAAAAAGGAAGCAATTATCTCCAATAAGTGTGATTTTATTAAATAATTATATATAAATGGGTGATAAAATTTTAAAAATAAATCATATACGGTATTATATACACAATTATATATCATGAATCTATTTATAATAAACCTATATTTATTATAAAATATGTTTGAACATATATGAATAAATTATTCAATTGAGGTTTGGGATTTTCATCTCACTTCTATTTTTGTGGCAAACAAACCATATTCACCACTAGTTTTTGTGTATATTGTATATTTTTCCCATGAATGTATTTAATTATTATTCTCATGAAAATTATACAATACATATCTATCTAATATTTTTTTTCTTTTATAAGGCTTACATTTGAAATGTTACCCATAAGGTAAGGGGTTTAAGATACAATCTCATTGTTCATTGGGATTGTTTATGATTATTCTTATGATGAAAAATATTATAATCTATCTCTTAATAAATTCATGAATATATTTATAAACTAGTTATTTCAAGAGAATAAGTTTTTCCCTTCTATTTTCCTATCTTCAATAACTATAGAGACCCATATAATGTTTTTATGTAAATCATACATTATTTCTCTATTCAGTCAAAAATCTTTTTTCTTCAATTTCCATGTTTTCTAATTTTTTTACAATGTTTTTAAAACTAAACGCAAATTGTATAAAGTCATTTTAAACCTAATTCTTCTTTTAAAGAACTGTTTTTAAGGAATATTTTTATTGTTTTTTGAATGAAGTAATTTGTAATTTTTAATAAAAAAAGTGAATAGAATCATTATTTTAATGTATAAAACATGAACATATTTTTCCACAGTCATTACCACTCAATTATTTGAAGCATAATTTCTAATATTATGATTTTATTTTCATTTAAATAATTTTTTTTTCAATTTTATGTTTTAAAAGGATATTTTTAAAATGAAAATGCTGTTTTCCTCATGAATATCTCAATGATATTTTAATGGAATTTCTATTCATCAACAACAATAACATTCATTGTCACTTATTTTTTACTAGGGGTATGATCCAATGAAACCATCTTGATTCCTTCTATGGATACATTATCATTATAATGATGATATTTTTATAAAACACAATTATTTTCAATGGATTATGAAATGGTGGATTGATGTAATGTTTTTGAAAACTGATTTATTTTCTTGGGTTAGGATGTGATGATATAATTAATGTTTAACAATTTATTAGAACACATATGCATATTTTCACCTTGTTATGTATTGGACCAAAAATTATATATCCCTCTAATGAATTGGGTGAAGTATTATATATTATGAGTTATCTTTGGAAAACAAGTCAATGTGTCTGGTCCATTGTGGGAAACAAGTGAATGTGATTAATCCATTATGGGAAATGAGTCTATTTTCTTAATCCACTATTGGAAACAAGTCGATATGTTTGATACACTATGGGGAACTAATAGATGTAATTGTTCCACTATGGGAAATAGGTGATGATTCTTGATCTATTCTGATTTGATAGACTGAGTAGTTAACCATGACATATGGAATGGTTTTTGTACATCTGATGGTGCAACACTCAATGACATGAAATTAGAGTTCATGATGATTTTTTGATGATTTCTCACACTTATGATTCATCAATTTTAAAATGATAATTTTTTATTAAATGAATCATATATATGGTCAATGATAGATTGGGTGTGAAATTTGTATGTTATATTGATAATCCCATACCCTCATGAATATCATATGATTTAATATGATCATTGATTAATATGTACCATGTTTACCCTTACTGAGCATATCATATCACGATTTCATATGTTTCCTTTCCATTGATTATAAATAAAGTTTTTAAGTTGGGTATGTATATAAAGTGTAATGAATGCAAATATATTTGGAAAAGATATTCAATACTATTCTTGAAAAAGAAGTTTGTGTATTAAGCCTCCAAAATGCCAAAATTTTATGGTATTTGTTTGATTATTTCTGAAATTTATTGAATAATCGTATAAAAAGATATAGTATCTATGTATGATAACCCCATGTCACGATTTTTGGTATACGATGAATGATTTAGTTAATATTTGGAGATAAGGTTTATTAAACATTGTGATAGACCTATGAATTATTCAATGTAAAGTAACATGTCTTAAAATTTTGGTGAAGGATAGAGTGAGTGGTTTCAAAGAAACTACATCCATATCTAAATACTACAAGTTCATATGGATCTAGTACTATTGTACCTAGGGGTAATGAATCAAAAAAGGGAATTTTGGGCATTGTCCCAATTTTCACATATAACTTGACAACATGCCTTACTGCACACTAGGCTTGACACTCCCAAGTGATATGTTTTAGCAATTAAAAAACTCTTTATGAACCATCATGAGGGATTTGAATTGATGATATCCATGAATGAACTAGTTTAAATGAATGGTTTCATATATTTAAATGAAGGTTTAATGATTTAGATTGTATCTAATATATTTTTCATGATTATTTTTTTCCCACTATAAATATTGTTTCTCACTATTTCCTTTTCAGTTTTAGATAGTTTCTAGAAACATGTGACATCATGATAAAAAAATTGTGATAGAAAACTAAATGATTCTACAACTGAGAAATCATATATTGTGGGATCTAGAATGAAAAATATTATTGCAATGATCACACTACTTTATCAGGATAGGAATAATTCTATATTGTAAATGAGAAAATATGGGAACTATATTTTGTTGAGTACTTCATGATATAGTATCCACCTTCTTTTTTTGGGTCCACTGATCCACTAGTTATTGAACAATGGATTAATAAAATTGAACTGATATTTCCCATTTTTTACGAGCAAGAAATAGTCATTTTCTAGTTCTTTTATTTTGAATTTAATGTTGATCAATGGTGTCTTAATCATAACAATACGAGGATATATGAATAAATTGACTTCCAAAAGTGGGATGAGTTTAAGAGTTTATTTTTCTATAAGAACTTTAATCTAAATCTTAATAAAAGAATGGATAGGAAATTCCTTAAGATAAAGTATAATGATGTTGAATCCATTAGTACCTATGAGACATTTCTTACAATACATATGAGGTGTGATTATATTATAATCAATGAACATGAGTGTATTTGCGATCGATTCATTAATGGATTCAAAACCAGTATCCAAAATGAGTTCTCTATAATATACATTCAAACCTATAAACAAATTTTTTGATGTTATATCATAGTTGAAATGTAAATTACATATTTCGACTATTCACATGGTTTTGATAAGAAAATGACGATTGAACTTGATGAAAAATCAAATAAATCACTCATTGAAAAGAAATTCCAACCATATATATTCTATAATTGTTGGATGAAACATCAAGGGAGTTGTTTTAATATATTTTTGTGGTTCTTTAAATTTGGATAGGTAAGCCATAATGCCCTCGAATTTCGACAAGAGAAGAATGGGTTGGTTAATGTAGTGGAAGAGAAGATGATTCCAACAAACTCACCACGCACACTCAAAAAAGAGTATGTGAATTATGCTAACCAGATCATGAATCTGAAAGTTTAAGATCATTTTCAGTATAAAAATATCTTAATATCAAATTAAAATGGAAATTTCTTGCATTCATGACTAGATAATTGTGTTTTGATAATTATTTGGTTAAATGTACTCTTATTGTACACTCTAGAAAAAATAATATCATATTTTATTATGGATCTACTCTATCTTTTGAATCTAAATAATTTGAAAAGGGTATTGAATTATTAGCTAATGTATTAGTTATTGATAAAGTTTTAGAAGATCTCAATGGATTTATTGTAACATCTCAATTATATATTTTCTCTACAACTGATTTTTGTGGGAAAGTGATTCCTAAAAATATTTTGATTCTACCTTTAGTTTAATTTGATGTTATTTTAGGTTTATAATTGATTTCTTTATGTGTTTTAATTATCAATTTCAAAGGATGATAAGTCACATTTCGTATTCCAAATGATCCCATCCTCTATTTTTAGTGTGAGTATGAATACAATCTTCTAGTGGGAATTAAATTTATCATGTGGATCTTATTTTATATCAATTAAAAATAACTATCTCAGATGTTCGGGAAAAATTCAAAATTAAGGACATGCTTATTGTATAGTTGTTTGTTTATGTCTTTCTAGAAGAATTTCTAAGTCTTCCTCTGATTTGTGAAGTTTAGTTTCCAATAGAACTCATTCTTAGTGGAACACCTATTTTAAATACATCATATAGAATAACATAAATATAGTTATAGTAATTGAAGAATAAACTATTAGATAGTATTTTCAAGTGATTTATTTGGCCACATACTTCATCTAGAGGTTCATTAGTTCCCTTTATTATGAATAAAGATGCACCAATGTTACTTTGAATTTAATACTGGGAACTCAACAAAATCACAACCAAGAACAAGTATCTTCTGCCTTAAATGGAAGAATTATTTTATTAACTATGTGGAGCTAAATAATTTTCTAAGATTTACCTTTGTCTTGGATACCATCAATTTAGAATAAATTCGGAGGATATAAATAAAACATTTCATACAATATATGGACTCCATAAATTGATAATGATAGAATTTGGTCTTACTAATTCCCTCATTATCTTCACTTATTTAATTAATATAGTATCTAGAGATTACATTGATCATTATTGGTATCCTTTATAGATGATATTCTTATCTACTGATTGTTAAATGAAGAGTTTGAGGATTAGTTTAGGATTAATTTAAAGAACCTAATGAATTAGAATTTCAATGGAAAATTTACAAAGTGTGTTTTGGATACAAAAGGTATCATTTTTAGGTCATATAATCTCATGAAAAGGCATACCAATGGATATTTCAATGATATAGGATATTGAATTTCGACCTAGAGTGTGATGTCCTCAACCCAACTCACTCCTAAGTAGAAAAACCCAATTGGCCACATGGCCTATATCGCACCCCCCTATATTCTAGATAATGCTGACTAGTAGTGAGGGCATTGGGTGTGTCAGTGGGGAGACAATTCCATAATTTCAAAGTGGATTAAAATGGTGATAAAGATGAATAAATACTAAAATTATTATAATAATGAATAATTAAGTGGAAATAAGAATATAAATAAAATAAATAAATAACCATTAATAACTTTATAGTATATCATATAATAAATATGATGGCATATCTCTATAAAAAGTTAATCATAAATACAGAGTAGTTGTAAAATAGTAAAATAAATGATTTAAAAAAGAATAAAAAGTGAAAAAACTATCTAATAAATATGCGAACTTACTCAGTCAACTACTACCACGATCCCATCCTAAATTAAGCAAGTCTCCAAAGAAGGATCATTCCCTCAATCCAACCCTATGATCCTATAATCTTCTCAGGAACTAATGGATTCTTAGATATTGTGTGAGATAAAACCCAGTAGGTGAACACCAATGGTGTTTATACCATCTAGTAAGTGAATATAACTATAATAGTGTAAAAGTATAATAATTAAGGACGTGATAAATTAAATTAACCATAACTGCTCCAACCTTAGCCAGTCATTGAACAGATAATAATTTAATTATCACACAAGGTATAATAATTATAATATAATAGTAGTCCTGGATCATTAATGATTATAATAATAAAGGAGTATCCAAGGTTGAATCAAAACATCCTTGACCTCAGGGGTTGAGCCAACTCATAGTGGTAACTCATAAAGTTTGTCTATAAGGGTCTAAGTGTAATGAAAGGGATAAACCCAAGGCATTCCACTATAAATGTGTCTAATTGATTCCATGGAGCTTGTCCACATTTACCCTTGTCTAATAATAATTGTGAAAATGGGGTGAATCTAGGGATTCATGTTTCCAAAGACATTAATCTTAATAGAAGGAGTGTATCCAAGGAATTATAATATCAGAAAAAAAATGTTATGTTAATCTTCATTAGAATGTTGAGGAAATCACATAATAGGACAAGGAATATATTTCATGGTGGGTATATTCCATGGAAATTAGTTCAATAAATCAGAATGGTGGTTTGGAAGTGGCTTGGTTTTCCATCGGTGACAGTGTATGGTGGTTTGATGTTTGATTCTTGGATGATGGTCTGGGGTCATGTGTGGTAAGGTATGGTGATCATGATGGTGACTAAGGAATCCTTGAGTTAATGGGGGGGGGGGGTGATCTAGTGAATTATTTAGTTTAAGAGCCAATGGTGATGGCAGTGGCCTCCATGAAGGGAGATGTTATTAATAATTTGTAGCTGATTTCCACTTTTAATATTCTAGTTGTTGGTTTTGGTGGTCTTTGGAAGTTTGGGAATGGTGGTTTAATGAGGTTGTAGATGTATCTATGGGATTTGGATCTAGTTTAATCACAAGTGGTTGGTGGTATATCTTATTGAAGGTATTATTGGGTTGGCGGTCTTGAAAGAGGGATAAGTATGATGGAAACCATATTTCAGCCACATTCTCTACTTCTTATTTGGATAGGAACACTGAATCAATTTTTCAATGTGATTTTGGTTTTAATTTTCATTTCATTAGGTTGATAGGAAATGGTCTCCTCACAATCTTCATTTAGTGGGAGGATCTAAAGAGAGATTAGTCTGTTGGCATCTATCACCCGGTCTTCCTTTACATTTCATTATTTGTGGGGTGATATCCTCCATTGTGTTTCAAGCACGACATAACTTCTTATTAGGTTGGGACACATTTTCATTGACTAATTTCACAAATGAATTAACTAGTAGGGGGTAGAATTTTTTCACATTCTTATCTTGATGTTTTATTCTCATTGGACACTTAGGACCACTCTTTCATTCTAGTATAGTTCCATTGTAATTTTTACCTTTGTGTTTGTACTGGGTTCCCTCATTCCCCATTTATCAAAAGAGACTCTATTATTTTTGTTTATAATTAATGGGGATTTATCATAAACATATTTAAAAATAATAATAATAAAAATATGCATTTATCAAGATGATACATTACCTTACACAGGGTCCAGTGAAACACATTTGAGTGGTGTGTCAAGAAATTACATTATTGGTAGCTAAATTTAAAACAATGAACACACCCTAAGATGGGTGGTCTACATTGGGGTCAAAACCTTTGATGATGTCCAAATTCATAAATGGATCTTGATTACCAAATAGTCAATTTAAATTAAGGTAGCTGACTTTTAAAGGATAAATTCCTGATGAAACCGACATGTGTACAATGGATGGAAATTATAAAGAGTCAATACATGGAGGGAGAATTTATATACCACCTAAATTATTTTTGTAGTAGAGGCCTCATCCCATATCAGCCCTTATTTTGTTCAAGATCTGAAAATATAGAAGAATGGATGAACTCCATAAAAATAGGTAATATGATCACACACTAAAATAACATCATCAATGGGATGAAGAACATCATAAAGAGCCTAAGGATTATAGATATTAAAGTTAGGAATCCTTCATGATAGAAAAATAATGATTTTATGTTCAGATGGGGAAGTTATCCAAGAACAATTATTTAGGAATGAGAGGAGTGCTTCAAATGAGAGGAGTGTGCGGTTTTGTCCAATGAAAATGAATGAAAGAAGAGGGGTGATTCTTAAAGAGAGAGGGGGTAAATGTTATGATCAAATGAAATTTAATGCGGTCTCATAGTTTTGAAATACAATTGGCTAAACCGTGAACCCAACTCTACCCCAAGATACCCCTCACACTGGCTGGCCACATAGTTTGGCTAACCATTTGTAGTTCATGATAAACACATATGAAATCAGATCTGTGAAATTCACATGATTGTGTGGTATGAGATTCAAGGTTAGAACAAACCTTTCACCCCTAAATAGAGCACTGGACCACCCTGCATGATTTAACCAAACCATGTGGCATGTGAGGAATGATTTTGAATAATAGTAGAACCCAACGATTTCCTCTAATATTCTGGGATCTAGGCTCAAGAAAATCCACAAACACCATTTTTTCATCCATATCCTTACAAGGAATATATATAAGGATAAAACCTAGGTATTAAACAAAAAAAAAGTGTTTTTATTTTGAAGAAAAATTTGGTTCTTACAATATTACCACTAAACAAACTCCCCCACCCCCATGTTTCCCTTCCATGGGTGGTAGAACTTCATTTGAGATTAACTATAACCACTGATCATATACATAAATCTTTCTTTTCCCAATTATCATGTTGTACGTGGTTGTGCTACCATAAAACCCGTGATAAATGGACATACCTACCTCAAAGATCCTTTATTCTATAATCAATGGATAAAATGTGATACTACCCAAAAGAAGAATTAGAATCCAATTTAACTTTTTAATGATAATCATTATGTCATGGGTTGGCATGGTAACATCTAAGCTGTGAAACATGGAAAATAACATGCATGGAACGATACCTCTTATAAGCACATGTGTACCCAGATGTTTTTATAACCCTATACAAAAAAATTATTTTAAAGGATAATATTTATGTGAAATTATAATATTATGGAACCTGTAATACCACAATATTTTTTGAAATATTTTCTTTGAGTTAATTTAATGTTTTTGGTATTTTACATTTCATGAAATATTGAATATAGTTTTTTATATATAGAAGTACTATTTTTTATTAATTTATATACAACAAATAGTTATTATTTAACTAAAAACAACAAATATATTAGACTGTTATTGATGTAAAACTATTTTTTTCTTGTAATTCACATAATAGTGAGTCCCTTTGTTATATTTCATTACACGTAAGACTGAGTTTTTACTGAACTACAATGTACTATTAATATGATTATTAAAATATTATTTTAGCTACAAACAAGTCATTGAAATGGAATTTATTAATATAATTAATTAAATTATGAAAATATTATATATAAATTTATATAAAATTAATCCTTTGGTTATCAATTACTATATGGTAATGTCTGATCTATTTGAAAATAAAGAAATTACTTTTCTATGAAAACTATTTTTCTATATACAAAACATAATTTTATCACAAACAATTAAAGAAAACAATTATTATTAATATTTTCAATAAAATTTTTATATTATATATTCAATAAATATATTTTATTCTCATCTAATATATTTTATAGATATTAGATAAGAATAAACCCAATTTTTTTTTGTAAAAGTGAATTGTATAGAAATTTATTGGAGAAACCATTTTAAATATGAATTTTGACACAAATATAATTTTTCACTAAGAATATAAAATGAATTTTTGGATGTATAATATAAAAATATATTCTTGGTGAATTTTTGGTATTTTTCTAAGTAGTTTCATTTTTTGATGAACAGGGATAAACACTAAATTTTAATTCAAAATGCATTTTCATCTAATACATTTATATAGATAAACTATTTTTTAATTTTGTTTTAAAGTATAATTAGATCAAAAAAAATCACTTAATTCAATATAAGTCATTGGAACCAATTTATCAACAAAATTCTGTATAAAAATATTTCATATTTTTGGACATTTTCGATTTAAAATCCCACATTGTCATCTCATTTACCGAATTAATTGTAAATTAATTTCAGCCACTTCTGTGATTGGAATTTAGAAAAATGGATTCAATATTTTGAATCATGATAATTTATAATTTCTAAAAATTAAACTTTTTTTATGTAAAAAATATTATTAGAAGCGATTAAAATTAATTACCGCGATTAAGAGAAAAATTAGCATAATAAAGGACTATGCCCTCAACTTAAGGCCCAAAATAGACTAGGAACATATAAAAAATCCATTTTATATTAATATTTACATCAGATAATCATTATTATTAAATTTTTTATATTATTGGATCCCTTTAATATGGGGGAAATGTCGATGGAAATCCTTTTAAAAAATTTACTAGCATACTGCTCCTCCTCCTCAATAAAAAGGTTCTCACCCCTGCCACTTATTCACAACTCTTAAGCTCCTCCATAATCCCAAAATACAGTCATATAAGCTCACAACATCCGTAACATAACTCCATTATCCTACCTTTCAACATAAATCCAACCTAGGAATCCCTTTGGTGCAAACCAAGAGTAGTTACCTAAAGAAGAGGTAACATCCTTCCTCAATCTCCGTTGTTTTATTTGGATTCTCCACACCCTCAAGTATTATTATTATCTGATTATATATTAAAATTATTATCATAGATATACTGATATGTATTTATTCTATATTTTCTACCTACACTAATAAACACTTCCATATAGTGGGTAATAAAATGTTTTTTCGTTTGTGTGAAAGACGACCGCCTCATGAAACAATGTTGTTCATTTTTTCCATTACCACCTATCATGAGTGGGAATTATGTTGTAAACATTATTTTTATAGAAAATATTTAATATTTTTTATGTTTTTATAATAATTCAATTATTATATAAAACATACCTTCAATATTTCCTTTATATGTAAATATGATAACTTTATTTGTGGTTGTGTGGACTACGGCCACTCAAATCGATGTGATTCATTCACTCTTTTCATGGAATGTATTAAAGATGGGTATAGTGAAATTATATGATATATATAAAATAATAATTCTACTAAAATTATAACACACACACACACATAGATATATATATTATATTTACTTTTGTTCTTTCAAGATGATAATAATATGAAAACAACGTTCATACATACGTAGGGCCTACCGTCTCTATGAACGATGCGTTGCATTTTGTATTTATATATTTTATAGATTGTTAAAAATATTTTAATATTGAATATATATAATATTTAAATATATTTTTTCATTCCACAGTAAATAAATAATGATCCATGTCATAGGATCTAGAATAACAAGTCAAAACATACATGGAAAACAAAGCAGATATTACTTGAAATGTAACATTAAAAGAGAGTTGTCCATAAATGGGTAATATAAAGTAAAAAAAATAATACATAGTATTATATATAATAATAGGTTTATTTTTTAGATATATAATAATCTTATATTTTTTATACAGGAGGTTTTAATGTGAATAAAGAAATTCAAGACTTAAGGTATGAGTTTTCCGATCTTAATTTAATCTTCCCTGAGACCCAAGCCATGATCAACTTTAATTTATTAAATATGATGTGTTTACTACCCATGTCACGAACCAAATCTGGTCACCGCCAAAATCGACACCAAACCTAGCCCGTGACAAGGCCCGAAGGGCGTTCCCGATCCCCACGGGCTGGCACAAGTGCCCGGGTATCATATAATGATAATTGGGAACGATTTACCCGATTCTATAAACATTAAACAACAAAAAAAAACTCAATAAAACAAATCTGGATTTTTCAACTAAAACCATCTTTTACAAAATTTCAGAACTGAATTACATAAGTTAAAACTACATTTAAAGACCATTACAAAGGCAAAAAACAAATAAGGACAGCCCAAGAACCCTTTTGTCAAGGGGCACCACCATTATGCTCTCTACACAAGACTTCACTACCAAGGACCTGCTAGAAACCCGAACCACTGGAACAAAAAAACTGTACCCAACCTGCGACAACAAAAAATAACCAAGTCTACTTACACCCAATGGTGTAAGTAGGGTGTGATCCAAAGCCCAATAGGATACCACCACTAATAGATTCCGTGTGATAAACATTTAATGACGAAAAGCATGCATGTTTTCAAAGACATGAGATGCTAGTTAAAATTTCTAAAAGATGCAACATTAAATAAAAACAGTTTTCAGGTGGGCTAATTTAAAGAATAAAAACATTTAAAATAAATACCATAGCTACTGAATTTTCCAGCCTCTCATACCGTATACCGACGGTAAGAACAAAGTATCCAGTGAGCACAATCAATGGGAAATAACCCCTAGGCACTAGCTAGCTGTGGGTCCCAGGTACCTCGTATCTCGGTGAGAGTAACCATCACAAATATCCATTCTCGTGCACGAGACACTAGTAGGGAACATACCCATAACCTAGTGGTCCCCAATCATCATCATCATAGTTTAGTTAGAGTTGTAAGCGTCAATCTTGCTAAGTGAAACTGAGGCCAAACCCCACGGATTCACTAGCATACTAGTACACGTCCAACCACCTAGATACCCGGGTTTTCCCTTTGTGCTCAAACAAGTTCAGCAGTCCAAGAAGTATAGTTTTCACATGAAAATATCACTTCCACATCACAAATTAACCAAACAGCCCCATGTACATCACGCAAGTCAAAAATTACACTTTTCATTCAAATGCATTTTGAAATCAAACTCACTCCAAATTGCCTACAACACTTTTCAAATTTCTTTAACACTTCCACAAATCCATTAAACAATTTTATAATACCATTAAAAGATATTCAACTCACATAACAGCCCACACACATGTCACACAATACCCTTCTCACCTTCAAAATTCATTTTATAAATAAACTCACATGAAATATCCCACACCCGTGTTTCGCACACAAAACACAATTTAGTAAAACATTTCGACAATTTATAAAAAAAATTATAAAAATGTTTAACATTTCAAATCACCACTTTACCATTAAAAAACCCACATTAGGTGAACACACTCACCCAAACAGTACATATACACCCTTTCCCAACTTTGTTTAACCAAATAAAACATTGGCAATTTTTATAAAACAAACCCAAGAGGTATAACCATTGTTTGCACACTAAACCCATTTCAAAACCCTCATTTAAAAGCAAAATCATACCAATACCAATCCAAAATAGAATTGTTCACCCCTAAAACAATTATTAAACCACCACCAAATGTTATAAAAATACATCAAATAATACCACAAAGATACACATGAAAAACACACGTTTTCATAAATCACCTTCAAGAAGTACAACATGTTTTTACTCCTTAAACTCATTAAAAAACCTACTTTCAAGTCCAACATGACAATAAGGAATTAAAAAACCAGAATTGGCATCCCCTTTCAAGACTAATAAATCACCTTCATATGTTATAAACTAAACCCAAACATTACCCCAAGAGTCACACATGAAAAGTACCCAATTTCAAGCTATAATGCAACTAAAAATTAAATGTTCAACCAAATCCATCAAAACTGTTTTAACAGAACATAAAACAGATTATAAACATGCTAAATTAATTATCCATGCAATCTAACTCATCATAAAATGGCTACACATGTAATCACCTACCTTTTGAGTCGAAATCCTCAAAACTTGGTGCGAAACCTTAAGCGCACCACCGCCGCACCACAAGGAATATAAATCCATACCTAGACCACCAAAAATTGACCCAAAAGATACCAAATCAGACCATAGGATCGAACCCTAACTTCTGGACATTTTAGAATATAATGAAAGAGGGAGGAAACCCTAAGGAGAATGAAAAATTGAAGAGAGAAACACTTACTCATAACAATCATGAATAAAACGACACACAATCCACCAGATTCTGAATCTGAAAACATCCAACCATTCAAGGGATGTTCTAACAAGGATTATGAGACCATTTAGGAATTTGAATGGGGAAAAAGTGTGAGAATTGAAGGATTTATGAAGGAAACAAATTACCTTTATTAATCTGCCCGAAATGTGAGTGCTTCAGATGTTTCGACCTAAACTGCGATGAAACATAGCTTCAAAGAGGGTGGGAGGATATGGGACGCGCGGCTGGTTTCAAGGGGAGTGTTTGGGGCTTGGAATCACCGAAAAAGCCTTAATATTGTATAAGTTATTAATTAAACAAAATTTATTTTTAAAACTGGAATTGGGCTTTCGGGCAGGCCCAATCCCATAAATAAAAACCCATATACAACTTGTTTATGGTTTTCTAAAGGCTCCAAACTACAATGGTGGTGTTTCTATATCAGGGTAGACAATTTAGGAACTTGAATGGGTGAAAAATATTAAAAATTGAAAAAGTTATAAAAGAAACAAAATTTATTTTTAAATCTGGAATTGGGCTCACGGTTTGGCCCAATTCATGAAAACTCACCCATTCCACCATAAAAGCTTGAAAACCCCCCAAAACAAATCATAAATGAAAATTAAATGAAATTTAACTTTAAAACAAGTCATGTATGTGACAATTCTTCCCACCATGAAAACTTTCCGTCCCCGGAAAGCGACCACAAGGCCAGATACCAAAACCATGCCCAACCGATAAACTAAGATGTAATTCTTTGCCAAGCTTTGCCCCCAAGGGTCAAAACACCTTCAGTGATCAATTAAGGAATGATTAATCTCAAAACCCAAACTTACACCACATTACTGAAATGATCAATCACATTCATACATTATCCCAAAATGAAACTCCTCGAACGTTATCCGAACAAGACTCAAGCAATTCACCCAAACGAACAACAACTTCAAACAAGGTTACACAAATCTTGCTATAACTAAACCATTGGGCTCTCTCCAATCACAATGGTTACCCAAATAAGATTTAGGTAGCTTGATAGATCCGAATGAGACTACCTACCAACAATCCTTGACCATGGATAAGACTAAGTTATTGGTACGGGGAAAAAAATAAGCTCCCCACCATAAGAACCAACAATCTTAATCGACCAGCATGGGCCGGTACAGAAAGACCCCAAAATATAAAGTGTTGGGACGACCACATGGTGAGTCTGCACGGTTTGGGAAACCATGAACCAACAGTGGAGATTCTTCTATCTACATGGTTTTTTTTGTTCATGGTTAGAACTAACCATGCGAAAACCGTGTGCTCAACTTTTCAAGCCAAATTTCCAACCATTCTCCAAAGACTCAATGGAAACCAAATGGGGAGGGAATAACATTGTGTGATGACATGGGTACAAAACCCTCCACCTATTTCCACAGAACGGGAAAAACAGAAGAAATATGATGACACCATAGGTTTAAACTCTTCCTATATTTCATACTGAGGATATGACTTTGTACAAGGGTTTAAACGACACTGGGGTTTCCCCTGACTACGCGCCAGCTTCTCTCCGGGACCTATGGCTAGAGCTCAAAATATTGAAGCATCTTCGGCCACGCAGTTTGGCTGTTGAAACCCCTATGTGGAACTTCTTCTTTCGGTGCCACAAACAACTACACCGCATACCCTGGTGGGTTCATAAAGACATACACACTCCATAACTCACTTTACCAAAACCAGACATTTCACTGAAACAAGGGATCATAATAAGCACACACATCACACCTTGTTTCTTTGGCTGAGAAACAACAGAAGGGCAGTACACGTATAAACATTGTCCTCTAAGGTGGAGGAATTGATGTTTTTCCCAAGGGATACAAACTCCCAACATAACATAGAACCTAAGAGGATAGTGTGACCTTGACTATTATAGTCAAAAGAGCACACAACATCACAATGCATCATCGAACATGACCCTTGTGATTGATAGAAACAATACATGGAACATGACCATATTCCAAGTCCCTAAACAACAGACAAGTCCAAAAAGTGGACACAATATCCTATCAGGACTAAAATCTCAAAATTGGTGGTTTAATAATAACTCTTGCTTCAATGAAATTATGAAGAACCCAGAGGCCCTCTTAGACACCATCATGACACTCATCCACACTAACAACCAAAGAACACTTCCACCTTCGATGAATCATGAAACTTAAGAATCCAAGGCCTCTTTCAACCTTCCACAAGAACTATCCCACTACAAGAGGATCTACAAATCAACTAAATGAATGGTTGTAGACTCAATCAACAATGATCTATAAAATATTCCTTATATTGATCAACTGGAGGATTTTCCAATGGATAAACAATACGGGTTTCACTTCAGTTGTGCACTAACCCAAAATGGGGGCATACCTTATCCAATGGGAGAACCCAAGGAACCAACCAAGATGGTTCATTGGTCAAAATATACCACAAACAAGATCCAAACACATGAAGGGAACCATCATAAATGATCCCCAAAACATTTTTCAAAAGATACCACTAACTGTCCCTATAACACAACTTACTGACCAAACCCAAACCCAAAACACAGTTCAAACAGGAGGGGTTCTTGGACTCAAAACATCCCACAACATCAACATTTTCCAAAAACACATAATATAAACCATTCCATACAATTCATCAAGTCTTCATGTTTCTCTTTAAAAATAGTTCTTTAAAAACAAATGGTTCAGCGGTTAGCGCATCCACCAATGGTACCCCATGGGCCTTACACATGCATGTTTCTGTGCCACACTAGGCACCCTCCTCGTATCCATCTCGACACTCATCCAGTCATTTCATCAACCATCCATCTTCCCATATAATATCATGCACGTGGTTGCTCATGAAAATACCAAAGGTTAAAACAAAAATTCTTTCCACTTTTCAAAACCAAAACGGTCAACCAACACATCCTTTTTTCTCAAAACCGCTAACCACGAGATCAAAATCCCAACTCACATCTTACAAAAAATTTTAGAAAGTCACAACCATTTATAAAATAACTCACATTCATGATATTCACATCAATTTCAAAACATCTCATCCCATTAAAACACACTCTGATTGTTTAGAAAACTCTATTGGAAAAACTTTTCAAAACCAACTTCAATATAGTTCCTGCTTTCAAAGAGGTGTAAGCACACCATTTTATATTTCAAAACAATTCTGAAAATTCAGTTCCACCATTTAATAAACCAAACCATTCCCTCTTTATTTTAAAATCATTTCATAAAAACTTTACGCTTCTTAAAACCAAGTCACCTTAAAACCAAAGTGCTAAGATTTCAAAACTAAACCACAAAACAATGCGAGAGGAAACTAGTTTCAGTGGGTGACTTGGAAATATAGTTGGTGGCCATATTCCAATCACTTAACTGTCACAGAGAGTGTTCTAGGGAATATCCCCGGCTTCACATGGCTTTCCAGGCCCTGTGAGCTCACTGAGACTATTATCCCAACTCTCTTTTCATTTCCCCTAATCATCATCAAACCAAGAAAACCAAAGGAATCCGAAAGGTCCCGACTTCCCCTAGATACATGAATCCCATCATGAGGTGTGGTGATCAGCCACACTACTCATAACAGAAATTCCATTTCCCAACAATCCCAACTCTAGACTATCTCGACTGTTCCACAAATAACATGACTCAAAGAAAGCGAACCTCCTCTGATACCATTTTGTCACGAACCAAATCTGGTCGCCGCCAAAATCGACACCAAACCTAGCCCGTGACAAGGCCCGAAGGGCGTTCTCGATCCCCACGGGCCGGCACAAGTGCCCGGGTATCATATAATGATAATTGGGAACGATTTACCCGATTCTATAAACATTAAACAACAAAAAAAAACTCAATAAAACAAATCTGGATTTTTCAACTAAAACCATCTTTTACAAAATTTCAGAACTGAATTACATAAGTTAAAACTACATTTAAAGACCATTAAAAAGGCAAAAAACAAATAAGGACAGCCCAAGAACCCTTTTGTCAAGGGGCACCACCCTTATGCTCTCTCCACAAGACTTCACTACCAAGGACCTGCTAGAAACCCGAACCACTGGAACAAAAAAACTGTACCCAACCTGCGACAACAAAAAATAACCAAGTCTACTTACACCCAATGATGTAAGTAGGGTGTGAGCCAAAGACCAATAGGATACCACCACTAATAGATTCCATGTGATAAACATTTAATGACTAAAAGCATCCATGTTTTCAAAGACATGAGATGCTAGTTAAAATTTCTAAAAGATGCAACATTAAATAAAAACAGTTCTCAGGTGGGCTAATTTAAAGAATAAAAACATTTAAAATAAATACCATAGCTACTGAATTTTCCAGCCTCTCATACCGTATACCGACGGTAAGGACAAAGTATCCAGTGAGCACAATCAACGGGAAATAACCCCTAGGCACTAGCTAGCTGTGGGTCCCAGGTACCTCGTATCTCGGTGAGAGTAACCATCACAAATATCCATTCTCGTGCACGAGCCACTAGTAGGGAACATACCCATAACCTAGTGGTCCCCAATCATCATCATCATAGTTTAGTTAGAGTTGTAAGCGTCAATCTTGCTAAGTGAAACTGAGGCCAAACCCCACGGATTCACTAGCATACTAGTACACGTCCACCCACCTAGATACCCAGGTTTTCCCTTTGTGCTCAAACAAGTTCAGCAATCCAAGAAGTATAGTTTTCACATTAAAATATCACTTCCACATCACAAATTAACCAAACAGCCCCATGTACATCACGCAAGTCAAAAATTCCACTTTTCATTCAAATGCATTTTGAAATCAAACTCACTCCAAATTGCCTACAACACTTTTCAAATTTCTTTAACACTTCCACAAATCCATTAAACAATTTTATAAAACCATTAAAAGATATTAAACTCACATAATAGCCCACACACATGTCACACAATACCCTTCTCACCTTCAAAATTCATTTTATAAATAAACTCACATGAAATATCCCACACCTGTGTTTCGCACACAAAACACAATTTAGTAAAACATTTCAACAATTTATAAAAAAAATTATAAAAATGTTTAACATTTCAAATCACCACTTTACCATTCAAAAACCCACATTAGGTGAACACACTCACCCAAACAGTACATATACACCCTTTCCCAACTTTGTTTAACCAAATAAAACATTGGAAATTTTTATAAAACAAACCCAAGAGGTATAACCATTGTTTTCACACTAAACCCATTTCAAAACCCTCATTTAAAAGAAAAATCATACCAATACCAATCCAAAACAGAATTGTTCAGCACTAAAAAAATTATTAAACCACCACCAAATGTTATAAAAATACATCAAATAATACCACAAAGATACACATGAAAAACACACGTTTTCATAAATCACCTTCAAGAATTACAACATGTTTTTACTCCATAAACTCATTAAAAAACCTAATTTCAAGGCCAACATGACAATAAGGAATTAACAAACCAGAATTGGCATCCCCTTTCAAGACTAATAAATCACTTTCATATGTTATAAACAAAACCCAAACATTACCCCAAGAGTCACACATGAAAAGTACCCAATTTCAAGCTATAATGCAACTAAAAATTAAATGTTCAACCAAATCCATCAAAAATGTTTTCACAGCACATAAAACAGATTATAAACATTCTAAATTAATAATCCATGCAATCTAACTCATCATAAAATGGCTACACATGGAATCACCTATCTTTTGAGTCGAAATCCTCAAAACTTGGTGCGAAACCTTAAGCGCACCACCGCCGCACCACAAGGAATATAAATCCATACCTAGACCACCAAAAATTGACCCAAAAGATACCAAATCAGACCTTAGGATCGAACCCTAACTTCTGGACATTTTAGAATATAATGAAAGAGGGAGGAAACCCTAAGGAGAATGAAAAATTGAAGAGAGAAACACTTACTCAAAACAATCATGAATAAAACGACACAAAATCCACCAGATTCTGAATCTGAAAACATCCAACCATTCAAGGGATGTTCGAACAAGGATTATGAGACCATGTAGGAATTTTAATGGGGAACAAAGTGTGAGAATTGAAGGATTTATGAAGGAAACAAATTACCTTTATTAATCTTCCCGAAATGTGAGTGCTTCAGAAGGTTCGACCTAAACCGAGATGAAACTTAGCTTCAAAGAGGGTGGGAGGATATGGGACGCGCGTATGGGTTCAAGGGGAGTGTTTGGGGCTTGGAATAACCGAAAACGCCTTAATATTGTATAAGTTATTAATTAAACAAAATTTATTTTTAAAACTGGAATTGGGCTTTCGGGCAGGCCCAATCCCATAAATAAAAACCCATATACAACTTGTTTATGGTTTTCTAAAGGCTCCAAACTACAATGGTGGTGTTTCTATATCAGGGTAGACCATTTAGGAACTTGAATGGGTGAAAAATATTAAAAATTGAAAAAGTTATAAAAGAAACAAAATTAATTTTTAAATCTGGAATTGGGCTCACGGTTTGGCCCAATTCATGAAAACTCACCCATTCCACCATAAAAGCTTGACAAACCCCAAAAACAAATCATAAATGAAAATTAAATGAAATTTAACTTTAAAATAAGTCATGTATGTGACAACCCATATATGTATTCTATTAATGTTCTAATTTATGTTATATATATTTACATATCCATTTTATGATATTTCATTCATTGGGTTTATATTTCCAAAGATACCAAATTGGTAAAGTAATTTGGTCTCAATTTTCCATCTATGAGTCACATGCTATTTCATACACCAATATTATACTACAAGGTGTATAAAAAACCCTTAGGCATGTTATCTCAATAATATTATTAATTTCATGATACTTTAAGCTTTCTTAATGTCAATTTCTTACATGGGGAGTATGATGTAATGTTACTAAGTGGTTAGGGTTTATTGAAACAATCTCATTGTTTATCAAGATTGTTAATGATTATGATTTAATTGGCGAATACTTATTCTACATCTATGAAGAACACTCAATAGTTTTCTTATCCTTTGTTTAGCTGTCATATCTTTAAGTATTGTAACCATTTTTCACTCATTGGTTCTTAATATAGTTAAGAATGTGATTTTAAGAAAATATGACTTTATCTCCCTCTTCGATTGGAAATATGTGTTATTTCAAAACCATGTTTTCTAAAATTTATTTCTAGAATGTTCTGGTACTGACATATGATATTAAAAATTCATTTTTATCCATGTTTTAACTTTTAAGTAAAAGTTTTTTTAATGTAATCATGTTGTAATTTTCTAATTTAGTAACATTTCTGATATTTTACCTTACAAATGGAATGTTAGACATTTAAAGATTTATCCACCATCTTGACTATCCTTAAAATTAAGATTCCATTACAAGTTTAAAAGTTTAATATTTAATAAAAAAATCATAATATTATGGAAACTCATTATTTTTCAATGTACTTTCAAACAAAAATGTTTTAAAAAATGATTTATATTTAAAAAAAGTATTTTTAATGATTATAAAATATCCATTTATATGTTTTCAAAAGTTTGTTTTCAATGAAAATAATTTTAATGATTTTAAATCATCATTTATTTTTTAAAATATTATTTTCAATGAAAAGGATTTTAAAATGTTTTCATGTTAATTTTATATTTTTTCAAGGAAAAATGTTTTCAAAAATTTTCTAGCATATTTAATATTTTTGTAAAGGAAAATGGAATTATTTTTTTTCAAGATTATTTTATATGATTTCAATGATTAATATTTTCAAAAAAATTTCAAGATTATTTTATATATTTTCATGGAAAATGGTTTTCAATAAATTTTCAAGCTTTGTTAATATGTTTTCCAGGAAAATCGTCTTATATATTCCTCTATAAGATTTCAAGATAATTCTAAAATAATATTTTCATCAAAAGGTTTTATGTTTTAAAAATAATTTTTGGAATAAAGAAGGTTTTTTTACACATGTAATGTCTTAAAAATATATTTAAAAAAAATTCTAACTTAGATGAAATTTGTTGGTGTTACTCATGAAATTATGGGGGAATATTCCAGTGGTTCATTTCATAGTAATTATTAAATTGGTTTACGATTTGATATAATGATGTTTATGAAAACCATTTATTTTAAATGGGTTATATTCTTATAAATACATTTTATTTTTAGTGCCTATGATTTGATTAAATTATTATGAAACCTATCTCTTTGCCATAAGTTTTGATATTATGAAATGATCAGGATACACATTTCGCTTCATGGTTTATGATATTATTATTTAGGATCTACATGAAGACATATTTATTATTTAATTATGAGATGTGTTGGACATATATCTCCCTCTAATTAATTGTGTAATTATTTATATCTCATGATATATACATGGCTGGAATGAGGAGTGAAATCAGTTCTGTAATGGAATTTTTCCACTAATATGGTATTGTGAGTGAACCATGACTACTAGGATGGTAATGGGAGTAAACCATAACTAACAATATAGTTTGGGGAGTGAACCCATACTACAATGATGTATTTTTATGTGATGCCTTGACTACTATATAAATAATTTTATATGATTATGTGTCTACCATAAATTATATGTCTTATTTATATGATATTTATATGGCTTATACTCTTGATTCCCTTATGATTAATATCTTATAAACTGCCAATATTTTTCTATGGCTCTTGTATATGATCTTTGATATGCAGTGTATGATTATCAAATTTATTATCATACACATAGTATAATGTTTTGATTTTGTATCTCTTTTTTCATCCTTAATGAGCATCTAATCTCACCCCATTCTTATGTTTCCACTCCCCTTGTCATAACGAATTATTTCAAGTTAAATTGCTAAAGAGAA
Organism: Viscum album; assembly: GCA_963277665.1. Taxonomy (NCBI): domain Eukaryota; kingdom Viridiplantae; phylum Streptophyta; class Magnoliopsida; order Santalales; family Viscaceae; genus Viscum; species Viscum album. The sequence continues at coordinate 175,059,717 of OY728148.1, forward strand.
ATACTTTTTTGGGAATCATTGAAGATATTTCACTAATTTAGAAGATCTTGTTCTACATTTCCAAAGACGCTAAACTGTAATGGTGATCGAACATGTGTTTTTAAAATGTGTTAAATATTCATATAAAATTATATAATATCTATGTATGTTAGGCCTGGATCTCTATAGTTTCTATCAAAGGAAGATATTATTCAAACTATAGAAAATTTTATGAGAAAACCACAATGAGATTCTTCGGGATTTTTCTATATATATGTTTTGGTATGTCTATAAGGAAAATCCTAAGGTGTCATAGGATGGTTTCATATTTCTAACATTCTAGAATTTTGTTTTGTTGATTATTTGTTTTTTATATGATTAGTGATGATCCAACTATTATTTCATGCTTTAGTTAATGGAAGGAAATTAAATAAGTTGGGTTAACAATGAATGTGATGTACAATTTTCTAATGAGTAGTCAAATGGGATGATAACTTGAGTGAAGTATGTTGTGATCATGCCTAATCAGTTTTCACAGAACATGATTAACAATGTGCACCATAACAAACTCTCAGACTCACCAATGAAGATAAAGAAGGATTTTACTAAGAGTTTAGGTAATGGATACATTAGAGGAATTAATATTCAATTTAATTTGATCCTAGAAAGTGTAAAGAATCACCGATGTGAATTTCATTGATGTAAAAGAAGATGTTTTGACTATAGAATAGAATAACACAAAGCAAGTAGAAATTAAAGTGATATAAAGAGTTCAATTAATGAAATGGACGGGAATATTGGACTCCCTAATACTTAATAAAATGTTAAATTCTTTATATGTGGAATGAATGGTCATTATGAATATTGACATCCCAAGTGGAAATCCCCCAAAGGAAATCAACAAGGCAGTACTGGTAATGGGTATATTGATGATAATTATGAGACTACATTCAAAATATGAAAGGAAAGAGGTATTATGTAATATAATGTTGTCTCCATGTTAATGGATTAACCATGAAGTGGAATAATCAAAGATATTTTGTATTTGGATTCATGAATTATGTTATATGAATAGTGAAATACATAAGGATTTTTAGTTCATGTTTTTCGCTAAGGATTTATAATAATATGTAGAATTTTTCTGATGGAGTAGAAAAGTCATTTAATGGAAAGGCTATTTCAATTGGAGACACATGATTAAGGGAAATATAAGCCTTAAAATGTTATTTATGCCAGGATAATGATGTTTGTATAAAGATAAGTTGAATATGAATGTGTAAATTAGATGGTAATGATTACATTGAATCAAATTATGAATTTTTTGAGCAGTGGTTTATACCATCGTTGATGAATTTTAAAACATTTTTATATTTAATGAATATGTCAAAAAAATATTTTGATTAAAGAAATATGATTGTTTTAAATAAATATTTGTTGTAATTTAGGATATTTTCATGTGTTAAAAGAATACATGATAAAGTTATCTAAATGATTTGCATCCATCAACTAAGATCTAAATTATGATATAAAAGGGATCAATGCTAAGATAATTTTTAAAAATTAAGTGTCCTTATTTCTAATTTTTTGGACGTACATATTTGGAAAGGGATATAAGGATAACAATTTATGGAATGGTTTTTGTTAAAATTCAGATGAGGTTTTAGATATTAAAGTATTATCAAACCATATATGGATTTATGCATATTTGAAAACATTTGATATAATTTTTGTTGTTATAAAGACAAATTCAATGAAATATCATTATTTTTTTGGATCTCATGATATGTTAAAGCTTCTAGAATAAAAAATCCACCTTAATTTCATAGAATGAGAGATGTAGTGGAAGTTGATGAAGGTTCAAAAATGGGAAAGGATGTCCTGAAATCATGTATTTATATATTTTCATGAAAATTATTCCACTATAGGTAAAAGGGTATTGAAATAAAATTTTCACAAGTTATCATAACTTTTTATGATATCAATTACCTTTTGAATCCTATTTGGGTTATGGTTTTATGATTGTTAACTTTATATTAACCATATTATCTATCAATCTCCATAATAATATGATAGTTATATTTCTCCTCCATTTCCATGTTTTCACTTTCCACCTATATTCCCCTATGTGGAAACCTAGTTATGAATTTCTTTTGGAAAGCAATATGTTTCGAACATTCCCTTTTTATACAAAAAATTAGTATTCATTTTGCCAATGTTGGTTTCTATGAAAGTAAATTTAGAGTACTAAACCTTTAATAACCTAGAACAATTTATATTTAGAAATTCAATTTAATGGTGGTAGAATCTAACAAACTAAAATTTTGGGAAATAAATTTTTTGAGTAAATTTAATCTTTTTAGTATTTTTCATTTCATGCCACACTGAATATAGATTTTTATATAAAATCACAAGGTTTGGTTTATGTTATACACAACAATAAGTTAATCATTAAGTACACAAAACATTTATATTACCATGAAGAACATGTAACACTGTGTTTGGATTGTATTACACAAAATACCAAGTCCCTTTGATAGCTTGCATTAAAAGGAAGACCATGTTTTTACACAACAAAAATATAATATTAATATGATTATTAAAAAATTACTGTTTCTAACACCTAACCATTGAAATGGAAATTATAAATAATATTAATTAAATTATGTAAATTTTTGTTTAAAAATAATCATAAAATGATTCATTTGGTTATCAAATATTATTACTGAATTTAAGAACTATATGAAAAAAAGGAAATTTATTTTCTATGAAAATTATTTTTATATGTACAAAAATATTTTTATCTCAATATATTTTAAAAAAAATGTATTAATGTTTTAAATAAAATTTTAATATTATATATTCAATAAATATTTTTGATTCTATTCTAGTATATTTGATAAGTATAAGAAAAGAATAAATTAAAATTATGTATTTTTCTAAATAGAAAATTTACCACTTTTTAAGGGATCACCCATTTTAAATATTACTTTCAAATGATTTATCATATTTATTTTAAAAAATAAACATCATTATTAAAATAGGACTATCAAAATTTACTTTGGGTGAATTTTTGGTTTTTTTTTGAGAAGTTCCATTCGTAATGAATAGTGAAAACACTGAATTTTAATTCCAAAATTATTTTTCATCTAATTTATTTATGTAGTTAAATTATATATTAATTTGTTTGAAATGTATATTTAGATTAATTGTAGATAACTTTATCAAATTTGAGTCACTCGAACCTATTTTACAATGAAATTTTATAAAAAACATTTAAATATTTTTGACATTTTCCCATTATAAATCTGTATTGTCTTCCTATCTATGGGATTAATTTTAAAATAATTTATGCCCCTTATGTAATTTTAATATGAAAAAATGGATTACATATTTTCAATCACATTAACTTATAATTTATAATATTGTAAACTACGTTTTTGACAAAAAATATTAGTGAAACTGATTAAAATTAATTATAGTAAGTAAGAGAAAAATTTGATTATCAAAGGACAAAACCCTAAACGTAAGGCAAAAAATGACCTATAAAATTTTAAAAAAGTCATTTTATTTTCATATTTAGACCCTATTCCCCCTATTATCAAATTTGAATCACTATTGGATCAATTTGACATGGGAAAAACATGGGTGGAATTCCCTTTTCAATAATTTATAATAATGCCACTCCTCCTCCACTATAAAAAGGCACTCACCCATCCCACTTATTCCCACCACTAAATACCTTTGGTTCATCCGAACTAAGCTAAAATAAGCTCCCAAAATCCGTCCCTTAATCATCTAATCCTCTATTTTGGAATAAATATAAAAACCTTTATCTTTATTAAACATTAATACATGATTTAATTTCATAAAATTAAAATTAATACAACCCAAAAGATTGATAAGTCTAGTTTATTTGGGAATTAGGTACATTATATTTCAATTTTACACATGAATTAAAACATCTATATTGAACACTTTTAAAAATTCTTGATCTTGAAATTACATCAGATAACCAGGGGAAATACATAAGATAGGGGTGAGCTATATAAATCCCAATAAGAGAATAAACAAGGAAGAAAATGAAGATAATATTACATGTTGACAAAGTATTCCAAGTATTCATAAATTAATATGAATAATATGTCATGATATGGAATGTCAATCATAATATGGGGAACATGAAAAAAACTTACAACACTGCATCATATGTCAAGGATAAACCGCCAAGACTTCATGGTGGACAAATTACAATCAAGAAATCAGGTTCACACCTTTACCCACATGACATAATGATAATATATATATCCCAATACATTTGAGTTCAATATAATTCTGGGTGCACTCGTCTGTTTCATTTCATTCTCATGTTTATATGTGCCACATAGATCATAAAACATGGATTCATTTGTGATCATAATTTATTCCAATATCCAGGAGTGTTGGATAAATACTTTTAATTCCCCAATCAAAATGTATTTTTGCATAAACATTAACACCCTTGATAGGAAATGGGTTTGGAATCCACTACACAATTGGCTTTGTAAGGAAAGTAGCGGTAAAAAATCGACAACATAACGATATCACATAAAAGTCATAAAATGAGTTTATGAGATATAAATGGATATATAATCATATTTAAATTAATAATAAGGTTATAGGGACATGTAATTACATGTGAAAACATTTATAATTAATATAATATAGCATATAAAAACAATGAAGATCGAAGAGCAAGGGATAGAAAAGGATGCTTATAAAATTTTTCCATGGTAACAGGTGTACATGATGGGGATTAATGAGGGAGTAAGGGGTATCCCATAATTTATACATAATATGGTAAGTATGAGGGTTTCTATTAAACATACCCCATTATTTTTAAATTAAAAATAAAATGGCATTATATAGAATAGATTTTTGACTAAATGTGAGAAAGAGATGATCCCATACCTTAAGAGTACGACACCAAAAGATTATAAAGAGATTCTCGAGAGATTGGGGGAAACATAAGAGTATTATAGATAGAATATGGGAGTGTATGTTCTAGTCCCATGTAATTTTATTTAGGCTAAGTAAGATCATGTGGGGGTTTTATAGAAAATGAGAGAGATTTCATTAATATTTAGGATATGGACTCTACAAAATATAATATTTCATACCACAAAACATACTTTGGTTTTTCCCATGGTTTTTTAAAAATTGTGAATGGTTTCCATTATTTTATTAATAAAAATCTTAAAATATAAAAATAATTCCCTTTCTTATTTAAAGGCGAGTCACACTTTTAATTAAATGAATTTGAAACACTAAAATATATAATATGTTTTGGGGGATTCATAAAGACATTAAAAAATTAATCAAATAAATATAAAATCATATTATTTTAAAGTTAAACCATATATTTTATTAGGATACCCATTATAGTATTTATTACATCATTTTTGGGTCATTATGATGTCATAAAACACACCGTATTTTTATACGGTATTTAGTTTTTTCCCGAAAATTTGGCTGTCTCAAAAAATTATAAAAAATTAACTATTTGATAATTTCAACATTCTAATTCCTAATATAATATTAATTTTATCTAAATAATTATATTAATAGGTTAATTTAAAGTTTTAAAATAAGATTAATCATTTATTAAAATATTATGGGTTTTTTACAATAACAGTTTTTTAACAGTTATATAAAGTACATTTCATGTCATAAAAATTATAAAACCATTTATAATTAATAATTTTTTAATGAAAACATTTAATTAAAATAAAATTTATTTAAAAAATCCATTAATTCATCAAAATACGTCCATTAATTTGAGAATTACACGAAAATACAATTTGTGTTTAATTGAATAAAAAAATAATTTATAAAATAAAAATGAAAATGAAAATTAAACCATTATTATATATAATATACATATTCATATTATTAAAGTCATTATACACATGTCTTTATTGCATCGGTGTACGCCCTTAGAGTAAAGTACGTAATGGTGAGACTTTCATGGGGTCATTCTACAACCATGGTTTGTGTCGTGATCTCGAAGACCTTGAATTTATCTCATAAATGGTTTTGATCATGCTTATGTATTTTGATATTATCATGGGATTGGTCAAGGAAAAATACCATAGAGTCTATCCCCCATGGAATACCTGATAAATGGGCTCCAATGGGCATGATTATACTTGTTAAGGTCACCACTTCCTTTGTCTTAGTCAATTGGATTTGTTAAAAGCCCTATATTTATAATAATCTTATGATAATTGTTCAACTACTATATTAATAATGGTAACATTATTAATGGACTATAAAATACAATGATATAAACAATGAAGTGGATGTGTTTTATATAACCACATTACATAATAAGATATTTAATTAAGTCACAAAGGAAAAAAAATCATTTATAATAGTTTGGTTCATTACAATCTTCCCCCCTTAAGAAATTTCTCCCCCCGAAATCTTCATTTTCCAAATTAAAATATAAAAGGGTAACTCTATTTCATCACCTCATTTTTTTCCCACATTTCTTCTTTATACTTTTTTTTTCTCCACTACACTTTTACAAGATGAATTTTTTTAATCCATTGAACTTTGTCTCTATGATCTAATATCTTCACTAAAAGATACTCATAGGAAAGATCATTATCCAATGGAACCACCTCTAGATTTAATAAATTTTAATGGTTAGGTATTTACATCTTCAAGAGTGATAAATAAAATACATTATGAACTTTTGATATATTATGTGGGAGTACATGTCGATAGTCCACCGCATTGATGCGATTGAGGATCTCAAAGGGACCGGTGTATCATGGACTAAGATGTCCCTTATCCACAAATATCATCACATTATTCCGTGGATATATTTGGAGGAATAACATGTATCTAACAGCAAACTCTAGGTCTCTTATAAGATTGTCATCATAGCTCTTTTGTCAACTTTGAGAAACCATGATGTGCTTCTGAATTGTCTTAACATTTACCACCATTTCAGGACCTAGCAGTTTTCTTTCCCCAACTTCATCATAGCATAGAGGTGTCCTTAATCTCTTCCCATAAAGGGATTTATATGGAGAAATTTTTATGATTTAATGGAAACAAATATTGTAGGAGTACTGAACTAAAGGAATATGTCTATCCCATCCTCCTTTGATGCCAATTGAGCATGTTCTCAACATGTCCTTAGGTGTATGGATGATTTGAATTTATTGGCCATCAGTTTAAGGGTGATATGCTGTGATGATGTTCAAATAAGTGTTTAGAGTACAGGAAAGGATTTTCTAGAACTAGGTGGTGAATCTTGGATCTCAATCAGATATAATGGATAGTTGTAATCCATGGATCTTGACCACTTCCCAGATGTATATTTGTACAAATAGATCTAATGAGAATTCATCTCATATAATAATGAAGTTTGTAGTAATTGTAAGATAATCCACCCCAACCCATATAGAATTATTCTCTTGATATCTTTGGAATAATAGTGAAAAATCCCAGGGTGATGTTTTCTATTTCCATGTAGGTATGGGTAATGGTTGCATCATACAATTGTATTTTTTTCTTTTCGTCATTCATTTGTTGACCTAGAAGACATCTTTTTGTATATTCTGAGATTTATTTCTTCATATTGTTACTCCAATATTATTCTCATTGATATATATATATCTTTGTGATTTCAGGGTGGATGGAGAAGGTTGAGCTATGTGCATCATCCAACTGCTCAATCATTAACATAGTATTTGATGGTACATATAGTATTTCCCCAAATCTTACAAACACCTTAGTAATTAACATTGAAGTCCAAGGATTTACCTTTCCTTATAGATTTTAATTTCTTCTAAATTCCCAAATAAACTCTTTGAGAAAATTTTAACCACTCTAAAAGAGATGATTGAGAAATCATTTGTGAAAGGATTGATTGTAATTCCCTGACCCTAGTTACCAAGAGTCGGTGCATTATTACATAACATTGGCATGATCATAAAAGATCAAGTATCAAAAGAACAATTAGTTTAGTATCCTTGAAAACACTATATATATTCATAATTCGTACATTTCATCATAAAGTGAAAAACTACACCAACATATTCTCTATAGTCCACACTAATATCACCTCAGACTATCCCTGTAGGTCAGTAATAAAATACTTCTTCACATCCTAGGAAAAATAAAACATTGAAAGGGGTGAGCTCAGATGCTCAGTAAGGATAACAATATAGCAGAAACATTCATAAATAAGCATTAATATTTAAGGCAATGTATAGTTAAAACAAAATCCTTTTAAACTTAATCTTTATCATAATATGGAAAAAAATAAAATGAAATAATTTCATTTACGTATTCACATGGATATTCTAAAAGTTGAATAATCCCATGCAATATCAATAACCACGTTCATAATGATGGAATGAATAATGCCATACTATCATAACCACATAGTCAAGGCCTTGTTCCATAAATACAAATAAGATTTTGTCAAGGACTAGTTCCAAGACACTATTTTGTCTCATTAGACCTATCGATGAATCTAGGAGTTATTGCGGGCTCCACCCGTCACTTACTAAGTCCAATGCATTCCTCATATGAACAGGTTTAAACATAACATAAATATTCATATTAAAACTAGCATACACAATGTCAATAATTTCTCTATAAACCGTATATGTTATAAAAATAACACATCCATAGTCAAAACATCACAAAACCATCAATATAATATGTATGTTTTGTGTCATAATAAATCAACTTCAAATAATCTTAAAATCCATCAAAGGATGTTGACATAGATGAAATCAAAACCATTTGAGGGAAATATCTCTTTTTTTAATCATTTAAAAGTAACATAATTATAAAAGAAAACATTTACTTTGAAAATATTCTTATAAGCTTGTAAGGGAAGATTCTATGATTTTATAATGGCAGAAAATATGCGCACCTACCGTATAAGTTAAAAAAGACATTTTTACCTTAATTCTATGAAAAATGTTAAAAAGGACCTTCTTTGGAAAATGACAGAAATACTCCTTTATAAATATCTTATAAAAATTCAAACAAGGGTATATATGACTTTAACCCATAGTCTATTAAATAGTAATATTGTTTTGAAATACATTTTTAAGAAACATGGATGTGAATGATAAAGAGGTCCCAGTAGATACTTATATAAAAATAACCTCGGATAATAAAGAGATTGTGAAATTAACCCTTACCTTGTACTTTTACTTGGTCTAGGGTAGGTTAACCTCCTGTATAATGGTGAAATAATTATTGTTTAATTATACATGAATCATATACATTAATATAATGTCATATATGATCTTTTAACATTTTTTTGTTAATAATATCTAATTATTATCATCATTTTGGATGTTATCGAATTCATTATCCTTTGTATTCATTGTTATGTGAGTCATATTTGTTATGTATGGGATGTATCTTATTCATATCCAGAATGATATCATGTTTTTAAAAATTATTTTTAATAATCTAATTAAAGTTATTCTTGAATGGATACGATGGGGAATGAATCTCATCACGTTCATGGAGACGGTAAGCTGTACGTACGCACGAGCGACAATATCATTTTTTTGATATTAAAATAATATATAATTGGATGGTATATCATATATACAGAATCATTATCATTTTATAATTATTACTAACATGAATTACACATCATTATTATACCCATAGGAATTATAATGTATTGAATAACAATTACACCACGACGTGGAGACGGTAAACCGTACGTACACACGTATGATGACATCTCATTCAAAGGATGGATCAAATAATGAATATGGCTTTACCATATTTATAATAATGTCATAGTATTTAAGAAAAAACAGGATTTATTATTTTAGAATGGAAATAACAAAAAAAGAAGTAGTGGAAGAAGACACGAACTTGAAAGAATGTGGTGAAATTATTACCTCTTCTTCAGGTTCTTCCTTTGGATTTGATAAAAAGGGATACTTAAGTTGGATTTATGACTAAAGGAAGGACTCTAGGATTAATTGAGGAATGTTTAGAGGATATTAGGGTAGGTTTTGGTTTATCTAAAAGGCTTTGAAGGTGTGAATTAGAGAGAATGGGGAGTTCCTTTTTATAAGAGGGGTGAGGGGTACCTTAAGAAAAGCTAGAAATATTATTTTATAATAAAATACTTTTCGTGTTCTTATGGATAAAAAATAGAATATGTAAATTATAAGGTGTATAGGGGTCTAAAACCACTCAACCAATAGGTTTTAGATAGGTTTGGGTCACTATATTATCTTTATCTTTTAGATTTAACTCCTAGTTGAATATTTTGACATTTACCATGTCTCTTTGTATTTTTATATTATATAGTTAATAAACATACTATATACTTCCATGAGAACCCCATGTGGTTCATTAATGATACACATATTATTATATAAGTCCTTTGAATGAACCATAGATTTTTAGGAATAGAATATCAATTAATAATATAATATTTGTTTTTAAAACTCTTTTATGTCAATTTTGACACTATTGGGTATTTTGTTCGTTCTAAATTCATAATAGCATTATTACTTCAAATATAATTCATATAACCAACCCTAATATATCATATTAACATATAAAAATAGTGGAATTCATAAAAAGTCTCAAATAAAATTTATTTGGATATTTTTAATATCAATTATTTTAATATTTCATTAATTAGGTAATTACTGCATCAGCATTGTGTCATAAATAAATTAACTTATTTAATGTCTAAAAATTATAAATAAAATACTATTATGTAGTAATTTTTTTTATATTTCTAATGAATACATATAATATAATTTATCTTATGCATATCCTTATATTTAAAATGTTTTTGTTATTAAACATTGATTTTAACACTTTGAACTCTTCTTTGAATTAAATAATAATAAATGTCCTAATCTAATCCAAGTTGACCCAAGAGGTTCATATTTTATTCATAAGGTTGTTTTCGGTCGAATTATACTTATCCAATAGAATTAGAACATGTATTAGGGAAATAATAAAATAATTTTTAGCCTTAATTACCCTATTTACTTTTAACCGTGGTAAATAAAAGTAAAAAGATACTATTCACCACAAATTATTTTTATCTTATTGAACCACATTTTACTGCTTTATATTAACCGTGTCTCTCGAATTTTAGAAATTCCAATCATAGAATCCATAAAATTATGTTTTATGTGAATTTCAAAATTCTCCAAGGAGATGGGTAAAAGACGGCGAAAAGTTCAATAATTTTTTTACATATCTAAAATTATTATTAACTGACTCAAATGAATTACATTAAACTTATATAGGTATTATGTATCTATTTTAACATAAAATAAATTTAAATAAAGTAAATAATTATATAAATAAAAATTCGTTTTTAAACTATAACTCAGTGTTTTTCACTATTCATGAGAAATTGGATGTTTTTAGAAAAATACCAAAAATTCACCCTAAGCTAATTTCAATATTCCGAATCCAAAAATGATGTCCATTTCGAAAAATAAAATTTATAAAATTTCAAAAAGTGGGTATAAACTATTCATAATGACTAGTTCGATTGGTTGTGGTGTGTGTTAGAACTCAAAGTTGCATACAACACACGCTACTATATTATTCAAAGAGAAATGTACCGTAGAAGCTTAGTGTATAATATTATCCTATCCTTAAAACAATTTCATTCTTGATATTTCTAGAATATTACTACATAAAAATAATCTGGTGGTTCTTCATCATAAGTTCCACGGGTTCCCACATTGCCTCTTCTATCTTATGGTTTCTCCATAGAAATTTTACCAGATGAGTCTTCCGATTTCTCAGCACTTTTTCTCTTGTATCAAGAATCTTGACAGGCTCTTCACAATAAGGTGAAACATGATCCAGTTCTAATTCCTCATAGATGAGTACATGCGTTGGCTCAGACATGTATTTTCTCAACAGTGATTCGTTGAACACATCGTGAACTTTGGAAGTATTTTTCGGCATTTCCAAATGATATGATACATCCCCATTTCGTTCTAGAATTTCAAAAGGTCCTATGTACCTAGGACTGAATTTTCCTTTCTTAGCAAAACATATAACTCCCTTCCATGGAGATACCTTCAAGAAAACTTGACCTCCCACCGAAAATTCCAAATCATTCCTTCAGTTATCGGCATAGCTATTATGCCTATTTTAAGCTGATTTGATGTAGGTTTGGATTACCTTTATCCTTTCTATCGTTCCCTCAACAAGTTCTGGGCATACACATTTTCTTTCACAAACATCATCCCAACAAGTTGGTGTGTGGAATCTCTTTCCATATAATGCTTCATATGGTGCCATCTGAATACTTGAATAAGAGCTATTGTTATAGGAAAATTATACCAAAAGTAAATATTGATCCCACATACCCTGATAGTCAAGTGAGAAGGTTCTTAAAATGTATTCTAAGGTTTGAATAGTTCATTCTGATTGTCCATATGTCTGGGGTGGTAGGATGTAATCAAAGGAAGTTCGGTACCAAAGGCTTTCAGAAGACTTTTCCAGAATCGTGAAGTAATATTTGGATCACGATCAGAAACAATCCATATGGGTACTCCATGAAGTCTCACTACTTCCTTAATATATAGTCTTCCTAGACGTTCAAGTGGTAAATCTTCTCTTATAGAAAGTAAATGTGCTGACTTGGTTAGATGATCAACAATGACCCATATTGCATCGTTCCTTCTATGAGTGTTTAATAGTCCCGTGACAATGTATATTGTGATATTATTCCATTTCCACTCAGGTATGGGAAGAGGTTGCAATACTCCTCCAGGCTGTTTTCTTCCAGCTTTCACTTGTTGACAAACCATTCGTCTTGAAACAAAATCACCAAACTCCCTCTTCATGTTGTCCCACCAAAAATGTTCCTTCATATCTTTATACATCTTAGTTCTAATAGGGTGTATAAAGAAATTGTAACAATGAGAATCATCCAACCAATTCACTTTTTAGATCAGGTATATCGAGAACCCATAGTCTCTTCACAAATTTCAAAATTTCATATTCATATATGATGTCAATCAATTTCCCAAAATTCACAGCTTTAATCTTCTTTTGAAACTCTTAATCATCAGCCTGAGTACTTTCTACCCTTTTTAATAAAGATGGTTTGGCAACAATTTGAAGAAGCATTGATGTTTCACCTTCAATGGTTATTACCATGTCTATATTTACTAGATCCTTGAAAATAGGATACCTTTCAACTATCATCTTGTTCAAAACGTCATGATCCTTTCTAATAAAAGCATCTGCAACCTTATTTTCCATCCCCAAGTGGAATTGTATCGTGAAATCATAATCCATAAGTAGTTCAAGACATATGCTTTGCCTCATGTTGAGTTCTTTCTGTGATAAAACATATGTCAAATTCTTGTGATCATTATATATCTCACATTTTTTTACCACAGAGATAATTTCTATATATCTTCAAATAATGGATTACAATAGCTAACTAAAGATCATGAGTAGGATATTTTTTATCATGAATTTTTAGCTGTTGTGATGCATAGGCAATAACCCTATCATTCTGCATAAGGACACAACCAATTACATTCTTTGAAGAATCAAAATAAATAACAAACCCATTATTCCCTGATGGTAGATTCATTATAAGAGAATTGACTAATCTTCTCTTCAGTTCTTCAAAACATTCTTCACAATCATTTGTACAAAAAATATAACCCCTCTACATGTGATCTTCATTAATGGGTTAGCCAATCGGGAAAAATTATGGAAGAAACGTCGATAATAAACTGCTAAACAAATAAAACTGCATACCATGGTTGTACTCGTTGGTGCTGGCCATTCTTGGATTTCTCATTTCTTAGAAGGATCAATAGGTATTCCATCCATAGAGACAATATGGCCAATAAATGAAATCTCCTAAAGCTAGAATTCACACTTTCTAAACTTCCAATATAATTCATGTCTTCTCAGAGTCTTCATGATAAAGCACAAGATTTTTTCATGATCTTCATAGAGTTTGTAGTATACCAATATATCATCAATAAATACCACAAAAATTTCATCAAGATATTCCTTGAAAACTCTGTTCATTAGATCCATGAAAACAGAGGGTGCATTAGTCAGCCCAAAAGACATTACTGTAAACTTGTAATGCCTGTACCTTGTTCAAAATGTTGTTTTCAGAATGTCTTCCTTCTTCATACACAATTGATGATATCCAGATCGAAGGATAATCTTTGAAAAATATTGATCTCTATGAATTTGGTCAAATAAATCATCAATGCGAGGTAGGGGTACTTGTTCTTTATTATTATAGCATTGATCCCCCTATAGTCAATACACAACCTCATAGATCCATCTTTCTTCTTAACAAAAAGAACTGGGGCTCCCCATGGAGAAACACTTAGGAGAATGAATCCATTATTACTCAATTCCTCTAGTTGTTTCTTTAGTTCCACTAATTCCACAGTAGACATTCTATAAGGGCTCTTCCATATGGGCCTTGAACTAGGAATTAAATAAATGGAAAACTCAATTTCTCGTTATGGAGGATGTCTAGGTAAATCTTCTGGAAACACATCAACATATTCTCTCACAATAGGTACATCCTCTATTTGAACATTCCTTTCCTCACCCACAATCATTTCATTCTCTTCCTCCCCAATAATTGAATTTAGTTGAGCTACTCAGGGTGAATCTAGATTAGAATTAGGTGGTGAGGATTCTGCTCTAAAGATAAGGTGTTCTTTATCATCGTCATAAAATATAGTAACCTCCTTCTTCTTATAAATAAATTTTTTTCATCATGGTCTGAAGGGTAATCCATACTGAGGATTATATAAAATTAAATCATGGGTATGATGATGAGATTAGCAGATAATGAACATTTATATGTCTTAATGGGAACTGATTCACAGAACATTTTAGCAATGATACTTCAGTTAAGAGTTTCGACTGATAACTCCCTTGTTAAATCAAATTTAAAATATCTAATTTTATTAGCAAACTGGGAAGATTTGAAATAATGTGATGATGCTGAATCAAATAAAGCATTGTCTAAACATGAGGAAACCATTAAATTACCTGCCGCCACGTCTTTTGGAGATTCAACCTCAGTAGTAGTGATCACATAATCATGGCCTTGATCCCTTGGAATATTCTAAGGTTATTTTCCTAGAATCTTAGGAAATTCATTTGCATAATGTCCCATCTCCCTGCAATTGTATCATTAAACATAAGTAGTTTTCTTCTTCCACTTGAAATCACGATCTTGGTGGCCCTTTTAACCACACATGTAATAGACTCTCTTTCCATTCAAACAAGTACCGATGTGTTTCTTCCCACATTTACTGTAGGATGGATATTTAACATTTCCTTTCATCCCCTTATTTTCCATTTCTAGAGTGATCAGCAGATCCATTATTCTTTTTTCTTTCTTTAAAGTCACAAGACTTAGATAATTCATTTTCTGTCCTGATAGAACATGAGAAAATATCTTCATATGATGAGAAGGATTGTAATACTAATACTCAATGGAGAAATGTTTTTAACCCATAAAAGAAATGATCATTATTACCTCTTGGGTTATGTATATAATAATAATCATGCCTTATTACCTTGTAAAGTTAGACTCATATTTTTCTACATTCTCGACCTCCCTTTACCTCAGACTCAGAAATTGTCTTTCCATATCCTCTTGGGTGTCATGATGAAATTATTTTTCTATGAAAATATCTTTAAACTCCTGCCATTTTATATTTGATACATCATCATCTTATTATGGGTTTTTAATCAATTACCACCATTGATAAACATCTTCAGTGAGGCGGTAAACTTCCAGGACAACTTTTTCCCTTTCGCTACGTATGAAGGAATGGAATATTTTCTCTAAGGAATTTATCCATTCCTCAGCTACTAGTGGATTTGTACCCCCATTTAATGTTAGTGGTTGTTTCTTCATGAAGCGATCTAACATTGATTCTCTATGCTACAGACCAGGGTGCTCCATATGGGTTAGGTTATTATTCATAACCTGAGTGAGTTGTCCTAGTATAGTTATTAGCTGATCAACAGTAGTTGTATCACCAGCTCCACTATAATTATCTTGAGCTGGAGGGAAATCCCTACATGGAGTGTGTGCATAGATACAGTTTTCATTCCATCTACTAGGATCCATTTCTAAACAATGGAATACACTAGATTAGTTTATGAATATTAATACATAAATCCAAACCTATAAAACACTTAACATAAATTGAACATTTTATGGATATAACTAAAACAAAACCCTTTTAAACATTATCGTGAAAATAATATTGAAAAAATAAAATGAAATAATTCCATTTATTTATTTACATGGTTATTCTACTAGTCGAATAATCACATGCAACATCAATAACCATTTTCATAATGATAGAATGCATAATGCCAGACTATCATAACAACATAGTCAAGGCCTTGTGCCAATACTAAAAATAATATTTTGTCAAGGCCTTTTTACAATACACTAGTTTATCTCATGATACCTTCCGATGAATTGAGGAGCTATAGCAGGATCCACCCGTCACTTACTATGTCTAATGCATTCCTCATATGAACAGGTTTAAACATAACATAAACGTTCGTATTAAAACTAGCATATGAAATGTAAATACTTTCTCCATAAACCATGAATGGTATAAAAATAACACATCATAGCCAAAAATATCACAAAACCCTCAATACAATATGGATGTTTTCTATCATAATAAAAAAACATCAAATAAGCTTAAAAGCCTTCAACGGATGTTGACATAGATGAAATAGAAACTATTTGAGAGAAATATGTCTTTTTTTAAATCATTTAAAAGTCACATAATTATAAAAGAAAAAATTTACATTAAAAATATTATTATAAGATTTTAAGGGAGGCTCTGACGACTTTATAATGGTGGAAAAAGACACACCCACCGTATAAATTAAAAAATACATTCTTACCTTAAATCTGCGGAAAAAGTTAAAAAGGACCTTGTTTAGAAAACTACAGAAGATTCATTTATAAACATATAATAAAAATTCAAACAAGGGTATAAATTACGTTAACCCATATTCTATAAAATAGTAAGAATATTTTGAAATAAATTTCTATGAAACATGTATATGGATGATAAAGAGGTCCTAGTAGATACTTACGTAAAACAACCTCGGATATTAAAGTGATTGTGAAATTAACCCTTACCTTGTACTTTTCCTTGGTCTAGGGTAGGTTAAATTCATGTATAGTAGTTAAAATAATTTTTATTTAATTATACACGAATCATATACATTAATATGATATCATATATGAACTTTTAACATAGTTTTGTTAATAATATCTTAGTATTATAGTAGTTTCGGGTGTTAACGGATTCATTTTCCATTATATTATTTGTTGTGTGAGTCATATTTTTTATGGATGGGATGTATATTATTCATATATAGAATTATATCAAGTCTTAAAAAATTATTTTTAATCATATAATGAAAGTTAGTCTTGAATTTATACGATGGGGAATGAATCTCATCGCGTTCGTGGAGACTGTAATCCGTACATACGCACGAGAGACAATAAAATTATTTTGATATTAAAATAATATATAATTGGATGGTATAACATATATATAGAATAATTATCTGGTTATATTTATTATTTACATGAATTACACATCATTATTATACCCATCCAAATAATAATTTATTCAAATAACAATTACACCACGACGTGGAGGCGGTAATCCATACATATGCACGTATAGTGACATGTCATTCAAAGGATGGATAGAATAATGAATATTTCTATAAAATTTATATAATAACATAATATTATATAGAAGATACTGGAGTTATTATTTTATAATGGAAATAACAAAGAAAGAAGAAGTGGACGAAGAAAAGAACTTAAAAGTGGGTGGTGAAATTATTACCTCTTCTACGGGTTCTTCCTTTTGATTTGATCAAAAGGGATCCTTAAGATGGCTTTATGACTAAATAAAGTCCTCTAGGATTAATTGAGGGATATTTAAAAGATATTTGGATAGAGTTTGGCATATCCAAAAGGCTTTGATGGTGTGAACTAGAGAGAAGGTGGAGTACCCTTTTATAAGAGGGGTGAGGGGAACCTTAGGAAATGCTAGAAATATTATTTTATAATAAAATAATTTTCAGTTTATAATTACTAAAAAATGGATTATTTAATTTCTAAGGTGGGGATGGGTCAAAAAACCCTCAATAAATAGGTTTTATACAGTTTTGGGTTACTATATTAACATTATCTTTTAGATTTAACTCTTAGTTATATAGTTTGACATTTACTATGTCTCTTTGTATTTTAATATTATATGGTTAATAAACATACTATATACAACCAAGAGTACCAAAATTGGTTTATTAAGGATACCCCTGTCATTATTTATGTCCATTTTCTGAACCTTATATTTTTAGGAATAGAGTATCAATTAATAATATAATATTTATTTTAAAAACTCTTTTATGTCAATTTGGACACTATTTTCGTATTTTGTTTTTTCTAAATTAATAACAGAATTATTACTTCTAAAAAATTCATATAACCAACCCTAGTATGTCATATTAACCTAGAAAATTAGTCTAATTCCAAAAAAGTCTCAAATTACATTTATTTGGATATTTATAATATCAATTATTTTAATATTTCATTAATTGTGTAATTACTACTTCACCATTGTGTCATAAATTAAATA
The DNA here is from genome assembly GCA_963277665.1 of Viscum album. NCBI lineage: Eukaryota > Viridiplantae > Streptophyta > Magnoliopsida > Santalales > Viscaceae > Viscum > Viscum album. The sequence continues at coordinate 175,078,430 of OY728148.1, forward strand.
AATTATATAATGTCTAAAAATTATAAATAAATTTTCCTTATGTAGGAAATATTCTTATATTTCTAATTAAAACTTATAATCAAATTTATCTTATGTATAACCCTATATTAAAATTTTTTTATTTATTAAACATTGATTTAACTCTTTTAACTCATCTTTGACTTAAATAATAAATAATGTCTTAATCTAATCCAAGTGGGACAAAGAGGTTCTTATTTTATTCCTAAGTTTGTTTTTGGTCTAATTATACATAGACAATAGAATTATTACATGTGTTAGGGTAATTATAATTTCATTTTTACCCTTAATTACCGTATTTACTTTTAACCGTGGTAAATAAAAGTAAAACGTTACTATTCAACAAAAATTATTTTTATCTTATTGAACCACATTTTACTCCTTGATATTAACTGTGTCTCACTGATTTTTGAAATTCCACTCACAGAATCTGTAAAATTATGTTTTATGGGAATTTTCAATTTCTTCTAGAAGATGAGTAAAAGACGGTGAAAAGTTCAATAAAAATTTTATATATCTAAAATTATTATAAACTGACTTAAATGAATTAAATTGAACATATATAGGTATTATGTATCTTTTTTGACCTAAAATAAATTTAAATAAAATAAATATTTATTTAATTAAAAATTCTATTTTAAACTACAACTCAGTGATTTTCACTATTCATCAAAAATAGAATGTTTTCAAAAAAATACCAAACAATCACCCTAAGCTAATTTCGATATTCTGAATCCCAAAATGAAGTCAATTTTGAAAGGTAAAATTTATAAAATTTTAAAAAGTGGGTATTAATATTCATAATTGCTAGTTTTATTGGTTTTGGTGTGTGTTAGAACTCAAAGTTGTGTAAAACACACACAACTGTATTATTCAAATAGAATCGTACTGTGGAAGCATGGTGTGTTACATTGATGGTTTTATTTCCTTTATAATTCCCATGTCCATCATTTTCCAAATATAAGAAGATCATATCTTTTTCAATTCTCATTAGTGATAGAATTGCTGGATCATTTATAGATAGAGAATATGTTTTCTTTCCTCGGATGATTGTGAAGTGAGAAGTCATAGATTTTGATTACTAATAACCATATTCATTGGTGCATGTTTATATATTTCTATTTGAATATTTACTTGAGGCTTTTTGGATCCATATATATATTTCACACTTCTTCCCCAAAAGATAATGTTGCTAAATTTTCAAAGAAAAGATCATTGTAGTCAACTATAGATCATGTGTTTGGTGGATTTGTTCATGAACATTCAACTTAATTGAAACATAGGAAATGACATTATCATTTTACATCAATACACACACTAAGACCTTATTCTAATAATCACTGAATATTAGGAAATGTTATGTAGTTGAGGGTTGTGTAAGAATAATGGTAGTGATAAGCCTCATTTTCAACTCTTTGAACTCTCTTCCCAATAATCATTCTTATAATACTTTACTCCCTTACTAGTTAGTTTGGTAAGAGGGTTTGAAAATCGGGAGAATTTTTTAACAAATCAGTCATAATACCCAATTGACCCCATACAACTATGGATATCTGTCACAAATGCTTGCCTCATCCATATTTCAATTGCTTCTTTCTTTGAAACGTCTATAGATATCCCATGTCTTGAGATGATATTTCCCATGAAAGATACTTCCTTAAACCATTACTGACATTTGTTATACTTTTCATAGTGATTCTCCATTCTCATGGTTTTTAGCACAATACTCAAATGCTCCTCAATTCCCTCCTTAATTTTGTAGTATATTAGAATATCATCTTTAAAGACTACCAAATTTTTTTCATTATAATATATAAATACTCTATTCATAAATTAAATGAATATTAATGTAACAATAGTGAGTCTTAAAGGAATTACTATGATTTCATAGTGCCCATACATTGTACAAAAAGTAGTTTTGGGGATATCCACTTTATTCATCTAATTTTGGTAATATCTCGACCATAGATACAACTTGGAAATGTATTGTGATCTACATATCTAATCCATAATGTCATGAATATGAGGAAGGGGATAGTTGTTTTTATCATGATATTGTTGATCTCATTATAATCGATGCAAAGGAGCATTTACCCATCCTTCTTTATTATAATGAGAAATAGTTCATCCCATGGTGACGCACTTCGTCATATGAACCCTTAATGTATATTCTCAATTAGTTATTTCTCAAAATCCTCAATTTCCACAATATCCATTCTATATGGAGTCTCGGACAATGGTTACACCCTAGGTATAATCTTGATTGAATTGATGATTACCATGAATAACCTAGGTTAAATGAATGGTGTCATATATTTAAATAAAGGTTTAATCATTTAGATTATATCTATTTAATTTTTCATGATTAATTGTTTTCCAAATATAAATATTTTTTCTCACACTTTCCTTTTTGGTTTTAGTTAGTGTCCTGAAACATGTGACATCGTGATAAAACAATTGTGATAGAAAACTAAATTATTTTCCATCTGAGAAATCATATATTGTGGGATCTAGAATAAATAATAGTATTGTAAGTATAACACAAATTTATCAAAATACGAATAGTTCTAAATTGTAATTGAGAAAAAAAGGCAACAAAATTTTGTTGAGTACTTCATCATGAAGTATCCACCTGGGTCCACTGATCCACTAGTTCCTGAACAATGGATTGATAATATTGCAAAGATATTTTCCATTTTCCTTTTTTACGAGCATGAAAAAGTAATTCTATACATATTTTATTTTTTGAATTTAATGTAGATCAATGGTGGGTTCATCATAAGAATATGAGTAAATATGAAGAAATCGACTTCAAAAAGTGGGAAGAGTTTAAGAGTTTAATTTTTTATAAGAACTTTCATCTAAATCTTAATAAGAGAATGTATAAAAAATTCCTTATGCTAAATTAGAATGATGTTGAATCCATTGGTACCTATGAGAAATTTCATACAATACTTATGAGGTGTTCTTATATTATTATCATCGAACTTGAATGTAATGGTGATTGACTCTTTAATGCATTCAAAACCAGTATACAAAAAGGGTTCTCTATAAGATATATTCACACCTATAAACAAATAGTTTGATGTGATCTCATAGTTCAAATTTAAATTAAATATTTCCACTATTCCCATGGTTTTTATAAGAAAATGAAGATTGAACTTCATGAAAAATCAAATAAATAACTCGTTGTAAGGAAATTCCAACCACATATATTCTATAATAGTTGGATGAAACATCAAGGGAGTTGTTTTAATATAATTTATAGGTTCTTTAAAGTTGGAATGGTACGCCATAATTCCCTTGAATGTTGATAAAAGAAGAATTGGCTGGTTAATGTAGTGGAAGATAATAATATTCCAACAAACTCACAAGCCACACTAAAAAAAGTAAGTGAATTATGCTAACCAGACCATGAATCTGAAATATGAATATGATTTTCACATAAAAAGATCTTAAGACCAAATAAAAATGGAAATTATTTGAATTCATGACTAAATAAATGGGTTGTGATAATTATTTGGATAAAGGTACACTTTTTATACACTCTAGAAAAAATAATATCATATTTGATTCTGGAACTACTCTATCTTTTGTATCTAAATAATTAGAAAAGATTATTGAATTATTAGCTAAATTTATAGTTATTGATAAAGTGTTAGAATCCCTCAATGGAATGATTTTAACATCTCAAGTATATATTTTCTCTACAATTGATTTTTGTGGGAAAGTGATTCTTGAAAATCTTATGATTCTCCCTTTAGTTTAATTTGATGTGATTTTAGGTTTACAATAGATTTCTTTATGTGTTTAAATTATCAATTTCCAAGGATGGGAAGTCACATTTCATATTCCAAATGATCCCATCCTCTATTTTTATTGTGAGTATGAATACAATCTTTTAGTGGGAATTAAATTTATCATGTGGATCTTAATTTTTATCCATTAAAAATATCTATCTTAGATGTTTGGGAAAAATCCATAATTAAGGACATGCTTATTGTTTAGTTGTTTGTTGATGTCTTTCTAGAAGAATTTATGAGCCTTCCTCTAATTTTTCATGTTTAGTTTCCAATAGAACTCATACGTAGTGGAACACATATTTTAAATAATTCATATAGAATAACCTCAATAGAGTTATAGGAATTGAAGAATAAACTAGAAGAGAGTATTGATAAGTGATTTATTTGGACACATACGTCATCTAGGGGTGCAATGGTTCTTTTTTTATGAATAATGGTAGACCAATGTTACTTTGAATTTAATACTGGGAACTGATCAAAATCACAACCAAGAACAACTATCATCTTCCTTTTTAAGATTTAACTTTCTATTGGATATCGTCATTTAAGAGTAAGGAAGGAGGATATAAATAAAAAATTTCATACAACATATAGTCTCCATAAATTTATATTGATAGAATTTGTCTTACTAATTCCCTCACTATCTTAACTGATTTGATTAATATAGTATCTAGAGATTACATTGATTATTTTTGGTATCCTTTATAGATGATATTCTCATCTACTGATTGTGAAATCAAGTGTATGATGATTACTTGATGATTATGTCAAAGAACCTAACAAATTATAATTTGAATGGAAAATTTAGAAAGAGTGTTTTTTAGATACAAATGGTATCTTTTTTTGGTCATATAATCTCAAGAAATGTCTTACCAGTGGATATGTCAATGATAGGGGATATTAAATTTTTTCCTAGAGTGTGATGTCATGTACCCAACTCACTCCTAAGTTGAAAAACCCAATTGGACACATGGCCTATAGTTCACCCCCTTTATTCCAAATAATGTTGACTAGCAGTGAGGGCGTAGGGTGTGTTAGTGGGGTGACTATTCCATAATGTCAAGGTGGAGAAAAATGGATATAAAGATGAATAAATACTGAAACTAGTATAATAATGAATAAGGAAGTGGAAACATGAATATAAATATAAGAAATAAATAACCATTAATAACCTTACACTATATCATATAAAAAATATGATGGAATGTCTCTATTAAAAGGGAAAAATAAATAAATATTAGTAATATAATAGTAATATACATGATATACAAAAGAATAAAATATGAAAAAACTATTTAATAATCCTGATAACTTCCTCAGTCATCTACTACCTAGATCCCAGCCTAAAACATGCACGTCATATGTCCAAAGCAGGATGCTTCTCCCCTATCCAAACCCGCGATCCTATAATCTTCTCATAAACTAATGGATGCTTAGATATTGTGTGAGATATAACCGAGTAGGTGAACACCAATGGTGTTTATAAAATCCAGTAAGTGAATATAAACTATAATAGTGTAAAGGTATATATAATTAAGTAAGTGAAAAATTAAATTAACCTCACCTCCTCCAGCCTTAGTTGGTATTTGAACATATAACCATTTAATTATCACACAAGGGAAAAGAATTATAGTATAATATTAGTCATGGATCATTAATTATTATAATAATAATGGAGTATCCGAGCTGGAATCAAGACATCCTTGACCTCAGGGGTAGAGCCAACTCATAGTGGTAAATCGTATAGTTTTTCTATACGGGTCTAAGTGTAATGTAAGGGATAAACACAAGGCATTACACTATAAAAGTGTCTAAATTATTCCATGGAGCTTGTATACATTAATCATTGGCTAATAATAATATGGAAAATGGGGTGAATCCATGGTTTAATGTTTCCAAAGGCATTAATCTAAATCCAAGGAGTGTATCCAAGGAATTCTAATATCTAAAAAATCTGTTATGTGAATCTTCATTTCAATGTCGAGGACATCACATAATAGGACAAGGAATATATTTCATGGTGGATATATTCCATAAAAATTAGTTCAATAAATCACAATGGAGGTCTAGAAGTGGCGTGGCTTTCCTTGGGTGACAGTGTATGGTGGTTCGATGTTTGATTCTTAGAAGATGGTCAGGGGTCATGTGTGGTAAGGTATGGTGAGAATGATGGTGACAAAGGGAGACTTGAGTTTATGGGGGGGGGGTGATATAGTGACCTATTCAGTTTTAAGAGTCAATGATGATGGAAGTGGCCTTCATGAAGGGAGTTGTTATTATTAATTTGTAGCTGATTTCCTCCTCTTATATTCTTATTGTTGGTTATGGTGGTCTTTGGAAGTTTGGGAATGGTGGTTTGATGAGGATGTAAATGTATCTATGGGATTTGGATCTAGTTTCATCACAATTGGATGGTGGTATAGCTTCTTGAAGGTACTATTGGGTTGGTGGTCTCCAAAGAGGGATGGATTTGATGGAACCTATATTTCGGCCACATGTTCTCCTTATTAGTTGGATAGGAACACTAACTCAATTTTTCAATGTGATTTTGGTTTTCATTTTCATTGAATTTGGTTGACATGTACTGAGTTCCTCACAATCTTCATCGAGTGGGAGGATTGAAAGAGAGACTGGTGTATTGAAATTTGTCACTGGGTCTTCCATCACATTTCAGTGTTGGAGGGGCGATCTCCTTCTTTGTGTTTCTAGCACGACACAACTTCTCTTCAGGGGGGCAACACGTTTTCATTGGCTGATTTCACTACTGAATTATCTATTGGGGTGGGACTTTTTTTACTTTATTATCTTGATGTTTTATTCGTATTGGAAACATGTGACCACTCTTTCCTTCCAGCATAGTTCCATTGTAATTTTTAACATTTTGTTTGTAATGGGTTCCCTCATTCCCCATTTGTCAAAAGAGACTCAATTATTTTTCTATATAATTAATGGGGATTTACTGTAAACACATTTAAAAATAAAAATAATAAAAATATTCATTTATCAATATGATAAATTACATTACATAGGGTCAAGTGAAACACATCTGAATAGTGTCTAAAAAAATTACATTATTGGTAGGTAAATTCATAGAAAAGAACACAACCTAAAATGGGTGGTCTACATTTAGTTAAAAACCTTTGATGATGTCCAAATTCCTAAATTGATCTTGAATAGCATGTAGACAATTTATATTAAAGTAGCTCACTTTTAAGGATAAATCCCTAATGAAACCGACATGTTTACATTGGAAGGAAATTATAAAGAGTCAATACATTGAGGGAGAAGTTATATACCATCTAAATTATTTCTGTAGTAGAGGCCTCATCCCGTATCAGCCCTTATTATGTTATAGATCAGAAAAATAGAAGAATTTATGAACACCGTAAAAATAGGGAATATGATCTCACACTAAAATAACATCACCAATTGATAGAAGAACATCACAAAGAGCCTAAAGAATATAGATATTACTGTTAAGAATCCATCATGATAGAAAAATAATGATTCGAAGGTCAGATGGAGAAGTTATGCAATAATAAAGATTAAGGTATGAGAGGAGTACATTAAAGGAGAGGAGGAAGAGGTTTTGTCCAAGGGATATGAATGAAAGAGGAGGGGTGATTCATAAAGAGAGAGTGTGAAAACTGTATGATCACACAAAAATTAGAGGGGTCTCATAGTTTTGCAATACAATTGGCTAAACCATGAACCCAAATCTGCCCCAAGATACCCCTAACACGGGCTGACCACATGGTTTGGATAACCATTTTTAGTTTATGAAAAACACATATGCAATCTGACCTATGAAAGTCTCATGATTGTGTGGTCTGAGATTCATCGTTAGAACAAACCATTAATCCCTAAATAGAGCACATGGCCACCATGCATGATTTAACCAAACCAAGTTGCCTGTGAGGTCTGATTTCAACTAATACTACAAGATAACTATTTCCTCTAATATTCGGGGCTCCGGGCTCAAGAAAATCCACAGACAACATTTTTTCAACTGTATCCTTAGAAGAAATATATATATGGATAAAACCTAGGTATTAAAAAAAAAGAAAAGGGTTTTTATCTTGATGAAAAATTAGGTTCTTACAACATTCCCACTTAAAGAAACTCCCCCACCCCATGTTTTCCTTCCATGGGTGGTAGAACTAAGTTTGAGAGTAACTATGACCCTTGAGCATATACATAAATCTCTCTTTCCCAATTATCATGTTGTACATGGTTGTGCTACCATAGAACCCATGCTAAATGGACATACCTATCTCTAAGATCCTTTATTCTCTAATTAATGAATAAAATGGGATACTGCTAAAAATAAGAATTAGAATCCAATTTAACATCCTCATGATCAAAATTAGGAGATGGGTTGGTATGGTAACATCAAAGCTATGAAACATGGAAAATAACGTGAATCAAACAATACCTCTTATCAGCACATGTGTACCCAAATGATTCTAAAACCCTATACAAAACAATGATGTGAAATGATAATCCATATGTGAAATTATAATATGAGGGAACCTGTAATACCATAATATTTTTTGAAATATTTTCTTTGATTTAATTTAATGTTTTCATTATTTAACATTTCATGAACCACTGAATATAATTTTTTATATATAGAAGCACTATGTGTTTATTAAGTTATATACAACATAAATTTATTATTTAACTAGAAAAAACTCATAGATTATATTTTTATATATGTAAAACTATTTTTTCTTGTATTTCACATAATAATGAGTCCCTTTGTTAGGTTTCAGTACACGTAAGACTGAGTTTTTACTAAACTGCAATGTACTATTAATATGACTATTAAAATATTATTTTAGCTACAACCTAGGCATTGAAATGGAAATTATTAATAAGATTATTTAAATTGTGAAAATATTATATATAAATGTATATAAAATTAATCTTTTGGTTATCAATTACTATATGGTAATTTATGAACTATTTGAAAATAAATAAATTACTTTTCGATGAAAACTATTTTTCTATGTACATAACCTAATTTTATCTCAAAAATTTAAAGAAACCAATTTTTATTAATTATTTAAATAACATTTTTATATTATATATTAAATAAATATATTTTATTCTCATCCAATATATTTTATAGATATTATATAAGAATAAACACAATTTTATTTATTTTTATAAAAGTGAATTGTACAACCATTTAATGTAAATACAATTTTATAAATGAATTTTGACACCAATAAAATTTTTCATTTTCAATATAAAATGAATTTTTGGAATTATAATAAAAAAATTTACTTTGGGTGATTTTTTGGTATTTTTCTATGAAGTTTCTTTTTTGATGAATGGTGATAAACACTAAATTTTAATTCAAAATGCATTTTAATCTAAACCGTTTATATAGATAAATTATGTTTTAATTTTTTTTAATGTATAATTAGATCAATTATACATCACTTATTTCAATATAGGTAATTGGAACAAATTTATCAATAAAATTGGGTATAAAAAGATTTCATATTTTTTGGACCTTTTCGATTTAAAATCCCATATTGTCATCTCATTTTATGGATTAATTGTAAATTAATTTTATCCTCTTATGTTATTGAAATTTAGAAAAATGGATTCCATATTATGAATCATAATAATTTATAATTTCTAAAAATTATACTTTATTTTAGGTAAAAAATATTAGTAGAAGCGATTAAAATTAATTATAGTGATTAATAGGAAAATTAGCTTAACAATGGACTATGCCCTAAACATAAGGAAAAAACTAGGAACTTATAAAAAATCAATTTGATGTTAATATTTAGACCATATAATCACTATTATTTAATTTTTTCTATTATTGGGGCCTCTGGATATGGGGGGAACATGGATGGAATTCCTCTTTTAAAAATTTAAAAGCATGCTGCTCCTCCTCTACAATACAAAGGCACTCACCCCTGCCACTTATTCACAACTCTGAGGATCCTTAACAATACCAAAATCCACTCATATAATCTCACACCATCCATAACATAATTCTATAATACTCCATTTTAGCATAAATCCAACCATGGAAGCCTTTTGGTGCAAACCAAGAGGAGTTACCCACCGAAGAGGTAACATCCTTCCTCAAGCTTCGTTGTTTTATTTTGATTTTCCAAACCCTCAACCCTTCTTATTATGTGATTATATATTAAAATTATTATCCTAAATATACTGATATTTTTTTATTCTATGTTTTTTACTTACACTAATAAACACTTCCATACAGTAGGTAATAATTTTTTTTTCATTTCTGTGAAAAACCACCGCCTCATGAAACGATGTTGTTCATTTTTTCCAATACCACCTATCATGAGTGGGAATTATGTTGAAAAAAATATTTTTATAGAAATAATTAATATTTTTTATGTTTTTATAATAATTTAATTATTATATAAAACATACCTTCAATATTTACTTTTTATGTAAATACGATAACTTCATTTGTGGATGTGTGGACTATCGCCTCCTCAAATCGATGTGATTCATTTGGAATTTTCATGGAATGTATTAAATATGGGTATAGTGAAATTATATGATATATATAAAATTATAATTCTACTAAAATTATAACACACACATAGACAGAGATATATATGTTCCATTTAGTTTTGTTCTTTCAAGACGATAACAAGACGGAAACAATGTCCATGCGTACGTAAGGCCTACCTTCACCCTGAACGACGCATTTCATTTTATATTTCTATATTTTATAAATTGTTAAAATGATTTTAATAATGAATATATATTATATTTAAATATATTATTTCATTTTATAAATAAGAAAATAATTATTCATGTCATAGGATCTAGAATAACAAGTCAAAACAAATATGGAAAACAAAGCAGATATTACTTGAAAAGTAACATTAAAAGAGAGTTGTCAATAAATGGGTAATATAAAGTCAAAAAAATCATACATAGTATTATATATAAAAATATGTTTACTTTTTAGATGTATAATAATCTTATATTTTTTATACATGGGGCTGGAATGTGTATAAAGAATGTAAAGGCTTAAGGTATGGGTTTTCCTGTCTCACATTTATTTTCAATGAGACACAAGACATGTTCACCTTTAATTTTATAAATGTGGCGTGTATACTACCCATTTATGTATTCTTTTATTCTTGTAATTAATGTTACTTATATTTACATATCCATTTGATGATACTTCTTTAATTGGGTTTATGTTTCCAAAGATACCAAATTGGTAAAGTAATTTTGCCTCAATTTTCCTTTTTTGAGACACATGCCAGGTCATGCACCTATATTACACTGCAATGTGTATAAAAAACCCTTAGAAATGTTATCTAAGGAATATTTTTAATTCTATGATAATTTATGATTTTTTAATGTCAATTTCTTACATGGGGAGTATGATGGAAAGTTACTAAGTTGTAAGAGTTTATTGAAATAATTTCATTGTTTATCGAGATTATTAATGATTATGCTTAAATTTACGAATCCTTATTCTACATCTTTACAGAACACTGAATAATTTTCTTATACTTCATTTAGACATTATATCATTAATTATTATAACCATTTTTCACTAATTGGTACTTAATATAATTAAGAATGTTTTTTTAAGAAAATATGACTTTATCTGCCTCTTCGATTGGAAATCTGTGTTATTTCAAAACCATGTTTTCTAAAATTACATTACAAAATGTTTTGGTACTATCATATGATATGAAAATTTCATTTTTATTAATGTTTTATCTTTTAAGTAAAAGTTTTTTTTAATGTAATAATCTTTTTATTTTCCAATTTAGTAACTTTTCTAAAATTTACAATGCAAACCGAATGTTTGGCATGTAAGGATTTATCCACCATAATGACCATACATACTTTGAAGATTACATTGAATGTTTAACTGATTAATTTTTAATAAAAAAAATATCATAATATTATGGACACTCATTAGTTCTAAAAGTAATTTTGAATTAAAAAGTTCTTAAAAAATGTTTTATATTTTAAAAAAGTGTTCTTAATGATTATAAAATATCCATTTATATGTTTTCAAAAGATTGTTTTCAAAGAGAAGAATTTTAATGATTTAAAGCTTCATTTATTGGTTTCAATATTATTTTCAAATAAAAATATTTAAAAATGTTTTCATGTTAATTTTATATGTTTTCAAGGAAAAATGCTTTCAGAATTTTTCTTACTTATTTTTTTTTCAAGGAAATGGGTTTTAATTTTTTTAATATTATTTTATATAATTTCATCAAAAAAGGGTTTCAAAATGTTTTCAAGATTATTTTATATATTATCATGTAATATGCTTTTCAAAAAAATTTCAAGCTTTATTAATATGTTTTCAAGAAAAATGTTTTTATATATTCCTTTATAAGTTATGAAGATTATTTTAAAATAAAATATTCATCAAAAGGTTTTATGTTTGAAAAATAATTTTTGGAATAAAGAAGGTTATTTTACTCATGGAATGTTTTTAAAAGATATTTAAAAATAATTTTCTCTCTTATATGTAATTCATTGGTGTTACTCATGACATTACGGGGGAATTATCCAATAGTTCCCTTCCTAGTATTTATTTGATTGGTTTATGATTTGATGGAATAATTTTTACAAAACCCATTTATTTTTAATGGGATATATTCTTATGAATCCCTTTTATTTTTAGGTGGTATGCTTTGATGAAATTATTATGAAACCTATCTCTTTTCCACAAGTTTTGATATTATGAAATGACCTGGATACCCATTTCGTTTCATGGGTTATGATATTAATGTTTAGGATCTATGGGAAGACATATATATGATTTAATTATGAGATGTTTGGGACATATATCTCCCTCTATTTAATTGTCTAATTATTTATATCCCATGATATATATAGGATGAAATGAGGAGTGAACTCAGTTCTGTAAAGGTCTTTTTCCGCTAAGATGGTATTGTGAGTGAACCATGACTACAAGGATGATAATGGGAGTAAACCATGACTACCAAGATGGTATGGGGAGTGAACCCATACTACAAAGATGTATTTTTATGTGACGCCTTGACTACTATGGAAATAATTTTATATGACTATGTGTCTACCAAATATTCTATTTCTTATTCCTATGATATTTTTATGGCTTATAGTCTTGATTCCCTGAGGATTCATATCTTATGAACTACCTATATTTTTCCATTACTCTTGTATATGATATTTGATATGTAGTGTATGATCATAAAATGTTATTCTCATACCCTTATTCTAATTTTTTGATTATGTTTCTCTTTTGTTCACCCTTAATTAGCATCTAATATCACCCCTTTCTTATGATTCCATTACCCATGTCATAAAAAATTATTTCAAGTAAAAGTACTAAAGAGAAATATTTTTTTGGGAAACATTGAAGATATTTCACTAATTTAGACGATTTTATTCTACATTTCCAAAGACACTCAACTGTTATGGTGATCAAGAACGTATTTTTGTAATGTGTTAAATATTCATATAAAATGATATAATATCCACGTATGTTAGGCCTGGATCTCTACCATTAGTATCATAGGAAGATATTATTCAACCTAAGGAAAATTGGATTAGAAAATCATAGTAAGACCCTTAGAGATTTTTCTATGGATATTTATAGTTATGTCTTTAAGGATAGGCCTTAGGTTTCACTGAATGGTGTCATAATTCTAACATCTTAGAATTTGGTTTTCATGATTATTCGGGTTTCTTCTACGATAAGTGATGATCGAACTATTATTTATAGCTTTAGTTAATGGATGGAAATTAAATAAATTGGGTTAAAAATGAACGTGATGTAAAATTTTCTAATTAGTAGTAAAATGGGTTGTAACTGGAGTGAAGGATGTCGTGATCATGCCTAATCAGTTCTCACAGAACATGATTAACAATGTCAACCATAACAAACTCTCAGACTCACTGTAGAAGAGAAATAAGGATTTCACTAAGATTCTAGGTCATAGATACATAAAAGGAATTAAGATTCAATTTTATTAATGTCTAAAAAGTTGAAGGAATCCCAGATGTGAATTTCATAGAGGTACAAGAAGATGTTTTGACTATATAACCAAATAACACAACGAAAGTAGCTGCTAAAGAAATTTAAGTAGTTCGAGTAATGAAATGGTTGGGAATATTGGACCGCCTAATACATTATAAAATGTTAAACACATTATATGTTGAATGAATGGTCATTATATATATTGATGACCCAAGTGGAAATCCCCCGAAGGGAATCAACAAGGTGGTACATGTAATGGGTATATTGCAGATGATGATGAGTCTAAATTCAAAATATGAAAGAAAAGAGTTATTAGGTAATATGGTGTAGAGGCCTTGTTAATAGATTAAGTATGAAGTTGAATAATTGATGTTATTTTGTATTTGGATTAAAGAAATATGTTATATGAGTAGTGAAATATATTAGGATTTTCAGTTCATATTTTTTCACTATGGATTTAGAAGAATACGTTGAATGGTTCTGATGGAGTAGAAAAGTCATATAATGGAAGGGCTATTTCCATTAGAAACACATGATTAAGGGAAATATAACACTTAATATGTTATTTATGTCATGATAATGATGTCTGGATAAAGATAAGTTGGATATTAATTTGAAAATTGGATGGTAATGATTACCTTGAATCAAATTAAGAATTTTTTGAGTAGTGGTTTATGCCATCTTTGATGAATTTTACAACATTTTTATATTTAAGGAATATTTAAAATAAAATTTTGAATAAGGAAATATGAATGTTTTATATAAATATTCATTGTAATTTAGGACACTTCCATGTGTTAGGAGAATTCATGATAAAGGTGTTCAAATGCTTGGTATGCATCAACTAAGAGTTACATTATGATATACAAGGGATCAATGCTAAGATAATTTTTAAAAATTTACTGTCCTTATTTATAATGTTTAGGACATCCATATTTGAAAAGGGTTATAAGGATAATGGAATGGTTTTTGTTAAAATTCAGAAGAATTTTTAGATATTAAATTATTATCAAACAATATAAGGATTTATAAATATTTGACAACTTGTGAATTCTTTTTTTTTGTTTTTTTTTGAAGAAAGAAGGAATATATTAATTGAGAATATTAGCAGTCATACAAAAGAAGAGCCAAGAAGGGAAATTGTCCAGGCATAGTTGGTTGACATCGAAGGGACCTGCGGCCGCTAGCTGAAGGGCCACATTGTTTAATTCCCTTTTGGTAAAGGATAAGGTGCAGCAAGAGAAGCCTTGGTGCAGTGAGTGGATTCTTATAATGATAAAGCCAAAGGCCTGGAGTCTGGCATCACCGTGGTTAACAGCAATGATGACCGAAAGGAAGTCAGACTCAATGATTATATCAGCTCATCCATGTTCCACAGCGAGCATCATCCCTACCAGAATGGAATAGGCCTCAGCAACTACAGGTTCCCACAATGCAAGATGTGGTTCATATTTTGCTGCAATGATCTGCCCCAGATGATTTCGAGCCAGGAGGTCGAGAGCAATAGGCCCATCCTTCGAGAGAGAAGCCTCCACGTTAATCATAAGACTCCCTTCCCTTGGGGGGGGGGGTCCAGTGAGGGGGACATGAGGGGGAAACGCATGGCAAAAGGTGTCCTTTTCGTCCTTCCAACCCTCAATCCATGAAGTGGCTCGTTCAATCTAGAACTCTGGAGGCTGATGAACATGGGGGAAAACTGAATCTTTATGCCGAACCCAAATGATCTAGGCCAGGGTGAATTGGGAGCTTGCATCAGACGATGAAAGTGAGGAACACCAGTGCATAACAAGATCGTGGAGGTCAGAGGTACTGTCCAACGAAGCGTCCGAAGCTGAGCCCCATTTATTCTAAATTTCCTAGGCTCCCGGGCAGTGAATGATGGCGTGCCAAGGGGTTTAGGGAATATTTGGGAAAAAGGGAAAGATTCAGCATTGACCATATGTCAGAAAACAAGGAGTATCATTGTAGGGAGGGTACCCATGCCCACCTACAACCAAAATTGGAAAATTGTTGGGGGGACGTTAAGCTTCCAAAGCACTTTCTATGGTCCCTCATCACGGTCACGAGAGTGAATGCCAAGAGCCAGTCTATACCTAGATCTCACCGTGAACTCGCCTGAAGAATCATTGGTCCAAAAAATATGGTCAGGGCCAGCATCAGGGAACCAGGGGATGGTTAGATTAATTATTTTGTCTCTTTCATTAAACCATTCCATGATTTTTTCGACACACCATCCCAAGACCTGGTCTGAAAATAGGCAGTTGACAGTGGGGTCTTCAAGACCTGGTTGAATGGGGGATGTGGCCCGCACACCATCCTTATCGAAAAGCCAGGGATCATTCCAGATGTTGATAGATGATCCATTTCCAATCCTACAGCCCAGTCCTTTCTCCAAGAGATTTCGGCCCCCCCAAATACTTCTCTAGAGGAAGCTAGGGCGGGGGCCAAGAAAGGAGCCACGGAAGTTCGTGTTGGGAAAGTATTTGGCACAGAGTACCCGCGCACATAAAGATGAAGGACGGTTAAGAAGGATTTATCCTTACTTGGCCAACAGTGAATCATTGAATAGAAGAAGATTCCAGAATCCCATCCCTCCCTCCAACTTGGGTTTGTAGAGTTTCTCCCAGGCCAACTAGTGGGGTTGATTCCTGTCATCATTTTCCCCCCACCAGATGTTGGCAGTATGTGAATGGATCAGGTTTACGATGGTCATAGGGAGCTTAAACATCAACATGATGTTTCTGGGGATAGAATGAATGAAAGCTTTAATGGGGGTTCCTTTTCCATCTTTAGAGATTATTTTTGGGGTCCAGCCTTGAATTTTTTTCTCAATCCTGTCCACCAGAGCTGCAATGATTTCTTTTTTGGACCGGCCAATCACCATAGGGAGTCCGAGATACTTCTGGTGTTTATCAACCTAATGGATGCCTACAGATACAAAAATATCATCTCTCTTGGTAGAAGTCACCCCTATGCTGAATGAGATTTACGATTTTCCGTGGTTTACAGACTATACAAATGCCCACTCATATTGCTAGATCGCTTTGCTGATCACCTGGAATTCATTAACCGTGGATCTAGAGAAAAGGAGGCAGTCGTTAGCAAAGAAGAGATGTGACACTTGTGGGCTCTCACAACAGACCATTGCACAATGAATAGACTTACAGGATACAACCCTAGAAACGAGGTTAGAGAAATCATCAGCCACCAAAATGAAGAGAAATGGGGAGAGAGGGTCTCCTTGGCACGGGCCAAGGGTTGGGGTAAATCCTTTGGTGAGCTCCCCATTGACCTTG
Source organism: Viscum album (assembly GCA_963277665.1). Taxonomy (NCBI): domain Eukaryota; kingdom Viridiplantae; phylum Streptophyta; class Magnoliopsida; order Santalales; family Viscaceae; genus Viscum; species Viscum album. Next base: position 175,095,565 of record OY728148.1, read on the forward strand.
ATTCTGAAAAAGATGGTCGAGATGCAGTGCATGAAAATTTCTGTCCATTTAGTGCAGAATCCCATTCTCAGCATCACAGCTCTAAGGAACTGCCATTCCACTTTATCATAGGCTTTGGTCAAATCCAATTTCCAGGCCATGGTTCCTCTTTTCACAGTGGAGCATCTTTTCATAGAGTGGAAAACTTCATGGGACACAAATTCATTATCATTAATTAGTTGCTTGGCCATGAAGGTGCTCTTGTTTTTGGTGATAATATCAGGAAGCCCATGACGCAACCGATTGACAAGGATTTTTGAGAATATCTTATAAGAAACATTGCAGATTCTAATAGGTCTAAAATCAGGGATCGCCTGAGGTTTCTTGATTTTGGGTATGAGGACGAGTACCATTTCATTAATGGAGAAAATGCTTTTATTCCCCACCAAGATGTTTGTTATCATTTTGCAGATGTCAGGGCCGATGATGTGCCAGTATTGTTTTAAAAAGGGAGTGAAAAGCATCTGGTCCCAGGGCATTAGTTGGGTGGATATGCTTCAATGTAAGGTGTATCTCATCATTCTTCACATCTTTTGTAAGCTTCTGGTTAGACTCCTCAGTGGTCACAGGATTGATGCATTCTTCCACATCAGCAGACATGAAAGGAGTCCCCATGGAGAAGAGGATCTAGAAATAGCCTACCAATGCTTCGTGAATTCCACAGGTGTTAGAAATTTTGCTTCCACCAGGCTCTGAAAGGATCCTGATAGAGTTTTTTTTGGCGCCTAGTAGACGCTTTTAGGTGGAAATACCTTGTATTAGCATCACCCTTTTTAATATGGAGTCACACGCTCACATAGACCAAAATATTTCCTTAACACGAAGGGCCCCGTCCAACTCTATTTGAGTTTCTCCAATCCTGGAAATGTTTCCATTGGATGAGGGTTTCCTGACTAATTTGAGCAACTTCTTTTCGAGGATGTCAAAATGCTTATCAGGTTGGTGAAATTTGTTGTTTATCCAAGATGTCAGGCCGGAAGCAACCTGTTGGAGATTGATGCCAACATCTTCTTGGGAACTCTTCCAGCTTGATCGGACCACCTATTTTCATTCCTGGTCATTTGGCCAGAAGCTCTCAAATCTGACGGGGCTGTTGAGTTGTCGATTTTTTTCACCTTGCAAACATTCAATTAGAATTGGGAAGTGATCCGAACATTTAAGGGCCATGTGGCCAACATGAAACAAATTGAACAGATTGATCCAATCCGTAGAACACATAAATCTATCAAGACTCTCAGCAATGCGAGTAACTTCAGTCTTGTCGTGGAACCAAGTAAAAGGATTACCTGTGAACCCCGGATCAGCCAGGTTCGCCTTATTGACCGCATCTTTAAAGTTAGACATCGAAGCTGGGAGACGAAAACTACCGCCTATTTTTTCCTTATGGAACATGATCTCATTGAGATCACCTCCGAAAATAATAGGTCTAGGTAAGTCATTTTGCAGTTTGCAAAGAAGGTCCCATGACTTCCCCTTATCAGAATGGGATGGCTAGCCATAGAATCCCACAAAGGACCAGGGTGGGTGCAAGTCGGTTTGAATAGTCACAGCCACATGGTGCATGGAGAAAGAAAAAATTTTAACGTCAAAGTTTTCCATCCATAGGAGACAGAGGCCCCCAGTATGGCCTTGTCTAGGCCTCGAAAAACAGACTTGGAAGCTAAAATTCTGAGCAATACCATTGATTTCCTTGTTTTCCAGTATGGTTTCAGATAGGAAAACCATATTGGTGCGACTTTGAGTGTAATTATGTTGAAGCATTAGAATTGTTCTTGGGTTTTCAAGCCCATGAAATTTCCAACATAACACAATAATTGCTCTAGGTGGGGCTGGGTCTCGCCCGCCACTGCCTTTGGTTCCTTTGGACTTGTTTCTCCACGTGTTGTTTTCAATCATTTGGTTGGATTTCTCTCTGATTGGCTTGTTTCAGTTTGTCTTTTCCTGACCACGAGTTTAGGGTCTGCCGTGTGACCATCACTGTCTCCTTGTTGCACTCTTATCCACGTTCGATGGGTAATTGGGCCTCGTATTGGAATATTTTTTGTTATTATAAAGATAAATGCAATGAAATATCATTATTTTTGTGGATCTCATCATATGTTAATGCTTCTAGAATAAAAAATCAACCATAATTTCATGGAATAAGAGATGTAGTGGAAGTTAATCAAGGAACAATAATGGGTAAGGATGTCTTGAAATCATGTTTTTATATATTTTTATGAAAATGATTCAACTTTAGGTAAAAGGGTATTGAAATAAAATTTTGACAACTTATAATCATTTTTTATGATATACGTTACCTTTTTAATCCTCTTTAGGTTATGGATTTATGATTGTTATCTTTCTGCTAACCATATTTTCTATCACTCACCATTAAAACATGATATTTATATTTCTCCTCCATTTCCATGTTTTCACTTTCCACCTATCTTCCCCTATGTGTAACCCTAGTTATGATTTTATTTTGGAAAGCAATATATTTTGAATATTCCCTTCTTAAAGGAAGAATTAATATTCATTTTTACAATATTGGTTTCTATGAAAGGAAATTTATATTACTAAACATTTAATAAATTTTAAGAATTTAGATGTATAAATTCAATTTAAGGGTGGAAGAATATAACAAACTAAAATTTCGTGATATAATTTTCTTGAGTTAATTTAATCATTTTAATAATTTTCATTTTACGTAACACTGAATATTAATTTTTATATAAAATCACTAAGTTTGTTCTATGTTATACGCAACAATAAGTTTGTCATTAACTGCATAGAAAACTCAGATTAGCATGAAGAACATGTAAAACTATTTTTGGATTATATTACACACAATACTATGTCCATTTGATAGCTTACATTAAATGGATGACCATGTTTTTACTAAACAACAATATAATATTAATATGATTATTATAATATTACTCCTGCTAACACCTAGCCATTGAAATTGACATTACGAATAATATTAATTAAATTATGAAATTTTTTGTTTAATAATAAATATAAAATTAATGCTTTGGTTATCAATTAGTATTAGTGAATTAAAGAACTATTTGAAAAAAAGAAATTTTTTTTCTAAGAAAACTATTTTCATATGTACAAAAATAATTTTATCTCAATAAATTAAAAAAACTAACTTTTATTAATGTTTTATATTAATTTTTAATATTATATATTCATTAAATATTTTTGATACACGTCTAGTATATTTGATAAATATAAGATACGAGTAAATTCAAATTATGTATTTTTCTATATGGGAATTTTTACACTTTTTAAGGGGAAACCTAATTTAAATATGAAATTTGAATATTTTAGTATATTTATTTTAAAAAATAAACTCCATTTTTAAGAAAAGAATACCAAAATTTACTTTGGGTGAATATTTGGTATTTTTTTGAGAAGTTTCATTTTTTAATGAATAGTGAAAAACACATATTTTTAATTCCAAAATTATTTTTCATCTAATTTATTTATATAGTAAAATTATATATTAATTTTGTCTAAATGTATAATTATATTAATTATATATAAATTAATAGAATTTAGTTTCGTTGAATAAATTTTACAATAAAATTTTATACAAAAATATTTCATTATTTTTGACCATTTCCCTTTAAAAATCCATATTGTTGTCCTATCTGTGTGATTAATATTAAAATAATTTCTACCCTTATGTAATTTTAAATTGAAAAAATGGATTCCATATTTTTTATAACCATAATTTACAATTGATAATAATTTAAACTACCTTTTTGATAAAAAATAATTGTGAAAATGATTAAAATTAATTATAGTAATTAAGAAAAAAAATAGCTTAACAAAGGACTAAACCCTAAACATATGGTAAAAAATGACCTATAAACTTTTCTTAAAGTCATTTTATTTTCATATATAGACCATATGCCCCCATTTATCAAATCTGGATCACTATTTGATCCATTTGACAAGGGAGAGAACATGGGTGTAATTCCCTTTTCAATAATTTACAATAATGCCACTACTCCTCCACTATAAAAAGGCACTCACACATCCCACTTATTATCACCACTAAATCCCTTTGGTTCACCCAAAATAAGCTAAAATAAGCTCCCAAAATCCATCCCTTAATCTGATAATCCTTTATTTAGGAATAATTATAACAACACTTCTCTTTATTAAACATTAATACATGATTTAATTTCAAACAATTACAATTAATACAACCCAAAAGATTGAGAAGTCATGTTTATTTTGGAATTAGGTACATTTAATTTCATTTGACAACATGAATTAAAACATCTTTATTGATTACTTTATTAATATGTTGGATCTTGAAATTACATCAGATAACTAGGGAAATAAAAAAGAAAGGGGTGAGTAATAAAGAACAATAAGAGAATAAACAAGGAAGAAAATGAAGATAATATTACATGTTAGACAAGGTATAGATAGGATTCATAAATTAATATGAATAATATGGAATGATATCGATTGAATAATAATTCATGATATGGTATGTTAATCATAAAATGGGAAACGTGGCAATAACGTACAACAATGCATTATAGGTCAAGGATAAACCTCCTAGACATCATGGTAGACATATTCCAAACAATAAACAAGGTACACACATTTACCAACATTACGTCCTGATAATATATATTTCCCAATTCAATTGAGTACTATATTATTCTGGGTGCACTCATTTGATTCATTTCACTCTCATGTTTATGTGTGCCACATAGATCATAAAACATGGATTCATTCATCATCATAATTTATTCCAAGATCAAGGAGTGTGGGATAAATACATTGAATTCCCCCCTAAAAATATATATGTGCATAAAATTTAACTCCCTTAATAGTAAATGGGTATGGAATTCACTACACAATTGGTTTTGTAAGGAAAATAGCGGTGAAAATTTTACAACATAACGATATCACATAAAAGTTCGTAGAATGAGTTTATGAAATATAAATTGGACTATAATTATATTTAAATTAATCGGACGGTAATAGGGACATGTAATTACATGTGAAAACATTTATAATTAAAAAAATATGGCATATAATAATAAAGAATCTTGAAGAGAAAGGGAGAGAAATGGATGCTTATAAAATTTTGGCATGGTAAAAGGTGTACATGAAGGGGATTAATGAGGTATTAAGGGGTATCCAACAATTTATACATAATAAGTTATGTATGAGGGTTGTTATGAAACATACCCCATCATTATGAAATTAAATATAAAATGGCATAACATAGAAGTGATTTTTGAATTAATGTGAGAAAGATAGGATCCCATAACTTAAGAGTATATCACCAAAATATTGAAAGGGGATTCTCGAGAGATTGGGGGAACCTTAAGAGGATTATAGATAGAATAGGTGAGTTTATGTTCTGGGCCTCTATAATTTTATTTAGGATAAGTAAGAGCATGGGGGTGTTTATATAGAAAATGAGAGGGATTTCATTAATAATTATTTTTTGGACTGTACAAAATATAAAATTTCATACCACAAAACATACTGTGTTTTTCCCATGGGTTTTGAAAAATTCTGGAATGTTTTCAATAATTTATTAATAAAAATCCTAAAATCTAAAAATATTTTTTTCTCATGTGTTGACGAGTCTCAATTTTAATTAAATGAAATTAAAACACTAAAATATATTAAATGTTTTGGAGGATTCATAAATGATTTATAAAATTAATCAAATAAATACAAAATAATATTATTTTAAATTTAAAACATATATTTGTATGAGGATACACATTATTGTATTTATTAAATCATTTTTGAGTCATTATGATGTCATAAAACACACAGTATATATAAATGGTATTTCATTTTTACCTAAAATATGACCGTCTCAAAAAATTATGAAAAATTCACTATTGAAGAACTTCAACATTATAATTCAAAAAATAATATTTATTTTATATTAATAATTTTATAAATATGTGAATTTAAAATTTTAAAATAAGATTCATCTTTTATTGAAAAATGTTGGGTTATTTTACAATAATAGTTTTTTGAACCCTTATAAAAATTACATTTCACATCATAAAAATTATACATCCATATATAATTAATTTTTTTATTAATTAAAACATTTAACTAAAAAATATTTAGTTCAAAAATCCATTAATTAATCAAAATACATCCATTATTTTGAATATTATCCAAAAATACAATTTGTGTTTAATTGAATCAACATAAAATCATTTATAATGTAAAAATAAAAATGAAAATAAATTAATTATTATATAAAATATACATATTCATATTATTATGGTGTTGATACATATATCTTTATTGCATCGGCATACGTCCATAGTGTAAGGTGTGCGATGGTGAGACTTTTATGGGGTCGTTCTATAAACTTGGTTTGTGTCGTGATCTCAATGATCTTGAATTTATCTCATAAATGGTTTTGATCATGCTTATGTGTTTGGATGTAAGCTTGGGATTGGTCAAGGAAACATCCCATAGAGCCTATCCCCCTTGGAAAATCTGATAAATGGTCTTCATTGGGCATGATTGTACTGGTTAAGGCCATCACCTCCTTTCTCCGAGTCAATTGGATTTGTTAAAATCCCTATATTTATAAAAATCATGTGATCATTTTTCAATTCCTATATTAATAATGGTAACATTATTAATGGGCATTAAAATCTAATCATATAACTAAGTAAGTTGATGTGTATAATATAACCATATTACATAATAAGTTATTTAATTAAGTCACAAAGGTAAACTTCATTTATAATAGTTCGGTTCGTTACAATCTTCCCCCCTTAAGAAATTTCTCCTTCGAAATTTTCATTTTCCAAATTAAAATAGACAAGGGTAACTCAATTTTATCACCTCATTTTCCGCACATTTATTATTAAAACTTTTGGTTTCTCCACAACACTTTTACCACGTGATATTTCTTATTCCAAAGAACTTTGTCTCTATGATCTAATATCTTCACTGAATGATCCTCATAGGAAAGATCATTCTCCAAAAACACCACCTCTAGATTGATTAAATGTGAGGGGTTATGTATTTACATCTGCAAGAGTGATACATGGAATACATTATGAACTTGAGATATGTTAGGTGCGAGTAAAAGTCTATAGGCCACTACTTCGATGCGATTAATGATCTCAAAGGGACAGATGTATCTTGGACTATGATGTCCCTTATTCCCAGATATCATAAATTTATTCCATGGAGATGTGGAGGAATACCATGTCTCTAACATCAAACTCTAGGTCTCTTCTACGATTGTCATCATGGCTCTTTTGTCAACTTTGAGCAACCCTGATGTGCTACTGAATTGTCATAACATATTCCACCATTTTAGGACCTAGCGGTTTTCATTCCTCAAATTCATCCCAGCATAGAGGTGTCCTTCACCTCTTCCCGTATAGGGATTTATAGGGATCTATTTGTATGATTTAATGGGAAAAAATATTGGAGGAGAACTGAACCAATGGTAGATGTTGATCCTATCCTCCTTTGATGTCAATTGAGCATGGTCTAAACATGTCCTTAGGTTTCTAGATGATTTTCATTGTTTGGACATCAGTTTGAGGGTGATAAGCTGTGATGAAGTTCAAATAAGTGCTTATATTTTGCGAAAGGATTTTCTAGAACATGGTCGTGAATCTGGGATCTTAATTAGATACAATGGATAGTTGTACTCCATGCATCCTGACCACTTCCCGGTTATATATCTGTGCAAATAGATCTAGTGAGAAATATTATTGTATAATAATGAAGTGTGTAGTAATTGTGACATAATCCAACACAACCCATATAGAAATAATATCTCTTAATATATTTGGAATACCAGTGAAAAATACCAAGGTGACGTTTTCCCATTTTCATGTAGGTATGGGTAATGGTTGCATCATCCAATTGGATTTTTTTATTTTCTGCTTTCATTTTTTGACATACAAGACATCCTGATGTATATTCTGCAATTTATTTCTTTATATTGTTCCACCAATAATATTTTCATAGGTATAGATATATATATGTTCTTCTAGGGTTGATGGATAAGGTTGAGCTATGTGCATCATCCAACAACTCATTCTTTAATATAGGATTTGATGGTTCATATATTATTTCCTCAAATATCACAACACCTTCAAAATTAACGTTGAAATCCAAGCATTTCCCTTTCCTAATAGATTTTACTTTCTTATGAATTCCCAAATAAACTCTTTTATTAACCTTTAACCACTCCAAAAGAGATGATTGAGCAATCATTTGTGAAAGGATTAATGATGTTCTTTCCTTTAGGATTCCCATGTCAATCCTTTCTAAATATAAGAAGATAATATCCTTTTCAATTCTCATTAGTGACAGAATTTCTAGATCTCTTATAGATAGAGCATCTATTTTCTTTCCTAGGATGATATTGATTTGATTAGTCATAATGTTTTATTAGTAATAACCATATTTATTGGTTCATAATAATCTATTTCAGGGTGAATATTTAATTGAGGCTTTTTTTATCCATATATACATTTCACACTTCTTTACAAAAAGATAATGTTACTAAATTTTAAAAGTGAATATCACTATAGTCAACTCTAGATCTTGTTTTGGGTAGTCTTGTTCATGAAAATTTAACTTCCTTGAAGCATGGGTAATTACTTTATCATTTTTCATCAATACACACCCTGAGCCCTTATTTAAAGAATCAGTGAATACCATGAATTTTTTTTCACTTGATGGTAGTGTAAGAATAGTTGTAATGATAAGCCTCATTTTCAACCCTTTGAAACTTTCTTCACAATCATTATTGTAATAATACTTTACTCTCTTCCAAGTTAGTTTGGTAAGAGGGTTTGACATTCCTGAGAACTGTTTCACAAATTGGTCATATTACCCAGCTAACCCCATGAATCCATGGATATCTGTCACAAATGCAAGCCTCATCCATCATTCAATTTCTTCTTTATTTATAACATCTATAGATAACCCATTTCATGTGATGATATGTCCCATGAAATATACTTCCTTCAACCATTACTGATATTTTTTCTACTTTTAATAATGATTCTCGTTTCTTATGGTTTTTATCAAAACAATCAAATTATCCTCTTTCCCCTCCTTAATTTTGGAGTATATTAGAATACCATCTATAAAGACTACCAAATATTTGTCACTATAATCTCTAAAGAATCTATTCATCAATTACATGAATATTAATGGAACATTAGTGAGTCAAAAAGGAATTACTATGATTTCATAGTTCCCATACATTGTATGAAAAGTAGTTTTGGGGATATCCACCATATTCATCGAAATTTGGTAATATCTCGACCATAGATCCACCTTGGAAAATTATTGAGCTCTACATATCTCATAAAGAAAGTCATCAATTTGAGGAAAGGGATAGTTATTCTTTATCATGATATTGTTGATCTCATGATAATCGATGAAAAGGTGAATTTACCCATCCATATTCTTGACAATGAGGACAAGTGCATCCCATGGTGAAGCACTTCGGCATATGAACCCTTAATCTCAATTACCCAGTAGTTATTTCTATAGATCCTAAATTTATACAATATCCATTCTATACGGAGTCTCAGACAATGGTTACAACCCATGTATAATCTCGATTGAAAATTCAACATGTTGGCTGGGAGGAAGATAATGAAATTCATTAAGAAACACATAAACATATTCCCTCACACTTGGAATGTCTTTAAGGGGGATTATTTCTTTATAATCAATAATTTTATCTAGTCATGCTTGATCATTGGTAAATAATATACAATCTTGAGATGATGGTGCAAAATAAGATTCATCCATCTCCTTGCATTTGTACAGAATCTAAGGATGATTCGCAACACAGAGAGTGATTTATTACTCATATAAATTTATGTTAGAATCTATATAATGAAAGAAAATTCATGCCTAGAATTGCATCAAAATAAAATAAATTGAATATGACAAGGTTCACCGGTATGTTAAACCCAATGACATTAATAAGGGAGCAGTTATATACCAGAGATGAAATAATATTCCCATTTTCCATATTCACTGACTTCTCTACTTCCATGATTTGTGGTGGTCTTTGAATAGTTATAATAAACTCTTGTGATATGAATGAAATATTAGAACTATAATCAAAAATTAAATTTGTTATTCATGAATGAATAACTGGCATTCATGTCACCATTTCATTTTCGGGATTCACATCAATGGTATTGATGTCAAATGATCACCCTTGCTTACTTAGAGGTTTTCAATTCTCTCCAAAAACCCTTACCTTAATGAATTGGTTAGAAAAATTTCACAGTTCCATACAGTTGTAGAAATGATCAATATTATGAGGGTTGACTAGATAATTCCTTTCTTGCATCACAGTAGTGGGTTTTTCCAACTGAGAATCACTAGTTATGTGCCTTTACATCCCACACCTAAATCATTTCTTCATCTACTTCAGGAACACTACTAAAATGTAAAGCTTTAGACACAGACCTATAGCCATGGTTTTATTCGTACGTGTCTATATCTTCATAATATCCATGGTTTAATTTAATAACAGTGGCTATATCGCATGTTTTCCTATTTGGTATCGGGGTCCCCCGATTCGCGACTCTCATACTCTTCTGACTTCTTCTCCTCCTGGCTTCTTCTCCTCCTGATGAGTTCTCCTCCCTGAACTCACCTGACAATGTGACCCTCCTCCCTGACCTCTCCTGACCGTGGTGCCCCACTCCCCTGATGAATTTTCCTCCCTGATGTTTTCTCCTCACCGAGGTGCCCTCCTCCCCTATGAATTCTCCTTCCCAACCTCTCCTCCCCGTCCTCTCCTCACTGTGGCACCCTCATCTCCGATGAACACTCTCACCACGACACCCTCCTCCCGACATCCTATCTCACATCGGAACCCTCCAACCTAGAGACCACTCTCATCGTGGCACCCTCCTCTCTGAAGAGCTGTAACCGCAACGCCCTCCTCCTGGCTTCCAATACACACATGTATTTTATACCATCTTTTTCATTAATGTCTGATTTGTAGGTTATATTGTGATATTAATTTCAAGTGATGTTTATATAGATCTCCCATCATCTTGTATTTATAGAAGGCATGGGTAGAGTGTGAGTAGAAATTGATGGTATATTAATGTAATGATGTTGAACATATAAGGGAACCATACATAGTGATGGTGATATAAGAATTATTGATAATAAAATATTTGTGTTTCATGTGTTCATATAGATGGATTCCAGTTCATAGAAATCATACAACGTAACCATACATAGTAATGTGAATACTGGGAATCAAATTTCAACCCTCATTATGACGTGTTCTATGCCAACAAGGATTTCAAAGGGATTATCCCTAATGAACTTAAGAGATAACCCCTATTACACTGAATTTATTTGAATGGATTTAGTATACTGGATGATTTTTACACACCTTCACATGGTTATAATATTTCATCTTACTAACTACCATATCCCTTTGTTTTTATTCAATCAATGATTTCTAAAGACACTCAATTTTTTGTACCACTCCTCCATGGGTTATCTTACATGTTGGTTATCTCCCCTCGAGATCTAAAAGGTTAAAATATTTTCCACCAAACAATTGATCAAATTTATTTGAGCACACTCATCTCCTCCTTGAATTCTGTACAAGTGGCTGGATCTCTAAGTGGGACTTATGACCTAGAGGTAACTTCTCTGATGAATGTGCATGACCTTTTAGGTTAGGAAGAGATGACCTTTTAGTATGGACTTCTCAATTCATCATGTATCATCAATCAAAACATAATGAGATAATTATCCATTGGTTTTCTAGAACTAATTCCTTCCTTTTATCCCATGGAAATGTTGGGATTTTTTGGGATTTTTATTGATTGGGTGGAATAACTTTTCTTTAGGAGATGTATGATGAAAATCTTCTAGTTAAATATGTTTGGGATGACACCTCATGAGATTTGATATTGGAAACAGATGTTCCCACCATTTTTAAGGATACGTTAAGGAAGGATCTGAAAATGCAGTCACTAGTTTCATTTAAGGATTGGATTAATATATTTCTCTACCACAACAGGTCTCGACCAAATTCTATACACTCTCATCGATTCTCTTTGTAATAGATTTGTGATAGAATTTTTTTTATTGGGCCATCTTTGAAGCTAGGGAGTATACCACATGAGGCTAATAACTAAGACTAGAGGTATCCCCAAGCCTTCCTCTGGAAGGGTTTATAACTATGTTTTTGAATAGATGGATTTTCCTACATGGGGACACATTATTGGGAATTCAAGTAATCATATTGGTGATGGTAGTCCGATTGGAATAGGGGTTCCTTATTAATCTAGTCATGATGACTCTTGGACACCTTTATCAACTCCACATTCATATTAGGTAAGGAAACATCCCTTACTGGATTGGAGGACCCTTCCAGTTCTTTTTGGAATATATAAAAGAGAATTTATGTTCTAACAAATATAATAACACTAAATGAATCCTTGATGATTTGATCTATTCATTGATTTTTAATGTTTCAAGGGTTGGGGTGATTTCACTAGGTCATTATGAGGTTATTGGCATGTTGATACAACATTATATTTTCAACATCATTCCCTATCATGCACCGTCTGGAATAATTGTCGATAATGGAATGGGATATCTAGATGATAGGTCATACAATATTTATCAATAGGATGGGGTTCTTATGGATCCTTAGAAGAGATAACTATATACAATTCATATTCCCCCAATCAGTTTTCTCTCCAGTTTGTTTGCATTCAAAGTGTTTTTCCTCTCCCTTAAGATGCCTTGAGAGTCGAAAAACATCCTGGACTTATCCACCAAATTCATCTTATATTGGAATCTGAAGACAAAAATGTTGAGATTATCCTTCCACTGGTCGAATCACCTATTTTAATGTCTTATGAATATGCCCAGGTTTGGCTGGAAGATTATCTGGGTGGTTTATTAATTCAACCAATTCATTTGGTAGACAAGACATATGCTTCACCGAACCCCTTATCTGTAGTAGCAATGCGAGTTACTCAGGACATAGGTGAGCCACCAAGGAAGTTTTATGATTATTTTGATGAACATCCCATTAGTGGGAAACATTTTTTGAGGGGTGATGGTCCATTAAAATCAGTGATGGAAGATGTATCAATTGCGATGAGGGAACATAAAACTTATTCTATGGATTCTTCATCTTCTCTGATAATTAATCCTACTTTTGGAATACCCACCCAAGTGGTTATAGAAACCCATGTATCGTGTAGGAATATCTGGCATAAAATCTATACATTAATTAATGAGACTTTCTTGGAGGAGTTAATTGGCCAATAGGAACACCTACGCCAGCTTTTTCACTGTATGGGGGTAGGTGGATTTGATTACCAACCATTGATTGATATCAAAAGAAAATTTTTCCTAACCCTAAAAAAATTGGTTAGCAATGATTTGGACTTTCATTGATTTGTTGACAGGACTCCCCTAGACAAATTAATAATGGAATCTTTAATGGTTTATGAATAGATACATTAGATAATCTATCCGATGCATTCCCATATAGATGATTTGACCACTCAGAAAACAAAATAGGAGGACATTATATCAAACTTAAATTATAATATTTTGACATAATTTTTATTATTAGAGACTAATCTAAATAAATATTACGTGATTTCATCTTTTATCACGACTCTTCATTTATATGATTGTTTGGATTCCATCCATATTTGGAGTAAATCAGACTATATTTGTTATAATAGGACAAGAAGATCTCAAATCTTTAATAGTAGAGATGATAATTCATTACCATATTTATATCATTGGTTTTATTATCATTAAAGGTTATATGGAAACATTGTATTTTGAAATAAAATAGGTATTGACAACAAATCCGAAGTAGGAGATTGAAGAACCCAATTGATTTATTGAATTTCAATTTTATAATAATAATTTTATTCAATGATAATTTATGGAATTTTAATTTTGATTATTTCTAACTATTTATTTTGTCAAAGTCATTATCTAATTACATTAGGAGAAATGCACATTTTTTACAACATTTTAAAATGGAATATTAATATTATTGATGATCATATCTTTGTTGTTTCGTATTTGATGGTTAGAAATGTATTTATATTGTATTAAATATTCAGAATATGATTTAATACAAAATAGTGATAAATTATTAGAAAATGGGGCCAACCATAGGCCAACCAAGGATGACCACTTCTTAGGAATGAAAAAATGTTTAATCACTAAGCCCATTGTAGCCAGTAAGAGTGCATAACACACACATGAAGTGACGAAGGATTGTGGGATTCATAGTTCCATAATGGATGTGCTTCGGTTTGATCACGTATGAGGAGTGGGTATGTGGTATAACATAGGGAGGAATGACTATATAAATCCCATAGTGTGTGAAAGTGTATCAATGTGTCAACCCCAATTCCATCTCGAATGCAGGGAGACACACCTATGTATTACTATGGAGTACCAGTCTGAGCGTATTATTGATTTTGGAAAAGTTCTATGTGGAACACTTTTCATCCACATTAAAATGTTTCATATATAACTCCATCTATTTGATATGTTTTATTTGAACCTTCTGGTCCATCTAAGAAGTTGCATTCTTCCTTAAGCTTCATCAGTGAAGCTTCAATACATAGTTCTTCATGTCATAATGATTTATTATCAAATTCATCTCATCAAATCCTATGAGGGGATGAATATTGTTGTAAGATTCCACATATTAATAAAATGAAGTTAGTGGTGTATTTTATTATTAGAAACAATGAATAGAAAACTATGGTAGTGAGATTTGTTTTACAAAGATGGTGTCTTTTTTAATTTCAAAGCATTAAGTGGAGTGGTTCATATATATTATAGGATGTGCACATATGCGGTGGGAATAATTCTATGGAGTATTCTCCATTAATACCCCAACATGCTCATTTCTTGGGTAAAAATAGTAATAATTTCCAAGAGATAATTTGGAAGAGTTGAGAGTAGAATAGGGAAAACAGGAAAGGTCAATATTTATGTATGGTTTCTATGAATTCATATAGATTATTTATATACATTCATGTTTTCATTATCATGGTTTGATTACACAATCCAATGGACGATCCACACTATATTTATGGAGGGACATGAAATCGTTTCCACATATACATATATTACGTAAGGTATATAAGTGCGAGCTTAGTTGTGTCAGTGGGGGAAGGAAGACACATCATGTATACTATTATTCTATACCTGAATGTTAAAATAAATTGACCAGATTAAACGTAACAGTATAAATTTTTGAGTTTCCAGGATGGAGAAAAATAGTGACGTTATTGTTAAGCAACGAGTTAGGTGAAGAGTACAATAAATAAAATACATAAAATAATATGCATGAATGAGTTTTTTTTTCATGGAAATGAAAGTAATTCAATCATTATAAGTGATTATATTGTTAATTTTTTTATCTAAATGTATTAAATTTAATGGCGGTTCATTGTTTCTTAAGTTAATGTGGTTTGAGAAAAGACCAATTGATATATATTTCATAAATATTGTGTAGTGTTTTAAGACTAATATGGGTGAGATATCAGAATATTTTACACATGAGAATTTAGTTATTAAGTGAGGCTAAAACATCAGGAGAAGAAATAATATTTTATGGATCATGGTTTCTCTTACCCAATTGATCACACACAAGTGATTAAAATTATTATGAAAAGTATACATAAAAGGTTTGTTTCTATTGAATGTCTTTGAAGTTGTACATTAGAAAGGAAAATATAAAAATCCCATTGAGGAAGATAATGAAATCATCATATAACTGATATTGACAATAAGAATGACCTTGTGAATAGGGGGACCAGTTATTGAAGAGGCTAAACAATGGGGGTTTAAACCATTCAAATGCTTTGGGTCCAACTAATGGAGGAAGACAAGTTGAATCACTGGGGGTATAATTAGGATCAAATGGAGTATTTACGAATGGGGGTATAACCAGCTGATTCATAATCCATTATAATTAATAATTAGATTATACTTTAATCTATAACCAAGGAATGTATAAATAGTTTTAACAACGAGTAAGTGTTAGTATTGAATTGTATAAAAACATTTTTTGTTATATTTCATTTAGTTTTTTAATTTCATATTGGGTCCACTCATCTTAATGGGTGATAGAGGTCCAAAATCAGAAGGGGGTAGGGCGGTAGGGGGAAGGGGTAGGGGGTAGGTCTGTAAGGCAGGGGGACAGGGGGCAGCGGTAGGGAGGAGGGTTGAGGGGGGCAGTGGGAAGGGGGCAAGGGGCATGGGGTGGGTGGAGGGGGGCATGGGGCATGGAGGTAGGGGGGTAGGGTGGAGGGGGTATGGGGTAGGGGGGATGTCTGCAGGGCTGGGGGGGAGGGGGAGGGGGGAGGTCTGTAGGGCTGGGGGAGGTCTACAGGGGAGGGAGGGGGTAGGGTGGAGTGGGGAGGTCTGCTTGGTAGGGGGTAGGGGGCAGTCAGCAGGGGGTCTTCAAGACACCTATGATGCGACTACTGATAGTGAAAAACAGTATCGACTCCCCTCACCTTCACACAATGATATGATTATGGACAAAGCAGCAGTTCAGAATCTTGATTGCAATATGTAGATGGAAGATATTAGAAAAATACAACACATGCAAGATAATAATGAAGGTATGGAACTACAACAGACAAATAAAACCAGATACCCCTTCTATGGCTGAATTCACCACTCAGAAACTGGGTGACGAATCTAGGTAATCTGATAACATAAATCTAGAAACAGAATGGATAGTGGTACAGAAGGAAACTAAGAACAAACAAATGTACCAAGAAGAGGTCTTAACAGGTATGAAAATTAATCATTTCTCTCCTAACACATCAAGGACATTGTATGGATAAAATGAAATGACACCTAAAGATAATTATACCACAAAATTAAGAAAATAAAAGCGTGGAATGAATTTTGAAGGTAACAAAAACAAGGGGCCCATCCCCAAATGTAATTATAAATGAAAATTTTATATTGGATCTGTCTGGGTATTGCTAACCCTGACACCATCACAACATTAAAAAATCCTCTTTTTACTCCTAAAATGATGCTTTTTTCTATCTATAAACCTAAAGTCACTTTCACTTATGGATTTAATAGTCTTGGAAAATATAGTTATACTTTTATAGGAGCAGCTTCCAATAATAACAATCGTGATTCTTTGTGGGTCTTTGCACATATCTCTATAGATACAATTAATATTGTTGATGATGATTCTCAGTCTATGACATGTGAAATAAACATGCAAGATAATACTTTTTACTGAAATTTTGTGTATGCCTGCAATAAATATCAAGACAGAAGAACCTTGTGGCACAATATATCCTTCCTTAAAAACACAATTCAAGTGCCCTGGGTCATTATCAGTAATTTCAATGTTATCCTTGGAACTAGTGAAAATATAGGGCCCTTGCACTCAAACACTTCCCTTAAAGATTTTTATCATTTTATTGATGATAATAACCTTGTTGATATTAATCTGGTTAGGGCGAAGTATACTTGGTATGGAAGGCAATACAATAGAATTTTAGCATGTAAACTTGATAGAGCTTTCAAAGACATCAAAGCTCTCGATAATTGGAATACCATCTATAGTATTACATTAACTAGTATTAATTTTGATTATATTCTAATTTTGGTGAGCCTCAACACTAGATACAAAAAACATATTCTTCATTTTAGATTAAATAATGGCCGGAACACTGTGGAGGATTGTAATAAAATTTCAAAAGACACTTGGAACTCGATCAATTCGAATGATGCATTTGTCTATCCAGGGGGTGTCCATGAGGGATGGGGGGCTATCCAAGGGGGTCTTTCAGGGAGGGGGGTATATCCATGAAGGATACGGGGTGTCCAGGAGGGGGGTCTTTCCAGAAAGGAGAGTGGGGGGGGGACTGTCTAGGGGGGATGGGGTCTGTTTGGGGGTGTGTGTAGGGGGGTTCTATCCAGGGAGGGGTGGGTGGGTTTGTGGTCTGTCCAGGAAGGAGGTGGTGCCTTCTTGAATTTTTTCCTTTAAAACTCATTAATTTACAATGTCGTCTCTGATTACTTAATGGTATCTAATGAAAAATAGAGTTATAGTAATATGATGTTGATTTTGTTTCTTTTTAGGTACTTCAATGAAAATATCCTACTTGAGCGAAAAATATAATAGGGTGGTTGGCTCATTAAGAAGAAGAAAACTACATCATATCATTACATGGGAGTAATTAATTTGGTTTTTACATGTTTAGAACAATTCATTCATGATTCCACTTATTGGAACTCTTGCATGTGTGTGATAGTGCGTATACCATGTGGGGGAGGAGAATCTTTTAGTTATAAATCTCCAAGAGCCGAAGTGGAGTGTTTGGTTCCACCTTGAGGTAGGATCTCTCTTCTAGCCTCTTTAAATCAAGAATGCTTTAATGTGAATGTAGATTTTTTCCTAATTATGCTTAATTATATTGAATTGAATATCTTGAATAAATTTTCTTTAATATAATTGTTTCATTTGATAAATAAAGTCTTTTTTTATAATAAAACCCCTCCAATGGAGGTGTGCTATCTGTGAAAACTCACAGTGATTGTAATGTTGATATAATTTCTTAAATTATTGCATTTGATTTATGCAGAATGTGTTTTAGAATAAATGTTAAATATAATTAAATGAATTTTGTGATAATTAAATTCCATGATTTTATAATAAAACCCCTACAATGGAGGTGCACTGTCTTCTAAAACAAATCGTAGTGATAGTTATTTTTATCCTGTTTAGATTTGGTTTGAGTCCTTCATATGTTTCTTGTTGGTGTTTGTATCATAGCTAGTCAGTTTTTGTTTTCTTTGAATAATATAAATTGGCTTATCATACTCGTTTAACTCAAATGACATTGCCCGAGTAGGCATATTACCTGACCATGACACTTACCTTTTCATGCTTTGAATATTATAAATAAAATTTCCATGTTTAGGCAAAGAGAATTAATTTGTAAATGGATTGTGTTGGGTGTATGATTATTTTCCATTTTTTTGTTTCCCTTTAGACGTTGCGTCATTGTATCTCTCTCTACAACCTTCTCTGGTGATCCCTTGTTATATCAGATTAAATAGTTGATCTGTTCGACCATCTTCCAGCGGGGCGATGGTCAGAATGTTGCCCCGCCTCCTCCCACACCCTTCGCTCATTCCTAGATGATTCTTCCCCATGGATGTCGCTGGACCAGTACAACATGCCGCAGTCATGCCATGGTCATGCCACGGTAACATCGCAGTCATGCCGCGACACGCCGCAGTCATGCCGTTGTCACCCTGTGGTCATGTCGTGATTTGGCCCTACTCCAAGATTAAACCCCGTGGTGATTCATAGTGATAGTATTCCACGAGTCCTTATGATAAATGTTGAGACTAAATAATCACAATTTCTTCCAGTGGGACAATGAATGGAATGTTTCCCCGCCTCCTCCATTCCCTTCACTCTTGGACGGATAATGCTGCCCCGTGGATGTCGCTGGACTAGGCTAACCCGCTACGGCCATTCCATGGTCATATAATGATTTGGCCATGCTCCAGGACGACACCCTGTGACATTTCACAGCGATAGTATTTCATGAGTCTTGTCATCATTGTTGAGACTGACTAATAACAATTTCGGCCGGCATGGAGATGACCGGAATGTTGCCATGCCTCCTCCCTCTCCCTTCACTCCCGGCTGGAAGATGCTGCCCCGCAGATGTCGCTGGAGTGGGCCAACACGCTGCTGTCACGCCATGATTTTTTCCCTACTCTAGGATGACATCCTGGGGTAGTTCACACTGATAGTTTTCCACGAGTCTTGCGATCAATGTGTAGTCTGACTTATCACAATTTCTACATGTGGGACGATGACTTGAATGGTTCCCCACCTCCTCCCGCTCCCTTCACTCCTAGCCAGAAGATGCAGACCCACGAATGTCACTAGACCAGGCGAACATGCCGCAGTCACGCCATGGTCATGCCACAGTCACACTGTGGTTATGCCATGATTTGACCATGCTCCAAGATGACACCCCACAATGTTTTGTGGTGATATTATTACACGAGTCTTGTTATCAATGTTGAGACTGGATAATCACAGTTTCTGCCGACATGGTGATGACCGGAATGTTTCCCCGCATCCTGCCACTCCCATTTCTCTTGGCTGGAAGATGATTCCCCATGAATATCCCTGGACTGAGCCAACATGCTGCGGTCACTACGCGGTTATGCCGCGATCACGCTGTGATTTGTACCTACTCTAAGATGACACCCCTTGTCTATTCGTAATGATAGTATTCAATGAGTGTTGTGATCAATGTTGATACTGTCTAATCACAATTTCTGCCGGTGGGGCGATGACCAAGATTTTTCCTCGCCTCCTCCTGCTCCCTTCGCTCCTGGTCAGAAGATTCTGCCCAGTGGATGTCACTATATCGGGCCGAAACGCCGTAGTCATGCCACGGTCATGACGTGGTCACGCCGCAGTTCCGCCACAGTCATGTCATGGTAACGGCACACTCACGCCATGGTCACGCCGTAGTCCTACCGTGGTAATGCTGTGATTTGGCGCTGCTCTAGGACGACACCCCGCGGCAGTTCGCATTGATTGTATTCACTGAGTCTGGTGGTCAATGTTGAGACTAAATAATCACATTTTCTTCCAGAAGAGGTGGTGCAAGGGGGGTCCAGCAGGGGGGATGCTATCCAGGGGGGGTCTAGCAGTGTGGGGGGGGATTCTATCCAGGGGGTCCAACAGGGGGGCTGCTACTATCTAAGGGGGTCCAGCAGGGGGCTTCTATCCAGGGGGGTCCTGCAGGTGGGGGGGCTTTCTAAGGGTGTCCAGTTGGGGGGGGGGGGGGGTGGCTGGTGTCCGGGGGGGGGGGGGGGGTTGGTTTTTTATGAAATGGGAAGAGCACATTGTTTATGTTCATTGGTATTTGAAAATCAAAAAACGTTGTCATAATTGTCATAAATAATGCATGTTCTATCCTCCTGTGATCTCTTTTTCTAGATGCGATCGCTTCGCAGCTGTGCTGGTGTTCTCCAATATCAAACAAAGGTCTCATAGTTGTCTCTCTCCTTGATCGGGTACTTGCAAAAAACTTCTAAAGTAGTCCACTAACTATATATTCCTATGATGTCTATATGGATTGACAAAAGATTATACAACAACCTTCCTACCTAGATCATAACTGAATAACCATCCTTTACTTATATGTGGCAAGCATAAGATTCATTCACTTCCAGAAATGAGAAATACATTTATTGGATTTTTTAAATATACAATGTAATTGAAATTTGAGTCAACTTTGATCATTAGGTTGTCACCTTGATAAGGAATAAAGTGACATTATTAATAGATGCCCACATGGAAATGGAATCAAGAACAAGATTCATGGGCATGTGTTAATAATATAAGAGAAATTGTTGGATTGGTGTTGACCGATCGATACCGACAGGCACCGTAGCAGTGAAGACATAAGATTCAACTGTATGGTAGTGCTTTTGACTTCCAGCCAGTAGCCATTGT
Organism: Viscum album; assembly: GCA_963277665.1. NCBI lineage: Eukaryota > Viridiplantae > Streptophyta > Magnoliopsida > Santalales > Viscaceae > Viscum > Viscum album. The sequence continues at coordinate 175,117,181 of OY728148.1, forward strand.
AGCACTTTTGCCAAAGGTGGATGTTTTTTCACTATAGCGATCCAGACATATTTTTCAAAATAGTGATCATCTTCTCCATTTTATATACCATTTTTAAGCTAGGGTTACTGCTGAAAAAACCATTGTAATTTTTTCTCCTGAATTATTAATGTTATTCATCTTCGTGGACGTAGGGTTGTTCCCGAACCACGTAAATTTGTGTGTCGTGTGTCTATTTTTTTTTTTTCTGAATTCCCCTTTCATTTATTATTTCTATAATTGCGCCTCCCAACGATTCCACAATTGAAATATGGACTGGGAAACGAAAACCATAAAGATATGTTTTAAAATCCAATCCTCCCATTTCAATGAATGGTTCCATCATCATCACTCTTTTGGTGACATGCTGATTTCCATAAAAAATTAGGCACGTGAGGCAAGGATCAAGACCATCCTAGTGTAGTCTAACACAATGGTCTTGAAGTAACCATACAAAAAAAATGATTAAACTGAGATGAATTCATTGCCCATAAAAATATAGAGGATGAGTATCCTTTGTCATTAACTTCAGGTATTGGTGAACCCATTATGAATTTCATATCTTTAAAAAATTTATAATGACTAACATAGGGGGGAGGGGGTTGCAATGTGGTCTGTTTTAGTTTTTGTATTTTATTTCAAATTGCATGGAAAAATGTATCAGAATTCCAGGGGCGGTGTCTGTCTAGGGGGGTTGCAATGTGTTATATTTTAGTTTTTGTATTTGATTTCATATTGTGTGGCGTACTGTATTAGAATTCCAGGGCGTGTGTTTTTCATGGGTGGGGGGGGGGGGTTGTAATGTGTTTTTTCAGTTTTTGTCTTTGATTTCAAATTACATGGACAACTTTATTAGCATTCAATGGGGGTGTCTATCCAAGGATGGGGGTGTCCAGGACGGAGGGGGAGTGTCTAGGGGGATCCAGGTGGGGTGTTTGTACAGGGGAGGGGGGTCCAAGAGGGAGGGGGAGTCACCAGGGGGTCTTTGTCTAGGGGAGGGGGAGGCAGGGGGAGGGGTGTCCAGGAGGGGGGGGGGGGCATTGCAATGTTTTATGTCTTAGTTTTTCCCTTTGATTTCAAATTTCATGGCCAACAATATTATCATTCCAGGTGGGGGTTTTCCAGGGTAGCGGGTGTCCTGGAGGGTGGTGGGAGGGGCGTGTTCTGGGGGGGGGGGGCTAGGGGGTGTCTGTACAGGGGAGTGGGGGGTTCCTAGGAGGGAGGGGGAGCATATAAGGGGTGACTGTTCAGGGGAGGGGGGTCTCTGTCTAGGGGTGGGGGTGTCCACGGGGGTTCCTATCAAGGGAGGGGGAGTGTTCTGTCTAGGGGGTGTCTGTCCAGGGGAGGGGGTGTCTGTCCGGGGGAGACGATGTCTGTCCACTGGGGGGGGGGTCCAAGGGTATCTGTCTAGAGAGGGGGTGTCCAGGGGTATCTGTCCATGGAGGGGGGGGTGTTCTATCCAGGGGAGGGGGTGTCTACCCAGGGGGGGTGTCTGGAGGTGTCTGTCCGGGGGTGGGGGTCTGTCCAGGGGATGGGGGTGTCCAGGGTAGACTGTTGGTCTAGGGGGGTGTCTATCCTGGGTGGCAGGGTGTCTGTGAGGAGAGGGGGTGGGGGTTTGTCCAGGGGGTGACAACCAGGGGGTACTGGTAGGGGTGGGTAACCAGGGGAAAATAGGTAGGGGGATTGGTAGTGGGAAGAGTAGGACGGAAAATAGTGGGGGTGACAGATGGGGGTGGGGGGGGGGGGGGCTGACAGGGGTGGGGAACCAGGGGAAAACACCTAGGGGGACTAGCAGGGGAAGATCCAGATGGAAAATAGTGGGGAGACAAGTAGGGTGGGGTGGAAGGGGGTCTATCAGGTGGGTTGAAGGTAGGGGGGACTGGAAGGGGGTAGGGCGTGGAATGTAGGCCTGTAAGCCTAATGTGTTTTTTATTGAACCTCAATCTATAACCACAATTTCTAACCGTGGCTATAAGGCCTGTTTGTGTTTTACTTTCTTCCACAGTTTCAAACCTTTTATATAAGGCATTATCCATGGTTTTAAACTGTGGAGATAAGGCTCTAGACACGGTTTTAACTGAGGATATAGAGCTATATCCAGTGTTTTAAACTGTGGCTATAGGACTTGGCCTATAGCCATGCCAATACTTACCACAATTCATTGAACCATGGCTATAAACTATAGCCACAGTTTTTGTGCTTATAGCCAGGGTTTCAAACCGTGGCTATAACATAAAATTCTAGTACGGGAAATTTCTATGGTGCCTCTTTGCATACCTTTTTCATGTGGGATGTTGAAATTTCATGGCACCATTAGATCTCTCTATCAGACCTACAGAATTGATCTCCACATTCTGGTCTTTATATCTAAGATAACCTCAAGATTTTAGGATCTCCATTTTAACTTTTAAGGAACACCAGGCAATTTCCTCACAACTATCAAAGTCCCAGATCACTAGAGATTTACATAGGTTAGGTTTCAGAACACCAAATAAGTTGTCTACCATGAAATTGAGGGTAACAACAATGCTGGAGGCATATCCGTCTAGCCTTGTGAAGTGGTCCTCATAAAATGAAATAGATTCATCATCTTTTTTCTTGATGGAAAGGAAATATGTATCCATTTTAATTCATGGGGTGCATGGAAAATATTTCTCGATTTTTTTCAAGAACAACTCCATACCATTGCATTGATCTCTTCCTCAGGATTCATATTTTTCATCAATGTCCACAATTGATATGCTTTACCGTCTATTTGATTAACACTGATAAGAACCTTCTCCTGCTTGGAGAAATGAAGGATTAAGAAGATCTTCTTAATGGAGTTGATCCATTGTTCATCGATTAGGGGATCAGATGATCCATTAAAAGTTAAAGGCCACTGAGAAATGAAGCTCTCGACTATAGAGTGTTCTCTCCAAGGGGGATTGGATAGTCCTCATAATATAGGTTTCTATTTAGAATGTGAGTTTGATGATATAGTATCTTCATGATGTGTGTGATTCCATATCACACCGTGTTGGTCATATCATTATGGAATCATCACATTTCTCTTCACATTGATTGTTTACCTGATTCCTCCTATTTTATTCCATTAGATAGAGTAAAAGGAAAAAAATATAGGAGTATTTTATGACTATTAAACTCTTAATGGATAACCCAATGAAATTAAAGGGATAACTTATAAATTACAAGTATTTTCATAAGTTAGGAATTTCGTGGATTCAATATATGTTATTCGTGATCTATTTCACAACATATAGTCTTAGTTTCATTTTTTAATCCCTTAATAATGGTTTGTAAAGTGATTATAAATTACCAAAACATATCTCTTGGGAGTGACAAACCATGTGAATAGTACAACCCATTGTTGTGTATTAGGTTACCCCAACTCAAGGCCGGAACACCTTTTCAGAGTTGTTATTCCTTGGTATATCTATGCCAGATCCACATCCATATGTAGTATCCAGATAGAGATGTATTTTCTTAATAAAATACTTACTCTATAATCTATAAAATTTTAGGAATGTATTCTTATACTTAATCGTATAACTATGTATTTTTCTAGATTTTTCTAATCATAATCCCAAAATAACTAAACTTTTCCATTGATACAAACTATAACAACCATTATCATTATTACACATTAATACATGATTTGATTATATAAATTTACAATTAATACAAATTGAAAGATAAAAAAGAATATTGTCTTTGGTAATTAGGTATATTGCATTGTGACTTTAATCATGAATTAAAATATATTTATTAAACACTTCCTTAACATGCTTGAACTTTAAATAGTATTTGATAACCTGGGTAAAAAAATTATAAATGGGTGAGATATAAAGCCTAGTAAGAGAATAAACGTGGAATAACATGAAATAATACATGTTAGCCAAGACATATAAATTATTCAAAAAATGAATGTGAATAATAATGAATCATATGTCATAAATAATAAGGCATGATATGACATGATAATCCTAACATGGGAAATGTTGCAAAAACATAAAACATTACATCATAGGTCAAGGATAAATCACCAAGAAATCATGGTGAAGAAAGTACAATAAAGGAATAAGGTACACCCTTATCGTGACAAGACATTTCATGATACTAATCACTACCAAATGCGTTGGTGTTCTATATAATTTTAGGGACACATGTCACTTTCATTTCATTCGCATGATAAAGTGTGCCATAGGGATCCTAAAACAAAGATTCATTCATAATCATTATTTATTATAAGATAAAAGAGTTTGGGATAAATAACTTTTAGATCCTAAGTAAAATGGATATGTTCATAATCTTTAACAACCTATATAGGAAATGGGTAATACATTCACTACACAATTGGTTTGGCATGGAAAATAGGTGTGAAAATTTCGCAGCATAAAAAAGTCACTTAAAAGTTCATAAAATGAGTTGATGAGAATCAAATGGGTCTCGAATAATGTTTGCATGATGTGGGAAGTAATACGGACATGGAAGTAAATGTACACACATTTTGAATTATAAAAATAAGGCATATGATAACCAATAAGTTTGAAGAAATATGAGAGGAAATGATACTTATGAAATTTCAGTATGGTAAACGGAGTACATGATAGGGATTAATGAGAGAGAAATAAGTCTCCCATAATTTTTACATAATAAAGGAAGTACATGAGGGGTATAAAAAAATAACCAATCATTAGGAAATTTAAAATAAAATGGCATAACATAGAGGAGATTCTTGAATAAAAGTTAGAAAGAGAGGGTCCCTTACCTTAAGAGTATGACACCAAAACATTGAAAGGAGATTATTGATATCTTGGGGGAATATTGGGAGGATTATTTGGATTTGAGGTCATTGTAAGGTAATTATACGTAGATTTTTAGTGAGTAGAAGTGGAATATTGGGTGGGTTTATATTGAAAATGAGATGGATTTCTTATATATTTAGGTTTTGGACTGTACAAAATAAAATATTTCATACGACCAAAATTTCCAAGGTTTTTGGAAATTGTTTTTGAAAAAGTGGGAAGATTTTAATTGTTTTATTTGTAATGGGCCCTAAAATAATAAAATATTTCCCGTACTAATGTAAAGGTGAGTCACACTTTTAATTAAGAGAATTTAAATCTCTATGATATATTAAATGTCTTGAAAGATTCATAAAGGACTTATAAAATTAATAAAATAGATATAAAATCACATTATTTTAATGTTAAAACATATATTTGTCCATTTATACCAATTATAGTATTTATTATGTCATTTTGGGTCATTATTATGTCATTAAACACACCGTATATTTATACGGTATTTAATTTTTACCCGAACATTTGATTGTCTCAGAAAATTATTAAAAATTCACCATTGGATAACTTTTATGTTATGATTTCAAAAATAATATTAATTTTATCTAAATAATTTTATAAATATTTCCATTTTCACATTTGAAATAAAATTTTACATTTATTGATCAATGCTATTTTTTGACAATAACAGAATTTCAAACACTTATAAAAAGTACATTTCACTTCATAAAAATTATATGAACAACTACAATTAATAAAACTTATTTAATGAAAAAATTTAACTAGAATAAGATTTATTTCAAATATTTATTAATAATCAAAATAAATCCTTTAATTTGAATATTACCCGAAAAAAGAAATTTTTGTTTAATTGTATGAAAATCAGAATCATTTATAATTTAAAAACAAAAATGAAAATAAATTAATTATTATATTCAATATACATATTAATTTTATTAATTTCATGATACATATATCTTTATTACACTAGAATACTCCCTAAGAGTATTGTTCCCGATGGTGTGGCTTTCATGGGGTTGTTCGGTGAACATGGTTTGTGTCGTGATCTCAATGAGCTTGAACATATCTCATAAATGGTTTCAATAATACTTAACTAGTTGGATCTCATATTGTTCTTGGTTAAAGGAAAAGACCAAATATGATATATCCATCATAATCTATAATAAATTGGATTCATAGGGCATGATTCTACTAGTTTTAGAAATTAATTTCTTTTTTTGAGTCTATTGGAATTTTAAAAGCTCTATATTTATACTAATCATGTGATCCTTGTTCAATGACTATATTAACAGTGATATAATTATTTCTAATATATTAAATCCAAATATATAACCAAGTATGTGTATGTGTTTTACATAAAAATATTATAGAATATTATATTTAATTTTGTCATAAAGGGAAACTTCATTTATAACAGTTCGTGTCATATCCCCAAATCCCACTAAGGAATCCCTTTGGTGTAAACTAAGAATAGTTTCCCAAAGAATAGGTAACATGCTTCTTCAAGATACTTTAATTTATTTTCATTCTCCACCACATGAAATATTATTATTCAATTATTATATAATAACATAATTTTTCTAAATGTAATGATATTTTATTTAATGGTATTCCATAAAATTATACACACTTCCATCTAACGGGTAACAAACTTATTGATTGTATGTACGACAGACTATCACCTCATGAAACTATTTTGTCTATTTTTTCTTTACCACCTCTCATAAGTGGATATTATGATGCAAAAAAATGTATTTTTATGATATATTTGATATTTATGAAGTATTTATACTGGTTTAATTACTAAATAAAACATACAACTGTCATTTCCATTTTGTGTAAATATGATAACTTCTTTTGTGGATGTGCGGTCTACGTCTCCTCAAAGAGATCTGATTCATCCACACTTTACATGGAATGTATTAAGGATGGATTTATGGAAATTATATGATATATATGAAATAATAATACCAATTTAATGATAATATATATACATTTATTTCATTTACCTTTTTTGTTTCAATATGGAAATAAAATAAAAATGACGTTCAGGTGTAGATATGACATATCATCTCCATAAAAAGTTTATCCCATTTCATATTTATATATATTTATATATTATTATAAATATTTATATATGGAATTTATATTATATTTAAATAATTATATAAATTCATGAAATACATAAATAATGATCTATTTAATATGATATTGAATAACATGTCAAAACAAATATGAGAAACAAAGAGGATATTAAAAAAAACATACAATGAACACAGAGTTGTCAATAAATAGATAATATAAATAATAAAAAGAATAATATATTTTAATATTTATAATAATATGGAAATGTTTTAGATTTATAATAAACCTATTTATATAACATAGTAGGCTTGAATGTGTACAAAGAAACTAATGACTTAATGTAAAGGTTTCCTCGTATCACTTTTATTTTCTATGAGACACAACACATGGTCACATCTCATTTCTCATATGTATTGTTTATTTTGACCATGGATATATTCTATTATTATTATAATTAAATTTATGGGTATTTAAATTTAAATTTTATGATATTTCTTTCATGGGTTTTCGTTTCAAAAGTTACGAAATCGGTAATGTAAATTTTTTCACAATTTTCCTTCTTTGAGACACATGCCATGTTATGCACATATATTATTCAACAAGGTTTATAAACTAAAACTAGACATTCTATATCATTAATTTCATTCTTTTCGTGATATTTTATGCTCCATTTAATTTTATTTTCTTACATGTGGAGTGATATTCAATGTCACCAAGTGGTAAGAATTTATTGCAACAATCTCATTGTCTAACAAGATTAATTATGATTATGCATTAAGTGATGAAACATTATTATCCATCATTGATGAAATCTCAAGAATTTCATTATCCTCTATTTATTCATGATATATTAAAGTATTAGTACCATTTTCTCACTATTTTTTAAATGAGATAATTAAAAATATGATTTTATGAAAATCTGACTTCATCTCCATCTTTGGCAGGAAATATGTGTTATGTTAAAACCATGTTTAAAAAAAAATTCAAAAATTTTATTATGTTAACCATTTATATTCCATGGAAATTTTTACCCATGTTTTACCTTTTGAACAAAATTTCTTTAAAAATGGAATATTCTTTTCATTCTCCGATCGAGCCACTTTTCTAAACATTTTACACTCCAAAAAGAATGTTCAGAATGTATTGATTAATCTATCATCCTAGCCATCCATTCTTTAATGCTTACATTGAAATATTAAAATATTACCATTTAGGAATTTTTTTCTCATATTCTAGGCATTCATTAATTTTAAAGTTATATTTATAGAAAATGTTTTTTAATTTTTTATTATTTTAAAAAAAAGTGTTTTATATTATTTTCAAATCTCCATTTATATATTTTCAAAAGGTTGTTTTCACGGAAAATGATTACAATGGTTTCAAATAGTCTTTTATATGTTTTTAACTTATTTTTAATGAAATTATTTATAAAATCTTTTCAAGATTATTTTATATGTCTTCAATTAAAAAGTATTTCAAAATATCTTCAACCTTATTTTATAAATTTCTACGGATTTTTCTCAAAATCGTCTCAAGATTATTTTATATATTTTTATTTAAAAAATATTTTCAAAATATTTTCAAGGTTATTTTACATGTTTTCATTGATAATGGATTTATTTATTTCTTTATAAATTTTCAATATTATTTTAAAACAAAATGGTCTTTAAAAGGTTTTATTCTTGAAAAATAAATTATCAAAGAAGAAATGATATGTACCTCATGAAATGTTTTTAAAAGTCATTAAAAAATTATTTTCTAGGTGATATGACATCCCTTGGTGCTACTGATTCCTTTTCAGGGAAATGATTCACATTTTTATTTCAGAATAATTCTTTGAATGGTTTATCTTCTTATGATGAGATGTTTATGTTACCTGGTTCTTTTTCATGGGATATATATTTATGAAAACTATTTTTTTCCTGATGTTATATTATTATGAGAAATGTTTATTTTGATGGGTTATGCTTTGATGAAATGATTCTGAAGCCTGTTTCTTTTCCATAGGTTATGATATGATGACATGTTCATGATACCTATTGTGTAAATATTTATATATTATGTGACATACATTGAAGGAATGGGGATCGAACTCTATTCAGTAAAGGAGTTTGTCTACTAAGATGATCTGTGGAGGGAACCTTGACTACTAATATGGATATGGGATTGAACCATGACTACCAAGATAGCATGGGGAGTGAACCCATACTAATAAGATATCCTTTGTAGTGATTCCTAGATTACTATCAAAATCATTTTATATGCTTATGTGTCTGCCGAAAATTCAGTGTCTCATTCTTATGCTATGATTTAATGGATTATTCTATTTAATACCTTATGATTCATATATTATGAATTGAAAATATTTATTCTTTGACTCATGTATATGGTCTTTTAAATTTTTTTAATGATCTTGAAATGTTATTCTCATTCCCTTATTCTCATGTTGTTCTTATGTATATCTTTTTTACCCTTAATGAGCATCTAAGATCATCGTTTTTTTATGTTTTCTTTCCCAGTTTTATGAAGGATAGTTTTAAGTTGAAATAATAAATGGTATGATATTTGTGGGAAATATTGATGATCATTCACCATGTAAGATTATTTTATTCATTTTTTCCAAATAAACAAAACTATTACGGTCCTCAGGCATGTATTTTTTGTAATGAGTTGAATATTCATCAAAAATCATGTAATAACCAAATATGTTAATCATGGGGTTCTATAGAACCCATGTAGGTGTATAATCTCATAATCATATTGTATTGTAAACTCATAAACTGAGAATGAAATAATAAATGGTATGATATTTGTGGGAAATATTGATGATCATTCACCATGTAAGATTATTTTATTCATTTTTTCCAAATAAACAAAACTATTACGGTCCTCAGGCATGTATTTTTTGTAATGAGTTGAATATTCATCAAAAATCATGTAATAACCAAATATGTTAATCATGGGGTTCTATAGAACCCATGTAGGTGTATAATCTCATAATCATATTGTATTGTAAACTCAGAAACTGAGAATGTATCTTGAATAAGAAGGAAGTGGGATACCTTCAGTAGTCTATCTGTTACTACCCAAACCACATCACAAATTCTAGAAGAACATGGAAAACCAGTCCCAAAATCCATTGTGACATCATCATATTTCCATTATAGGACCATTAATGGCTATAATAAACCAGTAAGCCCCTGGTGTTCCACATTCACCACCGGAAAGGTGGAATACCTAGTTATAAAACTGGGAATTTGACATTTCTTCCAAGGCCACAAATACTAGAGACACATATCACAATACATATTTGAGATACCTGGGCTCACTTCCTGGTAAAAATCATTGGATTCTTGTATCATATCATATCAAATTTTGATAGAAACCAAGATTCTCCCATTTGTGTACATGATTTCACCTCCATAAAAACCCAATTTGAAGGTGGGTCCTCTCTAGAAATTCTTTCACCGAGGACCAAACCTTCAGATCTAAAAATTGTCATCACTTCACCCCAGCCAAGAGTGAATATGTAACTATTATGTCTATAAGAAAATACCTCTAATAACTCACATGAAATTCCATATGAATCTTAAAAAAATTTCTGTCATTTTGGATTCATCACAGATTTCATGAACAACTTCTGACAATGTTTTCTAGCACTATGCGTCAACTACCTCATTTCCCTTCCCAGGTGTTTAGGAAAGCTCAAAGTCAAAATAATGAATCTATTTTACTCATATTCATTGTTTTAGATTCAATTCATTCTACATAAAGATTTATTTTAGGATCTTTGGGTCTTTAAACACCTAAAAGAGCTCTCCCATATGATAACACCTCTAGAAATGAAAAGAATGAATGACCACTGTATATTTAGTGTTTTGAATCATGTAATTTTGACCATGAGGTCTCAATTGGTGAGTCCTGTATACAATGAATCGATCATCCTGGATGAATATTACACCCAACATGATGTATACTGCATTATAGAACACTATATTTCATATTCCAAGAGATATATATTTATCTCAGAAAATGAATTCTTGCATGCTTCAAAACACAAGAACTACATAACCATCATATTCCATCTAGTAGGATGTGATGCAAGGGATGTGAAGTCCTATATTAAAAGCATTTAATATCCATCCATACCAATGAAAATCAGCATATCAAATATTTTATAGGGATACTCCTAGGAAACAACAAAGCTTACATTATCTAGGTCAACTGATACTCCAAATTTTGAGATAATAAGACCCATGAAGTGAAACTTGTTGATTTATAAGTGGAACATTATGATCATAGAATAAAAAAATTGCACTCCTAGTATACTAAATAAGATAGCAAGATGTTTGGCATGGTAACTTTGATTATGATAATACACCAAGATGTCAACAAAAAAACCATGATGAAGAAATCCATGTTAGAGTGGAAAGAACAATTCATCAAGGCATTGAAAACAAATTTTTTTTAATAAGATCTTAAAACCTAACCAGACACTCATATAAACAACACTAAATTTAGAAAGTAGTATGTCGAATGTATGAAGTCCCAACTTTCCCCTGATGATAGCCCAATATTATATAGATATTCAAGAACACTCTAGCTCATTGAAGATAGTCGAAGAGATTGTCTATATTAGGTAATGGATACCAGTTCATCAATATAATATGGTATAACTATTAGTAATATATGAAAATTTTAAGGGTCTTACCCACCTTCTTTGTGAATGATATAGTCGAACCCTAAGGAGAAGTACTTGCTTAGATAAAACCCTTAGATTGTAAATCTTCAATCTATATCCTTATCTCTTGGATCTCAGAAGGTGTTATCTTATACAGGGAAATAGATACTAGGGTTAATCCAAGAACAAGATCAATTATAAACTCTACCTATCTATTAATAGGTATTCTTGAGAATGATTCTGGGAAAACAACCCTAAAAACCCCATCACTAGAGGAAAATATATCAGATTCACCATCTGATCATTCATGAAGCGTTTGTAAATCTAGGCAGTCACTCCTCCCAGCCCATAATGCTTGGGTCCAGATTGACCATCCTGGACATCCCAGCCACCCTTATATATATATATACAAATCCCAGGTGATGTGAATGTCACCCATCATTGATAATAGTCAATGTTGGAATGATAAAGAATGATCTAATCCATTCCATGTAGGAGATCAAACCCTAACATATCAAGGAACGAGAGATTCTATAAGAAGTGCTAACTCCCAATATCAAACGGTTAATCCTTGCATTGGAATATACCATCTTACCATACACGCAATGGTGTATCCTAGGTCATCACCCAAAATGAGTATATAATTTCAAGCCCACAAATTATTATATCGATTTTGAGAAGATGGAGTGTGCGGTACCTTTATCGAACAAATAAGCTATGGTAATAGAGGTTACATGAATAATACCTCATAATGATGATGGCCCACCGCTCTACTTCTCGGGTTTCTTGTATAATGATGTCATTATACATGACCTTGAGCTACATCTACACTACCTTGGGTAGGGATTATTTATTTCCATTGAAAATCATAAGTTTGGTTATCCTAACGATGAAATCCCCCTTGGCCCACCCAACCAGTGCTACTCGAGATTCCTGCTTTAGGTAGCGTTACTGATTCTGCTCTTGAAGGAGGAGTCAGAACAGTTCCTCTGACACTATAAATTGGAAAACTATTTTTGAAATACCTCTAAAGATGACCCATTAGGACACAATAACCAATCTCCATCATGTCTTTATCACACTAAGGTTTCACATTCCACTATAATCAACAATGATGGTATTCAACATAGCTACCAGAGTGAATAATTTGGACACCACTACTCTGAAAAGAATCCTCAATTCGATGATTATTGAAACTGAAAGAACTACTAAAATATCATGACACTAACCAGCTATTCACTTTACTATTTTCATCCATAAGATTTCACATGGTGATAGGATCTGAGTTCATTATTTCAAAAATGGTAGATTGGAGAAAAACATTCACCTATGTATAGATGGAATAATTGATCTCATCCTCAAAGAATTTATCTCATAATATCTAATCAATGAACATAAGTGGAGGAAAACATTACAACTCAATTAAATGCCCTGAATTGTCCATGAAGGATATAAAACCAAACTCTAGGTACATAAACTCTCTATCTTTCCCATCACTCAGCAACTTATGGAAAAAGTAATCATAGAAGGAAGTATGAATGTTCATCCAGACCATGCCCAAATGATGGCTAGAATGGGTAATAATATCCCACTAGTGCTTGGATGAATCGTTTTTAATGTATGTGGAAAGCTAGAAACTCCTATATGGAGGTGTTTTTAGATGCTTGAAGTTAGATAATAAGTATTCTAATCCTATCATAGCAGCCTGAGGACAACCATTACTTAAAAATATGACAGGGTTTTGCTACTAGAACTCCCAAGTAAATGAAGATGTTGTAAGTACATGTCATAGAGAACCCTTCAATGTGTGTATCAAGTGTACAGAACTATTTTGAATATGTACATCCGTTCCAAGTTCATCATAAATAAGAGTTTCCATAGGTGGAATCACTGGAGGTAATACTGGTGGCTGAGGGACGACCACCTCTAGAGTATGGTTGTCACCACCCTCCAAGAACATTGAATAAGGTAAGTATGGTGGAATATCCATACAAATACCAAGGTCATGATGTTGAACAAGATATCAAAGTAGATAGGATATCAAACAGAAGTAGGATAAAATCAATGGGGTCACTACCCAACATACTACACAAACTACCCGCATCAAAGGTCAGGGTATTGGTAAGTATTAAAAATTTGGTTTAAAGGTGTTCTAGTATATGGAGGGTCAGTTTCAATTTATGAAGGTAAAAACACATTAAATTTTACTTGAAATCTTTTTTTAATGGAAACTATTTCATTTATACGTCATAATTTATATTTTATGTTCATATAAACAGATATAAATAATACAAGGATTAATTAAATGGAATGTCATTCCCTATTAATAATGCCTTGTACACTTTATAAATTGAATTAGATACCCATTTAATTACAATCAGTACCCCTTAAATTTGGTCATAGTATGTAATGTGTAAAATAGGATGGATCAATTCGATGAATTACCCATTCCAATTTATTATATTCTATACACTTCATAAATTGAATTTGGTAGTCACACAATCATAGCCCACGTCTGGCTTATGTAACCGTGGTTACATTTCTTAAATGGATAAAATTTGGTTATTTAAGATACCCCCATTAATGTATATGGGAAACACTATTTAGGTTGATGATAACACATTAAAATCCAAATACTATTCCCTGTAGAAGATGTTAATGACACATGAATATATCACAACCAAGGCACACTCAATAATTACAAGAATCAAAGGAACTGTAAGAAATAAAATCCACCGATATGGAATGGAATATGGATGGAATATAAATATATAGCTTCCTATAATGATTGAAGTAAAAATGATCAATTCCAAATTAGGCTAGGGTATAATCTATTTAATTATAGAAATTACCACAATTTATGTTAATCACCCCACATTGTAAACAAATCAACAGTAATAAGTAGCATATAAAACAATAATTTCCCATTCCAATGATACTTTGTGTTTACCCCAAACATGGGTTAGCTACTCCCAGGTACATCTAATAACCTCATTTTGAATAATTCCTAATCTACTGTATAAATTTAACAAACACTAAAAGAAGAAATTAAAACCACTATGATACAAATTTGTGATGTCTTAGAGATATATCACTTATGAGCAGCCAAACCTGGTTGGCTGTATGGCCTTAATCACACCTCCCTATATTCCACAGGATTCTAAATAGTAGCGAGGACCTATGGTGTAGATGTGGGGAGACTATTACCATATATCAGTGTGATGTCAAATATGGATATCGATAAATAAATAGATGAATCATTATAAGGGTGAATAAGGACACATAAAAAATCATAAACATCTTTGAAATAAATAAATAAAAACTGTAAACAGTATCATATTCCAAAGTTGATGGAATTTCTCTACCAAAAGGGAAACTTACATACATGGGAGTTGGTTGATAGTATAATAGATGATATATAAAAGAATAAAAATTTCCAAAACTATCCATGTATCTTGTGTATTGGATCAGTAATTTTCCACCAAGATCCCATCCTAAAGAAGTAATGTATGGTGTCTATATTGGGACACATCCCTTTTTCCACACCTATGATCATAAAATTTTCCTGGGATCCAATGTTTACCAAGATAGGTTTTGAGATAAATATCTTCAGCTAACCACAAATAGTGTCTATAAAATCCAATTTGTAAATGTAAACTATATTAGTGTTTACCAAGAAGGTCTGCTAGGGGAATAAATCCCCTGACCATTTATTTAATAAAAGAAAAAGTACAAAATGCAAGAGTTCCAGCTATTCCAACATCACAACAACAATAAAACCCAATACACCCCATTCAACGAACAATTTCAACTTTTAAAATTAAAAAAGAACACTATAAACCACCTCGAGTCACGAGCAAATCCATCGCAAATCAGCCATCCACATCCAGGTTTCAACAACACATTACCACCATCATGGGAGAGAACCACTATACTCCATGAGAATCACACCATCACCGGTGCATAAGCTCAGAAGACATTCCAAGGGACACGCGATCACGCCATCATCACCAAGACTGGATAGTCCAACATTATACCAAAGGAAAGCCACCGATGGGAGGATCCAAGTCATCATGAACCAGAAACGCCACCCAGGCATAGATCTGTTCCAATCAGACCACGGATGAACCCTCACTGGGTTCCGAAGCAGGACGTACGTGAATTTGATAAAAACATGATGAATACAGAGGAACCAGCGACAGAAATACTCAAAAATCCACCAGATTCAAAACCAAATGACGGGAACCTAAATCACCAGAAATAAACAAAACAACCCAAACGAAGAATCTGCAAAAGCTCACCAAATCCGCAACCCAAATCCTCCCCCTCCGGAAACGCAGAATCGACGTCGAACAACACAAGGAGCCTGCCGAAAGCGAGGCAAGGTCACGAAGGACTCACCGAACCGAATCCACCTCAGCACTGAGTTCCGAGACGCTCCAAACTGAGACCATGCCGATCCACGACGTCAATAGCCACGCCGGGACGGAAGCCAGAGAAACTCTCTTGGAAGCGACACATCGAGCTGAGCGACGACGCCGAGAACAGGAGCCGGAGAACCGCCGGATGCAGACGCACACCCCCGATGCCAAGACTCACCTACGACGAGCCGAGGCCAGATGTTGCGACGAGTGGATCCAAGCCGGAGGGGGAAGAAGATGGAGGAACGATGGGAAACCCTAGCCGCTGCGGAAGAGAAGCGAGACGCCGCTCAGAGGCTCTATCTGGAAACCAAACGAGTTGTGGGTAACGAGGTATTGGTGATTGCCACGCCACGCTTATTCTGGGCCCCATTCACCACCTGCGCGCCGCTCGTCCCCAGCTAAATTCGAGAGTGGCGAGACTCGAACCTGCGCCAGTTCCGTTGCCAGGGAGTGGCCTCCTTACACGGTACCACTAAGCCAACCCCGGTCGGCAAACATAATGCAGTTCTAAATTAAATAACCCAATACTACTATAGCCTTAGATAGTCTCTTAACATGTGATCATTTATTCTATAGATAAGGGTCAAGAATTATAACAAACTAAAAACTGTGGAAAATTGATTATTTTAATAATAAACGATGATCTTAGGTTAAACAAAGGCATCCTTGACCTTAGGGTTGATTCAACTCATAGTGGTAACACCTACCATCTAGCTGTAAGGGGTTGAGTGAAATCTATGGGGTACACCTTATGCATTCCACTGTAAGTGATTCAAATAGAGTCCATGGAGCTCATCCATAGTAATCCTAGCCTATACATGACTGTGCCCAATGGGGTGAATCCATGGTGCTATGTGTTTGCTGATACAAAGATAATTCCAAGGAGTGTATCAAAGGAATTATAATATCAGAAAAACATTTCAACTAAATCATAAATAAAACATCTATTTATTCAAAAAATTATACGAGGAATAGATGTTGTGGTGGGTATCTCCAAGAAAAACTAACGTAATGAATCATAATAGGGTCCTACGAGTTCTTAAAGAATGACGTTAGGAATTCCAGGTGGGATCAAGTATAAAAATTCCAATAAATATGAAAAATGTTCAAATAATATAGGTGCCTTATACGCATTTCAATTATATATATATTTCATCATAGGCCATGTAATAATCCTGACAATTATATTTTCATTAGTTTTATTCCATTACCTTTCATCATACTTGAAAAGGTAAATTCAGTACATGCAACCAATTATCAATTCAATACTAATTACATTTCTCAAAGATAGGTGATGTCTATACATACATACATACATATATATATAGTTTCTAATAAATAATTTAGAGATTGAATTATAATGATTTAATACTTAGCATACCCAATGTCATGTCAAACACACCCAAATAGTTTCTCAAAAAATTAAAATATTGGTAACTAAAAACATAATAAAGAACACATCCTAGGATGGATGTATAGTGTTGAGGTCACTACCTCCAATGATTTCCATAGTTCTAAAGGGATCTTGAATAAAATTTATACCATTTAAATTAAATAAGAAGAATTGTTTTGTATAAAATCCTAGGGAAACCAGTGTGACCATAATGGAGAAATTTTATAAAATGTTGAGAAATTGAGGGAAAAATCATTTACCACCAACCTTATTCCTATAGTAGATGCCTTGTCAAGTATCAACCCTTAGATTCACATGGATCAGATGAAAATTTAAGAATAAATTAATAGCTTTAATATTGTGCATATGGGCTCACAAAAAAATAGCATCATCAATAGGAAGATGAACGATGAAAGGAACCTATGTATTGGAGACCATACCCTTAGAAATACAATGTGACAAATGTATCAAGATTCTGATGTCATTATAAGATGTAATCTAAGAACCTAGTGTTATGTGTGAGAGGATAGCATCAATGGAGTGAAGAAGGATGTTTTTTCCTTTTGAAATAATGAAAAGTAGAGGATTGGTTCAAAATTTGAGATAGGGAAAATAGTAAAATAACCAAAAATTTATAAGGGAAACATGGTATAGATTCAAGGTTGGAAAAACTATGCACCAATTATGTACCCAGATCATCCCCAAGACACCCCTCACACTAGAAGGATACATGGTTTTACTAACCAATAACATCCCATGAAAAAAACCTATTCAATTGGACCTACTGATATAACAAGGTCATGTATTAGGGTATTCATAGTTAGAACAAATATTATGGCTCTTGATAGAGTACTAGTACACCTCACATGGTTTAACCAAACTATGTGGTCTGACTAGTATAGTTTCTACTAACCATGTGGACCAATTTTTTCCTCTAAAAGCCAAGCCTATGGGATCTAAACAAACCATATAAACCCACATCTCCTCAGTATCTTTAATAGGATTTAATATAAGGATAAAATTAATGTATGAAACTAAAAATAAATGTGTCAGTACCTTAAAGTAAAACTATGTTCTTACCAAGAACATGGATTGTGTCCAAAATCAATATTTTTCATATTTTGGATGGATATTATTAGTTCTTTATAGAAAATTTTTCATCACTATCTAATCCAATCACAAATTTAACTTGTAATGGAGATACGTTATATAGGATAGTTAAATTTGAGGATAATTTCAAGGAATTAAAGAGAATGTTACTCAGTGATGCAACTAATACATTACCCTAAAGTAGAGAATGTTTTGTAATCTACGGTATTGAATCAATGAAGTGGTTCAGATGTGTTCTCAAGTATAACGATATTGTGATAGATTATTCCTCATGATAATTGAAGGTCCGAGAATAAATTACACAACTCATGATTTGGAGTTAGCTATGATAATTTTTTATTAAAGATGTGGGGGAATTATATTTAGGGAGAAATGTGTGATATAAGTATTAAACATAAAGGTTTAAAGTATATATTCAGACATAAAGAGATAAATATTCACTAGATAAGATGGTTGGAGCTCATTAAATATTTTGACAGCTCAATACATTTCAACACTGGAAAAGCGAATAAGGTGGTCGATACATTGCACCAAAAGGATCATGCTATCTTATTTATGATATATATAAAATGATCCAATATTTCTATACAACCAAAGGATGGATTTAGAGGTCTTTAAATATGGGGAGAATTCTAATATTTCTCAAATGAATGTTCAACCATCTATCCATTTAAGGATTAAATAATAACAAAATATAGATATAGAGCTACAAAAGAAGGTGATGAATGTCCCTGATTTAAGTATTAATTGTGGGTGAATGTTAATGTTTAGGAACCGTGTATACATCCCCTCCATACCAGATTTGAATAAGGATATGTTGGATGAGTCTCATAGTTCTTAGTTATTTATTCTTCCTAAAAGTTAAAATATGTTAAAATATCTAAATTTTTATTTATAATGGGAAGAAATGAAGAGATATATTGTTGATTTTTTATATTTGTTCTTGGTATGAGAACATGTAATGTTGGGGATACGGAAGTCTAAGGGGATTTTACTACCATTACCCATACCATAATGGAACTAAGAAAACATAAACATGGATTCTGTCACCATAATACCCATTAGGTGTAAAGGATATAATTCAATTTGTGTTGTAGTTGATCACCTTAAAAATTCATCACACATCATTTCCATTATGGAATATTCTTTTTTATATCATCTTTATAGGATATACATTAATGAAGTTGAAAGGTTGCATGGTGTATCAATTTATATTGTATATTATTTATATTTTAGGTTTACATAAATGTTTGGGGGGGATGGAATTAGTAAGATCTAGATACTAAGTTATTATTCAATAATAAGTATAATCCATAGAGTAATGGTTAGTCTAGGAGAGCAATTCAAACATAAGATGACATGTTGAGACCATTTTCTATGGATTTCAAATGAGATTGGGATTAATATATTCTTTTTATCTAGTTTTCTTACAATAAGATATTTTACTCGGGCATTCATATGGATCCTTATGAAGCCATATATAGAAATAAGGTTAACTGAGAGATATGGTTAAAAAAATCAGTGACAGATAATGATATCACAAAGTGATAGAAAAGTTTTATTTATAATAATTGACGAGGCCTATAGTATGACGTTGGTGATATGATATTTTTATAGATTTCACTAGGGAAGAAACTTATGATATTTAGAATGAAAGGAAAGTTGAAACCTAGGTATATCTTCCATTTCAATATTACTGACTGAGTTGGTATGGTATCTTATCACTGGGAACTCCCAACGAATATCTATAATGATTATGATGTGTTCTATGTATCTATCATGAGGATGTACATACCTGATTCTTCTCATGGAATAGACTCAGATGTAATTTCCCTGAAGAAAAATTATTCTTATGAGGAATAATTAGAGGATATTCTGGGTAATATATAAAATGGTCAATGAAAGGATACAACTCATCTAGACAATATTTTGTGGTAGAATAACAAATTTATTGATGTTACATGGGGACATAAGGATATAAACATGTAGAAGTATAATCTATAGTTTTAATTAGAGTAATAGAATTTCATGAGTGAGATTCATTAAAAGGAGATATAGTGAAACACCCCAATATTTTATGACATATATTTTTCAAATAAATTTAGTTTCTTCGCTAACTTGCGTGAAACATAATAGTATTTTTAAAGGAACAATGATAAACTATTAAAATATTATTTTGTAATGTGATAGTTATAACCAAACCACTAGATTGGTTGGTATGAATAGAAATAACTAAATTATGAATAATATATGGTCACACAAGTATAAAATAAACTCATTTTTCTAAATTTATTATAAATTAAAATAAAAACCATTTGAATGTAAAATAAATATTTTTCTATAGAATTATTTTTATATGTGAAATGTGAATTTATCATAAAAAAACAAATTAGTCAACACTGATGAATTATATTAATGAATATATATATTATATATTAAATAAAATATTTTATTATTCAACTAATTTTTTTAGGGATGGGATAATAAAAGATCTGGTTTTATACTTACAAAAATTATTTTTTATAAAATGTGGATTCATTGCATTTTACATAGTTATTTTAAATTTTATTTTCTCAAAATTTAAAAAATTTATTTGATAGAGTTGTCTTCATTTTCTAAATAAAAATTTCAAAATTATCTTAACCTAATTCTTTTATAATATTCTAAAGAAATTAAGTTTTCGATGAAGAGGAAAAATACTTATTTTTATTAAAAAGGTTATTTTAGTTTATATAAATTACAAAGGTAATTTTTTAATATGGTTTTGAAATTAAGAATTAGTACATATGTTTATTTTTAATCTAATTTAGTTAATTGGAATCAAATTTATATTAAATATTTATTTAAAAACCATTCATACTTGAGAAAACATTTTCATTGAATAACAACATTTTCATCACTCTTTTGGTTTTGATATGAAATTTA
Source organism: Viscum album (assembly GCA_963277665.1). Taxonomy (NCBI): domain Eukaryota; kingdom Viridiplantae; phylum Streptophyta; class Magnoliopsida; order Santalales; family Viscaceae; genus Viscum; species Viscum album. The sequence goes on from OY728148.1 coordinate 175,138,643, forward strand.
AATTCTTTCCAATATATCAATTTAACATGGAAAAATTTATTCTAGAATAGGAATAAAAATAAATAATATTTGGAAATAATTAAAACATAATTTTTTTTCATAATGAATACCTGAAATAAAATAAAAAATTATTTACTGATGTTAAGATCAAAACGGGGTTACTAGGGGTTTAAAACCAAATATGTTGTTAAGATGCCAACTAATAATGTATATATCCATTTGGATAACCATGTTTCTAAATTATCCTGTCCAATATTCAAATATATTTTGTGAATGATTTTATCATTCTATATTATTTTGAGAATATTCCAAGTGGTTTCCAAGTGGGTCCTCTATCCCCATTATAAAAGGAAATCCCCTGTCCTCTCCATTATAGAATTTAAGAAACTTTTATTTCGGTCAATACCGACCCAAATAAATTATTTACATACTTTAAAACATACTTTATTCATTTTTTAATTAGGAAACCATCTTAATAAGGATTTAGGGGAAATCCTAAATGGTTGTCCGAAGAAGAGGTATCGTTCTTAATCGATCAATTTTCGTTTTCTTCAACCTCCGTCAAATATTATTAAAAAATGATTGCAAAGAAAAATTAGTAACTATAATATAATTATATTTTATTATGTTAATGGATAAACCTACACCCATCCCCTCTTCCATCAAATGGGAAATGAATCTGTTAATAATGTGTGTGGAAGACTTATGGCTCATGAACCAACGTAATTTGTTTTCCATCACAAAATTTCACATCTATATATAATGTTTCATTTTTAAATTTATGTTATATTTAGTAAATACTAAACTTATGTACTTATAATATCTCATCTACCTTCTTACCTTCCAATCGTTAAGAAAATAATTTCGTCGCTCGTGCATATGTGTGGATTACTACCTCCATGATGCGATGTGAGACATTTTTCTTTTTATATTCATGGTTATGGTGACAAGGATAGATTTAATGAATATATAATATATATATGATGAAAAATTATTATAAAAATATGAATTGTTATTTACATTTATTTTGTTTCATCCATAGAAAAAAAAGAAACATTGTTTATGCATATGTATGAACTGTAGTCTCCGTGAACAATGAAATTCATTTCTCCGTATATACATTCATTAATGACACTAAATTTATATATAATGCAGATATATGATATTTATATAATTATTAACATTCAATATAATAGGGATCCATGATCCTGGTACATGTTTCAAAACATTTAAACCAAAACATAAATGAAATCTAATGAATTATCACTAGGAAACGTGATTTTAACATAGAATTGTCAGTAAATTGGTGATAAATGTTTATAAATAAATCATATATTATGTTATATATATTAGTATATTTCTGAAATATATCTATAAAAAATTAAATTTACTTTATTGTATATTTTAATGTGTGTGATGAATGTCGAGACATGACATTAGTTATTTTCATATCACATTAATATACATGGGACACAATCCATATTCAACAATTTCTTCATTTCTGTGGAGAATGTACTATCTAATGACTTAGTTTAATATTTTCATTATGAAAATAATAGGATATACATATCAATATATAGTTATTCCTTTCATGAGGATTACTATTCAAAAGTTACCAATGTGGTAATGGTTTTATGATACAAAATATTTGTTTATCAGGATTGTTTATGATTATGATTTTGATGATGAAATCTAATGATATATATCTCAAGAAGAAATTTAATTTTCTTATAATAATTTATTTCCAGATAAAAATTTGGTTTATAGGTGTTCTAGTATATAGAGGGTTAGTTTCAATTTATGAAGGTAAAACACATTAAATTTTACTTGAAATCATTTTTTAATGGAAACTATTTCATTTATACGTCATAATTTATATTTTTATGTTCATATAAGCAGATATAAATAATACAAGGATTAATTAAATGGAATGTCATTCCCTATTAATAATGCCTTGTACACTTTATAAATTGAATTAGATACCCATTTAATTATAATCAGTACCCCTTAAATTTGGTCATAGTATGTAATGTGTAAAATAGGATGGATCAATTCGATGAATTACCCATTCCAATTTATTATATTCTATACACTTCATAAATTGAATTTGGTAGTCACACAATCATAGCCCACGTCTGTCTTATGTAACTGTGGTTACATTTCTTAAATGGATAAAATTTGGTTATTTAATATACCCCCATTAATGTATATGGGAAACACTATTTAGTTTGATGATAACACATTAAAATCCAAATACTATTCCCTGTAGAAGATGTTAATGACACATGAATATATCACAACCAAGGCACACTCAATAATTACAAGAATCAAAGGAACTGTAAGAAATAAAATCCACCGATATGGAATGGAATATGGATGGAATATAAATATATAGCTTCCTATAATGATTGAAGTAAAAATGATCAATTCCAAATAAGGCTAGGGTATAATCTATTTAATTATAAAAAATACCACAATTTATGTTAATCACCCCACATTGTAAACAAATCAATAGTAATAAGTATCATATAAAGCAATAATTTCCCATTCCAATGATACTTTGTGTTTACCCCAAACATGGGTTAGCTACTCCCAGGTACATCTAATAACCTCATTTTGAATAATTCCTAATCTACTGTATAAATTTAACAAACACTAAAAGAAGAAATTAAAACCACTATGATACAAATTTGTGATGTCTTAGAGATATATCACTTATGAGCAGCCAAACCTGGTTGGTTGTATGGCCTTAATCACACCTCTCTATATTCCACAGGATTCTAAATAGTAGCGAGGACCTATGGTGTAGATGTGGGGAGACTATTACCATATATCAGTGTGATGTCAAATATGGATATCGATAAATAAATAGATGAATCATTATAAGTGTGAATAAGGACACATAAAAAACCATAAACATCTTTGAAATAAATAACAAAAAAAACTGTAAACAGTATCATATTCCAAAGTTGATGGAATTTCTCTACCAAAAGGGAAACTTACATACATGGGAGTTGGTTGATATTATAATAGATGATATATAAAAGAATAAAAATTTCCAAAACTATCCATGTATCTTGTGTATTGGATCAGTAATTTTCAACCAAGATCCCATCCTAAAGAAGTAATGTATGGTGTCTATATTGGGACACATCCCTTTTTCCACACCTATGATCATAAAATTTTCCTTGGAACCAATGTTTACCCAGATAGGTTTTGAGATAAATCTCTTTAGGTAACCACAAATAGTGTCTATAAAATCCAATTTGTAAATGTAAACTATATTAGTGTTCATGTATATAAAAGTAATGCAGTTCTAAAATAAATAACCCAATACTACTATAGCCTTATATAGTCTCTTAACATGTGATCATTTATTCTTTAGATAAGGGTCAAGAATTATAACACACTAAAAACTGTGGAAAATTGATTATTTTAATAATAAACGATGATCTTAGGTTAAACAAAGGCATCCTTGACCTTAGGGTTGATTCAACTCATAGTGGTAACACCTACCATCTAGTTGTAAGGGGTTGAGTGAAATCTATGGGGTACACCTTATGCATTCCACTGTAAGTGATTCAAATAGAGTCCATGGAGCTCATCCATAGTAATCCGAGCCTATACATGACTGTGCCCAATGGGGTGAATCCATGGTGCTGTGTGTTTGCTGATACAATGATACTTCCAAGGAGTGTATCAAAGGAATTATAATATCAGAAAAACATTTCAACTAAATCATAAATAAAACATCAATTTATTCAAAAAATTATACGAGTAATAGATGTTGTGGTGGGTATCTCCAAGAAAAACTGACATAATGAATCATAATAGGGTCCTACGAGTGCTTAAAGAATGACGTTAGGAATTCCAGGTGGGATCAAGTATAAACATTCCAATAAATATGAAAAATGTTCAAATAATATAGGTGCCTTATACGCATTTCAATTATATATAGATGTCATCATAGGCCTTGTAATAATCCTGACAATTATATTTTCATTAGTTTTATTCCATTACCTTTCATCATACTTGACAAGGTAAATTTAGTACATGCAACCAATTATCAATTCAATACTAATTACATTTCTCAAAGATAGGTGATGTCTATACATACATACATACATATATATATAGTTTCTAATAAATAATTTAGAGATTGAATTATAATGATTTAATACTTACCATACCCAATTTCATGTCAAACACACCCAAATGGTTTCTCAAAAAATTAAAATATTGGTAACTAAAAACATAATAAAGAACACATCCTAGGATGGATGGATAGTGTTTAGGTCACTACCTCCAATGATTTCCATAGTTCTAAAGGGATCTTGAATAAAATTTATACCATTTAAATTAAATAAGAAGAACTGTTTTGTATAAAATCCTAGGGAAACCAGTGTGACCATAATGGAGAAATTTTATAAAATGTTGAGAAATTGAGGGAAAAATCATTGACCACCAACCTTATTCATATAGTAGATTCCTTGTCAAGTATCAAACCTTAGATTCACATGGATCAGATGAAAATTTATGAATAAATTAATAGCTTTAATATTGTGCATATGGGCTCACAAAAAAATAGAATCATCAATAGGAAGATGAACGATGAAAGGAACCTATGTATTGGAGACCATACCCTTAGAAATACAATGAGACAAATGTATCAAGATTCTGATGTCATTATAAGATGTTATCTAAGAACCTAGTGTTATGTGTGAGAGGAGAGCATCAATGGAGTGGGGAAGGATGTTTTTTCCTTTTGAAATAATGAAAAGTAGAGGATTGGTTCAAAAATTGAGATAGGGAAAATAGTAAAATAACCAAAAAATTATAAGGGAAACATGGTATAGATTCAATGTTGGAAAAACTATGCACCAATTATGTACCCAGATCATCCCCAAGACACCCCTCACACTAGAAGGATACATGGTTTTACTAACCAATAACATCCCATGAAAAACACCTATTCAATTGGACCTACTGATATAACAAGGTCATGTATTAGGGGATTCATAGTTAGAAAAAATATTATGGCCCTTGATAGAGTACTAGTACACCTCGCATGGTTTAACCAAACTATGTGGTCTGACTAGTATAGTTTCTACTAACCATGTGGACCAATTTTTTCCTCTAAAATCCAAGCCTATGGAATGTAAACAAACCATATAAACCCACATCTCCTCAGTATCCTTAATAGGATTTAATATAAGGATAAAATTAATGTATGAAACTAAAAATAAATGGATCAGTACCTTAAAGTAAAACTATGTTCTTACCAAGAACATGGATTGTGTCCAAAATCAATATTTTTCTTATTTTGGATGGATATTATTAGTGCTTTGTAGAAAATTTTTCATCACTATCTAATCCAATCACAAATTTAACTTGTAATGGAGATACGTTATATAGGATAGTTAAATTTAAGGATAATTTCAACGAATTAAAGAGAATGTTACTCAGTGATGCAACTAATACATTACCCTAAAGTAGAGAATGTTTTGTTATCTACGGTATTGAATCAAAGAAGTGGTTCAGATGTGTTCTCAAGTATAACGATATAGTGAGAGATTATTCCTCATGATAATTGAAGGTCCGATAATAAATTACACAACTCATGATTTGGAGTTAGCTATGATAATTTTTTATTAATGATGTGGGGGAATTATATTTAGGGAGAAATGTGTGATATAAGTATTAAACATAAAGGTTTAAAGTATATATTCAGACATAAAGAGATGAATATTCACTAGATAAGATGGTTGGAGCTGATTAAATATTTTGACAGCTCAATACATTTCAACACTGGAAAAGCAAATAAGGTGGTCGATACATTGCACCAAAAGGATCATGCTATCTTATTTATGATATATATAAAATGATCCAATATTTCTATACAACCAAAGGATGGATTTATAGGTCTTTAAATATGGGGAGAATTCTAATATTTCTCAAATGAATGTTCAACCATCTATCCATTTAAGGATTAAATAATAACAAGATATAGATATAGAGCTACAAAAGAAGGTGATGAATGTCCCTGATTTAAGTATTAATTGTGGGTGAATGTTAATGTTTAGGAACCGTGTATACATCCCCTCCATACTATATTTGAATAAGGATATGTTGGATGAGGCTCATAGTTCGTAGTTATTTATTCTTCCTAAAAGTTAAAATATGTTAAAATATCTAAATTTTTATTTATAATGGGAAGAAATGAAGAGATATATTGTTGATTTTTTATATTTGTTCTTGGTATGAGAACAAGTAATGTTGGGGATATAGAAGTCTAAGGGGATTTTACTACCATTACCCATACCATAATGGAACTAAAAAAACATAACCATGGATTCTGTCACCATAATACCCATTAGGTGTAAAGGATATAATTCAATTTGTGTTGTAGTTGATCACCTTAAAAATTCATCACACATCATTTCCATTATGGAATATTCTTTTTTATATCATCTTTATAGGATATACATTAAGGAAGTTGAAAGGTTTCATGGTGTATCAATTTATATTGTATATTATTTATATTTTAGGTTTACATAAATGTTTGGGGGGGATGGAATTAGTAAGATCTAGATACTAAGTTATTATTCAATAATAAGTACAATCCATAGAGTAATGGTTAGTCTAGGAGAGCAATTCAAACATAAGATGACTTGTTGAGACCATTTTCTATGGATTTCAAATGAAATTCGGATTAATATATTCTTTTTATCTAGTTTTCTTACAATAAGATATTTTACTCGGGCATTCATATGGATCCTTATGAAGCCATATATTGAAATAAGGTTAACTGAGAGATATGGTTAAAAAAATCAGTGACAGATAATGATATCACAAAGTGATAGAAAAGTTTTATTTATAATCATTGACGAGGCCTATAGTATGACGTTGGTGATAGGATATTTTTATAGATTTCACTAAGGAAGAAACTTACGATATTTAGAATGAAAGGAAAGTTGAAACCTAGGTATATCTTCCATTTCAATATTACTGACTGAGTTGGTATGGTATCTTATCACTGGGAACTCCCAAAGAATATCTATAATGATTATGATGTGTTCTATGTATCGATCATGAGGATGTACATACCTGATTCTTCTCATGGAATAGACTCAGATGTAATTGCCCTGAAGAAAAATTATTCTTATGAGGAATAATTAGAGGATATTCTGGGTAATATATAAAATGGTCAATGAAAGGATACAACTCATCTAGACAATATTTTGTGGTAGAATAACCAATTTATTGAAGTTACATGGGGACATAAGGATATAAAGACGTAGAAGTATAATATATCGTTTTAATTAGAGTAATAGAATTTCATGAGTGAGATTCATTAAAAGGAGATATAGTTAAACACCCAAATATTTTATGACATATATTTTTCAAATAAATTTAGTTTCTTCGATAACTTGCGTGAAACATAATAGTATGTTTAAAGGAACAATGATAAACTATTAAAATATTATTTTGTAATGTGATAGTTATAACCAAACCACTAGATTGGTTGGTATGAATAGAAATAACTAAATTATGAATAATATATGGTTCACACAAGTATAAAATAAACTCATTTTTTCTAAATTTATTATAAATTAAAATAAAAACCATTTGAATGTAAAATAAATATTTTTCTATAGAATTATTTTTATATGTGAAATGTGAATTTATCATAAAAAAACAAATTATTCAACACTGATGAATTATATTAATGAATATATATATTATATATTAAATAAAATATTTTATTATTCAACTAATTTTTTTTAGGGATGGCATAATAAAAGATCTGGTTTTATACTTACTAAAATTATTTTTTATAAAATGTGGATTCATTGCATTTTTCATAGTTATTTTAAATTTTATTTTTTCAAAATTTAAAAAATTTATTTGATAGAATTATCTTCATTTTCTAAATAAAAATTTCAAAATTATCTTAACCTAATTCTTTTATAATATTCTAAAGAAATTAAGTTTTCTATGAAGAGGAAAAATACTTATTTTTATTAAAATGGTTATTTTAGTTTATATAAATTACAAAGGTAATTTTTTAATATGGTTTTGAAATTAAGAATTAGTACATATGTTTATTTTTAAACTAATTTAGTTAATTAGAATCAAATTTATATTAAATATTTATTTAAAAACCATTCATACTTGAGAAAACATTTTCTTTGAATAACAACATTTTCATCACTCTTTTGGTTTTGATATGAAATTTAAATTCTTCCCAATATATCAATTTAACATGGAAAAATTTATTCTAGAATAGGAATAAAAATAATTAATATTTGGAAATAATTAAAACATAATTTTTTTTCATAATGAATACCTGAAATAAAATAAAAAATTATTTACTGATGTTAAGATCAAAACGGGGTTACTAGGGGTTTAAAACCAAATATGTTGTTAAGATTCCAACTAATAATGTATATATCCATTTGGATAACCATGTTTCTAAATTATCCTGTCCAATATTCAAATATATTTTGTGAATGATTTTATCATTCTATATTATTTTGAGAATATTCCAAGTGGTTTCCAAGTGGGTCCTCTATCCCCATTATAAAAGGAAATCCCCTGTCCTCTCCATTATATAATTTAAGAAACATTTATTTCGGTCAATACCGACCCAAATAAATTATTTACATACTTTAAAACATACTATATTCATTTTTTAATTAAAAAACCATCTTAATAAGGATTTAGGGGAAATCCTAAAAGGTTGTCCGAAGAAGAGGTATCGTTCTTAATCGATCAATTTTTGTTTTCTTCAACCTCCTTCAAATATTATTAAAAAATGATTGCAAAGAAAAATTAGTAACTATAATATAATTATATATTATTATGTTAATGAATAAACCTACACCCATCCCCTCTTCCATCAAATGGGAAATGATTCTGTTAATAATGTGTGTGGAGGACTTATGGCTCATGAACCAACGTAATTTGTTTTCCATCACAAAATTTCACATCTATATATAATGTTTAATTTTTAAATTTATGTTATATTTAGTAAATACTAAACTTATGTACTTATAATATCTCATCTACCTTCTTACCTTCCAATCGTTAAGAAAATAATTTCGTCGCTCGTGCATATGTGTGGATTACTACCTCCATGATGCGATGTGAGACATTTTTCTTTTTATATTCATGGTTATGGTGACAAGGATAGATTTAATGAATATATAATATATATATGATGAAAAATTATTATAAAAATATGAATTTCTATTTACATTTATTTTGTTTCATCCATAGGAAAAAAAGAAACATTGTTTATGCATATGTATGAACTGTAGTCTCCGTGAACAATGAAATTCATTTCTCCGTATATACATTCATTAATGACACTAAATTTATATATAATGAAGATATATGATATTTATATAATTATTAACATTCAATATATTAGGGAGCCATGATCCTGGTACATGTTTCAAAACATTTAAACCAAAACATAAATGAAATCTAATGAATTATCACTAGGAAACGTGATTTTAATATAAAATTGTCAGTAAATTGGTGATAAATGTTTATAAATAAATCATATATTATGTTATATATATTAGTATTTTTCTGAAATATATCTATAAAAAATGAAATTTACTTTATAATATATTTTAATGTGTGTGATGAATGTCGAGACATGACATTAGTTATTTTCATATCACATTAATATACATGGGACACAATCCATATTCAACAATTTCTTCATTTCTGTGGAGAATGTACTATCTAATGACTTAGTTTAATATTTTCATTATGAAAATAATAGGATATACATATCAATATATAGTTATTCCTTTCATGAGGATTACTATTCAAAAGTTACCAATGTGGTAATGGTTTTATAATACAATATATTTGTTTATCACGATTGTTTATGATTATGATTTTGATGATGAAATCTAATGATATATATCTCAAGAAGAAATTTAATTTTCTTATAATAATTTATTTCCAGATAATAAATGTTTTCATTCCATTTTACTCTCTTAAAAAACTAAGGATAACAAAATAATGTTTTTAAGGATAACTACCTTTTTTCTCTTTTTAGTCGAAAAACAATTTTTTTCATATCCATGTTTTCCAAAATAAATTCAAGAATTATTTTAATATTATTCTATGATTTTATTAATTCATCTTCACCCATTTTTTACTATTTCTGTTTTTTGAAATGAATCTTCTGGTCATTTTTTAGATGAGTTGGTTTTTATTTTTTTATGAAAAATGTGAAAGGAATACTTGTTTTAATGTATACAACATGAACAATATTTTCCACCATCCTAACCACTATATTATTTGAATATTACATTATATTTTTCAAATATTTATCTCAAAGAAAAATTATTTTTAGACTTTTATATTATTATTTAGTTTTAAGAAATTATTTTCCAAATTTAGTGGATATTTTCTTCAACAATGTTTTAATGATTTTTTTATATAATCTCTATTCATCAATGAAAAAACCAATAGTGTTTCTTATGTTATACTGGGAATATAATATAATGGAACCCATTTTTTACATGGGTTATTCTATAATAGATTTATTAAATTTTTATGAAGCCCGATATCTTTTCATGAGTTTTTATAAGATGGTATAATGAATGTTTAATGTTTTAATGGAACACATATGTATGGTATTCCTTATATGATCATTGGGACCATAATTTAATAGATATACATTATATTTGGTAGTGTATTATAAAAAATTATATAACCATTGGAAAAAATTTGATGTGCTTTATCAATGATCAGAAAAAAGACTATATGCCTAATATTCTATAAGAAACAAGACAATGTTCATGATCCACTATGAAAAATAGGTCAGTGTTATTGATCCCATATGGAAAACATGTGTTGATACATGATGTATTATGATTTTATGATCTCAGTAGTTAGTATATTATATTTAAATGGTTTATATACTAATGATCATTCCCCACTTCATGATTGATTTATAATGATTTCACACTCTTATGATTTATGTATTTTAAAATGATAATGTTATAGTCAAGGAATCATGTTTAAGGTCACTGATAGTCTGGGTATGAACATTATATGTTATATTCTTGAACCCATACCCTCATGATTATATTATTAATTCATATGATCATCAATATATATCTATCAGGTTTACCCTTACCAAGAATCTAATCTCACCATTTCTTATGTTTCCCTTCCCCAGGTTATGAATAAATGTTTTATGTCAGTAATGTATATGAATAATAATAAACAGGAAGATATTTATGGGGTATTTTGAATTTATTTCCTTAAATAATAATCTAGTGTATCTAGTTTCCAAAGAAACAAATCCTTTATTGTCTATATGTGAGTACTTATAAAATGTATTACATATTCATCTAAAAATATTTAGTATCTACGTATGAGAAACATGGGTCACTATACTCATAGTAGACATAATATTTATCCTTATAATCAATAGGGAAATATAGAATTCATTGTTTGTGGGAAGGTATTGTTATGAATTTCTTTATGGATTAAGAATATGGTATTTATAAATAAGGAATTTTTATTACCTAGGAATATTTTTCCTTTTGATATTATTGATCGACAGGGATGGTATCTTATCTTTTAGGGCTTCTACCAATCCTCTCTAAAGTACATAATCTGTTCCATCTAATTTTTTTGAGGAATTAAATACATAATCCTTTGAAATGTTAGAAATCAAAGGTTTTACCATTGAAGCATGATATATCTTATGAAGAAAAACCCTTAAAAATCTTGGATCATGGAGATAAAATTAAATGGAACAACAATACTGATATGGTAAAAGTACTTTGGAGGAATCAGAGATCTAGGGAAGCTATACAGGAATACGAGGATGTGATGAAGGAGATGTATACAAATCTTATTACATAATATTGATGGAGTTTTAAGATAAAAATTAATTTCAATGTTTTCATAAAATAACATCTAGTTATTTTAAATGTATTCAATTTAATTTAAATTGATCTATTCGATACCATTCCTCACACATAACATAGAGTCTAAATAAACCATGATATATATAAAAAATTATATTCTAGACATTTTATTAAAGGCTAAGGATAAGATTATTAATATTATGAAATATTTATGTAAATTGTTTCCATAAATATAATGAGATTATTAATTCCTAAAAAACAATCCTTATTTATTAATCAAAATAATTTCATTATTAAAATACATATTTTTTTGATGAAATATATATTTTTAGGCATTATGAATATTCCTTGAAAAATATATTGATCATAATTATAAGGTTATATTAATAAAATATATTGGTAACATATGAATAATCATTCATAAATTATTGATTTATTAGTATTGAATAAAGATAAAATCATTTTAATGTAAATGAATTGTTTTACAAAAAATTGTTTTTATGAGTATAATATAAATTTTTATAAATAAATTTAATCAACAACTATTTATTAATGGTGGCAATGAAATATGCACATTATATTATCAATAATATAATTTAAATTTCATAAATTTTTTTACTAGGAATTTAATGAAAGTAAAATTAATTTTATGCATAAAAGACAATGTTGTTTTCTAAAAAACATTCCTTGCATTTTTCAAAATTTTTATAATGTAAATTTCAACCACGTATAGAATTTTATTTTGATAAATTTTTTTAGATATTTGGAATCATAATTTATAACTATTTTAATGATTATATTATATTTTTTGGTCATTATTATAAGTAAAAAAAGTATTCATTTGTTACCATGGTTAGATTTAAAATGAGTTTACCAAGGATGGGGGTGTTAAACTAATATATAAAGAAAAAATGAAAATTAAACTAATATAAATTTTATTGGTTGTATATAATTACACTTTATTTTTTCAAATTTTTTAATTTTTATCTATTTGGAGCCACATGAACAATTTTGTGACTTTATTTTATTTAAATATTCTATTTAAATCCATTTATGTCCCTCCCCTCAATTTTAAATGGCAACATCTTCTACTCCCTTATTCACAACACTTTATCACTATATATTAGAAAATAAATACTCATTAACATTCCTATATCTATAACCTTTTTTCTTGATCTCCTCTTATTACTCTAAGGCCATTATGTGAAGTCATATAGTGTAAGATAAATGAGGTATCTTAGTGAATAAGTAATCATCTTACTCGACACATTCAAAGACTATATTTTCATAAACATCATCAGAATATATTGTATCCATACTAACATAAATAATATAGTATAATCAATAGAATACAATTTTTTTATTATTATGGTATAACTAATTTTATCCTCATTTTCTATAAAATATGTACTAAATGTATCAATTTTGCGTTCATGTGGATTACCTCCCACACATGGAAATATGATTGATTTTCATTAAAGAAATCATGTTGATAGATATAATGACATGTTTAATAAATTTTTATTATATTTATGATATATTAATTATTAAATAATCAAATAATTTTTTTATCTATCTTTACGTCTATTTTATTTGAAAAGGAAAAATACTTTCATGCGTACATACAGACTACCATCTCCTTGAATGATGTAATTTATTTTTCTATCTCTAAATATTAATGATGGTTTTGTGAAATTTGAAAATAAATTTATTTAATATTGAAATTATAATTAAAATTATGTATATGATTGAAACATGGTCCACCTGAAATGAACATAACATCCAAATCGAAACATACATGTATAATGAAACAGTTATCAACCAAAATAGTGATTTTAATAATGAATTTCTTATGAATTAGTGATATGGTTGTACAAGTAAACCATATAGTGAATTTTAAGAATGAATATGTATTTTTACAGAATCATAATTAATTCAAATTTATTATGCATATGTTTTTAGTCCTTTTGATGTAAGCCGAACTTGTGATAACAATTTATCATCTCACTTTTGATTCTATGAGTTATTTTCCATATTCATCACTTGGTTCCTTCATGTGATGTATATAATAAACCTTATATATGATATATCAGGAATAATTTTATATTCTTGTAAATTAAATTATCATTTAATGTTATTTGATTCATGGGTGTTATGATTAAAAAGTCAACAAAGTGTTATGTGTATTATGTAATAATCTATCTTTTTAGTAAAAGTTTTTATGCTTAAATTTTTGGTGAAAAATTATATGATAAATATATCAAAAATAATATATATTATCGTATAATATAGTTACTTTTTTATGTTACACGCCTTTTCTTCAATTTCCTCCGCTTATGTACTTAAAATTCTGGAAAAATATATTTAAGGAAAACTTACTTTTCTTCTATTTTTGGTCGACAATATTTTTATAAAATTTATATATTTTCATTTAAATGGTTTAAAGAATATTTTATAAGTCAATATTTATTAATTAAGGTTATTTTTACCAATGTTTAAATTTCTTTAAATTTATTTAAATTAAATCTTCTTGTTGTTTTCAGAATGCGGTATTTTTTACCAAAGGTGTGATGAGAATCTTTATTTTAATGTATGTCGCATGAAAAAAACATTCCACCATCACGATAACTAATTTATTTGAAGACCACTTAACACATTTACATGATTATTTTAAAAGAAATATTTTTCATTTTATTTTAAATAAATCTATATTTTAAATAAGTGATTTCAAAATTTAATGGGTACTTCTAAAGGAATTGTTGTAGTGATCTTTTAAATATATTTTTATATATGAAAATATCCATTTATGTTAATTTCACATGTCCTAAGATGTGAATAAATTATAAAAAATTTATTTATTCCATCTATATTTTATTATAATTATTATGTTATATTGATGATATCTTTGTCCTTTTCAATGGGTTAACTATATTAAAATGAAAAATAATTTCATGATATTATTGTATATATTTGAATATATTATGATTCTGTGATGGGTGAGTCCCTTATTTCCAACAAATTAATAGGATTATGTTTTATGTTTATGATATAAAATGGTACATGTGAGATTATCCCAATCCCAAGGAGGGTACATGGGTTGTTTTCCCAATCCTAACAATTGAAAAATTTCATTATCGGTATCCCTGAAATAATATTTCTATGATTATAATTATTCCACATATTTTATTATACTCTACAAGAAATGTTAATTTGCACATATAGTGATATCATGTGTTATTATATCCAATTATTATATGATTCAAGTATTATAATATGTCTAAGTGTTATTTTAGAATTATGATATACAAGTTTTTTGGTAGGATTTTTTAAAGGTTATTCTCATGATCTCATACACCTATACTCATGATATTCTTAAAAACAATCATTTGTTGATATCTCCAATATATACCCGTATCAATCATATGAGATCACCCTTTTTGTGTTTATTTTATATAGGTTATGACGAATAGTTTTGAGTATGATTAGACTAAAAAATGTACTATGTGTGAAGAACCTCATGGAAGATATTGACGATATTTAATGAAATATAATGACTATTTATCGAGTCTTCAATGAAACTAATCCATTATGGTTCTGAGGAATAATGTTTTATGATATATATTTAATAATAATCTAAAATGATGTAATATTTATTTATAAAAACGTGGGAAACCTCATCATACACATAAAAGGGTAAAAGTATCTCATAAAACATGAAATAGTTTTCCTACCTTATTAAACAAAAATATTTCAATAATAATATGTTTCATGAATATAAAAGTCAAGGGACACCATCTCCATTAAACCCCTGAAATAAAAATTAATATTAACCTTGAAAATGGAATAACCTACTCAGTTTATTCTAATACAATTTTCATAAAAAACATTACCCAATGTATTAGATGGAAATATCAATCTCACATATCCTTAGGATATAAATCAGGATAACCTATCATCTTATGAAATGAATAAGAACTTTAAAATAGAAAAAATACATAGAATCATCCATTTAAGTTATAAAATATCATAAAATAGTCTATTTATCATATTTGGGAAAACACTTTTAGGTTTCACCTAAAAATAAGGATAAAAATACTTTTTTAGTGAAAATTCGAAATATGAAAATTTCTAAAAAGAATTGGAAATTGAATTTACAATAAAAAAATGGATTTATATTTTTAGAGAATAATAGTATTTAAAAAATGAAAATTTTTTTATGTACTATACATTAAATATAATGGTACCTTATATATAATTTAAAAAATGACCTGTATAGAAAACATTAAAAAGATAGATTATTAAAAAATTGTATGAAATATAAAACATAGTTGAAAATAGATTTAGGAAACCATTTAAATATGTTAAAAAAATTCATGAATAATTTCAAGAAACATGTATATTGATGAAAATTCATTGGAATCAAAACATTAAACCATTTTAAATAATGTTTTTATGATAAACCAATATGACATTAGTAACATTTTAATCAACAAAACAATGAATGAGAGAACATGGGATGAATTTTTAAACAAAAATAATTTAATTAAATGAAAGAATATTTCCATCCAGGTGATAGTTTTTACAAAAACAAAATAAAACAAGTGATGAGAATAGAATTAGTCTGAGTGAAAGGAAATTGAGATGATAAATTCATTATCTTGAGTCCGACTCACCACCTACATTATTCAAATAATATAAAAAGAATATATTAAATATCAATTTAATTAACATAATTTTTTCGGTTTATTTTATTACCATAACCCACTTTATTCATTTATTAAAATGTGTTATATAGTTACTAAATAAATTAAGTTCATGTTAGACATTTTGTCGGCGGTCAGTTCAAAATCCGAAAACACAATAGGTAGGTTAACTATGGTCAAAAGGGTCATTAATAAATCTTAAATATAATATTAAATATTCCATAATTATAAGTTTAATATATTATATATACTTTTATAACCATCAATTAAATATTGAAATGAAAAATTAATCACATTGCTTCATGGAGATGGTAATTTACATGTACAAACGAGCATCATTATAATTTTCCAACAGATGAAATGATAAGAAGGTAATAATATATTTTCTTTAAAAAATTTTATTATCTCATTAATAGAATATATATTCATAGATTCATCATAATACCTATCTATGTAAGTTAGTGATCAAAAATAAAACACATCACTTCATGGAGGTGTTAATCTATATGTTTGCACATGAGATATTTTCCTTTCCCTTAACAGAGAAGATGAGTTTAAAAACGGTCTTGAAATACATATAATAAAATTTATTTATATTTTATATAACAATTTTATTATATTACTATAATTATAAAATGTTCTAATTATTTTTAAATGGAAACAAACATGAATGAACATAGTTAGGAGTAATACATTTTCTATTGAAAACCAAAATTTCCATACACCTTAAGCCTTCAAAGATGGTATTTTAGAGAGAAAAAAATATAGGGAACTTGGAGGAGTGTTAAGGGGGTATTTGGTAGATCTTGGTCAATATATAGAAATACATTCATGTAATTAAGTAAGGGTAATAGGTTCATTTTTATAAGTGATTGGAGTGATACTCTATTAATTGTTCAATTATTTAAAAATATATTAATTATATGTCATGGAAAAGTAGATCCTAGGAAATATAATTTCTAGGATAAGGTATTATAGGGTATAAATTTGATCATCTAATCACATTAATAAATATTTTAGATATATTTTGGGCTCTACCTATTAGTTTAACCCTTAGAACCCATTTTAGCATTTACTGAGATTACTTAACTTTTTACCAATCTATCTTATTTTGGTAAAAAAAATAAATCATAAAAAAATATTGAAATAATTATTCAAAATATAGATTTAATTTTATCATATTATTTTTATATTGGTTTGATATGTTATTATTAACATAAGGATGAAAAGTGCATGAATTTTTTTTTTGAATAATTTTTATTTTATGCGTAAAATTGATCTTACAGTTAAATTATGAAAATTATTTATTCTCATAAATTACATGTCAAAATAAGTAATAACATGGATATAAAATAAAATTTTGATCACTATAAAACATAATTAAAACTTCCAACCACACTAATAAATGAAAATATCCAAATATTATTTTTAATCAGAATAAAATATAAATTAGGTTCCCAAAAGTAATGTATGGGTTTCAAAGAATGTATAATAGTTTTCAATTAATTATAATAATCCTTAAAAAAATATGTTTTTTTTATAAAATGGTTTTAGGAAATTTTAAATCAATATTACATCATGATGATGTCATATATTTTGTTCTGTTTTTAAAAATTGTATATTTCACTATTCACTAAAAATCTACAATTTCACAAAAATATCAAAAATAAACCTTATTATAAATTTTATATTCTAAATAAAACAATAAATTTAATTTTATGAACCTATATTTCTAAAATTTGAAGAAAATAATTCTAATATATCCTCAAAAAACACATAGAAACCATCTTTAGAGAAACAAATGTAACTTCAAAATCAAAAAAAAAAATTTATTATAATTCCATTCCATGAAGAAATAATTATATGAATATTAATTTATTTTATTTTATCTAATATATCGTCAAAAAATTTCATCAAATTCATAAATATATAGTGATTAATTTAATGTATTAAGATAAATTACATTACGATCATAATTTTTTTGAACCATCAAATAATTTTATCTCTATTCCTAAAAAATTAATATGATTTAAATAATTATCACTCATTAATTTTTTTATAGGAAACATATTTTAACATTTAATATAATATTTTAAATAATAGAAATTAATATTTTAAATAAAACATATAAAATATAATGGAAACCCACCTTTAACGAAAAAAGGCACCTTTAAACATTAAATCTTCTTCAAATTATGTGATTTAATTTATATCATTCAAAATTAATTAAATATTTACAAGTAATTAATTATTTATTTTTAATTAGATAAATTTTCTATATACATTTATTAATTATATTACTCATATTTATACCATCCAATCCAAAAACTAGGTCATTGTAGTTATATGTAAATTATACTGTTATGGTTCTTTTAAAATCTGCATTTTTTTGGAACACTCTATCAAAAATAGTATTTAAATTAATGAAAATACTTTCAAAATCAATAGGTGTTATATTATTGTACAGAAATAAAATTGTGTCATTAAATTGTTTTCTTGTGTAAGATGAAAAATTATTTAAAACACATCTTGAATAAATTCCATGGAGTGTAAGATAAATATACATATGTTATCTTAAATATTAATTATATTTTTCTTATAAAATAAAATTGATATTTGGTTTATATTCAAAAAAATATAATTTCCCAAATACTTATCCAGCCACATATTTACCATAATGAGGCTCATATTAGTGACAGAGTTCATAAAAACATATAATGACAGTCAAATGCTATTTTTCACATAAGAATAAATAGTTTTGTCTAATTTTTTAATGAGGAATTATTTTACCAATAAGTTTGATAATATGAAAAAATATACTTATGTGATTTCGTTCCAAAATTTCATGATTGAGTTTTATTTAAATTAATTTTCCACCTCTGCATTGTCTCATATTCAAAATGATATATGATGAATTTATTATGACCAGAGTAGTAAAATTAAATTTCAATGGATCATATGATCCCAAAATATTTAATGTTATTCCCCATATTTATATATATTTATTAATAACCAAAATGGGTAAAAAATTTATGATTAAAGGATTATTTTATGAAATAATAATCAAATCTCCAAAATGTCAAAAAAAAATAATATTATAAATCAATGTTCAGCTTAAATAATTCCAAAAATAACTAATCCCAAAACTCATCAAAATATGAAAGATAGAAATTGAAACCAAAAGATTAGATATACTCGATCACATAATATTCCATGAAAAACCATGATTTTTTCTCGAAAAAACATTTATTAGTCATAAAGTCACATTCCAAAAATGTTTATGCACTATTCAAATATTTTATAAAATATGCTAATATTTTACTAAAATAACCTGATTCTCTATAAACCATCAATAAAAACATATATTTTCCCAAAATATTATTCATTATTTATACATACTATTATTTTTCCCATTCGACTTAATCATATAATGTTCCTAAGATTATGATAACCCTTTATCAAAAATAACTATAATTACATCAACATTAAAAATCATATTAACCGTAAAGGTTGTCCATATGGTTTACCCCGAATATTATAAAATTATTATGAAATAAAATTACTAATAAATCATAGGATAAATATATGGTTACATATATCCCAATCAATTAATCTTCTTAAAACCTAATAAAACCTCTTAAAACTATCCTTAATCATTATAAAATATCCCCCACAAAAATCCATAAAATGGGTATATATGTATTTAATCTTTTTATCAAACATAGATTTATAATTACATTATATCAACTAAAACTATTAAAATGTCATAAACTAAATTATCCAAAAATATATAATTATCTAATCCTTTCTCAAATACTTCATATATTGAAATGAGCCTCTAATAACCCATTATTATTATTTTAATAGAAATGATTTTACATTCTTACATTCCCATGATATTTTTTGATTTAGAGTTTTAGAGAGTTCAGAAAAACTATAATGTATGTAGTTGATATATATTAGAAATGGGATACATCCACTCAATGTAAATTTCTCAAAAAATTCGATTCTCAAATTTAATGTTCTTATTCATTCAATTCTCTATTTTCTCATTAATAAAACAGACACCCAATTGGAAAGATTGACATTTTTATAGTTCTTAATCATTTTTGGACATCTAAAAATCATTTGAAATCTTTTTATATGAACAAAAATATTGGTATTGGATATAAAAATTAATATAAGATGTTATTCCATTTGAAAAAACAATGAAATACATAAAAAAATACCATTTTAGATAATAATCATTGAGCTAAAATTTTCATTAAATTACTCAATACATTTTATTTGTTACTGAATTATTTTCATAAAACATACCATATGTAAGAATTATTATAAAATATTAATAATAATCTTTTATAAGAAAACATGAGAATCCCAAAAAACTATTTTGATGAAAAAAATTTACCAATAAAAATGGAATATACTATCTTAAATCATATGGTCATTCTAGTACATTTTAAAATGAAATAACATTCAGGAAATAAAACTAATAAGAAAATAACTATCATTTAGGTTCATGGGGACATAATCATGATAAAAGTACTATAATTACCAAGAAAATAACACTAATAAATTTAATAACATAGTTAATTAATGACAAAATAATTCCCCAGAGAACAAATCATTACATTATTTATTAGGTAGTTACATCCGGATCACCTATCATCATGATCTATATTAAGATCAAATATAAAAATATACAACTTAAAAGTACAATGACATACATAAAACATAAACATTATTTTATTTCCATTATAAAATTTCATATAATATTTTATTTAACACATTTTATAAACACATGGATTCACAAAAATTAAAGATAGAAATCCTTTTTCGATGAAAAATCAAAAAAGAAATCTTTCCCAAAATTCTAGGAAATTGGATTTTATTTGAAAAAAATATGAATAATTATAAAGTAATATTATTAAATAATTATGGTCATGATAATGGTAAATTCCATTAATGACCATATATTAAATAAAAAATACATATTTTTTTTTAAAAATAACTAATATAGAGAATGCTAAAATGTTACCTCTTTTAAAACACTATAAGTAATAAAAAAATATTGTTTGAAAAGTATTTATAAAAATAATATATAATAATATTATCATTATTGAATAATTTTTAGAGACAGGGATATAGATTAATATGGATTTTAAAGAAAACATTAGTATAACATTATTTTTAAAGAAATTCCCGTACCCCTGTAGAAACATTTAAATCATTAATATATTGAATCAAAGGAGAAGAAATGGATTTCTAATCCAAGTAAATATTTTTAATTCAATGATTAAATAAATTTTTATTATATTTTAAATATAAAACAATAAGAAACATGTAGTGAATAGGGAATAATTTACTAATAAATTACATTGAGATGGGAAATCCCTAACTATGAGTCCATCTTGACACAAATGTTATTTAACTCATATATAATAAAAATATATTAATCATTTTACTTTTTTCTAACCTATTTAATGTTTATTTATTTACCATAATATCATTATATCAATTATTATAATATACTATATAGTTAGTAAATTTTTTATCATTAGTTCAGATGTTTTCAAGATGGTTAGTTTATTATCCCAGACTAGCAATGTTAGATTGGCCATGGTCAAAGGGGTAATTGTTCTATCAACACAAATTATTTATCATAAAATATTTATCATGTATATATATTATATAATATTTTATAACTATCCATGAATTTAATAAATTAGAAACAAATAAAATCATTTCATGAAGATGGTAATCCACAAGTACACATAAGAGACATTATCATTTTCAAACGGATGGAAGGGTTAGAAGCTAAGTAATAAAATATTAATATTGAATCATAATTATATCATAAATATCATAATAATATTCATTAAGTGCATCATAAAAATCAACCAAGATAGGTAATTATGTAAAATGAAATACGTCTCTCTATGTAGGTGGTAAACCACATGTATGCACAGGCGATGATTTCATTTCCGATAAGAGAGAGAAAGAGATGAAAAATTGTTTTACAAAAAACATAATTTTTTTTTTTTCTAGATATTTTTGTTTTTATATTTGGATAATTTTGATAGGTTTGAATGAAGTAAAAGAGGAAATAAACATGATAAAACTCAATTAAGAGTTATTTAACTTATTTGGATATCCTCCTCTGACATACTTGTTCATCCCTATAAGATGGTATTTCAGAGAGATCAAAATCTTTAGAGTGTCTATAAATGAGATGAGGATGGATTTCGGTAGATATATTTTAAAGTAGAGTACTCAATCTATGTGTAGATGTAAGGAGGGGTGGTGTGATTTTCTATATTAATGGAGTGACTGATGTAAATATTTTAATTTTTTTAAATAATATAATGTTCATTTCATGGGAAAGTGGTACTACGTAAAACATTTAAAAGACCAGATGATATATGATCTTAATCAAAATAGAAAATCACATTCTGATATGTTTTTAAAATATTTTAAGCCATATATATTTTTTAAATTCATTATAACCTATTTAACCTTTATATTGATAACATAAATTTTTTCAATGGAAACATATTTCTATGACCAAAATTAAAATTGAAGTTATAAAAAAACAAACGTGATGATTTGGAATATTTAATTCATTTTATGTAATTCTAGTTATATAAATCATTTAATATAATTCCACTAAATTCATGAAAAATGATTTTTACAAAAATGCACGTTCTAAGGATTAAAATGAATTTACAAAAAAATTATGAATACTATTGATTATAATGAATTTAATTGGATTGTAATTAATCTATTGGAATCATATATAATTTTATCATTATAATATTTAATGTAAACTTCAAACCACACTATTAAATACAAAAATCCAAAAATATATTTTTATTAGATTAAAATATAACATTGGTTTTAAAAAGTCATGAATATGATTTGGAATTGAAATTAATGTTTTTAAATGATAAATTTTATTGTATAAACACATATTTGTTTAAAAAAATGTTTTATAAAATTTTAAACCAATAATACATCATGGTTATTTCTATAATGTTATAGTATTTGTAGGAAAAATATTTTTCACTATTCACATAAATATCATATATTTGAAAAAAATAACAATAATTTACCCTATGAAAAACATGATATTAAGAAACAAATTAATGAATATTTAATAAATAATTTTTTTAAATTATTATAATTTAATTATTATATTTTTAACAAAAACATATAAAATCCATTTCTAAGAAAAAAAGTATTTTCAAACCATAATATGAATTTATTCTCATTATATGAATAGTATCAATAACTGGATGATTATTGATTTATTTGATTAAATATATCATCAAGAAAACTTAGTATAATTATTAATCAATAGGAATCAATTCAATATGTATAGATAAAAATACATTTCACATATAAAAATAGTTTTCTAAACAATATCTCATTTTACCATCAAATTATTTCTATAATAATATTTACAATATTGATAGACATTGTATAAATGACTATTCATTATTTTTTATTTATAAAAATTACATTATTATTAAATTTAATACTATAAATAAAATAAATTTATCTTTCAAATGAAATATATAAAATATCCAATCCCAGTTTTATAGAAAAACTAATATATTATAATAGAAATTTTATGAATGATATTTGACTTAATTATTATCTTTTAAAATTGAGTACTTATTTCCTATAAATTAGTGAATTAATTTTTATTATGAATAATTTTCTATGGATAATTCTTAATTTAGTTACTCATATTCATACCCAACAATTCAAAAGTTATATTATAATTTTCATATTGGAATAATAATTGTGTAGTTAATTTAATCATGGTGTCATACATGCTATCGAACATTATATTTATTAAAAATAAATTTAAAATAACGAGCTATTACATTTGGTTACTGAAATTTCATGAAGTATTGAAATTGATTAATTAATAATTATTATGAAAGTATATATTGTTATTTTCAACTGTGGTTATCATATAGAATTAGTGGAAATTTATTTTTTGGAGTTTAATATAATGTTTATATTGTAATAATTAATGGTAATATTACTTCCATATTATTTATAACTATTCTACACATTATTTTTCTCAGTTTATAGATTTAGGAAATCCCATATAAGTACTGTTATTGGAACTTTGTAGAGGTAACCAATTATATTCTCTCTATTTAGGGTCCTACAGAATCATGCAAGAAAAACACGAATTTTTACATTATTATGAAGTGTTTTGAAGGTCAACCAAATAACATAAGCACTATTGGAATTATTACACTATATTATTACAATATAAAAGGACAAGGATCACATTTAATCACCAAAATTTATTCTTCATAATCTTCAAGAAGGATTTATTTTCTTTATTATTTTTTAGCGTTGTATGTACTTCATTAGAACACATATATGGGTAATACTACCCTAAAAATTTACCATTGGTTATTTAAACATGAGAAAATAGAAATGTATCACATATTCTAATAGATATAGTTAAAAATATTTGGGTTAAAGATGCTCATTTATAATCCATATGTTTTATCTATATAAATTATAAATGTATATCGGTTTGGTATGTCTATTAAAAACATTGGGTTAGGGATACACCCAATTTTAATGTAAGTGATGGATCAAAACTTATTTTGAATGATTGTGTATGGTATGGAACTTATATAAAAAGATATATCTATATTGGATATCAAAATACATGTATTCTATGTATGAAGAGAATTATATGATTATTTTGGTTCTGACTATAATAAAATCATTGTTCTCTATTATTTAAAAAACTTCTTATAGTCTTTAAACTTCCACTTCTTTATTTTTTTATGCTTAAATAATTGACTCCTATATTCTCTTTAATTTGACGATATTATTTTAATTAATATTGTTATTTGATATTGACATTCACCCCTAATATTATCCTATAAACAACCTTTTTGTGGCCTAAATATTCCATATAATAGCCGGTCTATGTAAGGGTAGTTTTGATCAATTTTTTATTTTGATTACATTATAATTTATATCATAACATTATATATGTTTTATATATTTCATTTACAAACCAATATCCCACACATAATATTCAATTGGGAATATCTATTTTTATTAATTACATGATAGGTTGTAGAAAATTAAATTCATATAAAACCCACTCATTTTAATAAAAAGAACAGTGGTTATTGGATGAATAAATTAGAATTATTTTGGAATATAATAAGTATTAATCACTATGATATTATGGATATTCCTTATAAAATATAGTGAGTTGATCTTAATAAATAAATTAATAGTTTTGATTTTAATTTTTTTTTTGTTAAAATGTTATGATTTATTATTAGTAGTACCTCAATAAATATATTTTTAGTCATGTTTCCACAAGTATAATTGTTTCTAATATTTTTATAACATTGGATGTTACACATAAATTAACTAAAAAACTATATGGAACCAATCTATGACATTAGAAATCTTAAATTGAAGAGTTAATAATATTAATCATGAATATGTTATTTAAATTTAAATATTGTATAATAATATTATGAAAAATATGTGTAATATTACTGAAAAAATTATAAATGAACTTATACTTGAAAGATTCATTTAATTTCAAAAAAAGTGAAATTATTAAGAAGGTTACACATCAAGAAAGTACTTCATTTTTATTATATAATGGTTGATATTATTATATATTTATGGATATATGATATTGTTTTTATGAATATTAAAAAACAATTTAATGAAAACACAATTAAATTTTATCTAAAATAATTAAACATGTATCTATTGACTCTTATGATTCTAGTAAAATATATCTATTAATGAGAATGTTGTTTATTTTTTTTCATCTAGTGTAATTTATACAATTAATAATGAAGAAAATAAAATTTTCTTGTATTCAATTTAAATATAGTTATAATAAATTTTTTAAAATTAAAATAAATAATGGAACTTAGATTTCTTATATTATATGTTTGTAATGTAACAATAAGGGTCAATAAAAATTTGAATTATCAAGGGAACAAATGAAATATAAGAAATATAAAACGGAAAAGAAGATGATTATGTAATAGGGAATAAGTTATATTTTTACAAATACTCTAATTCAAGTGAATATTATAGAAATGATAAAGATGTTTTCCCAATTATTCTAGGTTGAAAAAATATAAGAAGAGTGACAGAATTTTAGTTAAAAGTAACTTAATGTTTTCATACATCATTATGTTTTAAATTGATCTACCCTAATGATTTACCTCAATCGAAAATTAAATCTTACAATAAAATTAAAAACAATTAGATTTTAAAATTAGTAAAAATAATAATAATTTCATTGAAATTATATTTAATTTCCTAAACTAACAAAAATATAAAAAAAATTAATACAAAATTTTATAATATACGATGAAGTTAATAAACATAGTGGAATCTAAGTATAAAAAATTTTACTGAGCGTCAAATTAAAATTTACACACTTTAAAAAAAGATATTATTAAACTAACTATCATTAAAAAAAATAGTATGTAATTATATAAACCTTACATTAGGTATCACTAATTATATACCTATCGAACGTCCTGACAATATATCCTTGGATTCCCATTAGATAATCCTGTTAGTAGGTGATATTTCTTTTTATCCCCAAATATCCTCAATTTTAACATCCCTAATAATGTAATATCTTCTTATCCATAAAGGGCCTTGATCAATTATTATTGGAAATTCCAATTTCTATCTTCATATCTATAGAAACACATGACACACTGGAGAGTTTCATGATTCATATTCTCGAATATATATGTTCCATATCTGATGCAATCGATCTCAATGATCAAAAACACAACGATTTCAAGGAAAACATATAGAATTAAAAATTAAATACAAAGATAATAGTATATATTCGATAAAACACTTAGAATGATAATTTATCACAATAAAAATATTTATCAATGAAATAAGCTGTTATTATAAAACCTCTATATTTTGTGATTTGTTTCAAATTAATTTTATCATTTTTATTTTTTTTCATCTCCCTCATCACTGAATGTAGCTTGTGTTATATTAGATCCCTATGTTTTTCATAGTTTTAATGAAACACCAAGTTATTATTGCATTATATTCTACAATTATATTACATTGAGGTACATGAAACTCTATGTTTGTTTTGTGTTAGACATAATGCTAAGTTTCATCGAAAGCTTGTGTTACATTCATGGATGTGTTTTACCAAACTATTATATACTTTTAATATTGTTATTAAAATATTATTATAGTTACCACCTTACTATTTTAATAGATGTTACAAATTAGATTTACTAAATTTTAAATATATGGATAAAACTTGTATAAAAATAAATACATTAGTTATCAATTAGTTAGAAATGAAATTAAGAACTATTTGGAATTAATGAAAATATATTTCTAAAGAAAACTATTTTTCTATATACAAAAACATTTTATCCCAATAAATTAAACAATCCAATTTAGGTGAATATTTTTAATAAGTTTTATATATTATCAACACTAATTGTTTTTGACACTCAAGAAATAGATTTCATAGTCATTAGATAATCATAATTCTAATTTTAAGAATAAAAAGATTTGTTTTTATAAAATTCAATTTTATTGTGTTTTAGGTTGAAAACATTCTAAATATTGTTATTAAACATTTTATAATATCTATTTTACAAAATAATACTAATTTTTCAAATCAAAATATATAAATAATCAATTGATTATTTTTAATATGTTTATGATAAGTTATATTTTTTGATGAATAATAAACAACCTTGAATTTAAATTCTAATCACCTTTTTCATATAATATATAAATATTGTTAATTAATATTTTAATAAAGTTTTAAAGTATAATTAGATAAATTATACAAAAATTAATCCATTATAGGTCATTATAATAAATTTCACAATGATTTTGGATATAAACAAATTTCAAACTTATAGACCTCTTTGCTTTTAAAAATGCATCGTCTCGTCTAATCAGCATGAATAATTTGAAAATAATTTACACCACTTATGTGGTTATAATTTTGAAAAATTTATTCCATATTGGGAATCATAATAATTTCAAATTTATAATAATTTAAACTTAGTTTTTACTAGAAATATTATTATGTATAATTAGAATTAATTACAACAAATATAGTAAGAATAAGATTACTTAGTAGTTAAAATTTAACTTACGGAGCCAAATACAATTAAGACATGCAAACAAGAAATTTTATAGACACAATTATACAATATAATCCCTTGGTTAGAAAATTAACAATTATTGGAGTGAAATTATGTAAGGGAGACCTCACAATAGTTTTTACCTTTTTATATTTACAAGAATGACACTCCTCCAACACTATAGAGGGCACTCATCCCTAACTTATTCACACATATAAATACATTTTGTTCTGAAAAACCTCCATAATTTTTTTTTTAAAATTTATCCTCTTTCTATGTTATCCACACTTTTGGTATAAATCCATCCAAGGAATTGATTTCGTGCAAACCAAAATGATTTACCCGAAAAAGAGGTAATGTTTTTCAACATGAATTTCAATTTTATTTCTTTCATCACATTAAATTGTTATTATTAAATTTTTATATAATTAAACTAGTATCTGAAAAACACTAATATGTTTTTATTAGAATTTTTCTAACATCAACTATAAACGCTTCCATAAAATGTGAAATGAACATACAGTTTGTGAGTTTGACAGAATACCATCTCACGAAACGATGTCCTTCATTTTCCTTTACCACCTCTCATGGTTGAGAATTATGATGGAAATAATATTTTTATATGATATATATGATATTAATGTTTAATTTAATCTTTTTTAGTTACTATATAAAATATATATTCATGTTTTCTATTTTGTGTAAATAAGATTACTTAATTTGCGGACATGTGGACTACCGTCACCTCAAAGAGATGTAATTCATTCCCATTTTGCATGGAATTCTTTAAGTATGGGTTTAGTAAATGTATATGATATATATTAATTAATAATTATAATGGAATGATAATATATATATATATAAATACAAATATTCCATTTAATTTATCTGTTTCAAAATGATAATAAAACAGAAACAATGTTCATGAGTACGTATGGCCTACCTTCTCCATTAATAGTGTATTCTATTTCAAATTTCTACATTTTATAAATTATAATAAATACTTATATACTGAATTTATACTGTTATTATATCTTGTTTTATATGATTTAAATATGTAAATCATAAAATATTTAAGAAGTTCAAGAATAACATGTAAAAACATGTCTGAAAAATAATACAGATGTTACATTAAACATAACATTAACATTGAATTATTAATAAATGGGTAATAAAATGTCAAAATAAAATAGTATATAATAGTAGATATAAATATATGGTTCTTTATTAGATCTATAATGTAATTATATTTATTATACAGGATGTTTGAACATGTATAAATAAAAAAAGTCTTAAGATAAGGGTTTTCTCATCTCACTTTTATTACTATGAAATCTATACATTATTAAACACTCATATATTTTAAATGGTCTATTAAATTAACATTAATTCATTATATGATTATTATAAATAAATTTAAGGTTATTTACATATCCATTTTATGATATTTTTTTCATGGGGTTTATTGTTAAAAAATTACCAAACTGTTAATGTAAATTTGCCTCAATTTTCCTTCTTTATGAGACATGCCATGTTATTAACCTAAGTTCTCATAAAAGGGGTATATAATGGATTTTGAAATATTATATCGAAAATATATTTCTTTTCAAAATATTTTAGGATTCATTAAATGTTATTCTTTCTATAGTATTATGATTTAAAGTTTCCAAAGTGGTATCAATTTATTGCAATAATCTCATTATTTATCGAGATTGTGTGGGATTATGCATCCATTGATGACATATTATGATTCGTATATCAAGATATTTTATGAATTTTATATCCTATGGTTATCCATGATATTTCCATGTATTATTACCATTTATCCACTCTTTGTAACTTTATATAATTAAGAATGTGTTTTTAACAAAATTTGAAATTATTCCTCTCTTTTGCAAGTGATTTGTTTTATTAGCAAAAGCATGTTTTATAAAATTTATACAAATGTTTTTAATATGTTATGTAAAATAAAAATTTACTCATGTTTTAGCTTTTTAATAACTTTTTATGTGGAATCTCTTTTTAATTTTACGTTCCAGGATGTTTTTAATCGTTTTATAGTGCAAAAGGAAAGATTAGAAAGTAAGGATTTACCCTCCATCATGATCTTCATTTCATTAACGTATAATATGGATGTTTATAATGTTATTTTTAATGATAATTTTTTTCCTAATATTATAGAAATTTATAGTTTTAAAATTTTTTTAAATGAAAAATGTTTTCAAAATGTTTTATGATTTAAAATTATTTTTTAATAAGGAAGGGATATTTTGTAAAGAAAGGATTTAAATTATTTTTAGTGACTAATTTATATGTTTTAAAGTGTTTTTTATAATAATAGTGTTTTTAAAATGATTTATGTTTTATAATGTGGTTTTAAAAGAATAATTATTTTCCTTTAAAATGATTCTTTTGATATTTCAAAATCCTTCACCCTAAAAGTTAAAATCATTTGATATATTTTATTATTTACTGGGGATTTGATCTAAGGACACCATTTTTTTTATTTCATTTAATGGTTTATATAATATGATTCTTATTTATGAAAGATATATCTCATACATGGATCATACCATGATAAAATGATTATTAAAATACCTTCATTTCAATATATATTATATGATAAAATGATTATGAAACATGCCTCTTTTTCACAAGTTATGACATGATGATATTTTTATAATACCCATTTGATTTAATGGGTTATGATTTTATGTTAATAAACCCCATATATTTTTATGGTTCATAATATTATGAGTGTTTTTTTATATTGTCAAATATGCTTTAATGATTTCATTATGATATGGGAGGGACATATATCTCCCTATAATGCATTGGGTAATGATAAATGTTTTATAAGATCAAATTTTATATGGGAGTTCATACCATGCCCAGTACAAGAGGGTATATGAGAGAGAATACCAAGCCCGAAACAAGAGGGTACACGAGAGGGCATCCAAAAAATGAAACAAGATGGTACATGGGAGGAAACCCCAATCACAAAAAAATATGGTACATGTGAGGGAATCCAAAGACTAAAACAAAGGGAATACCTATCCTGAAACAATAGAGTACACATGAGGGAATCCCAAACCTAAAACAAGAGGTTACACGAGAGGGAATCCTAGGCCCGAAACAAGAGGTACATTGTATGGAATCTTATGAATGAAACAATAGTGTATATTGGAGGGAATCCTAATCCAAAAACAAGAAGGTACAAGGTAGGGAACCCCAATCCTAAAATAAGAGGGTATGTAGAAGGGAATCCCAAGCCCAATGCAGGTAAATGGGGGATTATCCCAGACCCAACATGTTATAAACATATTATTAGGTATCCTTGACATTGTATTTTCTATTCATATGTTTAAGCCAAATATTTCAAGTCATTTCCATATTCTATGATTTCAAGGATTATTCTCCTGATTTACTTATGATTAATTCCTTATGAAATACCAATATTAATTCCATGACTCTTGATTATGATCTTTTATATGTTGGGTATGATCCTCTGTTCTTATGATCATGTTCTCACACCCTTATTCTCATATTATGCATAAAAATCTCCATTTTTACCATTACTAAGAACATAATCTCAAAATTTTTTATGGTTCCTTTCACCAAGTTATAAATAATGGTTTTTAGTAGGAGCACTAAAATTGGAATATCTTTGAGGGTGATATGGAAGATATTTTACAATGATTTATGATTCTTTTTCTATGTTCCCAACGACATTACAATATTATGGTACTCAGGTGTGTACTTTTTTAATGTCGTGAATATTCATCTAAAATGATGTAATATCCATCAATGATAAGAATGGGTAGCTATAGTTTTTATTAAAGGAATAGTTTAGTTATCCTTTGGAAACATGGATGAGAAAACCTTAGTGAGATACCTAGGAATATTTTTAAGGATATGTGTAACACCCAAAGGTTTTAAAATTAAATTGAAATGCATGAAAAATTGAGTATATATATAATGAAACCTTTTTTAGAATATAGTTGTAATCGAGCTGTTAAATATAATAATTCTACTTCTATGATTTGAATTTCAAAAAACATACACACACAGCTATGATCAGTATGTTTTTTAGAGGCTGATAGGAAAACCATATTTTTTTGTGAATACTAACCCACGCTTACGAATATCAATATTAACCTTGTGAATATTAATTATATAAATTAATTTTAACCTCACTAATGAATTTATTTCTAATAATTTATGATACCTTGATTAATTTTCAAGGTGTTATAAAATCAGTTATAGTTTTAAAATTTATATTTTTAAATAAATTATGATTTTGTTTAAAAATTAATTTTCTCATAGTTTGAAAATTATTTTGAAAAAATGGAGTTCTTTTTTGAATTTTACGTGTTGATAAATTGTTAGGGGTAATTATTGGGATTTTTCTGGATTACTCAAATTTTTTGATGAATAGTGAAATATGGTAATTTACCTTATATATATATTATATGATAAATACAATATTCCTATAATGATGTATGATGTATTAACCCTTGTTTCAAACTATAATTATCTCTGTACTATTTTGGGTCACATGAATTTGGAATATTCATAATCTCGAGCAAAATATTAAACTAATGATTAAAATAATGGAAAACCCATCATCTCCTCCACTATAAATACCACCCTCATCCCATCTTCCTCTCCCACCTCTCAAGATTTTAAAATTGTATAAATTATTCCCAATACCATTCCCAAGAATATTCCACACGTCCAATACCTATCGGTCTCACCAAAATTCCAAAAACAAATGCCTTAACGAGGATCTCAAGGAGAAGAGATCATGAGGTAAAAATATTCTTTCATTTTCATGTGTTTTCTTTTTAATTCATTTATTTTCTAATAATCTATTAACCTAACCTTATCCAAGAGGCATGATTTATCCAGTATTATATATATTCTATATTTTTATCATGTTTTTGGAAAAATTCAACATCTTTATTCCTCTCATATTCCTCTTATTCTAAAAATAAAAACACCATCCGTGATGTGTCAATTTACCGACATCGTGGATGATGTGTCTTGAAATTTCTTTACTTCTTCTAGTGCTAGTTGTAAAAAAATTTGAATGGTTGAAATATATTTTAATATGTATTATATGACCTCTATTATGTTCGGTAACTAACTTATATTCATAACATTAATGGTATATGATGAATCAAATTCATGATTATCGAAGAACCGCTAAAATGATCTACACGAATATCACTAAGGATTAAAATAAAGATTCATCTTCATTCCATAAAACCAAATTAATTTAGGGAATCATTAATATTCTTGAAAGATATTAACGCTATTTAATTACAATTCAAGAGTTTCTCTTCAATTCGATAAGAAAATCCTTTATGAACAGACCATGGAGATCATGTAAATCATCCACCCAAAACATTAGAAAGAATAAAATATTATCAATAAATGGAGTGAATGATGTTATAAAAAGATCATATAAGGTGTTATAAACATTATTATTCAACTTAAAAATATTTATAACACCCTTATAACCCATATACAAGATGCTTAAATAAGTTATATGTAAGACGAACCTGAGTTAAGGGAATTCTTAACCCAATTTAATTTCTTCGTGTTAACCTTCTACTACGTTATTATGTTTTACTATGATAATTTGGGTAATGAATTTCATTTATATTATGATATATTATGTTTATTTATACTTTATACGCATAATAAATTATTTATATTAATTATCACATCAATTATATGAAATTTTAATGGACTTCCCTTAAAAATCCTCTTTTAAAATACAATTTTACAAAATTCAAAAGTGATGTTTTTATGAAATTATTCATGTTTTGTTACAATGTTCTGCTCATTGGAAATTATTTATGATGAATGGTGGGACCTATATCTCACTTCAATTCACTGGATTTTTGTATGTTGGAGGTTGTCAATATGGTTACTCCAAGTGTAACTACGATGGTTACACTATAAAGTAATCGTGAGGGTTACACTGTAAGGTGGACGTGAGGGTGGAAAATCATAAGATAATCAAAAGGGTTAAAATATAAGTAAGTAATTCCCCAATATAACCTTTTTTTTATATATGGTTTTTAATATTTTATGGAAATATAATGTTTCACAAAGTAGGTATATATGGCTAAGAAGTACGACTTTGTGAGAGTGATTTCATATGTTTATAAGTATTCATGGACTAATAGATTCTTTCCTTCATTTTATATCCATTAATGAGATTTTTTATTCTCATCCCATTTTTTAAATGTTTTTCATAGTTTACAAGGATGTGTAAGAGAAATAAATAAGTCAAGTAAATTATTATGGAGATTTTTCAATGAAATCATGTTGTTATATTTTAAAAATTATATGTTTTGGAAGAAATGTATACTATTCTAATGTTACACCCATTGTATTCTTGTGGGTTTATATGTATGTGTTATGTCGTAATATTCTAAAACTCTAAATTGAAAATATCATAGGGAATTTAAAGAAGTGAAATCCAGTTAAATTACCCAGAATATGTAATGTTTAAGTCAAAGTCCTTATAGTGGGTATCCGAGCATAGTTTAGATAACATTAAGAGTTCATATGATATTAAAAAATAACATAAATGATTTTTTCACTTATGATAATGTTGAGAAGGTAATTAATTTAAATATTACCATGTTGCTCAATCTAAGACATGTCTATTTAGAATGGTTTTTACAGACGAAACAGGGAAGCTATTGTTGGGTGGAATCAAGAGGCCAATATCTTTCTGAATCAACAAACAAAAATGGTGGGATTGGAATTGAGAAGTTTCTAACAATAATAGATCTACTGATATCATCCATAAATGAGAGTTCCATCCGTGTATGAGAACATCTAGAGTTACCACAAAGGAACATGATGATAGCGGAACATTGTATGATGCAAAACCCTCACGATTTTAGTTGATATTTTGACTCAATAGTAGACTAATGATGGATTAAGGACCTTGAAAAGATATTCTATGTTATGGGATATTCAGATAATCAAAAGGTTATTCATTCCATTAATCATTTT
This sequence comes from Viscum album, assembly GCA_963277665.1. NCBI lineage: Eukaryota > Viridiplantae > Streptophyta > Magnoliopsida > Santalales > Viscaceae > Viscum > Viscum album. The sequence goes on from OY728148.1 coordinate 175,174,481, forward strand.
GAAGGTGAAGCTAATCAGTGGTGGTCAATGGTAAATAATATCAGGGATAGAGATGAGATTGAATCCATAGAGTGGAAAGAATTTAAAATTATTTTCTTTGAAAAATATTTCTCTAAGGTGGTTCGACTTAGTATGGAGAAGATATTCATTGAATTGTGGAAAAGGGATGAATATTCAGTGGTCCTGTATGAAGAAAACTTCTCTCGGCTAGTAAGGTACACTCAAAATCTTATTCGAGATCTTGGTAGAAAAATAAATTGGTTTTACTCAGCATTGAAGCCAAGATATTTCAAGGAGTTGTACTTCTGAGAATTGAAAAGTTATGAGACACTTGTTCAATGTGCTGAGAGGGTAGAAATGGATTTTTCTGATGATCACATACAATTTCAAAATTAGAAAAAAAGTGGTCCAGATGGCAAGTGATGGTAAGAATCAATCAATGAAATTTGTTGGTAAGAATGCCCAGTTTCCTTTTTGTGAAATATGTGTTAAAAAGAACATTAGGGAATGTATTTCCAAAATTTAGAAGTGTTTTTGAAGTGGTGTGTTATGAAATATTTACCAATAATGGAAGGAAAATGATCTTAATATTAATTTTGATATGAAACCATTAGAGTGTTTCAAATGTGATAAGATGGGTCATTATTCAAATTCATGCACAAAGAATGATCCAAGTGATAGAAAAAAGATTGAATATTACTAGAAAGGTGTAGTGAGATCCTTTTAAACATTGTTAGAAGTTGTCAAGCCATCCAATGAAGTGGAATCAGGTACATTTTTTGTTTACTCATATTTTTTCTAAAATCATATTTGAAACGTGGTCAACACATTCCATTATTTCTGAGAAAGTTTCTAGTAAATTTTAAATATGACATTAATAAATAAGACTACAACTTTTTGTTAAAATACCCGGGGAAATTGTTACGGAAAAAATTAATTTTAAGAATATTCCTATTATTATATGTGGAAATACATTACCTGGAAACCTAGTTGTTTTACCTTTGTAGAGTTTGATGTTATTCTTGGGTATAGATTGTATTTTTGTCTATAATGAAATGAATGATTGTAGAGTTAATGAGGATGTATTTTCAGAAAGATTGACAGTTTGTATACAAGAACACACTTATCAAAATTGATAACATATGAGGAATCTATGAAACAGTTGAGAGAAAAAAATGAATGTTATCTTATTCAAATTTTTAAAAAAAGGCAACTGTCAATATTAATGATGTTACAGTGGTAAATTAATACCTTGACGGTTTTCATAATGATTTACTAGGTGTTATAAATGATCAAGATGTTGAATTCACAATTGACTTAGTTCCTGATGCAAATCCCATTTCAAATCCCCAAAATAAAATGCCAGAAATGGATCCTACTAAATGTAAAAACTAGTTATAGGAATTTATTGAATGAGGATTCATTCATCCTATCACTCCACCATAAGGAGAACCCTCTTTTTTCCATAAAAATAATAAGGTTCCATGATAATTTTCATTGATTATTGAGGTTTGAATAATATTACCATTAAGAATAAGTATCATTTTCCCCACTACGATGAGTAGTTTGATCATCTCTAGGGAGTTCAATTTTCTTCCAATATTGACTTGGGATATGGGTACCATTAGCTGAATATAAATGATTATGACATTCTAAAAAATAGATTTTAGAACTATATTTGGTCATTATGAATTTGTTGTTATGGCGTTTGTTTTAACTATTGCACATGTTTTATTCATGGATCTTATGAATAAATTATTTTAGGAGTTCATGGATAAGTTTGTGGTAGTTTTTATTGATGTCGTTATGGAATATTATAAAATTAAGGAGGCGCATGACAAAACACTTAAGGTTTGCTTTAAAAACCTTAAAATTAAAGTAACTATATAGAAATTTCATAATGTGTGAATTTTGGTTGAATCCAATTTCTTTACTTGGTCACATTGTTCATAACGATGGAATATATGTTGATCTTACTACAATGAATGATTTTGTACAATGTACAAGACCCACAAATACAACCATGATTCATAGTTTCCTTTCTATTGAAGGCTATTACCAAAGGATTGTTGAAGAAATTTCACGGTCATGAGTTAAATTCACCAGGAAAAGTGAATGCAATGACTTTTTTCACGAATTGAAAAGAAGATTAATGAATTATATGTTTCTAACCCTACCTTCTAGAAATGTAGAGTTTGTCATATATAGTTACTCTTCATTAAATGACTTGGTTGTGTTCTGATGAAGAATGATTAGGTAATTACTTATTCATCACAGAAACTAAATCTCATTATTTAAATTAACCCCCACATGATTTGGAATTAGAATCTATAGTTTTTTCTATAAAAATTTGGAGGAGTTGTTTATATAGAGCTAAAAATGGATTATATAATGAACATAAAAATCTGAAGTATATATTCACTCAAACGGAATTAAACATGAGGCATAGAAGATGTCATGAACTATCCCGGGTCGACCTCGAATCAGGCACCTGAACTGATACATGCCATGGCTCAAAGGGTATTCAAGATCCCCACGGGCTGGAAACAAGTGTCGAACTTCATTATAGTATATAAGGGAACAATTTTTCCAAAATATATACAATAAGGGAAACAACAGAAATAATGGACAACCCAATACACATTTATATAAAAAAAAGAACAGACATCATTTATATGACAAAATTGAATGTACAACTGAACGATACAACTAAACTGACCAGAACTGATGACCAACTACCTCCATGTGACCTCACTGGTCAATATCCATCTTAGTGATCCCATGTTGCTCAAGGTGACTAATCCTATATTGAAACCTGTACAGGGTCTAAAAATAAAAGAAAATAATTGCCTGGGTATTAAAACTCAGAAGGTTCGCTCGATATTCTATTTCCAATGAACATTCACTTAAAACAAAAGAAACAATTTTTTTTGATATTCAATATATAAATTTTTTTATTTCAAACAAGGTTCCATGTTAGGGAAGTTATCAGAAAAAATCTTGCATGTTTTATACTCAATTATGCTAAAACAATTTCTAAAGGTATACATGTTCAAAATTAAAACAATTTTCAAGAGGGTTGATTTAATTAAAGAACAATTTTAAATAAAACACACATGGAACTAAATTTTACATCCAAATAAACCATATGTCGTTGGTGAATATCATATTGTCAATGGTCACTAGTCATAGGAACACCCCTAGGCACTATTTAGTTGTGAGCCCCAGGTACCTCATATCTCGATGAAAGCAACCATAATGAATATCTATTCTCTTGAAAATGATCCACTTGTTGGAGCATCATCCAAAACATAGTGGTACACAACATCAAAATCCTAGTTTATATAGTGTTTTGATCCTCAAACTTGCTACATGAAACAGGGGAAAATCCCTCCGGATCACTAGCATAATAGTACACATCTGCCCACCTAGATACTTGGGTTTCCCTATTTGTGCTCAGTCAAGTTCCAAGTGTTACCAATATAAATTCCACAAGAAAATATCATTCCCAAATCATACACACAAAGAACATCCTTACAATGTGTTTAACATTCTTTCACAGATCAATAAACTAGTTATGATTTTTATAAACCAATTTCAATAAGTGTAATGATGATTTTCCCAAGAAATCCATTCAAAAAATGAACTTTTTAGACAAAAATCCCTCTAATACCTTATAAAACCAGATTTTCCATCCCCAAAAACATTAAATAACTCAATTTCATGAATCATAAAATGACCCCAAATGATAGAACATGAAACAGAGAGGAAAACCATCTTTATTATTGAAATGTCAAATTAGCCTTTAAGAAGTATTCATAAAATCAACATTGTTAAAAAGTAAAAATTAGACCATTCATAAATTTGTTTAAACACACCATTGGATGAAACACAACATTTACTTAAACCCCATAAAAATTAAATTCACACATTCAAAACCCAACCATTTTTATAAAGATTCCAATCAAGCCTTCTTTTAGGAACACATGCCAATGAACCTGAACAACTCATAATTATTTTATTTTAAAATCCAAAACCATATTGTAACCCACATAATGAACCCAAAAAAAATTTATACAAATTATGACAACATTTTTCATAAGCCAAACCAATCATTTTATAAATCCTTGAACACATAAGAGCCAACTAGGCACTTTCCCAAAAAATGAGGCGTGAAACATTTAATAAAATAAACTCTATTTAACATTAAAAAGTATATAAAGCCGAGTTTTCATTCCAAAAAAATATTAATGTAGATAAAACACTTCATTAACATCAGAATCCATTTGTGAAAATAATCGAAATATTTATTTAAACAAGTGGTGTGCATGTTTTTACGAAACAACTCCATTTTTCACAAACAAGGACTAAATAACCATTTTCCCACAAAATAAATTATCCAAACGTTATATAGAAACACAAAAACCTGTATATAAGGTGATAATATCAAAAAAAATATGAAGCTTAAATAATAAGGGAATGTTCTTTGTTGAACCTACCCTCAAAACCATGGTGGAATGGAAATGAACAATCAAAATCACCCGCTGCAGGTTTATAAACCCTAAACCAATGACAAACAGCTCTAAATGAACATAACCCCTATAATAAATCATTCCAAAATATAACCATAGTTCATTCATGACCTGGGGAGAATAAAGAACCATTAAATAATGGAAGCAGGATGAGTAAGGAGGATAAACGAGAAGGAAACTCACCTTGAAAACTAGAGAACCCTTTATATGCTTTTTGTTCTAAACCTTTATAGGAGAGGTAATGGATTGGAACCTCTTTAAGAGACTCCTCAAGTCAGTAAGAAATAGGGAAAGAGTATTTGCAGGGAAAATAGGAAAAAAAATATTGATTCATGAAAAAAACAAATTACCTTACAAAATCTGGAGGATTTGAGAATCCTTGATAATATTCACCCTCATTACCAACTAAGATAGGATCCAAAGATTGAAAATTGAAAATGGGGGGTGCGCCTAGTATTATTGGTCATGATTGAGAGGTGGAATCTCCAAAAAAAATTAACAAACGAATATGATATAAAAGAAACAAATTAAAATTTTGAAACTGGAAATGGGATCACAGCTGGCCCAATACCTGAATAAATAAGCTAAATCAACATGATTATGAATTCATAAGGGATTAAAAAGGATATGTTGATATAAATAGGTCAATAGAGGTCAGGTAGAATGTTTAATGAGTGAAAAATGTTGAAAATGAAGGAGTTATGAAATAAATGGTTTTTGTTTTTAAATATGGAAATGGTCTCATAGTTGGACCAAATCGCGATGTAACATCCCTTTCTCCAAAAACTCTCTAACAAGCAATGGGGAACCCATGGTAAGATTACTAGACAAGGAAGGATGTTCAAAAATAAATATTATTCTCACCCAAAACCCAATTAATGGATCAGTATTTCCAAAACATCTGATCAAAACCAAGAAATCAAAAATAGGGTGTGACAGAAGATGGCATGAATTGATAAACTATTAGGATTGAATGAACAATTACCATAATAGAAAAGAAAAAAATTGGAAGACTTCCTGAGTTGAAAACATCATAATACATTAAATAGGTTACAGCCAGAACAAGACCTTTTGATTAATGATTTAATGAAGTTTGGTTTGGATTTTTTTAGTGTAGGAGATTCCTCTATTTAGTTTCAGGTTTTAGTTGAGTAATCTTGGTCAAGAAGAACTACAAAAATGAAAAATTAAGAAGGGGAGTTACAGAAAATGGTATAAATGATTAAAATGGTTAGGTTTCAAGAATATAACTTTCATAAAATTGTGTTATAATATTTAGAAAGAGTTTTTTGTGCCTTGTGATTCTCAGATAAAGAATGAATTTTTGTGATAAGATAATTGTTCTCCATTTTTTGTTCATCATGGTATCACATAGATGTAAATAAAAATTTTGGAGTATTAGTGTTGGGGTGGAATGAAAAGATATATTTTAGATTTTACTGGGAAATGTTTGATAGATCAACAAAATTAGGTAGAGTGGCAGTTACTAAAGGCGATGCCTCAGGCTTTACTAATGCCACGGTGTAAATGGGAAAAAATATCCATGGTATTCAATTTGGGACTATAAAATACATTTGAAGGTAACAATGTAATCTAGGTTATTATTTATCAATGGAATAAATATATTCATTTAATTCCTATTAGAGATAATATGTATTAGGATTAGCATTCTTGACTATACCTCAAAGAGATATTCAGGTTGCATGGAGTTACTCTTTCCATTGTATCTGACTGTGATCCCAAGTTCACTTCTAAATTTTATAAATTCTTTTCATAAGTATTTGGGAATATAAGTAAATTTTAGTATAACTTTTCACCATCAATTATATGGGATGTCAGAATAGATGATTAAGAATTTGGAGGATATTCTTCAAGCTTATTTAATGGATTACTAGGGATGTTGGGATCAACATATTTATTTAGTTGATTTTTTTATAATAAAAATTCTATTCCAGTATACATATGGAACTTCATTAGACCTTATATGGGAAGTAGTGTCAAACTCTAGCTTTTTGGGAAAATTTTAGGGAAAGGAAGTTGATGGGGATAGAATTAGCTGAGGAAGTGGAAATGAAAGTGAAGACAATTCAACCACACATGTGATAAGTTTTGAGCAGGACGAAAAGTTATGTAGATAATAGGATGAAATAATTTTTTTTGAGGTAGGTGATCATGTTTTACATAGATTCTCACCATGGAAAAGGGTTAGGTGATTTGGTAATAAATGAACGATGAGTCCACGATTAATTGGACATTTTGGAATCCTTGAGAAATTTTGACTGGTTACCTACAGAGTAGATTTTCCTATAATTTTATCTCAGGTACACAATGTTTTTCATGATTTTATGTCAAAAAATTATGGGCTAGATTCATCTCAAATTTTGACCCTAGAAGCAGTTCAAATGGAAGAGAACCATTCTTATGAAGAGAAAAATATTCTTATTTTTTATAGAAGAGAACAAGTATTGCAGAATAAGGTAATCCACCAGGTAAAGGTTTTTTGTAGAAATTTCATGTTTGAAGAAGCAACATGGGAATCTGAAAATGTTATCAGGGAAAGTTACCCTAACTATTTTAATATGTAAATAAAATTTTGAGGAAGCAATTTCCACAATATGGGGAGAATGTAACACACAATGTTTTTAAAAATAAATTTATATTCATGAAATAATGTGTCTCGGCATAATGAAATATTATAAAGGATATAGTTTTAAATAATCCATTAAATATAAATTTTCCACTCCTATGATTTGAATTTTGAAAGATGGACATAAACAGTTACGATCAATATGTTTTTTGGAGTCTGATAAGTCAAAAATAATTTTTTTGAATAGTAAACTAAAATTTTGAAAAGTATTGTTACCCTAATGAATAGTAATATGAAGAAATTAATAGTAACCTTACAAATTCATATATTAATAATAATTTTTGAGACCTTCAATAGTTTTTAAAGGTGTTATAAAATAATTTATAGTTTTATAATTATTATTTTTGGAATAAATTATGATTTTATTTAAGAATTAATTTGCTTATATTTATAAAATTATTTCTATAAAATAGAGTTCATTTTTGAATTCTAGACATCAAAAAATGGTTAAGGTGATTTTTTTTGGATCTTTCTGAAATACTCAAATTTTGGATGAATAGTAAAATATGGTAATTTAATATATATATATATATATATATTTACATTAAATGTTTAATAAACTATTAATAGCATCATGAATGATGTAATAACCCTTGTTTTAATTTCAAATTATCTATTTACTTTTTTGGGTCACATGAATCAAGACAATTCATAGTCTTGAGAAAAATATTAAACTAATGATTAAAATAATGGGAAAACCCTCCTCTCCTACACCATAAATACCTCATCCCCCTCATCCTATCACACCTCTAAATCATTGAGAATTGTCTAAAATTTTATTAATACAATTAACAAGGCTCTTACCCATGTCCAAGACCTACAGGTCTCTTCAAAAGCCTAAAACCAATGGCCTTAATAAGAATCTCAAGTAGAAGAGATCAAGAAGTAGAAATACCCTTTCATATTTTTGTGTTTTATTTTCAATTATGTTCTTTTATTATACACTATTCAACACACATTATGAAAGAGGCATGAAATATCCATCATTATATATATTCTATATTTTTATCATGTTTATGAAAAAATTCAACATCATCATTTCTCTCATTTTCCTCTTACTCTAAAAATAATAACACCATCGGTGATGTGTTGATTTATCAACATCCTAGAGGATGTGTATTATATTAACTTTACTTCCATAAAAGATGGTTGAAAAAAAATTTTAATGGATGAAACAGATATTAATTTTTATTATATGACTAATTTTATGTTCTCTAGTTAACTTTTATGCAAAACATTAAAGGTATATGATGAAACATTTTCATTATTATAGAAGAACCACAAAATTGATCTAAATGAATATCATTAATGATTTATCTAATGATTAATACTCATAAAATATAAAAAAATGATTTATGGAATAATTTATTATTATAGAAACATATTAACACCATTTCATTCCACTTCTCGAGTTTTTCATCCATTTAACAAAAAAATCCTTTACGAACTGACCATGGAGATCATGTAAAGAATGCACCCGAAATAATGGAAATAACAAAATATTACTAATTAATAGGTCAATTGTTATTATAAAATGATAATATAAGGATTTATAATCATTATAATTATTTTTTAAAATATTATTAACCCCTTTTTAACAGTTATAAAATAGGTTTGAACATGTTCTAATTAAGTGTAACCTAAGGTATGGGAATTTTTATCCCAATTTCCATTATCTGGGTTAACCTTCTACATAATTAATTATGCGCTACTATGATTATTATTGTAATTACGTTAATTTATATTATGACTTATTTTTATTATTTATAGTGCATACATGTAATCCTTTCATTATTTTAATTCATATTTAATTATATGATATATGTATGAGACTTTCCTATAAAAAATTCTTGTTTAAAATTCTATTTTACGAAATTCAAAAACAATGTTTTTATGTAGTTATTAATGTTTTATGATTATGTTTTGGATCATGAAAATTATTTATTATGGAGGGTGGGACCTATATATCCTTCCTGTTAATTTGTTTTGTGAATATCATAGGTCAGCCATATAGTTACTCCAACTGTAAATAAAATGGTTACACCATAAGGTATCAATTAGGGTAACATTTTAAGGTTTCTTTAAGGGTTAAAAATAATAAGATAGCTACATGGGTTACAAGATAAGTTAGTAATTACCCAGGATACACTTATTAATTTATATATGTTCTTTAATGTTTTATGTAAATATCATGTTTCAAAATGTAAGTATATATGGGTGATAAGTGTGGCTATATGAGAATGATTTCATATGTTTATAAGTATTCATGGGATTATGGTTTATTTCCTTATATTTATATCCCTTACTGAGTTTTTTATTCTCATCCCATGTTTTTAAATGTTTTTCATAGGTTATAAGGATGTTTAAGCGAAATAATGAACTCAAGTTAAATGTTATGATGATTTTTAAAATAAATCATTTTAATGTTTTTTTGTTAAGAAATTATGTTTTGGATGAAATGGATACTATTTTAGTGGTACACACTTTGTATGCTTATGGGTAGAAATGTATGAGTTATGTACTAACTTTATAAAAATCTAAACTAAAAAGTTATTTGGTAATGTAATGAAGTTAAATATAGTTTAATTATCTAGATTATGTAATTTTTAAGGATGATTCCTTATAATATGTCTTGGGAAGTATCTAAGGACAAGTCTATGGATGAGTTAAAGTATAGGAAAATGTCATAGAATTATGTAAAGGATGAAGAAATTTAATTCCTACAATTACATCCATTTATGGATACTATAAGTGGATATGGATATAAAATAGATTTATATAGGTGTAACAACCTCAAAAACATTGTATCAGGCTAGACATGATAAAGAACTGGTGTGTGTCAACAGTCCTTACTGCACACTAGGTTTGAAATTCATGGGGAATATGATTTTTGAATTCACAAACACTTTATGAAAAATCAGAAAAGATATATATAGATGATGATAATTATTGAATTAGTAATAAAATGAGGATTTATAGATTAAAAGTCAAATGTGTCTTGATTTAGAAATCCAATAAGTGTATTTTCATAATTTTTTAGTGCCCCACTATGATGATTGTTTCCTAATATAAATTTATTGGTTTTAATAAATTGATAGAACTAGAAAAAAATTGGTTGACATTGAATGTTTAATATTTTGAAATTATTGGAATTATGAAAATTTCTTTCATAAGTGGTAACCTCATATATAAAATCAAGTAGGTGGTATGAGTATTGGTTATACTGCTAAAGATAAAGGGACCGAAAATGATATGTGAAAGGAATGGGATGTTATAACAGGTGTATTTAAGTTAAACATAATCGTAATTATTATATTGATGTTTACGAACCATAATACATGATCTATATTTCATATTATAGGAATGTGGTATTATGGAATAAGATGGAGAATCCTAAGTAATAGTTTAAGAATAATGTTGGATTATTGAAGTATATATGATTTAGAATGAAAAGACCATGTTATATAAATCATGGAAAATATAATAATTTTCGGTATAAGTTTTTCATTAAGGATTGAAAATGATATGTTGAATGGTTCTGAAGACTTAAAAAATATATTTAATAGAAAGGTGATATTTTGATTAAGGGAATGCGAACCTTAATGTGTTCATAATGTTGAGAAAATGGTGTTTAACTTAGATAATGTGATGATTGATAAGGAAAAATCATGCTGGATAGAATTTATTACCATGTTACTAATTATATACATTCTAAAAAATTGTTCTACGTTATCATGGTTGAAGTTTATAGCTTCTTGGATTTATGAAATATATCCAGTAATATTTGGAATAAAGATCCATGATTTTTTTCAAAATGCTTTATGGTAATTAAATTTATTACCATGATTATAATAATATAAAATGAGTGTATTCACATGTTTTTTATGAGACAAATTAGAGAAACTTGATAATATACAGGGGATCAATGCTAAACTGTATTTTATAAATTTAGTGACCTTTTTTAATGTTTATTAATTTCATGTTTTGGAAGTGTAATATGGTTAAACATTTATGGAATGGTTTATATTGAAATTTGGATGATTTTTTAGTTATTAATTTCTTATACCACCAAAAGATGATTTAATTATATTGGATAAATCATTCCATCCTTTTTGTTGTGATAATAACAGATGTAGTTACAAATCATACTATTTATGGTTCTCATGATCATATAATACTTTAGGAATAAAATATTCACCTTCATTTCGTGGAATAAAAGATGAAGTGGAAATTGATCAAGGCACAATAAATGGAGTGGTTGTCTAAAAATCATGTATTAATATATTCTCTTGAATATTATCCAACTTAAAACAAGGACTTCAATTAAAATATTATCATGTGAGCATCATTTTTAACTATATGAATGAGAATTTAAAACCCCTTTGTATTATGGTTTATTGATTGTTAACATTATTCTAAACATGTTCTATATAAATCTACATCATAAATTGATTGTTATATTTATCTTCCATTCCCATTTTTTCACTTGCCACAAGTTTTCTCCAATGTGGAAACCTAGTTTTGAGCTTCTTTGGTTAACATATATGTTTCAAACTTTCCCATTTTAAATCATTTTTAGTAATCATTTTGACGATGTGGGGGTTTATGAAATGGACTATCAAGTATTAAAACATTGATATACAAAATGAAATTGTAAAAATCAATTTAAAGGGGGGTTTAATCTTACACGCCATGATTTTTTGTATTCTTATCAAATTATTTTAATCTTTTTGATATTTATCATTTCATGCAATACGTAATAGAACATCTGTTATATGAAATCACTATGTTTTTCTTGCATTTCATGAAACATGAATTTATAATTTCACTACATATAACACTTATATTTGATTATAGTACATGAAACATTATGTTTTTCTTATGTTACTCACAATTCGATGTTTATTCGATAGATTGAGTTACACAAAAGGACAAGTTTTACCATATAGTAATACAATTTAAATATTTTTATTAAAATATTTTTATAATAGCCACATATCCAATGTAATATAAGTTACAAATATGATTAACTAAACTGTGAAAATACTATTTTCAAATTTATAAAAATATAATCCTTTGGTTATCAATTAGTTATAAATGAAAGTAAGAATTATTTGAAAATAATGAAATTCAACTTCTAGGAAAAATATTTTTCTATGTAAAAACATGTTTTATCTCATTAAACGAACCAAAACACATTTCATGAATGTTTTTAATAAAAACAATTAGTTATATTCATTACTTTTTTTTTAAAATTTGTCCAATATATTTTATAGACATTAGATGATAATAATTCCAATTTTAAGAATAAAAAGTAGTATTTTTATAAACGGTGAATTTACCACCTTTTAATGGGAAACCCATTTTAAATATAACTTTTGACAATTTTATAATTTTTATTTCATTAAATAAACCTCATTTTTGAATATGGAATATCAAAATTTAATTGGAGTGTATTGTTTTTATTTTTCTAAGATGTTTTTTTGATTAATAGTGAAAAACACAAAATTTTAATTCAAAACTGCTCTTTTTACAATTTATTTATATAGATAAATTATTTTAATCCATTCACGATAGTCATAAAACTTTGTTGTACATTTCTTATTGGTTCTACATAAGGAATGTTAAAGCTATGGTATTTAGCTCTCAACATAGCACTTCTTGTCACTATGACATTAGATGTACCAAAATGTGTAACTTAAAGTTTCATCTAGATATTGTTTGTAGCTTCACATGATGATTTTGGGCTATAGATGTTCCTAGTCATGGAACACAACAATGTATTTCTAACTCTGATGTTTTCTTGATATTCTGATTTCTCCTAATTCTTAAAGGTTCTCATTTCCTTAACTGGAATCTTATAATTTGTTGTCGGAATTTGATAGTTATCAACCCCAGTATTGATAATGAAAGTCTTCATCCTATCTCTCCAGTACTCATAATCATTTCCATAAAAAATAGGAGTTCTGGTTAGATTTAGATAATGAATAGAACCAACATTTAATCCTACCATCCTTAAGAAAATCTTTCACACAAAAAATTGTTAGTAGTATGAGTTTGTAAACCAGAGAAAATATCCTAAGCAATGATCTAGATATTGAATTTATATGAAAGAATGAACATGAACTTTATGAGTCCGACAGTATGAATCCAAAAATATGAAACAAAGAATGAATCCGAAAATATAAATCTAGAAATTCTATTTGAAAAACATTGAGTATGGAAAAACCTATATGAGAATATATGTATTTAAGAGACCTTGTGTTGATACCAATTGTTGAGATGGTATGTGAGTATGATATACTCCATAATACCAAATGTAGGATCGATATGATACTAATGAGATGCTCAAATAGAAGTGGGGGTGAATTGTATACTTAAAAAACCTTACAGAAATGTTTAATAACGAAAAATTCACAACACCTCTAAGTTTTATTATCATGCTTGATTCCAGAAAAGTGATTACAGAAATGAAACATAAAAAAAGTTTACACCAACTAAGATTCTAAATTAATGTGTATAAAATCCTATAAAACCAGGGTACATGTTTAAGGAAGTATATGAAAGTTATACTTTCCTCGGCAACTAAATTAAACAGAAGAAAACAAAATACTAAAAGTAACAAGTAGTAACACTTTTAACCCAAAGAAGATGGTATCCAACAACCCTGGATAAGTGGTCCCTTGATTTATACTTTCAAGAATGTTTGTCTTACCCAAACCCAGGTAAGACCTCAATTTGAAGATCGGTATCTATCTTGCTATCCCCACAAGACCTCGATTTGTAAGGAAATTGACACCTTTGACTTCACAACCTGAAGTCACTGTTTTTAAGGAAATCAAACCTCTTCACTAAGAAAATCTGCATGAAGCAATGTTTTAACATGCAGTTCAAAAAATTCTGCATGAAGCCTGAGTGTTTATAATAGCCTCTCTCTCTAGAAACCACTTCAAAAGAATGTAAGCACAGTTGCCAAATATGTGTCCAAAAGTTGTGAGCTCTTTAAAATGAGCTCCTATTTATTGTCACATCTCTAACGGTCATCTCCCTCTTCCAATGGTCATATTCTTCCTTGAATATCAGAGGGACCTGCACACATGTAACTCAAACAATAGTTAATGAGTAACTTACTGAAGGAAATCATTTTATAATGAAAAAAAGTGTCAGAATAACTAAAAACTGGTATTCGAAATGTAAGAAAATGAATTTTTGAAGTCTAACCAAAATTGAATTCGGAGTCTCTAATAAAGGGATATTCAGATTCTGTTATCAAGGAACTCGGTAACTGAATTCTATAAAATTCTAGAGTCAAAATTTCAAGGAAATTTGGAATATGTATTCATAAGAATTTGGAACCAGAACTCACAAATTTTGGAGTCATAGTTCAAGAGAATTCGGAGTCAGAACTCATGAGATTTTGGAATCTGTATTCAGAGAACTCAGAGTCAGAACACAGAAAGATCGTAATCAGAATTCATATTCAGAATTTGGAGTGAGAACTCCGAAAGTTCGTAACCAGAATTCGTATTCAGAATTCGGAGTCAGAACTCACAAAAGTTCATATCCAGAATTCATATTCAGGATTTGGAGTTAGAAATTAGAAAAGTATGTATCCAAAATTCTTATTTAGAATTCGTAGTCACAACTCAGAAAGTTCATAACCAGAACTCCTATTCAGGATTCAGTGTTAGAATTCAGAAGAGTTCGTAACAAGAATTCTGATAATTCATATTCTAAAATAGAATGCTTCATATCTAGGTAATTATAGGATTCTGAGGATTTGTTACAAACCGATTTTTACACTTAGAAAAATTCGGAAATGAATAATGAAAACATGGTAAGGGTAAATTTCCTAGGGGAAGGAAATTTTTCCATATAAAAGTAAAACTCAGGGTAAAAAGAGATTTTCCTTGAGATAAGGTGTCTGTGATTTTCAAAACAAGAAAGAATTGTAAAGTAATAATGAAACCTTATTGACTTAACAATCTCCCCCAAGTATGAAGGAATGGAAAATTCATAAGGAAAACCTTATTGACTCAACATTTGATTCTTGCAGACTTGCCGGATGCGATGTGTTTCCAACCATCCTATGAGTTTTTATTTTTCTAAAACCATATCATTGTTATATAATTCTAAAAAATAATACAATTTATTTACAAATTACTATACTTTAATTTATCCACAAAGGTTATTTAAAACCATTCATTTTTCATCCCAAAATTTAATAACCATTTATCACTTCAAAAAAAAAGATCATATGAACCCCTAAGGTTATCCATTATATCCAAACATGAAAAAATAATTCTTCCTTGAATAAAATTTTCACATATTAAAAATATGAGTTATACATATTAGAAAAATTCTTCCCAACATAATCCCATAATCAAAAGAGCATTAATTATTTTAAACATCTCATCATCCTAAAACCAACCATTAATCATGAATCCCTTAGATGTTGTCTTTTTACTCATTCAACACTTTTAATAATCCATTATCTATTATTTTCCAACATAATCTATAATATTTCTTTCCTATAGATAAAATCATGAATCATATCCTAAGATTCAATAATGTCATAACAATATCTATGAAATAATCCATTCCATTCATTGGTCTGGGTCAGTTTCTTTATCCTCAATTGGAATGGCATTAGGTATTAGTAAACATATATTTTTATGGTCCTACTGATCCCATTCCGGAACCTTCTTTTTAAGACATCTAATGGTATAATGTCCATGCAATCCACATTTAAAACATGCAATTGATTCCTTAGAAAGAACTTTTTTTCCTTTCATGGAGTCAACTAGATTCTTCCATTATTCAATGGAAGGTTCTTGCTTTATGGCATTCATTACCACATCTATAACATTTTCCCATTCCATTAAAGAATTTATCTTGGTGTTTCTTTCCACATCCATGAGTCATAGGTTTCTAAATATACATACCATTATGATTATTTCATGAACATCCATTGGGATTTGTTTCTCACAGATATGATGACTAAGAAAAATAACCAAAGTTAAAGTGCTCAATCATAAATCCTGATAGATGGATGATAATTAACACAAGAGTTATCATTGGAGATCCCAATTAAATCATTTGATTATTCAGAAAATCATAACAATTTTCTTCATATCTATTGTTACTTTGGTGCATGCTAGTTCCATCTAATTACTAAAATCAAAAAGGTCAGTGTGAGTATATTAGTAAAATCATCATATATTATCTTATGAGTTTGGTAAAATATAATATATACATATTCATGTTATCTTAAACTCATTCGATTTATCTAAAATAAATATTACTCTTTCTAATTTGGTAAACATTATGGTTATATAACTTATCCTTAAATAACAATATAACCTCTAACGTTATTAAAACCGACCATTGATACCAACTGTAATGGCCTAGCAATAAACATTACAAAATCTTGAATTAAGTTAATAATTCTCAATGAGGAAATTTTAAGGATTAGAGATTTATATGACTAGGCCATAACTTAAACATAACATCTTGAATATTACATGTAGACACTTCTACTAAGTATCCATTTTTTCATAAAATAAAAACACTTAAAAAAGAAAAAATGTTTACTTCCATGTTTTAGACCGAATCACTTTTATTTAATCCCATACTAGACCCTATTCAACATTAATTCCTTGGAAAAACATTCCAAAAACATGGGATGGGCATAAAAATCCCAGTAAGAGATACATAAATAAGGAAAATTATTAGTTTTTCAAAAAAACATGTAAAACCGAAATACTTTATCATAAAGGAATACATTTCTTGTTAAATAAGTACAAAACACTTCAATAAATATAATCTCTTTGATTACAATTTTTGTAACCCTAATTTTACAACAAATCCCTATAGAAAACAACGTATAACATATAAAAGTGAATTGGGACATAAATATAATTAAATGGAATAACCATATGGTCAACTTCCACATATATCACTAAAATGAAATATCCATATCACCAACTTGCATACCAAATTCATTGGACGATATAACATAACCACCTGTCCTTGGTTTATCATGGATTAACCCGTCATTTGGATTAGCATGTAACCACCCGTCAAATGCAAAAGTACCATTATATAATCATCGCACATAAAATATTGGAAATATCAACATTTCAATGATAAAATTTCATATGAAATCACATGAAATAATTTCACGATATTGAAATAGTAAATCCACATGAAAACCCATTTTAATTACCAAAATATTTTAAAAGGGTATATGTTATATATATTCAATTTAAAAACATCATGTCTTGTTTATGATGTCAAATATCAAATAATTCTATCTAAAACCGAAAGGTTGTTGTCACCACATATGTTAAAAAAATTCCTTTCAAATATTAGTAAAATTATTTGGGGAAAAAATATTCCCTTTGAATGAATGTAAAAGTCAAATGGATTTATTATACACCATGTAAAATAAGGAGGAGTGTATTATCCAACCATGCCTCAATGAAAGGATGTTGAGACAAAGTCCCTTACCTCGTGTCTGAATTGTCTCATATGTTCCACATTCTACATGAATAATAATATAATGTTAATTATTTCATGATTCAGAACCTTTTTCATGTTTATTAATCAATTTATATCACATATTAACTTTCTATAAAAATTATTTATTTATTTGAGTTCATATCAGACATTTTATCAATGTTCGGAACTTTCGATGAAAATGAACCTGTTATAATCACAAATTGTCCAGGTGGTCAAAATTAAATTATCTAAAGAATAATATTCATGGATTAGATATCATTCATACCTTATATATCCAATATATATGTATTTCTAATAGTAAATAACAATTGGAGATTAGAAATGGAATGCATCGTTCATGGAGACGGAGACCATACGTACCGATGAACACTACATTAGTTTTTTATCTATATTTAATGGGATTCATATGAAATGAAACATAGGTATATTAAAATTCCAGAATAATTTCGTTTTTTATTTACATCTAATATGTTCATTAAATCCATCCTTTAAACTTTCCATGTATGGCATGAAAGAGTCATATCACTTTGAGGGTGTGGTAGTCTGCACTTCCTCAAATGAAATTATCGTGTATACTCATCAGGAAAATCATAAAGGTATGTTGTAAATTAAAATTACAGAAGTATAAAGGAAATATAAATAAAATATATATCACATATAAATTCAGTTCCATGATGATGGCCTCCATTATAGGTGGTAGAATATAATTTAAGAATCATTATTTCGTGAGTTAGTAGTTCACCATCCACAGAAATTGTATGTTCTAAATCCATTGATGGATTTGTGTGTGAGTGTAGGTCAAATAATTACCATAAAAACAACATAGTATACTAATTATACTAATATTGTTATATAAAAAATTAATAATATGTCCATAGGGAGTGGGGAAGGAAGAATAATTGAAATTAACTTGAGAGAAGAGGTTACCTCAATTCAGGTAACTTCTTTTGATTTGAGCCAATGAGATTTATTGGATTACCTTCTACTGAGGGGAATTATTCTAGGAAAAATATAGGGAACTTTTAATCTTATTTGGAATAGTGAAGGGGGATTGAGAGCTGTGACTAAGGGTTAAAGGTGGTAACCGTTTATAAGAGGGAGGAGGGGCACTTTAGAATGTTTGAAAGTATTATTTTATTATTAATTGATTTTTAAATTAAAATAAAACCAAATTGATATATATTGAATATAATATGAGTATGGGTAAAAATATGCTAATACAATGTCTTTTAAAATAGTTTTCGTAAAAAACGAACCATATCTTTTAGCATTAACCCTTATTTAAAACAAATTAACTCTTACCATGTCTTCTTGTATTTTCATAATATATGTTTAATATAGTTACTATAAATTTACAATCAATACAAAATGTATTATTAATGAAAATTTTAACATCATATATTTTATTAGGTAAAATCATTTATTTTTAAGAATATTTTATCATTTAATGAAATATCAATTTATTTAAATACTCATTTATGTCAATTCTTATACTAAAAATATCATGACTTTTTAGAAGTACATAACAACTATATTCATTAAAAAAACTTCTTTAATTCAAATATAAAAAGTCATAATCATTGAAAAAATTCATGGATGACATAAAATGTTTCAAAATAAATTTATTTTATTATTTATAATATCATTTATTTAAATCTTTTATTAATAAGTTAATAACTACATCACCATTGTGTCATTAATAAATTTATTTTATTTATGTCTAAAAATTAAAAATATAACACCATAATGTAGGAAATGTTCTTATCGTTAATATTACTATTTATAGTTGAAGGTATTACTTATATAACCCTCATAATATTGTTTTTAGTAAAAGATACATGTTTAGGGTATATTTTCCTTATCTTTAAATTAAAATCAATTAAAATTCATTTTCACAATCAAGTGGCTCCATGGTGTCTAAAAATCGACCCAAAGATTTCCATGGTTGAAAATATTTCATCAAATAGTATTAGGACACTTGTTAGGGTAACTTAATATTATTATAATATTAATTTTGACCCATATTTAGTAGATTTACCCATTAACCGTGGTAAATAAAATATTTATTGCAGTTATTATACAAAATGTCTAAAAATAGAAGTTACTTATGTAAACAATTTGAACCTAATGATATAAAATATGGAATCCATTTTTCCAAATTCAAAACACATAATTTGCAGAAATTATTTCAAAGTTAATTCTCATTTTTAAAACCAAAAATTATTTTCTTAGAAATAATAACTATCAAAATCATGACATGTTTTTATGTATAATTAAAATGATAAATTAATTTCAATGCCCAAATTGAATGAAATGGTAAAAAATTAATCTAATTAAACATCAAAACTAATTAAAAGTACAACCAAATCATATAAATAAATTTGATAAATAGACAGTTTTGACTTAAAATGTAGTGTTTTTCACTATTCTTTAAAAATAAAATTGATAAAAAATACCAAAAAAATTCCCTAAGTAACTTTTAATTTTCTACTTATAAATAAGAAGTGTATTTTTTAAATGGAATATATAGAAATGAAAAAACTAGATTTAAAAATTGTTCACCATCAAAAGACGGTTATATTGTATTTTTAGAAAATATTTCATTTATCTGAAAAAAATAATTTATTCTTATATCATATCATTAAAACAAATAATATGAATTTTAAAAATTACATTGAATATATATTATATATTTGACATTAAATAAAAATCCATAAATAGTGATATGAAAACACAATTATTCACTATTAAATAGGTTTTCATAAAAATACATTCATTATATTCAATTTCTTTTTATATCCATTTCAAATAAATTTTGTAATCAATGAATCATCATTTAATCATGTTTAAACCATAATTAAAAATTAAGTTGATACTATTCGTTCCCACCATTCCAATGTCTAGTAGTTAACTACTATTTAAAATAGTAATAATATTATAGTATCATTTTTAAGTATAACTCAATGTTATGTGCAATGCAAGATTTCAGAGAAGCTAGTTGTTGTGTGTTGAGTATGCTACTATCGAACAATGTTTCCTCATTAACATAAAATTAATATCTTATTCATAAATATTAAATGATATGAAAAATTATAATTCTATAAATACTGGGTTTGTTACAATAGATATCAAATGATCTATTTTAATTATTTTCATTATGTTAATAGAATCTAAGGAATTAAAGACCACTATAATGAATTGATGTAATTTTTTGTATTATGAAATTCAGTATGTTTAAGTTAAATTTCTTGATTAATGTGTTTTAAGTAGATTTATATATGTGAATATCTAGAGATTTCATATGTTGAGACCCATGGGGTTGTGATGGGATCGACCCAAGGTTGTGATAACATGGCCATCGGGATTGAGTAACTTTGATCATTGGTTAGGCATGACCTGGTTTTTCTTGAGTGGTATTGAGCACAATATTGGGTGTTGTGGATGTTTATTGGAGGTGGTGGGGCCGCCAATTTTGGAATGGCCCATGATATTTGGATGGAAATTCCATCATATTTGGGAGACATGGTCGTAGGGGCATGAGGTTCTAGTTAGTGGTGTTTAGGTTATTTACTTCATGATTGATGCTCACCTGTGATGGACAATGTATAGAATAGAGTCATGTTCACAAAACATGAATCCACATTGAGTTTGTTTGGAAAGATTTTGTGGGTAGAGGACACCGATAGCGCAACATTAGAAATTTTTTTGGTGGTTCATTTCATAGAATGCAACGTGGAAGGTTCATAATGATGAGGCTTCCAAGTTGGGGGATGAGGCTCTCTAGGATTTAGGATGTGGGCATGAATATGTATTTTTGGGAAGATATTGATATGCCTTCAAATATCTTGCTATGAGACAATGGTGACTTTATTTGAGGATAAATATCATTTCCCTTTCGTTTTCAGGCATTGGGATGATGTTATCTTTGGAGTAGGGGGTATGTGGGACTAGGTTACTATATTTTTGGTAATTCCTTTAAGATCTCAGTACTATTTGAGATATGAAGTGTCTCGAGGAATATGGTTCCGAGTTACATGATTTGAGGTAGAACCTGAGGGTTCACATAGGATTTTGACATTAGGGGTGCCTTGGTCCATGCATTGATGACCTTATCTACTTTTGGGATTCCAACATTGATTGAGGTATGTGATTATTTCAGTTTGTCTATTGAGTACAAAAGAATAATTTTATATTATTTTAGTAGAATACATTTTTTTATTGTTTTAACCTGATTTTTTGGACACTTATTCATTGTATGCACCATTGGGTGGTATCCTATTGGTATTTTTCTCACATAGTACATAGGTCCTTCTTGAAATCTGTAGATATTATGAATTTATGTTCAAGGTATCTACTTAAAGAGATCGTTTGTAGTGTAGTTTTTAATGGGATGTTGGTATGATACCTTGAGGGAATTCCTAACTAGAGTTTTTTGTTTTCATTTCCTTTTTTATGTCATTTATCTGCATTCTATATATGTATGAACTGTGATGTTGGCCATTGGTGACCCTATTTTTTATATTGATCTATATGACATGTTATGGTTGAATTCATGTTTTTTATTCCTATAAGTGGTATACTGATCTATTTATTTTCTTTCCTCTACTTTTTTATTTATTGGGTTTTATGCTTATTGTTATTGCATATGCTTTCACCATTGGCATGTCTAGTTTGAGTTTGCTGAGTCTTATTTCCACTAAATGTCATATTATTATTACACAGTCTAGTATTTTATTTATCCCAAAATTTAATATTCTCCCCAACATGTTAAATTATACCCTCACTAATTTTGGGTAGCCTTTCACATTTAGGGATGTGTGTCTAAAACCATTGGATCCTTTCCGAATAACACTTTTTGGGTGGTTGTTTGGGTCAGGGATAGTACAAATGGTATTAGAAGAGTTTTTTTACGAATTTTCTTGGTACACTATTTATGTTAGGGTAGATTAGATATTTAGTTGTGGTTGGAACTATATTTTGAACTCATGCTTGGGTGCCGACAACTCCATGTATAAGGGATGGATTGAGTTACCTTGGGTAGGAAATCTTGATCTATTTTTATCAGATTAGCGTTTATATAATTTCCACTACCATGGTTCACTTTGAATGTGATGTTATTGGTTGTGATATGTGGGCCTTGAACTAGAGAGGTAAGGGATGATAATATTGGAACTTGGCCCGGTATGAAAATGGGTTGTGATTCTTTATTTGGATTGGCTTTTGATAGGCATATTTTAGGGTATTTGAGTTTTATAATTGCATGTATTCTTTATAACGTGATTATAACATGTGATATATATATAATTCCAAGATGTGTGTGAATTTAATTATTATATTCAATGTGATATACCATGCTATATATATATAAGTAGAATTGTATGTTGAATGATAAATGATCTTGGATTCAATACGAGAAGGCACATACTATGGTTGAGGTGATTTAGATCATTGGGATTAGATGACTAGGTCATCATATTGTTGCAAAGATGGTTGTCAGGATAAGCATGGCTTGTTGGCTCTATTGAGGGTGGATAAAGAGTAAATGACGTCGAGATGCTATGGGGAATGGTTGTAGTTGGAGAGTGTAATGGTAGTGAGGATGCACTGGCATTTACTACATTCCCTACCCATGTTATATGTATATTTTTTATATATGTGTGTGTTGTATCACCATTTATGTTATTTAGAATGTTCCTCTTGGATGGATTAGATGGAGAATTAGGCCGGTGATGGATTAGTTACATAGGTTCATAAGAAAGTGGAGGCCTCTAAAGTTCAAGTAGAGAATGTAAATTCTTAGGGATAGACAAAGGCTCAGGTATAGGTTCCAGTGAAAGTGGGAAAACTGTCAGAATTCACTAATATTAGGATGTGGATCAATGACCAGTTCCGATCGATACAGGTATGGGTTATCTAGGGTATCAATAGGGTTTCTTATGGAGAGAATCCTTAAATGGAATAATCGACGTGGGATTTCCAGTCACATCATCCACCACTTATATATGGTGAGGGTGGTCTGCAGGTGGCAGAGAATGAGATTGGGAGAATGCAGATGATCTTTCAGAGCTCAAAAAACCTCTAGGACGGAGGGTCAAGCTGGAAACCTACATTCTCCGAGGACCAACAAAGCGCTGATGAGATGTTAAAGTCCAGGATGATAAACACAATGGACTATACTAGAAGTACTTTGAGGACAATTTCAACAACCATTTATTTCTAGGGATGTTGAGGGAAGAAAGGGTTCCGGAGTTCCTAAGCCTTTAGTATAGTGACATATCTATTATAGAAAATGCATCAATGTTCATAGAGATGTCTAAATTTTCACTCGGTATGGTTAGCGATGACACATTGAGGGTGAGGTTCGTCAAGGATAGTGTACGGATTCCCCTTCCGGTGTAGGTAAACATATTTAGATTGGACTCATTCTCAGTGGTGGTGAACCATGCACACATAGTTGAGGGAAATCAAGTGGACATATTGTACAGAAGCCGAACAGTTTCATGTGATTTCATTGGTGATTATTTATATGTAAAAAAGTGAGTTAGATATTAGTTCAAAAAAGTTGGACATGCCGATGAATTAGATAGACCACCTTGTAGTGGTTCTTCTGCAATTTTATTTTAGCATTAACAACCACGACATATCTGAACAAAGTGTGATCAGCCTCCGTAAGTGTTCTGACCATATGGAACGATTGGGAACTTACAAGGTTCTTCACAATGCATTCTCAAACATCTGATAGTCAAGGGTTGGGGAAAACATAGAATTTTTAGGTTAATTTAGAATTGTAACCTGGTAACCGTACTGAAGGATTAGTTAATCATTTAGTATGTGGCAGAGAAAGTGAGCCTTATATGTGGGTTCAGTTATTGGTGTTTAGAGTAGCACCATTGTCAGGTTAGGCATCATACAGTCTATCTTTAGGTTGGGTACACATCATGGAGTTAATGGGGGATGAGTAGGATGGTGATCTGACATTATCCATAGGTACATAGTGGGTGTATCCTAGTTCCAATTTGTTTTTGTTTGACATGGATTGTTGACACAAGTCCATTTTGAGTGAATGGGGAACACATGCTATATATGGACTGACCAAACGATGGTAAGTAGGTTGGTATAGGCTTAGATGTGTGATTATATTTATATATATATGAGGTTCTTTTCACTAGGAGAATTAGTGGACGTGTGTTTGGAGGTGCTTGGGCATCAGGGGAATCTGAGGGATGAAGGTTACTAAAGGTACCTTGGGAATCGATACATGGAGGATACAATGTTTGAATGAGTTTTGAGGCACCGATATTGTTTTGATCAAACATGGTATGTAGGACCTGATTGTATCCTGGGTTCTATTCAATCAAGGCAGACACAGATGTAGTTTGGGATGTAATTTGGGTGTTCGGTAAAACACGTTTAATGCCCTGACCCTAGATTCCTAGAGTTGGTGCATTAACTTAATACATTGGCGTGATTACAAGGAATCAAGTCTGGAAATATTGATCAGTTTAGCAGTCTTGGGAAAAAAAATACATACACGAACATTACATTACACATTCCATAATACAACACACAAAAAATCCTTTTATAATTCCATTTTTTTATTAGCTTAACCCTTCATCTTAAACATAAAACACTTCTTGGGATCCTGGGAAAATAAAACATAAGAAAGGGGTGAGCTCAGATGCTCATTAAGGGTATTAATTTTATTGAATATATACTCTTTTAAGGCAAGATGTGTGATAAAAACAATATCCTTTTAAACATAAAGTTGAACATAATATGGAAAAAATAAATCAAACATTACCATATAAACATGAACAAGGATATTATTCTAGTAGAATAATAAGATGTAATAACTAATTTCATAATCAGGGAATGTATAGTACAAGACAATAATTTCAGTGTCAAGGACTTCTGCTAGGACCTATGGGATAATTGTAACCGGACAAAAACCCGGAGAGCCTCTGTAACCAGACTCCATCTAGGAGAGCATCTCCAACCGGACTCTATCCCAGAGAACCTCTTTAATCGGACTCTACCCCAGAGAGCCTCTATAACTAGACTCCAACATGGAGAGACTCTATGATCAGGCTCCAACCTAGAGGGCTTACTATTACTAGTCCCCAACCATGAACATACTAGTCCAATACATTTATAATATAAAAGGATGAAATATAACATAAACACTCGTATTAAAACTAGAAAATGAAATTTCAATAATTTATCCATAATCCATGAATGGTATACATAACACATCCAAAATCAAACACATAACAAAAATATTCAATTAAACATGGACAATTTTTATCATAATAAATCAACTTCAAAATGGTTTAAAATCCTTAAAGGATGTTGATATAGATGAAAATGACCAGTTAACTACTTTGAGAGAAATACCCCTTCTTCATTAAATCGTTTAAAATTCTCACAATTTATAAAGGTAGTCATTTAAAAGGTATTTTTGAATCAAAGTGTCTCATACCACTTTGAAACTTTTTAATAGAATTATCATTTCAAATCATTCATGTTCATATAAATGAATCCTTAAAATCATTATGAAAAAATGGACATTAAATAAAACTGTTTAGAAATATAAATATTTAAAACATTTAACATGATGATCTAGTTAAATAGAACCCCCCATAAAACCGTGAAAATATTCCTTTTGAAATCTTTTTTTATAAAATATGTGTATCTATAATAAGTATGTCCTAGAAAATACTAACACATGAACTATCTCAGATAATAATGAGATTGATTAAATAACACTTACATTGTTGTAATTAATCGAGTCGTATGAAAAATCGTAAATAAACACTAAATTAATCATTGAATATCATGAATATTAATATAATCATTATAATATATATCAAATGTCTGTACAAAATACACCACATGTAATAAATAAATAGAGAACAATGAAAATATCACAGAATTAAATGCGAGATAAGAATCCCCATACCTTGTACTTTTCCTTGGTCGATGGTATGTTAACCTCCTGTATAATAGTTAAATCATTGTTATTATGTTATAAAATAACCATATATATAATTATGATATCATATATTAACTTATAATAAAGCATTGTTAATGATATTTTACTATTATCGTCGATTCAGGTGTTAACTGATTCGTTTTACTTTATATTCTTCATTACGTGAGTCATGTTTGTTATGGATTGGATGTTTATTACTCATATACATAATGATATGATGTATTTAAAAATTATTTTTAATCATAAAATGAAAATTAATCTTGAATTATTATGATGGGGAATGAATCTAATTGCGTTCATGGAGATTGTAATATGTAT
Source organism: Viscum album (assembly GCA_963277665.1). Classification (NCBI taxonomy): domain Eukaryota; kingdom Viridiplantae; phylum Streptophyta; class Magnoliopsida; order Santalales; family Viscaceae; genus Viscum; species Viscum album. The sequence goes on from OY728148.1 coordinate 175,201,494, forward strand.
GTACGCACGAGCGACAATATCATTCTTTTGATATTAAAATCATATATAGTTGGATGGTATATAATATATACAGAATCATAATCATGTTATATTTTTTAATTACATGAATTATACATCATTACTATTCCCATCCAAATAATAATGTATTGAATAACAACTAGACCACGACGTGGAGATAGAAATCCGTACGTACGCCCATATGGAGACATGTCATTCAAAGGATGTATAGAATAATGAATATGGTTGTAACATATTTACAATAACATCACATTTTATATAAGATACTAGATTTATTATTTTATAATGGAAACAATAGGGAAAGAAGAATTGAAAGAAGAAAAGATCATGAAAGATGTGATGAAATATTTTCCTCTTCTTTGGGTTCTTTCTTTTGATTTGATCAAAAGGGACTTTTATGTTTGACTTTTGACTAAATTAATGCCTCTAGGATTAAGGAAGGAATGTTTAGAGGATATTTGGGTAGTGGTTGGCCGATCCAAATGGTATTGAATGTGTGAATTTGATAGAAGGTGGAGTGACTTTAATAAGAGGGCTGAGGGGAACCTTAGGAACAAATTGAAATATTATTTTATAAAAAAATAATTATCTATTTCTAATGAATCAAAAATGATTTCTTTAGAGTAAAATGTGGGTATGGGTCAAATAATACTCAAAAAATATGTTTTAAATAGGTTTGGGTCACTATATTAACATAATCTTTTATATATAACTCTTGGTTAATTAGTTTTACATTTACCATGTCTCTTGGTATTTTTATATTATATGGTTAATAAACATACTATAGGCATCCAAGAAAACCTCAAGTGGTTCATTAATGACATATATAATATTATTTATGAACTTTGGTAGATCATGATATTTTTATGAATAGAATATCAATTAATAATATACTATTTGTTTTAAAAACTCTTTTATGTCAAATTTAACACTATTTTCTATTTTGTTTTTGTTAAATTCATAACAGCATTATTACATAAAAAAACTTTAATAAACGCTAAAATGTATTATTACACTATAAAATAAGTGTAATTCTTAAAAATTCTCAAAGTACATTTATTTGGATATTTATAATATCAATTATTTTAATATTTCATTAATATGGTAATTACCCCATCATCATTGTGTCATAAATAAATTAAATTATTTAATGTCTAAAAAATATTAATAAAATATCATTACCTGGGAAATCATTTTAGATTTCTAATTAATACTTATATTCTAAAATATGACTTATATAACCCAATGTAAAAAATTTATTTTCTAATAGATATTTGTTTTTCTCATTTTTCCTATACTTTAAGTTAATTAAAATAAAGTGCCATTATCACTCATAAGAAGATCCATGGGGTCCTAAAATCGACCCATTTATGACTATTTTAGGCCATGACTAATCCAATATGGTTAGAAAATGTTCTAAGGTAATTTTGTATTATTATAAGATTCTTTTTACCTTGAATTACCCTATTTACATTTAATCGTGGTAAATAAAAGAAAAAAGTTACAATTCACCAAAATATATTTTCATCTTATTGAACCAAATTTCACTTACTTAGGTTAACCGTTTCTGTCATATTTTTTGAATTCAACTAAGAGAAACAGAATTTTTTTTATACAAATTGGTAAATTCTCCTAGGAGGTAGGTAAAAGACGGTAAAAAGTTCAATAAAATTCTTATATATATAAACATATTATAAAATGATTTCAGTTAATTATATTGAAATTATATAGGTATTATGTATCTATTTCGACCTAAAATTAATTTAAATAAATTAAATTATTGTTTAAATAAAACGTCAGTTTTAACCAATAACTTAATGTTTTTCACTATTCATCGAAAATTGAATGTTTTTAGAAAAAGACCAAAATTTCACCCTAAGATAATTTTGAAATGTTGAATTAAAAAATAAAGTCTATTTTACCATATTCAAAACATAGAAGTTGAATTTATTAATTTAAAATGAATTTCCTTTGTTAAAATAAAAAAGCGTGTTTTTAAGAAATAATAATTAACAAAAGATTGATACTTGATTATGTTCATTTTCAAAGTGAAACTATTTACAATGAATAACATTGGATTAAATGGTAAAAATATAATCTATTTATACTTATAAACCATTAAAATTTATAATTTAACACTACAAATTATTTTGATCATAAAAGTTGTTTTAAGTCAAAATATAGTATTGTTCACTATTGACCCAAATTTGAATGTAATCAGAAAAACACAAAAAAAAATTATAACTAAATTATTATGTCCCAATTATAAATATGAGGTTTTTTTGAGATTGAATATATAAAATTTTGAAATATTATATTTAAAAATAGTTCGCCATTATAAGGTGGTAAAATTGCATTTAAAAAAATACTTCTTTTATCTAAAAAAAATGAATTTGTTTTTTCATTATGTCTAACAATATCATAATATAGATTCTAAAATTATAAGGATTATATAAAGATAAAAATTTAGTTAATACTATTCATAACCTCTTTTGAATGACTAGTTTGGTATGTCGTGGTGCGCATGAACTCAGTGTTGTGTGTAGTGCATTCTATTGAATTACATTGAGGAAATAACATAATATGAAATAGTGGGGTGTTACATTCTTCCTTTCTTCAATAAATTGCATCCTTGAAATTTAAAATTGTTTTTCGAAAATAAAATGTTGAAAATAGAAAATAAATTTGTGGGAAAACCGACATCGGAAATTGGGTTAATAAATTTAATCTTAATAAGAGGAAAAGGGGAATGAAAAAGTCCCCAAAAAATTATGATATCGATTAAGAGAACCATGGTGGAAATTTCAGACGCATAATTTTAAGAAAAAATGTAAATATTTATAGGGAGTGATTGAGGTCATCAGTCCCAAACAATTTTAGAATTGAGGTCCTCAAAGCCATCAATCTAGGATGATTTAAAATATCATCGGTTTAACAAAACATAATGTATTAGGATAATTTTTTTAGTTTTATGATCCCTTACATAACGATTGAGAATTAATTTCTTCAAAGAATAAGAAAAGAAAAAAATATAAACTTGATAGGTAGAGTTCTATTGTTTAACTAATTTTTACTACAAAGTCATATTTCACTCTAATCGATAATAGAACTTTAAAAAATATTCTATTTATCATATTCCTATAGGTTTCCAAAAAAATGAATTTATAATTCATCTATCAGACCCTTTAAAAAATAAAATACATTATACACTCTAGGGACATCACAAAGTCTAGTGGTAGGAAATAAATCCCAATCGCACTATAGTTGTGGGTGCGATTACATAGCTTTGTCCGATGCAATGGGTTGTCACTCGGTCTGCGTGTTGTTCTTTTTATAAAATTCCAAAAATAACCTTTAACAATAGTATCAAATTTCAAACATAATACATTAAAAATTTTAGACTTATACAAAATACATCTATCCAAACTCACTTTCCAATATTTATAAGGATGTTAAAAACAATGAAGATCCTTTTTTCCATGTTATAACAAGTGAACACCTTCATCTTGTATTATTTTAAAACATGTTAACACCCTGAATAACCATAAAAACGTATTGATTACATTAATTCTCCCTTATCCTTTATATAATAGAGGATATATTCCTTATATCCAAAAATATTGAATATTCCAACAGTGATGAAATAAAAAAACTATTCATCAGTTCCATGGAAGTCAAGAATATCCAATATAATTTATCTAAATCAACCATATCTAATTCCAAAATCACTTCCTCATTATCATGACCATATTAGGCGTTATATTTACTTCAACCATGTATTCTTCTAAAAAGTGTAGCTTACTATTATGTTACTTTTCATAGAACCATATAATCTAAAATCCTCAATAAAATAATACTTCATTAGAATCTTTATTTATCTCTATAATTCATATTGCCGATATATTGTAGATATGACACTCTAATGAAATAAATCTATAATAAAAACATATGAACACTATTCCTTCCTCTTCATCTTATGTAGTATCATAACTTGATTATTATCCAATAATATAATTTATGGTATACATTGATGACTAGGACATTGATTTGCGTAGGGTCCCAATGCCTTGCAGATGATGCATTGTAAATTTGAAACTTTTTTCTTACCCTTGCAATAATGTACATGGTATTCTTTTTCTCCACACTTATAACAAACTCCTATTCCCATTATGCATTTACCAAGGTGATTCTTTCCATAGTTATCACACATGGGAAAATCCTTCTTTTCCCTCTTACCTTTATCCATATTTCTATCTTCCATCTTTTTCTTCTCTTGCTTCCCTTCAAAGCAATTGGACTCAGATAATTCTTTACATATCTTATTAACACATGATACTATTTCTTCATATGTTGAGAATGCATGGGATCGTATTTACCTTATAATTTTTGTCTTAATACCTTGAATGATGTTATCATTATTAGTCTTTGGATCATATGTATTGATGGAGTTCACATTCCTTGTACTGGGACCCATTTCTACACAATGGCATACACTACCTTTGTTTTTTAATTTGAATGAATAATTATATACTTGTAAAATAACTAACATAAATAGAATAGTTTATGGATATAATCCATAATAATAAAAATATTTTCTTTGAGGAGGTATATACTTGTATATTCTTCATAATGATTTGTAAAGAAAATGAGAATTATCATAAGCATATCCCTCGAGAGTGTCATAACCAAGAGTGCATCAAATAATGTTGTCATGTACCAGTTTAGGATTGAGTCTAGCTCAAAGCGGTGTTTTCGGGTTTTACCACTAGGTACATCTATGCCAGAGCTGCCTCTACCTACTTCTATCCAGATAGGGATGTATTTTCTTGGAAAACTCACAAAATCTATACATTTCAAAAATTATATGATGTTATTCTATACTAATCCTCAATGTCTATCATAGGGTAATGTTCTCTAATCAGAGATTATTTACATCTAGTTTCCAAGGTTATTGCAAAACATTCTCTGATACCAACTGTAATGACCCAACCATAGATTCCTAGAGTTGGTGCATTATTTTAATACATTGGCATGATTACAAAGAATCATGCCCGAAGGACAGATCAGTTTGGAAGTTTTGGAAAATATATTACATACAAGAATGTTACATTACACATTCCAACATACAAAAAAAATACATTGAGAACTCCATTGTTCTCTTATCTTAACCCTGCATCTTAAACATGAAACATTTCACGGGATCCTGGGAAAAGAAACCATAATAAAGGGGTGATATCAGATGATCACTAAGGGTCAATAATTTAGTGGATGCTATAAACATTTTTGGGAAGATGTTTAATAAAAACAATATCCTTTTAGCATAAACATGAACATAATATGGAAAAAATAAATCAAACAATACCATATAAACATGCACATGGATATTCTTCTAGTCGAATAATCATAGGTAATGACTAATTACATAATGAGGGAATGTATAGTACCAGACATTAATTTCTATGTCAAGGCCTCATGCCAGGACCTGTGGGATAACTGTAATCGGACCCAAACCCAGAGAGCCTCTATAAGAGGACTCTATTCTGGAGAGCCACTGTAATCGAACACCAACCCGGTGAGCCTTTGTAATCGGACTCCAAACTGGAGACTCTCTCTAAATGGACTCCAAACAGGAGAGCCTCTGTAATGGGACTCCATGCTGGTGGGATTACTTTTACAGGTCCCCAACCCAGAATAAACTAGTCCAATACATTCATCATAAGAAAAGGATGAGAAATAACATAAACAGTCATATTAAAACTAGATTACGAAATGTTGATACATTATCCATAAACCATGAATGGTATAAAAATAACACATCAACATTCAAACATATCAAAAAACATTCAATGAAATAGGGAAGATTTGTATGATAATATATCAACATCAAACAAGTTTAAAATCCATTATTTGATATTGACATTGATTAAAATGATAAGTAAAATGAATTGAGAGAAATTCCCCTTTTTCATGAAATCATTTAAAATTCTCACAATTTATAAAGGTATTCATTTAAAAGGTATTTTTTAATAAAAGTGTCACATACCACTTTTAAACATTTTAAAGGAAGTATCATTTCAAAACATTCATGTCCATATAAATAAATACATAAAATCATTTTGAAAACATTGAAGTTAATTAAAAGGCTTTAAAAGATAAATATTTAAAACATTTAAAATGATGAACATGTTAAATAGACCCTCCCATAAAACCATAAAATATTCCTTTCGAAATCATTTTTATAAAATAAGGGTATCAATGATATGTATGTACCAGAAAATACATTCACATGAACAATATCAGATAATAATGAGAATGATGAAATAACCCTTACCACATTGAAATAAATCGAATTGTATGAAAAATATTCATTAACCATCAAATTAATAATAAAATATCATGAATATAAATATAATCATGATAATATATATCAAATGGCTATACAAAATACACCATATGTAATTAATAAGTGGCGAACAATGGAAATCTCATGGAATTAAATGTGAGATAAGAAACCCCTTACATTGTACATTTCCATGGTCCAGGGTACGTTAACCTCTTGTATAATAGTTAAATCATTGTAATTAAATTATATAAGAACCATATACATAATTATGATATCATATATGAACTTCTAACAATGCTTTGTTAATGAAATTTTAGTATTATCGTCGTTTCGGGTGTTAATTGATTCGTTTTCCTCTAAATTCTTTGTTACAGGAGTAATCTTTGTTAGGGATGGGATATATTATATTATTATCCAGAATGATATCAAGACTTTAAATATTATTTTTAATCATCAAATAAAAATTAGTCTTGAATGGTTACGATGGGGAATTATTCTTATCACGTTCGTGGAGACGGTAATCCGTGCGTACGCATGAGCGGTAAAATCATTCTTTTAATATTAAAATCGTATATAAATGGATGGTATATCATACATAAATAATAATTATCATATTATATTTATTATTTACATTAATTATGCATCATTATTATACCTATCCAAATAATTATGTATTGAATACCAACTACACCACGACGTGATGACGGTAAGCCGCACGTACGCACATATTATGACATGCCATTCAAAACATGGATAGAGTAATGAATATGGTTGTTACATATTTATAATAACATCATAGTATATATAATATACTAGATTTATTATTGTATAATGGAAACAACAAGGAAAGAAGATGTGGAAGAAGAAATGAACTGGAAATAGGTGGGGAAATATTTACTTCTTTTTCGAGTTCTTCATTTTGAATTAATCAAAATGGCTCAATAGGTTGGATTTATGACTAAGGTAAGGACTCTAGGATGAAGGTATGATAGTTGAGAGGTTATTTGGGTAGGTTTTAGCAAATCCAAATGGCATTGAAGGTGTGAATTTAAGAGTAGGGGAATTTTCCTTTTATAAGAGGGGTGAGGAGAACCTTAGGAAAAGATTGAAATATTATTTTATAATAAAATAATATTAGGTTTATAATGACTCCAAAATGATTTATTTCTAGGATATTGGGTGGATGTATCTAAATATACTCAAACAATAGGTTTTAGATAGGTTTGGGTTATTATATTAACCTTATCTTTTAGATTTAACTCTTAGTTAATTAGTTTGACATTTACCATGTCTTTTTGTATTTTTATATTATATGGTTAATAAATGTCCTATAAAATTTCAAGAGAACCTAAAGTGGTTCATTAATTACATATATAATATTATTTTAGACCTTTTTCTGAACCATATATTTTTAGGAATAGAATTTCAATTAATAATATAATATATGTTTTGAAAACTAATTTATGTCAATTTTGACACTACATGCTATATTGATTTTGATAAATTAATAAAAGCATTATTACCTCGAAAAAAATTCATTTAATCAACCATAACATGTATAATTAACCATGAAAATTAGTTTAATTCATAAAAATTATCCAATTACACTTATATTGATATTTATAATATCAATTATTTTAATATTTCATTAATAAGGTAATTGATTCATCATCATTGTGTTATAAATAAATTAAATTATTTAATGTATAAAAATTATAAATAAAATACCATTATGTAGGAAATAGTATTAGATTTATAATTTAAATTTATAGTCGAAAATATGAATTATATAACCCCATATAAAAAAAATATTTACTAAAAGATATTTGTTTATATCATTTTACCTTAATGTGAAGTTAATTAAAATAAAGTGTCATTATCATTCATAAGTGGATCCATGGGGTCCGAAAATTGACCCAAATATTTTTTTGGTTGTCCATGACTCATACAATAAAGTTAGGAAAACTTTTAAGGTAATTTTGTATTATTATAATATTCTTTTTACCTTGAATTGCCCGATTTACCTTCTACCGTTGTAAATAACATTCAAAAGTTAATATTCACCAAAATTATTTTTAATCATGTTGAAAAAACTCTTACATACAATTGATAACTGTGTATCTTTTATTTTTTAAATTAAACTAACATAAATAGTAAAATTATCTTGTATGAAAATTTTCAAATTATCTTATGAGGTGGGTAAACGACGGAAAAATGTTCAATAAAATTTTTATATATCTAAAATTATTATAAAATTACTTCAATGAATTATATTAAACTTATATAGGTATTATGTATCTATTTTGACATAAAATAAATTTAAATAAAATAAATAATTATTTAAATAAAAAAGTCAGTTTTAACCAATAACATGTTGTTTTTTTCAATATTCATCAAAAATTAAATGTTTTCATAAAAATACCAAAATTTAATCCAAAGATAATTTTGATATTTTGAATTCAAAAATTAAGTCCATATTACCAAATTCTAAACAAATAAGTTTCATTTATTATTTTAAAATTAATCACTATTGTCAAAACCAAAAACCATGTTTTTAAGAAATAATAACTAACAAAAGATTTATACTTGTTTATGTTCAATTTTAAAGTGAAATTATTTCCAATGAATAAAATTGGATTGAATTGTTAAAATATAATATAATTAAACTTCCAAACCATTTAAATATATAATTTAACAACAAAAATTATTTTGATTAAAAAAGTTGTTTTCAGTTAAAATATTGTATTTTTCACTATTCACCCAAATATGAAAGTTATCAGAAAAACAATAAAAATTTATTGAAACTAAATTATTATGTCCCAGTTCAGAAAAAAAGTTTGTTTTGTCAAATTTAATTTTTCAAAGTATCAAATGCTGGATTTAAAATGGGTTCACCATTAAAAGGCCGTAAAATTGCATAAAAAATACATCTTTTATCTAAAAAAATGAATTTGTTTTTTCATTATGTCTAAGAAACTTGTAATATGGATTCTAAAATTATAAGGATTATATAAAGTTAAAATTTTAGTAAATACTATTCATAACCTCTTTTTAATGGCTAGTTTGGTATGTCGTGGTACGGTTGAACTTATTGTAGTGTGTAGTGCAAGTTATTGAATTACTTTGAAGTAATAATGTACTATGAAATCATGGGGTGTTACAAAACGGGAGGACATGGTTAGGTGTGGGGGTGAAAATTCATCATTGAAGTACATTGGTTCCAAAAATGAGTCGATGGACATTTGTGTGTTTTGAGTTTTTGGTCAGGATGGACTGGGATGTGAGTTTTTTATGGTGGGGATCCCCTTGAGGCAGTTGTCCTATACCCTTGGGATCATGGTAGTTCAGGTAATCTTTATAGGGATGTGTATGTTCGGTACCTTCTCCATGTATGGTTTGATAGCTCAGTGATGAGCTATGTTACAGTGGAGAGATTGTAACATCCTAGGTTTTTTATTTGGGTATAAATTCACGCAAATTTTGAAATTTTCAATTAGTGGCAATGCCATTTTCTAATTTGATGATCAAAAATCAATTCAAAGAGTTCCATCATGTTTATAAAATGTTTTTTTGTTATTATAGAGGATTGGAGTGTGAATTAGGTGTTTTAGTTTGGCATTTGGAGCATCAGAGGCCAACTGGCCTATTTTGGGTTGTAGGAAAATGGTGCATGGGTTAGTGTAAACCATGAATCTCCTTCTAGGTAACCATGAGACATAGTTTTTAAATACCAAATGGTTTTTGGGAACTGGGAATGTGTGGTACCCAATAGTGCAAGCTCATCTACTCCAGTTTTAGACATCTACCACATGATTTGCGCAAGATCTGGCCAATCGGTGCTGTAGAATGCATGTGTACTGCTACATGGGAAGTACCCTGGCACTATAAAATGGACGATTACCACACGATTTGGAAAAACATGTGGGTAAAGCTTGTGGCCTAGTAAGTGAGGAAAAACTAAATTTCCCCCTTATACCATTTTTCTTATTATCTATTATTTATCTCTCTCTCCGTTCTGGGCTGCAAAATGTTGGAAGACACCTCCTCCATTCATCTTTCTTTTCAACTTGAGCTATCTTCCTCAGCAGTGGTTCATTCTTCGATCCATCAGTGGAAATATAACCGAATCGATAAGGATTTCTACACCAGTTATTTCTTTCCACTTTTTTTTTACTTTGTTGTGTGCTAAATTCATTACAGTCGTCTCACCCTATTTTCGTATGGTTTAATGGTAACTCATATATACAGTGAACCACTTTTAATTGGATCTCGATATAATATTTTTCTATAAATACGATTCTTTGTAAGGTGGTTCATACAATGATTTGGGTTTTTGCGGTCGTTTTGGGGCATGACATAAAGAGTATATTTTGGGTATTTTTAGCGGGACCCTGATATACCTCATGCATTATATAAAAATGACTATGAGACCCTATGACATGACAGTGGACATGCGCGAACCTATTTTGGATGAGGAAGGACACATTAGAGGCCATTGTACCTCGATGTTATTTGACTGGGGGTGCTAAAGTGACATAAATTGAACAGCCTTGTTCCAAAATGATTGGTTTTAATTGTTTTGATTTAGTTAATGGAATCGGAGGAATTAAACATCCCTATATAGAATTTATGTAATTTTTAGATTATGTAATTTAATATATTTAAATTGAATTTCTTTCTTTACATTTTTTTATTGATTTATATACGTGTAATGCGTGAGATTGCATATTCTGAGACCCATAGGTTCATGATGGAATCATACCAAGGTTTGGATTGAATGTACATTTGTATTGAGTGATGTTTATCATGAGTTGGGATTGTCCCAGATTTTCTTGAGTTGAATTGATACCAGGATTGGGCGTCGTGGATGTCTATTTGATGTGGCGAGGTTGTCCGGTTGGTTATGGCCATTGATATTTATATAGAAAGTTCATGAGATTTGATGGACATAGTAACAGGGTCATGAGGTTCTTGTTGGTATGGATTAGGTAATTTACTTGGTGATTTATTCGCTCCCTTGATGAAAAATGTTTGTAATTGAGTAGTGTGCACACTATATGGCTCTGTAGTGAGGTGGTTTTTACCACTGATGTGGGTAGAGGACACCAGTAGTGTGGATTAAGAGATGTTTTGTCGTTTCATTCCATATAAATCTACAAGTAAGGTGACATATCTCATCTTGAAAATGATAATTCTATCAGGTTATAGGCTAATTCTCTCCATGATTCAGGCTGTAGGCCATGATATTTATTTTTGGTAAGGTATCACTGCACCTCCCAATCTCATGATATGAGATAATAAAGACTTTTTGGGGGGGCCATATATCACTTCTCTCTAGTAGTCACGTCTTGGGATGATGTGAGTTTTCAAATAGGGGCTCCATGGGACATGGCTAATGTAGGTTTGGGTGTGTGTTCAGGATATTTTTACTATTTGAGACATGAGGTTTCAGGAGGCATGTTTTTCTAGGTTACAAGATCTGATGTGGATCCATAGGGTTAACCTGGTCTTTTGACATCAGGGTTTCCTTGGGCAATGGGGCAATGAAATTCTCTATTTCATGGATTCCAGTGTTGGCTGAGGAAGGTGATTTTTTCCTAGTAGTTTTTGAGCACTAGTGAAACCTTATTTAATTATTTCATTGGGTACATTGGTTAATTTCTCTAACACACCTACATAAACACTTATTTTAGGTATGAACCATTGGGTGGTATCCTAATGAAATTCATATAACACCCTATATCATTCCTTTAGGATGCATCTAGACATTATGAATTTTTGTTCGGGTAAGGGTATGACTTCAAGAGCTAGTTCATAGTGTAGTTAATCATGTGATGTTCGAGCATGGCCTTGTGTTCATGCCTAGCTGTGGCTTTCTATTTTAGATTCCTTCTGTTATGTCTTCTATCAGCATGCTATATATGTAGGACTTGTATTGGTCGTCCATTATGGACTCTATTATTTATGTTGATATGCATGACCTATTATGGTTGCATTATACTTTTTTATATGTATTAAAATGTTATGCTAATCAATTTATTTATCTTCCACTGTTTCTGTACTTATTACATCTTCTTCTTATTCATATTGCACATGCTTCTTCTATTGGAGGGTATGGATCAAGTCTGGTGAGTCGTATTTCTACTGCATGTTATATTATAATTACTCGGTCCAGTATGTCATATATACCCATAAGGTATTGTTTCAAAAACCTTTTATCTTACATCCTCGCTGCTAGTTGGTAGCCTTTGCTGTTCAAAGAGGCATACCAAAGTCTAGTGACATTCGAACCGAAAGTACTATTCGGGTGGCTATTTCGGTCAGGGATGCTACAACAAAAATTTGTGGGAAACCCAATTTAAACCTACTGTTAGTTCCCTTAATTTTAGTGATAAAATTGAAAATGATTTTACATTCCAATGTCATGTAATACATTCCAGATGTCCATTCTAACCAAAATTATTTATTCCGTCCCATTTTGATATAGAAATATTCATATATCTATTTTTAATAGTTTGGATTGTTCATGTATCTTTCATTAAAATGTTACATTTTGTTCCTTCTTTTTAATTTTTTTATCTGATGGATTTGATGGAAATTCACTTTTGTACATATTTTTTACTATCCGATAAAATATATTGAATATGGTTTTTTGATATGAATTATCAAAATATTTCTATATTATGTTTTATTTAATAATAATCATAAATAATTTATTTGATATGGAACTGCCTAAAAAATGACATAGTGAATTTCTACTAGGAATTTATTCCCATAAAAATTATTTTTTTAGTTATTTTTATATATTTCTAATTCCAGTTCTAGGAAAAAGTGAAAACACCACGAGGATTTGGTGACTGTAATTTATTTGTGGGACTCAAGAGTCAGTGGTGAAGAGTAGACCATGAGATCCATTTATTGGATGATGTTTATGAGAGTATTTTTAGGGTATTATATAATGAAATTCGTTTTCATATTATCTTGAGACATGTATATTCTGCCTTTGGGGATCTCAATTTCATTATATTTTCTTTATTCTACATAATGATTTTTTGGTAATGGTTTGTTGAAATCATTCACATATCATTGTTTCTGATGCCCAGGTGCATGGTTCCAACCCATGGGGATCAAATATTCCTTTTAAGTTAGTGAAAAAATAAATAATAATATAGTTTTGAATGTAATACATGTCTGTTCATTACATTTGTGCAACACATGACAACAACCAATACTAAACCACACGTGAACTGGGAACCCAATCAATCCCGGAACATATCCGGGGAGAATTCTTAATTGGTTAGAGCAAGTAGCTTTTTCTAGGATGTTAATGTATTTTAAATGGTAAAATTTTCACCTAAAAATAAATGAAATGATCCTTTGAACTTCCCTATAAAATATTTCATAACCTATCATTATGTTAAAAATCAATGACAATAAAAAAATAAAAAATCAAAATGAAAAATTTATAAAATTTGAAGAACACTAATCACATTGCTCACATCCAACTCTCCCACAAATAATAACCCCTCTTATTGAACAACCACAAATCAACATAAATATATGTAACATCCATAAGGGAAAAATTGGAATGGAAAATTTGGTCGATGTGATATAGGAAACCAAACTAAAATAAATAAAATAGAATAATAAGTATATCCCTATTTGACTCCATAAATCACCATACAACCTCAAAATGAACATCCTCTATGATAAATAAATAACTCAAACAAAACCTAAAATTAAATTGACATATATAGTCATGGTTGTGAAATAATGAAGGAATCCTGAGTGAAAAGAAGGAAATGTATTTCCATTGAATAAAATATCCATCTGAAGCTAGTTTGAAATAAAATTTTAAAATATTGGATTTATTTTATTTAATTTCAAATATAAAAACAACAATCAATCCATTTTACTATTTTATATTAAAAAAATTATCCATTGATGGATGGTTTTAAAAAAATTAAGGAGAAATATATTTTGAATGATTTTATATAAGGTGTTCCAAATAATTTTTAAACCATATAAAAATGTTCTATTTTTAAAAGGAATGAGACAATTATAGCATGAAACAAAAATGATAATAATAAAAAAAATAACTAGAAGGGAAATGGGAATGAAATATATAATCTATTATAGAATGAATAAAGAAGATATAATAATTATAAAATTAGAAAGTACCAAGTGATCATGGGAGGATGTATGGTGTCAGGTTAATGATAAGAATAATTTTATTCATGATCGATAATATCAAAATTACTATTTTCATCATTCTTGGTTGTATCCTAATGGGTCTAACTAAGGGTACATGACCCAAATCATGGTGTAGTATATACAAAGGATCACTAGTCATATCATAATCTAAAGCCACCATAACAAGTTCTCCTAGAGACTCTACTAGCCACTATTGGATCTAACAATATACAAAAAATGGAGAGGAGCGAATCTAATTGGAATAATCCAAGATATAATTATAAATAAATACCCATATATAAATTATTAACATCAAAAAATAAATATTTTCTCAACCATGAGAACCTCTAATGTAATGTCTCCTTTTATTAAGAATAGATGTACAAAAAATATGTCCTCCACGAAGGACATGTTTTCCATTTCATTAAAGATAATTGTGATTGTTATGAACCAAAACTAGTTTACATTATAATTATCATAAAAAAAGTAACATATGGGAATCTTAATCATACCCTGAAATCAACCTAAATCACTGATATTAACACTGGTGTTCTTTCTTGAAACCCTCATCACAAAGATACAAGAATAAGGGGAGAGGGATAATAACTGTCTGAGTCCTACCTCTAGTAGGTAATGGGTTAGTGAATGGTGTGGGGTGTATATAAAACATGCATATGAGATGAATTAACCAAAAAGAGAATTTGCATAAAATATGGAAAACAATCATATACTAGAAACCCCTACTAATACACACACACACACTCTCTCTCACACACACACACTCTCTCACACACACATATAACTATCAAGTTAAAACAAGCAATTCCACACAATACTATGGAAACTA
This sequence comes from Viscum album, assembly GCA_963277665.1. Taxonomy (NCBI): domain Eukaryota; kingdom Viridiplantae; phylum Streptophyta; class Magnoliopsida; order Santalales; family Viscaceae; genus Viscum; species Viscum album. Next base: position 175,216,895 of record OY728148.1, read on the forward strand.
GAACAAATGTCAAAGCACTTGAAAGATAAAGAAGAAATCAACCATAAATCCCAAAAAACTTCTATGAAACCCCTAACTAGTAATATCCATCCAAATATTTAAACTTATTCATTTTATATAAAAAATATTTTATATAAACGTAGGGTGATCATATACTTTTAGTCAATAGGATCCTTACTAGATAATCTTATTCAAAAGATAAATGAAGCATACTAAAACAGAATGAACACAAATGAAACTATCTCATGACCTGTATAGTTATTCTAAGTTACCGACCACATCATGGATAAATCCCACTAATTATTTGATATAAGGGAGAATATAATATTATACGAAAACATAATGTGTACCCCACTCCTGCTTCCCCACATTTTTTCCTCCCTACCCCATCATGAAACATCTTAAGCCATCTCCCTCCAAAATGACCAACATGAAGACACCTTGGAAAGGCATAAAAACATGAACCATGTATATCATATCATCACATCATCCCATCCTCATATCCATATATAGTTAATAAGTTGTTTAAAAGATCCACCACACCCCATATGACATGTATCATATATCAGGTCCAATATATCAATCTATCACATTCCATACATTGAGTTAATACCTAAATCGATCATAATTTTTACACACAATACCTATAATAATCATTTGGATACTGTATCCAAAGATTCATGTGTTTGAATAACCACAATCCATCACATGCCTCTACAGAAACCTATAGGGAAACTAACTTCCATGTGTACACATATAATTAACTTCGAAGATAAGATAGTGGGTCCATTGGGGGTAGTCAGCCATCCATCCTCCCACTGGGATATTAGGGAAAACTCCCTCCCAAATTCTACTGGGTGTTTATCACCCTAACCAACATGGGTGGAGTAGAATAGAAATCGTAGAATATAAATGATATAATATTACTCACAAACACACTATTGGAATTACATATGTTTACACTCAACTATAGATAACATAGTTCAGACTTTTGGTTGTCACTGAGAAAATTATACATCCTATAAGCACACATGAATTTAAATAGCTACATTTATTAATTTTTTCCTTTTTTTCGTTTACATCCATTAATTAATTCATTATCCATTAATTAACCAATAACATTATTCCAAATTAAATTACCTTAATTATAAGAGAAAAGCCTGTTCAATTTTGGCATAAAACAAACTGAGTCAAGGGTTAATGAAGATTATATTCTTTTTAGAATTTTCATTATAACATCATCCAAACCTATGGGTTAAAAATTTATTCATTATTATCATCATTACATAATCCATGTACTCTAAGGAAAACCATATTAAGCTACCACTAATAATAAATATGAAACCAAGCACACCGAACTACCTTGAGATGTGGGTAAAGGTATATAGATAAAACTAGAAACTCATACATAAAAAATTAATAGATCCATAAGTGAGGATTCCGACTCTCTACATCAAATAAATATGTAATCCATGACTTAACCTATTCCTATACCTCGAGTGTTATCCATGACACCAACATGAATAGCCTGATGGATCTCCCCATCACATGCGTTGTCTATTTCCACATCATTTAGGCTCCCATATCCCATATCACATCAGCCATCCAATAATCATATCACATCCGGGTCTTCCTTCCCCATATCACATCTCATAGAATATCTCTCATCCAAACCACATCAAAAAAGTAGGTGGAAACAAAAAAGTATAGCTAATAGGGAAATCTAGGCCCAAAAAAGGCATCCATCTTTCAAGGAAAAATGACTACTTAGGGATCCAATCAGAAGATACCCAACCTTCTCAAGAAAATTGGAAGCTCGTCCCTTAAAAATAACATTATTAGAAAATGGTTCTTATTTCATCTTGAATTAATATATTAATTATTAACAAAATCCAACTATGAGAAACCAAATTCATCAATATATAAAAAGCTATAAAAATCTGAACATGCTATCAATGTTAAAGATATTTTCATCAAACTTTGAGAACTACAATTCTCATTTGACATGACTTTTTATTTCATATCAATAATCATAAACATTTTTCTCATTATTTATAAATTTCATTAATCACATTCAAGATCATTTTAAATTTAACATGGACATTGATTCAATTTTATTACCATCAAATTATAATAACCACTATGTTAAAATCAATCTTTTTCTTCAAATACTCTTAAGATAATAAATTATCAGTTAATTATTGATTTATTTTCTTCAACAATTTCAATATTTTTCTCAAAAAATAAGAATATTCTATTAGTGAATATCATATATATCACATTTTCTATAAAAAAAGAGGCACCCATATTAATGGTATAAATCACATCAATATGAGACCACTAACCAATTATTTATTAATTTTTTAATTCATTATTAGGTTAAATTCACTACCATAATAAGGTATAAATCATGATAAATATATGAGGAAATGAAAATAAATATAGATGAAATGAATCCAATACCTCAGAGTCATCGATGATATTCACATGAAAACAGACCAACATTGTGGATCCTAATCACCACTCCCCCAAGAATTTTCATCCATCCAAGGAATCCATCAATCAAATGCACAATGAACCATTAAAACAATATTATAATAGTAGTGATCATTAACCATAGCATGGTTATATTAAACATGAGAAAACAATACCTATCAGGAAGAACCCACTTGAAAAAATTAATGTATACACATTAGGTTACCATAGTCCAAAGAAGGAAGGAAAGGAATCGATCCCCAATAATGGAGTCCCAAAATCTAGAAGGGGTTCCCTTGAATCACTTGGAATCAAGAGAAGGGGTGTAGGCATTGAGAACTCCCGATCCACTTCACCTTTATAGACATACCGCTTAGGGTATGTGCATGACATGTTTCGATTTACACATTATGTTGATGTTGGGATTGAGATCTTACAGAAAAAAACAATTCCTTAAACTTTTTGATATTAAATAAATTAAAGTCATTATAAAACTCATGAAATATCCTAAAAAACATTTAAACATCTGATACGCTATGTGAAACACATTTATATTTCCTTTATTCTCTCTCCTTCAATATTTTAGCAACCAATCACCTTCAAAGACACTATTGGCCACCTATAAGCACCAAGACATTTAGAGACAAGAAATAGGCAAAAGAAAACAATTACAAGTCATTATAATATATACCTATCAATAAATTATCTTTCTCAAGAATCCAAAACCAAAACCTATTAGAAAAATAAATAGGGTTCATCTGAACAGCGACCCTGTGAGATACCTTTCAAGGATCTCATCATCGCAGGAGCTCAAAGACCTCACTTATTAGAAATAATCAAAAAACCACACAAAAATATAAAAGAGATCCTAAACACTCCCATGGGGAGATAACTATGAATTGAAAGTAAATCTAATAAAATTCAATAAGAGGAAACCATCTCATAAATCATAAAGTTCAATATACAAAATATAACAAAGTTATAATATACGTGATAAACACTAAAATCTCAGGGAACTGAATGTGAATCTACAAATCAGGTTCCTAAGAACACTCCTCCATGGAAACGTTCCACCACAAGGAACCAACCATATTAATAATAATGCACACAAAAACTATTCCTAGTAGTCCAAGATCTCCATAATCCGCTCCTTGAAGGTCATATCATCATAAAAAATGATGACATCCCAATAAATGACATGCTAGTTTAAATGAATATAACGATAAATCTATGAACCATGAAAAAAATCATGTACAAGCTCATCCCTAGGGAAATTGATATTAGATATTCCTTAGTTCAAACATGATCCAACATCTCAAAATTCCCAACAAACCAAGGAGAAATATTACTCCCACGACCAAAAATATTCTTCCTATTATGTAGAGTTAACTTTAGGAACACCTGATCTACAATGTAGAACTCCAGAGGTATCATCTTATGATTGGCATAATATTTCTAATGATCATTATGTTCCTTCATCCTTTCAAGCAAATCTTATACCATCTCTATCATATTCTACACCAGTTTTCATTGAAAATTGTTTCATGTCTAACCATGGTCCATTACAATAGAGAAGTGAATGGTCGGTGGTAAAAATAATTAAATGCTTCCACACCAATGGATAATTAGAACGGAATTATTGTATGATATTCAACAAAGGTTAGGTACCTCATCCAAAAAATCCAAAATCTAGGACACAAGAGCACAAAATGACCTAATGAGTCAAGATGGTCCGCTCTATCTGACCGTCTGTCTATAGATGAAAAACAGTGCTATGGAATAAGGAATAACCAAAACAATTACGAAGACCACACCACACACTTGATGTAAAAATTTGACCTCAATTAGAAATTATATTCCTTATAAATCAATAGAGTCGCGCCACCTCCTCCACACACTACCTCGATAGAAGCTCGACTAAGCTTAACTCCCATATCTCTATAATGTGGGATGAGTTTGTCAAATGATCCAATATCACTGATATAGAATCATAGTCTCAATGAGATCAAGGTAAAATAGTAAAAAGTGACATTAATTTTTCTCCCACATCCATTGGGGAACATATAATGTATTGAGAAAAGAACAAATAACATGGTGTTCAACCTCTAACATCTGGTAGACCAATGATCAAGAAACTCTATAACAACAATCTTCGACCTAGTCCACCAAAACTAACCACTCAAATCATAGAACATATTTTCCATGATATGACTTATTGCTGAAGGAGATCTATGTAAATAAAAAAGAAACATCTTAAGCATTGTCGAACGAATGGAATGAATTCACTAAAAAACACCCAGTGCTGTCTCATACCAACCATCTAGGGAATCACAAAATACAATCCAGTCCCTCTATGCTTTCACCTCATAATCCCCCAATATGGACTCTTCCACCTGCTGAACCAAAGGAAAATAAACTGTCCTCTAGAAAAGGGAACCTCTTACCCCAACCACTCTAATATGTTGATGCATCACTAAGTGTTCATCAATAACTCTCCCAAAATCCCCAGATCCATACATGACATCATTACGTGACTTCCTACTGACTGTATCAGTTAAAATATTTTCCTTTTAGAATTTATATTTATTATCAAAGTCACTATCCTAAAATAATTTCATCCCTTAATACTGAAACATGGTCAAGTCACGTTGTGAGAAGGCATTCCTCTAGATCTTATGGTTGGTAAAACCCAAAAAAGGATTGTCGACGAGGTATTGGCGACACAACATCAAAAAAACTGACGACAACACTGAATCATGGATGGAATAGTTACACTCATGGAAATGTAACTATAGATGAACATAAGAGACAACTGATATGTACTTCATCAAAACTCAAGCTAAGATAATTTACAAAGCATCACAGAAAACCAAAAACTATACTCCTTCTACTAGTAAGAAAAGGATTGGAGTTTTGACCAACTTCTCTTTAATGCACTAAAAAGTGTCATAATATTATTCATTCCACAAAAACAATTGATCCTTCTAGGTTAAGGATATCATAGGAGTCACAACCTGAGATAAATCATCCACAAAACTCCGGTAATAGATGTAAAGACCAAGGAATATCCTCACCTATGCCACTATCTTTGGTGATAGGAACTAAACAACTTCCTCTTTGATAAAATGATCCATATATACTCCATAATAGGACTGTACATGACCCATGAAACATAATAAATGACACTATAACTAAAACATTGACTACTTCCAGAAGAGATACACTTAACATAAAACCACCCAAATGATATGTGGATGCTCTATATGCTCCTCTTGTGAAGTGGGCTACACAATGATTTCATTGATGAACACATCAAAGAACTTATTTAAGAACAAACTAAACACCATGATAATCAACCCTATGATCATGGTTGGCATATTCACCACACCAAACAACATAACCACATATTTGTAGTGCCCATGATTATAATAAAAATCACTATTAAGGTCATCCCCATCATCCACCCGCATTTGACGATATCCTGACCATATATTGATATTTTCGAACCAACCTTCTCCATTAATTTGACTCAATAAATCATTAATAAAAAGAATATGATAGCGGTTCTTCATTATCACTTACTTCAAGTGATGATAATTGATACAAAGATGAAAAAATCATCCATCCTTAATCTCAAAAAAAAACCCAGAGCACCCCATGGTCACACACCCGACTGAAAAACCACACTTCAATATTTCATAGTTCTATACTCACTTCTCTACCAACTCAATGGGTCATATCCTATATAGATACATTGATTTTAGAGACACGCATGGTTGTAGATTGTTCTAAAACTCAATCTCTCATCGAGGGGTTAATGCTAAAACATAATCCGGAAACACAGTAGTGTACACTTCCAAAAACCCTAGAAATAGTAACTCCTTAACCTCCTACAAACTCAAAATTATCTTTCCCATCCATGATGACAAGTATGGAACATGGCTCTAACCCATCAAAGGCCCTCGTTCACTAACAAACACCAACAGATCTCTGTCAACATCATAAAATACAATCTACATCCTAGATAAATCAATTATATATTCCACTAAAAATATTCTATCCACTCCATGGATAATTTCCTAAGTTTATATTTTTAAATGAAGGAAATATCACCAAGATTGGCGGTCACCCAAAACTAGATCATAGTCTCTAAATACATCATACATGTTATATCAACTTTAAAAAGGAATAGTCAATGCCAAGGGCACTAGAAGCATCTCTATGTCAAGTCCCAAAGAACGAATGAGGGTAGGATACATAAAATATATTTTCACTATTGAATGAACGAATGCATGATATCATGAAGGAAATAAGAAAATGGTACCTTGAATGATGTTTAGCCTACCCGATAAAGGAAAATCTAAAGCTTGAAGATGACCACAACCTAATCTATATCCTTTCTTCCCATCTTGATAAAAATCTCCATGACCTCAATCTAATATATGAGGACTAGGGGAATCTTGGGGATATCCTATGTCTTCCCCATATCCTCTCTACTGATACAAAATTGGAACACCCTAATACAATTAACATGGATTAAACCACCTTAACAGAGGAACCTATAGAGTAACACCTAGCATATGGTGACTTGTTAAAAAAGACATTCAATCTTTTTGATGATAACCTCGACCTCCACAAAAAAAATTGATTGATCATTTTTCATATTTTTGAGAGTCACCACCCCTGATGAAATGAGATTAAGAGAGGTGGAAAATATATTGGGTGGTGTGAAATTTCTTATACCTAAGAAACTCAGAACACCGGACGACAAATTTGATTCAATAGGAATCGAGAAGACTCCACTCTGATGATGATCCAGTTCTAGAACGCATATTAACAATAAAATATTCTCTCACAAAAACCTCATGATATATCTTTAGTATAAATGGTGTGACCTAGAACCAGATCCCTAGATTGAAATCCTCCTCAAAATGACTCATTTTGGTCTCCTCATCTATAAAGTTGTTTGAATCATATCATAGATGTGTCCTGAAATGGGTCTCAATCTGCATCATTATAGAAATACCCTATCAAAGGGTATGCACCTCCTGGTCACCTAACACCTTCATGGTTGATGAAAGAATATCTACATGAAACTTGTCCTAGAACTTCTTGCATGAGACTACCAGCTCCTCAAAATCTATGAGGAATAAAAACCACCACTACCTCACTGCTCCACAAATTATCCTCACTAAAATTGACACCCAATGCCCCTTCTATGAATATATAAAATTGAAACATATATAAAATTACATAAATAAGTATTCTATGACTGAATGTAAAATAGATCCCTCATACATCTATAGTAACTGGAATTGAATCTCATAGAGGGTCCTCCCCCAGGGGTAATTGTCATCTAACTCCACTCTATAGTGATCTGTTGACACATCCTTCTATACATATTTGGGGAGAATCTAATGATGTAGTTGACCTAGATACATTCTTGAATGAAAAAAAAATATTTTAGATCTTTTCAACATGGAATATGAAATATTTTACATGAAGGAACTAATTATTTTATTTTCTTGTTACAGTTTTGACATATCAAACGGTCTACCAATTTCAAACACAAGCACAAATAAGAATGATGAATTATCTTTACCTAGGTATCTACATGGAAATCAGAACTACTTCATTTTGTAGGATTAAAAAACATATAGTTCTGTACATCAGATCATATGGGGCCCAAACTACCCATGTTTTAGCTGGTCTCCCATGTTAATATTGATTACTACAATTAGTTGAAACCATTTGAATACTAACCCACTTAGTCTAACCAATTCCAAAATCTAAACAACATTATATCCATCAACATGAACCTTTGATACTACTATATGATGACCCCATCCTAGAAAATATACCACAATCAGGGGTTAGAGATAATGACTATCCGAGTCCCGCCTTCAGTAGGCCCCGGGTTGTTTACTGTCATCGAGGGTATAAAAAACATGAATATGGGATGCATTACACTCTAAGAGAAAATGATAAATAGACAGATAATATGGATAGAGGAAAAAAAATCTTAGACACACACTATCATATAATGAAATACGAGTTGAAAAAAATGAAATTCCATACAGTAAAATATCATCTATAAGGATATAGTATGTAACAAAAAGATAATGATGACAATGACAACAAAGCATAAAAAACTTCTGCAAAACCATGTGGTAATAATATCAAGTCCAATCTCTGAACTACTCTATATAACCAGCAAATATACTATATATACATTGCGAGATAATAATATTATACATAATAGGACCCTCCTTGAAGCCTCTTAGGCAAAGTGAAAAGGGATGTATGCTAAAGAAAAATTAACTACAATGAAACTAACTTTTCACCTAAATAGTTATACCATGTTCTTGGCCTCACCGTAGATAAATAAAACCATGTATTTCTTGTTAGAGATCATATAAAATAATAATAAAACATTAAGGGTACCCTTTTCTTGCTTCCCCATAAGTGTTTCACTCTACTCCTATGTGGCACTTCCTGAGCCGTCCCTCTCCAAAATTGGCCATCACAAAGACACCATTGAAAGGCATCAAGACATATACATCCTACATCATATCATTACATAATCACATCCACATATCCATATATAGTAACAAAGTGGTTTTTTGGATCAAACATGGCCTATATAATGTGTATCATACATTAAACTTATATGATAATCCATTACAACCAATAGACTATGTAAGTACCTCAATCCATCATGATATATACACCTCATACATATAATAGTTATTTGGAATATATATGGAGATACACGTGTTTGAATAACCACTAGAAACCAAATACCTCTATATGAATATATAGGAAGAAAACCACCATTCACACTGACATATGTAACCTCCAAGTTAATAGATTAGGACCTGAGGGGGTAGCGATCCATCCATCCTCCCACTAAGATATTGGGGAAACAACCTCACATAGTCAACTAGGTTTCAATCTACCTAACCAAATTTTGTGGGGTAGCATATGAAATCACAAAATATATAAGATATAATATATCTCACAACCACAAAATCGGTATAACCTATTTAGAGACTCAATTGTAGAAAAAGTCGCTCTGACTCACGGCAGCCACTACTAAGACTAGATATCCTATAAGAAAAAATTATTTAAAGGATATATTAATTACATTCATATTCATAATTTCATTCCATTACATAATTAATTAAACATTTACATTATTCCACATCACATTACATTAATTATAATAGTAAATACTATCCCATCTAAGCATAAACCAAAGAGACTCTATGATTTATCAAGAATGATGTCTTTGTAGAATTTTGATTCCAGTATCAAAACAAATATGGGATAAAAATTTATGAATTATTATCATCATTCCATAATATAGTTATGTGGGAAAAACATTCTAATATACCAATAATAGGAATCATACAACCAAGCATAACGAACAGCCAGAAGCAGGGGAGAAAGCAATGTGTATAAAACAATCATCATGACCATTATCCATTAATAGATTCTTATGAGGGAATCCTATCTCTCAACATCATATCAATAGGTAATAATAGCTTCAACCTGTTCCATCACCTCCATTTTCATTCCTAACACCCACAAGAAGATCCCGATGCATAACACCATCACAAGTTTCAACTAATGCAAAATAATCAGGGCCTCCGCAGCCCATATCACATCATCCATTCTAGGATAAACCATCTTAGGATCATATCACATGTCAGCCTTCCTGCCCCATATAAAATTTTATAGTGAATCTATCATCTGGAAAACATCAAAATTGTAGTAATAAACAAATAATCACCTCATCATGGAAATTTGGGTCCTGAAACAAGGAATTTAGCCTTCATATAACAAGATGTTCTCACAGCTCCAATAACAAAGAACTCAAGCTTCTCAATAAAATTGGAAATTGAATAACAAACTATTATAATTATCACTGAAAAAAATCTTATACCATCCTGAATTAACTGATTCACTATTCATTGTTTCCAACTATGGGCATCCAAAGACATCAATCTATAACTAGATTTAAAAATTCAAACATTCTCATAACATTAAAACCATTTTTATAAAACTTTGATAAGTACCATTATCATTTATTTTTTTATTTGTTGTCAACTAAAATAAATATTCTTCACATTGTTTATCAATTCTATTAATCATATGGAATATTATTTTCAATTAAACATTTTCATTACACTAATATTATTATCACAAAATTAAATCAACCACCAAATTAAAAACATTAATATTCCTTAATTACTCTCCCGAAATTTTTTAACAATTTATTCAAGATTTAAACTATTTACCAATTTCAAAACTATACTCTAAGAATAATAACATGCTAACAAACTGTTACATTGATATAATAATATCTTATAAAATAAGAGGAAACCCATCATAATGGTATAAATGACATCAAAATGTGATCAGTAACCTATTATTTATTAATCTAGTTTAATGATTATTAGGTTCATTTTACAACCATATAAAGGGATAAAACATGGCCAATTTATGATTTCACATTAATAAGTAGGGAAGAAATGAATCTCCAACCTCAAAGGCATCAACCTTCTTTACCTGAAAAAACAACAACATTATGGATTCCAATAACCTTTCTCTCAAGATGTTGTATCCATCCAAGGACTTCATGACAAAAAAATACCAATAAATATCCAAGAACAATCAATTACATTAGTGGTGATCAAGCACCATATAATGGAGATAATAAAAAGGAGGAAATAAGATTGATAAGTGAGAATCCACTAGAAAACGATGATGTAATTCACATTCTATCACTACATATTGAAGATGGAAGGAAAAGAATCAATCCATGATGAAGGAATCCCAAAGACTAGAAGGTGGAAGCATTGGATCACATGGAATCGGGGTATGGGGTACAAGGATTGAGAACTACTGAGCCACTATACCTTTTATAGATGTGCTACACAGGGGATTTTCACAACGTGTTACCATTTAAATTCCATGTAAATTTAACTATTCAAATAACACTAAAAAATACCCCTCAAACATTATAATCCCAAATAATTATACATCATGTAAAACCCCATGAACTAGCCATAAAAAACCTTAAACTTTCAATACACGTCTTGAAACACATTTACATACTATGTATTCTCCTTTCTTACATCTTCTTGGAGTTGATCACATCTAGACTAACTGTAGACCTCATTCGACCACCATAAGCATTAGAAACATGTAGAAAATTTAACTAAATGGATACAAGAATTTATACGTAAATTAATTTGAAATATGTAAACCATTTTAAAAATTTGAAAATTCTATTCTAGGCGACCACACACAACTTTGAAATCCAATGGGTCATATTGAAAAAAATATACGAGAATAGTTTTTTTTCCATGATTTTACAATCCCTTTTTGAAATCATTTCATGAAAAACATCAATCATCTAATGTGTGAGGATAGAAAAGAATTCCAAAAGGATAACACCATTGTGTTAAAATGACATAGATGTTGAACACGATTTTTATTTAAGAAAATTATTTAATAAATATAATAATTTTAATTTATGTCCAGAAAAATTGTATAAACAAATAATAGATCAATATATACTAAATTAATGATTGAGAAATAGGTCAACCTACCACAATATTGTGTTTATGTGATGTAACCATCAATTAAAAATGTATAATTTCATGAAGAACACTTTTTAAACCCCTATATTGATCACCAGAAAGAATTAGAATAGAAAACCAACAAATTGTTTATCTAAAATCAAGGCACAAACAATGGAAGATAGATAAATGAGATTGAAAAGAGGGGAATGTGGAGATATTGGTGATGAAATATAACATGATTTTCTAGACCAAAATTGATGGAGGAAGGGTCTAAGATACCTTATAAAGGAAGGGTAAAAATAAATGGTATGTGTAGGGTAAAGTGGAGTGACACATTGGGTTATACTTAATATAAGATTATCATGTGAAGTGGATGATTGATCAGTCAAATACAATCAATTAATTCTTAATGATATCTTAGTCAGTGATGGAAAATTCATCTTTAATTTTTATTTAATTATCTTGGATACGGCGGAATAAGGACACATTCATATAATTATAGAAATTCAATTTATCATCACTAGAAAAAAATATTATTGATGTAAATCAAGGACAACTGATATTCAGTGTTTGGGATGAATATGAATTGTTTGACTTTGATAAGGCTTCCATGAAAGGATATGACTCATTTGACTGTCAATCCATCTTTCTTACTAATAAGAAAGAATATTTTATTAGCATTGAGTTAATAAATAGAACCATCCTTTAGATGAAGATGAATTTAGTAACAATGAGGAGGTAAATTTCACAGAACAAATGATATAAGAACTTGAATCTTCTTTTCAATTATGTTTTTCCTTTTCTGGTCGTTTTTGGCAAAAAGAGGAAAATCTGGAGATTTTGCAACTACACGCCGTCTCCTACGAAGCCGCTGGAGGCCTTGTGCTGGCCGTGTCATGGACACACACATGACCATGTATGGGTGATGTGGAGGACACCTAAAGAAGAGTAAGGAAAGGTAACATACATGCCATTTAATTCAAAATTACATACCATTTACTTATTATTTTTCATTAAATGCACCAGGGTCGCATATGTCGGACATAAACCAATTCTTTTAGGTTTCGTTCATCCAAGAGCACCCAACATCCTCAGATCTTTTATGTGGACCCGATCCTACGTTCGTCCTCCGATTTGAACATTGTTGAGTGCATTGGAGTCAAAGTGGTAAGCTCTTCCTTCTTCTAGAGCATCGTTTTCCAATTCCTCATCTTTTCCAAGTTTTCATGGGTTGAACGTTTTGTACATTTTCATAGATATATAAAGTTCTAAGGAGTTTAAAGCCTTGTGGTTCATGTATATTGATCTCCTAACCCCAAGGTAGGTGGTTTGTGACTTTCTGTTGAATGTCCTTGAATATTACGTACAAATTCTACCAATACCATTGAACGAGGTATTTTATGTTTACCATTTTACCCGTGTTGTTTTCCTTCCATGCTAGTATGCTATTGTAGAGGATGTTTGAATATGAATATGGGTCAACTGCTATGCTTTGGAGGTTTTTCCCACACACGTTCTATTTATGACCATTCGGTCCTGTTTTTCCTTGGCTACTTTGTATGCTTCTGTGCCTATTATAGTAGGATGGAGAAATATTTTCTGACATACTTGATATGATGTTGAACTATTTGTCCAAGTAGTTAGGTAAGTCTACTTTGGTCATATTATATTACCAGGCCATTATTCTACACAGTTCCATGAGAACCGTGTTTAGTAGACTAGAAGGCGATAGACCGAGTGAGATTTCTCAGAGAGTCTTTGAGCTTCAGGTTATAAGGGGATTGACTAAGTGAGCATCCTCAGATATCCTAGGATTATTTTGGGCTATATGGGGATAGACTGTGAGAGCTTCCTCCAAGAGACCTTGACTATTTTAGACTATACGAGGATAGACCTTGTGGTCTACCTCAGAGAGTCTCTATTTGGTTCATTGGAATCACCTGATTACCATAGGCTATAAGAGGGATTGAATATGTGAGATTTATTAGATAGTCTATGAATCGACGAGGATATAAGGGGAATTAACTAAGTTTGCTTCCTTAGAGAGTCCTTGACCTAGGGGCTATAAGGGGAATTTACTGTGCAAGATTCCTCAGAGAGTTCCTAACTACCCGAGACTATAAGGGGAGTTGACATCATATTCTTCCTTAGAGAGTCTTTATAATTATTTATTACCAAACTAGAGGGGTTGGGCTGAGTTCACTTCCCAATGTGTTGTTGGTACTGGCTAGGTAGGCCTAGAGGGGATGGTTGTGAGTACGTTCCAGAATATTACCTATTGTTCTTTGCTTATTGTTAGCTGTTTCTTGAATTTGGAACTGTGGACTGTTGTTCAACATGTTCCTATTTATTATTTTCCATAATTTTACCTTCCTTATATCTTCTGACTGTTAGGCACAGATCTTCGGGCAGTTTCCAACTGGGATTTATTCTCACACCTTATTTTGGTCATCCTTTCGGGCTCAAACAGACTATATTGATGCAGGTATAGATAAGGGAAAGCACCATTTGACTTCAGGTACTTGACTTGTTGTGGTGCTGGAGAGCCTGAGACCATGATTAGGCTTGCGATGTGGAGTAGCAGTTTAACTTTATTTTGTACTATTTGTATTTTCATTATTGTGACTTGTTTGGTTTCTTTCATATACATAAGTATCAATCATCATTTATATATAGGCTCCTACTGTTTATCATTTTTAGTCTTACATTGTTCACTTGTGTATGGATTTTTTACTGCTTCCAATATTGTTTATTATTTTTTTCTCTTCCGCCATGTACTCTGAAAATAAGGGCATAGTTTCCCCACTATCACACCCAAGTCCCTCACTACTAGTCGGCAGCCTCTGGCATTCGGGGAAATGCACTTGAGGCCATGTGACCAACCGGGTATGGGGAACCTTTTGGTGCCATCTGGAACCAGGATGTTTCAAAGGGGTATCAGATGAGGTTCTTTTCTCTTGACTTACCGTTTGGAGCCCATTTCCA
The DNA here is from genome assembly GCA_963277665.1 of Viscum album. Lineage (NCBI taxonomy): Eukaryota > Viridiplantae > Streptophyta > Magnoliopsida > Santalales > Viscaceae > Viscum > Viscum album. Next base: position 175,231,948 of record OY728148.1, read on the forward strand.
TGGATAGGATGGAATAAGTACTTTTTAATAAGTTGTGCCCAGAATTAGCTACCCCGTGTTACGGGAAATTCCATACAACCTCATTTATTTTAATTTTACTGGTTTAAAATTTTACAGTTGATTTGATTTCACTATTGGGTGATTCATATGCTTGGTTCTATTACCATTGTAGTTATTGTGGTTCTATTTCAATCACAACCCGATGTGGTGAGGGTATTCCATCTCATGCATCATATTGGAACTTGTTAGAAATTATATGCCATGCATTCATTTTGTGCCATCTAGGATACATTAGATATTTCATGTTGTTGTGATAGATGTCGTTTAGATTATGCATTCTATTTTGATAGATTCTTTGATATAATCCCTACTGTTTGATAGAGAATTTTTTTTATAGTGCTTTACTAATATGGATTCTAAACATTGGTTCTTGAGGTGTTATGGGCCCTCATGGACTAGAATTTGGTGGATTATTGCCTGTTTTCCTTGTTATAAGATTTATAAGATGCCAAAAATTGATTCACGTGGAGTATGGGCCCTCACAGATCGGAATTTTGCACCTTCTGCGTTCATTTTGGTGTTTTGATGTGCTCCGGAGTAGTTTCTGAGACTTACTGTCTGGAAAAACCCAGAATACATGACATGTTGTTTTGACTACACGCCATGTGTTCTTATGTTCAGGAATTTTTTTTTTCAAAATTACACGCCGTGTACTTATGTACACGCAGTATAGTCTCTAAATTGTGTCATAGACCAGTACGTGGAGGCACAAGATGGGGAATTCTTGTAGGAACACGCTGTGCACTAGTTTAGCACGCCGTGTATTCTGAAATAGGTACCTCAGACCTATCACGAACAACACGGGTCAGTGTTACCTCTTCTCATATAGGTTGTGTCCTCTTGGGACACATCATGTACTGTAAGCCGTGTAGGTGTCTGTGTAGCTAACAACAGGGGCCGGTGAAGGTTGTCGAAGTACTTGTTGTTTCCTCCTTGAAAACACCGTGTAGTATTCTCTCAAGAGATCCTCGTGGCTAGACCATGTAGAAGGACTCAGGCAGGGATGATGATTCAAGTACATGCCGTGTGATCAGACAACACGCTGTGTATTTGTGGTGTTACACAACCAGTTTACGTAAGAGTACACACCCATGTGAATGACATAAGCGCACACGTCGTGTAGGAAAATTACCTGCCATGTATTCACTTTTTTCCAAACATGAATGCCTTCTTTTTTCGGTTCCCTTCTCATCTATCTAGTTTTTAGTTTTTGATAATCTTGGATCTAAGGTGTGTGTTTGACCTAGAAGATCAATGCCACCAATATATCATCCGGTTGACCTCCAGTTGTATGGCAGTGATCAGACACCCGATATGGCTGATCGATGATTTCATGTAGATCCTCCTGTTGTGCTAGCCTTGGCAGCAGTGGTTATACCAATTGAAAGCACAAATGTGTAGTTTTAGAAGGGTTTTATGAGGTTGATGATGACCTTCCAGGGAGCGCAGCCTCCTGCCCGTCGATGGTTGATTTGAAACGGGTTTTCCAGTAGCAGTATCCGCCCACCTTCTCAGGGGAAGGAGGACCTCAGGCTACAGAATCACGGCTTGAAGCCACGCTGACGATCTTCAAGCATCCCAAGCTACGATTCGAGTATCCTAAGTTTTATCTTATACACTTTTCGATGAAAGGGATTTCAGTAGCTTTATCTCTGTTGCTGTTATAGAAATCCTTGGTATCATTATCTTTTTTTCTGATGATATCTTGACACTAGACACATAGTTGAGGACTAGAGCGGTTAGTGTACGTCAGTGCAGATAGTTCCCTCTTGAGGATGCGGTGTGTCACTTCTTAGGGGACCTCTATTTCCTAGAGACGACGAGTTATGATGTCATTCTTGGAATGGACTGGTTGGTTCTCTTCCAGGAATTCATCGATTTCTATCACCGTAGGGTGTGTTTCTTATCACCATAGGGTAGATCATATCCTCTTCGGGGAGGGTGGGATGCCCAAGCGAGTCAAGCATGCCCTGAGCATCTTGGCCTAGGAGGAGTTACAACCTAGATTTCCAGTCTATATCTAGATGAACAAGGGACATCAGATTTAGACATTCATCTTATGGTGGATCATTTCAAGGGTGTTTTTAGAGGACATTTAAGGTTTTCCACAGGAGCGTGATGTATACGTTTATATTTAGCACTTGACAAGAGTGGCATCAATGTCCATTCCTTCTTATAGGATGTCTACACCTACGTTTCATGAGCTCAAGAAGTAGTTGGAGGAGTTGCAGGACAAGGGTTTTATCTGACCCAGTACTTATCCGTGGGGTTTTCTTGTCATGTTTGCAAAGAAGGTAGACAACACCCTCAGGATTTGTGTGGATTATCAGAACCTAAACCAGTTGACAATCAAGAAATGATATCCTTTTCCAAGGATTGATGATCTCTTTAATCAGCTTTGAGGATCCCGGGTGTTCTCAAAGATCGACTTGAGATCTGGTTACCATCATTTGCATGTTAGACTATCTGATATACCTCTCATAGATTTTGGGAGTAGGTGTGGTCTATAAAAGTATACAGTTATGCCATTCGTTCTCACTAATGTTCCTTGAGTTTTCATGGAACTGATGAACCAAGTGTTCCATCCATACATGGATTTTTTCATGGTGGTTTTCATGGACGACATCTTGGTGTACTCTCACACTCGACACGACCATGTTACCCATCTTGATATCATTCTGAGTACATTAAGAGAGCATCAGTTATATGATAAGTTCTAGAATTTACAATTTTGTATGGACCAGATTCACTTCTTGGTTCAATTTATCTCAGAGACAGGAGTATCAGTAGACCCAGGGAATGTAAGGGTAGTAGTTTCCTGGCAGCAGTAGAAGAACATGTTTGAGGTACAGAGTTTTCTAGGGTTGTTTGGATACAACAGAAAAGTCATACATGACATTTCACACATAGCAGCATCACAGACAAGTCTAACTAAGAAATGTGCAAAGTTCTTGTGGTTAGATTCTTGTGAGTCATCCTTTCGAGAGATGAAGGGGAGGTTGACGTCAGCACCGATACTAGTCTTTCCAGATCCAGGAAAGAGCTATTCTATTTACTACGATGCTTTATGTTTCGGGTTGTGATTTTTGCTACTGCAGGGAGATGGAGTTGTTGGTATGGGTCTCAACATTTGAGGACACATGAGGGGAATTACCCAATGCACGATTTGGAGTTGGAATCTATTGTTCATGCCTTACGTTGTTGGTGGAATTATCTTCTGGGAGAGCATTTTGTGGTTTTCACTGACCACAAAATTCTCAAGTACATATTCTATTAGGATGATCTGAATCTGAGATAGAGTAGATGGGTCAAGTGTCTTCAGTCCTTTGACATTGATCTTGCCTATACACTAGGGAAAGGAAATGCAGTGGTGACACATTTAGTAGGAGAATTCATGTGCAGGCAGTTCAGGAGGCCAGCAGTGAGTGGCAGCTTATGGCCCTATTCTCAAAGAAGCATTTGGAGGTTCATGACAGACATGGGCATAATTTTCTATCTTTTGTAGCTGTTGCCTCTACTCTTCTCGATCAGGTATGGATGAGGCTGCTATTAGACTCCGAAGGCCTCGTCTTATGGGAGAGTGTGTCAGGAGGGGACCCGCTTCCTTGATGGAAAGTGGGAGAGGATGAGATCAGGAATTTCCATGGACGCATATGTGTACCAGCAGACATATGCGGGGAGTTGATGCATGTTTTTTATTCCTCAGTTTGGGAAGTTCATCCTGGAATCACCAAGATGTATCATGATCTACAATGCCAGAATTGGTGGCTAGGTATGAAGATATATGTTGCTGGTTTTGTCATTAGGTGTTCCACTTGTCAGCAGGTGAAAGCGGAGCATCAGTGACCAGCATGTCTTTTTCAGAAGTTACCCATTCTATAGTCGAAGTGGAACGATGTAGTAAAGGACTTTGTGACCAGTTTTCTGATCACAGCTCGATGGAATGATGTTTTTTGTGTTGTCCTCGATAGGCATACAACGGTAGATAACTTTTTTCTGATCAAGGAGACCTTCAGTGTTGATGAGCTGGGACAGTTTTACATCTGAGAGACTGTATGTCTACCTGGAGTTCCACACCCCATTGTTTCAAATAGGGATGCACATTTTACTTCTTGGGCCTGGAAGGGGCTTCAGAAGGCTTTGGGTACACATGTATCTTTGTGTACAACATACCATCCCAAGGCATATTTCCAGTCGGAGCGTATGATTCAGGTTCTTGAGTATATGCTTCAACCTTGCATTCTGGACTTTATAGGTTATTGAGATAAGCGTATACCTATTTTGAAGTTTTCCTACAATAATAGTTTTCAAGAAACTATTCATCTGGAATCATATGAGTCTTTTTACCGTAGGCCATGACGATCACCAATTTGTTGGTTGGAGGTAGGAGAGGCAGCTTTGCGAGGTCCTCGTCTTGTCCAAGAGACCACAGAGAAAATAGAATTTATTTAGAAGAGGATGGATACTACATAGTCTCAGTAGAAGTCTTATGCTGATCAGCGCAGACGACCTTTGGAGTTTGAGGTCAGGGATCTGGTTTTCCAACATGGAACATTGAGGATGGGGAACAGGAGGATTAGGAGACATGTTAAGCTTTCACTAAGGTATGTCGGGCCGTTTGAGGTGTTGGAGAGAGTTGGTCCTATTTCCTATCGATTGGAGTTACCTCAGAGGTACCAGGATATGCATGTCGTCTTCCACATTTCTCAGATCTGACGTTACTTTTCAGAACCGTCTCATGTCTTTCAACCCTAGAAGGTTTAGCTAATGGTGGATGCATCGTTTGAGAAATATCCTATCCAGATTGTGGATAGTAGTACAAATGATCTTCGTGGCCGGTCGGTTCCTCTAGTATGGGAGCTATGGCAGCACAAGCGGGTACAGGACGAGACTTGGGAGAGGGAGGCCGATGCGCAACCAAAGTGGCCAGAGCTGTTCATGGATTCCTCTTCTAGTACATGCTTCGGAAATTTGGGGACAAATTTCAATAAGGGGGGAAGTTTTTAAGAACCTCGATCTTATTTTTAGTTATGTTGTTTCTTTTTTGTAATTGTTTAGAAAAAGAGGAAAATCTAGAAATTTTGAAGTACAAGTCATGTACTATATAAGTACATGTTCTGTACTGCGATGCCGCTCAAGGCCATTTACTGGCCGTGTCAGGGCCACACACATGACCATATATGGGTGATGTAGAGTCCACCTAAAGCGGAGTACGAAAAAGGGAATATACACACCATGTACTTCGAAAGTACACGCCATGTACTTGGTTTTTTTCAATAAAGGAACTAGGGTCACCTCTGGCTGACATAAACAACTTCTTCTAAGATTCATTTGTCCGAGAGCACCGAGCATCCATGCATCTTCGACGAGGCCCCGATCCTCCATTTGTCCTCTAATTCGAACACTATTGAGTGTGTTAGAATCGCATCGCTAAGCTCTTCCTTCTTCGAGAACATCATTTTCCAATTCCTATTCTTTTCCATGTTATCATGGATGGAACATTTTGTACCTTTTCAAAGATATGCGATGTTATAAGGAGTTTCAAGCCTCGTGGTTCAAGTATATTATCTCCTAACCCCACGGTAGGTTGTTTGTGCCTTTTTGTTGAAATTACTTGAATATTATGTTCAAATTCCACCAATACCCTTGAATGGGGTACTGTGTGTTTACCATTTTACCCAGATTGAATGCATTCCATGCTACTATGCTTGTGTAGAGGATGTTTAAATATCAATATGGTTGAAATGCTCTGCTTTTTTTAGTTCTGCCCACACACATTTTGTTTATGACCGTTTGGCCCTATTTTTCCTTGGTTGCTTTGTCTATTTCCATACCTGTTGTAGTTGGATGGAGATATGTTTTTTTTTACTTTCTTGATATGTTGTAGAAAAGTTTAGCCAAGTATTTCTATATGTCTACTTTGGTCATATTGTATTTCGATGCTGTTATCCTACACAGGGCCATGAGAACTGTGTGTAGTAGATTATAAGGGGATAGACCAAGTGAGCTTCCTCAGAGAGTCATTGTTCTTTAGGCTATATGGGGATTGACTGAGTGAGCATCCTCAGAGAGCCTAGGATTACTTTGGGCTATAATGGGGAAGACCGTGAGTTCTTACTCAGAGAGTCATTTACTTTTCCATACTATACAGGTATAGTCCATGTGAGCTTCCTTAGAGAGTCTCTGTTTTGTTCATTTGAATCAATTTATTACCATAGACTATAAGAGTGATTGACTGTGTGAGCTTCCTCAAAGAGTTTATGAATGACTTGAGCTATAAGGGGAATTGACCAAGTTTGCTTACTTAGAGAGTCCTTGACCTGGGGGATATAAGAGGAATTTATTGTGCGAGCTTCCTCAAAGAGTTCCTGACTACCCTAGACTATTAAGGGATTTTCCAGTGTGTGATTCCACAGAGAGTCTTTATAATTCCGTATGACCAAACCAGAGGGGTTAGGCTGAGTGTACTAACCGGAGGGTTGTTGGTACATGCTAGGGAGGCGAAGAGGGGATGGATGTGTGTACTTCCCATAGGGTTACCTATTGTTTTTTGCTTCTTGTTAGTTGTTTCTTGACATTGGAACTATGGTTTGTTTATTGTTCAGCATGTTCATGTTTACTATTTTCTATACTTTTACCTGCCAAATATTCTCTTACTATTAGGCACTAATCTTCGTGTGGTTTCCTATTGGGATTTAGTCTCACACCCTATTTGGGTCATGCTTTTGGACCCAAACAGACTATATTGTCGTAGTTATAGACAAGGGCAAGAACACTTCGACTTCAGGTACTTGACTTGCTGTGGAGCTCGAGAGCATGAGACTAAGCATAGGCTTGCGATGCTGAAGAGCTATTTATCATTTGTTTGTACTTTTTTTAGTACTATTTTTATTTTCACCATTGTGACTTGTTTGGTTGCTTTCCTAGAAATATGTATAATGCATCATTTATATAGAGCCTCCTAATATTTATCATTTTTAGTCTTTTGATGTTCACTTGTGTATGGATTGTTTACGGATTCCACTATTTTTATTGTTTTTTTTCACATCTGCTATGTACTCTGCCCATGAGGGAATAGTTTCCCCACTATCACACCGAAGGCCCTCACTGCTAGTCGGCAACGTCTGGCATTCGAGGAAATCCGCTTGAGGCCATGTAACCAACCGAGTATGGGTCACCTTTGGGTGGCTTCCAGAACTGAGATTTTACATATTACATGGGATAACAATCCAGCATTCATACCCTCAATCATCAAACTACAAATGCTAAAATTCAAACCTCTTCCAAGAATCCTAATGTACTCATTCTTAGAGACTATAAATGTTATGGAATTCATTATTTTTGAATAATTGATCCATGTATAATAAAAACTCAATGAATTCCTTAAGAGACAGAAAAATTCAATTTCTCGAGTTATAGAAAACATTATATAGATCATCCCGATAATAAAAACCCATATTTTTTATGTTGTAAGAAGATGATAAGACCAAAAATCTACCCCATAGGAAACTCACAACTCCATTAAAATAAGTATTCAAAATGGAATTACTAATGCTTAAAAATACTTGAATAATTTTTCCAATCTCTAATTACGAGTGCGGGAGTCCGATTCATTGTGTCCTAAAGAAAGGTGGCTTAATAGTAGTTATAAAAATGAATAGGTGTTAATATCAACCCCAAAAAATTTTGGATGGTGAGTATGCATTGAATATAGAAACATCAACATGAAAACCTGAAATGATCATTTTCATTTAACTTTCATGGATAAAATTCTATAAACACCAGTTTGGAACGAATTCAATTATTTCTTTGATGGCCACTTAGGGTAAAATTAAATAGAATTCGACCTAGAAGACTACTCCAAAACTACATTTAGATGTCCCTTTAGAACTTTTCTAATAGAATAATTTCATTCAGTATGTGAAATGAACCATAAACATTTAAATAGTGAATGAAGAATACAATTCATGATATGGAAGTGTAATTAATGTAAATATTTATGCACAATTTATTTATCTATGGAAGAAACATCGAGGTGTGCCTAATGAATTTGGATATGATCCTGTAATTATGTGAAAAAAGTAACTAGAATTGAACATGAAAAAATTCAACATTATGGTTCAAGGAGGCATAGTCCTCAGATAAAAATTGTTTAAGAAAGGAATCAAATTTGATCCAATTCATATTAATGCCATTAAATACTTACCTGATATCACAACCATAAAAGGAATAAAGAGTTTTCTAGGCTCCATGGGCTTTTATCACCCCATTTACACGGCTATTCAGTAATAGACCATCCAATGATGCAACTTCTATCAAAGGATATTTTTTTCAACATCAATGAAGAGTGTCATCAGGTGTTCAACAATTTAAAGAACAGCCTAGTGGTTACTCCTATTATAATACCCCTATACTAGGACAAGGAATTTGATCTAATTTTCCATACCAATGACTCTAATATGGGTGTTGGGTAAGGATAAAAGGTCAGACATATCTTCCATCCAATTTATTATACCACTCATACATTGATCAAAAGCTTAGGTTAACTACAGAACCACAAAAAATTAACAAATAGAAGTTCTATTTCAATCAAAAAAACATTGATCATAACTAATATTATCCAATGTAGCTCTCTATAAAGACCATTTATCACACAAATACCTATTGAGGATGACATAAAGAGGATGATACGGTGTGTCCTACGATATCATTAACATGAAATAAAATTCAATGATAAAAAGGGACTGATAATGTCATTGATGATCAATTATCTAGACTTCTAGTTCTCAATATGAAGGATAAATAAAATGCATATATGAAGGTGGATCTTCCTAATGAAACTTTTTTTAATATAAATAAACAATCATAATAGTGGTTTTTGGAAATCACAAAATATCTGGCCAGGGGAACACATTTCCACCACTTCTCTATCAAAAAATAATATATTATTAGTCAAAACATTACACTATTATAAGGATGAGATTCTACTATTTAATCACATTATTAATGGATTAATGTGAATTTCTATCCAAGAAGATAATTTTCAAAGTGTACTTAAGATGTGTCATGCATCACTAGTTGGGGGACATCATGGGGCTAAACACACCGTGGATAAAATTATACAAAATGGAATTTTTTATCCCAAACAACATAATGATTCATGAAGTTTGAATCAATATTCATATTGGTTCTATCAAATAGGAAATATTTTAAATAGAAAAAATTCCCCAGAAATCCATTCTAGGTGTCAAAATATTTGACAGGTTGGGAATCAATTTTTGGTCTCCATTGAAAAATTATCTTGTGTAATTTCACGTCCTATTCGAAATGAACAACAATTCAATGTGGGTGGAAGATGGGGCCACCACACATGACAAAGATATGGAGGTCATGAAATTATTATGGGAAATTGATTTATTGAGATTTGGATTTCCCTGATTTCTCATTAGTAGTATGGGAAATCACAGAGTAAATAATGATATCTATGGATTACTCAGAATGTATTAAATCTATTATAACAAAGGAACTCCATACCACCCACAAACAAGTGGGGAAGTCAAAAATTCTAATTATATGTTTTAATAAATTCTATAAAGTTCGATGCTATAAGTAGAAATTACTAGTGTCTCAAATTGTATGACACACATTGAGTGTATCAAACAACATATAAAATACTTATCATCACCAATCCATTTCAACGATTTTGGGGAAATGATGACACATTAAAGTTGAATTGTAAAACCACTCTTATTTTATAATTAAAAAATTAAATTAGGATATTAAAAATAGTGGGGAAATATAAATCCTTCTAATAAGTGAGCTTAAAAATATCAGAAGATACAAATTTGACAATGCTCGTATCAACAATGAAATCATTATGAAATGAAACTACCAACACAAGTCACGATGAATCTTCACCCAAGGGGATACTGTGCTAAATTTTAATTACCTGTAGAATATATTCCATCTGAAGCTAAAATACTGATGGTCTGGTCACCTTATAGTAATCAATGCATTCCACTATTGTCATATCAAATTTCCACAAGGCAATGAACCACCCATCAAGTCCAATATACTATGACTAATGATCTGTCAAGAACTATTTCATGAAGTGTGTTTCCTTTATTTTGAATATTTATAATATTTTTTCCATATCTTAGGATGATGACATCATTTTTAGATCTTAATTGGGGGAACCCTATATTTATTTTTTTCTTTCTTTAAGATATGTTCTTAAGAAATGAGTTTAAAGTTTTACCAATTTTTTATCCATCAATCCCTCCAAAATGATATGTATGCATTCAAGATTCTATCTGAGATCTTTTCTCATGATATCAATTATGTGTACTATCCTATATGTCTACTTACATATTTTTAACCTCTATGGAATAATGGTTTATCTAGTGTATGTATTTTCTCTTTTATTTTTTTAAATAACACAATTTCAAATCACAATACAACAAGATTTCCCATGGAATGAGTATTAATACAGGGATATCTCAATTCCCTAATTTTAATAAATCAATTATAAGTTTATTTCAAACTATTTTTCAATTAATTTCACTTCAATTATTCTTTTTAGAACAATGAAAAAACTATCTCAAATTATGTGTGGGGGAGTCTTTCATGATAATTATAGTCGATACACTTAGTTTTTTGTTTGTTTTCACATAACAAGGAGACAATTTTCCATAAAAAATAACTTCAAACTTCAAATATCATTACAACCATAGAAATAAAAGACAATTTTATTTTAGATATTGTCCAAATCCATTTTTATTACTGTTTATATTTTTAGAATGATTGCTATGTTATGTTCTTTAATTAAAAGTCTAGATTGTGGAATTGTTTTGACTGATATATTATTGGATGTTATTCTCTGATTGATTCCCTATAATTTTATATACTCACATCCCCTAGTGGATGTATACTTACACTGTCGTATTCTTTTGTGAGCATATTTTTTGAGAGATTCCTGGGGAATGTAAACATATTAGAACTTGCATTGATATCATTTTAAGGCAATTATTGAATAAATATACTTTTTTATGATTGGGGAGATATTTTTTGAGTTATTTTTAATGAGACCCACCAATACATATTTCCTTATTTAACATATAGTAACCAAGAATAACCATGATATGGTTGGGTTGTTTCAATCCTATTATCCCTTCCCACAATATTCTTTGAACAATGCATAATTTTCCTTCAAATATGTGTGGATGAATTTACACTATTGATCAATATGGGATGCTGATAAAAAGGAGACATATGATGACACTTTCACCAGATTGGTATTATATGGTTTTTGATTACTTTTTCCATTTTCAATTCTAACCTCTTTACTTTGGAAAAAGTGATAAACTATTAAATAAATTAAAAAATTATGATGTGTATTCAGATGGAAAAAATAAACATTACCAGAACTATGAATCATATGATGAATTATATGTGTTCAGGTGATGGAATTGAGACCTGGCCAAAACATGATCTTCGAGAAACAAATAAAAATTAAAACGGAATAAGGAATATTATTTTAGATATTTTGATATATTCATGGACCCAATTTTAGTATATTAGAGCATGAAAACAACTTTTTCAAGAGGAGTTACTTCATTTCGTTGTTCACAATTATCATGTATTTTACTTTATAGATTACCCTCTTCTTGATAATTGTTTTTCTAATTTTCTCTCACACCATCATCCTCAAAGAAATTATCACCTTATTGTTCTATACCTCATGAATAATTTTTTATTTTTCCTTAACAAGTGAAGACGATAGAACCAATGTAATCCAATGATAAAAAACATACATTTAGTGTATGAGCCTAACATTAGTTATATTTTTACTTAGGCGATGAGTGAAAAATATATATGAAGTAAATTGAAAAAATGGTTGTAGAGTCCGAGGAATAATTATGAAATTTTGATGAAAAGAATAAATTGTATGAATAAATAAAATTATTTTGAGTCATGACAAATTTTCATTACATGGTTTATTTAGGAGGGAATTCTTATTCCACATGCACTTAGATTTATTTTTCTGATTGTATTTATCATTTCCTATCTAATTTATTTTCTTGTGGAATACCTATTTTGATGATTTTTTATTAAGGAAAATAAATTGTTCAAGTGTGGGGAGATTTGACCAGATGAATTAATATACACATTTTTAATTGATTTAATTATGTTTTATTCATGATTAATTCAATAATTCAAGGGTTTTTTGAATGTTTTCATAGGAATTAGTAATTCAAGACTCAATGGAGAAATTATGGAATATTGTTAGAAATATTCATTATATGTTGTTAATCTAAATTAAATTACTTGTATTCCTCGAGTAGGGTATCTATAGGCTAAAGTCCCACCCATGAATCCCAAATAAATGGTGTGAACTTAGTAAAAAACATATATCCTAAATAAACATCACGAATGATTATAATTCCAAACGTAATGATGAATACAAGGCCTGAACTCATTACATGATGTGAGAAGTTCAAAACCTAATTTCCTCTAATGATTCAAGTTGAAAAATTCCTGAAAATAAAAAATATTTGGAGACATTAAATTATCAGAAGTAAACGATGTGAAAACTAGTTAAACATGATAGCGAGATGCATGGCGAAATATATTATGGTTTTTATGAAGGAAAAAATATAAGATAAATGTGTAGAACATGGTGTTTTGAATTATTATATATAAAATTATTATTAATTTAATTAATGTTGGGATGATTGTTTTATTGAATGTTCTACATAAAGGGAAATATGGTATGTTCATTTGTTTACTTTCATTTCTTTCCCCACTATTTGAGATTGATGGATGGTCATAGTTTTGAATATACATTTATGGTATCAGAGTTTTATATGCTAGAGTACATGTAATTATGGAATGAAAAAATTAATCAAAATTTTAACCCATGTTATTAATGTAATTTTGGATCAAAATTAATGATGTTAATTATATGAAATCATGGATTCAGTTAGATAATGATTGAAGGAAATTGAATTCATACTTGTGCATGAGTAAATTTGAAATAGGATTAATGTTAACTAATGGACAATGAATTAATTAAAGTATGGTCACTTTATTAACAGGAAATAAGTAATCTAATGAAACTCTAGAAATGATTGTGTGGTTATAGGATACCTAGTTCATAGAGGAGTCGACTGGGAGTCTGAGAGATGATAAATGTAGTTAAGCAAAAGAAAATAATAATTCCTACCATGTCTTTATGAGGTACATTATATCCAACATGTTATATAACTTAATATTCTACCCCACTCATGTGGGTAGGGAGACTAAGACCTAGAGTACTTTGAAATGGTGTGTTCCCCAATATCATGGTCGGAAAGGTGTAGATGACGGATGACCCCCTCTTACCCTACTATTTTCTCTTAGAAGTATTTTTTTACTTGTATGAATTGTTGTTAGATTTACTAGTATATATTTATAGAGTTTTATAATTGATTAATGTAACATTACACACATGTATCTCTAAATATTGTTTCTTGATGAATATTATAGGTATGATGTTTATGCTATGTGATGGCTTCATGTAAAATACTAATTTTATGGACTGCGATGGATTGAGGTATAATACCTGATGTATTATATATGAAATATGATATTTGGTGGATACAAAAAAAATTACTTTTTTACTTTATAGATATGTGCCAAGTGATGATGAGATTATGCGGTGCATGGCACATATGTTATGATAATTTATCCCAAGTGTTTTTGGGATGGATTCTTTTGGATAGTGGTGGTTCAAGATGTATGAAAGTGGGTAAAGGTGAATAAACAATGTTGAAGTGGTACTAGGATACCCTTTTCATAGTTATTTTATATGATCTATTCTACGCATTGCTTAGTGAGAGATAGATAGGGTCAGACTGAGAACTAAATATACCTATTTATGTGATGAGTTATCATCACATTTTGTTTAATGGTATTTGGCATGCTTAATTTATAATTTTAAAAAGAGTAACTGGGGAGGATCCTACTATTTATTCTTATTATAATCATCCTATGTATATATCAAAAAATTTTCCCTTCAGTAGGGTAAGGTTGGAGATTATGATAGAAATTTTTATCTCATGGATGTTTAGAAGTTGTATGGGATCTATGGTCGCTAGCCTCTTTATCTTTTATTTATTATAAATTATTTTTTATAGTGTTTTATGACTTTACATGTTTTTTATTAGGATTTATTATAACTTTAAGAGAAGTAATTTTTGGAATTCTTATATTATATTTCGATTCTCTTTTTCTCTTAGAGGTTAATTTTTCCATTTTCATGTATGATATACCATCGATGCTTGTTTCCAACCTATATACTATTGAAGGTGGGATTTGGGTATAATTTTTTATCTTATCACATTTTCATCCTAGGATGGGTCCATTTGAGGGGGATGGGGTCATGAAATAGTTGTATCAATGGTTTAGGGTGAGTGATATGATAGATATCGATGTTTGAAAGAATTGAGACTATATGGGTTAGTAGGAAAATCATCAGACATATGTTTTCAATGAAATTTAAATAATAGATACTGACTGAGACATGGGAATTTAGGTTCCCCATTGATATAACACACAATCCATTATGTTTACCATGCCTACCAAGAAAAGTGATAAAGTTTTTGGGGTAGAGACCTAGGAGAGGATCATGATTCATTATTCATTATACTTGTTTTTTAGATGGATAGAACTCTGTATTTTGTTAAAAATTAAATAAATAATTAAATTCCTTAAACTTAATGGTATATATTCTATTTTAGTATTCTTATCCTATTATCATCTAAATGTATGGCTCTAGGATTACTTCTTGAGAATATTTAATCCAAATATGTTTAGAAGAATTTTGTATTAGATCGTCGTAGTGTAGAGGTAAATGATAATGGTTCTCAGATGAGGAAAATCTATGAGTTTCAGTTCCAGAGTGTAGAAAAGAATGAGTCTCTATTTACGAAATAATGGAATAATACTAGTTGGATGAGGTATATAAAACATTCAATTTAATTTTTTTGAGGAAGGAGAACTAGGTTTTTTTGTACTTGATGCTCCTGTGTGGTGCAACGAGGTAGTGGTAGATCTTATTCATCAAGGAGCATTAGCAGTAGTATAAATTGTAAGAGACTTTCAAGGAATTGTTCTGTGTATAGTTTCATTATTCAACCACATAGGTGGCTAGTTTGTAGGAACTATATACCCGTCGACAAGGGAGTTCTAGTGTGTGGGAGTTCAATATCCATTTAGGGAATATTTCCATATAAGGAAGGTAAGGTGATATATTTTGAGGAGGAGTCTCGTATAGAATTCTAACTCTAGGTCCCCCCATTTATGATACATTCTTATCATTGGGTTCTAGATCTATTAGAGAATGTTGGAGGATGTTCTCTAGAACAGAGTATTAAGGAGAGGGGTGTAATTCTGGATTCTTCATGAAATAGAGTTTTGGAATGATGTTCCTAGTTTTATACACATATGAGATTCTAGATAGATAAATTATGGTCCAAATAGTCATCATATCATTTCTCTAGTGGTGGTGGTTATGAAGCCTTTTTCAAGGGATCATTTTCTTGTTTCTAATTTAGAGGTCAAGATCATCAAGGGTGCGAGTTCTTTACATTTAAAAGAATATATATTTCTTTAGGGGTTCAACTTCATGTTCCGTGATTGATGAAATTTCTATTGAGGGAATATAAGTAGAAGGATACTTTATCTTGGGATAATTATAGAGGATGTGGGTTAGGAAATTAATAGCCCTGAGAGTCTCCTCATCATTTGATAGTAGAGAAGAACCATGATTGTGTTCATCATCAAGGTTAGAGAGGTTTTGGGAAAGTCTATGATCTTCCTTATTATCTATCATTTCCATATTTGGGTGATATAGATGTCATTATAGGTAATATTTTATTATATTTAATTTATGTGAATTATTTTTTTAATTCATGATCTACACACTCATTCATATCTCTTACCCCTGTCCCTACTTTGAGACATGAGGTATAAAGGCTTCATGTTCCCTTAGCATTTACTACAATGATTGGTGGTTGATTTTATCTGAATGATGTATGTAGATATTTTGAGTTATTTCTAGGGTATCACCACCCTTTTGGATTTTTTTCCTTTGTTAATGTATACAACCCTATGACAACATCAATAACATGGATTGGTTGTATTGAATGAATCATGTTTTGGATTGCATTGGTATACATATTGTGTTATATGATGAAGACAGAGATTCTATTGTGTTTATTGGTGAGCGAGACCCATAAATGGTTTGATGGCATGTTCCATATTTTCCATCATTGATGGAAGGAATAATGGTGGGTTTTTTCATGGTTTATAAGAAATTATTTCCTAGGGGTATGGAGAAGTAACCAGATGACTTTTATATAGAGGTTGTGGTGTTCCCCCTCAATAGGATATCAATTTAGGGACAAACGTAGGGCTAATGAAATATTTGACATCGATGACTCCACATAGGATGAAAACTTCTGAGTTGTGAGAGATGAAGATACACATCGATGATATGTTATGATGATTTTTTTTGGAAAAGTGTTTCACCTTTTGGTGAAACCATTTTATCGCAAATAAGGCCAATGTTATTTTGTGACTCCCTTAATTACCATCACATGAAATTTGTGGAAGTGATGATCCACTATACAGTTCTATGGATTGATGAATTATTCTAATAGTTGAAATGAGCTTATTAGTTCTCAAAAATAGATCTCTGATTAGAGTATCATCTTATGTGGGTAAAAGAGGAGGATATTTGAAAGACCTCTTTCATAGGCCATCATGGGAATTGATAGATATTTGTGATTCCGTTTAGGGTAATGAGTCCTCAAACCATTTTTATGGGTTTGATGAACAAAATTTTTAGAGATTTCATATATTTGTTTATTTTTTCCATTGATGAAATACTTTTGTACTTCGCATTTAATGAAGAGTAAGCGGAGCATCTGAATACTATTTTTGAAGTTCTTCTTCATCTGTTACTATTTTTGGATGTTGTTTCTGTTTCAGTTCTGGGCATATAATGTTCATTTCTTAGGTCATGTAAAGTCTCATAGAGGAGTTGATATTGATCATTTAAATATCAAAGTAGTCATATCGTAGGCTTTCCCAATACTATTTCAGAGGTGCGGAGTTTCCATGGTCTTGAAGAATATTATAAGAGGTTAATAGATGATTTCAATTAGGTTAGAACACCTAAAACAACATTTAATAAAAAGGATCAAGTGTTCTTTTTGACAATTTAGTTTCATTAATATTACAAGTAACCAAAACAGAAGATGGTCATTACTCATGTTATTTATTTTCCCGAAGAGGGAGTTAATTGGAATGTTTTTTTATTCTTCATGTATTTGTTCATGCTATGTTCTGATATAGTATAGATAATTTGTTTCTGTGTCTCACTAGTTAAGTACCTATAAGAATAACATCCCCACCCATTATCATGATCTGGATGTATTTTTGTTTCTTTGTGGATATGGATTCATTACATTATCAATGTACATTTTTTCATTTTTACTAGTAAAAATATATTGAGCTTTTTCTTCTCCCAAAGAAGCATTAAAAAATTAAGATTTATTATACACCAGAAAATGAAAATGTTGTGGATGATCTACTATTAATGAGGTCATGTAGTGATGATGTGCTTGAATCTAAAGATTCTTAGAGAGTGATGGAAGATCTCATAGATATAAATATTCATATGGGAGAGGTTACTGGTACAATTTTTCTTTTCAATATAATAGTACATTAATACTTTGTGTAGTATATATAGGAGTCCAAGCTAGATTATTCTATGGTGGAGGTCTCTAGAGGTTGATTTTTCTATGGTGATGCATGAGATGGTTTGTCTGAGGATGAATGACACTAGGAGTTATTAATTGGGGGATATTTATACATTCAATTATGGATGATATAGTTCCTCGATATTTTATAACCCACCCATTTTGATATATCCTTGGAATAAAAAAATTAATGATGTAATAAAAGGATTGTTTCGGGGTCCTTGGTTGAAGTATGTACTTTCTGAGTGGAAAAACACCATTTAGTCCCAATGATGATTATATATGATCAAGAACAACATTATACCTCTATGGTGTGGAGAGGCCTCCAATATTATCATTTTCCCTTTACAAATTGACACTATTTTTATTTATAGAAGGAAGGTTAGATAAAGAGGACAATACAAATGGTTGAGTACTTGTGGTGTTCTTTTGTCTTGGATTTTTGTGGTCAGTGGATGAGTCACCTGCATCTAGGTGAGTTCTTTACAAAAATATTTATCACTATTGCATTTGTATGAAACCATCTGAACCTTTTTACAATTCATATTAGAATTCCACATTATTCTGTTTGGGGGTAGAGAGTCAGCAATCCTTAGGATAGAATTAGTGGAGAATATGATATAGAAGGTTAAAGTGATTCAAGAGGGGATGAATGTGTTAAAAGATGATCATAATACCTATACAGATTAAAGGAGGATTCATATAGACTTTAATATTAGAGAATTTTTTTCCAAAGGTCAATCTCCATAATGTGTAGTAATGGTTTAGTCAGGGGAGTAATATTTCTATGTGTTTTTTGGCCTTTTGATGTGTTTGATCATGTTTGATCTATGGCATATCAAATATCACTTCCTTTATAAATAATATTGATGCATGATTTCTTATATGTCTCTTAGACATTATATGATCATTATAATGTGTCACATTTCATTGATTGGGGTGTGATGGATGTGGACGATGATAAAACCTTCATAGAGTGGCCTGCAGATATTCATGATCACTAAGAGAAGGTGTTTCACATGGATTCTATTCACTCTGATCATGTATTATAGTGACACATTTGCACACATGATAGAACACAGTAACATGAGTCAAAAATATGTACTTGGTACCATAATCAATTTGTATCTTTTCTATTCTAGTGATGTTCATTTTTGGTTATTTACATTTATTTGGTTTATGTTATGGTTTCCTCTTCTTCAATGATTTGAATATAGACTTTATATTATTTGAGATATATCCTCCCTATGAGAGTTTTTGGTAGTAGGTTGTGGATATTTTGTGGTTTAATGCATGGATCCAAAAGGAGTGGTTGTTGTTATTTTATGAAGCTGATATTCATGAATGGTATCTCATGTGATGGTTTTTCAGACATCCCTTTTCCTTCATTCACTCTAGATTTGGTTTCAAATTTTCATGGATGATAATGGTTTAAAATGTATCTATAGAAAGGGTCCTGAACACAGTAGATCTTTCCCAGGTGAGTTTTTTTTTAGTGTAACTAAGATGAGGCTCGAGGAGTTAATGATGAAATATTTTCTGTAAGGAATTTCTATATTCCGGAGGGCCACATTACACTCTATGATTGTTTATTACTACATGGATAGCCTGAATGTGGTGTAGGGGTTCATGAGGAAGGATTTCAGAGTTACATACATTATTATATATTTGAGGCATGGTGAAATGATACACTATAGGTCATACCATGGTTGTTGAATGTTTCTTTTGTGGAGGGGAAGGCATCAACATAGGGGTCTGAGGGGTGATTTTGGATAGTTAAACCAAATTCAATCCCCCAATGACATTGATGTTGGATGAATTGTAACTTTGGACATGGGAATGGTATGACTATGGAGTGGTTTCCACACCAACACTATAGTCTTTTCCTAGTTATAAAAGATGTACATCATGGTTTTTGAAATATCTCTCAATTTTATCTTTGACTAGTTTTTCTGTTGTTTAGCCATTATATTTCACCACAGTCCTAGTTTATGTTTGTTCTATGGCTTGTTCAAGGGGTTTTTCGATGTGGTTTTGTATTTTAAAGGTTGCCTATAAATAGTTGGATCCCTTCTAAACCAACTTTACTTCGTTTCTTTTATACTAAAACTTAGTTTCCCAAAATATATTTTCAATGGTATTTGAAGAAAAATTTGATCATATTTAATTCCTGAATTCCCATGTTCGATATGTGGTGATTTGAGTTGTGTTATACGTATTTTATTTAGGTATCTTCTCCATTAGATCTCATTTCCACCAATTTTTTATTTCCATGTTATAGAATTTGATCACCATCATTAAAATTGTTTTTATTTTATTTTTGTTTTTAAATGTGGTCATAGTGTGATATCCTTTGGAGTATGTAGATTCCATAATGGAGTGGTGATCAAAGACAAACACAGTTGTTCTATTTTCATAAAAGAATGTTGAATAATTATGTTAAGAGATTCATTAATTTATTTTTATATTACATGGAATTATAATATCATCATACCTTAGCTTCATTGGGTGGATTTAGTGTTAACCCTAATAAATAACTAAATATATAATGAAATTTTTTTTATGGTTATAGAGATCTCATGTGTTGGTCAATAATGATAACTGTTTTACTCTTGATTTACTCGATAGTTTGATATTTATGCCAATGAAATTGAATATTTTTTTATACATGGGATAGTATTTTTTTTGATGTAAATGGATAAATACCGTAATTTTGATAATAGTTTCTTGGATACATAAATGTAATGAGGGGCGTTTAATTAAACCACTATTAAGGCATATTTAAATATTTTTTCAACCTTTGGATTATGGAATTAATGAATGAACATAGTTCTATAATTCTTATTATATATATTAATATAAGTTAAATTAAATGGAAAATTATTCTTCTTTAATGTTCATTGAAACTAGAATTTATGCTAGAGGGAATTTTTAAATAACAATATAGATTGATATAGATGATACCTTAGGCTACCCATACTTGTAAACTAAAATGAATTAATTGGATAATTCAATATGGAATAAAATTTTCATTTTGAAAAAGTAATTCTTTTTGGGCTGTAATAGCCAATTTTCATCTAATGGATATATATTTTAATTTTAGTCTTAGATTACTCAGTTGACACAATTTTTGGTTTACATCACTCTATATTTATCTACACGTGAAACCAAATATGTTATGTGATTTAAGCCAGGGATGAACTTTGGATAATGATATATGGGAAGACATGCCCAATGTTTATATTAGAAGATAACACATGAAATAATGAGATTTATGATTATATGCATTATTGTGTAAGGAATGGAATCAGGATTGGTTCAATGGGTTCAATAATGACAAGATCATTGATATACTATAAGATGGGTTGGACCACTTTTATTCTAAATTATGGGATTTTTTCTTTGATAAAACTCATACTTTAGGCCCGGATGGCCATGTTTCTTATTAACCTACATTATTTTCCCCACTACATGAGTCAGTCAAGTGTCCTTGTTTTATCATATCCTTTATAGGAAATTATTATGATTTCATATAGAATCTTGAATTATGGAATGATAATGTTCAAATGATGTTTTAACCTATGGGGTAGATGGAGTGTTGGAATACAATCGACGTTGTTAATCTTGAGAAACCATAGACATGGTAGGATTGAGAATAGAGGACATGGACATCACTCAAAGGGTTAATGAAATGAAATTTTGGGTAATGATAATTAAAAGATAATAAATTAATTCATATAAGGTTACATGGAAAAAATAAAATAGTTAATTTAATTAAAATCATTGAATTCCTATTGGGTTATAGGATACCATGTTACATGCAATGGAAAATTGGAGTTCGAGATAGGACAATTATAGTTGAGCCTAAGACTGAGATAATTCCCATAGTGTGGATATAATTTATATTATCTTATATATGTTTTATGATTTCAAACACTACCCTAACCATGTCGGTAGGGTTATTGAATCCTAGTGGACTCTTGGATGGTGTGTTCCCCAATATCTAGTTTGGTGAGAGATAGATGAATGATAACGCATCTGGCTAGACTATCTTCTCGGTGTAGTATTTTCTGATAGCATGCACTGTGGGTGTCCTTCAAAATGTATATTTGTAGATGAATGGAATAGATTTTGGTCAGTTGAGACACATTTATCTCTAGATATACTATCTAATGGAATATTATATGTATGAAATTCATTGTCTGTGATGGATTAAGGTCCTTTATTTAGTGGATGAGATACAATTGCTTTATTTATAATATATGATTCATGAAAAAAGAAAAAAGTCCATGGTGGATCCTAAATAAAATATGAATACTATATAAATATATGACATGAGATGATGAGATGATGTGATACTTGAGGTTCAATTAATTCTATTCTAGCATAGAAGTTTTTAGGTCATTTGTTTAGAGAGATATGGCTCAAGATGCATGACCTTGGGGAAGAGATGAAAACCGGTAGGGAAGTTGTAGTGGGGCACATATTATTATTGTTTTTATATGATCTCTTTTATACATTACATGGTGATATATATCCATTAAGAAGATGAGAACAAAGTAAACTTTTTAGGTGATGAGTTAGAATCATTTATTATTTACTGTGCTTTAGCATTCTTTTTTTATATTTTTTAGAAGAGGGTCTAGGGAGGATCCTATTGTGTATTTTTGATATGCTCATGCTCAATATATAAAAACTATTGTTAAATTTAGTGGGACTAGTTTTGAGATCGGTTTGGATATTACTAGAATGTAGTTGTTCAGGAGTAGTATGTGATCCATGGTGAATGACTTGTTTATCTTTGAGTATTTTTAGTTTTCCATTTTAGTTTTTTGTATTTTCAATGATAGAAGATGTATTTAGCTGAGATTTATTTATCTTTAAGGGAATTAATTTTTACTGTTCTTTTTATATCTATCAATAATCATTTTATCTTAGTGGGTGACGCCTCCCAATTGTATATATGATATTCCCTTAGATCTTGTTTCTAACCCATGGATTGTTGGAGGTGGTCTTCAGGTTTTATTATCTCTACATTCTCATTTTTTGGCCTAGGAGGGTTTCCTTTTTGAAGAGGGGTTCATAATAGATGAGGCCCTAAAAAATAAATTAGTAAAATAATAATGAAAATTAGGATTGTGTTACGATGATTCACTCCACAATAACACTTTATTCCCCCTAAAAATCCAAAGTTGAATCATTTATCCACAATAAAGTATGGAAATAAACCCCTTATAACACAAAAAAGGACTCTAAATCAATTAAAAAACAACCAATATAAAGACAAGTTTTAAATAGTAACTAATATTAATTATATTAATTTCTCTAACTTGATTCATCTCCCAAAAAATATATGTATGTATTTAAATCATCTCACCATTTCCATTATCACCTAGTATGCTACAAGTTCCTAACCTCTTCTCACAGTGAATACTCTATAAGAAGATAAACCTAGTAACTGTGAAGATACATGGTCAAAAAACCAATACATCAACCTAGAGGAGGATCCTTCTAGCAAACTAAAAATGAAATCATGGAGGGATGAAAATTTAGGAAGGCCAACCATGGTGATATCCCCACAATAATAATAATCCATTAATAAGAGGGAAAGTAAATGAAATTCCTAGAATTCAATATCTAAAAAATATCCAATGTGTCTTTTGGTCACCCATACTTCTAATACTCTAATTCAATTATAAGTTCAACCAATAAAATCCTATTTATTTCCTAAATGGTGTTACTATAAATAAGCCCTAAATATTTCATTACAAAAAATATATTACATGAAATACTTCCTCATATATAGAAAATAAATGTAAAGAAGATAACAATGGGAAATGCGGGAAGATAAAATCTAGATTACCTCAATAAAGTAATTTCTCATAAAAACAACATTGTATTAAGCCTTCTTTCATGATACAATAACCTATGATACCACTCCTTGAAAACCAGCTCCCTATTAACCAATCCTAAGCATGTATCATTCACTATTTTTATCCCGAAGACTCACAAAATCTAGCCCATGAAGAACTCTTGATTGGGAATGGATTACGTTAAACTGGTATCCCATAAAAAATAAGGAAACAACTATTAAATTTAGGTATAAAAAACATTAAAACAATAAATATCCCATACTTGAAAAATGAAGGACACTCGAAGGTATAAAAGCATATTTAACTCGAAGAACATATCAACATTCCATGAGACTAGTCAATGAAACAAATAATGAGCCCAAAAAGACAATATAAGGAATCACATTAATATGAACTTTTAACAACATGTTCTCTCATGGTTCATTAAAAACACTCATGGGGAATACTATAAATAACACATTGTATGAGGCTAAATGATTGAAAACATCCAACTAAAATCTTTCAATTCAAATAAATACTATAGGAGAATGAAAACGTATATATCATCGTAGATATATATACTAGAAAAAATCTATTTTATTACAATAAAATAAACACAAATTAAAATTTTTTAAATCATCTTTTGAAATAAATTATACAATAAAAATATTTCACCCCATTTTAAAACAAAATACTCTTATATTTAAAACCATCTAATTTAAAAAATTAAATGAAATCCAATTCACAAACCATGGTGTTTAAAATCATCTAAAAAATCAATTTCCCAATTTAAAACATTTTCCAAGTCCACAAATTACAAAACATATCATGAGGAATGTAAACCCATTATTTCTAAAGAACTAATCATTAATTAACAAAATGAAACTTATTATTATAAAAAAAATTCTAGTTAAAAATATTTTAAATTTACATTTCAAATAATATGGATTTTTTTTAATTTTATAGACATCCACAGAAAACAATTAATGTTTTTGAAAATACATTAATTTAAAATTATTTTATCAAATACCCAAACACTAGGTTTATTTCCTTCAAAATAAAGGTAGAAAAATGAAATTCAATGATTTTGAAACAAAAAATATTTTAATTTTAAATGATATTTAGAAATTTTAATCCATGTTTCCCAAAATAACATGAAAAAAAATTATACAAAAAATTTTAAAAAAAGAAAGCCAATGTGGAATTAAATTGGGATTAATATCCCTGATTTAATTTATTAGATGGTTCGATTACCAATTTCCAATCATATCACCACCATAGAGAGTTATTTAGAACCACTCACTCCTCCACCACATCATTTTACCGACCTTTCGAGCTCACCATGTACTATTGATTAAACTACCAATACATCCACAAACCATAAATAATTTAGAAGAACTAGCATAACATCAATTAAATCTAAATCACAATTAAAATTTTTATAAATACTAGTATAGAATAATTAGAAAAAATCAAAATAAAAAACCTAAAAAGTAAACTCTCGAGGTAACTCAAGGTTTGGTGTTAGTTGTGTAATCCAAAAAATTTTATTTATATATCCCTTGATCGAACAATCCTATATCTAATCCACCATTACTACACAAATAAAAAATAGAGATTTGAAATCTTGGACCTCTGATAAACCAACAACCATGAATAATTTATATATTAACATCATTAAGACACCCAAGAACTAAGGACCCGATCTAGCTCATGAGATACTTGGAGAACATTCATAACAACCTTGGGATGGAAACTAATTCCATATATTAAATATATTAATATATTGTATTTTTTCTATTTATGAAATTAAAATATTTTATGGATTATTTATAAATATAGGCACTAAGTCAGTGTGGAATTATGAGGCCTGAAAAGCCACTGTATGGTGATATAAAAAATATTCAATAAATTATATCATTGGTGAGAAATTTTTATGATATAATGAAATAAATCCAGAACGGATTGTCATATGGTAAAACTGATACTTCCATTGACTCTAGAATATGGGTTTTATCCTAGGTGTGACATAACATTTGCCGAAATTAGGTGTTTTGTAAAAAAAATCATGGGAAGATTAGTAAATCAATAAAATAATTATTTCATCACATTAGACCTATCCCCCTCTTATTTAAACATGATTATGGGTAAATCTTATAGCTGTCCACATAATCCTAGGGATTTCAGAGGAGTAGTGGAGGAGGGACTTATGGTATCAATGGATCATGATCCCATGCTTCAGTACCACTCCTACAATCAATGCTAATTGTGTTCATTGTTCTCCTAAAAAATAAGGATGGGAAATATTTTTTATTTAATAATCAATCCAAACAATTGTAGGGTTTCATTTGTGTATTTTTATCATTTTTTTATTATATAATGTCAAAAATGATTCATTCATTCTAACTAGATTGATTTGTGGAACATTGTTTGATCTAATTTTATTACATTATATTTATATAGGACATTAATTTATGGTGTTTTTAACTTTTTATTGGTCCATTATTCATCATTCTAGTGGAAAATAATTGATCCCAATATGAAAAAATGTAATGGATTTTTCATTTTGGTGTGTTTAATGATTTTAGTCTCCCATTATTTATATGCTCATTTTCATTATTTTATTTGGATGAATGTTTGACTGAAACTAGGGGTTTATTATTGTTTAAACATTCATTATCAGGACATATCTTCACAATGGGTATAGTTTCACCATTGATTATGAGATCGAGGTGTGATTATGATGGTGGATGATTAGAAATGGATCTATATCTAATTGGAGTTTCACATTTCATATTTTTTTCATAGAATGATGAAATGGTGTGATGGGATTTATTTCCAGATTAGATTTGATGGATGGAATATATTCCCTAGAGAAAACTAGAATTGGTCAATCCTAGATTATTGTTTATCAGTGAGTTTAGTGGAAAAAAATTTGATAGTGATGGCGTGGATGATATGTGTATAATAATATTTATTTTCTATGAAAAACCCACCTACATGGAATTTATTCTGCAATGAATTATGTATTATTGTATCCATTGTGAAATGGATAGTGAATTGTGTTGAGTAATATATGACACATCGTGTGTTCCTTACACACTCTTTGTGTAAACTAGTTAATCATCTTGGCATGAATCAAGAGTACCTGCTACAGAAGATGTGTAGTAATAAAATCCTTATGTGTTGAGTCACATTCCATACAACCCTTGGTGATTAGCTCAACATGTAAATGAATTACAGTCCCAGTAGGCCACGTGTCCCCATATTCAATGTATAGAGGGGCACATTCCCTATGCTTCAATAATTTCATTGACCTGGCTTCTATACTTTGGAATTCCCTGAGTACAAGGGAATAATATATAGTACATGGGATAAAATAGATGACACATTGAGTTCTATACTAGTATCTAAACATTGTGTGTCCTTTGGGACACGACATGCATTTTGATAAATAAATGTCTTCTGACTATGAGACATGGGATACTCCATGATTAGTGAGACAATATATATACTTTGACGGAAAAATTATGTAATCATGAATGGGAATTCCTTATCCCTTTTTATCCTCAATTTTTCTCTAGTATAAGGTTGGCTGTTTTTCCTCAAACCATTTTATTTTGTAACTATTTCTTTTTGATAAATTCTCCTAGTACATCTCCATGAGAAAACAACAAGGCATCACTTCAAAAGCATAGGATGTGATCCCTTTGATGGGTTTAGTCTAAAATAGATATTCAAGAATCCCTTCACATTTATGGGGTGGGATCCTCTATAATTTTTTATTCATTCCAAGGTTTAGTTTGAGGAATCATTATAACCAGCATATTCAATCATATAATCCCCAAGATAACAGGTTATTCTAGGTAAGATTTGATGTCCCCTATAAGACCATGTTGTGATCCCCTACCATATACTGAGATATTTATCTACCAATTAGGGTTAGGTATACCTAGTGATGGGTGTGATACCCTATCTTTTTCTTGACATCTACTGTCTTTTGATGACAAGTACTCTAATCGAGTGTATATGTAAAATGATCCCCGTCATTTTTCCTCCATGTGTCTTCATAGAGAGAACAAATAATAATGTTCTTTTGGATGACATCCATTAGTATCTTATGAAATTAGGGGTGGTTTTACAAATATGAGTTTAATCAGGTATGGAGAGACTCATGAATTGAGTTCTCCAAGATTAGTGTTTATTTGAACCTCTTGTAGAATCCAAGGCTGGTAGTATGTTTATGCTCTTGAGACTTCATTTCATCCATTGAGTATATCTTGCCTTTATGGTTATATATAATTTTTTTTCTCATATTCTAATTAACATAATTATGTGATGATGAGATAACAAATCTTAGGATTCTTTGTGTTTGGTTATTTTGGGGCTTCATTGTAGGTATGTTTACGATCAGCCATGCATGGGATTTTCCTACACAAGTCACATCATATGGAGATGATATTGCTTCAAATTGAGTGTTTTGTGGGAAAAAATAGGTGGATTTTATCTTGAGAATATATATTCTATACAGAACACATATGGATCCATGAGTATCATTTGGATAGCTCCCCCCCCCCCGTGTTGTTAGCAGGTTGGGTTACTTCTAGTTTAAGTGGACTTATATTTATCCTCTTTATTTGTTTTTCTATAATAACTATTATACTCTGATGTGGGATAAATGATATGAACGAATGTATAGTGTGATTTTTTACCTTTCCTCATTATGATTATATATGGATATGTGTACATGTGTACCTGTAATTTAAGATAAGGCCTCACCGCAATGTGAAATACTTACTCCAGGATACTATCCAGCACCTAGCCTATTGGATGTAGGCTTGTGTTATCATGCTCATCTTACAACTAGCCAGGTGGGTACTAGTGGGTTGAGATAGAAAAATGTAGTATTAGATTAGGTTTATTTCAGCACCAGAGTTCAAAGATGTTTCTAACTATGTGGCTTTTCATTGGAATAAATGAAATATATTTAATGTGTTCTGAGTTCTTCATTCATGATATGGAACATAGTATTAGAGTGGTGGCTGACATATCCATTCACCAAAACAATGATAACCATCTAGTTGACTCAGGATTTGTGGGAATTGCTTTTGTGGAAAAAATTGATAAATTCATCATATATAAATGGGATTTTGTTTAAATTACTTCTTTACTCAGATCTCAAGATATGATAATTTAACATTGTTTCCTCCCAAAAATCGCTAGATGTATCTATGATGACAACATGCTAAGATTCATATGTGGTATCTTGGTTATAATCTATTTGTTTATGAGTATTTAGTTTGTGGACATATGTGGGGGGGGGGGGGTTAATTGAGTGGATTGAGATTGATGTCCACACCTATTTAATAGCAGATATACATAGCTCAAGTGGATCTTGTGGATGCTCCCCATTAGGTTGAGAAGTGATTGGATCAATCATTTGTAGTGGATGATGTGCTAATAATGACTTAAAATTGTGAGTTTTAAAGATAGATATCTAACAGTAATCATGGTGAGAAAGAAACACTTCATAGGTTCTAGATGATTGAGACGAGTCGATGGTGAAAATTCCCTACTTGGATAGGACCTCAATTGATTGGAGTCAAAGTATTATGTATTTTTTATGGTGATTTAGGGAATCAAAAAACCCATATGTTCATAATATATGATATGGCCTCATACCTGTACGGAAGAGGGGATTATATACAAATGTTCGTAATATATGATGTGGCCTCAGACATGTTAGGAAGAGGGAAACTTCCCCTGCCAATAGACATTCTTATGACGTGATATAAAACTACACAGCGAGTCAATAACACCCAAAGTAAAACATTTTGTGCTATAGAGGTTTATTTATATAAAATCATAATTCAATATTCATATTTATGTGATATTTTGTTGCATAGATCCTTATTTATATAGTGATAGATAAAAAGGGAAAGTATAACTTCTTGTAGTAAGAGCTTGTGACCCAAATATTCAAGTGTGGGTTAAGGTATGATGTCTTTTCCGTACTAAAATTACAGTTTTAGTACACATTCCGAATCCAAATTTCATTGAACATATATCATTTTCATGTAATAGTAATAAAAATAGGTAATTTTCTTAGAAACTTGTGTTTTGAGTCACCTTCAGATAGGATTAAGTGCCCAGACACTTGTTTTGATATTGTGACATGTCTTTGAGAAGAGGGAGTGCCTCACGTGGAATCTTTCCCAGGAATCATTGAGTCCCTATGATGTTTACCTTAGTATGGATTTGTTTATTACCAACAATTCTTAGTTGAATGAAACTAGTGGAAGATTCAACATACCTATGTTACTGGGACATAAATTCCCTTCTATTGTGAGAATGAATTATAGGAGGAGCATAATGAGATCATGTATTAGAGGATATAAATGATTTCTTAGGATTTTTTTAGTATGAACCTTGGATTTGTGAATTCTAGGATATTTTTCCTCATATGATGTTTGAGGAGGGGGAGGACTATTTCTATAGGGTTGTTACTTACTAAACCTCATATAGAATGTTTGTTTTCAATATGTAACTACACCCAAGGATGATTCGATATTTATTCAAGTATAATAGATGAAATTATTGATCTATCAGAGATGAAGGTTGTATTATAGGATATATAGAGATAGGGATTTATAATACCTGGTTTTTTATCCTCAACATGCCAGTGTAGTTCACCTAAGAGGTAGAGGATAGCTTGACGTTAGGTGTGGTTTGATGTCACATGATCTAGGTGATTATTATGGAAAAGTATGCACACCCAGAATCAATGACATCTTCAGCCAATGTTTAGGGGTGAATCAGTTCATGATGTTTGGCCTCTGGACAAGATATCACCAGCTCCAACTGTGAGAGGTAGATGTGTTGTAGGTGGAATCAAAAATCAACAATAATTTTTGTGGGTTCTTAGTTATAACTTTATCACGTTGAATTCCTTAGAAATGATTGTGTGACTTATAAACATGAAATTTGATCCCTTCATAGATTATTTCATGGTTGTTATCTTTAGTGGTTCCCTTGTGTATTCGACATCTATAGAGGAGAATGTAATACACAATAGGATTGTTAAAGATATGCTTTGAGGGTACTGAATTTATATGAATATGTCAATGAATCAGTTCTAGATTCCATAGTTTCACTTCATGGGATATGTCTTCTCGTCCATGGGAATGATAGTAGACTCATAATAGATTTATATTGTGCTAACTATAGGGCCACATAGGAACGTGTGGTTAGTATGTACCACAATATTTTGGAATCAGTTTGTGAATCCATGGATGTTGTATGTTGTTTCAAAATTTAACTATTGATGTCTCAATTATATGTTGGTGAATACCAAGGTTTTCAATGGAAGCGTAGTGGGATAATATATTTATGGATTTCGTGAGAGGTATTCCATGATTACTGAGAAATTTCGACACTATATGAGTGATTATAGACTAACCCATCATGTTGATCTTCTTTATAAACATCCAATGGAGGAGATAAAATGGTGTGTTTGGGATGTATATTCATGAATTAGAATTTGGTACTCATTTTTGGTTGAGAAAAAAATTTCTACACTAGAAATATGGTTAGGTAAAGAGAATAATTCAGGTTTTGTTGAAAATGGTTCATGTTTTCATCGTAGTTGTGGGATATAGTGTGAAGCATTATCTAACCTTATTGGAGTTATCATATCATATCATTAACTACTCCACCACACATATAGAACTACATTAGTCCATGTAATTTTGACTTTATAGGTCACCACTATACAGGTTAGAACCAGTGGGAGGTAGCTCTTTTTGGTCTAGAGTTAGTGCTAGCGATGGTTGTCTATGTTCAAATTCATACATGGGAAGATGTGGACTTATTGAAAATTTTTGGTTTCCATTATGGATTGATTAAGATAGCCATTACAGTTCAACGAGGATATAAAGTATTTCAAGAGATCTCACCATGTCATGGTTTACTGAGAATTGTATGAGGCAACATGCAATCTCAATAATTTTTAGGCCCTTTTACCAGTTACAACATTGAATTAGCGATTTGGTGTACCATTCGACCTTGTGACCATAGTTGGAATCAGTTCATGGTTATTTACACATGTTATAGATGAGGAGACTTGTGTGAATACTGTTGTATGATGTCAAACCAAATGATCTAGACATTAAGGTTTGTGTTACCTGTTCCAGGTGTCCTGTGTAATTTAAAAACCATCAAGATAAGAACATTATGAATGAGTTTTATCCTGGGAGCATGTCTCAAGAAATCATGGGAATCTTCATGAGAGATCATGAGAGTGAGAGACCTAGATGATATCTTATTATCCTCACTTATGAGTAGGTTTCACTTTTTGAGTCTAAAATACATGATGATTGGGAGAATATAGAGACTCTATAATTTCTCTGTATCAATTTTGAATAATTCATGGAATATTTCTAAAGCTAGAAAATGATTCATTGGGGAATTATGGGGATAAGGGACCCTTGGAATGGTGATATTAAGATTTTAATTATACTATATCATAATTTTTTTTCTAAATTATTTTATTACTCCAAAATAGAGTTTTGGGTATGAAAAAAGATACCACTATTTTCATCAAAATGTAGCTTTTATTTTTGGAACAACATAACCTTTTTTGTTTTTGGGTTATTGGTAAAGAAAATATGTCGTAGGAATATAATTAATTAAATAAATTTATTTATTCCACCAAACCTTGACTTCTCCTATTTAATCATATTTATGTGTAAATTTTAGGGTTACCAGCATACCACTATGGATTTGAGAGAAGCCATTGTGGAGTATGTTTCAGCATCAGTGGAACATGGTTTAAATGATTGAAACCACATGGATATTTCATTACCACATAGTTTATGGATCTGTCCAATGACGGAGGGATTTAATTTATCTTCCTTAACAATATATACAAACTCATCGTTGTATTTTTTGTGTGTATTTTTATCCACTTTTGATTATCCCAAATAAAATGAGATTCATTCATTTTGACATGATTTTTTAATTGAATGATAATTTATTTTCTAATATTGATTTATCTTCTATGATTTGGATGTTTTTGTGTTTTAATATTGATTCATTATTGGTTTTCCTTCATAATTATAATGAAAATAAATTTTAATATTACCTAAAGAATGTCCTAGGTTCTTTCCAATTCATGTGCTTTATCCTTTATCAACCATTTCATTGAATGATCATAAAATATATTTTCATTAACTGGTGGCACTAAAAATACCCAGGGGTGGTCGTTGTATGACTTTTCATTGCTAGAGAATATTTTCATAGTGGGTTAGGGCTCATTATTGATGGAGTGATCAGGGTGTGACCAAGATTGTGGGTGATTGGATATGGATTAAGATTGGAATAATGTCTCCTCATTTTAGGTCTTGGAATGTGGTGATGACATACTGTAGTGATTATTGACTCTCGATAAAGATTTGATGGATGGAATCCAGTCACTAAAAAGAACCAGGACTAATCGATATTATATATGTATTTATTGGATGGACTAGTGGACGAATCTTGGGAGGCGGTGCACGCAAGATGCATACAATGAAGGACCCCGGGATACCCTGAGATGAGAGGGGTGAATCAGGGTGACAACCTTTTCATATCTGTGATGGATCTTGTTCCCATGTTGGTAGGAACATGTTGAACCTGTATGATGAATATGATTAGAAGGAAAACATTCATGCAGAGAGATGACACAACACTTTTTACATGGTTCACCACTATGGTCTACGTCAAAGGATCACACACCGAACAGTTATCTGTCATACCAAATTCCACTATTCTTCACATGTTGTGGATTAAAAAGGTTTGGGCACAGTCACTCTGTCCCAGGACCACTTCCTTTACAAAGGTTCAGGGTTAGCTCACTGCGTCCCTCAGGCCACTCCCATTGAATCTCCCTGGCTCACTGCTGTTGGTGATGTACCACTCAGTTTATAGATGTGAAGGACTCTTCAATAGATTTGCATTGAAGTCTTTGTCTCTGCTCAGCAAGAGACTCTTCTTGCAATAAAGACCAGAAATGATGCATTTGTACCCACTGAACCACTAAACCGGATTACCAGAACGAGTAAACATGTCTCTCTGAAAATTGCATGCAACAACAACCCTTTGCGCGCAAGACCTTACAATTTCATGTAATATTTAGTTTTCGCGTGGAAGGATATTTCATGTACCAACACCTTTTTTTGCACACCTGAATATTTTACGCGCCACCTCAATTTTTACGAAAAACTCTACCTTTTCGTGAAGCTTGGAATTTTTCATGCAAGACCTTTTATGTGAACCTTTTATGCGCACCAGACCTTGGATCTTCTCTATGTCTTCAACCATACCGAAATGAAGGGGGTCACCTCTTATTTAGAGGTGTCTGAGATCCCCACGCGCAAAACCCACAATGGTGTGAAAAACTGCTCATCTAGTGCGTAATATTTTGCATCGGTATTTTTTTCATGCACATCATCATATTTTTAACAGGACCCATGCCTTTCCATTTTGCGCCGTTCTGATTCTGAAACAAAATTTGCGCGAAAAACCTCGATCCACTATTTTGTGAACCACACTTTTTTTCGCGCCCAACTCAAATATTTCATGCAAAGACTTTATTTTTCACGCACCACATTCCCTTTGTGCCCATCTACTTTTACCAACACTGCATGTCTTCATTTTCCAATTTTGAGGCCCAAAAATTTGGCAAACACTAGGAAACAATGCCACCTTCAATATTGTTGTCTGCTGAAACTGTATGATCACATTGCTGGGACACATTCTGAACATTCACTGAGGATTGGAAACAAACACAAACCATACTCTAATTCATGCATAGAATATCCATGGTACCAACAATCTCCCCCTTTGGGGTTGTTTTCAATCACCAAATAAATTCAATAGAGCACCAGTCGCATGAAAACCAAAAACGAAAGAATCAAATAAGCCAAAACTCTAAGTCTACAAGAGGAATGCTCTATTTAAGAATCATGAGAGGAAGCTTGAATTGGGTTCCTGAGTTTTGGAATTCTCAATAACGCCCAAGTAATTCTTTTACAGCTTTATAGAAGCATTATATGTCTAATGTATTCCTTCTCATCCTTCTCATCCTGTCACCGACACGAAATTCACATCATGTCACAGAAGCATTACATGTACATGACATGCCTGAATTTATTATATAGAAGCATTACATGTGACATGCCTGAATTTTTTCTTTTCTCCCCATTGAAAATATACCCAAGGACCGGTAATTATTTATTGTTCGCTCCAAACAGACTCCCTCTGGATAGTATCTCCCCCACAAACCTGCATCGCATCCATAAACAGATTAAAAGCAGTTAACATAACAGGGGTGGGGGGTATTTTTAAACCTCATTATGCACTTGGAGGTGGCTGAACACCGAGGATCAACCGATCTTTCTCAAACATAGCCACTAATAGTGGCTTGGTCAGGATATCAACCACTTTCTCATCTATTCCCACATGATCCGCCTTGATTAACTTTCTCTTTGATAAAGTGATACCTTATTTTTATATTTTTTATACGAGAATGCTGAATAGGATTCTTCATAAGATCAATTGCAATTTTGTCATAATATTAAATCAACATTGGTTGTTTCACCTCATCACCAATATCTGTAAAAAAATTTCTTCATCCAATGATGTTGACTGCATGCCTTTATAGCAGATATATACTCATCTTCAATAGTACTAAGAGAAGTACTTTCTTGTTTCCTGCTCAACTATCCAACACATTTATTCCCAATATAAAATGCTCCACCACTAGTGGACTTTCGGTCAACTACATCTCCAGCCCAGTCTGCATCAAAAAATGGTGATAATTACATGTCCCTTCCTGCAGAAAAGTATAAGCCACCATTGTGAGTACCTTGAATATATCTCATGATTCTTTTCACAGCTATCATATGTTATTCCTTTGGATTACTCCGAAAGTGGGATGCTAGATAGGTTCCAAAGACAATATCTGGCCATGTCGCTGTTAGGTACAGTAGGTTCCGAATTATCCTCTTGTACAAAGTGGGGTCTACAGATGCCCCATCCTCATGCTTTCCATGTTTGGTTCCATCTGAATTCGGAGTTGATAATGGTTTAGAGACTTTCATATTAAACTTATTTAGCACCTCTCTTGCATGCTTTTCTAGAGAAATGAAAGTGTAATTCGGCCTTTGAATCACCTGGCGTCCAAAGAAATATGTGACCTACCCAATCATAGACATCTCAAATTCTGATTTCTTGTGATTGGGAAATTCATCCACTGATTTCTTCCTGCTAAAACCATTAATAATGTCATTAATGTAGACTAGATCAATGAACTGATGTTTTGGAGAATTCTTCACATAAAATTGTGGTATACTCCTCCTTTTTTGAATTCCAGCCTTTTGAGAAACGAGTCCAGTCTGGAAGACCATGCTCGTGGTTCCTACTTCAAACCATATAGATATATCTTCAGTTTGCAGACCTTTTTTTCATCAGAACCAAGAACAAAACCCACTAGTTATTGGATGTAGACTTCTTCTTTGAGTACACCATTCAAGAATGCTATCATGAATTCCATTTGGTATACTTCATATCCTATTTGGAGTGCCATGGAAAGTAAAAGCCTGACTGAATCAAGTCTAGACACTAGAGAAATGATTTCCTCAACATCAACACCTTTAATCTGAGAGTATCATTTACATACCAGATGTGCCATGTTTCTGATAATACTTCGATTCTCATAAAACTTGTTCTTGAAGATCCATTTTTTACCAATCACATTATGACCATTGGGTCTCTTGAAAAGATCCCATGTTTGATTCTTGTCAATCTGATCTAACTCTTCATTCATGGATTTCACCCATGATTCATCTTTTACAAATTATTCAAATTAGGATGGCTCCACAACTGACTAAAATGCTGATTGTGTGTTATTAATCATTCTCCTTGTCTGTGTGGGTGCACTCCTTTCCCCAATTATGTTAGATAGATCAATCTCAGCTCTTTTATCTCTCTTGTGAGGTTCAGTTGGATTCTTTTCAGATATAGTTTCTTATTCAAAGTCTACTTCTGAGTCACCATCAAGATGTGACTGCTTAGTGTTTTGGATAGCTTCCTCTGTTTCTGTATTTGAATTTTCTCCACATTAACATTATTTCTCACATTCTATCACATCATCATATGACTTCTTTTAAGCATTTGTGATTTTCACTTCAATTATTTTAACATAACTGCTTTCCACAATCCTTCCTAATCACTTGTTGAAAAACATGTAGGCTTTTCTATTAATTGAGTAACCGAGGAAAATTCCTTCATCTGCATTGTCACTATACTTCCCTTGAATTATTTATTTGTTTCTGATGAATCATTTACATCCAATGAAATGAAATTATTTAAAATATGTATTCCTTCCATGCCACACTTCATATGGTTTCCTCGTCTCACCCATATAAATTAATCTTCGATTATAAATATATAATTCATTGTGACCATCCTCTTTCCCGTAATGTCGTGAAATACGAATCTCAATCAACATAGTTCTTTCCGGGATGTTCACCTGTCAATTCCTACATTCAACTACTCCATTTTGTTGTGGATTTCTCACAGCATCTACCTCATGTTGTATCCCATGCTTCTACATGTAATTTTCAAATTCAATAGACGTGTATTCTTCTCAATAGTCAGATTAAAACACATTGATTGATCATCCTGTATCATTCACATTGATTCTCTGATATATTTTCATGCAGTAAAGGACTTGTAATTTTTTATGAATGACCATCACACATGCCATTCTACTATAATCATCTATGAAATGGATGAAGTACATATCTCTATGAGGTCCAACAACATTTATCGGTCCGCATACATCTGTATGAATTAGATCAAGAAGATGAGATTCCCTTTTCTTCGTGGGCTGATATAAACTGCAGACCATCTTCCCATGAATGCAAGCATCACAAGACATTTCATGATCACGCTTCATGTTGGGAATGTCTATGACAATCATAAATTTTGATATTTTCTCCATGTCTTGCTGATTGATGTTTCCCAGTCTCCGATGCCACAAATTGTCTTCTTCTTTGATAGTCATGTAACAAATATTTTCTTTACTATCGACCAGATACAAGTAGCCTTCTGTTCTGAATCCTTTCATAAGTGAATTTCTTTCCTTTACCTTGATAGTGCATCCATTCTGATGAAAAGTAACTATAAGTCCAGAGTTACAGAGTTGAATCACACTGAGTAGTTTATGACGTAGGCCATCTACGTACAAGACTTCACTCTTCATCACCTCTCTATTAGCTAATTCAGTAATTCCAGTGCTTTTGATTTTCATAGCTCCATAATTACCAAATCGTACTGAACCATCAACCTTCCTTTTGATATCTGTTAGCATGCCAGCATTACCTATTATGTGAGGTGAAAAATCGCTGTCCATAATCCAGGTACTTTTTCTTTTTTTAGCTTTGAGTGACACCTCTGCAAGGTTGGATTTCTCAATATTCGCCTTTCTTTCCATGAGACATTAGATTGAGTATAGAGTACTAATGGACTTTCTAATATCTCATCTGTGTACATTGGATCTTCATAGTCGAAGTCTTCTTTGAGGGGAGAAAACCTGTTTGAAAGAGCAACACAATCTTGTTGACGAGGTTTGGCATGTCTTGAACTCTGGTATGGGGTATTCATGTCCCTTCTCTGCCTGCAATTAACAGACTTATGACTAATGTCATAACAGAAAAAACAGTATCCATAGATACTATTTCTTCTATATGATGGAGGATATGAAGTCAGTATCCTTTATTGAAGTCCCAGATCTTCCCCATTCAAGTAGCTCCTTACCTCTTCACAATATGACATGGTATGGCCCAGATAGCCAACGAACTAACACTTCATGAGAGGAAATGTCTTCTCACTTAAATTTCTCCTCATACCTTCTTCCCTGGGAGAATAGTTGGACAGCCTATCATCTCTGAATGTTTGGGGATAATTTTTTGTTCTACTTTTATTTTGGATTTAGGGTTTCCTTTTCAACAACTCAGGTAACACATCAACATGTCCAACATTCACATTATCTTTCTTTTGGCTATCTTTACTTCCAGCAGTTGATGTCTCAGCTTCACAACCAATTACACTCATTCCCATAAAAGAGGGTCTTTGATCACTCAATATTTTTCTGACCCCATCTGAAGTACACTTTTCTCTTTCCAGTAATTCTTCTTCTGAGAATCATCCAAACTATATTTTCTTCCTTTATTCTTTTGAGATTGATTCAGTCTCATGTTTACTCATAAGAGTAACATCTACCTCCTGAAGACCCTCAACTGTCTTGTATTTTTCTTCCACTCTAGATGTGAGGTCATTGATGACCTTTCCCTACTCTTCAATTCTCATATTTAGATCCACTACATCATCATTTCTTTCATAGATTTTAGACTGTACTTTCACAAATTCATATTGTCATTCAATTTCATCTTCAAGATGATCAACATATTTATTTGATTCCACTACAATTTATTTCCACTTATTGCCACTCATGCATTTTGCCTTATGATTGATTACAACATCCTTAAGTTACATCTTGGGATTTCCACTAGTTTTCAACAGATTGTTTCCACAATTATCTCTTAATTTTTCAATAGTGGCCATCATGGAGGAATGATTTCTCATTTTAAACTCTGGTTCATCTTCATTGAAGAATTCATTATCTTCATATTCTTCTTCATAGACAAAACTCTTCTTCAGAACATTATTTCTAGATTTGAAGTATCATTTCTTTAAAAACATTTTCTAAGGCTTCTATATGTTTTAAGCATGGCTATCATAATCATCGATTTTTTTAAACACAGAGAAGCAATGTTCCGTACTTTACCACAATGAAAGCAGGATAGAGGTTACTTCCCATTGAATTTAAATTTTCCCTTCTAGAACTTCTTTGCAATGAGAGAGAGAATTTATTTTTCTTCATCATCTTCACCACCACTATCTTTTGAAATTTACAGTTTATCCATGGGATTGAATGCCATTTCCTTACTCACATGAGTCATATCATCTTCGGGTTTGACTCTCATTTCATATGCTACCAAACTGCTCAGAAGATCATCTAGAGAATATTTCAAAAGATCTCTTTCCTCAAGGGCTGACACAATTGCATTGTATATGAGTTGAAGTATTATAAGTATTTTATTCACAATGTCAACATCTTTGATTACTTCTCATATTCCTCGAATTGCTCCACCCACTTTACAAATTCAATTGAATAAGGAGTCTACATTATCATCAGGATTCATAATCAAATCATCGAACCTATTGTGTAGAACTTATAGTTTCACCTACTTTACTTTTCTATCTCCTTCATATATATTTTTGAGTTTATCACACATGGATTTTTCTGAGTTGCAATTCATCACCTTTAGATAGATCTGATTAGAAAGGGCAGCAGTGAGTGCATTTTTAGCTTTAGTATATGTATTAATAATTATCATGTTTGTGCCATTCATAACCAGGCCT
Source organism: Viscum album (assembly GCA_963277665.1). Classification (NCBI taxonomy): domain Eukaryota; kingdom Viridiplantae; phylum Streptophyta; class Magnoliopsida; order Santalales; family Viscaceae; genus Viscum; species Viscum album. The sequence continues at coordinate 175,272,194 of OY728148.1, forward strand.
GTTGGATCAGTGACTTGTATTCCTTATATAGTAGAAAACAGAACTTCCAACCCAAGAGATCATAGATGAGTTCTCATTCTGTTCTTCCAAATCTGGCAATTAATTCCAACAAAGAGAGGTACTACTTTGACATTGGATGAATTTTCCATGACGGAAAAGGACAGATTCCACACCCGCAACCTCCCTCTGATACCACTTGAAGGACCCCGGGACACCCAAAGATGGGAGAGGTGAATCAGGGTGACAAGTTTTTCTTAACTGTGATGGATCTTTTTACCATGTTGGTAAGAACTTGTTGAACTTTTATGATGAATATGATTAGGAAGAAGACATTCATGTAGAGAGATGACACAACACTTTTTACTTGGTTCACCACTAAGGGCTACATCCAAGGAGAATATGCCAACAATTTTTCAGTCATACCAAATTCAACAATTCTTCACTAGTTTTGGATTACAATGGTTCGGGCATATTCACTCTGTCCCATGATCACTTCCTTTACAAAAGTTCAAGGATAGCTCACTATGACCCTCATGTCACTCCCATTGACTCCCCCACGCTCACTGCCATTAGTGAAGTCCCACTGAGTTCATAGACATGAAGGTCTCTTTAGTAGATTTGCATTGATGTCTTTTTCTCCGCTCAGCACAAAACTCTTCTTGCATTGAAGAACGAAAATGATGAACTTGTATGCACTAAACCACTGAACTGGATAACCAGAACGAGAAAACAAGTTTCTCTGAAAATTGCGTGCAACACCAACCCTTTACATGAAAGCCCTTACAATTGCGCGCAATATTTATTTTTCATGCAGAAAAATATTTCACGCACCAACACCCTTTTTCGTGCAACTAAATATTTTATGCGCCACCTCGATTATTACGTGCAACACTGCCTTTTCACAAAGATCAGAATTTTTTCACGCAGGACCCTTTATGCGAACCTTTTACTTGCACCAGACATCATATCTTCTCTAAGTCTTCAACTGTACCAAATGAGGGGGGTCACCACTTATTTATAGGCATTTGAGACCCCCACGTGAAAAACCCCCTATGGTGAGAAAAACTTATCATCTAGCACCTAATCTTTCGCACCGGTATTGTTTTTCACGCACATCATCAGATTTATCATGCAACCCATGCCTTTTCCATTTTTTGACGTTCTGATTCCAAAAAACAATTTGTGCTAAAAACCTCAATCCACTATTTAGTGCACCACACTGCATTTCACGCCCAACTCAAATATTTCGCTCAAAGCCTTTATATTTCACGCACAACTTCCTCTTTGTGCCCACCTGCTTTTACCAACAATCAATGTCTTTATTTTACAATTTTGAGGCCCAAAAATAAGGCAAACACTAGGAAACAGTGCCTCCTAAAATACTGTTGTCTGCTAGAACTATATGATCACTTTCCTGGCACACATTCTGAACTTCCATTGAGTATTGACAACAAACACAAACCATACTCCAATTCATGCATATAATATCCATGGTTACAACCTAAAACAATATGAATTTTCCATGAGGACCCAGAATAACTGATTTATACTTTAGAAAAACACATGTCATGGTGTACCCATCGTGCGGTGGATAAGGTTTCATGTTATGCTAAAAATAACATGTGTTTGTTCCTTAAAAACATCACGTGTTACCAAGATATCCATCTCAACGTGTATAGGTCTTACACACCTAGGAACCAATTGAAATATATACATCGTATTTGTAGATCCACACACATTGTAACACTTTTTGAGTGGATCGTCATGTAAGGGGAGTACACAACCAGTAGGCCATGTGGCCAAACATACCTTGTAAGAGGGTTCACATGTCGTGTACTTCAGGAAGTACTCGAACATGGCCATTTTACTCTGTCACATGTAGATAACATGATTAAGAGATATAATACACTGGCTAAACCAGATGGCACATTGATTTCTAGACCATCATCTTCACACAATATACCACTTGGGACACACTTTATACTTTGATAAACACATGCCCTGTGAGTGTAAATCATAGGAAATTACACACATAGTGATACTTGTAATATACCCACAAGGAAAAACTATGTAATCCTTAAAGGGAAGATTGTATACCTTTTTCTTATATGTTCATATGTGGTGCAATCATGAGTGAGTTCCCTAAAATCTATTCATTGTGGACTTGTTTTAGAAGGGTGTTATCTCTTGGTCTATCCTTATAATGGAATAGTGAGACTTCAAGTGCTAAGAATAAGATGTGATCCTCTCTATAGGAATAGTGTTAGATATAGTTTTAGGAGTTCCTCAAAATGGCTTGGATGGGATCCTCTATCATCTATTATTCTCCCATAGACGAGGTTTGAGGAATCATCTTGAACAACTAACACATGCATGTGTTCCCCCACTTAGAAGGTTATTCTATGTAGGGTCTTCTGTCCCTCATGAGATATTTGAGTGATATCCAATCTATGTATCAAGATATTTGATGGTACTTTTAGGGTCATTTATACCCCATTGGTCCTAGGGGTGATAACCTATCTCTATATCACCATCTTCTGTATTATGAGGAGGTGTATTCTGAATGAGTTTGTATCTAGGATGAGCCCCCATAATTATCCATCAAGATTATTCATATAATTAATTGATGATGATATTCTCTTAGATGTGTTTTGTAATTATATTATGACTTGATGAGTGATACCTATATGAAATATTCCATTAGGTATTGCACGACTCATAGGGTTTGTTCTCCCATATGAGTGCTTGTTTTATCCTTGAGTAGAATACTATTTTGGTAGTATGATTGTGAATGAGATACATGGTTTATTCTATCGAGTATATCTTGGTTTTATTGTTATAGATTTTAATGTATCACATCCTGATTAACATAATTATGTGCTGATGATTTGACTAATCACTCGATGTATTTTTGTGATATTGGGTTGTCTTATTGGGTATGTATATACTCACCCATCTAAGGTATCTAACTACACATTATATGTCTTATATAGAAGACATGAATTTTAATTTATTCCTATGTATACCAAGTCTAGGTGAATCATAGTTGAAGAATATTTAATCTAGATAGACCTTAGATGGATACATGAGTTGAATATTGGTAGCTTCCCTGATGTTGTCATTAGGATTAGTTCTTTTCTGTCTTGGTGGTGTGCTATTTTCCCTTTTTCCTTTTTTGTACCTGTTATTAAACTCTTATGTGGGATAGAGTATGTGAATAATTTACAATACATCTTGTTTAACATTCATAATTATACTGATATATATAGATACACATGTGTACATGTAAATTAGGATAAGGAATCACATGTGAGTGATATACATAATCATTTCAATTCATCATTCCCTCGTGCATTGGAGATGGAATTGGCGTGCCAAACAAAGTTGAATACTAGATAGTTGTAACCTAGTTGGAAGAGCTATGACAATATATATATAGTGGGAATAGTATTTTACATAAAAAGAGATTAAATTAGCATCAAAACATTACCATATATTTCTGAAAGACCCATCTGTATGTTAGATTTCCATGACCTGAAAAATATGTCATAAAAATAGATTAATATAATTAGAAAATTTAAACCAAATAAATCCCACATCTCACATTTATCTATCTCATGTTGAATAATAACTTTTATTTGATATTCGTAACTCCACATATATTTGAACAACACATTAATGAAAAATAAAAGAAGGGAATGGAATATTTGACCAATTACACAGAAGAAATCAAACTGATCAAAATAAATAAGAATAAACAAAAAAACATCATTATTACTAAACAAGTCACAATCCGACCTCAAAATAAACATTCTAAATGATAAATGAATAACTAAACTAGAAACTAAAACTAAAATGATGGGGATATACAAGATTATAAATCTTTTTATGTATTTCAAGTGAACCATAACCCATGTATTAGCTGTAAATTAATTATCTATCTCAAGGTAGTGTGAATTTTAATTCATAAAACATTGCCTATTTTTTTTTTAATAAAAATTTAAATTCAAGTATCATTATATTTCTTTCTCCTATTTAAAATTCTTTCATTTAAGGGAATGGCTGAAAACAATCATTGAAGGGGAAGTATCTTTTTAATGATTCTTCATAGGATGTTCTTAATAATTTTGAAAAAATTCAAACACTATTTTTTTTCAAAGGAAGAAGATAATGAGATCTGTAATGAACAATAATAATAGAAATGGTAATAATTAATAGAATGTAAATATGAATGAAATTTCAAATATACTATGGATGAATTAAATGAAATAAAACCAATATAATATAAGAATATACCAAGTAATTATGGGTGGACCATGGGATCTGATGAATATGTAGAAAAATATTATAAAAGATTCATAATATTGGTACTCTAGTTTCAATCGAAACATAATGCTTGGTTGCACCGTAATTTCCCTAAATAAGAGATAAAACAAAAAGAAGGGTCTGATATATAATAAAGGGAACTAGTTGGAGAATCATTCAAAATTAGTGTAGAATGTTCTCTCAGAGACTCTACTCAACACTCATGGGATCTATTACAGATTTAATAAAAATGTGATCCAATTAATTTTGAAAAATTTATTTTATAATTATAAATACCCCCTACACATATATATGTATTATTTTAAAAAAATGGAACTATAAATAGGGCCCTGATCCTGATAAACCCTCATGAAATGACTCACTTTTACAAAAGATATCTATAGAAAAAACATGTACTCTATCAAGGATATGATTTATCTTTTGTGAAATATTAATGTGGGGGGGGGGGAACTCCCAAATTTTGTATTACTTTATTAAAGTACTCTATGAAAAGTTAAAACTTTTCCATATATTCATTATTTTAAATAAAGAATCAACATTAACTTAAAATTTGTTCTCTAATATTTTAAATAATTAAAAAGTTTTTTTTTTCATTTTAGAATTCCCTTTTAATGGACCACACACACAAAAAAAATCAATGGGAACCCTTGAAAAACATTTTTTTATTGAAAATATATTTCTTATTATTTCAAAATACCTTTATGAAATCTATTTTAAAAAATCATCAATAATTAATTGTGTGGGTTTAGATAATGATAGATTGTTCTAAACAATTAAAAATGAAAAATATGTACCATTTAAATAAAAATTGAGGGGAACATTGGATTTTGTATAATCCCTATCTAAACCCTTAATTCTCAGAAAATATTAACACAATTATTTCAAGGGAAAATAACAAATTTTAAAAGTCAATACTCATAAAATGATAACACAAAAATAAATCATTCAAAATAAAAATTTATGATAACAAAAATTATCCCAACGAAAAAATCTAATGTTGAGATTTAAAATGAAATATTAATTTCAATTCAGAATGTAACATCTTCTTATCCATAAATTTATCTTCTCTATTTATATAATTCATCATATGAAACACCAACACTTGTATTCCACTTTAATTGAGATTAAATGTATAGGAATTAGATGAATCATCATCATAATATGATGAAATTACATAATCTTGTTATATTTTTATGGATTTATTTCAAAACCACTATAATTCTCATACTTCTTGTGAATGTAACATATAATTGATCATCATATCGTTAAATTTTCATAATTTATTTTAAATTATTGAAAATATTATATATTAGAAATTTTATTATGAATTAAAAATATAACTAAAACAATTAATCTAGTTTATTCGTATTTTTATAACGTGTAGTTTGATTATTAAAATAATATAGTTAAGTGAGTCATTAACACAGTAGTGGATACAAATAAATTTTTTCTCAAATATTTATATTTCATTATGATTAGTGATAATATTTATAGTAATAATCTCTATTTATTATATGATTCTAGTTATGAAAACCCACATTTGAAGAGTAAAATGATATCTGTGATAAGTATCATTATGAAAATGATGTTTTTTCAGACAAGTTAAAATGTTTGAGTCTGAATAGCCATTATTTTACAAATAAATGAATAATCTCATTTTGGAAAATGAAAATATAATTTACTCTCATTTTATATATGAGGATGAGAATGAGAAATTAATAGTTATGATTGAAAATATTTTTAAAATAAAAGGAGAAAATAAAAGTATAAAAATTTATACAACAATTTACATAGACAAAAACTATTTTAGGTTGGAAGATGTAAATAATATAAATGGGATGCTTAAAAATAAGGTAGAATGTTGATTGAAATAGTTACCTTCTCTTACATTTGATATCCAGGCTTTTGAAGTAATTATAAGGCATAAAAATCTATCAAATTGAAATAAATATAAATTGTCTTAGTTTCAATGAGATATTATAAAATGTGTACATGAACCACATTTTCAATGTTAAATTTGAGGATATCTCATTTGTTTTAGGTGGGGATGACGTTTTCAATTTTGAGTGAATTAATTTTAAAATTTTTCCAATATCTTTTACACTATAAAGTGTATGTTTCAAATTATATTTTCAAATTTAAAACAAATAATCCTTCTATATCAAGGGTTCCTAAATATTCATTTATTAGTCCAAATTTACATAACAGGTTCCATATTCCTATGTAAGTGTATTTTATACGACCAAGATTTCTACCCTTATTGTATTATAATTTGTTATGTTATAAGGCTGATATTTTTTTGTCATTTCAATTTATGGATGGTAAATCATATATTCTCTAATTAATATTTAGTTTAGTGAAATGTGCTATAAATTTTTGTTTTTTTAATTAATTTATTATGTTTAAAATTTAATTTAATATTATTATTGATATTAACTGGATCAAATTGGGTTTGGTTGTTTATTTACAAGAGGGGTTTACATGTTACTCTGCATATAGTGTTTTAGTATTCTACTTGTCCGGAATTATGTATTCCGGAGAGAGTGGCATTAATTAAGATGTATCATTTACTGTTATTTTTATTTTATTTAATAAATGGAAATCATTTTTTTATATATTAGTTTAGGTCGATTTATAACCATTTAATATGTTGATATATCATATAATGAATAATTTTTATATTAATTCATGATCATATCCTATAATTTATTCCTAAATAGGTTAATTAGATTGAATATTATGCTTTGCGTGAGATGTTTAAAATTATAAAATATGATGAAACATTTTTTATCTTTTATTTTAAAAGTAGGTTAAATATTTTATTCTATTATTTTATGTATTAATTATTTCATTTTTAGAAAAGTTTTTAATTTTATTTCAACTTTTATAAGTCTGGTTTTCCATCCCAATAATATAAATTTCAACTATAAAAATGATTATTAATTACATTCGCTGATTATTGTTTATATAGGGGGAGTGCCTGTTTTGTTATTTTACATGATCTTAATAATATGATCATTTTAAAATTTATAAAAGGTGAAGAGTGTTATAATTATTATAAATATGATATTCAGGATTTGTAATTATAAAAAATTGGGAGAATTTTTAGTGTCTACCATCCAATTTATTTATTTAATTTTTGACAATATATTTATTTTTCCAACATATGATATATTAATACTTATTTATAATTTAATTCCTCAATTAATGGAATCTTGAATATTATGTTTTAATATGAACTAAATATTCTACAAATGAATAACTTTAAATTTACTAAATTGTTATTTATTCATCATTATTCTTCTTGATCATTTAATATTTGGTAGGAAATTTTTTATGTATAATTTTTTATGTCTCCTAGGAGATATGAATTGGAAAATTTATATTTAAATTTATAATATTTTACTATTTATAGAATATTACATATCCCGTAATGTTTTTTGAAATATCTTACATATTGTTTGGAAAATATCATGTATTGAATTATTAGAAATTTTTATAAGTATAAATGAATGCACATGGACGAAAATCATACATATGACTTGATGATACATTCATTAATATTATATAAAAAATAGAAAAATATTTCATATCAACTAGATGCTATGTAAAATAACATGAATTTAGATTTTAGTGATTTTATTGAAGGGAAAAAATATTACATATTATCAAATGAAATAAGAATATAATACATATAAAAGTAAATCAAATGGAGAATATATTTTCAATTTTAATAGGGTAAAAAATATATATTATTATATGGTAAAAAATTATAATTTCCTATTATAGAATAGTTTCAAGAGTTCAAATGGAGCTCTAATGATTATATTATATAATAATTTTTGGCTAAGTCAAATATTTTATTTAATTGGTGAATATATTATATATGTTTTCTATAGAAAGTGTTTCAATATTTTAGAAATGTATTGATAATATTTATGATTAATATTATATATTTTATGGGAGTTATATAATTGAAAGTTCATAATTTCAAAATTAATCAAAATAAATTGTGCACTTCATGGAAAATTATTCATTATAGTTATTCTGGATCTTATTATTCATGTTTCCAATAAACAATGTTTTAAAGTATTTTATTCAAGTGAATTTTAGAATTATTTATTGTGTTTAAGTACTTATTATTATGGGAGTGATAATTGTTATTTTCATTTATCATTATCATAGAGTGTACAATGTCATTTATTTTTAGGGTTTTGTAATAGAGTTATTGATGTGACAGTTAAATGTAATATTTATGTATATAATTTATTGGAACACTATAAATTGTTTTACATGTTGTAGATATTTATTAAAAACCACAAGAATATTTTAATTTGATATTTGTGTAGATTACAATTTTTATAACTATTTTGTGTTCAAATAAATCCTAGACCCAACACATGACTAATTACAATATTATGAAATGATGTAATATTTGACTAAATTAATGAGGCGCTTTTGGAATGACAAAACAATACTATTTCATCATTAAGGAATGATAAAAATATTACAATATCATCGTCTTATCCTCAACATCCAATGAATTTCATTATTTAGTTCATTTTTAGAGTATTCATTTTATTATTGTAATAGTTATACAAGGTTTATTACCCTTAAAAGGCACATTTGGGTTTTCAAACTTGATCAAAAGGTAGTTTTTTTACTAGTTGTGTATAGTCTAGTTAAATTTAACAAGGTTAGGGGTACTCATAAATATATAAATTATTCTATGTAAACCCATTGTAAATGGTTTTTGTTTTGTTCTATCCATTTAATTTATTAAGATATGGATGGTCCCTTTATAATTGTTTTAGTTAAATTTGATCCCATTAAAAATAATAGGATTTGTCTATACTTTTTTAAAAGGGATCATCTATGGTGGATATCCATGGTCTCTATTCAAGAGTGTGATGTGTAGACATAAGATAATTTGGATATGAACTACTTTTAAATCCTTGTACATAATAATTTTCATAGCTACATATACTTATCATACCTCCACCACCTCACATAGTTTATGATGGAATCAATTAATCTTTCATTCCATCAAATATCACTCTATTATTTTAACTACATTTATAATTTAGGATTCCACCTTTCTTCCCATAACCCTTTATAGAACCTTAATAACCCACTATTAGCTAATCTATTCAAAATTTATAATGACGAATTTAAAAAATATATAATCAAAGTATTGTTGAGAAGAATAATTGGTTATTTTACAGGGTAGTATTAGACTACCAACACAAAATATCAATCATATACCTATTATATGTTATTCACCCTTTAGATAAAGTTGAATTCCATTAAAAAATTTAATGAGTTTGTGAGGAGATATTATTTATGGATTAAATAGAAGGAAAACTCTTTCAAGAGTAATATTATTTAGGAATGTTCTCTATTATAATTACTCATGAAATTGAAATGGGAATTTAATTCAATAAATAATGAAAACCCGAAAAACCCCATTGTTTACAGTTAATGAATGCATTGAAACATAATCACAAATAAAATGTGATAATTAATATGATCATATGGTATATCATTATTGTATAAACTATATATTACCCTTTGAAGGTAGTATAACTATTATAACAATGTTTCTTACATAAATCCACATGTATAACATCTTTATTGAAATGGTCCAAAAAATAGAGTTAAAAACATATTGAATACATTGAATGATTTCATCTATGATGCACACTCAAAGAGATGAAGCAACTTATCTAGTAAAAATGGTTTCTAAAATTTGCGGAAGAATGATAAGTTTATTATAGTGTATTGGAGAACTCTATGGATGAGATATAGGATAATCATGGATATGCTATCATCAAAGGTTAATAATTTTAAAATATTTCATTATGAACCTTTTTGGACATGATATTTATACCATGTTTAATTGAAATTACCAATATCTAAACATTAGTGGTTCATACAAATTGTATTTTAAATTCTGAAAATAAATCTCATAGGATCATCAATTAGGAATATATCATCTTTGAAAATGATAACTTCATTGTGTGTACCAATAATTTATATAACTTTACTACTATATATATATATAATTTCATAGATTTTGTGGGCTTTTCAAAGTATCCCAAAGGTGGTCCTAGATATAAACTAGAGATAAAAATTCCATAAAATTATACTTGTATTGGAATATGATCATTTAATGTTCAACCCTATATAATTTTGTGAAATAAATAAAAATAACTATTTTGAAATAATTTATGCTCATTAAGATGAAGAACACTATTTTATATCATTTGGAATAAAATATATCCATTTATAATTAAATTTTTGGTTTATAAAATCCAATATAAAACACTTTACATTTATAATGTTATGGAAAATAGAGGCCTTCCAAATTAAACAATATGCTACAGTTTTTTCAACTCAAAACTAGAGTTGGAATAATTTTGTTTTAATTATCAGAAATAGTTATAGTTCATCATGAACCTTCATTGATATCACAAAAATATCATCCATAACGTAGTTTAATTTGACATGTTCTTCTTAGAATGATTTCATGGTGTGGAAATCCTGTCCAATGATTGAATGATTTAGGGTGTTTCATTAATGGAAGCATGTAGGACCCTTTACGAGTCTTATACCACTCTATGGAATAAATCAACCAATACCATCATATATCAACTTATTCAAAAGAGTCTCTCTTATATTAGTGATATTTCTCCATTCATAACTGGTCAAAAATATCCTTTCATTATAAGGAACCATTATCCATATCATCATTTCTCTCATGGTTCCTATAATATCTGCAAACCTGTAATCCTATATCTTGTTCTAAAAAAACAACTATTCATTTTTGGCATTGATATCAACGATGAGGACATAATTTTTTCTATAAAACCTTTACAATATCAAAATGAAAATTTACCCCACTAAAATTATCAAGTAAATTATAGGTTTAGAGTTTTATCAAATTAGGAAAAGTTCATACATAAGTAATACTCATGTATTTAAATTAGAATATATCCCACCACATACATATTTTATTATTTCAATGTAAGCCGTCATAATCATTCAATTAAAATCACATATAGAAATAATTTGGTAATCCACAATAATTATTACCTAGAGAAAATAAAACATATGAAGGGTGAGCTCAAATAATTTGTAAGGGTTAACATAATCATTTAAAATTTAATATAATCAATTAAAAAATGAAGAGAATAAGGGTATGATGTTATAATAAAAAGTCACCAGTATAACATAGGAATATTAAAACCCATAAATACCTAGATCATATAACATAAAAATATCGATAAAGGGTTTATTAAATGATAGAGTCATTTTAATCATAATCATCACACATGATATAAATTTTGATATAAAGAAAACATTATAAAACCATTGTAAGAATAGTTTAAATGAAGTAGTATGTTATAAAATTATCTTTACATAACTTCATATAATCAGAACAAAAAATATGGACAAATTCCATCATCAGAGTACCCAATGAATTGATGGTCAATCACAGAACCACCCATCCTGGTTTATTCTTATAGCCACCAGTCATTTATTAATAACATAACCACCCATCCTTCCATTATAACGGAACTACACACACTTGGATTATAACGGAACACCTCATTCTTGGATTATAAAGGATCCAAATGTCCTTGGTTTATAATGGAACAACCGTAATTATAAATAATGTCCTATAATTGTATTTTCAATTAATTAAATATGGAATTTATAGATGTAACATCATGAATCTGGGTGCTTCCCCCTGTTAGTCACATTCCTAAAATACATTTCCCCAAATGCTAGAGGCCTTCTACTTTAAGTGAGGGCCAAGATGTTATATTGGGGAAACTATTCCGTCATTGGAAGTGTATACGTTGCAGAAAAAATTGTCAACAATAGCAAAATCAATAATACAAAAAATGAATAACAACTGTAGAGTGGAAGCAATGTCAGCAGAATCTATATCATATATATTCATTATTCATGTCATATGTGTCTAGAAAAGTATCCCAAATATGTCACAAATATTGAAACACAAAACTAACCAATACAAAAGAAAAAAATTTAAACTCCAACAGTATTGCAAGCCTCATCTTGGTCACATTCTCTCAAACACCAACATCAATCATGTACCTAATGAAGAACAATCTTTCCCTTATGTATTCTTGCAATCATATAATATTCCTGGGTAAAAATAGACCAAATAGGGTGTGAAAATAATCAATAAAGTTAACCACCAAAATATATATTTCTATCATCCAGGGAATATATATAGCAGTTAATATGAATAAAATGAAGCAATAAATTAGAATGTACTCAAAAGTAAACAATACTACAGTTTTTAATTACATTTATTTAACATTTTTTATTCATTAATTTAGTCATGTATCCCTAGGATATATCCTAAGATCAATATCCACCATGTAAATTAACAAAGTCGGCATATCATAAGACCGTCTAATCCACCATGTTAGACAGAATACAAGCTTGTGATTTGGCTTGGAAGACATGTCACAATCATTCATTTATTCCCAAATACCTTTGGAAAAAGCTCTCACAGTCTAAAAAATTTGGTCTAACAAGATCAATTCATTTAAATAATGACCCTATGAGAAAACTCTCTAGGTCTAACCTCTTTGGTCATATATAAAATCAATTCATTTAAATAATGACCCTCTAGGAAATCTCTCGCAATCTAATCCCTTTAGTCAAATATCTACACTAAGGCACCCACGGTCTGATGTACTTAAACTGGATGTCCCCTCAGTCTTTCTAGTCCAAGGATCTCTTGTTCCTCTAGAAAAAAATCTAGAAGTCCCCTCAGTGTTACTGGTCCATGGCTCTCATAGTCCACTGGAAAAATAATAGCACACTTATAATAATAAAGCAAATCATGTAATATAAAACTACTATATTGATAAACATTCACAATGCATAACATATAAATTTCATATAATATTAATCAAACTCTGCCAAAATCAATCAAGCCATGGAAAAAAGGGTTTCCTCATAGGAAACCTGGACCAAATGACCATAAACAATCAATCAAAGAAAACACACCTATGTTGTGTCCCTTGGACAATGAATTTCACCTTACGCATAAGAAAAATCCCTTTATCAATCAAACAAAACATAATAGTTAATAAAATGATTTAATTCCAAATTATGCAATTCCCAAACAGTGGTTATGTGAATCTTTTATCATATATAATCCAAAAAAACAATGAAATGCACAAACCACCAACAACGTTGTCGTATGATCGATATACTTGAAAGTCGACCCTAGAATCGACCTAGATCAGCACAGATCTACAAAATAGTGGAAAAATTCCCATTCCATAATAACTCACATGGGAGCATAAATTAGGAAGAAATGCTCTAGGTGTTTTTACATCTCACCTGTGGAATTCCAATGCACTAGTGGGTGTCTGAATTGGAGCTAAGACATAGAATTGGGAGGGGTTCAAATTTATTTAGTAACTCTATAGTGCTCCTATATGATATATAGGGAGAAAAAAGTGTTTCTGGACATGTGACATGTCCCATTTCTGGTATATTAAACAAAAAGAAAATTTAAAGGACTGTTATATAAAACTACATGACATGCAGTAGCCTTAACTGACCTTGACTTAAGTAGGTCTTCCTTGTCAGCACACGACCATGTACTTTGTTGTTACATGGTTAGTACACAGTTGTGAACGACTACTGGGTACACGGTGTGTACATGGAAGTACATGGCATGTACTAAAAACTCCCAATTTTTTAATTTTCCTAAAAAACAACTTGAAATCAAGAACTATACCTGAAAATAAAATTCGAGTCCTTAAAAAACTCCCCTAAAAGAAATTCACACCCAAATTTCCCTTTCAGGGGTGGTGGAGAAGAATATGTGAACAACTCCAACCACTATGATCGCACATGGGTCTCCCTCCCCGAAGGCTCATCCTGGACTCACCTTTGCTGTCATAGCACCCATACTAGAGGAATATACCAACAATTAAGAACATTTTTTATGCGATCCACAATCTGAATATGGTACTCCTTGATGGATGCATCCACCCCCAACTCAACCTCATCGGGATTAAAAACTGGAGACGGGTCTGAAATGTAAATTCATAGACAGGAAACATTAATGAAATCATGCATAACCTGATACCTCTAAGGTAACTACAGCCGATAGGCAACCATAATGACTCTCTCTAAAACCTCAAACAGCCAGACATATGATGGTGAATGCTTCCCCTACTTCATAGTTCTCCCATGTCCCAACCATGTTGTGAAACATAGGAAAACATGATCTCTGACCTCGAACTCCAGAGTTCTTCTTCATCTATTATCAATAGACTTATTGAGAGATTGTGCAATAGCCATCCATTTATGAGTCAACTCCACCTATTCAGTGGTCTCCTGGAAAAGATGAGGTCCCATCATAGCTACCACTCATGCCTCAATCTATTATAGTTGTGGTTGTCATGGCCTACCATAAAAAGCCTCATAATGTTTCATATTAATCCTTTTGATGAAAACAATTTTTGTAGTGAAACTCCACTAGGGGTATGTGTCTCTCCCAAGAGCCCCCAAAATCAAGGAGGCATGCTTGAATCATGTCCTCCAATACCTAAATTGTCCACTCAGACTGGACATCTCTCTAGGGATGGTAATATGTACTCAGAAGTACCTGTGTACCCAAATCCCCATGTAGTCCCTGCTAGAAATGAGAAGCAAACCGAGCATTCCTATCTAAAATGGTATATTGAGGAACCCCGTGAAAACATTCTATCTCTCATATGTACAACCTTCCATGCACATCAAGACAAAATGTTTCCATGGTTGGATGTAAATGATAAACTTTAGGGAGTATGCCAACAATAACCCATACATCATCATTTCTTTGAGGTGACCCTGGTAAACCCATCACGAAGTCCATTACAACATCATTCCACTTCCACCTAGAAATGGGTAACTACTATAATAGTCATGTCGGTCACTGATTCTACATCTTCACCTACCGACAAGTGGAACATCTCATAAACAAACTAAATACATCACTATTCATGATTGGCCACCAATACTGACGATTTAGATCTCGGTATATCTTGGTGACACAAGGATGAACTACCCATATAGAGGAAAGAAATTCTCAGAGTAGCTCCTTGAACATGTATGCAGAAACCCATATACATTCATGGAAATGAAAAACCTAATCCTTGCCTATAGTCCACCTAGGAGTAGGGTCTTTTCCTGGCACACTCTCTCGTAGAACAAGGCCTTCAAAATCTGATTGCTTCCTCATTCACAATCGATCCATAAGAGTAGGGGTTAAAGCTATAGAAGAATGAAATATCTACCTATGTCTTTTTTTCATCTCCAAATGCATCTCAGATTTCAAATCCATAGGCATCCACTCAAAAATGGATTCCTGAACTACATGTTTATGAGTCTTCCTACTCAACGCATTAGCCAAATCATTTCCTTTCCTATGTGTGTATCCAAGCTCAAAGTTAAAGCAAAGAAGGTACATGACCAACCTTCGTTATCTCAAATTCAGATCACTCTGAGTAAATATATACTTTAGGCTTTTGTGGTTATTGTATACCAAAAAATTCGCTACCAAAATTTAATGTCTCCAACTGCGAAAAGCATTCACAACTACTGCTAACTTGAGATTGTGCATCGAATAATTCCTCTCAGGTGGCCTCAACTACGAGACCCGTATGCAATGACTCCTTCCCCTTCTTAAGCACTAATCCTAGACCAATACTAGATGAATTGTAGTAAATGATTTAACTCTTACCTGGATCCAGAAAAATTAGTATCGGTGTTGAATTCATTGTACCTTTTCAGCTACTAAAAGGCTGAATCGTAGGAAGATTTCCACAAGTACTTTTCACCCTTCTTATTGAGGCATGTACATGGCGTTGTTATGCCTGAAATGTACTAAAAAAATCATGTGTAGTAAACAGCCAGCCCTAGAAAACTTTATACCTCAACAACTTTCTTTGGCTACTCATAGGAAACTACAGCTCTCGCCATCTATGGGTCTACTAATACATCTATCTTTGACATGACATGGCCCAAGAAATGAATCTAGGCCATCCAAAAGCGGAATTGTGAGAGCTTATCATATAACTGATTCTCTCTCAGAGTAATCAAAATGATCCCAATATGGATGAAATGGTCATGTAGAGTGTGAGATTATACAATGATATATTTCCCAAAGACTACATCAAAAGAATCCATGTTAGGATAGAACACTCGGTTCATAAGTGAAATGAAAATAGACGGTGCATTCGTAATACTAAATGACATAAAAAACTCATATATACCAAATATGATCAAAAGGATTTAAGAGGTATATATAAAGGTCTATCATGCAACTGATGATAACCAGATCTCATGTAAATCGTCGAGAACAACCAAGATCCATGAAGATGATCAAAGAGATCATTAATCCTCATCAAAGGATATCAGCTGCTGACCATAAAATGGTTTAACTTCTGATAATCCATAGAATGTCTGAGGTTACCATCTGCCATCTTCCCCAAAAGGATAGAAGAACCCCAAGACGAAGTACTAGTTCAGATTAATCCATTGTCTCTAACTCCTCTAACTACTTATTAAGCTCCTATAACTCTAGTTTAGCCATCCTATAAGGAGGAACGTACACCAGTTTTTCTGTGGGAACAAGCTCAATCGGGAAATAAACCCCTCTCTCTAGTGGTAAACCTGAATAGTAATTTAGAGAGACATCTTTGAAATGATCCACCATTTCAGGAAGGTTCATTTGTGAAGTCCCCTTGTCATCCAGATATAGACTAGAAATTTGGACTAGGATTCCTCCCATCCCATGATGCTCGGGTTCAACTCTGCTCACCTAGAAATCCAATTCTACCTTGTGAAACAACAACCCACCATCCCTGGACAGAATTACATATCATGTAAGTCACGAGCTTCACCCTCCTCTTAGGAGGTATCTCTAGATGCTCGAAAATAGAAATCATGACCTCCAACCATGACTTTGTATCGTTTGGTCCCCTATCCCCTAAAAATGTGGGAGGATGCTACTACTGGAACACCCGTGTCAACTCTTCCATATGTCGGGCAAGATGTGGTGCTCCCTAAATGGTCTACATCATCCTCACAAAGCCATCTTCATATTGTGCTTCATGATCTACATCTGGTATAACAGATGGTTCCATGATGGGAACAATAGAAGGATCTGTTGGTTGTCCGTGATCTTCCTTTTCTGGGGACTATTCATTGCCCGGTACTTGGTGTACAATAAGTGGAAATCTTGGTGTCATGACATTTTAAGGTCATCCACACACCTTAGTAAGTGATTAATGAAAAATGAAACACAGAAGTGAAGGAACAAAACAAGTAAATGAAAGAATTCAAGTTTTTCAAAATAGGGTTACATGACCTGTAGAACCACTACACCACATGTTCCCTTAATCCTAATCATGGGAATGTACCTCTTACATCTTGGTTGGGTAACACCCCATACCCATAGGGTGTTCCTCCTGATTCATGGACTGTACTAAAATATTCCCTCCTACCCAGGTACTTGTACACAGATAGAACTACATGGTTATACTGGTGTAACACAACATGAGGTGCACACTATAGACATGGTGTGTACAATAAAAATTTCATCCATCTGTGTCATTACTCACATAGATAGATACATGTTCAACTATTACAAAACTTGTATTCATTGTACACGTTATGTTATACCAAAATTTTATCAACCCCATGTCTCTGCTGACATAGTCAATCACACAATAAAAACATAAATGATGTGTACATAAAATTCATGGTGTGTACTTAATAAAATTCATTTCATCTAGAATAGAAGAACAAATGACTTGTGTACGAAACATATCATGCATTGTTTTATGGGTTTTACAAATAGTAATCCTCTAAAACAACTATACAATTTGAAAATCATAAAATTTGGCAATGTCATCCCAAGTTCTAATCCGTGAGATCCCAAAATCCTAGTGAATCAATGATTGGTATCCATATTCATCTCATTACATAACAAAATTAAATTATGGTTCAAACATGATCCACCAAATATCAATCCAAGGGGGATCATAACACCTTAGGGACCAAAGGTTGGCCTCCATCCAAATGAATCATTTTATATACTGATACCCTTTCAAAATAGCAGATATTTCTATCATGACATCCATCAAAACAACATACATATCTAGAAAAACCTCTATCACAACAACATACAATCAATAATGCCCCTAAATAGAATGACAATAATTCATGAAATGTGATATCTAATAGGTGCGTATATGATTCATGAGATGGAATAACCACATATCAATGGGTTGCAACAAAATAGTACCATAATGATATCAATATTAATGGAACCAAACAATTGTGTTACCTAACAGTGAAATAAGATAAATTGTAACAATTATAAAATCATAATAATTGAAATTTTTGAGGTAACATGGATTTTCCCTTTACACGGGTTTGCTAATTCTGAGAACAACTTATTAGAAACAACTTATTCCTTCTTATACAAGTCTATTAGCTCCAAATATTAACAAAAGGTAAAAAATAAAGTTCATCAGATACGACTTTGTAATGTCCCAAAACTGGTTTCCACCCAAAGGTTCCTCGAACCTAGTTGGTCACATAACCTCAAGAACATTTCGCAAAATTACAAAGGCTACCGACTAGTAGTGAGGTCCAATGTGTTTTATTTGGAAAACTATTCCCTTATTGGTAGAGTATACATATTCTAAGAAATAGTAAACAATACCTGAATCATTAATACCAAAATGTTACATCGCTTGGTATCTGATGTATATTTATAGAAGATGCAATGTGGAGACCTACCAGGGAAGGATGGTCCATCATAGTGTAAGGGAATCCAACTTTGCGGCAGATGCGATGGCTCATGGGGGCAGGCCAGAGGAGACATTGATAGTGTATGATAGTATTAACTCTATTCCGTTTGAATGTTTCAATGTGATCCGGAAGGCCTCACTTGGCCATCATTATTTCTGTCCTCTGTGACGTGTATCCCCGGGTTTTAAGGTTTTCATAATAAGAAATAACTTTCTGTCAATAATACCAAAATGGAATAACCGCGGATGATTGAAAGAAATGTCAATAGAAGACATATCATATATATAAACTATTCATGTAATATGTTTATATGAAATCATCCCAAATAGGTCACAAATAAGGAAATGAAATACCATCCAATACAAATGAAAATAAACTAAACTGCATCGGTATTGCTGGCATTATCTTGGTCCCTCAATCTCCAGCACCAACAAAAATCAAGTACCCGATGAAGAAGGGAACTTGTCATTATATTTACCTACAATCATATAATATTTTTGTGTTAAAAAACATGACCCAAACGGGGTGTGAGAGGAATCCCAGTAGGAAACCACAGAAATTTCTATTTTTATCTGTCAGTGAATATATATAGCAGGTAATATGAAAAGATGATGTAATGAAATAGGATGTATTCAAAATTAAACCATACTATTATTATCAATTACATTATTTTAACATTTATTATTCATCCACTGAATCATGTTACCCTGGGATATAGCCTATGCTCTATATCACCGTGTAAAGTAACAAAGAAGACGTCTCATAAGACCGTCTAAGCAATTAAGTATTACAGAATCCCAGGTTTTTCTTTGGCTTCAAAGATGCATCACAATCATTAATTTATTCCCAACGACCCATTAGGAAAGCTCTCAGAGTACAAACCCATTGGTCTAACAACATATATTCATTTCAATAACGACCCTCTGGGAATGCTCTCATGGTCTAACCACTTTGGTCAAACATACCATCAATTCAATTAAATAATGACACTATAGGAAATTCCTCATGGTCTAAATTATTTGGTAAAATATCTACACCATGAACTCATGGTCTTTTTTACATAAACTGGAAGTCCCCTTCATCTCCCTTGTCCAAGGATATCATTACCCATTAGAAAAATAATCTGAAAGTACCCTCAGTCTTCCTTGTCCATGACTTTAACGGACCCTTGGAAAAATAATAGCAGACTTATCATAAAAGAGAAAATCATGTAAACTAAAACTAATATATGGCTTAACATTCACAATTCATATCCTAGTAATTTCTTATAATATCAATCAGACTCCACCATAATAAAACAAGGAATGGAAAATAAGGTATGCCACATAGTCAACATAGACCAAATGACCATAAAAAATAAATCAAAGGAAACACACCCCTGGGGTGTCCCTTAAAAATAAATTTAACCTCACACATAAGAAACAACCCTTTATCCATAAAAAACCATAACATGTAATAAATAGGTTTAATTCCAAATCATGTGATACCCAAATCATTGGTATGTAGAACTGTTTGCATATAAAATCCAATGATAAATAACGAAAGGCACAAACCACCTACCTCAATGTTGTACAATAGATATACTTGAACGTCGCCAATTGTATAGACATAGATCAATGTAGATCTACAAAACATTTAAAAATTCAAAAACACAAATAACTCACAAGGGAGGATGAAGTAGAAATAAATTCTCTAGGTTTTTTGATAACTCACTGGTTGGATTCCAACTCACCCAACAATGTCTCAATCAGAGCACAAATGAATAATTGGGAGGGGTTCAGAGTTTTTAGGTTATTCCCCAATGCTCAAGTATGAAACATGGGGGGAAGAATGTGTTTCTATAAATGAGAGGCACACCCATTACAATATATCCAAAAAAAGAAAAAGAAAACTACAAATTATGTCCTTTAAAACAACACACTGTATAGTAGCCTTAACTAGCCCCTAACATAGGCCAGTCTTCCATGTCACCACAAGACCATGTACTCAGTCATTACATAGTCAGTACAAAACTATTCATGTTTACTGGGTACATGACATGTACATGGATGTACACAGACTGTACATAGAAAATCCCAACTCACTCCTTTTTCCTAAAAATCCATGAAATCTAGGTCCATACCTTAAATGAAGATCTGGTTTCTCACAATAGAGACCCTCATTTTTCCCACATAGGCATTATATATCTTCTATAGAATACAGAAAATATTATACAAACAATCACCTAAATACTATACTAGTTTAATTCCTTTGTAAACGTTGAAACATAAAAATTTTCCCATAAATGAGTTACATTACCACCCATTAGGTTCTTCTTGAATAGAACCCTTATTAGACACATTAAAAATAATACATATCTTTATAACATTGGGATGAAATCCTAAAAAGGGCTGAGATGAAATTCTCATTAAGGGTAAACAAGGGAGGTATGTAAGTATAATCATGAGAATAATGGTTTGAGAACAAGATCATGAAAATATAAGATCCTAACCAGCATATCAAAGATCATATACATGAATCCTAGCATAAGGCTTCATAGTTCATAATAAATGTATCATATGGAAATAAATAATATAATCCATGAAATCATAACATAGTAATAAAAATTGGAATTATGGAAAACACCTAAGCATATATATTGATTTCTATAGTAGTTGAGGCATCATTGTCAAGACCGTCTTAGTGGAAAAAAAACTTTACTGACCACATTTTATACCTCAATAAAGCTCTACATTATTGAAATGAGTTCATTTATCATTCCTTCAATGTAATACTAAACTAATTTCATTTCTCATTCCATCATTGCAATACAGCTCCATGCCCATTTCTCATTCTAGCCTTATAATAATGAAATGAGTTCATTTATTATCCCAAACCTGTAATACTAAACCATGTTCATTTATAATTTCATCCATGTATATCTTATGTGATGGAAATATTTACCCAATGCATTGGTGGGATATATAGGCCCTCCATATCATAATGATATCATACATACATGTTCCACAACATCATAAATAAATATATCATAACCCATTAAAAAAAATTATTATTCTAAATAGGAAATCATATCATAACCTATGAATAATGTAAAGGTTTTATAATAATTTCATAATAAAGATTTAATGTGAAAATAAATGGGTATCAAAAGTATATAACCCATTAAATAGAACTAGGCATCAGAAACATCATTCCATAAAAACATAATACATTCATATAAATAATATGAATGGAAACATTGAATAAGTTCCCCAGAAATGCATGAGTAACACCAATGTATGTTATATTTGATGGGAGATAATTTTGAAATAACTTGTAAAAACATTTATTGGATGAAAATATACATTATTCATTGAATAAATATTTTCAATACATAAAACCATTTATAAATCATTTTCATAGAAAATAACTTCCATGCTTATAAAGAGGTATTTAAATCATATTGAATATTTTTTTTGAAAACATTTAAAATAATAATCAATATAGTTTAAAAACATTTTCATAGAAAAAACTTTCATATTTTATAAAGAATGCTTGAAAATGATTTTGAACACCTTTTATTTTAAGGAATATGAAATAATATTGTAAGTGTTTTTAAAATCATTTTATTAAAAATACTATTTAAAACATACATATAAGTCCAAGAAAATTATTGAAAACAATTTTCCTTTAAAAGTTATAAGGATCAATGAATATGGTTTGAAATTAATTTTTCTTTAAAATAAAATTTAAAATAAAACTCATAAAAATTAACATTTTAATGATTCCAAATAAGCTTAACAGAATTGATTGTGTGTAAATCTGTACATACTGTATGAGGTAAAAATAACATTCCTTTTCACGGTAAATAGGTTAGTAAAATTACATATTTGGAATGGGAATAAACATTCATTTTGAATAATTCATAGAAAAAATGATATTAATTTCTTTTCATGATCATTGGAAATTATTTGAATATTCTTGGAAACCATTTTCAGAAAACACGGTTTTGAAGGATCACAAATTTCTGGCTGAAGAGAGGGTAATTTCGGGCTTTCTTAAAAATAATTTCTTAACTAACTTATGTATCAAATATAAGAAATACAGTACAGATACATAAATATATCATTAATAAAAAGAGGATAATAAATACTATGAATGTTCTTGAGTGATGTGTTATAAGATTTCATGAAAGGAATCATAATCACAAACAGTCATGAAAAATGATTATATTGATTCAATAATCTCTCATCACATGGTAACATGGGATCATACGATACATGTAAGAATAGTAAACTAAATGTATCTTATAATATCATAAAAATAGTGTGATTCAGTATATATTATATAAAATAAAATTATATACACCTCATAATGAATCTAAGTGCATAACAAAAACTGAGTCTTAAAGAAGGAAAATTTAAACCAAACTATATTTTTGATTTGGTATATTTTGAAACTTAAACCCCAAAAGGATCAGAAATTAGATATGTAAATACCAATAAATTTAACTATGAGAATAATTAATTGCATACATGGGTAGTATACACAACACACAAATGGAATGGCCAATGAATAAATCATGTACCTCATAGAAATAAAAAGCCAGATGAAATACCCTTACATTGCGTCTTGACTCTCTTCGTACTCATTAAGAATTTTGTTATAATAAATATAAATTTAATATAAATATATAAAATAACAATATTTTTACTTATAATTCCAAATATTTCTTTATTAGGTCTTTATAGTACCCTATTGTTAACAATTCTATGTTAAGGTTTCACTTCAGGTAATATCTTTATTGTTTTTCAGATGTGTTGTAATTTATTAACCCAATGGTCCTTATATTTATATTCAGAATTGAACAATGTAAAATATAATTTAAATAAAAATTATATTCAGTGTATTTCTATTATAATAATCAATTTTATATAGATGTATGAAATGGAATACACCATTCACGTAGATAGAAATTTTTACATACAGATGAATGTTATTTCCGTTTAATTGAAATGTTGAAAGCATGAATGTAATAGGAACACACTCACACACAGAGATATATTATTGTTATTTTTATATTAGATTTATTATATCGTATTTTTCATATATATTTACTATATCCATCTTTAATACATTCCTTGTAGTGTATGAATGAATCATATCACTATGAGGGGGTGGTAATCAACACTTCTTCAAAGGAAATTAACATATCAACACAAAATTGAAAGTATAATGATATGTGATGTAATCTAATTAAATAAGCATAGATACTTAATAAATATAAAATATAAAATATATAAATAGATTATCCATTATAAAATTGATCATGATATGAGGTAAAGGAAAAATGGACGATCATCATTTAGTGAGGAAGTATTTTGGCGTACATTAAAACAATATGTTTGTCACCCATTAGATGGAGTTGTGTATAGTTGTAGGTAAAAAACCTAGAATAAAAAAACCCATTTATGTTGTATATAATGGTGTTTTTATACAATAATAGAATAAATTGAGTGTAAGGGGTGTAGAATGAAAATAAAATAAGGTAGTTTGGTAGAATACATTACCTCTTAATCGGGTAACTACCTTCAATTTGTGCCAAAAGGCTTCCTTGGGATGCATTATACCGAAGGGGAGGATTATAGGATGAATGGATGGAGTTTTAGAAGTGTATTTTGTGTATTGTGACCTAACCTATGTGTTTTTAGTTGTGTGTAGAAGAGGGAATGGTGGTGGCCCTTTATAGGGAAGGGAAATGACACAATTGGCATTTTAAAAACAGGTTAGTTGTACCCATGGTTTTACCTAAAAACAAGTCATACCAAACCGACAAAAATAAATAATTGCAGGTTCATGGAAAATTAATTTAAATCCAATGGGTGTTGGACAAGTGTATAAGTCATTTTGGGTCTGAATGTTATGGTTTAGTCCTTAGTTAAGAATAATTTTATGTTAAAAGATGTAATTAATTTAAATTACATTCACTTAACTTTTTGATAAAAATCTAAGTTTATCTTATTAAAAATTATAAATTGTGATGATTAAAAATATTGAATAAATTTTTCGAAAATATATCTACATAAGTGGAATAAATTAATTTCAAATTAATCATGTTGATGGGATGACACTGAGGGTTTTTAAAGTAACAATGTCCAACCGTTTTCATTGTTTTTATACCTAATTTCAATGTGATATTAAATATGATGAAATAAATTGGATTAATTGATAAAAAATTATCCTAATAAAATTTTATACCAATATGAATTATAATTTAACCTTATAATTAAATTAGATGACAAATAATTTTTGAATTCAGAAATGGTATTTTTCAATATTCATCCAAAAATGAAGTTTCTTAGAAAACTACAAAACATTATCCCTTAGATAATTTCAAAATTATAAATTAAAAAATTTATTTTGTTTTATGAAAATCAATTTTTATAATTTTATGAAATTTACATTATTATTTTTCATTAGAGTATATAAATATCAGTACATTTGAGAAAATAGTGTTTTCATACATATTTTAACTTTACCAAAAATTATATCTTAAATCATAAATATTTTTTATTTATATAGAACCAAAAAAAAAATATTTTAAAAATAGTTATCACTATTCATATTACTAAACTGTTGGATGATAATTATATCATTTAAATAACTATAACAAAAAATGATTCTTCATAGATACTCAGTGTTGTGTATAACTTATGCCCAGTCAGTATTTCCTATAGATCAAGCCAAGTGGGTTTCATGTGAAAGGAATTTTTGACATAGTAAATTAGTATAAGAAAACTATTTTTAGTGTTTTTTGTAAATGATAAATATAAAAAGATTAAATTAATTAAAAAAAATCACAAAATCTTATGGTGTTGCATTCTACCGCCTTAAAAATAATTTCTCCCTCAAAATACTTCAGGGTTAACAATGTTTTGATACTCAAAAGTTTCATTCATATAACCCCATATAGTAAAAATGGATACTAAAAAATCCCTTAAAAAGGGAATGTTGGAACCATAATAGTTACCTAAAGTAACATATATGTTGGTTTCCACGTAAGAGATTATAGGTTCAGAGTGATGATTGGACATGGAAGAAAATTTTAAATATTTATAGGGAGTGATTTTGGTTATTAATAGGAAAAAAATGAATATCAATGAAATATTGAGGGCACCAAATTCATTAATCTGTGATAATTTAAAAGGACATCAGGAGAAAAAATCTATTAGGACAACATTTTTTTATCACTATCCTATCTATAAGAAATTATTTTATTGTCCAAGAACGAAAGGAAATGTACTTAATTGATATATTTCTATTGAAAAATTCATTCTTTGGTACTGATTTTAAATATTTCTAATCCATCCATTATTTCATGAAATGGAAGACTAGATATTATCTTTGTTTCCCAAAGCACTAAAATTAACTTTTTATATATATTAAGGCCCCTAAAAGAATGAAAAGTATAACTAATTTTCCATAACTATTCTAAAAAATAAATATTTTCAATATATTAATCCTTAAACATTAAAATCAATACTATTGTTTCATCATAAATAATTATTCTTCAAAAATAATTATACATTAACCAGGTCATCACATAGGTGACTTATAGGAATGAAACTCTTATCGTCCTTCTATCATGGGCTCTAGACTTGTGGACTTTATGAGATTTATTGTTTGAAAACTAACATACATGATTTCATTTTTTGAAACTACACTAACATAATTTCAAAATAGACAGAAATCCTTGAAATATGGTTAATTGCTAAATATCCTTTTAACAATGGTTTTAAACACAATATCAATATATAAATACATCATATGATGTTTAAAATAAACATTTCATGATTGGTTAACATTATAACCACTATAACATATGAAAATAAAAATATCTATTAGTAAATTCATGAAATCAACTTAATATTGATCCCCCATATATCAAAAAGTAGCATATGGTCGCTACATTAAAATATTGTGAATACCCTCTTGGTGAATTCTATTGGACCATGGTAACAACCTGAATTACCATAAATCCTCTTGGAAGAAATTAGTGATTCTTATTTAATAGATTAATAGATATATTCAATAAATCCATAATGTTTTAAACATCATCATTGATAGAATGAACTAATTTTCAAAATGTCCTTAATTAGTTCCAAGGTAATCATTACAATCTAATTTACTTACTCATCATGAACTAATTTTCAACATGTCACATAATAGAGTTTGTTTAATGGTCCCAAAAATTTATTTTTATATACAAATAATATTACTATTCATTCACTTAGATGTGTTTTGTAACCTATAATGATATTTAATTATTGATGTAGGATATGTTGGCTGCCTCACGAGTGATGTTTATTAATAAATAAGTTGATGAATGATTTTATATTCATTATATATGAAAGTTAATATCATGGACATTTGATTAGAATGTATCCATCACATTAAATTCTATTCCCTTGGTATAATGATGTGTTTTTTAGATATCCATTGAAAGTAATATCAAGTATATAGGTTAAAAACACTGATATGAATCCTTCTTGATGAGATATTGAGACAAGGGGATTATTTTCAAAATGAGAATTCATACGTGGTTGTTGAAATTGTAAAATTATGTTATTTCTATTGAATTACCAAACCCTTTGATATATGGAAATCATATAATTTAGAAAGGATATCATAATTGTATATATAAATAATCCTAGTGGGCCACTCACTAAGTGTTTCAATTGATCACAATTAATATCTAATTTAATTTAATTAATGGAGTAAATATTATTCTCCAGAACAAAGAATAATTTCATTTATGTTTTATTGATGAATGAAATATTAAATTAAATATCTTTTTGGGTATTTAATATATTCCGATGAGTCTGAGTAGACCATGACTATGTTTGATGATGATAATTTATTTTCCGGGGAGTAAAAAATATTTATCATTTCCGTGAGTTAGCATATGACAGAAAATAATAATTATAATATTTATACTTGGAATCTTGTTTTATAATTATTTTTAATATTACATAAGGGAAAATATTAAATTAAAAAATGTTTACATAATCCATGTACCTGTTAATATATGGTTATATCTATTATATAGGGTGAATTGTTAATCGACGGAGAGAAAAGTGAATTTTTTCACACAATAGACTTCCCTTTCACTCTCGAATTATTCCTCTCAAATTTTCAAGATTGTGAAGATCTTCTTAAGGGAATAAGAATCCTAAATATATCATGTTGAACTAATGAAGATGATCTTAAATTCCATTATAAATTTAATGTGCAAAGATCCTCTCTTGTGGATTTGAGAAATCATAAATTCAAATAAATTTTGATTTGTCCCCCACCAATGGTTTTATTATAGTTCCTAGAATATTCATGTTGTTTCAGACTAGTCACATGTAAAATTAACAATTTTTTTTTATTTTATGAATTATAGTGGTCATATAATTTATTTTATGATAATTCTATCATTAATCAACTATTTAATTAAAATGATTTTGTTATATTAATTATCATCATTAATTATTTCATTTTCCAAAATTTTTAAGAATAGATGAAGACACAACCTGCGATTCCCTTTGGAAGTACTCAGGATTAATGAAATATAGCATTATATTACATTACCTGTAGTCGGGATACATTCCATGTTCCTAAGTTTATTGTGCTTTCCATTTCATGTGGTACACGATACACCGAGCAGTAACTACATGAGGTTTCATTATTGAACACCACATATAGACCTATCCAACTAGGAATAAGGAATGACATATTATTTTGAATTTAGCTTCTGTACATGTCATACAATTTACAAGTTTTAGTGGCACAGTTTTTGCATACCATGTAGTCAAATACACGGTAAAACCACTTGGGACTAAAATACAAGAGAAATAACGACATACATGACTTGTATTTAGCATACCCAATGTGTAGTGCATTATTTACAATGTCCTATGTACCCATCAATCCATTTGGTGAGATATGTGGACACATGGAATGTGAGATACTTGGTAGATAGCTACATTGTACATGTTGTGTTGTAAAATCCCATTA
Organism: Viscum album; assembly: GCA_963277665.1. Taxonomy (NCBI): domain Eukaryota; kingdom Viridiplantae; phylum Streptophyta; class Magnoliopsida; order Santalales; family Viscaceae; genus Viscum; species Viscum album. The sequence goes on from OY728148.1 coordinate 175,301,426, forward strand.
CCGATATGTTAGGTATATCCATAACCTCAACCTGGTTTTCATTTTTCTTTGTCTATATAGGGATGATAAAGAATTTTGAGGATACATATAATAATGAAGTAACAAGTTTTTGGACTCATTGTTTTAACCGATCATTTCTGTTGGCTAACAAAGTATTTTATATATTCTAACTAGGTTAAAAGACATGAAATGGTCTATCAATACAGTCTGTAAAAGAGATTCACGCTGTGTACGGTTAGACAATATAAAGAGCTATTTCATGTTGTGAGTTAATTACCTATTTTATTTTTAATCCATGGTAAAATATTTTTGGGTGTACTATAATACTGTGGATTTCATGACTTGTAAATGAATTACACGTCATGTATTCCCCATGTAAGGAAATTTTAGGGTGATGTTCAGATTATGGGTGTCCATTAGACCACCTTTTATTATTTTATCTTCAACTAAACATCCCCTATGGATATTTTTGGTGACACTATTCCTTCACAATTTATTTGTTTGATGTTATTTCTTCATTGCTGTTGTGGTGCATCTCTCAGGGTGAGTGATCATTCTGTTTCTTTATTTCCATTGATCGTGGTAGCTCCACTTGGTTTCCTTAAATAGATTTTTTAGTCTGAAATTGGGGTTCAATCATTTGTTCTTATAGATATATATTGTGATATCATTTTAGAGGTCATTCCATTGGTGGTTGTGGGGTCGTGGTTGTTCGTTATTGAGGTATGTGGGTTTCCACCTTTCCTCCAACCCATTTTTTATAAATTGGATTAATATTGAGATGTTTATTGGATTATAGGGCCTTCATTGACATCATTGGGTTTTGTTTATTGGTGGATCCCGTTGAGGGAGTGTGCGACCTGAGTCTTAAGGTATGTAGTTATCTCTATAGATTATTTCGATGGTAATTATTGTTTCTACCTTATATACTAATATATATATATATATATATATATGAAATTGTAATGATTGTTTTGTGTGTGTTGAAAAGAGTTTGTCAATGATAAATGGGTTTTCCCTAGATATTTATAAATGAATAAAGAGATATTTTCAAAACATTGAAATGGATTTTTTGAAAATGAGTTCATGGGTCACCTAGGGTAATTAGTTGGAAGATTTTTCATAAGGCCAGATTTCATGTTTTTAAATTATCAATAGGTATTCTCATGGGGTTTCATATGTTTTCTATGAACATTATTCTTGGAGACAGATATTTACATTGTTAGTGGAGTTACTCAGTGTGTTTTCTTCTGCATTCTAGGTTTGTGTTCTAGGATCTGGATTGTGCGCATTATTGATTGGGGTATGAGTAGACTGGTGGTATGTCATATACAAATCCTAGGTTCTTATACATATTCTTCTTTTATATATTTCTTGGATTTCGGTTTTATCTTTTATATCCATGTTAATACTTACAAAATAATGATATGGAAAATGTGTTTTGAAATTTATATACATACTTTTTTTTTGAGAAATTTGATCAAGAAGAAATTTTAACCATGTTTTTAATAACATTTATTTACTTCATGTCATCCAGTGTTCTTTTTTGAAATTATCATATTGCAATTTCTATAAGAGACATGTCATGGAAATCTTGGGTGGGAACCTATTGAGCCAGTTATCTCACACCATGTGCACCTCATCGGTGTTGTACAATCATATATATTACTTCCTACATGGGGAAATGAAAGGTGTTGCAATGAGGGGTTATTGTTTCATTCTAGATAAGTTGGGTAGTTGGTGGTTATATGGCGGGAGTTCATACACACCATCCCATGTAGTACCTTATTGGTTTTGGTCCTCTGTTGTTGGATTTATATCTAGTAGTTTATTTCTACTTTCATAGTCATATGTTTCCAATATCTTTCGTAAATTTATGTCCAACAGTTATTTGATTTCTGCTATTTCTACATTCTCAGTGTATATATATTCCATGTGTTTGTTCTTGTTAGGTGAAATCGTTCCTTCTATATTGTTGTTCAATGCCCCGGTTCTTGTCGCGAGCTCGTGGGGATCAAGAATGCCTTTAGGTTATTTGAAGGATTAGTTTGAGTGCCAATTTTGTGGGAAAATGGTCGGCCTATTACAAAATGGTCTCAAAGGAGGTATTCCCCCAAGAGTTATTGACTTGGGACCTCTGTTAGACTGGTGGTAGGATTTTCCAAATTTGAGAGCTATGTTGCGATAAGTTTCTCGTAATATATTATCGTGAAAAGACTCATGTTTCCTTAGGATGTTGGGATATATGTCTATAGTGTAGGGTATTATTTTAAACCTCAGTTTATACTTACGGGTTTTTTGGTTGGTGTGGATATTTATTCTATTATCTAATCATTCTAATGATTCAGGGTTCAACAGTATGCCTCTGATATGTGTTCCATGAGTTCCTCAGAAATGTGTTGTTGATACTCTTAAAGGGAATCTGCAAAGAGTTCAAAATCGCATCAGAACTATAATATAGATAATTCATGCAATCGATCAGGACATACCATGAGTTTAGAATGTTGTTGATGGGGTATAGCTTGGAGTTGGAGGAGAGAGTAATCCACTGTAGAAATTCAAACATGAGAAGACATCATCTAGTAATGTAATGAATGAACTTCAAGAGGAAAAGAACTAGAGAGATAGGATCGATCAAATATTAATATGTCTTGAAAGACTTGAAAATATTTGGGTATAGTGTGTAGCATTCAGAATAAAGGGTTTCTGTAAGTGATTGAGGGATTCTATGGTTTTGGATGCTAGATACATTGACATGGATTGGATGGGATTCAAAACCCCATTCTTCTAGAAGTTTTTCCCAAAATACATAATATTGGTAAAGTCTCTAGACTTTATATAATTTCAACAGGTTGATTGTTTGGTGTCGGCATACACCAATCCATTTACTGAGATTTTTTTTCCTCTAGCGAATAATAAAAAACAAAAGGCTCAAAAGTACTTATCGGGTTTGGGACTAGATATCAAATCACATGTATTTCTGTTCAAAAATTCTACATATACCTAGATTTTTGAAAGAGATATGATAGAAGGGATGGATATATAGGATAAGGATTGATTCCCCCCATTACATTCGTTATAATGGCAGTTTTAGTAGAATTCATTGGAAAAAGAGGAACTGGATGGATCATTGCAGAAGGAGTGGTGGTGGGTCTCAACAGTGATCCTTCTCCAATCCATTTGTTGTTTCTAGTTTCCTACCTCTAACATTATATTAGTGTAGCAAGGGGATATCCACAATATGTTCTTCTCCTATTACCATGAAGATGTGAAACCATGGAATATGCGTTGATCTCTTATAATTCTTCTATAAGGCTATGAAAATGCATTGTTATGGTTGGGGTATGTATACTCCAATAGTTACTGCGGTGTAGTGAGAAGCTTCAATGACTATAGGGATCTAGACACCTAGACATAGGAGTGAAGCTCATTCATGTAGTAGGTGAGTGTTTAGTGGAGGTCAATTCATGTCTATAAATAGTGAGAGGTACTAACCTTATGGCATGTTATTTATAAATTTATTTACATGATAATGGTTCCCCCACTCATTCGTATATTCACATATTATTGATATTCCAAAACCTACAGGTGAACACTGCCCTTTTAATGGAGTTACTGACACCTCATTGTAAGAGGAAAGAGTAGGGGTTTCTGTTCCCTTTTTGTTTACTAATGATAGCTAATACAGTGTTGGTCAAATATTTTCTTTTTTATTATCTCTATTTGTTTTATTTCATCATAGGTATGGCTTGGATTGTTGATCATTTAGATGAGGTTGATATTTATCATCAATGTGTTCCACTTCTATATGCCGCTAGGATCTATTGTGTGCTTCAAGGGGAAAGGGACCTGAGGTATAGTCATACATGTCCTTCCCACCCATATCATATATGTTTTTTGTCTGTGGTTTCAATTTCTCAAGATGGAATTTCTCCTATTTTTTATCTTTTTGTTTTTTTAGACTTTTTGACGTTTTCCGAGATGAATTATTTGGTCTTCCTTCTTAGAGAGATATAGAGATTACAATTGACAGGGTTTTAGGAACACAACCAATATTGATACCTTCTTAACATAAAATACCATTAGATATGAAAGGGAACGAGATTGAGGAGGATGAGCTTTAATAATAAGGATTCATTCACCCTACCATTTCTCCTTAAGAAGCCCTTGTGCTGTTTTCTAGTAAGGAAGATGGTTTACCGTGATTGTGTGTGGACTATGATATATTGAACCATGTATAAATTAAAAAAGCATCCTTTGGCTCGTGTGGTTGATTTGTTTGATCAATTATATGTGAAAATGTGGTTTTCAATGATTGGTGTATAGTCAGGTTATCATGAGATCATATTTTGGGAATCTGATATACTGAATATGGTTTTCAAGAGCAGTTATGGCCATTATGAATACATTAGGATGCCTTTCAGTCTATATAACCCGTATAAAAATTTTATTGATTTCATGAATTAGATATTCCATCAATATCTCAATTCTTTGGTAGTAGCGTTCATCGATGATAATTTGGTTATTCAAAATCCGATCATGATAATGAACACTATCTGCCATTGGTTCTATATATTTTTATAAGTAACCGTCTATATGGAAATATTTTGAAATGTATTTTACGGATTGAAGATGTAATTTTATTTGACACAATATTAATGAACATGGATTATCAATGGATCCTGAGAAGTTAATGGTTTTATTTTCATGGAAAGAACCACATAATGTCTTTGAGATATGGTGAATCCTCGGTCATGCAAGATTCTACTGACAGTTTGTTAAGGATTTATCTAAACTACTATCTCCATTGACTACTCATACCATTAAATTGAAAATAATCACATGGGATGTAAATTTCAATCCTTCTTTAGAATAACATAAAATAATATTTCCATCGTCTCCTATTCTAATCTTACATAATCTCAGTAAGGGTTATGTAGTTTTTCGTGATGCTTCTACTATTGGTTGGGGATGCGTTATTTTGCAGGATGACTATGTGGCAGCTTAGAACTCTCCTTATATTCAGCTACATGAGAAGAGATACACCAATCATGATTTATTTTGTGCTATAGTAATGCATGTATTTAAATGTTGGTAGAAATTTTTTTTTGGGAAAGGTTCATAATCATTTTTTATCATAATAGTTTGAGTTATATCATTTCCCAAAAAGACATCAAACTAAAAAAAATGAACAGAAGAATAACTTCATATGTTTGTCTTTGATATCACCTATAACTTGAGGAAGGGAATTTTTTTTGCAAACGCTCTTAGTTGGAAACTACAGTCACATGATATTCTAGAATCAATGGGGGAGTAGAACCTTATAGGGATGTTGGATGAGTTACACATGGATACTCTTGAGGATGTTTCTATTATGGTTTTGACCATTTATTAATTATCATCACCTTTCCTAAAGTCTATTTTATATAGTTAGTAGTAATATAATGAGTTTATTAAAATTTTATTAATCCTTTATGGTAGGGAGACCATTTATTGTTGATCTCTCCCTTCATATGGTATGATCCACTTATGGAATTGGGTTGTCATACCAATATTTGTGATGTGTTTAGTCTTGTTAAATTATCATAGATCATAATGGGGGTTCCCCTAGGCACTAAAAAGATGTATTATAACATGATATATTGATTCTGGTGGCTGGGTATGACGTGTGACATGAAAAATTATGTCTCCCCCTATTACACATGCTAACAAATAATGGTAGGGTACTTGAAAAACTATTTTTTGCATCAGCCAATTTCGATGTCTGTCCAAAAAATGGGATGAGGTATCCATTTTTTTTGTTGGATTACCAAGGAATCTAGGAGGAATGAATTCAATATAGGTAGTTTTTGATTGGTTGATAATCTATTCTCATTTAATTCTGATCATGTATACCACTAAGTTAGAAGATATTGGTATGCTATATGTGCACGAGATTATGTGGTTATATGGGATTACGTATACAATTATTTCTGATAGGGATCCTATGTTTACATCATGATTCTAGAGGAGTCTCCAAGAGGATATGAGAACTTAGGTCAAGTTGAGCATATCATACCAATCACTGAAAGATGGTTTGACAGAGCATGTGATTCTGATCCTCGACTATATGCTTCATGCTTGTGTCTTGGATTTTAGTGGATCATGGGATTTCCATCTGAGACTGGTTCTATTTTTTATAATAACCATTATCATTCATCTCTTCGAATGTATCTCTTTGAGGAATTTTATGGTAACCTATGTAGTTTACCACCTTGTTTGGCTAAGTAGGTATATGTATCTTTAGGTAGACCATGTTTGGTTCAGGAGACATCCATGATGATTTAGGATTTACATCGTTGTCTGGTTACATCCCAGAGATAATAGAAACCATATGTGGATTAGTTGTGACTTACATAGGAGTATATTATTGGTTACTGTGTTTTATTTTGGGTTTCTCCTCAGTTGATTCACCATTGGCATGGAAAATGAAGAAAATTCAGCTCCATGATTTTTTGGACCCTTTGAGGCCATTGCGTGTCGCAGATAGGTTGCTTATCGGTTAACATTACTAGTTTAGTTGTTAAGTATTCATGATATTTTCCACATGTGTCATCTCCTAGAGTATTATCCTAATCCCATTCATGTTCTAAGTTGGTAAGATGTTGAGTTAGATCCAGATGATTTTGTTTTGGAGAAACCAGTTGAAATCATATACTCTAATGTGAGATTATTTCATGGGAAGTTGATTCCATTGGTTAGAGATCTATGGAAACATGGATTATATTCTCATGAGAGTTGGGATAAAAAGTCATTGATTAGAGATAAGTGCCCTCATCTGATTCCAGGGATTACATCTTCCACATGACTTTTCGTGGATGGAAAGTTTTTATGTTTGTGAGTTTGTAACATCCCATTACTGATATGTCAGGTATATCCATGACATCGTTTTGGTTTTCTTTTTTCAGTACCTATATAGGGATGAGAGGGAATTGGGTGGATACCTATAAAGGTGAATTCATATATTTTTTGTACTCTTATCTTTAACTAGTCTTGTTTGTAGGCTGTAAGAGAATTTCATAACATGTAACTGGGTTACAAGGCATCTAAATGGTCACTGGGTTAAGGTAGTGAAAGGGATTCATACTCTGAAAGGTTTCATGATGAGAAGAGATGTTTTATATCATGAATTATTTAAACCTACTATTTTTAATTAGTGGTGATGGATTTTTTTGTGTACATTAACTCCATGGATTTCAAAACATGTAAAGGAATTACATGTTGTTTAATTCCCTATGAAGATAATTTTTTGGGTGCTTCTCGAGTTCTGGGTGTCCATTCAAACTCTTTTTCTCCTTATCTCTCAATCCAAAGTTCATCTTCGGTGATTTTTGGAGACATTATTCCTTCTTTATCGATCTATTCTGCATTCAATATTCTTTGAGGTTGCAGTTTGTATCTTTGTATGTGATATATTTTATTCTTCGTCATTTCCATTGACTGTGGTTGGTCTCGTGGGTTGCATTATCAGACTCATTGGTATGAAATTTGTTTCTCTTCATGTATTATTCTATATTTGTTTTGTGATATCATTCTTAAGTCTATTCCTTTGGTCGGTATGGTTCAACTATTGTTCTTTGTTGAGGAATGTGGGTTTCCTCCTTTCCACTGAGCACTTTTTTCCAAATTGGATCAATCTTGATATGTGGATTGGAATCTTGGGAATTATTTTAAGTAGCTGGGTTTTCATTATTAGTTGATCCTGTGACAGGCATCAGCAACACATGTTTTGAGGTCGGTGGTTCCGTCTCTAGCCTATGTTGATGAACCTTGTTATTAGTGATTTATAAACTAATTTATATATGAGATTGGCGTAATTGTTTTGAGTATGTTAATTTTTTTTATGAAAATGGGTTTTCATTGAATATTCATAAATTGAATGAAAAGGGATTGTCTCAAACCATTGAAATAGATTTTTGAATATAACCACATGGGTTACCTTGGCTACTTAGATGGAAGGTTTATCATGAGGCCATTATCCACATTTTGTGATTATCAGGAAGATGTGTCAAGTGTATTTTCACTATTTACTAGGAACATTTTTCAAAGGTAACAATGTTGACCTAGGGGGGAGTCACTCATAGGGTATTCCAAGAGTTCCTTGGACTATGTTGTAGGATATATATTGTGCACTTGATTGATTGGGGTACTAGTATTCTAATAGTCTGACCTATAGTGATCTTTTGTGTGGATAAAGGGGCTTCTAAATTTTATTTCTTTCCTTTTTGTTTTAACTTTGATATGAATTCTTATTCATGCGAAAGAATGATAGAAAAAATGTTCATTGAAATTGATATACCTTCTTTTTATGAGAACTGTGATGAAGGGGAAATGATTACCACATTTCAATAAAATTAATTTACAACATGTCATGCCATTTTTTATTTAAAATCTGAATATATGAATTTTAATATAGTGACTTGTTATGAAACTCTAAGGAGGGATCCCGTTGATCATGTTAGATCAGACCATGTGCACCTCTTCGTTGGTGTGTAGACCTATGTATGTCTTCCAATATAGGGAATATAATGGTGTTGTAATGAGGTGGTGAGATTTTGTGACTACTTTGTTGGGTTGTTGGTGGTGAGAAAGTGGGGGGGGGGGGGTTTCATGCCATGACATGGTGCAACGATTTGGTATTGGCCCTTTGTAGTTGGACTTGTCTCTTGGAGTTGTTGGTTACTTTTATAGTCATTTTTCTACTATATTTCTTACTATTACAACATATATCGATTTTATTTTTTTCTATTCCTTCTAGATTTGGGTATATATATATATTAAATGTGTTTGTTCAGTTTGGGAGAAATAATTCCCTCTAGTTTTTTTTTTCAATGCCCTGGTGCTCGTCGCTAGCCCATGGGGATCTGGAATTCCCTTCTGGTATGTGATAGATTCAGATGGTTGAATGGATTGAGGGAAACCATGGCCGATTTGTTTCACATGTAGTACAATGAATGATGAACATTCATTGTTCTTTGATAGGTTTCACAAACACATTATATTTGAGATGCATGATTTGAAACTCATCACTAAATTCCACATTATATATGGAGATAAAAGCCAAAGAACTAGGAATTCATCTCTAGCACAATACATGTAACTGGTCATCACACCTAATGTCATTTAACCAATGTATAGACCAAAGAACAAAAAATGTCACCCCATTATATAAAAACTGAGATACATAACATTATTCTCATAAGTATATTTTTTTATTCCTCCAATAAAGGGAATAATGAAAATTCTAATAAAAAATTGAATAATTAAAACCTTATTATTATGATTGGAACATGTTGTGATATAAAACTTAATAAATGTTTTAAATAATTATTAAATTGAAAATTTAATGATTGTAATTATATATAAGTATAGGTTATACTGTATATTTTCAATTAACTCCATAATGAAGGGTATCTCCAATAGGACTTGTATAGTCGTTAAAGATAACATGAAATAATTTATTAATCATTCAATTAATTAATACAAGTGTGTTAATATTAATCATATTGAATAGATAAAAATTTTTGTTATCCTGTGATATTTTGTGTTACCATTACATTCTTTTAATCATTCATTTACTTGACTAAGACCAATGTTCATGTTTGAATTATTTAATCCAATTTGCTTGCATTGTTTTACAGTTATTTAATAATAAATTAAATTTATATGTATTCCAAGTCATCACTCCCTCAATTATTATGTTAGACCTATATGTTGAAGGATATTTATGAAATTTCACTTAACCAATCATTTGGTTCCCATAACCTATATGTGAGTTATAAAAACATGTAATAAATGGAGTATCCCAAGGTGTATGTGTGCTGTCCGAGAAAGTATTGAGATGATACCAACAAAAGTGATACACATGTATAAAGGTTGAATATTGTAAGTTGTGCCAATATTAGGACTTGGATTTTCCCAATAGGTCATATGATGACTTATTATTGTCAGAATAAATCAAACTATAAATAATCTTATGATCAGGACATTTATTCAATTATTTATTTATGTCTTATGCATTATTTATTTTAGGGATAAAAGACTGCATTCAGATAAATAAATGGACTAATGTGGAATGATGGGAATTAAATAAATAAATTATTTTCAAAATGATTTATCATGAACACATTTAATCAATTATGTAAAATACAATTCATATTAATAATAAATGATAAATAAATAAAGGAAACCCTTATAGATAAATAAACCACAATCCCTCGAGTAAATATTATACCCGTAAGCCTTCTATTTTATGAATTTAGATAAAACCATCGATAAGTGTTAGTTTGGCCAAAGCTGTGGGATCTATTAATTTTTGAAGAGTCATGACAATGATAATGGGATGAATTATATTCAATTTAATGGCCAAATCCCTTTCAATAAAAATTCGGATTCAAGTGTTGAAGTAATTCAATAGAGTATTTTAGGACTTGGCAGTCCGGTCAATAGATCAAGGTTCCTCTAGCCCACATTTGGAAATACCACCTACTGAAATACCTTCTTATGGTTTGTATGTAAAATGTATGGATCCTATGGATGGTAAATATGGATCGTTTCCATTAAAATGTCTTTTTTGATGAGAAATTTCAAGTTCAAAGGCGAGGGATGTAAAGACATGTTAATATAGTGAGATATTTAATGAAATTAATTTCATTATGTATCACCAAATTCTAATCCATTTAAGGGAAAATAATCTCCTGTTTTATAATTTTATAATAAAATGTAATGTTATTCATCTAAACTATCCTTGTAATATATATAGGGTAATGACCTTGTATTCACTAGTAGTAACATCCAAGAATGGTTTTTACACTTTTTGGTAATTTTTATGCTTGAATAGAAATATTATGAGCATGACAATGATTAGTTGTACTCCATCTGATGTGGAAAACTGATTTTGATTTTCTCTTATATGAAAATCATTTGAGTGATGCAGTTGACATTCAATTTTTAATTCTATCATCTATTTTTAGTAATCTCATGATGTCTCATGAAAAAATGGATGACTATTGAATTCTTGAGAATATTCATGGTTTTTACCATGAGAAAAAAATAACATATTGTTTGGATATCTACAAGGAACATTTTTAGAGAAATCTTTGAGAGGGTGCACCATCAAGGCCTAACACAGTCAGTATCATTGGGTATATTAACAACCAAGGGGTTTCAGGGTTTAAAATACCCAATGAATTATTCACTAATAACATTATTTAATCAATCCATTAGATAATATATATATTTTTTCAATGTTTAATATGATAAAAATTGATAAGCCTCTCTCAGATCTTCTCACTCTTCTTGTCCACATAGATACAGAGAAGAAACAAGAAAATACTATTTTTAGTTATGGTAAATAAATGAAAATGAAAACAAAAGAGAACTAAAGACAAAGCCTCATCACAACAAACATACATTTAGGAAATGGTTAATGAGATATATATGAAAAAAGATGTTGTCTATTTCCCATATGGCAAGAGGGTACAATAGAAAGAAATCAGCACCCATCCAAAGAAAAATGGGGGATATTTAGGTGTTCTTATTATCAACTGTAATTTATCTATTTCTAAAAATTGGTTGTTATATATAGAATTTTTTCATACATATATATTCATATATAGGAACCAAGTTTATTTACAAAAAGTTTCTATAGGGAAGTAGATCTACAAGCAGCCAACCGAGATAAGCTTACTAATGTGGCTATTATGGACCGTCGCCTTATGTTGCCAATGAGAATAGTTTTTTTATAATAGATTCTTATTATGGGCCATATATTACCAAAAAATTATATCTATAACCTGTTTTGATATAGATGGATTTATTTTTATCTTCAAGAAAAATTGTAACATCTATGATAATGATAAAAAAATTTATCGTAAGGCTCATTTAAATAACTCTTTTTCTGAGTTGGATTAAAGAGGCCAAATAATTACAATTGATAATGAAAATACATCACAAGACTCATAAAACACCCAAATTTTTTTATCACTATCTAGGAAATGTAAATGATAATTATTTGAAAAACAAACACACAAGGAAATATATTTATATTATTCTAAACTGAGACCACTTAGTTTATGTCACACATGTTTAGAAGGAATAATGACCAAAACACCATTTAGCGGAAATGTTTTTGGGAAAAATGTCTTCTTGAACTAATAAAAAAAATTTGGAACATTTCTGATTGAATATATTCAATGGTACTAATACTTTATATATTTTTCTAATGATTTAAGTAGATAGGGTATGTATTCACGATAAGTAATAAGTCAGATTCTTTTGATAAATTCAAAGAATACAAGAATGAATTTGATAACTAGTATGGAATAAAGATTAATAAACTATAAATAGACCACATTGGATAATATCATATTGAAGATATTATTTAAAATCCATGAGTGTTTGGGATTCTATCTTAAATCACAGCTTCTTAGATTCCTTATTAGAGAAATGTAATCGAAAAGATGAATGACACCCTATTGGACATGGTGAGATCAACGATGAGTCATATGAGTCTTGCATTTTTATTTTGGTGATATCCTTTAAAATCAACAGCATACATACTAAAAAATGTACCAAATAATGAAATTGATGGTATTACATATCAACTATAGAGTGAAAAGAAATCGGTATTGTTGTACTTTCACGTGTAGGGATGTGATTCATTTATTAAGGCATTTTTAGTTGAAAATCTTACAACCTAGGGCACAATGTGTATCATTATACAATATCCTCATGAAAAACGAGACAATACCAAAAATATTTTTTAGATAAAATGGTATTGGTATAAATATGACTCACATTTCTTGGGAAGGATCACATTTATAAAAGAGATTGTGTAAGGGATATAGAAATTGATAACATTCAGGATCAAGATATTAATTAGTTCTCGTAAGAACTAAGTCTACAAAACCCCACAGGAGAAGTATTCTTAGACACAAAAATAATTCATAATATTACAAGAGATGTTAAAGAAATATAATGGTATTAATTTTTAGTCCCTGAGGATGGTGACTCAATATTATTTGAAAATAATGATCTCATAACCTACAAGGAAGTAGATAGTGGAATAGATAATACAAAGAGGAAATAATCCATGAATTTTGAAATGGAATCTATATTCCAAAACAATGTATGAATTTTGGGTGATCCTACGGTGGATGTAAAGACCATTGCATAAAAATGTGTATTCATGAATAATTGTACATGGATGGGAAAGTAAATACCCTTAAGTTATGGTTTGTTGAAAATGGGTTTAATCAACATAATTGAATTTTTTAAATTGATTTTTTTACCAATTTCAATTCTAAAATATCTCAAAATAATCATCTTCATTTTGGCCTTCTATGATTATGAGATTTGGAGAATTGATTTCAAAATATTATTCCAAAATATTAACATATAAGAAGATGTCTATATTACACCAAATAAAGTTTTTGTGACTCCGAATTATGATGATAAGATTTGAGAATTTTAAAAATTCATTTATGGATTAATGAAAACATCTAGGACATAGAACAATCAATTTTATGAATCCATATCCATGTTTGGTTTTATAAAGAAAAAATGTAACCCTTGTTACTAAAATCAGTTTTAGAGGGGTAAAATCATTTTCATGATATTATATTCTGATGACATATTACTTATTGGAAAAAAAATTAGTCTTACAGCCTACAAAGAACTGTTTTTATAATTGCTCTAAAATGAATGAATTCATAGTGAAATTATATATTTTTTTGATCAATTACATCTTGATGAATCCAAGAGACTAGTAAACCTAATTCAAGGTACAAATATTTGAATGATTTGAAATAGATTAGTTATGTAATAATCCTTGATGGTATTTTCACCAGTGTCAAATGGAAGTAAAATTTCTATTAAAATGTGTCCTTAGAAACATTATAAAAGTCAAAGGATGTAGATGATTCCAATCTATTTTTTGGTTGGAGTAGTCATTCCTTATATGTTATGTCCTAGGTTATATGTTTCCAATTCCATTTTTTATAGTAGGAAGATATCAATATGAGCCAGGTGACTCTCATTGGATAGGGGTCAAGGATATCCTAAATTATATGCGTCTTACTAATAGAAAAATTCTCAATCTATGGGGAAGATGACAAACTAGACATTAAACAATATGCAAAGGGTAGTACAATTTTTGTTTGAGAATATGATAACATAGATGAGTAAATTCATCACATTGAATAGAGGTGCGTTGAGTTGGTTGAGTTTAAAGAAGGATATATTCATAGTTTCAATAGTATATTCCACTTATATTGTGTATTTTGAGGTAGATAATGAATTCATTTGGATAAAAACATTCATCCAAAATCCTAGAATGGAACCTAGTAGTAAAAATCCTATCACCATCTGTTGTAAAAATTTATTAGTGGTGGATCTTGGTAGAGAGAAAAAGTCACATCAGTTGATGAAGAATATACATTGAAAGAATATTATTGTGAGGGATTTTTTGAAAATATAAAAAGTCATAATGAATAGTATTTCCATGGATGAAAACATGGAAGACCCCTTGAGAAAAATCATGACTCTACAAAAACATAATTATCATGTGATTTCTAAATGACTAAAATTCACACATTGTTGTCTTTAGTCCAGGTTGAATTTTGTTAGAGTTAGTGTCCTCATATCAATTTTTTTTACTTATATTACACATTCATATTTGATTATTTTGAAGTCAATAATATATATTATTACAAATTTTTATTGTTATATACAAATTTAACGTAATAATTTCCAAATGTATCTATCTCATTGATAATGTTATAGAAGATACCTACATTGATGATAAACTTAAAGTGATATGATTATATTATTAAACACAGTTCCACTATAAAAATGATTTTATATGATTAGACACATATAATTTTACTATTAGGTCTGGGTACTCATAAGTGGTTGAGTCTTCTTCTTTGGATTTCATCACATGGTAATCTGATTAAAGAGAGATTATGAGAACAGAACTGTTGATTAGGGTATTGAATGTTATGGCGTTATTATATATTATTATATGTGAGTATATGTATTTGTCCTTAAACATTATTATAATTATTTTCACATTGTGACATTCAGATTTAGATTTTTTATGAACCCTGATGATACAGTTCCTCGAGACATTTGATATATTTGGTGTGTCAAGAGTGATGTTATATTATTGAATAATTCAAGGATGGATTTGACCAATCCATGTTTATAGAAGTTGATATAATGATACACTTATTTGAATAGAACCATCACATTAAATTCTATGTTCATAGTTTATTGACGTGTGAATTTTGTAAAGCCAATGAAATACGTATCAACCATATAGGTTGATAGAACATATGTTTCAGCTACATTAAGGGATATTGATAAAGAGTTATTATATTACATAATGAGTGTTCGTATGTGGTTGTCGATGTTGCAAAATTATGTTATTTCTATTGGGTTCCATGAACCATTTCCCGATAGTCATATCAGACATTATGAAATAACACATATTGATAATGAAATAGAATTATAGAGGGTCATCGAAAAAGTGTTTCTATTGATCTTGATTAATTTATATTTGAATTTTATTATTTGAATAAATTTTATTCTCAAAACCATTGAATAATATTAATCATGTATCATTGATCACACATATTATTGGTGAATGAAATATTTAATGAAATATTCATTTTTGAACTCAATAATTATCAAGTAGTTCTAATAGACCAATTCCTTGCCAGGTTATGAATTTATATTTGAAAGGTAGTAAAAAAATTTATCAGTTGTGTGAGTTAGCTCATGAATAATAATAATAATATTATTATTATTATTATTAAAGTGGATTGTAAAATATTGTAATTTTTTTTAATGGATGGTACATAGTCAAATGATATTTTAACCTAAACTAAAGATCTATAAATAGATGGTAATGTATATTGGGTAGGGTTAATTGTTTATCAGGAATAAAAAATAGAGTATCATTATGATAATGAACTTCTCTTTCACTCATATATTATTCATCTCATATTCTCTTAAATATGTAGAAATCATTTAATACTGATGGATTTGGAAGTGATACAAATGTAAAAATTATAATGATTCATTCATAACATTAGCACAGAGTAAATCAATCAGCATGATTCAGTGATCAATGAAATGTGTGTTGATCACTACTCGGGGGGATTCAACACATGGATTTCCATGTTCAATGAAGGTAATCCTAATATAGTTTTCTATGATTTACATTATCCTTGAACAATGTTCACATGATTATATAACATTTACTTCTGATCTTAAATAAAATAATTATAAATATGACATTTATAGATCCACTCTCATGGTTTCTGGAAAAGATAAATCAGAATAATTATTGACTTATCGCCCAAAAAAAGAATAAAAACTACACTTTAAACATTCAATAAACATATTATAGGAATTAGAGATCAACTATAAATATGAATTTTAATTTTTAATGATAGAAAATTTGAAAATAAAGAACTTACTCAAGAAGAATAAAATCATGAAGATGGTATTATCGATATCAATGTGGTATGCGAGAGTCTGTATGAAGACCTTGACAATCAAAGAATTAAAAATCTATTTATTAGATCTTTATAGTTATAATAATAAGAATATATATGTTATCAAAAAGAAGATATCGGTCAACTACAATAAGAGGAGGAATAATACTTGATAACTTAAGAAATCTCCTAATAGGTTTGGAATTTCAAATTAATGTTTGAAGAGTAGGAAAACATTTTCAATGAAATTACCTAAAAGACAAGGATAAATTAATGAGATGTCATAACATAGATATGGAAGTCAATTTATTATTGAATAAAATGTAATCTAAAACAAATATTTTGTAATTAAAGAAGAAACTCTAATTTGGAAGGTTCTCATATGATGATGTTTTGGGAAGAGTAAAACAAGGATCTAAAGGATTAGAGAAATAATTTAAAGATTAAATATCAAAATTTATTGGGGGAAGTGGAATGGTATTTGATATGGGAAAATCAATGGTTCTAAATGAGATTCTCCAAAACAATGGAAACAGAATATTAGCATTGTATATAAAAATAAAAATTCATGTGAAGTATAACCTAGATAACATCAAACCCATAAAAATAGAGGGTTTAAAATAATCCTCAATCATCAAGAGATGATCACTTAACAATAACCTATTATAATGTGGGGGATAGATATAGGAATAAATGTGAGAAGATTATTTCTCTAATGAAATTTAAATTTGTGGCTTTATGGTTAATAAACTATACTTTTGTTAAGAGGTATGGAGAAATATAAATTGGGAAGCAAATGAAATTCATCAAATGACAATGAGAACTTATTAATCATAGCATATATGAAATAATATATTGTGATATTTTTTTTCTTTTTCAAAATTTTGACACAAACCCATTATTTGTATGAAATGGGAAATTTGAATAGTGGACAGTAGAAATTACAAACAAACAAAATTAAAGTCAAACAATAAAAATAATATTTTAGAATAAGTACACTACATTGAAAAATTATGTATATGATTCAACCATGAATGTTGATAAGAAAATGTAGAGGACATATTACACCTCAAATCAACCAATTATCTCATTAAATAATAAGAAGAACAAAAATAAATGCAACCTAGATGATATCCCACATAATGTTATAAAGAAGAGTAGCACATGGATACTTGATAATTAATGATCATCCCATATCCAAAGAAATAATTTCTTTGATAAATTGTTAAGTAAAGAGTTGACTGATTAATGTGATTCTGCAAATTCGGTCCCTTAAAGATCAAAGGAATTTGAAATAACTAATTGGAAGATGATAGGATGAAGAAATAAAAAGTAATTTTTGTGGATGGTATGCATCCAACTATATTTTGTGTGAGTCAAAATTGAGGCATAGGACTGGTGGTGACATGTAATCAGGAAGGATAAATAGTTAAAGTTATGATAGAAAATTCTCTCAAGATAGGCTAGAGTAAAAATAATAATTTATAGTAGGTTTAGAGTAATGAAAATTATATTTATTAGAAATAAAAGACGAACAAAACATGTGGATCTGAAGGCTACGTCACATTAATCAAAAAACAAAGGAAACCTTATACAATAAAAAGGATTTGGAAGATATGACGAATCTAAATCATGGACATTAAAATACATGTGATTCTTGAATATGGGTAAATTAGTCTGATATTTATATTATATGAGGAGAAAAAGGGAATAGAATCTATTTTAATGTGTCTAAATAGATGTTTGTGAATCACTGAATATCATTGGATCATATTGAGAGAGGTATATCATTATTTTCATTTATGATTACAAAAATATTGTATCTGATATGTATCTGTAGTATAATAAAGTAATAATTGACTACATGATGATTTACCTCTAATGTGGTTTAAAAGAAACTAGCACCACAATCAATACATTACTATATGATAATGGAACAAAAAGAATGAACATTGAGTTTGAAAATATCCTAAAAAACATGCAATCAAGAATGAGTTGTCAATAGTCAGAATATCTCAACATAATGGGGTTTTTGAAAATATTACTTGACATGTTAATAATATAAAAGGATATATTCTAATTATGGGGTTGTGTTTCTTGTCAGTACTGAAAAGTTTCTATTCATGTAATAGAATACGCTCAAAATTGATTATAGATTTTTCTAGGAGAGGGAATGACCCTCTAAAATATACATCAGGGATGTAATCCCTTATTAATATATATATGACACTTCATAAGATAATGTTTCATTATAAATAGAGAAAGAAATAAAGCCTAGTATGGTGATGTTGTAGATGAAGGAATATTCCATGGATACAAAAATAATGTGTATGAACTATAATTTCGAAAATAATCTTATTTTGAAAACCTTACTGAGAAATTATGGAAATATCATTGGAGTAAAATTATGATGAATTTGAAGAGATTATTAGCTGATATATTTATAGATGAAAAAGAAGGTAAAAATGGAAAATGGTTTAATACATAAGTTATGTGTTTCTTGCCTAATATTTATTATTCTCAAAATGACAATGATTCATAAGTAGACTTATAAGAGGAAACCAATACTGATGAAACTCAATTGTAACCTCATAAGAGAACTATAAGAGAATATTTTGATCAATTAAAAAAATACTAGGGATTGGAATAAATCTACACAATCATTTATAATGTGTAATTTACAACATTTTACTCTCATATAAATTATATTGAAAAACTTGTTTGAATATTTAGTGAATAATGAGTCATAGGTTAAGGCTACAAAAAATTCACTAGATAAATTTATGTTAACATGACATTTGTTATATTAAGTGTCCATAAAGTTATTATGTGAATAAATTGAAGCTGATATTTAAAAAAAATAGTTGAATAAAGAAATTTTATTAGATACAAGGTACACATGCTGTGTAAAAGGTGTACATAGATTAAGAGATTTGATGTTGAAGAATCCTTTTATATAGTTTTTCTACTAGAGTCTATTTGGATTTTTATATACATATAAATTCAAATAGAGTACAATGTTTCTCAGATAGATATTAAAATGAAATGCTTGAAATGTTTTCTTAAGGATGATGAATACATTGAAAAACCATTGGTATTTTGGTTTTGAAATAATTAAGAAATGGATTGTAGATTAATAAATGATCTATATTGTCTAAAGGATGAACCATGAGTGTGGTATGATCAACAAGATGATTATTTAAATAAAATCATATTTAGTTGGGTAGGGGTTGACCATAATCTCTACATGAATACATACAAGGTATATAGAATTATGGTTCTTGTGAATGTGTATAATATCATATTTGGTGTAAGAAATAATAGATTATTGGAATAATTTTCTAATCACGTGAATTTAGAATTTTAAATGTCTATAATTGGTGAACTCGTATACTTTTTGAGGATGGTTATGCTTTAAAGAATAGTATAAAACATCATTTACAAGGAAATAAATGCAATATACCTATAAATAAGTTAAAAATTCATTATTTTAAATGAATGAATACTTCGATTTCCATTGGGAAAAATCTTGGGAAGTACGTGGATGTGAAATATTTGGATCCCACCCAGTATAAGAGGATAATTGGAAGCATGTTGTATGTCATGGAAACATGATTAAATATCTACTTTACAACATGTTTATAGGGTCTCTTCTAATGTAGACAGAAGGAATGGAATTTCACAGTGTTTAAATGAATCATTAAGTACATTCTAGGATCCCTTAATTTTTTCTTCTACTTTGAAGTAGGAAAGGGTAGTGAATTGTCATTATTATCTAATGTTAACTAGGTTGGTGATACAGTGGATCAAAATTCTAATTTTTGGGGTGCCTTATTCAATGTAAAAAATTTGTTGGATGATTGACCAAGAAGATGGAAAACACTTCTCTATGTAAAGAAAAAGTAAAATATATCTTCATTAAAAAATGCATTCACTCAACTATTATTGATGAACAAATAACTTTATGATATTAGTGATGAGGCAAATAATCAATAGAGAAATTCTGTAATAATAATACCATGATTGAGCTCATTAAAAAATATAGTTCAACAATATTGTATTAAAAAAACATCAGACATAACTCAATTATAAAAAATGTTAAACAAGGGATGCTTTAAATATATCTTGACAAATCTAATTATGAAGTGTAAAATACCATAAAAATTCCAATATCCACCCCAATTATTGAGTAAAATTGGTTGAATATCACTGTTCATCCACATATAAATGCATTACTAGGATTAATATTACCCACACTCACCATGTTTTAAACCATTTTTTTTTTCAAATTTGTACAAAAATTTTGGAGAGATATGATGTAGGTGTATTTTATGTGATTAAGGTAAGGACACAGTTTCCTTGGGTTTTTATCAAAATGTGGATAACATTTATATTAAATGGAATAAATGTTTATAGGATATAATGTATATTAAAGAGATAATTATATCTTAAAATCTTATTGTGTATACTGAGCTTTTATCACCTATACTTAGTGTGGTGTATGAGTTATTTTCTCTTGAATTGTGTTTATTAGATTTTTTTGGTTTATTTAATTCTTATTTAAACATCTTACAAACCTGAAGCCGAATATTTTTGCAAATATGGATATTTATAGCTCGAAATTTATAGTATGTTTTGTTTATTATCAATCCATGCTAGCATGGTCAAGTATATTTCAATCCATGTGATTTTATCTATGTAGGTACGATCAAATATTAAGATGACATTGTTCTGTAGTGTGTTCGAAGTTTTAAGCCTTGAAAATTCATAGAAATGTTAATGTTTTGTAAAATTCACATTATTTAAAAAAATAAGTGGTTAGTTCATAAAGGTAGGGTTTATTTCTATGTTTTATAAAATCAGGGAAAAGGCATTGTAAAATGGATAAAAAATGATCATGTTTCATAAATAGGAATATTTCAGAGAATCAGAGCTGAGTCATTTTCTAGGCTTCGTGATGTTTCATAGAATATGTGGAGTTTCATAAATGTGTGATTCTTTCCTATTAATGGGACACTAATCATAATATGAACATGTAATGTTTTTTAGGAGGAAATATCCCCAAAATTTCCATAAATAATTACACAAACATATTTGTTATGAGAATCATGAAATTTAAGAGAATAAATGTTTCACAGATATAATTCTTGAGAATTAGGATGAAAAATATATTTATGTGAATGGGTTTAAAGAATGGTATATTCTTTATTAAATATATTTTTTTAATGAAATTTTTATGTTTCATAAATGTGGTAGTATTGTAGAAAAATAACCGGGGTTGATAAAGAGTGTTTAAGACAATACATATGTGAACATAGTTTCACTTGGAAAATGTTTTTTGAATGCATTAAAGAATCATATTAGGACCATAATGATGTAAAACAAAAAAAAATTATTATACATAATAGGCCATCAAGTTGAAAAACATAGGAATAAATCACCCAAACATGTGATAAATAAGGAGCCTATTTTAGTGATTCAATAGAGGCATTGTTCAATACCTAAAATTATTATAATGGTAGTTAACCAAGAATACAGTTACTGTGACAGAAATTTTGTAATCCAAAAAATCTAATGAAGCTTAGTGGATTCTTCAATGACTGACACAATGTCGATGTATTCTCCATGGACTATCCCATATCATTGAATGATGTCAGACTATTGTATTGTGTTTCCATTTATTTTTATGTGTGCTGGGTTACTGCATAATTCCATTATATTTTTTTAAAAAATCCGACTAATATGGGGATATAATCCATTTAATTCAATGAAAATGTTTACACAATTATTTAACCCTCACATTTTAGGGTATTACATGGTATAAAATGTAAACTCTATGAATTAAAGTGAAATTTTAATTCATCTATTGTATCAACTTTTGTGTACAATAAAAATAATCATAGATCCAAACTTCCCAAAAGTCATTAATTAAAATGAGAAAATATAGAAAATTAAATAAAATATTTAAAAGGCTCTGTATGTTTTTTTATTGAAAAATAAAATATCTTATGTATAAACAATAGAAATATATAAAATTATATGTATTACAGGAAAATCCAATATATTATATTTCCATCAATCTAATTTTGTGACTAAAAATCGATGTGTATAAGAGAATAATAATCTTTGTAATAAACCATGAGTTTACATTTATTGCTTTAATTATTAATATATAAATTTATTTAA
The DNA here is from genome assembly GCA_963277665.1 of Viscum album. Taxonomy (NCBI): domain Eukaryota; kingdom Viridiplantae; phylum Streptophyta; class Magnoliopsida; order Santalales; family Viscaceae; genus Viscum; species Viscum album. The sequence continues at coordinate 175,324,156 of OY728148.1, forward strand.
TCCTTAAAATATTGATGTTGATTAAAACTAAGTTCATTACATAAAAACATGAATATATTTTTTATGTTACTTCTTTATACATGTAATATAATATATTTTCTTTGTAAAAAAACTAAAAACATAATTTAAATAGTTAAAGGAAAAATCATTTATATTTACCAATCTATGTGAGATCAGGGATATGTTTGTAAATCAATAATATACTACCATGAAGAGGATTATAATTGGTAGTAATAGAGAGTTTTATACTATATTTATTGACTTATATCTGAAGTGTACAACTAGATGTGTTTCTTCTATTACTAATCTTAACATTGGAATGAGATGATATTTTCTCTCTAAATTTTCACAATATCATCATCAATAATTGTGATATACTAATATTTTCAATTTATTTAATTTTATATGACCATTAATTTTATTCTATTAGATCTATATAAATACCCTATGGGTTTTTTAGTATAGTTGAATAAAAATTATTAATCATACTAAATCATTTTTCGGTAGGATAATTTTCCTAATAATGAACAGAATTATTTAGAACGATATATAGAATATGTATAATGTGTGTTTATAAAAGAAGATAAAATACCCATAAAAATTAAAAACATTTAATAAATGTAATAAAGTCCATTATACATTTAGATTTACTACTAATATATGAACTTTGGATTTAGTGACGGTGAATTTATGATCAATGAAATTGTCTATAATGTATATTATGTTAATATTTTCTACCCTTATCATAATTTTTTATCCATATTATGTCATGATTAATAAATTTTGATGATTGAATATAATAATCATGTATTTAGCATGATATAATTTGATTTAATTAACACAGAAAAGTTTATATTTTCATTATCAAATGTCATGACCCGCCCCCCATGGACCGTGTCGTGACTACCCCATGCCTGCCTCCTGATGGCTAGGGGATAGCGACAAGTGACGAAGGCATTATGCCATATGTTGGAGGCATTTTATTGATTACCTATATGAGCACCCACACACCAACAAACATCCAACCCATAATGCAAAAAATTGAACAATCATGCCACTAAACAACCATTGAGAGAAAAATTACAAAATTGGATGTAATGGGGAAAAAATACATGACCAATAAAAAGTTAAGTACAAGATCCCGAAGTCCGTCTTTTGTATACCATACCATAAGGGTAGGTGAAGCAAGTTCTTCCTAAATTCATAGAATTATGCCATCTTTTTTCAGATCTCATTGGGAACTGTGTAGTGATGTACCACGAAGGTCTATGTTGAAATGTCAGTCATTTGTAAATGAAAAAACATGTGAGGGCGGAGCCCATATAGTGGTGAGTAACGTAACACTCTCTATGGATCCCAAAAACCAAAGGTATTACAACAAATGAATATATTCATAAAATGTACTACCAAAGAGGTACATAAGGTGTAGCCTCTATAAAGTACATTCAAGAGAGAGAGTCACTCGATTTATATCACACATGTATTTCCCAAGGTATAGATTGCATTTATATCAGTCATAATGTTGATCATCTATTACTACCAACAGAATCATCCCAGATGAGTCATCATGGTTTTCTTGTCGACTGAGGTCCACTCATCTACTAGTCTACTGAGGCATGCTCATCTCCTTGGCTAATGAGGTCTACTCATCTGCTGGGCCACTCAGGTCTGCTCATCCACTGGGCCACTACGGTCTTCTTGTCTATCGGGCCACTCAGGTCTGGTCCTCTCATGGACCACTGATGTATGATCATCTGTTTGGCCACCTTGGTCCCCTTCTCTGCTAGGCTATTGAGGCCTACTAATCTGCTGGGCCATTGCAGTTTAATCTTCTACTAGGCCGATGAAGTACGCTCGTTTAATGGGCCACTCATGTCTGCTCGTCTATTAAACCACTATGGTCTGATCATAACACACTCAATTCTAGGATAATGTATTCCTCAAGACATTAGTCATATTACAAATTACCTGATAACATATTTGGAGTATGTTAAAAGGACCTTCTCATCATGAGGGTCGCAACCATGAAAAAAACACGTCAATCAGATGCATGGTTTGGAATTTATGCCCATTCTACTAAAAAGGGGCATGTTTGGTCCGGGTCTGGTCCAACCTGGTTAGACCAACCCGACACGGAACCAACTCAGACCACTGGGCCCGACCTAGTCTAGCTATGCTCATTCCGATCCACTAAACCATCGGTCCAACCCTATTTGATGCAGTTATGGCCCACAAAAAGGGGTCAACCCTGTTGTTCCACCCAGTGTGGCCGGTCTTCTATAGCACAACACGTTGATGTGGGCCAGTTCAGTATCTATAGGACACGTCGATGGCTACATCCCCTCTACGTCACCTAGTTGGCAGCTAGCTGACCACCTCCAATGCATGTGGTCCCATGGACTGTGGGTCAACTGGCCTGACACAGAGGCCCGCAGGTACCATGATTTTGCATCGACATGCCCCACTGGCTATGTCTTATTCTACGGCAGCACACCGACGATGTGGACCACCTACTGCGCGTGGCTGCTAGTGCTGAAGCCCCATTGATCCTTCCGCGCGAGGCTGCTGGTGTTGAAGCACCATTTATTTCTTCTAAATTCCACTAATCATTCATTAGTGGTCGGTTATTTCATTTAGAGGATGTCATAGAGTCTTCAAATCATCATCTTTCCTACTGTGGGCACCAACTCATCTTTCCATCGATCTGGGGGTCTGGTCATGCTCGGAACCTCCCAGAAAATTCCAACGTGACCATGTGGGTCCATCAGTGAGTAAGGTGCGGATGAGGAGGGGTCACAAGGAACACCCAATGTGACAAATGTCAGCCCTGTATGTTTTTATTTCATTCATCTTGTTATAAAATGGGTATACAATGAAAAATTATGTATTCATATCCACCTTTCTTAAATCCCTGTTAATTGAGTTCTCAAACCCGTAAGAATGATAAACCCGAAGATCAACATTTTAGTTGGTTGATTCATATTTTTTTATAATCAAATAACAAGGAAGGGAAAATCAATTAGAAAATATCCCCTTACATCCATGTTGGATCATTCAGTGGCGAGTATCGGAGTAGCACCATCTTCACTCATCATTCCTCGATCCTCAATCAGTCATTGGGGGAAATTCCTCGTTCATCACTCCCCAAAAAATTATTACAATGGTTTTGAGTAAACATGGATCTTTCTCCCACGACCTTGTATTCGATTATCCCATTAAAATAAGTAAACACATTTTTGAATTGTTTTTGTGTTGATTCACATCATTTTTACATTATTCCATTTATGAAATAATGTTTATGTTACAGTATAGTTTATGAGTAGATTCTATGTTTCATATATGAAATGAAACAACCAACCTAATGTTGCATCGTAACAAAACAATTTATAATAAAATAATATTTTTTCTTATTTAATTCTTCCTTAAAATGATTGAAATTAATATTTTTTCCTCAACCCACACTAGTTGAGGATAGGTCCTTTCATAGGTAATGTCGAAATTCCAAATGCAAAAGTTCCCTAATATTTTTATTTTGGGAACCTATTTTGATGTTCCCTAACCGTGTACATGAAAAACATTAAATAAATATAAAATATGTTCATACACATATTCTAGGCTCATTAGGCCTAAAAAACAAGTGGCATCTAAGCGTCTAGTCTCAATATATTCTCATATAATTTATAAAAATAAAATGGAATTTATGGGATGTTACATTCTCCCCACCTTAAGGCTCTATGTTCTCATAATCCAAATATGGTATAAACAAACATATGGGGGTACTGACCACAGATCTGAGACTCCCACTCCAAAGTGATCTCTTGGAAATTCTAGTGACGCCACTAAATATGCACAAGAAAAAACAACCATCCATGAAGGACCCACTCCTTTAGATCCTCAATCTCCACTGGGAACTCCATAAAGGACACCCAATCATCCATTTCTAAATTTACATAGTAGATGTGATGAAATGGATTATGTACGTACCTCCTCAGCTATGATATGGGAAATACATTATGCACCTGGTGCATCTATGGGGGAAGAGCTAAGAAGTATTCTACCTCGACTAATCTACTTTGAACCTGTAAAGGACCGTTGAATCTCAGAGAAAACATACTGCCCTAGCTAAATCTCCATAATCCCCATCGAGGTGAGACCTAAATAAACACATGGTGCCTTACCCAAACTCCAAGGGACCCTATTTCTTATTATCATAAGACGTATTCCATGTTTTGTTCAGTCCTAATCCGCTCCTGGATTATCTTCACCTTTTTTGTGGTATTCGATAATATATTTGAACCAATGAGTGCTGACCCATTGTAGGTCCGCCCATTATAATAGTGATCTACAGGGAAACACATGCAGTTCCCAGAATGGTTCCATACCAATGGTGAAGTGGTATCTAATTATTATTCAAAATCTACCAGTGGTAGGTGATCCCCCACTATGATAGAAGTCCATAATAAAAGAAAAAATCATATACTATAAAACCTGAATAGTTCTATCTGTATGACCATCTTTCTAGGGATGAGAGTTCGTTCTCAAATGCATTTCAGTTTTGATCACCTCCTACAATCCCTTCCAAAACCGAGATGTGAAGCGAGAATCATGGATTGAAACTATTGCCGAATTAACCCCCTAAATCCACACTACCTTCTGAACATAGATGCTTCACATGTTCTATTATGAACCCTACTCTCGTATGGGTAGGATGTGGGTGGAATTGGTGAGTTAGTAAAAAATTACCCAGATGGTATCATGCGTTCGAGATGTGTTGGGTAAACCAATCGTGAATTCCAACGAGATACCATCCCAGTCCACTTTGTTACATTTAGTGGATGAGTCAAGTCTGTTAGAACCTGATGCTCTGCCTTCACTTGTAGTAATGTGAGGTACTATGAAATAAACTCCCCCACAAACTTCTTCATCCCTAGCCACCAGTACTGACATCAGAGATCCTGGTACATCTTGGTCACTCTTGTATGTACTGCCATAGGGAAGGTGTGGAACTACCTCAGAATATCCCATCGTAATTCCACTAGTTCAATAGTGTGTCATTTGAAAAGGATGACATGCTTTCCACCTATAAAATATACATTAGAAGATTGTAATAAGAATAACTGAGCACGTAGGGCCTCACAGTAAACATCCCCAAGCTGTGCCTCCCCAAATCAATTTAAGATTAAGGGTGTGACAACCATCGATTGAAGATAAGAAGCTCCATATCAAGCCACGAAGGATATCTGTATCGTGACTAAATGCTCCAACACCGGACTCAGCACCTGTTACTGGGTTCTCCTACTGAGCATGTCTGCCACCATGTTACCCATCCCATGCGTATAGACTATCTCAAAGTTATAAACCAAGGGGAACAATAGAAAAAACTGTTGTCTCATGTACATGTCCTTATAAGAGAAAATATACGTAAGACTTTTGTGGTCAGAGTAGATGGTAAACCGCTCTACCATCAAGTAGTGCCTCCACATCTTCAATGAAAATACCACTATTACTATATGTAGGTCATGGGTCACATAATTCTTCCTATACTGCCTTATATATCATGAACAATATGTGATCACTTCTTGTTACTACATTAGGACACAACCAATTCTAATCCATCATGGATCATAGAATACTACATACCCAATTCAGTCCAAAGGTAGTCTCAATTTGGGGGCAATCTTTTGTCTTTGCCTCATCTCTTAAAAAATATACTACCACTTCTTCATCAAAATGAAGGGATTTCAGTTCCATTTTAATTCAAATATGGTGGTTGATACCCTGAATATTTTAGGTATGAACCTTCAGTAGTATCCATCCAAACCCAAGAAACATCAAACCACAGTTAAGCTATTGGGTGGCTCCAAAGCAACAACTGCCATTATCATTTCTAGATCCACTAATACTCGAGCCTATTAAATGAATTTTCATAGAATGTGGAACTCCAAAATCTAGAAATTACACTCTGATATCTTCTTGTAAAGCTCGTGCTCTCAGAGTGTATCCAGGAAAATCCACAGGTGGGCCACATACTGGTCTTTGAACGCGGAGTACACCAGGATGTCTACAATGATGACCACAACAAACCATTAAATGTAAGGCTATAAGATCATCTTCATGAGTCCCATTAACACTGATGGGGCATTGGTCATTATTAATCGAATAAAAAATAACAAATAGTGTTCATATTGACACATGCAGTCTATCTTCTGCACATCCCCACTCCGTACACGAAGCTGATGATAGCTTGAGTTGAGGTCTACATTTGAGAACCACCTTTCTCCCGTAAGCTAATCAATTAGGTCATAAATCCTTAGTAGTGGATTCTAGTTCTTCACAGTCACCTGATTCAGGTTCTAGAAGTTCTCACACCACCACAAAATCCCGTCTCACTTCTTGGAAAACAAAACTGTGGCTGCCCATGGTGAAACAATGGTCCTCACGATGCCTTTCTTCTACTGATACTCTAGTTGTACCCTCAACTCATGAAACACTGTAAGATCCATCCAATATGCTGGAGTGGATATCAGTACCATCCTAAGATACAAGTCCAATTATAATTAATTCTATCTATGAGGGGGTAATCCAAGAACATCCTCGAGAATGATTTCTCTATACTTTTCCACCACTAAAGGAATGTGAGAACTCTTATCATCCACCACACATAGTGTGATGTCATCCAACTAGTTATTTTTTAGCTACACCCTTCTACAGGAATATCCCCCATATTCTTCAAACATTCCAATTTCACTATTAATGGAAAACTAGGTCCCATCTCTACAGATACACTATACTGTACTCTTAAAAAAGTCAATCCAGGCATGGGCTGTGGATAACGATTCCATATCTGGAATGAATTCATAAGTCCTCAAAAGCAGTAATTATAGATCCTAGATAAAAGTCTCTCCACCAATAAATATCTCACACAATCCAGATTATTGTGAGATCATTAGATCCCCTCCCACAAGAGTTTCTAATTGTAAGGATCGAGCCAACGACTCAACCAGAATCTCCAAGATCCGAACAATGGAAATGGTATGGAATGAGTGAATGGAAACTGTATCTATAAGAACTGATGTTATGGTGAAGTAGAACATATATTACATCTAATAATCATAAGAGCACTGGGGTCAGAATCCTCAATCGCATGAGGTATGCCTCGACCTTTTCCACCGACTACTATAGCTTGTGCTGGAACACATGGGGGTGGTGGCGGTAGCACCTCGATCCTCTGCCCACCACAAGACACTATGACTATTTAACGTTCATGCATGCCTCCCTGTGGATGACCCTTATTGACCCTCTACCTCTGGCTTAGTGTTCCCATGACCATCCGCTGATTGTCGGCATAGCGTGTCAGGAAATCACCATCCATGTGTTCCATCCTGCTATATTTGTATCACACCCTCATCTTCTAATTCCTCCCTATTCCTTGGGAGACTTATACAACAAATCCTTCATCCCTGGTCATCCCCCAAAATTTCTATCCATCATGGGTGCTCGTTTGTGCAGCCTGCTACCCACAGCTGCAGACTTCACTACTCAGCGTCTACTGGTAGCTCTGGCTTCTTGAGCCTGCTCTGCCAGGAAGCTCTCAACAAGTATAGTAAACTCCAGTACCCCATCCAAAGTAGGAATTATAAGAGATAACATATATTTCTTTATATCCTAGAACATTACATTTACAACGAACTGATCCTTGAAGAATAGGATCCACACCATGTCTATTGAGTAATGAGGGAGCTCAGTGACTCTCACTGTGTACTCCTCTACTGTCATGCTACCCTAATGTTGGTGCAGTTGATCATGTATGAATACTGAGCAAAAATTCATTGGTAAGATCTCCTACCTGAAGAGGTGCTCAAAGTCTATCTAGGTGAGGGTCACCTCATCTGGTTTCTTGATCATCATGCTCTGCACCCTCCCTTCCGAGCCCTAAATAAGGATCATATTTAAGATCTATATCTAGTTGAGAGTAATCCTCACTAGGAAGGAGACTCACTTAACCCCCTCAGGCTAATCATTGGACACACGTGGTTCAGAATCAACCCTAAACCCTATAGGTCCCTACCTCTAGAACTCGGGTATGGCACTGAGCTTGTGTGCATCCACTACTGGTAATGCAGGTAGGACCAGCTGCTCAATGGGTGGTGGAAACGATGGTGCACCTCATGGTGGGTCCATATTTATTACATGTTACTGTACTGATACCTCATTGCTAGGAATACAAAATTCTTGGTAATGCTCCAAAATACTAACTGGATTTTTTCATGGGGGAATCCTGAAAAAGATCAAGATGAACCACAATCAATATATTATACTTTGTGAGATGACTCTAACTCAATTAAGGAATGAGAACACCCTCAAGACATATATGATTCATGAAACACGTTTTTTCAGGTACCTATTCACAATGTGGGATTCAAGGGCATTGGGTATGGATATGTCAGATATCACACCAACATTGGACCCCCTGAGCCTAAAAGTAAAAAAGAGAAACATTTAACAATGTAGACCCAAAACAAATCCATAGACTTTCAGTCAATAAGGTAGAACCATCCTCTCCTTGATACGACCTTTTCACAACATGTTCCCTAGGGACCGTGTCGTTTCTTCCCAAGCACACCTCCCAATAGCCAGGGGATGGTGACTATCGCCGAATGTTTATCCCGTAAGTGGTAGGCACATTCCTTAGTACCGTATGCACGTACGCAGAAACATCCAACCCAAAATTCTATAAAGTAAAAAAAATTTCCACTAAGACAAATACTGAGTGTAAAATTTAAAAACTGAAAGTAAAGGGGCCAAAATACTGTCCAAACAAAAAGTTAATTACAAGCTCATGAAGTCCACCTATGGTAAACCCTATATGAAGGGTAGGTGAAGGGGGTCCCACCAGAAGTTGTAGAAGTATTCTCTGTCTGTTGGATCTCACTAGGCATCACATTGTTTTGGACCACCAAGGTCTCTATCGAAATGTATATCATTAGAACAAGATACAAAAAATACATGTGGATCCTGTGTAGGGGTTCATAACGAAATATTTAGTAAGGACCCAAAAACACAAAGGTAATACCCCAAAGGAATGTATCCATAATGTAAACTAAAAAAGTGGTATACGATTTGTATCCTTTAAGAAGTATTGTTGAGAGTGATAGAGAGAGAGTCATTAGTGCCATCCAAAAAGCTATATCCTAAAGTATAAAAATCAATACTATTAGTCATAATGATGAACATCTTATACTGTAGAGGGACTCATACATGATGAGTCCTTGTAGTCTCTTGGGCTACTGAGGTCCACTCTTCTACTGGTCCACTGATGTACCCTCATCATATTTACCACTCATGTTCACTTGTCTTCTAGGACACTCAGGTCCGCTCATCTTCTAGGCCACTATGCTCCGTTTTTCTGCTGGGCCCCTAAGGTCCAATCATTTTCTGGGCCACTATGGTCACCTCATCTTCGAGGCTACTAATGTCTGCTCATTTTCTGGTCAACAATGGTCACCTCATCTTCTAGATCACATAGGTATACACATTTTTTAGGCTACTATGGTTCTCAATCCATCAATCATATTTCAACATCCACTAAAACAAACATGGTGTGACTCAAAGGAACCATCTCATTACTAGGGTTCGAACACCATAAACATATTGTCAATTTGAAGAGCAGTTTGGATCTTTTGCATGTTACTAAAAAGGGGTCGATGGGGTCTGGGTCCGGTCTGACCTAATCAGACCGACCAGAACCCTCCCAGCTCAGGTCTAACTTGATCCGTATCCAACCTAGTCCACTAGGCCCAAACCAGAATGGCTGGACCCAGTTCAGCCCACTGGGCCGCCTGGGGGGGGGGGTGTGCTTCATCTCCGGCCCAACCCACAGTTGTGGGCCGATTCGGTCTCCACCGAACACGGTGATGGCCATGTCCCCTCCACGTCACACGGTTGTCAGCTGGATGACCACCTCCCCCGCATGCAGTACTGTAGACTATGTTCCATTTTCGATCAATGACCAATCCACAGGTCATCCGTCTTGATGTGGCACCCTGCTAGTGCTGCAATTTCGCACCGCTGTAGCCCACTGGTCATGGAATCCACCGCTATAGCACGCTACCAATGCCTACGTACCAAAGTATTCTTCTGTGGGCCACTGGGCTTCCTCTGTTGGTCCATTCTTTGATATGTAGGGTCTTTTGGAGTCCTCAGATCATCATCTCACCTACAGTGGGCCCCTACTCATCAATCCCTCTATTTGAGGATCTGGTTTTTCTAAGAACCACCTAGAAAAGTCTGACGTGACAACGTGGGACTGTTGGTGAAGAAACCAAGGAGGGGGAGAGATCAAAAAAGAACACGCAAAGTGACAAATTTTGGATATGATAATTTGTAATTTTTTTCATCATTTTAAAAAATGGGAAGACAAAGGAAAATTATTTATTCATTTCCCGATTTCTTTAAACCCAATAAAAAGTGTTCCTAAACCCACATGAATGATTGGCTAGCGGATCACCTTGCAAGTGGGTTGATCAAAATGCATCATTTATAAAAAAGGAAAGGGGAATGGAGAATCACTTAGAAATGAACCCCTTACTTCAACGTTGGATCATTAGTTGGTGAAGATTAGAGTATCACTGTCGTTTTCTGTCATTACACAAACCTCAATCTTTTCTTGGGGGTGATTCTTCATTCGTCGCTTTCCAACACATATCCTCTAATGGTTCTAATTAAATATAAATCTTTTTCCCTTAACCCCAAATTTCATTAATCCATTAAATGTTGGAAACATAGTTTATCATTTCTGTTATCCTGAGTCGGAACGTCATCACAATGTTTCATTTATGAAACTACATTTCTGTTATTCTTTAGTTTTAGAGAAGTTACGATATTTCATTTTTGAAATGAAACATCCAATGTTACATTACAATGAAACAATTTTTAATAAAATAAACTTTTTATGATTAATTTATTCTTCTTTAAAATTCGAAGAAATAAATTTTTTTCCTCAACCTGCACAGGTCAAGGTTAAGTCCTTTATTAGGTAATGCCATCATTCTAGACACAACGATGCCCTCATATTTTTAATCCATGGATCCCTTTAGATGTTTTCAATACCGCATAACATGATATTTTAAATAAACAAAAAAGTTCAAACATTATTTTTGGCCCACCGGGCCTTGTAATTAAGTGACGTATGGGAATTGAGTCGTGAAATAATCACATATATTAAGAAAAAAAATTTAATTTCTCAGAAATTAAATCTAAAATAAAAAAAATTCTAATAAAGTAATTAAATTTCAAAATTAATTATTATCAAATTATTTTTTTGGCCTAATTTGTTTTCATTATAATATCATATTTTCTAATATTATATATTATAATAAAATTCTTTTTTAATTAATTTATATTAATGTGGATGGATAGTTGTTTTCATCCATATATGAGTGTGAATAAATATAATGGATATTTTGAGTTGGAAAATAGATATAATAATATAATTCTGATGATATTGTATAATTGGAATTTTAATAACCAACAGATGTAGATATTTTATAATGTAATCAGTATAATTTTATTATTATGGTTGATTAAACTTGATTTTAATAGTTCAACTTCAAATATTATAAAATAAATCCATGAATAAATTTTTTGTTAAAATAAACTGATTCAAAATAAGATAGATTTAATGATTTATTACGTATGATGTAATTGGGATTGAGCGTTGTAGGATTAGGATTTTGAAAATATATGTATCCTTAAATAAATATATCACAATATTTATACAACAACAACTCAGTAGTTTATTAGGGAGAGAAAATGATTGAATGAGACTATTCACAATATTTATAGTATGATACCTATTGATTACAATCTCCATATGTTATTTTATAAGAAATCTTCTAATACTTCCTAATACGTGGTAAACAAATTTTACATAGTCCCATCATTATGAAATAAATTTTTTAAGTGGTAGAAGGCCTTAATATCATTCATTTTACTATTTGGTTGCGATCAATGAATCTTCAATAAAATATTTATTTTAGATATGTTTCATTCTAAAATTGAATACTTATATTTTTTATGTTACTCAAATTAAATTAAATGTTATATATTTTTAAATAAATATAATTTTGTTGATGATAAATCATTATATATTATGTTTTATGTAAATATATCATTTATATGTAAATTATTATATATTATAGTGAATATGAATTTAGATAACTTATTTTGGATTCCTTCTAACCTATAGTGATATTTTATCCCATTTATAATAGTATAAAAATAGAGGTGCATAAGAAATCAAAACCATGATTTTTTTTCAACTGTTAATGATAAACCTATTGATAGAGTTATAAGATAGTTGCATTCACAGATTTAGAGATGGAATATACTGTTATTTTTTTTACTATTCTACCTTTATTTCTCAAATAATATCTATATTCTTTTATAAATCATATTATAATCACTATTTAGACCTTGAAATGTAATAAGAGTTTGATAAATTTTCTCGAATTATTGTATGACAATATATACTTATATCCAAAAAGAGATTTGAAAAATGTTGTTTTTATGAAAAAAAAATATGAGATATAACATATTGTTTGAAATTAACCAAGGATATTAGAACAAGGATACAACATAGAAAATTAGATAATATAGGGATATATATTTATTTAAATTGATAGACTGAAAAATATTTTTAATTTATTATCATACATTTAATATAAATATTTTAAATTATATTCGATGGAATTAATTAGTGAATTATTAAATTTATTTATCTAATAACATGTGTTTTTCAAATGGCCACTAGCTTTTAAAAATAAGAAGTTTTAAAATCATATATTTATACTAAATGTGAACATTTAAATATAGGAATAAGTCCCTTGGGACTAGTCTAGTTGAACCTCAATAATTCATTGTAGAACAGTATTCAAAGATGAATTATTTAACCTAATTTATTATTTAATTAATTGTATCTATTCACTTTGATTTTCTTGTCAAACATTGGTGAAAAAATCCTAAGATCCTAAATCCAATCACATTTTAATGAGTTTGTAAATTTTTTACGTGTGATATTATAATGATACATATATGTGAAAAAATATTACGTCAATTATTTCAAATAAATGAATGTTATAATTGTATTTTCTTGAATTAGTGTGGGATTTGAAATCAATAATTAAATTATTTTCTATAATTTCATGAAAATATAAGTCGAATACTAAGATTTCTTTTTAAAAATGAAATAAATAATTTCTATTTAATTCTATTAAAAATAATACCAAGAGGTGACTAAATGATACTATAACTTATCTAACTACTACGAAACATAATTTTATTTTCATTTTGGTCATGCATTCCTATATTCCGGATAATCCATAAAAGTCTACTATGACTACCATAATGATAATTATTATCAAAATTTCACTAAAAATGTATTTTCTATTATTCAATCAATTAATTAAATTATTGTGATTATTGGGATACAAAGATTTATAATTTTTTGGTTTAATAGTGGATATTAAAAATAATATGTATATAGGTAACTTTCAAGGAAAAGATCAGGATTCATTATAGTTCATACCATAAATTTAATAAAAAATACATTAAAAGGGTATTCCCTCTTAAAATTATAGTATGAAATGATATTGACTTTAAAACCAAAAAAATAAATGGTTATTTAAATATTAAATGATATTTAGAGTAGTGAATCTACTCTGAAAGCGAGGATTAAATAAGAGAAAGAAATAGGTTGTAAAGTTAAGTAGAAAGATATAGTTTGTACCAATAAATATGATATGATATGAAGTGAGAAGTATATTATATGAGTTATGATGATTCAATTTTGAAATAATATGTTAAGTATGTCTATTATTGAATAAGAGGAATATGATCTTATAGAATAATAACCATTAAACAGTACCTCATTTGTTCACACAACATGTACATTAAAAGATAATTAAAATGTTTTAACAGTAGCTTTAATATTTTTTCAAGAACATAAGATTTATTTTGATCATAAAATCATATTAAATCTTATTATTTATCATTCATAAAGAGTTTTAAAATTAAATATAGTAGATGTTAATCAAATTGGATGTGATGAGATATTAAATTTAAAATCATTTAAAGAAGTTGAAAATGATTTTGTACATTTAGTTTTGGGGAAAATGATATAGTATTCAATCAATTTTGAAAATTATTTTTTACTGAATTACTCAATCATATTAAATTATTTAATTATTCATTTTCTATATTATTATATGTATGAAGGGGGATTAAAAGAATCATGGATTAGGGTATTTCTTTACAATTTTTTGTGAATTTGTTTTTTGTGAATTTAAATTAAATTTCTTGTTTACTATTTTTTATAAAATTCAATTTTTCATTTATATTTTGTGGATACTCTTCTAAAAATTAACTATTTAATCATGATTCTACATATTATAAAAATATTTCTTATTTAAAAGCATTATATAATCAAAATTTTTATTTTTCAAAAGAGATAAACATTCAGTAATAAAATACATCAGTGTTACTTCATTTAATATTATTAATGTTATCTCAACATTTGATATATTATATCAAAATTAATCATTATTTCATTTTAAACATTATAACTGATTGTTTTTAATGTACATGGAATGATTTTAATTTTTTGAATTCATCTGTTTTCTGGACAATTTCAAACGTTTAGTATTATCTTTTTATATTTAATTAATTTTTTAGAAATCTGGTGTTACAGAAACCCTATATGTTTTAGATTACATCACTATTAGAAGAGGTATTTAATATACACATTAAAAAGAAGCACTATGATGATTTTTTTTAAATTTTACAAAGAACAATGTGTGTATAACATATTTTTTTTCTTATAATAGTTTTATATTCCATGAACAATTAAGCCAAAGAACTATTGGATTACTAAATTATTATCAAGACAGTTTATGTAATAATATCATATGAATATGAAAATGAATATTATAATCACGTTCTAATGATGAACTAATACAATAATTTTGATCCATATAGGAATTGTAGCACATAACATGAAACAAAAAAACAATACATCAAAAACTGATCACCACATTAAGATATAACATAAAATGAAAAAGGGAATACAATTTTAAATTTAATTTCAAAATAATAACATCATCGGTTTTACGATTTATTGATCAAGTACTAAAGAAGTTAATACATTCCTACATAACAATGAAAAAAATATTTGTTGAAAACCATAATAATTTTATAATTATTATTATAAATAAAATAAATTATTAAAAAAATTATGTTCACTATCAGTTATGATAAATTTTCAATATAAACATAAATAATAGGGGATAACAATATATGATGTTGTTCTTTCATTCCTTCTCATTAGTGTTTTTATGTCATAATATTCGATGAGATATATAATTTTTATATGATTATTTAATTCAAATTCCCATATTATATGTCTATAATTATGAATAATAATTTTTACATTATAAAATTTGGGTTTTGTAATTATCTTAAACCAATATAATGATTCTATTTTGTATTTATTTTACTACATTAATAATGTTTTCCAACTTTGAAAATTATTTATATAGAAAATTAGGTTTAAATGGGTTTAATCACCCCTTTAATATATCAAAATATATAACCTAATCCGCACAACTAATGGAGTGGAAAATATGGCTTGAGTGGTGTTAGGCCTATTAAATCCTTAAAAATTATAGAAATTACATGTTATATATATTAAAAAAATGATTATTTCAGTTTTTTATTTTTGTATTCACCCCATGTTGAACAAATAATATTATTTTCATAGAAATTAATTTTTGAAATTGTAGATGCAGAGATTCTGATAGTCTGGTGGGCGAAATGTAGTAAAAGTTTTCCAATGTTAAAAAACAAATTTATTTTATACTTATTGGATTTAAATTTATATTTTTAATGGTATACATCTTTAATATACCAATTTATGTTACATAAAAATGGGTTGAAAAATATTCTACTATGTATACATATATACTAAACGTATTATTATAAATACATATCTGTATTTATAAGATCATGTTGAGGGAGATATCAAAGCTAATTAGGTTTATCATGAGTTAATATATATATATATATAAGTGGATATCTATATTGGTTAATAGTATTCCTATTTTCGTTACTCTTTAATATACATGATTATAAATAATCATCATTTTATTTCATTATTTACCGATGTTACTGGTTAGCATGTGAGAAAAACCCTTAATTAAAATGAAAAAAGATCTTGAAATATGTGGTTAATAACATTGGTTCTATTCGCCACATTTTGTCCAATTTGTAATGTCCTTAAGGGGTTACTCTAAATAACATTTTATGATTTGGAGGAGTCCTAGTGATGTTGATTCATGGTAAATAAAAATCGATGAAATTAAATTGAATATAGATTACATGTAAGGACCTTATTCACATATGTATTGAAATATATTATGTATCACAAGCTCAATGAAACAAAATAGACATATACATAAGGCATTTACTTCAATATAAATAATATATATAAGAAACTCCATCATGTCATTAAATATTAATCCATGAGTAAACTATGTTTTTTATATAATAAATAATATAATTTTTTATTTCCATGAATAATAAGAAATCCTTAAATACGATGATGAATAATGAGTAGGTATTATTATTTCAACTAACTCCATAATGGTTGTGATTATTTCAAACATCATTTAATAACCTAATATCCTTAAATGAATGATAAAATGGAACAAAATAAATTATTTACTAAAAATTAATATTATATTATAACATTAACTAATCAATGAAATATATATTAATTGAAAACATTCATATATAAATAACCAAAGATAAATGATTTTATTTTCACATAAAACAAGATATCATCTTATGTTATCTTCAATAACCTTTAAATTTCTTGATTTCTCAACTATATTTTTTTGGTTATCATGACATTAATTAGTCATAAGAATGATTTTATGTCACAACTTATCTTTATACCAATCCCATCACATCTTGATTTATTCGGATATTGATTCATATATGAACCCAAATAAAATAATATTTGGATTCATACATTATATATATTATTTTATGATACTATATAAAATGCTTTTGGTTATTATTGTATTTTTTGGAAGTAATAGAATAATTTATATCAATATTTCATTCATGCTATGGTAATAATTTTATACTATCTATCCATTAATCATGATATAAGGTTTCACGAATTAACACAAAACAATTGGTGTATTATAGACCTGAATAAAAGGATTATGCGTACCATAGGATTTGATCTAAAACAACTAACATTTTTAAAACAATGGTTTCTAAAAATTCCATTATACCATTC
Source organism: Viscum album (assembly GCA_963277665.1). Classification (NCBI taxonomy): domain Eukaryota; kingdom Viridiplantae; phylum Streptophyta; class Magnoliopsida; order Santalales; family Viscaceae; genus Viscum; species Viscum album. The sequence continues at coordinate 175,341,518 of OY728148.1, forward strand.
TTAGAATGTTTCTCAATGTACAATTTCATCAAACATAACTCATTTAAAAAAACTTATTTCTATTATAATGGGAAATCTACTAATTAATATATCATAGTATTTTCTAATTATATTATTAGTATATTTATAAATTTTATCACTTATTTCTAAATTATTTTTTATGTATTGATATTATAGTGTAATAAAATACTCAAATTATTATAAAAAATAGTTATAGATCATATTTTTCCATAAATAATTATGTTGATGATCCCTGTGCATATATATCTCCCCATTCTGTATAAGAAAATAATGTTATAAAATAGATATAGTGAAGGTTCCGGGCACAACAGAAGAATGTGGGTGGATGTTCCCACTTGGCATTTTGTCATTAAAAATGATCAATCTGAGATCAATACGACGATAAATGCTTGTCTCCACGGACCGAATCACAGAAAAAGACAAAGAAGTTGGTGTGTCCCGGAACCACAAACAAGGATGGTTACAGGTTGATTATAATTAATTTAATTAATTATAAATAAATACCTTTTGGGTGTTCTTTCTTCGTTGATGTTCTTGATCACGTTGTCGATGTGATCCGTCGTTGCGTCGTAGAAGCCAAGTGTAGACTCTCTCTAGCGGTGATCCACACGTGTACCTCATATCTCTGGACGTCGCCAAAGGATTCTCCGGTTGCTAGCGTGGAGAAGCCTTTGCTTGCGTTTTCCGACTTAGATCATATTGATCCGACGGAAGAGTATCTCTCTCAGTCTTGAGAGCGTTCATGGAGGAAGAGGTTCTTTCGGCCTTGAAAGAATTCTCCAAAGATGTTGTGCACAATGATTATCTTGTGTGTTGGAAAAGAGTTGGGGTTGTGAGGATATTTATAATCAGGTCTGTGGGGTTATAGAGTTATGACAATAAATAAACGTGTTATGCGTTTTATTTATTTCATTGACTTTTATTTAAAACCCCCATGTCGAATAAATAATTCCTTGACATGTGGCCATGATGATTATAATAAATATCATTTAAAACAATATTATATCCTCAAAATCCCGACTGGAAAAACAACACAGTGTGTAATAATAAATACACGGTGTGTACTTTTTTTTCATTGAAAACTACATGGCAAGTACATTTAATGTACACGGCGTGTATATCATGTTTTCATTTACTCATTTCCATTCCAAAATAAAACTACACGACATGTACATTTAATAATACAAGGCGTGTACTTGTTTTATTTTATATTTCCTCCATCATTTAAAACAACTTAGGCTTCCTTGAATAATTATTAAATGACTGATGGGAATAATCATTATTCAACTTGAGATACTCGGATACATTTAGTGTGTGACCCTCTAGGCCTCTTTCTCGTTGGATTTAGGTGGGCATGCCTAAATTCCAAGATTACTATCTAGCAACGGGTCAATGTACCCTAGAGAAAGAAGTTGACGCCGCATTGACGTATCACCTCATACGAACGCTTACTGTCTAATTTAATCCCTTTGTCTTAATATCTCATCAAGAAGGTTTCATGGCGGTGTCATAAACCTATATGCTTGATCTTTCGTTCTTTGACTACCTGAAATAAACTCGACGTTCACACCATGGCCAAGGAATTTAATGAGATAGTTCTATTTCAATCAAAGGGTGGAGATATCAACTTACATAAATAGAAGGGACAAATCCTTCCTCAACATATCCATTAACAAAATGTCACTCGTGACACACCCAACGTACCCTACTTCCCGCCAATTGTCTGCATGACAGTTTTCGTCAGTAAATCAAAGTGCGCGAGTCATGACATATTTTAATGATAATCTTCTAGTCTAAGGACCATTACACACGCTCGTAGATAACAATGTCCGATGACACCAAGACATGCTGAATTGCTATTGGAGGGTCTGTTCTCATAATCTCCCATCTTGGATATTACCAAGTGCGAACATCATGAGAGAGTGTCTCGTCTTCTTACGAGTACTCACACATGACGGTCTGCATACTATGTGTCCAATCAGAGTATGTTTTCCAGCCATAGAACTTTATTTAAGAATATTGTTATAGAATTTCAATGTTCTCATCATATTGGGGATATTCCATGACCTTATCAATGAAAAAAATATTTCGGGACATTATTATATTATAATTATGCAGAAAAATGAACAATATATAATAAGTGAACATTCATGTAATCAAAGAACAAAACAGTTGGTTCTCAGGACACCAACCCTTACAAACTCCCACTTGGACTAGATACAATTACCTATGACTTTTAGTCTGCTAGACCTCACATGATGATCATGTTTATACTTAGTCAAGGCTTTAGTCAATGGGTCCTCTACGTCGTCTTCCATGGAAATACTTCTCACTGCAACTTCACCTCTCTGAGAAAAATCCCTCAAGAGATGATACTTCCGAAGTATGTACTTTTTCCGCTGATGTGTCGTTGGCTCTTTTTCAAGTGCCACCACTGCAGTATTATCACAATAGAGTGTGATATGATATTTACTGCTCGGTACAACATCCAACTCTTAGACGAAGCTTCGCATCCATACTACTTCATTAGCTACCTTAGAAGCTGCGATATACTCGGACTCCGCTGTAGAATCTGCCACCACACTTTGTTTTGAGCTCTTCCAGCTCACTGCACCTCCATTCAAACTGAAGGTTTATCCAGTATGTGACTTCATGTCATCTTGATCAGTCTGGAAACTAGCATCTACAAGTCCTCTGATGACTAGTTCCTCATCTCCTCCATAAACCAGGAACATGTCCTTATTACGCCTCAAATACTTAAGGATAGTCTTGACTACCATCCAATGGCGTTCTCCTGGATCAGCTTGATATCTACCTACCACACTTAATGCGTAAGAAACATCTAGCCTCGTATATATCATAGCATACATGACTGACCCAATCGCGGATGCGTAAGGGATCCTTGCCATCCTCTTTATTTCCTTATGTGTCTGAGAACACATTTTCATGGAATGATGAATGCCATGTGACACAGGCAAAAATCCCTTCTTGGACTGTTCCATAGTGAATCTCTTCAGTATCTTGTCATTGTATGCACTTTGACTCAGGACCAGCATTCTCTTGGATCTATCACGTTGGATCTTGAACCCAAGAATATATTCCGCCTCACCCAATTCTTTCATGGAGAATAATTTATGAAACCATGCCTTAACTGACTGTATGATAGGTACACCATTTCCAATTAGCAATATGTCATCAACATATACTATTAGGAAAACTAATGCACTTCCACTAAACCTTTTGTAGACACAAGTCTCACATTCGTTCTTAATAAAGCAAAATTCTATAATAGCTTTATCAAAATGAATGTTACATGACCTTGATTCTTGATTTAATCCATAAATGGATTTCTGCAACTTGCATACCTTGTTGGCATCCTTTGGAATTACAAACCCTTCAAGTTGTGTCATGTAGACATCTTCCTAGAGGTTCCTATTAAGAAAAGCTATTTTGAAATCCAATTTCCAAATTTCATTGTCATGGTAAGAAGAAATGGCGAAAAGGATTCCGATGGATTTCATCATCGCAACCGGTGAAAAGGTTTCATCATAGTCAATTCCTTGACGTTGTCTAAAACCTTTTTCAACCATTCATGCCTTATAGGTTCTGACTTGCCCCTCCATGTCCAGTTTCTTCATGAATACCCATTTATTACCAATATGCTTTACATCAACTGGAGGATCTACCAAAATCCAGAATTGGTTTTGGTACATGGAATCCTTTTCAGAATTCGTGGATTCTTGCCACTTGGAAAAGTCTATGCCTTCAACTGCTTCCTTGTAGGTAAGAGGATCATCATTTTCAACCAATAATTAGTCACCATCCTCAGTGACAAGAAAACCATATCGTTCTAGTTCTCTCACCTCTCTCGTGCTCCTACGCAGTTCTTGTGTCTCTGGAACAGATTGTTCTTCCACAGGGCTTGGTGGAATCTATTCTTGTACCAACTCATGTGTATCTTGAGCCCCGACTTCATCAAAGTCTATCTCACTCCCAATATCTATTTTGGAGATGTTCTCCCTCTCAAGGAATATAGAGTGTCTTGCCACTGTAACCTTTTTGTCTGAGGGGTTGTATTGGTAATATCCCCTTGTTTCCTTGGGATATCCTATAAAGATAAAATTTGTGCCTCAGGGCACAAGTTTGTTACCTGAGGAGGCCATAACAAATTCTTTGCTACCTCACACATGTAAATTCAATAACATGGCTTTGCGTCCACTCCATAACTCGCATGGAATACCATTTATCGATTTAGTTGGTACTTGGTTTAGTATGTGCGCTGCCGTTTGTAATGCATATCCCCAAAAGGATAATGGAAGACTCACATGACTCATCATTGATCTCACCATGTCCAACAGGGTGCGGTTCCTCCTTTATATTACACCAATCCACTACGGTGTGTAAGGAGGAGTGACTTGAGACAGAATCCCAAAATCCCATAAGAAATCAATAAAATCCTGATTAAGATATTCTCCTCCTCTGTCTGAGCGGAGTTTCGTAATCTTCTTACCAATCTGGTTCTCAACTTCATTCTTGTATTCTTTGAACCGATCAAAAGAATCAGACTTATACCTCATTAAATAGATATATCTATATCTACTAAAATCATCAGTAAAAGTTATGAAGTACGATAACCCACCCCTTGCATCAACCGGAAATGGTCCACACATATCTGTGTGAACTAATTCTAGAAGCTCTTTAGCTCTTTCACCTTTCCCACTAAATGGGGCTTTGGTCATTTTGCCTTGTAGACATGCAAGACATACACCAAGTGGTTTTAGTTCGAAAGAATCTAAATACCCATCTTGATGTAATTTTGTCAAACGTTTCTCATTGACATGACCCAGCCGGTGATGCCAAAGTTGGGTGTGGTATGAGTCATGTGAATTGACTTTTTTATCGATTCCCATTACTTCGTTTGTGTAGTCTAACACATAAAGGCCGTTATATAAATGTGCCCTACCAAAAAAATGCTATATTTATAAAAATAGCAACATCCACTTCTAAACATGAAGATTAATCCATCAGTATCAAATCTGGATTCTGAAATAATGTTTTTGGATACAGAGGGTACATAATAACATCCTTTCAAATCCAAGACCATCCATGTAGGCAATGTGAGGTGGTAGTCCCCGACAGCTACAGTAGCAAGTCTGGCTCCATTGGCTACTCGTAGATCTACCTCCCCTCAATAGATCTTCTTGAATCTACTTGGTTCTTGTATTTGGATACAAAAGTGAGAACCACAAGCAGTATCTAATACCCAATTAGTAGAAACAGATAGATAGCATTCGATAACAAACGCACCCGAAGCTTCCCATTACTTCCTTGGCTGGGTGCAGTTTTTCTTCCAGTGGCCCTTCTTTCCACATGCAAAACAAACAACATCCTGTTCATTTTCCTCCCCTTTGATCATCCTTTTCTTGGAAGGCCTTAAAGAAGATTTGGGCTTAATGCTCTTCTCCTTCCCTTTATTTTTATTTACCATGATGAAAAAAAGGCTTTTCACGCTTCATTTCAGTGTCCACTTGGTGAATGAGGATGAGAAGATCAGACAGAGACTTCTCAATGGTGTCTATATTGAAGTTCACAACAAAGTTTCAGAAGCTCTAAGGGAGTGATGAAAGAATGAGATCAGTACCAAGTTCTTCGGGGAGTTTAAACCCTAGAACCTCCAAGTGCTCAATCTAGTCAAAGAGCTTGACTACATTGGGCCCTGCTGGGGAACCCTCTCGAAGCATGCTCAGAAATAGAGCCTTGGAGATCTCAAACCTTTCCTGTATTTCTCTCTCCTATTATAGACCACAGATGTGCTCGAGCATGTTATAGGCTTCCATGTCTTCATGAGACTTCATGAGCTCACTATACATTGATTATAGCATCAAACATTGAAAGTCGAGAGCATCGTTAAAATGTTTATCATAGACCATAAAATCTTCATCACTCGCCCCTGGTGTAGGAGAATCAGGAAGTGAGGACTCTAGCACGTAAAACATTCGTTCATGGCGTAGGATAACCCGAAGGCGGCTAAACCATTCCTGAAAGTTACTGCCGGTGAGGATATTGTCTTTACCTAGAATTGATCGCAGAGAAAATGTGGATGATGAATTTTTCATTTCGATTCTACAAATTAAAAGTGCACATTTATGAGTACCTTTTAATTACATTTTATGAGAACTAATTAATTAATTAATTCTCCCACTATTTTATCAAGTCCCAATGGCCCTCACCATTGAACTCAAAATGTCCAGTTTCTTTGATATTCTAGTGGAACGGATACATATTTCCCTTCGCATAACCCCAACAAGGGTTGTTCAAGCTTTTTGAAGGTGCTTAGGTAGGCATGTCTTTGCCAACTGTGAGCTTACAGTTCCTTGATCTGTTGAGTGGACTCCCTAATCCTGAAACCCTGACATGGATTTCATCAACTCTTGCCTCCAATATTACACCATGTTTAGCAAGGGCTACTTCTCTTGATTTTATATGTTTAAGTCAACCTGAAACCTTTCATAAGGGCTTCCTTTATAAATGTAAGTGTCCCAACAAGGGTTGGTCAAACACATTGTTTTATTGAGACTTTCCCTTAATCAGGTAACAGAAGGCTTGGTCTGACATAATATGGTATTTAGGGATTTTATTCCTTTATGCATATTTTCTCATTATCACATGTTTGTTAATATTAAGTGATTCTTGCTTACGTGATTAACCATGTTCTGATAATGTTTACGCATAGTCTGTTTTTTTATTTTATACCATCTTTGCATGCTTGTTCATTTTATTAATTATGTGATTGCGACAACACATACATAATAAATAAACCATGCAATCAGACAGAAATAAAATAAGATGGCATGATCATGATCATTTATTGGTTATCTTATCTAGCGGTTTTGATAAGCTAACACTGACCTAGGGAAAAAACCTTGAACCTATTGGTTCGTGTTTTGCAGCTCCGACCTATCCACCTTTGTATCTTCTTGCATCGGTTTCCACTCGGTTTCGGGATTTGAACCGTCTCCTTTAGCATGGGAGATCCTCCATTACATGGGTTTACATTAAAGAAACCATGGACACGCAGGACCTACATTTTAATGGAAGAAGGAACGCAGGCCGAAAAATTTAAATTAAATTAATTTAAATGAAACCATACACATACAAAGGGTCACTGGTCAAGCTCATGATCATGCATAGTATGCAACGACATTTATGCATATTTAGAATTCAAATTCATTTAATCGTTCTTCTATTTAAGATAAGTCGCGATCGAATTCAATTAATTATGATCTTATAATTAATCAATTCTTTATCTTAAATTCCTTTCTGAATTTCCTTGAGATTCTTCTCATCCATATTCCTTGTACTGGTCTTTGTACATTTGAGGAAACCTGGTGAAATTCCATTTCTGGAAAGTACATGGCCTATAGTTTATAATTACACGGCATGTATTTTTCTTTTCACCCTTTAACCAAAGTACACGCCGGGGCATTGGCGTGTTTTCTGTACTTTGAAATTTTGGAGTACACGGCGTGTAGATGAATCATACACAGCGTGTAAATACTTGTTACGCGGTAACCTGCCTGGCGATCTCATGTATGTGGTACACAGCTTATCTTTGTACACGGTTTCACCTGGGCCGGAACGAACTACACGGCTTATTGCTTTAACATACACGCCGTGTATTCCAGTTTCCACGCTCCGTTAAATTATGGTCAACATGGCGTGATTAAAACTTAGGAATAATCAATTCACACGGTATGGTTTGGCAGACCAGTGCCGGTTCGTTGAACCTATGTACACATCGTGTAGTTTAAATTACACACCGTGTAATCCCGTGTTGTATAGACAGAAAGAGCGACTCCTCCAGATGAATTCATCATTTTTATTTTAATCAAAATTAAAATTAAAAGGTCATTTCTGTGATATGAATCAAGAAACAAAGGAGGAAGAATAGATCTTGTTTATTCAGATTAATAGAATGATATATTTCAAATTGAATCAAATATAAATGCGTAAATTATCAATGAAAATTAAATAACTATAATCAACCTTGTGACCTTGCACTGATAACATATGAAGGTTCCAGGCACAGTGGAAGCGTGTGGGTGGATGTGCCCACTTGGCTTTTTGTCATTAGCAATGATCTATCCGGGATCAATATGATGATAAACTCCAATCTCCACAGATCGAATCACAGAAAAAGACAAAGAAGATGGTTCGTCCCGGAACCACAAACAAGGATCATTACAGGTTGATTATAATTAATTTAATTAATTATAAAGAAATACCTTTTGGGTGTTCTTTCTTCGTTGATGTTCTTGATCACGTTATCGATGTGATCCGTTGTTGCATCACAGAAGCCAAGTGTAAACTCCCTCTAGCGGTGATCCACACGTGTACATCGTATCTCTGGACGTTGCCAAAGGATTCTCCGGGTGCTAGCATGGAGAATCATTTTCTTTGTTTGTCCACCATAGATTTTCTTGATCTGATGGAAGAGGATCTCTCTCAGTCTTGAGAGCGTTCTTCGAGGAAGAGTGTCTTTCGGCCTTGAAAGAATTCTCCAGATATGTTGTGCACAATGATTCTCTTGTGTGTTGGAAAAGAGTTGGTCTTGTGAGGATATTTATAATCAAATGTGCGGGGTTATAGATTTATGACAATAAATAAACGTGTGACACGTTTTATTTGTTTCATTTACTCTTATTTAAAACCCCCATGTCGAATAAATAATTCATCGACATGTGCCCATGCTAAATATAAAAAATATCATTTAAAAAAATATTATATCCTCAAAATCCCGACTAGAAAAACTACATGGCGTGTATTAATAAATACACTGCGTGTACTTGTTTTTCATTGAAAACTACACAGCGTGTACATTAAATGTACATGGCAGGTATATCTTGTTTTCATTTATTCATTTCCTTTCCAAAATAAAACTACACGGCATGTACATTAAATAATACACAGCGTGTACTTGTTTTATTATATTTTTCCTCCATCATTGAAAACAACTTAGGATTCCTTGAATAATTATTAAACCACGTATGGAAATAATCATTATTCAACATGAGATACTTGGATAAACTTTGTGTGTGACCCTCTAGGCCTCTTTCTCGTTGGTATTAGGCGGTCTTGCCTAAAGTCCACGATTACTATCTAGCAACGGGTCAAGGCACCCAAGAGCAAGAAGTTGATGTCACATTGACGTATCACCTCATATGAATGATTATTGTGTAATTTAATCCCTTTGTCTCGATATCTCATCTAGCAGGTTTCGTGGCAGTGTCATAAAACTATATTCTTGATCTGTCGTTCTTTGACTACCTGAAATAAACTCGTCGTTCACACCATGACCATGGAATTTAATGCGATGGTTCTATTTCAATCAAAGGGCCGAGATATCAACTTCCATAAATGGGAGGGAAAATCCTTCCTTGACTTATCCATTAACAACATGTCACTTGTGACGCACCAAATGTACCCTACTTCCCGCTAACTGTCTACATGAAGGTTTTCGTCAGTAAATCTATGTTTGCGAGTCATGACATGAGTTAATGATAATCTTCCAGTCTAAGGACCATTACACACGCTCGTATATAGCAATGTACGATGACACCAAGACATGCAAAATTCATATTGGCGGGTCTGTTCTCATAATCTCCCATCTTGGAGATTACCAAGTGTGAACTCCATGAGAGAGAGTCTCATCTTCTTACGAGTACTCACACATGACGGTATGCATACTATGTGTCCTATCATAGTATGTTATCCAACCGTAAAACTTTATTTATGAATATTGTTATAGCATTTCAATATTTTCATCATAGCGGGGATCTTCCATGACCTTATAAATGCAACAAATATTCCGGGACATTATTATATTATAGTTATGCAGAACAATGAGCAATATATAATAAGTGAACATTCATGTAATCAAAGAACAAAATATCTGGTTCTTAGGACAGCAAACCTTACATATAGTAGATTCATTTCTAATCACGCTACCAACTAAAATTATACTCAATTTAAAATTCAACGGAATATACACATATCAAATTTTATTTCATATATTATTCCACGTAACATATATTTGACCATCTTTAAAATCCACAAAATCAAACTATTCAATTTTTATCTAAAATGATATTATTAAAATTACATAGGAAATAAATGATTTCATTACTTATTTATATTTTCCAATTTTAGACAAAGTCATCCCTTTAACAGTATGTATTTATGGAATCTCATCATATAACAAAAATCATACCTCTTAATGATCACGTGTAATAAAAAATTAATATTAAAAAAACCATTCTCCATGATATAGTATCACTACTCCATCATATCTATGAATGTGAATTATTATATGATAAAATAATATTTCATTCCTATATATTTCAACTATGATTGACCAGTTTATAAAATATGGACAATTACGATACCAAAAATACAATCTGTGCCCAATAATGTAAAAATTTATAGGTATAATTCAATTGAGAAAATAATCTTGAAGTTCAATGATTAAAATATGTTCAACTATTAGATGTCTTAGATAGAGTATCAAACAATTTTAGGAACATTCATTTATTGTGTATAAATATATTTGGAAGAAATACTGAACCCATTTATAAAATATTCCTTAATTTTTTTTTCATTTCATAAATGATTATTTTAAATATCAATTATTACATTTTTTATTCAAAAATTACAATAAAGAAAAATATTAAATTCCATGATTAAATCATTTAGATCTATCATATAAATATTAATGAATATATAATTATATATAATCATCCAAAAACATAATCTAAATTATCTTTTAATTTTTCAATAAACCAATATTCCTTAAAACCTAGAAATATTATATATATGTATATCAATATTGAATCAAAATGGATGAATAATTGGTTGATGAGTTCTATTGTATAGAAATGAAAAATTATTCATGAAGTGACATAAATGATTGAAAAAAGTATATATTTTAATAATTATGTATTAAGGCCCCAACCTAGAACATTACTTAATCGTTAGTTTTATTCATGAATTTTAGTTTCTATGAAAATGATAATCTTTTCGTGTATAGTGTATTTGAGGATAATTACATTAAACATACAGAATAGAACCATAAAATAGAAAGTGGGATCTTTTGAACAATATCCATTTTTTACTATAATCTAAAAAACTATAAATATAGAATGACATATTTTATAACAACCCCTGCATACTTTAATCATGAATTATAAAAATACCTTACTTAATTTTAAATCATTTGAAAAACCATAATAAATGTGGGATGTGTATAAAAATATCAATAAGGGATACTTAAGAAGTAAACCATTAGTCCATTGATAAAAATTAAAACCAAGATAAAATTATAATAAAGAAATAATTTTCACCCTTAATATGTAGTAAATATTTTTCATTGAAAATTAGATCATATCTAAACCTTTTTAATCATAATAATTCCATAAAACCCATATAAAACAAAGAGAACACATAAAGGAATCATTGAACATTATTATACATTTCTCTTTATAAATAGAATAACCATGCGGTCAACATCCATACATGTCACTATTAAAAATAGAATTTCCATATAGCCTCCATCCATACCAAATATATTTTTCGTATATCATCGAACAACCCATCATTTTTTTATCTTGGAACCACCCATCATTGGTTTATCATGGAACCATATTTCGTAGGTATATCACATAACTTCCAATAAAATATCTGAGAACCATTATATAATCATAACACAAAAAAGAATTAAATTATAAAAATTTCACCAATAATATTTCATTTTAAGTCATTGTTATATATTTCCTATAATTAAAATAATTATTCCATTTTCAAACCCCATTTTCAATAACCAAAATAAACAAAATCAATAAAAGAGGGGTTTCAATTTTTATTTTTTTTAATCATGATGTCTTCTAGAGGAATCATAATATCAAAATAGACATAAAATTTCAATATAATAATTTTATTTGTATATAAATATATAGGTAAAATAATATCAAGAATATTGACACGGAGTAAAGATTAAATATTTAAACATTCCAGGCGTCGCATATGACTTTTAATATTAAAATCATAATCCCAATAAAATAATAAAAGTGTAATATATATATATATAATGAGAATATAAAAATTATGGATATAGAATTTAAACGGGGATTTATATACACTTTATCAAATAATAAAGGTTCATATCATAAAGAAACGCCTCAATAAAAGAATATTGAAATGAAACACTTTAGATTGAGTCTATCTTGTGATTTGTGTCTTTCTCTTCCTGAATAAAATAATCATGTAATTTTTTTTCTTATATTGGAAATTTTTTTGAAGTTTATAATTAATTTTATTTCACTTATTTTATTTTTCAATATAGATAATTATACAATTAAACTTATGTCTTGTGTTTTGACCATATTTGGTTTATGTTTCAAAAATCACTTTGGTAGGACAACTATAGTCAAAGGGGATTATTAAGACATATTCATAATAGTAATAATTAAATATTTATTATATTAGTACATAAATATTACTTTTATAACTACTCTATATTTATTTTTCATAACAATGAACAAAGATTATAATCATGGAGATGGTGGGTCATATGTACGCATTAATAACATTGTAATTTTTCAATGATCTATTTAGAAGGAAGGTAAGTATCATTTCTCTTTACAGAATGATCATTATATCATCAATAAGATGTTATTTAATAATATATAATTACACATAGTATCACAAACCCCTCCCCAAAATTTTTACCCCACCAAGGCTGATAATGGTAGAAGATAGATAGTGACCCCTGAGTCCTACCACCTATAAGCTTCAGGTTGGCTTCTAGCTCCATGGTTATAATATAGATGAATATGGGAAGAATTACCCTTTAAGAGAAACCCATGTAGAATTTATAGATGAAATAGAAAAAAAGTTCCTGCATTATACTATAATACAGAATAAACCCAAGTACACAAATGTAATTTCAGGTAAGAACTACTAAAACTGAAAGGAAAAACTGCATGTACCAAAAGAATTAAATATAACAGTGACCATGAAGCCCAAAAAAATATTGAAGAACCCCAACCTATTAGGAAAAATCCTGATCTCAAACCTAATACAAATGACCTCAAAAACATATATATATATATATATATATATATATGTAGTGTGAGTAGAATAGTATACTCAGTAGGATCCTCATCAGATCCTCTTGTAAAAAAGTAAATAAAGCAAACTAAACCACAATGAACAGCTCTTCACCTAAATAGGAATACTATTTTGACACCCCCACCATGGATACCCTCACCTTGTATCATATAAATTATTATAGATTATATTAAAAAATATCAAGTATACCCCAAAAAAACTTCTCCACTAGTTTTCTTCTTTTCCCCAACATCGCACATCCTGAGCTTCTCTCTCTAAAAAGGGTAGACCAAAGACACCTAAAAGAAGCACCACATCAAGATTCTCATATAACTCACCACTAAATCCACATAACCATAAGTAACCAGGAATTTTCTAGGATCTACCACATCTCTCATAACATGTCTCATATGTCATGTATTATAACTCAAACCATCACAACCCATACGCTGAGTAAGGATCCTCTTGCCATCATAACCTATACATGTTATACCTATACTAGTATGTAGGATACTATATCTATAATATATGTGTGTAAAATAACAACAATCCATTATATCCCATGGACAATATATTTTGGGAAAACTAATCTCTGTGCATACCATCACATGTAACTACCAAGAGAAGAGGGTGGGGAAAATGGGGGTGGTCAGCCATCCTTCAACCAATCAGGATTTTGGGGAAATCACCCATAGGTTTCAGAATACCTAGTGTCTTAGTTTCCCTAAATGATAGGTTGGAGTAGCATATAGAAATATAAATATAAATTATATAATATTTATCTCAACCACACTATGAGCATAACCATATACAAGACACATCTGTATCTAATGTCTCTTCATCTCCCAACGTCCACTATTAAGACTAGATATCCTAGAGGCACAAAACCATTTAAAGAGATATATTATGTAACTTAATCCCTTTTTATCAGTTTTAAATTACATTAATTAATTATTTAACCAATAATTAACCATTAACATTTAAACATTTCATTTTATTCGTATCACAACTATATCCCATTCCCTCCCGGAATAAACAAACAGAGTCCAATGTTTCTTATAATTATTACCTCAACATTGAATCCTTGAAAGATAGAACCCCATGGGTTAATGAAATTTATTAATTTTCTTAAAAAATATAACTTTTTTTATATTTATAGGTATTATAGAAAATAATATTATGCTACCAAACACAAGGGGCTCAACACAATGAGTAGATGAATTACCCGTCCAATCTTTTTCACCTATAGAAAGAGAATATACACATACAACCATGGGATGATAAACACGGAAAGCACAGGGAATACCCCTCACATATTCGCCTCCCTGGGATGGAGAGAAATAAAAACATGCTACCTCAATTAGTGGGGAATGAAAATAAGATAAAAAGGAAATAGATTTAACAAGCATCCAACATCAATATCAATGGGTAATCCCAGATTCAAGTCGTTACATCATACCTAATGTCCTCTTAAACTCCAACATGCATAAACCAATGCATCTCCCCACACCATAAATAAACTTCAACATCAAATACTAGGCCTACCATCCCATCACAGCAAAATGTCCCTCTCTGCTCATCCATCACAAGATCATGTCACATTCGGGCCTCACTACCTCATATACCACAACAACCATCTAGAATAATCTATTCTAGACTCAGTTCCCAAGATGAATGAAATAAACAAAGAAATTTGTCTCCTAGACCAAATACAAGGCATTTATCATACACACACAACAAGATATCATAGTTCATATGAACTAGAATCATTTCATTCAAAAGTAATTGGGAATGTCAAACCATATAAAGTCATTGTATTTTTCTCACAGTACCAGTTATTTATTCCATCATGAATTAACCAATTAATTATTTAGGATGCAATTATATGCAACCTAAGCAACAAAATATCATAGCAATCAAACATTAATTAGAAAATTAATTTAACATTACTTTAATTACTTTACCAGCAAGTTTTAACATGATTTCTGTTCATTAGAAAATTCAATTAAATATTCACACTTTCATCAATTTGATTAACATCAAATACAAAAAACAATAACTAGATTCATTAAACATGAGTATTTAATATTTTATCCAATAAATTATCAATTAATTTTTCCTTAATGTTTGGTAACAATTTATATCAAGAAAAACATTATAAAATAAGAATGGAATAGATATCACACTATCATTAAAATTTAGATGAAAACAATTTTCACAGTATAAAGCAACAACATCGCAATATGATTGATTGCAATTCATTAATCTGGTTCAAGTAATTATTAGGTAAATTTAACTACGATACATTGTATAATAATTCCATATCTAAGATTTTAAATAAATAAATAAACAATCAATGAATCCCCTACCTCAAAAAGTTATTGATGTTCATTGTATGACAAAAGATCAACACAACGAATCCCAAACACCTATCTTACTACAACTACATCAACTTGAGGATGTCTTAGCACAATCAAAACAACCAAAAACCAAGAAAAACCCCATTATAAATAGCATAGATATCATTCCATCACAAGGTAAAGAGAATCATGAGGAAACAGATCGAAGAACCATGAAAACGGATGTAAAACCTACCTCAGATAAAATAAGATTCTCTAAAAATCAAAAGAGGGATATAAATATCATTTTAAGATGAAGAAATCCATAGAAATTAGAAGAAGGGGTCACAGGGATATAAAAATCATTTCAAATAGGTGTTTATCAACAAGTGTTTGAGGCACAATAAATGATTTAAAGGTGTTTATTTATTTAAAAGAAAAGAAAAATAAAATATATAAATGATCAATGACCCTAATATTAAATTTTATGTAAAATTAAATGAAAATATATTTTCAATATTGTATTTAAAAATAGTATAAAAGGATATTTTATTTAAAAACTCAAACATTTGACGTAGATTCACTTTAGGATACCTAATGATATATATTTTTTAATTCCTATCAACTCAGTTTCATTGTCATGTTCTGAATATTTAATTTTTACCCTTGGATCAAGAATTTTTTAATTTTTTATGTTGACTTGTATAGTCCCACAGAGGTATAAAAGTGTTTATTTTTAGTTTTCTTTATCTCCTTTCCAAATAAGGCTTTAATTAATTTAGTTCTAGTGGTGATGATATCTGTATAAGAAGATGGGGGAGTGCAGAGGCTTCTTCTACATGAGAGGTAATATAGGGGGTCAGAAAAGTGGGTATATATTTTTTTAAATTGTTTCATTATTTTATTTTTTAAAATTTTCTTATATAAATTTTTTCTATTTATTTGATTTGGTATTGACATAAGACTTTTATAAAGGCCTTTCTGAAATTTAAATTTTTTATTAACTTTTATTCTTTGGAATAATCATTCTCATGTGCTGAATCTATGATTATGAGGCATTTGTGCCATCCAATGTAGACCAGGAACTCCCCTCGAGTATATTATGGGACATCATGGGAATCTGGTGGAGGGATGACCCATGTTGTTCCATGATGTAATGGAATCAGCGGTTATGTTTTTTAAAGGCCCTATAATATAAAATTACCTTTATTAATTTTCTATTAATGGTTGATATTGATAATACCACCAGTAATCAATATTTAGGTGTGGGAAGAGGGCCACGCCCTCTTTATCATTTTAAACATCATGTTTATAGGGAATTTTTAGTTGTGAGTTTTTCTTTCCAATTATCATCATTTATTTCTGAGATGTTTCATGGATTTTTTGTATAGTGAATGGAAACATGATTGCGACGACGGTACATTGTGAGCTCAAAGGTTCTAGAAGTCCTTGTGTAGCCTACGTACATGTTTTTTTACAACCCATTGTTCTATTTGGAAGTTAGTCCATTGTCTTTTAATCCATTTGTTAATGATTCACATTGATATGAATCCTGATTCCAAATTTAAATCTTTAAGTATTTTTAAATTTATTATGATCAATTCACATGAAAGTTGTTTGGTTGAAACAGGAGCTTAAAATTTTAAAATAAATATTTTAAATATTAGAGGAATGATTTATAATATAAAAATATTCACTTTTAATATTAAAAATATTTTTTTCTAAAATAATTTAAATGGACAAAAATTATATTGATTTCTAATATGAAATTATGGTTTTATTTTTTAGTGAAATAATTTTTTTTCTAAAATATTTAAAAAAATATTGTGTGTCAGTTTTTAATTTAATAGATTATAATTTAAAAATGAAACATTCTGGGAATCATAAGGGTGTATAATGTTTTGAAATCGTGCAATATATTTAATAAAAATCTTGAATTTATAATTTATTCTTATATAGAGGTTCATGGTTTTAATTTAGAGTTTATGGTCAGAAAGGTTTTTTCTATTGTTCATTTCATATAATATATTATATAAATTTTATTATTTGAAATGGGGCCTAAATTTGATCACTTGTGTATTTTTATAGAATTTTATTGGGGGGTGGTTATACCTATCCTATCATTTAAACCATTCCACCCAATATATTCTAGACGGGTCCTAGTGAGTATATACCTTGGAGTTTAGGTAGTTCCTATTCTCCTAGGTCTTGACTATAGTCTTTATACTTTTTTAATGTATCAATTATCTGAGTGGTGTAGTGGATCAAACATTATTACATTTAGTTTTTTAATTTTATATAAATTTTTTTCATTTCAAAATCAGGAATAATTTTTTTCATGGGGTATTATATTCTTCTAGTTTTGGATTAATTTTTAGTCACATTTTTTTGTTCTAAGTTAATTGAAACGAAGAGATAATTATTGATGATGTGTTTCATTGAGTGCACTATTGGTTGTTCCATAATGAAATGATAATTTTTTTGTTATTATTCAGGATTTAGTGATTAGTTTCGCTACCTTATTGGTATGAATTTATTGTAGGAATGTTATGTGGATTTTCTTTTATGGGTCTGTGTATTAGATATCTTGGGTGTGGGTTTTGGGGGATGTGATGAGTTTTATTTTATTTTCCTAGTCAGATTCTCCATGAGCTAGTATTACAAAATAGAGGTATTAGGTTTGTCATTATTTTACTTTTAACCCAAGGATTGATCCTTCTTATATTGTTGAGATGAATTGTTTATAATACTTAATATATTGTAAGGATTCATGAATGGTCATATTGAAACACCTTTTATTTGTTGATTCATTGGAGATATTGATCCTGAAATATATTATTATTAATTTTTTTTAGTATTTATAGAGGCACATCATCTATAGTGATGCATTGTTTGTGGGTTTTTCTACATGTTAACATATAAAATGATAAAGACAAAAAAAAATTGTAGACCATCATAGTTTTCATCCCCATTAAGTATCCATTATTTTATTTTTTGGGACTCATGATCAAATTTTTCATGACACAACAATTCCTTAATCTAGGTTCACAGTTTGTGGACCCTTTCCACTTTTTTAGAATCTTAAATTATGTCACTTTCTATCTTAACTTATTTGATATTGTTAGGTTCTTATCATCATAAAAATGCATGGGCTTATTCAAGATATCAGTGTGTTTTATTTTGGTCACAATTGTAGGCCATTCTTCAATCATGGTCATGGTGCTCCTTGGTTATGGAGAATTTATTTTTCTAGAGGAGGTATAAACTTTTCAATGGAAACCAACATTTTTGTTACCTAATAACCATATTATATGATAAAACAATTGACTATGTATAATATATTTTGAGGTTTAGTGTATTGAAAATAAGAATATTGTACATGAGAAAAAAAGTAAACATGATTCTAACCCAGTTGAAATGCATCATCACAGGATAATCTTAGGATAATTTTACTTCATCTCACATCCTAGGGACATACATTAAATAATGGGGTGAGCATAAATCCCAGCAAGGGTATAAACAATTTAAAAACATATAATTTGACTTAAAATCATATAAATAAGGCATGATTATACGAGAATGAGTCATATCGTAATAGATAGAACATGAATCATACCATGGATGTGTAAATACAATATAAAATGAGACATTCCTACAAATGATATCACAGTTTATATCTAGGGTGTCATAAATCATAATTTCAATGTTCATTCACTGTGGAATCATAAAACATGATAAATATAATGATTAATTATTTAACCAACAAATAAGAGTTCTATTATGGTGCACTCTTCAACTGAATTAATTCAAGTGATCCACATTCAATATAACAAATAATTTAATCAATAACCCTTGTAATGTAATGTATGAGACTCATATCAAAATAATTTCAAAAAAAATTATTAATTACTTGATCATAAAATCATTTTTAACCCATGAAAATGGAATTTGGGTTTCATATAAGTAAATAGATCAATACATAAAACATTATTACATATAGGTGGAAAACTATGAAGAGTTATGGGTACTAAAAATATACAAATTTCTTTTATAGAAAAGAGAAATTAAACAACTGAATTAGACAACATGATAGTATACATTGTGGATTATGAAAAAAAATTAAGGGCTGGAAGAAAGGTCTCCCATTGATAGAAAATAATTTCACATGTATGGATAATATAAAATGTGTAGTATAAGAAATTAAACATATATTTTTAAATGTATACACCAAAGGGTTACATGAATGAAATTGTAGAAGAGGTTAATTCTCTTACCTCGATGATTTGATTCCTAAAACACAAGGGTGGAACATTTACACATAGATACCACTTTGGAGGGAATTCTTGGGAGATTAAATGAAAATAAATTTGTGCTTATGCTATTTTTAGTGAGGAGTGAGTGTGGGATGGGTGAATATACACTTGAAGAGGGATGCAATTAAGTGAGTAAAGATTTTTATATTGCATTTATGGATAACCCATATTATGTGGAATTAATACCATGGATTTTGGTTAAAAATAATGTTTTTATGGATACTTAATGACCTATAATATATCAAACTCCCATTTAATGTCTCATTTTATTTTTATTTTAATATTTTACTATTTAACTTTAAGATGCTACATTATTTTACTTATAACACGGTAACACAATTTTTACTACATTATCTATTTATGTATAAATTTGAAATGAACATTATTAATTAATTTGGATATTATTAATAAATATATTCTATAAATTTTAATTTATTCAAATTTTAAAAGTCATTAAAATTAATTTTAAATATGATACGCATATAACTCCAAAAAATAGTTTTTTAGAAAGGATAATATGATGGTTTTCAGATATGATAAGAATGTTTTTCTAAATATAAAAAATTATTTACTATGATTAGTCATATATAAATTTTTATTATGAAAAAGGAATTATTTTTTAAAAAAATTGATCTTATCGTAATTATATCCTTAGATTTATCATAATAACTTATAAAAATAGTATTTTAACATTTTAACCAAAAAAACAACATTTTTAGAAAATTTACATAAACTAGCCAAAAGATAATTTAAATTTTCTATTTCTAGAAAATTATATTTGTTACACCCCAAGATTCCATGGTACGCTACCCTTTGAATAATACAGTAGCGTGTGTTGTACACAACTTCGAGTTCTAACATACAACACAACCAATCAAACTAGCCGTTATGAAATGTAATATCCAATTTTTGAAATTTTATAAATTTTATCTTTCAAAATGGACTTCATTTTTGGATTCAAAATATCGAAATTAGTTTAGGGTGAATTTTTGATATTTTTTTGAAGACATTCAATTTTTGATGAACAGTGAAAAAATACTGAGTTATAGTTTAAAACTGAATTTTCATTTAGATAATTATTTATTTTACGTAAATTTAATTAAGGACCAAATATATACACAATATATATATATATATGTTTAATTAATTCATTGGAGTTAGTTTAGATGAATTTTAAATATATAAAAATTTTATTTAAATTGTCACCATCTATTACCCACCTCCTAGGAAAATTTTCAAATTCACATAAAACTAAATTTTACTACTTCTGTTAGTGGAATTTTAAAACTCCAACAGACAAGGTTAATATCAAGGAGTAAAATTTGGTCCAATAAGATAAAAATAATTTTTGGTGAATAGTAACTTTTTACTTTTATTTACAACGGTTACAAGTAAATAGGGTAATTAAGGGTTAAAATGAAATTAATATTACCCTAACACAAGTCCTAATTATATTGGACTAGTGTATCTCAACAAAAAACAATCTTAGGAATAAAATATTTTCATTTATTTCCACTTGTATTACATTAGGACATTTATTATTATTTAATTCAAAGAAGAGTTAAAAGAGTTAAAATCAATGTTTAATTAATAAATCATTATTAATATAGGGTTATACATAAGATAAATTCTATTAAAAATATTCATTAGAAATATAAAAATATTTACTACATAATATATTTTATTTATAATTTTTATACATTATATGATTCTATTTATTTATGACACAATGGTGATGCAGTAATTACCTAATTAATGAAATATTAAAATAATTGATATTATAAATATAAAAATAAATGTAATTTTAGACTTTTTAGGAATTACACTAATTTTATAAGTTAATATGACATATTATTATTTGTTATATAAATTTTTTTAGAAGTAATAATGATGTATTAAAATTATAAATAACAAATTACCCAATAGTGTCAAAATTGACATAAAAGAGTTTTTTTAAAAATATTATATTATTAATTGATATTCTATTCCTAAAAACCAAGGTTCAGCCAAAGGACTTATATCACGATAGGTGTATCATTAATGGACCACTTGGGGGTATCTTGGATTTATATAGTATGTTTGTTAACTATATAACATAAAAATACAAAGTGACATGGTAAATTTCAATCTAAATAACTAAGAGTTTAAACTAAAAGATAAGGTTAATATAGTGACCCAAACAAGTTTAAAAAAATTGGTTGAATTTATCTCGTCCAATAACCACCTTAAAATTTAAATAATCCACTTTGGAGACATTAGAAACCAAATATAAATTTATTATAAAATAATATTTCAAGCTTTTCCTAAGGTTCCCCTCACCCCTCTTATAAAAGGTCACTCCCCCTTATCTAATATTTATACCTTAAAAGCCTTTGGGCTTGGCCAAATTCTGCCCAAATATGCTATAAAATATCCTCCCTCATCCTATAGTCCTTCCTTTAGTCATAAAGTCAACCTACGGAGCCCTTTTGAGCAAATCAAAAGGAAGAACCCGAAGAAGAGGCAATGTTTTCACCACCCTCATTCAAGTTCCTTTCTTCTTCAACTTCTTCTTTCTTTGTTATTGCAATTCTAAAATAATAACTCCAGTATTATATCCATCCATTGAATGACATGTCACCATATGTGTGTACGTATGGCTTACCGTCTCAACGTCGTGGTGAAATTGTTATTCAATAAATTATTATTTTGATGGGTATAATAATGATGTGTAATTCATGTAAATAATAAATATAAAATTATAATGACTATTTATATATGATATACCCTCCAATTATATATTATTTTAATATCAGAAAAATTATATTGTCGCTCGTGCATACATACAGACAACCGTCTCCACGAATGCAATGAGATTCATTCCACATCATATCCATTCAAGTATAATTCCCATTTGATGATTATAAATAATGTTAAAGGACTTGATATCATTCTGTATATGAATAAGATACAAACTATACATAACAAACATGGCTTATGTAACAAAACATATAAAATAAAATGATTAAGTTATCACCCAAAATGACGAGAATACTAAGATATTAATAACAAAGAAAATGTTAAAAGATCATATATGATATCATATTAATGTATATGATTATTGTATAATTTAATAACAATTATTTCACCACTATACAAGAGGTTAACATACCCTAAACAAAAGAAAAGTACAATGTAAGGGTTTATTTCACAATCACTTCATTATCCGAGGTAGTTTATAAGTGATTATCTACTGGGACCTCTTTAACATCTATGCCCATGTTTCTTAAAAATGTATTCCAAAACATTTTTTCTATTTTTTAGACTATGGGTTAAAGTCATTTATACCATTTTTTGAATTTTATAAAATGGTTTGAAAGGAATATTTCCATAATTTTCCAAACAAGGTACTTCTTAACATTTTCGACAAAAATAAGGTAAGAATGACTTTTTTTAAACTTATACGGTGGGTGCAGATATTTTCCACCATTGTAAAATCTTTGAAGCTTCTGTTACAAGATTATAAGAATATTTTCAAAGTAAATGTTTTATTTTCTAATTATGTGACTTTTAAATGATTTCAAAAATGAGATATTTATCTCAAATAGTTTTGATTTCATCTATGTCAACATCGTTTGATGGATTTTGAGATTATTTAAAGTTTATTTATTATGATACAAAACATCCATATTGTATTGAAGGTTTTGTGATATGTTTGACTGTGGTTTTGTTATTTTTATACAATTCACGGTTTATGGATAAATTATTTACATTTAGTATGCTAGTTTTAACACGAATGTTTATATTATGTTTAAACCTGTTCATATGAGTAATGATTTGGACTTAATAAGTGATAGGTGGATCCTGATATAGATTTTCTATGCATCGATAGGTCTCATGAGATGAACTAGTGTCTTGGAATGAGTCCTTGAAAAATCATATTTGTAGTCTTGGCACGAGTCATTGGCTACGTGGTTATAATAGTCTGGCATTATGCATTCCATCATTATGAAAGTGGTTATTGATATTTCATTTGATTATTCAACTAGTATAATATCCATGTGAATAATAAAATGACATTATTTCAAATTATTGTTTCCATGTTATGCTGAATTTCAAGTTTAAAAGGCTTTTGTTTTAGTTATGAATTGCCTAAAATATTTATGTTTATTTAAGAAAGTTTCTTCTATATTGTTATCCTTATTGAGAATTTGAGCTCACCCCTTTCTATGTTTTTTCCCCAGGATGTGATGAAGTTTCTTATGAATGACATGCAGGGATAGTATGAGGGGATATGTGTGTCGACTATGGAGACTATGTTGTTGTAGTTTTCATTTTATTATGTAATGTAAACTTTTTGAAAGTATCTGGTGATTCCAAGGCTACTAAACCAATTGGTCTTTCGAGACGTGATCTTTTGTGATCATACCAATGTTATATAATAATGCACTGACTCTATGTAACAGGGGTTGGGTCGTTACGATTGTTATCAGAAGAAGATTAGTACAAACCTTAGAAGCTAGATTTAGGTAAACTCTGATTAGAGCACATATACCTAAGATGGACTTTGAGGATTAGTGTAGAATAAATTGCTATAATTTTGGTATTGTAGAGATTTTGTGAGTTTTCTGAGCAATAAAACCCTATTTTGATACGAGAAGGTAGAGGCGGCTCTGGCTCAGATGTAACTAGGGGTATAACCTGAAAACACCACTTTGAGCTAGACTCGAATGGGAACTGGTGCAAAACAATAGGCCTTACTGCACTCTTCGTTATGACACACCCAGGGGATATGATTAGGATACTTTTCATTTTTTTACAAACCATTATGAAGGGTTAATGAGTATATACATCTTCACAGAAAACATTTTTATTATTATGGATTATATCCATAAATAGTTCAATTTATGTTAAGTGTTTTACAAGTATGGAATTATATATTCTGATTCATAAACTGATGTAGTTTATGCCATTGTATTGAAATGGCACCTAGAGGAAGAAATGGAAACCGTATCAATGTACACAATCCATGGGAAGTTTAGTAAGTGTGAATTATGGATTCAGGGGATTTCTTTTCTTGGCCATATTGTCTCTAAAGATGGAATCTCTATTCATCCTTCTAAGACCAACGCATTACAAGAATGGCCAGCACCAATGAGTATAACTGAGGTATGCAGTTTTATTGGATTAGCAGGTTATTATCGATGTTTCGTCCAGAATTTTTCCCGGTTGGCTAACCCATTAACAAAGCTCACATGTGAAGGTGTTAAATTTTTTTAGAAAAAAGATTGTGATGAATGTTTCGAATAAATGAAGAGAAGACTAGTCAATTCTCCTATATTGACTATACTATCGGGGAATGATGGGTTCGTTATTTATAGTGATGCATCGAAGAAAGGACTTGGTTGTGTACTTATGAAGAATGATATGGTTATTTCCTATGCATCATGACAGTTGAAATTTCATGAGAAAAACTATCCTAATCATGATCTCGAGTTAGCAGCTGTGATCTTTTCTTTGAAGATATGGAGACACTACCTCTATCGTGAAAAATGTGAGATTTATACTGATCACAAGAGTTTGAAGTACATTTTCTTACAGAAATAACTCAACATGAGGCAAATGCAATGGCTTGAACTACTCAAGTATTATGATTGCACGATACAATACCACTCGGGGAAGGCAAATAAAGTGGCAGATGCTTTGATCAGAAAAGATCATGGAGTTTTGAACATGATGAGAGTTGAAAGGGATCCAATTTTTAGGGATCTAGTAAAGTTGGATATCGGAGTCAACATGGAAGGTGAAACATCAATACTTTTTCAAATGGTTTCCAAACCATCTTTATTAGAAAGGATAAAGAGTTCTCAGACCGATGATGAAGAATTTCAGAAGTAGATTAAAGTAGTGAATGATGGGATATTGAGAGAATTTGTGTATGAAGAAGTAATTTTGAAATTTGGGAAGACACTTTGTGTTTGTGATATACCTGATCAGAAAAAGGGAATTGTTAGATGATGCTCATAGCTGCAATTTTTCTATACACTCTAGGAGCACCAAAATGTATAGAGATTTGAAGTAACATTTTTGCTGGGACAACATGAAGAGGGAGATTTCTGATTTTGTGTCAAGATGTATGGTTTTTCTACTAGTGAACGCTGGAAGGCAACATCCTGGTGGAGTATTGCAACCTCTTCCCATATCGAAGTGGAAATAGGACAATATTACAATGGACTTTGTCATGGGGATACCAGACACATAGAAGGAATGATGAACTATGGATTATTTTTTATCATCTTACCAAGTCATCACATTTAAGGCTATAAGAGATGATATAACACTGGAATGTCAAGAAAGACTATTTATTAATGAATTTTTGAGACTTCATGGAGTACCCCTATCGATTGTTTCTGATCATGATCCCCATTTTACATTAAGATTCTGGAAGAGTCTTTAGAAGGCCTTGGATACTGAACGTCATTTGAGCACTGACTACCACCCTCAAACAGATGGACAATCAAAACAGACTATTCAAACCGTAGAAGACAAGTTGATATCTAGCTCACTTGACTTTCAGGGTTTGTGGTATCAAGATTTACCTCTGGTATAATTTTCCTCTAACAATAGATACCATTCGAGTATTCAGATGGCACCATATGAAACGTTATACGGAAAGAGATTTCTCACACCAACCTATTGGGATGACGTTGGTAAAAGAAAACATGTAGGCCCAGAACTGGTGGTGGAAACAATGTAAAAGTTATATGTAATCCAAAACCACATCAATGTAGCTCAATGTAGGTAGAAGTGCTATACCGATAACCGAATGAAGGATTTGGAATTTCAAGTAGGAGATCATGTTTTCATAAATGTATTTCCATGGAAGGGAGTTATACTTTTCAGTAAGAAGGGTAAATTGAGTCTCAGGTACATCAGAACTTTTAAAATTATATAACGAATTGGGGCTGTAGTTTACCATTTGGAAATGCCGCCAAGTCTCTCCAAAGTTCACGATGTGTTCCATGTATCACTGTTGAAAAAATAAATGCTTGACCCAATGCATGTACTTACATACGAGTGATTAGAACTGGAACCTGATCTATCTTATTGCAAAGAGCCCATCAAGATTCTTGATACAAGAGAACAAGTGCTGAGAAATCGGACGACTCGTCTAGTAAAAGTTCTATGGAGAAACCATAAGATGGAAGAGAAAACGTGGGAACCCGAAGAACTTATGATGAAGAACCACATGAGTCTTTTCGTGCGATAGTATTCTAGAAATTTCGAGGAAGAAATTATTTAAAGGAGGGGAGAATGTAATACCACAAGCTTCCATAGTACGCTTCCCTTTTAATAATATAATTGCGTGTGTTGTATGAAAATTCGAGTTCTAACACACACCACAACCAATCAAACTAGCCGTTACGAATAGTAATACCCACTTTTTGAATTTTTTTAAATTTTATCGTTCAAAATGGAAGTCATTTTTGGATTCAGAATATCGAAATTAGTGTAGGGTTTAATTTTTGGTATTTTTCCGAAAACATTCAATTTTTGATGAATAGTGATAAAACACTGAGTTATAGTTTAAACCCGAATTTACATTTAAATAATTATTTATTTTATTTAAATTTAATTAAGGTAAAATTAAATAAATAATATCCATATAAGTTCAATTTAATTCATTGGAGTTAGTTGAAAATAATTTTAGATATATACTTTTTTTTGAAATTTTCACCATCTTTTACCCACCTCCTAGGAGAATTTGCAAATTCGCATAAACTTAATTTTACCGCTTCTGTGAGTGGAATTTTGAAAATCCTAGAGACCCTGTTAATATCAAGGAGTAAAATGTGGTTCAATAAGATAAAAATAATTTTTGGTGAATTGTAACTTTTTACTTTTATTTAAAATGGTTAAAAGTATATAGGGTAATTAAGGGTAAAAATGATATTAATATTACCCTTACACATGGCCTAATTATAATGGACAAGTGTATCTCGACAAAAATAAACCTTAGGAATAAAATATTATCATTTAGTTCCACTTGGATTAGATTAGGACATTTATTATTATTTAATTCAAAGAAGAGTTAAAAGAGTTAAAATCAAAGTTTAATTACTAAAACATTTTTCATATAGGGTTATACATAATATAAAATCTATTGTAAATATTCATTTGATATCTAATGAGATTTCATACATAATGGTATTTTATTTTTATTTTTTATACTTTAAATAATTGAATATATTTATGACACAATGGTGATGCATTAATTACCTGATTAATGACATATTAAAATAATTGATATTATAAATGTCAAAATAAATCTAATTTGAGACATTTTATGAATTAAACAGATTTTCTAGGTTAATATGACATATTAGTATTGGATATATATATTTTTTTCGAAGTAATAATGATGTTATGAAAATATCAAAAACAAAATACCCAATAGTGTCAAAATTGACATAAAAGAGTTTTTAAAACAAATATTATATTATTAATTGATATTCAATTCCTAAAAAACTAAGGATCGCCCAAAGGACTTATATTATGATTGTTTTATCATTAATGGAACACTAGGTGGACGCTTGGATGTATATAATAATTTTATTAACTATATAATATAAAAATACAATGTGACATGGTAAATGAAAATCTAATTAACTAAGAGTTAATACTAAAATATAAGTTTAATATAGTGACCCAAACCTGTCTAAAACATATTGGTTGAATGGTTTTCAACCTCTCACCACCTTAAAAATTAAATAATTAACTTTGGAGCCATTATAAACTGAATATGAATTTATTATAAAATAATATTTCTATCTTTTCCTAAGGTGCCCCTCACCCCTCTTATAAAAGGGCACTCACCCTTCTCTCAAATTCATACCATAAAAGCCTTTGAGCTCGGCCAAACTCTAACCAAATACCCTCTAAAATATCCTCCATTAATCCTATAGGACTTCCTTTATTCATAAATCCATCCTATGGACCCTTTTGATCAAATAAAAATGAAGAACCTGATGAAGATGTAATGTTTTCACCAGCCTCATTCAAGTTCCTTTCTTCCTAAACTTCCTCTTTCTTGGTAATTCCCATTCTAAAAAAATAATACCAGTATATTTTATATACTGCGATGTTATTATAAATATGGTACAACCATATTTAGTATTATATCCATCCTTTGAATGACATGTCACCATATGTGTGTACGTACGGCTTACCGTCTCAACGTCGTGGTGTAATTGTTATTCAATAAATTATTATTTGGATGGGTATAATAATGACGTGTGATTCATGTAAATAATAAATATAACATGATAATTATTCTTTCTATATTATAAATTATAAATTATATATTATTTTCATATAAAAAAGAATGATATTGTCGCTCGTGCGTACTTACGGACTACCGTCTCCATGAACGTGATGATATTCATTCCCCATCGTATCCATTCAAGTCTAATTCTCATTTGATGATTAAAATTAATTTTTATGGACTTGATATAATTCTGGATATAAATAAGATACAACCTATCCATAAAAAACACATCTTATGTAACAAAACATATAAAATAAAATGAGTAATTTAACACCCGAAACAACGATAATACTAAGATATTTTAACAAAGAATAGTTAAAAGATCATATATGATATCATATTAATGTATATGATTATTGGATAATTTAATAACAACTATTTCAACTATATATAGGAGGTTAAGATACCCTCAACAAAGGAAAATTACAAGGTAGGGGTTTATTTCACAATCTCTCCATTATCTGAGGTTGTTTATACATGATTATCTATTGGGACTTCTTTATCATCCACATCCATGTTTCATAAAAATGTATTCAAAAACATTTTTACGATTTACTAGAAAATTGGTTAAAGTCATTTATACCCTTGTTTGAATTTTATAATATGGTTTGAATGTAATCTTTCTGTCATTTTCCAAACAAGGTCCTTTTTAACATTTTCTAAAAATTAAGGTAAGAATGTCTATTTTTTATCTTGTACAGCGGGTGCGGCTATTTTCCGCCGTTGTAAAATATTCGAATCTTCCCTTACAATAATATAATAATATTTTAAAAGTAAATGGTTTATTTTATATATATGTGACTTTTAAATAATTTCAAAAAACAGATATTTCTCTCAAATATTATTGATTTCATCTATGTCAACATCCTTTGATGGATTTTGAGCTTATTTGAAGTTTATTTATTATGATAAAAAAATTCCATAATGTATTGATGGTTTTGTAATATGTTTGACTATGGATGTGTTATTTTTATACCATTCATGGTTTTTGAGAAAGTATTTACATTTCGTATGCTAGTTTTAATACGAATGTTTATGTTATGTTTAAACCTGTTCATATTAGGAATGACTTGGACTTAATAAGTGATGGGTGGAACCCGCTATAGCTCCTCGATGCATCTGTAGGTCTCATTAGACAAACTAGTGTCTTGGCACGGGGCCTTGACAAAATATTATTTGTAGTCTTGGCACGAGGCCTTGGCTACATGGTTATGATAGTATGGTATTATGCATTCCATCATTATGACAGTGCATAATGATATTGCATGTGATTATTCGACGAGTAGAATATCCATGTGAGTATGTAAATGGAATTATTTCAATTTATTTTTCCATGTTATGCTAATGTTCAAGTATAAAAGTATTTTGTTTTAGTTATGAATTGCCATTATTTTTTTTGTTTATTTAAGAAAATTTCTGCAATATTGTTATCCTTAATGGGAATTTGAGCTCACGCCTTTCAATGATTTATTTTTCCCAAGATGTGAATATGTATTTTATGAATGACCTTCAGGGATAGTATAAGGGGATATGAGCGTGGAAAATGGAGAATATGTTGTTGTAGTTTTCATTTTATAATGTAATTTAAACTTTATGAAAGTATCTAGTGATTCCAATGCTACTAAACTAATCGTTCTTTCGAGACATGATCTTTTGTGATCATGCCAATGTAATATAATAGTGCACCCACTCTGGGTAACTATGGTCTTGGAATTACAATATAATTTTATTAAAATAACTATCAAAATGTGATATTTTTAGTTTTTCAATAAATATCATTATTTAATGAGATTTAGCAATTTTGGTAGAAAAATGAACATTTTCAAAATTATAAAAATTATATATGAAAATTTTAAAATATATTAGGAATTTTTTTAACTCCATGAAATTAAACTTTACCAAGAACATATATGTTTTTCTGATAAAAAATTTAACATAACATAAAATAATTATATTGTTTCCAAAAAAATAGTTGCATAATAATCCCAAAATTCAATTTTTTGTTCCAAAAACAATCATAATGACAAAATGTCATGTTGATTAAGGGTCATAATGAAAATAAACTTTATTTTCTAATATTCCACATGGAAAATGTTCATATTTCAGTATAAATTCACCATCATTCTCTCTTTATCATAATTTAATTCATTTATAAAGGTTCTTATGAATTCTTTGATGATTTTAATTATTTTTATATAAATTCTCTTTCATTTTAAGATCATTATATAAGGAGATATATTCTTATTGGAATTAAAACCAATTGAGTTGTTTTTAATGATTTTATTTTTCTTCAGTGTGTAAATACCCTAAATATTCTACGTTGTATTATTCTATATCAATGTATGATATGAAAAGATATTATAAAATGTAAAAGTATATTTGTTTACATATATTGTAAAAAATAGTAAAAATTAATTGGAAGTTGAGAGATCGATTATTAAAAGATAGTCATTTTTCATATCAATACATCCATTCCTCCTTATAAATATTTTTACCTTGCAAATTTTTCTTATTTATAAATACCTTTACTTAGAAATACAAGGGTCTTCCTCAACGTTGCTGATATTTAATTCATCCATCAACATGATGTCTACAACTCCAATATAAAACTGATCATGTACATGGTGGCACATTATTTCATGAAAGATGTGATATAATTGTTATTTTGAAATAATATTTCATGTTCCCCCTAATCCATTGAATTTTTTGAGAAATGAAAATGTATTGTACATATAAAATAGCTCATTCAAGTTAGTTAATCAATTTAAATTATTTATAAATCATTTAAAATAATATTTATGTGTAAACCATCTAGAAGGGATAATAATGGTGTATAAGATTTATTTCTTTAAATATAATAAGTTATCTTTTGATATGAAAAAAGTGAAACACAAAATTTATTATCTCTAACATAATTATTACATGTTTAATTTAATTATATTTATATCCAATGAATTAAAAAATTAAATAAATAAAAATAAGGGTAATAATAATAATAAAAAAATATATGAAAGGTGGTACCACATGATTTGTAATACGTTAATTCCCATTAACATTAAAATGTGATATAAATATCGTACGAGTATTCCTATTAAGTAACTAAATTAATTTGGTAAGTGATTCTATAATATTTGAAAACATTCCACATAAAATAATCTTAAAACATGGAAACAGAACTCTAGAGTGATTGATCACAGTCCACATAAGGTATTCCCTAACTATTTTGCATGGTTTGGAGATTATATATAATAACCTGGGAAACCATGAGATTGGAAAAGTTAATTTATTTTTCCATTTTGTTTTTAAATAAGACAAATAATGTGCCCACATTTATGGGAACTTGTTGAACCAATCTATTGTAATTATTAAATTATGAAACAACCATATACCAAAATGGGAACATAACAAAATAGTTTTACACAGTTCACCATTGAGTTCTAGTCAAAGGATCAAACACCAAAAATATGTTGTTGGTAAATGAATCCACTAATCCTACCTTGATATATTGGATTCAAATTTCTTAGACACAATGTCATCATAACAGAAACAATTACCATAAATGAATTTTTGGGATTTCACACATCCACCCCCTTGATCACTATTATAGGTAAAATCTTTATTATATTATCGACTTGAATTCCACTTTCATATCATAGAACATTAAGGTGATTTATAGCATAATTTAAGTCAAACTATGATTCTTCAATGAATTCCAAATATTTTTCTTATGTTCATGCATGGTCATAAAAGTATAGTTTGAGATACAACCACTTTCCTAAAACATGTTGTTTATTTTAATGAACTATTAGAAATCATGAATCAACAAAATTTTACAAGGATCACAACTTTTCCAAAATAGTCATCATTATTTAAACTCTGACAGTTTAATAAATCACATATTTTTTTGAAAATATTCACTTTTATAAATCACGTTCACTAAAATTTCTTCCCATCAACATTTTCTCAACCATTATTTTAATGAAATTTGTTCTCAAATAATTTTCTTGATTCAAATAGTAATTATTTTCATTTAAAAACCATCATAAAATTAGGGAAACAAACCCTTGTCCAAATATTTTAAAATAAACCAAATATTGATTGAAAACATTTTAATATTTGGGGGTTATTATTTTGAGAAACTCTATGGATTTCAAGAAATTAAATCATTATTTAAAAATATATTTCCATGATACACTGATGTGAAAATTTACATCACAAAACTATAATTCATCAAAAAACATGATATTAATTTGCAATTCATGAAACTTATCATAGTCAGGAAACTTATAACATTTTACATTCATTAAAAATTTCATACTCATTTAAATTATTTTAATTTTACCATCATGGATCAATATTATATCTTGGAACAATATCTATTGAACTCAAAACATTCATGACACCAAATATTCAAGAATTACATACCTTTACCATATTTGAAGAGGGAAATTAAAAAAAATCAAAATTAATGAAATGAATCCCTTTATATAAAATTTTCACCCCCAAAAATTGGAAAACACTGGGAAACGACGCCACCATTAACACAAAAGCCAACTATAAGGTATGAACACTTATCTTGCATATTACTTGATCAACCATGTGTGGATTGAAAAAAAACAAAAACAATCTATTTCTAGTTGGGAGTACCCTTATTTCAAAATTCATTTCCTATTAACATTTTTCTCCATTGTAAAATGGAATATTATTCGATAATTCGCATGTTTCCCACATCTATGACATTAAAATATTAGTCTTGCTATAATATGATCATTATTCCCTCCAAAGAGTCAGCTAAAGTCATGTTTTTTCCTTTTGAAATTAATTTTTTTCCTAGTTTTATCCCCAAAATTCATACTCTAGTTCCTTTAACAAATATTCCATGTTTCTTTCTTCCCTAATTTTTTTCTCGTTGGAAATTCAATTGTTTTTCTTTCTTATAGTAATGTATTTAACATTATTGAAACATCATCCATATCTTCTTTATTTTTTTAAAAAATCATATATATTCTTGTTTTTAATCATAATACATGAGAAATTGTCTAGAAAAAACAAGATATTCTATAATTGAGCTCCCCCTATATTGGAAAGTCCTTCATCACATTTTTTATTGAAATTTTTTATTACATGAGACCTTATTCTTCATTGCATTTTTATTTAAGTAAACTAAAAAAGTGAGATATTTTTTACTATAAAAAATCTTATAATTAATATTCTAAAGGAATGATTAATCGTAACAATTTCAAATATTTTCATCAATGGTTATATACATCAATTTTAATTAACATTTACTATCATTGTAATAAAAACTTAAAAAATTAAAAACATAAATAGTAAACAAGATTATAATCCACTTGATTGGATTTTTCAATGGTTTATCCAATATTAATTTTATATAATCTCATATTTATGGGACATAAATCAATGTATGGGGTTTTCATAAAGCCCAATCAAAAAATATGAAAAGAAAATACATAACATTTGTGTGAGAGGCGTATTAATAATGGGTGATCATATGAGAATGATTCATATCAGAATAGAAATTACATGAATAAAAAAATATAAATGTGAATACAATATAAAAATTATACATTTATAATCATATTCCCATTAATTATCAAAAATGTTTCATATATCATAATTTACCAGAATATTAACAATGGTAGCTTAAAACCTATCATCTCAAGAGACTAATTATTTACCTAATAAATTGGATTGAAATCAAGTAAATACTTTCATATGTATTAATTCAAGCATGCCACAATGAATATATTAAATAATTTCATCAAAAACCCATGACGAATAATGTACAAATTTTATATCATAATAACTACATACATAAATCACAAAGAGTTGATCATTGTATTATTTTTTAACAATAAAAAATGAATATGGGTTTGAAATATGTAAATACCAGAATCAATAATATATTTTTAAATCTATTTTAATAAAAATGGAAATTAAAGCATTGTGGGTACTCAGAACATTATAATTTCACTTCTAGAAAAGAGAAATTCGTGAACTCAATTCATTATAAAGAAAATATACATCTTGACTTATCAAATGAAAATAATGGGAGGAAAAAATGTTCAAACATTGATAAAAAAATTCAAGTAAAGGTAATCTATAATTTATAATTAAATACATTTTAATATCATTTACATTGTATACACAAAATAGTTACATGGATGAAAAATGAGAAGAGGAAAATTCACCTTCCTTTAATATGTTATTCTTAATACATGAGGGTGTGGCCCTGACACATCGAGGGAAAATTATAGGGACTCTTTAAAAGATAAAAAGAAATTAAAATCCTTCTTATGGTATTTTTATTAGGGGTGGGGGTATGAAATGGGTATTTATACATGTAGAGGGGAGACTTTAAGTGACTAAATAATGATTATTTTTTATTCCAGGATATCCCCTATATGGTCACATTAATTCAAACATTTTAAAAAAAATTAATATATTAAAAGATGATTAAGGTATTAAAACACACCATCCACTAATTTAATTATGTTTTATTGTATTTTATGATTTTACCATTTAACTGTAACTTATTATCTTATATCACTTAAAATGTGATAAATTGTTTTACAACATGAATTACTTTTTCCGAAGAAATAAGTTTCCATTATTAACCAATTATAACCTTCATAACTAGATTATTAAATAAAATTTTCATGATTTCATTCATAATAATGTTAAAAATCAATTCTAAATATTATACGTGGATAATTTTTAAAAACAGTTTTTTAGAAAGGATAAAATTCATGGTTTTCAAAAATGATAGTCATGTGTTTATAAAAGTAACACATTATTTAATATATTATTAATTAAATAAATTTATATGAAGAATAAGGATTAAAATATTTTAACTCTCTATCATATCTTAGTAATACCATACGATTTATCTTATTTCTCAAAAATAGTATTTTTAAATTTTAACCCCAAAATGAATGTTTTAAAAAATTATAATAAATTCATCATAATCTAATTTCGATGTACTGAGTATAAAAATTAAGTTAATTTAATCAAAAATAATTATATAAATATGAGTATTTTTATTTTTCAATAAATATCCTTATTTATTAAAAATTATAATTTTTATTGAAAAAAACATCTTGAACTTTATAAAAATTAATAAAAAATTCCTAGAAATATATTATAAAAAAAATTGTGTAAGATTATTTCATGAAAATATGTTTTATGTAAAACAGTTAATTTTATCATGAAATATGACATTAATACTAATTAGAATTTTTATATAGTGTCTGAAAAACATAATTATAAAATAATCGAAACAAACACTTTCTTGGGCCAACAAAAATCATAATGGTCGACCATCTTATTAATTAATGGTTATAAAGCCCATTTTTTATATTAGACAACATTAATCATTCCTAATGTTCACAATTCATTAGATATATACCATCATTCTATCTTAATCATACACTAAACCCCTTATGATGGTTTCTACTAATTCTTTGATAATGTCAAATATTTTCCAAATGCTTTAATATATTTTTGCATTTTTATGGTAGGGGTGATATTATTTTGGAAATTCAAACCAACATAGTATGTTTTAATGAATGTATTATTATTATGTTTGTATATACCTTTATGATTCCTCATTGTATTAATCCATATCAACACAAGATTTCTAATGTTCATATTATATATATACATTTTTTATTTTCTTCAATTATAAAACATAATAAAAATATATTTATATCTAATAGATAAATTATTAAAGGAAAAACATTTTTTGGGTCATTACATTGTCTATTATTTTGAATATTTGAATCATATGATGTTTTCTAGAGGTAAAAAGAGCAATCTTTTGTATTTTTTATCAATAAGCAGTTGGTTTAATTTTTTTATAATAAATTATTTATAATAATGTTCTAAATATTTTGATTGAACAGGTTGAGATTTTTTTTATTTCTCCATTTTCACACAATTGGTTCAGAGATAGAATAAACTATGTGGAAAATATGAAACCCCTTATGCAACATGATAGAGGGGAATTTCCTATTCGACACATACTTATGTTAAACAAGTCACCTACCCATAAAGGTTTCCCTACACGATCAAGTATAGCTAGTATGGTTAGAGAATATTTTCTCCAAACATACCACAAAAACATGTTCCATTCATAGGGTTTTAAATTTTTTTTATTTTTATACATTAAATCTAATTAATTATAAAAATAATATTATTTTACCACCATTTTTTCCATTAAATTACCCAATTGATACGATTATACCTAACCCTACACATACACCATATTCACCCTTCTATGTAGCCACTTGCTTTATGATATAGAGTTTAAACATCTCATATTAGGTTTCCTCCATCACTTCTTCCAAATGTTTCTCTTTCTTCATTCTGTGTAATCATTCCCTTGATTAGGTGTATACTAGGCCAAAACCTAGGTGGTATTTCAGTCATAATGCCTCTAATTTCGTACAGTTTTGGATCCCAGGTCATAAAAAAAATTTCTTTAAACCTTCTTCCCTCCATTTCTGAATGGTTTTCATTACCTTCACATGATCTTGCAAGGTTACTCCTTCTTTTGTGACATTTCAATTTTTAACATTTTAATCATTCATTTTTATTCACCAGATTTTCTATTCATTGATTATAATATATGTGTTCCAGTATTTTTTCTATGGAAAGTAAGTATTCATATGATTTTAACTTAAATCAATGTTTCTTCCATTGATTGGATGATTGTTAAAAATATTATTTAATAATATTTTAAAAAAAAATTATTTTATAAATTAATCACTGTACT
The DNA here is from genome assembly GCA_963277665.1 of Viscum album. Taxonomy (NCBI): domain Eukaryota; kingdom Viridiplantae; phylum Streptophyta; class Magnoliopsida; order Santalales; family Viscaceae; genus Viscum; species Viscum album. The sequence continues at coordinate 175,379,459 of OY728148.1, forward strand.
TTATTAAAGTATTTAAATTAATGTAATTTATTTTAATATTAAATAAGGATTTGTCCGTTGTATATAAAAAGTTTATATAATGTTTCTTCATAAAATTATATTTTCCATGTTAGTGTTGAACACAAAAAAAGGTTATATATATGAGTGTGCATCAAAAAATTCATAAGAGAGTGTTTGAATTTGTGAAATGAGAGACATATATATGTGTGTAAGTATATAAATGCAAATTTTAGAATGAATCCTTGTTGTTTAAATGTGATAATTATGGATAAATTTAAAATAGGATTTCAATGGATTTATAATGAGAATTTCAATGGACCAATTGGAATATTTAGAATGGCTATTTAAATATCAAAATATATTTCAATGGAATTTCCTTATGCTATGATATGGTCCATAATTAATAAATGTTTTGGATAGATGTTTGAATATAAAAATTTTGATTATTGACTTCTATATGGGTATATAAATAGATAATATTTTTAGCGAATAAATTAATTACTATTACTATGGTTATTGATAGATTTGAAAAGAAATGGGATGATAAGCATAAATTGATGTCAATAAATGGTTCAAATGTTTCACTAGATTAGTTTCATTCCCTATCAAGTGGTTTTATGATGGACTATGTTCTACTTATTTGAATGTTCCCCTTGATAGGCCAGGTAGGGAAGCACAAAGTGTTATGGAAAATGGAATGAAATTTGTGGCCATTTTTTTATTATTTGAGTGTAAAAGTACTTATATATCCTCCAAGATCCTATAATCCCATAATGACTCAAATAATTTTCTATCTAGTGTTGCTTGTTTTATTTCAGCATGTATTAGTTTTTAAATGCAATTTCCCATGTTCCCAATTTTAAATTATGGTTTATTTTCTACCCATTTCACTATGGTAATATCATTATAATCTCGTTTTTAGCTTATAATGTTTTAATTACATTACCAATTTATAATTTATTTTTTATTTGTGAAATTTTATTTAAATGTCTATGTAAATTCACACTTTAAAAGTTATTTCAATGGGTGTTTTATTACAAAGTGCCTTTAGCATGATAAATGTTTTTAATGTGATTATTTATATTTTTATTAAGTATAATGGAATATATATAAATTATTTATGTTACATATATTAATATTTAATGTAAAATAAAATTGAAAACTAATTTAAATTTTACATTTCATACCATAATAAAAGGATCATTTATTAAAATAATCAAACATAGATCATAGGTTCTCTTTGGCATGCCTATTGACATATTTTTCTTAGGCCTATCCATATAATTTCATTTTTAGGTTTAGAGAATTATATAAAGTCTCATAGAGTGTTGGTGTCTTATTACTGGATGTTGAATTTTTATGGAACATGGATGTATGAGGATGTTTATATTTAGTTTTATTTATAACTCTATCCAGGTAGGACTTCACATCATTCTGTTTTATGGGTGATGATATTTACTGTGGTATATAGGGGTGAGTAGTGGGTTTTTCTATAGAATAGAGATTATGGAGGGAGGGTGGATGAATTGTTTTATGTCATTTCCCCATTTAAATTATTTAAATTTCAACATATGTTTTTTCTCTTTATTTCATGGATTCATAACTAACAAATGGGCCATTATGAAATTGATGTTTTTTTATAACTATGATTATTGGGAGAAATAATAAAAACTAGTTATTACTAAATTAATAATAACTAATTGAATCATTTTAGGATCAATACCACACATTAGGCATGTCATTGACTAATTGTCCAAGATACGTTCTTAGAAGGGTCACATCAAACTAGGTGGTCCATATTCCATCAAGGTCTCTTTCATCTCTATCCTTATTAGGAAATATATATAGTAAGATCATGCCCCCACACAAGAGAACACATATATTCTGGGTCCCTCTTGACAACATTATGTAAATCCAACAGTAAACATTGTCTACGCATCATGTACCTATATTTTATTGCCTGTTGACTTTAAAATTCATGGTTGGGTCCTCGTTACATGACCCTAAATGGTTATGGGTCCTATTATGTGGTAATGAACAACATGGGTTCTAATTAATTTTAAAATTATTATCATAAGACAAACTTGTGGGTTAGATCCCAACATCTAGGAGGCTTCTATCTCCTAGGATGATGATACACCGATGAGAACAACATTTCATGGATTAAACTAGAATCATAATGAAAAAAATATAAGAATATATCATCACATTATAAAATATACCAATGATGGAGAACCTCAGATATAGACATATCCCTTTATTAGTGGAGAACATCATATATATACAGATGATTCTGAAACCCTTGATGTTAATAATTAATCCTTAATTCAAGGATAACCCAAGTTATGATGCATGATGAACAAAGGATTAATGAATGTGTCTCAAATCTATATGAGATTCCCAGAATAGACAACAACCCCTCCCCCAAAGCGTGTGATGAACCCAACCTCTCATCCTCTTGACCAGTGTTATTAACTATGCATTGTGGGGTCCATTTCTCAACAAACACCTAACATTGGAAGGATGGTTCGTGAAATATATTGAATGAGGGAACTGTTAGGTATTTTTGACTTTAGAAATCACTCCTTCTAAAACATTAGAGAATTGTAAACCTGACCTGAATTACATTCAAATATTGAAACCCCTCATAATAAGTCGTACCGAGGAAACTGTGTGTTTTCTGAAAAACAAAATGGTCAACCTATCATGAAATCATTTAACTATGGAATCTCCTTGACATGATAAAAAATTTATTCTTATCAAATATTATCAAAAAACATTGTTCTATCATATATCCTCTTTATTTTGATCAGATATAAAAATGGAGAACTCCACCTAAATCCTTGACCAAGGTGACAATGTCAACCACAGTCCATGATCATTTTGATATAAAAATGATGTAGGGTGAAAAACCATTGATGAAACATCTGTATGTTAATGATGATTCTATGATGAGTTTTTATTGTTGTGTGTTTTTTCTTATATATTAAAAGTAATTTCCCCCTAATGTATCTTATATCCAATGGTATATAAGTAGTTCCTATAGAAACACCCATCTAACACTTCATGAGATGGTTCCTCAACTATGCATAGGATGACACTTCCCACCTAGAATCTTCATCACTGGGTTTCAAATGAAATGTTCCTAGAGTACCACTAGAATGGTACTCTCCCATCATAAGATACAACAATACAAGCCCTCCAGCTTATGAAACCTAGCCAACCATTCACTAAATGATTTTCACTGGTCTAGAACCAGATGACTTCAATATCCTTCAAACCCCATTTTGGGAGACAGTCCCCATAATACGTAAGCTTGTTCTTCCCTTACCATATAAGGGTTTATAAATTGTTTTCCTACAACATCATCCGAGAACCACTGAGGTACTACCAAAGGGACCCTATCAATAAACATCACCTCCAATGTCTTTCAGCCCAACACCCTCACTATAAAGAGGATGCTGCCCCATCGGGCCTAGTCGATGTCATCTTGACATAGGTCCCCAAGGAGGCTCGTAAAGGGTGATGACCAAGAAATATGGAATAGGATGTCATCCTTATTCCAGATATATATGTCCTCAAATCATATACAATGGAAAACTATAAGAAAATTCAAATCCCTACTAATTAATATCAATTCCCCCAGTCAAATATTGTTGAAAACTATAAACATAGAAAATTATTTGCCGATTCATATCAAGCTCTCCAGTCATATACAAAAGAAAACCTTAACCACATCAAAATATATTATCATTCATATCAATATCTACAATAAATTCACGTGTAAATAATCATGGATGTACCAATACAATGTAAAATATATCATGCATTCCCTGAAAATATGAAAGTAATAAGAGGACCCAATTGATATATCTCAACTTTAATCTTTGGAAGACTCATATTCCTTCCCCAACACAACAATGTGTGTACATGTAAAGAGATAAAAATTGCATGTAATATTTTTCAATTATTTGGGATTATTATGTTTCTTTGAAAATTGATGGTGATTGATTCTGAGGACCAGTGTGCCCAGAATGAATATTTGAAATTTTTTTAATGTATGACCAGTAAACATGCAGGTGGAATTTCCATTCATTGGAACCAGTGTAAGGGACTAAAAATATGGGGGCACCGTTGATTACTCAACACTGAGATACACTTAAGGGAAGCCTCACATTAACTGTAGTAGGTCGGTAGAAAAAGTTAAATTTTGTACTTTACAAAAAACTAATAAAATAACATAACAAGTTATTTCCTTTCTTTTTCTCTAGAAGATGACCAACGGTGTTGGGGACCAGCAACATGTCAAGCCAATTAATGGGTTCACTCACTTTTAATAATAAATACACCATGTGGGGAATTAATAGGTTGATTCATTAAATGAACCTCATTAATTACTCATTGTGTTACTCATCCTTTCTCCATCTATTTAAGTGAGACTCAGGGTGGAGTTTTGACATGACTTCACTAAGTAAGGAAAATTGGCCTATGTGTCATGACGTCTTCCACCCACGGAGGAAGGAAGCTTGGGAAATGACAATTCGGGATCGTCTAATGCTGATGAACGCACCCCGATGGGGATTCTTCTTCCACTAATGATCTTGATACCTCTGTCAGTTCAAGAGACAGGGGTTTTAATTTAATTCATGAAATTCTCATGTCTCTTCTCCCCATTCTTCAATTTGAGGGTGGTCAATGTAGGTGTTTTGAACGGGGTTTATAATTATTTTAACTATGGTGTATAATATACCCCCACTTGTTATAAGGATAACAAGGACTGCGTGTGAAAAACGAACAAGGCCCATACCCTCCGCCGCTTGTTTTTCATTTTGTTCATTGTAGGTGGGTTGTTCAAACATGACAGAACCATGAAACCGAGAGGTGTGAAATGACAATGACATCCTCGGTGGACCGTGGGCCCATCCAGAAGGAAGAATAGACCATCAGATCTCAACCGATGGCCCGTAGAAGAAGTGCCACTATGGAACCTACACAATGTTGCTGAGAGATAAGTGTGGCGGTCAGCAACAGCAGGTTGCGGTGGAAGGGTGGCACTACTCGGGGCTGCGGTGGTCGGACAGGCGGCCAGCTGCGGAGTTGGGGGCGGTGTGCCATCACACGTCATACTGAAGGGAGACACAAAGATGCAAGGGACCCACTTTCTACGGGTATTATGGATGATGAGGCGGAACCACCTGGTGCTTCAAATAAAAACATGAATGCATCCTTTGAGCCATTCGGGTGTAGCGAACCGTACGACCCCTCATCGGTCACGCCAGCCGGCAGTCCGAGTTTCCATGTCTCAGCGGGTAGATCCCACCATGTACCAACCCAACTGGTTCATCCCATGTAGGTTCAGGTCTGTCCGGATCAGATCTCAGTTCGGATGGCCTGACCGGGTCTGACTGGACCAGGACCCCTCTCGGGCCAAGTTACGCTTAAGCGACCATAACATGCGAACCGAAGGTCCGTTTGATGAACCATCATTGGCACTGGAATGGTTGGACCAAGAAATACCTTTTGTTATACTCAAAAAGAGTATTATAGAATGTTGGAGTATGGTCAGGTTGGATCAACTCTGAATCCAACCGGTCCATGGTCAGTAAAATGCCAATTACTTATAGACCATGAATTCTGTTGAAGATTAGTCAGTTGCGTTGGGACCCTTATGAAATGAAAATTCACCAGGTTACATATTTGTTGGAATTAGTTCTAGTTGAAATACGACTAAAGGCTTGAGGAATGGTTTACCCAAAATCAAGCATACAATGAGAAGGAATCCAGTAGCTAGCAATGTGGAAGAGGTTTGAGACAGATCATACGGAGGTAAGTATTGAGAAATCTTGTGTGGGTTAGCACCTAGACATCCTATGTGGATCAACACCGAGTGATCCTATGTGGTTCAACAATACATGACCTCACAAGGAGTAGCCTTAGAGCTGCCCGTCATAGATCAGTGACATACTGATCCAGTGTGGGTCAGATCTTATGTGGGTCATCACTCAACGAGACTATATAGGTCAATGCATACCAATCCTATGTGGGTCAGATCCTGTGGGGGTCTTATAGGGGATAATACCTATCATCATTTGGTATGTCAGATCCTGTGTGGATCTTGTGGGTGTTAGTAACAATCGTCTTTGGGAAGGTTAGATCATGTATGGGTATTGCGGGGGTTAGTACCCACCGATCCTGTGTGGGTCAGACTCCGAATTTTCAGGAACATTGCCTCTCGATAGAATAAGATGATCTACCTTCTTGAATAATCTTCTATAATTATGTGCTTTACCTATACCAGGATTGAGTTGTGTCTATTTCATTGTACGTTGTTATTGTGACCATGCTTTGTCGTTTACCGTTTTGGAATTCTAAGAGACCTTCTCGGGTGTCAAGATCCCTACTATGTATTTTTATAATCAACCCCACGTAGTCCTCACCTTCACCTTGTTGTGTCTTGTGCATACAATGAGTATCTTGGCTGAGACTTGGTGGAGTTAGGACGAGGTGGTACATAGAGGAGATTGGATGATGTGAAGAGAAGTGGAGATGAGTTGTACCTACCCTTTAGGTAGTGTCCCTGTTGAACGATTCAAAGAGATATTTTCTATTTTTTAGTTATAGTCATGCATTTTAGTTAGGCTTATATTCTGGCCCCTTTTTACATTTAGTACACACATTTACTACTGTAGTTTTACTTTGTGGTTGCCTATTTTTGGGTTCTTGGAATAGGTATTTGTACAGGATTTATGGAAATGACTTCCCATTCTAGGGATATGATTCTCTAGTGCTCGTATTCAACCCATGGCCTAGGGAAGGCAAGCATGGTGTAGTCACAACACCGGCCATTGGGAATGGCTCGTGACGAAGTGGTATCAAAGGAGTTGGTTCTACCAAAAAACTAGGACACTGATATTTTTAATGGAGAAATAGTGTTATGTGTTTTGAGTATGGTTTTATATTCATGGAGTCTAGTGTTGGTGTGGTGGACAACGTATCCATACACCAGGACCATGAATTCGGATTTCTAACTCGATGCACAAAAACACTAATTGCGTGTGTTTTGGAATTGTTTTTACATTAATATCCTTAGAGTAAACTCAACAGGAATAAAATATTGGCCTCTTTACAACTATATATTTTCAGCATACCTCCACATAGACAGCCAACCATGAATCCTAAGAGAGTACATGAGGATGACCCACCGAGCGACGAGGCTTCGTTGTAGGGCCCTCATACTATGGCATCACATTTGAGTGGTGCACCAGCAGCACCATCACCCGTTGGGTAGAAGATGCCCCCAATCCCACCAGAAAACTGTGCATAATAACTTCTCCCATTTCATATGTTCCAGAGACAGAGGCCTCTGAGGTTTTGAGGTGAGACAGATCCTCTGGTAGTTGAGGACTAGCTGGAGGGTTTGGTTAGAGTTTTTCGCTTGGTTGAGTCACCAGCGGATCATATAGTTATCATGGATGCTAGCCTTTTATTGGGAACAATAGTGAGATGGTGGTGCCTGAATATCAAGACACATTACGAGGTGACCCTCTTATAGTCGTTCATTGAGAGTCTCTATAGGGTAGAGTTTGTTCCAGTGTCACTAAGCTTTGTGACTATCCAGGAGCTGATGCACAAACAACAAGGCAACTTATCATTGGATGATACTCGATGAGAATCCATGACCTGTCACGCTACTCACCAACATGGTATGATACCATTTCTTTAGGGCCCAAACCATTGAGTAGGGTGTCCTCCATGATATCAGAGCATCGATGATATCGCTGAATATCCCGACGTTGGTTGGAGTGCTCAAGAGAGGTCTATTGGTGGAGATCTTCATAACTGAGTTGGAACCGATGGTTAAAGCCACCAAGAGACAACATGTAGCTGAGTCATCTACAAGAGGCAGTAGAGAGATGATGCAGAGGTTCAAGTGGGACAAAACCACTAGTGGATGCCACCAGGACGTAGGGTTAGAGGTGTGGAGCTCCTGAGGGAGTGATGGTCAGCTGGGAGGCATACTGTGCTTCACATGTGAGGGGTAAGGTCTCATGGATCGCGACTGCCCCACTCGTCATATCGATGATCGTTGGATGGTTGAGGGACCACCATGGTAGTGGTAGATATTAATGTGAGGAGGTCTGCGGGGCAGTGGATGAAGCCGAGGAGTAGGTCATGCAGCAGGCAGTGGGAAAAAATTTGAGGTTCCACCCCCACCACCAATTGGAGGTCCACCCTGACCACCGTGAGCAGGTTGACATGGTCAAGCACAACTATAGGCTGCAAAATCCTATGATCATGTGACTCCAGAGATTCTTAGAGGTATGATCTATGTCTATTCCACCCTATCTATGATACATATATACACATGTTTTAGTCAATCATTCATTTCAACGACACTCATTTAGAGCATGGTGATTTCAATGGGGATGTTGGATCGATACATGCGATTATAGACTCATACGGGAGAAGATTCGGCAATTACACAATGGTACAAGTTGTGTGAGCTCACTCTAAGAGGTGGGACCTTAGGATGGGAACTCATAGTATAAGGGTCAAGGCCTTATGACGTCTTCATGGGTTTGGACTCACTATCCATAGTCCCTACTCATAACGACTATTTTAGGTGGAAAATGCTGTGTGTCTTTGAGGATGGGATCAGGTTTACCTTCGTTGGTGAAGAGGAAACCACTACATCACATGATGAGATATCTTGGAGGAGGGTACATCCAATTACTCATTAGATATCTAGCCTCACCCCCAGTGTAGATGACGTGAGGAGTCTGAGTTATCCTGTAGTGGTGGACGAGTATGTTGATGTCTTCCCTGATGATGTTCTGGGACTACCTCATCTCATATATGTAGACATTCACATCGTCATGTACCATATAATGAAACTTATATCTACACCAATTTAGTGTATGTCTCTTATGGAGCTCTTGGAGTGGAGGGTACAATGGGAGGACTTAGAGTGAGAGGGGTTCGTATGGACCATTGTTTCTCTATAGGCATCCCCGATCTTGTTCTCCCAGATGGTAGATGGGAGACTATGACATTTTGTGGATTATCATAACCTGAAGCAAGCTCGTTGTTTTTCAATGATAGACCTATAATTAGGCAATAATCATCTTAGAGTACGACACAAGGACGTACACGAAGACAACCTTCAGATGTCATAATGGCCATTAAAAGTTCTTGGTGATGCATTTTGGTGTGTCCAATGCACCGGTAGTGTACATGGTTCTCATGAATAGGATCTTTAAACCATTACATGATCTCTATATGGTGGTCTTCATTGAGGACATTTTTTTATACTCGTTGTCAAAGGATGATCATGCCACACACCTACATAAAGTTATTGATACACTAAGAGGGAACCATATTTATTGAAATCTTTTGATGTTTCATTTATGGATATGGGAAATCCACTTCCCGAGGAACATTATCTCAGAGGCTAGTGTCGCAGTGGATCTGGCCATGATAGAGGTAGTGAATGCTTGGGAACCACCCATGAGTGTGACCGAAGAGCAGAGTTTCCTAGGATTGGTACAGTACTTCTAAAGAATTGAACCTAAAATCACCAGGGTAGTGGCACCTAGGTCAGCATTGATGTGGAAGGTATAAACATTCTGGTAGATATAGAAGTACTAACAGAGTGTCCAGAAGCCGAGGAAGAGACTGACGAGTTCTCCCATCTGGAGGCAACCAGAAGAGGTCATTGGGTAGTTTACTGCGATGCATCAGAGAGAAAACTAGGTTGTGTCCTAAAGAAAGAGGGAGTGATGATTTCCTTCAGCTCACAGTAGTTGATATATCATGAGAATAACTATTCTAACAATGAAATGGAGTTATCAGCAGTGGTCTTTGCACTGAATATGGGGTGACACTACATGATGGGTGAATGGTTTATTCTTTACTTTGATCACAAGAGTCTCTGGTAAATATTCTCACTAAAGGACTTAAACCTGAGAAAAAGATGATGGCTACAGTTCCTCATGGACTATGACTTAGAGATAGTCTATAATGCTGTGATTGGGAACGTAGTTGCAGATTCACAGAGTATGAGGTCTGACCGGCAGTTTCTGAGTGAGACGATAGAGTATCTAGCTACATTGTAGATATCCTTTGTGAATAGAGATGGAGGAGCTTATCTATAGTCTTTTAAAGTCACTCCCCCACTTCTTCAGCGAGCTCGGGAGATACTTCTGGGGGACATAGACTACGAGGGCCTATGTGATCAGATATCCTTAGGACATTCTCCTAATAGATTTTCTAAATGTGGGGATCATGTCGTCCTCTTTAGAGGACACACTATGGTTCCAGGTATTTTTCGAGTGGTTGTGTTGAGGGAGTTCCACAAATCCCCTTTGGCAAAACATCCAGAAGTATAAAATATGTACCACAACCTCTAGAGTCAATAGTGGTGGCCAGGGATGATGAATGCATTGGCAGAGGTTTTATCCCGATGCCTTACATGTCAGCAAGTGACTGACGAGCATCTGGTACCAGCGGTCTTAGCTCAGCCACTTGAGGTACTAGAGTTGAAGTGGGATGGGATCTCGATGGAATTCATGATAGAGATACCATATTCGTCCAGGGGCCACGATTCCGTCTGGATTATCGTTGACCAACTCACAAAGCCGGCTCACTTCCTACCCATCTGAGAGCATGGATTGGTAGAGATATTGAGACACCTATATGTGCAGAAGATAGTGTGACTTCAGGGAGTTACATTGATGATCTTATCAGATCATGACACACTTTTCACATCCCTATTGTGGGAGGGATTTCATGAGGTGTTTTGAACTCAGCTACAAATGACCACTACAATTCACCCTCAGAATGATGGTCAGATGCAACAGACCATAGAGACACTCGATGACATGGTTTATGATCGTGTCCTCAATTTTGGCTATAGTTGGGAGGAATAGTTTCCACTTGTGGAGTTTTCATACAACAACAGTTATCATTATACTACCATCTTGGCACCGTTTGATTCCATGCATGGGAAACTACATAGATCACCTCTTTACTGGAAAAACCCAGGGGAGTCAGGACTTATGGGTAAAGAGTTTGTACAAGCTACCATATGGAAGGTATAGGTCATCCAGGAGAGGATGAAGACTCCACAAAGCTGGAAAAAATCTTATATCGATAGTAGATAGAGACTCTTGGAGTTTTTTGAGGGAGACCATGTCTTCCTATGTGTCTAACTCGATGAGGATTATGGAGTTTTGGATAGGGTGAAAAATTATCTCTGAGGTTAATCAAACCATTCTAGATTCTCAGCAGAGCATGAGAGGCGGCTTACAATCTAGATCTTCCCCCAAAGATGCTCCAGGTGCATAATGTATTCCACGTGTAATAGTTGAGGAGATAAAAGCAAGATATGTCACATATTATTGATAACGGTGAACTAGAAATTGATGATGGGGAGATGTTTGTGGAGTTCCCAGTGAAGATAGAGGTTCAACATGAGAGGGTCCTTAGTGGGTGGTCGATTCATCTGGTGACATTTTGTTGGTAGCTTGAGAATCTATAGTAGAGCACATGGTAGCAGGAGGTTCAGATGCATGCATAGTACCCACATTTTATCCACTAGTTTTTTTGTAGCTTACAGGAATGAAACGTACTAAGGTAGGTATAATGTAAAGACCCATAAATTCCATGTAATATTTTTAAAATTATTTGGGATTATTACAATTCTTGAAAAATTTATGGTGCATTATTCAGATGCCTGGTGTTCCTGGAATGAATTTCTGATCCTTTTTTAATTTATGTTTAGTTAATGCGTAGGTGGAATTTTCTATCTTTTGAACCGGTTCTTGGATAAAAAATCCGAGTGCACTGCTAAATCCACATTTCTAAGATTATCTTAAGGGAATATTCACTTTAACCACATTAGTTTGTGAGAAAAAGTTAAATTTTGGATTTTTTAGAAAAATAATTAAATAACTCAATATGTTATTTCATTTTTTTCTCTAGTGGATGAGCGGTGGTAGAGGGGGATGCTGACTTGTCATAACAATTAATTGCATGAATATATTTTATTTGTTACCACAATATTTATGGAATTATAAGGACCATTCATTAAATTAACCTCAATATTTACTTAGTGTGTTACTCATGTTTTTCCTCTATTTATGTGTGGCAAGTGCTGGAGTTTTGACACGGCTTCACCAAGCAAGGATCCTCAGGCAATGTGACACAAAGTCTTCCACTGACGGAGGATGGAGGCTTGGGTGATGATGAACTGGGATTGAAAAAGGTGATGACCTCAATATGATAGGGAATCTCCTTCCACCAATGACTGTGATACCTCTGTTTGTTCATGAGGTAGGGGTTGTCATTAAATTCATGAAATTCCCACATTTATTATCTTGGTTCCTTAATTTGGGGGTCATCGATGTGAGGGATTTGGATGGGGTTTATCATTATTTTAATGTGATGTATAATTTTCCCCCACCCCCACTTGTTATAATGATAACGCGGAGGGTGCAAGGCAATCAAAAAAGGCCCAGACCCTCCATCGCTTTTTTTCATTGTGTTCTTCAGAGGTGGGTTGTTCCATCTTGAAAGAACCTTGAAACCAAGACACGAACAATGACGACTATATCCTAAGAGGACCACAGGTGCATCCTGAAGGAAGAATGAATCACCATATCTCACCTGCTATCCTACAGAAGTAATGCTAGTGCGACAAGTGTGCAACAGTGCTGGTGGACGAGGGGGGTGGCCAGAAACCACCAGTCGCAGCGGAAGAGTGGACCCGATTAGCGCCGTCGTGGTCGGTCTTGTGGCCAACAGCGGTCGGCTGCAGAGGTGGAGGTGGTGCACCATCGTGTACCACACTGAAGGGAGTCAGTATTTATAGCCACATCGATGTAAGGGACCAACTACCAATGGGTCTCGTTGGTGACAAGGTGGCACCACCTGGTGCTTCCAATAAAGGAGTCGAATGACACTATTATGCTGTTTGCATGCAGCAGAACGCGTGACACCAAATGGGTTACACTATCTGGTGATCTGAGCCATTGCAGACTAGCCTATTTAATGCCGTTCCGGGTCGGTTCTAGGTCGGGATGACCCAAACCTGGTGGGGTCAGCCCGGTCCAGACCTGGTCCCATCTCGGGCCCACTTATGCCTAAGTGACCGTATCTTGGGGAACGATTGTCCATTTGAAAAACCATCTGTGACGTTGTGATCCTTGAATAGATACAGTCCTTCTGAGATACTCAATGAGTGTTGTGTAGAATGTTGGAGTATGAATGGGTTGGATCGACTCTGAATCTAACTGGGCCATCCACACTAAAATGCTAATTACATATAGGCCAGACGTTCGATTGAAGCATCATCAGTTGAATTGGGATCATTATGATGTGATAGATCCTCGGGTTACTTCTTAATGGGACATCGTGCTAATTTAAATACAACTGATTTATTTAGGAGTGGTTCATACATAGTCAAAAAAACTATGAGGGTGAATCAAGAGGCCTACAGGGAGGCATAGGTTGCAGACAGATCATACGGAGGTTACGAACAATGATGATGGGTGGGTTAGTACCTAGTGATCTCCTGCGGATCAACACCATGCGATCCTGTGTGGGACATAACCTAGCCATTCTATGTGAATTAACACCATGAAATCCTGAGTGGGTTAGAAGTATGTGACTCGACAATGACCAGCGTTATATCGGCCCATTGTGGATCTGCGACATAGCAATCTGGTGTTGGTCAGATCATGTGTGGGTCAGCGCTCAGCGATCCAGTTTGGCTCATCAAATACTGATACTGTATGGGCCATATCCTATGTGGGTCTTGCGGGTGTTAGTACCTATCAAATCCTGGTGTGTCGGATCCTATGTGGGTGTTACGGGAGTTAGTACCTATCGACTCCGCACGGGTCAGATCAAGTGTGGGTCTTGCGGGGGTTAGTTCATACCGATCCTATGTGGGTCAGACTTCGTATGTTAATTAGTAGTGAATATTGAATGAATATGAGGATCTAGCCTCTCGACTAATCATCTGAACTTTTATGCATTACATATAAATTGTTTGAGCTGTGTCTATTGCTTTGTGATTTATAATTGAGATCTCGTTTTGTGGTTTTACTCTTTGGACTTATGGGATTCCATTGGATCTACTGGGCTCCATACTGGGTATTGTTATACTCACCCCAGTATGGGATTCACCAGCACCTTGTTGTGTCTTGTTCATACGACGAGAAGTTTGGCTAAGACTTGCGAGAGCCTAGACAAGGCAATACACGGAGGATATTGGCAGACATAGAGATCGATGGGGACAGGATTTACCTACCATTTAGTTAGGTTTCTATGTGGACGAATCCATGATATTTTTTCGGTTTTTCAATTGTAGTTATACCTTTCAATTGGGCTTGTATTCTTCCCCCTTGTTAAATTCAGTACACACCTTTACTACTGTCAGTTTACATCATGGGTCCATCTTGTTTAGTTTTTTGAATGTGTGTTTGTATAGTTTAAAAGGAAATTCCATCCCATTTTAGGGATACACCATTCCAGTTCATGTCGCCATCACCTGGCCAATGGAAGGCGGGCATGGGGTTGTCAGAGCATGGGCCTCGGGAGAAGGGTCATGATTGAACATTTCCATTCCCACCAAGGATGTTTCTCATCACATCCAAGTAGTAATAGTAGTTTGGAAATAAGTTCCTAATTATATCCAACAAACCTTCAAAGATGGGATCATGCTAGTAGCAATAGCCAGAAGATGGGCCCAAGAACCCACCTCCTTATGTGGGTTGACTAATCCATACAATGGGACAATCACTCAAGAGTTTTCATGCAACCCTACTCTTATCCTAAAAGGTAATTGGAAATATTCAACGATAAATGGAAAAGAGTATTGATTTGAAATTTTCAATCCAAATAGGTAATACTAGCCCTTTTCTGAGGCCACTCTATGGCAGGTATATATCCCCACTAAAATTCTGGAAACTCATTGGTATTCCCCAGTAGTAGAAAAATAGTCATCCAAACCCATTCCAATACATAATTGTTTCTATTCAAAACAGACAATACCATATACTCATGTGATAAAATCAAAAAATAAATCCCATATGGTATAGTTTAAAATCCTAGAATAGGATTATGAACATAATCTATTAAAATATAGAGTTCTAGAGGCCATTAAACATTTATCAATTGTGGTAAATGATCCTATTGATCCATTCTAATATTACAGAAATAGATATAGTAGTCACAAACGTACTCCATAGAGAAAAACCTCCAACATCTTTAAAGATCCTCCCTAGAGTGATCACCATGAAGAAATTCATTAGGGGATTAATTTTATCAATCCTTAGATCCAATCTCTTCATGAGGACCACATCATCCGTCCTCATGGTTAGAAGATTGGTCAATATGATTTTCCTCCCCTTATCAAATCAAATATGAGAAAACTCATATTATGATGCACATGGAAAGATGAGGCTAGTCCTGGCTGATACCCTATAAATTACAAGATACATCCATTCTCAAATGGAAGATAACCTGAGGAAATAAACATCCTCAAAACCACCTTTAGAACATTTCTAGGATAAGAATACCCCATCTAGTGCCACTTCTTGCGAAAAAAATATAAATGAAGCATTCATTTTGAGATAATCATGTAGAGGAGTCTATGAAAAAAAAATATGTTCCTCATGATATGAAAATTGGAAAGGAATTCTATACCCATATTGTTTTCCCCCATCCACATATCCCATTCACATTTTAGAGGTATTATGTAAAGATCCCATACAAAATAACTGTATGAAAATCAATAAAACTATATGCCACCTGAATGAGAATATTTTTCAATACAATTGGTACACAAACCATGTTGATATATTGGAGGATATTCTTCTGCAAGTTGACTTGGAATTCCATCCTTTTTCACATCGAATATGACTAGAGAAGTGTCATAATGATCTACAATTGTCATTCCTAAATTTATTTCATTAATTAAATTTTATTATTATTGATACCTAACGTATTGGTCATATCCAAGAATATGGGAACATGTATATTAACATTTCAACTCACTATAAATTCAATTGAAACCATTTTAAATGATATCTTATAGTGGAAATACTCAATGGTGGAAATTATTAAACACTCCTTCTTCAGATAGATGGAACTATCTATAGGATTCATACTTGAATAGACATCAAACTATTAGGCCAGATGATAGAAATCCATCAAAATACTGATGAACTATGAAACCATGAACATTATATTGGATTCTCACGTTAGAGAATCCAATCCTTAAACACTTCAAATGTCATCAGAAGCAAACTGTTCAACTGAAGATCTAGCATTGCACAATGATCATTCCTGTGAAATGATATGTGAGATATTGAGAGTGGAAGTAGCTCTAGAATCCAATGTAGTAAGGATTAATCCTACCCTACAATGTTGGAGATATTTTTAATAAAAATTTCCCCTTCAAGGATGATAAATTTGTCTTGAGGCACACAAAAATTGAAATAGGGAAACGCAAAGACATATAACTAGGGGATTTTTTACCTCAACCAAAACTTCAATAAAAATTGATATTTTCCCATCTTGAGAGGAATAAAATTAATAAGATCTCCATGTTTATCCAATATCAGGGCCCATTTCCCCCATAATGGAATCATAATACAAGGTCTTATGTAGTTTCCATAAAGGAGTCTTCCCAAAGAATCTGAAAGAGGATCCCAAAAAGGGAGGGAGAGGACCACAAAAGGGATTAAAAACCATCACAAAATAAAAAATATAGTAAAATACCCAAAATGCATCATGAATCGGTGAATTTCATGAAAATAAATCTTGCATTTGACACCAAAGATTAAAAAATTAATAGAAGCAGATAAAGGATTGTTCCATTTAGAATATGGTCTACACAATGCTAAATGAAAGTGTTGTTCATCCCCAAAACATATAATCACTCTTAATTAGTGTTCTACCTTAACCAATCTATCACTTCCTCCTCAGATATCATTAACAAGTGAAAAGGGGAAATGAAATGTCACAAATTACCCAACTATAGATGTTGTTTATCTCACTGTGATCAATGAATTATTCACATGGTTGGAGGAAGAAATAAAAGGGTTGAGGAGACTCGATTCTAAATTTTTATGATGTATCATTCATTCCATATATGTTCCAAAGGATGATCCTCAACATAAACTTACAATATGTGTCCCTTAACAACAAGGTACATTAGAGTGTCTGATGTAGGTCAAGGACAACTTCCCAACTCATTTCATTAAACGTCGGTTTACCTAGGCTTGATTATCAAAAAATATAAATATTTTCTTCCAATAGAGAGAAAACCAAAATAGATCTTTAAAACCCCTCAATTGATGTCACTAGCAATATATCCACATCAAATAATGGAAGAACGGGTGCACCAGGTCTTGCTTATTTCTGTATTAGTCCAAATTCCTATTCATCCAAACATTCATCAAGGGATAGATACAACAATAAGTCATTGGTAGAAAGATTGTGGGAAATAGATGAAAAAACATTTCCAGTATATATATATAAAATGAAATCCATACCCTAACTTGGTGAAAAGAGTCCATCCCCATCCAAATTTTAGGAGTCATACATTTAGAATATTCGTTGGCTCTAGAGACCCAAAAAAATATATAACCCTCATTGTGTCCCATTCTGATCCCATGATTTGAAATACCACCCAATGAGAAGTAGTGAAACTTCTGTGGTTTTTAGAACATTTCAAGGGACTATCATTTTTTGTTACACATGTTTTAAAACTCAATCAATCATTGGATTTGAAGACCTCAATCAGTAGATCCTATTTCAGTTCATCTCAAAATTTAAAAAGAAGATGATCCTTGATCTCATGAATTGAAAAAAATTGAAGGAATGGGAGGGTCTTGGATTTCATTTCCAATTTTGAAAGGATTGACATACATCAGAACCCTAGGCGTTCCCCCAGAATATTTTATCACTCTTTTCATAGGGAACCTGGGCAATGAGATGTGAACACCACTCATCCCTGAGAAATGTATAAGTGGGATTTGGAATTTTATTCCATAGATCAAATAGTGAGATATTCCAAACAACTTAATTAGATCATGTCCTAAATGACTAATCTAGTTTTGGTAAAAAGAGAAGGGAAGTTGTAGGTCACTTCCCTTAAACATAAGCTAAACAATATGCTGGTTCCTGTATTGGAACTCGTACCATATAATAAAAAAACTCTAGGAATCAATAAAAATCTAAAATTATAGTACAATAAGTGGAAAACTAGGAGAACACAATTTGAGGATAAAATGAGAAAATATTTTCTCATTTTGAGATGATCAAGTCTGTGGATAATTTATAGCCACTATGGATAATGAGTTACTCCACAAAAATGATCCCAAGGGGACCAACTAGGTATGTCTCAATATCTAGACTGATTATTTCATGATCCAAAAATAATTTAGGTCCCACCATTAATAAATAATTTCTATTCAATGATACCCTTCAACAAATATTGGAATATAAAAATGTGAAGCTGGGGAAACCTCCCACCCAAGTAGAATACATTTCGGTTAGAATCCCTAAGGATTGAGACAAGTGGAATGATGTTATCTTATGAAGGGACATAATTTTATTTCTTCGATGTGTAGGATCGAAATAATGATGTAGATTCTCAATATACAAGATGTGGGATTAATTTTACACATTAAAAATTTCATTAAACAAGGAAAGATCTAATTTTACCAAAGTTAAACTATGCAAATTCACAAAACCTCTAACACCAATTGGAGAATTGGATCAAGGTATAAAGTTACAAACTTCTAGTTCTATGCATTTTCTTAAATCTGGAAGGTGATTCCGAAAATAGGTTCCGGAAATATGGATCTGGAAATTGAAACATAAACAAAGTTTATAGTATGAGATTCTACCTTAAAGCGTATAGAATCTAAAAGATATCATAGTACAAGTGTAAGGAAATATAATAAGATTATACATTCCTTACAATACAATATGCAGCTGAAAACAAGTAGTAAAACTACTAGTTACAAGATATAAGTCTTTTAACCAAAAGATAAGGGTATCCAACAACCTTCGATAAAGGTCCCTTGATTTATACTTTCAAAAATGTCTTTCTTACCAACACCAGGGTAAGCCCACGATATGAAGATCAGTGTCTCTGTCTTGATATCCCCACAAACCCTCAACTTCAAGGAAGTTGGAACCTATGTCTTCCTCAGCAAGGAAGTCCTCGAACATCAAGGTAGTCGGCACCCATGTCTTCCTATCTCCGGAAGCCCTCGAATGTAATCACCATCATTCAAAGTCACACGAAGCAATCTGAACGAGCAGTTCATTATGCACAAATCATGAAAATCTTCTCTCTCTAGAAATCACTTTAAAAACATGTTCTCTCTAGAGTGATCAACTTGTTTTTGTGCTCTTTCAAATGAGCTCCTATTTATAGTCTCGGTTGGAACGATTGGCTCCCTCCTCCAACGGTCATATTTCCCTTGATTATCGGAGGGACCTGTACACGTGTCACTAAATCAACAGTTAATTAGAAACATAATGGACAACATTGTTTTATATGAAAACATGTGTAACTGAAAGTATGACATTGTTTTACAATGAAACAAGTGTAAGCATAAGAAAAACTAGAATTCAGAATGTATGTTAATAAATTATCGGAATATAACCAAAATGGAATTCGGAGTCTATGTTAAAAAAATGTCTGGATTATGTTTTATAATAATTAGGAACCTAAAATCTGAAGAATTCTGGAGTCTTAATTTCTAAGGAAATTCAGAGTCTGGTTTCACTAGAGTTCAGAATCTGAACTTGCAATGTTCGAAGTCAAACTAGTTAATGTGCGGAGTCGAACCTCATAAGAGTTCGGAGTCGAACTCATGAATGTTTGGAGTCGAACTTCATAAGATTTCGGAGTCAAACTCATGAAAGTTCGGAGTCGAACTTCATAAGTGTTCGGAGTCGAACTCATGAATGTTCGGGTTCAAACTTCATAAGAGTTCGGAGTCTAACTCATGAATGTTTGGCATCGAACTTCATAAGAATTCGGAGTCGAACTCATGAATGTTCGGAGTTGAACATCATAATAGTTTGGAATCGAACTCATGAAATATTGTATCCAAAATTTGGAGTAGAACTTCATTATAGTTCACATCTAGAATTCAGAGTGGAACATTATTACATTTCACATCCAGAAATCAGATCCTAAAAACAGAATACTCCAATTCTTGACAATATATGATTCCGGGGTTTTGGGTATGAATCCTATTTTTGTACTTATGAAAAAATAATGATATGTATAAGAAAATCTAGTTTAGAGTAAATTTCCTAAAAGAAGAAAATTTTCCTTATGGAGGTAAAATATATATATTTGCTTAATTATAAGGTGTTTGTGATTTTCAAAACAAGAAGGATTGGAAAAGTCATAAGGAAAAACTTATTGACTCAACAATCTCTACCTTTTTGGAAAGAACAAACATCCTTATGAAAAATAATATAAGGACTTTGAAAAAATTCATTAGACTTTGATATTTAAAATTATCTACCTTTGTTCATGGATGAATGTCAATACAACTAACTCCCCCTTAGGCATTGAAACTATAAGGATTGTATTCTGAATTTTTGGAGTGGATTTTTCATTGTCATGGAAATGAAAAACTTCATAGTGAGCAACTCCCCCCTTACTTTAAGGATATTTCACTTAGAAATTGTTCAGCTTCATTTTAAAATTTTTCATTCTCCCCCTTAGAAGTAGTTCTTTTTCCTTCTCCCCCTTGGTGATTTTCAAAAACAATTGAAGGGAATGGAAAAGAAAATATGGTACCTAAAACATTATTATATAACAAGATACAACCAACCAGATTTTCATTAGAGTTGAGAAAATTTTACAAAGAAAGACAAATACACCAAATGAATGGAGTGGATTTATTTGCCCTCCATTTCCTTTGGGATCAGATTCTTCAATAAGGTTTTGAGCTTCTTCAAGTCTCTTTGGTCATCCTCAACTTGCCTCTCCACGGCTTTTGTCTTTTCTTCTTGAGATTTAAAAGCATCTACCTGAGCCTTGATGGCTTCTTTCTACATCATTATTAATTCATCTTGCTTTTCCAGCTTCTCCTTAAACTCAATCCGGAAGTCTCTTTCACTCTTCCAGTTCTGAGCAACTGAATTAAGCCTTCCATTCAGGTCTCTATCCTGTTGATTTCAAGTGCTTTTCTCAATGATCATCTCTTTCTGATTATTATTGATCTTCTTATCCTCAGTTTTAAAGAATTTTTTACCTCATTCTGAAAATTATCATAATCAGCCTTTTATTCATTGACTTTCATAGGCCATAGAGTTATTTTTCTGAAAGATATTCTATGAAAATAGTAATTGATATGATAGAATCTATGGTCAGCATCAATCTTCACTCGATGATCCATGACCATGGATAAAGAATCTGATTTCTGATTCCTACTCTGTTGCGGCATCTGGCATTTGGAGTCTATAGTAGGAAATATCGGAATGGTGTCCACCAACTTCATCAGAGACTCAACCACAAAATCATGACAATGTGCTGATGACTAAAAATCCAATAATTTACATGGATAATGTTCTTCTTCAACTTGCACGAGTTTTCTTTAAGAAGATCCACCAACCTCCTTCTTCCTGAAAATCTCTTTTGTTGGAGTATCCATCCGGACTTGCTTCCCCTTGTTAGCTTTCATAATGGGTTCCTCATTAGGATATTCTTCCTCAGATTTAGGAACTTGAATAATCTAATCTTCATCTTTTTTCTCCTTTTCTACTCATTCCTCTTGAAAATCCTTCTCAAAGGAATCTTGCTCATCATACAAAATATTTTCTTCTTCTTGTTGTTGCTTATCATAACCCTTACTATCTTCCTAAACCCCCTTTCCTGGAGTAACTAATTTGGCAGATTCTGCATTATCTTGATAATCCGCTACTTGCTTGATCATGGCATCCAAAATCAGAATCTGCTCAGAAGCTATTTCAGTATCCCTCAAAAGAGATTTCACCAGTTTAGCTTCAAACAATATCTATTTCATCTTCTTTTCCTTTGCCTGCTTTTCTAATTCATCTAAAGATCTCTCTTTTAGGGTCTTTTCCTATGTAGGGTCCAATCCAAACTGCGGATCCCCTTCTTTCCTCTTCTCTTTGTCTTCCCTCCACTTCACAGCAACTTCATCAGGATAAGTTTTTTGTTTCTTCGGTTTTGGGGGGAGAAGACTGAGTTTCCTTAGACTTCAGATTTTCTTCATAAACAACCACTTTCTTAATATTTATCTTATTCCATGCCTTTCTGGATGGTTTCAGAGTCTGTGTCTCTTTCTGAGCTTCCTCAACCACTTCCACAGATAGAGGGTAGAATTCTCTTGATTCACTAGAAAAACCCATCTTCATCCTCTTCAAAGTATCATCACTTACCGGTATAATCTTACAATTCCAGACTTTTGATTTTCATGCAACCATGAAGAATTCTAAGAACCGATCTATCAGCTTATATAGTAAGATGGGGTACATAATGATTTGAGCTCTCAAGTTCCCTTATTTCATGTTCTTGATCGTAATCATGACATGCCTCATCAAATTTATCTTTCATAGATTTACCATGAAATCTAAGACATAGATATCACTTTTATTCAGATTATCATTGTCACCTCTTCTTGGTACGAGAAAAACTTGTACCCAGAGCTGTAGAATCTTATTGTTCGAAGTGAGATGAGAAATCTTAGCAGTCGTCGAATCCTTAAGTCCAAGAAATTTTAAAGCCTTCACCTTGTTGAAACTTCCTTTCTCATATGGAATTTTATGTGAGAAAAAATCAGCTTCCCCTTCATAGGATAAACCAACCAAACACGCTTCCTTGGTGTAAGATAACTTGTAAGTCTTACCACAATACTTGAACGAAAACTAGTCTATGTCATCTTCTATTTAGAAGGAAAAATACTCATAGAACTCGATCAGCAAATCAGTGTAAACCGGATCCTGTTTCCCTGACTTGTACAAGCAATCATCTTCCCAACAATTCAATCCGATATTCTTGGTTATAAAAGAATCATGCTTGTAAAAATCTGGATGCACAAACCTTTCCCTAAAGATTAACCATTTTGAGATTGGATTTGTAGTTGAAATATCTAGAGATGTTGCTTCAACATACATTCAGAACAGAGAGATCTGAAATATTCAGAACGACTTTGCAAAGATCAGAACCGGTCTTAAGAAGAGCATCAAGGATTTGAGATGCAAAAGCTTTGAAAAACCAATGTGGGACGAGTCTTGGGGTCCCCTTTATATAGGCGATGCATGTGAACTTTGGTCTTCCAAAATCCATCTAACGGTTGAAAAACTTTTTGATCTGATCTGACAGTTGAGAAAAATCATGCAAGGAAAACTTGACTCCGATCTTTTGAGGTTTTAAGGAAAACATTTGGATTTAAGGAAAACTAGAATCCAAATTATTTTAAAAGGCGGTAAAATACCAGCAAGAAAAATATGATTATGAAAATTTAAATATGGAAATCATACCTTTCAGATTGGCTAGAATGATTGTAACACCCCAATATTTTATGAGATATATTATTTTTACTTTCTTTTATCTTCTATTATATACTACACCAAGATTAGCTTGTACTATACGCAACACTGCATTATCCTGTAGTATACGTAACACTATTCTTGGATCGTGTTACACACAATTTCATGTTCGCAACATTGAGTGAATATATATATGTATATATATATATATTCAATGTATAAATGAAATAAGGTTGGATTCTATTATAAAAAACAACAAAGAAGTCTTGCACTACACACAACCCTGACTTGGCTTGCATTACACTCAATCAAGACCTTCCTCGATAGCGTGTGTTGTACGCAATACCGGGTTTCACTAAACAATGATATATTGTTATAATATTATCAAGAACTAGCCGTTATGAATAGTATTAACAGAATTTTGAATTTTATAACATTATTATTCATCTTATACATTTTCTATATCATGGTATGAGAAAAAAATAATTTTTTCGGGTAAAATATGTATTTTTCAAAAAAAAATGCTGTTTTGCCACCTTTTGATGGTGCACCCACATTAAATACAGTTTTTGACATGTTTTTAAGTTCAATTTTATAAAATAAAATTATAATTTTGATTCAGGATATAAAAATTTACATTGGATAAAGATTTGATATTTTTTTTGATAACTTTCATATTGTAATGAATAGTAAAAACACCCTATATTTTAATTAAAAACAACTTTTTTCATCGTAATAATTTATATAGTTAAATTATAATATTAAATGGTTTTAATGTATAAATAGTATATATTTTTACCATTTAATATAATGTATGTCATTAGCATTAATTTTACATTGAATTGATAGGTAAAAACATTTCAATCATTGACAATGTTTTAACTTCTAAAACTCGTTTTCTTAACAACGGGATAGATTTTAAATTAATTACTACAACTTATGTGTTTTGAATATTGAAAAATGGATTCCATAATTGGAATCAGTGGGTCCAAATTATGATAATAGGAAACTTTTTATTTTTGGGCATTATGAATAGTAACTACGGTAAATTTTATTTACCAAAGTTAAATGTAAATCGGGTAATTAAGGGTAAATATAAGATTATAAAATTACCCTAAAACCTGCCAAAATGCTATTGAATGACTGAAAATCGACCCATATCACCAAAGAGTCGGATTAGATTCATTTAATGAACTGTTTGCCATGAAAATAATTTTATTATTATTAAAACCAAAGAAAGTGACAACATGTCTCTTTCTTAAATCTTATAAGTATAATAATATTAATTTAGTGATAAAAATAATGAAACTTCAAAAATAAATAGTCTCCAGAAAGCTAATACAGTTATCTACATCATATTAATTTATTGATAATTTTGAGGGATTATATAATTATCATTAATTATGACACAGAAGTAATGTTGAAATTATTTTATTGATTCAAATATCAAATAAATGATTTTAAAATTATTAAAATAAATATTATATGAACTATTTAATGTGATCCACTGATTTTCTACATACATATTACATTTTATTAATCTATTAAAGCTTTTATTTTGAACATATCTTATGTATATAATTTATTTAAATTCAAATAAATGAATAGTGTAAAAATTGACAGTATTGTTATATTATAAAAATAACATATTATAAAATTGTTTAAAAATCACAAAAATATTTAAAAATTATAAATTAAATTTTTATATGGTCTAAAATGTCATGAAGTGTAAAAATATGGAAAATTGACCACACACATGTAATTATTTATAATAATTTAAAATTTAGAATAATATTACCACAAATAAAATTAAATTGATAAATAAGGATAAATCAAGTTGATAATGTTTAAAATAAATTCCTAAAATTTATAAATTTTATTGGTTGATGATATTACAACCCTATCTCATCTAATAATCTGATATTATTCATTTTGGAAGTTTTTATGTGGGGTTGGGATTCAATATAAACTAATATTTCTTATATTTCCAAAGGTGCCCCTCTCCTCCCTTATAAAAGGGTATCTCCTCCCTCTCTTTATCATACCAATTTGAGCCTTCAATCATTGCCAACCCCTAACAATTTATCTTCTCCACATCCAAAGAAACATCCTAGAGGTTCTGGTCTTCCTAAAAGTCCATTTTTAGTGACCTAAGAGGAGGTTAAGAAGAGGCCCTTCAAAGAAGAGGTAATGTTCGTTACTGATTATTTCAACTTTATTTCTTCTTCTAATTATTCTTCTTTAGTTGTTTCAGTATGAAGTAATAACATAAGTGTCACTAATATACTGATATGTTATTATAAGTATGAAACAACCATATTTCTCCATCTATCCATCCTACGGAAAATGAAATCACCAGGCATGCGTATGTACGGAATACCGTCTCCACGCCGTTGTGTAATCTGTTTTCGACCACCACCTTACTTGGATGGGTATAATGGTGTAAATATATAACATTATATTATTATTTTAATGTGATATTTATTCTGAAATATTATACATACATTTTAATACAATTCTACAATCATGGGAATGATATCATCGCTCGTGCGTATGTACGGACTACCTTCTCCACAACGTGATGAGATTCATTCTCTATGTCAACCATTCATTAATGATTAATAAGTATCTATTATAAGTAATCATGAAATATATGACATAATAATGTTACTAGATTTATGTATATATATATGTATTTCATCTACTTAATTCCATTCAATTCAATAAGGAAACGAAAATAGCATTCATGTGTACGTACGGCCAACCGTCTCCATGAACGGTGTATTTCATTCCATTTATCGATATATCATATATATATGTATATGATGAATATATATTACATTTAATCATTTCTTACATTCTGGAATTATCTAAATCAGGTTATAAGTAATAATATGTAGAACAACAAGTCCAAACATGTACGATAAATAAAATGATTTTACCCAAAACGCTACTTTAATATGGAACTTACAAATGAACGGGTACATTAAAGACATAAGTGAACCATATATGATATCATAAAAATGAATACGATTATGTAATAATTTAATAAAATTATATAAATCATTATACAGGTGGTTTGGATATGTACGAAGCATATCAGACCTAAGGTAAGGGATTACTATTCTAATCTCATTCTTATCCGAGATTGTTTATTCGTAAGTATTTACTGGTGTTATTGTTATCATCCATGTCTATGTTTCCTAAAAATGGTTTAATGTATGTTTAAAGTCATTTTTAACAATTTTTGACTTTTACTACATGGTATGTAAGGAATCTTTCTTTTTTTACCATACGAGGTACTTTTTTACTTTTCCGACAAAAGTACAATGAAAATGTTTTTTAACTTATACGGCGTGAATGGATTTTTACGGTTTTATAAAGCCTTATTTTCATGAAGCTTCCTCCAAAAGATTTCATGACTATTTTCAACATAATCTCTTTCTTTTAAATTTTCATGATGTTTTGTGAAAAGAAATTGATTTTGAAGAAGAAAGGATATTTTCCTCAAGAATTCATTTCAAGTGTTTTATCAAAACCATATTTCCAACTAAGATGACATTATTTCAAATGTGTATGTTTCATATATAATGTCTCTATGATTTACATGGTTTCACTTTTCTTATTGTGAAATGATATCGATTTCTTTTATATGGATTATGTGATGATGGGATGATGTTTATGAAACCCATTTTATTCGTTGAGTTATTATGAATTATGTGTGTTTATTTTGTGGAACAAGTAAGAATGATTTCTTTATAAGATGGGTGGGACCTATATTTCCCTCCAATGAATTGGGTAAAGATTTATATCTCATGAGATAGAAATTGCGGGAACAGAAAGTTAAACTGGTTCAGTAATATAGGACTGGAACGAGGAGTGTACTCGATTCAGAAAGGGACTTTGTCCACTAAGATGGTCTTGGAAGCAATGACTTGGCTACTATGGAAATCATAACATCTCATGAATGGTTTCCACAATCACATGTTTTATTCCCATGCTAATTTATCATGATTAATGTTTCTTCATGATCTATTCCTTACGTACTGCCATGTTTTATGTCATTTCTCAATATTTTGATGTTTATATTTTATGATTAGGTTTTTTTACATTCAAATGTCTATAGATTGTTTTATGTTCTCTATTCTTAGAATTACTAAGCATTTGAGATCACCCTTTATTTTTCTTTTCCCCAGGATTTAAAGAATGGTTTTAGGAAAGACAAAAAAAGGGGAAGATCATTAATGGAGATGTTGAAGATCTTTCACCATGATTAGAAGATTATATTCTGAGATTCCAAAGAAACTAAACTATTACGATCCTTGTGTGTCTATTTTTGTTATGTATTAAGTATTCCGCAAAATTAATGTAATGTCCATCTACGTCAAGCTTAGGGTATCTGCAAATATTTTTCCTAATTGGTAATATTCTTCTTTTAAAACAACACATTACGGAAAAAA
Organism: Viscum album; assembly: GCA_963277665.1. Classification (NCBI taxonomy): domain Eukaryota; kingdom Viridiplantae; phylum Streptophyta; class Magnoliopsida; order Santalales; family Viscaceae; genus Viscum; species Viscum album. Next base: position 175,407,481 of record OY728148.1, read on the forward strand.
ATATTCATTACGAAAGCCACATTATAAAAATTCTCATTACGAAATGTGCAGTACGAAAATTCTCATTATGGAATGTTCAGTACGAAAATTATCATTTCAGAAAGTTCTGTACAAAAATTCTCATTACAGAAAGATCAGTATGAAAATTCTCTTTACGGAAAGTTCCCGTTCGAAAATCCTTGTTACAAAAGTTCCAGTACGAAAATCACATTACGAATATTCCGGTACAAAAATCTCATTATGAATGTTCCAGTACGAAAATCGCATTACGAAAGTTCCAATACGAAAATTTCATTACAAAAGTTCCAGTACGAAAATCTCATTACGAAAGTTCCAGTATGAAAATTACATTACAAAAGCTCCAGTACGAAAATCTCATTATGAAAGTTCTAGTACGAGAATTTCATTACGAGAATTTCCATTTTGGAAATTTCCATTCTGAGAATTTCCAAAATCTTGTAACAAAAAAATTTAGATACAAAAGAAGAACAAAAATTTCCATCAATTTTTTTTGTTAAACTAGCACACAAATGTAATCCCCCTATGAAAAAGAGATTATTACTGTAAGGAGTGTTGTTCAACAGGAAGTTAATGAAGAATTATTACCTTACAGTTATCATTCCTAACTTCAGTTTAATGTATTCAAATCTATCAGAGGGTAATGATTTTCTGAAAATATCAGCAAGTTGATCTTGCGTTATGATAAACTAATGAATGATATCTCCTTTGAGTGTGTGATCCCTAATAAAGTGATGCCTTATATCTATGTGCTTTTCATGTGAGTGATGTGCATGTTTTTTAATAAGGGCAGTGGCACTTGTGTTATCACACAAAATTTGAGTCTTAGTAAAACTCAAGCCATAGTCTGTGAGTGTGTGTTGCATCCACAACACTGGAGGACAACAACTTCTAGTTGCTATATATTCTGCTTCAGCAATGGAGAGAGCTACTGAGTCTTTCTTCTTGAATGACCAAGAAACTAATGAATCTCTTAAGAAATTACATGTTCCATATGTACATTTTATATCCATTATACAACCACCAAAGTCAGAATACGAAAAGCATTTAAAAAAAAAATCATTTCCAGATGTATTATATAATCCTAGATCCATTATTCCCTTTATGTAGAGAAAAAATATTTTTACCACCTTTAAGTGAGATTCCTTAGGATTGGATTGATATCTCGCACATAAGCATACTGAAAACATCAAGTCTGGTCGACTAGCTATCAATTATAGTAGGCTTCCTATCATACATCTAAGAGATATTTAATCTATTGGTTTCTGATTTTCATCAAGATCTAAAGAGTTTGAGGTACCAATGGGAGTAATTATACTATTAGTATTGTCATATCCATACTTTTTACGAAGATATTTAATATACTTATGTTGGGATATAAAGGTTCGTTCTGGTTTTTGAGAAATTTGAAAACTAAGAAAAAATGTTAACTCACCCATCATACTCATTTCAAACTCAGATTTCATTAGACTTGCAAAAGAATCAGTTAAAGATTTCTGAGTTGAACCTAATATAATGTTATAAACATAAATTTGAACTATCAAAACATTTTTCTTATCCTTTTTTATAAAAAGGGTTGGATCTTCATTTCCCTTAACATAGTTATTTTGAAGAAAAAATCTTGTAAGTCTATCATATAAGGATTGTTGGGATTTTTTAAGGCCATACAAAGATTTGGTAAGTCTAAAAACATGATCAGGATGTTTTTTGTTTTCAAAACCAAGTGGTTGTTCAACAAAAACTTCCTCTTGAACATAACCATAAAGGAAAGAACATTTCACATCCATTATAATAAGATTAAAATTGAAGAATTCTACAAAAGCATGTAAAATACAAATAGATTCACGTCTAGCTACTAGAGCATAGGTTTCTTCATATTCTATTCCCTCCTATTTATTATAGCCTTTAGTAACTAGTATAGCTTTATTTCATATAATGACTCCATTTTCATCACAATTATTTCTGAAGACCCACTTTACTCCATTAACAAATGTTTCCTTAGGCCTTTCAACCAATGTCCAGATATTATTCCTTTAGAACTTATTTAGTTCATCTTACATAACTTTAATCCAATCATCACCACCTAAAGCTTCATCAGTGCTTTTTGTTTCTAATTGGGAAAGGAATGCTATATGTTCTATTTCATTTTTCAATGAACTTATAGTCCATAAAGGTTGATTTACATCCCCAATGATACTATCACTCGGATGATTCTTAAGAAACACCTGATTTTGGTTTTGTAAAACCTGTTCATCAACATTGGGTAGAATGTCTTCTGGGGTAAATGTTTCAGAAGTATCTTCTTGAACATTTTCCTTATCAGAAGGATCTTCTAACAAAGGTTGATAATCAGTTTTTGAAAACACATATGAAGATGTAGGTTGGGATGGTTTAAAAACAAAAGGATCAAAATCATCAAATTTTATATGCACTATTTCCTCAACAGTACATGGGTTTTTATCGAAAACTCTATAAGCCTTAGAAGTTGTGATGTTTCCTAAGAAAATTCCTTCATCAGATTTTGGTGAAAATTTTTGTATATTTTCTTTAGTATTCAAGATGAATACCTTGCAACCAAAAACCTTGAAGTAAGAATGTCTAGGTTTTCTACCATTCTATAACTCAGAAAGCGTTTTATTATGAAAAGGTCGAATAAAAACTCGATTTATAGTATAACAAGTAATAATTACAGCTTTAGCCCAAAAATGTCTAGCTATCGAACATTTACTCAACATGGTTCTAGTTATCTCTTGAAGAATTCTATTTCTTCTTTCAACTACACCATTCTGTTGAGGAGTTCTAGGTGCTGAAAAATTGTGAGTAATATCTTTTCTACTACAAAGAGTTTTAAAATAAGAATTTTTAAATTCTCCTCCATGATCGATATGAATAGTTTTCAGTGGATGTTTTTTCTCATTTTTAACTTGGGCTATATAACTTTTGAAATAAGAAAAAGCATCAGATTTATTTTCTAGAAAATAGACCCATGTAAATCTAGTGTTATCATCATCTAAAACAAACACATAGTATTATCCTCCAATGCTTCCAGTTTGTGTTGGACCAAAAAGATACATGTGAACCATCTGTAATGCATCAGTTGTTGAGACTTCACCGATTTATTTAAAACTAGATTTTTTTTGCTTGAAATATTGACTGGAATCACAATCATTAGAAGAATCAAATCTAAGCTTCACTTGATCCTTAACTTGTTTCTTCTTAGAGAGTTTACATATGTTCCTAATATTACAGTGACATAATCTTCTATTCCATAACCAAGAATGATCTTACATTACACTTAGGCAAGGTATATCTTAGATCCTATGGTCTTCTAAGTTCAAAGTGTAATCATTCTCTTGCCTATTGGCAGAGAGAATAAACTCTTCCTTGGAATTGTGTACTAAGCACTTATCATTACTAAAATTCACAAGGTAACCTAATCACATAACTGACTTATGCTAATGAGGTTGTTCATATGACCCTTAACAAATAAAACATTTGAAGTTAATGTTTTACCAAGAAGAACAATATTACATATACCAACAATTTCTCCATGAGCATTATCTCTAAAAGTTACTTTTCCTCTTTTCTTCTTGATAATCTTTTCAAAGTAACTTTTGTTGCCAGTCTTGTGCTGAGAACATCCACTATCCATTTACATTGTATTGTTGTTGGTACATCCTTTATCTTCCTAAAAATAAGAAAAGAATTATTATTTTGGAATCCAAACTTGTTTGGATCTGAGGTTTAAATATAACAAAATTTTGGGCACCCACATCTTCTTAGAAAAATAAGCTTTATGAAAACCTAGAGATTTGGTTTTTTTTAAAGAGTAATTGTTTTCCCAGTGACCACTACATTGACACTTGGTGAAAAATGGGGCACTTTGTGGAAAAATATAGTTGTTACTAAAAGTTGGTTTTGCATGGGTATAACCAAATCCAGATTTTTTTCTTAAAGGTCGTATTTGTGAATAAATTTTATTAAAATTTTCTTTACCATGGGTAATGTTTGATAAAAAATTATTTAAGGAAAAAAATTTCAGACTTGAGTTTTATAATCAATTTTTTATCTTCAAAATCCATAGATTCAGAATTATAGATAGGCTCGAAAACACTTTTCTTAGAAATTCCTTTTTTTAACTGTTTAGAATGTTATTTCTTCTCAGAACTTACTTCCTCAAAGATTTTTTGAAATACTTATAAAATCATAATTTTTCCTATTAAGAAATTTAGAAAGTTCTGATATTTCTTTTTTAAGTATAGTATTCCTAGAGTTTTTCTTGTCATGTTTTTTATTGAGTTTGGAATATTGATTCTCAAGAAGTTCAGCAAACCTAGAAACTTCTTCATAGGTAGGTTAAGTATTTTTTTTCATCAGAAGAGGATTCTTCATCTAAAGAGTTGTAATATTTACTATCATTAGAATTTAAGGAAACATTGGTCAATGATTCATCATTGTGTACCTTAGACATAAAGAAATGATTGTTTATAGGTAATCTGGCTATAAGACCAAGATTCTATTGTCCTGATGATTTATAATCAAAAGATTCATCTGAAGAGTCACCACCAGTAGCACTCCATATATCATTGGCTTTTAGAACATTCGTAGCTTTATCTTTATAATACTTCTTCCTATTCATTTCAGAATGCCTCTCTTTTATTTCTTTTTGGGAAAAGGACAATCAGGTCTAATATGTCCATCTTTCTTGCATTCATAACAAGTAACTTCTCCATCTTTCCTATCTTTCCTTTACTTTTTATTATACTTAGATTGGGAATTTCTCTGTCCAGTTATCTTGTTCATCCATCGAGAATGATTTTCTGACTCATTATTTGAGACTTCACTTTCACTAGATTCAGATTGGATAATAACTTTCTTAGACATGGATCTGGTTACTCTCTCAGGAGTCTTAGTTTTCAAATGATTTGATGATGTAGTAAAAGAAACAGTACCATTTCCATTCTTCTTCTTTATGTTGTCAGTATCTCTCTTCATTGTTGTTTCATGTTGGAGAAATGTTCCAAATAATTCATCTAAGGAAATTTGAGTGACTTTCATGTTCTCATCAATAACTATTCTTTTTTATTCTGACTCATTGGGCATAATTTCTATAATCTTATCTACAAGGGCTTCATCATCTAACCCATTTTCTCCCATAGACAGAAGACTGTTCACTATAGTCATAAATCATTGTTGAACTTTATAGATTGGTTCTTCATATGGAAAATTGAATCCATGGTATTCAGCTCTAAGTAGAGCTCTCACAGTTTCAATCACATTAGAAGTGAAAAAGTGTGTAACCTCTAACTTCTTCTAGATACAATTAGCTGCTTCACAAGAAGAAATTTGGCTATATATATTTCTAGTCATTGATCCTAGTAAAGTATTCCATACCTTATAATTAAGTTGATATTCATGATTTTCGTAGTTAGTTAATGTTCTAACTTCCTTATTAGGAATTTTATAATCACCAGTAAGCATAACAAAATTATCCACTCTAGTATTGATAAAGAAAGTCTTCATTTGATCCATAAAATACTCATAGTTATTATCATCAAAGATTGTTGGTCTTGTAGGGTTTCAATTGTCAATAGAACCAACTTTGATTCCTGCCATTCTAAGATAATAATTATCAACCAAACTTGTTAGTAGGAAAATTTTGTAACCACAACGTTCAGAATGTAAAAATTCGGAATGAAAAATTCATAATGAACAATTCGGAATGAAAATGTTTATAATAAAACTATCTTTCTATGAAAGGATGAAGAACAATGAAAAAGTGAGCATGAAAAACTTATATTTGAGTGTAAGTATTTTAGAGACCTCGCTCTGATACCAATTGTACAATTAGTATCAGAGGTTGGAAACCTCATACTCTATACCAATCCTACAAATTGGTATCAGAGAGAGGTCTCTCAAATAATTAAACTCACATATATGTTTTTTCAGAGACCTCGCTCTGATGCCAATTGTAGGATCAAAATATTTATGTAGATGCTCAATATACAAGAGGGGGGTAAATTGTACACTTTAAAAATTTCCTTAAACAAGGAATGATCTAAGTTTAAAAAAGTTAAACTAAGAAAATTCACAACACCTCTAACACCAATTAGAGAATTGGAACAAGGTATGAAGTTACAAACTTCTAGTTCTATGCACTTGCATAAATCTGGAAGGTGATTTCGAAAACCATTTCTGGAAACATGGATCTGGAAATTGAAACTTAACCAAAGTTTACAGTATGGGATTCTACCTTAAAGCTTATAGAATCTAAATGAATTAGAGTACATGTGTTATTAAATATAAGAAGATTATATATTCCTTACAATACAATATTCACCGGAAAAAAGTAGTAAAACTACTAGTTACAATATATAATTCTTTTAACCCAAATAGAAGGGTATCCAACAACCATGGATAAAAGTCCATTGATTTATAATTTCAAGAAAGTATGTCTTACCCACACAAGGGTAAGACCTCGATACGATGATCAGTGTCTCTTTATTTCTATCCCCGCAAGCCCTCAACATCAAGGTAGTTGGAACCTCTATCTTCCTCAGCAAGGAAGTCCTCAAACATCAAGGTAGTCGGTACGTCTGTCTTCCTATCCCCGGAAGCCCTCGAATTTAATCAACAACATTCGGAGTCACACAAATCAATATGAATGAACAGTGCCGTACGCACAATGCATGAAAAGCTTCTCTCTCTAGAAATCACTTTAACAGCATGTGGTATCTAGAGTGATCAACTTGTTGTTGAGATCTTTCAAATGAGATCATATTTGTAGGCTTGGTTGGAATGATGAGCTCCCTCCTCCAGTGGCCATATTTTCCTTGAATATCAGAGGGACCTATACACGTGTAACTAAATAAATGGTTAATTAGAAACAGGTTGGATGACATCATTTTATAAGAAAACACATGTAACTGAAAGCACAACATCATTTTACAATGAAAAAAGTGTAATCATAAGCAAAACTAGAATTCATAATGTTAGTAAATAGAAGTTCGGTGTCTTCCCAAAATGGAATTTAGAGTCTATGTTAAAAATTGTTCAGATTCAGTTTTATAGGAATTCGGAACCTAAAATCTATAGAATTCTGGAGTCTAAAGTTCTAAGCAAATTCGGAGTCTTGTTTCACCATAGTTCAAAATATGAACTTACAGAGTTAGAAGTTTATGTAATAAAAGTTCGGAGTCGAACTTCATAAGAGTTCAGAGTCTAACTCATGAATGTTTGGAGTCTAACTTCATAAGAGTTCGGAGTCAAACTCATGATTATTTGGAGTCGAACTTCATAAGAGTTCGGAGTCGAAATCATGAAAGTTCGGAGTTGAAATTCAGAAGAGTTTGGAGTGGAACTCATGAATGTTCGGAGTCGAACTTTATAAGAGTTTGGAGTCGAACTCATGATAGTTTATAGTCAAACTTCATAAGAGTTTGGAATCGAACTCATGAATGTTTGTATCCAGAATTCGGAGTAGAACTTCATTATAGTTCACATCGAGAATTCGAAGTGGAACTTCATTACAGTTCACATCCAGAATTCGGATTCTAAAAACAGAATTCTACAATTCATGAAATTATATGATTCCAGGGTTTTGGGTATGAATCCGGTTTTTGTACTTAATAAAAAATACTGATATGTATAAGAAAATCTAGGCTAGGGTAAATTTTCTTAAAGAAGAAAATTTTTCTTATGGAGGTAAAATATATATATTTGCTTAAGTATAAGGTGTTTGTGATTTTAAAAATTAGAAGGAATGGAAAAGTCATAAGGAAAACCTTATTGACTCAACAGGATGGAATTAAAGGTAGTCAACCAAAATCATTATACTCTATACAAATAGTTGAAGAAAGAAAATATGCCGCAGTTGCTTCCAATACAAGACAGCTGCCACCATCAGCACCAGAAACATTTAATGTCAAACCTTTCAAAAATTGGTCGTGTTGTAATGTCCGGAACAAAATATAGGAGGAATAAACTACACTATGGATAACATTGAACATGATCCTCTTCAAAACTATTCCTATAAATTTTCAATAATAGTAACCTACCCCCAAAACAATATGACAAAATATGGCCATGAAAATAAATTCCTCATCCAATGGGGAATTAATCTTCAGTTCTATAAATTTCATTCATTTATTGTATCCCTTGTCCAACAATGAGTATGAAATGAACCATAGTTCCACACACCAAATTTTGGAACCAATGGATGAGGACACACAATATGTTGATTCTAGGGAAGGATAAATCTTGTTTGGAACCGTAATTTTAGCCATGTATCTACTCAGAATATCAATTATGTAAAATATCATGGAAGATACCTTTAGTGAGTCCAAATAGAGTATGAAATCCCCCTATATTTTCCAATATGGATAATGACATGTTCACTTAAGAATTTTATTAGGATTAGGTACAGGTTTCAGATCAACCTTGACATGATGGAATGCCCATTCGATTAACCCACCAAGGATATAAGCACCTTCAACATATGTTTCGTCATCAAATACGTCTACATCATGTACCCCATTCCCAAATGTTCCTATGAATGATTATATACATGACATGATGTGTGTGAATTTAGATAAAAAGTATGATATCATAAATGAATTATCCATAGTACTGGCCCTGTTATCAAACTTAGAACCCCTGATCTTATCAAAATACAGTAAGGAAGTAATCATAGAGGCTTTTTAAACACCCTTAGAGTTTGAAGATGTGGTTTCTGATATGAAAGTCTATAAAAAAGAAACTGATCTTTCAAAATGTATTGTGGTTACTAACTTCACAAATAAAGATGAAGACATCATTATACAATGACATATCAAAACCAAGTACCTATTCTATAAGATAATTGGTGTCAATGTCTAATGAGTTATCATGGAAAATTTCTTTAGAGATAATCTCAATATAATATATAAACTTTTCTTGTTGGGATATAGTGATATAATGTAGCGCCTTCCACCCCAATAGTACAAGGATTTGAAATATGTGAGAAAAATATTGATGCCAAATCATGATAAAGGATTATTTTGGAGTCCATATATCTAGTTTACAATTTCAAGTTGTTTAGAAGGATATGAATGTCAATAAATTTCAATGATGGCATTGGTTTCATCAATATGTGGAAATACCCTAATCAATCGATCAATGCCAAAAATACTGCATTAATGGATGAATTGGGCCATTTCATGAGTATAAGGCCCCGTTAGAATCATACAAGTATCATTATATCAATGTTGGATTCAATCAGAGGAATTGGAACCATCCCACAGATAGTGGTTTTTCTTGATTCGCCATACTCAATATTTTGAAAATTATTTACACCAACCCCTTCAAACAACTCAAAAAAGTGTATGTGATACCCATCAATCACATGGAGAATATGAGTCCAAATTCAGGTCATATTATATGGTTTTCATTATATTAGGCATAAAAATATAGTACAATAGTTTAAAAAGGCTTTCTAACTACCTAGAAAAGTGAAATCTCTGATGAAAAAATCCTCATTCCACTCCCACTGCTCCATGAAATCCATACATCCCCAGTTGAGTAAGAAGAGGATGTCTCGTCACCCTTAAAGGATGAAGACACTCATTCTCCACCCATTAGTCCAACCTGCCCATAGTTTCATGTTTATCCCACAATGTTAGGTCTGTTAGAGGAGTCATGTCATCATCTGAATGGATAGATATTGAGACATATCTATACTCTATTGAGAGTAACCCATTACTTCCTCCCCTTACAGAACAAGAGGAATAATTTTAAGAGGAGGTAAAATAAGAGGATGTGGACCTTATGGACTCCCATTTAGTAATAGAGGGTGGAATCTCTACCACTATTGATGAACTCATTGAAATAAATATGTGTATAGAAGAAAACCCCTTCCAAAATTTAATCTATGTAGCCACATATTCTAAAAAATAAGTGCAATATACTACCTTCACATAGAAGAATCAGAAATTGTTTTCCAAGAACTACATAAAAATCTAGGGTTCTACACTGAGGTTGCCACTCCCCACCAGGGTTTACCCATAGACAAATGAGGCTATAAGAAGTTAGCCAAATATATTTATTAGACAAATGATACCAAAATTGATATTGAATTTGATATGATCATCAAATCCAACATCATTATAGGGGTGAAATGTAAAAAATTCATTGATAATATATTCCTAATAAAATAGAAGAATATGAAAATTAGAGTATTTATCAATTTCATAGATCTCAACTAACATTGTGTGATAAATGATTTCACAGTCCACATCGTAGAGCAACTGATCGATTTAACTATCAGATAGTAGGCCCACCCCTTACTGGATTTTAATTAAAGATATAATCATATTTTAATGACCCAATAACATGATGAAGACAATACATTTTGGAGCCTTCAAGAAGTAGTTTTATTTCACGTAATTCACTTTTCCATGAAGAATACTGACTTTATGTACCAACATTCAATTCATCGAATCTTCAAACCCATCCTAGGGAAGTTTCTCAAATGTTATGTTAATGACCTAGTCGTTAGATAATGAAAGTGATCTGACCACCGAGATGATCTTGATACCGTATATAAAAAAATATGACAAAAAAACCTAAAAAAGAACCCCATAAAATGCACTTTTGGCATTAAATCAAAACAATTCCTCACCATCTTTGTACGAAATCATGTAGTAAAAGTTGACCATGAGAAGAAAAGGTCCATCATTATCATGTGACCTACATGAAACATCATGCAATTAATTAGGAAACTTAGCCAACATCTGACATTGTATATCCAACCATTCAGAAAATTTCATTCACTTCACTAGGTTGATGAAAATGGGGGGTTTCATATTAGTTGAATGATGATTGGAATGAATCATTAAGAAATATTAATTATTATCTTTAGATCCCGATAGTTCAAATTCCCCATGTCTATGGAAGTCTATTTATTTTTTAAGTGACACCCTTAATGCGATCACATGTTGCCTTCATAATGAAAAAGAATGACATTGGTTGTGAAAATAAACATTGTTACCTCAGCTAAAACATGTTCTATGGTGGTACATTAATTTATATATGGAGAATAACCTCTGGGAACTAATCATTGGATTCAATAAACTGAGACACTACCTGTTGCATTACAAGGACCATTTGTTCTCTCATAGAAACCAACTCAAATAAATTTTAATCTGTTAAATGTTGACTAGGTGTCTATAGTAGTGGGTGGAAATCCAAAAGCAGTTTGATATCTAGTTTATTCTTCTGAATGTTGTGGAAGAATACACATTAGCATATTTTATGCAAGAGGACCCCTCAGATGAAATGGCATCATTGGACACTGAATTACCTGATGGAGATATATTCTCTATTCATGAGGGGCCCCATATATGCGAGTTGCATTTTGATGGTGCATGTATAATCCTGATAAGGAATAGGATAGAAGAATCCAAAACCCATAATAAGGTGATTAGAGTCATGCTCATTTATCCATTTTAGATAGTCCAACAAAACTTATACCTATTATGGAAAGGATTCATGAACTATGATGAAGAATAAAGGGCTCTCATTATAGGGATAGAGATAACACTTCACGTATAATGAAATAATTTTAAGATAAATGGTGATTCAAAATTAGTCATCAAGTATGTAAACATTTATTTTTCCATAAAAAATGAAGTGGTAGTGGTGGAATTCCATTTGAATCCATAATTAACTCATATCCCATGGTCATAAAATTCCCAAGATGATGCATTTGAAAATGAAGATATAGAACTAGAATATCCACATTATGATTAAGTACTTATTAGTACTATGCACAATCAGATGGAATCATATTTTGTTTGGGCTAACATAGATGAAATCTATGAATTCAGTCCCTTCCTGGAACCATATAGACATACCACTAGTTGTATGACATCCATTATCTATTTCAGTCTAAATAGATATCTCCCATTGGATAGTGTTTGGAAGGATAAAATATGAAGGGGAGAAATTTATGTTTTTCTATACGATGAATTGAATTTTTAAATTGATATATATATATACATATATAAGAAGGATGTTGATGTGGTTATTCTTAGGTACATTAATGGAGAAGAGATGGCAATATTCAGGAAGGAAGTTACACCAGAGCCTTCAATTCCTACATGTCAGGGTTCAAGAATTCCCATAAAATCTAAAGTCATGGGTACTACTAGCCCATTATGATGCCATAATGCACTAAATTTACCAAAAAGTTCCATTCTTTATATGTGAAAACTAACTTCATTCACCAACCCCTTGAGTTTCTACAAATATCGATTTACTAATTTCCATATTCCATGGAGGGAAAAGATTTCATGGGGAGATAGCCTCCCACTATGGCCAACCAGATCAAGAACATTCTCATTATAATATAATTATTCTTAATATGGGACAAAGTAGTACCACTCAATGAATTTGGGGAAAGGAATATTATAAGTGTCATCAATGAAAACATCATTAATAGATTTCGTATCCTATATAAAATTCCATTGGATAATAACACCAATTTCTATTACTATATGTTGGAGAAGATATATCTAGATTATAATATGATGTACAACCATCCATCCTACAACAATGAAGTGAGTAATGGATTGATAGAGGCCTTCAGTAATACCATATGGAATATATTATAAATGATGATAAATATGTGTAATTTTTTTGTTCGGACATGATCCTTCATTCTATGTGGTCTTACTGAACTACGAACAACAATTCCACAAATGTTACCCAATACTCATTAGTATACAGGGATAAGGTGGTTCTTCCCATTAATGTTCAATTTATATAACTCTACATTTCCATATGTGATCAGCTGCCTGTAGTTGAAGAATTCTAGAAAAGGATTGATTAATTTGAATACCTAGATGAGAATAGATTTCATACCATGAAAGATTATTATGTCCACCAAAACATGATTACAAGAGCATTCAATAAAAAATTTCACCTATAGTCTTTCCTTAAGGGAGAGAAGCTATCAATCCTCAATATCCTAATGATACCTAAAAACAAACCTATAATTCCAAATCTAATGTATGAAGGTCCTTATTCTATATAGAATGTCTACTGCAATGGTGAATATTCTTCGATACTAATATACATGAATTTTACTCCATCCCACAACAGTGCAGTATTTTTCATGAAATGAATCATGTGAAAAATAAACCCCCATCATCTCAATAGAATGATTTTAAAATATATAAGTTATATTTGGGACATGAACTCAATAAAATGTACATGTAACATCATGCATGTCTCAAGATGCTGAAATGTATGACTAAAACATTCACGTCATAAGACATTAAACATTATTAAATAATCATCCTAAAAATATGCCGTTATACAGTGAAAATATGTCTTACCTCATGATGTTGAATTTCAATGAATTCACCATCATGTTGATGGTTTACCGCACACAAATTAGAGTTGTGATAAATAAATACTAAATTCCAATATATATATATATGTGAGTGTTAGATCCACATAAGGGATTTCATCATAAAAAACAATATGTGTCATGATTCCTTCTAGAATATGGTACATATACATGGTCGAATCTCTACTTGTGGTAGTATCCAAGAAAACTAATTTAATTCTTTATTGGGTGAACCACTCCCTTAAAACAAGACATCAAAGAGTGTGTCTGACATCCTTGGAACACGACATTAAATAACGTGGTCCCTCAATTACTACATTAGTGTCGGTTCCCATTCAAATAGGATATGTAGTGATTCTTGATCATTATGGCCTAATCCCAACCACAAAATTTAGGAAATTTACCCTCACATTCATTGAAAAAAATCAATATAGGGGACCCCAAATATGTTTGATACATTTATAGGTTCGTTTTTGTGTAAAATTTCATCTCTTTAATCATGAGATAGATATGTATAGGGAAGTAGTTTTAGAACTACATGTGGATTGATTCTTGTACACCCAGTATTCATAGTGACACCTAAATATCCAATACCAGGTCCAACCATAGTAATCAAAGGGAAGCATACCTATCATTACATGGGGATTGGACCTACGTAGAGAGTTCACATTCAGAACTACATATGGATTGATTCATATGGGTATAGGATACTCAGTGACACTCGAATCTCTAGTATCTGATCTCGATAGTGTAATCAATGGGAAGAAACCTCAATCTACATGTGGATCAGACCTGTGTGGATTGTCCCCATTTAGAAATATATGTTTCATAATTTTTTTTGTACTAGGATACATAATGACACCCAAATATACAATCATGGGTATAGGATTATTAATCCTTGAAAAAATATCCCTCTATGAATTTGGATCAGACTTGTATGGAGAGAACCCATTTAGAACTACATGTGGCTTCATTCTTATTATCTTATGATATAGAGGGAAACATAGATCTCTAATCCAATGTTCATCCATAAATTTTGTGAAAATTAGGTAAAATCACCCTTCGTTATGTATGAGAAATACATGAATATAGATCATAGTTATAGAACTATATATGGGTTAATTCTCATTCCAATGAGTTATGTAGTGACTCCTAGATCATACATCCTAGTTCAGCTACCTTGTAATCAAAATTCTCCTATCCTTAGTTGATATCACCTATGTGTTTATTTATAAAATTTTCCCCCCCATGTTTCTCACACTGATCATATCTCATGTTGGATTAGGAGTTTTTGTAAAGGATACCCCGCATGACCAAGGTATATCAATTCATAATAGGGTTACTATGGTCCTAGTCAAAAGTCCCTAAAAAAGAACACCAAATTTACACATCACATTATGTCAAAATAAACATTTGATGCATCTTGAAGTACTACATCATGATTGATTCCAACCATCACCAGATACATAGTGACATTAAATTATTTAATATTAGGATGAAACTCAATATTTAGTCTTCACGTTGGGGAACCAAATTCTTTACCACATGATGTTAAACAATATGGATGATGTCTTTGCTGCATGAAATTAATCTACATGGAACCTATAGAACTACACGTGGCCCAATTCAAAATTTAATGGTATACATAGTGAACCATAGATCTCATTTCCTAGTCCTATCCATACTGTAAATAAAACAATACCCCCATCTCCTGTATAAATACAAATATCTATGCAGTTGATCTTATGTTTGGGTTTCCAAATTAAGGGATCTATCATGGAAATAAAAATTCTCCTATATATGAGTCAGATATATATAGGAAATTTCACACTCCATGAAAAATCACAGTCTGAATGCTTCTCATGTACTTGGACACATTCCTTCCATTTACTATACATCATGTCCTATGATATTTTAGATCTTCAAAATCTTTTTGTGACCAACATTAATGGATGGAAACTGTCTCTAGGATACATATTTTTGAATATTCATTATATTAGCTCATTAAATATGCATATGTTTCCCAAAAGAGGGCCTATCAACCAAACAAACATTTATAAATAGGATATGCCTCTTCTATATCTGCTAGACACTATGTAATTTTCCCATATAATTTCTCTAGATTCCAGAACACTATGGATCGTGCTTTACAGCATCTTTCTACCTCATGTCTGGTGCATGTAAAACATCATGAACCACTTATCCTTTTATTACATATCATTTCTATGACATATGGTTTTGGTCATATGAAGTAATACTAAAAGGCCCCTTGTTTTACATGCCATATTTTGTTAAACTTCTTTGCTAATGTCCTATTCATATAACACTAAACTAAACAATTTTTAAGAACTATGTGGTGTATGATTCTAATTTTTATAATATACATAGTGACATTTGAATAATCAATTCCATGTCTACATGAAACTTAATAATGATCCACCTTTTCCTGTGTATGGGTCAATCAAGTATAGGAAATTTTCACACAATAACTACATTTGTCCCTATTCTATATTTAATTAGATATATAATGACACTTGAATCATATATCCCAGTACAGAGAGAAAAAATAGGGTTATAATGAAACCCCACTCTTTAATATAAAAGCTAGATCTAATATAAGGGTCCAATATACAAACCACAATGCTCATGAGCCCATATTATATAAGACCGAAATATTTTACAGTATGTCTCCTCTTAAATAAAATCAATTAATTAGGTATCTTACATTACAGGAAACACTGAGCTTAATCAAATTTTTATATAATGTTAAAAAATAACATGAACGTTGAAATAGTAATCTGATAGTTAGGAAAAGTCATATGCAGATTAGAATAACAACCCCACCTATGTTATTAAAAATAAAACACAGGTATCCCATAGATGAATAAATCAAATATTTATTTCATGGAATATGTATGTAAATTTTATAAAAATTATAAATTTAGTGTTGATATTTTTATTAAAAATAAATGTTTATTCACAATTTTATAATTAATATAATGATTTAAAATATTTTATTAAAAAATATATTCGTAAATTAATTTTTTATCATTATAATTATTAGATAATTTTATGATATCATAAATATTTTTTTCAATGAGTTGTAAAATCAGTTTAATATTAAAATAAATATTTTTAGAAGAAATAATTCTTTCATTTAAAAATTAAAATTGTCATATTTAGAAAATTATTTTCATAAAATGGAGTCAATTTTTGAAATATACATGTTGAAAATTTTTTAAGGAGATTTTTTTGTATTTCTCTAAAATAGTTGAATTTTTTATGACAAATGTAATACTCATATTTATGGAATTTTATATTATAGGTTAAATACAATAAATATTGAGTCATTACAAATGAAATAATCTATTATTTCAAACTGACATCCACTAGTTACTTTACATAGTAACAAAAATAAATGCTATTTTTTGTCTTGAACTAAAATATTAAATAAATGAATAAAATAATACAAAAAAGTTGCTCTCTTCTTCTATAAATAGCACCCCTAACAACCCTTCACCTCACACCTTCTATTCCTTGAAGGTCATCCAAATTATTACACATTACATCAAAATTCTTCTTCACTATGTCCATGACTTTCCATCTTTACCAAAAGAAAAATCTATTTCTCTTATGGGGTTCACAAGGAGGCGATATTCATGAGATAAAAATCCTCATTTTTTCCTTTTTTTTCTTATCCTATCCTCACCTCCCAGATATAAAGTGTCATGGTAACTCTAGTATCATATATATAATGAAATTTATTATGATAATGTATTATCCAACATCAAATCCATTCTCCCTTTATTTAATTTTTAAAATGAAATCAATAGCCGTGATGTATCAATTTACTGCTTTCTTGAGGGACAAGTTTTCATTTTCTATTCACAAATTCTTGGATGGTTATAAAAAAATAATTATGGTTATATAAGATTATAATATAAATAATATTAGTCATATTATGTTTTGGGAACAATATATAAAGATAATTTTATATAAAGTCACCCATGGTCATGATGGTCCTAAAAACCACCAAAATAAATTAGGACATTTTTTTCAACATTTTATCTAATGAAATATCCCCATACCATATAACCAAATTATATATAAAGCCATTTAATCATATATAAGATCATTAATACTAAATAATTTCTATTATTTATTAGTTATTCTTAATTGATAATAACTCCCATTTTTATACTCAAATGAATTGACGATAAAACCATGAAAGAGACTCTCCAGGAAAAAGAAAAAAATAAACATTATAACATATAAAAAATTCCATCATTGAAATTTATAAAATTATTCTAAAAAATTTATGTATAATTGGTTTAAAATTAATAAATTAATGAATATATGTTATTATCTTGTAAATTAAGTAATATTTCATAATTCTGTTGGAAAATGGCCACGGTTTGTAGTCTCATTTTTACTTATGTGAGTTATATTCCTTATTAACCCCACTTTTGTTGTGTGTGGTGTAAATAAAAAAATTTAATATATCATATTTTGAATATATTTATCTTCACATAATTTAAGGTTTCATTTTATGATCAATAATTTATGGGGTATATAGTTTGATTGATTACAAAAGTTGTAAAGTAATTATTAATACAATTCCCTTTCATTGGGTTAAAAATATACCCCATTGATTATGTAATTCCATGATTACATTTTAATTAATTTTGATTATATCATGTTGTATTTATTTTTTTTATATGGATTTATTTTTTATAAACATAGTCAATTCATTTTTTAATGCTAACACATTCATTTTAAAATAATATTATACATGTTTCTTTTTCAAAATTTAAAGAAATGTTTTTGGAAACCTATACTGCATGAAAATCCATTACAGATTTCATGACTCTATAATGTATTATTGAATCCATTACATGTTTTAAATGTTATTTTAGATGATTTTTTTCTTTTTTAATAGTGTACCTTTTTATGTCTTTTTTAATTTAATATGGTGTTCCTCTCAAAAAATTATCAATGATTTTATTAGAGTACATTTATCAATGTAAACACCTTTTGTTGGATATTATGATTAATTGAGGATGTTACCTTTTTATACCTTCTACAAAATATTATATAATTTTTTTATGATCGGTTTGATTATGGATATGCTATTTGGATAATGTTCATCATATTACAGTAGATGGTTTGTGATTATGTTTGTTATTGGGAAAATGTTATTTCATATTCTAGTTTCAATATGAATGTATTTGTGGTTTATGTTTGACCATTTTCATATGAGGAATTCACTATACATAATAATTGATAAGCATGTTCTTCTATATCCCTTCGATGTATCAACAGGTATCATTAGACAAACAAGTTTGGGTATTTTCTCATATATTACACGATTATTTTTGATGTCTTGGTTGAATCCTTTATGGCATGATTATGACATCCCACGTAGTAAGATCCATAATTATGAAATATTTATTAATAATCAATATTATTATTCAACATGTTTAATACCCAGGTTTCTATTTCATTCAAATAAGATTTTTTATATAGAATTATTTTATCACCTATTATTCATGCCATATTATGAATAAGGAAATATTTTAATGTCATTGGTTTATAGTTATTCCCCTAACCATATTTTTTATTCTTACTTATACTAAATTTTTCTATATTCATTATCTTAATAAGCAATTTATATCCCCCCTTTCTTATGTTTTTTCTAGTATTCAATGATTCATAGTATTATTGACATGTAGTGATAGTATATAAGAATTGGGATGTTTCCAATAGAGTAACTATGTTTTATTTTTGTCATGTTATAATGTAATTGTTATGTTTTAATACAGTATCTAAAATTTACTAAACTATTCAGTCCATTGGGATGTGATCTATTGTAAATAATACGAATTTTATAAAGTAAGGCATCGACTCTAGGGTATTGGGGTCGAGGTCTCTAATGGTCGTATCAGAGTAAATTTAGGAGAAAATATGGAATCTTGATTTATGAAAACATAGATTAGGGAAATATATCCCTATATATGAGTTTAATGAATATTCCCAAGGTAACCAATCTAATTATTTTTAGATTAGTCATATATAATGTTTTAATATCTGACTAGTTTTAAAATTTCATAATCTAATCTGGTGTATACCATGTTCTAAAAATGGTGCATAGTGAAAGGAATGGAACCCATATCAAACAAAATATTCCATATAGAGATTTCCATCCAATAAAAGATAATGATGTTAGAGATAGAGGTACAATTGGTGATGTTAAACTTCTAAAAATACTGGGAGAACATACTTATGTTATGAGCAATAACATTACTTTCATGGAGAAATTTGATGTAAAATATGATTTACCAATGTTAATATGCATCCTGAAAAAGTAACCTCCATCATTTAATGAGACTAAAAACCCATTTGAAGCAGGTAAATATATAATTGCATTAAAAACGATATTTCACACATTGAGATACAATGAATTGGAAAAGGTTATCGTGTAAATTTACTATCTCTCAAGGGATATTGATCAATAGTGGTCATTAATTGAAAACACAAAAGAGTATAAATTGATTAATTTTATTTAATGGAAGTATTTTAAAAAAAATTTCTTGAAAAAATATTTACCTCGTGAATAGAGAGATGATACTGAGGGGAAATTCGTGATTCTATGATTAAAATAGAATGAAATTTTTTCTAGGTAAGTAGACTTATTTACATGGTTATAAAGAAATTTTTTGTATTAAAAACATAATCCAAAGATAAATATTTACAATTTCATTGATGGTATTACACCAATTATAAGAGGGGATGTAGTCTCCTAACCATTCTCATCATTTGAGGATATAGAATCCTATTCACTCAAGGTGAAGAAATAATTTTTTATGGCCATTTTGCTTAGACGAGAAGCAAGATAAGAAAAGATATAGTGATTAATCTAGAAAAGTAAATAAGGAAAAAACTATGTAAAGAAGAATATAATTTATAACATGCAATAAATATGGAATGAAAAATCATGGAACCTGTCTATTGGTAATTAATGTTTGTTACAAGTGTAGAGAAAATGTCCAACAGACCCGTCATTTTATTGGAAATAAAGAGGTCTTCAATGTGCAATCTCTCTAATGTAGGGATATGGGACACTATACACACGAGTGTCTTACAATTATAGGAAAAATTCTCTATAAAAGGGTAAGGAAATAAGGACAGAAATATTATATCACAATAGTATATGTTTGTGTTCATAATGATGTGGTGGAATGTACTTTAGCCATCTTCTTATATTTAGGAAAATATAAATTTCAATCAATATCTTCAAATTATATTATATGTTCTTAGTTTTCAAAAAATATATATATTTCCAAATCACTTTAATAAGGGTTTTTAAGTAAAAACTCTGAGTGTAATCAAAACTTCTATAATGATGTGTCATCTAGTTCATATTATGATATATAACTATGTTCTAATTTATAATTTTATTGTCTTACATATGATTTATTTTCAAATAATCCTTGTAATGGAATGGATTTAAAAATATAGAATTTTTTAAAAGAGAAGGAAATTATGATTCATGGGGAAGATATGGAATTTCTAATCATTAAAGGGGATGAATCATCATTTATGTAATATTTGGATCCACCATTAGTTGCCCATCAAAATTTGATTATTGGAGAAGAAGAAAAGATAAAACCAAATGATGAAAAAAGAGATCTTAAAATTGTGGATGTAGTTTTTTTATATGAATAAGTTGATTAATGTCCAAAAGAATTACATGGGAATCCTTAAGAGTAAGAAGGTTTTATTTCTATTGACTTTATCCATGATGGAATACTTATATCAAATCCCCCCTAATAAATGACCTTAACAGAGTTTGTAGTGTAAAATAAACAACTTTTGGAATTGAGTGTTAAGATATTTGTAAACATTAGTGTATCAACATGAGGATATAATGGTAATTTATCTAAAAATAAAGATGGATCTATGAAAATTTTCACGGACTATATGGGGATCAATGATATTATGATAGAAACTAGATATCATATGCTGTGCATTTTTGACTTATTTGACCAACATCATAGAGATCAATATTTTTCAAAGGTTCATCTTTATCTTGGATATCATAAATTTAAGGTCATCAAGGATGATATTCCAATGACTTTTTTTTGAAAAAGTTATTGGACATTATGATTTTTTTGTAATTCCATTTTAAATGAGTATTACACCCTCCATTTTATGGATATAATTAATAGTGTATTCAAGGAATAACTTGATATTTTTTTGGAATTTATTGATTATATATAGGTATACTCCAAAAGCTATGAGGACCTAGAGAAAAAATTTATGACTGTTCTTTAGACTCTTATAAGAAAGGATTCATATGGGATGTTTACAAACTATGATTTATGACATCAAACAGAATATTTTCCTAGCCATATTATCACCATGGATCGTTTATCATGTGTATTCTAAGGTCTTACATGAATGGATTACACCAACGAACCTAACTGTGGTACGCAGTTTCATTGGTTTAGTAGATATCTCTTAGTTTTTGTTTTGAATTTTTCCAAATTAGATAAACAATTCACCATGATAACAAATAATGGGGTTATGTTCCTATTGAAAAAAGAATATCATGAATTTTTTGAATAATATATGATATGATTAATTTGTTCTTTGAGCTTCACTCTACCATTGATAAATAGTTTATTTTTGATTTATAGTGATGTACCGAAGAAAGGATATGGTTGAGTCCTTATAAAGAATGATTGTGCCATTGACTATGCATCATTATAGTTAAAAACATATTAACATAACTATCCAATAATTATAATGATTTAGTAGTTGTAATATTTGATATGATGATATAGATACACTATATATATGGAAAATATGTGAGATATTTACAGATCACAAGAGTTTGAACGATATCTTGTCACAAAAATAACTCAACATGAGGAAAAAGAGATGTCTCCAGCAACTCAAGGACAATGATTATCCAATAAACTACCTCCTAAGGAAGGAAAATAAGATATAATATACCTTGAGTAGGAATGTTTATATAGTTATGGAAAAAATGGGGATTAAAATATATCTTGTGTACATGGATCTATTAATCATGTATATGAGATTATCAAGGAAGTTCAGACATCACTACATTTTTAAATGGTTGAAAAAATATCTTTATTGGATAGAATAATAGTCCTCAGTTTGATAATGTGGGTTTTTAAAAGAAATTTAATGTATTATATGATGAGAAATTTGAAGTCATTGTATATGATGTTGGTATTTTGAACTTTTGAAATTGGATTTGTATTCCCTTTCTACTTTATCAAAAAAGAGAATTATGAGACAATGTGCATAAATATAATTTCTATATAACCACAAACAACACTTAGATGTATAGATATTTTGGGATAAAATAGAAGTGGGAAATTACTGATTATGCTTCAAGAATTTTAGTTTTTCAATAGGTGAAGTTAGAAAGACAACATCTAATAGGATTGATTCAACATTTAGTTATTCCTTCATCAAAACAAAATGACATAATTATGGTTTTTATCACTAGATTATGAAAGACTCCAA
The DNA here is from genome assembly GCA_963277665.1 of Viscum album. NCBI lineage: Eukaryota > Viridiplantae > Streptophyta > Magnoliopsida > Santalales > Viscaceae > Viscum > Viscum album. The sequence continues at coordinate 175,430,450 of OY728148.1, forward strand.
TAAATAATAATTCAATATGGGAAATAGTTGATCGAGTTACCAAATCTGCACATTTAATTCCTTTAAGGGAGGATTTTCCATTAGAGGTCATTGCATGAATCTAGATTAACGAAAACATTAAATGGAAGATGTGACATAAAAACCTTAGGATTCATTGAAGAATAAGAACAATAATCTGTTTAGAATGTAATACTCATGAAAAAATCGATGATGAAATTTTCTATTGCATGGATAAATGTAAAACCACATTATTTTATAGTATGTATCTTATTAAATAAATTAATCTTATTTTATAGGTTATGTTTCTTAAATCACCAAGCTAAAATTAATCATGATATACTACTAAACATTAACATGACCTTTCTAATAGTAAATTGTCCATTAGGTATATTAATATAGTCATTAGAATAATATCCTCACATAAAAATGTATACTAAAAATTAATATATCTCATAAAAGAACATGTGATATATTAATATCATATAATAAGTAAATTATTGTTTTAAAAATGATAATTTAAGTTTTGGTATTTTTGTGAAACATAAATGGTGATTTACAATATTATAATGAATACTATGATCTAAAAGAAAATTTATTTTTCAAATATATATTCATAAATCAATACTTTATTTCTTAATAATTATATCATAATAAATGAGATAATAATTATTTTTATTTAATATTTAATAAATTTGTTAATAATATTAAAATCAATATTTTTCAAATAATTGATAAAATTAATAAAAAATATATTTCTTATATTCAAAAAATATATTTTAAAAAATGTTTCTATTTTCAAATCTAAAATTCAAATAATGTATTGGATGAATTTTAGGTTTTTTTAGAAATAGTTGATTTTAATGATGAATTGTGTAATACTGTAATTTAAGAAAATAATTATTATAACATAATTTTGGGAATTTTAGAGACATTTATGATAAAAGTTCATATTATATCCAATTGAAATGTAATTAATGATTCAATTAGTCAAAGAATATATTGTATTGATATTCTTGAGCCAAAATAATAAATAAATGAACAAAATAATCCAAAAATACCCCTCCCCCTATACATACGACCTGTTATTCTCACATGTTCACTGATTTAAATATTTGATAAATTCTATCAAATTCCCTTACCAAGCCAATTTTCCACATCCCAATCCTACTATTCCTACCAACTAACCAAATCCATGTGTCATAAGGTGGTTCCCAATGAGACTATATTAAAGAGGTACAATCCTTCGCCTTTATCATTTAATTCCTTCTATTTTCTTATCCAATCCTCATAAACATTATCCAATTTGGCCTGATAACTCCATTATAAAATATATATTATAATTTTATTGTTGTAATGGATAATCCATCATCCGATTTCTCTACATATCCATATATTTTAAAATGGAAACATTTTCTGTGATGTGTCCATTAAACGCCATTATGGATGATGAGTTTTTTTCCATTACTACCTTCATGGATGGTTATAAATCCATTTTATGGTAAAATATTATATATATATATATATATAGTTATATAATGTTCATGAACCATTATATAAACATAATATTAAATAAAATGATAAAATTTTGTGATGGTTGTAAAAAGAAAAAAAATTAACACTTTTTCATATACAATTTTTCTATTGAATCATCCCTATACCATAAAAACAAATTATATATGAGACCATTAAAAATTATGAATGATAATTAATACTAAATAATTTCACTTTTTTAGAAGTTATTTCAATTTGAAAAGAACTCCTATATTTTCCCTAAATGGAACCGACCATAAAACAATGAAATAAACAATCCCGAGACAATAAAATTAAACATTACAACTCATCAAAATTGGCATTAATGTTCTTAATGAAATTATAAAAACTAAAATATATTTGGAATATATTTTTAATTAAATAATTAATTAATCTAATTTCAGTATTCGTGAAATAATGTAAAATTTCAAAATTCTAGCACACATAAGACAAGGGTTTCACATCTCACGTTTACTTATATGAGATATATTCATTATTCAATCTGAATTTTGTATGTGTGGTTTATATATTTCCATTTAATATATAATATCTTGAATCCATTTTTCTTGAGATCATTCAATGTTTCAATTTATGATCATTAATTTATGGGGAATATAGTTCAACTGATTACATAATGGTGAGGGAATTCATAAATGAATATCCATTCATTGGGATAAACATATACCCGATTGATTATGTCATGCTATAAATGTTCATGAATTTATTTTTATTATCTCTTTTTGTATACACAGATGTTTATTGGCATTTATAGCTGATATACAATATAAACTCATTTCGTCAATGCCCACAAATTCTTTTAAAAATACTCTTTTAAATGATTATTGTTGAAAAATTGAATAGAATGGGTTTTAAAACTATGTGGCTTGAGTATATTTTCCCAAAATAATGATGAATCTATAATTTGTGGTATAATATAAATTCTTAAAAGTGTGTTTTCAATAAAAACTATTTCTTTATAATTATAAATATTTTTAAATAAAATATTTCAATGTTAAGTGGTATTTTTCCCACGAATTTATGAATAATTTTCATAAAGTATTTTCAACTATTTCAATATCTTTTTTGGATATTATGACTAATTCATGTTTCTATACTTTGATAAGATCTACCATATGTTATTGAAATGTTTATAATTTGTTTTATTTTTGATGTGTTATTTTGAAAGCATTCATCATATTACATTGTATGGTTTTTGGTTAATATTGTTGTTTGGGGAATGTTATTTCATATGATATTTTCATTATGAATGTATATCTAGAATATGTTTCAACCATTTATTATGAGTAATGAATTTTATATAGTAACTGATTCTATGAGAATCTTATTTTCCCTCGATGCATCCCTAGTTATCATGAGAAAAACTATTTTGGCTATTGGATGATGTCTTACGTGATTATGCATGGTGTCTTGGATGAAGCCTTGATTGTAATTTATGATGTCCTAAATTAGGAAATACCTTATTATGGGATACATTTTTTATAATAGTCATGATTAATATACTAGTATAATTTTAATTGTTAAGTTTCATTCTCAAGTGATTAAATATATGGAATTATTTTCGCAACATTTATTCCTCAAATATTATGCTTGAAATTATTTTTTAATGGAATGTGTTTTTTGTTATTCATTATTCCATATTGTTTATGTTTATTTATGATAGATTCTATTATATTATTACCCTTACTAAGAATATAATCCCACCTGTTTCTTATGTATAATTTTTCTATGATTTTGTGATGTGTATTATTATTTACATATAGGGATAATATATGAGAGAAGTGGTGATTCCGATGGAGTTACTAGGTGGTATTTATTTTCCATTTGTAATGAAATACTTATGTATGTATTTATTTTATTAACTATTCTAAACTATTTATCCCTGTGGGATGAAATATCTTGTACTATATACCAATGTAATAAATTAAGGCACTATCTCTGGTCTACTAGGGTCAATGTCGTTAGAAAATCAAATAAAAAAAATCCCCCTCCCCACATAAGAGTTTTCTCAATGTGTGGGTAAGACATATATAAACTAATTATCGATTGATTCTCATCTGATATAATACATATTTATTCTCTTAACTTACATCAAAGTCCTAAAATTAATTAAAAAAGTACTTCATTGCAGTATATGGGTTACACATGCATGGGGAAAATGTTTCTACCAATACCCTAAAAATTTCAACCGGAAATGATCCTTTCATATTCTAGAATATTCCTTACACAAACCAAACTCTATGTTTGGCGATGTTTGAATATCCATAAGAAAATTTTCCTATGTAAAATGGAGGATCAGTGTCCTTTGGAAACTGTTATTTGACTGTGCATTATATACCCTATTTGGTTCTGTATATGTCAGCCACAATGACCGATGGACTAATTGAAAATTTATCCTTAGGAGAGATATCCTCAATATCTGTATGAAACAATTCAATTTTCATACCAAATATCTCCTCTACATCGGGATCCCCAAAATTACAACTTGCAATATTTCACCTTCATTCATGATGATGATGGAATATTCATTGAGAGGTTAATTTGAAAAGGGAAATTGTTTGTCTATCAATAAATTCTAAATGACATTATAATATATCCAATTAATATCCATGATGGAAAACATTAAATAACATGCTCCATGTCCTATTTACATGAAATTAATTTAACCCATTCTCCAACACACCATTAGATGATCCAAAATTCTTATATGAGTGGTTTCTCATTTATTGATAGTCTTGATAGTGTTGTCCCCATAATTTTTATACACATTCTCTTTAAAAGCCATCATTCAAGGTATTATGAAATTTAAATGTCCAAAAATTACAAGCCCATTAGAAATGGATGGTTAGTGTATTGTGCAATGCTTGTTTGACTGTTCATAATATTCCCTAGTCAGATGCGTGAAAATCACACATAAAAAACTATAGTCATCTTAGAGAAAATTAATCATCAGGATATAAATTCCCTATCCCTATATGCCCCAAAAACATCATGCTGGAAAAAATATTATGGTTAATGTTCAGTTATATGTCCCTTATAATCCATCGTATTCAAAAATAAAAACAATATGGGTATATAATCCCCCATTAATATTCTTGAACAGTTTTGGGACTTTCTCAGACAAAAATACCTTCAGGTGTAATCAAATTACAAATAATAGTTAAATATGTTCGACCTAAAATTGAATTTACATTAGTCTAGCTCGAATGACGTTAAACTAGCCACCAAAAAGTGGCACAGTACTAGAGAGTGTTGGGACCAAGTTGTATAGAGATGGACATAACTAGAGATTGTTATTTAGAGTGTTTCCTTTTATTTTCAAAGTAGTTAAATCAATTCAGTTAGTAAAGGGCTTGAAATAACAGATGATGCGCCATTGATTTGCATTTCGAAGATACCAATAGTTTGGAATGCTTATGATGAAAGGCATATGAATAAAAGGGGGAGTAAATGTGATTCTAGTCATATTCAGGTATGATTGGAAGGAATGATGCTAGAGGAAGAGAGGGAAGGTTTGGTACATTCTTTGGAAAATTTGATATTTCTAAAGCTATTTGATCATAGGATACAAATCATGATAGTAGAGTACATGATAAAAGTAGAAGAATTGTTTTGTAATACAGTAAAGAGAATCATGATAAAGTAATGTAACATCTGGAGGTGACCCAAAAGAATTTTTTAAGGAGGCGTCATTTTCTTGTGTTTGTCAAATTATTGTGCCTGAAAATCATGACATAGAGAAATGTGTTTTCTCCAAAGGATATCGTGGGTAATATTGAAGATGGTTTGGAATGATGTGCACAGAGCATGATTCATGGTTAGAATATCGAAAATTGGAAAATTCTTTAAGTGTGTGAAATATTCAAAATGTGCATTGTAAGATAAGGTTGTCGTGAAAGAGTCATACTCACCCATTGCGATGTCAAATGGGTTTTGCGTGCCCTATCTGGGTTTTTCATGATGTGTAAGTGTTTTTGCGCATCGGATTCAGTGAGGCTAATAAATAGGCGGTGTGCCCTTACCATTGGATAGGCTCAACACATATGGAAATCTAGTGCTCTGAAGCACGAAAGAATTTTATGTACAGAGAGGTGGACGAAATAAGTAGAGTTTCCCGTAATAAGGAGAAGTTGGGCGCAAGAATGAATTTGTTTGCAAGTGTTTTTTGGACCAAAAGGCAAATCTTGTGTGGATGGAATGAAATTTTGATGCAAGACACCGAGGAGGGTGCGGGAAATATTGGAGTTTATCACAAGAAATATTTTTTTTTGCAATGTAGCTCATACCAGCTTCTGCATCGGAAAGAGAAGAATTGTTTTGACAGAACAAACTGTTAAAGATGAATAAGAAGTAATTATACTTTGTTTTTACCTATTTGTTTTAATATGGTACACACATGCTTGACGATTGTTTTCCATGTGATACAAAAGAGTAAGGGCATATCCACCTCATTTTATTCCACATCAAATGATTCTTTTCTAGTGGTTTGTGTTGTAAAATATTATTTTCATACCATAGAAATGATTTAGCTACTATAGTTCAGTAGTGAACCATGTAAATCTTGTGTTTGTATGGTTGTGTGTGTTCTGAAGGGAATGAACTCTTTAACCAATGGAAAAGATTATTTCAAAAGTAAGGAAACATAAAAGTAAATATATAACACAGATTCACCCCTACACCTATCAGTGATACTTAGATCTTTACTGGATAACACTGGACAGGTTGACAACATGCAGAGAGAAACCTATGTAAAAGTATTTTCCCACAATTTTAAACCAATTCATTTCATTGTTTTAGAGAGATTCATGAAATAAAATGAAAACACACAAAACTTGTTAGGTTTAAAACAAAAAGGGAGGATTAAAAAATTTCATGTCCCACCCATTAAGCCCAGACTATAGTGGAATGAGGAAAAATTATGATAATAAAAAATAGACACAAATTTCTTTTTTAACCATGTAACACAAGATAATGTTGAATATATGCTTGATAAGTCCATTATATCAAGAAAAATGAAATTTGAGAATGATATTATTTAAAAATGAAAGGATTCTGGTATTGTGGTGATGATTGAAATTGTTATCCACTGATGAAACCATTTGGGTTATCCAATAGATTATCATACAACACATTGAAAATTACAATTGATTGGAATTTTATGATAAGACAAAGGATAACAACCTAAGGGTGAAAATGTTTTTATTTATTGATTGAATTAGAAAAATGATGGATTAACCACATCCTTGATTGTCTCCACGTGATAAGGATATTGATATTAATGGTACCACTCAGTTGATTCAAAATGTTGATTTAGTGCCTGTCCAAATCCTTTATAGCTCATCAGAGCTCAAATAATGTTACTATTTCACCATTATCTCTTGTCAGTAGTGGCTCGACCCTCTTATCCATAATCAACCATGGCTTCTCCACCTCATCCAGTTACTATTTCCCTACATCGTCACATTTCCTGGTTTGATCTATATTATCCTTGGGCTAATCTAACTCCTAAATATGCTGCTCCAACTCCTGACACAGCTACTCCACCAAGGTTATCTGCTATTCCACTTCACCCAGTCATCTTATAGCAACCCAAGTATGCTAAGCAACATTATTAAGAAGGTTATATTTGGAGGAATAAAGGTGGTCCATGGAATATAAAATAAAAATAATATATTCTAGTATTTTATCTTTCTCCCTAGCATCAATCACCTATTTCACCATGTCACGTGTGGCATGATAATCAAACCCCCAATACCCAAGAAATGAAAACATGCAACATAACTTGGAAAATTTACCACCGTATTTTCTAGAGGTTTATACGATATTAGATTCCAGATATCCTTCAACATAGTAAAATGAGATTTATGAAGGTTGTCAGTTTTCACCTAATCAACATTGATACCACACTCTGATGGAAGTATAAATTTTGGATTTAGTTCAACCAGAGAGAATATTCACTATGTGACCATGGCATGAATTGATTCTATTGGAACCATCACCCTTGTAGTATCATACTTTTGAGATATCAGAATAGTGTTTGAAAGAAATGAAACTTGTAGATGTAATCATAATTACAAATGATTGAAGATTTCAATATCGGTATTTTGAATGTGATGAAATATCTAGAAGGCCAGAAAACTCACCTTCACTATTCTGAATCATTGACATCCATGACCTCTATTTTTCCATCACCTCGAAAAATAGATGTTTTATCCTACATATATTGGTTGACGTCAGGTTATTCTAGAGACACTCAGGATTATGTTTGTTCTTGGGAATATTAGTTACTAGAAAATTTTAGATCATCAATATTGATCTTGTATGGATACTGGTCATTTAATGAGGAGTAACTATCAAGTCCTACTCCCCTAGATTCTGAGTCACCAACTCCTTCCATATTGTTCTCTTGTTAAGAATGCAATCAATATGATAAATAGAATCATCAAAATTAAATGATTCTCCCCATAATTCAGAAGAGGATGTTTGATCGTGAATTTCCCCACCCCGTATTGGTTGGATTCCTCGAGATGTATTCAGTTAGACCTGGTTCCCTATCCATTTCTGGTATAAATTCTAATGGTATCACCTTCATCTCTAAGGTAGAAGGGGTGAAAATACCCTAGGCGATTGTTGGATGTTGACTCACCTAAATTACACCAACTCACATATGAGATAATTAATCATAACATGGAAATACATAATATGATAGATAAGTAAAGAGATGTAACAATCACCTATTATTTTAGACTAGAGATGTATCAATATATTTCATTCCAGCTGACATCTCATCATGTCCCACAGAGATGATCCCCTTGATGGAAGATAGGGTGGGGAGGGGGGGTGAAAATTATCATGTAGGATCTTCATGAATTACCTCATAATTGTCCATCACATTTGAAGTGATTTCTCTATAATCTCCCACATCTAAAGTTATATTCTCCCCAAAATAGTACCCCATGTAGTATACTCTTGGGAATGAATAGGTTTCTGAATCCCAAAAGTGTTATATATGTAAAAGGGTTGAGGAGTGAGAGACATAATAATAATTAGAAGAGTAGTTGATACAAACAACTGTATTACATCTTCGTCGTTTTCATCTTTCCTCACCATGATTATCACCACATCTTATACTCATTCAGATGAGTAAATTCTATCCTTATATGATTGAATACATGTTTCTATATCCTCTAGATGTATACCTACTTCACAAGGATACTTTCAAGTATATATTTACATAGGATCAGTTATCATCCTAAGTGATATGATATCATGAATAACATCCGGAAGTGTTTCCTTGATTTATTTAGTAGATGTGTTTTCACTTTAGGTATACAATGTTTTCCAGAAATATAGCAAGGCTATAGTGATTGGAAAGAGTAATGTCATAGGATCAACCATGGTAATTGGGGAAGGTTTTTTCTACAATAGATGTTTTCTAGTTGCCTCACCAAACCTAGGATCCTCTAGGGATAGGCGCTTTTGATACCCCTTTAAGAACACATAATATCACCAACCCCAATTGCTAATGTGGGGGTAAACTTTATCAGCCCCATCCAATGATTTACTATCATCCACATCACCCTTATATTTTTCACGACCCACTATTTTGAGCACTCACTAGGACTAAAAATTTTGGTTCTTCAATTAATGGATGGAGGATTAAAGATTGTGAATATTGGATACCACAATCTAAGGGTCATTATCATAAGAAATATTTTCAAGTCTGGAAACATATCTATATACATGAAATAAAATCTCTATATACTGAAAAAGTTTCTATATATCACTATCAGAATGGGAACTCCTCAAATAATCCCATTGTATCTAGGAAATTGTATAAGAAGCATCAGAAGGGATAGATAATTTACATTGAGATGTAGTGCCAACATGCCAGGATGTTGAACCCCTGGATCTCACCATCATTTATTGGGGGTTAGAGTCAAGATATTTTATTAAATCCTTACCAATAACATAATAACTAAATATTTTCCTTCAACCCCAAAAAATCTCATAACCCGATTGACCATGGAAAAAATGAACTAGATTTCTCATTTGATCATTGGGATATCATCACTTCAAGGCTTTGGTGTACGAATTATTAAATGGAAAATTAATACATGCAAGGGTTGAAATTCCAATCTTCCAACCCATGTCCCCTCAAGTAGGCATTATCTAGAGATACCATGCTACCATTAAATGTTTTTCTTCGTGGGAACTATTGAGGGTCTGGAGACACATCATCTGAATAAAAAAAATTAACGTGAAAATCTGTAGTGTGCATACCCTTGTATATAATATCACAATTAATCCTAGTGGCTAATGTTACTTCTCTCAAAGAAATTATATACCATTACCTTCCATGGTATTATGATGCATCATTCATGAATGTACTAGAAGGGGAAAGGTATGTATCCCTAGTGAAATGATCGTGATAGTTAAGCCTATCCATTTCTTCTTGATCACTCCCATCTAATGGGTTTACCCAATGTATTCTTTGAAGATACAGTTAAAAATAGATTCTTGAAATATTTTGACTATTGATGATTCTATAACCTCCAATTTGGGAAACTAACCACCCCACATGACTTTTAAGGGTCCCAACAGTCTATTTGGTTACATCACATCACCGATGGATCATAACAAAAAGTTATATGTTTTCCAGAATGAGGACAACTATATTAATTCACCTTTCGGTGCCCAACTGAGCAGCCATTATAAAGGTTCTGACTCCAAAACATATACTAGACTTAGAAACTAAAAAAACCATCCACTTCCAAATATGAAAATAAAATATGCTAATCGGAATAGCCATAAATCCATGGATAATATTATATCCCCTCTCAATAAACTTACCATACTCAGGTGTGGGAAATAGGCACCAATATTCCTTCATGTCTTATGATTAGGGTATGGTAGTATCCTCCATTAACAAGCTTCATGCCCACATTGTGTGGAAAAATAATTGATCTATTCTGAAAATGAGACGTCTTACTATAGGTGAGGGTCCCCCATCAACAAATCATACTATTTATTGATATGATTATTGGGATGAGGTGGGGTCAGCTACATGTTGTTCTAATCTGATGGCGGTGGAAGAAATTCATTACACATGTCTCCCATGATTGATACTTTTGAACTCATACAAACATCATAGAGACTAATTCAATCCTCTCTGTTAAGTATATTTAATGTACTATTGTATGAAAAAAACCATATAACCACCTTCGGGAAAATAGTTCCATTCCAATTAGTGTAAGACTTTGATACCCAAACAAATTCTTAAAAACACACATCATTCAATTTAGATTTCAATTTCTTGCAACACTGGAGATCCACAAAAGTTCACCCCTAGCTCCATATAAATGAACCTCAAGGGGGAAGATCCCATTTTTATAACCACCCTGATTCTTCATTTCCATAGCCATCTATGCAATTCTAGGATATAAATGATTGTGGTCATTTTTTATTCGCATGATTTTATCGAGTAAAAGTGGAGAATAATTCCTCAAAAATATGGTTGTCATAGATTATCGAATGAATGGACCCTTAGATGAGATATTGTCTTGGGTAATGTTGATATTATTGATTATCTATGCTATGTGTAGATCTACTAGGCATGGTGCAGGCATTGATACAATAGAGTTAACTCTAATCTGTAAAGAGGAAGTATATCTATGATTATATTTCCCCTTTTTGAAGAACTTACAACTCCAATCAATGATTTATGGAGTGGTTCTATGCTCAATTTGGCACTATTGTCAACATAATCAATCATTGTCTTCCTCCTCTCATTAGCGGATGAAAGAGTAGTGGAATGAGTATTGGAAATAGATTTTCAGGTATACATGCTTTATATTTTTTGCAACAAAATTAGAATATTAGGGGTTATAATTTGTAAAAAAAATATAAAAACCATTAATCAAAATGACAATAAGCATCATCCCACGATGAATCATCCCATAAAGCATCATCCCACGAAGGAACCCATGTCCTTCTAGTGATGGATTACATAGATTACACCAACACCTGAGTAGTAACATTCAATGTGGAGGGATACCAATTATACATTAGAACAATGTATGAGGAATGTGGAATCCTAGTATCTTATTCACTATAAAATCCATCATTTCACATTTCCATACCATCTGCCCGTACTTTTCCAAATCTATGAAAAAGTCTAATGAAATTGGGCTAAGGAGTCTTTCAAAGCCTCCCAATACATTTTATCATATCATTGGATACATCAGCGTTTCATATTGAGTCTTCATGCCCATGGTAAAAGGAGTCCTGTTGGTAACCTCTCTAATAAGGTGGATCCTCAAAATGAACTCAAGTCTATATCACAATGGCAATTAGGGTCCCAACCTTGGTTTTTCCCATGTGGAACACCGCATTCAATGTGGGGAGGGGTATGGTCACACATGAATTTAACCTTGATGTTTAATGTCTTGTCATACTACCTTTCATAGGAACCATTTAGGTAATCCCTCATAGAGTAATCCCCTAGCATTTCTTGTAGGAGGAATCACTCTTTCTACTATTATCCTTCCCGACTCATACCTAGGAGTATATTTGACTACCATGGTTAGTAATATAAAAGTGGATTGAGTGCCAGATCCCTCCCTTTCCCTCACTATTTATGTTCTATCATTAATCCACTAGCAAAAAAACTAGATCGTATGATCTTAATATGTATTGCTTCCTCTTTTTTCTCACATCGAGCATGACTCATGTGGGATTAGTGGTCAGTATAGATCATGACATCTGCACAATCCCAAAACCTCAAATTGGAATATTCCTGAGTGTAAGCCCAAAACATGGTCACTCATACGAGACACCTATTTAGTGTAATACCCAAAAATAATCTAATTGACCTCCTAATCAGAATAATTCCCATCCAAAAGTATTCTATGTGGGATTTGACTCAAAATCAACTGAGATATGATGGAATCCTCTATGAGGTACAAACGCAACACAAAAAATCAGCCTAATATTCACTCTTAAACATTCCCGGTCGGGTCGTATCCAACTCAGAAGGCTATATTATATCCAGGTACCTTTCATAACTATCTTTATTGGGTCATATCCATAGTAATATCATGACCCTACAGGGAAGATGAAATATCCACTTGGTCGCTCGGCCAACCGTAGTGTAAGTCCCAGACTAAAATTTTATTAAGAACCTTCTTCCTAGATGATCTTTTGATATGAAGTTAAACATTATGGATGGGTCCATGTCACATGACCATAAAAGGTGACGTTGCATGCTATGTGAAATCATAAATTGTGTGTTTTAATTCCTTTGACAAGGATACATAGTAGGACTATCTTATGGGTTTGATCCAGACATCAACAAAACTTCTATCTTCACCAATGATAATAAATTCTAATTTTACCCAAAACGTGGATTAAAACTAGTATCATAATGAATAAATAAGAATCGTTGATCCAAGTATAAAAAAGGAAACATTTATGGAGGGAATCAGATTAATACAGATCCCTCCATTGATGGAGAACCACATATATAGAAATTTGATTCTAAAACCATGCATGATAATAATTAATTGTTAATTCATGGGTGACACATACTGTAAATGGGAAATAAAAAAGGATTCATGAACATGTCTCTAATCTATATGGGACTATTAGAATGGGTAATAATTCCACAAAATATTGTGTGAAGATCCTGACCTACCAGCCCCTTTAAAAATATATGTCCCTAAGCATTTTTGGGGTTATTTGTCAATAATCAACTATATTTTGGAAGAAGATTCTCTAAACAACAATAATGAGGGAACCATGGGGTGTTTTTATCTCTGTCAATAATACATTGGAATTTATTCTAGAATAGTGAACCGAAATTGAATAATAGTATATTATTTGAACCTTGTAGAATAAGTCATATGAGGAACACCATGTTATTTTTTAGAAACAGAATAGTTAACTGACTGTGAAATCATTTAAATGCAACATCTACTAAACTTGTTAAAAAGGATATATTTCCCAGTTCACATCAGGACATTTTTTCATACCGAGAATCATATTTATTTTAATAAAAAACAATATATATTACCTATTTTTAGGTAAAAATGTAAATAAACATGTATACATTCTAAAAACCTAACGTTTTTATATTTTTCTTGATTCCATATAATAAAGGAAATAATAATCCTTAGAATAATCCATTGTTCTTAGAATAAAAATGTTGTTTACATTTCTATTTAGGAATCTAGTTAAAAGATATTAAATATTATCCCATGAACAAAAAAAATATAAAATACTTATTTTATAAGACAATGAATTGTTCCACAAACAAAAATTAACAAGATTCCAAGTGACAATAAAATATTTCAAAATATATAAATATAACATTTTATAAATTTTGACTGTCTACCAAAATATAACTCACGTGGGTATAAGTCAGATGATATTACTTTATATCACTGAATTTTTTAAAACTAATGAATAGAACTAGTTATAAATTATTAATGATTGAGTACATATATTAAATTACTTATTTGGTTTTTTATTTACCTTAGAGGATTATAATGTGGTATTATGTACCATTTAATATAATTGGGTTATTTAAGGTAGAGATTATTAGGTTTAATGTAGGTCTTCTCTCAATGTGGGATGGATAGACCTGAGGATAGCCTGGGGTGATATTATATGACTCATTTCCCATCTATGAAAATCTATCCAATACCAATAATTGATTATTTATGGTATTGTAATAATTTTCCTATAATAGGGGGATGATTTTTTCATAACTATGTTCTACAACATTAATAGGTGATGGAGGGGAATCATTTTCATGAAATTAATGTAATTATGGGTACCTATTCTATTTGGTTTGATATTGATGGTATATTTAATAGATTCTAAAACATCTCATGTATTGATGTTAAATCTATTGTAGGAAGGATTGTGGGTCTAATGTGTTAGTGAATATGTTCTACAATATTGTTCTTCTTATGTCATGAAAATATGTTTGGGCAAAATTTATTGATAGCATTAGATACTAATAGACAATACATTCACCTTAAAATAGGGCTCCCATAAAGGGACTATGGTGGGTTTTTGGGATTGAGGGAATATGGTTCACAAATTTTTTCTATTGTGGAAAACATTTTAGCTTGGTCAAATGATGGGTAGATCATTATTGATTCCTATATAGTGTAATACTCATAGAATGAAATTCCTCAAAATTGACGTTAATATATTGGGATGATAAAAACTTTTGGAGTGATGGTTTTTTTAATTACTCGGTCATAGTAGATGGGTTTCATCAGGTTAGAAAATTTGGAAATATACACAATATGAGTATTTGAAATCATTATATTGGATATGATTGTTTGGGAGTTTAGAGGCCCATCCATTATGGTGTTTAGTATGGAAGATGATAAATGGATAGTCATGAATTTGTAGTTTTGGCTTTATATGCTTATCCGTGAATAATAATTTTTGGAAAAGTATCATAATATAATAATATAGGATTTTAAAAAATATTTTTAGATGTAAATAGAAGCTGGATTTTTGGAATTAGGGAGTTCATAAGAACAAGAAAGAGAAGAAACCTAGTCAGTGGAACACGAGAATTGTGGACGGATGTGTTATAATGAATTTTTTACTAGAACATTTTTGGTGATTTATGTTTGTTATTAGAGCATTTTATGTTTCTATGAATGTGGTAATAGATGTATATAATGATTTTATGGTGGAGGAAATGATAGTTCTACCTAGTTTTTGTTTTGATAATCTACAAAGATATTGATGTGGTCACTTGAACTATAAAGGACTATTCATATTTAACCATTATTTTCAACAAAATAGCGGCTTCTAGAGAAGGTTATTTTTAAGGTAGTGATTTTAAATATTATATTTTCTTTATAATAGAAGGATATAATGTTCCACTAATAGAGTAGTGAAATTCCAAAACCATGTGAATTACTGTGTTTTCATTCTTTTTTTTGAGATAGTTTCTTCTATTACATCGTTAATTAATTCTATATTTTATATAATTATGTTAATTTTCATCAGGTTTAATGTTTGATATTTTATTTTCATAATAAATTTGATCATTTTAAATGAGGTTTCAGGTATTATGGAATGGGGGATCACTCAGATCAAGGGATTCCACACAATAATTTATAATAGAGCATGAGAATAGAGTTAGAAAAATTCAGACCCTATGGAGGGGTTTTTATCACACAGTTGAGTGATTTTATAATAATAAACATTAAGGATACTTTTAGTAGAATGGTTCCTCATCCTTTTGTAGTTTCAGAATATATTTGGGGTTCAATTTTTAGAAATATTAAATTGGATGATTTTAAGGGATTAATTGATAAATTTTAGTTGTCATATTTATGATCTACAATGATAAAGATAAATTATTATCCATTCCTGTGATATATATTTATTCATTTTAATAGTTTAAAAATAGAATAAATGTTAATGGTTAATTGGGAAATGATCAACCAGAAGGCAAAAGGGGTTCACTACTTCAAAACTGGCCTTTAAGATCTCTGGTATTTATTTTGTGCTAGAGAAAAGAGATGATTAATGGAATATTTATCAGTAGTTATGAAATCTCTAACAAACATAGAATGTTATTAGTGCTTTTCTTGCAAAAATAAAGGAAACCATTATCAACACTTTATTTTTAGCAATATAAAGGGTATCCATTAATAGCGTTTTATTTTTAGCATAGATAAATGGTTCACTTTATCAGTGGATTATATTTAGCATTGATAATGATTTTTTATCATCAATATTTTAGTGTAGAAAATCGTCCAAATATATTAAATAATGTAATTTAATAATTAAAAATTAAGATATGATTTTATTAAAAATGTTTTAAAATTTTATTAATTAAATAATTATTGTAAAAATGAATAAATTGATTATATATTATCAAATATTAATAATTTTATCAATTTGATAATTATGATAAATAAATTTTACTAATTAAATATATAAATATTTTTTAATGTATAAAAATATTTTTTATATATTAAAAAATATTTATTCCCTTTACATCAAATAGTCATATATTTATTGAGTAATTGTTTATAATTATAAATTAATATGAATAAAAAATACTGACCAATTGCATATTTTAATGGATATATAATTGAATGTCATTTTAATATTCAATTTAACATAGATAAAATGTGAGTTATATTTATTTCATATATACGTAATTGATGCATATTTATATAAAACTCATACACACCAAACATATCCAGTTATTCATTAATTTTAAAGTGTACTCATTTTTAATTAATTCAATTTCATTCATTTTTAACATATAATCAAGCACTTAAAATTTGATATTCGTTAATAATGGTAAAAAATATTTGTTAAAAATATTTATAAATAAATATTTTTATAAATATACATTTAGTATATTTTTACTATTATATATTTATAAATATAAATTATAAAACACTAAAATTATTTATATAATTTTATATATTTAAATAATAATTAAATTTTTAAAAAAAATTAATTAATAATGAATTTATATACTATATATATATTAAATATTTATTTATAATTATATAAATATATATTGATATGAATATTTTTTAAAAAATATTGCAATAATTATCAATTAATAATTATATAATTATCCTAAATATATTTAAAAATGAATATATTTACTCTATTTATATTTATATATATTTATTATTTTCTTTATTTATAATAATAATAAATCTTATATCATCATTGAAGTCATTATCCATGATCAAATCATATTTATTAGTTCTTTTTTCACACTGATAAAGATGAGGCATTATCTGTGATAAACAAATCACTAGTAAAATGATTATTTATCAATGATAAAACATTAGTGATAATAAATAAATAATTTGGAAGTAATGTTTTGCCTTGATAAATAACTTACTTTATATGAACTAAACTACTGTTGATAAAAATTCCATTTTCCAAGGCTTATTACTTAAGAGTTGATAAAAGATACTCAATCTATTTAAAAAAACCAAACCATTTGTGAGCCCATCACGATATCAAAATATTTCTGTGGAGGCAACCCAATAATAGAACTCCTCCATGGTGAATTGAAGCTCGAATCACACCAATCGACAACCTTCAGTTTTGATAACATCTCATATGATATCTAGTGTTCATTTGTGGTTAGGGTTTCTGAAGGGGGTCTCATATTTTTCATCATGCTTGAGAGTTGCACCTTTCGATTTTCTTTGTGTATTTTTCATTTCATTTTTGATTTCTTCTTTGATGATGTTGTTATTAGTGATCTTTTTGTTATATAATATATTGGCTTTATATTATGAAAAGAATAATTTTTTCATCATCCTTTATTTGATTGAATATCGATGTTTTGGCCTTTTGAAAATGTTGTTTTGAATCAATTTTTTTGTTGTATATTATTACATATAAAGAGATATCCACATCCTAAGGGACTATGGTTACATTTTAATTCACCATCGAAGTGGACTTTAATCCAAACTATAAATTAAAGCTTCAAAATAACAAAAAATGTACCGATAGAAGGAATGATGTTACAAGTAATACTAAGTCACTATGAAATAATGTTTTCATGAAGGGAGTTATGATATTAGTCCTTATAATTGGAATTCACCTCCCATATAGTAGAAATTATCCATGATAACATGGAATAAATATTAAATTTTGTTATTAAATTTAAAAACACAATTTTAATTATCTAAATGATAAGTATTATTTCATTCATTGGTGCCTTAAATTTGTTATATATGTAATCAAACATCTGAAATATATGCATCCCTATGTTAATGGAATTCAAGAAATGATATTTCCTTATAGAAACACCATGTAGAAATCCTTTAGCTACTTCATAAAGATATTTTTTAAATAGTCTGATTGAAATTAACTATTATGACTATCTAAAATGTTTTTCATTCACATGTTTTTCAATTTTATATTCATCATGTGATTTTTTCCTAACATTGATATCAGGGGTTATGGACTCATTTAATATTCAACTACCAATATATGTTTTAATATATTCAAGGAAAATTATCATCTATATAATAGACATTCAATGCATTAAATGATTCATGAAATTGTATACAAAATTGTGATAATTTATTTCGTAACCCCATATGTATTAAATTGTGTAATTTTTTTTCAATGGCATTAATTATTAATTGTGGTATCTTAAAAAATTATATAATCCTACAATATGATACAATAAATTTTAACAGACGAAAAAAATCATTTGGTTTTTTGGTATCATATCATTCAATATGGCTATTTAAAATGTATTATGTGATGAAATACACTGTTTTCATGTCTAAAAATATATATTTGAATCATTTTAATTTTATCAATAAAAATTTGAAAATATGTGTACTATTAAGGTGACCTTTATTTTTTTTCTATGATGATATCATAAAATATGATAGATAATCATAGATTGTCTATTTTCATTTAGATAAAAGTAGTGAAAAGGCTTAATACTTATTTAAACTATATAATGGATTTTGATACACTGTATATCCTTAAATACATTTTTGGGAATGATATTATTTTTACAATTACCATTTATAAAAAGAATAATAGAAGTTATAATATGAATATTAATGTTTTCAAAATAATTTTTGTGAAATAGAAATTAATTTTAAATATTTTATATCTAATTTTTTATAAGTTATTTATAATTAGTTATTAAAGAATTATGGAACATTTAAAAAATACTTGTCATTAATATTAATTAATTATACTATTTTATCTTTTGATATATATTCAATATTATATAGTTTTGATAATGAAAATATTATGTGTATTTATTTTTATATTGTATAAAATTAATTATTTCAGAACTCGATAGGATGGATATAAACTGGAAATGGATGCAAGATAATCATTTTAAAAATGAATATGAATATGGAGGTAAAGTGTTCATCATGTTTTCTAGAGATCATGTAGAAGATTGTTCAAAATTCCTCTGTCTATATTTACGTTGTAGATTTTTAAGACAAATTAGTTTAAAATTTATGGAAGAACATTTTTTTGTCACGAAATAGACAAACGCAATACATTTTTCACTAAACATGAAGGAAAACCGAATGAGTACATTGATTAGGATGATACTACTATTTATGAATCATTTTATATGTATACCTTTATTAAAGATGATGTATATCACATAGATGAAATGAAAATGGAAATTTGAAGAGGACGATAATGATTGTAAAAATTTGTTTGAGGAGTTAAATTTCTATTCCGTGAAAAAATGTATACCTATTTTACTAAAAAAACAACATTTTTAGATATTTTGAAGTTATTTAATTTAAATCCTAGCAACAGATGGAGTGAAACCATTGTTATAGAACTACTTGGTCTTCTAAATGATATGCTCCCAAAATAAAATGAGCTACCAATCCAAACATATGATGCTAAATGAATGGTATATTCCATTGGAATGGCCTCTAAAAAAATACATACTTTTACAAATGGTTGCATATAGTTTCATATTGACCATGAATCACTCATAAAATTCCTTATGTGGGGCATTTATTGATACAATAAAAATGAATATTTTCCTTTGAAATATATATGGTTCATTCCATTCATTCCATATTATAGAAGAGTAAATGGATGTCAAGAAACCACAAGACAATTAACATGGAATTTAGATAAAATAATTAGATATGGGAACCTACATCATCAAACAAATTCACCTCAAAAGAATAAAATTAATTATGAGTTAAATGATTTTGTTTATGTGTTGTGAAACTTTAATCTTGCGATATATACATATGGAATAAATATTTTTGGTTTACAGAGTAGTACACATAGATCATGGCCCATCATGTTGGTATATTATAACATTCCACCATGGTTATTCATGATGTGAAAATTTATTATGTTGTCTCAGCTTATATCTAGGCCAACGAAACCGGGTAATAATATTGATTTCTATTTGGATCCATTTCACGAAGATCTGAAATTGATGTGGGATAAAGTGTTACAGTGTACTATTATAAATGAAGTTAGGAATTCACATTGAGGAAAATGATTTACAGAATGATAAATGTCTTCCGCACTTATCTAAATTTTACAAGGTATAGTATTAACGCAATTCTGGGGTGTCCCATTTGTGAAAAACACACATACTCAGTTCTTTTGAAACATTCCTCAGAGACTATGTTTTTAAGACATATAATGTTTTTACCTAAAAAAATAACAATCACGGATGACAACATTTGATTATAATATCAAACACAGTAAATCACTATCTCACATAATGGGAGATTTATTGTATAAAAATTTATAAAATATTGTAACTGTTTTTGGTAATCCATTTTTAAAAAACCATAAAAAACTAAGTTGGAAAAAAGATCAATTTCCATTGAACTACCGTATTGGAATTTATTTCATGTTAAAAATTTTCTTGATGTCATGCATTTATTACAAAAATTATTTGACACTGTAATTGGAACATATTTAAATATTTTTTAAAAAAAATGAAAGATTGAATCAAGAATAGGTTGGACATTATTGAAATGGTGATAATGGAAGAGCTGGAACTAGTGAAGGGTAAGAGGTTGTCTTTTCTTTCTTCAATACATTACACTCTATCATAGAATGAAAAATTGAATTTTTTCTTTTTTCTTACTAGTGTAAAAGTTCTATATGGGTTTTCATCAAATATCAGGATTGTTTTTTATTGATAAACATGATGTTATGAGGACTAAAATAAAATGATTGTATGGTTTTGAGTCAATATTTAATGAATATTTCTTTCCCTTTAATTCTTCCTCAAATTTATGATATACATTAACTATACTCTATATCATTTTCAAAGCCACTTATAGTAATGATGTAGACCTGACAATGTTTCCCATCAAGAATAATGATATTTCAGTCAGATTATTTGAATTAGTGATGTTCTTCCCACCATCACTCTTTGATATAGTTGTCCACCTGATGGTTCACTTTCTCAGAGAGGTTGATCTATGTGGACATTTCCATTATATTTGGATGTCCCCCACTGAATGGTATATAAATATTTTGAAAGGATATGTCAATAATCGAAGATGGTCAGAATGTTGTATTGCAAAATGATATATTATAGAAGAAACTATTGAATTATATATCTATTACATATTATATTTTGATAGCAACATTCTCCCATTGTCTTGTCACAGTGAACACCTTTTGGGCGATGGGATTTCTAGGAGAGGTTTTGTTTCAATAATCCTAAAAGAGAAAGATTAAGAAAATCATTAAATATTATTTAATTGTGATGATTTTAATCCATAAATTTAAACCAACAATGAAATATTTAGGGATTTTAATCCATCAAGGGAGGAAGGATGGATATAAAATAAATATAATCAATATTCTATCAGATGTTTTAGAGAGAAAATTTATAAGACATTATCTGAAATTCCTAATTCAATAACTGAATGACTTCAATGGCTAGCCAGATGACCAAATGAAAATATTATATCATACACTAGATTGGTAATAAATGGTTATATATTCTATACCAAATAACATTATGACTTAATTATAATGAATAATTGAGGTGTTATTAAGGTGGATAAAGTGGTGTAAATATCTATTTCCCATGATAGAAATTCAATTTATGAAAATATGTAATATTTTTTGAATAATAAAAAATATAAAATAGTTTAATTATACAACATTTGAAGTTCCTCTATACCATTAAAAACGGGTTTAGACTATAAATGGAGTTAATGTCGATTAAATGGGTTCTATGGAGGTGAATTTCAGTGATGAAGTGGTAATAGAAGAGATTCCCTTAATGACATAACAAGCAGTTCAAATATTTTTTTATCTCTACTCCAATGAACATGAATTTGTCAATTTTTCTTTCTAGGTTATTGAAAATGTTCAGTGTGATGAAATTTATATTGAGTATGACCCTTATATTGGGACGTCACAATCATTTCATGCCAGTACAAATATAGAAGATGTATTTTACTTTAGTGGGGACCAGAAAGAATGGATTCAGTTTCTTGATAGAGGAACTAAATAATTGAAACCTTTAATAAAAAGAAAAAGGTTTCAATGGGAAGGTAACAATGTTTTAAAATATATTATGTTTATCTTCGTAATATTATATGCTATATATTATATTATCATAATATAAATTAAATGTTTTTCTACAAAAGTAGACAATGTCTTATGCACATTACTATGTTACTAATCCCTCAGAAGAAGAAACTATAATGAAGAAAACTCTTTCGAAATAAGGAAAGGTAATGTTACAATATAGTTTCCATTATTTTATGAGAAATTATATAATAAAAAATTGATTTAATTTTCATTATTCCTTGATGATTTCATTTAGCTTAGAATATTTTAGTCCATGGGTCATGAAATTTCAATAAAATCAATGACACTATCTTTTCTCAATCACTAATGCAATATTGATGTATGTCGAGTAAGATTTTTGTTTTGACTGTAATATAATTATCCATGTGTGTCCGGTAACACTCATTGTGCATCTTATTATTTTAAATTTCCATGAATTTTTGTTAAAGGGACAAATATTCTACTAAAAACTGATCAAAAACATTTTTATTGTTTCGATACATTATGACAATGATCCATAAGACATTTTGATGTGTAGTAATTAGCCACACCTCAATATGATGCATGATGTTCCCAATATGTTTCAAATTGTCCGTTATCATTTTAAAATAATAATTTTATTTCAAAAGGTGTTACTTATTGAAAACAAATAAATCACACTCATATATTGTTGATAATTTTGGACAAAAAATCATAAGTCAATTATAATATGTAGGAATCCCTTTCACATCAAACTGATACATGATGTGATTAGAATGGGTCAAAAGTGCATGTTTCATGTTTAAAATGACATTATAGTAAAATAGACAATTGGAGTACTAATAACTCAGCAAACACGCTCATATTATTTATATACATTATAAAAAGGATCCACACATTATTTGAGAGATTTTAGAATCAGCTGCACCTCAATCCAAAGCATGGTGTGACCAGTATGACTCCAAGTGTGTATTTTTATTTTAAATTGACATCAATTATAGTAAAAATAAAACATTATATTAATTTATTTTTTTATATTATTAATAACATATGAATATTTTTATTATACAGGTGTGTTATTTTATTGAATAAGGGGTCATTTTTTTCCGAAAATGGATGAGTCGGGTAAGGATTTAAAGATAAAAAATCATTGATCTGTTTGAATATATGAAATAACTTGTATTTATGTAATTGTTTAAACCAATGTTTGAAATGTTTAGAATACAATGTTCATTCCTTGTGTTTTATTTAAAAATTTCATTTCATTTAAATGCGATATTGGAACATTCTTATGTTGATATCTGGTTTGTTTCTTTTACAGTGGTGTGTTGTTAGAGCACATTGTAGTTGTGATGTACTGTGCTGCTACATCACATTGCAGTACAAACATATAATAGTGCATTTAAAAGCACTGATAAAGGAAACCATTTTCAAAAAGTTTAGATGCACAAAGAAATGAGGAATTAATTAATACTTTATAATGTTATAATAAAAGGCCCTTTATCAGTTCTATTTTATGTGTTGATAAAAGACCATTAATCAGAACTTCTAATGGTACTATAAAAATACATTTTATCAGTGATTTTATAATCACTGATAAAGGATTCCTATATTATCCCCATTTCAAAACCAATATAATCTCACATATTGTATCCTCGCTCATGTATTCAGCACCTTTGTAATGCCGATAAAGGCCATTTCTAGCAATGTTAAAGGCTATTTTTGTAGTGGTGGTTATTCATGCAATGCTAACCGAAGGGGAGGACATCAATGAATGGGAGGAGGAAATTTTTTGAAACTTTTTCTATGATCTAAAATATTTCTTACATGATATTCATTATAAGAAATGGTATTTCTGAGGAGGTGAAAATTAGAAATGATCAAGTTGGATTGTCAATGAACCGTCCTGAAAAATACTTCAAAAATATTATGGTTAAGTTGAAGACTATTAATGTAATGTTCACTATGGAATTGTGGCTTCTGATATTTCAATCATCCAATATTGAATCATAGGATAAAATTCATCCAATTGTTAAATTTTTTAGGATTTATGAATTATGGATTTTATTTTTACTGGAGATAGTTATTTGAATATAAACCAATTAACAAATCTAATTGTACTCATTGTAGAATATAATGGATTTTTAGCTCAATAGTAATGATAAATAGATATAGAAGTCAAATTATAATTTAATTGAGGTAATGAATGACTATATTGACTAAAGTGTCAATTATAAATGGTATTATTATTAATGGTCATAGTTGGATCCAAATTTATTTTATTAAAATAGAATATTTTTTATATTTTAAAAGTCAAATTGAGTAATAGAATATTAACATTGGGGATTCTTTTCATTCTACATCCATGTAATTATTAATGAATAATTTAGTATTTATAAGAGAAGGGAATATATATCTTTTAGATAATGAATCAATAACGAATATAAAAATAATAATTATTTCTATTTTTACATGGGATATATGATATCTATAAATTAAAGGGGTAGCATATATTTGGGTTATAAAATATATATGCCCCAACACAACAGCTTGATGATATGATAATTTTATTATCTTTTCTAGCCGTTATGTGGAATATGATATGGGGTTATAGGGATGAAGGCAATGGTATGAAATATATAATATTGAAAAATAAAATGGATTTAAATGCTGTGATTCATGTTTGAAAATAATCATCTAAAATTAAAAAGTTATGATGTGATGATATAGAAAAAACTTATTAGAATATGATAAATTTTAAGGGAATGAAACGTAATAAAAAAATTATTATTTATAGTGTGGAATACATGATAATTCCATTAAAAGAATTTATATGAATATGTAAATCATTGTCGAATGAATAATGAAACAAAATCTAATGTTTGAGTTGCATATACGGATGTATTGGGAAATGCACTAGTTCACTCTTTTAAATGGTAAATGTTATATAATTCCATTCTAAATATTTAATCCAAGAAATATTGGGTGTTAAATATCAATAATAAGTCTTATATTTCCAGAAAATTAATGTGAAGGACATCAATGGTTATTAACGAGACAAAAATAAAGTGAAAATCTATGGTGATTGGAAATTTTTAGGATTATGGGATAAATTTGTTTTAATATTTTTATTATTTTAGGAAAAGAAGTTTGAGATTTTTATACTATAATTAATAGAAACCAATGTGTTTTAAAAATAAATAAATCAATAACTGAACTTGAGGGACAAAAAAAGAAGATACATACATATTTCTATAATGAGTTTTGGGAATAAATAGACAACTATGAAACTAATATATTGAATTTGAATAATTCCAAATCATTAGGGTAGGACCATAAAATTTTTTATTGGATTATAAATATGGTTTATATCTCATAATTAAATGTTTTTAAAAGTATTTTCTAAATATATGTTGATTTTATGTAAATATATAAGATATAGGCTATTTCTTATATGGGTTTCACTATTGTATACAATTCGGAAAATATTAGATTCAATTTTTATAAAAGGTATTAGGGATATTCTTGAGAAGGTATAATTCCATATTAAATGAGGATATCCAATTAAATGACTAGATCATTATATAAGATTTTATTAAAAATAACTAATTGAAATATTCCAATGTTTATCTAGATAGAATTCAAGATTATTTAGTTAGTTTTGGGAGTGTAATATCTATAGAGATAAAATAAATTCCAAAGTATGATTATATTGGGAAGTATTTCCATGGAGTCAACAAGGTTTAATGTACAAAAATTATCAAGGAATGAAAAAGCATAAGTATTTTCTTCAAAAAGGAAAATTATGAATTTATTTTCTCCAAAAAAAGTATTATATAATGTTTTCATAACGAGATATACTATGGGTAAGCTCCTATTATAGTTTTTGTGAGGATCCTTGGAGTAAATACTTCATTTGGATGGTGGAGGACACATGATACACGAATATATAGAATGTATTATTTACTTAAGATATTTAAATTTATCAATGATGGAAGGGATGGACCCCAAACAAATTTCTATAAATTTGGATCATCGTAGCTATATAATAGGGGAAATTTAGATGTAGAAAATTGGGTCTACAAGATATAATAAGGATTATAAAGTGTGAATTGGTATAAGGAATGATTCTTGTTGAATACTTTAAATAAATTGAAGGAATGTATTTTGTTAAAACGTTTTTTAGTTATTATGTATTCAATAATTAAATTAATTCACATATTAATTTGTATGAGGATTCTACATCTTTATTAGATTAATGTAATGAGGAAATTCTATTATAGTTATTTGGTTGATGAAATAATTATACATGAATTAAATTGTATCATTGAAAATAGATTTGAAGGATTGGTGTATATATATAAGTGGATGTTGTAGGTGCTAAGATAGACACCAATAAATTTGCATAGTATGATTCATTATATCACATAGAATAGTGATTCAATGTAGATCAATGAGAATTTTTTCAATTATATTAATGTGTTTGATGATATAATATTCATAAATATTCTATTACAAGAAGATGAAATACCATGAGAATGATATTTGAGAGTTCTAATAAAGGGGATGAATGCTATTTTCATTGAATAGATTGAGATGAATAATCTTGAAAATAAAAATTAGATGAAATAAATACCTATATAAAGGGAAATTAAGACCAAAATAATGTGTCTATATATGACAATTTCCAACTAAATGGTAATTAAAATAATTATTATGAGGGAGTATAAGCATATATCAAACCACTGTCTAGACATTTAATATTATTGAAGAGAAGAAATCAATAACAATGTATAATGTTGATTTAAATATGAGGTTCCCAAAAACAACATATAATTATGTTATTTCATGGTATATATACACAGAAAAAACTTGGTATATTTTTAGATTCATCAAATGGATGAAGACAATTTTATGAATTGGGAAATGGGAAGTCTCGATGTGGGTAATTTTGTTTCTTAAATTTTTAAAGTCCTCCAACATTGTTTGGAAGAAGATGATTTATTATTGTGGTTTTATGTATATGAAATTTGGAAATGATATTAATTACTTAAAGGGTAAAATAGGATTTTAGTTCATTTTTAATGAAATGATTTTGAGTCAAATGTATAAACATCAACCAAAAGTTTCATTATGAAAATTAGAATTGCTGTATGTGAAGAAAAAAAATTGAGGCATAAGAGGGGTTCATCTAGAAAATGGGGTTGTTAGTTGATATTTAGATAATACCCAAAAAATAAATTATTCCATATGATATAGAGAGTAAAATAAATCATTCGAAGAATTTGATGTTTCAATTTTTTTATTTTTTTTGTAATGTGTGACATAATTTGGAAGTAATTGGTGGACACAATGTTGGTGCTATTAAAGGTTAAAGGAATTAAAAAAATCAAGTGGATATTTTAATGAATTCCATATTTCTATAATTATATCGTAATTTCACTCCTTTTTTGAACCATATTCCATAATTCAAGGTGGGGGTCCATGTTATTGTAAACAATGATGAAGAAGAGACATAAAAGTAACCTATTGGACTTGGGGAGTGCATATAAATAGTCATAAAGTGTTATAATGTCCTGGTTTTCTTTGAATTTTTTCAATATATGTATCCAAATATTGGGAAGAATAGGATTTTAAAATTAACATCAAATCAATCTAGATGAATGAAAATTTAAATTAGGGACCTTAGAAGTGGACCTAATAGTGAATCCACTATTTTTGAATGCATTAATGTGATCAAAGATATATTCATGGAGTTGAATATTTTTACTAAAATTATTTTGGATAAGTAAATGTTCATATAGGCTGCTAGAAGTTTCATTTATATTTTTGGGAATAAAAAACGATTATATTGTGATGGAACTGACTGAACCAGCTAGCTACAATGGGAATTATCTCTTAATAAATGGTTACTTCTACTTTATCTAAATAAAACTATACTAATTTTATTTTTGGGTTTTAAAAACGGTTTCATGGGAGGATATTCTACAAAATTAAAATTTACATATGTATCTTATTTATTTCTTATTCCTAGGAAGTATTATTTCATCCTATGGTGTTGTGTAAATCCTAGTCCATAAAATTGTTATTTTGTTATTTGGGTTTTTAATTTTTTTTATGCAGTTCATTGTGAATTTAGAAGGTGTTATATAGTTTTTATATGGTTCTAAATAGAGATAAGTTCCATTTATTCTTATTTTGTATATTCCATATTGAATATCACCTGTTTTATAACAAACTGTACATTTTTTTCCATAATATTTCAAAAGAGTTCATTGAAAAAATTGGAAATGAATCAAAAGGGGTGACATGTTTTTTAAACCTCAATGTAGGGATGATAGATATTTTTATTCTGATATATGAGAATAGGTTATATTCTAGGGTTTTTTATATTCAATATTGATTTTATGTTGTATATTTCCTCATTCTCAATATTTCTTATGAAAGAATCATTTTATATTTTGAGAAAATTATAGTGTAGATATCAATACATAGATGGAGGAATGTGTTTCAAATTATTATATTCTTACGGTTATTATGATCATTGTAGAAATTTTCATAAGACATATTAAATTTCGATTCTACTATAATCGGTTTTACATGTAATTGATATTATATAAAACATATTAGAAATATGAAGGGTCTTATAAGTAACAAAAGTAAAGTGAAACAGTAACCCAAGTTATCATTATAATGAAATCATAATTTGGATATGAATTATATTGAAATTCATTACGACTGAGTTCAGGGTTTTCCTTGATACATGGGGGTCATGTTGTGGCCTATGGGTATAGGAAATTAAGATATCATGAATGGAAATAGCCCATTTATGACATCAAGACGTCTATTATTTTCTCTGCCATGAATTATTAGAGGTATTACTTCCTATATGACAATTTCTTGGTGTATAGACAAAAATTACTAAGGAGTACTTTCTCATAGTATGATCTCAAATAAATCCAACGAAGATGGGATGAGTATCTTCAAAAATTTGATTATGAGATGATTTTGAAAAAAATTTAATTGCTTATAATGGTTATTGTATTGATTAGGAAACATCCATGTCTTAATGTAACAAAATCTTGGGAGTAGTGTCATATGATATGTTTAATGGAAAATTATCACCAATAGGTGAATGCGATAATTCAAATCACAGTGCTTTATAGAATTAGTTTTACTTCATTATTGTTATAGTAGATGAAATCGATGGGGAATTATGATATAGATATATAAAGGATAAGACACACAATAAAATATTTGGATGCCACTAATAGGTGGTAAATTATAGTGTATCTAATCCTTTATTTTAATGGATGGATAATTGTTCAGACTGATATCAAAAACAATTTTTTTAGATTCTATCAAAATTTGAGTTCTTCAACACATCCCATAAGGAATATAATATATAATAATATTAATATTCATTTCACGAATTCAATTTTAATGGGTTATAATATATATAATTTTTCATTTTTTTTGAATATGGTGTATCAAACTCAATAAGTGTCATCATGTATTGCATCCATGAGTTTATATTATGTAAGAGACAAATTATTTTTCTATTCCAATGCTCCAAGACAATAATTTATCCTATTTCATGATCTTAAAAAATATTTATGATGGTTTAGTTATTAATGAGATAGGGTTTTTACATTTTGGTTGGAATTATGTGATATCATGATGCATGTTTCTTTATTATGATATTTAAAAATTATCATATAAATAAAATCAATTCATAGTAGAATGAATATCGATATCCACTAAATTAAGGGGTAAATTCAGATGGGTGGTCATTCTTATTGATTATGTTATGTTAATGTTGATAGATCGTAGTTATACTTCATTATAAAGTGTGACATGAGAGATGATTTCGATAATCCCCTCATAATGATTTCACCAGTTCAATAACTAGTTTTAAATAATGTATTTTGAAACTATGATTGTTTTATGTCATATTTTCTATATTTTTAGTGCATAGGGTAGTCATTTTCCATGGGTAATGTCTCAGAAGACCAAAGGGGGGATACTGATTTTGTTAATATTGTTGATAGCCGGAGAGATTATATGGAAAATGTGTTGAGGTTGATAGACAATTTTTTTTATAAAGGATAGTTTCACATTCAATGAACATTATGATATCTTCAGAACTAAACCTTTCTATGTGGTAAGGTATAGTAGGCATTAACAAATTGAGTTTGGATATATTGATTTGGAGACTAACAAAAAGTTGGTCATATAGGATTTGTGTAAACCTGGTGACTTTGTGAAAATTTTAGATAGGGTTATAGTGAGAGAACCATTATGTTATCATTCTTTATTAAATTATTTGTAATGTTATATAGGATGCAATTTGCAGACGTTTTAGTTTTTGGGAGATGTTGATTCCCAGTTTTTGAACATACATATTAGGTCATATATAATAAATGAGAACCATTATGTGGATGGTTGTTCATGTGATTTCACTTGACGTTACACTTAATGACCTCATGAGAATATTTTTTATTTACTCATTACCTTATTTTGAAAATGTTCGTGTGTGTTCATTGTTAGCCAGTGTTGTGTAGTTGTGATGAGACCATATTAGGGTGATTTTCACTCATGTTGAGGATCCCAATGATGGAGTTATATATAGATATATTTTCATATAATGATAATATCAAGGGTTTCCATTTGATTGATGATAAAGTGAATGATTCTTTAATGGGGAATTTATTTATTGATGGGATGTATCGAAGTGACACTAATAGTTCATGGAATAACTTCATATTGTAACTATTACTAATTTCATGATTGGAGGTAATATATTTTGGAATAATGTATTAATGATTCTAGAAAAACATTTGTACTAATAATTTTTATATCTTCTCGAATAATGTTTTAAATTTAGTCGATGATTTTAGACGAATAAAAACCTTCGATGTGAAATCCCTTATTTAAGTGATAATAAAGAGATTCATTCACATGATGAATTTTATTGATTTTCCTATGGGTTATATGAACCATAAACATATGGGTATCATCTATTGGTGTGTTATCTTCACATTTGAGAATGGTATGTGGGAATATTGGAGAGCTTATTGGGCCATTTCTTTTCAATGTCGAAAATTATCAAAAGCATATACGATGTAGTTTCCTCAGTTTTCCCATGATGAATAATTATCTCATTATTAAGTTTTGGAGTCCCTTAACATAAATGTACATAGTAAACAATCTTTATAGATGATTTTTATGGTTTAATTGTTTATAGTAAGGGGTTATTACCCTATAATTGGATTTTAGAATGATACACATTCAAAACCCCTAATGAGGTTCATCAATGATTATTTTATGAATATTATGAATTCTAACATGAAAATTGTATATATTTTCTATACAGTTATCTGATGATAAATTAAGGATTCATGGTTGATTTTAGAATATGATTATATACAAATGTGATTTGGAATAATTTTTCATATTTTGCATCCAAGTGTCTTAATTTATGTATCATCATTTTTTTTATTTTTTTATCTCAAATATTTCATACCCAATTAACAATATTAGAATAATGCTTTATTCTCGTTATCACTAATGAACCAATGGAGGTTAAATATGTAGATGTATATAGATCCATATCGTTGAAGAAAACTAGTGTCCAATTAGGATTCTATGATTGTGGTGTGAAGATCATTGATTAGAAATCTCAATGTTTTACTGAATCACCATGGTGTAATTTTTAATTCTACCCATCCTTCTTTTTAAACCATATCCAATTAGTTTTTTTGGGATTTTGATTATTGATGATCACCAAAGACACACTAAGGGATTAATTTTGTAGAATCAGGTATATTATATATATTTATAAGGGTTCTATGTTGGGATATTAGGAACGCATGAAATGTAGTTAATAAACATCGGTTTTCTAGTTCATATATGTGATAATGGATAGAAATAGTGAAAACATGGTTTGTTGGCCATGCAAAAACGTTGCACAGTTTTACTGTGTAAATTTCAAAAGGATTGGCCTTATATAAGATTAGTCACATCAGGTGAGTGAGGATTCATGTAATAGTACACAACATATTTTATTATAGATGGAATCTATAGTAAGGTATAAAATTGTTTAACTTGTGTGACATACAAACCACGTATAGATAGAATAATTGCAATGTGTTTGGGGAATACATGATGATTAATTAAAATTATGTACCTAGTGTGAACCCTTGGATTCAAATTCTCTTTAATATAAGGAAAAATTTTGTTAACTTCCCATAACTGGGTGTTTAAATATATTTTAATCCAACAGATGGATTTATAAAATTATGTTTTCCATTCATGTAATCCTTCCATATAGAATGTGATAGTGTTTACCTCTTAGATATTAGTCTCCATTTGTGAGATTATTTTATTATATTTAGATAAATTATTTCTATAGTGATTAGATAGGGATATAAGTAAATATCCAGTTCATATGGGATGATTGTAAACCACTTACGTATATTATGACAATAGTGAGTTGGACCCTTGAATTTATTTTTATATTGGTATCCTCTAAGTTATTGCTTGATGATTTGGGTTATTGGAGGAAAGAGGATCATATATTTTAATGGTTATTTATATATAAAAATTTATTTTTATAGGGTGTATCAATAGATAGGGAACACTAAGGGTTTACCTCTTTACAACATACTCTAGTATTATGTCAGAGTATATGGTTTGGTTAAGAGGATGAGTAGTTGGCCGTGATATTCTAAAGTTCTATGAACATTGTGTCCAGATACCACTATGGTTAAAATATTTTATCTATCCCTTTAATAACTGAATGATATTCCATAAGAGGTTGTGTAAGAAATGATAGTAAAAATTGTGGAGGCAATTTTGAGAGAACAGTGGTCCTACTGTTTGTTATATGAGTATAGTATGGTGATGGGATTTCAGTTCACCCTCAAGATTGTATCATGTGATAAGGTGTGAGTCCGTTCTTCATGTTTTTTGGGTGGGTTATCCCCTATAATTCATGATTGTAGTTCCTCTATTCTACTTTATAGTTTTAACAATATCACTAATTATGATGTAGGTTAAAAACATAATTGGATAAAGATACACTCCAAGATCGACCATGGTGTTTTATGAGCTAAATGGTTCTCTATGGGTAGGTACTCTATCAATCAGTATTTATGATATATTAATTTGTTAGTTTCCCCAATGTACTCAAAGAAACATGAATTATTTTTTACATGGGGGAATTGTAACATCCCAGGTAAATAAATTATAAGACATATTTCATATTTTTTAATATTTGTAAATTAAATATTAATTTTATTCTGAAATGGTTTCTATGTTCGATAGAGTACCTGATATGAAACAGTGAGTTTCTATGAAATCATAAGTTGCACACAAATAATATAATATTATTATTTTAAATGGTAGATAAATCCTAGATGTTGTATTGGTGGGAATGAGCTAAACTAACAACAATATCATTATACATGTCTGTTAAATGTATTTACATTATCAAATAAAAATATAGAGGCTTAAAATGTGAATGAATCTAAATTTAAGCATAATTTACATTAAAATGCCGATTTATCATCGATTAATGGTGAACCCTTTTTAAATTTAGTTTTGGTTACTTTAATACATTCTATATGACCAAATAAAATCGTTGTTTATATTGGGGACATCAAAATTTAGTTTGTGTAAAATTTTGGTATTTTTCTGATAAAGTTCATTTTTTTAATGAATAGTGAAAAACATTGTATTTTAATTCAAAAGTGACTTTTAACCTAATTTATTTATATGTATAGTTTTTATTTTTAATTTATTTTAAAGTGATATCAAAATATATTTTTACCATTTAATTAAATGTTAGTCATTGGAACTAATTTCACTTTGAAATTCGACATAAACAAGTATCAATGTTTTGATAGTTATTGTTTCTTAAAAACACACTATCTGTTTTAACTACAGGAATTAATTTTTAAATTAATTAATTCCACTAAAATGATTGGAATTTGGATAAATAGACATCAATTTTGATTTTGGAATATCAAATAATTCGTAGGCTGAATTTTTTGTATTTTTATGAAAAACATCAATTTTTGTTGAATAGTGAAACCACTTAGTGGTTGTAAAAAACTGACATTTTCATTTAAATGAAAATTTATCAGTTTTGTGAATTGAATTTGAAATATCCTACATACATGGTTGTTATAGATATTTAAAATTTTGTTCATTAAGACAATTTTTGGTGAATAGTATCTTTTGACTTTTATTTACCGCAGTTAAAGGCAAATTGGTTAATTCAAGGTTAAAAGAATATTGTAATAATTCAAAACTACCTTAACACTTGTAAAAAACTTATTTGTTGAGTCATTAAAGACAATGGAAATCTTTGTGTCTCTTTTGGGACCCCTTTGATCCACATGGGAGTGATAATGTCAATTTAGATTAATGAACTTAATGTAAAGGAAAATATAACAGAAGAAAATATATTTTAGTAAATTAACATTTATATGGGGTTATATAAATTATATTGTTGCCTATAAATATTAATTGGAAAGATAAAAATATTTATTACATGATATAATTTTTTTTATAATTTTTAGACATTGAATAAATTAAATTATACATATCACAATAATGATGTTGTATTTACATTATTGATAAATGATTTAAATAAATAAGATTATAATAATAACTATATTATCCAAAACATGTATAATTATGATTGGATGATTTCATTTAGATCATGAGTCATCTTATCTTATTCTGTAATTATTTTTGGACCTTTTAAAACTAATGATAAATTTATAATAAAATAATATTTTCACATATTCCAAAAGAGCCCCTCCTCCCCCTTATAAAATAAGACAACTTCTAACCAATCCATCAAACCTCTCAAGTAATTTGGATCGTCCAAACTCTACCCAATTAAGCTCCATACATCCCTATCTTCTCCTTAGAAGACTTACCTTAGGAAGAAATCTCTTCAAGAAGTCTTTTGGTTCAAATCAAAGGGAGTTACCCAAATTAAAGGTAACAATTTCTCTTAAATTGTTTTCTTTTATTTTTCTTATCCAACCCTTAAACTCTTTTTATTTATTTCATTTGTGACAACAGAAGTATCCTCAATATACTATCATGTAGTTATAAGAAGGATTCGAACTATACTTACACACACCTCCATCTAATGGATGAAGAATATAATGTTTCTGTGGATGGAAAACTAACACATCACGAAACGATGATTGTTCAATTACATATTAAGACCTCTCATGGTGGCCATTATGATGGAAATGTATTTATATATGATATATATTATGTTTATGATTTCATTATGATTCTGTAATTCCAAATTATATCAATCCTTTATGTTTTCCATAGTGGCTAAATATGACAATCTCATTTGAGGAAGTGTCGACTACCTTTGCCTTAAAGTGATGTGACTCATTAATGCCGTATGTGGGATGTATAAGGATAGTGTTTATAATATTATATATGATATTATACTGGAATTATAATATACCTATGTATCATTATGTTTTATTTCAATTAAAATAATAAATCAAAATTAAAGTAGCGTTCATGCGTACGTACGGCTTACCGTCTACATGAACAATGCATTTAATTTCTTACCTACAAATAATATGTAACTATAATAAATACATGTATATACTGTATATATATGATTTATAGGATATCTAAATCATGAATACCATTTTGTATATAATGTACTATTGACCACATGGGCAACTTGTAAATATAAGGTGTTGATTTTAAACTCAAGAACCAAATATCGACAAAATGAATGTTATTAACTTAAATTATTACATAATGTTTATAACATTGTAATAAGTGATATAAAAGTACTAATAAACTTGAAAAAGTTTATTACGAAAGTATTAATTAACATTAGTTTATCATTCAAGATATTAAAGAACGAACGGGTCAAGTCGGACACGAGGTAAGGGACTTCATCTCAATCTCCTTTCATTGAGGAATATTTTCATTTATACACAACATTCTTTTATATGGTGTATATACACCTTTTACTTTTAATTTTATTCAAAATGAATATTTTTCTATGAAGTGTTTTACTAAATGACAAAAATAATGTTCCTTTTATCATTCGTAGTGACAACTACCATTTCCGCCGCCGTGATTATTATTTGATCTTTGGCTTCCTCAATAAGTCGTACTGTTCTTAAAAGAAAAAAATACCATATAATCTTTTATGTATTTTTGGTATTGAATTATTTTTTGAAAATTGATTTGTTATTTCAATATTTTAAAGTTATATAATCTGATTGATATGTGGAAATGTTTTCTTTCCTCAATATTTGTTATATGTGTTATCATTTGATATTGGTACTTGGACATTTTATGGGTGGTTACATGGTAAAACAAATGACTGGTGGTGCCGTGAATACTAAGATGGGTGGTTACATTATAACCTCCAATACATTGGTTATGGAAGTCGACCATATTTCTATTCCATTTAGTTATATTTGTGGAAGTCGACTGTATGGTTATTCCATTTATGTATGTTTATGTCTCAAGTTACCTTTATATGTTATGTGTTCTTTATATGGGTTTTATGGTAATATTTTGGTTAAAAAAGGTATCTAATGATCTGTTATTCAGTGAATAGTATTTACTACTTCATGATGGTGAAAAGTATTACTTATGGTAAAGTATTCATGGTTTACTTGTTTCATTGAAAAACTAACATTTTTCCTTCTTTGTGTATCCCTTACTGAGATTTTTATGCTCATCACTAGTTTTTGAAATGTTATTCATAGGACATAATGTGGAACAGGGTGAAGGATGGGATCAATGAAAATTAATGTTGTCTTAATCATGGAACTAGACATGGATTTTTTTCAAGTATTTATGTTTTGTAACAAAAAATGGATACTGGGTAGAAGTGTATACTTTGTAAATATTTTGAGATGTAATAGTTATGGCCTAACTCTATAAAACTCTAAACCTGAAACTATCCTTAATGTGAATTATTCATTTAATTAAATATGATGTTTGGTTTAAGGCTAGGTCATTATAGTTGGTATCAGAGGCCGGTTTAGATAACTGTAGAAGTTAGGGTATTATTAAATTAATATCTATAAAGTAATTTATGTTAATATAGTGATCATGTAGCATTTAAAGATTACCATGTTGCATTGCCTAAGATATTTCTGTGTTCAGAATGGCTTTCCATAGAGGAATCAGGCAGCTATGTTGGGACGACATTAGGAGGAAGACAACTTTCAAAATCAGCCACCTGAGATGGTCAGAATTGGAACTAAACAGTTTGTTGCAGTGATGAAACAGTTGACTCATGCAATAAATGGTGGTGGTATTCATGCACGAGATCAGCTAGATTAACCGTAGAGGAACATGTCAGTAGTAGATCATTTCATGAGGCAACATCCCCCATCATTCAGAGGATCATCTGACCCTGTGCGAGAATAAGGGTTGATTAAAGCACTGGAAAAGATATTCGATGTTAGAGGTTATTCAGAACATCAAAAGGTTAGTCTCAATGTTTACATATCTGTAGGTGAAGCTGATTAGTGGTGGTCGATGGTGAAAAATATCAGGGATAGTGAGGAGATTGGTTCTCTTGATTGGGATGAATTCAAATGTATGTTTCTGGAGAAATATTTTCCTAAGGTGGTTCGTCTTAGGATAGAGAAAAAATTTCTAGAATTGAGGTTGGATGATGAGTTAGTGGCCACAAATGAAGAAATGTCCACTCGACTGGCAAGGTATGCACCAAATTTCATCCTATATCTTGATAGTAAGATAAATTGATTTTACATAGGACTAAAGCCACGATATCGAAGAGCATTAGCCTCTCTTGAGTTCAAAAGTTATGAATAACTTATTCGATGTTCGGAGAAGGTGGAAATGGAGTTTGTTGATGATCAAGGGTTCTTTGACAACCAACAGAATAAGAGGTCCAGTTGGCAGGAAAAGGGGAAGAATTCATCAAAGAAGACTGGAGTTAATAAAACTAAATATCCAACTTGTGAAAAGTGTGTTAAAAAGCCTACTATAGAATGTTTATCGAAGTCTATAAAGAGTTATGGTGTTGTATGTTTGGTCATATTGCTCGTAAATGTAAGAAATATGATCAAGAAGGCAATGAAACCAATCGGCAAGATGTATTATGTGTAATGAAATGGGTCATTATGAAAATTAGTGTCTAGAGAAGAACTCAACTGGGGGAATGTAGCCAGACTACAAGCAAAAAGGGGTGGTGAAATCCTTTGCAACTACTTCAACAGATGTTGGGCCATCAAACGGAGTAGTATCAGGTATACTGTTTGTTTGTTTAGATTATTCCAATGTGTTTTTCGATTCAAGGTCCACACACTCTTTCATTTTTGAAAAGTTTTCTAGTAAATTGGGAATTCCATCTCAAGATATGAATACCTAACATATGGTAAAAACACATGGAGGAAATGTTGAGACAAAAAGAAAACATAAGAACATTCATGTCCTTATGTGAGGAAAGAATCTACCTATAAACATTACTGTTTTTCCTCTAGTAGATTTTAATGTTATATTGGGCATGGATTGGATTTTTGTTTACCATGCTAAGATTGACAGTAGAGCTAATGTGGTTTATTTTCAGAATTATTTTTAGTATGTATAGAAAACTGAACCCCTGCTATTGATAATAGATCAGGAAGCTGAGAAACTAGTAAAAGATGGAAATTAATGTTACCTTTCTCATATTGTTGAAAACAAATAAATTGTTTAGATTAATGATGTGCCATTGGTAAATGAGTACCTTGATGTTTTTCATGATGAGTTTTTTAGTATTATATCTGATCGGGAAGTTGAATTTACTGTAGACTTAGTTCATGAAGCTGAGCCAATTTCAAAACCCCCTTATCGAATGGATCAAATTGAACTTTTATAGTTAAAGAAAAAATTTCATGAGTTATTAGATAAAGGTTTCATTTAACCTACCACATCACCATGGGGTGCTACTGTCTTATTTTTTAAAAAGAAATATGGTTCAATGAGACTTTTCATTGATTATATAGCATTGATTGACATAACTATTAAGAATAAGTATCCATTTCCTCATATCGATGATTTGTTTGATCAGCTCTATCGAGCTCAGTATTTTTCAAAGATTGAATTGAGGTCGTGGTACCATCGGTAAAAAGTAAAGGAAGCCAACATTCTAAAGACTGCATTTTGAACTGGATATGGCCATTATGAATTTGTAGTTAAAATTTTTGGGTTAACCAATGCATCTACTATATTCATGGATCTTATGAATAGAATTTTATGTGAGTTCTTGGATACATTTTTGGTTGTGTTCATTGATGATATTTTGGTTTATTCCAAAAGTAAGGAGGGACATGAATGTCATTTATGGGTTGTCTTGAAAACCATAAAAGAAAAGAAACTATTTGGTAAATTCAGAAAGTGTGAGTTTTGGTTACAAAAAATTTATTTCCTTGGTCACATTGTTTCAAAAAATGGCATAACTGTTGATCCAGCTAAAACAAAAGTTGTTGAATAATGTCCAAGTCCAACAAATATAACCGAGATCCGTAGTTTTCTTAGTTTGGTAGGTTATTACTAGAGGTTTTATGAAACTTTTGCATGGTTATCTAGTCTAATGAGTATGTTAACTCGAAAAGGTGTTATGTTCTTCTGGACAAAAAAATGTGATGATTGTTTTCATGAAATTAAAAGAAGATTGGTGAATCCTCCAGTTTTAGCACTGCCTTCCAAAAAAGGTGAGTTTGTTATCTAAAGTAATGCTTTGTTGAAAGGACTGTGTTGTGTCTTAATGAAAAATTATCAGGTAATTGCTTATGCCTCAAGTCAATTGGAACCTCATGAGTTAAATTACCCTACACATGATTTGGAAATAGCTACTGTTGGTTTTGTTTTAAAAATTTGGAGGCATCATTTGTATGGAGTGAAGTGTGAATTATATATTGATTACAAAATATTGAAGTATATATTCACTCAGAAAAAATTGAACATGAGACAGGGGAGATGGTTGGAATTAATCAAGTATTATGATTTCATGATCCTTTGTCATCCAAGAAGAAAATAATATGGTTGATGCTTTGAGTTGATAAAGTAATACTTCATTAACCATGCTACGTTTGGAATGAGATCCTTTGGTTTTTGATTTGATAAACATTGGAATATAAGTTTTTGTTGTAGGAAATTCTTCTATTTTGTATCAGGTGTCAGTGAAATCATCTATCTCAGATAGAATTAAGCAAGTGCAAAAATAAGACAGAGAGTTGAATAAAAAGGTAGAGTTGGTTCAGAAGTCTATGTTGCATGAATTTAACATTGATGGTGATTTTGATTTGAAATTTGGTAAGAGATTATGTGTACCTTGTGATTCACAGTTGAAGAATGAGTTGTTATGTGAAGCTCATAGTTCTCCATTTTTAGTTCATCCTTGTAGTACTAAGATGTAAATATATCTTCAAGAGTATTACTGGTGGGATGAAATGAAAATAGATATTGTTGATTTAACTATGATGTGTTTGACTTGTCAGTAGGTTAAAGAAGAGCGATAGTTACTGAAAGGAATTCTTCATCCTTTATCGGCGCCAGAATATAAATGGGAAAAATTATCCATGGACTTCGTTGTGGGATTACCAAAGACATCTCGATGTAATAATGCAATATGAGTTATAGTTGACCGATTGACTAAATATGATCATTTCCATCCTA
Organism: Viscum album; assembly: GCA_963277665.1. Lineage (NCBI taxonomy): Eukaryota > Viridiplantae > Streptophyta > Magnoliopsida > Santalales > Viscaceae > Viscum > Viscum album. Next base: position 175,471,784 of record OY728148.1, read on the forward strand.
TTAGAGGTACTTTTTCTCTAGATCAACTTGTTTGGTTTTATGTTAAAGAGATAGTCAGGTTTTATGGTGTTCCCCTCTCCATTGTATCTGATCGTGATCCCAGGTTCACTTATAACTTTTGGAAAGGCTTTCAGAAGTCATTGGGTACTGAATTAAATTTTAGTATAGCTTTTCATCTTAAATCAGATGGGAAATTAGAACGAACAATTCATACATTGATGGATATGTTACATCCTTTCTCGATGGATTATCAGGGATGTTGGGCCAACAACATCTTTAGTTGAATTTTCTTATAATAACAGTTTTCATTCCACTATACAGATGGCTCCATTTGAGGCATTATATGGAAACCATTGTCAAACTCCAGCTTTTTGGGATGATGTAGGTGAGTGGAAGGTGATGGGACCAGAATTAGCATATAAGATGGTAGAGAAAGTTTAGTTGATTCAGAAGCACATGAGAACCACTCTGTGAAGATAGAAAAGTTATGCAAATAACCGGAGGAAGGATCTTTCTTTTGAGGTAGCTGATCATGTCTTTCTCAATGTTTCTCCATGGAAAAGTGTGATGCATTTTGGTAAGATGGGAAAGTTGAGACTGAGGTTCATTGGACCTTATGAAATTCTGGAGAATGTAGGATCAGTTGAATATATAATGGCTTTACCTCCATGTTTATCCCAAGTACACAATGTTTTCCATTTTTCAATATGGAGAATGTATATGCCAGATCCATCTCATGTTTTGATCCCATAGGTAGTTTAGTTGGAAGAGAATCTCTCTTATGAAGAACAACCAGTCCAGATTCTTGACCATAGAGAACAAGTATTGTGAAATAAGGTAATTCACCAGGTCATGTTTTTGTGAAAAAAAAACATGGTTGAGGAGGCAACATGGGAATCTGAAAATGCTATGAGGGATAAATACCCTGACATATTTTGATAAGTGAATAAAAATTTCGAGGACGCAATTTCTAAAAGGGGGGAAGGATAAAACATCCCAGGTAAATAATGAATAATAAATATTTCATATTTATTAATATTTGTAAATGAAATATTAATTTTACTTTAAAGGGGTTGATATGTTCAATAGTGTACCTGATACGCAACAGCGGGTTTCTTCGAAATCTGACGTAGCAATCTAATAATATAATATTAATATTTTAAATGTTAGTTAACTATTAGCCACTGTATTTTTGGGAATGAATGAAACTAACTACACTATGATTATACATGTTTTCTAAATGAATTTACATTATCCAATAAAAAGATAGAGGCTTAAAATGTGAATGAATATAATTTTAAGCGTAATTTACATTAAAAGACAGATTTATCACCTCTTAATAGTGAAACATATTTAAATATAGTTTTGGTTACTTTAATTATTTCTATATGACCAATTACAATCTCCTTTTAGAATGGGGACATCAAAATGTACTTTGTATAAGTTTTTGGTATTTTTCTGACAAAGTTCATTTTTTGTTGAATAGTGAAAAAATATAGTATTGTAATTCAAAAGTGCCTTTTAATATAATATATTTATATGGTTAGATTTTATTTTAATTTGATTTTAAAGTGAAATTAAAATATATTTTTCCCATTTAATCCAATGTTGGTCATTGGAACTAATTTTACTTTGAAATTGGTCTTAAACAAGTATTAATGTTTTGATAGTTATTGTTTCTTAAAAACATGCTATATGTGTTTGCAACAGGAATTAATTTTTAAGTTAATTAATGACACTTATATGTTTTGAATTTCTCAAAAGAGTCATCAATTTTGAATTTAGAATATCAAATAATGCTTAGGCTGAATTTTCGGTATTTTTCTGAAAAACATCAATTATTTATGAATAGTGAAACCACTTATTGGTAGTTAAAAAACAGAATTTTTCATTTAATTGAAAATTTAACACTTTTTTTAATTTAATTTCAGAAATCTAACATACATGGTTATTATCAAGAAGTAAAATGTGGTTCATTAAGAAATTTTTTGGTGAATAGTGTCTTCTGACTTTTATTTACCCCGGTAAAATGTAAATAGGGTAATTCAATGATAAAAGAATATTATAATAATTCAAAATTACCTTAACACTTGTCCAAACGTTAGTTTCTTAGTCATTAATGACCATGTGAAACTTTGGGTCGATTTTTGGACCCCTTTGATCCACGTGGGAATGATAATGACAATTTAGATTAATTAACTTAATGTAAAGGAAAATATGACAAAAGAAAATATCTTTTAGTAAAATATTTTTTAGAAGGAGTTATATAAATTATATTTTTGCCTATAAATATTAATTTGAAATCTAATAATATTTCTTACATGATAGTATTTTGTTTTATAATTTTTAGACATCGAATAAATTAAATTATTCAGGACACAATAATGATGCAGTATTTACCTCATTAAAAAATGATTTAAATAAATAAGATTATAATGATTAAAATATTATCCAAAACATGTGTAATTATAATTTTATTATTTTATTTCAACCATGAGTCATCTTATCTTCATCTTTAATGATTTTGGACCTTTTGAAACCGAATATAAGTTTATAATAAAATAATATTTTCACACATTCCAAAAGAGACCCTCCCCCACCCTTATAAAAGGATACAACTTCTAAAAAATTCCTCACAACTCTCAAGCCATTTGGATCATCAAAAATATTCCCAATTAAGCTCCCTACATCCCTTTCCTCCCCCTATAAGCCTTACCTTAGGAAGAAATCTCTTCAAGAAGTCTTTTGGTTCATACCAAAGAAAGATACCCAAATTAATGGTAACCATTTCTCTTAAATTAATTACTTTTATTTTTCTTGTCCAATCCCTAAATTCATTTTATTTGTTTCTTTTGATTCAACACCAGAATCCTCAATATTATAGGATATTTTTATAATATGTATTCAAACTACACATACACACACCTCTATCTAATGGAAGTAGAACATAACGATTCTGTAGATAGAAAACTAACACCTCACGAAACGATGATTGTTAAATTACATATTACAACCTCTCATGGTGGCCATTATGATTTAACTGTATTTATATATGATATATATTATGTTTATGATTTCATTATGACTCTGTACTTCCCAATTATATCAATCCTTTATGGTTTCCATAGTGGGTAAATTTGATAATCTCATTTGAGGATATGCGGACTACCAGCCCCTTACAGTGATATGACTCGTTAATGCCTTATGTGGGATGTATAAAGGATACTGTTAATGATATTATAAATGATATTATAATGGAATTATAATATACCTATGTATCATTATGTTTTATTAACATTAAAATATGTAATATAAATGAAAGTAGCGTTCATGCGTAAGTACGGCTTACCGTCTCCATGAACGGTGCATTTCATTTCATACCTCCAAATGTGATGTAACTATTATAAATACAAATATATACTAAATATATATTATATATATGATATCTAAATCATGAATACAATTATGGATATAATGGATTATTGACCACATGGACAACCTGTAAATATATGGTGTTGATATTTAACTCAAGTACAAAATATCGACAAAATGAATGTTATTAACTTAAATGATTACATAATGTTTATAACACTGTAATAAGTTATATAAAAGGAATAATAAACATAAAAAATGTTCTTAAGAAAGTATAAATTAACTTTAGTTTATCATTCGGGATATTAAAGAACGAACGGGTCAAGTCAGACACGAGGTAAGGGACTTCGTCTCAATCTCCTTTCATTGAGGCATATTTTCATTTATACATAACATTATTTTATATGGTGTATAAACCCCTTTTACTTTTACTTTTATTCACAATTAATATTTTTTTACGAAGCATTTTACTAAACTACAAAAAAATGTTCCTTTTAATGTACGTGGTGAAAACGACCTTTTCCGTCGCCACGAGTATTATTTGATCTTTGGCTTCCTCAATAAGTCGTACTATTTTTAAAAGAAATTAAATACCATATACTCTTTTATGTATTTTTGGTATTGAAAATGGTTTTAAAAATTGATTTTTTATTTCAATATATTTAAGTGATATATTCTGATTGAAATGTGGAAATGTTTTCTTTCCATTATATTTGTTGTATGTGTTTTGATTTTATATTGGTACTTGGACATTTGACTAGTGGTTACATGATAAACCAAATGATGGTTGGTGCTGTGAATACTAGGACGGGTGGTCACGTTATAACCTCTAATGCATTGGGTATGGATGTCGGCCGTATGGCTATTCCATTTAGTGATATGTGTGGAAGTCGACCGTATGGTTTTTCCATTTATATATGTTTGTGTACCAAGTTACCTTTATATGTTATGTGTTCTTTATATGTGTTTTATGCTAATATTTTGGTTACCATAAGGTAAGTAATGATATTTTATTCAGTGAAGAGTATTTACTACCTCATAATGGTGAAAAGTATTACTTATGGTAAAGTATTCATGGTTTACTTGTTGCTTTGAAAAACTAACAGTTTTCCTTCTCTGTGTATCCCTTACTGAGCTTTTTTTTCTCATCCCATGTTTTTGAAATGTTTTTCACAGGACATAATGTGGAATATAGTCAAGGATGGGATCAATGAGAATTCATGTTGTCTTAAACATGGAACTAGACATGGAATTTTTTGCAAGATTTTAGGTTTTGTAACAAAAAATGGATACTGGGTAGAAGTGTATACCTTGTAAATCTTTTGAGATGTAATAGTTATGGCCTAACTCTCTAAAACTCTAAACCAGAAAGAACCTCAATGTGAATAATTCATTTAATTTAAAATTAAGTATGGTTTAAGGTCGGGTCCTTATACGAATAGAGTGAATTATGGGCATATATTTTTTCACTTTGGTTTGGATACTCATTTAGACATAAACAAAGAGTACGGTGTTGTTACATGATATTGGTTAATCTCCCAAGTAATTATAGCCATGTATTAGAACCCCATTTGGTACGTATCATAGATGAGAAGATTTCTTCTGAATGGTAGTAAGGAATGAAATCCCCACCATATAATAAGGTGTGATTAACCCATCTATTGGACCATTAACCCCATGAACATACTATCATCATTAAGATGTGGGTCCCCCACTTAGTTAGGTTAAAAATGTTAGATCCCAAAGTTATGTATGATCAAGTGACTTTGTTTTGTTGGTGTTTATCTATTTAATGATATTTTTCCAATGTGTTTAATTAATTTCCCCATGTGACTTGTGGGTGGTTGTGTTTGTGCTTGTATAGTGGTTCGTGGTCGATGAAATTAATTCAGTATATGATCTGTTTATTTTGATACCATTTTTATATCATAAGTATTTTTTTTGTTCTACTTGTGTATTTTATATAGTTTGGTCACCCATGTGGTGGACGACTAAGGATTTTTTTTTTCAAATAAATATTGGAAGAGTGGGTTTTCCCCTGAGGTAGATAATAATGGTGGTATCAACATCTAGAGAATGATTATTATTTGTGGAGTCCCTATTCCTTGGATGGAAAGTAATATAATGGAATCATTATTTCTCCTATTATTAGTGGTTTGAGGGTTATATAGGATGATGAGACACATCTTCCTACTTATATTGACTACCCCCTTTTTTCATGAGTATTTCAGCTATATTGATTGACCATTGGATCTAATATGACATGTGACCAGAAGCTTGTTATTTATTGAGGTATTAAAAATTGTTTTTATTATTTTAATCCCTATATGATCCAAGTTCCAATATATGTTATGTCTATATAGACATAACATTGGGAGATTGTGATGTTAATGGGAGTGGATATGGTAGAGGTTGTGGAGCATGAGCCCAGTTGGAGAACAATGGGATTCATGGTTGGAAGTTTTCAAGATAGAGATGGAATGATGTAGTAACACACTTGTACCCAGTATCTTATAGTCATCATAATTTCAATGTTATTTTCCTTGTAATGTTTTCCCTTTTTAGTGGTTTAATATTGTTTATCCTTATTCCGATTAGTAATTTTATTCAATAAAATTTTCCATATTTTTTTATATCAATATCTCAGTGGACTATGAATACTTTTCTCATGTTGGTTTTGATTATATTATATAGGTTATATAGGATATGAACTCCCAGATGTGTGTTTTTAATTATTAGTTACGGTCACCACTTTCTAGCCTATTAAAAACCATATTGAAGTGGCACATTCAACCAAGCACCAACCTAGGAGTGACTGGATGGTCAGAGTTGTTTCATTATTTATTTTTCCAATTACATACATTAAAATGAGAAGAAACCACTATTTAATTATCAATATAGTTTCCATGAAAAAAATTATAAATTTATTTTTTACATGTAGTGAATTGAATAAATAAGTTACTACATTTCATGCCACTATGAGGTATATTTTCAGTTTATAAATTTGGAAAAAATAATTTAAAGTAGTTATTAGAATAAATGGTGTAATAAAGTAAATAATCCTTCATTATTAACCTCATTTTATTTGAAAAATCAAGACAAAAATTTATAATTACATGTGATTTACTTATTGATCAATATTATATGTCATATATATATAACTTGGAAGGAAGATCATATTATTTAGATTCCTAGTGTAAATTCATTGATCACAGAAATTTAATTTTTTTAGAAAATGGGAATATCATATGATTTTAGTAGAGTTTATATTTGATATTAATTTTTTGTTAAATATAATTTAACTATTGGACGCAATACATAGTTTTCTATTCTGGTCAACATTATATTTATTTTGTATAGGAAAGAGGAATTTATTGGGACCTTGGTACATACAATGAATGCTATAGATTTTTATATTTTCTTAGAAGTTATCATTTTATACTCAAATTATATAGAAGTATAATATATATCATTGATGACCCTTTTTATTTTATTATAGGGATTATATATTATTAAATGTGATCCCATGATAGAGTCATAGTTTTCGGCAGAATACATTATTTTATCCATGTAATGTATGGAAATTTGAGATCAATGAGTGGATTAGTGATATGGATTTTAGATTTTCTTTTCTATACTGTAAAATTATGGTGTATAAAATTTTTAGTGACTATGAGAAAATATATTATTATTTATATTAATTTAATGATAAATTATGGGTTTCAATCTGCCAAAAATTTACGCCTCTCTTATGGGTAAATTAATAAATTTTTTTATAGGACACTAGTTTTCATTGGGGATAATTGTATTAAATAATTCCAATATTATGTAAATAAAAAATATAAATAATAAAAAATATAATCCATGATTAACAATATACACTATATTAGGCCATTTATATGTCAAAAACATAATTTATCTCTGATTTATTATAATTTATCATATATTTTTAAAAGTCAATAATATTAAAATAGAATTGGGAGAATATTTACATGTATCTCACAACTAATTTAGATGTTTTATAATTATTTAATTATCTCATTAATGAAACAACCTCACAAATTTCAACAATATCTAATGGAATATACTAATTATGGGGAGAGATAAGGATATTTGGATATAGATTAAAAATTAATTAATTTCACTTGAACTAATAATTTCATTTTAGTTTTCATTCTTTTAAGGAGGAAATTTTTATTTAGGTTTAAATAAGATATCATTAAAATGAAGGAAATTAAATACCCTATCATTTTCATTAATATAATTTATATCTACATGAATATAAATTAAATTATATTTTTTTTGTTTTATAGAAACTATATAAAATGTTGTTGAATAATCTGTATGTAAAAAAATCTCTTTTCATCTTAATATATAAAATGCCGTACCAATAAACCGTAAGATTATTTCCTTCATCATTTTAAAATTTCTATTCATGATTATATTTAGGTTTGACTTGGTTGATCCATTCTCCAAATCTAAATAATAGATCAATAAATAGAAACTAGATCTACCCCCACTCGAGATATAATTAATTGATTGATAAATAATTATTGGGACAATAATTATGAAATACAGTTAGAAAAATTAACATATACAATATCTTTTGTTTGAGTTAGATTCTATTGGGCACTTACTACACCATTAGCCATTTTTTTATCTTGCTAATGGATTGAACTATGTATGGCTAGTTAATAAAATCAATGAAAAATGATTCGGTGTATCATATCAGTTTTACTCGATTTAAGAGTAATGAAAATAAAAAACTACATCAAATTCTAAAAATACCAGGAGATTACCACATCTCTAAAATAGAGGAGTTAGTAGATCAATTCTATGAAATATATCTCTTATTAAAATGAATTATAATAAAAATTCAACCACTGATATATTTTACAACAGAAATTGGAATAACATGATCAATTTTTAGTAAATAACCATGTTTCTTCACATAGATTTTTTGAGGATTGAGTCAACAGCTTATTAGTAATAATAAAAACAATTCTATTATTTATTATTATAGAAGATATTATGATCTATGTGTTTATTATATATATATGATTTTTTATTCAGTAGAGACCATTAGAAGGGTTTTTTATTAAAATAACCAATTAAGAGAACACATTGGATTCATTTAAATCCATGTTATAAGATGGATACAGGATCTAGAAATTGAATTTATCATAAATGTGCTATAGTGTTATGAATGACTTATTCTTATTTCAGTTAATCAATATTCATTAGAGAACCTAGAATTGTTATGATAAAAATTGTGGGTACCATAGTGATATGAATAATAATGGATTAAATATAAATATAAAGATTTATAATTGTATATTCTAGATCTGGGGAAAAAATAAATCTTTAACCAAAGGATATTTATTTAAATATATTTAAATAACAAGTACTAAATATTTAATAATAATTATAACAATCATCAGAAGATACAATTTGACCATCAATATAGGATAAAATTACCATAAATGAGAAATAAAAAATTCCAATACATTTAAAATAAATTTAAATTACATTTATTGTAGACCGACCTAAAATAAATTTCCCCAAAAGCAGTAATTTTATATTCATATACATAGAGGAGATCATTTATTAATTAAATGAAATATATTTTCATTTATTGAATTTGATATATGTTTAAAAAAAATAAACAATTAATAATAGTAGTGTTTTAAATTTTTTTAATCACTATAACATAACAAGATTTGTAAAATAATGTGATCGATATATAAAATAATTAAAGGCATTAGTTACAGTGGGTTTAATATATTGATCATCAATAATACTATTTAATCATTTTCAAATTAAAATAATTATAATATGAATGTTAATGAGAAATTACATTGAATACTAAATATATAATTTATGATTAATAGTTGGATAAATTTTTTAGTGATATTGAATACTAAATTTTCATTTATGAAAATTATTATTTTGTGAAAAATTATAGTGCCTATGTTTTGGATAATGTTTTACAACATGGTTTTTTATAGTGTTTTTAGGATGTTTGTTACATGAAAATACTATTTTAATATATTAATAACACATAAGTTTTTTTATAAAACCATTTTATCTATAATGATTTTTCTCTCATTGGTGTAACATCCTTCTATTTTTAATGGAATCAATATGTTCAACAGTGTATAGGATACACAACACCCAACTTAAATAACCACTAAATATTATTATTTAAATGTCACACATATAAAATAAAAAATAAATAGTTTGTTATTGAAATGAATAATTGATTAATAAAAAAAAATTATAGTTCTAACACAATATGAATGTATTGGTATGTTCATAGAAAATAGAAACCCATTTCATAGTAAATACATTTTATTCATAAAAAAATGTTCACTTCAAAAACATGGTTTATTATTTTTATGATTGAATGATATAAATAATATTTGTAATTAATATAAAATTTATTTGAACATGTTAATTTAATTTTTGAAATCATCAAATCCAAATAAATTTATCAAGATGTTTTGATAATTTTATTAAATGATTAAATTTTCAGAGGATAGTAAAATATAACAATTTTTGTATGAAATTAAATTATTATATTATAATGGTCATTAAAAATTAAAATTTTATGTAAAATTTATTAATTTGATATTTAGTGATATATAATATAAATAATTACATTTTAATTATTCTTTTACATAATTTTTGTATATGATATTTTTTGGGCTCAAAACACATTATTCAAGAAAACAAGTCTTCATTGCATTTTTATAGATTTATTTAAAATTAATTGTGATAATTATTTTAGGTTTGTATGAAAAAATAGATTCAATATTTGGAATCAATTGGAAATAATTGTTTAAATAGTAGCCATTTATTTGTTGTCATTAAGAATAATAATTTTATTGATTTTATTGCTAGAGTATGGCTAAATCGTGTAATTTAATATAAAAATATAATGATAAGTACTATTAAACAACAACCAAAATTAGAAAAATTTTACTTTTAGGTGTTATTTATATCCCTAATGATCCATTATATAGTTATAACACCTTTTATGTTCATTTGGATGAGATTATGATATTTTTTTCATTTCATGAAGATTTAAACATGGCTCACTTTTGTTTTTATGAACTAATATATTTTAAATATTAGTATAAATAGAGGATATAATTATCTATATATATTATAAATAAATATTTTTTATTTATCTTATTCATTGTAATTTTGTTTAAATTTTCAGTTAATGAATAATTACCTTAAATGCTTCTCCAAAACTGAAACAATAATTTTTCAATTAATGAAAATATTAAATAAATGATATTAAAAATATTTAAACATAATTTGTGTTTATTTATGTAGTAAATTAATTTTATAGACTAAACATATATTTTATGGATTTATTTTAAATTTTTTTCTATTTATATAAGTTATCATGGTGTTAGTAATGTCAAAGTAAGGAATAGTTCTAAAAATTGACATTTTGAGTATTTTATAATAAATAACTTTTCATTAAATGAAATAATATTCATAAAATAATTACATTAATAAAATTTATTATAATATGGTTTATAATATAAAAAATCCATTTATTTTGATTTTTTTTCATTGTTTGTAACTATTTTGACTCTCAATGTGTAAAAATCATTATTGTAATGTTAAGTTGAAAAATGATTAGCGAGGGGATAAATCTAAATTATAATGGTAATAATGAAAAGTAAACTTGTCCAAAAATTATTTTATTATATTATTCAATCCAATATACATATTTTATTTAAAATTAATGATTTTATATTCTTTTTATAATATATAATATTATATTTTAATTTAGTATTCTGATAATTTCCAAAATTTTACCTCAACTCTTTTATAAAAATGATCCTTTTATTCTAAATAGTTCACACTTAAAAAAAAATTTGGGTATTCAAATACATGTTATAAAACTCTCATAAAACCAATATCCTCATTTTGTAGGTCATGTTTTAGGTATAACACCATCCTTAGTGGTCGTAAGGTGTTAAGAAAAGGAGGGTGTCTAGAGAATATGTATCAGTTTTAATCAAGAGTTTTTGATTATTTATCCTTTCACATTCTTAAATTATACGAAAACCATGATTAGGTAACAAAAATGTTTAATACATATACTTAGATGTCATAATGTTATTATCATTACATATATCGATCTTTTCTCCCATCAAATTGTAAACAAAACCATCGTTCATGTGTACAATGGACTACCACCTTGTGATCTCATGTATTTATTTTTCCATAAACATATATCATTGAAAAATTTTAATGATGGATTTAATTTTTATGTATTATTTTAATAATATAATTATCAATATTTAAATATAATATACCATTTACCTTCCTACATTTTGATGCACTCCAAAATGATTAAATCATTCATGGGTATGTGTGGGATACCTCCTCCATGAATTGATGTAATTTTTATCTAATCACCAAAAAATATGGATGATATATAGATATTTATTTATAGAAATAATATGATAATTGTGACTTTAACTCTTCGACCCCAGTTACCCAGAGTCGATGAATTATTTTAATACATTGGCAAGATTATAAGGAATCAAGTCCCGAAGGACCAATCAGTTTAGCAATATTTGAAAATAGATTACATAAATGAATGTTACATTACACTTTATAACATACAAAATAACATAAATAATCCTTTATGAACCCCATTATTCACTAGGATTAATCCTGCATGTAAATCATAATACAGTTCTTTGAATCATGGGAAAATTAAATATAGAAAGGGGTGAGCTCAAATGCTCAGTAAAGGTAAGAAATATAGAGAAAACATTAAAAAATAAGCATAATCATTTAAGGAAATGTATAAAACTAAAACAAAAGCCCATTAAACTTGAACTCCAGCATAATATGGCAGAAATAAAATGAAATAATTCCATTTACATATTCACATTGATATTCTAATAATCAAATAATCACATGAAATATCAATAAACCCTTTCATAACGATGGAATTCATAATGCCATACTATCATAACCACATAGCCAAGTCCTCGTGCCAAGTCTACAATTCAGATTTTGTCAAGGCCTTATGCCAATACACTAGTTTGTCTCATGAGACCTACCGATTCAATTTTTTTAGAAGATACTTATGTTTAAAATTGCCAAAATATACTCCTGTGTTTTTCTGAAAACATTATGCAAGCATATGAAACCAAAAAACTAATTTTGAGACTGCTCAACTAATTGCAGGCCATGATGGGTCCACACCCAATCACTTCATTTCTACCACACTTGAGAGTCGGGTTTTTTGAAAACATCTTTAAGGTTGCGGTAAATATATATACATTTTCACTGGATTTTCATATATTTGAGAGAAATATATATTTTTATGAAAACATTTAAAAGTCACAAAATTTTGAAAAGATGAAATTTAAATAAATTTTTGAATCAATGTGTCCCATACCACTTTGAAACTATTGAACAGAATTACCCTTTTTAAAACATTCATGTCCATATAAATAAATCCTTAAAAACCATTTTGAAAACATGGACATTAATGAGAAAGATTTAGAAGAATAAATATTTAAAACATTTAAAATGATGTTTCTTTAAAAATAACCTTAAAAGAATCCCTTTTAAAAAACTTTTATGAAACATGGACATGGATAATAAATATGTCCTAGTAGATACTTATGTAAAAACAATCTCAGATAATAAAGAGATTGTGAAATTAACCCTTAACAATTTGATAATTTACGAAACATACACCCCACGAAAGAGGTATCATACAATAAATATGTAAATACACATAAATTAAAGTGTATTAAACAAATAATACAATTATGGTCAGTTCATACACCACACAAAAGTAAATAGTGGCAATATGACATGAATCTCACGGGAATAAAGAGTTAGATGATAACACCTTACCTTGCACTTTCCTTTAGTCGAGGGTACGTTTAGCCTCCTGGATGAAGACTATAGTATGTTATTAAATTATACCACAACCATATTAATATTTATTATATCATTAATTACTCATTTATGAATTTTTACTACCCATTTAATAATAATGTCAATGTTATATTAATATTTCGGGTAATAATCACTTTCTTTATCGTACGCATTTTTACTGGTTACTCTTGATTGTATCACATAGATCATGATTTAAATACATCCAGAATATAAAACATTATTTATTTATCACATATATTTAGAATATAAAAATATATAATAGTCATATATATAAAATGGGAAAGACCCTTTTTGGAGACGGTAGTCCGTACGTACGCAAAAACGTTGTTTCCGTTTTCATATAGTATTGAACGGATGTAAGTGAATAAGATATATGTAAGTACATAAATAATTATATATATATATATATATATCTCCAGTAGAGTTATTATGTCATATATTACATACTTATTAGTATGGTATATTTTAATAATCGTCGATTAATGGTGAACTTGGAAATGAATCTCATCGCGTCGTGGAGACGGTAATCCGTACGTACACACGAGCGAAAATATCATTATTTTGATATTAATATAATATATAATTGGATAGTATATAAGATATAAACAATCCTTATCATGTTATATTTATTATTTAAATCAAATACACGTCATTATTATACCCATCCAAATAATAATGTATTGAATAACAATTACACCACAACATGGAGACATTAAGCTGTACGTACGCACGTATGGTGACATGTTATAAAAGGGTGGATAGAATAATGAATTTTGTTTTACCATAATTATAATAACATCACATTATATATAATATACTGTAGTTATTATTTTATAATGGAAACCACAAATAAAAAGGAAGTGGAAGAAGAAAGGAACTTGAAAGAGGGTGGTGAAATCATTACCTCTTCTTCGGGTTCTTCCTTTTGATTTGGGAAAAAGGGCTCGTTAGGTTATCTTTATGATCAAAATAAGTCCTCTAAGATGAAGGGAAGATATTTTAGAGGGTATATGGGCAGGTTTTGGCCAAGGAAAATGGCTTAGAAGGTGTTAATTAGGGATAAGGGATAGTGCCCTTTTATAAGAGGGGTGAGGGGAACCTTTGGAAAAACTACAAATAATAGTTTATAATAAATTTATATTCAGTTTATAATGGCTCCAAAGTTCATCATTTAAAGATTAATGTGGGGGTAGGTCGAAAAAAACTCAACCAATAGGTTTTAGAAAAGTTTAGGTAACCATTTTAACCTCATAATTTATATTTAACTCGATGTTAAATAATTTAACTTTTACCATGTCTTCTTGTATTATTAAAATATATGGATAATAAAATTACTATATACTGCCAATCAAACCACAATTGCTTTATTAATGTCATATATATTATTATATAAGTGTTTTTTCAGAAACATATATTTTGAGGACCAATATATCAATTAATAATATAATATATGTTTTAAAAACTATTTTATTTCAATTTTGACACTATTTGGTATTTTGTTTTGTTAAAAAACTAAAAACGTAATTACTGCAAACAAAATACATTAAATAGATTCTAGAATGTCATATGTACCTAAAAAATTCGTGTATGTCATAAAAACTGTGAAATTTTATTTATTTTAATATTTATAATACCATTTATTTGATTCTTTCATTAATAAGGTAATTATTGCATCATCATTGTGTCATAAATAAATGTTTTTATATAATGTCTAAAAATTATAAATAAAATACAATGTTTTAGGAAATATTTTTATCCTTATAATGAATATTTATAATCTAATTTATCCTATGAAAAACCTTATATTAAAAATGTTTTAGTTATTAAACATTGATTTTAACTCTTTTAACTCTTCTTTGAATTATATAATAATAAATGTCCTAATCTCATCCAAGTGGACCTAAATGATAATATTTTATTCCTAAGGTTGTTTTTGGTCGAGATAATCTTTTCCAATAGAATTAGGACATGTGTAATGGTAATATTGATATCATTTTTATCCTTAATTACCATATTTACTTTTAACCGTGGTAAATAAAAGTAAAAAGTTATTATTCACCAAAAATTATTTTCAACTCATTGAACCACATTTTACTCCTTGATATTAACAATGTCTCTTGGATTTTTAAAATTCTGATCACATAAGCGGTAAAATTATGTTTTTTTGTGAATTTGCAAAAGCTCATAGGAGGTGGGTAAAAGATGGTGAAAAGTTAAATAAAATCTTTATATATCTAAAATTATTATAAAACGACTCCAATAAATTACATTGAACTTATATTGGTATTATGTATCAACTTTGACATTAAATAATTTAAATAAAATAAATAATTATTTAAATCAAAATTCGGTTTTTAACTAAAACTCAGTGTTTTTTCAGTATTCATCAAAAATTAAACGTTTTCATAAAAATACCAAAAAAATTACCCTAAGCTAATTTTGATATTATGAATTCAATAATTAAGTATATTTTACCAAATTAAAAACATAGATGTTGGATTTTTTAATTTAAAATTATTTCCTGCAGTCAATACAAAAAGCCTGTTTTTAAGAAATAATAACTATCAAAAGATTGACACTTTTTTATGTCTGTTTTAATTGTGAAATTATGTACAATGACCAACATTTGATTAAATCATAATAATATATTCTAAATATAATTTAAAAATAATCCATTCATATGTTATCACTATTAATTATTTCGATTCAAAAATTAGTTTTAATTAAAATTTAGTAATTTTCACTATTCATCAAAATATGAAAGTTAACAGAGAAGTACCAGAAATTCACCGTAATATATTTTTAATATTATGAAGCCAAAAATGAAGTCCATTTTGAAAGATAAATTGTATAAAATTTTAAAAAGTGGGTATTAGTATTCATAATGGCAATTTTGATTGGTTATCGTATTTTAGAATCTCGAAGTTGTGTATAATGCAAGCTATTGCATTATTCAAAGGGAAACGTACCATGGAAGAATGGGGTGTTACATTCTCCCCTCCTTCAATAAATTTCATCCTCACAATTTGAAAATGTTCTTCGAAAATAAATGGTTGAAAATGGAAAATACTTTTGTGGAAAACCCATATCCAAAATAGGGTTAAGAAAAAATATAACATTAAAATAATGAAAGAGAAGTACAAAGGTCATCTGAGATATCCCATAATATGATTATATGAAAACATGTATATAGAGGAGAAAAAAACCTTCAAGGTCTGATGGAGATTTGTAGAAAACATGATTATGAGAAGTTAACTACAAGAAAATCAAAAACATGTGATTGGTTAAACAGTGTTTGATTCCACAATAAGAAAAGTTAACCAACAACGTTTTTGTTTTAAGTTAAAATTCATAAATTTGAGGAATTTATTTAGGAGATTATTAACAATGTAAGGAAATATAATTACTTGTCATATAGACTTTCATTCCTTAATAATTTTTTATCACAAACCCATATTTCACTCTAAAAGGTAATAGAAATAAAAAATATATTCTATTTATCCTAACTATACCGGGTTCCAAAAATAAATTTATAATTCATCTACCATAACATTATAAAAAACTACATTATAAACACCAGGTACTTCACATATTCTAGTGGTAGGCGATGAATCCCAATTGCACTATGTTTGTGGGTTCGATTCCAGGAGCTTTATCTGACGCGACAGGTTGTCACAAGGTTTGTGTGGTGTCCTTTTATAAAAATCCAAAAATAACCATTCAAACTTAATCCTTTCCAACCTTAAGACTTACCCAAAATACTACTATCCAAACTCACAGTCCAAAATTTATAAGGATGATAAACACAATGAAGATCATTTTTTCCATGTAATAACATGTGAACATCTTAACGATGTATTATTTTAAAACATGGTAACATCCTGAATTACCATAAAAAATATTGATTACATTAATGCTACCATATTTTCTATAGAATACTGGATATAATCCTTCTATAAAAAATGTTGTAAACTCCAACGATAAAAAATCATTAATCATTTTCAAGGTATTCAAGAATATCCAACATAATTTACCCAAATCAACCATATCTTATTCCAAAATCAGTACCTCAATATTAGGACGATATTAAGGATTATATTTCCTTCAACCATGTAATTTACAGAATGTTTAACTTGCTGTAGAGTCACTTTTCATAGTACCACAAAATCTCCAATCTTCAATGAAATAGTACTAGAGTACAATACTTATTTATTTCCAGAACATCATTGATACAACACTTAAATAAAATAATTCCATAATAAAAACATAAGACCACTAGTAATTCATCTTTTTTTTGGTAGTATCATAACATGATTATTATCGAATAACATCATTTGCGGCATAGTTTGATGACTGGGACATTGGTTCGCATAATGTCTAAATGTTTTGCAGATGAAGCATTGTACATTTGAAACCATTTTCTTACACTTGCAGTCACGTACATGGTGTCCTTTTTCTCCACACTTATAACATACTCCCATTCCCTTCAAGCATTTTACAAGGTGATTCTTTCAGCAGTTATCACATATGTGAAAATATTTCTTTACCTTCTTCCATTTATCTTTCCTTCTCTATAATATCATTTTCTTCTCTGGCTTCCCTTCAAACCCATAGGACCCCGAAAACGCGTTAGTTATCTTATCAACATATGATATAATTTCTTCATATGATGATAATACATGGGAGACTATCTCCCATCTAAATTCTAGCTTAAGACCCTGAATGATATGATCCTTCTTACTCTTTAGATCATGCGTATTGCTAGAGTTATCATTCATTATACTGGGAACCATTTCAAAACAATAGAATATACTATATTAGATTATGAATATAAATCCCTAATACCAAACTTTTAAAACACTTAACAAAAATTAAATAGTTTATGGATATAATCTATAATCATAAAAATGTATTCTTTGAGAAATTATATACTCATAATCACTTCATAATTGTTTGTAAATAAAATGAGAATTATCCTAAGCATGTCCCATGGGAGTGTCGTAAGTCAGAGTGTAGCAAGGCCCGTTGTTGTTCACCAGTTCCTGTTCAAGTCTAGCTCAATGTGGTGTTTTCGGGTTTTACCCATAGGTACATCTAAGCCAGAGCCACCTCTACCTTATCGTATCTAGACAGGGATGTATTGCTTGTAAAACTCAAAAAATCTCTACAATATCAAAATACTATGAAGTTATTCTATACTAATCCTCAAATTATATCTTAGGGATATGTGCTCTAATCAGAGTTTATCTAAATCTATTTTCTATGGTTATTTCTAAACTTCCTCTGATACCAACTGTAACGCCCCGACCCCAGTAACCTAGAGTCTATGGATTATTTTAATACATTAGCACAATTACAAGGAATAAAGTCCTAAAGGACCGATCGGTTTAGCAGTCTTGTATAATATATTACATACCTGAATGTTACATTACACTTTAAAACATACAAAACAACATAAATAATCCTTTATGAACACCATTATTCCCTGGATTAACCCTGCTTGTCAATCATAATACACTTCTTGGAATCCTGGGAAAATAAAACATAGAATGGGGTGAGATAAAATGCTCAGTAATGGTAAGAAATACAGTAGATACTTTCAAAAATAAGCATAAAAATTTAAGGAAATGTATAAAACTAAACCAAAAGACTTTTAAACTTCGTCTCGAGCATAATATGGCATAAACAAAATCAAATAATTCCATTTACTTATTCACATGAATATTCTACTAATCGAATAATCATATGAAATATCAATAACCCCTTTCATATCGATGGAATGCATAATGACAGACTACCATAACCACATATCCAAGGCCTCATGCCCAGACTAAAAATAAGATTTTGTCAAGGCCCTGTTCCAAGACACTAGTTTGTCTCATGAGACCTACCGATGTAATTTTTTTATAAGATACTTACATTTAATAATGCTAAAATATACTCTAGTGTTTTTCCTAAAACATTATGCAAGCTTATGAAAACAAAATAGCTAATTCTGAGACTGCTCGACTAATTACAGGCCATGATGGGTCCACACCCAATCCATTCATATCTACCACACTCAAGAGTCGGGTTTTCTGAAAACATTTTTAAGCTTGCGTTAAATATATATACATTTGCACTGGATTTTCATATATTTGGGAAAAATATATCTTTTTCCTTAAAACATTTAAAAGTCACACAATTTGGAAAAGAAGACATTTAAATACAATTTTGAATCAAGGTGTCCCATAAAACTTTAAAACATTTGAAAGGAATTAACATTTTTAAAACATTCATTTCCATATAAATAAATCCTTAAAAACCATTTTGAAAACATGGACATTAATGAAAATGATTTAGAATAGTAAATATTTATAACATTTAAAATGATGTTATAGTAAAAATTCCCTTAAACTAATCCCTTTGAAAACATATTTAAAAAACATGGACTTGGATAATAAATATGTCCCATTATATAATTATGTAAAAACAACCTCAGATAATAAATAGATTGTGAAATTAACCCTTACCAATTTGGTAACTTACGAAACATACACCCCATGAAAGGGGAATCATAAAATTAATATGTAACTACACATAAATGAAAGTTTATTACAAAAAGAATAAAATTATGTTCAGTGCTTTCACCACAGAAAAGGTAATAGTGGCAATTTGGCATGAATCTCACAGGAATAAGGAGTGAGATGAAAACCCCTTACCTTGCACTTTCCATTAGTCGAGGGTACGTTTAGCCTCATGTATGAAGATTATATTATGTTATTAAATTATAACAGAACCATATTAATATTTATGATGTCATAAAGTATTCATTAATGACTTTATACTAACCATTTAATAATACTTTCCATGTTATATTAATATTTTGGGTAATGGTCGCTTTCTTTATTGTACATTTTTTATCTTGTTACTCTTGATTGTAGCACATAGATCATGATTTAAATACTTCCAGAATATAAAACATTATTTATTTATCATATATATTTAGAATATAAAAATATATAATAGAAGTATATATGAAATGGAAAACACCGTTATAGAGACGGTAGTCCAAACGTACACATAAACGTTGTTTCCGTTTTCATATAGTATTGAACGGAAGTAAGTGAATAAGATATATGTAAGTACATAAATACTTATATATATATATAAATATATATATCTCAAGTAGAATTATTATGTTATATATTACATACTTATTAGTAAGATATATTTTTTTAATCATCGATGAATGGTGAACTTGGAAATGAATCTCATCACACCATGGGGACGGTAATCTGTACATACGCACGAGAAAAAATATCATTCTTTTGATGTTAATATAATATATAATTGGATGGTATATAATATATACAGAATCCATATCATGTTATATTTATTATTTACATTAAATATACATCATTATTATACCCATCCAAATAATACTGTATTGAATAACAATTACACCATGACGTTGAGACGGTAAGCCGTACGTACACACGTATGATGAAATGTCATTCAAAGGTGGATAGAATAATGAATTTGGTAGTACCATAATTATAATAACATCAAATCATATAGAATATACTAGATTTATTATTTTATAATGGAAACAACAAAGAAAAAGGAAGTGGAAGAAGAAAGGAACTTGAACAAGGGTGGTGAAATCATTACATCTTCTTCGGGTTCTTCCTTTTGATTTGATCAAAAGGGCTCCTTAGGTTGTCTTTATGATCAAAATAACGCCTATAAGACGAAGGGAGGGTATTAGAGAGGGTATTTAGGAAGGGATTTTCCAAGACAAATGGCTTAGAAGGTGTGAATTAGGGAGAAGGGGTAGTGCCCTTTTATAAGAGGGGTGAGGGGTAGCTTAGGAAAAACATATAATATTATTTTCTAAAAAATTAATTCTCACTTTATAATGGATCTAAAGTTCATTATTTAAAGTATAAGGTAGGGATAGTTCTAAAATAACTCAACCAATAGGTTTTATACAAGTTTAGGTTACCATTTTAATCTTATCATTTATATTTAACTCTAAGTTAAATAATTTAACTTTTATTGTGTCTTCTTGTATTCTTACTCAATAAGGTTAATAAACATACTATATACTACCAATCGAACCCTATTGGTTTATTAATGTCATATATATTTTTATATAAATCTTTTGGCCTAACAATATATTTTTAGGACCATTATATCAATTAATAATATAATATTTGTTTTAAAAACTATTTTATGTCAATTTTGACGCTATATGATATTTGTTTTCTGTTAAAATAATAACAACATTATCACTTAAAAAAATACATTGGTTCAATCTTAATATTTCATATTCACCTATAAAATTCATGTATTTAATAAAAACAATGAAATTATATTTATTTTAATATTTATAATACCATTTATTTGATTCTTTCATTAATAAGGTAATTATTGTATCATCATTGTTTCATATATAAATTTGTTTATATAATTTATAAAAATTAAAAAAAAAAATAACATGATGTAGAAAATCTTTTTATCTTTCTAATTAATATTTATAATCGAATTTATGTCATGAAAAACCCTATATTAAAAATGTTTTAGTTATTAAACATTGATTTTAAATCTTTTAACGCTTCTTTGAATTAAATAATAAGAAATGTCCTAATCAAATCCAAGTGGACCTAAATGATAATATTTTATTCCTAAGATAGTTTTTTGTCATCATAAACTTGTCCAATATAATTAGGACATGTGTGATGGTGATATTAATATCATTTTTCCCCTTAATTACCCTATTTATTTTTAAAAGTGGTAAATAAAAGTAAAAAGTCACTATTCACGAAAAATTATTTTCATCTCATTGAACAAAATTATACTCCTTGATATTAACCATGTCTCTTGTATTTTCTAAATTCAGCTCACAGAAGAGGTAAAATTAGGTTTTAGGTGAATTTGCAAAAGCTCCTAGGGGGTGGGTAAAAGACGGTGAAAAGTTCAATAAAATTTTTATATACCTAAAATTATTATAAACCAACTACAATGAATTACATTGAACTTATATAAATATTATGTATCTATTTTGACATTAAATAATTTAAATTAAATAAATAATAATTTAAATAAAATTTTGGTTTTAAACTATAACTGAGTGGTTTTTTCACTATTCATAAAAAATTAAATGTTTTCAGGAAAATACCAAAAAATTACACTAAGATAATTATGGTATAACAAATTCAAAAAATATAAGTTTAATTTATTAATTTAAAATTAATTCTTGATGTGAAAACAAAAAGCGTGTTTTTAAGAAACAATAACTATCAAAAGATTGACACTTGTTTATGTCTGGTTTAAATGTGAAATTATGTCCAATGACGAAAATTGGATTAAATAATAAAAATATATTCTAAATATAATTTAAAACCACAAAAATTCATAATTTATCACTATTAATTATTTCTATTAAAAAAAAAATTTAATTAAAACTTAGTAATTTTCTATATTCATCAAAATATGAAAGTTATCAGAAAAGTACCAAAAATTCACCCAAATCCACTTTCAATATTCCCAATCCAAAAATGAAGTCCATTTTGAAAGGTAAAATGTATAAAATTTTAAGAAGTGGGTATTTAGTATTCATAACGGCTATTTTGATTGGTTGTAGTGTTTTTGAATCTCGAAATTGCGTACAATGCATGCTATTGTATTATTCAAAGTGAAACATACCGTGAGATCATGGGGTGTTACAGTGACAATTATATATATATATATATATATCTGAAATAATACTTATGCTCTTTCTATAATGATCATTGAGAAGTAGAAATTTTTCTAATGCATATATACTGCCTAATTCTCCAGGATTATAACATAGTTCAATATTCATATCCATATTTAATAGTCATTTTTAAATGTATTATATATGCATAAAAATAATTTTTTTCATTAATATTACTCTAGAGAATCTGTATTAGTGTCCACTTTTACCATAGTAAACTGACCTCAGTCATTTTGAAATTATGAACCAAATATCATAAAAAAGAATTATGTAAACTTTAATGATTATGTAATTGTATATAAGACAGTAATAAGTGATATAAAAGGAATAATAATATAAAAAAATAATTAAGAAGGTGTCAAATCAACATATTTTTATTATTTAGGAAGATAAAGAATGTTAGTGATGAGTTGTACCCATTGTAAGCTACATTCTTTTCAAAAATCATCTTTTAATGTTTACCTTAAAACATAATTTTTCTTCCATATCCATATAATTTGTAACACCCCGAGCTTCCATGATACGCTTCTCATTCAATAATGCAATAACTTGCTTTGTACGCAACATCGAGTTCTAACACACCGCGACTAATCAAAGTAGCCATTATGAATAGTAATAACCACTTTTTAAAATTATAGAAATTTTATATTTCAAAATGGACTTCATTTTTGTATTCGTAATATCGAAATTATCCTAAGTTGAATTTTTTGTAACTTTCTGAGAACTTCCAATTTTTTTATGAATAGTGAAAAATACTTAAAACAACTTTTTTAATAAAAATAATTTATTGTGATAAATTATACTATTTAGTGGTTTTAAAGTATAATTAGAATATATTTTTACCATTTTATCCAATGGTGGTCATTAGAATTAATTTAACATTGAAATTGGACATAAACAATTTCCAATCTTTTGATATAAATTGTTTCTTAAAAACACGGTATTTGTTGTAAAAGCTGAATTAATTATAAAATTAATTAATGCAACTTATATGTTTGGAATTTTTTAAAATAGACATCATTTTTGAATTCGGAATATCAATTATTGCTTAGGGTGAAATTTTGGCATTTTTCTGAAAAACTTCAATTTTTGATGAATAGTGAAACCACTAAGTGGTAGTTAAATAACTGATTTTTCGTTTAAATGAAATATTACCACTTCTGTGATTTGATTTTAAAAAATCCGACATACATGGTTTTCATTAAAAAGTAAAATGTGGTTCAATGAGATTAAAATAAGTTTTTGGTGAATAGTAACTTTTAAGTTCTTAATCACGATTAGAGGTAATTAGTGTAGTTTAAGGTAAAAATAATGTATTAATAATATGATATGAGCTTAAAACTTTTCCTACTCCTATTGGATGAGTAATGGCCGACCAAGACAATCCATGGGTCAACTTGGGGACCCCATGGAGCCCCTTTAGTTGGAAAATGACATAAATACCTTTTATTTAATGTTAAAGTAAAAAATGACACAAACATGAAATGTTTTACTAAAACAATTTTTACATGGGGTTATACATGTCATATTTTTGACTATAAATATTCATTGCAAATATAAAAATATTTCTTACATCATAGTATTTTTTTATAATTTTTAGACATTAAATAAATTATATTATTTATGACATCATTATGATGAAACGATGACCTCATTATTTAACAATTTTAATAAAATGAAAAGATAATGTACAATACAAGGCTTAAACATGTCCAAAGACTATTGTATGGGTATATTTCGAACCCTTATAACCTTATACACGAATTATATAAGTTTGGGACCTTTAGAATCCGAAAACCATTGTATAATAATGTAAAATTTCCTTACTTTCCAAGAGTGACCCTCCTCTCCTCTTATAAAAGGCCCCCACCTCTACCACCTCATTCACACTTTCAAGCCATTTGACTTGGCCATACACTACCCAAATACTTTCCCAACGTCCCCCTCTTACTAGTAGAAGCCTCACTTTGGGCAGAACGCTTTCCAAGGAAGCCTTTGGCTCAAATCAAAAAGAGTTACCCGATTTTGAGGTAATGTCTTCTCTAATATTGTTTTGTTTTATTTTTCGTCTCCAAACCCCTAAACTCTTTTTATTCATTTCTTTTGTAGAAACAAAAGTATCCTCAATATACTAGGATGTTTTCATAAGAAGAATTTGATCTACAATTACACACACCTACATCTATTGGTTAAAGAACATACGGTTTCTGTGGATGGAGAATTTCTGCCTCACGAAACGATGATTGTTCAACACTCATATAACACCTTCAATGGTGGCCATTAAGATGTATCTATATTTATATATGATATATAATATGTTTATGTTTTACTTATGCTTCTGTATTTCTCATTTATGGCATGATTTATGATTTCCATTATGGGTAAACGCGATAATTTCATTTTAGGATGTGCGGACTACCACCCCCTCAAAGTGATTTGAATCGTTAATGCCATATGTGGGATGTATAAAGGATGGAGTAAATGGTATTATAAACTATATTATACTGGAATTATATTATACATTTATATCATTATGATTTCATTCCATTAAATATGAAATATAAATGAAAGTAGCGTTCATGCGTACGTACGGCTTACCGTCTCCATGAACGGTGCATTTCATTTCTTACCTCTAAATGTTATGTAATGTTATAAATGAATGTATATACTGGATATATATGATATATATGACATCTAAATCATGAATATAATTCTGGAGATAATGTATATTCTACCACATAAGCAACTTGTAATTATAAGAAGTTTATTGTTGACTCAAGTACCAAAGATCGTCAAAACGACCGTTATTAACTTAAATAATTATATAATGTTCATATCACTGTAATAAGTGATATAAAAAGGATAATGAATTTGAAAATGGTTCTTAATAAGGTATATATTAACTCTAGTTTATTATTCAGGAGGTTAAATAACGGTTGAGTCAAGTCAGACACGAGGTAAGGGAATTTCTTAACCCAACTTCCATTCTTTGGGTTAATCTCCTACTTTCAAATTATGTCATGATATTATTATGTCCTATTTTGTATTTTTACGTTATTTATGTGTACCTATAGTGAATACACATAACAGATCTATTTTATTTTAAAAATGATCTTTTTAAGGACTTTGTCTCAATCTCCTTTCATTGAGGCATATTTGGTTCTATACACAATTTTCTTTATACGGTGTATAAACCCCTTTGACTTTTACATTTATTCAAAAGGAATCTTTTTATACGAAGCGTTTTGCTAAACGTCAAAAGTGAATGTTTTTCTTTTCGTACTTATGCGGCGACAACGACTTCTCTGCCGCCGTGACCATTATTTGAGTTTCGGCTTCCTCTACAAGCCATCATTTTTTTAATGAAAAATAAATACAAAGTTTTAACTTTCTTTTATTTTGGTATTGAAAATGGTTTTGAAAGCATTTTTATCAATGTGTTGTATTGATATCTTGTGATTGAAATGTGGAAATGTTATGTTTTCTTTATGCATGTTTTATGTGATACGATTATGTTATGGTTTATCATATATTTAAACCTATTAATATGAGGAATGTATTGGACTTAATAAGTGACGGGTGGATCCCGCTATAGCTCCTCGATGCATCGGTAGGTCTCATGAGACAACTAGAAGTGGAATTGGCCGAGGCCCTTTCCCAATTTGATTTATGGTTTTGGCCGAGGCCTTAATCATTTTATATGTCTTGGCTGTGGCCTTGAAAAAATGTTTCAGAATGTCTGGCATTATACATTCCCTCATTATGAAAGTGGTTATTGATATTTCATGTGATTATTCGACCAGTAGAATATCCATGTGAGGAAGTGAATGGCATTATCTCATTTTACTTTTGCCATATTATGTTGATGTTCTAGTTTAAAAGGCTTTTGTTTTAGTTATACATTGCCTTAAATTTTTATGTTTATTTATGAAAGCTTCCGCATTATTGTTATCCTCACTGAGCATCTGAGCTCACCCCTTTCAATGTTTTAATATTTTCCAGGATGTGAAGAAGTATTTTATGAATGACCTGTAGGGATTGTCAGAAGAGGATATTAGTGTGGACTATGGAGACTTTGTTATTGTCGTTTTCATTTTAATGATGTAATGTAATGTTTATGAATCTATCTAGTGTTTCCAAGGCTACTAAACTAATCGGTCTTTCGAGACTTGATCTTTTGTGATCATGCCAATGTTACAAAGTAATGCACCGACTCTGGGTAGCTGGGGTCGGGGCGTTACAGTTGGTATCAGAGGAAGTTTAGTACTATCCTTGGAAGCTATATTTAGATAAACTATGATTAGAGCACATAGCCCAAAGATATACTTTGAGGATTAGTATAGAAGAACTTCCTAGAATTTTGTTATTGTAGAGATTTTGTGAGTTTTCCGAGCAATACATCCCTGTCTGGATACGAGAAGGTAGAGGCAGCTCTGGCCTAGATGTACCTAGGAGTAAAACTTGAAAACACCGCTTTGAGATAGACTAGAACGAGAACTGGTGCACGACAACGGGCCTTGCTGCACTCTTGGTTACGACACTCCCTGGGGATATTCTTAGGATAATTCCCATTTTCTTTCCAAACCGCTATGAACGGTTATGTGTATATACTTCCTCAAATAAAACCTTTTTATGATTATGGATTATATCCATAAATAGTTCAATTTATGTTAAGTATTTTACAAGTATGGAATTGTGTATTTTGATTCATAAACTAATCTAGTTTATGACATTGTTTAGAAATGGTGCCTAGTGGAAGGAATGGAAACTGTATCAATGCACGCACTCCATGTAGGGATTGCCCTCCTGCTCAAGATAATTATTGTGGATCTGGAGATACAACTAGTGATGATCAACTTATTATCATACTGGGAAAACTCACTCAAGTTATGAATAATAACCTTACTCGTATGGATCACCCTGATCCACAACGTGGAGGATCAATGTTAGACCGCTTTATGAGGCAACAACCACCAACATTTAATGGGGGTACAAATCCGTTAGTATCTGAGCAATGGATAAACTCCTTGGAGAAAATATTCCATGCCTTGGGGAGTAGCGAAAGGGAGAAGGTTTTCATGGAAGTTTACCGCCTCACTGGAGATGCCAATCAGTGGTGGTCGCTGATTCAAAACACAAAGGAAGATGATGACGTATCGAATATGGAATGGAGGGAGTTCAAAGAGCTTTTCTTATAAAAATACTTTCCTCGTGACCATCGAGCAGATATGGAAGGGCAATTTCTGAGTCTGAGGCAGAAGGAGGATGAGAATGTCGCAAAGTATGAGGCCAACTTTACAAGGTTAGCGAGGTATGCTGCAGATTATATACGTAACCCAAGGAGTAAGATTGATCATTTCTTTGATGGGTTAAAACCATTTCTCCGTCGAGCTTTAGTATCACAATCCTTCTCATCATACGAAGATATTGTCTCGTGTGCTATCAAGACAGAAAGAGAATTCTCTAAGTCTTATGAAAACAAAGTAAAGAAAGAGAAGAAGAGAACAATGGAACAAGAGACAGATAAAGGTAAAAAGGGAAATAAGGGTTTTCCATTATGTGATAATTGTGGGAAGAATCACCCTGGTACTTTCTTAAAAGGAATGGGAGTTTGTTATAAATGTGGAGAAAAGGGTCACCAGGCTCATGATTGTAAGGGAAAGAAAGAGGCTATCAAAGTTTAATGCTACAATTGTAGAGAAATGGGTCATTATGCAAATGAATGTCCTAAGCGTCAGGGAAACTTACCTCAGAAAAGGCCAAGGGATCAAGGACAATCTTATGCTGTTACTACAGTTGAAGCAGAATAACTAATGTAATGGTGATTTTGGAGTCATGGATTATATTATGGTTATTAGAATAATGTGATATATATATAAGGATTGTACTACAGTACTTGTTGATTTCAGTAAGGTTTTAATATGATGAAGGTAATTATATTTTTAGTATGTGACAATAAGAGAAACTTTACTTTGTTTGGGGAATCTGATAAATTGATTTTGGAATTAAGAGACCTTTTAGAGAAAGTCTGGACAGATGTATATTGGATAATTATGAAGGTTGGAGTGGATTAATTAGATCTTTGGATAGTATTTTTTATGGTTAAAAATTTATGAATATTATTTTTGGAATATTATGATACTATAGTTTTAGGAAAAGGACAACCTGCAGGGTGGGGCATAACCCGTCGCGTCGGACAAAGCTGCAGGAATCGAACCCACAATCATGGTGCGACAGGCCTTTATTTCCTACCACTAGCCTACAGTAAGTCCTTGGTTATTACAAAATAATTTTACTAATCTAAATGGTATGTGTTAACATTTGGAACCTTATACAATTAGGATAAGTATAATATTTTTGAGTTCTATTATCTTTTTGAGTGAAAGATGAGTTGAAGGTTGAAACTCTAATTGTCAAGCATAAATATATATATACCTATCTTTTATTCAATGAATAAATTAATTCTTAAACTTTAGTAAAGGGATATTAAAAAAAAAATTTGTTATCCTAATAACTTATGTCTTGTTGAACTAATGATATTTTAAATCAACATAGATTGAAGGCTTTGAGGCCCTCAATTTGACAGTTGATTGTGATTGATGACCTCAATCACTCCCTAAAAATTTTTATGCTTTTCCTCCAATTATATGTCTCTAATTGTCACCAATGTTCTCCTAATCGAGATCATAATTGGGTGGTGACTTTTTCATTTCCCTTTCCCTCATATTAAGGCTAAATTTTTTTAATCTTATTTCCGATTTGGGTTTTCCCCAAAGGTATTTTCTCATTTCAACCATTTATTTTCCAAGAAAAATTTCAAATTGCGAGGATGAAATTTATTGAAGGAGGGGAGAATGAAACACCCCAAGCTTCCATGATACGCTTCTCATTCAATAATGCAATAGCTTGTATTGTATGCAACTTCGAGTTCTAACACACCGCGACTAATCAAAGTAGCCATTATGAATAGTAATAACCACTTTTTAACATTATAGAAATTTTATATTTCAAAATGGACTTCATTTTTGTATTCGTAATATCGAAATGATCCTAAGTTGAATTTTTTGTAACTTTCTGAGAACTTCCAATTTTATTATGAATAGTGAAAAATACTTAAAACAACTTTTTTAATAAAAATAATTTATTCTGATAAATTATACTATTTAGTGGTTTTAAAGTATAATTAGAATATATTTTTACCATTTTATCCAATAGTAGTCATTAGAATTAATTTAACATTGAAATTGGACATAAACAATTGCCAATCTTTTGATATAAATTGTTTCTTAAAAACACGCTATTTGTTGTGACAGCGGGAATTAATTATAAAATTAATTAATAAAACTTATATGTTTGGAATTTTTTAAAATAGACATCATTTTTGAATTCGGAATATCAATTATAGCTTAGGGTGAAATTTTGGCATTGTTCTGAAAAACTTCAATTTTTGATGAATAGTGAAACCACTAAGTGGTAGTTAAATAACTGATTTTTCGTTTAAATGAAATATTACCACTTCTGTGATTTGATTTTCAAAAATCCGACATACATGTTTTTCATTAAGAAGTAAAATGTGGTTCAATGAGATTAAAATATTTTTTTTGGTGAATAGTAACTTTTATGTTCTTAATCGCGATTAGAGGTAATTAGTGTAGTTTATGGTAAAAATAATGTTTTAATAATATGATATGAGATTGACACTTGTCCTACTCCTATTGGATGAGTCATGGACGACCAAGAAAATCCATGGGTCAACGTGGGGACCCCATGGAGACACTTTAGTTGGAAAATGACATAAATACCTTTTATTTAATGTTAAAGAAAAAATGACACAAACCTGAAATGTTTTACTAAAACAATTTTTACATGGGGTTATACATGTCATATTTTTGACTATAAATAGTAATTGTAAATATAAAAAGATTTCTTACATCATAGTATTTTTTTTATAATTTTTAGACATTAAATATATTAAATTATTTATGACATCATTATGATGCAACGATGACCTCATTATTTAACGATTTTAATAAAATGAAAAGATAATGTACAATACAAGGCTTACACTTGTCCAAATACTATTGTATGGGTAGATTTCGAACCATTATTACCTTATCCACGAATTATATAAGTGTGGGACCTATATAATTCGAAAAGCATTGTATAATAATGTAAAATTTCCTTACTTTCCAGGAGTGCCCCTCCTCTCCTCTTATAAAAGGCCCCCACCTCTACCACCTCATTCACACTATCAAGCCATTTGGATCGGCCAACCTCTACCCAAATACTCTCCCAAATTCCCCCTCTTACTCCTAGAAACATCACTTTGGGCAAAAATCTTCCCAAGGAAGCCTTTGGCTCAAATCAAAAAGAGTTACCCGATTTTGAGGTAATGTCTTCTCTAATATTGTTTTGTTTTATTTTTCTTCTCCAACCCCCTAAACTCTTTTTTATTAATTTCTTTTGTAATAACAACAGTATCCTCAATATAATAGGATGTTATTATAATAAGGATTCGAGCTACAATTACACACACCTACATCTAATGGTTAAAGAACATACGGTTTCTGTGGATGGCGAATTTCTGCCTCACGAAACGATGATTGTTCAACACTCATATAACACCTTCAAAGGTGGCCATTAATATGTCACTATATTTATATATGATATATAATATGTTTATGTTTTACTTATGCTTCTGTATTTCTCATTTATGGCATGATTTATGATTTCCATTATGGGTAAACGCGATAATTTCATTTTAGGATGTGCGGACTACCGCCCCCTCAAAGTGATTTGAATTGTTAATGCCATATGTGGGATGTATAAAGGATGGAGTAAATGGTATTATACACTATATTATACTGGAATTATATTATACATTTATATCATTATTATTTCATTCCATTAAATATGAAATATAAATGAAAGTAGCGTTCATGCGTACGTACGACTTACCGTCTCCATGAACGGTGCATTTAATTTCTTACCTCTAAATGTTACGTAATGTTATAAATTAATTTATATACTGGATATATATGTTATATATGAAATCTAAATCATGAGTATAATTCTGGAGATAATGGATATTCTACCACATAAGAAACTTGTAATTATAAGAAGTTTATTGTTGACTCAAGTACTAAAGATCGACAATACGACCGTTATTAACTTAAATAATTACATAATGTTCATATCATTGTAATAAGTGATATAAAAAGGATAATGAAATTGAAAATGGTTCTTAATAAGGTATATATTAACTCTAGTTTATTATTCAGGAGGTTAAATAATGGTTGAGCCAAGTCAGACACGAGGTAAGGGAATTTCTTAACCCAACTTCCATTCTTTGGGTTAATCTCCTACTTTCAAATTATGTCATGATATTATTATGTCCTATTTTGTATTTTTACGTTCTTTATGTGTACATATAGTGAATACACATAACAGATCTATTTTATTTTAAAAATGATCTTTTTAAGGACTTCGTCTCAATCTCCTTTCATTGTGGCATATTTGGTTCTATACACAATTTTCTTTATACGGTGTATAAACCCCTTTGACTTTTACGTTTATTCAAAAGGAATCTTTTTATACGAAGCGTTTTTCTAAACGTCAAAAGGGAATGTTTTTCTTTCCGTACTTATGCAGCGACAACGAATTTTCTGCCGCCGTGACCATTATTTTAGTTTCAGCTTCCTCTACAAGCCATCATTATTTTTAATGAAAAATAAATACAAAGTTTTAACTTTATTTTATTTTGGTATTGAAAATGGTTTTGAAAGCGTTTGTATCAATGTGTTGTATTTATATCTTGTGATTGAAAGGTGGAAATGTTATGTTTCCTTTATGCATGTTTTATGTGATACGATTATGTTATGGTTTATGATATGTTTAAACCTATTCATATGAGGAATGTATTGGACTTAATAAGTGACGGGTGGAGCCCGATATAGCTCCTCGATGCATCGGTAGGTCTCATGAGACAACTAGAAGTGGAATTGGTCGAGGCCCTTTCCCAATTTGATTTATGGTTTTGGCCGAGGCCTTAATCATTTTAGATGTCTTGGCCGAGGCCATGTCAAAATGTTTCAGAATGTCTGGCATTATACATTCCCTCATTATGAAAGTGGTTATTGATATTGCATGTGATTATTCGACCAGTAGAATATCCTTATGTGGAAGTGAATGGCATTATCTCATTTTACTTTTTCCATATTATGTTGATGTTCAAGTTTAAAAGGCTATTGTTTTAGTTATACATTGCCTTAAATTTTTATGTTTATTTATGAAAGCTTCCGCATTATTGTTATCCTTACTGAGCATCTGAGCTCACCCCTTTCAATGCTTTAATATTTTCCAGGTTGTGAAGTAGTATTTTATGAATGACCTGCAGGGATTGTCAGAAGAGGATATGAGTGTGGACTATGGAGACTTTGTTATTGTAGTTTTCATTTTTATGATGTAATGTAATGTTTATGAATGTATCTAGTGTTTCCAAGGCTACTCAACTAATCGGCCTTTCGACACATGATCTTTTGTGATCATGCCAATGTTACAAAGTAATGCACCGACTCTGGGTAGCTGGGGTCAGGGCGTTACATTATTATTTTCTAATAATGATTTCAATATTTTTTTACCTTTAAAATATTATTTTATAATTTAATTTTTAATAATGTTTTTTATTTTACAAATGGTTTAAGAGGAATATTTTTTATCTATTTTCCAAATGAGGTATATTGTTACTCATTTGACAAAAATTCTGAAGGAATGTCTTTTTCCACATAGACAGAATGATCATATCTTCCATCAAAAAGGATAATATTTTATATAGATATTTCTAAAAAATAATACAAGTTTATTTTCAAAATAATTATTTCTATTTTTATTTTCATAGATTAAAAATTATTTTTTTCAAAATTAAAATCTAATTTTCATCATGAATGTTTTTATGATATTTTATTCAATGAAGAACCATGTTCTCATTTTTATGGGTAAATTTTTTATTGAAAATGAGTTTTTATAAGAAAATTGAATCTATATATCAAAATATATTTTTTAGATTGTTTTAAATTAATCTTTAAAAGGTTTTATGAAGAAAAGTACAAGAATAACATGTTTTTTAATGAAATGGTCCTTGAGAATTATAAGTGAAATGGGTAAACTCAATACAACATATAAAATGGGCTCATCCCTATCATTACTCACGGGTGATCTTAATATATCTTATATGTGGGTTCTCTTAGATATAAACATGTCAGATCGTTATAAATTTCGGTGCATGCATATATTTCCCCAATGCAAAGGGTAATGTACCGTGCCTTTTGAGGAATGAATATAAGAGTTACTAATGGTTTTTTTCTTTGTATTCTACCGAGATATAGTTTTTTATAACATAAGAATGAATTATTTTTTGAATGCGATAATCTAAATTTGAAAAAACTTTATCATTAAATTGGTTTAATGATTTTTTATCAATAAGTGTCTGTGTTTTTAATAATGAAATGATTTATTTCATTCTCTATATGGACATTGAGATCAATGTAATAAATTTATGTGTTTTCAAATTTTTGACTGGACTAACATGTTTTTTATTTTATTTTTTCCATACTGATCTTTTTTTATCATCTCTCATGTTTAAAATGTTTTTAGAGGGATTTCAGGATGAGTAGGGAAATGGATGTGGCCAATATTAAATTTTTTAAGATACGTACTAATAATAAAATGTATTCTTTTTAAAAAAATTTCTGATGAGAAATATAGTTAATAAGTATAAGTTTAAAATTCTAATTTACTTTGTTTATTTAACTATTTTTCCTATTTATCTAAAACATGAACCCAAAATGGTCGCATGGAATGTATGAAAATGAATTCAAATTTATATTAATTTGAATCTTAAAAAATTTATTTCATGCATTTATAGTTAGAATCAGAGTAGGGTTTATAAATCATGGGATATTAGGATGTTTTCATGTGAGGGTGTCTTAAGAGTAATTGATACCATCATGGTTTATAAATTAACTATTCAAAATATGAAAAAGTCATAGAAACCCCCTTTTAGGATTTATTTGATGAAAATTTAAGATTATTATTGAGATATTTAGAGATGCTTTATGTAGAATGAGTTATATGCAACCCTTATGTTTTATCATGTGTAAATTTTTTTGGAGAATAATATGATTACCTTTGTGGACATATGTTTATTGATGTCTTTAATGATTATGATATATCATTGTTGATGATGTAATTATGGGTTCTAAAAATGTATAGACATTGTTTTTTCAATTTATTGATTTGGAATATATCTAGTAATAATTATATGTCTCAGAGAGGAGATGAATTTTGATTTCATGGCTCCAAAAGACCGAAATTGATTCATTTATTATCTTAAATATATTTATTACAAGAACACACAATTTTACAAAAAATGTTTCATAACTCAAAAATGCTGACTGGGACAAGAAATTTAAGACTTCAATTGAGTTTGGGGAATGGGATTTACCCCATGTATGATATAATCATTTTCAACATAAATATTTGGTGAAAATGTTATCATGTGCATAAAATTAATGAATGATAGACTTAATTTATTTTTGATCTGACGGAACAACACCTTGATATTAGTCAATATAAACATGCTTATGGACAATTCAATGTGTGGGCCTCATGGCCTTGATAATTGAAGAGGAACCTTGGAGAATGAATTGGAGAACAAAGACGATATATTAATGACTGACCATGACAACATACATTAAGGATATCTCAAATGATTGTGACAACGGTTCTTTATTCATCATTGATCAATCCATATGGTGATGGGGTATTGGTTTTATGTGAAATTAGTCACAATTTTTTTTTTCTATGATAAACACGAATAACTCTACTAATGAGTTCATTCATAGATCGTGCATATTATAGGTACTGGTTAGATTTATCTAGTGTTTGGGATTTCATTTATTGAATATTCTATCTCATCATTTATCATAATAAAGAAAATGAATCAAGGCTAACAAAAACATTGAACAAGGTTATTTAGTTATGGTTTTTTTTATATATTTCATCCACCATTATTCATTTATTCATCCTTTCTATTCACCTTTGCAGTTGGTTCAAAAAATACTTAGAAATCACTCATTGGAACTTCATTTCATGGGACAAAAGATTGATACCATAGATCCAATATTAGATTGATGATGTTATCAAGATATAAAATGGATTAAGAACATATTAGAGTTCCTTAGGGGGGTTTTATGTGTGGTGATCGAGGTACAAACCATATGTTTTTACCATGTGAATCAAATGATTGTATTCCAGATATCAGTATTTGTGTGGTTTGAACAAATTAAATCCATTATTTAGGACATGATTCATGGCCACATTTAGGGTTTGGGGAGTGGAAAATGAATCTTGAAATGGATATATTAGTTATAGAAAATTTCAATATATGCAATGTGTAATCGTCGAATACTCACCCTATTAGGACCATGCTGTACACTAGGGTTTCTATATAGGAAATAAATATAAAAAAATATGTGATATATTTCACATATCATGTGATCTAACCTAGAAAATTATTCTTTTATCTGGGAGAACATGGCTCGGCACATGACTAGCACACAAATAGGAACACATCTAGGAACACGACTAGGTCAGGAGTACATGAGATGAAACAAGTACACAGACAAGAACATGTACACATAGATGATAAAGTGTTTATATAAATAGACACAGCTTCATGATTTACTCCTTGGTTAGTCCAAAATATGATAGGAAATGTTGTGTACTTCTAGTAAAATCCTTATACTTGTTCCCTTCACCATGGAAAATTTTCATTTTGGTGAGTCCACTTGATCATTTCCATGATGGTTTATTATGGAACTGTGTACTACGTATTACATGGTGATCCCATATAAGGAACACCAACCTCACATTGTGTTGTTGGAATTCTTATATGAAGCTAAAAGTGTTATCTTTAATCATTATCAACCCTAGGTGGGGTTCACTGAATTGAAATTACAAAAAATAAAGAGACATTGATCCTACACCTAGTGGTTTAATCTAGATTGGGTTGGTGGTATACCCCATGGAATTGGGTATGATTCCCATCCATGTATCGTTTTATTCATACATAAATCATGCATTTTTATGGTGATCCTGGTGAGCATGAAATTTATGATAGACACTATCAGTTATATCTTACTCGTGGAGTTTTTACTCCCGAATGACTATTATATGGAAGATTGTGAATGAAATTTTAGGATGGAAATGATAGATATGACCATAAATTTAGAATTTTTTTCTATTGTGAATATATTTTTATGTTTGTGATTTCTATATTGTTGAAAAATCCTTTTAATTATATGAATTCTATTCATGACTTATTATGAATGGTGATTTAAATGTTGTATGCAAGGTATTATTATACCCACCCGTATATAGGATCATCCTACATGTGTCATATCATACATATATTTTTGGAAGTTTGATAGGTTTCTAGAAGGACTAGGAGAATCCAAATCATAAATTTGGTCTATAAAAACCATTGTTCATACCACGAGTCACATTTATCCATAGTCCCTTCATGCCTTCATCTGAGACCTATTTACAATTTTTCGTGGGCTTGTATTTGGCGCCTATTACTTTCTAGTATTCATTTATACTCTGATTGTGGGATCGATTTGTATCCATTCATTTATTATTAGTTGTATTTAACATTTCAGCATTTTATGGGCTTGGAGATGTTTGTGCTAGCACATGTACCTTAGTCTATGGACACCCATTAATTGTTATGCCTACTCAGTTCTACTCACTTTCCAATTCACTATTAGAGGTGGCTATGGGGTAATCACCCTCAACCTATCAATAGATAGGAGGCATGAGTGAGTTTGTATGTGACACAATTACATCAAATATTGTTTCCATATTAGGACAATAATATTGATTTTTTTCATGTAGTGAGATAGATTCTGGTTATGAGACAATGTTATGTGTTTCAAGTTTGATATTTAGGCTATGGATTAATATTTTGGCATTGAAGACGATATATCCACTCACTAGGACTCTGACCCTGCATATTGGCTCAGAACATATAAGAACTAGTTATGTGAAAAAATAGAGAAACATGCATCATATATGAATATGTATTGGTTTATATTTCCTTAATTAGTTATCTATCCATATATACTCATTTTACATGGTATATCTGTTCTATCTTAGGATACCTCCATGAATGTTTCTTGATAGGATTTAGATGTAGAATGAAGATGATGATCTCCTAAGTGATATGGATTACAAATAGGGATCCGTTTTGGACGTGTTACCTCTAGGTGGTGCATGAGTCTTACCAAAACTGATTGAGTAGAAAATGGGACAAAAAATAATAGTAGATGAGGTGTAAAGGATGAAATACCTTTATTAGTTTCACATTTGTGGCCCCTCAGGTTTAGGGGTGATCCAGACACACAGGTGGTTGAGGGTTGGCTGGAGGCAGTGACATGGGTCTTTCGTCATATGAGGAATCCTACATACTAGATGTTGGTCCTGGTCCAGGGACATCTCCATGGATCAGCAAGATGATAATGGGTATTATATACATGTTAATACAATGAGATTACTCTTTATTGTAAATAATTCAATCACAATTTGGAAGAGGATTTTTCTCCATCTATGTTGAGATATGTGGGCATCCCAGAGCTTCTATAACATTGTCGAGGTTGTATGGGTGTGTCAACGTATTCGTCAAGGCTCACTAAACTCCATCGATATCATAGGGATATAGTACATGATCAATTTTTAGGGATCCGACCCTTGATTGAGGACTACGATGAGACACAAATTCTAGAGTGATAAATTTTTGCATTCATATAAATCCTATAGTGTTGGGGAATGATTTATTGGTCATGAGTTTTTGATCTGAGCTTATATAGATAGTTGGTACTAGCAGTGGGAACATGGGAGCTGGGACATCCACAATGGGAATCAGATGGTCGATGCACTGTTGTTAAAGTAGGGAAAATCTTATATATGATTTTATGACCCGTCATACGTATGATTGAGAGATAGTGAATTGTCTTACTAGGAACATGTAGTGGTAGGATTGAATTGGTACAAAGCATGGAATATGTGGTAAATGATTTGGGATGGTAGTTGGATGGGGAAATATATTTCCTTGTCATAACTAGCACCCCCATGTGGTCTGCATCAGGATCAAGGAGTTGAGGGATAACAACTAGGGTATCTATAGTCAGTCAATAATTTTTACCGAAAGGCTATATGGATGATACATGTTATGATATATGACTTCTATAATTTATTTACAGTTCTGAAAGACATAGGTTCTACTCAAATCATTATATCTACTTTTATAGTTCTAGACATAGAGATTCCAGTTGAGACCTGGGCTAAACCCTTGTGTTGGACAGTCCCACTAGATGTGACTAAGTGACCAATCCCTTATTCCAATAGTGTGACCTAACACATGGAGGTGAGAGTTTATTTTGGGGTTTCTTTTTAGTAGTGATTATTATTTATGATGTCATCTTAGGTATGGAGTGTTTATCTACAGTTTGAGCATAGAAATAATTTTTTAGGGGGAGGATGTTGTGTATCCACAATGATGGATGGGGGTTTCCATTTATGGATGAAAAAGAACCCCAATAAAGGTAGTATGTTCTAATACACATGAGGGTTAATCTAGTTAGAAACTAGTCAGATTGAATAACTCATAGTGCAGTGGATGATATGAGTTATAATTTCTTGTAGTGGTAGAAGAATACAAGGACATATTTATTGAGTATGTTTCATTCCTACCTCTTCACTAATAGATATAATTATATATTTATCTATAAATATTGATGACTCATATATCTATTTCACAATATTAGATGGATCCTGTAGTGCTTGATGAGTTGAGGGAGCAGTTGGGGGACTTGTGGAGGAAGGAATTTGTCTGACCTAGTGTTTCACTATGTGAGTCCCCCAAGTAGTTCACTAAAACATGGATGAGATCTTGATGTTGGGTCTTAACTAACGTCACATAAACCAATACACCATCAAATAATAGTATACACTAATGATGATAGATAACGTCTCTAATAATTAGATAGGGTAATGATGGTTATAAAATATTGACATTAGATTTGGATATCACCAGATTTGAGTAAAAGATTCTAATATACCAAAGAAGTATTTCTGATGTTGTTATGGTCACATTGATTAATTGGTGACTCAATTTTGTTCAATGAATGAACAAAAAGTGATAATGAGACCCATGAACTATAACTTTCATCCATTTATAGACCAGTTTGTGGCAGTCATCATCAACAATATAGTAGCGTACGTGGTGTATGAGGAGGAACAAATGGGACACTTGAGGTTGGTTTTGGGAATAATGTAGTATAACTATCCTTATAAAAATATATCGATGATCCAAATCTGGATTCAGGAGGTACACATTTTGAGACATGTTACCTCAGTAGATGGTGTAGCAATAGACCTGGAATAGGTGGTGGTTGTGCCAGCTTAGGAGCCACACAGGTGTGCGATTAAGTTTTAGAGAATCCATGGGTTGTTAGGATACAATTGAAGATTCATACCTAATTTATATTCGATATCACCTCCATTGAAATATTCTTCCCAACAGAGGAAGCCTTTGATGTGGACTATGTTTTGTTATCTATATTTTCATAAGTTTAGGAAAAAATTGAAGAGAGCTCCCATTTTGAGATATCCCTAGGAGGGTGATGAGTATGAAGTTTTTAGTGAAGCATCCAAGACTATGCTTGGTTTTGTATTGATGCAGAGGTAGAAAATGATATTATATGGTTCACATTAGTTGATCCATCATTAGGAGAGCTAGGTGTCCCATTATCTCGATCTACCAGTGATAGACTTCCAAGAAAATGATTGGTATCACTTCATTATTGGTGATTTATTTATCTTCTATTTTAACAAAAATATTTTGATGTATATCTTCTATCTGATGTATTTTATCTTATGATAGAGGTGATGGCTTGATTTCCTCCAGAATTATGTCTTCAAGATTATCTATACTCCTAGGAAGGGAAACCTGGTAGAAGATTCTATTGAATGGATATCCATTTGACAAATACTATGTGAGGAGTTAAATTGGTGGACCACATTAAATTTATCCTTATTAGAAAGGGATAGTGTAACATACCTCTAGTTAATGTTTGTTACCCAAACTCTTCTACAATAGGTTTGGAATATTAAATATTGAGATACTAATTGTGAGATCTTGAAGGATAATATATACACAATACATTCTTCTAATAAATTTTATGAAGTTGGGGAGCATGTGTTCCTTTTCAAAGGATGCATGATGGTACTAGTGAAATTATAGGATGAGTTCCTGAGAGAGTTCCAATCATCACCTTTAGAGGAACATCTAGGGTTGGAGTATATATAGTTGTGCCTTAAAAGTTATTTTTTGGAATGGGAAAATGAAAGGATTTGTAGATTTTTCCTCTTGATTCATTACTTGTCATCTAGTGAAGTGTAATTAGTATATTCAAGTGAGTTTATCAAATGACCATGATCTCCATAGTGAAAACTAGAAATGGATATCTATAAAAAAATTGATGGTGTGACCACTGACATCTAGTGAACATTATTCCAAATTTGTGATCATGGATGAACATAAAAATTATTCCCACTTACACACCACCCAACAGTCGAGAGGATTAGAGACCTTGGGAAAATTACTTTCTTGAGATATTAAGAACATGTAATGTTACATCGATGATAATTTTTAAATGTGAATATCTCTTAACATATCAATTATGGATGGGATTATAGAAGCCTTGGAGAATCAGTTGTGTTTTTTCATGAATTTCCACCTGAAGACTAATGTTCAGATTGAGTAGACCATTATTGGGTTGGAGGACGTACATCGAGCATTCATGTTAGACTTCATCCATATTGGGGATGATCCGCACCACATTGTGGGATTTTTAATACAAAAAGAGATACCATTCTTGCATTAACATGGAACCATTCAATTCATTTTCAATGAGACCTTGTTGTTATCCACTATGATGAAATGACCAAAGAGAGTCAAAACATATGGGCCATGAGTTGGTGTGATCCCCGAAAGAGAAGGTCCAGATCATCCTCGAGTTGATGAGGACAACAAAGATTCATTAGAATTCTTATCTGATCTTATGACGGAGGCCTTTGGAGTTCAAGGAGGGAAAAATATTGCTTCTATAGGTCACGCACCAATGTGGGTTGTGGAGATTTAATAGGGATAGAAATATATATATGTGATTAATTTCACATTTTGAGATACTTATTAGAGTCAATTATGTGGTGTACTATATGGTTCTACCATTGAAGTTGATACGGTACACAATGACTTTCACATGTGGTAGCTATGGTGGTACATGTATGACGCATAACATTTTATCAACTGGGTGATATAGAAATTGAGGATAGAGATACTTATTTAGAGTACCCATTAGAGAATTAATATCAATATAATAATAAACATCATTATAGAGTTTTTCCATTATTGTATGTCTGGTGGTATCTGGAGAGTTTTCAGAAGAGTACATGAGTGTGAGATACATCGATTCATGGTTAGTACCCATATATCATTATATAATATTTTTTTCATTCATAGATGTTAATCACTAAGGTAGAGAGAATGTAACATCCTTAATTTTTCAATTTAATGTATTTGATTATATCTTGTTATATTTTTGAGACTAGATGCTGAGAATGATGGTGATTTAGAGGCCCATTTAAACTAATATAGGTATTTGAAATAGATTAAATATACTAATTTCATGAAATAACATTTTATTCTAAAAAGTCGAATAAATCTCAAGACGTGGCATGGATCAGAAATCTGAGACCTCTGTTGAGTTCAGAGTGTGAGTTTTACTGTATACATGAAATTACCATTGTTAGCATGAAGTTCATGGGAAAATTTTTATATGGGAATAAAATGATTGAATTAATAAATTAATTAAATTGTATTTGATTATATAGAAACCATATCTACCCCTATTTGAAAATTCATATGTACAATTCTCAGGGATTGTTTCGTAATAGTGATAATTGAGAGAGAATATCAGAAGAAGATTTGGTAGATGAGTATGAGGGATTGAGGATCTTCCATTCAAATAAAAATCTTGGATCACACCAATGACTATGAAGAATATTCATTCTTCATCAATGATATATCCATGTCAAGGTAGGTATTCTAATTTTTTTTATTTAATATGAAATTTAATTTTACTATGTAGAATGTCAATCAATCCATTAAATAATTTATCTATGGATCTATACTA
This sequence comes from Viscum album, assembly GCA_963277665.1. Classification (NCBI taxonomy): domain Eukaryota; kingdom Viridiplantae; phylum Streptophyta; class Magnoliopsida; order Santalales; family Viscaceae; genus Viscum; species Viscum album. Next base: position 175,515,167 of record OY728148.1, read on the forward strand.
AGTAAGTGAGTCTGACAATACTAGTATTGTTTTTAATGATTAATTTTTTTCCTTTTATGTTGACTGATCTTTGGCATTAGACTTTACGAATTTATCAATTTTTCTTCAAAAGTGTTTTTGAATAAAATTAACAACTTATTTGGTGGTGGATGTACAAAGTTCATCTTTGATAACATATACTAGGATTCCTTGTAGGATATTTGAGAATTGAAAATGTGGATATGAATGAAAAAACAAACATTCACACAATACAATATAGTGATAGAGTACATGTTCAACAGAAAGTAAACCATAGAAAAATTTAATTCAATGATGTTTTAAATGACCACTGATTTTTCCAAATGAAAATTAAGTGGATAATATTGTTGTTTCAAAATACTATTGTTAAATCTCTACATTTATGTTAATTCTTATATTATTAAAATAAAAAAATGTACTATGTTTTAAAAAAATCCATCCTTTAATAAATTTCCACCACAAACTCGTCATTTTCTCAAGAGGATCTATAGTCCTGATGAATTTTACCTTCCTAAAGCACTACAATAAACTTTTATAGATACAAAATTCCATAAAAAAATAATATTTTATACATAATATATATGAAATATCCAAAAATAATATAATAACTACATGTTAGGAAAATACCACAAATGTTTGAACATCCTTAATAAGAATGACTACATTAACCTCCAAAACACACTACTAATAATCAAAGGTAGAAATATATAATTAAATAAATAACTATCCATATAATTCCCCAAAAATATTATTGGCTAAGACTAAAACCGAAAAAACCTATAGGATTATATCACATAGTCTTCCAAAAATAATTATTAACATTTATCACCAAATATAATCAATTACTTTTGATGTCTAATATAAAAAAGTGCTTTCCCTAGACATATTCTGACCATTTCCATAAATATAACAAAACAATACAAGGCCTCATTAATATCAGATATGATTCCAAACTATAATTAAACTAAAATTCCTCAAATTAAATAACATAATATTCAATTAACCTTATTACTATAATGCTTTTAAAAATTATAGTGATCTGAATCAAAAATATAATTAATCAGATAAACACTGAATGAATTTCTGATCCAATGGTTATATATTTTAATGAATCATTTTTTTCCAAACTTTTTTGGGACCTGACCCATCAGGGGATACCATGATAGTGAAAGAAATAGTGTGACTACCCAAAACCCACCTCCAATGTTTCAAGGGGATTTTTATTAGCACTATGTAGTCATAAAACACACATTGGAGGATTTTTTCAAGCTACATATACTCACACACAGATATTTATTCCCATAAAATATTGAAATGAAAAATAAAATTGTTATAATATTAATGAACATATTTAAATTAAACATTTAGAGTATAAAAAAAACTAGACAGTGATAAGGTCAAAATTAAAATCCAACAAAAACAATAAAGTTGTCCTACCTGAAGGAGTTATGGGACTATAATCATCTTTGAATCCCACTATGAACAAAAATTTATCCTATCCCAAATATATGCTTTTTCTACTCATTCTCTACCTATATCCCCATAAAACTATCAAAATCAATTTTACTATGATGAAAGACCAATCAGTACACTAACTAATTTATCTGTTGTGGAAATTTATTAAAAGATGGAATTATTATTTAAAATGAAGTACATTTTCATATTTTATTAGTAAATAAATTAACATAGATCTGTAGATTTAACAAAAGTATTTTAAAACAGAAATACTATCCTCTTACTTTTCTATTTGTGAAATCATAGGCCATTTAATCCACTATAAAATTTCATTTTTATGGGTTACTTTCTATTGAAAAAGTTCTCTATCAATCTCTTATAGTGAGAAAATGTTTGAATTAATTTTATATCAACATTTTTACTTAGAACATATCCTACATGGAATCCTAGTATATTTTATTAACTAATAACTTTGTACATCCACCACAAAATAACTATTTAATTTTATTCAAAAACACTTATTAAGAAAAATTTGGAAATTGGGAAAGAATAAATAAAAATATTTGTCAACTTAAAAGAAAATAAAATCATCATTTAAAACAAAACTGGTATTGTTAGACTCACTAACTCCGTATAGATCACATTGAAATGATTTAATCTTTATAAATGGATCAAGAAAAAATAATTCTTCAATGGGAGTGGCTAGACTGTTCTAATTCAAGATGTATTCCTCTGAATGTATATTCATTGTTTCATTATATTTGATGGTCTTGACATGAATTTCCCCCTTAGAATGAATGATTATATCTAGGTAATTAACTTTCACTCCATTTTCCACATCAAACACAACCTCTGCCATTTATTCTTATTGTATCCATACATTTCATTTAGATTTCCACATTGACTTAAACCCTTCTTGAACTCTAGATCTTGATTCCTTGGTTCACATTCCCTTCCCTTGGCCTTGTATGTGATCTTGTTTGCATTGGCTTCGACACCTGGGGGTCACCTATCCTCCCCTTATTATTCTTTCAATTGTCTATAATGCAGTACCCGCATCACATTGTCTCTTATATCCAATCATCATCGATATACTATGAAGTCCTCAATGTTCCATTATATTTGAACTGAAAATAGAGAATTTGCTATAATTATCATCATCATAGTCATCCCCATAGAGGGTCTAGTGATCCAGGGGATGCTCCTTTGTCAAGGGCGTCTGCATGACCTGATCTGAATGAGAACCCTATTTTTGATTCAATATTGCTTCCCCCCCAAGTACTTTCTTGTCTAGAAAAAAGGCATCCTCATCCAGACCATCAACTTCATTGGAAAGCATGATAGATGCGTTATCACTTCTCGCATTAGACCTAATCAAAGAATTAATTCTACCCCATATTACTTTCATCATTTTTCTTTTCGTAGTCCCCCTCTCATTTTCCATGAGACATTCATCTTATTGGTCATATTCCTAACCATTTAGCACTATTTCATCCTCCCAACACCTTTTTTCATTTTGGACTATCTCTAAATGAGATAAGTTACTATACTCTGTGAAATTGGTCCCAGGGGAATCCTATTACACTTCCTTCATGCCTAGCTCTCAGGATCTCAATAGAGGAAGGGGAACACAAAGTAGGCTAGATCTCTTTTGGATCCATCCATATCTATTTACTAATTTCGAAAACATTAGTCAAGGTTTTGAAAATGTATAAGACCCTCGTATCCTAAATTCTCATATCCTTATATAAACAACAATTCCTCAAGGTTTCCTCAACTCCCAAATTAAAAACTACAATAATGTGCACAACCACTCCCATTAAAAGTCTATAACACTAAAATACCAATGATTAAAAATATTATTATGATGTAGGTACCTTGATAGATCACCATTATCATATTTCTTAGTGCATGCCATGCTTCGATCAAGTGACACTCCAATTGGATCATAATTTAGATGGGCACTAGAGTTGGGATTAAGTTCAAAATAGTTTCTACCCATCCCCACAAAAAAGTATCTTATTGGGGCTCACTATCCCACGTATAAAATTTTACAATGAAAGAAATATCATCATGAATGAGAAGAATAAATAAAACAATGATTCATAATGAAACAATTGTTTGTAGAAGAACTCCTCTCCAACAATGAACCAAACAAACTCAATTGGTGTTTTTGAAACCACCACTTTGATACATATACATGGAGAAATAGTGAGAAAAACTACTATGGTCCTACAATCAGAATATAGATAATGGATAAGAAGATTCCCAAGAATTCAAATGACTGGATGAATTTATAAAGGAATAGGGAGTTCTAGAATTCATACCTAAATCTCCATTTTTGTGGAATCAAATTTATTGTGGAAGTCATAGGACCATATGAAGTGGAAGAATCGAGATCCACTGCTGGAGTGGGGGGCATGAGAGTAGGCACATACCTAGTTGTCCGCAATGTAGAACCTATCGAAGATGTGTTTGGAATTAAGAATACCAACCACTTCTCGGTTATTGAAATCTGATGAACTGAAAAAGTATTTGTCAATGAATCCACGGACGAGTGATAATGCTTGAATCCTGCTATCAAGGCCAGATTAAGAGGGGATCATACATTAGTGAACTCCAAGGATGATATCAATATTTGTTGGAATCGACCTAAGAACTATAGAAGTTTTAGGATAACTATGATATGAGGAAGGTAAGAGAGGTAGTCGAGTATAGAAAAAGGAAAAAAGAACAACTAAATATTTTTGTTTAAAAGATACCAATATAAAATAGTCCATGAACTAGTTGGTATGATTATGAATAACTTATTTTTAAAATCAATATATTGTTCCAAATATATATTAATCTATTGGTATATTCTTATAATATAATCACACAGTTATTATAAAGTCATATTATTATTCAAAAAATTATTTTCTACAAAAATGAATTATATAAATTTTATGGGAAATATTAAAAATATTTTCGAGAGGATTGAAAATGTTATTTGAAAAAATGAGCTTCAATTATTCAATCCTCACATCAAAAATATATTAGGATTTTTTGAGAATTTTTTTTAAAGATTAATCTTTCAATGATTAGTTAAAAACACATATTTTAATAAAACAATAGTTTATTTAAATTATTATTATTTTTATGACTTAAATTTGATTTAAATTTTATTGAAGTAAAATTTAGATATATATATAATATAATTAATTAAATTTTAGTCATAATTTTAACTTTTCTTGGAATAAGTGCATTTTTGAGCTTCGAGCACATTTTTAATGAAAATAGGGTTTCATTATGTTTTGTGAGATTTATTTTTAATTAAATTATTTCACTAATGTTAGTTGAATTATAAAATAATCAAAAAAAAGTTTTTAACTAGTGGGTATAAATTTTGAAATTAGATACCTTTCATTTTTGTAGAATATTAATAATAATTATATTAATTTTATTACCACTATATGTATAAATCATGTAATTTGGGTAAAAATAAATTGATAATTACTATTAAATGAACATAAAACATGACTGAATTTTATTAGATGGGTTAATTTAGTTCATACATCTATAATATGGTTATAATGCAGCTTATGTCCATTTGTATGAGATTATTACATTTATAGTATATTACTATTTTAAGGGAATTGAAACACATCTCACTCTAGTAAGAAATAAATATAATATTTTTAATATGAAGTTACCCAAAAGATATATTATATTATAAATAGAATTTAAAATATAAAATAATTATATTCATCATAGATTTTTTTTATTTTTTATCGATAAATTATTTACCAGAAATTCTTACCCAATGCTTACACAATAATGATTCAAATAGTTTAAATATAAAATAAATGATACTAAAAATATTAAAAGTAATATACTTAGAAATAATTACGGTGATAAATTTATTTATTGAAGTACTTGATATTTTATGAATTTATTAAAATTTTTTGTTCTAATTATAAGTTTTGTCTTGATATTATTAATGGAAATTTGATGAAGAGTTCTATATATTGACTTCTTTGATATTTTATAATAAATAACATTTTATTAAATGATATAAAGTTATTAAAAATTTAATTTTTTGTGATGTTATTAGGATTTTGTTTGTAAAAATAGATGTCATTTATTTATTTTCATTTTTTAATGGGTTGTACCTATATTGACCCAGAATGTTTACAAATATTTATTGTCACCGTTAATTTAAAAAGGGTTAATGATGGGAAAAAACAAATGATAAGGGGTGAAAGGTGATGTAAACATATAAAAAAATTATTATATGAATAAAATGTAACCCTTAATCATTTTATATTCTAAATTAATTTGTTTATAGATATTTAGAATTTAATATTAATTTAGATTAATATAATATTTTGAAAAATTCCAATACTATCCTCCCCTCTTTTATAAATTGGAAACTACTATTCCCAATCCTTCACACTTTGAAGATTATTTGGGTTTTTCAATACCTACCCAAATAACTTAATATAATCCCTACTATCATTAGAGAGTAATTGGTTTCAGAAGAACTCTTCACATAGAGGTCATATGGTGTTAAGTAAAGGAGATTCTTCGAATAAGATGTATTTTGTTTAATCAGTCATTTGTGTTTATCTATTCTTCCACATTATTTGAATATTTTTCAACTCTGTTAAAATAAAAACAAAATAACCCCAAATATACTTAGATGCTAATTTTTATTTCATAACCTATATCAACCACCTATTCAATCAAATGGGTAATGAAAACATTGTCTGTGTGAATAAGGAAAACCACCATGAAGACCGATGTAATATGACGTCCATCCTCATGTATCATGGATAAATTGTAATGGATGAATTAATGTTTATTTATATTATATTAATGATAAATTTTTCATTATTATTATATACTATATAATTTATCTTGTTACATTTATATGCATTGAAAATGACAATGCAATTCATGTGTACATGTGGACTACCGACTACACAATGTGATATAATAAATTTCTCATCCTCAATTCACATTTATATTATGATCATGGTTGAATAAAAATAATAATAATTAACTTATATTCATTATTATCAGTTAGAAATGGTAATGCAACCTTTACGTATACACGACCTATAATCATCTTGATTGTAACATAGTTCATTATTCATACCAATATATAATGATAATTATTAAAATTATAATCTACGTATAAAAATTATAATTATATGATGAAAATAATTCTGTAAATTTTTGAGTAATGGGCAATTTTACCATTGTCAACATACCTATCTAATTTTTGAATTATGAACTAAATATCGTTAAAACGTCCAATGTAATTTTAAATTAATATTTAATAATATATAAAATGAAAATAAATAATATAAAAGTTAAAATAAACAAGAAAAAGGTCAATAATATTGTATAAACATAACCTATGTTTATTGTTATGGAAGACAATGAATGTACATGAAGAGTCAAAATCAAGGTAATAGAAATTATTTTTAAAAAATGTATTCAAATTTCACTTAAAACTATCTTTTACTACTTTATCTATATGATTGGTCTCTATTGGTTATTTAAAAATAAGTTTTAATACTTTAATTTTATGTTTTAAAAATATTTTCCCATGTTTGACTTCCTACAATTTTATTTTGAATGTAATATTATTTTATATTCCAAATGAGTTAATTTTTAACTTTTTTTACTAAAATATTGAAGGAATGTACTTTTAACATATATAGCATGATTTTATTTTACCACAATCATGGATAATAGTTTTATGATTTCTTGATTGGGAATCCACTGAACAGTGACCCAAGCTGGTGGGCTGCATGGATTGAAGCACATCACCCAATATGCTAGATGCTCCTGACAAGTAGTGAGGGTCTAAGGTGATACTGTGGGGAGACTATAACATCTTGGTTAGAGTTAAAAAACATGAAATTGCTAGATAAATTGAGTAATCATAATAAATAGATAAATATTGGTCCCATAATGGAAATAAAAAAAATTTAATAAATAACCAATGAAATAAATTTCCATTACCATATTCAAAACAATTATATTTCATATGTCTGGTAAAAATTAACAGGAAATCATTCTATAAAATACATGTAGTGAAAATATAAAAATGTCTCAAAAGTATAACTCTAACAAACATCATGACCCATTGCTTGGTTATAGTCTTCCCTGTTCAAATTCTATAACCAAATGAAGAGTTAAAAATGGGTGTTGTCACCTGTCCCAACTGGCATCCATAGAATCATGCAGGGTGACATCAAAAACCTAGATATGGTGTGAGATAAACTAAGTAGGTACCCAAAAATAGTTTATATAGATATATAGTTAGAAAATATAGTATGTATGTTTGTATGAAATAATGGAAAGCATTAATAAAAACTATAAATGGCTAACTATACCTCAAAAATGACACTAGGATGATAGTACATACTTGAGCTAAAGATGAATAGCATCTGAACAAGTAACCATATGTATTCAAATATATGGTCTATATCATTAGTGACACCTAAAAACTTATATTTAGATAATACCATTAACATAGACCGAATGCATAAATTTTACATCCATATATTGTAGGATGAATTTCATAAGTATCAATGGATTACATGCCTAAAAACAAATGAATATGGAACTCTAGGCATATTATCAGGGTAACAGGGTTACCCTGCCTTTTATCATATTTATTAGGTTCTCTTAGCCCAATATCATATCAATATGGTCTCTGTTTTCACAACACGATCATAGGTTCACCATGACCATATGTCAAAATAAGGGTCCTTATTTAGGTATAAAAAAATTAATGTTATCATTCCTAGTTTCAAAGTTATTATGTATTAATTCCCTTGTATCATATATATTGGGGGTCTCAATGAACATATATTAATTTATAATAAGGGACACCATGAGAATATATAACATTAACTCCAGGGATACCATACCCATATAATGTAAAATAGATGGGATGCCACACCCATATCAAATAATATAGAGTGGTCTCCATACCCATATTATAAGAGAAGGTTCTCCAGGGACGATGACATCAATTAACAAATTCAATGACTTTATTCGGAGCCAATAGGTATTTCATATCTCATTGAAATTCATTTATTTCAATGATGCGAACTTTGTTCCATTAAATAGGTGAAAAGGTTGTACCAATCACCTCTAGTCATTTTTATTCAGTTGGTGTGTGTGTTAGTTTTTCCACAACACAAAATTTATCATTTTTAAATTATGATAATCTATATATAAAAGTGATTACAATCACACCAATATCTATTAGGGATATATGTACATGAAACCTAATTAGGAATACACAAGTACACACAAATAATCATGGAATTTATTGATGTTGACTACCTCACATGTTTTGTTTGATATAATATGGACATTAAGTTATTGAACATGGAAACAAATTTATGATATTTTCCATTCATGGGTAACACAAGGTTTAACTGATGTCTATCACAAAACCCATAATTTGAAACCATATTAATTTTAAGGGATAAATACTTGACCACCAATCTTATCCCTATAGTGGAGTACTCATATAGTACCAATTTCTAGTATGGTATAGATCTAGAGAAAATGAAAAATAGATAAATAAAATAAAATTAGAGCACATGACCTAGTGCCTAAATAAAAATGATTATAGGAAGAAAAAGAATTGAAATTTAAATGTTGACTGAAAATATTAAAATCACATATTTTATTAGATAATAATAGATAAGACCATATTTTATTTTGGAATGTTATATTATAATGTCACTTGAAAAAGGATTGAGAAAAAAATGAAAGAAGGAATCAATCTTATATCTACTGGAAATGAAAAAATGAAGAGGTGGGTAGAATTACAATAGAACATGTGATGAATTGTAAAATAACACCAAAATAATGGGTCTTATAGTTTAGCCGCAAAATTTTCCAAAAAGTGTTCCATACATGAGATGGAAAATATCCCAAAAGGGTAACCGCAAGGTTAATGGTCATGGTTTCACTAATCATGTGAAATCCGAACAATACACCTACAATAAAAATTGAAGACAGACTACACATTCATGTGACCCTGGGCGCACAATTATTGAAAACCATGAGGCCATAACATTCCTCTGTAATTCCCCTCATGAATATGAGAAACTATGTGGGATAGGTTGTAGAGTTTATATGAACACACTGAGCCACAGTTTTTTCCCAAAAATAGTGTTTTGGGATTTGAACGGTCTAGAGGAGAAGAAGGGGCACGGGGATTTTCCGAGGAGGGATATCATGTCCTTTCATAAGTTCGTTACTAGCAACGGGCTGTTGGACTTAGTCTATTTAAGAGAACCCTACATTTAGTGTAAAAACTATAAGGGTGGCAGCAAAAGTAGGAGTAGACTCGATCACTGTGTCACCAATGTCCATGCTATTTCCATGTTTTTTATACGAAAACGTGACACACATGAATTGCAACATCCCTAATAACTCTCCACTCTATGTAGCCCTATTCAGGAGGGAGGTCTCGTAGGAGGGGTTCATATTCTCTATCTAGTGGTTGAGTCTTGCTGTCTATCACTTTATGTTTAGGAAAATTTGGGATGAACCATCACATGACCCTCTTTGCTTGCTATTAATTCCATGTTAAGGTGTCTCAAGAGGGAAATTCATACATGGGCAAGGTCTATTCCCCCCAATGATAAAGAGTTGGATGCACGCTAGATGGAAGTCGAATAGATCCTGGTAATCCTAGAGGAAAATTGGGACCCCATGGTCTGTGTAGAACTTGTTGAGAAAAGGAAAACCCTAGAAGTTATGGTTCATTCATAAGAATTAATGGAATGGAAAATCTCACATAAAAATTGCTCATATAGGGGGACAAGAACACCACATTTTTTCGAGAATGTATTTGAGATAAGAGGCATGTTATGAATCCAAATCTAGATCAGAAAGATGGGAATTTCACAAATTATAAAGAGGTGGTAGGTGGTTGTCTATCTTATACATTAAGGATATTTATGTTGGTCTATCTACGACCATCATTTAGGTGTACCCCTTGGGGGAAGCCTCATTATGGGAGTGGATTCCATGACTTGTGTCTTTCCACGACAATGATCTGTTGGAAGGTATCTATATAGAAGATGATATTCAAAAGGAGTTTTTAACCAAGATCTTTAGAGCAAAACATGCCTCGATGGTTTCACTTGTTCCATCTATAGAGGCTATAGGGAGGTTGTAATGAGTGATATCAGTCCTTAAATCCAATATTTCTTCTGTGAGGGAGGTCTTCCTCAAATCGGCTCATCTACGACTGTTGTTATTATTCCAAAAATCAATGATCCTTATTCACTACCCTATTATAGTCCAATAAGGTTGTGAAATTTACATTACAAAATATTTTCAAGTATCATCAACAGGTAGCTATATGGACTCATTCCTATGTGGATTTTCATATAAAGGCATAGTTTTTAAAGGACCACCCAAATCTGGGTGTTATTATCAGGGATTATGAAATTCTGAGAGACCTTAACATCCAATCTGGTGGTTCCAACATGGAAATTATGCTTGAAATGAGAAAAGCATACAATAGGTTTGAGTGTGGATTTATTAACATGGTCTTTACAAAGGTGGGTTTTCCTTCATTGTCTTTCAACCTCATCATTAGATTCGTTAGCTTATCATGGTTGGCTATATCATTCATGGGGTTAAATCATGGCTTATTTATGTCAATATGATGACTTTCGCAAGGTAAACCATTTTCTGTGAGCATCTTTATTCTCATGAAACATAATCGTAGAAGGAAACCAACTAGTGTATTTCTAATGTCCAATCCCGCATTTTTGTAGGATGTTTATTCTCTCTTCCACATCGCATATGGTGTTTTCGGATGATATGATTATTTTCATGAAAACAAGGAAGAGATCTATCTATGTAATTAATTACATCTTGGAGGAATGATGCCATTTGAGTGGTCAGATCATCAGTAGGGAGAAGAGAAACATCTATGTACTTGATTCAAGCATTGAAAGTTGGGTGGTTGATATGTGTACCAATTTGAACATGCAGTGTGGAGTCTTTCCCATGGAGTATCTCAGTTCACCTATTTATCTTTGGAGATTGCGTAACATGGACTTTTACAATGTGGTGAACAAGATTATATGTTGAATTCTAAAATAGAAAAATCACTTCCTATCATTCTTTGAGCACATATCTCTTACCAATAACATTCTTTATGAAATCCCAGTGCATTCTATGGCTTTGTCTAGTATGTTAAAGGGTGACATAATGTCCATTGATAAGCTCCTCACTTTTTTTATCTAGGATTCATAATCTGAGGGATATTCGACATTGTGGTTCATGGGGTAAGATGGAGAGGCCCATTCCGGAGGGGGTTGGGGGGATATCAGTGTTAAAATATTGATAGTAACAATTAATTAGAAGCATGTACAGTTTTGATTGTAAATTATCAAGGAGTGTACACTATAATGAAATTTTTTGTCCAAAATGTAATGGACAAGTTATGCATCTTCTTCAGCAAATGGGTCTAACTTATAGTCCTCTATGTGTAAAATCATCTCGAATATCCATCCACACTTGAAATGGATCATTTGGGAAGGAAATATCCTCTTTTGGTTTCATAATTGGTTGGGAAACATTCTCACATATCATAAGTGTCGGTGTCTTACGATGTCTTTCAATGAATCAAGACAATATCACACATTTCTTAGTTCTATTCTGAATGCATCTCAAAAGTATGTGTTCACCTCCGTTCCCTTTACCTAAAATTAAGATAGGTGTGATTTCACTCTTTCTATCTTATAGATATTTAACTTGAATGACTATCAAAGGATGAATTTATCTAAGGTTCAGTATAATAGATGGAATTAAATAGTCTAGTACCAACACATTGAATCTAAACATACGTTTCATACCTAGAGAATTCAAAAAAATGACTTTTCTTCTGATTTCAACATGAAATGCCTCGACATTAGATTAGATTCTTATTTCCACTTTTCTATAGACAAAAGGGAAGACATCATGATTCATATCTTCATTGAATGGGTTTGATATTGCATGGGATGAAATACCATTGGAGAGTTAAGAGCTTACTCACCCAAAGAGGCTAACAATGACATGTACATGGAATGATGGTTTCAGGGTCTGAGGGTTCAAAGGTGGAAAAAGTGGTGTGTTCATTAATCCCCAAAATGGGATGTGGGAGTTTATGGAATGATTGGAACTGAACTAGGTTCAAGGGATTTACTTCCACTGGTAGGTTCATAGTGGTAATAACTCGTTGCATGCAGGTTGATCTAATTTTACATTATATAAATTTGAATGAGGAACCTTCTCTTCATTCAATTTGTGATCCTTTGGTTTCGGTTCACCACATCACCTCCATGGGTGATGTATTCAATTGGTTCATCGAGGAGATAGCCTGAATCTCAACATAGATGGGTCTTCTATCATGGGTGACATGGGTGAAGGTAGGTGGTTCACAGTTCTAGGGAGAGTGTAGTCCTGACATTCCCATATCAATTCATGAGTGGCAGTTCTGTCCAGGAAGAGGTCAAAGTGGTTCTCAATGTTTTTTGCATCCATTGACAAAAGGATATTCCTATTTCCCAGGTGGATACATATTCTATAATTAACCATGATTCATTACTTGGTTAAGGATCCACACCATGGTCAATATCTTACATTATTAGGTTATTCAAGGCCCTTCTATGAAAACAAATCATGGTCACCCACACATGGGGGTAGGGGAAAAAATCGGTGGAACACTTAGCCTCCATAGTGGTCCTTGGTACCCTAGTTAGTTTCTTTTTTGATGGTTCCTTTATTAATCATGAGGTATTGAACTTGATTCAAGAAGATGCCCCTAGTCTGCACTACTTTCAACCATTATAGGTCTTGGTTTTTTTTTCTATATAGGTCTATTTTCCTAACAGAAAATTATAATGTTGATGATGGACAACTCCAACCACCGACCACCTAAATTGGTCTCCCAATCCCATATATCATATTGTACTCAACCGTGCTACCATATTATAAGTATTAAAGGGATATAACAGTATCAGATATCCATCATTCTCTATTCAATAATGTATATGAGAAACTCTTAAAAACATGCATCAATATATAACCTCACATCACCAGGATCACTGTTATGGGAAGGGTCAGTATACTAACATCGATGTTGTGTAATATGAATGATGTCATGAATGTCATGGTACCTCTAAGATAATACCAATTGATTGGATGCCTATAAGGACCCATCTATAAAACATTATAGAATCCTGAATTAAATGGATAATTCACATTGAGGATCTTTTGGGTTTAGAGTTTTAGAGAATTAGGCAAAAACTATTACATTACATCTGAAAAATAAAAAATTAGACACTTCTATTCTGTTTCCATTTTTTTAATAATATTAAAACCATTGAAGAAAGAGTCATGTTTTGTTCCATGTTTTAGACCTCATGACTTTTCCTTGATCACATCCTTGACCCAATTCTTCATTAAGTCCTGTAAAATCATTTTAAAACTTGGGATGAGCATAAAAAGCTCAGTATGGATTATAAAATAATGAAATACAACATTATTTCATCAATACATACCAGGAATTAAATCATACCTTATTAAATCATCAGATTTATGAATAACTATTTGAAATGACAAATCATTGGGTAACTTGTGGAATCCATAACATACTTACATTGAAGAAATCATAGAAACATAGGGCGTCACATTTGGAATACCAATCACAATATTCTCCATCAATCTCTTATGAGAAACATTAATGATTACCTCTTTCATGTTACCCAATGCATTAGAGTGATATCTAGGGATCATCCACCCTAGGTTCATCACATAACCACCCGTATACGTAAACAATTCCCGCGAACCATAACGTAAGCATCACACATGAACGAGCATTGAGGAAAAATAACATTTCTGCATTGGAATTAGAATATAACAATTCAATATATTGACATAATAAATACATTATCAAAAAAAATTTCAAAACCAACATGCATAAAAAGAGTATATGGTATTTATTTTCCATTTACAAACATTACAACTTGTTAAGGAAGTCCATGATCAAATAATACTCATGGCGGCGACAAGGTCGTCGTCACCGCATACATTAAAAAGAAACATTTATTTTTTCTATTTGTAAACCAATTAATAGAAAAAGATTCCAATTCAATAAAATGAAATTTAAAAGGTTTTTATACACTGTATAAAAGAAATTCATGTGTAAATAAATATCTACCTCAATGAAATGAGAATGAGAAGAAGTTCCTTACCTCGTGTCCAACTTGACTAGATCATTCTTTAATCACTTGAAAAATAAACTAATGTTAATTTAAATTTTCTTAAAAACCATTTTCAGAATTATTATTCATTTTATATCACTTATTAACATAATATAAATGTTATGTAATAATTTATGTTAATAATTGTCATTTTGTCTCTATTTGGTACTTGAGTCAAAAATGTATTTGTAATAATTATAAATTTCCCATGTAATCGAAATTACATTATCTATAGAATGATATTCATGATTTAGATATCACATATATCTTGTATATAAAGAATATATATGTATTTATAATAGTACATAACATTTAGAGATAAGAAATGAAATGCACCGTTCATGGTGACGGTAAGTCGTATGTACGCATGAATGCTAATTTTATTTCCAATTTGTATTTTAATGGAATGAAAACATAATGATACGTAGTTATATTATAATTACAGTATCATATCATATATAATTTTATTTACTCTATCCATTATACATCCCACATTTGGCATGAACATGTCATATCACTTTTAGGGGGTGGTAGTCTGCACTTGCTCAAATGAAAATCTCCCATTTAAATATTAGGGATAACATAAAGGTATGCATTAAATAAAAAATACAGAGTCACTGAGTAAACACAAACATAATATATATCATATATAAATACAGTGCCATCATAATGGCCACCATAAAAGGTATCAAGAGAAGATTGAACATTGATCGTTTCCTGAGGTAGTAGTTCTTCGTCCATAGAAAGAGTATGTTCTTTACCCATTAGATAGAGGTGTGTGGAACATGAGCCTCAGACTAGTTGGTGACATATCTTTATGTGCATCCATGAGACCCATGTTAGAAACTACGCAGGGGAATATTTCCAGGGTATTGTAGCAGTACTGTAGCTAGCACTATAGCAGCACTAAAGCAGGCACAGTTCTAGTTTTGTAGCACTACTCTGTCAAGAACTTTGCTTTTACAGTAGAAGTTAATGTATCAGGTACTATCAGTCGGTTTTTTAGCCACCTTTAATGCCTTTGGAACACCTCACAGCCTTTGGGCCACATGCAGTTCCCTAGATAGACTCTACAAAAAATGAGCAGACCTTGAGGAGTATTAATAGTATATAAACTCACCAGGAAAAAACCAATGGATTGGAAATGAATGAGAGGGTATGGCTATGCCATCGACACCAGCCTGTGCTTGCACGAGATGATTAGCCAGACAACCATGCGAAGGTGGAGAGCTACCATCACGATATAGATTCGAGGGAGGGTTAGTTCCTTGTAGCTATAATCTGGTTCAATTCCATTAGACCTTCAAGGTCATATATTGTATCTTAATCCTACGGGCCATGTAATAACTAAGCCAAGGAGCCTTGAAAGGGTTCCCCATCATCCCTTTAAAATGGGGTTATCAAAAATCAATAAAAATAAGGAATTCAGAACATTCCGGGGGGTGGGGGTGGGGGTGTGTTTGTCTAGTTTGAATCCTTATAATAACAAAAATATAGTATATTGAGGATATTGGTGTTTTTATAAAATAATTGAAGAAATTTTTTTAAGGGGTTGGAGAAGTAAAATAAAAGAAAATAACTTAAGAGAAGACGTTCCATTTAAGTTTGGTATCTCCCTTTGGTTGGAACAAAATGGTTTTCTTGAAGAGCCTTATTCCAAATTTAAGGATTATAAAAGTAATAAAGGGATGTGTAGAGAATATTTGGGTGGTCTTAAGATGAGCCATGGGGCTTGAGTTGTTTGAGGAATGGGTTAGATGTGATGTACATTTTAAGGGCAGAATAGGGGATCTTTAGGATTGTATGGAAATATTATTTTATTATATAATTATTTTCATTTTAAAAATGTCAAAAAATCAATAAGTTCAATGTTACGATGACTGTTGTTTGAAATAAAATCATCCAATAATAATTGGATAGGTTTTGAATATTGTTTTTATTTTTATAATCATATTATCGTTAAATCATTCATTAATGAGGTAAACCATGAATCATTATTGTGTCATAAATAATTTAATGTATTTTATTTCCAAAATTTATAATAAAAAATACCATGATGTCGGAAATATTATTAGCTTTCAAATTAAAATTTATAGTCTAAGAGATAACATATATAACACCATGTAAAAATTGATTCTGTAAAAGATATATATTTAAGTCATTTCTATCTTTACATTAAATTAATTAATATAAATTGTCATTATCACTCTTAAGTGGATCCATGGGGACCCAAAATCGACCCATGGATTTCCATGGTCGGAAATTTATCATCCAATAGGATTAAGACACAGGTTTTAGTAATTTAATATTATTATTATAATATATTTTTAAATTATTTACCCGATTTACCCTCTAACCATTGTAAATAAAATATTTACTGAAATAATATTTAAAATGCCTAAAAATAAAAGTTGTCTATTAACACAATTTTGTCCTCATGATGTCAAATATGGAATCCACTTTTCCAAAATCAAAACATATATGTGGTGGATATTAAATTAAAATTAATTCCCGCTGTAAAAATAAAAAGTGTGTTCTTAAGAAATAATAACTATGAAAAGAGAGACACTTTCTTATATCCAATTATAAAGTAAATTTACTTCTAATGAAAAAATTGGATTAAATGGTAAAATTATAATCTAATTACACTTTAAAACCAACTAAAAATATAATATATCCTTATAAATAAATTAGTATAAACAGATATTTTGAATTAAAATATTTATTTTTCAATATTTATTAAAAAACAATTTTATCAAAAAAATACCAAAAAATTACCCAAAGTAAAATTTGTTGTTCTGATTATAAATAAATATTTTAATTACTCAAAGATAACATATAAAATTATCAAAAACTCTATATAAAAAATGTTTTTCATCAAAAGGAGGTAAATCCACATTTTAAGGAATATTAGACTATTTGTGCTTAAAATTGGATTCATTAACCTTTTAAGATTCTATCTTTTATTGGATAAATGTAAAAACTATTGTAAAAATTATAAACATACTACTGTTATTTGTGTTCATTCCAGCCATTACAAGTGCTAGGCCTTCTCGACCATTTAAAATATTATTATATTATTATTTTCCAATATGTCCCAACATTGTGTCCTCCGTAAGATTTCAAATAAAATCATTAGTGTGTATCAGGTACTCCATCAATCATAGATTCCCCTTTAAAGTAAAAATAATATATAATTCACAAATATTAATATATGTGAGAATACCATATCCTTTATTTACTTGGGATGTTAAATCCTTCACCCTTTTGCAAATTGCATCCTCACAATTTTATTCACATATCAAATATCTAGGGGTATTTTTCCCACATAACATTTTTAGATTCCCCCGTTTCCTCTTCAACCATATGGGTTTTCCAAAAAACCATTACCTGAGGAATTACCTTAGTCCAGAACACTTTCTCTATTCGGTCATGAATCTGGACTGGTTGTTCTACATAAGGAATATTCTTTTCCTAATGAACTACTTCTGGACTCAAAACATGAGATTGATCCAAAAAATACTTTCTCAACACTGAAACATGAAAAACATAGTATACATATGATAAACATTGAGGTAATTCCACTCTGTACAAAAATTATCCCAATTTATGTAGGATTTCATATGGTCCAATGAACCTTGGACTAAGCTTTCTATTTTTATCACAATGCATTACACTTTTCCATGGATAAACATTGAGATATACATGGTCACCATCCTCGAATGATAGACCCATCATATGGTTATCCGCATAAATTTTTTTCCTGCTATAAGTTGTAAACATGTTCTTCTAAGAAAACTAATATTTTTATGCCATCTCTCTTACCAATTCAAGTCCCTTAAGTTTCCCTTAACCCACTTCATCAAAAAAATCTACAGTTTGACACCGATTAAAATATAATGCCTCAGACGGTGCCATTTGTATACTATAATAAAAAAAATTATAAAAAAAACAACCAAAGATAGATATTGTTCCTAACTTCCCTGGTAATCTAATGAGAAAGTACATAACATATCCTCCGTGTTCTAAATTAGTCATTATAATGGCCCATCTGATTGATGATGAAAAGTTGTAGAAAAAGTTATTTCAGTAGAAAACGACTTTTGAAATCCTTTACAAAAGTTAGATGTAAACCTAGGATCCTAATCAGATACATTGTAGAGGGTAACTCAATGCGACCTGACTATCTCTTTAACATACAACCAGAAAAGTTGATCAAGAGAAAATTTATATCCAATAGGAAGGATGTGAGATGATTTATTCAATCGATCAACAATAACCTGTATTTCATTATTACATTGGTTTGTATTTGGTAATCCCACAATGAAGTCCATGGATATATTTTCCCATTTCCACACTGGAACACATGAAGGCTAAAGCATCCCCTTTCGTAACTGTCACTCTACTTTAACTCGTTGACTTGTGAAACACTTCACAGTAACATCTGCAAAATCCTTTTTCATCCCATCCGAGAAGTAATACTCCAGAAGATCTCTATACATCATAGAACCGTCAGGATAAACTAAAAAATATAGAACTATGAGCTTCACATAATAACACATTCTTCATTTGTGTATCACAAGACACACATAATCTCTCTCCAAATATCAAAATACAATCATCATCAATGTTAAATTCAGGAATCTTAACCTTCTAAAACAACTCAAAATTTTTCTATAACTCACTATCTTCATTATAAGATTTATATATTCTATATTATAGGGATGATTTCCCTGAATTGTGATACAAAATATAGGAATTTATTATACCCAAAAAATCTATGCCAAATTTCATCAAATAATTAATCAGATAATCTTGTTCAAAATGTAACAAATTTAATGTATCATTAATTATTCATTGAAAGAACCATCCACTTTATTTTCCTTTCCTAGATGTTAATGAATCATGCAATCATAATCCTTGGTTAATTCCAGCCATCCCCTCTATCTCATGTTCAATTTATTCTGATTGAATATATACTTCAAACATTTTTTGTCAGTATATAATTCACATTTTACTCCTTACAGAAGATGCCTCCGAATTTTCAATGCAAAATCAACAGTAGCTAATTTCAAGTCATGTATAGTGTAATTTAACTCATGTGGTTTCAACTGATGTGAAACATGATAAATTACCTCACCATTCTTCATAATGACACAACCAATTCCTTTCAACGAATAATAATTGTAGATAACAAACAAACCATATCTGGAAGGTAGTTCCAAAACTAGAGAATTAACCAATAAAATTTTCAACTCATGAAAAAAATAATCACATTATTTTGTCCTGATGAACATAACACCATTTCGAGTATACATTTTTAGTGGGCTAGATAACTCTACAAAAATATACACAAACCTCTAGTAGTATGCTACCGAACCTAGAAAACTCTGGATCTCAGTTATAATTATGGGTCTCGGCCATTAAAAAAAAACTATTTTTTTAGTAAGATCAAAATTATTTCTATATTCATAAACAATGTGTCCAAGGAAAGAAATTTGTTGTAACAAAAACTCACACTAACTAAACATTCCATATGGATTCCTTTCATTCATGGTTTGGAAAAAAATCTTCATGTGAATTTCATGATCATTTCAGCTTTTAAAATATACTAAAATACCATCTATAAAAGAAACCACCTTTTATCACCTGAGTTAAATGAGCCATTACTGCAAAAAACTATTCAATTCTGATTTCAAAAATCTCAAGATGCTAATTTAGAAGTTCATTTCCCTTTGTATACCATCCAAACATAGTTTCCATGTATTGTCTAGGAAAACCATTCTGAACAAGGTAATATATTAGGAAAAGAAACATGGTAATCTGTAAAAGCTATATCATTTTGATATTACTATAAATTATTTAATGGATATTAATTTAACAATATCCAAACACCTAAATTTATCTAAACCGACCTCTAATACCAACTATAAGGACATAACCTTAAACATTACATACTCTTGAATTAAGGTAATAATTCACATTGAGGATCTTTTTGGGAATAGAGTTTTAGAGAATTAAGACAAACCTATTACATTACAAAAAAAATTTCAATTTAGTCACATCTACACATTTTATATTTTTTTCATAAAATAATAACTCTTAAAAAAAAGTCATGTCTACTTCCACGTTTTAGACAACACGAAATTTCCTTTATTATAACCTTGATCCTATTCATCATTATGTCCAGTGAAAAACATTTCAAATCCTAGGATGAGTCTAAAAAACACTCTAATGATTATAAAATATTGAAATAAAACTTTATTCCATCAATACATATCAAGAATTAGATCATACCTCATGAAATCGTCATATTTATGTATAACACATTGAAGTCAAAAATCATAAATTTGTCTTGTGACATCCATAACATACGTACATTGTAGTTATCAAAGCTGTATTGTGAGTCACATTTGAATACCCATCAATGTATATTCCCTAAATATATTAGGAGAAACATTAAAATTTACCCTCGTCACATTACACAATGCATTGGAGATCTATATCGGGTTCACCTGCCCTATGATAATCATGAAACCACCCATATATATAAACAATGACCAATAACCATAACATAATCATAACACATGAACAAAAATAAAGAAAAAATAACATTTTTACATTGGATTCACAATATAATAATTCAATATATTGACATAATAAATCCATTCCCAAAAATATTTTCACATCCAAAATGAATAAAATGATTATATGGTATTGATTTTCCTTTTAAAAACATCACGGCTTGTTAGGAAATCCAAAGATCATATAATACTCACAGCTGCAGAATGTTCATTGTCACAGTTTAAATTAAAAAGAAACATTACTTTTGGTTGTTTAGTAAAACAATTCATAGAATAATATTCCCTTTGAATGAAATTAAAATTCAAATGTGTTTATACACCGTATAAAATAAAGTCACATTTAAATCAAAATATGCCTCATTAAAAGGAGATTGAGATGAAGGCCCTTACCCCGTGTCCGACATGACCTGTTCTTTATTTAATCTCAATAATAATACACTAATGATAAATTATAATTTATTAAGAACATTTTTCAATTTTATTATTGTTTTTATATCACTTATTAACATATTATAAACATTATTTAATGATTTATGTTAATAATTATTATTTTGTCGATATTTGGTACTTGAGTAAAAAATGTACCTATTTTAATTATAAATTGTCCATGTGGTGGAAATTACATTATATATAGAATGTTATTAATGATTTAGATATTATATATATCATATATATATATATCCAATATTTATATGTGTGTATAATAGTACAT
Organism: Viscum album; assembly: GCA_963277665.1. NCBI lineage: Eukaryota > Viridiplantae > Streptophyta > Magnoliopsida > Santalales > Viscaceae > Viscum > Viscum album. Next base: position 175,537,225 of record OY728148.1, read on the forward strand.
ACCATTTAGAGATAAGAAATGAAGTGCACTATTAATGGAGACGGTAAGTTGTATATACACATTAACAGTACTTTCATTTCTATTTCATATATTAATGGAATGAAAACATAATGAAACATTGGTATATTATAATTCCATTATAATATCATATGAAATTTCATTATCTCTATCCTTTATACGTATGATGAATGGAATGCATGAGTTATATCACTTTAAGGGGGTGGTAGTCTTTACTTCCTAAAATGAAATTGTCACGTTTACGAATTATGGAAACCATAATGGTATGATAAAAATGATAAATAAAAAAGCATATTGAAAACATAAACATAATATATATCATATATAAATACATTTCCATCATAATGTTCACTATAAGAGGTTGTAGGAGAATATTGAACAATCATCATTTCGTAAGGCAGTAGTTCACCGTACAGAGAAACTAAATGTTCTTTACCCATTAAACGAAGGTTAGTGTAAGTGTAGATCGAATAATTATCATAAAAATAAACTATTATATTTAGGATAATTTTTATGTTATAAAATAAATGAAAAAAAAGAGCTGATGGGTTTGGAGAATTTAAATAAAATAAAATAACTTAAGGGAAGACGTTACCATTAAATTGGGTATCTCCCTTTGGTATGGACCAAATGTTTTACTTGAAGTGCCTTAGGAATTAGGTAAGACTTATATGAGTAATAGAGGGATATAGGGAGAGTATTTTGATTGGGGTTGGATGATCCAAGGATCTTGAGAAGTGTGAGTAATGCGGTAGATTTTAGGAATTTTAATAAGGGGGAGGAGGGGATCATTAGGAAATTTGAAAATATTATTTTATTATATAATGATATTATGTTTCAAAATGTAAAAAACTTATTAAAGGAGAAAATAAGATGACTCTATTTCTAAATAAAATCATCCAATACGAATTGGACATGTTTTCATATTGTTTTAATTTTTATAATCTTATTTTTTAGATCATTCATTAATGAGGTAAAAACTGCACCATTAATGTGTCATAACTAAATTTATTTATTTTATTTTTGAAAATTATTAAAAAATACCATAATGGAGGATATATTTTTATATTACAAATTATTATTTATAGTACAATATAAAACTCGTATAAACTTATGTAAAAATTTATTTACTAAAAGGTATAGGTTTAAGTGATTTTTGTCTTAACATTAAATTAATTAATATAAAATGTCATTATCACTCATATGTGGCTCCATGGGGTCTCAAAATAGACCCATGTATTACCATGGTGGGAAATGTATCATAAAATTGGATTAGGACACATGTTAAGGAAATTTTACATTATTATAATTTGATTTTTTTACCCATATTTACCAGATTTACTTTTTAACCATGGTATATAAAATATTTACTAAAGTAAATATTTAGAAAAACTAAAAATAAAGGTTCTATATTAACAAAATTTGGAAAAAATGATTACAAATATGGAATCATTTTTTAGAAATTGAAAACACAAAAGTGGCAGAAATTAATTTAAAATCAAATCTCATCATCGAAACAAATAACGTGTTTTTAGGAAATAATAACTATCAAAAGATTGGAAAATGTTTATATCTAATTTCAATTTGAAATTACATCCAATAGCCAAGATGGGATTAAATGGTAAAACATTAATCTAATTAAAAATTAAACCTAATTAAAATCATAATCTAAACATATATATAAATTAATTTAAAAGCTAAATTTAAATTAAAATAGAGTATTTTTAAATATTCATTAAAAATAAATTTTATCGGAAAAATGAAAATAATTTACCAAATGTAAATTTTGGTGTTCCAGTTATAATGGAGAATTTTGTTCTTTAAAATAGAACTTATAATAGTGAACAAGACTAGATTTCAAAATAGTTCTCCATTAAACGGTGGTAAATCGAACTTTTAATGAATATCAGACTATTTGTGCATATAATTGGATGAATTCACATTTAATGCCTCTAACTATTATTTAATTAATTTAAAAATGGTAAACAAACATGTATAATTATATAGTCATTATTTCTGTTCATTCCCACCATTACAATGACTGGACATTAACTATCATTTAAAATAATGTTATATTATTACTTTTTAGTATGACCCAATGTTTTGTGGAAGGAAAGATTTCAAAGAAACCAGTAGTTTTAGATTGGATATTCCATCAAACATAGGATCCCCATCAATGTAAAATTATAATTTTATTCATAAATATTAATAAATATGAAAATATCATATACATTATTTAAACAAGATGTTAAAATTCCAGCCCAAATCTCTCTAGAAACTCAAATAGAATGACATAATGATATGAAAAATTCTCATTCCAATGTATCTATCTATGCCCAACTCTAGGTGATGCCCTTAAGAAAACATGATCACAATCTTTGAACTCTATTGGTCGTAAATGATGTTGAACATATGATTTGTATCTAGGATGATTGGTAGAAATGTTCTTCTTGGTATGATGAACCGTCTTCGAAACATCCTAATCTAGTATAAGACCATGTAGTGCTTACTCTCTTAGCTCTTACCAACATAGGGGTGAATGGAAGAACCTATCGTATAAGGCCTCATAGGGATCCACCTGTATCATCTACTAAAAGGTATTATTTTCGATGAACTCAATGAGAGGGATTTAATCTCCAAAAAAATAAAAATCAATGAAACACGCCCAGATCATGTCCTCCATCACTTGTATTGTATTTTCTGATTGTCCATTGGCCTAGGGATGAATATATATGATAAAAAGCACAAATTTACTTATTATTCTCAATAAAACCTACCAGAACCTCGATGTGTATTGAGCAAACCATTATAAATTAATTTTACAAGGGAACCTATGTAGATGTATAATCTCACTGAAATTTAATCATCCCATCTCATTAACTATAAAAGTATCCAGAATAGAAAAAAAGTGGGGTACTTTAGTCTATTTATACATGACTACACACACCGTGTCTCTACAACAAGAAAATCATGGTAAACTAATTAAAAAATCCATCACAAGAACTTCCCATACTTATTGTGGGATTGAAAATAAATAAAACAATCCAACAAGTCAATAGTGGGATTCCTTCACATGATGAATGGTAGAATACGAACTGATATGACATGAAATCTATTGTTTTATATGTAGATGCAAATGTTGTTGGCGCCTATCATAATAAATCATGGAGATACCCGGGTTCACATATCTCTGAGTATTATTTGAATCCCACATAATCCCCTCCATCATATATTGGGAACCCAGATATTACCATGTATGTGAAGGATTTATTCATTATTTATAGGGCAATCTGTAGGGGGGGTTCTCACCATGAATACTATCTCGTAAGACGAAGACTTAAAAATCTAAAAACTGCACTATTTTCACATTATCTATAAGTGAAGAGGTCACAAATAGTGATTCATGTAAAACCTATCCACAACTGTCCTACACATCTATTTTCATCTCATAAAATAGAGCCATAAGCAACTACTCACTACAGACCTCACAAACATCCTTCTTCTGAGTCATCCTTCTCTAAGCATGGTCAACAATATATTCATTCCCATGTGTATGGGAATGTTCAATGTAAATGGAATGTTGGAACTCAACCCTTCATTATGGGATAAAATTAATGTCATACTAGGTGAAAATATAATTTAGGATTTTGTGGTCCTTAAAAACCAAAAACACATCCACTTCAAGGAATTACTCAAACAATGCTATGTGTGAACAACAACAACTAAATAAAGATCATGCATCATGTAATTCCATTATTAAGGCATTAGCTGCCACAAGCTATATGATGCAACTCAATATTACTGCATTACATATTATATTAACAAGATACATGATGAATCCAAATATATTATATAGATTCTTCCTAACCATGGATGAATTAGTATTGGAACTAAATTAAATATCTGTTTTTGCTCATAGAAGTATGTATTTCTGAATTTAGACCATATAAACATCATACCAATTTCCTTCAAACTCATTATATGTGCTACTTATCATTAGACTCACTGTCTGAAGCACATATAAGAACTATCTAACACCTAGAAACTTTAGAAAACAACGAAATTCTTTGGCTTCTACAAGGTAACTACAACAATCACCCTCAATGGTTGAACAAAAAAGTCTTTCCTTTGAGATAATATAACACAAGGTAACTACAACAATCACCCTCAAGATGTTTATCATGGTCTCTTAAAGCATAATAATGCACCCTAATTTCTTCTAAGAAGACCAATCCAAAGGAATCCATATTTGGATAGAAATTCATATTCATTAGATCCATAAATTTGGAAGGGGTGTTCCTATTATATAATTAAATAACCAGATGCATATATGAACTATAGTTACTAATAAAATATGTACAAGGTATATTTTCATTTGAACCTACACTAAGTGATAACTTGGTATTATATCAATCTTTGATAACACTATTTCTCCTCTATGTTGGTCGTAGATATCATCTATAAGAGGAAAGGGATACTAGTTTTTTTGAGTGATCTGATTCAACTTTCAGTAATGCGCACAACTCCTAAGGGTTATGTCCACCTTCTTGGGGAAAATGACTAGGGAACCCCAGTGTGAATTAATGGGACAAATACATCATCGGTATCTAAATCATCTTGCTTCCAATTGAGATTTTGGAACTCAGTTATTTCCATCATGTAAAAAGGAATGGATATAGGTTCATCTCTACCCACTATCTCTATAGTAAACTCCACCTCTCTCCCAAGAGGTAGCCCAAAATAGTTTTCGATGAAAACATCCAGGAAGTGATCCACAATAGGAGGTGATTTAATCTGTTGTAACCCCTGATCATCTATGTAAATTATATCAATTGAGGATTTCATTCAACCTAGAAAATGATAATATATTTCAACATGACATTCATGGAAATCACACTCTATTTTTTTTATATACGTACCACCCTATGGTGATGTAAATGACACCATTCAGGGATAAAAGTCAATATAGGAATGATAGGGAAGAAAACATTTGATCACAATAATTAAAACATATATAGTCATCATGGGTAAAATGATGTCCCAATATAAATGATGACTACCAACCTTAACAGTATAGTCCTTACATTTTCTTAAACTCGCTGATTGTAAACCCAAAGGCGGATTGAGCATCATAATTCCATAAGAGAACTGAATATCAATCATTGGGGTTTCAGAAATCTCCACATACTGAAAATAATAAGGTGAACCTATATCTAATAAAAAGGATACAATAGAACATTCCCCTACAATAGTACCATGATTAGTAGATCGAATGACACCCTACTCCTCCATTATATGTTGTAGTGAAAATATTAGGCACTATCCCCAGCCATGTGCTACAACATGACTATCAGGTGTGGGTATGAGCTGCTAGAAGTATATATATTTATCTTGAATAACTAATCTAGGACCTCCTATTATTCATATAAGGCTAGTAGCAGTCCAACTACCTATTTGAAGAAGTTATACCAATATAAATCTTACAATTGGAGAAGAAAATGATTCTATTACACTTGGAATAGATGATAATATCCTTTAGAATCACTAACAAGGATCAAATATTCAATATCCATAGAAGATAATAGGGTTAATAGGATACTGGGGATTTTTATGCATAATATTACCACAATGATTAAAAATCATGTAACCATCAGAGGGTGTCACCTGGATGACACTACTCCCATGCACAATCCTGATGTGTTTTTTTCGACCATCAGTGAAACTAATAATCTGTTTTGGTACTGAATAGCCTTTTCTTACATTTCCTGCTTCCCATAGGTTCTAATCAATGGTATGGGATTGGTTCATTTTATTAGAAAATATATTAAACTACAGATTACTCACATAAGAATGAACATGATTCATAATGTTATCATTGAAACATCTCTCTTTCACTAGATCATTTTCAATACAGATAAGAAAAATGTGATAAATCACTATTGAATGATCCCAATAGTCCATCACTAACATCAAACCCAACTATATGGTCATGAATTTCTATGCTCATCTAGCCATCAGGGTTACATGGAAGAAATAATCAAATAATGTTGATTATAAATCCCTTCAAATCAATTCACTGTATTGTCCTTCCTAGTTTATAATATCCCACAAATGATTGGAGATTCCATGAATCATATATGTAGTAATATTCATCCTCCTCTATGAATTTTCTCATGAGGATGGAGTATATATAATAACACATTCCTCTATAAGTCTTTTTCCATAGGGACACCATCACCGAAAATGTAGATGGATGTTGTTACTAGAAATTCTATACATGCTCACCTATAGAAGGGGATTGATTTGGTGCTCACTATATATTCATTATATTTCATGACAAATCCCCTCAAAACTACAAAATATTACAAGTATCTTAGATTACAAAAGATTCCAAAGATGGCACTTTTGGAGGTATCACTTGTGAATTAGTCACCAAAAACTCCATAGAATGGTCATCACCACAATATTGGATAATGACTAGAGGATATCATGCTAGAATATCGTTAAAAATTCAAATAACAAACCTCCAAAATTATTAAACAATTATAATGTCATATATAAATGAATATGACATGTAAAAGCCAAATTATGTAACAGTAACACCCCTCTACATGTTTATAAATCTATGTCTGGGTGATATGATCATTTATATAGATCCTAATGGATTCAATATTCTCCCCACTATGAAGGTCTGGTTTGGGTAAGACTCTATGTTTTTTATATGGGTCATGGTATATAGATTATAAAGTATGATTGGTAGTGGGAAAACATTTAAATAAAAATTGGAGTCCCAATCTAACGGGACAATTTCATTTTTTTGAATTTATTTTCATTTAATTCCATTCTCTTTTGTATCATTTTACTTTATGGGTTGAAATACTTGGATCCTCACTTCCAATTTATAATGGCCCATATAATATACAAATTTAAGTGTGAAATACATTCATTAGCTACAACTGTTTTAAAAAATCCCGATTTGATGTGTTATAATAACTTATGGACATTGAAATAAATCACCAAAAAATGATATTGGAAATCCACACAGTAATATATAGCGGGTATGGAATAATGCATGACATATAAATCCATTAATGTACATAAAATGATGCATGGTAATGTTTCCATACAACATCAAGCCAATGATAAATTGTAAACCTCAATCAGAATAGAAAATATCACACATCATGAATGTCACCAAATGGTGGAATCAAATCAACAATAATAATGAAAATACAAAACAACATGTCCAATCCGGGATAATTTCTCCTTTCCTAGTAAGTGGGTTAGCTACCCCTAGGCATAGCTCATTACAAAATCCCATTATATTCATAATATCATTATTAATATTCCCCAAAAATAAGACCAAATAAAGAAGAACAACACCGATACCACATTGTGACATCCTGTCACAACTGCTGCTGAATGGTTCCCCGAGCTGGTGGGACATAAGGAATCACGTACACCTCCCCAAATTCCAGAGGATTCTGATTAGAAGTTAGTGTATGGGAAGGGGGGGTATAATTGGTAGACAATAAACCCATAGTTATATTTTCATAGTGGAAAAATAGATTGATAAATAGTATAAGTATAATAAGAAACATATAACTCATGGTGGATGGTTAATCATAAAAATGTCATCAATAACCAATGAAATCAATATCGAGTATAATATAAAATATGTTTATACGTAAAATTCGCAAAAAATGTAATTTTATAGGATTCTATAAATACTTGTATAAATATGGGAAAAATACTCATAACTCTCTTTCTAAACTACATCACAATCCATTAATTGTCCATCTTCTTCCCCACTATATTGCTATACCTATATCAAAAGTAAAAAATTGAGTATTGTCTTCTATCCATACTTATATCCACATAATATGTCTATGTACAACTGCAATCCTTGATGGGGTGTGATATAAACTGAGTATACCACCACCAATGGTGACTATAAATTTTGAGTTATTTTGTATAATATAATAGTGTGGAGGTAATAATGAAAAACAGTAACAAAAACATTAATGGGGTAGTTGTAATTATGAAAGGACACAATGATGTAATTACCTACTTCAGCCTAAGATTAATAGTTTCAAAATCATAAACCACATATATACATATATATGGACAATATTTATATTTATTTATATAACTATTTATGTGGTTATTACCCCTGTCCCAAACCTAAGGCATAACTCAGACATGCATAAGTGGTAGCTTGATTCTCACAAGTATCATGGGACGTCATTCCCAATATGACATGAGTAGAGGAAGCCTTGATAGTATCATAGAAATAGGTTCTTCATGCCCAAAATCATATTCAAAAGGGTATCCATGAAAATTATCCCATAAATAGGGTCCTCACGACCTTATCATAATCATATGGTCACCGTGCCCATATATCACAATATGGACTATCATTCCCATATATTAGGGTAAGGGTTGTAATGCCCAGTGTCGTAGTTATAGGTTCTCCAGGATTGTTTATAATAATTAATGAGGGTTTCCATATGAATATATCACATTATCAGAATGGAAATAATTCCTATATATATCATTAAGTATAGGGAAATCATGGCCATAAATTTTAAAAAATAATGTAAACCATTCCCATATTATATAAGGAAGTGGGGTAGCCATTCTCAAATTATAACATATGCATATCCATACATGATTACACCAATTTAAAAATATAAAATAATTTAATCATATACAATACATAGTTATTCTTTCATAAACCATCATTAATAGAAATAGTATTACTATTATTCCATTTAATTTTGTGATGTAGTCATACCACTCACCTCCATCAATTTCATCTTCATTCAATGTGTGTGTTAATTATGCCATGAAAACAAATTCATCCATTTCCAATTATAATAATCTCAATTTAGTGGTGAATCCAATCACACCAACATGTGTTTTGGATAAATAACCATGAATCGAATTATAAGAAAGGGAAATCCTATAGTGAGTCATACATTGAGGTTGATAATCTCACATGTGTCATGAGATCTAACAAGTCCATTATGATCCAGAACAAGAAAACCAACTATTGATAGGTTCAATTAAGGGGAAACACCCAGTGAAATTTGTGTGCCACACATAAAAGATATTATAAAACATCCTGGCATTCAGGGATAAATATTGGACTACATAACATGTCCCTGTAGGGGATTAATAAAATATTATCATCCTTTAGTTTGGTCCATATTGATAGAAAATGGAAGAAATTAATGAACTTCCTAAAAATAGAGAAGTTGATCTTACACATAAATAAATATATAGAGATGATGAAATATGGAGGATGTTACAAAGTGACTATAGATTTTTCTAGTCCACTTCCAACAACATAACTACAAATCAAATGGATGTATTGATTGATAATATATCTAACAATATATACGGAGGGGATATTGAGCTTAAAAGGGGGAAGAGATGGTTATCCTATCTGTTGGAAATGGAAAATAAATAGGTGGGTTAAATTAAAATAAAATATGAGGAAAATGGAAAAATCAACCCAAACTAAATGGTCACATAGTATGGTAGAACATTTTTCCAAACAATGTACCAACTGTGCAAATGCCTCTATCCGGAAAGAGTACCTATAATGTTCACGTGCATGGAGTGACTAATCATGAAAAAATAGGCTGATATGCATCTAATAGAAATTATAGACAAACCGCATGGGTAAGAATCCCAAAAAGCATGGTTTCAGAAAATCATCTGTCACACTAATCCCTTTGAAATGAACCCCATGGTTAGGAGAAACTATGCTGGAAGGATTACACAGTTTCTATTAACCATGAAGTTGAGTGATTTATTCCAAAAAATGGGGTTCTGATTTTGGATCAACCCTAAAACACCAATGTTTCCTCCAGAGCCTCACTAGGCCAATATATTATTTCAAAACCATTGAATTCAAATAGAAAATTAAAGGATGCTTACCTCATATAAAATCCATGTTATTATATTTTCATGGAAACATCCTTTAAATGTTTACATGGTTGTTATCAAAATAAATAATTTCCTACATATTTCAATTGTTTTTAAATAACTTATTTCCAAAAGGAAAACATTATTTTGTCAAAAATGTTTTTAATTATCTTTTTTCGATGAAATACCCACTTTTCCTTTTTAGCTATTTTGGTTATGAATATTTTTTTTAAATGAAAAGGTTATTTTGATGTCCAAATATATCTTTAATATGTTTTCAAAATAGTTTTCAAAGGGTTTGTGATGAAAAGTGCAGGTATAAAAGGTTGTTTACATTATACGACACATGAAAAACATATGTAAAATGGGTAACTTGATAAAACTTAGAATGAGGTTTGAGGACCATTATATCTAAATGGTAATATTAATATCGATTATACACTATATGAACCATGATAGTAGTGGGTGAGAACATTATATCCTTGGATATGCCCATAAAGTTCTCCAATGAATTTTATAATTCACCATGTCTTTTGTTCAATGATGAAGGGAGTTACCAAATGGTTATCCTATGGATTTAACCATTGTTTAGATATTTAAATGATGAGTATAAAATCGGTTATGAATGGGGTTATCTATTTTTAAACGTGGGTTTTTATTTTTATTAAATGAGTTTAATATTTTTATTAAAAAACTATGTTTTTCTTTCATGTGAATTTTTTTTTCTTTCGCCCAATGAACATTTTGATAAAGGTAAACATTTCATGGGTTTTCATGTTTCTCATTGGACTAATAGTTTAATTATTTTTTATGTTCCTTACTAAAGTATTATTGCTCCTCCCATGTTTTAAAATAATTTTCATAGCGATTTAAGGATTATTAGGCACATAGAAAAGGGAAGATCAAAATTTTGATGATATTTCATTAATATATTTTTTTTTAAGTTTGTTTGGTTTATAGATAAAATGGATACTGAGTAGAAGGGTCCACCTGTAATTTATCGGTTTGTTATGTAATAGTTTTCCTAATTCCATAATTACATAAACCAAAATATATTTTGGAATATAATAATGCTAATTCATTTTTAATTTCATTAGAATATGTAATTTTTATATCTGGATCCTTAAAAATGTTACACTATTTTTTTTAACTCAGGATATCATGGAGATGATGGGAGAATTTTTTATAAGGATGCAGTGTAAACCTCATATATTACATATGCTAACTATACAATATCAAATACTACAAATTCTATAATATTATAATTACTGATATAATAAGGGTCACATCATGGACTCTACACCATAGTAGAGGCCTTGTACTATATTTTATGGCCAGTATAACATGCACAACACAAATTTCCATTCATGATGACTATAATATCATGATTATGTAGTATGGTTCCATCATATTCCACCCAAATTTTATAATAATATTTCACATTCCTTCCATAAATCAAAATTTTCATATTTCATGGTCTATTTATCATGATGTCGGTGATCTCCCAACCTATAATTAAATAATCAACATCTTGATTACTAGATTAGATGATGAATATTAGGTAAACTATAAATATAAATTCTCACAATAATTTTTTATCATTATATCACTTGATTGTGAATATGGGTATGTTATACCAATAATTATTTGGATATGATTATTTTTATTTTCATTGCATTGCATTTGTGGGTACATCCCATTTTTATTATATTTAGACATGTAGATTGAGGAATTTAAGGGGATACAAGACTAGTTAGGTGGAACCATTATGATATATATATTTATATATATTCGTACAGTCTAATTTCATTTTCAATGTTAATTAATTTTGATACATTAAATATTTATAAGATGAAATTTTGATGTAATTATAATTTTATAAAATACATGAATATCAGAGTAATTGATCTAAATAGATAATTTGCTGATTTTGTTAAAAAATGAATATGGACCATAATTTTGAATTTTTTTATAGTTTTTTTCTTATGTGCGAATCAAAAATATATTTTATTTCAAAAAATATAAATTAAAAAATAAATAATTGGTTTGACTGTGGATATTTACAATATTTTTTTGAAGAAAAAATAATTGAATATATTTTACAATTAAAAACGAATTTTTATTTAATAATGTCTTTTTTTATGTAATAAATTCATCCCTATAAAATTATGGGTTTTTTTAATTTATTTTCATTAATATACTTGGAGAGATTTATAGATTGTTTGAGTATTTAAACCCTATTTTTGGGACAAATTGCACAATCTATGTGTGTATTTTTGTGTCTGTTGAAATTGTTTCACAAATAATTTATTGGGGAACCTCTAAGATTCATCCAGATGGATGAGGGGAATATGATGCTTATGTTATGGTGATAAATTTTGGGGATATTTGGAGGTAAAATTTTATTTTTATAATGGGGAGATTTTGGATGTATGAATGGGGATATCCGGCTTAATAAACAAAAACTATTTATAGTACATAAAAATAAAGTATCCCACATATAGTGATAATTGATTGTATTTTCAGGAAAATCAGGACTATCCATCAGGGATGGGAGAATAATAAATTATCAAAGGATTTTGGGGAAATAGTGATTTTTACCAGAATATTTTTAAATATAAAATATCTATTAGTTTTTGGAAATTGGTATTGTTTCTATAAAATTTTCAAAATTATTTATTTTTTGGATTTTAGAATGAAATATTATTTTTCATGAATGTGTTAGTATAGAATGGAATAATAAATTTCAATTTTTTTGGTTTTCATGAAATTATTATTTGTTAAAATACGAAACAAATGTTTGAATGGTTGGGATTGTGAAACTAGAGTAAAGAATATAGTTTATCTGAAATGATATTTTAATTATTATTGTTTGTTTTCACTTCATAGGGAATTTATTTTTCATTGATGTTTATTATATTATTTTGGAAATCCTTTTGTATATATGAAAACCACCTATTTGATCAATATAAATTAAATTTATACTTCGTATAAAATGCTTCATGTAATGGTAAGATGCCATTAGTTTAATTTCCTAATTTGTAGTTCCATATTAATGTTACAGTGGAGAAGATGACAACTAGGGTTTCAACCATTTTTTAAAGGGAGTTTTGGTCTCATTTACTATTTTATTAAATATTTTTTTCTTGTTTCTTCATATAAAAACATTCTCTCTAGTTTGTTTTCCAAATTGGTATATTTTGTTTGTTTTCTCCATGATAATTCTTGGTTAATTGTTTTTAATTAAAGGGAAAACAATCTCCAATGTATCTCTATATCCCTTGTTACTTTTAGAATTTCTTTCATTATCGTGGTATATACATAATGAAATGTGGAACCTCAGATCATGCCATTATACATGAGGTTATTGGTTGAGGTGTTAGAATGATTTAATAATTAGTAGATGAGTGCAAATTACATCAATAACCATCTTCATATACTACACCATTAAATACTCTAACAACTAAAAATTCATTTTTTATTATTCAATGTTATATGGAAGAAATTTATTTCATTAAAATTTGATTATTGAGTTGTGATTTTAATGAATAGCAGACATTAATATTTACATTTATACAATTCTATTTCTGTTTAATTAAAAAACCCATGTTGTATATCATTGGTAGGCCATCAATATGTGACATGTATTATATGCACTTACCTATTCATACATTTTGTATAGTACAAGAATACCATTTCACCAGATATATAGGTTTTTGTGGATAATATTATTTATTTCAGTTTTCATGGTGATTTTTATAGATATTAAAATAAAATTCACAATTTGGGAGTGATAATAAAAAAGTTAAAATTTAAACACTATGTACTGTATAAAAAAAGATCAAATATTCTTTCCCAGACAAGGTCTAGCCAACCAGATTACATGCACATGTATCCAAATAGAGACAACACATCATATACTACATGATTAGATGCCAAGATTGACCTTCAAGAAGATGTTTGTGGATAATAGTGATTCTACATTCTATCTATGTCAGATCCACATGCCTTGTATTCTCCCCAACAAATCGATGACATTTCATATTCAATGGGTGGTGCAAAAGATAACCTAATAGAATATAAAATGATTTATAATGATGTTTCAAAAAGAAAATGTCATAAATTTTGGTTTGATTCCATGTAGTTCAATTTTCTATAAATATATAAGAAGGACTCCTAGTTCAATTTTGGACAACCCAGGGGTGATTCTCCTCCATCGATCAATCTACCTCGATTAAAAAATCGAGTTTCATTTTCCTGAATTTCATTTAAATTTTATTGCAATTCCCCTTACCCCTTCATTCTCATAATATACATTATAGGGGATGAGTTTCTTCTCAAATAGTATATCCTCAATACGGTCATAAGAGGGATGTATTCTTTGGTTGGGGATGTACTAAAATTATGGGTAGATGAAATTATAATTTTTGTGTGTTGTTTTCATTATCAGTATCTTCTAATAAATCCATTAATTAATTAAATTCCTAAATCACTATTGGTGTCATATCTGACGAAGAAATGAACCAAAGGGAAAAAATAATGGCGTTGCAACAGGTGACCCCATGACTGTTAGGGGATCCCCTTTCCCATGTTTTATGTGTAAAGAACACAGAATGTGTATTAATTAGATCACTATTGGACAAAAGGGTCTGCCTTTTGATCACATAATATTCTATTATTATAAAAAGGAACAATAGACTAATTGACTCTCCATGGTAAATAAGTTCATAAAAATTATATGATTTATTAAATTATATTTCAATAAAACTTAATATAAATACATCCTCGACACATTTTTTCCTAATTTCTTTGTACCTTCTAATATTTTAATTTTATTTTGGAAGATAGTTTCACAATTTCCTAAATTAACATCATTCATTCTGTATGTATAATTAGATCAGACCTTCAAACATGAACTAGAGTTTATTTCCATTTCCCATATGGGATTCACCCCATCTATAGATATATATATTGTTAGTAATATTTGAGGGGAGAAAAAATTAAATTTCTCACACATGTCTATGTGAGTGGTCAAATTAAGGCATCATTGCTGAGGAAGATTTGGAATGAAGTATTGTGAATTTGAGTTTTGTTTGGTTTAACCAAAATTTTCCCTTATCATCTCTTTATACTTTTCTTACGACTCTTTACCGCACAATTTTATGGATTATTATTTGACTTTATATTGGTATGATCCACCTAGAAAATATTCTTATCTCAATAATCGCACTATTTGTAACCGCATCAAAATGAGTTTTATCTGTACATGGATGATGTGTTTCTATATAATGAATAACATGGTACATTATTAACCCCACCCATTCATTATTCAATTCTAGAACCATCTTAGGGTAATTTGAAATGATTAATATCTATGGTGGATGTGTTTACCACAAACCATTTAGAACAAAGAGAAGAGCTAGGAAGGAATGGTATAATTGTTTAGAAACATTTAGAAATAATCTCCCATTTGAATACTCCAGCAAATTTTGAGGTAGGGTGTCTTAATTACTTTTCAACTGAGGTGGTATGTTATGATGTGGATCCCACTTTCAATTTACAAATGGATTCTGAAAATGCGTCTTATAACTCAATCATCGATTACGTGAACACATAATTCAATGGTAATAATGGGTATAATAAATTCACTAATTATAAACCCGCGTACGATTATTTATCTACTCTAGAGGATGTCTGTAATTATTTTCTGGTTATTAACAGAACAAATCAGAATCCTCAAAATAGATAGGACATGCATGATTACACAGAGTCATAAGTACACCTTCATCATTTATAAGACAATGTGAGGGGATACTAAAAACAACCACCCAAACCACTTTAATGTCATGTAACATGGTTAAGAGACAAATTACTGGGGATATGTGTTGGATCACACAATGAAATCCACATCCACTTTTAGATTATGGGTACATATCCTAACTCAGGATAATATGTAGACAAAAATGGGTTTCATTCTAGGAGGAAATGCATCCACTCACTTCTCTTCTTCTATTCAGTTATTAATAAACTCATGATGTGTACTTCTTATCTATAAACTATGGACCACCTTTTCAATGGGACACTATTAGAAAAATAATTAAATAAGGTTACCCTATGTGTGAACCTTTAGATAAAATGATTAATTTCAAATTTAGTTTATAATATAATTGAACATTTAGTATAAAAAGAAACTGATTAAGGGAATTAATAGGAATTAATATTGATTAAATGGAAATGTCACTGAAGTCTATCTGAACTTTCATCGGTTACAATCGCTCCATGCACACCATTTTTATATGATCCATTCTTTATAATCCTTTAATTTTTTTTAAATGGTGTGTGTGATTCTTCAAAATTATTTTTTTATAAATTCTTTAAAATAGATCGTGGGGATGAATTGGCAGGTAATGTCATAGTCCCAATATGTAACAAACTTTGGATTGAGTCTTGCAAGCTGGATCAGTTCAATACTTTTCACTAAAATTATACGACATGTTGTGAATTTTGAAATACATTATGTTTCTAGTTTTAAATAAAAATTTAAAATTTCCATATAAATATGAAATCACACAAGGGCGATGTGGGTTGATTGAAATAGTCTAACCCCATGGTTCAAAAAACCCAGGCTTGAACTCAGTTATTCTCCCCACATTCTCTGAAAAATTTAAGGATTTATACCACATGTCTGGCTTCATTATATTTCCCATGTAGTAATTTATCTATAAAATAGCTATTAAAATATAATAAAACATTAAATACTACAGCCTTCGCTCTAGTGGTTGAGGGACATTGTTTGGATTTGATCTGTCATCAGTTTGAATCATTCCATGAATAATAGATTAATGGTTATAGTTATTTTTTTTCAAATTCTAGAAAACATGACATGTATTAATCGTATACATATTGCGTATATGTTCATTTTCATATGTAAATTTATAATTATATATATATATATATATATTTATAAATTGTAATTAATATTTATTTGAAAAAAATAACCATATAATAAAAGTAATGATAATAATAATAATAATAATAATGAAACTAAATTCCTACATGGTGTGTATGGAAATATAAACATTGTGTGTCCCCAATTTATATGCTTGGATCCGTACCCAGCATGACCCCATGTAATGAAGCCACTTTTGTCCCATTTTAATCCACCCGTAAAGCTTCATTCATACATTATTTGATTTTCCTCTCTTCGATCCTCCATTCGGGTTCAATTCTAGTAGATTTATCATAAAAATTCTGATTCTCAATCTAAGTATATACTCATACACCCTTTATTCTAGGGTTTTACGAATTTTTGGGCTATTTGTTGATCTATTAAGAATTTGGCTAAAAACTGACAGTATAATGAAAATAAGTAAGAACTCGTATCATTTTTATTATATACACTACTGCACATGATCCATTAAAAATTAAAAAAACACA
Organism: Viscum album; assembly: GCA_963277665.1. Lineage (NCBI taxonomy): Eukaryota > Viridiplantae > Streptophyta > Magnoliopsida > Santalales > Viscaceae > Viscum > Viscum album. The sequence goes on from OY728148.1 coordinate 175,554,616, forward strand.
TGGCTTGTACATTTGGCACACCCCATGTACAGAAGCATCCACCTGCCAAGAATAATTTTTCATTGTCCTAAACATTACATGGCTAGATTTACCATGTCACATAAATGATATGTGAATTTGGTACATGTAGTGTAGACTATTTTTGATGACTCGGTCATGTCATGACATACATGGGATCACTACCCATGTGCTCACACACGGTGTGTGTGCCCTATAAACACACCAGGTACTATATCTTCTACCCCTCATAGAAGATTCTATGTAAATTCATATACACAACTAGCTAACAATGTATTCACCCATGATGTGTACACCTCACTACAAAAAGTGTGATGTTATTTCCCACAAACATTCACACATAGTCTGTGTATCCACAATACATAGGTTGGAAACTCTAGTACACCACATGCCATGTACTCTAGATCTACATTCCATATAATTAATTTTTTATGGTTTATCACTCATTCTCACTATTTTTCATATTCATTTATTTTGTTATTATCTTTAATTCCATTTTAAACCATGTATGACAAAGGTTTCACTAGTAGGCAGTGGCCTGCACAGGCTACTAATTGAGAGTGGCCCATGCTTTATAAAATATAGATTAAGACACTAGAGGTACCATTAGTCATAGATCTACCATTTTATCAACCTCCAGCTTTTGTGATGTTTTCTCCAATCCAACAATCACCCAAATCATTGATATGAGCTTTCGTTGTGGCTGACACCACAATCCCTCCCCCAAATTTTGTGGGATACAGTTCATTAGATCCTATTAAAAATTCCCCACCACCCACCACTTCTAGTACTCTACATAAATATATGACCACAATTGATCCACCAAAAACCCTGAATTTTGGGCCCTACACATCAGTAACTGAGTCTCCAACCCAGCTGCTTATAGCAGTGGAGTTACTGTAGCCATATCATTTCCGTTATCTTGATTTTATTCATCCTAGAGTAAAATGGATTTTCTAAATTTAATGGTGTACAATATATATGTGTGGATGATTCATTAAAATTACTATTCCTCATCTTTTGGGTGTCTTTGAGGAGATTGAGAATCTCCTTTCTCAGAAACATTAGATTGAGACCCTCTAGGTCATCACTCCAACTTTTAGAGTTTTTTCTATTTTTTTCATTTAATTTTTAGTTTTATGGGAACACCGACAAGGACATTCCTATGGATACAATGACTCCAATTAGATTCCTTCTAGTCAGATACCACTTTTCCCTCATCATATAATAGTTTTTCCGAGGTTGTAGCTTCTTCCTCCATCCATTCACCCCTGATTCATCTGAAGCCCCACCCGACCTGAGTGCTCTAACCTCATATCTCGGTTTAGGGATCCAATTTGAACTGACCACATTTATGCTGCCACATTTTAGAATTTTACACTCATCATTTCCCCTATAATCTATTTTATCCATCATTGTTGTTGTTTCATTCTTTCCCCCCACCACTAGGACAAGTGATTCATGGACATCCACAAAATAGAGCTACGCAACTACATCTTCCGACACAATTACCCAAGACACCTATACTTAATTTCCTCATATTTATATTTCATGATCACTAAATATTGGGGAATCCTAAATGAAAGATTCTAGACCACCCAATGGGCACACCACCTAGGGGTTTTTGAGCCCTATATCACTCATTATCACATAGGTTCTCCCTAAATGATGGATTTTGTAAAGATTATTTGTGTAGGGATAGGTAAGAGGAGGGGAGACACGATTGTTCTAATAAAGGATTCCCCGACCCAACCAGTAGAATGATATGAACAACTACCCCTAATGGTGATTCTAGTCTGGTAGAAAAACACCCACTAGAAGAAATTATTTATCCACCTCTTCCCACATCTTCCTACCTTCCATCTACATCAACCACTCCCTCTTCTTTTGGACCATCCACAAGAACACCTACACTTTCTCCTTTAGCTAATCTATATATATCCCTCTACCTGTCCACCTTGGACTATTTATATGAAATCATGGAGCACCAACAGGATATCATGGATTAGTGCCTCGACTAGATTGATGAGATTTTAGGCCTCATTATTCCACATCTTCCCATTTAGTTCTCCATAGAGTCAGCTCCTCACATATATCCTCATACCTCAACAATGTAGACACATGTCACAACTTTAGCAACATATTCTGTGCTTCTATGTACTTTTGGACCGAACACTAGTTCAAATACTAGGGTGGGAGATCTCCCAATCTTGGCCGCACCACAGAATGAAGATCCAATGCCTACAAAATCCAATATAGGCACCAAATCCATCTTGAATCCCACAGTATCTGAAACTGCCTCTCTGGAGGATACATCGTGACTCTTTCTGATTCACGATTCTTGTAATATATATATATATATATGTTATGGTTTTTACACATGGAGAATTCATTTTTTTTCTATTACATCGTTAGTCACAGGTACTCTAGCATGTCATGGGATTCTTGTTTTTAGTTCTTTCCCCTTATCAAGAAATCCACAAAGGGATTAGTAATCTAGGATTAATTTTCCATATTTTTCGTAATATTACACTGTTCACCACTCTCCCTGGAAAAATTGTGCTTTTCCACATCCTCTTCACTGAAATAGTGTTTCACCGAGGGGACCATGTGTAATATTATGTGTTAGGGAGAGTCACTATAATACATTATTCTATACACATAAACTAATATGGGGAAATAATTACATATATGAAAAATAATTAAACGTTTATTTTTTGATTAGTTATTATTATAAATAATAAATATACAGATTGTAATTATACAAAATACAAGTTTATTTAAATTTTAAAACTGGTTTAAAATGGATTTTGATATACTTTTATTTTTTATTTATATTGTCTATCATTTTCATTTATTAGACCAATTATTTTTATTCATTTTATAAATTGATATACACATTATTATCCTCATTCTCAAAAGGTATTCTGAGCCACTTTTCATATTACTTATTATACCCTATTCCTTACGAGATTCATGGGATGTTAATTTCATCCTGAACATGTGAGTTTTTCACTTCAAAACATTGATATTTTGAATCCCATTAAAATTATTGAGTCATTTGATTAATATTTTCATACTTTATTTCTTTGAGACCCATCATATATCTATCCTCCGTGTAGCCGAAAGAGATGAGGATCTTCCTTAATAGGATTATATATTACAGTCCTATTTACCCATCCTACCTTAATTATTTTATATCTATAATGCCCCGACCTTAAACCTTATTTAATCATGAATTAAATGAATAATTTACATAGAGGATATTTTCAGGTTTAGAGTTTTAGAGAATCAGGTCATAACTATTACATATCAAAATATTACATAGTAGACACTTATACTAAGTTTCTATAAAATAAATAATAAAAAAACTCTTAAAAAAACATGTCTAGTTCCATGTTTTAGATATCATGTCTTTCCATGAACCCATCCTTGACCCTATTCATCTTTAAGTCCTGTGGAAAACATTTCAAAAACATGGGATGAGAATAAAAACCCCAGTAAAGGATACACAAATAATGAAAACTGTTAGTTTTTTCAAAACAATAGGTAAACCATTAATACTGTACCAAAGTAATACTTTTCACCTTTATGAAGTAGTAAAAACTATTAATGGAATAAAAGACCATTACTTAACCATTTGTAACCAGAAGATTACCATAAAACCCATATAAAGAACACATAACATATAAAGGTATCTTGTGACATAAACATACCTAAATGAAATAACCATACGGTCGACTTCCACACATACTTAATGGAATAGCCATATGGCCAACTTCTATACCCAATGCATTAGAGGCTATATCGTAACCACTCGTCCTGGTATTCACAGCACCACCCATCATATGGTTTATCACGTAACCACCCTTAAAATGTCCAAGTACCATCATTACACATAAAATATTGAAAATATAAACATTTTAATAACAACATTTCATTTTCAATCACAATAAGTAATTCCAAGATATTGAACTAATCAATCCATTTTCAAAAACCATTTAAAAGAGATTTTTTAATCAAAGTGTCCTATAAAAATTTGAATATTTTAATGGAATTATAATTTTAAAACATTAATGTCCATATAAATAAATACTTAAAACCATTTTGAAAATATAGACATTAGAATAATGAATCTTTAAAACATTTAAAACGATATTTTTGTTAACGAGTTTTTAACAAAATGAGAGTCACTTGAATACAAATCATTGAGGAATAACATTAAATACGAGCATTATAATATGATGAGAATAAAAGGATTCATGATATAATATATCAAAGGATAGTATACACACCATATAAGAGTGAATTGGTGCATAACAACAATGAAGTGTCAATGGAAATGTAAATTGAGATGAAATCCATTATAAATATGGTATCCTTAAATTAAGGATAAATCAATCACATAATTATGTGTGAGAAATATAAATACACCCAATATAAGTGTATATTAAGTGTGAAACAATCGTAGGTCATTCAAACATAATCATGGAAAAACAAAACCAATGACATAGGTATTTAACTCAATGAAATGAGATTGGGTTATTATTTCCCAAACAAGTTCGTAAGAATTTATCAATGAGATGATTATGAGTAGAAATAGTATATCTAAACAAAGGTTTGTGTAAATTACAACATAGAGATTCCACACATAATCTTGGCATAATAAAATCAAGAAGTATAGGTTTAACCCAAAGAATAGAAGTGGGTTAATAAGATCCCTTATAGAAATTCGACAGCCTAACAACGTCACTTTAAAATTCAGAAAATGAGTTGATGAGAGAGAAAATGGTATCTCATAACTTGGATATAAAATTTACATATATACGGATTTTTAATAACATATCCTAACATAATTGTATGTTAATTAAAAGACACAAAAAAAAGAAGTCTTTTAAAAAGAGGAGGGTGAAAGGTCCCCTTATCGAGTTGGGTAACATTCGAAACGTACACCCCATGGAAGAAGGTTCATACAATGAAGATGTAAATACCCATAAATAAAATTATATTACACAAAGAGTATAATAATGGGAATTACATAGACCACTCAATGTAAATAGGGGAAAACGTAGCATAAATGTCACATGAATAAAAGTGAGATGAAAAATCCCTTACAAAAACTCGGCAGCCTAACGGCGCCACATAAAACTTCCAAAAATATATTTATGAGATCAAATAGTGTCTCTTATAATATTAACATAAAAATTACAGAATTAGGAATATAAATGAACATCCCCAGACATAAGAAAGATGATCTTTAAATAAATGACATAAAAGATAGTACTTAAAAAGAAAGAGAGTTGTTGTATCCCTTACCTCGTGTCTGACATGACTCAATCGTTCTTTAATCTCCTGAATAATAAAATTTGGTCAATTTATAATTTCTTATGGACATCCATTAAATATTATTATTATGTTCATATCACATTATATAATGTTATAATAATTGGTTAATAAAGTGAGTTCATATCAGATGTTTTTGTCGATGTTTGGTACTTGAGTAAAAATTGAACTTGTTGGAAAAGAATTTTCCATGTAGTTATAGGTACATAATATCCAGAATAGTATTGATTTTTTAATTATCATATATATCCATTATATATTCATTTTATACTATTCCATAGAATTTGTAAAAAAAAATAAAAGCACCGTTCTTGGAGACGGTAGGTCGTACGTACGGATGAACGCTACATTCATTTTTTGTCATATTAATGGAATTAAAACAAAATGAGAGATATATATATTATAATTCCAGAATTATATCTATAATTTATATTTAATATATTAAATTTATATCCATTATATATATGTACTTATAATAGAACATAACATTTGGAGATAAGAAATGAAATGTATCGTTAATGGAGACGGTATGTCGTACGTACGCATGAACGCTACTTTCATTTCATTTTTTCTGTATTCAATGGAATGAAATAATAATTATATAAAGGTATATTATAATTCCAGTAGGATAAAATATGTAATACCATTAATTCCATCCTTTATACGCCCCACATATGGCATTAACGAATCAAATCACTTTGAGGGGGCTGTAGTTCGCACTTCCAAAAATGAAGATATCGCGTTATCCATAATGGAAACCATAAAGGTATGCCATAAATGAAAAATACAGAATATTAAAGAAAACATAAATATAGTATATATCATATATACATTTAGTGACATCTTAATTCCCACCATTGAAGGTGTTAAAAGAATATTGAACAATCATCGTTTCGTGATGCAGTAATTCGCCAACCATAGAAACAGTATGTTCTTTAACCATTAGACGAAGGTGTGTGAAAGTTTAGCTCGAATACATTTTATAAAAACATCCTATTATATTTAAGAGAATGTTTTTGTGACAAAAAAAAGTAATAAAAAGAGGTTAGTGGTTTGGAGAAGCAAAATAAGACACATGAACACAAGGGAAGACATTACCTTTAAATCGGGTAACTCTCTTTTATGTGAGCTCAATGGATTCCTTGGAAAGGATTCTTACCAAAGTGAGTATTCAATGATGAATATAGGGATTTTGAGAGATGAAATTGTCAGGGGATAGCCGAGCCAAAGGCTTGAGAGGTGTGTGTAAGGTGGTAGAGGTGGGGGCCTTTTATAAGAGGAGAGGAGGGTCACTCTTGGAAATGTATAAAATATTAGTTTATTATAAAATTTGTTTCAGATTTAAAAGGTCCCAAAAGGATATATATCGAGGATATGGTGATAAGTTTTCTATATCCACCCATACAATAGTTATGTAACAAGTTTAAGACTTATATTTCACCCTATATTCTCATTTTATTTAAATCGTTCATTTATGAGGTAATCACTGCATCATCACGGTGTCATACTTAAATTAATTTATTTAATGTCTAAAAATTATAAAAAAAATATCTTGATTTAGGAAATATTTTTATATTTATAATGAATATTTATTGTCAAAAATATGACTTGTATTACCCCATTTAAAAATTGTTTTTGTAAAATAACTCATGTATGTGAAATTTTTATTTTAACTTTAAATAAAAAGTCATTTATGTCATTTTCCTATCAAGGTGGCTCCATGGGGTCCCCATGTTGACCCATGGATTGTATTGGTATTCCATGAAATATCCAATGAGGTTAGGACATGTGTCTAGGTCATTTAATATTATTAAAACATTATTTTTACCTTAAATTACACTAATTACCTTTAATCGTGATAAATAAAACTTAAAAGTTACTATTCACCAAAAATTATTTTAATCACATTGAACCACATTTTACTTCTTAATGACAAAAATATATGTAGGATTTTTTTTAAATAAAATAATATAAGTGGAAAAGTTTCATTTAAACGAATGATCAGTTTCTTTTACTACCACTTAGTGGTTTCACTATTCATCTAAAATTGAATTTTTTCAGAAAAATACCAAAAATTCCCCCTAAGCTATATTTGTTATTCCGAATTAAAAAATGATTTCTATTTTAAAAAATTTAAAACATATAAGTTACATTAGTTAATTTCATAATTAATTCCCAATGTCAGAGCAAATAGCGTGTTTTTATGAAACAATAAGTATCAAAAGTTTTCCACTAGTTTAAGTCCAATTTCATGATGAAATCAATTCCAATGACCACAATTGGATAAAATGGTAAAAATATATTCTAATTTCACTTTAAAACCAATTCAAAATATAATCTAATCATATAAATAAATTATATTAAAAAGTGGGTTTGAATTAAAATTCAACGTTTTTCACTATTCATTAAAAAATGTACTATTTTGGAAAAATACTAAAAATTTACACAAAGTAAATTTTGATGTCCTGATTCTAAAGAAGAATTTTTTTTTTCAATTATAATACATAAAATTGTCAAAAAGTGGATTTAAAAGAGGTTCTTCATTAAAAGGCGGTTAATCGACCTTTTAAAGAATATTAGAATGTTTACGCTTAAAATTGGATTCATTCGCATTTTTAATCCACTAACATTTATTGAAAAAAGCAAAAATATTTGACAAACATATATAATCATTTTGTAGTTAGTTCTATTCATTCCCGCTATTATGACGGCTAGGTGTTAACTACAATTTAAAATAATATTATTTATATTATTAGAGTGCAACGTAAGATTCCCAAGAAACTCATTGTTGTGTATTGGGTACTCCATCAAGCATAGAATAACCTTTAAAGTTATATTAATATTGTACTCACAAATATGGATAAATGTGAAAATGTCATATTCTTTATTTACCTGGGGTGTTACATCCTTCCCCCCTTTTAGGAATTGCATCCTCACAATTTTAAAATTGGGCATGGAATCTTCATTGAAAATCCCACATCAGAACAAGAGTCAGTAAAACAATCATTTGAAAATAAATAAAGAGAAGTACAAAGGTTACCCGAGTTAACTCATACTAGGATTCCATGTAGGAAAACATGTCTATAGAGGAAAAAAGAAAGGGTCATGTTCTAAGGGAGTGTGATAGTAAACATGTCTAGGAGAAATTTAACCATAAGAAAATCACAAACTTGTGATGGGTTAAACGGTATTCGATTCCCCGGTAGGAAAAGTTAACAGACAACAGTTTTGGATTATGTTACTCTTCATTGAGGAATTTATTTTTGATCTTAACTAAATCAAAATGAATCACACTTACTTATAACTTAGACATTCAACTTCTACTAGATTCCTTAATCAAACTCATATTTTCTCCAAAAGACAAGTATTTAGGAAGACTTATTCTCATTAAGAGTACTATAATCTACTTCTTGAGAATCACCTAATCCACAAAAGAGAACTGTATATTTTCTATGTCTTTAGATAAAATCCAAAACCAAATTTTTTTTGAACAAGATCCAAAAATTGACAATACTTTATAAAAATGAAAATCTATTATTAATCTCCAAAATGTGTCCAACAAACCCAATGTTCAACGAATACCATTAGATAAACAATTTGTCCATAAAATTCTTCAAAGTAAACCAAACTATGATTGAATCCCAAATATTTGAGGGATTTAATGACATAGTCTTCCAAGGTACAAATTAACATTTATCTCCAAATAACATCATTTTCTCTTAAAGTCTCATATTGAAAATTAATTAACATAATCACACATCCTCAATGATAGGTTAATAATTTCCATATATAACCCAAAATAAACTTACTCTTGATTACTAAAATCATATAACTAAAAATAATTAGTCAAACTAAACATGGACTTCACGTTGTCCTATGGTAGGAGATAAATACCAGTTGCATATCAGCTGTGGGTTCGATTCCCACAGCTTTTTCTGACGCGATGGGTTGTCACATGGTCTGCATGTTGTCCTTTTTCCGAAACTACATAATTCTTAAAACATTCCCCAAAATTAGATAAAATCATAAAAAATAATCATATCATATTTTCACCTGATGTTTATCTCATGCCTTTCATTTTCCATCATAACATATAATAATCCATAATTACCTCAAATGTAAGGATCATATAAACCCTAACAGTTACCTTTATAATTATTACCTGAACTTCCACATCGATTGGTCATCTCGTACATGATGCATTTCAGAACATACTAAGGTACAAGTGGTTGATAATGACTCCGTTATAGTTGGATTAGAACAAAAACGAGTTTCCTCATTGAATCCCCTATTTCATCCAGTCTCTTAATAAGAGAACCACTACAGTTCCCTTCAAACCTATTGTCTTTTTGGTGCCTGCTAGATCTATCCATTCACTAAAAAAATAAATTTCAGTGTGATTATATCAGCAAAACCATCATGTACTAACGAGAAAGATATACACTAAATATACTTAGTCATTCACTTTATCAAAACTAGGACACTTTCTGAAATCCTAACCATTATGGTCATGTCACTTATGCTTAGAGAATACCTTAACCTCTAAAGTTATCTAAACCGACCTCTGATACCAACTATAATGCCCCGACTTAAACCTTACTTAATCATGAATTAAATGAATAATTCACATAGAGGATCTTTTCAGGTTTAGAGTTTTAAGAAATTAGATCATAACTATTACATCTCAAAAGACTACATAGTAGGCACTTCTACTATGATTCCATAAAATATATAATAAAAAACTCTTAAAAAGAAACATGTATAGTTCCACGTTTTAGATAGCACGTCTTTCCTTGAACCCATCCTTGAACTTATTTATCTTATGTCCTATGGAAAACATTTAGAAAACTTGGGATGACCATAAAAAGCACAGTAAAGGATACACAAAGAAGGAAAACTGTTAGTTTTTTCAAAACAATAGGTAAACCATGAATACTTTACCAAAGTAATACTTTTCACCTTTATGAAGTAGTAAAAACTGTTCATGGAATAAAAGTCCATTACTTACCCTTTTATAACCAAAATATTACCATAATACCCATATAAAGAACACATAACATATAAAGGAAACTTGGGACATAAACATACCTAAATGGAATAACCATACGGTCGACTTCCACACATTCTTAATGGAGTAGCCATATGGCCAACTTCCATACCCAATGCATTGGAGGTTATAACGTAACCACTCGTCTTGGTATTCACGGCACCACTTGTCATATGGTTTATCACATAACCACCCATAAAATGAACAAGTTCCATCATTACACATAATTTATTGAAAATATAAACATTTTAATAACCATATTTCATTTGCAATAACAATAAGTAATTCCAAGATATTGAATTAATCAATCCATTTTAAAAATCCATTTAAAAGAGATTTTTGAATCAATGTGTCCCATACCACTTTGATGATTTTAATGGAATTATAATTTTAAAACAATAATGTCTATATAAATAAATACTGAAAACCATTTTGAAAGCATGTACATTAGAATAATGAATCTTTAAAACACTTAAAACGATATTTTTGTTAAAGTGTTTTTAACAAGATGAGAGACACTTGAATACAAATAATTCAGGAATAACATTTAATCTGAGCTTTATAATATCATGAGAATAAAGGGATTCATGATAGAATATGAAAAAGGACAGTATACACACCATATAAGAGTGAATTGGTGCATAACAACAATGAAGTCTCAATAGAAATGTAAATTGAGATGAAATCCATTACAAAGATGGTATCATTAAATTAACGATAAATCTATCACATAATTATGTGTGTAAAATATAAATACACCTAATATAAATGGATATTAATTGTGAAACAATCAGAGGTCATTCACACATAATCTTGGAAAAACAAAACCAATGACATAGGTATTTAACTCAATGAAATGAGATTGGGTTATTATTTCCCATACAAGTTGGTAAGAATTTATCGATGAGAATATTATGTGTAGAAATAGTATATCTACACAAAGGTTTGTGGAAATTACAACATAGAGATTCCACACATAATCTTGGCATAATAAAATCATGAAGTATAGGTTTAACCCAAATAATTGAAAGTGGGTTAAGAATTTCCCTTATGGAAATCCGACAACCTAACGACATCACATTAAAACTCAGAAAATGAGTTGATGATAGAGAAAATGGTATTTCATAACTTGGATATAAAATTCACATAAATAAGGATATTGAAGAACATATCCCAACATAATATTATGTGAATTAAAAGACACAACAAAATATGTCTTTTAAAAAGAGGAGGGTGAAAGGTCCCCTTACCGAGTTGGGTAACTTTCGAAACGTACACCCCATGGAAGAAGGGTTATTCAATGAAGATGTAAATACCCATAAATGAAATTATATTACACAAATAGTGTAATAATGGGCATTACATACACCACTCGAAGGAAATAGGGGAAAACGTAGCATAAATGTCACTGGAATAAAAGTGAGATGAAAAATCCTTTACAAAAACTCAGCAGCCTAACGGTGCCACTTAAAACTTCCAAAAATGGATTTATGAGATCAAATAGGGTCTCTAATAATATGAACATAAAAATTAACATATGAGGAATATAAAAGAACATCCCCAAACATAAGAAATATGATCTTAAAAGAAATGACATTAAAGAGAGTACTTAAAAAGAAAGAGAAAGGTTGGATCCCTTACCTCGTGTTCGACATGAATTGTTTGTTCATTAATCTCCTGAATAATAAAATTTGGTAAATTTATAATTTCATAAGGACCCAATTTTATTATTATTATTCAGTTCATATCACATATTATAATTTTATAATAATTGGTTAATAAAGTGATTTCATATCAGACGTTTTTGTCGATGTTCGGTACATGAGTAAAAATTGAACTTGTAGGAAAACAATTTTCCATGTTGTTATAGGCACATCATATCCAGAATAGTATTTATGTTTTAAATATCATATATATCCAGTATATATTCATTTTATATTATTCCATAGCATTTCGAAAAAAAATTAAAAGCACAGTTCATGGAGACGGTAGGCCATACGTACGCATGAACACTACTTTCATTTTTGTCATATTAATGAAATTAAAACAAAATTAGGGATATACATATTATAATTCCATAATTATATCTATAATTTAGATGTAATATATTAAATATATATCCATTTTATATATGTACTTATAATAGTACATGACATTTGGAGATAAGAAATGAAATGTACCGTTCATGGAGACGGTAAGCCGTATGTATGCATGAACGCTACTTTCATTTCTTTTTTTATTCAATGGAATTAAATAATAATGATAGAAAGGTATATTATAATTCAATTAGGATATCATATGTAATACCATTAATTCCATCCTTTATACATCCCACATATTTCATTAACGAATCAAATCACTTTGAGGGGGAGATAGTCCGCACTTTCTAAAATGAAGATACCTCGTTTACCCATAATGGAAACCATAAAGGTATGCCATAAATGAAAATTACAAAATCATAAGCAAAACATAAAAATATTATATATCATATATAAATATAGTGACATCTTAATGTCCACCTTTGAAGGTGTTGAAAGAATATTGAACAATCATCGTTTCGTGAGGCAGTAATTCACCATCCACAGAAACAGTATGTTCTTTAACCATTTGTTGAATGTGTGTGAAAGTGTAGCTCGAATCCTTTTTATAACAACTTCCTATTATATTTAATATACTGGTGTTGTCACAAAAAATGTAATAAAAAAAGTTTAGGGGTTTGGGGAAGCAAAATAAGACAAAAGAACACAAGGGAAGACATTACCTTTAAATCGGGTAACTCTCTTTGATTTGAGCTCAAAGGCTTCCTTGGAAAGGATTATGCCAAAAGTGAGGCTTCAATGATGAAGAGAGGGATGTGTAGAGTTAAAATGGGTAAGGGTTAGATGAGCCAAATGCTTGATAGGTGTGTGTAAGGTGGTAGAGGTGGGGGCCTTTTATAAGAGGAGAGGAGGGGCACTCTTGGAAAGTTATAAAATATTACTTTTTTATAAAATGTTTATCAGATTTAAAATGTCCCAAAAGGATATATTTCTAGGATAAGGTGATACAGTTTTGAAATCTACCCATACAATAGGTTTGCGGCAAGTGTATGACTTATATTTCACCCTATGATCTCATTTTATTTAAATCGTTCATTTATGAGGTAATCACTGCATCATCACGGTGTCATAAATAAATTAAACTATTTAATGTCTAAAAATTATAAAAAAAATCATGGTGTATTAAATATTTTTATATTTCTAATGAATATTTATAGTAAAAATTATGACTTGTATAACCCCATCAAAATTGTTTTTTAGTAAAACAACTCATGTTTGTGAAATGTTTATTTTAACTTTAAATAAAAAGTTATTTATGTCATTTTCCTACCAAAGTGGCTCCATGGGGTCCCCAAGTTGACCCATGGATTTTCCTGGTCATCCATGACACATAAAATGAGGGTAGGACATGTTTCTAGGTCATTTCATAATATTAAAACATTAATTTTACCTAAAATTACACTAATTACCTTTAATCGTGATTAATAAAACTTTAAAGTTACTATTCACCAAAAATTATTTTAATCTCATCGAACCAAATTTCACTTCATAATGAAAACCATGTATGTTGGATTTTTGGAAATCAAATCACAGAAGTGGAAAAGTTTCATTTAAATGAAAAATCAGTTTCTTTAACTACCACTTAGTGGATTCACTATTCATCTAAAATTGTAATTTTTCAGAAAAATACCAAAAATACCCCTAAGCTATATTTTATATTCTGAATTCAAAAATGATGTATATTTTATAAAATTCAAAACATATATGTTACATTAATTAATTTAATAATTAATTCCCGCTGTCAGAGCAGATAGTGTGTTTTTATGAAACAATAAGTATCAAAATATTGACACTAGTTAAAGTCCAATTTCAGGATGAAATTAATTCCAACGACCACTATTGGATTAAATGGTAAAAATATATTATAATTTCACATTAAAACAAATTAAAAATATAATATAATTATATAAATAAATTATATTAAAAATTGGTTTTGAATTAAAATACATCATTTTTCACTATTCATTAAAAAATGAATTTTATCGGAAAAATACCAAAAATTTACAAAAAGTAAATTTTTATGTCCCGATTCTAAAGAAGAATTTTATTTTGTCAAATATAACACATAAAATTATCAAAATTTGGATTTAAAAGAGGTTTGTCATCAAAAGGCTGTTAATCGACCTTTTAAAGAATATTAGAATGTTTACACTTAAAATTGGATTCATCCACATTTTTAATCCTCATACATTTATTGTAAAAATTAAAAATATTTAACAAACATATATAATAATTTTGTAGTTATTTCTGTTCATTACCGCCATTACAATGTCTGGGCGTTAACTACAATTTAGAATTATATTATTTTATTATTAGAGTGTAAAGTATGATTCCCAAGAAACTCGTTGTTGCGTATTGGGTACGCCATCGAGCGTAGCATCCCCTTTAAAGTTATATTAATATATTATTCACAAATATGGATAAATGTGAAAATGTCATATTCTTTATTTACCTTGGGTGTTACAATAACAGTACATGATTTTACATATGTGCTTTAAAGGGGAAGTATGATGATTCAAGGTGTTTTCTGAAGATAACCCATTAAATTAAGTATGGGGGAGAGTACCACTTTTTTCATTTGGGTAGAAGTGTTCCTTAATAACAATTCATTATGTTATTTTGTGGTACCCTAAAAAATGATGAAATATTCAAAAGATGTCCAAATTCATTCATTGCACTTTTTTATGGTTTATGAACAAGTGATGGAAGTGGAATATTTTGGTGATTTTGACCCATAAGAGATATTTATGGGGGTTGACATCCAATGAGAATTTTCATTGAATATCATGATTTTTTATTTAATAATATTTCCTCATTTTTCAATCCTTTAAAGTTATTTTCAAAACATTACATACCTAATATTAGCCTAAAAAACATTTGAAACTTATTGAATGATCTTGTGTTTTTTTATTTCACTTACATGAAGAGAATGAGAATAAATTCATGCCTATATAATGAGTGTATGTATTTGAGATTGAGAAAAATATAATTTTAGGATCATGAGTGATTATTATGTTATTTTATTGTGAGATAAATCATCAAGTGGTGTGTGTATATATAAAAAGTTGAAAAATGTATGTAAAATAGGTTGAAATTATTTATTTGAATTATATACGAGACAATATTTAAATATCATTTAAATTGGAATATTTTTTGGAATTTTAAAATTATTAACGGTAAATATATTATTTATAAGTATAATTAGTTGGATTCTTTCTTTTTTATAGCTTGAATTCAAATAAATAGATGTTGAGATTTTATTGAGGGAATGAAAATGAATTTTTTTTGGGGAGTTTGATGTTCTTGAAATGTTCATATAATTTCAATCATTATATTTAGTTTAAAAATATGTTTTACTTGATATAATTTATTTTTTGGATAAAATTAATAATTTACTTATTCATAATGAATTTTTAGGATAATAAAATCAATTTCACAAATCGAGAGTGATCCAAATAAGAATTAAAATATTCACGGTCTGTACATTATAAAAAACAGTGTGTACCCTAGTCCAGACATGGTATTACCTACCCAATTACACAACCATGTAGCCAACCAGAGAGAAAAAAAATCTAATATATTATCACACCATGTGTATAACCTTAGAAAAGTATTAGTTGGTTGATAGAGGTTATAAATGTTAAGTATGTCAGTGCCACAAGTCATGTAACCTCCCCAACAAACTATCAATGTTTCATATTAAATTGGTGGTGTGGATGATAACTTACCAACAACTAATGAAAATAATATTGAAGTTAACATAACTAAACTGTGTGTAATTTGGGTCAAAAAAAGTGTAGCTTAAATTTCTATAAATATATAGGATGAATTGTGAGTTCCAGGGTGGATATACATGGGGGAGGTGCTTCCTCTATGTCGATTGATCACCCCTAGTCTATAATTGATTTTCTTTATCTTGTTTTCCATTATGATTTAGTGTAATTCACCATCACCCTTATTTCTTCCCATATCATAGGTAGGATTTGAGTTTCTGATCAACCCCCACAATGTCACCATGGTCATAAGAAGAGAGTTTTCTTATGATTAGGTTAAAATAAGACTATGGGTATGTTGTAATTCAAAATTTGGTGTTTGGTTTTTATTATTATTTCCATCTTACAATTCATTTAGAAAATTTAATTCCACAATCTCAATTGGTATCTTATTATACCAAGAGTGATACCTATAATAATAACTAAATAAGATGAAACAGATGATCCCATTCCCATTTGTGGTGGGGGGGGGGGGGGGGGGGCTATTTCCAATATTTTAGGGGAAATGAACTCAAAATGTGTTCTATGTAATTAAAAACCAGAGAAAATGGATAACTATTTAATCACACAATTGTCTATTACAAAACCAAGAAACAAAAATTTAATTGAATACTCATAGTGTGCATATTCATTATTTATTATAAAACTAAATAATGACTTTTGTAATAAATCCTAATGGAATTGAATGCCTAAAAGGTTATGTTTCTGTTTTTTATATGTTTTTTTAAATTTAAATTTTGAAAATAATTTCACAGTTTCATATATTACCTTAATTCATTTTATCTATATAATTAGGTGAGGCCCACTTAATTTCAATGACAACAACCTCACTATTTTCCCAATGGAATTGATCTTGACAGCTACTACCTCCCTAGTATGTTAAATTAGAAACAAAAAAATATGTTCAATTTGCTTCACCTCATGATAGGAGCAACTAGTAAATTCATCCCAGATAAACATTTATGAGATATTTCTACATTGTAATATAATATTTCCTACTATTTTAGAATATAATGCTATATTATTTAAGGATGGGGTCTCCATATATAGATATAAAATCAACTACCAATAACAGGATATTATATTATTTTTTAAAGAAGTCATTTCTTGTATACAATTTCTATGATAATTATGGATCTTATTTAATAACATGTTTATATATATGGATCTTTATTCCTAAGGACTATGGTTATCATACAAATATGAGGAAATGCTGGATAAATCAAAATTTGAAAACATGCATATTAAAAGTGAATATTTTTATTAAACCCTATAAAAAATTTCCAATCTATTCCCAAGATAGTGAGGTATATTTAAAATTAGAAATTACCATTTCTGTAAAAAACTATATCAAAGAGGCCCTATATAGTGCGATTTATAGAACCAAATGAAGTAATAAAACCTAAATTAATGGATTTATATAAAATTATTAAAAATTTAATTTCATCACCTAGGTGTTAATTTGTCGTTTCTATAAACATAAAAGATGTTTTTAAACATAAATTTTTTGTCTAGTAGCATCTTTATAATATTAGCATAGAAAATAAGTACTCTTCACCTTTTATTGATGACTTATTTAATTGACATCGTAAAACAATTGTTCCCAAAAGAGTATATTAATTCATTATAATAGTTTTTTAATGTGGAAGGAGAATAAATTAAATATAAAACATTCTATTTGTGATATAAATAATATGAATTCATGGATACAATATATACATATAAATACTCATATGTAAACATTATAGAGCAGATGAATAATGTCCTTATAAATTAAAATGAATAAATTATCGAAATATTTTTTGATTTTATTCTTATTTACACAATGAGAAACTTATAATATGAATATTATTTACGTATTTTTCTATTATTGATACTAAAATTATTTTTTAAACCATAATTTTTTGGTTTTGGATGAGTTAAGTGACCAACTTTGGGATTTTTATCCATAAATTAGAAATTTCTATGGATCCATAAAAAAATATGAAAGTGGAATGAACAAGACTAATCAATTCCATTGAATGATATAGTTTCCTTGTGTTGTTAGTTGAAAAAAATATTATTAAATTATTTTCGATAAATTTGAAATGCAATAACTATGATAACATGGGTATGAGAAAAAAATTATTATATAGGTAGGTATACTGAATTTATTATGATTATGAATAAGTGGAAGATTGATCCACATGAATTTATACAACCCAAATGTAGAGAAACATGTATAATATATTGTCTTATGCTAATTCATTTCATAGGTAGTATCACTGAGAAAAAATGATAACAAGCTAGTTTTTGGTGTCATTAAATTTGATGAATTATGATAATAATTAGTCAACCCTGAGTCATAAGGTTATATATATTATAATTTCAATGCTTATTTGTAGATATTAAATTTTTCATTTCAAGTTTAATATATAAATACATATGTATCATATCATTTAAATTTATATATTCCCATAAACTAGTAATGGTTGGTATAATTAATTCTGGACTATTGATGATTCATAAATTACTAAAGTAGGAAACAAAAAAATGTAGATGTGGCTATATATATAATGGATCCTTTTACCAAATCCTATATGAGGAATGATAATCCTTAAATCTAATTGAATATGAAAACAAATGATCAAGAGCTTATAATTGGTGGGAGGTAAGATAACCAACCAAATTATTTTCTTAACTATATACTCAAGAGTTAATCCATAAGTAATAAAATAATTAATTTGATTATTTAGATAATGTAATAGATAGAGAGGAAGTGATGAATAATGAAGTCACAGTCATAAATTTGAAATTCTTCCACTTTTAATTTCATTTCAATATGACCTAAAACAATACTTAAATAAATAACTATATTATTACAATATTAAACTCATAAAAATACCTATTATTTCATTATCATTGTACAATAATAAATATAATATAATTCATTATAACAAGAAGTATTAGTGCATTTGAACAAATAACAATAAATGG
Organism: Viscum album; assembly: GCA_963277665.1. NCBI lineage: Eukaryota > Viridiplantae > Streptophyta > Magnoliopsida > Santalales > Viscaceae > Viscum > Viscum album. The sequence continues at coordinate 175,573,872 of OY728148.1, forward strand.
AATAAAAATAATCATGAGAATTTGAGGACCATACTCAAAAAATAATTACACACACACACACACACATATATATATATATATAATTCAATGATAATATAATGAAGTGAATAAGTAGTGAAGTAGGTGTAGCATATTAACTAAGAGAAGGGAATGGATGATTTTATATAATGGAATGATGTTATATATAAGGGTTAATATGACTATTAGAAGGGTTAGGTGACCAATTAAAATTTACAATATGGATTCATGACTTTTAGAATAGAAATTTATGTAAAGTATATTTTAATAGTAATTTTATTCTTATATATATGCACAAAAACACACACTCACACACATATATTATATAAAATGAATTCAATTGGTTGGATATAATTTAATTTTTATTTGTTAGTAATGTCTACTATGAAAATAATTAAAATATTTTTACATACATATTCCATTGAAATGAGTTTCATATTCTTTGCATTAAAATATAGATATTTAAAAATATATTTCATCATTTATTAAAAAATCACATACATAGAATGAAAAACATATAATGAGAATATCAAATTTATAATTAATAACTTCATGTTAGTTAATTTTGACGTGTTTATATTATTTTCAATCATTCAAAATTATTACTGAATAATAATATATACTATACCGTTTTTTAAGAATGATGATTTTTTTATTATTTCGAAAAAAATTAATAACTAATATAAATTACATCTTGAACAACAGTTGATTAAAAAATTAATATAAATTATTTTTATATAAAATAATAAAATTTCTAGACCTATAATAATCCTTTTAAATGATAATGTATTTTATATAATTTTATAATCATGGTTCTGGAATAAATTTTTTCCCATGTACAATATATTTTATCATATATTATATAATTTATTAAACATATAAATGTTATAAACTTGTCTTTAAATGAAAAATACCATAGAATAAAAAAAAATTCCAATGGAATTTTATATGACCACAAACTGAAGAATATAAACCGCATTTATAAATTTATAATAAATTACTCATAATTTACAATAAATAACCTAAAATAATTCCATTTCAATACACTGAAAATGTAACACCAAAAAATATAGTTTAAATTAATTATAAGATTGATAACTTGCTTGACACACAACAACTAAAATTAAGAGATTTATGATATATTATAAATATTATTATAACATACTAGTAGAATTGGTAGGTACAAATACGATTAACTGAAATATTCATTATATGTAAAATGAGATCAATAAAAAATATATTCATTAATATTTATGAAATAATCACACCATTTTAGGGAAGTCATTTTATGCAAGCAAAATGCATATTCGTAAAAAGACATTTATAACATTTTGTGAGTGAAAATGGTAACATCATTTTGAAATTTTTTGATATTTTATTCTATAAAATTAAAATCATTTTTTAAATTAGATTATCAAACTAACATACCATTAAATTTTAGTAATTTTCTGAAAAGATTAACTTTTCAAAGAATAGAGAAAATACTAATTTTCATTAAAAGAATTCACATCATTTATAGTTTTTAGAAAAAGTAGTTTTTTTTAATGCTATAAACATTAAAATTTGTTCACTTATAATAAATTTAATATATTTTTGTGCATTTTATTCAGTTTTAGGTTTTCATTGTATAGAATTGTTTTATACATGAGAAAAAACATTTCTGGAAAACTACTTTTTTCACAGTTTGTGTGTTTAATTTTAAATAAATTTGTACTACATTTGTGACGTGAAATTGGTATATTTTATTCCATTGCTGGAATTATATGTTTTATTATTATAAATTATTTTTAAATAAAATATTTTCATTGTTAATTGAAACTGAGGTAAAAATTCAATACTACCGGAATGGTTAAAATAGGTTAACTGGGGGGTCGGGTGACCAAGAGACAAGTGTATTTTTTACTATTAAGCGTATAAAAATCATATTTTATGGTCATATATAAACCATATAATATACTATATTCAAATAACTAAACGGTTTTAGGAATTTTATTTTAATATGACCATATTATATTCTTATATTTTATGAAATTCCTAGTGTGTCTTGTCCCCCACTTATAAAAGGACACCCTCCACTCTCTTTCATACACAACCTTGAGCCTTATATCTCAACTAGAGACTAACCCATTATCTTGTAAACTTAACTAGGCATTAATTATATGTAATTTTATTTTTAAATACCATGAACAAGGTCCTTAATAATGTATCTAAGAGATTCCATCTAAAGAAATGGTAATCAACAAACCCAAGCCCTTTTAATTAATTTATTATTCCAAAATGTATAATTCATGGTATTCATAGATAAGTAATAAATAAATTATAATAAATTTATTAAAAAAAATTATGATTATGGGACCACTTTTATTAACTCTCTTCTAAATCAAATTCTAAGAGAATGTATAGCTCATGGGTACGCATGGACTCTCACCTCCATAGAGCGATAAAATTGATTTTACATCACCATAAATAACAAATGGTTTTTAGGATTTGTATAATGATTATAAATGATATTTATGAAATAATTATTGTTATGGAAATATATTATCATATATATGTTATTACATTACAATCCATTGGAAAACGATAACGTCGCTCATGTGTACGTGTAGAGTACCGCCTCTACGAAGCAATGTGATTGGTTCTTCATTCCAATTTACATGAATGGTAATAAGGATGGATTTAATAAATTTATATAACATATAACATATAATAATATTTTTAATCTTTATTTAGTATTTACCATTCTATTATTCCATCATTCGAAAAAATGGAAACAACATTATTGAGTATGTACAACCTACCACCTCCATTAACGGTGTAATTAATTTTTCTATATCCGAATTTAATGGAAGACTATATATATATAATGAATACAAAATAAATTTTTATCATGATTAACAGTATGGATATAATCGTAATCTGAACCAAGTGTAAGGATCATAACTACTAGACCAAAGGTTTCTTAAAAAATTAAATAGTTAACACTTAGAAATGATATGTTTTATAAGGAATTATTAATAGATTATTGTTGAAATATTATAATTGGATAATATATGATATTATATATACGTACATGATTTTGGTATTGATTTTCAGTAAATTTAATTTTATTATAACATATTTTTGTTAACTTATGAATAAATTTAATCTTGGGGTAAGGGTTCAGCATCTAAAGTTATCTTCAATGGGACATATGCTATGTTTGGAAAATATTTATGTTTATGAAGTGAATATAACACAATATTTATATATTATATTATAAATATCTATTTTATATTATATTTAATGTTTCAATATAATTTATTGTTCAAGATGATTTTGATTCAAATGTTCACAATGTGGCAAGGGGTTTTCTTTTCACTTGTAATTCGGTGAGACACATGTAATATTCACCAATTTTATGTTTTAGGTGGTGAATATAATACCAATAAAGGTATTTTTATGATGATTATAAATAATATTAACGGTATATACATGTCCATTTACTTCATGAGGTTTGAATTATAATGTTTTCAATGTGGTAATATATTTATGTTACACTATTATTATTTTCCAAGAATGTTTAAGATTATTTTTTTGATGATAAAATTTTATAAAATATCACCCAATAAACATAATAATTTTTTTACTATATGGTTATCTCATGATATTATATTTTTATTATTCATTTTTCAATCTTTAATAACTCATGTTTTTGAATGAATGTTTTGATGTAATATCGACAATATTACTCTCTTCAATAAAAAATTATTCTTCACCTATAATGATGTTTTCTATTTTTTCAAAATTGAATTAACATTATAATGTAATTATTTATATTCATTTGTAAAAATAGATTAAATTTAGTTATCAAACTTAAAAAAGAATATTCTATTAATTTTTTAAATGATGTAATTTTTAAATTTAGACGGAAATGTTGAAGGAATGATTATTTTAACACGCATTACATGAGTAGAATTTCCCCCAATTATAAAAATTCGTTATTCTGAATATTAATATACAATTTTCAATGATTATTTTCAAATTAAATTTTGTCTATAATTTTTTCGAATATTTTTCATTTTAATGAAATTATTCCAAAATAAAACTGTATTTTCCTCAAGAAATATTCCATGAGAACATTTAATGGATTTTTAATTTATGCTAAGATAATTATGTGTTACCTATTCTTTACCCAGGTCATTTCATTAGTACAACTTCTTTATTACATATACTGATAGATTGTGGTTATAATTATTGGATTTTTATGAACCTAATTTATTATACATGGGTTATACTATGATTAATTATATAAATGTATAAGGGAACCTTTTCATTCTCCGGGGTTATAATACCTAATGAATGCTTTATGATCACGTGGAACACATAGGAATGGATTTTTATCATGTGGAACACATAGGAATATATTGTGATCATGTGATCAGTGGGCCCTGAATTATATATTATACCAATTAATTGGGTGAATAGGGATATATCATGAGATAATGAGGACGAGAATGAGGATTGAACTTTGTTTAGAAAGGGAAATTTTCCACAAAGATAGTATTATGAGTAAAAATTTACTATGGATTTGATGGAATTTAGAGTCAAACCAATCCACTGTGATAGACATTAACATAATCATTGACTAAAGAATTAATTTTATAATCTTATGCACATTTTATAATATTATTTCAATATTTTCTTACATGGATCATGTTTTTTTATTCCATCAAGATTTATGTCTTAAAAATAACATTATTTTTTCTATGAATTGACATTATAATATCTGACATGATGGGTATGACTTTCAAATGTTAATAAAATATAATTGTACCCTTATTCTCATGTTATGTTTATATTGTAATTGGTATCTCAATTTTTACCCTTATTTAATTTCTCAATCACTTTCTTATGTTTTGTTTCCCCATGTCATGCAGACTGGGTTTTATTATGAAATGTCCTTGAAGGGTGATAGTTAGAAATAAATTAATGGGATATTATGTAGTTATATTTTGAAAACTTTTTCTTGATATCTATGTTTCTAATGAAACCATACATATATGATTCTAGAGTGGATAAAAATTTTATGTATTCTATATTTTTATAATAAGATATAATATTTATTTATGATACATATGGGATAATATATTTGGTTTTAATGGTGTGTTTGGTTACCATTAAAAAAAGGATAAGAAAAAATAAGTGAGAACACATAGGATAATCCATTATATAGGAGATCATCTAATGTTATGGAAAATATGGGAGTGTGGTTTTCCACAAAAAATTACAATTTAGATACTAAATGTGGGATTTGATAATACTCCAATACATAAATGGTCAATAACCCTGAAAAGAGTTTGTCAAGTATATCTCATCTATCATTCTAGTGCATGGTGAGTGTTATCTTACTATAATCCTGCCCTAAAACTACTAGGGTATATGGTTGGGTGAATTCAAATTTTATTTAGGAACTATTATAATGGATTTTAATTGGTGATCGCCATAAGTGGCCAAATGTGAATAGAAGGTTTCAAATATTTAAAATGAGGTTTCAAAATTTAGAAACCTAAAATTTATTTTTCATGAAGTTAATACATTTTTTTTGGATTTTGAAAATTAATGGAACCCAGAGGATATATGTGAGAATTTAATGAGATGGATAATTAAATGATTTTTCTCCTAAGAAAATAAATGAAATAGAAACATGTGGTGTGGGATATTGTGACTATTCCTAATCGGATATCCAGATATAGGACAAAAAATGTAAACATTGGTGAGTTTACTAACACGAAATATAAGAGGACGATGGAATTTTTTGAATGTACTTTGTGAAGACCATATAAGAATGATGGTTCTATTTTCTTCATGTTAGTAATTTGGAATGGAACATCAAATTAAATGTCTAAAAGGAAGGGGAAGATGTTTCTGTGTGGAAATTATGGTTATAGAGAAACTAATTACCACAAATGTCAATATATTTAGTGTATTAATCTTTTGAAATATATTATAGGATTCCTTAATCAAAGACTTAAATCCTACACCAAGAATGGTCCTATTTCATTTAAGTGATTCATGTTGAATAATTTAATTATTCATGTACTAGGAATAATGGAGATATTTTATAGATGTAATTTATAAACAATTTCAAAGTTATAAAAATTATATAAAATGTTATACAGGTTATTTAATAATTTTTCATTAATCATTTTGAAAAATATATTAAATGATACAGATAACAATGAATATTTATTTACTAGTATGTTGATATTTTTAGATAAGTCATGATAAAGATAACGATAACCCGTAATATATAATAGATGTTTATTTAATAATTTTTAGTTTGAATTAAGAGTTCATTCACATTATTGATGTAAAGTGGAGAGTATTTTTGTCTATAAAATATGCAAGGTATTTGATGAAAACTAATTTAGTTCATATATGATGACATTATTGGAATTTTACGATTTATGTAATATATTAATTATTTTCTAATATAATTTAAGAAATTAGGATACGTTTATTTTTTTTAAGAAATCATGTTTTCATTGAGTTTATATGGTTATTTAGGTTAATTGAAAATTTAAGAGAATATATGGTCGATCTATTTACATGTTTCATTTCTGATGGTATGATCTACTTCATGTTCTCTATAGATAATTTGTAATAATGATAATAGAAAAAATGTGATGAAATCATTCATATTTTTGTGTTTTTAAATTTCGTATGAAATATTATGGAAGAGTCTTAAGGGCATCTCTTTGTAGAAAATATTATATTGAAATGTTTTAGGTGTTTTAAAAAATAATTAAATATATTTATCCATATTGAATTACTTATTCAAACATTTTAATTTTACTAAATTTTTATTGAAACATGGAATACATTTATATAATTTTACATATATTGTGATCTATAATAAGTTAATATTAGCGCTTTAAGCATGAAAAATTCATGACGAATATTGATTTAAAAGAAGTATGATATAATGTTGAAATTGATCAAATTACAACCAAATAATGCAATTATGATTAGTAAAAGTAAAGAAATAATGTAATTACATTATGTTGTGTTATCTATCATAATAATAATATGATCGATCAAATTTAGGAAAATCATCTGGAAATAAAAACATCATCATGTTACAATACTTTATGTTGAATAGATTATCTTTTCACCCATCAATGATTTATGGTTTTATAGTCATTAACCTTATCTTGAAAATATCTTCTATCACTAAGTATTAGTCCATATAAGATATTTTTACCATCGATTTATATATTATAAATCTGCACAAAAAATCTCTTAATCTGAGAACCAAAATATGTGATATTTCACATTACCAATATGTTTTCTGCATTCCCTTTTTAACACATTTTTTTTATACCTATATAATTTTTGCGTTTTAAAAATATTTATTCCAAATATTAACCCATTAATGAGAATGATAAAATTGTGATGCTGTAATTTATTATTGGGGGTTGAATGTAATTATAACACCGATTCTTTAATTAATCCTAGATTTTCATTTCATAAAAACAATTTCCAAATACACATAGTTTTTTAAAGAATGCAGCCAAAAAAATTATCAATATTCAAAAATTAAAATTTCTTAAATTAATTTAATTTTTCTAATAAACATATAAGAAAATTAGGGTAATATTTTTTGAATTTTATGAAGTAAATGATATTTAAGTGAGAGCTGAATTATTTTTTCAAATTCTATCTTTTATTCTTATTATATTAAGTAATTTAAAATTTCCACTATATTATGGATTTGTTCATAAATATAATTTTCCACTATTTTTTAGAATAATCTCATTTCTATATAAAATTTTCTATAATTTTCTATAATTTATTATTATGAATAACAACATTGTTTTTGAGAAACATTTTTTTCTTTTGATTATATTATATTAATATTAATTTATAATGATTCTAGAAAAATAATTTTCAAAAAGATATAATATATATGTAATAAATATTTTTAAATTTGTTAAATTGTTTCCTTTTATTTTAGAAAATTAAAATTTTAATCGTAGTAAAATGTATCACAATAGTAATGTTTATGTCATGTAATTAATGTAAAGAATAATGTCATAATTAATTAAAAATCAACCCAACACAAGAATTGCATTCATTCTGTTGGATTAATTCGGCTATAAAAATAAAAAATAAAATATATGGTATTTCAGCTCATTCCACCTATGTAGTAAAATTTATAATATTTTACACGATGAAAATTCTAAAATATTCCACTAATGATTTTAATTTCTTTAATATGTTCACACAAGGATATGGATATGTTATAAATTGACCCAAAAATTTATATCATATAATATCTATTTGTTCTTATAATTATTATTGTATTTAATTTTGGGAATTGAATAATTAGGATAAAATTCATTTGCATCATCGACACAATATTGTTTCAATTAATAGAAAAAAAAACTAATGATTTTAAAAATATGTAATTAAATAATATTTGGTTGTAAAATTTTTCCAATATATATATATATATACTGAATATTTTTTTTTGTGTTTTGGGATAATATTCTAACTCCATATTTGTCTTGATTTTTTTAGAATAAAATTATAGGAATATTATCAAAAATGTAATAAACAATGTTTTATGAATATAATAATTTATTAAATTATTTTAAAATAATATAGTAAGGATATTGGACAATGGGGATAATATATAGTATAATGTATAATATATTTTTCATTTACAATGACACTTTTATGGTATAATTATTAATCTAAATTTGTTGAAAACATTAATATTTCTGTAATAGTAAAAAGGATTGAGGATGATTAAAAGTAAAAGATACTTGTGAAAAAATAATTAAAACAGTGTAAAATATTATTTTATAAGGTAATATAAACTCATATTATAATTTAATTCTAATTATATCTATTTTGAGAAATATGAAAATCATAAATATCCAATATTAATTTAATACATTAAAAATATCCATGATTTCTCCGCCCCTCATTTATAAAAGGAAACCCTTCATATATTATCTTTACATCACATTGAGAATCCTAACATGAAAATACTCTTCACATTTATCTTTGAAAAATACTTATAAATGTTCTATAGGTTATTTTCATTTACCAGAAAAACAAAAGGTCCTATAAAAAATTATCTAATGAATGTCTATAAAAGAAGAGGTAATCATCTTAACAGACTCTTCCATGTTTATTTCTTATTTTTAGTAATTATAAATATTACTTACGCTTCATAAAATAATAAATCCAGTTTTATAAGTATAATTATATGTCATTTTTAATATTGTAAAACAATTTACACCTCTTTTCATTCCTTTTGAAAGTGAAAAATTGTTGATGTGTAAATACATCATAACATCTTCACGTAGCGGTTCAATTCAATTTTAATCACCATTTTAACTAGATGTATATGTATATTGAAATAATGAATATTTATGAATTTTATGAAATAATTATTATTCATTAATTACCAATCCATGCATACCTTCTTACATACCAATCTATTTCAAAATGATAATGTCGCTTGTGCGTACGTTTGGAGAACCATCTCCACAAAGCAATGTGGTCAATTTTTCATTTACACATTAAAATTATGGTAATAAGGATATATTTAAATACTTAATAATATATTTATGTCAATATTAACATTATGTATATGTTAGAACCCTAATCAAAGTATAAGAATAAAAAAATATAGGAAAGTCATGCATTTGAAAATAATGAGTTTATCACCTGAAATATTGATAATAATGAAATATAATAAATGAAAGGGTGATAATATTTTATAATAGGTTAATGAATTATATTTTTAATATTAATAGGGTTCCGTTATAAGATAATTACATTTTGATAAACTATTTAGGGGATTTTAAATCTAGTTAAACTAAGGGGAAACTCAATCTAAGGGACGTTATAATAATTTCGACTTTATTGAAACACATTTGGTATTATATTCCGATTTACCATTATAGGATATATATACTGAAACATTAAACATTTAATATTAGTTAGGATTATTTATGATGATTCATGATTCAATTTAAGCTACTCTTTTTGGAAATTTTTTTAAAATAAATGTTAATATTATTTTACTTTTTTGAATGGGTATATTTTTCATTTCATCTATATGTTTCTAATTTTCATTACGAAACCAGTTTTAATTAAAAAAAATAACATAATGAATATATATTAATTTATTTTGGTGTTTTAAATTTTTTGAAAGGAAAAACAATAATGATTTTCTAATGGGTAATATTTGGAATTGTTTAAACAACATCAGAAGGAATGTTTTCTTTTTATGTTATACATTGTTACGAAAATTTCTCAAAGAAATTATTTTGTAACACTCTTTAGCTTATTATAAATTAAATAAATGAAATTATAAATAAAATATTTTGGATTTTATTTATTTATTTTTATTTAATTTAATTATATTTTGATAATGATTTATTTTACAATAAAATATATTTTTTTGAAGGTTATATCTTGTCTCTTGATTAATTTTGTGGCTAATAAATGTCTCTTAAGACATTAAATGTATTTTCATTATTGAAATATATATTTATATTAAATATAAATATTATTTGACACATGTATATCATAATTGATAAATTATATACCATCTATCTATTATTTCATTTACATTGATTTTGATTAGATTGACATAGAAATACTGATTTTCAAATATTCTTTACTCAAAAGGGGTATTTTTTTATAAGGAATATTTTTGATGAACTAAATTGGAAATTAAATATATAAGGAATTTATTATAAAAAATATTGATTGGTACTGAAAAAAAATTACAACTCATCGATGTATCGATGTGTCTCATGAGACAAAACATTTAGATACCCTTATTAAAAAATCTTTTTTTCGTTCTCCTCCAAATAGTTTAAATTTTTCTGGAATAAGGTCGAGATTCTAAAGGTATCAGGATATATAGGATCATGATTCCCAATAGAAATAATTTACATAAATGAGAAATCATTTATTATTGACTATAATATTACAACACTAATATTATACATGGATGTATTTCATGATCAATTTATTGAGTAAATGGAATGTGTTTTATGTCATTAATCATGTAATGATTATTATACTATATTTCCACAAGAAATATTATAATGTACTTATCCATTATTCATAATTTTATATCACCCTTATTTTTTTACATTCCCTAGTACATGAACATGTAATCTATGAATTAGATTCATGCATGTTAAAATTATCTTTTATAATGTTTTATATTTTATTTCTAATACAATAATTGGAATCTTGTATGTATCATGTTCTTTAGGGCTACTAAACTGATCATTATCTTATAATTTGATCCTTTATACCTTAAAATAATTTCACAAAGTAGACACTAGGTCAGTGTTGCCGAAGATAGAGTTATTTTATCAAGAACCCAATATATCTAGAATGAAATAATAGTAACTAGAATAGAAAATGTGACATGTAACATCATCTTTTATGTAGATTGTGGTATAGTATAAATATCATTATAACCTAGTGGTTTAATAGTAATGTGTGAATATAAGTAACTTCATTGTTTAATATATGTATAATGGTTTGTCTCCATAAAAATTACTTGGTTAAATTTTATGAAACGAACACTAAAATTTTAGAAATGTCATTTATGCATTTAAAATTATTTTCATGAAAACTGATTTTTATTAATTTCTATGAACAAATTATAATTAATTTTTGACTACTATATAAAGATTATTTCATAAAATCAACTTAATTGTATAATTCATCAGATAATAAACTGTATGTGAGTTATATATTTGGAATCTTTGGGAATAGATATATTTTTTATGGAATAATAATAAATACCTATTTTTTTCTGAATATTTATGTTAATTTAATGCATTTAAGAAGTTAATTTTTTTTTGTAATGGGTTAATAATTAAACTTAGTAATCATATTTCAACACAAATCCACTTTTTTTGGTTGGAATAAAATTTATGTTGGGTTTTTAATAATGCAATTTATTCCTAAGAAAAAATTTAATGGAAAACTCATTTTCATCACTTTTTTGGGCTTAATATTAAAATAAACTCTTTCAATTATGTGATATGAATATTGTAAAATGGATTATATATTTTGAATAATAATACTTATTCCAATATAATATGGTCATCTTAATGGTTGGTTATTAGGAATAGTAATTGTTGTAAAAATTTATTAACATAGATATGGTTAAATTAATTTTAGCATGGTGTTTATCCAAGATTTAAAAACAATTATTTAAAATTAAACATTTATAAATAATATTTTATGTCCATATTTATAATTTATAATATGACACCATAAAAATATCATCCCATTATAAATCAATTGAATTTATTATGAACATATAATATTTTAGTCTTTTTAGAAATTGCATGTGTGTCCACTGCACTATTTCAAAAAGAAAACCCCACGATTCACTTATTTTCAAAATTTTCAGCTTTCTTCATCAACAAAGCCCTACACATTTAATTTTTAAACATCCTTATATTTTAATAATATGTTTTAGTATTCTTATTTTCTCAAAGAGATGTCTATAACATGGGATCTAAATGAGGCATACTGTAGAAAAATTAATCATATAACTCGACCTATTTAAAATTATTTATATTTCTTCCTTCTATAAATATATAACATTAATTATAAATAATAAATTAAGTATAAAAAATACAATTAATTATTATTATGATTATGGAACCCCCATTATTCACATTATTTTTCATTTAATGGGAAGTAAACGTATCACTTATGTGCACATGTGGACTACCACCTCCACATAGACATACAATTCATTTTACATCACCATCATTAATTAATGATTCATTGGAAGGGTTTGATTTTTCTAAAAAATATTTACGTCAAAATTATTCTTTTTTAATTATAATATCATACTTACCTTTTTACCTTACATTCTCCTAGAAAATGATAACATGATTTATCCATACATGTGGATTACCACATAGAAAAAACAGATAAATTTGTTTCTCATTTATTATTAAATGTATAGTAATAAGGATATATTTAATAGATATATATAATATATATGATATAACAATGATTCATTATTGGTGGTTAATTATTTAACTCTATTTTTTATATCTGTTGAAAATTGGAAAAAATGTTATTGTGTATATATGACTTACCATCACAACGAATGGTGTAATTCATTATTTTTATCTCCAAACTTTAAGGATTACTCTAAATATATATAATGAATATATATATATTAAATTCATATCATGAGTAAATATAATGAGATTTTAGACATATGATCAATGTAAATACACTGAATGTACCAAATCAAAATTATAGTGGGAATCGAAACTGTTTACACCCAACGATAATGAAATTAATAATGATTTATCAACCCCATGTTGTCTTATTTTAGAAATTATTTATATTTTTCATTTATTTAGATATATGAGGTATATATACTACCCATTTTAAATATTATACCATTGATAATATTTTTTCATGATATTAAATTTTTTATTATATCATTGGTAATTGATCTAAATATATGATTTAGTGATTTTAAAACAAAATGAAAATGGATAATAATTTTGAATATTTGTATTGTGTTTTTCATGTGTGTAAATCCAAAATATATTTTATTTCATGAAAATAGAAATTAAGAAATTAATAATGAGTTTGAAAGTTGATATTTACAATTAGGTTTTGGATGAAAAATAATTGAATTTATTTTACAATTGAAAATGATTTTTCAATTAGGAATGTCCTGTTCTATGTAATAAATTAATCTCTATTATTTTATGGTGTTTTTTTAAATTTATTTTCATTAATATACATGGAGTGATTAATAGATTGTTTGAGTATTTGAACCCTATTTTTGGGATAAATTTTCCTATCTATGTGTGTATTTTTGTGTGTGTTGAAATTATTTCACATATAATTTATTCGAGAACCTCTAAGATTCATCCATGTGGAGGAGTTGAATATGAAGCGTGTGTTAAGGTGAAAAATTTTGGCTATATTTGGAGCTAAAGTAAGATTTTAAAAATTGGGTCATTTGGGATGTATGAATGGTGATATCTGTCTTAATGAACAAAACTAGTCATAAGTCATATTAATAATGTATCCTATATATAGTGGGAATCGATTGTATTTTCCGGAAAATTGGGATTATCCATCATGGAGGGGATAATAAAAAATTATCATATGATTTATGGGAAATGAATATTTTTACATGAATATTTTGATATAGAAATTCTAAATTTGATTTTTGAAAATTTGTATTGTTTCTATTGAATTGTAAAAATTCTGAACTTTTTCAATTTCTAAAAGAAATAGTATTTTTCATTAATGTATTATTATAGAATTAAATACTAAATTTTAAATTTTTTAAGGAAATTGTTATTTATTAAAATGTGAAACAAATGTTTGAATAGTTGGAATTTGGAAACTAGAGTAAATTATATGGAAGAACTGAAATGATATTTTAATTATAACTATTTTATTTCACTTCATTGGGAATTAAATTTTCATTGATGTTTATGGTCTTCTGTAAATTGTATCGGATATATGAGAACCACTTATTTGATCAATATAAATGAAATTTAAACTTCATATTCAATGCTTCATATAATGGTAAGACATCATTAATTTATAGTCTGGATTTGTAGTTCCATATTTGAGTTATGGTGGATCAGATGGAAAATTGGGTTTCACCCATTTTTATAAGGTGTTTCGGTCTCATTTATACAATTATTAAATAATCATTATCTTTTTTCTTCTTATAAAAAAATTCTCTCATGTTTTTTTTTCAACATTGGTATCTTTTTTTAGTTTTCTCTATGATAATTATTGGTTAATTTTTTTAATTGAAGAAAAATCATTCCCCAATGTATCCCTTTATCCCATGCTACTTTTAGAATTTCTCTCATTATCGAGGGGTATACATAGTGAAATGTGGAACCTCTGATCATGAATTTAGATTTGAGTTTATTGGTTTAGGTGTTTCAAAGATTTATTAACTAGTGGATGAGTTCATTTTACATCAATAACCATGTTTATATACTACACTATGAAATACCCTAATAATTGGAAAATAATTTTCTATTATTCAATGTTCTATGGATGAAATTGTTTTCATTAAAATTTGATTATTGAGTTATGATGATAATCAAATGTGGACATTATTAATGAAATTTATACATTTCTATTTGTGTATAATTCAAAACATTGTGTTGTATATCACTAGTAGCCCATTAGTATGTGACGTGACCAACATGCGCTTACCTATTCATACATTCTTTTAGGTATAATAAACCATTTCCCTGGATATACTTGTTTTTCTGGATAAAATTATTTATTACGGTTCTCTTACTAATTTTTATATATATTACAATAAAATTCACAATTTGGGAGTGATTATAAAAAAATTAAAATATACCCCATATGTACATTATAAAAACAATTCATATACACTTTCCCATTGAAGGTCTAGCCAACCAGATTACATGAAAATGTATCCAAATAGAGAGAACACAACATATAAAACATGATTAGATTCTATATATGACCTTCTAGAAGATTTTGGTGGATAATAGTGAACCATCATTCCATATATGTCAGTGCCACATGCTCTGTATTCTCCCCAACAAAACGATGACATTTTATACTCAACAGGAAGTGCGAAAGATCACTTACTATCATATAAAATGATATATAAAGAATTATTAGTAAGTAAATGTCATAAATTTCGGGTACATTCTAGGTAGTTTACATTTATATAAATAGATAAGATGGAATCTTAGTTCTTATTTGGACAACCCAGGGGTGATTCCGCTCCATCAATCGATCTCCCGCAATTACAAAACTCTATTATATTTTCCTATTTTCATTTTAATTTTAGTGTAATTCCCATTACACCTTCTTTGCTCTCATATCCATTTTTGTGGATGAGTTTCTTCTTAAATCGTACATCCTAAATATGGTCATAAGAGGGAAGTATTATTTTGTTGGGGATGTAAAATTTATGGGTATGATGAAATTATAATTTTGGTGTGTTTTTTTATTATGAGTTTTATCTAATATATCAATTAATTCACTAAATTCAAAAATCAGTGTTGGTCTCATATTAGACCAAGAATGGAACCAATGGAAAAAAATAACGAAGTTGCAATGGTTGATCCCATGACTGTTGGGGGAGCCTGATATCTCTATTTTAGTGGTAAAGAACTCAGAATGGGTATTAAGTAGTTCACTATTGTACATAAGGGTCCACCTTTTAATAACATTATTTTATATTATTAGAAAAATTAACAATAAATTAATTGTCTCCCCATAGGAGATATGTTCAAAAAAATATATGACTAATGAACTTCTATTTCAATAAACCATAATTGAATTGCAACACGAACAATTTTTTTTTCTAATTTCTTTGTACATTATTATATATTAATTTCATTTTATTATATAGTTTCACAGATTCATATATTAACTTCATTTATTCTGTATGGTAATCAGTTGGGACCTACCAACTTTCTTCTTATGTTTCTTCTCCATTTCCCCTATGGGATTCATCGCAAGTGTAGCTGTCTATCTAGGTAGTCATATTTGATGAGAGAAAACATTATATTTTCCACACATGACCATATGAGTGGTCAAATTAGGGTGTCATTGATAATGAATATTTGTAAAGAAGAAGTGTGAGTTTGAGTTTAGTTTGGTTTAACCATAATTCTCCCTTTTTATCTCTTGATTTTTTTTTCTTAAGACTCTTGACCCCCCATTATTTTGGATTATTCTTTGACTAGATATTGGTATGATACACCTAGAGAATATTATTATTTGAATGATTCAACACTACTGTAACTACATCTAAATGAGTTATATCTGTACATGGATGATGTGTTTCTATATGAATAATAACCATGTACATTCAACAACCCACCCATTTATTCTACATATCTGGAAACATCTTCTGGAAATTAAAAATGATTAATATCGATGATGGAAGTGTTTACGAAATATTATTTGGTACAAATTGTATAGATTGTATGGATTGGTATAATTTTTTAGAAACTTTTAGAGATAATCAGCAATATGGATACTCCAGTGGAGTATGAGGTAGGGTGTTATAATTCTTTTTCATCTAAGTTGGTATGTTATGTTGTGGAAACCACTTTCAATTTACAAATGGATTCTGAAAATATGATTTGTAACTCAATCATTGAATACATGAAAAAATTATTCAATGGAAATAATTACTATAATCAATTCACCAATTTGGAACCCTTGAATGATTATTTAGCTACTCTAGAGGATGCCTTTAATTATTTTTTGGTTGTTAACATGACAAATCAGAATCCCCAAAATGAAGAGGGCATGCATGATTACACAAAGGCACATGTATACCTTCAACATCTATAAAACCTAGTGAGGGGACACGGAATAATTCCCCTAGACAACTATATGGTCAAGAAACATGGTTAAAAGACAAGGCACTAGTTTTACGAGTTGGATCACACAATGAAATCAAAATATTTTATCAGATTATGGGTACATATCCTAACTAAAGTCAATCCAAAGACAATAAAAGTCTCTTTATGGGAGTAAATTCATCCACTCTCTTCTTTTCCTCTTTTCTGTTATTAATAAATTCATGATGTGTACTTCTTCTCCCTACACTATGTACTACCCTTTTAAGTGGACACTATCAAATAAAGAATTAAATAAGGTTACCCTCCGTGTGAACCTATAAATGAAATGTGTTTTTTTAAATTCAGTGTACATTATAATTGAACATTTAGTATAAAAATAAATTGATTACTGTAATTAATATGAATTAATCATGTGCCAATGGCAATGTCACCCAACTGTATCGGAGTTGTCATCAATTTAAACCACTCTGTACCCATCATTGTTATAGTAGTCATTCCTTTTAATATTTTGTTTTATGTAAATGGTTTGTTTGATTCTTCAAAATAATTTTTTTTATAAATTATCTAAAATATATTGGGGGGATTAATTGGATGGAAGTGTCATAGTCCCTATATGCAAAAGGCTTGGGATTGATTCCTGTGAGCTAGTTAAGTTCCATACTTTTTCACTAAAATTATACCACATGTGGTGAATTTTGATATACTTTAATTGTCATGTTTTAAGTAAAAATTTAAAATGACATCATAAATAAGAAATCACACAAGGGTTATGTTGGTTGATTGAAATAGTCAAAACCCATTGGTCAAAACACCTTGTTTTGAACTCAGTTATTCACCCCACATCATCCCAAACATTCAATGATTTATACCTCATGTCTTGAATCATTCCATTCACCATGTATTATTTTTATATAAAATAGCTATTAAAATATAAAAAACCGTTCCACACTACATCATTCACTCTAGTGGTTGAGGGACATAGTTTATATTTGATCTATCATCAGTTTGAATCATGACATGGGAACTTGATTGATGGTTGTAGTTATATTTTTTCAAATTCTAGAAAACATGACATGTATTAATCTGAAATATATTGTGTATAGAATTATTTTCATATGTAAATATATAATTTTTTAATTATTTATAATTATAAATATTTATTAATATTATTTTATGAAAATTACCATATTGTAATAATAATAATAAAACTAAATTCCTACATCATATGTATGGAAATGTAAACACTATGTGCCCTGAATTGATATGCCTGGAACCCTACCCAGCATGACCCCATGTATTGATACTACTTTTGTTGGATTTAAATCCGCTTGTAAAGATTCTTTCATACACTGTTTGATCTCTCTATCTACATTCCACCATTCGAGTCTAATACAGTTTGGTTTCTCATACAAATTATGATACTCGGTCTAGTATATACTTATACAACCTTTATTTTAGTGTTGTAAATTTATTGAGGGCTATTTGTTGATTTGTTAAGAGTTCAACTAAAAACTAACAGTATACATAAAAAAATAAAGAAAAAAAATCATGTACATTATGTACAATACCGCACATAATCCATTAAAAATTAAAAAAAACCTGGCCTATACTTTCAGCACACCCCATGTATAGAAGCATCTACCTGGCTAGAAGAAGATTCTAACATCCTTAACAATACGTGGCTAGATTTACCTTGTCACATACATGATATG
Source organism: Viscum album (assembly GCA_963277665.1). Taxonomy (NCBI): domain Eukaryota; kingdom Viridiplantae; phylum Streptophyta; class Magnoliopsida; order Santalales; family Viscaceae; genus Viscum; species Viscum album. The sequence continues at coordinate 175,593,019 of OY728148.1, forward strand.
TTCATTCGGTACACTTCGTGTACACTATACTTGAAGACTCAGTCGTATCATGACATACAAGAGATTACTACCCATGTCCTCACATAGGCCATGCGTTCCCTCTGTACATGCCATGTACTATATCTTCTACCCCTCCAGGAAGATGATATGTCAAATCATATAAACAACTAGCTAACCATGTAATCACACATGATGTGTACACCTCAATACACACAATGTGCTGATATTTCCCACACACATTCACAATCAGTATGTGTATCCACAATACATTGGTTGGAAACTCAAGTACACCACATGCCTTGTACTCTGGATCTACATTCCTTATAATATAATTTTTATGATTTATCAATCATTTGTATTATTTTTCATAATGATTTTTTGTTATTATATTTAATTCTTTATCAAACAATGTAAGAGGGATATTGAACTAGTGGGAAGTGGCATGAACCCGTTAATAATGGAGAGTGGCATGAAATGAATCATATCTATATTAGGACACTAGAGGCTCCTTCAGTGACAGATCTACCAGTATCTCAGCCGCCAGCTTCAGTGATGTTTCCTATGACACCACCAAGAACCAAATCATTCATTTAAACTTCTGTTGTAGCTGACACCACAATCCCTCCCCCAACTATTATGTTATCTAGTTAATTAGATCCTATTACAACTGCACCAACACCCACAACATCTAGTAATCTAGATACCTCTATGACCACAAATGGTCCACTGACGACCATGAATTTTGGGCCTTACACATCCGCAACTGAGTATCGAACCCAGCTACCTACTACAGTGGGCTGACTCAAGCTACACCCATGCATGTATCATGATTGTTGTCATCCTATAGTAAAAAAGGCATTGTTGATTTTAAGGGATAATAATAAATGTGAGTCGTTGATTGATGAAAATTACTATTCTTCATCATCTGGGAATCTATGAGGTGATAGAGAAGCTCCATGGTCACACTCATTAGATTGAAACACTTTAGGTCATCACTCCCACTTCTAGAGATTTTTCAATTTTTTCGTCTACTTTTTAATTTTACAGGCACACCTACTGAGCCATTCCTATGGATACATTGACTCTAGTTAGATGCCTGGTAGGAGGATTCCTCTTTTCCCTTACCACATCATAGTTTTCTGAGGGTATAGATTCCTCCCGCATCCAGTCACCCTAGATTCATATGTAGCCCCACCCAACCAGAGCACTTTGACCTCATATCTAGGTTTCGAGAGCCTATTTAAACTGAACACATGTATTCTGTCACATTATAGAAGTTCACAATCATAATTTCCTCTAAAATATATTTTATCCATCATTATTTCAGTTTCATTCTTTCTCCCACCATGAGGATATGGGTTTCATGTTCATCTACAAAATAGAGCTACAAAACTATATATTCCGGAACAATTACCAAAGCCACTTGTCACAAATTTATATTCCATGATCACTGTCTATAGGGGAATCATGAATGAAAGATTCTATACCACCCAGTTCGAACACCACCACGGGGTTTTTGAGCCATATATCACTCATTATAACATTGGATCTCCCTAGAGGATGGATTTTGTAATTATTATCTGAGTGAGGATATCATAGAGGATGGGAGAAATGATTGTTCTCATAAAGGATTCTACAACACAACATATAGAATGATATGACCCACAAACCCTTAATAGATATACTGATATAGTACCAAAACACCCACCAGAAGAAATAACATATCCACAACTTCCACATCTTCCCACCTTCCATCTATATCCACCATTTCCTCTACTTCTGGACCATCCACTACCGCACCTCAACTTCCTCCTTTATAAAATCTACATATCCCCCTCTGCCTATCCACCTTGGGATATTTCTAATAAATAATGGACCACAATCAAGATATCATGGATTTTTTCCTTGACCAGATAGATGGGGTTTTAGGCTTCAGTATTCCGAATATGGGCATTTAGTTCTCTTTAGAGTCAACTCCTCACATAGATCCTCATCCCTCCGTAGTGTAGACACATGTGACTACTCTGGGAATAGATACATTAGTTATATCTACTATTGGAAAACACACCAGTTTAACTACTACTATTGGTGATCTCCCAACCTTATCAAAACAACAGAATGAGTAACCAATGGCCACAACATCCAATATAGGCACCACATCCCTCTCGAATCGTACAGTATCAGACACTGCCTCTTTTGAGGCTACATTGTTACTGTTTCTGATATAGGATTCTATTATTATATATATATATATATTTGATATCTTTGGTATGTGATGGTTTTTATGCATGTAGAAATCATTTTTCCATTAAATCGATAGTCACAGGTACTCTGTCATGTCATGGGAATATCATATGCACTTCTTTCACCTTTTCAAGAATTCCACATGGGGAGCAGTATTTTGGGATTAATTTTATATATTTTTCAGTAGATTACATCTTTCACCACTCTCCCATGGACCAATTTTGTTTTTCCACATCCTATTATTTTACATAGTGTTTCACCTAGAGGACCATCTGTGATATTATGCATGGGGGAGAGTCTATAGAATACATTATTCTCTGCGCATAAGCTAATATATTTGAAATCATCACATAGATGAAATATATTATAATTTGTATTTTTCTCATTATTTATTTTTATATAAAAAAATAGATTTTAGTTTTAAAAAATAAGAGTTTATATAAATTTTAAAACTACTATAAAATGATTGCTGATATACATTTATTTTTTAGTTAATTTGTTGATCATTTTACTTTATTAGACCAATCATTTTCATTCATTTTATAACATGATATACCCATTATTATACTCATTACCAATAGGTTATATGAGCCCCTTTTCATATTCCTTATTATACCATCTTCCTTGAGAGATTCAAGGGATATTAATTTCAACCTAAACATGTGAGTTATTCACTTCAAAACATTGATATTTTGAATCACATTAAAATGATTGAGTCATTTTATTTGTATTGTAATCACTTTTTCCCTTGAGACCAATCTTATATAAAACCTCCATGTGACCCATAAAAATGATGAAATTCTTGATATTATGATATATTATAATCTTATTTACCCTTCATAACCTATATATTTTATAATTGTACATGATTATACATATGAGCTTTAAAGAGGGGGTTTGATAATTCAGGGAGATTTCTGAAGAGAACCCATTAAATTAAGTGTGGGGGAGAGTACCACTTTTTTCATTTCAGTACAAGGGTTCCATAATAAATATTAATTTTTTTCTTATGTGTTCCCATCAGAAAAATGAATAAATATTCAAAAGACGTCCAAATTCAGTCATTACCATTGTTGATGGTTTACGAATAAGTGATGAGAGTGGAATATTTTGATGAATTTGACCCTTGAGAGATATTTATGCAGGTGAATTTCCAAGGATAAATTTCATTGAATATCATGATATTTTATTTAATTAGTTAGACTCCTTTTTCATTCAATTGAAGTAATTTTCAAATCATTACCAACCTAACCATATCCTCGAAAACTTATGAAACTTTTTGAATGACATCATGTTTTTTTATTTCACTTCCACGTATAAAATAAGAACATTTTCATTTCTATATATAGAGTGTATATATTTTATATTTTGAAAAAAATATTATTTAATGATATTGAGTGATTAGAGTGTCATGTTATTGTAAGATAAATCATTATGTGGCGTGTATATTTATAAAAAGTGAAACAATGTATGTAAAAGAGGTTGAAAGTATTTAATTGAATTATCGTTGAGACATGATTTAAATATCATTAAAATTGGAATATGTTTTGTGAATTTTTAAATTATCTGCACTAAATATTGTATTTATAAGTATAATTAGTTGGATTCTTCCCTTTTTACAGCTTGGATTCTATTTATTAGATGATGAGATCTTTCTTGGGGGAATGGAAATGACTTTGTGTGGGGGAGTTTGATGTTCCAGATATATTCATATATTTTCAAACATTTTATTGAGTATAAAAACATTTTTTACTTAATATAAGGTATTTTTTTGGATGAAATGATTAATTTAGGTGGTCTTAGTGATTTTTCAGGAGATTAAAATCAATGTCACAAATTGAGAGTGATTTGAAAAAAAAAATATTTATGGTTTGTTCATTGTAAATAAAAACGTGTACGCTTGTTCAGACACAATATGTCCCGCCCAATTACACACCCATGTAGCAAACCAGAGAGAAAACAATATCTAATATCTGATCAAATAATGTGTATAACCTTATATAAGTATTTAGTGGTTGATAGAGATTATACATGCTAAGTATGTCAGTGCCACATGTCGTGTACCCTAACAAACTAATTGTCAATGATTAAAATTACATAGGTGGTGTTTATGATAACCTACCAGCAAGATAAATAACATTATATATATGTTGACCTAAATAAATTGTGTGTTATGTGGGTTACACATAGTGTAGCTTAAATTTCTATAAATAGAGAGGAATGCCTCTGAGTTCAAGGGTGGACATCTAAGGGGATGTTGCTTCCACTATGTCGATCAATCTCTCCCTAGTTTGAAATTGAGTTTCTTTATCATGTTTATATTTTTGATTTTGTGTAATTTACCATCACTCATATTTCATCTCATATCCATTGTTGGGTTTGAGATTCTGCTCATCCCAAAAAATTCCACCATGGTCATAAGAGGGTAGTTTTCTAATTTTTATGTTAAAATAAGTATATGGGTATGTTTAAATTCTATTTTTTATTATTTTTTCTTACTTAAAATTAATTATCAAATTAAGTTACACAATCACTGTTTTTATAATATTAGACCAAAAAAGATAACAATTGTAAAAACTAAATGTGATGAAATAGATGATCCCATGATCATGGAGGATATTTCAATTAATCTAGGGCCAATGAATACAAAATGTGTTTTATGTAGATAAACCCCAGAGCAAGGGGTTATCCTTTTAATCAAAATATTTTCTATTATCAATCAATGAATCCAAAATTTAATTTAATACCCATAGTGTTCATATTCATTAATACTTTTAATACTAAATAATGACCATTTTAATAAAACCTAATGGAATTGAATCCCTGAATCATTCTGTTTCTGATTGTTTTTTCCTTCTTCTATTTTAATTTATGTTTTGAAAATAATTTCATATATTGTTACATTACCTTCATTCATTATTTTAGTATAATTCGGTGAGACCCACTAAATTTCAATGATATCATCCTCACTATTTTCCCTATGGAATGATCTCGACTGTTGCTGCCTACCAATTAAGTTATATTAGAAGGAATAAATAAGTTAAATTTTCTTAACCTCATGATAGGAGAAAAATGTCTACCTCTTCCTCGATAAACATTTATGGAAATTTTCTTCAAGTTAATATAATAATTCATACTTTGGTATAATATAATGCTATATTATTTTTGGATGGGGTATCCAATTATTTATATAATATCAACTACCAATAACATGATATCACATTTTTAAAGTAAATCATTACTTCTATACAATTTCTATTATAATTATAGATGTTATTTAATAAAACCATTATAAATATGGATCTTTCTACTAAAGGACTGAGATATCATAAAAAAATGACCACATGATTGATAACTCAAAATTTTAAAACATGCATATTTAATGTGAATATTTTTATTGAACCTTATAAAAATTTCCAATCTATCCCTGAGATATTTAGGTACATTTATAAATAAAAATTACCATTTCATTAAAAAATATATCAAAGAGACCCTATATAATATGATTTATAGAACTATATGAAGTAATATAACCTTAATATATGGATTTTTATAAATGGATTAAATATATAATTTTATCACCTATGTGAGAATTTGTCATTTCTATAATGATAAACGATGGTTTCAAAAATAATTTTTTGGCTAGTAATGTACGTATAAAATTACAACAAAAATAATTAATCTTGACCTTTGATTGATGACATATTTGATTAAAATCATAAAAAATAGTTCCCAAAGGCACAAATTAATTCATTATAATAATAGTTTAATATTGAATGATAATAAATTCAATAAAAAACATTCTATTTTTTATATAAATAATATGAATTCATGGATATATTATACACATATATATACTCTTAAGAAATCATTACAGACTAGATGGATAATTTCCTTATAAATTACGATAAAAAAATTATCGAGGCAATTTTTTATGGTATTGTTATTTATACAATGAGAAATTTATAATGTGAATATTACTTATGTATTTTTCTAATATTGTTTCTAAGATGATTTTTTAAACCATAATTTGTGGGTTTTGGATGAGTTATATGACCTTATATTAGAATTTTATCCATAAATTGGAAATTTTTATGGAACCTTAAAATAAAAATATGAAAGAGTATCTAACTAGACTAATAAATACCCTTGAGAGATATAGTATCCTACTTTTATAAGTAGAATACAAATATTTATGAATTATTTTCGATCAATTTGTTTTGCACTAACTATAATAACATGTGTATGAGGGAAAATGATTTTATAGGTAGGTATATTGAATTTATTATTGTCATTATGAATAAGTGTATGATCATTCCACATGTATTAAGAAAACCAAATTTTAGAGAGACATGTATAATATATTATAATGTGATAATTCATTTCATAAGCAGTGTCACTAATAAAAAATGACAACGGGATAGATTTGGTGACATTAAAATTGATGATTGATGATAAAAATTTGTCAAACCAGAGTCATAAAGTTATACAAATTATAATTTCAATGATGACTTGAAGATATTAAATTTATCATTTCGGTAAGGACTCGACCCCAGTTTCCCATATTTAGTTCATTATTTGATTACATTGGCATACATACAAGGAATACGAATCTCAAAAGGCCGAGTAGTTTAGTATTATTGGAAACAAGTTCCATACAAATTTTTATCACTACAATATTAAGGGAAAAAAAACACCATTTTATTCCACTAGAAGCATCATGTCTCCTAGATTATGCTTCCAAGTCATTCATAAATTACTTCTTCATATCCTGAGAAAATGAAACATAAGAATGGGGTGAGCTCAAACGCTTAGTAAGAGTAAGAAATATAGCAGAATATAATATAAAAATTAGAGATGGTGAATAATTGAAAATACATTCCTTGAATATTAAATATGAACACATTAAGGCTGGAAAAGGAGTTGGGAAAATAATGCCGTAATAGAACATAATAATGGGTATTCTACTCGTCGAATAACCACATGAACATTCAATTAGTAGCTTTATAATGAGGGAAGTGCATATCTCGGACATTCTAAATCATTTTTTCATGGCCTCAGCCAAGACATATATTGATTATAGCTTGAGCCAAAATCCATATCACATTGGGAAAGGCGTCACCCAATTCAACGTCTATTTCTCTCATTAGAACTACTGATGCATCGAGGGGCTATAGTGGGCCCCACTCGTCACATAAGAAGTCCAATGCATTCCACATCTTTGTGGGGATCAACATTAACAATATATACATTCATATTGAAACTATTATATGAAATGTAACTATCTTTCCCCAATCATTATACATAAAACACTAACCATTAAAAATAATATGGTGAATGGTTTTAGGATACATCATCATCAATAGAGTTAGTCATAAAAAATTAAATAAAATACGGTAGATGAATTCATAAATGATTAAACCCAATAATACTGTGGAATCATAAGAGTGTTGAATTAGACAAAAACACTATTATAATATCCTTAAGCAATTCTAGAGATAAATACTCATTTATTTTGAAAAGAAGAGTTATTTTGGAAAATCATTGTATAAAACTAGAAGTGAAATAATATAGAATTTTTATAACAAAATGAATCATTTTTTAAAGATAATGGTTTGAAAAAAAATATTATATAGTGCCCATGAAAATAGGTAAGAATTTTAGAAATTCAATTAAACCGGGTTTGTATTTTGGAATGAATTTTGAAAGTTCCTTTTAAAATGTGTAACTATCCATAAAATAAGGAAGTATTCTTGTTTGTAAACATATATATGACAATAACACATAATATATGAAGATTAAATAACAATAAAAAAATTCATTGAGGTATTTAGACAATGAAAGTATCCTGAATGAAAATGGATGTTCAGGTGGAAAAAACATTACCTTACCTCCAAACGTGTTACTATCAAATACATAAGCTCCTGGAATATGAAATTATACTTGTTAATAACTAATTTTAGAACCTATTATAAATTTATTTAGTTTACCATAATTATGGTTATTTAATTTATGTTTTTATTGACAAGTTATTGTATTGAATTCCATCGTTCGGGAGTGTTCGTTTCCTTTATTTTCATATTCGGTTCACATGTTTTTATTTAATGAAGTTCATTCGGAATGGTTATAAATATCCAGGATTGGAATTATGAACATAAATCATTGATAACGGTCATTTCCATCATTTGGTTACATGGAATGATAATGAACCATTAGATGACCACCACATCGATTATTCAACGGTATTTGGAAAATTATGAACTAGTTTTGTCATATATCTTAATTATATGTACATATTCTGGTTACTGAATATTAATTAGGATATAAAACATATATTATTTTCTAGTTCAACCATGAATATGGTTTCATGACATGTATTGAAGAATAAATTGAATAAAAAAACTTCATCATCCACAAAGGTTATAAATCAATACCTCATGGATTTCGATTTTGTTTATAAAATAAAAGGGAGGGAGTAAGAATATTTATGATGGTTCATCCATTCAAATGATATAAATCTAGTATATATATTTTTCTGGAGTTATCATGATAATTTGGACAGAGGAGGAGTGGATAGGATATTAAAATTATATAAATTGAAATAAAACCAAATGAGAAAGAAGGATGCTTTACCTCTTGAAATAACCTCATTGAGAAACTCGTTAAGGGAAGGTGTTTTGGTATTTTGTCAAGACTAAGATCATCCTGGTCGAGGGTAGTGACTAGGGATGGGTAATTGGGAATACCATTTAGGATCTTCAAGGATTAGAGGTGTGAAGAGAAGAGGTAGTGGGGGGGGGGGGTTTATAGTGGAGGAGAGGAGTGATTTTTGAATAATTAATTTATTATTTTATTATTTCCCTCAATACAACCAAAAGTATTGTCTCATGTGCCCCCTAATTGTAATAATTGAATGTGAGTTCGAACCATTTGGGCTTACATCATCCTTGCATCACCTATGATGCAGTAAATCATGTATTTGTCATTTATCATATTTTATCATATAATACAATTCATCAAAAATTCAAAAATTTCAGAAAAATCCCAAAAATTCACCCCTACAATTTTTCGACATGTAGAATTTCAAAGTGATTTCCATATTTGAAAAATAATTTTCTAAATTTAATTATTTCAACTTTTATATAAAACCATAATTAATTAAAGAATTAACAGTTCTAATTCTATAACAACTTCTTTATCACAATGAAAAATTAATCACAATGTTACTATCTTCTATCCTTAAGAATATAAAATAATAATAAAATTTACTATTTAGTAGGGTCATATTACTATTCAAATTACTATTCATAAGTGTATGTTGATATTTACTTAAAAAATCAATTTTGCTCTATCTGACTCACAATGACTTACTAAACTCAACTCTAGATGACCATTTTTCAAAATTCAAAACATAGAAGAGGAAAAGTTGTGTTTTAATGGCTATATTATAAAATTTCATTCAATATTTATTTTCAATACCTTGGGGTGTTACATTATCCCCTCCTTACAAAACGTTCATCCCCGAAATTCATAGAATATAACCTAAAATGATTCAGGTATCTCTTTAACAAAAGCTCCTCAGGCTCCCATGTTGCTTCCTCTATCTTATTGTTCCTCCATAGAACCTTCACCATACGAGTCATCCGATTTCTAAATACTCATTCTCTAGTATCAAGAATCTTGATAGGATTCTCATAGTAAGATAGATCAGGTTCAAGTTCCACTTCATCAAAAGTTAGTACATGTGTTGGGTTTGGCATGTACTTTATTAACATTGACACATGGAACACGTTATAAACCGTAGAGAGACTTGGCGGCATTTCCAAAAAATACGCTACTGCTCCAATTTGGTCCAGAATTTCAAAAGGTCCGATTTACCTGGGACTTAACTTTCCCTTCTTACCAAATCATATAATACCCTTCAATAGAGATACCATTAAAAAAATGTGATCACAATATTGAAATTCCAAATCCTTCCTTCAGTTATCAGCATAGCTCTTTTGCCTACTTTGAGCTGTTTTGATATGGTTCTGGATAATCATCACCTTTTCTATTTTTTCTTCTTCAAGTTCTGGGACCTAGAGATTTCCTTCACCAACATCATCCCAGTAAGTTGTTGTACAACATCACCTCCCATATAATTCTTCATAGGGTGCGATCTCTATACTTTATTGGAAGCTATTGTTGTAGGAAAATTCTATGAGAGATAAATATTGATCCCACATGCCTTGAAAATCATGTGAACAAGAACTCAACATGTCTTCCAATGTTTGAATAGTTCATTCTGATTGTCCATCAGTTTGTGGGTGGTAGGTAGTGCTCCAATGAAGATCAGTATCTTGGGCCTTCTAAAGACTTTTCCAGAATCATGATGTAAAACATGGATCACGATCAGAAAAAATCGATAGGGGTACTTCAGGAAGTCTCAAAACTGTATATATATATAGTACATCTACACGTTCAAGTTGTAGATCTTCTCTAATAGTAATAAAATGTTCTCACTTGGTATGATGATCAACAATGATCCATATTTCATTGTTCCTTCTTAGGAGTCTTTGGTAGTCCCATGAAAAATTCCATCGTGATATTATCCCATTTCCACATAGGTATGTGAAGAGGCTTCAATACTCTTCTAGGCTGTTTACTTCTAGATTTCACTTGTTGATAAACAATACATCTTGACACAAAATCAGTAATCTACATCTTCAGGTTGTTCCACCAGAAATGTTCCTTCAAATCTCTATACATCTTACTGCTACAAGGGTGTATAGAGAATTTGGAAATATGAGAATCATCCAAAAATTAACTTTTTGGATCACGTATATTAGGAACACGAAGTCTTTTCTCAAATTTCAAAATTCCATCTTCATATACGGAGACACTCAATCTCCCATCATTTACAGATTTAATCTTCTATTGAAACTCCTCATCATGAGCCTGAGAACTTTTTATCTATTCTAGTAAATATGGTTTGTAAATAATATGAAAAAGAATTGATGTTTCACCTTCCATGGTTATTCCCATATCCATATTTACTAGATCAATGAAAATAGAATCCCTTTTAACTCTCATTTTGTTCAAAACTCCATGATCCTTTCTTCTTAAGGCATCTACCACATTATATTCCTTCCCCAGGTTATAGTGTATCATGAAATCATAATCCTTGAGTAGTTCAAGCCATCAAATTTAACTCATGTTGAGTTTTCTCTGTGAGAAAATATACTTCAAACTCTTGTGATCAGTATAAATCTCACATTTAAAAAAAAAGATAATGTTGCAATATCTTTAAAGAAAAGAATACAACATCTAACTCAAGATCATGAGTAGGATAGTTTTACTCATGAATATTTAGCTGTCGTGATGCATAAGAAATAACCCTATCATTTTTCATAAGGACACAACCAGGTCCTTTATTTTATGCATCACTATATATAACAAACCCATCATTCCCCGATGGTTGAGTCAATATAGGAGCATTGACTAATCTTCTATTCAGTTCTTCGAATCATTATTCACAATCTTTTGTCCAAACAAATTTAACCCCTTTACATGTGATCTTTGTTTTCGGTTTAGCCAGTTGGGAAAAATTATGTACAAAACTCTGATAATAACATGTTAAGACAATAAAACTATGTGCCTCAGCTATGTTTGTTGTCATGGTCCAATATTGGATTGCCTTTGTCTTTGCAGGATCAACTATGATTCCATCCTTAGAGATAATATGGCCATAAAAAGAAATCTATTGAGGCCATAATTCACACTATCTAAACATTCCATATAAATCATGTCTTCTAAGAGACTTTAGGATAATGCGCATGTGATTTTCATGATCATTGTGGCTTTCAATGTATAGAAAGATATCATCAAAAAATACCACTACAAAATCATCTATATATACCTTGATAACTCTGTTCATTAGATCAATGAAGACAGAGGGTGCACTATTCAATCCAAAAGGCATTACAGTAAACTCGTAATGCTCGTACCTGGTTCGAAACGTTGTTTTCCGAATGTCTTCCTTCTTCACACTCAACTAATGATATCCAGATCGAAGGTCAATCATTGAAAAGTATTGAGCTCTATGTGGTTGGTCAAATAGATGATAAATGTGAGGTAGGGGATACATGTTATTTATCATCATTTCATTGATCCCCCTATAGTGGATATATAACCTCATAGATCCATCTTTCATCTTAACAAAAATTATAGGGGCTCACCATGGACAAAAACTAGGGAAGCTAAATCACTTATTACTCAATTCCTCTAGTTTTTTCTTTAGTTCCACTAATTCCACAGTGTCCATTCTATAAGGGGTCTTCGGTATGGGCCTTGAACAATGAATTAAATCAATGGAAAACTCAATTTCTCATTCTAGAGAATTTTCAGGTAAATATTCTGGAAACACATAAACATATTCTTTCACAATAGGTACATCCTCTATTTGAACATTCCTTTGCTGACCCATGGTAATTTCATTCTCTTCCACCCTAGTAATTGCACTTAGTTGTGCTACTGGGGGTGGATCTTGATGAGAAGCAGGTGGTTATGATTCTTCTCTAAATATAAGGTTGCCTCTATCATCTCCATCAAAAATCATAACCACCTTCTTATTACAATAAATATTTACATCACGATCTGTATGCGAATCCATACTGAGGATTATATCAAACCCATTAGGGGTACAACAATGAGATCAGCTGATAAAGAACATTTATATTCCATAATAGGAACTCATTGACAGAACATTGAATCAATGATACTTCCCTTAGGTGTTTTTACTGACACCTCCCTTGTTAAATAAAATTGGAAATATCTAATTTTCATAGAAAATTGGGAAGATATGAACCAATGTGATGATCCATAATCAAATAAAGCATTGTCCAAACTATAGGAATCAATTAAAGTAACAGCCACCACGTCATTAGTAACTTCAAACCTTGATTTTGTGAATATATAAGCTTGTCCCTCATCCCTTTCCCATTTCTGTTTCATATTTCCTTGACGTTTTGTACAATAATTAGCCTAGTGTCCCATCGCTCGACTACTAAAGCATTGAATATCATTGGCCACCTTATTCACTTTGCAATCACCAGCAATATGGCCTTTAAAACCATATTTTTAGCATACTCCTTTTCTTTTTAGGCATTCACTAGGGTGTTTCCTTCCACAATTGTCACATGGTGGAAATTCAACTCTTCTCTTCTTCCCCGTTTCCTTATTTCCTTTCCTAGGTTTTTCACCAGTCCTCTTGTTTTCTTAATTTCCCTTAATGTCATAAGACGTAGAGAATTATTTTTCTATCTTGATGGAACATGAAACTATATCCTCATATGATGAAAATCCTTTAGAGATCAGCACCCTCAGGAAGAATGGGTTTCGTCCGTCAACGAATAGATCAATTTTTCTCCATGGATTTCTTATGTAGTCTACAACATGTCTTGCTAATCTTGTGAAGTTAGCTTCGTACCTTGCAACATTCTCTTCTTCCTTCTGCCTCATATTCAAGAATTGTCTCCCAATATCTTCTCACTGTTCACGGGGGAAATATTTTTCTATGAAAATTTCCAAAAAATCCTTCCATTACATCTCTAATACCTCTTCCCCCTCTTTTGTGTTTTAGATTAATGACCACCACGGATCTGCATCTCCTGATAGATTATATATTTCCATGACAACCTTCTCTCTTTCATTACATCCCAATGCAATAAATATCTTCTCAAGGGAACATATCCACTTCTCTGCTACAAATGGGTTTGTAGTCCTGTTGAATGATGGAGGTTGTAGTCGCATAAAGCGATCTAGAATGGATCCTCCACGTGGTGGATCTAGATACTCCATCCTGGTAATGTTATTATTCATAACCTGAGTATATTGTCCAAGTATAGTTATGAGTCGCTCAGCACCAATCACAGCCCCAAATCCAACATCATTGTCCAGCGTCGGAGGAAAATCCCTACAGGGGACACGTCCATTCATGCGATTTCATTCTATCCACTATGCACCATATCTAGATAATGGCATACACTATATTAGGTTATAAATCATAATGTATAATCTTAACTTAAAAATACTCAGAAAAATTGAGATCCTACGCATGGCTAATCCCACATTCACAAAGATGATTTCTATGAGGAATATTTACATTAAAATCATTTATAATGTCTTGTAACGAAAATGTGAATTATCCTAAGCATTTCACTCGGGAGTGACGTTTCCAAGAGTGCAACTAGGACCATTTTCAATCACCAGTTCCCATTAGAGTCTAGCTCAAAGCGGTGTTTTCGGGTTTTACCTATAGATACATCTGTGCGAGATCCACATTTACCTGCTCGTATCCAGACATGGATGTATTAATTGAAAAATACACATAATATATTCTTTACCAAAATACCAGGACATTATTGTATGTATATCCTCAAAGTCTAACATAGGGACTCTTCCCTAATTCTACGTTTTCTAAATCTAGTTTCCATATATTCTACTAAACCTCCCTCTGATACCAAGTGTTAGGACCCAACCCCAGTTTCCCAGAGTCGATGCCTTATTTGATTACGTTGGCATACATACAAGGAATACGAATCTCAAAATACCAATTATTTTAGTATTATTAGAAACAAGTTCCATACATAATTTTATCATTACAACATGAAGGGAAACAAAAACAACATTTTATTCCACTAGAAACATCACGTCTCTTAGATTATTCTTGCATGTTATTCATAAATTACTTCTTCATATCATCAGTAAATGAAACATAACAAAGGGGTGAGCTCAAACGCTCATTAAGAGTAAGAAATACAACAGAATATAATATTAACATTAGACAAGCTGAATAATTGAAAACAGATGCCTTTAATAATAAATATGGACACATTAAGGTCAGAAAATGAGACGAGTAAATAATCCCATAATAAAACATACTCATGGGTATTCTACTAGTAGAATAACCACATGAACATTCAATTACTATCTTCATAACGATGGAAGTGCATATTCCAGACATTCTGAATTATTTTTTCATGGCCTCGGCCAAGACATCTAGTGATTATGGCCTCGGGCAAAATCTATATCACATTGGGAAAGGCCTCGGCCAAATCAACGTCTATTTGTCTAATGAGACCTACCGATGCATCGAGGGGCTATAGAAGGCCCCAACCATCACATAAAAAGTCCAATGCATCCTCATATGAGAGGGGATCAACATAAACCACATATACAATCATATTGAAACTATAATAAGAAATGTAACTATCTCTCCCCAATCATTAAACATAAAACACTTACCACTCAGAATAATATGGTGAATGGTTTTAGGATACATAATCCTCAATAGAGTTAGTCATAAACCACTAAATTAAATATGGAAGATGAATTCATAAATTATTAAACTTAATAATACCATGGAATCAACAAAAGTGTTGAATTAGATGAAAACACTCTTATAAAATCATTAAGCAATTCTAGAGATAAATACTCTATTATTTTGAAAAGAAGAGTTCTTTTGGAAAATAATTGTATAAAACCACAAGTGATGTAAAATAGTATTTTCATAATAAAATGAGTTATTTTATAAATATAATTGTTTCCAAAAACATATTATAGAGTTCCCTTGAAAATAGGTAAGAATTTGAGAAAATTCATTGAACCGGGCTTGTATTTTAGAAACAATTTTGAAAGTTCCTTTTAAAATGAGTAACTATCCATAAAATAAGGATGGATTCTTGTTTTTAAACTAATATATGATACTCAGACAGAATATATTAGGAGTTTATAAAAATATATAGAAATTTCATTGTGGTATTTTGACAATGAAAGTATATAGAATAAAAATTGAGGTTCAGGTGGAAAACCCTTACCTTAACTCACAACGTATTCCACTCTTGTACTTAAGATCCTGAAATATGAAATTATACTTGTTAATAACTTATTTAAGAACATATTATACATTTATTTATATTACCATAATTCTAGTATGTTCATTTATGTCTTTATTGACACGTTATTTTATTGAATTCTTTCGTTTTGGAGAGTTTGTTTCCTTTATTTTCATATTCGGTCCACTTGATTTTATTTAATGAAGTCTATGTGGAATGGTTATATATCTATAGGATTGGAATTATTAACATAAATAGTTGATAATGGTCATTTCCATAATTTGGTTACATGGAATGTGGATACACCATTAGATGACCACCACTTTGATTATTCAGCGGTATTTGAAAAAGTTTGAACTAGTTTTGTCATATAAATTAATTATATGTAAATATTATGGTTTATGAATATTAATTAGGTTATAACACATATATTATTGTCTTTTTCAACCATGAATATTGTTTCATAACCAGTAATGAAGAATAAATTGAAGAACGAAACTTCGTCGTCCACGAAGGTTATAAATCGGAACCTCATGGACGTCGATTTTGTTTATAAAATAAAAGGGATGGTGTAAGAATATTTATAATGGTTATTCCATTCACAAGATATAAATATTTTATATAGATGTTACTGGATTTATCATGATCCTTTGGATAGAGGAGGAGAGGAGAGGATAAAAAAGTATATAAATTGAAATAAAACCAAATGAGAATGAAGGGTGTTTTACCACTTGAAATATCCTCCTTGAGAAAATCCTTAAGGATAGGTGTTTTGGTATTTTGTAAAGAAAAAGAGCTTTTTGTTCGTGGGGAGTGACTAGGGAAGGGTAATTGGGAAGAACATTGAATTGATTCAAGGGTTAGAGGTGTGAAGAGAAGAAGTAGTGGTGGGGGGTTTTTATAGTGGAGGAGAGGAGTATGTTTTGAATATTTAATTCATTATTTTATTATTTCCCTCAAGAAAACCAATAGTATTGTTTCATGTGACCCCTAATTGTAATAATTGATTTTGAGTTCTTACCAAGTGGGCTTAAATAATTCTTGCATCACCTATGATACAGTAAATATAGTATTTAGCATTTATCATATTTTACTATTCATAAAAAATTCAAGAATTTCAGAAAAATCCCAAAACTTCACCCCAACCATTTTTTGACATGTTGAATTATAAAGTTATGTCCATTTTTGAAAAATAATTTTCTAAATATTATTAATTTAACTTTTATATAAAATCATACATAATTATAAAATTAATAGTTCTAATTCTACAATTACATCTTTGTCACAATGAAAAATTAACCAAGATGTTACTATCTTCTAGCCTTAAGAAAATAAAATAAAAATAAAAATTACTATTTTTTAGGGTTATTTTACTATTCATATTACTATTCATAAGGGTATGTTACGATTTACAAAAAAAATCAAGTTTGTTCTATCGGGCACCATATGACTTACTAAACACAACACTAAATGACCATTTTTTGAAATTCAAAACATATAAGAGGCAATGTTGTGTTTTAATGGCTATATTATAAATTTTTTTCTATATTTATTTTCAAAACCATGGGGTGTTACAATTTCATGTTTAATATATAAATATATATGTATCTTATCATTTAAATATATATATTCCCATAAACTAATAATGGTGGGTAGAATTAATTTTGGGCTATTGATGATTCACAAATTACTAAATTAAGAAAGAAAAAAATTTCATTGTTTTTCTATATGTAATGGATCCTTTTACCCAATACTAGATGACGATTAATAATGATTAAATCTGATAGAATATGAAAATGAACGATCAAGAACATTTAATTTGAGGGAGGGAAGATACCCGACCAAAATATTTTCTTATCTATATACTAAAGAGTTAATCCAGGAGTCATAAAATAATTATTTTGATTATTTAGAAAATGTAAATGCTCTAGAAGAAGGGATGAATAATAAACTAAAAGTCATAAATTTTAAATTAATTAACATTTAATGTCATTTATATATGTCCTAACATAATACAATAATAAATAACCATATAATTACAATATTCAACTCATAAAAGAATCCCATTTATTTCATTATCATAGAATAATAATAGAATTAAAATTAATTTCATTACAACAAGAAGTACTATTTCATTTGAAAAAATAAAAATACAGGGAACCAAAATAATCTTGGACATTTTAGGACCATACTCACAAAATAGTTACCTATATATATAATTCCATGATAATATAATGAATAGAATATGTAGTGAAATATGTTTAGCATATAAACTAAGATAAGGGAATGATTGATTTTAGATGATGGAATAATGTTTATATATAATGGTTAATATGACTATTAGAAGGGTTAAGTGACCAATTAAAATTTTGAATTTGGAATTCTGAATTTGTGAATACAAAATTATGTACTTGGACATTTTAATTGTAATTTTATTCTTATATATATATATCATATAAAATATATTAAATCAGTTGGATATAATTTATTTTTTATTTATTAGTAATGTCTACTATGAAATTAATAACAATATATTTATATACATATTTTATATAAATCAGTTTCATATTCATTGCATT
The DNA here is from genome assembly GCA_963277665.1 of Viscum album. Lineage (NCBI taxonomy): Eukaryota > Viridiplantae > Streptophyta > Magnoliopsida > Santalales > Viscaceae > Viscum > Viscum album. Next base: position 175,611,716 of record OY728148.1, read on the forward strand.
AAATTATAGATATTTAAAAATATATTTTATATTTTATAATAAAAAATCACATACATAGAAATAAAAACATATAAAAAGGATATCAAATTTAGAATCAATAACATCACGTTATTTAAGGATGATGTTTTTATATTTTTTAAAACATTCAAAATTATGAATGAATAATATAAGATACTTGAATTTTTTTAAGAATGATGAAAATATTATTATTTAGAAAAAAAATTATAATTGATATCAATTACATATTGAACAAAAATATATTTACACATTAATATAAGGTATTTTTATGTAAAATAATAAAATTTTTGGACTAGTAATAATGCTTTAAAATAAAAATATATATTATATAATTTTATAATTACAGTACATGAATAAATTTTTTCCAGGAACATTATATTTTTTTCATAAATTATTTAATTTATTAAACAAATTAAAGTCACAAACAAGTCTGTAAATGTTAGATACCATGGATGAAAAAATATGAATTCCAATGGAATTTTATATGACCAAAAATTAAAGCATATAAAATAAATTTATAAATTTATAAGAAAATGGATATAATTTTTTATAAATAACATAAAATAATACCATTTTAATACACTCAAATTGTAACACCCAAAATATACTTTAAATTAATTATAAGATTGATAAATTTCTTGACAAGTAACACCAAGCATTAAGAGACTTATAATATATTATAAATATTATTATAACCGACTAGTTGAATTGGTATGTACAAATATGAGTAACTTAAGTATCTAATATATGTAAAAACGGATCACTAAAAAATCAATTCATTAATATTTAGATAATAATAAAACAATTTTTAGTGAATTCATTTTATGCTTCAAAAATGCATCTTCTTGAAAAATAAATTTTATAGCATTTGTGAGGGAAAAATTTAACATCATTTGTATTTTTTTTTATTTTATATTATAAAATTAAAATTAATTTTTAACATAGATTATCAAACAAACATAATGTTATATTTTAGTAATTTTCTGAAATGATTAACTATTCAATGAATAGTGGAAATACTAATTCTCATTAAATAATTTCATTTCAATTATAATTTTTTGAAAAAATAATTTGTTTAAATTAGACTAAAAAATAAAATTAGTTCACATTTATTTTTTTAATCTATTTATTTTTTTTAATCAATTTTATGTATCTTTTTATAAAAATGTTTTATAGTTATGAGAAAAAATTTCTCAAAATCTACTTTTTTCACTTTTTTTTAGATTAATTTAAAATAAATTTATGTTACACGTGCGAGGTGAATTTGGTATATTTAATTCCATAGTTGGATTTTTAATTTTTATTCTTATATGCTAGTGTAAAGTAAAATTTTTTTATTATAAATATAATCTGAGGTAAAAATTCACTACTACAAGAAATGTTAAAACATGTTAACCAGTGGGATGGAGGCCAGGAGAAAAGTGTATTTTTTACAATTAAGCTTATCTAAATCATATTTTATGGTCCTATTTTAACAATATTATTTAGCATATTTAAATATCTAAATAGTTTTTGGAATTTTAGTTGTATATGACCATATTATATTTTAATCTTTTATGAAATTCTATGTTTGTTCTCTCTCCCACATATAAAAGGAAACCCTCCTCTCTCTTTCATACATAACAATGAGCCTAATATCTCAACCAAAGATTAAAAAATTATCATATAAACTTCTCTAGACATGTATTATAGGTTATTTTATTCTCAAATTACAAATATAATGGTCCTTAAGAATATATCTATATGATTCTTACCGAATAAGTCATTATCAAATAACCCGTGACCTTTTTAATTTATTTTTTATTCCAAAAAGTATAAAATCAAGGTATTCAAAAATAAATAATAAATCAATTATCAAAAATCTATTAATATTTTATTATGAATATGGGACCACTTTTATTCACCCTATTCTTAGTAAAATATGAAAAGAATTTATTGTTAATCTGTATGCATGGACTATCCCCTCCACAGAGTGGTAAAATTCATTTTCCATCACCATCATTCATGAATGGTTTTTTATGATGGGTATAATTTTTTTACATGATATTAGTAACATAATTATTGATATGGAAATATAATATCTTTTATATGTCATTACATTACGATCCATTGGAAAATGATAACATCACTTTTGCGTACGTGTAGAGTACCGCCTCAATGAAGTAATGTGAATCGTTTTTCAATTCTAATTTACCTGAATGGTAATAAGGATGGATTTAAAAAAATTATATGGTATATATATTATATAATAATTTTTTTCATTTTTATTTATTATTTTCCTTTTATTCATTCCATCTTTTGAAAAATTGGAAACAAAATTTTTGAGTATGTACAACCTACCATCTCCATTAATGGTGTAACTAATTTTTCTGTCTCACCTTTAATGGAAGACTATATATATAATGAATATAAAAGAAATTTCTATCATGATTATGATTACGGGTATAATCGTATTATGAACAAAGTATAAGGACTATAAATACTTTCTAGAAAATTATTAAAAAATGAAATAGTTAACATCAAGAAATGATATGTTTAATAATGAGTTATTAATAGATTAGTGTTGAAACACTATAAATAGATAAAATATGATATATATGAACGTACCTGAATTTTTTAATGATTTTCAATAAATTTAAATATATTATATCATATTTTATTTAACTTATGATGATATTTTAATTTTGTGAAGGGGTTTAGCATCTCAAGTTATCTTCATTGGGACGTATGATATGTGATAAAAATATTAATTTTTATGAAGTAAATATTTAAAAAAATTACATATTATATCATAAATATATGTTTTTATTGATATTTAATGTTTCAATTTAATATATTGTTTTAGGGTGTTTTGATTAAAATGTTCACAATATGGCAAGAGATTGTCTTCTCACTTATAATTCTATGAGACACATGTCATATTCACCATTATAATATTTTAGGAGGGGAATATAATACCAATAATTGTATTTTAAAATTATTATAATGAATATTAATTCTATATACATGTCCATTTACTTCATGAGGATTCAATTATAATGTTTCCAAAGAGGTAAGGGATTTATGTTACAATATAATTGTTTTTCAAGAAAGTTTATGATTATGTTTTTTATGACGAAATATTATAGAATTTGACATAATAAAAACCATGAATTATAATATCATATCGTAATCTCATGATATTACATTTTTCATATTCATTTTTCATTCATTAAGAACTCAAGTTTCTGAAAGAACGTTTTGAAGGAAAACTGAAAACATTACTCTCTTCGATAATAATTGCTTCTTATTCTATATCAATTTTTTCTAATTTTTTAAAAATTGTATTAATATTATAATATGATTTTAATAATTAATTTTCAAAAATGGATTAAATTTATTTATCAAAATTAAAATGAAATATTCTATTAATATTTTAAATGATAAAATTTTGAAATATAGTCTAAAATGTGGATGGAATCATTATTTTAACATGCATTATATAAGTAGAATTTAACCCAATTATGAGAATTAATTATATTGAATATTTAATTAAAATTTTCTTGTTTATTTTCAAATAAAATTTCGTCAATAATTTTTTTTGAATATTTTTTATTTTAATGAAATGATTCTAAAATAAAAAGGTTATTTTCCTCAAGAAATGATCCATGGGAACATTTAAAGGAATTTTAATTTATGATAACATCATTTAATGCTACAAATTATTTACTAGGGGCATTTCATAGTTAATAATTTCATTATTACTTTTACTGATGGTTTATGTTTATAATTATTGTATTTTTTTAATCTTATTTATTTTACATGGGTTATATTTTGATTAATTATAAAAAAATTTAGGAAAAGATTGTATGTTTGATAGGATAGAATACATGATGAATTATTTATGATCACGTGGATGACATAAGAATATATTGTGATCATGTGATGGGTGGGTCCTAAATTATATATTCTACCAATGTATTGGGTAAATAGAGATATATTATGACATAATTAGGGCTAGAATGGGAATTGAACCGTGTTAAGCATGGGAATTTGAACACAATGATAATATTGGGAGTAAAACTTTATTAAGGATTTGATGGAATATGGAGTCAAACCAATCCACTATGATAGACTTTAACATAATCATTGACTAAAGAGTTAATTTTAAAATATTATGCAAAACTTATAATATTATTCCAATGTTTTCGATAATGGATCATGTTCATTGATTCCATCCTGATATATGTCTAACAAAATACCATGACTTATTCCATGAATCAGCATTATAATATGTGACATGATGGGTATGAATTTCATTTGTTAATAACATATAATTGTACCATTATTATCATGTTATCTTTATGTTATAAATGATATTTCCATTTTTCACCCTTAATGAGCATTTGAGCCCACACTATCTTACGTTATATTTCCCCATGTCATGAAGAATGGTTTTTAGTATGATATTTACCTAAAGTGTGATAATTATGAAGAAAATATTAGCATATTATGTAGTTTTATTATGAAAATGTTGTTTCTATATCTATGTTCCCAATGATACCATACCAATATGATCCAGGAGTGGATAAAAATGTTATGTATACAATATTCATATAATAATATATAATATTTATTTATGATACACATAGGTTACAATAGTTGGTTTCAATTCTAGGTTTGGTTCCATTAATAAATAGGATTAGAAAAAATTATTTAGAACACTTATGATAATCCATTATATAAGAGATCATGTAATGTTATAGAAAAAAAAGAGTGTTGTTTTCCACAAAAAAATCCACATCAAGATAATACAGGTGGGATTTGATTTTACACTGATATAGAAAGGGTCAATAAACATTAAAAGAGTTTGTCAAGTATATCTCATCAATCAATCTAGTGCATGGTGAGTGTTCCATTACAATAATCCTGGTTTGGAACTGGAGGGGGATATGATTCTGTCAATACAAATTTTATTTACGAAAAATAATAATGTATGTTAGTTGATGATGACCATGACTAACCATTTGTGAATAGAATGTTTTACATATTGAAATTGAGGTTTCACAATTTAGAAACCTAAATTTTTTTTTCGAGATGTTAAAACATTTGTTTTGGTTTTAGAAACTTATTGGATCCCATAGGATTTATGTGAACATTTAATGAGATGGATAATGAAATTATTTTCCACATGGGGAAATAATTGAAATGGAAATAGGAGGGCGAGACATTATGATTATGCCTAAACATCTATCCTGATATATGACTTAAAATTTAAACATTGGTGACTTTACTGACATTAAATATAAGTGGAGGACGGAATTTATTGAATATACTTATAGTAATGACCATATAAGAATGAAGTTTCTATTTTATTCATGCCAATAATTTGGAACAGAACACCAAATTGAAGGTCTAAAAGGAAGGGGAAAATGTTTCTCTATGGAAATAATGTTAATAGAGAAACTAATTACCAATTAATAAATATATTTTTTGTATTAACCATGTGACATATGTTATTTTATTCCTTAATCAATGTCTTCAATCATATACCAAGAAAGGTCCTATGTTATTTAAATGTTTCAATTTTAATAATTTAATTTTTCATGAACTGGTAAATCTCGAATTATTTTATAGATGTGTTTTATAAATGATTCCATAGTTATAAGAATTATAAAGTATGGTATAAGTGATAACTAACAATTTTTCATTAATTATTTTGAAAAATTTATCGAATGATAATGATAAATAAGAATTTTGATTTAATAGTAATGTGATATTTTATTGAGAAGACATGATTACGAGAAAGATAACTCTTAATATATCCCTGATGCTTATTTAAAAATTTTTAGTTGGAATTAAGAGGTGATTCGCATTGTTGATTTAAACTAGAGAGTATTTGTGTCTATGAAAGAAGAGTGTTATTTGATGAGAACTGATTTAGGTCTTATCAGATTCCATTAATGGAATTTGAATATTTATGTAATATATTAAATATTTTTTAATATTATTTAAAAAATCAATATTGGTTTAATTTGTGGGAATATAATATGTTTTCATTGAGGTTTTATGGTTATTTATGTTATTTTTATATTTAAGAGAATATATGGTCAATCAATTCACATGTTTCAAATGTGATGGTATGAGCTACTTCATGTTCTCTACGGATAAAGGGTAATGCCGATCATGGAAAAAAAGGTGATCAAATCATTGAATTTTTTTTAATTTGGTAAGAAATATTTTGGAGGAGTATTAAGGTTGTCTATTTGTAGAGAAGATTATGTTTTAATCTTTTGAGGTTTTAGAAAATAATAAAATATATTTATCTATATTGAATTAATTATTCAAAAAAATTTATATTACTAAATAAATATAGAAATATGGAATAAAATTACATTATTTTACAAATCATTTGATATATTAAAAGTTTATATTAGTTCTTCATGCTTGAAAAATTCATCCTGAATATTTATTTAATAGAGTGTGATATGATGTTAAAATTGATCAAATTACAACTAAATGAAGAAATTAGGATTAGTAAAAGTAAAAAATAAAGTAATTAAATTTTATAGTGATATCTATCTTGATAGTAATAGGATCGAACAAATTTAAAAAATTGATCACGAAAAAAAAACATTATCATTTTACTGTATTGTGTGATGAATCGATTAACTTTTCACCCATCAATGATTTATGGTTTTATAGTTATTAACATTATCTCAAACATGTCCTCTATCACTATGTATTAGTCCATATAATATTGTTTTATAATATATTTATATATTATAACTCAACACCAATATTCTCATAATATGAGAACCGAAATATTTTATATTTCAGGTAACCATTATGTTTCTTGTATTCCCTTTGTAACACATGTTTTATTATACCTATATAAATTATGGGTTTTCAAAAATTTATTCAAAAATTTTATCCCATTAATGAGAATGATAAAATTGGAAGGCTATAATTTATTAATGGGTGTTGAATGTAATTATAGCACACATGATTTAATTAATCTTATAATTTCTTTTAATAAAAAAATCGTCAAATACACATAGTTTTATTACAGAATGCATCCAAAAACAAAATTATTAAAATTTAAAAATTCAATTTAATAAAATTAATTTAATTTTTGAAAACATCATATAAATAATTAGGTTATATTTTATGAATTTTATGATGTAAATGATATTAAATTGGGATGTGAATATTTATTTCAAATTATGTCTTTTATTATCATTAAATTAAGTAATTCTAAATTTCTAATATATTATGGACTTGTTCATAATTATAATTTATCTCTATCTTTTTTAGAATAATATAATTTTTATCTATAATATTGAATAATATTGTATATTTTATTTTTTTGCGTAATAAGAGAATTTTCTAGAAACAATTTTATTTATTTGATGATGTTACAATAGTATTAATTTATAAATCTATAGAAAAATAATTTTCAAAAATTTATACTATATATGGAATCAATAGTTTCAAATTTTGTAAATGGTTTTCTTTTATTTTTAATAATGTAAATAGTAATCATTGTAAAATCTCTCACAACTGTCAAGTGTAAATCAGGTAAATAAGGTAAAAAATATTACGATAAATCATTAAAAATATACCTAACAATTTAATTTAATTCATTTTATTGGATTGATTCGACCATATACATTCAAAATTAAAATATATGGAATTTCAGCTCATTCGAACTATGTAATAAAATTTATATTATTCTTCAAGAAGAAAATTCTAAAATATTCCTCGCATGATTTTAGTTTATTTAATATGTTCTCACAATGATATGAATATTTAATAAATAGATCCAAATATTTATATCAAATAATATTTATTTGTTCTTATTATTATTATTGAATTTAATTTTTAAAAATTGAATAATTATGATAAATGTTTTCAGCAATGCCGATAGAATATTGATTCAATTAATAGAAAAAAGAAAACTATTGACTTTAAAAATATGAAATTAAATTTCATTTGGTTGATTGTGTTGTTGAATATATATATATATATATATAATATATTTGTTATGTGTTTGGGGGTTATATTGAAATTCCATATTTGTGTTGTTTTTTTTGAATCAAAATAAAAGATTATTTTCGAAAAGGGTATTAACTACATTTTATTTATATAATAATTTTTTAAATTATTTAAAAATCATAATGAAATTATATTGGAAAATTGGGATAATATATAGTATAAAATATCATCTATTTTTCATTTACAATTACCCTTTTATGGTATCTTTCATAACCTAAATTTATAGAAAACATTAATATTTTGATAATAGTAAAAAAGGGATGACGATGGTTAAAACTCAAAGATAATGGTGAAAAAAATAATAAAAACTTGGTAAAATATAATTTTATGAGGTAATATCAACTCCAAAAACATATTTTATTCTAATTATATCTATTTTGAGAAATATAGAAATCATAAGTAGCCAATATTAATTTAATACATTAAAAATATCCATGAATTCCCCTCCAATTGTCTATTAATGGACACCCTTCATCTATTATCTATACATCATATTGAGAATACAATCATAAAAATACTCTTCCCATTTATCTGTGAAACATCCTAATCAATGATCCAGAGTTTATTTTCATTCTAATAGAAAAACACGAGGTCCTATAAGGAATGATCTAATGGATGTCAATTGAAGAAGAGGTAATCATCATAACAGACTCATACATGTTTATTTCGCATTTTACTAATTATAAATATTATTTACAGCTCATAAAATAATAAATCTAGTTTTATAAATATAATTAAATGTTATTTTGAATATAGAAAAAAATTACACCTCTTTTCCATCCTTTTGAAATTGAAAACAATTTTGATGCCTAAGTACGTCTTTGTATCTTCACAAAACAGTGCAATTCAATTTTCACGACCATTTTAACTAGATGGATATGAATATAGAAATATTGAATATATATGAATTTTCTAATTAAAATTATTCTTAAATTACAAAACCAAGCCTACCTTCTTATGTTCCAATATATTTCAAAACGATAATCTCCCTTGTGCATATGTGTGTAGAACCATCTCCACAAAGCAATGTGGTCAATTCTTCATTTAACCATTACAATAATGGTAATAAAGAGATATTTAATTACTATATATATTTTTAATGTTAGGATTAACATTATGTATATGTTTGAACCATAATAAAAGTTCAAGGACCCAAAATTATGAGAAAAGCATGCATTTAAAAATAATGAATTTAACACGTGAAATAATGATAATAATGGAATTTTAATAATGAAATGGTGAGAATATTTTATAATAGGTTCAAAAAAAAATATTAATAGGGTTCTTCTATAAGTTAATTACATTTTGATAAACAATATAAAGGATTTTAAATCAATTTAACCAAAGGGGAAACTCAATGTAAGGGAATTTGTAATAATCTCAACTTTATTGAGGCAAATTTTTTATTATATACTTATTAATCATTATGCGGTTTATAGAATAAACATTCAAAGTATTTAATATAAAAATATATTTATTTACCATGATCCGTGATTCAATTGAAGCAACCCTTTTAGGAATAAAATTTAATAGAAAATTTAATCATATTTTAATTATTCATCGGGTATATTTTGTGTTCTGTCCATATTTTTCAAAATATCCACATTAAACATGTTTTAATTAAAATAATAACATATTAAAAAAATTATTTTATATAAATGTTTGAAATTTTTTGAAAGGAAAATTATAATGTTTTTTTAAAGGGTAATTTTGGAATTTTCTTATTAAACATCAAAAGGAATGTTTTGTTTTTATGAAATACATTGTTAAGAGAATATATCAATGAAATAAATGTTTAACACTATCTATCTTCCAATAAAATATTTAAACTAATTTATAAAAAAAAATTTATGATGTTTTTAATTTTATTATTTAATATAATTATATTATTTTTATTATTTATTTTATAGTAAAATATTTTTTTTGATGGTTATATCTCATCTATAGATTAGTTATGTGGATAATAAATGTATCTTAAGACATTAAATGGATTTTCATTATTGGTAAATATATATTTTAAATGAATATATTATTTGAATCATGGATATCATTAATTCCTAAATAATATAAAATTTTACAATGCTGTTTTTTACTTTGAATTTGATTTGATTGACTGAGAAATACTTATTTTTTATATTCTTTACTCAAAAAGAGTATTTTTGGATAAGGAATATTTATGATCAAATAAATTGATCATTAAATATATAAGGAATGTTTTAGAAAATAAATTGTTGGGTGTGTATTAGAACATTATATCTCATCATTATATCGGCATGTCTCATGAGGAAAAACATTTAGGTACCATAATTAAATGTATTATTGGTGTTTTCATCCCAATAGTTAAAATTTTCTAGCATAAGGTCATGATGGAAAAATAATCATGATGCCTAGAATCATGATTCCCAATAGTAACAATTTACATAAATGAGATATCATTTATTATTAACAATGAGATTACAACACTAATATATTCCATGGATATATTTTAAGGACAATATATTGATAAATGGAATGTGTTTTCTATCATTAACCATGTAAGGTTTATTATAAGATACTTACATAAGATAAATTATACTATACTTATAATTTACTCATAATTTCCCCCCACCCCGCCTTTTTTTCCATTCCCCAGTACATGAACTAGTAATATATGAATTAGTTTCAATGATGCTAAAAATTATCTTTCATAATGTTTTATATTTTATTTCAAATGAAATAATGGGAATCATGTATGTATGATATTATTCAAGGCTAAAAAACTGACAGTTATCTTAGTATTTGATCCTTTATATCTTATGATAACGTCATAAAGTAGACACTGGATGGGGGTTGTGCTAGTTAGAGTTATTTTAACGAAAACCTATTAATATTGTTTGAATGAATAATAAGTTGAATAACTTACATACCTGACAACATCATGTTTAATGTAGATTGTGATATAGTATAAATATTATTATAACATAGTGGTTTAATAGGCATTCTTGAATACATGTAAATCCATTGTAAAAAATATGCATATAATGGTCTTTCTCATAAAAAAATTATTGGTTAAATATTATTAAACCATCATAAGAATTATAGAAATTTCATTTTTCGTTGAATGATTATTTTCATCAAAAATTATTTCATATAAATTCTATGAAGAAATAATAATTAAATTTTGATTATTCTGTAATAATTATTTCATAAAATGATCAAAATATTATAATAATCATATATAAAAAAATAAATTTGGGTTTTATTTGTTTAATATTTTGGAATGGATTTTCTTTTTATGGAATAATAAAAATTACACATTTTTGTGGAAAAATTATGATAATTTATATAATTTTAGAAGTTAATTTTTTTAATAATTGATTTAATATTAAAATCACTTATTTTATATCATCATAACTCCTTGTTTTTTTGGAATCTAATTTATCGTTGGTTTTTAATAAAACAATGTATACCTAAGAAAAAAATTTATTTGGAAACTGGTTTTCTTCACATTTTATTGGTTTAATATTAAAATAAATCCATTCAATTATTTGATTTGAATATTGTAAAATTGATTCAATAATTTGAACTATCATTGTTAGTCATATATAATAAGTTCATATTAATTGTTAGTCATTATGAATAGTAATTTAGGTTATAATTTATTGACAATGTTTATGTTAAAAGAATTTTAGCGAGGTTTTTATCCAAGAATTAAAAAAATTATTGAAAATTAAACATTTCTAAATAATATTTTATAGCCTTATATATACTTTATAATATCACACAGTAAAGATATCTGCCCATTATAAATCAATTGAATTTATTAGGACTTTATAATTTTTTAGTGTTTTATTAAATTCTATGTGTCTTTAATACACTATTTCTAAAAGGAAACCCCACCATTCACTTCATTTCAAATGTTTGAGCTTTCATCATCCACAAAACACTAACCATTTAATTTTTAAAGAACCTTATATTTTAATTATATGTTCTAGTATTCTTAAAATTCCACACAGATGTCCACCATAAGGGATCTAAATGAGGCATACTAAAGAAAAGGTAATCATTTCACTCGACCTATTTAAATTTATTTATACTTATAACTCCTTTAAATATCACGTTTAAATTAAAAATAATAAATTTACTATACATAATAAAATGATTTTTTATGATTATTTAACCCCCATTATTCAATCTATTTTCCAATGAATGAGTAGTGAACGCATCACTTAAGTGTACGTGGGGACTACAACCTCCACATAGTGATACAATTTATTTTACATCACCAGCATCAATGAATGGTTCATAATATGGGTTTTATGTTTATATAATATATTTTAGTCAAAATTATTCTTTTTTAATTATAAAATCATATTTACCTTTTTACCTTCTATTCTGATAGAAAATGAAAACATGGTTTGTCCATAGATGTGGATTACCCCATAGGAGTGGAGAAATTTATTTCGCATTTATTATTACGTGTCTAGTAATAATTATATATTTAATGAATATATATAATATATATGATATAACAATGATTCTTTGTTGGTGGTTAATTATTTAACATTATATTGTTTTATCTGTTGAAAAATAGAAACAGTGTTAATGCATACATACGACTTACCGTATCTATGAATGGAGTAATTCATTATTTTTATCTCTAAAATTTTAGGATGACCCTAAATATATATAATGAATATATATTAAATTCATATCATGAGTAAATTTATTATAGACATATGATCAATGAGAATGTACCGAATGTCCCAAATTGAAATTCTCATGGGAAACAAAACTGTTGACACTCAACGATGATGATATTAATAATGATATTATTAATAGATGTGTGTTGAAATAAGAAATGTTTATCACATGGGATATTATTATAATTTAATTTAATCTGATATAGATTTATAATTAATTTAATTTTTATAAAAATGAAGTGATAGTGCTTATAATGAATGTCATGCTTGATGTAAGGGTTTATCGACCACCGTTGTCTTATTTTAATAAAAATTATATTTTTCACATATTTAGATTTATGAGTTATATATACTACCCATTTTAGATATTATATCATTGATAATATTTTTTATTATATTTAAATTTTTATTTAATGTTACTCTTTCATGGGACTTATGATTAAAATTTTCACAATGTGGAATGGTATTTTCATCTCACTTTTATTTATGTGAGGAACAGGAAATATTCAATAGTAGTTTCATATATGTTTTGTAAATATTGAACATAAATTTTTTTTAATACTATTATCATGAATTTTCTGCTCATAAAAACATCCATCTACAATTCTATCCTTCAGTGAGTTTTTATTTGAATGTAAATAAAGTGGTAAAGGATTTCTGTTTAAATATCAATATTTATTAGGATTGTTTATGTCGACATTTTGATGATGAATGTTTAGAACCTATATCTCAATAATTACAAGAATTTTATTATCATGAATTTATTTATAGTTTCTTATTTTTTTCCTTGAATCTTACTCTCTTTTAGAACTTATGTGACCAAAATAATGTTTAATAGAAAATTGATATTATTCCTCACTACGTAAAGAAATTCATTTCCTTCAATAACCAAAATTTATAAAAATATTTTCATGAATTTTTTACTATTCTCATATGATTTTTTGAATAAATTTTTAACGATGATTGAATATTCACAAAATGGTTTAAAATTAATCTTTTATTCATTTTATGAATGATGTACTTTTTTTTATTACAAAAATGTTTATAGAATATTAGGATTAACATACCTATAATGAAAGGAATTACCTAAAATTATTAAATATCGATATTTTGAAGAATATTTTAACAATTACTATTTTTATTTTCCTATTAATTATTTTCTGTATGATTATTTATCTTTTAATATTTTATGTAAATAATTACAAAAGTAGAAGATTATTTTCTTGAAAAAATATTCCATGTGAATACTTTATGGTATTTTCATTTATAATAATATAATTTGATGTTACTTATGATTTAAAATGTATTTGATCCAACAATATCATTGTAAATTTATATCCAGAGAGTTTAATATTAAAATGATGAGATATTTGTGAAACCCAATTTTTTCTTTTATGAATAATGAATTATTGAATTTTTTTAAACCTGTTTCTTTTCCACAGATATTTATAGGGGATGAATGTTTTATTATAGTAAGGAATAATTATTAATGGATTATCATTATGTCATCTCTGGTTATATAATTATTTAGTTCTTCAATGTAGTCGGTAAAGATAGATATCTCTTGAAATAATAAGGACATGAATTGGGAGTTAACCCAGTTCAGTAAGTTAATTTATCCACTATGATAATATTTTGAGTGAAATGTGAATATTCAAAATATTGAATGGAGATTGAACCCAATCCAATATGATTTTTTTAACCTGAAAATAGAAATTTATTTTTAATTCCTAGTTGTATACCACAAAAATTGTCCCATATTATGATCTATTGTCTGATGTTCCTTTATTATTTTTTGATTCATATAATTTTAAATGCCAATAAATATTCCAAGAATAATTATTATGAAATATTATGTGATTATTATGGTTCTAAAATTTTAAGAATAGGTTATCATACCCTTAGGCTAATGTTATGTTTTTGAGTTCATTGGCATCTTAATTGTTTACCCCAATCGAGCATCTAAGATCACCCTTTCTTATATATCCTTCTACCATATAATTATGAAATTATTTAAGTGTGATATGCCTAGGAAGGATTCTATTTATTAATATCTTAATAGAAAATTATATATAAATGTTATAACCAAGTGGATTGTGTACAAAATTTTATAAAAACCATATACCTATATGATTTTAGCATGGATCAAAATGTCCTGCATTGAATATTCATCAAGTAAGATGTAATGTTATATTGGTAATGTATTTGATGATTTAAAAATTACATTATAACATTATTCATATACTTTCCACTAAAAAAATTCTTTGAGTAGAGACATGGGATGAACAGTGTTTCAATATATATATCTATTTCTGCCTTAATGTCAATGGTAATATTTTTTAAAGAGTTGTTATAGGGTTATGGTTCTTAAATCGTTATCCATGTTTCTCTATTAAATGCATAAAAAACATTTGGATATTTAGAGATAATTGTAATTCATTAGTAGGGGAAATATCAATTAAATAGTTTTCATAAATTTTTCCATAGTTATATTTTTAATGAATATTAAATTCAATTAGGTTTTCAATTTTAATGATGTTATGATTCACTATTTTAAATTAAAGAGTAAATTTTATTAATAAAAATATCATTTTCTCTTATTATACCACAATTGTAAGTCATTATATATCTATTATTGTATTTTTTATCATTGATTTATTTTTTAACCATTTCATTTATATTTATGCTCAAAATAACTCCCATATAAGATAAATTCATTCCAATATTGTCACGACCCAGCTTCACTAAAAGGAGGGAAGGGTCAGAAGATTGTCAAACCCTTCCTTCTTCAAGTTGAAGGAGAGATAATGACCCTTGAAATCCTCCTTCAATAGGTCCCGGAGTGGCAACCAACACCAGGGGAATAGAATCACTCACTAAATGGAAGGCATTACGCTTTTTCTTTTAATAGGATCGAGAGATAAGATGGTAAATCCCAACAACATCAAAAGCTGAATGTAAAAGTAATGAAAATAACAACCATTCCCATATGCATGTTCCAAAAGTAAAAACCACAAAGTACAAAGTGACTACAAGGTAATGTACTAAATAATGAAAAAAACTGCAATCGCCCCAAGGGTTCTGCGCTAGTATGGTCTCGCGCGATCCTCGAAGTCCTCTGGGGAACATGAAAGCAGTTTTATATACGTAGGGTGACCATACAAGTATACTCAGTAGGAAAAAATCAAGGACTCTCGTGCACAAGTGGAGGAACGTACTAATATCTGGTGAGAAAAGGAGTAAACCAAACACTTATCAAGGTAAATAATCCACCCAAGCCTCACCAAGGTACACTCCCCAAATAACGCAAGTCAACTAATATATATATTAAGATCACATCGATGTTTGGGTACCCCACACCACTTTCCCACTGGTTATTGAAGACATCCTATGCATCGAACAATTCCCACCACTCTCACCGCAGTCCCACAGCCACACCCCGCCCACACACACCTAGCCCACAACCTCACGTAGTCCCACTGCCAATCCCCTCCCGCACACACCTGGGCCACAACCTCACGCAGTCCCAATGCTAAACCCCACCCGCAAACACCTGGTCCGAAACTGTCACATGTAACCACTCCTAGAAACACCAAGGCCAGAACAACCACCACCATGCCCGAATACACCTGGGCAAGAAGATCCACTAGCACACCCGAAGACACCTAGGCCTTATTTTGAAGATACATGGGAAAAGCACTTGCCCGCACACACCTGGGCTGTAACCACCACACTACCCCACCCGAATGTTCTTGGGATAATAATGGACCTCAGGCCATCACAGCCTACCCAAAGATACTTGGTCTATCTGGGAAAGGGAGCATAAAAGGGATAATAACCAACCCCTAATAATAGTGCTGGGAAATACACCCTCCCCCATGGAATGGGGGTGTTCGGCACTAAGTGCTCAAATTTGGTGGGGTGCGAATAAGAAACACAAAACTACAAGTATATATATATATAGGTAACAAGCACTATCCAAAGTTTAGTTTTTTTAGCTAGCCTAAGTAACACAAACATCAGTCATGTCCGAGTCACAAATCTCTCCAAAAAAACCCATTGTCCCATACGTTTTCATGTTCAGTAGTGATGTTTAATTAAGTTCTACACCTACTTGGGCAACTAGTAAGCATAGCCACAAGTCGATGAAAGCAAACAGTCAAGCATTAACTACAACATCCACACCCAGTTCTCTCTTAAATCCTCAATAACCAAAGGAAACCCCATGATACAGCCCCATGTCCAATACCCGGGATCCAAAAGTTTTCTCAACAATAGAAAATCCCACACCAATTCGTTATATAAACAAGGTAACCACCCTGTCTTAAAATTCACTAAAATTTAAAGCACAACATAGGGGATCCCATCCCCAATTTCAAAACCAATGAGAGTATAATAACAAGGGATCCCATCCAGACCCACATCACCCAGCAAATGGCCTGTGAAGGAAAAACATCCAACCCACCACCACTAACAAGGCACATGCTGGTATTTTCAGATTTATAAGATTTTACACACTCTATGATTTTGATTTCTGTGCTCTTCAACTAGGGTTATCACAGAAGGATTTATCCTGGTGCTTCAATTTATTTAGCCAGATATACGTAATTAACCAAATTCCTTTTCATAGTAGGAGTTCACAACTACAAAAAAAACCATGTAAAACATCACCAAGGGTTCATTAGTGCACAGAGAAGGACCACCAACGGCCATGATTTTCAGTAGGTGTAAGCCCACACAATTCAGAAAATAAGATCATAAAATAGAGTAGCATCATCAATCACAGCCCCCTTAGTTCCTTATAGAATCCATTCATTATCTTTATATAGGTTTGGTTCATCCAATTATACAGAATCAAAAGCATGACCACCCCGCATGATACAAAAAAATGTAGATAAGAATGGGGAATTCCCTACCTATTGATCAACGATCGATAATAAGGCCGGGCACGGAACTTCACGGATAGCGATGAGGCTCGTCCGAATGAATTGCTGCTCATTTGAATTAAGGGTACTCCTAGCACATGGTGATCAAGAAAAGAAGAAACCCACGTCAAAACCTTTAGTTTATGAGGTTTAGGGAAGGTTAAGATAATAACATGGAACAGCGTAAGGAGCGGGGGTTGTGGGTTGACTACGTGGCCCCACATGTTATTAAAGGGTCAGGCAGTTAAAACCGGCGCACACACAAGGATAATTCATTAAATATTTAATTAAAACATTTATGGTTGTTACCAGGTTTAAAACAAGCTTAAATGGGAAAAAATAGGGTTTAAAACCCAATTTGTGCAAAAGGACTGCTACTGGAAAGACCTCGTGGTGGTTGGCGAGAGCCACCAGTAGCGGAGATACCAGTAGGATGCAGTTACCGGTAGACCAAGCTACCGGTAGGCTCTAGCTAATGGTAGACCGAGCTACCAGTAGATAGAGCTACTGGTAGCTGCAGCTACTGGTAGACCGAGCTACCAGTAGAGAGAGATATTGGTAGGCTGCGGTTACCGTTAGACCGAGCTACCGATTGGCCTTCTACCGGTAGGCTAAGGCTACAGGTAGGCCTACTGTTATGCCAAACTTCACCGATATTCCCAGAACGGAAAACCCAACTTGATATTTTCACAATGTAATGGACCCCAAAAACCTGATCCAATACATCAGATACCCCTTAAACGATTCTTGTCCTCAAGAATCAAAACAACTGAGAAGGAATGAGAGAGTCTGAACAACCACCTCGAAAGATACATCTAAAGAGTGAACCCCATTGTTAACTAAGAACACCTTCCTCTCAAGAACCAAGTAATATACCATGCCAACTGCCCACCCATGTGAATTGGGGAGTCTTTTTCCCCATGTCATGATATTATCCACTTTGGGCGGCACTGACTCGCCCGCACGAGTTTAATCATGTCCACCATAATGTGTATTGATTAGGGGTCAGGTCCTCCCCTCCCAATAGCCAGGAGTTTTTGAACACATTCGAAGGAAAAAAAAATCAATTTTTCATAGCCAACAAGGTAAAATGTTCTACCACAACAGCTATAAACCGAACAGTACAAAACTCAAAACAACTCTAGGTACTAGGCACACATTTGTGTTTACCTATCCAACGTACTCTCCTCATCCCACCATGTCTCCATAACACACGAACCAAGAGAATGGTTCGCCCACGAAGACCTTCTCTTTGCGATCCTTGATCATCACTGGTCTCCCCAAAGAAGTCACATCATCCTCGATGTCTAGCTCTCCCCAGCCGAGGATGTGTGAATCATCGTGCAGATACCGACGGAGATGGGAAACATGGAATACATCATGTATCCTTAGTATTGGCGGCGGTAATGCTAGCTGATAAGCCACTTTGCCCACCCGTCACAGTACTTCGAAGGGTTCGATGATCCTCGGAGAAAGCTTACTCCCTTTTCCGAACCTCTGTTGTCCATGCCGAGGGGAAACCTTCAAGAAGACATGGTCTCCAACCTCAAACTACAAGGGCCTCCTCCTGGTATCAGCATATGACTTCTATCTGTCCTGGGCCACCTTTATCCTTTCCCGTATAAGCTGATCCTTCTCCGTCATGCTTTTCACCACCTCCAGGACAAGGATGCATGCCTCTCCTACTTCTGTCCAACACACAAGTGAACAGAATGGCCTCCCTTACAAGGTGTCAAATGGGGCCATACCAATGGTAGAGTGATAGCTATTATTGTAGGTGAACTATACCAGATGCAAGTGTCGCACCCATGATCCTAATGAGTCCGGAACACACACCCATAACATATCTTCAAACGTCTGGATGGTGCGCTCTATCTGCCCATCTGTCTGGGGGTGGAAAGTAGTGCTAAGGTGTTGATGGGTGCCAAAAGCATGCTGCAAACCCCTGCAGACTCGTGAGGTAAAACGTGCATCCCTATCCAATACTATGGACCTTGGAACTCCATGAAACCGAACTACCCCATCCACGTTCTTTCATGCCAAATAATCCACTACACTTGACTCCGTAATTGCCAGAATGTGAGCCAATTTCATCAACCAATCCACTACCACCAAGATGGCGTTGTGTACCCCTTGGACCTTTGGTAGTCCCGTGAAAAAATCCATCGAGATGTCATCCCACTTCCACTCAGGGACATCTAGAGACTGCAGTAGGCCACCTGGAACTCGGTGTTCAGCCTTCACTTGCAGACACACTAAGAAATTGGCCACAAACTCTGCCACTGCTCGCATCACTCCGGGCCACCAAAACTGTCTCTTCATTCCCTGGTACATCGTTGAAACACTTGTGTGTACCACCAGGGGTGAGTTGTGGGTCTCACAGAGAACCTTTCCGCACATCTCCTCTAGAACAAACTGATTTCCCTTGAAAAGCATCCTGTTTTGGCCATCCTCCATCTATCTTTATGGATCATTTCACTAGTCGAATCAGTCACGCATCACTTCGCATTCTGGGTCTCCCACTGAGACTCCTCCTCTTGCTGAAACAGAGACTACTACACTATCATCTGATATAGGCAACCTCTACCACTATCCATCCCTACATCCAGGAGCAAGGGAGCCAACTCCTCCATCGCAATCCAAGCATCTGCCGACCCTCGTACCACATCCTTCTGCATCCTCCTACTCAAGGAATCAGCCACTACATTCCCCTTCACTGATGTGTAGGAAATGTTGAAGTCGTAATCCCGAAGTAACTCTATCCACCTCTGATGCCGCACGTTTATGTCTTGATGGGAGAAGATATACCTCAAACTTTTGTGAACTGGAATGACCCCAAAGCGTTCACCGATGAGGTAATGCCACCATAAATTTAGTGCAAAAATGACCGCTGCAAGTTCCAGGTCGTGGGTGGCATAATTATTCTCATGAGGGCGTATCTTCCTAGAGCCGTAAGAAATCACTCCTTGCTGCTGCATCACACACACATCCAAGGCCTTTCCGTGAAGCATCACAGAACACCTCATACACCGCCCCTTCTTCTGGTAAACTCAGCACTGGGGCACTAACCAACTTCCCCTTTAGATAGCTGATCGCTGACTCGCACTGCTCACTCCACACGAACACCTGGTCTTTCTTGGTCAGGGCTGTCAGAGGGGATGCAACTCGGGAGATGTTGGGTACGAACCTCCAATAGTAACCTGCCAGCCCGATGAAACTACGGACCTCTTCCACATTCTTGGGTGCTGCCCAAGAAACAACTGCATCAACCTTTTATGGGTCTACTTCTACCCCCTTCTCGGACACCATGTGCCTGAGGAAGTGCACTTATCGTGTCCAGAATTTGCATTTCGACAACATCCCATAGAGCTGGTGTTGTTGGAGGACCTCCAAAACCATCCTCATGTGATGCGCATGGTCAACTTATGATTTTGAAAAGAACAGGATGTTGTCGATGAACACTACTACGAACCGATCAAGGTACTCCCGGAAGATAGATTTCATAATCCCCATGAACACAGCTGGGGAATTCGTAACACCGAAAGGCATGACTATGAACTCGATGTGTCCATATCTACACCTGAATTCCATATTCGGCATGTCGCCCTATTTCACTCTCAACTGGTGATACTCAGACCGCAGGTCGATCTTTGAGAACCACCCCGCCCCTTTTAGTTAGTCGAAACGATCGTTTATCCTCGGAAGAGTGTAGCGATTTTTGATTATTACCTTATTCAGACTCCTATAGTCTATAAACAACCTGAGACCACTATCTGCCTTCTTTGCGAAAAAGACGGGAGCACCCCATGGTGATGCACTCGGTCGAACATAACCCCTCTTCATCAAATCATTAATCTGAATCCATAACTCCCGTAGCTCCGAAGGTTCCATCCGGTAAGGAGCCATCGAAATTGGATGAGCACCGGGCTACATGTCTATCCTGGACTCAATATCACATCGAGGGGGTAGAGTCGTCACCTCCTCAGGGAAGATGTCCATAAACTCATGGATGATCTCTGACACCTCCACCATCTCAGTATCTACTGACTCCACTGATAGCTCGACTAACAAGGAGAGGAGGGGTTCCCCTCGCTTGCTGCCCTTCTGACTGCTCTGCTCGCTGGTAAAGGTAACACGACGACCTCCCATATCTGAGAACACAACCCTTCCTCGAAAGTAGTTGATGAAGGCACACACAGAGAATAGGAAGTCGATGCCTAGGATTACATCGTATGGATGTATCTGTAGCAGAAGAAGATCCCTAACCAATTGATGTGGCCATATCATCAGTTTGCATCCTCGACAAACAAATAACAAGTCGGTATAACCTCGGACTGGTGTGATCAGTAACCGGGGCATTGGACGTCTCTTAGCATATAGACCCAAGGAACGGTCTAGAATGGGTGCAATAAAGGAGTGCGATGCATCATTATTGAACAAGTCATAAGCAAGGGTTCTAAAAATACTGATCGTACCTCGAACCACTATCGTCCCTACTGGAACTACTGCCTATATGGCATGCAACTATCCACTCCCAGCTCCTCTGCCCCTCGGCCATCGGCCACCTCCCTAACCATGCCCCAGTTGAGGTCCCTGAGGAGTGCCCTGAGGTCGGCCTCCTCCTCCTACGTCTGCCCTCGAAGGAGAGGGAGCTCGCTGTCCCAGCTGTTGCTGCTGGAAAGGCCTGGCTTGAAGCTGCTGCTGGGGAGGGTGCTGGGGCTGTCCGCCACTGCCATACTGTACCCAGTCTGGGCACTGAATCCGGAGATGACCATGGCTTCCACAGATGAAGCACCGTGGTCCTGGTCTCGAGGGAAAAGGGCTAGGACCAGGGTACCGGAACTGAAACTGCTGCGGGCTGCTCCCTACTGGTCGGAACCTGGAGGGTCCTGACGCAGGAGGCCTGGTGCTGACGGTCTTCCCCTTCGATGGTCCTATCTGGATCCTCTCTCGTGATAGACCTCATAGAGCGTGCATCTTCTCCACCACATAGGCCTTCTTATAGACCTCCATGTATGTCGGCAGGGTGAAGGGGATAACAACATACTGGAGGGAGGGTCGGAGCGCCTCCTCTAAACGTCTTTCCCGAGACTCCTCATCGGGAAAGAAGTCCGGGGAAAAACGTAGAAGGTCCTTGAACTTGATTTCTATCTCCCTCACTAACATAATCCTCTACTAGAGGGAGAGTAACACCTGTATCTTTTCCTCCTTCAACGTCGAAGAGAGTAATTCCGCCCGGAACTCCTTCTCGAAACCATCCCATGCCACCTCAGCCCCTCTCTTCTCCCCCAGGTAAAGCGTCCACCACTGACGCACCGCTCCCCGCATCTGGCTAACGACCAGAGGAACCCAGTACTCGGTCGGAGCCCGGATCAAGCCGAAAGCTATAACTAACTCCTCTAGCCAGCCTTCCATCTTCATATCAGAGGTGTTTCCCTCATACATCACGAGGGTCGGTCACTGGAAGGCCCAAAGTGTCTTCTTCCACCGGTCGTCCTCCTCCTCACAATCTGCTATCTGTTGATCGGCCAAGGTAGTCTCTAGGGCCTCGATCGCTCACACCAATCATGGTCTCTTTCCACGTGCCATAGCTGCAAGGTAAACAAGGAATACCTAATCCCATGTAATGCGGAATATTGTACTTAAAACTTCTTATACGTTTCATTCTTCCTCAATTCCCAAGACACCCCAAAAACACGAGAACCCAAGTCATTATTATTCATGTAGCTTTCCTAGGATCTCTACCCTGCAATCAACATGGCCTTACTTAGTCATTCAGTAGGTCCAGAGTCCTTGCATCAGATAACGGGTGGCCCAAAAATACCGTGTCGTAGCCGGTCTTCCCTGGACTAATTTACATACCAAGGTTACCCAACACTATTTCCCTTCCATCCCATGGAATCCTCACCATGCCTAACTCCAGACTCCATCCTATCTCTCTTCCATCCCTCTGATACCATTATGTCATGACCCACCTTCACTAAAAAGAGGGAAGGGTCAGCAGATTGATAAGCCCTTCCTTCATCAATTTTATGGAGAGATAATGACTCCCGAAACCCACCTTCAATAGGTCACAGAGTAGTGACCAACACCAAGGGTATATACTCACTCAATAAATGGAAGGCATTAACATTTTTCCTTTAATAGGATCGGGAGATAAGATGGTAAATCCCAACAACACCAAAAGCGGAAAGTAAAAGTAATGCTAAGAACAACCATTCTCATATGCATGTTCCAAAAGTAAAAACCACAAAGTACAAAGTGACTACGAGGAAATTTACCAAAGAAAAAAACAGCAACTGCACCTATCCCAAGGTTCCTACACTAGTATGGTCCCACGTGATCCCCGAAGTCCTCCTGGAAACCTGAAATCTATTTTATATACGTAGGGTGAGCATTTAAGTATACTCAGTGGGGAAAAGCCAATGACTCTCATGCACAAGTGGGGGTATGTACTAAAGTGCCATGAGAAAGGAGTAAACCAAACACCTAACAAGGTAAACTATCCACCCAAGACTCACCAAGGAACACTCCCTATATAATGTAAGTCATGTAATATATATATATATAATAAGAGCACATCGATGTTTGGGTACCCCATGCCACTTTACCACTTTTTATTGAAGACATCCTATGCATCGAACCAATCTCGCCATTCTCACCGCAGTCCCACTGGCACAACCCACCCGCACACACCTGGGCAACAATCTCATGCAGTCCCACTACCAAACCCCTCCCACACACACCTAGGCCACAAACTCACGCAGTCCCACTGCCAAACCCCGCCCGCACACACCTGGGCCACAACTGTCACACGTAACCACACCTGCAAACACCTAGGCCAGAACAACCACCACGACGCCTGAAGACATCTGCGCTAGAAGATCCACTTCCACGCCCGAAGACACCTAGGCCTCATCCTAAAGATACTTGGGGAAACCACTTTCCTGCACACACCTGGTCCGAACCACCAAACTACCCCGCCCGAAGGTTCTTGGGCTAATAATGGACTGCATGCCATCACAACCAGCCCGAAGATACTGCAGCTATCCGGGAAAGGGAGCATAAAAGGAGCTAATAACTAGCCACAAATAATAGTGTTGGGAAAAACACCCTCCCCCATGGAATGGGGTTGTTCGACACTAAGTTTTAAACTTGGGTGGGGCGCGAATAAGAAACAAAAAACTAAAAGTATATATATAGGTATCAATCAGTCTCCCAAGTGTGGTTTTTTTCAGCTAGCCTAAGGAACACAAATAACACTCAGGTCTGAGTAACAACTCTCACCAAAAAATCCCATCATCCCATCCGTTTTCACGTTCATTAGTGATGTTTAATTATGTTCTGCACCTACTAGGGAAACTAGTAAGCATCGGAACAAGTCCAAGAAAGAAAACAGTCAAGAAATAACTACAACATCCACAACCAGTTCTCTCATAAATCCACAACAACCAAAGGAAATCCCAAGTTACAGCCCCATGTCCAATACCCGGGAGCCAAAAGGTTTCTAAACAACTGAGGATCCCACCGCAATTCATGATACAAACATGGTAACCACCCAGTCTTAAAATTCACAACAACTGAAAGCACAACACAGGGGATCCCATCACCAATTTCACAACCACTGAGAGTATAATAACAGGGGATCCCATCCCCACCCACAACACCCAAAAAACATCTCGTAAAGGAAAAACAACAAACCCACCACCACTAAGGAGGCCCATGCCGGTATTTTCAGATTTATAAGATTTAACACACTCCATGATTGCGATTTCCATGTTTATTAACCGGGGTTATCATAGAAGGATTGATCCCGGTGCCTCAATTTATTTAACCAGATATACGTGATTAACCAAATTCCTTTTCATAGAAGGAGTTCACAACTATAAAACAAGCCATTTAAAACATCACCAGGGGTTACTTAGTGCACAGAGAAAGACCACTAATGACCATGATTTTCAGTAGGCATAATCCCACACAATTTAGAAAATAAGATCATAAAACAGAGAAACATCATCAATCATAGCCCCCCTTAGTTCCTTATAGAGTCCGTAAATTATCTTTATTTAGGTTTTGTTCATCCAATTCTACAGAATCAAAAGCATGCACATTCCGCATGATACACAAAAAGGGAGAGGCGAAGGAGAAATTCCCTACCTATTGATCAATGATCGATGTTATGGTCGGGCGCAGAACTTCACGGATAGCAATGCGGCTTGTCCGAATGAAAAGTTTCTCATCTGTACAAAGGGTACTCCTACCACATGGTGATTGAGAAAAGAAGAAACCCACGATGAACCCTTAAGTTTATAAGGGATGGAAACGGTTGAGATAACAACGTGGGGAGCGAAGGCGAGGGGTTGACCACACGGCCCCACACGTTATTAAAGTGTCAGGCAGTTTAAACCGGCGCACACACCGGGTTAATTCCTTAAATTTTTAATTAAAACATTTATGGGCGTTACCTGTCTTTAAAACAAACATAAAGCAGTCAAAATAAGGTTTAAAACCCAATTTGTGCAAAAGGAGAGCTGTTGGAAAGACGTCGTTAGGGTAGGCGAGAGCCACCAGTAGTCTGAAGCTACCGGTGGGATGCAGCGACCAATAAACCGAGCTACCGGTAGGCGGCAGCAACCTATAGACCGAGCTACCGGTCGCCAGATCTACCAGTAGCTGTAGATACCGGTATACTGAGCTACTTGTAGACAGAGCTACCGGTAGGCTGTGGCTACCGGTAGAACGAGCTACCGGTATGCCTTCTACCTGTATGATAAGGCTACCGGTAGGCCTACCTTTATGCCAAACATCACCAAGAGTCATAGACCAAAAAACCAACTTTAGATTTTCACAATGTAATGGACCCCAAAAACCAGGGCCATTACAACTATAGTGTATAATTTTTGGGATTACATATCATTTCATTAGGAATATCCTATAATTAAAACCAGATTGATCAATATTCACTACAAGATCCTGGAAAATTAGATTTATAGGGTGACATAAAGTTCTTTATATCCTTTATTAATATATGTAAAATTATTGATTACTATAACATGTATATATTTTTTATTCCATTTTGAACTTTATGGTTTTTGTTATTTGATAAACTGATTAATATGAGGGATTTGTAAAGAATCGTATTTGGATGGGTGGGGCTCAAAATTATATTGGCCCTTGATTCATTAGTATATCTCATAAGAAAAAAAAAATAGAATTATTTGTTGTTTACCTACCCTATTGTGTTGTATTTCTGTTTATAAGGCCTTGATAGTATGTATAAGACATCTACGATTGGATCTAACAATATGATTACATTATTTCCGCTACAACATTGAATTAATTAATTATTTTTTATTTCATTTAATAAAAATTTAATGGATATAATCTACTAATATAAAATTGATATTATTAGTAATCTAAACAATAATATTTATGTATAGATTATTCTATGTAAGTTTCTCTTGAATGCTACTCCTCATTAAGTGTCTAAGATAAATAATTTATTCTATTTACAGTTTTCATATAAAAACATGATGATTACTAAGAATAATTTGGGGAAATTTTCAGGGGAATTATAAATATCCATTAGTATATATTATAACTTTTAAAATTCTAATGTATATATTATCCGGATCCAACTAAATTATTAGATTTTGTGTAATGAGATCTCATGTATTGAAAAAAAATGTAATAAAATAACAACATTATCTAGTATATTATAGTCAAGTAGTTATAATTATTATATTATTTTGATTTTTTCAATACATGGTAACTACTATTATTGAAATAAAGTGTGACACAAAAATCCTTATGAAAAAATTCAATTGAAATTTTTTAAATTGTTTAAAACACTACTAGTATTTATAATAAAAAAATAATTTTTTTATTGTGACTAAATATTTTTTTTATTTAACAAAGTACACATTATTGTTAATAAACTAGTAACAATGAATCAAATATAATCCATTAAAATATATTAAATATATGATTGGATTTTAATTTATAGTTAGTTAATGGGACTCATGTTGGAGATAAGGGTCTTATAATACTATAATGACATTTATTGATGGTTCTATCCATTAACCATTCTCAGATAGATTATCCAATTATTGAATAATATTTTGTGACAATGTTTTAAAATAAAATAAAACTTATATCTATATCTATCAATGAAAATATGAATTTATTAATAGATAAAATTTGTTGAAGTATCCAAAAAATAGTTTTCATTGATTTACAATATATTGACCGTGATATTGTTATCATAGATATATATCATCTGTGGGATGATTTTGATCAATATTGGTTTTTTATAAAAAAATATGAACAAGGTTGAAGTATAAATAATGGAATGAAAATTATCATTAATATATTCCATGAAAAATATTTTCCCATGGGACCAAAGTTTTGAAATAAAATTAAAAGTTCATATTTTTTAAAAAATAAGGTGAATTGTTTCTCTTTATGAGATTATCATTACATGGCTAGAGATATATGTAATAAAATAACAAATTAATCCAAATAACATAATCAATGACATCATTAAAGGAATAATTCCATGTTTTTAATGTGAATTTATTTAAAATATATTTTCCTCATATTAAGAGATAGTTAAAATTGAATTATTGATAGAGAACATTCTCACCAGGTCCATTATTATCAATATAATACAACATATGAAAAGGTATATTTAGTTATATATATATATATAAATTTATTAATGAAAAAGAGTGTATGGGTGGAATTCATAATAAAAATTAAATATGGAATGAATCATCATGGAGAATGATTTATTAGAATGAGATATTTTAATAGGTGGGGAGAAAAGTCCATCATACTCATGAAGGAAAATGTTACTCAAAAAATTCAAATTTAAAATGATTTAAATAAAAGTAGATTTGAAAATATTCCATAAATTACCCAATAATATGGGGAACCTTCTATCGTGGATGACAAGGTAAAATGGACATGATTATACATTTACTACAACATATGTTGAAGACCCAAATGATGTGAAATTATACAATTTTATTACAATATTAGAATTGTATAATTTATTATTTAAATTGAAATATAATATCAATTTTTCTACTTTCATGTTTCATAATAATATTGAATCATTCCATGATACCATAAAGAAATTATAATAAATTTGTCCTCCTAGTTAGTATCTGATTCAAGCATGGATATATTGGGTATGTTTTACCACATTTCATATATATTATCAAATTACAATGTAGATATTAATTACTGTGTAATAATTCAACAAAATATTTTATATGTGTTCTCTCTATATTAATAATGTATTTATATAAAATAATGAGAATGAAATTAATTTTTTTTCTGGAGGTGATTAATACTTTTTTACAGGATAGACTTCTTAATCGAAGTCATATATAAAACAAGATCATGTAGATAATCTAAATGATATTCCGGGAGAAGAATAATATTAATAGATATATATTTATTGGTAGAATATTATTTTAATAGATGATACGTGACATAAAAGGATCCTTATTCATAGATCTAATGTAAAAACCAATGTTTGATTATTTCAATCCTCAATACAAACAATGGTGACCAAATTTCACCCATACAAGATGCACAACATAAAAAAGAAAATTTTCAGGCACTTTTATAACAAAGGAAGTTATTGGTCTAGTGTTTATATATTTAGTAAAAAAATCAAAATTGGATTATTCCACCCAATATCTATTTTCACACTATAATTATTTCAAAAAGAAACAACTTTTATTCCTAAAAAAATAATTTTGATTTTAAAATTAGCTTCATGTTTTCCAAATGCATTCTTATCTCTATGAAAAATAATTAGAAACATTTTATGAACACAAAATATATTGTATATAACATAAAATAATTAAATATTTTGTTTTTTAATAAATAAAACCTATAAAAAATAATAAAAAATCGAAACCCTTTTAGGATAAATATTTTATTATTTTTATAATCCATGTTATAATTATATCAGAAAAAAATTTATCCTTGTTTAATCTATAGTTGATACAGCCCTGATTAACTTCATCTATATTTGTAATGAATACAAGAAACATTAACCAATGTATTATTGATTTACACAAGGCACACCGATTTTATAAGATATATTTGTAGTTGGCTATGTATAATCTACAATTGTATCAGCCATCATCATCTATAATGACCAAAAAAACATTGTGAATAAAACATTTTATGTATTGAAATTTTCAACATAAACCCCAGAAAAAAATATTGATCCTATATGAAAATAATTTCCTAATATTCACATATCTTTGTTCCATTAAAACCTAATTCTTGATACTAAGATTTCTTAAACAAAGAGAAGTTAGTTTTAATTTGAGGAAACCTTGAAATATTGTAATTGATGACAAAAAATTATAAAATACTTGTAGTCATAGAGAAATCCATTGACGTCACATATTTTAAAATAGAACATTTTGGTTTTTCCTTTTGTAATGAAATCCAAAATGTTCCGTATAAAATATATATAATGATTCATTTTAAATAACATAGAATGAAATTTAACAGTGACCTAAAAATTTCTTTATAATTATTAAATTAACATATAATGACATCCATAAAATAATTTTAATAATACCTACATAGAAGAATAAAATTTATTGAATAATTATTAAAAATATTTAATAATGTGGTTTAAAATTAACGTGTCACATGCCTACTATCAGATTAATAAGATATGTTATTTATCATTTAGAATAATAAAATAATTTTATTTATTTTTTGTTTATTTAGAATGAATTTCTTGATTTCAGTTTTATTTATTTTATTTAATACTATGTAATATTAAATTATTTTCTCAATTATATCACATTGGACGTTTTGATAATATTTGTCTCCTATTTTCAAAATGGCTTGATAGTTTGACTATGCACAAAGTTTAAATTATTACATAATATTCTGAAAATTAATAATAACTTATTTATCATTTATCATCATAAATTTAACTTTTACAACAAACTATTAATTATTAATATGAAAAATGTACTGCATTTCATTCATAGAGACGACATGACGTACAAAAGAATGAGTAACATTTCATTTTTTCAATGAAAATAATTGAAGGGATATAATTATTATTATTTATTTATTTATTAATAATTTATGGTAAATATCATATCCTATAGTTAAATAAACTTATCTATGGAATCCATTTGTTGTGTTTTTGGGAAAAACTACATTGCTTTAGGGGGGTAGTAATCCATTGATCCAAAAGAATGACATTATCATTTCTGAATGGATGGAAATGTAATGAAATAAATGATATACAATCATTATAGAATGAAAAATAGGCTTTCAATGTCACACACACACACACACACATATATATACAATCCACCTTTAAAACCATCCATGAGAGTGGTGATACAATATGAATTACATCGGTTCGTGAGGCTCTAGTTCACTATACACAGGAATGATATTTTTGTTTCCCATTTTATTGAAGAACATGATGAATATATGTAATTACATTTTCATATAAAAATATTAGTATTTATAATATTATGGTTTAATTATTTCATCTTGTTTTCATAATATTTTATATATATATAAGATGAAACATAACTTTAACCTTTGGCTAAAAGTTATTTATCTTCCTAAGATAACCTCTATTTGAAGACACATTAAGACCTATTAGATTGGCATTTTTCCTAAAATAAATCCTGAACAACATTTTTAGGAATGTTATAAAATAATTTTGGATTTTATTTCCCAATACAGATTTCTCAAAATGTGTTAGGAAGAGAGCAGAGGAGGCCTATATTATTAGAGAGTAGATGGGCACTTTTTTAAATAAATATGTTTTAACATAAAATAAATTAATTTCATTATTAAATTGATTGAAATTGATATAATTAGAACATATGATAATGATGGATTCAAAAAATCTCATAAAAATAAATTTCACCACATTTATATTATATTTTTACCCATATCCCTCTTTATGACCCCCATTTACCCTTTTCATAATTATATAAATATCAATGTTTTCTACTCATTATGGTTTAATAAAATTTTTATAAAAGAAAAATGATATATAAAAGAAGGTTGTTGAAATTTTCAAAAATATCCAAATCAATTGGCTAATATATGTGCTTTAATAATTCTATATCAAGCAGTAAAATATTTTTCTTTATAAAATACCATTAATCTTATTTTGGAATCTATTCATTTAATTTGAAATTGAAAAAAACATGGAAAAAATTAAATTATAACATAATCTATTCACACCCCCTTAAATATTTTATATTATTCTATAATGGTCTTGAGAATAAAAATATCTCTTATAATATTACTTTTACAGTGACTAATATTATTTACATTATTTTTAAACTTCTTTAAAAGGAACTATATTAGTGTATTATAAGCATTTAAGGTAATTATTTCATCACTAGAAGTTAAAAAAAATTCCAATAATAAAAGTAATTTTATTTTTAATATATTCATATTTGATAATAAATTATATTCATCCCTTTTATAAAATTTTACACATATTAAATAAAAGAGAGTGATATTATTAACTTTATATTTTCCTAAAATAATATTTATGTCATTTGAACAAAGAATGGATCAAAATTAAAATAAATTAAAATATTGAGTGAGTATGGTCACCCTCCACTCATCTAGTAGATTAAAATAACGGGTTAATGTTATCTAAAGTCTTAGTAATATTATTTTAAACCTTTCTTATATGATTGACCCTTACTAAGGTAATGAATATTTTCTATTATTACTATTCATATGAAAAAAATAAATTAGAAAATTTACCATATTTGGAAAAATGTAATTAAAAGTAATGAATCCATTTTTCATGATTCAATTTTAAGAAGTATTAGAAAACAAATAATAATTAAAACACACAAATAATTGAAAATTTGTTTTTAAAGAGTTTCATTTTTCAGCCAACGGAAAACTTATACCGAAATCAAATAAATTAATGATTATTATATAATTTATTAAATTAAATTAAAATAAATTATAAATATTTAATCTTAAATAAATATTTTATTTTTTGTTATTTCATTGAGTTAAATGTCCTTTTAAAAAATATTAGTATATTATACTAATTATAAAAAATCATTCATTCCAAAAAAATACCAAAATCCCATACAAAGATAATTTAGACATGTTAAATTAAAATTGATATAAATTTTGTCAAATGAAATTATAATTTTTCCTAAATTAGGATATAATATTTTCTCAAAAAAATTAACAAAATCCATTTTTGGTGAAATCGTATTTTCAATATATAAAATCAATATATATAAAAATTATGGATTTATTCATAACCATTAATCAATAAATTTGTGTTAAGTAGTTATTTTAAATATATTTCGAAATGTGTTTAATCATTTTACATACCCACCAATTCAACGACTATGTCATAATGAGCATATTTAAATAATAAAAGTTCAATATTTTTTTTATTTTTGGTGCTTGTTATATTGTATGCTATGAAATATAATATTTATTTTAAATTTTATGGATATTACATTCTCCCACATGGAAAAATTATATCCTTTAATTTTAACATTTTATTTGTAATCATGTTTTTTATTTTTTAATATAACTTTATTGAATCCCATTATGGTGAAAAGGATAATAAATCATCCTCTTAAAAAGTGGTGAAGAATAATATGAATGTCATCCTTAAAATAAAATTACTTGGATTCCATGTAGGATAACATTTGTGTCCAGTCAGGATATAGATATGGATGAAAAGGTAATGTCAAACTAATAATGGAGAATGATATAGTACATTAATCACAATAAATTGAATAATCATGAGAAAGTTAGTTACCGAAAAACTATAAACCAATGTGGTGAAAAATACCATTGATTCATCAAAAAGGAAAGAAGTATTATAATATCTTCATTTCAAGATCATTTTCCTCGAATCAAAGAATTCATTTTACTTCCAAACTATGAATATAAGTTAATAAAATATCATGAAAATTATTAATTCATCCTTTAATCATTTTTCACAATAATATAATATTTTACACTAAATAATTTGTATTATAGGGGATTTTTTCATGTATAGTACACTAAAATAAACTATTAATGGAGCATATAATTAAAAAATGATTCCAACCTATTACTCCTCACATTGGAATTTTAGAAAACCAAAATGTTTATCTCAAGATAATAAATTTACCAAAATGAATAACCATTAAATTAATAAGTAAAAAACTAAAATATTAATCAATAATAATAACACTAAAATTTTTACATAGTCTTATTGATAAAAAAATAAACATAAAATTAGTAAAATGATTCATCATGATATCTCAATCAAAAAAACGGTAATATTTGATCACATATTATTCCCAGGATAAATTATATTTTATTTACAAAAGATAATAGTCATGCATAAATTTATATATTCGAAGATGTATATTTCCTAATCATATAATCACCATGATATTCTAGTAATTTAATTAAATAAGATGAATCACTATAAGGACATGTTAAATCATATATGATTCGAAAAAATCAATTAACCGTAATTAGAAAAAAAATCCTAATTTATCAAAAACATTTTACTTTTAACTTAATAATATAAGGTTCAAAAATACCGAATTTATTTGGAAGATAAATTTGTCACATAATCAATAAATCATTAATAAATAATATGGTATTCTATATGATAAAACATATTTTACCAAATTATAATTATGCATAATTTCTGTAATATCGAAGATAATATAAACTAAAAAGTTTATTAGTAACATTAAAATATTTCACTTAAAATGTAATAACATTATTCATCAAATGAAATTTCATTTAAAATCTAAGAGTTACAAACACCATAACCCAATAAAAAATCCCCGAAATTTTTAGTATTCAATATAAAATCCCACCACATAAACAATAAAATAATTTTCTAATACAATCAACATATGATCAACTATAAAAATGTCAACCCACAGTGTAATCCATAAATATTGAAGATTACAATCCCATAAAAACTTCATAACCTATAAATTTTTATAAACCCCTCTATGATATAAACTATGGTATCTATAGACTTGTAGTCCTAGATATCATGATAAAAACAATGTTATTATTTTTTAGCATTGATAATTCTAATTATAACACAATTACAAACATTGAAACCATTGTAATGAATAAAACATATATTGGATCACATACATACCCATAATCATTCAAGGAATAGATTTTAATGAACTGGAAAAAACCCACCAAATTAAGAAACAACCACTCAATAACCATTTTTTCCACTATAAATAGATATAAAAAGTAAAATGTTTAAATTTCTTAAAAAATCGTCTTTATTTTCATCATGACTACTTTTTTGATCAATTCATCCTTAACCATGTAATTTTATTTTAAAAAATGTGGTATAATAAAAAAAATTTGAGTAAAGGACATAAAAGAAATAAATCATGTATTAAAGTGAAAAGCATGAAAAGTAATAATATTTTTTTACCGTTGTGAATGTATTCATTATGTGTATAAAATAATTAATATCCACATTAATGAAAACTATTTTTACTCAATTAAATCCTTTAAACCCCATATCAAGAAATAATAAAACCTTCTATTAAATAAATTTATTAATCTTCATTTCCCTTGTAAAAATATAATTCAAAATAAATATACTATAGTTAAATAAATATGAGAAAAATTCATAGTTAACTCTCTCATTCTAGCCTACTAAGAAAAATAAAACTACTCAGTAAATTGTAGAGTTATCTGGGGCTCACACATCATATATGTTGTATTGGGCTCACCCATCATATATGATATATCTAAATCACCCATAATCATATATAATTCTCAAGTTACATATATTGAATTAATGTTAATTCTTTCATCTTTTCATCATAAAACACTTCAAAGTCTATTTTGGGAACTTATGCAAACCATTTCTATATATTTACATGCCCCGTTGCATTAAACCCAACATTTTAAAACTAAAATATCCAAAATAAATATGGGATACGTGTTTTTATTATAATAATACATTTATTTTTATAATAAAATCAAGAAAAATATTCATAGGTGGGAGATTAATTTATTCCATTTACATTAGAATAGAATATTTAATTATTGGTTTTGTAAATAATGTCCATGTAACCTCTATAAAAGATACATACGAATTAAATTTGACGACCTTTTAATGAATATAATAAAAGATTTAAAAATTAATATATAATTGTTTTTTGTATAAGTTAATAAATCAACAAAATAATTTTATGAAGATGTACATTGAAGAATAATATTTTGAAAATTAATCTAGAAAACATATAAAAATGGAAATTTAAATTGATATATCTGTTACCTTGAGTCCGAAACATCACATTTTACCTTTACCTACATGAATAATAAATTAATGTTAATTATTTACTTTTCAATGAAATTTTTTATTTTATTATTATTATTATTTTATTTATTACCGTGTTATATTTATTTAAATTGTCAAATTTGTTCACATCTGATATTATATGATATTTGGCCCATATAGCTAAAATGAATTCTGTAGCTGACCATGGGGAAAAGCTCAATATTATATAATATAATGAATAATAATAATTAAATATTTATCATTTTTACCAATCAATTATACTTGAAAAAAATAATAAAATATTGTTATGAAATGTAAATTACATTATAATTTTGGAGACAATTTGTTGTACGCACACATGAGTAACATTTCCATTTTTTCAACAAACATGATGGAAATTAGGAATGTATTATTTTCACTATATATAATTTTAATTAAATGAAAAATTTTATTTCCTTTCATTAAATAAAATTATATATAGAATCCTTATGATGTGGTTCTAGAAAATGTATCACATCGCATCGAGGAGGTGGAAATCCACATGTATACATGAACAACATTACCATATTCAAATAGATAAAATGGTAAAAAAAATTATGCATTATATTTATATAATTATTATTTATAAATTAATTAAATATATATAAATATATATTAAATTGACCCGTATAACCAATTGTTATAGGGGGTGATGGGAAATGAATACCATTGTTCACAAGGAGGTGGCCCGTCGTACACTTGAATAATTGTTTCATTTCCCATTTGTATGAATAATAATATAGATATAGATTAGTAAATTAAAATAACATACATAAATTTTTTCATGATTGTTGTTTTATTATTCCACTATTTTTTATTAATATATTATAGTGTTATAGGAATATATAATATGAAAAGATTCGGTTAAAAGAAATTCATATTCTTCAAAAAGCACATATTATATAAAAATTATTCCATATATGGATGAAATTAGACATAGATAAAATTCAATGATCTGTATATTGTTGTAAAAAAATTATTTGGGTAGGTCTTCTAAGATCTAAGGAACCCATATCTTGCGATGGAAGTGTATAGGTGGTGCCATTCTACGAGTGAATGGAGGGGAACTTTTATAATCAAATAACATATTAAATTACTATGAATTAATTATAATGTGAAATGGATACATAATTATGTAATTGGAAGAGAGGTTTATTATGAGTCTTAATAGTCCCATTAAATAATATTTTTACAAGTTTAGATTGTTTTTTTACCCAAATATCTTTGTTTTAACCCAACACTAACACCTTTGATAGTTACAACAATATCGAATGGGTTTACTCTTTCTAGGTCATGAAATTAAAAATAAAAAGAATCATAACTTATAAATAGACTACAGAGAATATTTTCAACCACATACCATTCAATTGGACACATATAGTGTTTATAGAATTTATAAATAATTTAATAAATTGTTTTTTTCATAAAATGCCATTAATTTCTTTTTTGGAACAATTAATTTAATTGGACATTGCAACCAACATCAATGAAATATAATTAGAATATAATCAATTAAGTCAAGTGAAATATATTATTCTTATCTATAATATTTTTCTCAGTCTTAAAATCACATAAATTTTATTTCTTTTGTTTTTTTTAACATCATATGCTTTATTTTTCTACTACATTCACACACACTATGTGGGTATTTCATATGTATTTTTGGTACAGATTTCATCATCTAAATATAGAAATTATCTATAATGATAAAATTTTAATTTATATTTTAAATGGTAATTTATAATCAAACATATTATTTTCATCCATGTCCTAAAACATTATACATGTCAAACAAATAATGTGAAAAGAGTTAATGATAATTATTTTTATCATCATATTATTTTTAACAATAATTACCCGAGTTACCATTACTAAAGGAACATATATTTACTACATTTTCTATTAATAATATATAAAAATAAAAGAGAAATGTTTACAACATTTGGAATTCAAGATTAAAAATGTGGAATCCATTTTAATGGATTAAATTTCTATTTTCTAATGATATTAATTTCAGAATAAAATGGAAATTCAATGGAAAATATTTTCTAGAAAAATCCATTTAAGCCCAAAAATTAACTTCTATAAAAACAAAGTATAATTATTATTTTAAAATAATTAGATAAATTACATCCAATTATAGAATAATTCTGATTTATTAAGATCAAATGAAATATATAAATTACTATATTTGATGAAAAAAAATGACAATTTTAGAAAAAAAAAGAAATTTTTTCAGAATACACTGAGATTTAATATTTCAAAAAAACACAATAATTTTAATGTAAAATAATTTTGACATAAAAAAATAAAATATTGAATCATTTTTATAAAATAAAATTTAGTAACATTCGTAATTATTTGTAATAATATCCCACTATCGGAAATAAATAACTTTTTTTAATAAAAAATAATTTTTTAGTACAAGACGACTTCATTAAAATTTGAATTCATATTTCTGTGTAATTTATCAATAAATTTATGTTAAGATATTCCTTTAAAAATATTTAATAATGGGGTTAATACAATTTATTTACTAGGTTATAATGGTAAATTTTAAATTATAATATATCATGATTCATTTATGTTTGGTGTTAAATATCATATACACTATTGAATATTGTTGCACCTTTAAAATATCTAGATATTACATGAAACTCTTAATGTAAAGGAAAAAATTGAGGTATTCCTATAATAATATCCTATACATCCACCTAAAATTTTATGTTGAATTCTCTATTTACAAATCCATTATTGGTTAATATTAATAGAATTATAGTGGGGGTGAATTTCTCAATTAAATATTTAAGTTGATTGAAGTGAAAAATTCAAAATAAAATATATATGTTTTAACGTGAAAAAATATTTTAATTAAAAATTGATAAATCATATAAATATTGTGTAGTTAGTATCCAAATATATTTTTCCTGGAAATTATCATATCAAATTCATGTCATCATGCCTATCTCTTGTAGATTTTTCATTGTGATAAATTAAATGGAGGGAAATCACAATTTATAAGGAGTTTGAATTTTTTTTGTTTTGGTCCCCTATGTCAACATCCATCTACTTGAGAGGTCATTAATATTAATACATTGATCGTAGAAGTGATCAAAACCCACATCCCTTACAATTGTGGCTTGTGATATCCCTTTTGAGGTACCAAGGTTGTTAAGGAATCCTTCCCAAATTTGTGAGATGTTAGCATCCACTAAATAATATGATTATATGTGATACGGTTTGTTGATAAAAATCATTTTAATTTCTACACATTCATATGTTATATTTAGGATTACAATTTGGGAAGATATATTTGAGGGGAATTTTGATACCCTTTGAGATATTGGGAAAGTATTAATGTCTCATTGAGTGGATATTTTGGCTTCTTACAATTTGAATTAATTTTGTAAAATATGATACATGGTTTTGAGAGTTATAGTTATTAACTATTTTCACATCAAAGATTCTAATGAACTCTTTTATTATGAACAAAAGGGTTGGGAATCTTCAATAAACACCAGGGGTCCCTAATGTCACAGAATACTGGGGATAATGATTTCTTTCCCTTAATAAGTGAAAACAAAGACAAGTTTCATTTCCACCAATAGATACATCGTAGGAACTATCATGTTGTTGGTTGCTCACCTTGAGGTGGGAGATACGACGAAATAATCACCTTCCAGATTCTACAGGACAGTAGGTGGATAGTGGATCTCTAGTATAAATTTGACGCTCTGGAAAAGTTATATTGAAATAATGAAGTCGATGCTCAGTATAAACAAGGGGGTGAATTGTATAATTTAAAAACATCCTTTGGAACTTTTAATGATGGTATAAACCTTCATATTGTTTAACAATATTAAACAATGTAAATTCATAAGACCTCCTACTTCTAAAAACCTATAAGATTCTAGAAATATTGTTTTGGAAATTAAATATATGAAAAGATTACATGGAAAATTATACTTTAAAGCATATAGAATCTTACTAATAATAGTACAAGTACATGAAAGTATAAGATAATTATTTTTTCATTATTAATCAAAATGCAGCAGAAAACAAACCTGAAACAATACAATTGACAAGTATAAAAACTTTTTACACAAAGAGTAGTGTATCCCACAACCATTGATAAAGGTCCCTTTATTTGTACTTTTAAAAAGATTATTTCTTACCCACACCAGGGTAAGACCTTGATAAGAATATTAGAGTCTGTCTTGATATCCCCAAAATCCCTCGAACTTCAAGGTAGATAGAACCTCTCTCTTCTATATCAATGATGTCCTCAAACATTAAAGTTGTCGACACCTCTATTTTCTTATCCCTAGAATCCCTCAATTCTACATAGCAACAATTAGTGTTTCACTACAAAATCTAATCAAGATGTTCAGAACACACAATGCATGAGAATCTCTCTCTCTAGAAATCACTTCAACATGTAATATCTAGATTGATCAACGTGTGTAGCTGTTGTGAGCTCATTCCAATGAGCCCTAATTTATAGGTGCATTTACAATTATCAGCTCACTCCTCCAGTGGAAATATATTTCTTTGTATATTAAAGGGACCTATACATGTTTCATTCAATTAATGGTTGGTTAGAAATAGAATACACGATCTCGTTTTATAACTATAACCTGGGAAATTAAAATATGGTTGCTCAACCAATTTTTTTTCATATTGTATGGAAAAATAAAATTCAGAATCTATGAAAGTAAACCATTAGAGTCTATATTTCATGGATATTCAGATTCTATTTTCCAAAGAATTTGGAATCAGAATTATATAGACTTTTGAGTTGGAATTTGAAACCTAAATTCTAAGGAATTCAAAACCTAAATTTTGATGATTTCGGAGTCTGAATTCTATGAATTTGGAACCTGAATTGTAACATCTCATGTAAGTAATGAAGAATATATATTTTTATCTATGTCTATTAATGATTAAGATAGTGTTATAGAGGCTTAAAATGAAAATAAATACAATCTTATGCATGGAATACACAAATATTCTTAAAAGATTGTTTTAGTGCCTTATGATGGGAAACCCTTTTTGAATCTATATTTTGAAAATTTTATAAACTATGTTTGTCAAAATAAACTTATCCTTTATGATTGGGACATCAAAATTTACCTTGTGTGATTTTTTGGTATTTTTCTGACAATATTCATTTTTTAATGAATAGTAAAAAATACTGCATTTTACATCAAAACTGCTTTTTAATCTAATTTATTTATATGATTATATTATGTTTTGAATTGGTTTTGAAGTTAAATTAGAATATATTTTTACCATTTTATCCAATGGTGGTCATTGGAATCAATTTCACTTTGAAATTAGACTTAAACTGGTGTCAATCTTTTGATACTTATTGTTTTGTAAAAACACGCTTTTTGCTCTGGCAGCGGGAATTAATTATTAAATTAATTAATGTGACTTATATGATTTGATTTTTGTAAAATAGACTTCAATTTTGAATTCGGAATATCAAATATAGCTTAGGGTGAATTTTTGGTAATTTTCTGAAAAACTTCAATTTTTGATGAATAGTGAAACCACAAAGTGGTAATCAAGCAAACTAATTTTTCAGTTAAATGAAAGTTTACCACTAATGTGTATTGAATTTTAAAAATCTGACATACATGGTTGTCATTAGTATGTAAAATGTGGTTCAATGAGATTATAATAATTTTTTGGTGAATAGTAACTTATTAAGTTCTTAATCGCGATTAGTGGTAATTAGGGTAGTTTAAGGTCTAAATAAGGCTTTAATAATATGAAATGACCTAGACACATGTCCCAACCTCATTGGTTAGTTCATGGCCGACCATGAAATGCCATGGGTCAACTTGGGGACCCCATGGATCCACTTTTGTTGGGAAATGACATAAATTACTTTTTATTTAATGTTAAAGTGAAAATGACACAAACATAATATGTTTTACGAAAACAATTTTTAAGTGGGGTTATACATGTCCAAATTTTTATTATAAATAGTAATTGGAAATCTAAAAAGATTTCCTATATCATAGTAGTTTTTTTATAATTTTTATACATTAAATAAATTAAATTATTTATGACATAATAATGATGCAACGATGACATCATTATTTGACGATTTAAATAAAATGGAATGATAATGAAAAATCAAAAACCTACACATGGCCAAAACCAATTGGAAGAGTAGATTTCAAACCCATATCAACTTATCCAGGAATTATA
Source organism: Viscum album (assembly GCA_963277665.1). Lineage (NCBI taxonomy): Eukaryota > Viridiplantae > Streptophyta > Magnoliopsida > Santalales > Viscaceae > Viscum > Viscum album. The sequence goes on from OY728148.1 coordinate 175,653,985, forward strand.
TCAATTTGGGACCTTTTAAAACCGAAACACATTTTCAAATAAAGTAATGTTTCTTTACTTTCCAAAAGTGCCCCTCCTCTCCTCTTATAAAAGGCCCCCACCTCTACCTCATTTCACACACTCTTCAACCCTTTGGCTCGGACAAACCCTGCCCATTTTCTCTATCCACATCTCTCTCCTCATCCTAGGGAATTCATTTTTGGCATAATCCTTTCAAAGGAAGCCTTTAGGCTCAAATCAAAAGGAGTTACACTTTTTAAGGTAATTCGTTCTCTCATGTTCATTTGTTTTATTTTGCTTCTCCAACACCCTAAACTCTTTTTATTTTCTTCTTTTGTAACAACACCAGTATCTTCAATATACTAGGATGTTGTTATATTATTTATTTGAGATACACTCTCACACAACTACATCAAATGGTTAAAGAACATACGGTTTCCGTGGATGGAGAAATTCTGCCTCCCGAAACGATGATTGTTCAACACTCATTTAACACCTTCATAGGTGGCCATTATGATGTAACTATTTTTATATATGATATATAATATGTTTATGTTTTCCTTAAGCTTCTGTTTTTTTCATTTTGGGCATACCTTTATGGTTTCCATTATGGGTAAACACGATATCGTCATTTTAGGAAGTGCGGACTACCGCCCCCTCAAAGTGATTTGATTCGTTAAATACCATATGTGGGACATATAAAGGATGGAACTATGATATTATATATGATATTATACTGGAATTATAATATACCTTTATATAATTATGATTCCATTCTATAAAATACAAAATAGAAATGAAAGTAACGTTCATGCGTACGTACGGCTTACCGTCTCCATGAACGATGCATTTCATTTCTTACCTCTAAAATGATTATGTAATATTATAAATGCATGTATGTACTGGATATATATGACATATATGATATCTACATCATGAATACCATTCTGGATATAATGAACCTTTGACCAAATTAACAACATGTAAGTGTAGGAAGTCTATTTTTGACTTAAGAACCAAATACCGACAAAATGAACATTATTAACTTAACTGATTACATGATGTTCAAAACATGGTATAAAAGGAAGAATGAACTTGAAAAATATTCATATGAAAGTAGAGATTAACTCATGTTTATTATTCAGGAGATTAAATAACGGTCGGGTCAAGTCGGATACGAGGTATGGGACTTCGTCTCAATCTCCGTTCGTTGAGGAATATTTTATTTTATACACAACTTTCTTTTATAAGGTGTATAAACCCCTTTGACTTTTACATTTATTCAAAAGGAATATTTTTTCTATGTAGCGTTTACTAAACGACAAAACGGAATGTTTTTGTCGTACGTATGCTTCGACAACGACTTCTCCGCCGTCGTGACCGTTATTTGAGTTTCGGCTTCCTCTACAAGCCATACCTTCTTTTTAAAAGAAAAATAAATACCATGTTTTACTTTTATTTTATTTTAGTATTGAAAATGGTTTTCATAATGTTTTTATATCAATGTGTTGTATTGATATCTCATGATTGAAATGTGGAAATTTTATGTTTCCTTTATGCATGTTTTATGTGATATGATTATGTTATGGTTCTTGGGCATTATTATGAAGATGGGTGGTTCCGTGATAAACTAAGGGCGGGTGAGCCCGTTATAGCTCTCCAATGCATTGGGTAACGTGAAGGAGTGAAATGTTAAGGTTTCTCTGAAGATATTTTAGGGAATATAATTTGATGGGTATTCCAAACGCAACCAAGAGGGTTACTCCCTACGTAAGAATGTTATGAATGCCTCAAGTTACCTTTATGTCTTATAATTTCTATGATTTATTCATGATTTGATGAGGTATGTTAAGGTGATTATGTTTTATGGGTAATGTATGATTTCACTCTTATGTATGTATGTACCCATGTTTCCTTTCCATGTTTTTATAACCCATACTGAGTTTTTATGCTCATCCCAAGTTTTTGAAATGCTTTTCACAGGTCAAGGGAAAGGTACATGATAAGATGATAGAGTCAAGGATGTGTCAAGAAATAATCCATGTTTTATTTTTAATGTGCTTCCATTGATGGGAATGAAGAATACTATCTTTATGTAACCAATTTGTTTATATGTGTAATGTAATGCAAGTTTTATGATCTAATTCTCTAAAACTCTAAACCCGAAAAGATCCTCAATGTGTAATCTTGTAATAACTCAAGATTAAGTAAGGTTTAAGGCTGGGGCCTTATAGTTGGTATCAAAGGTCGGTTTAGATAACTTTAGGAGTTAGAATTCTATTAAATGATTATCCAAAAATATTTTTTTTCGAAATGATATAGCATTTAAAGATTACCATGTTGCTTCATCTAAGACATGTTTGTTCAGAATGGTTTTCCGCAGAGGAAACAGGGAAGTAGTGCTAGGAAGGAATACAGAAGGAAAGAACCTTCCGAATCAGCATCCTGAGATGGTCGGAATTGGAACTGAACAGTTTGTTGCAGTAATGGGGCAGTTGACTCAAGCGATAAATGGTGGTGGTATCCATACACGAGATCAGCCAGACCAACCACGGAGGAACATGTCAGTGGTGGAACATTTCATGAGGCAACATCCCCCATCATCCAGAGGATCATCTGACCCTGTGCTAGCTGAAAGGTGGATTAAAGCACTGGAGAAGATTTTTGATGTCATGGGGTGTTCAGACAATCAAAAGGTTAGTCTTGTTATTTACCGTTTGGAGGGTGAAGCAGATCAGTGGTGGTCTATGGTTAAAAATATCAAGGACGCCGATGAGATTGATGCTCTTGACTGGGATGAATTCAAAGGTATGTTTCTTGAGAAGTATTTTCCTAAGGCTGTTCGACTTAGGATGGAAAATCAATTCTTGGAATTGAGGCAAGAGGAAGACTCAGTGGCTGCCTATGAAGAAAGTTTCACTCGATTGGCAAGGTATGCTCCATATTTTATCTGGGACCTTGATAGTAAAATAAATCGTTTTTACTCAGGATTAAAGCCAAAGTATCGAAGGGAATTAGCTTCTCGTGAGTTTAAAAGTTATGAAAAGCTTGTTTGATGTGCTGAGAAGGTGGAAATGGAGTTTTCCGATGACCAAGTTTTCTATAACAACCAACAGAAGAAGAGGCCGAGGTGGCAGGAGAAAGGTAAGAATTCTTCAAAAAAGTCTGATGGTAAGAGAACTAAGTTTCCAGTTTGTGATAAATGTGGCAAAAGGCATGCTGGGGATTGTCTTCTGAATTCTGGGAAGTGCTACCGATGTGGTAAGATGGGACATAAGGCTCGTGATTGCACTGAAAAGAATCAAGGTGAAGGTAATAAAAAATTTGATTTACAGTTAGTGAAATGTTATAAGTGCAATGAGATGGGTCACTATGAAAACGAGTGTCCGGAAAAGAGCTTGAGTGATGGGAAGCAGTTAGACTACAAGCAGAAAGGGGTGGTGAAATCCTTTGCAACTACTTCAGCAGATGTCGGGCCATCAAATGAAGTTGTATCAGGTACTTTATTTGTTTTTTCAGATTATTCCAGTGTGTTGTTTGATTCGGGGTCTACACATTCTTTCATCTCTGAAACCTTTTCTAGTAAAATGGGAATACCATCTCAAGAAATGACTCCTCAACTTTTGGTAAAAACACCTGGGGGAAGTGTCGAGGAAAAAAGAATTTATAAGAATCTTCCTCTCCTTATCTGTGGAAAGAACCTACTTGCAAACCTTATTGTTCTACCTCTAGTAGAGTTTGATGTTATCCTGGGTATGGATTGGCTCTCTATTTACCATGCTAAGATTGACTGTAGAGCTAAAGAAGTTTCTTTTCAGAAAGCCTTTCAGTTTGTTTACAAGAATGAACCCTTACTTTTGATAACATATCAAGAGGCCGAGAAACTTGTAAAAGATGGAAATGAATGTTACCTTGCACACATCGTTGAAAATAAAGGAACTGTTCAGATTAATGATGTGCCAGTGGTAAATGAGTATCCTGATGTTTTTTCTGATGAGTTGCCTGGAATAATACCAGATCGGGAAGTTTAGTTTACTGTTGACTTAGTTCCTGATGCTAAGCCAATTTCAAAACCCCCTTATCGAATGACACAAATTGAACTTTTAGAGTTGAAGGAGCAATTGCAAGATTTATTAGAGAAAGGTTTCATTAGACCTAGCACATCACCATGGGGTGCTCCTGTTTTATTTTTTAAAAAGAAAGATGGTTCTATGAGACTTTGCATTGATTATAGAGCCTTGAATAATATCACTGTTAAGAACAAATATCCTTTGCCTCATATCGATGATTTGTTTGATCAGCTCCAGGGAGCTCAGTTTTTTTCAAAGATTGACTTGAGATCGGGGTACCATTAGCTGAAGGTCAAGGAGGCAGATATTTTGAAGACCGCGTTCCGTATGAGATATGGCCATTATGAATTTGTAGTAATGCCTTTTGGGCTAACCAATGCACCTGCTATATTCATGGACTTAATGAATAGAATTTTCCATGAGTTCTTGGATAAGTTTGTGGTGGTTTTCATTGATGATATTTTGGTGTTTTCTAAAAGTAAAAAGGAGCATGAAAAACATTTAAGGGTTATCTTGAAAACCTTAAAAGAAAAGAAACCGTATGGGAAATTCAGAAAGTGTGAGTTTTGGTTGCAACAAATTTCTTTCCTTGGTCTCATTGTTTCTAAAGATGGAATAACTGTTGATCCTGCAAAAACAAAAGTTGTGGAAGAATGGCCAAGACCCACAAATGTAACCGAGATTCGTAGATTTCTTGGTTTGGCGGGCTATTACCGAAGGTTTGTTAGAAATTTTTCACTGTTATCTAGTCCAATGACTAAGCTAACTCGGAAGGGTGTTAAGTTTATCTGGACAAAAGAATGTGATGATTGTTTTCAGGAATTGAAAAGAATATTGGTGAATGCTCCAGTTTTGGCACTACCTTCCAGGAATGGTGAGTTTGATATATACAGTGATGCTTCATTGAAAGGACTTGGTTGCGTCCTAATGCAGAATGATCAGGTAATTGCTTATGCTTCACGACAGTTGAAAACTCATGAGGTAAATTACCCTACACATGATTTGGAACTAGCTGCTGTTGTTTTTGCTTTAAAAATTTGGAGGCATCATTTGTGTGGAGTAAAGTGTGAAATATATACCGATCACAAAAGTTTAAAGTATATATTCACTCAAAAAGAGTTAAACATGAGACAGAGGAGATGGCTAGAATTAATCAAGGATTATGATTGTACAATTCATTACCATCCGGGAAAAGCAAGTAAAGTGGCTGATTCTTTGAGTCGAAAAAGTGATGCTTCATTAACAATGTTGCGTTTGGAACGTGATCCTTTGGTTAACGATTTGATGAACTTTGGCATAGAAGTTGTTGGTGCATGAAGTCCTTCTGTTTTGTTTCAGGTATCAGTGAGATCATCTCTACCATATAGAATCAAGCAAGCACAGAAGCAAGACAGTGAGTTGCAGAAAAGGGTAGAGCTGGTTCAGAAAGGTAAGTTGCCTGAATTCAACATTGATAATGATTGCGTTTTGAGATTTGGGAAGAGATTGTGTGTGCCTTGTGATTCACAGTTGAAGAGAGAGTTGTTATGTGAAGCTCATAGTTCTCCGTTTTCAGTTCATCCGGGCAGTACTAAGATGTATAGAGATCTGCGGGAGTATTACTGGTGGGATGGAATGAAAAGAGATATTGCTGATTTTACTGTGAAGTGTTTGACTTGTCAGCAGGTTAAAGCAGAGCGGCAGTTACCGAAAGGGATGCTTCAGCCTTTACCAGTGCCAGAGTGGAAATGGGAGAATATATCCATGGACTTTGTTGTTGGATTACCGAAGACATCTCGAGGTAATAATGTAATCTGGGTTATTGTTGATCGCTTGACCAAATCTGCTCATTTCCATGCTATACGAGATGCTTTCTCTCTTGATCAACTTTCCCATTTGTATCTTAAAGAGATAGTCAGCTTACATGGAGTTCCTCTCTCCATTGTATCGGATCGTGATCCCATGTTTACTTTTAACTTTTGGAAGGGCCTTCAGAAGTCTTTGGGTACTGAGTTAAATTTTAGTACAGCTTTTCATCCTCAATCAGATGGGCAGTCAGAACGAACAATTCAGACATTGGAGGATATGCTACGAGCTTGTTCTATGGATTATCAGGGAAGTTGGGACCAACATCTTTCTTTGGTTGAGTTTTCATATAATAACAGTTTTCATTCCAGTATACAGATGGCACCATTTCAGGAATTATATGGGAAGTGGTGTCGAACTCCAGCTTTCTGGGATGAAGTGGGTGAAAGGAAGTTGATGGGACCAGAATTGGTAGAAGAGATGGCAGAAAAAGTTCATATGATTCAGAAACACATGAGAACAGCTCAGAGCAGGCAGAAGAGTTATGCGGATAACCGGAGGAAGGATCTATCTTTCGAGGTAGGTGATCATGTTTTTCTCAAGGTTTCTCCTTGGAAAAGTGTGATGAGATTTGGTAAGAAAGGAAAGTTGAGTCCAAGGTTCATTGGACCATACGAAATTCTGGAAAGAGTTGGATCAGTTGCATACCGAGTGGCTTTACCTCCGAGTTTATCTCAGGTACACAATGTTTTTCACGTTTCGATGTTGAGAAAATATATGCCAGATCCATCTCATGTTTTGAGTCCAGAGGTAGTTCAGCTGGAAGAGAACCTATCTTATGAGGAACAACCGGTCTAGATTCTTGACCACAGGGAGCAAGTGTTATGGAATAAGGTGTTTAAGCAGGTAAAGGTTTTGTGGAAAAACCACATAATTGAAGAGGCAACATGGGAATCTGAAAATGTAATGAGGGATAAGTACCCCCATTTATTCGATAAGTAAATAAATTGCGGGGACAAAATTTTCTAAAGGGGGGAAGGATGTAACATCCCAAGTAATTAATGAATAATATATATTTTTATCTATGTCTATTAATGATTAAGATAGTGTTATAGAGGCTTAAAATGAAAATAAATACAATCTTGTGCATGGAATACACTAATATTCTTAAAAGATTGTTTTAGTGCCTTATGATGGGAAACCCTTTTTGAATCTATATTTTGACAATTTTATAAACTATGTTTGTCAAAATAAACTTATCCTTTATGATTGGGACATCAAAATTTACCTTGTAAGAATTTTTGGTATTTTTCTGACAATATTCATTTTTTAATGAATAGTGAAAAATACTGCATTTTACATCAAAACTGCATTTTAATCTAATTTATTAATGTGATTAGATTATGTTTTGAATTGGTTTTGAAGTTAAATTAGAATATATTTTTACCATTTTATCCAATGGTGGTCATTGGAATCAATTTCACTTTGAAATTAGACTTAAACTGGTGTCAATCTTTTGATACTTATTGTTTTGTAAAAACATGCTTTTTGCTCTGGCAGCGGGAATTAATTATTAAATTAATTAATGTGACTTATATGATTTGAATTTTGTAAAATAGACTTCATTTTTGAATTCGGAATATCAAATATAGATTAGGGTGAATTTTTGCTAATTTTCTGAAAAACTTCAATTTTTGATGAATAGTGAAACCACTAAGTGGTAATCAAGCAAACTGAATTTTCAGTTAAATGAAAGTTTACCACTAATGTGTATTGAATTTTAAAAATCCGACATACATGGTGGTCATTATTATGTAAAATGTGGTTCAATGAGATTATAATAATTTTTTGGTGAATAGTAACTTATTAAGTTCTTAATCGCGATTAGTGGTAATTAGGGTAGTTTAAGGTCTAAATAAGGCTTTAATAATATGAAATGACCTATAAACATGTCCCAACCTCATTGGTTGTGTCATGTCCGACCATGACATGCCATGGGTCAACTTGGGGACCCCATGGATCCACTTTTGTTGGGAAATGACATAAATTGCTTTTTATTTAATGTTAAAGTGAAATGACACAAACATAAAATGTTTTACGAAAACAATTTTTAAGTGGGGTTATACAAGTCCAAATTATTATTATAAATAGTCATTGGAAATCTAAAACGATTTCCTATATCATAGTAGTTTTTTATAATTTTTATACATTAAATAAATTAAATTATTTATGACATAATAATGATGCAGCGATGACATCATTATTTGATGATTTAAATAAAATGGAATGATAATGAAAAATCTAAAACCTACACATGGCCAAAACCAATTGGAAGAGTGGATTTCCAACCCTTATCACCTTATCCACGAATTATATCAATGTGGGACCTTCTAAAACCGAAACACATTTTCAAATAAAGTAATGTTTCTTTACTTTCCAAAAGTGCCCCTCCTCTCCTCTTATAAAAGGCCCCCACCTCTACCTCATTTCACACACTCTTCAAGCCTTTGGCTCGGCCAACCCCTGCCCATTTTCTCTATCCACATCACTCTCCTCATCCTAGAGGATTCCCTTTGGGCAGAATCCTTTCAAAGGAAGCCTTTAGGCTCAAATCAAAAGGAGTTACACTTTTTAAGGTAATTCGTTCTCTCATGTTCATTTGTTTTATTTTGCTTCTCCAACCCCCTAAACTCTTTTTATTTTCTTATTTTGTAACAACACCAGTATCTTCAATATACTAGGATGTTGTTATATGATTTATTTGAGCTACACTCTCACACAACTACATAAAATGGTTAAAGAACATACAGTTTCCGTGGATGGCGAAATTCTGCCTCCCGAAACGATGATTGTTCAACACTCATTTAACACCTTCAAAGGTGGCCATTATGATGTCACTATTTTTATATATGATATATAATATGTTTATGTTTTCCTTAAGCTTCTGTTTTTTTCATTTTGGGCATACCTTTATGGTTTCCATTATGGGTAAACACGATATCATCATTTTAGGAAGTGCGGACTGCCGCCCCCTCAAAGTGATTTGATTCGTTAAATACCATATGTGGGACATATAAAGGATGGAAATATGATATTATATATGATATTATACTGGAATTATAATATACCTTTTTATAATTATGATTCCATTCTATAATATACGAAACAGAAATGAAAGTAGCGTTAATGCGTACGTACGACTTACCGTCTCCATGAACGATGCATTTCATTTCTTACCTCTAAAATGATTATGTAATATTATAAATGCATGTATGTACTGGATATATATGACATATATGATATCTACATCATGAATAACATTCTGGATATAATGAACCTTTGACCAAATTAACAACATGTAAGTGTAAGAAGTCTATTTTTGACTTAAGAACCAAATACCGACAAAATGAACATTATTAACTTAACTGATTACATGATGTTCATAACATGGTATAAAAGGAATAATGAACTTGAAAAAGATTCATAAGCAAGTAGAAATTAACTCAAGTTTATTATTCAGGAGATTAAAGAACGGTCGGGTCATGTCGGATACGAGGTATGGGACTTCGTCTCAATCTCCTTTCGTTGAGGCATATTTTATTTTATACACAACTTTCTTTTATACGATGTATAAACCCCTTTGACTTTTACGTTTATTCAAAAGGAATCTTTTTTATACAAAGCGTTTACTAAACGACAAAAGGGAATGTTTTTGTCGTACGTATGCGGCGACAACGACTTCTCCGCCGTCGTGGCCGTTATTTGAGTTTCGGCTTCCTCTACAAGCCATACCTTCTTTTTAAAAGAAAAATAAATACCATGTTTTACTTATCTTTTATTTTAGTATTGAAAATGGTTTTCATAATGTTTTTATATCAATGTGTTGTATTGATATCTCATGATTGAAATGTGGAAAGATTATGTTTCCTTTATGCATGTTTTATGTGATATGATTATGTTATGGTTCTTGGGCATTATTATGAAGACGGGTAGTTCCGTGATAAACTAAGGGCGGGTGAGCCCGTTATAGCTCTCCAATGCATTGGGTAACGCGAAGGAGTGAAACGTTAAGGTTTATCCGAAGAGATTTTAGGGAATATACTGTGATGGGTATTCCAAACGTAACCAAGAGGGTTACTCCCTACGTAAGAATGTTATGAATGCCTCAAGTTACCATTATGTCTTATGATTTCTATGATTTATTCATGATTTGATGAGGTATGTTAAGGTGATTATGTTTTATGGGTAAAGTATGATTTCACTCTTATGTATGTATGTACCCATGTTTCCTTTCCATGTTTTTATAACCCATACTGAGTTTTTATGCTCATCCCAAGTTTTTGAAATGTTTTTCACAGGCCAAGGGAAAGGTACATGATAAGATGATAGAGTCAAGGATGTGTCAAGAAATAATCCATGTTTTATTTTTAATGTGTTTCCATTGATGGGAATGAAGAATACTATCTTTATGTATCCACTTTGTTTATATGTGGAATGTAATGCAAGTTTTATGATCTAATTCTCTAAAACTCTAAACCCGAAAAGATCCTCAATGTGTAATCTTGTAATAACTCAAGATTAAGTAAGGTTTAAGTCTGGGGCCTTATATGAATTCTAAGGAATTCAGAGTCTGGAGTCTATAGAATTTGGATTCTGAATTATAAATAATAATGAACATGAATTATAAGGAATTCTGAACCAGAACTCTATGAAATCTTTCACCTAAATTACAGAGAATTCGGAGTCTGAATTTTAGATAATTTAGAGTCTGAATTTCTGAGAATTCCGTGTCTTAATTTTAGAGAATTCAGAGTCTAAATTTCAGAGAATATGGAATCTGAATTCTGATCCGGAAAATAGAATACTCTATATCTAAGAATTTATAAAATTCTGAGATTTTAAATGTAACACCAAATTTTTCACATAGGAATAAAAAGAGTTAGATTTTGAGAGACTAAAAAATGAACAATGAAAAATATGTAAGGATAGATTTTCCTTTGGGGAAGAAAATTTTCATTATTAAGAAAAATATTAGGGAAAAATAAATTTTTTGTAATATAGGGTGTTTGTGATTTTCAATACAAGAAAGAATGTAAAATTCATAAGGAATCCTTATTGACATAACAATCTCTCCTTTTTCAGAAATCACAAACATCCTTACAAAAAATCATTTAAGGACTAAGAAATTATATGGGCTTGTAAATAAAAACTTACCTCCCTTTACTTATGATTCAATATGAATACTATTACCTCCACTTATGCTTTGGAAACACTATGGATCATATTCTGAAATTCCTGAATGAGAATTTTAATTTTCTTGCATATGAAAATACTCATGATGAAATCTCCCCCGTAGATGAACACCCCCTTACTTAGGGAAATATCATCATTACTAAGTATTCTTATTTGACATTCCTTTCTCCCCCTTTGTAATTTTTAAAATGTATTTATCTGAATGTAAAAGAAAATATAGTACCTAAAATATTTGTACTAAACAACATAAAATATGTAGTGAATCAATAATTTCATCAAGATTGAAATAATTTTTACAAGGAATGAAATACAACATAAAACAGATTTGGAAACGAATATCCTCCCATATCCTTCGACATCAGCTTCTTCAGAATAGTCTTAATCTTCATTAGTTCCTTGTGATCATCATCCCTTCACTTGAGAAGCTGATCTTGATATTCTGTTTTCTTCTCCAAGGCTTTAATTTTCTCTTTCTGGGTCTTAAGAGATTCTGCCTGGGCCTTAGGAACTTCTTCTTGATTAGAAAGCATCTCTTCAATCTCAATTCAGAGATACATTTCCCACTTCCAACTCTATGAAACTAATTTAAATTTCCCATATAGATCTTTCACTTCTTTCTTCCGAGTAGTTTCTTCAAGAGAATGCATTTCATCAAAACTATTAGTGAGATCCTTGATCTTCACATATTCGGTGTCAAATGCATCCTTGACATTATCTTGATTTTTATCAAAGATTTTCATTTCTTTTATTGTCTTCCTTGACCAGCTTTTCATCTTCTAGGAAGAACTTTTATGAGCCTCGTATCCAATGAGAATGGTTCTAAAATGTGCCTCAAGACAAACACATTAATCCATCACCATGGATACATAATCCGATTTTTTATTTAACATATGATAATGAATTTGAAATCTTGAGTCAATACAAGAGAATATTGGATTAATCTCAACCAGCTTCTTTACAAACTAAACAACAAAGTCATGGCCAAGAGAAGATGATTTTGAATCTGAGACTTTGGTTGGTGAGGATTCATTTTCAATCTCAGCAGCCTTCCTTTTTGATGAAGCACCAAATTTTTTCTTTTTTACCACATATTTTCTAGGTGTATCAAATATCACCTGTTTTCCCATATCATCCTTCGGAATGGAAACTTCTTGATTAGGATATTCATATTCACTATCTGATAGCTGAATAATTATAAATTCATCAAATTATACCTTCTCAACTCATACCTCAACATCCCCAAGGTGAATGAAATCATGATTGATACATTCATTTTCAGACAACATATTCACTTCTTTCTCAGCCATCTCATCTTCATCTTGGATAGTAAGTTTTAAAGACACGAAAATAGAATTACAGATTGATAACATCTCATAAGGACTCTCCTTCTCATTATAGTCTTCAACTTGTATTATGTTATCTTCGGTATCACCACTACCATTTTCTTCTTCTTCTTCAACTTATTCTTCATGCAGTATTTTTTCTTCTTTATGGCATTCTAGAATCACCAATTACATTCTTGGAGTCCCTTGTAAATGTTATATCAAAAACGATTCTGGTATTTGAATTTGTTAAGAGTGTTTTTCAGTAGCCTTAAGAAGGGATCAGACTATCTGATCCTCAGACATCTTCTTCTTTTTCATGTTCTCTTTTTATACCTTTTCAAGCTCTTAAGAAACCTTCATCTTCAAATATTTTTCCTCAGTAGTGTCCAAACCAAAAATAGGATCCCCTACATTCCTGTTCATCTTAACTTCTCTCAACTTAGCCACTTCTTCATCTAGATAATTCTTTTTCTACTTTGGATTTTGATGTGCTGACTAAGTTTCCATAGCCAATGGGAATTTCCCTTTCTCATCTAGTTCTATAACCATCCTCTTCCTTCCACCATTTCTATAAGATTTAGCCACTTCCAAATTTTTCAATAGTGCTTCAACATCTCCTCTTGAAAAATCCTAAAATTTTCCGGATAGACTATTAATGAAAATCTTCATCCTCCTTAGAGTATCATCACTCAAAATCATCACCATATAATTTCTCGGCATAGAATTGCAAGGAATCATGAAATACTAAAGACAAAGAACAATGATATTTGAAATAATGGCAGGATAGAAGATAATCTTAGTCTTCAGATTTCCATTCTTTATATTTTCAATTATAACCATTATATGCTTAACTATGTTTATATTTCTTAGGTTAACTAGGAAATCTAGAATAATAATATAGATTTTCATCACAGTATCTTTATCACATTTTCACATAATTATATAACCTTCATCCCATAGCTGATGTATCTGATGATTTGTAGAGTGATGAATGATTTTCAGAGCCTTTACCTTTGAAATACCAAGACAAGTTGGAGCCTTTTTATTTTCAAAATATCATATTTTATTATATATCTTTGTTGAGAAAAACTCTACTTATCATTCATAAGTAATTCCTATAAGATTTGAATCCATGTTATAAGAAAGAGATTATGTCTTTCAATAGCTCTTGAAAGAATATTTATCTCTTCCTACATTATTGAAAAAACTAACTATCTCATAGAATTCAACCAGCAATTCTGGATACACTGGATATTGTGATCTTGGTTTTGATATACATACACTCTCCCAACTATTCATCATGATATTATAAAAAATAATGGAATAATAATTGGCATAAAACTTAGGAATGACTAACCTTTCTCAGTAGATATTCCACTCAGATATTTCCTTAACTGTTGACATCTCTTTCTAAGAAGAGTCTTCAGCAGACATTCAGATGTAAGGAAAATTTAAAAATTTAAAACATCTTTAAAAACAAAGGAAGAACCACATCATGCGATGGGTTGGAGTTCAATATGGGATGACTACTGGGGGTCCATTATATAGAAAATTGAGGTGACAGTTCACCTTACAAGAATGATCTAAAGGGTGAAAGCATCTTGAGAAGATTTGACGGTTGAGATGATACCCAAAAAGGAATTTGATATATTTTGATCTTTTGAGGTTTTTATGATAAAAAAATTGGATTTAAGGACAAGTGAATCTGAATATTTTTAAACTATAATAAAATTCCAACAATTAAAAGACGATTATGAAAACTTAGAACAAGAAACATACCTTTCAGATTGCTAGAAAGATTACTCGTAATATGAAAAATTCATCATAGAGAACATTAGATTCTGAAAATTGATTTTGAAAAAATTTTAGACTACAATTTTTTGTTATTAAGAACATTTAAATTACCAAAAAATATTATCTATGCAAATTTTGACCATGAAAATTTTAACTAAAAAATTTTTGACCATGGAAATTTAGCTACAAAAATTTTTCCTTTTAAAATTTTAACTAAGAAATATTTTGACTTCAAAAATTTTGACATCCAAAATTTTTATTAACATGAAAATGTTCACCCCTGATGAAAATGGGTTTCTTACTCTAAAGGGATATGTTTCAACAAGATGATAATATGGAAGATTACTTTAATGTTATCAATCCTAACTTTACTTCTATGTATTCAAATCTATCATATGTTAATGATTTTGTGAAAATATCAGTAAGTTGTTCTTGTGTTATGAAAAATTGAAGAATGATATATATTTTTTCCGTGTGATCCATAATAAAGTGATTCCTAATATCAATGAGTTTTGCACGAGAGTGATGTGAAAGTTTTTTAGTTAATTAAATGGCACTAGTATTATCACACAAAATTTGTGTTTTGGTAAAACTCATACCATAGTTTGTGAGTTTGTGTTGCATCCACAACACATGTGTGCAACAACATCTAGCTACTACATATTCTTTTCAGTAGTGGAAAGTGATACTGAGTGTTTCTTATTTTCATTACCACGAAATTAATTAATTTCTTAAGAAATGATAAGTTCTGGATATACGTTTTCGATCTATTCTACATCCACCATTGTCAGCATCCGAAAAACTTTTAAAAAATCATTTCTAAAATTATAAAAGAGTCCAAAATCCATGGTTCCCATTATGTAGAGAGAAATATTTTTCACTGCCCTTAAATGATATTCCTTAGGATTTGATTGATATATTTATCATAAGCAAATCAAAAAAATTAATTCTTGATGACTAGTTGTTAAGTAATGTAGACTTCCTATCATGCCTATAAATGATGTTTGATCTAATCATTTCCCAGCTTCATCATGATCAAGTCAATTTGTGGTACCAATGGGAGTACTTATACTCTTAGTATTGTCATATCCATTCTTTTATTGAAGATCTTTATTATACATATATTGGTATATATAGATTCCTTATAGTTTTTGATAAATTTGAAAACCATGGAAAAAAGTTAACTTACCCATCATACTCATTTCTTACTTAGATTTCATTAGATCCACAATGGAATATATAAAATATTGTTGATTTTAACCAAAGATAGTTTCATCAAAATAAATTTTGACAATCAGAACATTTCTTTGTCCTTCATTATAAAAAGGGTTGCATCATCATTTCCCTTATCAAACTTCTATTAAAGAAAAAACCATCTAATTCTAACATACCGGGCTTATGGGGCTTCTTTAAGTCCATATAATGATTTCATATGTCTAAAAACATGTTTAGGATTTTTTGTTTCTTCAATATAAGGATATAGCTCAAAAAATACATCCTCATGAACTTAACCATTATGGAAAGAAATTTTAATATCATTTTGAAAATGTTTGTAATTAAAGAATGCTACAAAGGAAAGTAGAATACGAATAGATACTAGTCCAGCTACTAGATCATATGTTTCATTATAATCTATTCCTTCTTGTGGATTATAGACTTCAGCAACCAATCTATATTTATTTCAAACTATGATTCCATTTTCATCACATTTATTTCTAAAGATTAATTTACATCAATAATAGTAGTTTCCTTAGGTCCTTCCACCAAGTTCTAGACTATATTCCATTTGAATTAATGTATCTCATCTTGCATAGCTTTTATCCAATA
Organism: Viscum album; assembly: GCA_963277665.1. Classification (NCBI taxonomy): domain Eukaryota; kingdom Viridiplantae; phylum Streptophyta; class Magnoliopsida; order Santalales; family Viscaceae; genus Viscum; species Viscum album. The sequence continues at coordinate 175,670,039 of OY728148.1, forward strand.
ATTATCACCTAAATATTCGTCAGTCCTATTAGGTTCTAATTGGGAAAAGAATGCTAGATGTTCAACTTCATTTCTTAAGGAACATCTAGTCCTTATAGGTTGATTTACATCTCCAATGATACTATCACTTGGATGATTCTTAAGAAACAAATGATTTGAGTTCTGTAAAACATTTTCATCAATGTATGTTAGGATCTCTTCTGGTGTAAATGCATCAAAAACATTTTCATGGAAATTTTTCTTATCAGAAGGATCATTTATCAACGGTTGATAATCAATTTTTTTAAAACACATCTAAGGATATAGGTTGAGGTTGTTTAAAAAACAGGATCAGTTTCATCGTATTTAATATGTGCTATTTCTTCAACAATGAAATTATTTTTTTTGAATACTCTATAATCCTAAGAAGTTGTGGAGTAGCCAAAGAAAATTCGTTCATCATACTTTGGTAAGAATTTGTGTAGAATACATTTAGTATTCAGAATGAATACATTGTAACCAAATACAGTGAAGTATGAAAGTCTAGGTTTTCTATTATTCCCAAAGTCATAATGATTTTTATTAAGAAAAGGTCTACTCAAAACATGATTTATATTATAGAAATAATTATATACAGCTTCAGCCCAAAAATATTTGACTACCTAATATTCACTCAATAAGTTTTTATTTATCTCTTTGATGAATTATGTTTTTTCATTCAATAACATTATTTTGTAGAGGTGTTCTTGCTGCTGAGATGTTAAGTGTAATCCCTTTTCAACTAAAAAAAGTTTCAAAATCAGAATTTTGAAATTCTTCTCCTTGATCACTATGAATAGTTTTAAATTGAATGTTTTTCTCATTTTTAACTTGGGCTAAAAAACATTTGAAATAAGAAAAAGCATCATATTTTTTTCTATAGAATAGACCCATGTAAATCTTGTGGAATCATCAACTAAGACAAATTCCTAATATTTTTCATCCAATGCTTCCAGATTATATAGACCAAAATGTTCCATATGCACTAACTGTAATGCATTAGTAGTTGAGACTTCACTGATTGATTTATATCTTGATATATATTCCATTCCATGTTGACAAATATCACAAACTTTTGATGAATCAAATCTATGATCTTGTAGATCCTTAACTAAACTTTTAATATAGAATTTTCGTTGTTTCCTAAGGTTACAATATCCTATCATTCTATTAAATAACCAAAAATTATATTCAATTGCATTAATATATGGTTGATCTTGGATCCTAATTTCTTCTATTTTTAGCAAGTAAACATTCTCTTGCTTATGGGCAGAAAGAATAAACTCTTCTTTGGAAATGTGTCCAAACACATATCATTCCTAAAATTTAAAAGGTAACCTTTCTCACATAGGTGATTTATGATAATAAGGTTGTTCTTATGACACTTAAGAAATAATTAATTTGAATTCAATGTTTTCCAAGAAGAACAATGTTACCTATTCCAATATTTTCTCCCTGATCATTATCTTGGAAAGTTACTTTTCCTCCATTCATCTAGAAAATAATTTCAAAGAAGTTTTTTGTTACAAGTCATGTGCAAGGAACATCCACTATCCATGTACCATGTATTTCTGTTCCTAATATCTTTACTTTCTTAAAAATAAGAGTGTTATACTTCTGGACCCCAAACATCCTTGGATCTGGAAACATCAGAAAGAAAAATTTTAGGAATCCACATTTTCTTTGAGATATAATTTCTATGAATACCTAAAGACAATTTTTTCTTTATGGAACAATTTTTTCCCAATGATAACCACATTGACACATAAGGTAGAATGGAGAACTTTGAGGAACCAAATAATTGTTACCAAAAACAAGTTTTGAATAAGTACATCCAAATCCATAAGTATTCTTTAGAGGTTGAATTTGGGAAAACATCTTATCAATGTTTTCCTTACATAATATAATGTTTAAAAAACACTTCCTCAAAGAAAATATTTCTGAATTTAGTATAATTAATCTGTTTTTATCCTCAATAAATATTAGTTTTAACACTAGAGTTATCCTCGATAAAATTTTTGTTATAAATTACTTTTTCATGATATTTAAAAAGTTTATCATTCTTAGAATTATCCTCCTCAAAGTTTTTTGAAATACATTCTAAATCTAGGGACTTATATTAATGATATTTAGAATAATCTGATATTTCCTATGAAATAATTGAAATCATCAAATTTTCCTTATCATGATTTTTTTGACTTTTTATTTTTCCTTCTCAAGGATCATAGAAAACCTAGATACTTCTTCATAAGTAGTTATTATATTATATTAATCAGAAATACATTCTTCATCTAATGATTCATAATATTTACTATCACTATAATTAGAATTCAAGGATACATGGGTTATGGATTCACCATTGTGTACCTTATCTATTAAAAAATTAATTTCATTAGGTAGCTTGGAAAGTAATCCAATATTCCTCTGACCATAAGATTCATACTCTAAGGATTCATTAGAAGAGTCACCACCACTAGAACTCTAGGATTCATTTCCTTTCAAAACATTCTTATATTTAGACTGTAGTACTCCTTTCTATTCCTCTCAGAATGATTTTCCTTTCAATCTTTTCTTTTAAGCATAGTACAATCTTGCCTTATATGCCCTTCTCTATCGCATTCAAAATAAGTGGCTTCAGAGTCTTTCTTGTCCTTTCATACTTTTTTCTTATATCTATACTGAAATACTTTTTTCCTAACTATCTTGTTCATCCTTCATTCCAGATTAGCTAGTTCACATTAAAAATGTTCACTTTCACTTTATTCGGATTGTATAACAGTCCTCTTAGTTTTGGATCTTATAGCACTCTCAGGAGTCTTGGATTTTATTTGATTTGAAGTAGTTGTAAAAGAAACCCATCCATTCACATTATTCTTCTTATTTAGATTATCATCTCTTTTTATTCTTGTCTCGTGTTGAAGAATATCTCCAAGAACATCATCAAGAGTAATATGTGTGACTTTTCTATTCTCATTAATAGTTTTTCTCATTGATTCCCACTCATTAGGCATGATATCAATAATATTGTTCACAAGTGACTCATGATCTAAAAACTTTTCACCCATAGATTGTAGACTATTAACAATGGTCATAATGTTCTGTTGTATCATAAACCCTTGTTCTCCATAAGGAAAGAAAAAACCGTGATACTCAGCTCTAAGCATAGCTCTTCTAGTTTCGATAACATTGGTATTTCCAAAATGAGGGACCTCCAATTTCTTCCAAATAAAATTTTCATCTTAACAAGAAGAAATATGGATATATATATATTCATGGTCATGGAACACAACCAAGTATTGCAAACCATATAGTTTATTTGATATTAAAACTTTTCTTTATTAGTAAATGTTCTGACTTCCATTTCAGAAATCTTGTAATCTTCCATTAGAATTACAATTTTTTCCACTCCAGTGTTAATAAAAAAAGCCTTCATATGATCTCTCCAATATTCATAATCATTCCTATCAAATATAAGTTGTTTATTAGGATTAATATAGTCAACCGAACCAACATTCATTCATACCATCTAAAGAAATAACTTTTTACAAAAACATTTTGGTTGTAATGTTTGTAAACGAGGATAAAAATCCTAAGAATGATAAATATAGTACAATGAAAAACATGAGAAAGAAAACATACATGTGAATTTAAGTACTTTAGAAAACTCCACTGATACCTATTATAGGATCTAAATAATGATGTTGACACTCTATATACAAGGGGTGAGTTATTTACTATAAAAAAATTCCTTTGTAACTTTTAAAGATGGTATGGACCTTCCTACAGTTTAACAATGTCAAACAATGTAAAAAAACAAGACCTCTTAGTACTACAATCATGGTAGATTCTGGAATATGGTTCAAGAAATGAAAATTAATAAAAGTTTACAAGGACAAAGATTCGACCTCAAATCATAAAGAATCATCCCAATCAGAGTACAAGTACAAGAAAGTACAATATGGTTTCACTTTCGTTAATAATCAAAATGTAGTAGAATAAAATCTTGAAACTATACATGTAACAAGTATGAAATCATTTAACCTAAAGAGTAGGGTATCCAACATCTTTATATCATGGTCCCTTGATTTAAACATTCATGAATGTCTGTCTTATCCACACCAGGGTAATTCCTCAATATGAATATTATAGACTAGCTTGCTATCCCTATAAGCCCTCGAACTTCAAGGTAGTTGGTACCTCTATCATCCTTATCAAGAAATTCCTTGAACATTAAAGAAGTCAACACCTCTGTCTTCCTATCCCCAGAAGCCCTCGATTGTACCCAACATCAATCAGAGTTTGACGAAGCAATCTAAATAAGATGTTCAGTACACACAACGCAAGATAGTCTCTCTCTATTGAAATCACATAAGTATGTAATCTCTAGACTGATCAATTCATGTAGTTTTTGTGAGCTCGTTCTAATCCAATCCTATTTATAGGCGTATTTCCAATGGTCGTCTCCCTCCTCCAACGGACATATTTTTCCTTGAATTTTGGATGGACCTATAAACATGTCACTCAAATAACTATTGGTTAGAAACCGAATACACGACATCGTTTTATAAATATAATATGTGTAACTGAAATATGGTTGCTCAACCGACAATATTTTTCAGAGTCTAAGGAAAAATAAATGTCAGAATCAAAGAATGTAATCCTTTGGACTCCACATTAAATGTATATTGATATTCTATTTTCCAAGGAATTCTGAATCAGAACTCTATAGAAATTGGAGTCTGAATTATAAGGATTTCTAAACCGGAATTCTAGGCAATTTAGGACCTGTAATCTGAAGAATTCGGATTCTGAATTCTAACTAATCCAAAACCTGAATTATATGGAATCCAGTGTCTGACTTTTAAGGAATTAGGTGTCTTAATTCTAAGGAATCTAGATTCAGAATTATATGAAATTCAGAAACTGAATTCTACAAAATTCAGAACCTGAATTCATTGGAATTCGTTTCCTAAATTTAAGATACATAAGTGTCTGAATTTAATAGAAATTGGAGTTTGAACTTCATGGAATTTAGAGTCTAAATTTCAATTAATTCATAGTCTGAATTTTATAAAATCTGGAATCTGAATTCGGATCCTAACAACATAATACTATATATTTAAGTATTTTTAGAATTCCAAAATTTTAGATGCGAAATAGACTTTTTCACATAGAAATAAAAACTGTTAGATTTATAAAGACTATTAAATGAATAATGAAAAATGGGTAAGGATAAATTTTTATTGGGGAAAGATAATTTTCCTTATTAAGAAAAATCATAGGGAAAGTGAAATTTTCCTTAAGATAGGGTGTTTGTGATTTTCAAAACATGAAGGAATTGAAAATCCATAAGGATAACTTATTGACTGTACAAGAAATACTACTAGACATTAGTTATCCTTCTATGATATAGCTTCTGATATTTTTATATAATAGTTTCACATTCCTTGTGAAACTAGCAATCCAAAACTGTACACTAGTAAGCTGGTGCTACATTCACATCCCCACCGTCAATAGGATTTTCATTGACTTCAGGATAAATTTACAAATTGGCCTTTTGGTTTGTTTCCATTATCTTGAGACCTAATAATGTATATGTCTAATCCTTCAACAAGATCACCATTCCACCATTTAATTTACTATAAGACTTCCATTTAGGTTATTAATTTCATCACATTAATTTAAAAAAAATGACTGAATATTAGGCAAAAAACATTTGAAATGTTGATAACTATTTTTAAGTATGAAAATACTATTAGAGAGAGGGATTTACAATAATAAACACCTTTTTAAAAAAAATATACTTAATATAAAATTATAAATTTTTTAAAATTAAAGTGTAAAAAGATTGAAATGAAATTCAATATATTGATAATACATTCAATGATCCTAATGAGTAAATAGAATTCTATTAACATGAAAAATATATTTAAATATTATTTTCAATAACCCTTCTATTAAGATACAATAATACATACAATTAAATTTGAAAAAAATATATTTCTCACCTTTTCCCCAAAATGAAATTATATGTATTTTTTAGGTAAATTATTCAAAATTTTATATTCAACAAAATTACCAATATATAACTATCAAAATATTAATTAAAAAAATAAAATAAAGAGTACAATTAGAAATTTTAGGAAATACTAATGGGATAATTATAAAAATAAAAAAGATATTGGAAAATAAATTTTAGGATAGAATTTTTTTTTAAAGGTTGTAAACATTAAAACACCTGTTAACTACAAAATATACTTCTTATAGATGTATCTGTGAGAGAGTTATTTAAATAATATAAAAATAGTGTTTTTGTAAATAAAGAAGGAATTAGAGAAATTAATATGTAAAGATAGAGATAAGATAAAGAAAATAAAATGATAATGGTATTGAAGAAAAGGAGGGATATAATAAAATAAAAAAGATACATAGCCTTTCTATGATAATTCTCTTGTCAAGGAATGGTATTAACTCATTATATAGATTTATTTATTTGAAAGAGATCTTTATGTTGACCATTTTATATAAATTGTTACTATGAAATAATCCATTGATTATCAGTTTTTCAAAGACAACTGAATAAATATTATTAGACAGGAACACATATAATAAAAATATTACCCATTATTAATATAAAATAAATAGAGAGAAAATAATTAAAAAATTTTATAAACCTTGACACATCAAAAAGTGAATATAAACATAAATAATTTTTTGATATTATATTTTCATAAAAAAATCTTATAAAAATATAATTATATGTAAATATTATTTTAAATTGGTTTTTTGAAACTAAATGATACATGATGGAAGTTAATTAAAAAAATCACTATTATGGAAATTTCAGAATTAAATTGACAAGTACTTCCCAGAAATGATTAATGAATTGATACAAATGGATCACATCCATTATAAAATTAATTGATAATTTAATAAATTCAGGTTTATTTATTTTAATAATTATGACTTAAAATAATTTGAATGTAGTTTTTATAGAGATAAAAAAAGACATGAATAGATCAAATATATAATTTCTCAATAAAACAATCCATACTTTACATTAAATGAATTTAAAAAGATCAAATGTTATAGGATTAGTTAAAATAAGAATGCGTTAATATTCTATATGAAAAAATTAAATAAGTTTCTATATTATTAGAATTAATCTATTTTGAAACAGTTTTTAATGTCCATATAATTGGTTAGAGAGAAATGGATTGATTTTTTAGAAATTGTAATAAAACTCTAGTTATAATTCCTTACAAAGATATGTTTAAATTTAATCATGCGGTCTAAGAGAGTTTGTTTCTTATATATTATTTTAGTGAAAAAACTAATAATGGTTATATATTCCCTTATGGTTTTATAAATAGAAAATAACATCTTATTTTTACTACCCTATAAAACAATGGTAATTTCATGTTGGTGGAAAGTACGAGATGTAATTTTCTTATCTAGTTGGAATTTTTCAAATGCAGCAGCGAAAAAAAAATCATTTAGAAAGAATTTAAAAGGTTATAAAATAGGGAAAACCTTTATATTTATATAAAAAAATGAAAAAAATCATTTTTAATGAAATAAAATTATATTATTTATATTTTATTAAAAAATGAATAGATATATAAATTGAACATGATACAAGGCTTCGTACTAACATGACAAAGTATACTACCAATTTATTTAATATAAATGATATTTTCAATATAGTTTACAAAATAATCCAATGTTATTCTATTTATTTAACTCATGGGAACAATAATATTCTAAACGTCGTCGAAGATGAATCATTATAAGAATTCATTAGTGTATTTTCCTTGGTTTTAATAAAATAATTTTATTTAGAAATCTAAAATCAATGAAAGAATATGTGTTCACCCATAATATTAATTTCCAATCCATTATTCATTAAATCAGAGAATTCATAATAACAAGCTTCATTATAAAATACAATAAACTAAACAACAACAAAAATTAAAACATATTAAAAATACATTGATATGTGTTTTAGAAAATTCATTAAACAAACTTTTTAATTATAAAAAATTTTAAAAAAATATTATTATAAATATATTCATATGAAGATAAAGAGGATAATTTTAAACCTTAAATTTATTTTTATATTAAAAAACATAATTACGATGTGGGTATTTTAAAAATAATGTGGGGTTTTAAGAAAGTATTTTTGAAAACAAAACAATTTAAAAATTTCACTTTCACCTTCATTTAAAAGAATTGTAAATTAATATGAGAGGTTAATGCCAATATGGTTCTAATTTGTTCATATCCAATAGATTGGGTATAGATGTTTCATTGTAATCAATTCATTCATCTTGGTTAAAAAATTTAGTATCTAAAAGTGCTTTACTTCTATAATATTATAAGGAACAACTATGTTACTTCAAAAAACAAATTTTGAGGCTATGTTATAGGGATTTTTAGATCTCACTATAAGTGAACATATATCATTTTAAGAGAATTGATTTGATTTATCATTCATGGAAAAATAAAATGTTCATCATTATGGGTAATGTAATGGTTTGGGGTTCTCAGTTTGAGATAAATTCATTATATTTGGCTTATTTTACAAATAATATTGTATTATGAGGTCCCAATTTAAAATCACTAATGAAATATTTATTGTTATGGTATTTAAATTTATTAAATTATTTAGGTAATAATTTTAAATATGTTTATATTCATATTAAACATCAATAGACTAAGATGTTGAAATTAAAAAATCATTTTCAAATGTATTTTGATAAACTAATTTTGTAAAATATTTTTAAAACCCATCAAAGATTTATTAACCAACTATTTCAGTCATTTTGATAATGACACAACATCCATTTCATGAGTTTGAGTTCCCATGAAAGATAACTTCATCAGATTTAGAATCAACGTATCCAAATTGTATTTTGTGTTAAAAATAAAACATTTGTAAAAAATAATTATTAATATAACATGAAGGTTTTTATTTTTCTATATTTCATAAGTGGTATTTTTGGGAACATTTAATTTTAGAAAATGATTTATGGTAAAACATATTGTATTCATTGAGATTGATGAAAATATATTTTAGTAAATTAATTTTTTTAAGAGTTTGAGTTATTTTTTTGGATAGTTCAATTTCCACTCTCTGGAACCCATTTTATTGATGGGTTTAGGTGAAAAAGGAGGATTAATATTACCTTATTAAGAACCTAAATCATAATATTTATTGTTATAATTTTCTACAACATGATCACTTAAAATTGGAATAATTTTAATATATTTTTTAATTTCATCCTTTGGGAATAATATATGATGGATAATATAGTTTAAATTTCATAATACAAAAAACATATACCAAGGTAGTTTTTAATGGCTTAAAATATTACATTAGTATTGGAATTGATACCATGGATTTTAGTTTGATAAGGTATTAAAAAATCAAGATGACATTATTCTAGATATTTTAAAGTGTAAATTACATTTTTATATTTTGAAGATGATTTTTAATACCTACCAGGCTTATATCATTCACTACCATTATTTTCATTGAAATAAGATTTTTGTGGATCTCTTCGCAGTTTAAAATAATAAAATCAAGAATGTTAGTGAGCACAATGTTGACCGAGTATTTTACGCCAAATTGTGTCCATAGTATCGTTTTCAACAAAGAATTTTACATTTTGTTTAATGATATATTATTAATTGATTTTCTAAAAAATTTAATAAAATGACGTGTTAAATGAAAATATTTTAAATGAGTTAAATAAATTTAAAAAAAATTCAGATGAAAATTTTAAATGTTTATCACTCATTTGACTAATTCAAAGGAGATGTTGAATCAAGTATTTAATAAAAAATCATTTTAAATAAGTGTTTATTCTGAGAAACTGACGGTACCATACCAAATTATCTTAAAATTGGTGTTATAAAAAAGGTTACATCAAATACTTCTAGTTTATTGATTTGATTTAATTTGGATAAGATGTCAAACATTTGTCTTGAGAAACTAGTATTTTGGTGTAATATTTTCTCATTGGTTTTTCATAGAATAAAATATTCCTTGATGTTTATATAAACATACACCATAAGCAGCAAAGGTCATGATTCATTTGATGTGATTGAAGAGGTTGAATCCATTGAGTCATCACTTGCACGACACATTGTGATTATAAATGTCTTATTACCTTGTTTAATTTAATTAGCTTTAATTTTTTTAGATGGGTATTTTATCTCAGTAGTTCTGTTATTGTAATAGCCACTGCATGTTACCTGTACTTCATCCTTTTTCTTTTTTCTTTTTGAATCAGTTAGAGAATTTATTTTTCTTGGATAAATTGTTTGTAGTTTTAGTGATTCGGAAAAATTACTTCACTTCAACTATAAATATGTAATCATTAATGACCTTGAAGGTGAAACGTTTCTTTACATATATGGATTCATTATCCTTATTTTAAGCTTTATGGATTAATTTTTTTTTCATTTTTCATTAGTGTTTCGATGAGTTCTTCACAATATATTTTCTTCACAAATTTTTGTTGTTAAATGGATGTGACATTGCGATCCATGGAACTAAGAAAAACCAATAATAAATTTTTTTAATATGCGTTTCTATAGGTAAATCATCATCAAAGGACTTTATACCTCAAAAAAGTTTCATAAAATTGTAAAAATGGTTATAATAGATGTATTTGGATGCATGGAAAAACATTCAAAATCATAATGATATATATCCAGAATATTGTCTTTTACATTATTCTTGTCTTGTTTTCCAGATTTTTATATTTTCTAAATTTCAAATGTAATTTTTCCTGTATAAAAATTATTAAATTCATTTTAATCATGACCAAAATGTATGAAATTCATAACATTTAAATTATGAACAATTTTTTTAACATCACTAAGATTCAACTTTTATTTACATTTATTAGATATAATATTTTAATAATTTTCCATTTTCCAAATATGATCACTAATACAACTAATAAAATATTTTATTAGTGTTTTCCTATTGGAATATTTGGTTGTATAAAATATTTTGAAAAAGAATAAAAATTATATTACATAATAAATATTTTACAATTAAAATTTATTAGGTGTTGATTTTTTTTCAAATAATCATGGTTCCTTAGAGAAATGGAATTCAACCATTTTAGATAATTTTTTATTCAATTAAAAGGTAGTTTAGGGAGGGGTGGGGTGAACATAACATATAATAATTAATGGAATTGAATAAAAATCCGAATAAAATAATGAATATATATTTTCATAAAATCAATAGAGTTTTAAATGATAAATCTGAAACATAGTAAATATTTATTATCAATGTGAATTAAGCATGGAAATTATGGAATAAAACATAAAAAATTATATGATCATCTGGTTTTGAAATATTTATATTCCAATATAAAGGATGTGTACCCACATCCTTAGAGGGAGAGAAATTCACTAGAGACGATTGTTGCCGGAAGAATTCAGTTGAGTCCAAAAGTTTTCAGGGGAGGAGGAAGTGCTTTTTGAAATTGGTATTCCATGAAGGATAAGGGGTTCACAAGGGAGGATTACAGGATGCAATATTTTTCAATGTTGATTTATGAGGTTTCATTTTTCCATGAAGCGAAGGGAATATCTAAAGTTGAGGTGACTCATGATCCAATCATGCTATGTGGTGAAAAGGTTTTCAAAAACGGTATCATGTAGTTCACGATGGAGCATATGTAGATCGTGAAAGGTATCTCTCCAACAAAAACACCATGCAGTTAAATTTACTTAAATTATTTGGTGAAAACACAAATTAATAGAACACATACGAATGAAAATATTTTGAGGGACCCACATAGTGAGACATGTTCCTTCATTTATATTTGAGAAATATAATATTCATATTTTAATTTACAATTATTAGATGAATTTATAGGATCTTCACAATTCAATAATACTTATTGAAGGAGTTTATTAACTACAATATCCAAGGATGTAAAATGATTATATGAAATCTCGTGTAAATCATAGTATTGATAAAGATGATGATATTACAAAATCTATAGAGGGGGATGTTTCTATAGGTTCTATGAAGTGGATTTATTGGATCATGGTGTCTCATTAATGTGAAGGATTGGCCTAGATAGAAATTAAATAGGCAATCTACATTAAATTTTGTATGTATTCCAAATTTATGATGAAGGGACATACATTTGCATAAACTATACACAAATCCTTTTTGTAATAGTGCTTATTGGAAAATGAAGAAGGTGACCCTTTCCATCAATAGGGAGACAACGATGGAAATATATATGGAGTGACCCTTGGAATAAAGTGATCTATCGCTAAATATTTTACGATAGTGTTCCTAGGTATTTAAGCATTATAGAATAAAAATTGTATTATCAATGATCTTTAATAGATTCAGAAGATTTGTAAATTACCATTGTATAAAACATAGATATAGCCCAGTGAGTGTGATCCATGAAACTATATCTATGTTCTTGTTCATTAATTACTTATTTAATTTATATGAATGATCATTAGATATTTTAGGAAATTATAAGATCATATAATGTCTAAATATAAAATGTTTGACCCTAATAATAAAGATGTGAAGATGTTGTGGGAAGAAAAAAGTTTTTAAAATAATCTCTGTACCATAATTCACCCCGTCACGTTATCTTTGACACTTTTGGTCTTATCAATTTCTAATACAATATAGGTTTATTTTATAAGATTTATTTATTTCACTAGTTTATTCTTCTACTGGAGTTGAAATTTTCATTTTCTCTTATCTTGGAGTAACATGCAAAAGGTAATAACACCAATGATGGAGAAGTGGTTTAGTTGCATTCATCAATGTGAGAGTTTTGATATAATTATTATTATTTAGATGAAGGAAATAAATCATATAATAAATAATGGTTTGAATGAATCGCATTGTAAAAATAATTACTCATTTAATGATATTGTATGAATGAGTTGTGAACTTGATCTTCCATGTTATGATGGAACTACAAATGATGACAAAATTTTAAAAAGAAAAAAACTGTATGTTGACCTTCTAATAGAGAAATTGGAACAAAAAATTGTAGATGAAAATAAAACTAATGATATCTGAATCAACATGAAATAAATTGTTGTCAATAAGATTAATGAATTAATCAAAGGGCTTATTGATGTTCCCATTGATCATAGAGAGATGAATGATTCCATTGATGATGTTATTGGAAAAACATAAGCTAAAGAAATGGGAAAGAATAAACAATCATATGAAAATTAGAATTTGAATGCAAAAATTGATAAACTTTTTTCACAACTATATCAACTAGTTCGATATAAAGAAAATGATAAAATAATAGAATTCATGCTATAATGATTCCATTACTTTGATGAATTCTAAATTAAGAGAGAAATTTGGATTGATCGATAATATCTCTTGAGAATTAGAAGATGAGATGAGTGGAGTGAAGAATCTGAAGAGGGAACTTACGGCTAATTTTGAATCATTGGATAAAAAGATTCAACAATTATGAGATGAGATAAAATGAGTCATGAAATATGTTTTTCAATCTAACAGCAAAGGTATTCCCAAAATAATTTTTTCTTTTAATTTATATTTTAATATCCTATTATATGTAATAATTAAATGAACATTAAATAATCTATTTCATAGTAAAACATGAAATTATTTTCTCATCCCAAGGTCTATTTAGTTTTAGAAAATTGGGTATTTGATTTGATGGACACCCTGAAATGAAAAAAAGGAAGAGATCTATAAATAGTTCTAGTAATAACAATAATCATGCAAGTGATATAAATATATTTAAAAATGTATTTTTAGGAATTAATGATGTAAAATTCAATTGATATTATAAGGATGATCATATTTCCTTTTTCAGGATTTGGAATATATTTGAGACAATGAAATCATATAAAATTATAAATATGATATTAAGAAAAAGAATATTTATAAATATGAATGATGAGTCTCTTAAAATATTGGAGGCATGATATTTTACTATAGTGGAAGACTGGGGAACCCCATAATTATGTTTCTAGATGTCAAATTTATCAATGTTAGAAAATAAGTCTAGCTATATTAACATCTCAACTGAGAAATGAAGACATATTTATGTTTTTAATGGGATATTTATTATATTTTCTAATTAAGGTAATTCTGAATCATATTTTAGATGGATAAGGGTATGGAAGGAAAATGAACCAAAAAGAGATCCCCAACTCCAGTTGTTTATAACAAGAAATCCTATACTATAATACAACCTAGAAAGTTGAAAAATAGGTTTATATCATTGAAGGAAACATAAGGAACTAAATAACATCTATATTAATCTCCTCATATATAATGCTCAAAACAACTATTTTGGAGATTATTTAAAATAAATTTGATGATAAATTGGGGAGAATCTCTAGTTGTGAGTAAAAATAATATATGTATTGTGAAAGACACGCCTCCTATAAAATAATGATTGATTTGACTTAGATAACTGGTCCAATGAAATTAAATATGGTATTCCATTTTAAATTTATTTTCTATGATAGAAGGAATGAATTGAATCCAAGAGGAAAATATCCCCTATATTGATTGCATAAAGTAAAAAAATAAGTCAAATGATTCTTATTTTGATTTTAATCATGAAAAATGGATTGTTGGTAGATAATAAATGTTGGAAACTTCAACTAGTAGTTTTAACACCAAATATAGAAGAAGGAAAATCCAATAAAAATACAAATCATAAGATGATACTTAATGTGGGTAAAGATTTATAGATATATGGATAAAAATTAGATGTTTGATGGACTATTTGAACAAGTAGAAAAAGTGTTTAATTCCTTGTAAGAATGTATCAAAGGGTTGATCCATCTTGATGGACAACAACTCTCTTCTTGAGGATTTTAAAGGTACCCCATGCGCCTTGTATTAAATATTTTTATTTTGTGTGTGAATCAGTATTGGATGAATGTGGAGACCAAAATCATGGGATTTTTATGTGTTAAATGGGTAAGGGTGCATAAGTTGAAAGGTGATACATGAAACAAGAATAATCCCAAATCATTAAATATAGATATGGTATCAAATTAATAAATTGGGGTAAATAAAAACTATACATTTCAAGTCTATATCTATAAGATTTTCCATGTATATATAGGATAACATAAGACGATGAGTGTGATGTGAATCAGGAGATCAATAAGAGCTTCACTTTAATGATCTGGTGGTTTCATGTCTCATTGAGTATTCAACAATTTGGATCACACATTTGTTCAAGTGTTATATTCCCACCAAGAGAATAATTATCATAGGAGAAACAATAATATTTATATACTTCATGGGGATCTATTTTGTTCTTATAATGTAGTATTATGTATCTATATTCAAGATATCAAAAAACTTTTTTTAGGGAAATACATTGATGATAACACTAGTCTATATGACCTCATTTTACAAGAGAGCCCTCTAAACAATTGGGGAAATTCATTATACTAGAACCAATTGAAGTAATTCAATGGGATGGAAAAAATAAATGTTTACGGCCTTAAAGTCAAGATTACTATAAATTGTACTAAATCCATAAGATTATATAATCAGTTAAGGAATGAATAATAACTTTCTATTTCAATTTTTTTAAATCATATAGTAGTGTGAAACTATGAATCAGAATATAACATGGACTATAAACGGTACTAATAGTATAAATGTCTCAATAGAAAGTTTATAATTGATTCCAAACATGAAATTACATATTTCTGACATATCATAGTGGAGTTCATTGGTCAACATATAATATCTTAACAGTTAAACATATGTGCACAACCAAAGGGGAGAGTAAGTTATCTTTATCTGGATTTCTAGAGATAAATAAATAATCTGGGTCCCATAAATTATTTATTAGGTTATTGAAAAAGTAACATATGAAGATAATTGATTAAGGGTGTGTAAATTCATAATTCAAAGAATCCCCTATCAATTTCAATGAGAAATGGGGACATTGACCTAATGTCCAAGATCAATATTAATTATGAAAATTCAAGTGACATTAATATTTGGAAAAATAAATTCCATTATACAAGTACAAATCCCATTGAAATAAAATCAGTTTATCATGAATAATATGTAACATGAGCTTGAGATGTCAGAGTATGTTCATAAATAAATACATTTTTTGTATAAGCTAACAAAGTCCATAATAAAAGTGGTGTTTGAGTTTCATTTACTAACTCTTGAAGTTTAGTTGGATCCCCAAACATTAAAATTTATGGTTGTGGAACCCCGTCTCACTGAGGTATGATGTGTTTTCCTTTATGTGATAATATGTTTTTATTGTAATATACTAGCTACAAAGAAGTTCCTTTGGGATCATTGATAAAGGGAGCTAAAATATATCCATCAAGATATGCATAGATGATGATAATAGGATAAAAGAATTTGGATTATTTTTAAATCATATGATTCTAAAGTGGTTTGATAAAATGATAAATATCACATCATATGAGGATCAAGATGAAAAATGTTGAGTGGTTTTTGAGTTAATTAATTCATTGATGAAATTTTCATGGTATTATGATTTATCATACTGTGCATTGATTACCTGGGATTGGAGTCTATGTTGAGTGAATATTTGACCAATAATCAATTTTTTGTGTGTTTTCAACAAATCCAAATGGGGAGACCCTTGGGAAAAAATTTCTCCAGGTTCAATCTCACTGTTTTTAGGGTTATTGTGCTTTATGAAAATACAAATGATAAAACTTTTGTATGGTTGGTGTTTCCAATGATGATTAGTTTAAGGTCGAAATTATTTATATTCATTCAATATTTTTTTCTGTCAAAATATGGATTTTTTGGAAATGGGATGGATTCCCTAAAGAAATGTTTGTGGAAAATGATGTGAAATAATTAAATGAAATATTCCCTCATAGAATTTATATGAAGACCACATAACACTCTATGCGACCCGAAATATTTTTTGATGATTTTGGGATGAGTATGGTAATTTAAAGCCTCCAAATAGTGTAACATGCTATTATAACCATATAGTTGAATTTTTTTTATGGGAGGTACTTCATTTATCGATGTCATTGAATTATGGTGAGTTGTGAAGGATTTTCTGTTTATAGATTAAGGAAGTAAATTGATTATTTAAAATGGGATTTGTGCTGTAAGGATTTCATTTAATGTTCAGTTCGTGATAATGGATAAAAAATAATGTTAATTTTATTTGTGATTAGTGGGTTTCAATGGATTTATTTTCCAAAATAGTTAACCATGAAGCACATTAGTAGAGAGAGAAAAATTCATTAAATATGGTTGTTTGTAATGGAATTCGATTGAGTTTGAATATGGTCTATGGTAGAGGAAGTGGATAGGGAAAGATGTATTCTATAAAAGGAAATGTGGTTTGTGAGGGATGACTCCATGAAGGTATAGTTCATGATGGATTTTTTTGAGCCACATTAGATCACAATGAAAATTTTGATTTGTGAGGCATCATTTGTTCACAACGTGAAGGCCTTCTATGAAGCATAGTTGTCTCGCAAATCACTCATGCTACAAATTGAATGTACTTTAATGAATGGAAAAAATGTTCTCAAAGGAAAAGAAAAATCTCATGAATGGATTTTCTTTATGGAAAATTAATCACGATGATGTGAACTTCAACTATTGTGTTAAAATAGATCTTTATTGAACACATATGTGTAGAGAAATTTTGAATATCCCGTTCAAGTATATATGTGATATCATTACTCTGTGAGAAATAACATTTCTAAATCTGAATTAATATGAAAATAAATAATATAAAGAATATATTCCAATAAAAAATACATGAAGATGGAGTTTATTAACTACTACATCTATGGTAGTAAAAATATATACTTGGAATCTATTGAAGATATTTATAGAGTGAGAGAAGAGTTAATTTCTACATCTACATCATATAGAATTTTTTTCCATGTTTCAAAAAGGTGTATGTGTTGCATTATGGTGTCATTATATATGTTAAGGAGCATCCTAGAATGATATTCAATAAATAATATTCATATAATAGTGGATGGAATGAATATTTCCACAAGAGGTAGCTACATTTCGATAAAATATGTTTGAATACATTCTATAGCAGTGATAAACGGAAGAGGAATAGGGTGATAATTTCTACCAGTAATGAATCAACGAGGGAATGATAGTTAGAGTGAACACTGGGGAGAAGCGGGTTTTCCATAAATCTTGTCATGTAGTGAGCCTAGTATAGAAGTCGTATATCCTAAACACTGTATTGGGATGGGTAATTACTCGATTTCATACATTGGTACATTAATGTTCTATGCTCCTCAGTGAGGGTGAACAAAGTAAAAATCCATGTGTCCTTATGCCTTATTTCCAACATTACATTTTATAAATGATCATCAAATAAATTCATAATAGATAACATCATGTAAACATAAATGATAAAATTAATTTATAATTATAATAAAGCAGTTTCCTTTTATTGGGATATAAAGATTGTTGAAAAATATTATCCGAACAATGATTCCCATACATAGGGTATTTAAGTCCCTTTAGGTCCTATCAAATGTGATAATTCAGATGGTTGAAAAACAATTGATAAGGAGTTCAAAAACAGGTCGATGTGAACCCCTAAATATCTACCCTCATCTCCAGATATCAAAAATATTTATCCATTGATCATTTAGATGGCCAATAAATTAAACAATAATAATTATGGTAATTGAAAAAACTATTGATCTTCAATGACAGCCAATGAACTCATCCAACAGATTATTAGAGTGAGAACCCATTAAAATATAAGATTTGAAGAGATATCGTTTCTTTAGAATCCCCATTACAATTATGCTCAAATATCAATTTTATGTATAATTAAAATTTGGTATGATATATTTGAGATAATGGTTGACATAATTTGTGATAGTAAGAAATTGAATCGGACTCTTTGAGTGGATTTTTAGATTTTAGGATATTTATTTTTCAAATTACAAAATTGAATCATGGATTTAATAATTGTTGTCCATAAATGGTTGCTATTCTATGATTCCAAATACCTCCATTTATATACCTTAATATGGATTATAAGATTCTAAAATCACTTGGGGTTATTGATTTTAATGAATACCAATGTAATTTAATTTATTAACCAAAAAATACTAATTCATAAAATTTGTCTCGCTACTAGCAGATAAATAGTACCCACCACTTGTTAGTAGGTTGTTTACCTGCAGATGGATGAAAGTAGAAAAAAACCATCTGCACTTTATAATTATCCATCCTCTAGCTAGTGGACCTCCAGAATAATTTTAACTCTTTAAAAATTCTATAAGCTAGAAAGTGATCCTTCATGAGCTGGCCGATGGTATTTTTCTATTAGCATTTTTCTATCTATATGGAACCAGATTACGAGTACCAAACACCCACTAGTCAGTGATCTATGGACATCTCCACCATTGATAAGAGTGTCCTATATTTATATATATCATATGTAAATGATATTAAATATTTATTCAATGGTCTGGATATGTGGAATGAGATATGAAAAATAATTTAGAGTGATAACCATTACACTTTGGAATGTACAATAAGATTTCTATTTTAGTCATTAATATTATCACTTAATGATTAAATTAAATAACCAAAAATAAGTAAAAATTTAACAATCATGGGTGAGTGTTTTTTGTTATGAAAAACACATATAGTAGAGTGAGGTATGACATCCTTGAGGAATACCTGAAATTTAATCTACCTTATAGGATGGTCATGGATTATTAGGTGGAGTTGATAAAACCCATGCAAGGGTAATTAGATAGGGGAATAACACAACCTAGTATCTGACCTTTGTGATAACCTATCCAATTTTTAATAAATGTAGGGGTCCAAGTGTTTTGGAATCGATGATAGTGAAACCATATCCATTACTATAAGGAACATGTATCTGCACCCATAGATTAAATAATTTTTTCAAATAACATATAGCTACATAATACTTATAAACATTTATATTTATTCTTATTATCATAAATCATGGGGGAATAGATATGATATACTAAATAAATCCGTTTTATGGGGTATAGATTATGTGTTATTAAATATAGGACTTCTGATTAAATTATGAGAAATATATATATATAACTTATATTTATAGAGTTTCCAATAATTATCATTGTAATATTTTAGTGGTGTTTATTTATGACTTGTTTTCACACATGAAATCATTGGAACATCATGGGAGATATTTAAATATTATTTTTGACACAAATATAAAAGGATAGTTACATGGGAAATTTAGTCTATTAATTTTTATCTCTTACATTATTCTATTCATTGTCGTGTTGTCTCCTATGATATAATATTTATTGACACAAAAAAGAAAAATTCAGATTATATATGTCCAGAAAATGATATTGACTAGGATATATGGTTTCCATTATATATCAGGTTACTATCATAGATTTATTCAAAACATTTATTGATAATCCAACATGTTATGCAATATCACATGTAAATGACAATGTTTTTCAATGTTAATGAACTCTGGGGACTGTATAGAGGAACCAAATATGATAATTATCTATTAAGTGATATTTAAATTATTACCAAGAATAACATATTTACGATATTCATTGATTCATAGATGAAAGGATATGGGTGATCCCTTAAGAAATTTGATAATGTCGACTGTTATACATTAATGAAATTAAATACCCATGAAGAAAACTACGAAACACATAATATTTTTAAGGAATCCCTAATAATTGGATCAACAATATAATGACAATACCTCTACAATGAATTATGTGACAATTGTATAAATAAAAAATATTGATGTTTATTTTTATAAAGATAAATATCATCATTGAAAAATATTATTGTCAGAACTAATAAAGGTCTATTACAATGTAATAAATGAAATTAATGAGATAGAAGACAAGGGGATAATTCATTAGGTTTGAGGAATCACAAAATTCTCCCCATCAAGGTGATATATACGAATTTGATATTCATTGACATTGTAATGTTACATTGGAATATTATTAGGGAATGGTAAATATAATTTAATTTCAAAATAATTTCCCATAATTATTTGATTGAGAGGATAATAAATCACTAATAGGATGAAAAGTGATTACAATTGTGGGTCAAATATAGGAATTGTTGCACATTTTTTGGATTCATATATTAATATATTATCCTAATATTTTCCTAGAGGATATATTTTCTATCAGTTCCAAAGATGATGATTGACTAATGATATTATGCACAATATTTATATTTATCTATATAACATAATTTCCCATTGTATAAAATTTTTTTGAATAACATTTCTAATGGGGAAAACATAATGGGAAATTATTGACTTTTTCCAATATTATTGGATTACTAGTGAATAGTGGCTATGATTGAACATCTTAAGGTTCAAAATTACCTACCATTATGATAATATATTAGATGGATAATATAATAAAAAATTTATTACTATAAATCATTGGGTTGAAAAAGAGAATAAAGGAATACGAGTCTTTGTATATCACCAAAGAGAGTATAAAGCAATGATAGAGGATTTAAACCTTGAGAATTATAAATAGAACTATTTTAATATCCTTGTGATACATTATGGAATAATTATATATATTTAATTTGAACATGAACTCATTTCATTTAGAAATTTATTCATAGTCAATTAATTCCACTAAACACATAGATACATTTAATATCTTCCAACTAACCTCAAAATGATGGGATGTCTAAATGGAATTCGAAAGAACTGTTTTATTTTATGATGTCATTCTTACATAAAACAAATTGTTAATTGGAATATCCTAAACCATTATGGGAATAATAATATAATAATTTAAAAAATTAAATCATTGAAACAATAACATAGGAAGCCTTGAATTTGAAAAAATGTTGAACTCCTACAGAGTAGAATGATATTAATGAATAAAGATAGTAGTTAAGTACTGAAAGAAGATTATTGGATCCATATAATATTATATAATAAAGGATTATATAAGACAAAAGATCTATGATAATAACCACATAATGTAATTAGATTTTCATGTAGGGAATACCATTTTCTTGATAGTATAACCATAGATGGGAGGTATTTGGTTTAGTAATTATGTAATGAAAATCCAAAAATCATTTGGATTTTATTGTACATGGATATATTTTTATCAATGGATTAATGATAATACATTCCAGATAATCTATTTATCGTTAATGATAATTTTCATGTTAGAATATTGAGAAAGTACATGCCAGACCGAACACAAGTGCTCACCACTAATAAAATAATTTATGACCCCAATTTATTTTATAATGTTCAACATTTGATGATTCTATATAGTATAGATAATATTTTTTATAATATAGAAAATTTAATAGTCAATGTAATTTAGAGAAATCATTGGATAAATGATGTTGTATGGGAGAATATGGAAGTAATTATGAATATTTTAGGACATTTATTGATGAAATAAATTATGCACATTATTTTTTATGGGAATTATTTGTAGAGGGTAGATATAAGACATTCGACATTATTATAAAAAATAAGCATCTTATAAAAATACACATCAAATAATATATATTTTCTTACATCATTATTGTACAATACGAACTAAATAATTAAATTCCCTACAACATCAATATATAGTGGTTCAAAACACAAAATAATACTATAAAATGAAATGATATTGAGATATAGTGGAATAAACCTTTAAAATCATAAAATATATAAATATGATAAATTTCTATTATGGAGAAAATAATATTTATTATAGTAGAAGATGTATTGGAAGTCTGAAATGTATTTGAATGGTTTAATATGTTATAATGAAAAGTATATATAGAGGGTAAGAGTAATTTTTGTGTACTAAGTTGACCATTAAAAACTATTTATTGAAGATTAGTCCTCAAGGATATAAATTCCCCATATTAAAATTTTAATAGTAATATAACCGTTATACATAAATTGTTTTAAAAAAAAATTAAACACTTTTTGGTATGAATATAATTATTAGTTATTAATAATATATATTCTCCAATTGTAGAAAATATAACTATATACATAAGGAGTTCTAAATATATTGTGAAAAATGAACGATATTAAATAATATCTATAATTTTTTCATAATTAATATTATTATATATTGGAAAATATTTTCCCCAAAAATAAACCACAATTTTTGAATCAGAGCATCAAAATTTCCTAGAGGTGGAATTTTTGTTATTTTTTATTATATTTAAATTTCTGGATAAATAGTAAAATATTGTATGTTTAATATTAAATAATTATGACTTTCTAATTAATTAAAAGTGTGTCATTACAAAATATTAATTTATTTAATTGCAAATAATATGTTTAATAGTTAACATAATATAATTCAATTTAATAAAAAAATTCAAAACCAATAATGTTGGTTCCACATAAAATAATATATTTTAATATTTGAAAAATATTTATTATGAAAAATTATATTTTCCATGTTAAATATAATAATTTTTTTTGAATAATGGTTCTTAAAAATTTAATAGTCATACGCAACCATAAACCTCATGTTTCATGGCTTAAAACCTTAAGATCTATAAATATTTTCATTTTTACACATTCCAATGTGCAATGAATATGTATATAAGATAATAAATAGTTTTTTCATATTTTCTATAATTTTTAACACCTCATCCCATTTTCTGAAAAAAAAATCATTGACCACTATTTTTCTCTCATTTACCTCATAAGATGATTATGGGGGTGACATGGAATGAACATAATTTTTAACTATATCTCTATTTCTCTCACAATTAAGGGCCTAAGAGTTTTCTCTATGATATAGTTAGGTTCATATTTTCGATAAAATACCAAAAAAATATATTTAAATATCCCTATGCTCATAATTACCCATGATGACCATTCTCATGCATTGGGATGGGACATTGAAATGTAAGGGTTTTCATATATTTTTGTTTATTTATATTTCATAAATCATTTTAATACTTTTACATTTTTATTTGTAATGATCTATTTTTATTTATTAAAATTTAATGACAATGTTTATAAATAAAAACCTATAGTTTATGCTTATTATTCCAATCACATATGACACCATATTCCAGTTATGATAATATTTATCATTATCTTGATTACTAATAATTTTAATAATTAACTATACCCTAATAATACACTTACAAAATAAATGTATTCTACACTATTATACCATTATCATGTATATTTTCCATTTCTATATATGTATCCTACAATTATTACTAGATTAAGAGATCTTCGCCATGATATCCTTGTATTAAATTAAATAGGTGAACCCGAATAACTTTATTGAAATTACTTTTATATAGATTAATATTGAATACTCATACATGAGTATGTAAGTGATTCACTTGGAACATTTTGATATTGGTGATTAGTCAAACTCATTCACCAAATAGATGTATTGGATAATTATGTGAAGGGTGTGGCTCCAAAAAATATATCACCTCATGGTATCAATAAATCTCAATAGGACATACAGTTTCAGGTAATTGGTATATGAATTCCCTTTTATATATTATTTCTCGTATAAGGCATGTATATTATGGTTATTATGTTATGGGTGTGTCCATGATAAAAGGATTACAATATACGTAATTACACATTTAATCACTCTACATTATCTATTTATTTATTTCCATTATAAGATATTTTTAGTGAAAATTATGCTCATATGGAATGCAATTTATTATTTACACGTTCCATATTATTTATTCCTTGATTTCTCAATGTTATATTAAATTATATGATACCCAATACTATGTAACTAATCACACCACTTGATTTTGCTTCCCATTTCCAAAAGAAAACCATACATATTATTTGGAATGATATAATGGAATGTGATATTTAGATTTTAGGAATATACTATAGAGTATATTAATACAATAATTTTCATAATAAAATTGATATTCTTCCCCATATTTGTACTATTTATCTTAATTATTTATTTACGTAAAGATACAAAAAATAACTGGAAATTTAAAAAAATGTGAATATGAGGAGAAATTCCATGGATGGAAACAAGATAAATGAAGGTTTCCCAATTTGAGGGATAACTATAGAACACTCATGGGGGCCAAAACTGAAGAATCTGGGTGAAGTGAAACCTTTTGAGTTAGAAACCTTTTATTATGGACATGAAATCATTACACGATGTGAAAAATTACATTTCATGATGTAGTGATTGAGTAAAATGTGTATAAAAATCAATCAGTGGGAAGCTTAAATATTACAGTTCATGAATCACTTACATGACGTGAAAATATTAAATAAACAAAAAAAAGTGAGGTTTTGTTGTGTTAATTTTGAAATGACCAAATTTATGAAATGGATACCACCTCTAACTACTTTAGGGGTAATATTCTATTATGTAAATGATGTCTTCATCCCATGGGAGTACATAAAATATGGTTGAGCTGAAATCACATCATTTGATGAGCTAACCATGAACATTTTCACCTACTTATATCCCTCTTATATGTTGATGGATATGTGGTTAATTATTCTAAATGTTTTTCTTTTTAAGGGTATGTCACTCCACATTTCATCAAATTTATTCAAATATATGAATCATAAATAATAAAATTATGGTATAGATCTATGGAACTTAATCCAAACATTTATAATCGTCTTTTGCAATAAAGAAGGAAAGTTATTAATGTTACAGATCCTGGATCACTATTGAAGAAGACACCTGAAGAGAGATATAGCTTGATGGATGAAATGATGTGAAATATTTTCCATTTTAAAGAATAATGGATTCCAAAAAATATCATTCATGTATTCATAAAATATACTTAGATGACATAAAATACAGAGTCATTGACTAAGAATATGAACATGATAATATGATAGTAGAAAAGGCTCTAAGGTACTTAAATAGAGGACACACAATATATTAATTACAATCATGGTAAAAAATTTCATTGTTTTGGTCACAAAACAATGGAATGTATAAAAAAATAAGAATAAGGATACTAAAAAAAATTATAAGGTCTCACACTAAAAATCTAGGTCTATACATTGGAAGAGACAATGACAACATTCATGAGTGAATCCATGTCTATAATCAGAGAAATAAAAGAAGAAACAACCAACAATAATATATACTAAAGAATATAGTGGTTTATGATGGATATATTTTTTAATAGGTAAGAGAGACTTGGAGGACAGCCCCAGGATTTCATGTACTATGAACAAATGAATATTTACAAGCTATGTTGCTTGGAAGATTAAATAACACACAAAGATGTTATATATAATTTATTTTTCAAAATGAAGAACAACCATTTAGACAAAGTAAAAAATATGTTGAAAAAATGAAAAATAATACATAATAAGAGAATAAAATAGAATCTAAATATGAACCACAAAAAATAAAATCCAAGACCTCCATTTACTGGGATACTTGAACAATATAATAATGACACATTAAATGATAAATTTCTATAACATATTAAAAAATTTCAAATTAATGTCAATTTTGAAGAGGATATGAAATCATGGTGGAATATGAAGAATCCTTGAAATAGCTTGTGTCCAGTGATGTATGATAAAGAAAATTTGAACAATTTCAGTCACAAGAGAGTGTTCATTGGTTGTATCAAGGGACCTTCCTAATAAGGAATATTATGAATGTATCTTTTTTATTAGAATCCTTATTAGTGCTAATGAATGAGAAGTAATTTTATATTAATTTGGTGAGATTGTCAATACCATGTAGTACAAGACTTTAAAGTGTTTTGTAATTGAATTAATGATTCCTATATAATTTTTCCATTAAATATGAGATGTTATAGTTAAGTACTCCTGAGGAGTAATCAATGATGTTGTTATCGAATTCATCACATTCAACGTCAATATTCAAATTTTTTGTGCGGGACACAGATGATGAGAGTAATATGATGATTAGGGATAACATTTTTAGCTAATGAGCTTGAACCGATAAACATACAAAGTAGTGAAATCTATCTCAATGTTGGAGATGAGTGGGAATGCTACGATATATATCGATCGATGAATAATTTTAATTAAAAGGGAGACAATGTGTTTTTACAAGACAAAATAACCTATGTAGAGTGTAACTCTAATGTTGATGAAGTATAAAACAATGATATAGATGTAGAAGAAGGTGAAACAAATAAATTATCAAATAAAAAGAAGACGATGGTGATGACTAAGACAATTTACACTTGAGGAGATACCAATAGAACCATGTTTTAGAAAGAGACAAGGGTATGGATGGTACATGATATTCCATTTAGTTAAATCAGATTTAGGATGAAACGGAAGATTGGCCCAATGTAAATGAAGTAATTTCAACCATTAGGGACACATACATTATTTAGAGAGAATGGAAGTGGTATGAAAAATGTGAACATGACACATTAAATACCAATTATGGACCACAATGAGGTAATAAATTTTCAATCATTCATCACCTCATTAGAGGTGAAAGTGGTAAGGTCACAATAGTGACAGTAATGTAAATAAATTCAATTAGGAAACTCATGTTTTTGTATATTTTTCATTTATTTTAGTTTTTGAGAACTTATTACTTCACCCTAAATATTTAAAAATTCCTTGATAATGACTTCTTTTTTTACCATTTATTTTTATTTTATTGTACTATTAGGACACTGGTGGAATGTAGTTGATGTTGTAGTAACATTACACATTATTTGACCAATTAACATCATAAACCGGGGCTTATAGAACAAATGTATCTAATATCCAAGAATAATTAAAAAGAATAGTAGGCAGTTCGATTATAAAACATTGTAATATATTCCCCAAATTTTATTACATTGGAGCTCTAATTTCAAATTTCATTCCCATATATGATTATTAATTTAATCATCCAAAATATGAGACATAAAGAACCTTGGATACTTTCCATTACATGATTTTTAAATTTCATTTTCGGTAATACGGAATTTAAATCATTGAAAAAATAATTAGTATGAATAAGAATGTGGATTAAGATTTTTAAATTCCTCATGTTTTGGATCCTTTTGGTTCATTTAAAGGAAAAAATTTCTGATATTTTTTAATGATTTGAATTTATGATACATTCAATAATAGAGCTAATTATTCATAAACAATTGCATGAGTGATTGTTAGAACCCATCATTCACATTCCTCAAACATCCTTGGAGCCTAATTTTTCCCATTCGTTCTATAGTATATTTCATGTGACACTCAAACATGTTCTATTCTATATCATTATTTTTTATTATATCTAAGATATGAAAATAATAGTTACATTTTATATAATTGATGAATATTTTTTTAACCGCTTATCCTTTTATACACAAATGATTAATTATTTTTAAGAATATAGAAGCCATGAATAGCCTTGTCAAGAAGTGTGTTGAGTTATAAAGATATTTTACCCCTTCCTCCCATCATAAAAATATATTTCATTATATTTAAATCATTAAATATGGGTACAATATTATAGAATGGATCCTGATATTTTTTCTTGAGAATATATTGTAGGAATTTTTATTATTTACGGAGAGTCCATGACATAAATCATTGTATCTTATTATTCAAATATCATACTAGAAAATATTGGGTAGTTACTTAGGAGGATAAAAAATAACTATTACTTGGACAATGATCTATTGATTATATGTTGTTCAATGGTAGATGGGAGATTTTTCTTAAGCCTAATTTTTTTTGAAAAATAACAATATATATTTAATGAGAGAAAAAGAGATGTTGATTTAGTTGTTGTTATTACATGTATCATGTGACCACATTATAATTTTTTAAGGGAAGATATAGATGAAATATTTTTATGGATATTAATATTTATCTCATTATATTGATAACATGTATTAAATTGTTGAGTAAAACCTCTTTTTAACCTTATTTGTTCACACGATTTACTCATCTTCCCTAAATACTCTAAGACTATTGAGCAAAACAGTGAATGCATTGTTATTTATGGAGGTATCTATCATTATGTGGTGGATTTTTTAGATTAATTGAAAGCCTATGGTAATTGAAATTTAATTATGATATGTTATAAACTATACTTATATCTATACCTTCACGATGAGTTAAAATATACACGTGAGTTAATTTATAAATAACGTGAAAATGCAGAATGAATTGATAAATGAAAATGGATTATAGAAAAATATTGGTTATTTTAATAGGGGAAATTTAAAAAAATAGATTTAATTATTTAAATTAAAAAATGAGGTGTGGATGAATTTCCATTGTTTCATTCTCAAATATTAAACATCTTATTTAATCAATTCATTTTATTGGCATTTAATTTATAGAATGGTAATGTTAACATCCTTTGTTATATGTTTTGATTTTATTTCGGAGGATAAGCCTGAATACAATTGTGGTGGTATTTGATATCTTTATTTTATGCATATATTTTAGGGAATTTTAATTAAAAAAGTCATAATATAATTTCTAATATTTTCAATATTTTCAATATTCAACATGTTTTGTGATTTATGGAAGTATATAACAAATAATCCAAAAGGGAAATAATGGTTGAATATGCTGTGGAATTTTTTGTGCAATGCCAGAAAAAAGAAGTAGTCACACGGTGAAGGATTTCAATAAAACACTCCTTGGGGTCGATGCTATAACCATGATGAGATGAATAATTTAGAGATAGAAACACAAGAAAGACATATTGTGATCATTACATGATGGGAAAAAATTACAATCCATGATGTGCAGACATCGCATAATGTGATGAGAATTATATCATAGAATAGAATGATCTTTAGACACTATAAATCACTTACATGATGTGAAAGTATTGGGATGACCCAAAACACTAAGGGGTAATTATTTTAAGGGATGAAGACTAAATTTATTGACTACGGACCACATGTGACCCTTTTATTACTCATTATGTTGACAATTTTTTCTACGAAATCCCTATGGGAATATATATATATAAAAGTTCTCAAAAAACAATGGGATTGGGGGAGAAAAAAGTATAGGGTGTGAAACATCTCTAATTCTTGTTCATTTATTTATTTCACTCTAATTTTCAATAATGTGTTATTTTATTTCATTCCTTACCCATTACTCTCTCACCACTAGGACTAGGTGTAAATAATTCCTTTTACTGGGGTAATATAACCAAATGGGGACGATACATTTTAATTTTAAAATATTTTGTTTCATGTATTTGTGTATCAAAATTTTAATTTAATTTCTATTATATTTAATTTTCTTTTCCATTTTCCTTAAATTGAACCATGTAAGCACATACTAAACTGTGAAACTGAATACCCTAACTGTGGGGAGACCATTTTTCAATTTAGGTTAGTTAGGATTACATATAGTGTTGATAAAGACTAGATTCATTTATACACTAAATTATTAGACAAAGGGAAATAGTCGATTTCCACATTTAGAAGGGGATACCCTGACTATTAGATATACATCATATTGAATTAGAATAAAATATTAAAAAAATTATCTAATTTAATATTATTTAATTCTACATATATCCTAAAACTAAATAACCCTTTCAATTATTTCCAATTTGAATACAAACCATATAATCTACTATACTTTTCCTTTTTTCTTTCATTTTACCAAACAATTCCCTAACCCAAATTACTTATTTATTTTCATCACAAAAATCCTTAAAAAAATTAAATAACAGAATTACAATACCAACTTAATAAAACTAATTTTATCATTTCCAATGGATTAATCAAGATATTTATGATATTTCCCTTTTAACTAATTTTGTAGCATTGATCTATGTATTATAAAATTGTATATCAATTAGACATGAGAGAAATAAAAATGGCATTGGGACCCATCAAAATGTTTGTAGAAATAAAAACCATTTAATTAATATTTATGTTTTATTTTTTAGTATAACATTTGTACATTTTATTCTTAGACTACTATAAAATTTTGACATTTTTAATATGATATAAAATTTTATATAACAATGTAATAATATAATCTATGTCTCCAGGTTAATGGACTCATGTTTTTATAATTATATGTCCCACCAACACTATATTTAGTAAAGGAAATTTTGTAAATTCCACAAAACTAATCATTTTCATTCAATCAAGAATATATCATGATTTTTCATGATCGTTGGGAGAAATTTACCTGGGAAAACATGAATACGTATATTTCATAATACACATCAAGTTGTTTTTTATACTATAAGTCAATTGATAAAATAAGAAGTAAGATTTTAAAATTTAAAATTTATCTATATAAATAATGATATAGAAGAACACCCTTATTAATTTTATTACGAAATTTCAATTGAAATATATAAGAAACAATTCCACAATTTATATGGTATATCAACACATATGATCGTTTAATTTTATCACCGTTTTAAATTATTTATTTCTCTATAATCATTACAATATAAATGTCCTGGAATTATTAAGGTTGTATGGTAGTCCTATATTGATAAAATTTCATCATGATTGAATGATTTCCATGAATATTTAGAATAGTATTACAAATACATTTAACAATTATATAAAAATAATATACCATCATACTTAATTAAATGGGATATCATAAAAGAATATTAAAAAACATAATGAAAATTTATTTATCAAATAATTGATATAAAATTATTTTGGGAAGAAACATCTTCCACTTGTGGCGTTCTCCAAAAAATGATACCTCACTAAAGAATATATGCGTCCAAATATAAATATATATTTAGGATGATAAGTTGAGATACCATATAAAGGGATAATGTTACATTCATTTATTTTGGGGATCAATAAATGTAAAATAAATAATAGAGTTTGGTCATGAAATTTTGTATAATCTTAATGGGGAACTATTATTATAGATTAACCATAATGATAATTACACTCAAAAAAATATTTTTAAGTTAGGTATAAATTTTTCCATTAAATATAACTTTATAATATTTTTAGCAGTTTTTAATGGAATGAATGACATACCCTATGATCATTTTGCCCATTAAAAATAATTATTTAATAAAATAAAGATCGTATAAATGGGAACTTCCACAAAACCATCATCATTTATAAAATGTATTACATTTATATATAATATATAAGTAAATAATAGACTATATACATGTATTGAATGAGGAAGTTGTACATCATGATCACAATATCTCTTATAATATGTAACATGTAATGGTATCAAATTCTATTGTTACTATTTTGTAGATCACGTAAAATTTATTAATGATGTGTAGATGAGAAATTATAGAAATAATAAAAAAAGATGGTATCCAAAAGTTCTAAAGAACAAAATTCACCTCCTAATATCCATAGATAGTTAATATGATTTGAATATTTAAGGGGATAGTTCTCTAAATGGGATAAAATGTAATGATGTATTTTTTTCTGAAATTATGATTCTATGAGTAAATTATATCTTTTAAATTTATAGATTAATTTCCTACATGAATTTTATCATAGATAATATTTTATATAAATAAAAATGACAACAAAAATGAAAATAATTATTATCTGACATCACTATAATTCATTATAAATTAAGGATGCATATATGAAATTATAATAATAAAAGTAATTATTGTAAATAATCACTTGTTATTAACTTGAAAATAATTTTCCCATCTGATGGGATTTGTAATCCAAGAAATAAATTCTTCATGAACAATTATGTATGCATAATGAAATTATTTTAAATATAGTAATGTATTAATGAAATATTAAAAATAATTTATTAATGATAACTGAATGAATAGAATAGTATTTATTTCATATATTTAAAGATGTTAAGGTAAAATTACAATATTAATTAGTAAGGAAATCATTCAAAACATATACATTAAATTTTCAACCTAATAATAATAATAGTAATGTGATACTTATAGTTATCAACTTAAATGAAAACAAAATTACATAAATAAAAATATAGAAATATTAGTTTTCAATAAATATTAAAAGATTCAAAAATAATGATCAAATTAATCTATCTAAAATAAGTTATTAATTATTGGAAAAAAATTTATCTTTATTTATTGTTCAATCAAATTTTATAATTATTTTAAATGAATAATTTATATATATTAGAATTTTATTTTTGTAAAACCATTATCAAAATATGAATCATAATGTCAATATCAATATTCGGTATTTTTTTATTTTATGAAATATTTTAACTATATAAAAAACAAAAAAAAATATGAAATATTTATAATACTATTTTTATTAAGGAAAACATTTTTATCTTTATAATAATTTATTTTATAAAAATTATTTCATTTCTAGAAAAATGATAATTTGTTGTCAAATATTTATAATTATATTTTACATTATAAATTGTTTACTATAATTGAATATTTGATCCTATAAATAGGTATTTTATTTAATTAATTTATATCATATTAATTAGTTAATTTACATTATATGAGATTCATATTTCCATTAATGACATCCACTATCTTTTATATAGTTATTTAAAATGTTTTAATAAAATAGACTCATAAAATAGGAAAAAAAATGTGATAATGATGTTCAAAAGGATATTATTGGTTAAAGATATCATGAATAATGCAATGAATAGTTTTTTTCAAATATAAATATTATAAATACTATTAATTGTAAAAAATAAATCCTATAATTAAATGTTTTTAAAATATTTTATTTTTTATTTTTTAAAATGAAAATATCTCACCCTCCATGAATAAATAACCAATATCATATTTGGTTTAAATTAATGACCTGGATCATTACAATATCTATAATCTACCCAATTTCCCCATTTAAGAGTCCTTATATTTTTTGGGATGTCTTGTTATCTAAATGACCATAATATTAATGTTTTCAGTCATTTATTAATGTTGGATTCCACAAAATTGTAAAATATATCTTAACTCTTACATTTACATTATATATATTTTTATATTTTTAAAACAGGTCCATATTCAAAAAAATTATTATGTATTAGAAATGTAAAGACCTGAAATTTCCATTAATTTTTTTTCCTAAATAATTGGGAATTTTGCGAGTCCGCAAAAATTGACGGCGCTTGATTTCGAGGCCCGATGTGCCGGAAATCAACTTATGAAGTTTTGTTCGGGTACATTCAGAAAACGTACGATCGATTTTTTATAACATTTGAACCGGTGCTCAGAATTGAATTTTGAGGGCACCGTTGAACTCGTAGTGCATGTATTCTCTTATGAAGACTTTCATCTCAACAGAAATTGGTCGAGAATAAAAGATAGTTTTGGGTTTTAATGATTAAGTTAGATAAAAATAAAGTGGAAGCATTATTTTTATTTTAGTTGGTTAAAACCTACATATGGAGGATGGAGGTGGGGACCACCCAACCATAACCTCCCATGAGAGGTTATGGTGGTGGGGCCCACCCAAACTTAACCGTCCATGAGAGGTTACGTTGTTGGGACCACCCGGGACTAAACCCCCCAATTATTGGGGCCACCACCTCCCTTCATAATTTTTCCAACTCCCCTAATTAAATGTGCCAAATCCTCCCCATTAATTTTTGAGTGAAAACATTTAATTAAATGTGACAAATTCATGAATTAATTATGTGGGGCTATTTAATTTATGTCATTCTTTTTGAATTTTTTCCAGCATCTCAAATAATAGAAAATCTAATATTATTTTTTTGTGAATTGTTCATTATTGTGGAAACCTTTGGTTTTTTTAGAGGAGACCTTGGGAGGATTAGAATTCTCCCAATGAAGAACGAAGAATGAAGAAAGAAGAACACGCTCTTCCAACAAAGAATGCCAGTGACGATCAATCATTGACATCTTCCCCTAACACCTACTGATGTGGAGCATCTTCCACAAGCCAATGCCGCTTGGGATTAGAGGCGTGCGGCGGATGCGACGAACGAAGAACTACTTCGTCTACAATTCGCTACTTTTTCAACGAACAAAGAATGACGAACAAATGTAGGGGTTTACTTTTATCTATGTATGATATTTTCCTATGTTCTTCCTTTCACTCAAAATGAATAAAGAGGATTGTTGTACTTCATACATGCGAAACTCTTGATACCACCCTAACCTCGGAGGGTGATGGCCAATCCATCATGGCCCGACCCCTCTGAAGATCTTTTTTATGGTAATTTTAGGCATGAAAACAAAGCAATGATGCATAAAAGGCAGAGGAAGACAAAGGTCGCACTACCCATGACCTCCGAGAATCGTTCCACCTCTATAGTGCCCCACACTGCCACCCGACGACCCGGACGCCTGTGCGCCTGCCGGCCTACCCGGCCGGCCACCCATTTAAAATACCTAGGCTGCCACTCGGCCTGCTCGATCCTCCCACCGGCCTTCCCAGCCACCCTACTGGCATAACCAGGCCACCGCCCGGCCTACCCGGCCACCGTGTCGGCCCGCCATGGCCACGTCTCGGCCTACCCTACCACCCCGCCGGACGGTCCAGGATTCCAACTGGCCTTTCCGGCCACCCCGCTGCCCTGCCCAGGTCGCCGCTCGGCCTGCCCGACCACCCCGTTGTCCTACTCAGGCCGCACCCTGTTTCCCGGATGAACTGGAAGAGTTGCGGCGGCCTACCAAGCCGGCCTACATCCTCCCTCGCAGCGTCTCAGGCCGAACCGGCTCGGCCTCCCAGACCGATCTACCCGAACGGTGTCTCCCCTAGCGCTGGCCAAACTGAACCGGCCGTGCTCTTTAGGCCGAGCCATGCCCCCCGCAGCGACCTTCTGGCCGAACCACCCTCATAGACTGCTGTTTCTGGCCCTGCAGACCGAGCCAAACCAAACTGGCTGGCCCACCCAATGGGCCAAACCAGATCTAACTAGTCTGACAGGGTTGACAAAGAATGGGTCGACCTAGACTGGGTCAGGACGGGTCAGTCCAATCAAGTCGAACCGGACCCGAGCCCACTACGGACCCCTTTATATCTTTTGTCTATATCGTTGGAACTGGAGAACAGTTTGACGAACCATCTGTGGTGCTTTTATTCACGGTGCGTGACTGTCCCATTGAGAATACCCCATCATAGTTTGGGGTACAGTTGAGTTATGGCCAGGTTGGATCATGCACGAATCCAACAGGGTCCCTAGGAGAAAAATTCTAATAACTCACATATCAGGCATCTGATTGAAAAAACTCATGTTACCTTGAGACCACTATGATGTGGTGGACCTCTGAGATACCTCTTAGTGGTACATTGTGGTTGTTGATATATTGACTCTTGGCTTGAGGAGTGGAGCCTCCTGGAATCAAGCTTGATCTATGGAAACCCTGTGGAGGGTAGCGCTCTAACTACTATTCCTATATCCTGTGTGGGTATGACTTTTTCAAATACTATTCCTAGATCCTCTATGGGTCCGAATGTTATGAATACTGTTTCTGGATCCTTTGTGGGTCCATTAGTTCTCACTTCTGTTCCTGGATCCTGTATGGGTTCGACAGAATAGTTGGTCCGATATTTTGTGTGGGTCGGACGGCTCCGACTATTATTCCTGGATCCTGTGTGAGTCTGATAGTTCTAACAAATATTCCTAGTTCTTTTGTGGGGCTGATATCTTAGATGATTTAGTGGCTATATCTAATCATCTCTATCTCTCTACATATGTTGTATACCTGTGTGAGCTAAGTCAGTGACTTCTGTGTTTTCCTCATGATTGAGATGGGTTACATGATATCATAGGTATATGTAAGGTCATATTCCAATGTAATGGATATCCATTGTTTTCACACTCTATGGTTTAACCTTGGTGGATTTGGAGAGACCTTGGTGGTCTCAGGGTCCCTACTGAGTATCTTCATACTCACCCATGCCCGGGCTATGTCCACACCATGTTGTGTCGGATACAGAAGATGGAAATCGCTGACCGAGGTTGAGTGTTTCATGAATTGAAGGTACCCATAGGTGGAACATATGACATATCATTACAAGAAGGAGACCTTTATACGGGGAGTGCTAAAAATTCTATCTACACTAACCTTTTAGGTAGGATCTGTGGTGGAAAATCCAAGAACTTCTTTCACCTTTCAGCTATTTTGTCCCGTTTCAGTTGTACTTTTACTTTACAGTTTGGCTTGTATTTCTAGACCCTTTTAATTTTCAGTACTCTTATATTCTAAAGTTTACCTAATGTTTTGCTTCCATTCCGTTCTATGTTGTGTGAGTTTTTTGTTTATAAAAACAATGCCTTCCCAGTTTTGGGAAATGACGCCTTTGGTTATAGTTGCCAGCCCATGGCCTATGGAAGACGGGATTGGGGTTGTCACGACGCGGGCCCCTGGGGACGGGTCTTGAAAAATTGGTATCATAGGGGTCGATTCTACCAAAGAAAATAGAACTCTGATCTTTCTTTTCTATGAAGAAATAGTGTTAAGGGTACTAAGTGTGGTTTTCAGTCTAGGGAGTCCGATGCTGGTGTGGTGGCCGACATATCCATACACCGGGACCTTGACTTCTGATTTCCAACTCAGTGTAAGAATGCACCGATTTCCTGTGTGCTTCAAGAGTTTACTTTGTGATCTCTTTGATTCAGCACACCAGGTATAACTTATTGACTGTGGCGCACCTGTCTCTTTTCAGGATGGCCCGACACCAGCAACCAAATAGGGTTTAGAGAGTTGTATGATATGGAAACCCAACGAGAGGCGAGGCCTCGGTGCAGGTCCCTATCATAGTGGAGGCACATGTGGTACCACTACTCATTGGGATACCGATACCACTGGCCCCAGCAGTAGAGAGTGCATGACTCTAGAGCGCACTACACGAGTTCCAGTGCTAGAGGCCTCCAACATTTAGGTTTGTGACGGACCCGCAAGGCAGCTAGGGATTGGCTGAAGGTTGTTCTGAGAGTCTTCAGACTATATGGGACACTATCCGAACTTAATGTGATCCTTGCTGCGAGTCTTCTTCAGGATGCAGCAGGCAGATGGTGGAGCCTGAGGCTCTAGGTGCATGATGATGCAACATTTCTCTAGGCAGACTTCGAGATCCTATTTTGGGAGGATATTACCCAGTCGGCAGACATGAATTGTGGATATAGGAGCTATATTATCTATAGTAGGTTAGCATTATGGTGGAACAATACTAATAATGGTTCACCGACCTCTCGCGCTACTCCACATATATTTTGTGGGACTCATTCTTCAGTGCTCAGAACATTGACTAGGGGCTCAGAAGATAGATCAGAGTTCAGATGATCTCCCTCAGCATACCGACGCAGGTAGGGGTGTAAGAGAGAGCCCTCCTACTGAATATTTTCCATGCTGACCGGTCACCAGCAGTGATACCCTTCACTAGTCAACATGCATTGGAGTCTTCTGTAGCTTGCAGTAGATATATGTCGCAGAGGTCCAAGCAGACCAAGAAATCTGGTGGACGACCTCAAGATACGATTTCAGTTGAATGGGGCACATGAGACAGAGCCAGTCATGACAGGAGCAGGCAATGTTACTCTGGCAGTGGGCATGGTCACATGGATTAAGACTATCTGACCCGCCATAATAATGATCACCAAATGGTCAAAGGAACTCCAAAGTATTGATAGGGATTATATCTAGGCGAACCGCATGGATCAGGTAGATGTGGAAGAGGAGATGGCAGTGCAGCTGGAGGTGGACAACGAATCGATGTGTTACTGCTACCACCACTAGGAGGTCCACCCCGACCATAAGGAGAAGGTGGACAAGGGCGAGCTCAGCTCCAGGCAGCTGAGGCTTACGATCATGGCACTGTGGAGATGATTCAATGTATGATCTGTGTCTACTCCACCTTAGCTATAGTACTTATAGATACAGGTGGCAGTTACTCATTCATTTCCAATTCCCTTATTTGGAGCTTGGAGATCCCAACAGAGTTGTTGGCTCGATCCTTACTACTAGAGACTACTACGGGGACAGACTTGATAATTATGCATGGGTTCCAGTAGTGTGAGCTTACTCTAAGTAGAGAGAGATTAAGATGTGATATCGTCGTAGTGGTGTCAAGGCCATTCGACACCATCTTTTGTATGGAATGGTTATCTATAATCCATGCTCAGATCGACTGTATTTGGCCCAAAGTGTGGTGTATCTTCATGGATGTGATGAGATTCACCTTAACCAGTGAGAAGGTAGACTTTACAATACAGGATGGACTTGCTTGGAAGAGCGTGAAGCCGATCACTCATCAGTTGTCCTGCCTTACCCTCAGAGTAGTTGATGTGGAGAGTCCGAGCTATCCTTTAGGGGAAGACCAGTACATGGATGTATTCCTTGATGATGTCCCAGGTCTATGTCCTCACAGATAGGTGGACATCTACATTGACCAATTCCCCAGGACGACATCTATATCTACACCAGTGTATCAGATAGCTCCTGTGGTTCTTCACGAGCTGCAGGTATAACTAGAGGACTTGTAGTGGAAGGGATTTATCTATCCCAGTGTTTCTCCTAAAGCTGCCCCGATTCTTTTCTCCAAGAAGGGGGTTGGGAGTTTTAGGATCTATGTTGACTATTTTCACATGAACCATGTGACCATGAAGAATATGCACCCACTCCCAAGGATTGACGACATCTTTGATCAGCTCAAGGGAGAACAATGGTTGTTGAAGATATACATCGGATCAGTCTTTCACCAGCTATGAGTTCGAGAAGAGGATGTCCAGAAGATGACCATTAGATTTTAATACAGCCATTATGAGTTCTTGTTTATTCCATTTGGTGTAACCAACACTCTATAAGTGTTCATGGGACTCATGAATAGGATCTTCCATCCATTCCTTTATCACATTTTCGTAGTCTTTATCGACGACATACTGATCTACTTGACTACTGAGGAGGAGAATACCTACAATTTACGAGTAGTATTGGTCAAACTTCGAGAGTACCTTCTATATGTTAAGCACTCGATGTGCCATTTTTGGATCCCAGAGGTTCACTTCATGGGACATGTCATCTCGGAGATTGGAGTTCAAGTGGATCCAACGATGATTGAGGCGATACTTTCTTGGGAGACACCAAGAAGTGTGACGGAGGAACAGAGTTTCCTTGGTTTGGATGGATACAAACAGAGGTTCATACCAGACTTCTCCAGAGTTGCAACACCACTACTAGCCTTGATGAATAAGGGGAATCCTTTTGTGTGGTCAAAAAGATACTAGCTGAGCTTTCAAGAGTAGAGGCAGAGGCTGATCAGTGCCCCCATCTTGAGGATTCCAGAGGGAGGTGTTGGGTACGTAGTCTACTACAACACATCAGGGACCAGACTCAGTGGTTTCTTGATGCATGAATGAGCAGTGATCGCATATGGTTCTCAGATGCTTAGATAGAATGATTAGAACTATTCAACAAATGACCTGGAGTTAGAAGCAGGGATCATATCCTAGATGATGTGTTGACAATATCTGATGGGAGAACATTTTACAATGTACTATGATCATAAGAGTCTCGGGTATATCTTCTCTCAAAAGGACCTGAACCTGAGATAACATTGATAGCTCGAGTACCTCTATGACTATGAATTTTAGATAGTCTATAATCCCGGGAAGGGGAACATAGTATTAGATGATCTCAGTAGGAGATCTGGTATGTAGCTACTAGGTGAGGTGACAGAGCATCTGGCCACTTTGAAGATATCCATTGTGGATAGATATTGAGTAGCTTTGCTATGGTCTCTAACAGTCACTCCCCCACTCCTTCAGAGAGTTAGGGAAACACATCATGGGGACATTGACTGCGAGACATGACATTCATAAATATCCATAGAGCAGACACATGATGGAATTTATTAACCTGTGGAGCACATAATCCTCTATAGAGGACGTAAATTGGTACCAGTGGCACTTCATGAGGAAGTATTGATGGAGTTTTACAATTACCCACTTGTAGTACATCCAAGAGTGGAAATGATGTACGATCTCCTCAGACGACAGCACTGGTGGACAGGTATGAAGAATCCAGTAGCAAAGTTTGTCTCTCGATGCTTCATTTTTCAGCAAATAAAGGTAAAGCATCGGGTACCATCAGGATTTGTACAGCCTTTAGAGGTTCACGAGTTGAAGTGGGATGGGATATCCATGGATTTAGTGATGAGGCATCCACGTACATCAAAGAGTCAAGATTTGATATGGGTGATCATCGACCAACTCACCAAGTCGGCCCACATCCTACGGATCAGAGAGCAGGGTTCAGTAGAGAGTTTGGGATTCCTCTATGTGAAGGAGACTGTGCATTTACATGGAATTACTTTTACCATTGTCTCTGATAATTACATATTATTTACTTCCCGACTATGGAAGGGGGTTCAATAGGCTTTCAAGACACCACTTCGCTTGAGTACCTCCTTCCATCCTCAAATAGATGGTCAGACTGAGTAGGCCATTCACACCCTCGAGGAAATGCTACGTGCTTATGTCCTTGATTTCGGTCACAGTTGGGAGGATTAATTTACTTTGGTAGAGTTTTCATACAACAACATCTATCACTCCACTATAGGGATGACACTTTTTGAGGCTATGTATGGTCGACCTTGCATATCACCACTATACAGGGGAGACCCACGTGTGTCAGCACTAGTGGGACCTGAGATGGTATAGGCTACCACAAAGAGGAAGTAGATCATCCAGGAGCAGATTATGACAGAACAGAGTAGGCAGAAGACATATGCCTACAGGAGATGAAGTCCTATGGAGTTTGAGGATGGGAACCACGTCTTTCTAAGAGTCTCTACTCGATGAGGTTTATGGAGATTTAGCTGAGGCGACAAGTTATATCTGAGATTCATTGGACCATTACAGGTCGTCAACATGGTTGGCGAGGTGGCATACCACATACCTCTTCCACCACAGTTGCACAGGATGCGCGATATCTTCCACGTATCCCAGATGAGGAGATATGTGCATGACTATTCTCACATCATCGTCCATGGAGATCTAGACGTTGATGATGGGTCGACATTGATGGATGTTATAGATGAGATTGAGGATCAATAAGAGCAGGTCCTATATTGGTGGCCCTTACCTTTGGTGCGCGTTCGTTGGTAGAATGAGAACCTCTATGAGAGCACATGGGAGTGGGAGAGTCAGATGCGGGCTTAGTACTCCCATTTTTTCTCTTAGTTCAAGTTTTAGCATACAGGGACGTAGAGCCCAGAGGTGGGGAGAATATAAAGATCTGTAATTACCAAGGAATTTATTTTATTTAATACATGGTAATTTCTCGAGTCTGTGAAAATTGATGGCACTTGATCCTGAGGCCCGATGTGCCCGAAATCAATTACGGAAGATTTGATCGGGTACGTTCAGTAAATGTACGAGAGAGTATTTATAAAATTTGAACCGATGTTTATAATTTAAATCTGAGGGCACTGTTGAACTCGAAGTGCCGGTATTCTCATAAGAATACTTTCACCTAGACGATAGTTGGTTGAGAAAAAAAGATAGTGTTTGGGTTTTAATGAATAAGTTTGATAAAAATATTGTTGTAACATTTTTTTATTTTAGTTGGTTAAAACCTCCATGTGGATGTTGGAGGTGGGGACCACCCCACATTAACTTCCCATGAGAGGTTATTGTGGTGGGGCCCACTCGAACCTAACCTCCCATGATAGGTTATGGTGTGGGGACCACCCATGACTAAAACCCCCAATTTATCATGCCACCACCTCCCTTCATATGTATGCCAACTCCCCTAATTAAATGATCCAAATCCTCCTATTTAATTGTTGAGACAACAGTTTTAATTAAATGTGCCATCCTCATGAATTAATTAGGTGGGTCCATTTAATTTATTTAATTATTTTCGAATTTTGTTCCAACATATAAAATAATAGACAATCTAATATTATTTTAGT
Source organism: Viscum album (assembly GCA_963277665.1). Lineage (NCBI taxonomy): Eukaryota > Viridiplantae > Streptophyta > Magnoliopsida > Santalales > Viscaceae > Viscum > Viscum album. The sequence goes on from OY728148.1 coordinate 175,712,901, forward strand.
GGGCATTGTTCAATACGGGGGAAACCATCGGTGTTTTGAGTGGATATCTTGGGAGGATTTGAATTAACCCAATGAAGAACGAAGAATGAAGAACAAAGAAAGCATTCTTCCAACAAATAATGTCGATGATGACCCTTCTTCAACTTCTTCCCCAAACACCTACCGATGTGGAGTGTCTTCCATGAGCCGACGTAGCTCGGGATTGGAAGTGTTTGGAAGATGTGATGAATGATGAAATTCATCATCAACCTTTCATGACTCTATCAACAAACGACAAATGACTAACAAATTTAGTGGATATCTTTTATCTAAGTATGATCTTCTCCCATGTTCTCCCTTTCTCTCAAAACAATGAATGAGGGTTGTTGTGATTCATACCTGCGAGCCTCTTGATACCATCCTAACTGCCGAGGGTTAGGGCCAACCCAACATGGCCTGACCCCTCCGCCGATCTTGTTTATGGTAATCGTTGGCATGTCGAAGAAGCAACAAGGTGACAAAGGTGGTGGAAGACAATGGTCGTGCTACCCATGGCCTCTATGAACTGCGCTGCCCCCGCGGAGCCCTGCACCACCGCCGGCCAATCCGGCCGCCCGACCGCCTGCCAGCCCGCCTGCCAACTGCCCTCCAGACGGTCTGTTGGCCTGCACTACCACCCCTCTGTCCTCCCCAGGCCGTAACCTAGACTGGCCGGCCTCTCCCAGCCTGCTCGGCCGCCCCACCGACTTCCTCGTGCCACACCTCAGTTCCCACCAGAACCGTCTGATCCACGCCAGCATACCATGGGAGCCCACGACCTCCCTAACGACACTGCTAGCTGATCCAGCTTGGAATCATGGATCGAGCTGCCTTAACGACACCTCCCGCGGCACTGGCAGGACTGAACTCAGGATGCCCTTTGGGATGGGTCATGCCCCCCCCCCCCAACGACATCCGTTCTGATCCTACCTCGTAGTCTGTTGGGTCGGCCCAGCAGATTGGGCCAATCATAACTGGCTGGCCAACCTAATGGGCTGAGCCAGACCCAAAAGGTCTAACCCTGTCGACCCAGACCACGTCAGGCCGGGTCGGTTCCGACCGAGTCGGACTGGACCTGGACCCACAATCGACCCCTTTAAATTTTTTTTCGATATCCTTAGAACCGGAAGACCACTTGACGTCCCGTAAGTGGCGCTGGTATTCTTTGAGCACAACGACCCCTTTGAGAATACCCCATCTGAATTTGGGTTATACTTGAGATATCATCAGGTTAGATCTTGTAAGAATCCAACCGGGCCCCCAAGCCTAAAAAGAATATAACTCACAGACCAGACATCTGTTTGACACGTCATCACTTATGTTGAGACCCCTATGATGTGGAGTACATGTAAGTTACTTCATTGTGGGTATTTTTGGTAGTTGATGTATCGACTATTGTTTTGAGGGGAGGACTCACTTGGAATCAATCATGATTTTTGGAAACCCATGTGGCTGGCTGCACTCTGACTACTATTTCTAGATCACGTGTGTGTCTGATAGTTTCAACTAGGGTTCTTGGATTATGTGTGGGTACGATAGTTCTAACTACTTTTCCTGGATCCTCTTTGTGTCCGACGGTTCTAACATCTGTTCCTGGATCACGTGTGGGTTCGACAGAATAGTTGATCCTAGTTCATATGTGGGTCTTACAACTCCATCCACTATTCCTGGATCCTATGTGGGTTCGACCGTTATAAATACTGATCTTGGATCCTATGTGGGTCCAACAACTAAGATGATTTAGTTGATATATCTGATCATCTCTATCTCTCTACATATGTTGTATACATGTGTGAGCTGAGTGAGTGACTTCTATTTTTCCTCATGATTGAGATGGGATACTTGATTACTTAGGTATATGTATGGGAATATACCAATGTAATAGTTATCAATTTATTACATACTCTATGGATTAAACTTGGTGGATTTTGAGAGACCTCGGTGTATCGAGGTCCCTACTGAGTATCGTTATACTCACCCCAGCACGGGCTATGCCCGCTCCTCATTGTGATGGATGCAGATGACGGACTGCGCTGACCGAAGCTGAGTGTCCCAGGAATGGACGGAACCATGAGGTGGACCATACGACGTGTTGGTACACAGAGGAGTCCGATATATGTGGAGTTCTGAGGTGGAAATCTATACCTACACTTCAGGTAGGACCCTTGGTGGATGATCCAGGAGCTGCTTTCACCTTCCAGCTATTTTGTACCTTTTCAGTTGTACATGTACTATATAGTTGGGCTTGTATTTCCAGCCCCATTTACTTTTCATCATTATTATATTATACATTTAACATAGTGTTTTTCTTCCATCTCATTCGTTTTTGTGTGTGTTTTCAATTTATAAAGGCAATTCCTTCCCAGTTTTAGGGAATTACGCCTTCGGTGCTAGTCACTAGTCCCTGACCTATAGAAGGCGGGCTTGGGGTAGTCATGGCGCGGACCTCGATGGATGTGTCATGACAAAAAATATAACCAATATTATGTGTTTTGAAATTATATTTAATAATTAATATTATATATATGTGTGTGATCAGGCAAAAGATTAATGTACTAGCCAAATCATGAAAAAGTAATTTTTGGCATCGTAAAACAAGGGAAAATTTGAGGCACATGCATAACGTTTTTAATTCCATGTAATTTTTAATTAAATAAAATATTATTCTTATGTTTTTATGATGAAAATTGTTATTCAATCATAGATTGATATAATAGGATAATAATCTATGATGAAAATTAGAGAATATCCCCATTTAATATTAATTATATTTATTAATTTCCCTCACCCAAGGTGAAATTCTATCTATTTCATTGAAATTTATGTCTTATATATATATAAAAATAATTTTAATCATTAAATAATTGATGAGATAATAATTTAAAGTGATGGAAAAATTATCAGTCTTTTATTTGGAATGATTCATAGAAGTCATCTACAAGTCAACATTATTTAGACGATTTTTATTTTATTTTTTTGATTAGATATTTAATGTTGTAATTACATTTCGAATCGAAATTTAAAAGTAGAATATATACATTAATATGTTTTTTCAATCATTTTTGTGATTTGAATATTTACTTATTGAGGCTATTGATACACCGTGATGATTCTTCCACTATTATATATATATTATGGATTTTAGGAAATCCTAGATTGAATAGGCTAAATTAAAAAAATCATCTTCTAACACATATTACTAAATGTTGTTTATAAATAAATTTGTCATGTGAATTATCATTTATTAAATCTATATGTAATAGTTAATTATTTTTTACGCAAGAATTTACATTTGATTTTTTATCTTACTAAACATATTTGTCTTTTATTTTTGAAACTGTATAGGTATATGTTTTCTAAAGAGCCATCATTTTGACCACTTCTCATTGACAAATCCACTTTTTTGAATTTTTAATTTTAATACTAATGGCCAGAAATGATTTTGTGTAATAAGATGTATGGGGAATTTTTTTGGCCCTTAATATATCATTTTTCTGGTGTTGAGGATTCATGGATGTCATTCATTTAATAATTGATTCTATTATATTACAACTAAAATTTATTTTTAGGGAATTATTTTAAATTTATATTAATATATTACTTATTTAATATAGTTTGGAGTTATTTATTTAATTTTTATTTTTTCCATTAATAATTATGACAATTAGTTTGTCGTCCTAAATAATAATTTTACTTTTGCTAAAATTAATTAGATAAAGTAAATATTTTATTAATTTTATTTATGGTAAAATGTTTGTGTTTTATTTTATTAATGATGGGGATGTCAAATAATATATTTATAATTTATTATTTAGATTCAATTTAATAGTTTGGAAATATAATTTAGGGGATAACATTTATGGGTTGAAATATTTTTGTATTTAATGTGTAATGAGTGGATGGGTGATAGTACAAAACATTGAGGAAGATTGAAATAGGGAATTAAGAGATATAGATAAAAAATTAACTACAAATAATTATGATAATGCATTTTAATATAGTTGTGGGCTTATTAATTTTGTTCTATAACTAACATTATATTATCATTATTTATACATAAAATCATGTTGCATCAAAATAATATACTAGAATGTTAACCCTAGTTTCAAAGGCAGAATAATATATGAAACACAACTCCAAAGTCACCACACTGCAACTCTTATGTTCTATTCAGAGAAAAATATGAATTGTTAGAATATATGGATAGAAATTCACCAAATTTATATCAAAAATACTTTTTATTTCATAGATTAGAATTTTTCATAATCCATCATGGTAATAATGAAACAATTTCCTATAACTGAATAAAAGATAAATATATTTCCAAAATCACCCAACACTATTTAAAAATTTCTAACATTATTATTTTTAATAGGGCCCATCTAGTTCATACAGTAGTGTCACCATTAATTCATCATTGGATGAAGTATAGTAGATGATACCTCTTTAGAAGATATGTCTATTTGATTAGTAAATTAACAACCTAAAATCCTCCATCTATTAAATGATTCATACTTTTATTTATTTCATATAATTTGTGATATAAAGACTCTATTACATTTTCACGAGTATCTCAAACATTTTTATCCAGGGAAACTTTTGAGTGGACCTATATTCTACATCATCTGATGATCTAATATGATTAAAAATTGGATGAAATCTTTTTGAAATAATAGATCACAGTCACTGCTACGCCACCAATACCATCCAAAAAATCCGAAAATACTATCCCAAAGATTCTCATTTTGATAGAATAATGGTTTAAAATATTTTTTTCACTAAAAATACTAATATTCTTTATTATGATAACCATTCTCTAGGATTCTATACAATGTAGAAGTCTATATTCTTGAACCCACATAGACTCGTGAATTTTCCATTGTAATCATATAGACTAAGTAGAATATTTATCAGCTATGCTCCCATTTTTGGTATAAAAATATCTCAAAACTTATTACATTATGACCATTACTATTATATTATAAGGATTTTGACTCCCTTTTATCGTCTATATATCCAACACTATGTAAATAAATTTTTTAACTAAACTAATACTTAATTTGAATGGGATTTTTCATGTAATAAAAACAGTAACTATTTTCCATATTAATCGAACATCACGAATCAAAAATAGAATCCCAACCATATAGAAATGTTATAAATCTTTTTTATCAGTCCTTAAACAATGAAAATTCATTCACAGCTTCCATTAATAAAATGTAAAATTATTCTGTTTTTGAGAGATTATCTTACAGATCAATCTTTTAAATATAACAAACTATCATTTCATTGATATTAAAACATATTTGATAGAGATATTCAATGTGTCACATACATCTATAAAATGCATATAATTTTCATTAAATAGATAGTCCATTAATCAAAATATTGAAAATATTAAAAAAATTATATAGAATCCATATTCCATCGGCCGAATTTTTTCTTATGAGAATTTATTTGAATATTCTAATAATTCTCACAACATACATAATGTCTGGATATCGGTAAACCATAATGTGCAAAATAATCTAATAGGTTATATGTTTGTAATAATAACTATATAATTTAACATATATTTAATCATTTTTATTATCTATTTTTATCATGGAATGTTTATCCATTAGTGTGCATACCCAAATTTACTATCCAATACTAAATTGTCCACCAAATTGTAGATGTAGTCTAACTTGATTGGATTATGAATACATGTAACATTGATGGAATTATAAGTATTGTTTTCTTTTAATATTTATTTAATTATTTGTGTAAAAAATTTATGGGTACATATATTTATCATTCTATATTTTCTATAGTTTAAATATATTAATGAATGTTTTAATCATCAGGGAATTAAATTATTCATTTTAGTAAAAATAATTTGCTATTATAAGATAATTTTGGACATATTATTAAAAGAAATAAATGAGAAATATCAAAAATTACATAAGTATAAACACACAATGATACATTTCAACATAGTAGCAAACCACCTCTTTAAACTAATGATATAGAAATATTAATAATACAAAAACTAGTATGAATAAGAGTTGACATAGTAAAGAAAATATTCCAGCTAATATATTGAAACCTACATCTTCTGGATCAATCGACAGTATGATCCCACTGAAGATGATGATGATAGAATATGAATAAGTTAAAATATAGGCATCATTATCAAGAGTAGAGTATCGATGTGTTTCGACTCTAGGTACCAAAATTCATTCTATATGATCATTTTAAGGAAAAAAATGTTTCGAACCATTGGGTTATAACGTTTGAGGTTTATATAATTTTAGAATAATGAAATCTGGATATAGTCATAAAATAAATTTATAAATTAAAAATATACATGTAAATTACATTTGAATAATTTTGAATTATTAAATCGACTAAAAATAATAAATATTTAAAGATATTAGATTTAATAAATGTATTTTTTAGATCCACCAATTTATTTTGGTTTTAATGATATATATTAATTTTTTTTTGTTATAAAAATCATAATAATAATTTTATTCATGTATAAAAATATGTTAAATAAGGGAATAATTGTAATATTCAAATATCATATTAATCAATCAAAAATTGAGTCTGTTTTATTAATTTCATGTATATATATATATTGATATATGTATATATATATTTGGGAAAATTATGTTTAAACAATTGGGATAAACAAATTAAAAAAAATTTATGGAAATTAGAAAAAAAAACTCAGTTGTCTTCTGCCACAGGTATAACACGCTACAAACCTCCATTGTATCCATCTACACCACCCCTTTAAAACAGCTATATAACATTTCATGTAATCACATCATCCACCATCGATTCTGAATTAGAAAATCCATATGTTTTCTGATGTCATGATGCCTCCCTCATACACGATATTCTCACATACGATAATGGAATCTCGTAAACCCTCCACTGTTCACACCTTCTATGACAAGCCACACTAAATCCAAAATGACCACCACATATCGTCATCCTCTTTTCTTGTTTGATTGGAATTTATCACCTTCTTAAACCCCACAACCTCAATTGTACTATACCAATATAAAAACACCATTATTCTTTGGTATAACCCCTGTTTGGATAACCAAAAATGATGTCCTCCCTCTATTTTAATACCTCCTTATTTTTATCTAGTTAGATCAAACTCAAAAAGTAATAAGAACACTCGATTTTCATCTAAGATTCAGTTACCAGTATAGGTAAGGGGATCCATTTTATTTTTTATATCTAGATTTATATTATTATTGATATTTCCAGTATTCATGAATAATTATACAAGTATTAAAATATAACAAAATTTTATTTACTTAAATTGAGAAAGTGTGTTTAAAATAAATAATAGATGTAAGGGGAATTCTTTTATTTTATATATAATAATATGTACTATATTATCTGATATCATGTATATACAAATTTATATGATACGTTCATGTTATTCATGTTATTCATGTATGATTATACTATAATTCCCAAATTTTATTATTAAGTGTATTTGTATGTATATACATATATATGTATTTTTTATAATTTCAGTTTTTTAAAACACACACATACACACATATATTCATATATGACATTCAATTTCATCTTGTTCATTTAAATCAATGGTATATGAATATATACATTCATGTAATTGTATTTTTTAAGTCTAAAATTAATGTTCTCATAAGAATTACATCTCCTACAAATATTATAATTAGGAATTAATGTTATTTAATGTAATGTAAAGGTTTCATTCATTATATAAATATATACTTATTTATATATATATATATATTCCCTTTCGTTGTTGCATGTTTGTAAATGAATTTATATTTCATTACATGGTATGAAATCAACCTACTTAATATTTATTAATTATGTAATGAAGGATTTTTTATTTTGAAAATAATCCATTTTTAAACGTGTTATATAATTTTTCATTTAATGTTATTTGTTAAAGGATATATTTTTCATTTACTTATAATTATTCATGAGAGTAAAATTTAATGTATGAATACATTGTTAATAGAATTATTTTGTAAAAATAGTAATTTTACACTTACTATTACTAACACCATTAATTTAAATTCATATATTTTATGTGTACAATATATTTCTATGAAAGAGAAAATAATGCATATTTTTTCATGTGTCTTTAAATTTACAATAGCTACCATTTTTTGTAAACTATTCATATATTGTTTCAACCAATTAAATTTGTTTTTAAGCAAATGAGTATTTACTAATTTTATTTCGGAGTGATTTTTAAAAGATAATGTTTAATGTTTCAGTGGAATATAATTTATCAGAATGATTAATCACATGGCTTTTAGATATTTTATTAATAGATCATGTAAAAGAATTGGTAGCTCCCAATCATTCAAGTACTTTTTAACAGAATATAAATATTTATATACTTGTAAATGTACAGGTGTTTCCAATGCATTGCTATATTTTTAAATAAAAACCCACTTTGAATAATGTATATTTGTAAATAATGTTAAAAAATGTATTTATATAAAAATGGAACTTGGATATTATAAACAATAAATGGTATTGGGGGTGTACCAATTCACAACACAATTTTTGGTTCCCAAAACAACCTTAAATGATTAGGATTCCCAAATGTTTTGTTTTTAAAATATTACATAGTATTTTTTGAAAAACCACTTGTTTATTTTAAATCATTTTCAAGACTAAGAATTTTAAAAATGTATTAATTTTTTTTAAATGAGTAGATATTTTCATAGTATTTAATGCATTTCCAAATATGTAAGTATTTTTAAGAGAGTATATTTATATGTTCTCAAATGCATTTTCAAAATCATGAATTCAATGTACGTTGAAAAGAGTATTCAAAATGGTATTTTATTTTCATATGTGTTACCAAAACCATGTTTTCCAAATATTATGTATTTTCATAAATATATTTAATTTTCTTAAATATAATTTTTAAATTATATATCCATGGTATTTTCAAAATTCTATTTTCAATATCTATTTATTGGAAGTTTTTTCAAAATTTATTTTAAAATCTATTTTCAGAATTTGTCTCAAAATATTTCAAAAATCATTTCAAAAATCAATTTTCAAAAGATATATGTATTTTTAAAAATGGTTTTTCACTAGATTTTCAAAAACACCATACTGTGAAAATTTTCTATCCCTATGTTTTTATAAAATGATTTCAAGTTAATATTCAGATTTTCTGGAGTTTATCTTGACAAGGAGTTAGAGCTAACAAAGACTCCTCATTGAATTTTGTCTAATATATAAACATGGAAAATATGTAAATGAGTTCCTTTTATTTCACAAACTAAAAAATAAAATATCCTCAATTTTAAATTCTTGTATATTATTTAGTATCTTTGAAATAAAAATATATTCCACATTTTTGTATTAGAACTGGATGTGCGTATAAATACCCATCAAAAAAAATACATAATCATGAATTATGTCAATATTTTTAACTTATTTAACCTTGAGGGACTTTTCAAGTTAATTTTTTTAGAAAATTAGACTATAAATATTACATAATAGATCAATAAATTACATGTGGACAGTTACACTCAGTATCAACTATTCCCATCAAATGAAACCCTTTAAATAAAAAATGATTTTTTTTCTTGATGAAAATATTTTTCAGATAACCCTTTATATTTCACATCCTTATAAATAGTGGAAGTCATTCCAAAAACATGGGAGGAGCATAAAAATCCCAATAGGGAATATAAAATAATGAAAACAATGTTAGTCCATGATTATTTAAAACCCATTAAAACATTTTCACAATATCATAGTTCTATCTCTTCAAAAATAATCTATATAACATAAATATTGTAATAATGAGATTCCAAAATAATATCATTGAAATCATAAACATAATGGTAACTTGTGGCAACCGTTTCATACTTACATTGTTGCTTTCACAGCTACATAGGGAGTAACCTTCATTGTTATGTTTGGAATACCCATCACTATATATTCCTAAAATCACTTAGGAGAAATTTTAGGGTTTACCTCCATTAGGGTTCCAAATGAATTGGAGAGTAATAATAGGTTCACTAACCCATGGATTATCATTGAACCACCTGTATACTTAATCAATCCCCATGAACCCTAACATAATAATTACACATAAACCAGTCATTAAAGAAAAAATAACACTTCCACTTTGAAATCACATTTCATCTTTACAAGATGAACAATCATAAATGAAAAAAAGTTCTTGTAAAATAAAATGGAAAATTTTAATACAAACATCAATACAAAAAAAATACATAAAATTGAGAAATTCCATTCATGATGTATATATAAAAAATTATTCAATGCTATTGAAATAATCAATCCCATTTTAAAACACAATTAAAACATTTAAAAAAGGATTTTTTAATCAAAGTGTCTCATACCAATTTAATAAATTTGAAATGAATTTACACATAAAAAAATTTATATCCATCTAAATAATTCCATAAAATAATTTTGGAAGTCATGGTCATGAAAGAGAATGATTTCGAAGATTAAATAATTAAAAAATTTAAAACATTGTTTTTGATAAATAATACTTTAAAATTTTGATCATTTAAATTATATGCCACATGAAATTAAAACATTTTACATGGAATTAAATATCATTATTATAGTTCTAATATGTATAAGTAATATAAAAGGTCTGGTTTATTCATATTATTAAAAAAGGTTAATATCATCAAGACATGTCTTTGTGGAAAGAGAGTGAGACGATGTTCGTTACAATGATTGTGTAATTATAATATGGATCAATCAATGACATAAATTCGTGTGAAAAATATAAATTTTAATTACCTATACACTAACAGCCACCCTAAAACTAATAAAAGGGTCAGGTCTTACTAACGTAGGTGCACCTCCCCGAATACCAAAGGAAACCTACTAGCAGCGAGGGTCTTATAAGTATAGTGGGGGGATATACCAGCTCAGAGGATAATAATAGTACCAGTAGTAGAAAAATAATAAATATGAAGTGGAATAAATGACTCCACAGACTCGAACCAAACCAGCAGATCAGAAGAAAATTCAATATCGTTAAACTGCAGAAGCAATAAATATACACAACAACAACAAAAAGAAAAAAGAACAGCATGCTGATCACTTGTAACTACTACTGAACAACAAATAATCCATACAAATACGTTCATACATATCCATATATATAAAGGGTTCCAATGGATAACCAACTATAGATGCATAACAAATAGTTATGCTGATATAGTAAAGAAATCAATACAAAGTAAACTCCAGTTAGGCAAGATATCAAGGTCCATACCATCTCAATGAAACAACTAATGTATTCTAGCTCTCGGAGCTGGCCTCTTTCCTACACACAAATGAATAAAGTCTATACACGTCACGAAGGGCCCAGGAAGGGTGTCAGATAATTCTTAATAGGATACCACCCAACGGTGCGTACATAATATAAGTCATTGACTAGGCAAGTAGTTATAAGGAAAATAAAAAATAGTACGATGCACAAATTAAAATAAAACCCACTGGTGCTCAGTAGCTACCTTGAAGTGTCACCTACTTTGGCTAACTCCGAAATCTTCATAATGTAACATGGCCCCATGTTCCCCCAGACAATGTGTTTCTTAAGTACACATGTCCCGAAGAAAATCCAATGAAATAGTATCTCGGAGGAACAATGATGCATGTCCTCAGATAACTAGCCGGAGGAATAGTGATGTCTACCATTTAAATAAAGTTACTGGAGGGACAACGATGTTTTCACCCAAATAATGTAACCTCAGTGATAGTGATGTATGCCCTCAAATAAAAAAACCAGGTGGAAAATGATGTCTTCCCTCAAATGATGTTGATCCTCTACCCCCAAACTGATATCTTCAATGTTATCCCCTGAATGCTCCTCGCCTTCCACGTGGTTTTTTATGGAATGCTCCCCCAAACAAATAGTACCTAAACTGCAACTAATGGGGTCCTCTACCCACATGAGTGGTCAAAAAAACGTCATCACAGATTCTCTCTATGTTCACACTATTCCACGTTCAACTGAGCGGTAATCACAAAAATATTTCCCAAGACACAACACCTCTGACACCTCATGTCCCAGTGACCATGCCACTCAAGACCGACAGTCTCTCAATCTAATTAATCCGAGCAATGTCCATCCTGACAGTCACCCTACCTCATACTGACGTCCAGGATGCCTCATCCCATGGTCAGAACCACCGAATGTAACTCCGGCCAACCCCAACATGTGATCAGCATCACTCAAGAATATCTGGTGCAAACCCAACACAGCTGCAAGGGTTCCAACATGTTCAATTCACCAATTACACATAAAATCAAATGAATCACATTTAAATAGTCAAAAAAACATTACAGTTGAGTTGTACCACCTAAGTGTTGTCCCACACCAGCGCTGAGGTCTTTAAGTCCTGTAACAATTCATACAATGATTTTATAAACTAAATATAATATTTTAAAATAATTTAATTTAATTATAACCATTTTTGAAACCCCCGAAAAAAAATCCTTGATGATAAATAACCCCTTTCACAGCCTCGCTCATACAGGATGGTAAACGGTAATACACTAAGGCATCACATATCTCAAATAAAAAATTAAACATGAAATAATAAGTAAAACAGGGTCACGCTCAAAATACCCAAAAACTGACCAAATTTTGCGCCACCCAAAATCAATGACAACCCAAAAACATGTATGCACCACCTAACGGAGACTCATATGATGATAATCCTCTGATAAAATCCTTCAATTAGGCCTAAAACATTATAAATCTACAGAATATTCAAAACCACTAAAACCCATATAAATCATCATAGAACAGAAAAGAAGAACAACAACTCAAGAGAAATTAAGGCCTTATAGAGGTGGTTCTAATGCATCTGACTGTGATCGAAATAGTGTTCGGATGAATGATCAGGAGAAAAAATAAGCTCTTTATTGCTCTCCCCGATCAGACACATTGAGGGTTTGAGCTTCCACCTCAAAATGAGGATACATCATGTTTTTAGATAAAAACAAAATTAATTGAGTGTACTTATGACTACACGCGCTATATCATTTTTTTGTTCATATAACGGTTGATATTTCACTGAGGACTTTCCGACTGACTACGCAACGTGTACCTAGAGGTACATGGAATGTACTTCTCAACCCAGCCGACATCCCAAATATGCCATGTATATCCCCTTACACGACCCCTCTATATGGCATGTAAAAATATTACATGGCATGTACTTGCTTAAAAAATTATTCCTAGCCAACATTCCTACACGCCATGTGTGTCCTCCACACGGTCAAGGGTACACAACATGTCGAGCAACACTACATGCCATATATTTTCAAATTCTGACTCAGTAATCACCCAGTATGTACTCGGTGAGCGCATGGATAGTATGTTCCTTAACAAAACACGGCCTGAACATCAGTGTACACGATGTGTAGTCTAGAAATTTCATGATCATCCAAGATTTTCACAGTTTTCTAAAAAACATGTCAAATATTCAAAATGGGTTAGGATTTTGTCCCATTCTAAAAACTCAGGTTATTATAATCTCCCAACCTTAACATATCTCATCCTTGAGCTATCAAACAAAACTCAGAACTGTCACAAAGAATACCACCCTTATCAAAGTAACTCAGACTCTCCTGGTCTCAGAGGTTTGGGATGAATTCCTCAAGGGGCACCCCACCTTAGGAATTTACTAACCCGGTTGCAACCATACAAAAATCAACAATGTGAGGGTTAAATAACCTGTTTTCAGACTCATGGTCCTATCATGACGCATCATCACCCATGCACCTCATTGGTTCTCTGGTGTCACTCCCAACCCCCAAACGTATCCCACATCACATTGGTGTCTACCTCTATAAGGTCTTATATCCTAATGATGCTCAAAATAAAACCTGAAGCCACAAACCACATGTAACATGCATCCTTAATTCCCTGATGCCACGACATATCAAGTAACTTGCATCCTCGATGCCCCGATACCCAAGGAATATCATGTATCCTACACCCAAGGCACCTCATGTAACCTATATACTCGATGCCCTGATGCCCAAAGCACCTCAAGTAATTCGCATCCTTGATGGCCCTATTCCAAGAATCTCATAAATATTTATAAATATGTCACACACCCGATATAATGCCAATCCCGCCGACCAACATCTAGTCAATCCACATCAATCTTGTGAACCTCATGCACTCAAAATGGACCTCCCTCAATAGGTCATGCTAAAAAAAATAGTAATGTCACTTCCACACTCGCAGAGAACCTATAACCAATGTCGATAGATCATCTAGCTCAGCCCCTCATAGCTCCACAGTGTGCACCTAGCTTGAAGTACATCTACTGGATGCCTGAACTCTCTATGGTGCTGCTCCAGTCATCGGCCACTGACCGCTCACATGTTTCCCACTATCTCCATCACATCCTATGCATGCAGCTGAACCACAACTACCCTCTCCTAAAACCAAACATAAACCAACTCCAGATGACACCATCTGTCCGGGTCCCTGCCAGCCGGCTATTTTGGAAGGCTACCTACAGAACATATCAAGATGCCTGACCTATCCACATGCCTGACAATTCTTTGGATTCCTATCCCATTGAGTCCATAAATATAATAGTTTTCCACACTAAATGGAGTCCACTGCTGAACTTCTATGAGGTGGTCTTGCCGATTCCTTGTCCTGACTGGCCTACTATAACTCATACCATCCTCGCTTCCTGGTATTAGAACCATCACCTATAGCTGTCGCTTGGCAAACTTGGGGCATATTTCTCTAGTTTCCCTTCGATTTGAGTGCCTGATTTTCCTCCTTTGAGAGTGAACCCTACCAGAATATATTCACCTAGTTATTAATGGATTGTCATATGCCATCCTCAAAACCCCTCACCCTTACCGAGTCATCACTTACCATACTTGGTCAAATGTGAGACAACTCTGTAAAAGTAGCTACGTAGTCCATGACGGACACGACTCGCTACATAAAGCTCAAGAACTCATGAGCTCTCTCATTACTCAATGTCTCGAGGTAAATGTTCTCGAAGAACCCGCCCATGAAGTCTTTCCATTCTAGTCCAGGCTGCATGTGACCCTGAACCTACACATCTCAATTGATATTTGCAGTTCATCGTAGCATGTACGTCATAAGCTTCACCATCTTCCCTGGAGGCGTCTTATGCTGCTCGAATATCATCTACATGAACTCTATCTAGTTCTCAACCACCTATGGACCCCCGTGACCTAGAAAAACCGGCATGTTCTACGACCAGAACTCATGTGTCATATGTGCCATAGATGGCACCGTACCCTGTGCACATCTGTCGATCATGTGCAAGACACGTACCTAGGTAGCTCAAAGCTACTAGTATTTCTATTATCTGAACGATGCCAAAACCAGCTATTGTATTGCCTACACTAGATCCTAGACATGTTCTTGTCCCTGAGAATATACCTATGAATCATGCTCTTCCTGCATAGGATCTTGAACAGGATCCTGCTCATATGGAACTGTACCATCTCCCACCTGATTCTCCATCTTAGTCAACAAAAAGGAACCCAATGAATACCATAAATAGTCATACAACCCATATATATATACATATATATATTACTATATATATTCAACTCATAAGAAAAGTTGTAAAGATGAAGCATTAAACAACTACCATTACTCTCCCCTATCACAACCCATTAGCATGGCATCCCGGCCTCATGGACTCCTTACCCACCCTCAAGAGATCTCAGTATCAAAAGTATATCAGGACATGCCCTTACTGACAACCAACATTACCCCAAACTGATGATTGTGTCCCCCAATCTTGGTAATCAAAACCACCTCATCTATAGTAACTACCTGCTCATAAAAGATCTAGACCCAAATACCTTGCCACATGCAATTCTACAAAAATATTAATCATGGAATAACACATTGAAATAAAGAAGATATTCTATCTGAAATTTCACCTATAAACATTTAAAAAGAATAAAAAACATGGAAATTTATATTAATCACATCGAATTAACACCTCACAAAGCATTCATGCAGTTATAAAATTTAAATACCCAAAAAATGTGCCTAGTAAAAGCCAAACAATCACACCACGCCATACCTGGACAAGGTCCAATTTTTCGTTACCACATCAGGTCAAGGTTTAAATATCACAAAAAATAAATCCCAAACCAATTGATCCAATGTGGTGGAAATCATATAAAAAATAATTTGACAAAAAATCAATCAACAATTCCCACTCATGGAAACTTGGTCGATCTCTCGTACCTGGGGCTGCAGGCACCCAATCACAAGCTAGAATCTTTGTTCCAACAACAACCAATCTCTAGTATACCATATCCCAAATAGTATAACCAATACAATTAAAAAAATTATCCTCAATATCATTATATTATAGAAAAAAACGATAACTAAATCCTAATCCATAACACCTCTGATACCTCTTTGTAACGACCCAGACCCGAACAGCCACATGAACATCGCTAAATGAGTAGGGTTCCACTACCTTAGGCACAACTCCAAAAACACGAAAGGCTGCAGAATAGCAGGGAGTGGTTTATAGGTATTGTGTGAGTTTATACCCACTTAGAGGATAATAATGGTACTGGTCCATGTGTAATAATAAATATGTTGTGGAATAAAAAAACAGTGAACTCGAACCAGACCCACAGAGTAGAAGAAAATTAAATATGGATATATAGTGGAAACAATAAATATAAAAAAATTTAGTAGAAATTAATAAAACATTCTGATCACATGTAACTACTACTAAACAACCAAACTTGCATCCAATACAGTTCATACATATCCTCATATAAAAATGGCACCAAGGGCTAACCCAATGTAGGTACATAACAAGTAAGCATGCTGATACAAAAAAGAAAGAAAAACAAATTAAACTCCATCTACACAAGACCTCTTGGTCTATACCATCTCCATGCAATAGCTAACACAATCTAACTCCGGAATCTATCCTCTTTCATGCACGCAAATCCATAATGTCTACTAGAATCCAGAAAGGATTTTGAAGGGAGTGTGATGAATCTCAATAGGATTACACCCAATAATGAGTACATAATATAATTGTTTAAGAATACATGCTCTTATATGGAAAACTGTAAACAGTACGATTAAAAAAACATAAACTTTACTACTGCATAGTATCCACCATGAAGTGTCACCTACTTCGGCCATTGTCGGAATCTATGTCACGTAAATCGGTACCATGTGCCTCCTGAAATCGCATGTCTCAAGTATCAACGACCTAAAGGCACACCCAAGATATAGTCACCTAGAGGAACAATGATTCATGTTCTCAAATAAGTAGCAGGAGGGACAAAGATGTATTTCTTTAAATAATATCACTAGAGGGACTACGATTTCTGCTCTCAAATAATGTATGTGGAGGGACATCGATGTATTCCCTCAAATAACATTACAGAAGGGATATCGATGTCTTCCCTCAAATAATAGTGAGCCTCTTCCCAAACCCGATAGTGTTAATTCTATCCCCTAAAGGCTCCTCACCTTCCATGTGGCTTCCTATGGAAATCACTCCAAAACCTATAGTACTTAAACTTCAAGTAACAGGGGAATATTCCCACGTAAGTGGTCAAAAACACATCCTCACGGAGTCTCCTAGTTTGCACAATACTCAATGTTCCAGTGGGTGGTAATCAACAAAATAGTACCCAGTCAGCTACACCTCTAATACCTCTTATCCCTACAACCATGTCGCACAAGTCCGAAGGTCTCTCCATCCATGTAATATGGGCCATGCCCTACCTAACAGTCACCATGCCTCAAGAAGACATCAATGACATCTGATCACATGGTCAGAACCACCCAATGTAACAAAATCCAAGCCCATTTTGTGATAAGCATCACTCAATAAAATATGGGCCACACCAAACACAACGGCAAGAGTTCGATCATATTCTATTTAGAAATTACATATATACTCAAAAAATCAATTTTATACAGTAAAAACAAACTAAATAGTTGAAATTCAATGACAAAGTGATGTTCCATAATTGCGTTGATGAATTTAAAGCTTCTATCAATTCATACATAGGTTAAATAAACTAAAAAAAACAGTTTAAAAAATTAAAATTAAATTGTATCCATTTTGGAAACCCATGGCCAAAATGACCCAATGAGAAATGACCCCTCGCTCAGCCTCGCTCATGAAAAATGGTAATAGGGAACAACCATAGGCATAATAGAGGTCAAATAAACAATTAAACATTCAATAGTTGGTAAAACAGGGCCACACTCAAAATACACAAAATTACGCCAAAGGTCGCTCCACCAAAACTTCTGTGAAAATAAAAAAAAGGTATGCCCCACCTAAATTAGACTCATATGATGATACTCCTCCAATAATAGACACCAATTATTTCTATAATGTGGTATATCAACATAATAATCAAATGTACTGAAACCCCTATAACACTTGTTAGAACATAAATCAAGGAGAACAACATAAGTGGAATCAAGGCCATATGGAGGGGGTTATAACGCATTTGGCAGCGATCAAAATAGACATCGGACTAATGAATAGGAGCAATAAAAAGCTATGACTGACTCTCCTAGCTCAAACATATTGAGGGTTTGAGTTTCATCCTCAAAACGAGGATACTACCCATTATAGGATGAAAATGAAATACACAGAAGGTACTTATGAATACACATTGTGTATCATTTTATGGTATATATAATGGATGATATTTTGCCGAGGACTTTTGACTAACCACATAGCTTATACCTAGAGGTACACAATGTGTACATCTATACCAGACCGACATCCCCAACACACCATCTATATCCCCATCATGGCCCATCTGTATGGAGTGTACAAATAATACATGTCATGTACTTGCTAAAAACATTCCATCCAGCCAACAGGCGTACACTTATTGTATGGCCTCCTCACGGTCAAGGGTACACAGCATGTTGAGCTACACTACAAATTGTGTAGTTGGATAATCCTACATGTTCATCCCACGATATGTAATCGGAAAGCACATCTAATGTACACAACTATCCTATACATGACAGGTATTATAGTATGCATGGTGTGTAGTCTGGAAAATTCCAGAACATCCCAGATTTTCCCGGTTTTCTTAGAAACAAGTAAAAAATTGAAACAGGGTCGGGATTTTGACCCTTTCTGAAAACGCAGGTCCTTACATAAATACAAAAAATATAATTGGATATTATGTGTAAAACAATCATAGGTAATTAAAACATATTCTAGAAAAAAACGAATGTCATGGATATGTAACTAAAAGGAATCCGATTGAGTTTTGATTTGCCTTACCCTGAGTCTGAATACTCCTGTACAATCGTTATGTTCCTAAATAATAAACATGGTATACTTTATAATTTCATGATAAATTTTTTCATGTTTATTATTTTTATATGAATTCATACCATGTTATAAAAAAATATAATTATTTTTGTTCATATCGGTTGTTTTGTCGATATTTGGTACACGAGTGGAAAATAAACTTGTTTTAATGTAAATAGACTCTGTGGTAAAAATTTAATCATCTATGATTATTATTAATTAATTAAATATCATATATATCCATTATATATTTATTTATAATATTCCATAGCATTTGGAGATATGAAATGAAATGAACCATTCATCGTGATGGTAAGTCATACATACTAATGAACGTTGTATTCAATTATTTGTCATATAAAATGAATGGAAACTAAATGATAAAAAGTTATATTATAATTATATTATAATAGATATGTTATATATGTTACATAATATCATTAACACCATCCTTTGTACCTCCCATGTATGGAATGAACAAGTTTTTTCAATTTGAGGGGGCGGTAATCCACACATTCTCAAATGATATTATTGTTTTTACACATTATGGAATCCAAGAAGGAATGTTGTAAAAAAATAAAAAATCATTGAATAAATATAAATATAATACATATAACATATAAATAAACTTCCATCATAATATCAACCATGATAGGTTGTAGGAGAAAATTGAAAAATTGTTGTTTCGTGAGGTAGTAGTTCTCCGTACACATAAAAAATATGTTTTATATCCATTAGATGGAGGTGAGTGTAAGTGTATGTCAAACCATTATCAAAACATAATTATAGAATATATAGGATACTGATGTTTTTATAAATAAATGGAATAAAAACATGTTAGGGGGATGGAGAATGAAAATAAATGAAAGGAGTTTTAGAGAAGTGGTTACCTCTATGTCAGGTAACTCTTTTTGATTTGAGTTAAAAGGATTACATTAATTACTTTCATCCCAAGGTATGGAAATTTGAAGGAAGGGAGGGTTTTTGGAGTTAATTTGAGCATAATTTGGGCGATCCATTGGGCTTTAGATGTGTGAGTAATTGTGTAGATGTGGATACCTTTTATAAGAGATAAGAGGGGAAATTTAGAAATGTCTTGAAATATTATTTTACAAATTTAATTTCGAATTATAATAGCTCCAAAATGAGATAGTTATAGGATAAGATGATTATTGGTCAAAATACACTCCACCAATAAGGTTTTAGAAAAGTCTTGATCACAAATGGTTACCTTATCTTTTATATTTAACCATTATAAAAATAAATCAACTCTTACCATGACTTCTTGAATTTTTACCAATAATGGTGGTTATATTTAAAATATAATGAAAATAAATTCTCAAGTGGATCATTAATGACATATTTTACACTATATAAGAAATTTTCTAAAATTGGAAATTTTCATGACTATTATATAATTTAATAAAATAGTATTTGTTTTAAAAACTCACTTATGTCAATTTTGACACTATTTGAAAATTTATTTTTATTAAAACTATAAAAAAATTATTGATTAAAAATAACTACTTTAACTAAAATATAAAATCTCAGAATATTTAAAAAAATTATTTTGTGGAATCAAAAGTTTCAAATTATATTTATTTTAATATTTATAATATCATTTGGAGGTATCTTTCATTAATAAGGTAATCACTGTACCGTTATTGTGTCATAAAAATTTTTATTTATTAAATGATCAAAAATTATAAATAAAATACCATTATGTAGGAAATATTTTATTTATAAAGGCTTTTTATTGTAAAATATATCTATTATATAACCCTATATTAGAATTTTTTTAGTAAAAAGATACATGATTATGTTATATTTTTCATTTAAATTAAATTATTTATTATAACATGTAATTAACAATCCCAAGTGGATCAATGTGGTCCTGAAGTCGACACAATAATTATAATGGTTTTAAATAAATCATACAACTAGATTAAGACCCATATTAGGGAAATTTTATATTAATAGAAAATTATATTTACCCTTATTTAAATGGTTTACACTTTAACAGTGGTAAATAAAAATAATTACTAATGTTACTATTAATTTTTTCCAAAAATAAAAGGATCATATTTACAAAATGTTATCCTTATGATTCCCAATATGAAATACATTTTCCCAAATTCAAAACATATAATTTTGAGTAATTAATATAAAATTAAATCACATTGTAAAAATGAGAAACACAAGTTTTTGAGAATTAAAAACTATCCAATGAATAACATGTGTTAAAGTCAATTTTCATTACAAATTTACTTCGGATGACCAAAATTCGATTATATTATAGAAAATTGATCCAATTAAATTTCTAAACCATGGAAAATTATATTACAAATATATAAAAAATTAGTTCAAAAATAAGTTTTAAATTAAAATCCCGCAATTTTAACTACTTATTAAAAAATGCATTTCATCAAAAAATACCCTAAATTCAAAAAAAAATAATTTTTTATTTCCCTATTAAAAAGAATAATTATATTTTTTCAAATAGAAAATTTTAGGGTGACAAAAATTCAATTTAATAAGGGTTCTCTATAAAAAGGATGTCAAATTTTATTTTTCAAAAAAATAAAACTTTTATCTGAAAAAATTTATTGTGTTCTTATATCATATATAAAACACATATAAGATGAATTTTTACACACTAAATTGAATATATAACTTATAAAAAATTATAAAGAGTGATATGATTTTGTAAACACAAGTGTTCTCTTTAAAAATGGTTTTCATTAAAACACCTAATTTATATTTTTATGGTTCTTATGTCAAATTGTAAAAAATTTGGTAACAAATGAATCATTATTTAAACATGTGTAAAAAATATTATTATTATTCCGATGATATTATTCATTCTCTCTATTCAAAAATCATTGTTATAATTGAATCATATAATTAATAATATTTTTTTTTTCGTTAAAACTCAATGTAGCATATCATGTATGCTATTGAATATAATTTTTTTTTCTTAAAACATGAGATATTACATCCCACCCCATTAATAAATATCATTCACATAATATCTTCATTTGGGGTCAATAACAAGGGTATGGATTTTCCAAATTCTGTTATTTCTTACTCGCATCAGAAAAAGGGTTAATAAAACATCCAATTTAAATGTTAGTATGTGTTGTACATTGGTCTTATGAGATAGCACATACAACAGTTCCATATAGGAAAAAATATATATGAAAGAAGAAATAAGTGGAATATTCTGATACAGAGTGACAGAAAACATTATCCAGATAATGTTAACAACTATAAAACAACAAATTTACGATGGGTTAAATAGTTATGGATTTCATAGTAGTGAAATGTAAATAAAAAATGTTTCTGATTTAGGATCAACATCATAAATTTGATGAATTGTTTTAATACATAGAGTAATAAAATATTGAAATATACTTATCTTGCATTTATAGTTTCATCCATTAATTAATTTTCACCACAAACTCACCATTTTTAGAAATTTATGAGTATTTAAGATGAGTTGGTCACTCTTGATGAACTAGATTAAACATCTAGATAATCACATAATCACAAAAATATAAACTATATATTTTCATTATATTTAGAAATTAACCAAAACCAAAATGATTATTACATGATCAGATAATCCCACAAAAATAATATACCTTTATAAAAATATGTAAAAATTTTAATCCCCAAATTTCAAATGTAAGTACACAAGTTCTACATAGACCATTAAACAAAACAATTTCATTAAAATAACTCAAAATTATCAAAAATTAGACCGAAACACCATATTTAGATGGTTTGTGAACATAGTCTTCCATGATAAATCTCAACATTTATCTCAAAATAAAATTGATGAATATTGATTTTTCATGCATAAAATTAATTTACCTAATCAAATATTTTCCATTAGAGGTTAATCATTTCTATAAATAACCCAAATCGCCATATTTCCACAATAAAAACACAGATTCTTCCCAAATAAAACTCATCCATTACCCCTCAACTAAAATCCCATCGTATTATATTTTAATAAAGCATATAGTTTTCTCAAAATAGAAAACATCTTCAAAAGTAACATTTGTCACTTAATCTCGAAATCATTTTCCTACACTGAGAATATCCAGAGGATAAAACATAAGTTCTCAAAATAAAATTATTCTTAAGACATAAAATCATTTAACTAAATAAAACAAGTAATTATAACCAAGGACTTCACGTAGGTTGTTTGTAAGCGATAAATACCAGTCACACATTAGATGTGGGTTCGATTCCCATATCTTTTTTTGACACAGTGGGTTGTCACACAGTCTGTGTGTTGTTGATTTTTGAAAAATAATATAAGTTTATAACATTAAAAATAATGAGATAAAATACTAAGAAAACCATAACATATTTTATCCTCAAAGGTTATCTCATACTTCTCATTTTGAATCCCAAAAATTAATAACCCATAATTTCTCCAATGGTGAATGTCCCCAAAAAAATATCATTATTCACCTGAACATTTCGGATCATAAAGCAACCAAATTTGTTTATAAGACATGGAAATTATAATATACCTCAAAATTATGAAACCATGATTATATCCACAACCCTTATGAAAACGTACTATTCTCCATAGTTTCCTAAACCATTCTCTCATACCAACTATAAATCCCCAGCCACAAATATTACATAATCCTGAGTTAAGTGAATAATTTGATGTCATTTCTCATTTAGGATCTTTTAATGGTTATATATTTAGGTAATAAGGACAATAATACTACAAAATATACACATAAATTACATGGGGACATTTACACTCAGTATTATATTTTTTCCACAGATGGAAACACGTTAAAAAAACATGATTTTTTTCTTGATAAAAATATTCTTGACTTCTTCCATTATCATACCCACCCTTAAACACAATGGATTTTTTTTTTCGAAACATGATATGTGCATAAAAATCATAGTATGGAATAAAGAATAATTAATAATACTGTTAGTCCATAAATATATAAAACCCTTGTAAATATTTTCACAAAAAACATACTTCTCGCCCATAAAACATAAACCATTTATCTTACATAAAGTGATCATAAGATTTATACAAAACACCCTCAGAATCATAAAATAGAATAATTTACTAGTAGAATCTATATAATATTTACATTGTATCTTATACATCTACATAGGTAGTAACCTTAATGGTTTTGTCCGGAATACCCATCACAATATATTACATAAATGTCTTTTTGAGAAAACATAATGCTTACCTCAATCACATTACCCAATGCATTGGACAGAGATCACAGGCTCACCCTCTAGTAGTTTAACATGGATCCACCTGTATACTTATGAAATTACCAAGAACCATAGCATAATGATAACACATTAAACAAGAATAACAGAAAAATAACATTTCTCTTTTGAAATCAAATTTCATATTTACAAGACACATACTCAAAAATGAAATCAAATTATATTATAATAAAATGGTAATATTTTAAGGTAAAAATAAATACATAATATCAACATAAATGTGTGAAACTACATTAATGATTCCTATATAAAAAATTTCAATTTTTCTAAAATAATTAACCCCCTTATAAAACACAATATAATCATTTTAAAAGAAGCATTTTGAATCAAAGGGTATGATATAACATTGAATCTTTTGAAAGGAATTTACATATAAAGACACTAATGTCGATATAAATATGTAAATAAAATAATTTTTAACACAAGGAAATGAAAGGGAAGTATTTATAAGATTAAATATTTGAATCATTTCATATTATGTTTTAGATAAAGTGTACTATACAATTTTGTATATTTAAATTATATTTCAAATGAATGTTGTATTTTTTTCAAATAAATTAACTGTAATTTTTATAGATATTATGAGGATAAGTAATGTAAAATGTTATATATATACACTTCTTAAACAAATAATGGTTCATATAATCAATAAATGTCTCATTGAAAGTAGATTGATATGAAGTCTATTACAAATTTTGTATCCTTATGTAAAGGATAAATCGATGACATAATTATGTGATATAAATATAAATACATCAAATATAATTGGATATTTAGTGATAAAATATCAAAGGTAATTTACACATATTCTTGGACAAAAAAAACCAATGACATGGATATTTAACTCAATGATACGAGACAGAGTTAAGATTTCCCATTCATTGAGTCTGACTCATCTTATATAACATTTATGATCCCAAACTATAAAAATAGAATAAATTATAAATTCATTAGGTCCTTTATAAAATTTATTTATCCTTTTATATCACTTATTATCTTTTAATTACATAATTATTTATCTTCATAGCGGCCATTTTACAGTATTCGGTTTGTTACTCAAAAATGAACTTGTTTTGATGTAAATTGTATATCTTGTCAAAATTTCATCATCTCTGGAATATTATTAATTATTTAAATATAATATTTATCTAGTCTAAATGTATTTATAATAGTAAATTACATTTTATGATATGAAATGAAATGCACAGATCATGGAGACGATAAGCCGTACGTACAATGAACAGTTCTTATATTTCATTATCATATTAATGGAATGAAAACTAAATAATAAATATGTATATTAAAATTCATGATTAATATATATTTAATATATGATACATAATTTATTTAACAACATGCTTTTTAGGTTCTATGTATGTCATGAACGGGTCATATAACATTGGTAGGGATGTAGTTCAAACTTCCTGAAATGGAATTGTCATATTTACACATTATGGAAAGCCTAAAGGTATGATGTAAATATAAATTATAGAAGAATATAGAAAATTTAAATATTATATATATTATATATAAATATTGTTCCATAATACTGGCACCATGAGAGGTTCTAGAACAAAATTGAATAATCATCATTTTGTCTGGTATTAGATTACCGTATTGAGAAACATTATGTTATATATCCATTAGATGGAGGTGTGTGTCGGTGTAGGTCAAACCCATATCCTGAAAACATAATAGTATATATTTTAATATATTTTTGTTATAAAATAATTGAATATGGATAAAATAGGGTGTAGGATAATGAAAATAAATGAAATGAACTTGAGAGAAGACGTTACCTATAAATCAGGAAACTCCTTCTGGTTTGAGTCCAAAAAAATTCTTGAATTGCCTTATTCCCAAATTAAGAATTTAATGAAGAAGGGAGTGATTTTGGGGTAATATTTGGTCAAAATTTGTATGATTTTGGGTAGTTGAAATGTGTGAGTTAGTCGGTAGAGGTGGTAGCCTTTTATAAGAGAGAGGATGGGCACTTTAGGGGTGTCTGTTAATGTGATTATATTAAAAATTTATTTTCAAATTATAATTGCTAAAACATAATATCATTAAGGGATAATATGAGTATGTGTTGATATCCTCTCAACTAAATGGTTTTAGACATATTTAGATCACAAATTGTTTCTATATCTTTTGGTTTTTACCCTTAGTTAAATAAATTATCTTTTACCATGTCGTCTTGTAAATTTTACATGATATGGTTACTATAGTATCTATAAAATGACAAGAGAACCTCAAGTGAATAATTATTTAAAATTTTATCAATATATAAGTCATTTTCATGAATACAAGATTTTTATTAATATTATATCATTTATTAAAATAGTATTTGTTTTCGAATCTTATTTATATCAATTTTGATAGTATTTAGTAATTAAATTTGTTAATGATATAAAAAAATTATTGATTAAAAAAATATATTAAACAAAATATTACACGTAAAAATTATGCATAATATTATGTTATTGAATTAATAATTTCAACTTACATTTATTTGAATCTTTCATTAATATGGTAGTCACTGCATTTTCATTGGGTCATAAATAATTATTTTAATGTCGAAAAATTTAAAAGAAAATACCATGATGTAGGAAGTATTTTAATATTTTTAATGACTATTTATAGTCAATTATATAATTTATATTAAATTATATTAAATTTTTTTTAAAAAAAGATACATTATTATGTAATATTTCTCTTTACTTAAAATAGTTTTTTATAACATGTCATTATCACACCCATGTGGCTCCATTGGGTCCTAAAATCGACCCAAAGATGATCATGGTTGGAAATATCTCATCTAATTGGATTATTACATGTTTTATTGTCGTTTTATATTATTATATTATTATATTTTATCCTTATTTATTGAATTTACCATTGAACCATGTTAAATAAATATAATTACTAATATTACTACTCCTAATATCATTTAATAAATAGTAATTATTTACACTATGTGAAACATCTAATTCCAAATATAGAATAAAATATTCCATATTTAAAATATAGAAGTTATAGTAGTTAATATAATATTACGTCCCATTGTGAAAACGAGAATGCGGGTTTTACAGAAGTACAAACTATTAATAGATTGACATGCATTTTTGTCCAATTTCAATGTGAAATTACATATAATGGACAAAATTGGATTGAATGATAAAAACATAATCCAGTAAAACATTGAAACCAAATTAAAGGATATCATAACTATATAATAAAATAAGATTGAAAGGTAGTTTTGAATTAAAATCCAGTATTGTAACACCCCAAGCTTCCATGGTATGCTTCTCTTTGAATAATTCAGTTGCGTTTGTTGTATGCAACTTCGAGTTCTAACACACAACACAACTAATCAAACTAGCCGTTATGAATAGTAATACCCATTTTTTTAAATTTTATAAATTTTATATTTCAAAATGGACTTAATTTTTAGATTCGGAATATCGAATTTAGCATATGGTGAATTTTTGGTATTTTTCTGAAAACCTTCAATTTTTTATGAATAGTGAAAACATTGAGTTATAGTTTAAAAACAAATTTTAATTTAAATAATTATTTATATTATTTAGATTTCATTAACGTAAAAATAGATACATAATACCTATATATGTTCAATGTAATTTATTGTAGTTAGTTTTGAATAATTTTAGATATATAAAAATTTTATGAAACTTTTCACCGTCTTTTACCCACCTCCTATGAGAATTTGGAAATTTACATAAAACATAATTTTACCGCTTATGTGAGTGGAATTTCGAAAATCTGAGAGACATAGTTAATATGAAAGAGTAAAATGTGGTTCAATAAGATTAAAATAATTTTTTGTGAATAGTAACATTTTACTTTTATTTACCACGGTTAAATGTAAATAGTGTAATTTAGGGTAACAATGATATTAATATTACCGTAAAACATGTCCTAATTCTATTGGACATCTGTATCTTGACCAAAAACAACCATATATAGAAAATATTATCATTTAGGTCCAATTGGATTAGATTAGTCCATTTATTATTATTTAAATCATAGAAGAGTTAATAGAGATAAAATCAAAGTTTAATAACTAAAACATTTTTAATATAGGATTATAAATAAGATATATATGATTATAAATATTAATTATAAAGATAATAATATTTCATACATAATGGTATTTTATTTATAATTTTTAAACAATAAATAATTTATTTTATTTATGACACAATGATGATACAATATTTACCTTATTAGTGAAATATTAAAATAATTGATATTAAAAATACCAAAATAAATATAATTTGTGACTTTTTTATGAATACAAGAAATTTTCTAGGTTAATATGACATATAAGGACTTATTATATAAATTTATTTTGATGTAATAATGCTGTTATGATATTATCAAGAAACAAAATACCCAATAGTGTCAAAATTGACATAAAAGAGTTTTTTAAAAAAATATTATATTATTAATTTATATTCTATTCCAAAAAATCTTATTATCAACCAAGAGACATAAATAATGATATGTGTATCATTAATGGACCACTTGGGGTGTCTCTTGTAATTTTATATTAGGTTTAATGACTATATAATATAAAAATACAAAGAGACATGGTAAGTGTCAAACTAATTAATTAAGAGTTACCACTAAAATATAAGGTTACTAAATTGACCCAAACCAGTCTAAAACCTATTGGTTGAGTTTTTTTCGACCTATCCACACCTTAATATTTAAATAATAAACTTTTGGGACATTAGAAACCGAATATGAATTTATTATAAAACAATATTTATAGCTTTTCCAAATGTGCCCCTCACCCCTCTTATAAAAGGGAACTCCCCATTCTCTCAATTTCACACCGTCATAGCCTTTTGGATTAGAAAATATCTGACCAAATACCCTCTCAAATATCCTAAATTCATCCTAGAGGAATTCCTTTAGTTAGAAAGCCATCCCATGGTTCCATTTTGATCAAATCAAAAGGAAGAACCCGAAGAAGAGGTAATGTTTTCACCACCCTCTTTCAAGTTCCTTTCTTCTTAAAATTCTCCATTCATTGTTATTTATATTCTGAAATAATAAATCTAGGATCTTCTATATATTGTGATGTTATTATAGATATGGTACAACCATATTCAGTATTCTATCCATCCTTTAAATGACATCTCACCATACGTGCGTACGTACGGCTTACCGTCTCCACGTCGTGGTGTAGTTGTTAGTCAATATATTATTATTTGGATGGGTATAATAATGATGTGTAATTAATTTAAATAATAAATATAACATGATAATTGTTATGTATATATTATATACAATCCAATTATAGATTATTTTAATATCAAAATAAGGATATTGTCACTCGTGCATACGTATGGACTACCGTCTCCACGAACGTGATGAGAATCATTCCCAATCGTATCCATTCAAGACTAATTATAATTTTATGATTAAAACTAATGTTTAAGGACTTAATATAATTCATTATATCAATATTATACTACATTTCCATAAAAAACAAGACTTATGTAACAAAACATATAAAAGAAAATGAATAAGTTAACACTAGAAACGACGATAATACTTAGATATTATTAACAAAGCAATGTTAAATGATCATATATGATATCATATTAATATATATGATTCTTTTATAATTAAATAAAAATTATTTAATCATTATAAACGAGGATAAACTAACCTCTACCAATGAAAAATTTCAATGTAAGGTGTTTCTTATCTCACTTTTATTTCCGTTAGATTTCCATTGTTCCCCACTTATTTATTGCATGTGATGTGTGTACTGCACATGATTGTATTAATTGTGTAATATAATTTAATTTATTTATATTTACAACATCATTGTATGATCCTTCGGTCATGGGTGTATGTTTTGTATGTTACCAAATCGATAAGGGAATTTGAAATTTCAATTTCCACTCATTCAACTATACACATATTTCATTGATTATTTTACTCCAAGATTATGTGTGGAATAACTATTCATTTGATTATGTCATAATTTCCACTCCCCTATATGTGGATATAATTTTTATACACATAATCACTCCATTGATAAATTCTCAAGTCATCGGTATGAACTTGATAAGAGTAATTTTTACTCAATCTCGATTTGTTGAGTTAAACATCTAATTCATTAGTGTTGTTTTTATAAGAATATGTTTGAATTTACATTGATTGTTTTAAACTGAATATACAATCAGATTGAGTGTATTTATATTTTACACACATAATTATGTTTTTGATTTATCATTATCATAATGATATGGCCTTTATGAGGTATTTCATCTCAAATTACATTCCATTGAAATCCTTTGTTTTTATACACCAAATCACTTTTATATGGCGTATATAACGTAATTTGACATAGTTTAACATGAATCACTTTATTCTCATGATATTATAATGTCTTTGTTAACTCAATTATTTGTAGTAAAGTGTCTCTCTTTTGGTTATGAACTCTGATTAAAATATGATTTTAAAATGTTTTAAAGATTTATTATTCTAAATCATTCTCATTAACTTCCTTATTTTAAATATGGTTTTAAGGATATATTTATTTGGAAATTAATGTTTTGAAATCAAAATTCCTTTAAAAAGTTTCAATGTGGTATGGGAAACTTTGATTCGAAAATCTATTTTTAAATGTATTCTTGAAAAATAGTGTGACTTTTAAATGTTTTCAAGAAAAAGGGGGATATTTCTCTCAATAGTTTGATGAGTATTTTAATCTATGTCTATATCCTTCATTATTCTCGATTGAGGTTAATTAGATACAATACAATCTACCATATTGTATCTAATGAGTTATGTTTGACAGTGGATGTGTTATCATTATACCATTAATGGTTTGTGGTTAAAATATTGACATTTTGTATGCTAGTTTTATTACGAATATTTCTGTTATGTTTATAACTTTTAATATGAGGAATGCATTGGACATAGTAAGTGACGGGTAGATCCCGCTATAGCACCTTGAAGTATTGGTAGGTCTCATGAGACAAACTTGTTTCTTGGAACAAGGCCTTGACAAAATTTTATTTTTAGTCTTCGAATGATGCCTTGGATATGTGGTAATGATAATGTGTCATTATGCATTCCATCATTATGAAAGTGGTTATTGATATTTCATGTGGTTTTTCGACTAGTAGAATATACATTTGAATAAGGAAATAACATTTTTTTTATTTTATCTTTTCCATATTATTCTGAAGTTCGTGTTTACAAGTATTTTGTTATAGTTATAGATTGCCTTATATTTTATGCATATATATGAAAGTATCTGCTATATTGTTATCCTTACTGAGAATCTGAGCTCACCCCTTTCAATGTTTTATTTTTCCCAGTATGTGAAGAAGTAATTTATGAATGACCTGCATGGATAGTATGAGGGGATATAAAGACAAGATATCATTGTTGTTTTTTTACATTATGATGTAATGCAAGACTTATGATTATATCTAGTGCTTCCAAGACTACTAATCTAATCGGTCTTTCGAGACTTGATCTATTGTGATCAAACCAATGTTATGTAATAATGAACCGACTCTAGGTAACTGGGTTCAGGGTTTTACAGTCGGTATCGTATAAAGTTTAGTACAATCCTTGGAAAATTGATTTAGATAAACTTTGATTAGAGCACATAGTCCTAAGATAGAATTTGAGGATTAGTATAGAATAATATCCTAGAATTTTGGTATTATATATATTTTGTGAGTTTTCCAAACAATACATACCTGTCTAGATACGAGAAGGTAGAGGTGGCTCTGGTACAGAAGTACCTAGGGGTAAAACCTAAAAACACCGCTTTGAGCTAGACTCGAATGGGAATTGGTACACGATAACGGGCATTGCTGCACTCTTGGTTACGTCACTCCCAGGGTATATGCTTATGATAATTTAAATTTTCTTTACAAATTTTTTTTATGTATTTGACCTTTGTTAATCCTAAGGTGTTTCAAATTGAGAATATGGTGTCATGATATTCTCTAAATGATTTTATGACTACTATTACTCACACAATGGTTTCTGGTTTTAGTCAATAACAGGAGTCCAATGAAGTCATAATAACTTTGAGAATGATGTAAAAGGAGGGAATG
Source organism: Viscum album (assembly GCA_963277665.1). Lineage (NCBI taxonomy): Eukaryota > Viridiplantae > Streptophyta > Magnoliopsida > Santalales > Viscaceae > Viscum > Viscum album. Next base: position 175,745,725 of record OY728148.1, read on the forward strand.
TTGGTGGAAATGAGCAACAAAATGGAATGTTGATAGGTGTAAAAGATATCATGTTCATGCCAAATCAGTTTTCCAAAAATATGATCAACACAATATATATTAACCAACTCCGAGACTCAACAACGAAGTGAATGGTGATGAATGATAAGATCTCCAGCAATGGAGACCATGGATAAAAGAATCCTAAATTTATATCATGCAGGAAATGTGGAAGGAGACACCCAGGAACGTTTCCCAATGGCACAGATACGTGCTTTTCATGTGGGAAAGAAGGACATAAAGTGAAGAATTGGCAAGGAAAAATAAAGTGTACTATGGAAGAAAATAAAAATGGCCTCAAGATTCCATTTACAGTCATTTGCCATAAATTTAGGGGACATGGCCATTACTCGAGTGAATTCCCTATTCAATAGGATATTTTCTTGGTCAAATAAGATGCTATGTGGATATAAATGGTTGGAGAAATGTTTAAAAGTATTAGTGCTCGTTGTTGGTCGGATTACTTTGGAATAATTTTCTCTTGTATTTGTAACCCTTCAGTTTTCCATGTGAGAATGATATTTGATGAAGACTTATCTTTTCCCTTGTGTATATAGTTATAAATAACCATTTGGTTTTATATGATCATTGGGTTTGAGGCAATTTTTTGTTATTATATTTTGGGATGAAAATGGAAGGTATGAGATAACTTTTCTTGGTAAAAATATTTTATGGTTATTTTGTAGAATTTATCTCATTTTGGTAATGTTATAAAATATAGTTTTTGAAAAAGGACAACACGCAGACTGTGTGACAACCCGTCACATCAGAAAAAGGTGTGAAAATCGAACCCACAACCAATGTATGATTGGGATTTATCACCTACCACTGGACTACGTGAAGCCCATTGTTAGTGTGATTAATTATTTTTAGTTCAATCATTTTGTTGATCAATAATAAGTTGATTTGGGTTCTTATGTATTATCAAATTAATACCCTTAGTATATTAAAATCATTTGGTGATTATGTGATAAATGTTATTTTGGAAGACGTTCGCTTTTATGGGAACACTATATGCCCAAGGAAAATAGAATACTATGGGATTTCATTTGAGGAGTAATGGTGGATTTTTATCTACGTTTTTATTGTTGATTTATAGTGATTTGGGTTATTAATGAAAATTATTAACCTATAATAGAGAATATGTGATTAGGTTAATTACTTTTAAGTATGTGAATTTAAGAGTAGTTGATGACCTTTAGAGATCCAGCTTAACGTGGAAGACTACATAACCAAATTCTTTTATGTTATGGGTTTCAATATTAGTTTGGATTATATTGACGAATTTTAAGAACAATTGTTTATTAAATGGTATTTATTAACTTTGGGGTACTGTTAGTTTAATTTTAGATATTAAGATTAGTGTTTCTTTCTCTAAAGGAATATCCTTTTGGAGGATCATCAGATCTTGTACTAACCTTTTTGGTTTTGATTAATCTCTAAAGATGGGGTAAATATATATTTTATCCTTCATGGATCATTTGATTCTATAGAAGTTTATTCTAGGTCTTCTAGTGTGACCAAGCCTTCTTGAATAAACATCATTTTAAAAAATGATTTATTGGTGGAAATTTATTAAAGAATGAAACCCTACATAAAAATTAAGTATATCTCTTTATTTTCTTAGTCAATATCATAAATGAATTCCTCATCTTTATGTTATGCAACTAAAACAAATGTTGTCTGTATACTATTCCTACTGGGAAACTAATGACCGTTTGTCCTATCACATTTTTGTGGCTTTCTTGTTGTTATCTTTATCCTGTTCATGTTTTCTATCCCTCTCCATCAGAACTTGACACTTAGTTTATCTTCTATATCCACGTTTTCCTACACTAAATCCTAGTATGAGTTATCTTGGGTAACCTTTGTACTTATCTTTCTTTCTTTTAATGTGATAGTTTTATTGACTCTTTTTTTGATGTGGGACTTTCCATTATCTTCCCAAGCCAAATTTTAAAAAAATTTGATGATGAAATTATTCAAAGGAGGAGATAATGTAACACCCCAAGCTTCCACGGTACGCTTCACATTGAATAATACAGTAGCGTGTGTTATACGCATCTTCAAGTTCTAACACACACCACAACCAATAAAACTAGCCATTATGAATAGTAATACCCACTTTTTGAAATTTTATAAATATTATCATTCAAAATTTAATTCATTTTTGGATTCAGAATATCAAAATTAGCTTAGGGTGATTTTTTGTATTTTTCTGAAAACATTCAATTTTTGATGAATAGTGAAAAGAAATTGAGTTATAGTTTAAAACAGATTTTTTTTAAATAGTTATTTATTTTATTTAAATTTAATTAAGGTCCAAATAGATACATAATACCTATATAAGTTCAATATAATTCATTTGAGTTAGTTTTGAATAATTTTTTATATATAAAAATTTTATGGAACTTTACACCGTCTTTTACCCACCTCCAATGAGAATTTAAAAATTTACATAAAACATAATTTTACCTCTTCTGTGAGTGGAATATCGAAAATCCGAGAGAGACAGTTAGTATCATGGAGTAAAATTTTGATCAATATGATAAAAATAATATTTTTTGAATAGTAACTTTTTACTTTTATTTACCACGGTTAAAAGTAAATAGGGTAATAATGGGTAAACATGATATTAATATTACCCTAAAACATGTCCTAATTCAATTGTAAAAGTGTATCTCGACCCAAAGCAACCTCTGAAATAAAATATTATCATTTAGGTCCACTTGGATTAGATTAGGACATTTATTATTATTTAATTAAAAGAAGAGTAAAAAGAGATAAAATCAAAGTCTAATAACTAAAACATTTTTAATATAGGATTATTTATAAGATAAATTTGATTACAAATATTCATTAGAAAGCTAATAATATTTCTGATATAATGGTATTTTATTTATAATTTTTAGACACTAAATAATTTAATTTATTTATGACACAATGGTGATGCAGTAATTACCTTATTAGTGAAATATTAAAATAATTGATATTATAAATAACCAAATAAATATAATTTGAAACTTTTTATAAATTAAACAATAATTATTAGTTAATATGACATATTGGAACTGATTATATAATTTTTTTTGAATAATAATGCTGTTATGAAATTATCAAAAACAATATACCCAATATTGTCAAACTTGACATGGAAGTGTTTTTAAAACAAATATTATATTATTAATTTATATTATATTCATAAAAATATAAGGTTCGGAAAAGAGACATAAATATTTATATTTGTACCATTACTGGGCGACAAGGGGATTGTTTGGATGTTAATTGGATGTTTATATACTATATAATATAATAATACAAAGAGACATGGTAAGTGTCAAACTAATTATCTAAGAGTTAAAACTAAAAGATAAGGATAATAATGTGACCCAAACCTGTCTAAAACCGATTGGTTCAGTGGTTTTCGACCTATACCCACCGTATCCTCTACATAATCCACTTTTTATCCATTATAAACCGAATATGAATTTATTATAAAATAATTTTTCTTGCTTTTCCAAAGGTGCCCCTCACCCCTCTTATAAAAGGGAGCTCCTCCTTCTCTAAATTTCAAACCATAATAGCCTTTGGGATAGTCCAAACTCTGACCACACACCCTATGAAATATCCTACCTTCATACTAGAGGACTTACTTTAGTCAAAAATCCATCTTAAGGATCCCTTTTGATCAAATCAAACGGAAGAACCCGAAGAAGACGTAATGTTTTCACCACCCTCTTTGAAGTTTCTTTCTTCTTCAAAGTCTTCCCTAATTGTTATTTACATTCTAAAATAATATATAAAGTATCTTCTATATAATTTGATGTTATTTTAAATATGGTACAACCATATTCAGTGTTCTATCCATCCTTTGAATGACATGTCACCGTATGTGCGTACGTACGGCTTACCGTCTCCACATTGTGGTGTAATTGTTATTAAATATATTATTATTTTGATGGGTATAATAATGATGTTTAATTCATGTAAATAATAAATATAAAATGAAATTGATTCTGTATATATGATATACCATCCAATTATATATTATTTTAATATCAAAATAATGATATTGTCACTAGTGCGTACGTACGGACTACTGTCTCCACGAACGCGGTGAGATTCATTCCCCATCGTATCCATTAAAGACTAATTATCATTTTATTATTAAAAATAATTTTGAAGGACTTAATATAATTCTGTATATGAATAAGATACAACCTATTCATAACAAACACAACTTATGTAACAAAACATATAAAAGAAAACGAGTAAGTTATCACCCAAAACGACGATAATACTAAGATATTATTAACAAAGCAATGTTAAAAGATCATATTTGACATAATATTAATATATATAATTCTTTTATAAATAAATAAAAATTATTTCAACATTATAAAGGAGGCTAACCTACCCTCAACAAAGGAAAAATTACAAACTAAGTGGTTTCTTATTTCACTTTTAATTCTGTGTAATTTCTATTGTTCACCACTTATTTATTGCATGTGGTGTGTGTACTGCCCATGATTGTATTCATTGTGTAATATAGATTAATTTATGGATATTTAAATCATAATTTTATGATCCTTCTATCATGGTTGTAGGTTTCATATGTTACCAAATCGATAAGGAAATTTGAAATTTCAATTTCCACTCACTCATATTAACGCATACTTCGTTGGTTATTTTACTCCAAGATTATTTATGAAATCACTATTCATTTGATTATGTCATAATTTCCACTCCACTTTCTAGGGATATAATTTTTATACACATAATCACTCCATTGATAAATTCTCAAGTCATCGGTATGAACTTGATTAGATTAATTTTTACTCAATCTCGATTTGTTTAGTTAAACATCCAATTCATTGGTTTTATTTTTACAAGAATATGTGCGAATGTCCTTTGATTGTTTTACACTAAATATACAATCATATTGAGTGTATTTAAATTTCTCACACATTATTACGTCGTTGAGTTATACTTATCCTAAGTATATATCATGTATGATAAATTTCATCTCAAATTACATTCCATTGAGACTCCTTTGTTGTAATATACCAAATCACTTTTATATGGTGTATATAAGGTAATTTGACATAGAATATCATGAATAAATTTATTTTAATGATATTAAAAAGTCTTTATTACCTCAATTATTTGTATTCAATAGTCTCTTTTTTAGGAACTCTAACTAAAATATCATTTCAAAATGATTTAAAGATTTGTTATTCTTAATATTTCACATTAATGTCCATGTTTTAAAAATGGTTTTATGGATTTATATATATGGAAATTAATGTATTAAAATCAAAATTCCTTATAAAAGTTGAATAGTGGTATGGGAAACTTTGATTCGAAAATCTATGTTTAAATGAATTCTTGACAAATAGTGTGACTTTTAAATGTTTTCAAGAAAAAGGGGGGATATTTCTCTCAATAGATAGATGATTATTTTAATCTATTTCAATATAATTCATTATTCATGATTGAGGTTATTCTGATACAATAAAATCTACCATATTGTATCTAATGAGTTATGTTTTACTGTGGATGTTATATCTTTATACCATTCATGGTTTGTGGTTAAATTATTGACATTTCGTATGCTAATTTTAATATGAATGTTAATGTTATGTTTCAAACTTTTTATATGAGGAATGAATTGGACTTAGTAAGTGACAGGTGGAGCCCTCTATAGCTTCTCGATGCATCGGTAGGTCTCCTGATACAAACTAGTGTCTTGGCACAAGGCCTTGAAAAAATATTATTTTTAGTCTTGGCACGAGGCCTTGACTATGTGGTTATGATAGTATGGAATTATGAATTCCATCATTATGAAAGTGGTTATTGATATTGCATGTGGTTATTCGACTAGTATAATATCCATGTGAAAAATTAAATTGAATTTTTTTCATTTTATATTTTCCATATTATGCTGAAGTTCATGTTTAAAAGGGTTTTTTTTAGTTATACATTTCCTTAAATGTTTATGCTTATCTAGAAAAGTTTCCGCTATATTGTTTTCCGTACTGAGCATTTGAGCTCACCCCTTTCAATGTTTTATTTTTTCCAGGATGTGAAGATTTAATTTATGAATGACCTGTAGGATTAGTATGAGTGGATATGAAGACATAATGTGGTTGTAGTTTTGTTACTTTATGATGTAAGGTGAGACTTATGAATATATCTAGTGTTTCCAAGACTACTAAACTAATTGGTCTTTCAAGACTAGATATTTTGTGATCATTCCAATGTTATGTAATAATGCACCAACTCTGTGTAACTAGGGTCACGACATTACATGTAATTTTTACTATTAATTAAAAAATGGATTTTATTAGAAAAATACCATAATTCATCCAAAGTAAAATTTTATTTCCCAATTCAAAACAATATGTCTATTTTTGTAAATAAAACATATAAAATTGAAAGAAAACTAGATTTAAAATGTGTTCTATATCAATAGGTGTTAAAACTGTATTTTTTGTTAAAATACTTATTTTATCCAAGAAAATTTGACTTGTACTTATATCATATCTATAAAACAAATTATATGAGTTTTAAAAATTACATTGAATATATAACTTGATAAAATCGAAAAAGTGTGATATGATTTTATAAACACAATTAATCTCTTTTAAATATGATTTTATTAAAACACATAATTTATTTTATATTGGTTATTACTTGTAATTCTAATAAATTTGGCAACCAATGAATCCTTATTTAAACACATGTAAAGCATATTTTTATAATTAAATTTACCCTATTCATTACCACCATTCAAATGGCATTATCATAATGGTAGAATTTAAATAATAATTTTTAGTTGTCCGTTTAAGCTCAATGTATCTTATCATGTATGTTATTGAACATTTAATTTATATACTATATCAAGTGATGTTACAATGTCGGTTTGGGGATCTATTGATGGTATCAAAGGAATGGTTTATTAAACTTTTTATGTTCAAAACTTTGGTTAAAATATGTTCTGTTTCTATTTATACCCTTTCATTAAGACCACTATTTTTTGTCCTTTCATATTAAGGAAAAATCTGTGAGATAGGAAACCAACTTTTGAACTACAAGGATGTTAAGTAACATAAATGAATATTTAATTCTATTAATTCTAGTTCACAAAAATCTGAAAGTGGAATTTCAATATTTTTTTCTAAGTACATCAATCAAATTTATTGGTTGAACTTCAGATTAAGGGGGTTATAATGTAACACCATAAAAATAATAAACATATTTTTTTCATAATATTTATTAAACAATATGAGTTATAAATTTTTGGGTAAGTATAACGAACATTATATATTATTTATAGTTTAAATCTAATAATGAATGTTTTAATATATCTCAAATTAAATTATTTCCATTAATAAAAATTAGTTTTAATTAAAAGATAATTTGTGATATATTATTAAAATTAATAAATTAAACTTCTTAATAATTATATATAGTTAAAATAACAATGATACATTTAAACATTGTAGTAGAACATCTATTTTGAATATAGCCAAAGGATTTTTAAATATACAACTACTTTTATGAAAAATAGTGGACACAATAAAGCAAACATCCCTTCAAAAATATTGAAGCTTTCATCATATTGATCCATCCTCAGTTTGAGCCCTCAGATGATGATGATGATATAAATGGATAGACATGTAAAAACAGACAATATTATCATTAGTAGAGTATGGATGTGCATCGAGTCTAGGTACTAAAATCTCATCTATGGAATGTATTTATAGAAAAAAAATGTTTTCGAGTGTTGGGATATAATAGTTATGGTTTAATTTTTTTTAATAATGAAATGAGGATATAGTGTCCAGAATAATTCTATAAATTATAAATATACAAGAATATAGCATTTGAATATATGTTTTGTTATTGAATTGATAAAAAATAATAAATATTTAATGAAAATATATTTTAAAATTTCACTATCTTTAGATAAAATTTTTTTGTATTCAAAACATATATAAATTCTGAGTTATTATATAAAATAATTATAATGTTATGTTTGTATAAAAATAGGTTCTGTAAGGTTATAATTATAATTTACAAATATTGTATTAATAAAAAAAATGATTTGGTTTTATTTATTTCATAAAGTCACATATATATATATATAGATATGGATACATACATACATATATATATGACAAAAATATTTTCAAAAAAGTTAGATAAAAAAATTCATAAAAAATTAATTAAAATAATAAAACATATACATGTTTTCTCTACCTCAGGTACAACAATGCTGCCAACATCCTTTGTTGCAGTCGACCCCACCCCATCGGAACACCACCATGGCATCACTAGATATCCCCTCATCCACCATTGATTTTGAAACAACAAATCCATAGGTCGTCTGATATCGCGATGCCTCCCTCTTCCATGATCTTATATAGAAAGCTACTGGAATCTAGGTAATCCCTCCAATATTCACGACATCTTCCACAACACATGAAAATGCCAATACTAACACCATGGAATTCTTCCTCTTTCCCAATTTTATTGGAATTAAATGCTTTATTCCACCCCACAACATCGAATGAACCTAGACCAGTATGAAGCACAATTTTTCTTAGGTAGAACCTCTTGTAGGATAGCCTAAACTGAATCCCTCCCTCTATTTCACTCCCTCCTAATATTTTTTTAGGTTAGATCCAACTCAAACAAGGAAAAATACTACTAGATATATATCTGTGATTAGGTTTATACAATATGTAATGATAAGAATTTTATTATATATATAGATATATATTATTAGTGAGATTCTTATTATTCATGTTTGATTATACATGTATTAAAATATAGATACATTTTATTTTCATAATTCAGTAAAGTGTGTTTAATATTAATACAATTTATAAGGGTAATACATTTATTTTTTATATACCAATATATATTGTATTCTCATATTTCATTCATATACATATGTATGTGATAATTTCATGTTATTGAAGTTATTTATGTATGACTATACTACCATTCCCAATTTACATTTTTTAAGTATACAAGTACATATATACATATATATGTATGTATGTATTTTTAATAGTTTCATGTTTTGAAACACATGTATATATATGCATTGAAAGGGGTGAGCTCCGATGACGAGTAAGGATATCAATATAGCGGAAACTTTCATAGATAATCATAAATATTTAATGCAATGTGTAACTAAAACATAAGACTTTTAAACATGAACTTCAACATAATATGGAAAAGATAAAATTTAAAAATTACATTTATTTATTCACAAGGATATTCTAATAGTTTAATAACCACATGAAATATCAATAACCACTTTCATAATAATGGGATTCATAATGCCAAACTATCATAACCACCTAGTCAGGGCCTTGTGCCAAGACTAAAAATAAGATTTTGTCAAGTCCTTGTGCCAAGACACTAGTTTGTCTCATTAGACCTGCCGATGCATCAATGAGCTATAGTGGGCTCCACCCGTCACTTACTAAGACCAATTCATTCCTCATATGAAAAGTTTGATGCATAACATAAACATTTGTATTAAAACTAGCATATGAAATGTCGATAATTTAACCACAAACCCTGAATGGTATAAAGATAACACATCCACAACCAAACATAACTCAATAGATAAAATATGGTAGTTTTTATTGTATCCGATTAAACTCAATCAAGAATAATAAATGATATTGACATAGATTAAAATAATCATAAATCTAATGAGTTAAATATCCCCCTTTTTCATGAAAACATTTAAAAGTCACAATATTTGTCAAGAACCCATTTAAATCTAGATTTTCAAATCAAAGTGTACCAAAACACATTGAAACATTTAAAAGGAATATTTATTTTAAAACGTTAATTTTCATATAAATAAATCTTTAAAAACATATTTAAAACATGTACATTAATGAGAAAGATTTAGTATAAAAAATCTTTAAAAAAATTTAAAATGTTATTTTATTTATAGTTCCAAACCAACAGAGAGACACTTGAATAAAAATAATTGAGGTAATAAAGACGTTATAATATCATGAGAATAAATTTATTCATTATATACTATGCCAAATTACATTATATACACCATATATAACTGATTTGGGGTATAATAACAAAGGAGTCTCAATGGAATGTAATTTGAGATAAAATCTCTCATAAAGGTTGTATCCTTAGGTTAAGGATAAATCAAATAAATAATTATGTGTGAAAAATATAAATACCCTCAACATGATTGTATATTCATTGTAAATCAATAAAAGGACATTCACACATATTCTTGTAAAAACAACACCAATGAATTGGATGTTTAACTCAAAAAATCAAGATTCAGTAAAAATTACTCGTATCAAGTTCATACTGATGACTTGAGAATTTATAAATGGAGTGATTATGTGTATCAAAAGTATATCCACAGAAAGGGGAGTGGAAATTATGACGTAATTTAATGAATAGTGATTCCACACATAATCTTTGAGTAAAATAATCAATGAAGTCTGCTTAAAGCCGAATGAGTGGAAATATAAATTTCAAATTCCATTATCGATTTGGTAACTTATGAAAAATACACCCATGAAAAAAGAATCATAAAATGATTATGTAAATATCCATAAATTAAATTATATTACACAATGAATACAATCATGGGAAGTACACACATCACATGCAATAAATAATTGGTGAATAATGGAAATCTCACAGAATTAAAAGTGAGATAAGAAACCCCTTAGTTTGTATTTTTCCTGGGTTGAGGGTAGGTTAGCCTCCTGTATAATTTTTAAATAATTGTTATTTATTTATACAAGAATAATATATATTAATATGATATCATATATGGTCTTTTAACATTTATTTGTTAATAATATCTTAGTATTATCGTCGTGTCGGTTGTTATCTTACTCGTTTTGTTTTATATGTTTTGTTACATAAGTCATGTTTTTTATGGATAAGTTCTATAATATTCATATATATAATTATATTAAGTCCTTAAAAATTATTTTGAATCATAAAATGTGAATTATTCTTGAATGGATACGATGGGGAATGAATCTCATCGCGTTCGTGGAGACAGTAGTCCGTATGTACGCATGAGTGACAATATCATTCTTATGGTATTAAAAAAATATAATTAGATGGTATATCATATAGATATAATCATTATCATGTTATATTTATTATTTACATGAATTAAGAATCATTATTATACCCATCCAAATAAAAATATATTGAATAACAATTACACAACGACGTGGAGACTATAAGTCGTACGTACGCACGTATGGTGACATGTCATTCAAAGGATGGATAGAATACTGAATATTTTTGAAACATTTTTATAATAACGTCAGAGTATATAGAAGATACTGGATTTATTATTTTAGAATGAAATAACAACGAAATAAGAATTTGAGGAAGAAAGTATCTTGAAAGAGGGTGGTGAATACATTCACTCATCATCGGGTTCTTCCATTCGATTTGATAAAAAGGGCTCCTTAGGTTGGCCTTATGACTAATGAAAGGCCTCAAGGATGAATGGAGGATGTTTTGGAGGGTTTTTGGGTAGAGTTATTACGAGACCAAAGGTTATTAAGGTGTGAAATTTAGATAAGGGGGAGTACCCTTTTATAAGAGGGGTGTGGGGAACCTTTGGAAAAGCTAGAAATATTATTTTATAATAAATTCATATTCGGGTTTTAATGGCTCCAAATTGTATTATTTAATGTTTAAGGTGGGTATAGGTCTAAAACCACACAACCAAGAGTTTTTAGACAGTTTTGGGTCATTTTATTAAGCTTAGCTTTTTGTTTTAACTCTTAGTTAATTAGTTTGAAACTTACCATGTCTCTTTGTATTTTTATATTATATAGTCAATAAACATTCTATAAACGCCCAAGAAACCTTAAAGTTGTCCATTAATGATTAAAATATCATTATTTAAGTGTCTGCTGAGATCCTTATATTTTTAGGAATAGAATATAAATTAATAATATAAAATTTGTTTTATAAACTCTTTTATGTCAATTTTGACATCTATTGGTATTTTGTTTTTGATAATTTTATAAAAGCATTATCACTTCCAAAAAATTTATAAAATCAGACCTAATATGTCATATTGACCTAGAAAATTAGTGTAATTCATAAAAAGTTCCAAATTATATTTATTTGGGAATTTATAATATCAATTATTTTAATATTTCACTAATAAGTTAATTACTATATCAACATTGTGTCCTAAATAATGTAAATTATTTAGTGTCTAAAAATTGTAAATAAAATACCATTATCTAGGAAATCATTTTAGATTTATAGTTAATATTTATAAACATATTTATCTTATGTATAATTATATATTTAAAATTTTTTAGTTATTAAACTTTGATTTTTACTCTTTTAACTCTACATTGAATAATATAATAATAAATGTCCTAATCTAATCCAAGTAGGCCAAAATGATAATATTTTTTCCTAAAGTTTTTTTTGGTCAATATACACTTGTCCAATAGAATTAGGACACGTGTTAGGGTAATATTAATATCATTTTTACGCTTAATTACCCTATTTATTTTTAACCATGGTAAATAAAAGTAAAAAGCTGCTATTCAACAAAAATTATTTTCATCTTATTGAACCAAATTTTACTACTTGATATTAACCACGTCTCTCATATTTTCTAAATTCCACTCACAGAAGGGTAAAATTATGTTTTATGTGAATTTTGAAATTCTCCTAGGAGGTGGGTAAAAGATGGTGAAATGTTCCATAAAATATATATATATATATATATAATTATTCAAAACTAAATCCAATTAATTACATTGAACTTATATAGGTATTATTTATCTACTTTTACCTTGATTAAATTTAAATAAAATAAATAAATATTTAAAAAAAATTTGGTTTTAAGCTATAACTCAGTGTTTTTTTACTATTCATCAAAAAATGAATGTATTCAGAAAAATACCAAAAATTTACCCTAAGATAATTTCGATATTCCGTATCCAAAAATGAAGTCCATTTTGAACGATAAGATTAATAATATTTCAAAAAGTGGGTATTACTATTCATAACTACTAGTTTAATTGGTTGTGGTGTGTGTGAGAACTTGAAGTTGTGTACAACACACACAACTGTATTATTCAAAGAGAAGTGTACCATGGAAGCTTCGGGTGATACAATACATTTCCCAAAATATTTACCTTTTCCCTTTGCAAGAATTTTAATACATTATCATATTTATTGTTTTTCATAAAAACTAGATCAATGTTCATCTTACTATTGGGAAGAGTATTGTGTTTCTCCTCAACGGAATGGTCATTATCTAATTTTATAGTATAAGTCTATGTAGGACCCCGGGACACCCTGAGAGGGGAGGGTGAATCAGGGTGGCAACTTTTTCTTCTTTTAGTTGTGGATCTTGTTCCCATGTTGGTAGGAACTACTTAAACCTGTATGATGGATAAGAACAGCAATTAAACATTCACATGCAGAGAGATGACACAACTATTTTTACATGGTTCACCACTAAGGGCTACGTCCAAGTAGCATACGCCGACTGGTTGTCAGTCGTACCTAAATCCACTATGCTTCACTAGCTGCGGATTACAAATGTTCGGGTACAGACACTCTGTCCCAGGCTCACTGCCTTTACAATTGTTCAGGGATAGCTCACAGCGTCCCTCGTGTCACTCCCGTTGACTCCCCCTGGCTCAGTACCGTTAGTGAAGTCCCACTCAGTTTATAGATGTGAAGGTCTCTTTAATAAATGTGCATTGATGTTCTTTGTCTCCTGTTCAGCAAAAGACTTTGCTTACATCAGGGTTCATGGTTGATGCTCTTTATAGTTCAATATTTCTTCTTTAGTGTAATGACTGAATGCACTAGATCCCCTTGTCTTCGTTTTTAATGTATGCATGAGATCATGCATGTATCATTTAGATTTCTTCTTCAATCTCGCTTTTCACTAGAAGTATCAGGCAATATTTCATCTCTTGTGCAGCTCCAGAAAGGCGAGTGTGCTTTAACAATATTTGGATCTTATTTTCAAGCCCGACGCGCAAGTCTCCCCCAGCGTGCAAGTCTTAGGCGCGCAAGTGTCTCCAAAGCACCTGTGCGACTATTCCTTCTTGAACTTCAAACCTGTGCGACTCACTTCTTTCCTTGCCCAAATCACCTGGGGCGCTCAACCATCAGTTGGCGCGCAACCTCTACTTGCGCGATCCAGCTACCACTTGCGTGGTTTAACCACCTGTGCGACGAGAGATCGAACAATTTCAAATTCTTGAGCTCCGTAAGAAATGAGGAGGGGTGGTCCTGTATTTATAGGAAAACTGGACCCCCTGCGTGGCGGCGTGCAAGTCATCCATCGGCACGCAAGTCTCATCCCCTGCTAGGCACTTGCGCGATCAACATCCAAACTTGCGCGAACATCTTGACATTTCTATATTTGGATCTTCTGATCTCGAAAAACCATAGGCGTGCATGTTATAATACATTCAAGGCATCGACGCGCAAGTCTCTTCTCGGCACATAATTCACCTGCGCGACCTCACCAAAACTTGCGCGACCCTTATCCCTTTGCCATATTTTGATGCTCTGATCTTCAAAAACATATGGAGCACAAGTTTCATATCCTCAAAGAGTATGGCGCGCGAGACCCTTTTCCAAAATCACTCTTCTTCATTTGTTGATTTTGAGGACCTGAAATTTGGAAAACACTGGAAAGCGGCGCCACCTTGTATCTTCTCTTTTTGTACCTCCTCCAGATCATCCATTCCTCTGTCGATGTTCATGAATCAAACATAGATCGTTGACCACAACTCTTGAACACGACATGTCACCATGGAATCTCCTTTGTCAACAAATTTGTTTTTCGTTGGTTTGCTGTGTCGACAAGCAGGATCACCTCAACAACACTTCTTCTTGGTGATCTGTATCCTTCATCAACACTTTTGCTTTTATCACAAACTCCACTATTGTGATATGTATTCTTTGAAGTAATAGCTTTAGTACCATCATCATCTATGACAATGTGATGTGCATGTCCATTTCATAAGTCAACTCATTGGCACATTGCCTCCTTCATCAACCGTCATGAACAACTTCATGCAAACCATGTGATTCAATCCGTCAAGAAGTCTCTAGCATGGTTCTCACGCAATCATGAGTAATTGCATTGTTTTCATCAAAACCCATTGTTCTCATGCAATAATTAGGAATTGCATGGTCTTCATCAAATCCCATGGTTCAAATGCAATAAGGAGGAATTGCATGGTCTTCATCAAAAAACACCATCCTGCATTAATAATACTTGGATGGATTACTCCTCACATTCTTCATTGTTGTATACAATGTATCACCTTTGAAACATGTTCTCTGAACTTACGATCAGCACAACAATCGTCTGAATAACTACTCCTCTACTTCATCAGAGTACTTCATGATCTCATTCATTGTAATCTTCCATTCCTCCATTTTATTGGAGTACTTCTTGATCTCTTTCATTTTGAGATTCTATTGACAACTATTGACAACAAATACAAACCTATACACAAAGTGGTTCCAACAATCTCCCCCTTTGTATTTTGTTTTCAATACCTTATACATCATCTGAAATGAATTTGTCAATGTCAAAATGAGAATCTTCTATTCAATCAACTTGTCTTATCAAATGTTCATTTCACTTTCTCTCCCCCTTATTGACAAGAAATACAAACCACATGTTAGGGAGGGTATCAATCCACACTTAAGTAATGTTTCATTAATCATTTCACTCTAAGTCTACTTGAGCAATGCTCGATGTCGAAAACAAGAGGATTTGATTAAGTCAACAAGGTTGTCCATTATCCATAGATCATGATACCAACATGAGCTGATAACTCATGTATCTTGTCTTCAAGGGTTTAACACTTTAATTCTAGGTAGAAGAAGATCAACTATGATAGATAATAACCAACCTGAAACTCCTTCTCCATTGGCGCGTTCTTCAAGAAATTCACAGAGTAACCTCTTTTGAGTCCAGCTAGAGTTGATATTTATTGAAATAGTGATTATGGAAGCTTCTTCATTCTTCTCCCCCTCAAGGGAAACACTCCTCATCATCTTCATCAAGAGTGACCCTTCATCATCATAATCATTGAATATCAATTGAAGAATCTACTAAGGATGGAAACTTCATCAGCTTGGCTATCAAGAGTTCTCAGCCTTCACTACTTCTCAGGTTCTCCCCTTGAGAGCATGCTTCACCTTCAATTCCCTGCATTGTTAGCACAAAAACAATACACAAATGATTACGAGAATAAGGTGGTTCCTTCTTGCTTCATCACGACGACTTGCTTGGTTGAGGCCCTTTTCTCAACCAAGTTCCTCTGTTCACTCCAGTCTTCATGCATGCACATTTGAACATATGTTTTGACATATGTCGGTGTGGCATGGCTCTGTTCACATTCTCTTCTGCCTTGTGTGAAGAATTGATCTACTTAGAAGCCATCATGAATGATACATTCTTACTGCCCTTAAGGACTGCTTCTTGCTCTGGTATTATGGTTAGGCAACCTTTTGCAATGTGACAAGACTTCTTGCATCTCTCACACAGAACTTCTTTGACACATGTGTTTCTCTTTGTTTGCAATCTCTCCTGCATTGTGTCTTCATCATGTGAATGTTTTCCTTTTCCATTGTCACCAGCCTTGGCCTTCTCATCTTCATGTTTCCTTATTCTTTTCAAATCTTCTGGCCAGATGACCAATATGTCATTTGGAACTTTTACAGCTGATTTAGGTCATCCACATGGGTTCATCCGAGATTCATCCCACTTAGTGTTTCTTTTGGATGAATGACCCTTCAATTTCATGGATCTAAAATCCTGGGTCTTCTCACCTTCCCTACTTGAGATCTTCTTGGGGAAATGTGTATTCACAACATTCTTCTGATTTCTCCCCAAGGTAGCTGCTTCATTTTTTGATGGCATCAGAGGTCTTCTTTTCTTTTCAACAGTGAAAGAATGTTGATATGGACATGTGCCTGCATTGTGACCACTGCCGTTGCATACATCACAGATGTTATCAAGAATTCCAAATCTGTTTGCAGTAAACAGATGCTTCTGGACCTGCTGATGTTGTTTCTTTTTCTCTGGCTTCATTCTCTTTGATATAGGCATTCTCTGTGCTTTTCCATGTAAGGGATTATAAAGACAATCCAGTGCACAGTGCCCAAATCTGTTGCAGCACCAACATTTACCCACAAATCTTTTCTTCTTTGTGTCTTCTGTATTCAGTTATTGGGCCATCTGCTTAATCTTTTGTGCTCTATTTGAGGAACCCACTTCCTCCTTTTTCTTCCCATCCACCCTAGCCGTGGTGGTAGGTTTCTTCTTCTAACCTTCACTCATCCATACTTGTTTAGAACTTTTCTTCCCACCTGCACTGATTGTAGGATTGTATTTAGAAATATGAGTACAAGATGGTTTGGATGGTACCTTCACTTTCTCAGTTGCTTGTGATAGATCAAAGAGTGAAGTCATGGTCTTCTTATCACATGTTGGAGGCCTTTTGACAATAGAATCCTCCAGTGAGCATTGAGTACCAACAGCAACTGATTCTTGATGTGGATAATCAAGAGTTGTCATAATCTTCTTATCACATGTTGGAGGCATTTCAGCTTTAGACTCATCCAACAAACATTGAGTACAAGCATCACTCATTTCATTCTTTTGTGAAGTCTCAATAAGTGTGTTCTCAATCTTGGTCAACTGAGCTTCTAATTTTTGACCCACCATATTGTGGAGGATCTTCTGATCTTCAATCGTGATCATCTTCTCTTAACAAGTATACTTCAACCTTTCAACCTCATCTTCTTGCATCTTAACTTTGTTTTGTAACAAAGAGTCATGTTCCCTTAATTTAATGGAAGTTTTTTCCAAACAAAAATTCTTGACTTCATTGCTCTCCTTCAGCTCAGATTCAAGTGCATGGATCCTTTCTTTTAAAGTCTTATTGTCTTCCTCTTCTTCATCAAAGACTTTCACCCATTTGATGAGCTTCATACTTTCCATAAAATTTTCTTCCAACCCCTTTTCCATATTGTGAGCTTCCCTTTCTAATCGATTTATCTCAACCAGCATAGATTGGAATAGGATACAAATAATAGCAACCCTTTCTTCTGGAATATAATGCAGATATGTTCTGAGTTTTTCCTGAAAGCTTGAATTAGGGGTATCATCCTTTCCTATGGATGAGTTCTGAGCCACCATCTTGATACTTTCCAAGCCTAATGTTTCTTCATTATTGGAATGGCATGGAGAACAAGACATTGCATCTTCTTTGGATGTGGGGGACTTCTTCATCATCTTCTTCTCTTTCTTTTTCCTATTTGTCAATGTCTTGGTGGATATAGATTTCTGCTCAGAAGTGACTACGTCATTATCAAGACTACTCTTCATTGTTGACTCTAGGAAAGAAACTCAAATCCTCATCTCAATAGAATTATTGGAGAATATCCAACACACGTTAACCTCCCTCGAATACCACTTGTAGGACCCCGGGACACCCTAAGAGGGGAGGGGTGAATCAGGGTGGCAACTTTTTCTTCTATTAGTTGTGGATATTGTTCCCACGTTGGTAGTAACTACTTAAACATGTATGATGGATAAGAATAACAATTAAACATTCACATGCAGAGAGATGAAACAGCTATTATTACTTGGTTCAGCACTAAGGGCTACGTCCAAGTAGCATACGCCGACAGGTTGTCGGTCGTACCTAAATCCACTATGCTTCACTAGCTGCGGATTACAAATGTTTGGGTATAGACACTCTGTCCCAGGCTCACTGCCTTTACAATTGTTCAGGGACAGCTCACAGCGTCCCTCGGGTCACTCCCGTTGACTCCCCCTGGCTCACTGCCGTTGGTGAAGTCCCACTTAGTTTATAGACGTGAATGTCTCTTCAATAAATGTGCATTGATGTTCTTTGTATCCTGTTCAGCATGAGACTTTGCTTGCATCAGGGTTCATGGTTGATGCTCTTTATAGTTCAATCATTCTTCTTTAGTGCAATTACTGAATGAACTAGATCCCCTTGTCTTTGTTTTCCATGTATGCATGAGATCATGCATGTATCATTTAGATTTCTTCTTCAATATCGCTTTGCACTAGAAGTATCAGGCAATATTTCAGCTCTTGTGCAGGTCCAGAAAGGTGGGCGTGCTTTAACAATATCTGGCTCTTCTTTTCAATCCCGGCGCGCAAGTCTCCCCCGGCGCGCATGTCTTAGGCACGCAAGTATAACCTGGCTCACAAGTTTCTCCAAAGCACCTATGTGACTCTGCCTTCGTGAACTTCAAACCTGCGCGACTCACTTCCTTCCTTTCCCAAATCACCTGGGGCGCTCAACCATCAGTAGGCGCGCAACCTCTACTTGCGCGACCCAACTACCAATTGCGCGGTTTAACCACCTGCGCGACGAGAGCTCAAACAATCTCAAAGTCCTGAGCTCCATAAGAAATGAGGAGGGGTGGTCCAGTATTTGTAGGCACACTGGACCCCCTGCGCGGCGGCGCGCAAGTCATCCATCGGCTCGCAAGTCTTAGCCCCTGCTAGGCACTTGCGCGATCAACATCCAAACTTGCGCGAACATCTTGCCTTTGACAAATTTGGATCTTCTGATCTCGAAAAACCATAGGCGCGCAAGTTATATTTCATTCAAGGCATTGGCGCGCAAGTCTCTTCCCGGCACATAATTCACATGCGCGACCTCACCAAAACTTGCGCGACCCTTATCCCTTTGCTATATTTTGATGCTCTGATCTTCAAAAACATATGGCGCGCATGTTTCCTATCCTCCAAGAGTATGGCGCGAAATTCCCTTTGGCAAAATCACTCTTATTCATTTGTTGATTTTGTGGCCCTGAAATTTGGCAAACACTGGAAAACGGCCCCACCTTGTATCTGCACTTTTTGTACCTCCTCCAGATCATCCATTCCTCTGTCGATGTTCTTGAATCAAACATAGATCGTTGACCACAACTCTTGAACATGACATGTCACCATGGAATCTCCTTTGTCAACAAATTTGTATGTCGTTTGTTTGCTTTGTCGACAAGCACGATCACCTCAAAATCACTTCTTATTGGTGATCTGTATCCTTCATCAACACTTTTGATTTTATCACAAACACCACTATTGTGATATATATTCTTTGAAGGAATAGCTTTAGTACCATCATCTTCTATGACAATGTGATGTGCATGGCCATTTCATAAGTCATCTCATTGGCACATTGCCTCCTTCATCAACCGTCATGAGCAACTTCTTGAAAACCATGTGATTCAATCCGTCAAGAAGTCTCTAGCATGGTTCTCACGCAATCATGAGTAATTGCATGGTTTTCATCAAAACCCATTTTTCTCATGCAATAATGAGTAATTGCATTGTATTCATCAAAGCCCATGGTTCTTATGCAATAACGAAGAATAGCATGGTCTTCATCCAAAAACACCACCCTTCTTTAATCATCCTTGGATGGATTACTCATCACATTCTTCATTGTTGTATACAATGTATCACCTTTGACACATGTTCTTTGAACTTATGATCAGCACAACAATCGTCTGAATCACTACTCCTCAACTTCATCGGAGTACTTCATGATCTCATTCATTGTAAGCTTCCATTCCTCCATTTTATTGGAGTACTTCTTGATCTCTTTCATTTTGATATTCCATTGACAACTATTGACAACAAATACAAACCTATACACAATGTTGTTCCAAAAGTCTGCATATTGAATATGTATTGAATATTTATCATTAATTGTTTTATATTATAATAATCATCTTCATTCACTTTAAATCCATTGATGTGACTAATAATTTCTTCCATTTTAGTAAAACCATGATTAATAGTATCATTTTCATCTATTATAGTGTGATCAATGTTAGACCTCATAATTTTTTGTATAAAATCATTGATATTTAAATTACTCTAATAAATGATACCTATATTATCTAATATCTATTGAGAATAATTTTACCCCATAAAATTAGATTAATATTTATCTGAGAAACATCATAAAAATAAATTCCTACAAATGAAAATATTAATCAAAATTTATTTTGTCAATGACGGTCTTGGGAGTATCACTTCCAATAGGTGGAAACCAAAATATCTCAATATCACCAACATCAAAAACTTTTGATAGTATATAGGGAAATAATTTATTATTCTGATAAAAAATGTGTATTCCATAAAAGATGTGAAATCTACTACTATTTATAAAATTTTGAATCTATATTTTATATAATGGTAGTATATCAATGTTAAATTGGTTTTTATTAAAAATAATTATAGTTCCAATTTAAAATGGATTACATCATTATGGGGGATTGGGATAATCTATGCTATATGTTTGAAGTATCAATTTGGAATTTGGAATATATGAAATCTTATATTTCAGATCCACTTATTGTAATCACTGATTTCATAGAACAATAAATTAGTAATTAACAATTTATATGGTATTTTATAATATTGGTATAGATGCGAGTGAATAACATATTTTTCATTTGGATATTATCATGAGAAATATTTTATTTTTAGTATTTCAATTTATAAATTATACATGTAGCTCAATTCACATAAAATAAATTGTGTTTCGTTCTTCCACTTCACTATGAAGGGATATATAAATTTTAAAATATGTAGGTAGTTATTTATATTAGAATATACAGTCTTCCATATCCATCCCTCATCTATTATTATTTAATAATATTTTTGGTTCTTCATCAGATTTGTTGACATCAATGAAAATATTTTCTTCTAAATGGTCATCTATTTCACAAATAGAACATATATATATAAATATTTATATTTACTTCCATCCACAATAATATATAATAATTTTATTATTCAAGAGAGAATAAGTTCATAGGATGATCTTATTCACTCATTATAATAGTAACTCTATTAATAAACTACTATATATCCTTTATTTGACTCAGCCCTTTTTCAAAAATACCCACAAAAGTAGATATATAATTATTCTTGTCTCATTAAAATATAAATTGTTCAATTACATAGAACGGTGAAAAAAGGATTAATATCCATGATCCCATAAATTTATTATAAAATGAGAAGTACAAAAAAAAGTAATTTTATTTGACAAAATGGAAATATTTTTAGAAACCATAATATTACCTTAATATTAGTATAATTATTATCTATATTTTTCTGATATGTTTTATTTTTCAATGAATAGTGATAAATAAAGATTTTTATTAAAAACTAACATTTTGTTTAAATAATTCAAATATATAAATTAAATTTAAATTTTTTATATAAAAACTAGTTAATTTATAGTACACATTAACTATTTTAGGACGTTTTAGTGAATTTAATACTAAATTTTGATGTTAAATCCTTATATTCTTAGGGATTTTTTCTTTGAGAACCCATATTTTTGTCGTGTATATGGGAATAATTTTAAACAGGTTTATTCCCCTTTGGTGTATTGATGTTGTAAAATAATATTCCATAATTATAATTAGTGATTTTTTGTAATATATAAAGGTTAAATTAATTTTTTTTAATAATGAAAATATAAATTATATACCATAGTTATGGTAAAAAAGCGTATATCAGGGTGTGGGGGTGGGTAGATAAAAATAAAAAGATAAAGGTTACAAATAAAAAAAAATCAATAAAACCAATTGGATGAAAATATTTCCACATTATCACCTATAACGATTGAAAATGAACGATTAATGAGATTTTTTTACATGATAAAAACGATGGTGTAAATAAATCATTTCAAAAATCCCAAGTGTGTCCTCCCTTACTTATAAAATGCCACCACCCTCTTCCCCTATTCACTCCTAAAAATAAATTTGGTTCAGAAAATAATTAAAATCATAAATTCATTAATAACCACCAAACATCATAGTGATTGTTTTTAACAAATCCATTATTGGAAGGCTTTCAGTGCATACTAAAAGAAGTTCCTCGAAGACAGGGAAACATTCTTAATCGTGAATTTTAATTTTATTAATTCTAAAACTTCAGAAAAATATTTTTTAATCCGGAAAATAAAATCAATATAGTATATACCATATAATTATATTTTATTATATTAATGGAATAATTTATATCCACCTCCTCTTCCACAAAAGGGGTAACAAAATTGCCGATCTTGTATACAGTGGTGAACTCTCTTGCAAACCGATGTAATATATTTTTCATTGACACCTTAAAATTCTATA
Source organism: Viscum album (assembly GCA_963277665.1). Taxonomy (NCBI): domain Eukaryota; kingdom Viridiplantae; phylum Streptophyta; class Magnoliopsida; order Santalales; family Viscaceae; genus Viscum; species Viscum album. Next base: position 175,769,029 of record OY728148.1, read on the forward strand.
TATATATATATATTAAAAAATTATATTAGTTTTATGATATTCTTCTACATTTTATATTTTAATATCACATATACATTCATTTGTTCTATTCCATTTAAATTATTATAACATCGCTTGTGTGTACGGTGGACTACAACCTCACAAAGTGATTTGATTCCTTGTTTCGCATTCTCCTTACCTAGAATGTTATAAGGATGAAAATAATTAAAATATTTCAAATATTTTACAAAATATAAATTTAAGAAAATTAAAATATCTCTTACTTCATTACACATTTACACTTTTTTGGAAATGATACTGCCACTCGTGCTTATATATAACCTACTATATCCATGAAGCGATAGGATCCATTTCCCTTGTTCAATTTAGATAATTTTTAAAATGATGTATATAATGATAAAAATGATATTTATAGCATTAAAATAAATTTTGAGATGATGAAACTATATAATATTCTCAATAAATGTAAATTTTCTAAAAAAATAGGCATGATAAAATTATTTAATTAACAGAATAAGTAATTAAATTAATAAAATATTATAATCAACTAGGTGGTAAAATGTTACAAGAGGATCATATATGATAAAATAAATATGACTATGGTTATTTTAAAAATTAATAACTCTCACAAACCATTATATAATAGTTAAATAGAACTTCAACATATCAAATCACTAGGAAATCGAATTTGTCTCAATTTCTCTTTAATGAGGTATATTATAATGTAAGGAGTATAATTTTATTTATATGGTTCATATACATCCCATTTTTTTTTCATAAATCCATAATAATTCATTGGATTTTAGTTTTTAATTTTAATTATTTAAATGAAAGGAATTTTGACTTAAATTTTAACTGGTGGTAAATAATTTTATAACACAATATATTTTCATGGGTTATATTACATGCTTATTATCTCTGACATTCGAATATAATTTGTGGAAAATAATTTAATTATATTATTATGTATTTAAAATTTTTGATTGACTATTAATAATTGATACACATAAATAGTTAAATTATTAATTGTAATATCAACTAGATGATCTTTTTTGGGTTTATTTCATCATATTATTTTAATCAGGATTATTTCAGATTGAATTTTCATTAATATTAATTATTTGATAATTTCATAAAAAAACTCATTAAGTTTATTCTCCTCTAGTTAATAATGAATTTCTTTAGTAATAGTTTCATTTTCCTTCTATTTTCCAACTTACAATGGTTGATAAAATGTTTTTAATATATTCTGACTTCATTACTCTTTGTGGGGAGAAATTATTTTCCATCCAAACCCATGTTTTTAAAAAATGTTTTCAAATTTTTATTAACATTCCCAAATAGATTTATTAAATTCATTTTTATCTAATGTTTACCTTGAATATTTTATAGAATATTCAAAATGTTTTCGAAACAAGGCCCATTTTAATTTTACAGGAAAATGTTGCATAAAATTTTTTATGGTGTCTGAAACATATGGAATTTACCACATTTATAAACACAAAACTTTTTAAAGAACACATTATTTTTTTGAAGGTTATTTTAAATAAATATATTATTTTTAAAATATTTTTTGAACATTTATTTTTAAAATTATCTTTTATTAATTAAAATGATATTTTCAAGAAGAACGTTTTAATGAACTTATTATTTTATTTGTATTCATCAATGAAAGAAAAACTTTTTTTTACATATTTTACACCATGGACAGGATATCTAAATATCATCCTTACTGTTCATCAATATTTTGTATGATTAATTTGTCAATGTATTGTATTTAAATTTATTTGCTTTAATAATTTTTATAGTCATTAACATACCCCTAAATTATTTATTTTCCCGTGATCATTGTAAATTATATTTCTCATGCGTAACCATATAATTTTTCATGTAATTGATTATTTATTAAATAGTATATCATCTTTATCAATGGTTTTTTAAATAATAAGATCCATTGTTGGAAATTATTATTTTTTCTATATTACTTATTCAATAGATAAATTTTCTAAAAATAAGATAGTTCATTAATTAAATTTATGATTATATATATGGGTAAAGCATTTGAATTATAGATATATTTCTGTCTATGTTATTGAAATCCCCTTGATGCATCAGTAGTATAATTATATGAATCAGTTGGTTAGCCTGAGTTAAATTGTTTTTTAGTTTAGAAAATCTTATCAAATTTAGAATGTCATGGGAATGTTCATCATGGTAGATATATCATAATTCATGAGATCAAGACATCAAATAATTAATAATTTCCTTCATTAATAATTCAGTCATTATTATCTGTGATATTTTTTCAATTATATCATCCATGGATTCGTTTTATTATCTATTTTTTAATTAAATTTATTGTGTTTGCCATTATTTACCTTTCTATATTAATTACCACATATCCAGTTATAAGGGATGTGTTATAATTAAATGGTGTGTGTTTTATTTCATTTACCTATCCATATTGATTATGATAGTCAAATTATTAAAATGGAATTTATATTTATCAATTTACCTTGATATGACCATAACTATGAATTCTTGATAGCATTAAATGTACTTAACACATACTATTAATTTTATCCCACCATTATTTTTTCAACAATTAAGTATCAAATAAGTTTTCTAATAATTGTATGAAATTATATTATAGAGTGGAAAATGATATTTCCAAAAAATTATTTATTGTTCCCAAATGTAATATGGGAATAGTGTATGTATATTGTTTACTGTGACCACTAAATTATTTAGTACTTTAGGATTGATTCCCTCTATATTATTCAAATATAATAATTTAAGACACCATATTTGGTTTTATAGAGTTAGTTTTATAAGATTTTTTATGAGATGTAGTTCAGTAGAAACCTAAGGAATTAGATTTTGGAATTAAATATTATACAATTTAACCCTATTGTAAAATTTTATGATAAGTGTATAAGAAATTTATAATTCCTTAGTTCAAAATATAATTTTATTTTCCAAATAAATTCAATAATTAATAGATACTAAAAGTGGAATTTGTTCTATAATTAGATGTACTTAATGGTAATTATTATGAAAAGGGAATGATGGGCATGAAACAATTGTCATATACTCCCTGACAACTTTCGTTATTTCCACATGGTTTGAAACTATAGCGGGAAATTGTTAGGATAATTCACATATTATTTACAAAACATTTGGATGGATTTCAATAGATTATTTCAAGAAATGAGCTCATTTAAAACTATGATGTCTTATATTAAAATTAATTTTTCATGGTTTATATATCCAGTAAATGAGTATTTGGTTTTCCACCGGTGTTTTGTTCCTAACACTATATCTTTTTATTATAGTCAATGCCTGGAACCTATTGGAACTATTTAACATTGAATATCGATGGAAATTTGTTGAAAATGAGAAACCAAATGGGATGATGATATGAGTGAAAGATACAATTATTAATTCTAAGTAGTTCTCCCAAAAATTGAATAACAACATATACCTTCACCATCCCATGGACAAACCAAAAGAGAGGAATGATGTAGTTCACTAAGAGATCGTGTGATGGGGAATATGGATGAAAGAAGGATCAATTTAATTTATGATAGAAATCTGGAAATTTACACATAGTAATGTGCCCAAATGGAATGATTTATGTGTTGAAAAAAAAGTGAAAATGAAATGATCTTCAAATGAAAAATGATGTGTATGATGGAAGGAAATAACATCATCTCAGAGTTTCATTTATAGTTCATTGTCATAAAAATGTAGAACCTTTGAATTAACTGAGTCAATAACCACTTAAAAACGTTAATCCTTATACAATTGAAGGGTACATCATGAAATAACTTGGTTAATGTAATAATGTATTGTGATTTCAGAATTAAAATATTGAAGTATATTTACCAATGGTAATTTAGTGATAAGAATTATAAATCATGTATAGTTTTTGTAAAATTTCACAATAATATATTTTTCTCATTAACATAATTTTAATTGATAAAATCATTTTTTTATTAGTTTATATTTGATCCTAAGATAAATATCTTAAGATACACATTTATAAATTATTATATCTGTTATGCAACATGATTAATTGTATTTTAAAAATTATTTAGAATACAACCTATCAGTTCACTATATGAAATATTGTTTTTTCGTATTATTGTATTATATCTTTTGGGCATAAGATTAATGGAACTGAAAACCATTATGTTTTATCTTATCTTTGATATTGTATTAATTATTGGTCATTATAATTTTGGAACTTTTTAGGAATTATATTATTTTTTTTGGGAAAATGGACAACCCACAAATTGGGTGCAACCTTTTATTTTCTGTAAGGACTATAGGATTGAACCCAAAACTAAAGGAAGATTAGGTTTTAGGACCCAACATTGTCCAAGATAACTTCCTAGTTAATATTTAATTCTATTAATTAAATGATTTAATTAAAAATTATTAATAATGAACCCATAGTTTTTCTCTTTAGTTTTACAAAATAACAATTTATATTGGTTAACTTGTTCTAAAAATATAGGTTTTTATAAAATGTTAGAGATATAAATAAGTAATTTTCAATCATGTATTCATGTAATGATACCTTATAAGTATAATTCAGTTCATGAGAGAAAAAATATATTTGGGTATTAATTTATTTATGGAAGTGATGAATTGGAAATTTATTGATGCATAACCAACGATTGCAATTGTGGTTATAAAAAATAAACCCATCAATTAAGTTTATATCCTTATGTACATTTATAGAAAAATAATTACTTACATTTTAGAAAAGGATATTGAACAATAGTGATCCTTTACCCTTCATATACAATGAATCCAATTGTATTTTAAATCATCAATGATTTATGGATTCAAGGTCCATAACTATCCATTCATCCTTAAAATTGTTTTAATCAATGAACTCTCTCATTATTCAAAATTATTTATATATTTATTTGATGTCCATATATTAACATGCCACCACTATTTTTTTAGTTAGAAAACTTCTTATTTTTTATTATATATGAACCTTTTTTCATTCCTTTCTCGTTTTTTATTTGATGTTTTCTTATCCATTTTATAATATGGGTTTTCAAAAAAATAATTTTCAAATATCAAAACATTGATATTTGATAACACGATAAAATTGTGAGGAAAATATTTATTCAAATCTAAGATAATGAAACAAAAAAATTATAAAATAGGAACATTATATTACAATTAATATTAAAAAAACACTAATATTAAACATCCCATGAAATATATTTCATTTAATTTTACCTATTTGATAGCTTTTTTAAAAATGAACCTTGAGTTTAAATGAATTAAAATGTTGTATAAAATAATAAAAAAGAATCTAAATTGTTTGGAATGAAGAATTATAAATAAATTATTAAAATTATTTTTATTTTTTATTAAAAAAAATAAGATTCATTTAAAATAAAATGAATGTTTTTCTAAAAACTATACTAATTTTAAAAGAAGGTTTAGTTGTGATTTTTTCACATAATTTAAAGTAAATTATTAAGACATTTAGAAACATTATTATATAATATAAACTATATTTTTTAGAAAAACATAACAATATTAGATAATCGTGAATTTTTTTTATTTTTCATTGATGGTTAATTTTTCAATGAATTGTAAAAAGTACTGATTTTTTTTGAAAGCCTACATTTTTAAATAATTCTCAATGATAAATTACATATTAATTTTTTAATGTATTGGTTGCTATATAATATTTCTATATAACTACTTTAGGTCATTAGAATCATTTTCATAATGAATTTTTATGATTATTCTTTTTAAAGATTGTAGAATTGTCTCTTTGGAAACCCATTTTTCATCACATCTCCATGTAAATTTTTAATGTGATTTATACAAAATAGTTAATTTATTTTAAAAAAACAAATCAATATTATGAGTTATAATAATTTATATTATCTAAAAAGTTTAAAATACTTTTTGAAAATTGTGAATAATAAAAGATGTCAATATTAATTATCGGGTTTTAGGTTAAAATGAGATTACATGGAGTATAACTAAAATGATAATAGTTAAAAATGACAGATAACTTGTACAAACTACATTTTAGTATTATAAGGATCACATATGACCACTATGGATTTATAATTAACAATTTTGGAGACATTTATCATGATAAATACTATGGTGAAATTGAATAATTTGAAAAATTCCATGTGTGTCATCTACACAACTTATAAAAGCCCACCCTTCTCCACCCCTCACCACACATCAAAATACATTTGGATTGTTAAATTACAAAACTAATAATTTCATTACTCATATTAAAACATAATATATCCATTTCTTCATCATAAATTCATCCTAGGAAGGTTTATGGTGAAATCCAAAAGAAGTTCCCTAAAGAATAGTTAGCGTTATTAAATGAACATTTTCATTTTATTTCATCTTCCAACAATGTAAATTATTTTTCAATCATGAAAATATATTAAAACCAGTGTAAATAATATGATTATATGTAATCATTTTCAATTTAAAAATGTATATCTATCTCATATCACTCCCAATGCTCAATAAAACCATCTATCATATGTACGATGGACTACCGCCTCACTAACTGATGTAAATAAATTTATATAACCACCATAAAGGATTGATATAATGATTGATTTGATAAATTTATAATCTATTTATGAAATTATTATTCTTTATAAATTTCAATATCAGATATAACATTTTTAATTTCCATTCCTTTTACATTATGATAATGATTCTCATATGTTTGGAAGAGTACCACCTCATGAAGCAATGTGATTCATCTTTAACATTTTCATGAAATGGAATGTAATAAGAAAAAATATAATGAATATATTATATATATATAATGTGATAAATATTTTTTAAAATAAATATATCACGTACTTATATACCCTTTCTCTCATTATGCAAATGAAGATTTCACCCATGCATTCGTACAACACACTATATCCACATAGCAATGTGATCCATTCTCAATGTTCAACATCAGTAATGAAAGTAAAGATTTATATAGAGTAATAAGATGATAATTATAACATTAATATGGATCAATATATTATGAATCTATATGATTTTATCATGAAATAACAAATTAATTAAAAAACATGCATGATAAAAATATACAATTAACACCCAAAATAATGAAAGTAACAAATAATATTAATAATGGGTTGTAAAATGTTATAATAGAATCATATAATATATGAAAAATATGAATATTGTTATTTGATAAATTAATAACATTATTAAAACCATTATAAATGATATTAATTAATTTTTAAATAAAATTAAGTGTGTGGTAATGAATGTCATGTCAATTTCCTTTAGTGATTAATATTGTAATGTAATAAACCTAATTTATTTTATTTGGTGTATATACTAAAAATTTTATTTTCAATATCACTACTTCTTAATAAATTAGTGAATACGATGTTTAAATTTTAATTATTTCCTTTTAAGGTATTTTTACATAAAGGTTACCAAGTGGTAATGAATCTCATAACTAATTTTCTTATCATTGGATTATATTACATACTATTTTCCTTTGATATTAAATGATTATGTGTGTTAAAAATTTAGATGAAAATATTTTATGTTGAAAAAAATTAATATTGATTTAAATTTGATACATAGACTGTACATTAATTTTTATTTGATTTTCATAAAACCTAATTTAAGGCTGAGTGGTAACCATCATAGGTGGGATACATAAGCAAGATACATTATGCAGGAAACATAGACCTATTTGAAATTCCAAATTTAGAAAGAATCTTTGTGAAATCAAAAAATCGAGAAAATCATGATCTGGGATTCACTCACGTAAGTCATTGAAGTGTTTCCTTCCAATCGTCATTATGAACTGACACAGTCATCGACACCATCCCATCGCCCGCTGTCGTTGTCGAATTCCAAACATCACACCAGAATGCTAGTGATGGACGGAGACCATTGAGTTGTCCCCGCCTTCAGAGCTTCCCCCCAGAATCCAACGTCGTCGTTGAAGAAACTCCCACCATAACACCATAAATCCAACAAGAAAAGATCTCCACAACCATTACAGATGTTTCACAGATATAAACTCCCCCCCCCCAAAATCAACCTCATTATCTCCAAAATCCGCATTTGTTAGAACGTGAACCACCACCCGAATCCTTGGCGCTGATCTTGTCGCCGCAAAGAACACGATCATCTTCACCTCATGGCTACACTATAAGCCATCGCCAAACAGATAAGAACGCCACCATCGAGAGACGCCATCTGATTACCCTAGATAATCCATCATCGTCATCACCGTGGCATAGAGGATCATCGTCAATGACTTGGACCATGCCATTCAAAACACCGTGAGAAACGACAAGCACAAAAAACTAAGAAATAAACATCGACAACCAACATAAGTAAAAGAATCATGAAATAAAGGATGTCAAAAGTGGTACAAAACCCAAATAAGGATATGCAATTGAAACCCTAACGAGAAACCCGAAATAGAGGAAACAAAAAGGAGATCCCGAACTAGAGAAAACTAGCACATGAAAGAGAAATTAGGAAAAAACCCGAACATGACATGTGATTTAACCCCTAGGAAGAATGTATTTCTCCAGTAACATCGGGAGATCTATCGTCCACCATACCGCTAGACCAAAACATCAGCGAATCACGTGCTCCAAATCCGACCTGGATAGGAGATAAGGAAAGCAAGATCATAGTGCAAAGAGGTGGACAAAAGAAAACTAGAGGGCCATAACAAAGTAGGAAGAGTCAACCGAGAGAGATAAAATGTCACAACTTCAGCATTATAATCTTTATGATGGGTTATTTTATAATTTCATTTTAATCTATATTTCTAATGCTTGACTATCCATTGATAGAAATTTTTTGATAATTTTCCAATAAATCCCATCAATTTTATTATTATCTAGATAATTATATTGTTTTCATGTATTTTAAATATTTTGACACACTTTCATATGTAACACAAATGATTAAAAAAATTTAAATAAAATTCTATTTCATTCCTCTCTTTAGTCAAAAACCCTTTTTCATTCATACGTATGTTTTTTAAAAAAAATTCAATATTATTTTAAAAATAATAAAGATGATTTACTAGTGTAATATTAAACCATTTTTTTCTTTTTTCAGAACGTTTCAAAGGATTATTCATTTAATTTTCTAAATAAAGTTTGTTTTTCATTTACTAAAAATTAGAGATTAATCTTTTTTAACATGTTTGAAAAGCATTGAATTTATGGACAATAATGAAAAAGATTTTTTAAATATTAATTAATATTTTTAATGCTTTCTTTAAAAAAAACGAACATCAATGGTTTCTAGGAACTTTTAATTTTAAAAGTTTATTTAAAAATGAAAAGGATACAATCCTAAAGAATTTTTTTATTATAATTTTATTGTATTTGTATTTGTCAAAAAACCCATTATTTTACATATAGTCTACTAGGGATATGTTATATTGATACCACCCTTATTATTATATTAGTTCTATTATGATTTCTTTGACTAAGGATAGTATTGAAATTCACTTTCGGGAAGAATTTTTGTAATCATTAATCCCATGAATTATTGAAATTACTACGAGAGAATAAATCTCCCCTAAATATTGATATAATTTATCATGGATATGCATATTTCATAATATATATATAATTTATATATATGTTATCTTATTTTTACAATTATATTACTAACATGGAGAATTAGTTTCAATCCATATTGTTTAATAAATATTTTTTTTGTTATAGAATTTAATTCATGAATAAAATTGATTATTAGAGATATGAGGAATAAATTGGAATTGTAGATATTGGTGATTAATGATTATAGATAGCCCCTAGATGCATTAGTAATCTCATGAGATTAAATTGAAATAATTCCACACATATGTAACGCCCCGACCCCAGTTACCCAGAGTCAGTGCATTATTTTAATACATTGGCTTGATTACAAGGAATCAGGTCCTGAAGGACCGATGGGATTAAAAGTCTTGGAAAATATATTTCATACAAGAATGTTACATTAAAAATATTAACATAAAAAACAACACAACTAATCCTTCAAGAATGCCATTATTCCATTGGCTTAACCCTGCATATCTATCACAATACACTTCTTGGAATCCTGGGAAAAATAAAACATCGAAAGGGGTGATCTCAGATGCTCAGTAAGGATAAAAATACATCAGAATCTTTCATAAATATTCATAAACATTTAAGGAAATGTATAACAATAATAAAAACCTTTTAGACTTTAACTTCAGAATAATATGGAAAAAATAAAATGAAGTAACACCATTTTCTTATTCAAATGGAAATTCTACTAGTCGAATAATAACATGCAATATCACTAACCACATTTATAATGATGGAATACATAATTCTGAAATTTAATTACTATGTCATGGCCTCATGCCAAGACCTAAGGATAACTATAACCGGAACCCAACCCGGATAGCCTCTGTAACTGGACTCCAACCCGGAGTTCCTCTAATAACCAGTCACCAACCCGGATTACCTATAATAACCAGACACCAACCCAGAGTTCCTCTAATAACTGGACACCAACCCTGAGGGCTTACTTTTACCGGTCCCCAGCGTAGAACATACTAGTCCAAAACATTCATCTTAAGAAGAGGATGAAATATAAAATAAACAATCATATTTAAAATAGCATACGAAATGCCCAAACAATAATCGTAAGACATAAAAGGCATAAAAATGACTCATCCATAGTCAAACATATCACAAAACCATAAAAAAATATGGAATATTTGTATCCTAATATATCAACTTCAAACAAATGTAAAATTTATCAAAGGATGTTGACATAGATGAAATCCAAACTATTTGAGAGAAATATATCTCTTTTCATGAAAACAATTAAAAGTCACACAATTTAGAAACGAAGTCATTTAAAGACATTTTTGAATCAATGTTTCCCATACTACTTTGAAACTTTTGAAAGTAATTATCATTTTAAAAAAATTCATGTCCAAATAAATAAATCCTTAAAAATGATTTTGAAGACATGGACATTAATGGGAATGATTTAGAAGAATAAATATTTAAAAAATTTGAAATGATGTTTTATTAAAAAGTAACATAAAATAATCCCTTTGAAAAATATTAACTAAAACATGGACATGGTTAATAAATATGTCCTAGTAGATACTTACGTAAAAACAACCTCGAATAATAAAGAGATTGTGAAATTAACCCTTACCAATTTGGTATCTTATGAAACATACATCCCATGAAAGGTGTATCATAAAATGAATATGTAAATACACATAAATTAAAGTGTATTACACAATGAATACAAATATGGGCAGTACATACACCACACACAAGGTAATAGTGGCAATATGGCATGAATCTCACGGGAATAACGAGTGAGATGAAAACCCCTTTCCGTGCACTTTCCTTTAGTCAAGGGTACGTTTAGCCTTCTGTATGAAGAATATAGTATGTAATTAAATTATACCTGAACCATATTAATATTTACGATATCATACATAATTAATTTATGACTTTATACTACCAATTTAATAATAATTTCCATTTTATATAAATATTTTGGATAATAAATGCTTTCTTTATCGTACGTGTTTTAACTTGTTACTCAGGATTGTATCAAATAGATCTTGATTTAAATACTTACAGAAGATAAAACAAGAATTATTTATCATATAAATTTAGAATATAAAAATTTATAATATACGTATATATGAAATGGAAAACACCGCTCATGGATACGGTAGTCCGTACGTTGGCATAAATGTTGTTTCTGTTTTTACATAGTATTGAACGAATGTAAGTGAATAAGATAAATTTAAGTACATAAATACTTATATATATAAATATATATATCTCTAGTATCATTATTATGTCATATATTATATGCTTATTAGTAATATATATTTTTATAATTGTCGATGAATGGTGAACTGGGAAATGAATCTCATCACATCGTGGAGACAGTAATCTGTATGTACGCACGAGTGAAAATATCATTATTTTGATTTTAATATAATATATAATTGGATTTTATATAATATATACATAATATTTATCATGTTATATTAATTATTAAGATCAAATAAACATAATTATTATACCCATCCAAATATTGATGTATTGAATAACAATTACACCACGACATGGAGACGGTAAGCCGTACGTACACACGTTTGGTGATATTTAATTAAAAGGGTGGATAGAATAATGAATTTGGTTGTACCATGATTATAATAACATTACAGTATATAGAATATACTGTTGTTATTATTTTATAATGGAAAAAACAAAGGAAAAGGTAGTGTAAGATGAAATGAACTTGAAAGAGGTTGGTGAAATCATTACCTCTTCTTTGGGTTCTTCCTTTTAATTTGATCAAAATGGCTTCTTAGGATGGCTTTATGATCAAAATAAGGCCTATATGATGAAGGGAGGATATTGTTGATTGTATTTTGGAAGGATTTGGCCTAGCCAAATGTCATATACGGTGTGAATTAGAGAGAAGGTGGAGTTCCCTTTTATAAGAGGGGTGCAGGGCATCATGGAAAAAACATAAAATACTATTTTATAATAAATTCATATTCAGTTTCAAATGGATACAAAGTGGATAATTCAACGTATAGGTGGGTATGGGTCAAAATAATTTCAACTAATATATTTTAGACAGGTTTGGGTCATTATATTAACCTTATCTTTTAATTTTAACTCTTAGTTAATTAGTTTGACATTTACTATGACACTTTGTATTTGTTTATTATATAGTTAATAAGGTTACTATATACATAGAAGAGACCCCCAAGTGGTCCATTAATGATACATATATCATGATATAAGTCCTTTGGACGTAACTTAGATTTTTAGGAATAGAATATCAATTAATAATATAATATTTTTTTTAAAAACTCATATTTGTCAATTTTGAAAATATTTAATATTTTATTTCTTGTTAAAGTATAAAAAAATTTAATAATTCGAAAAAAATTCATTTAAGCAATACTAAAATGTAATATAAACCAATAAAATTCTTGGATGGAATCAAAACATTCAAATTATATCTATTTTAACATTTATAATACTAATTATTTGATTCATTCATTAATAAGAAAAATACTGCATCATTATTGTGTCATAAATAAATTTAATTATTCAATGTCTAAATATTATAAATAAAATACAATTATGTAGGAAATATTTTTTTATATTTATAATTAATATTTATAGTTGAAAATATAACATATATAACCCTATGTAAATAATGTTTTTCTTAATGATATATGCTTTTGAAATTTTCTTTATTTACTTTATCTTAATTAATATAAAGTGTCATTATCACTTACAAGTGGATCCATGGTGTCCCAAAATAGACCCAATGATGCCCATGGTCGGAAATGTATCAGCCAAAAATGTTATGACACGTTTTAGTGTAATTTATTATTATTATAATATTATTTTTTACCCTTATTTACTGGATTTACTCTTTAACCATGGTAAATAAAATATTTACCGAAATAATTATTCAAAATGTCTAAAAATAAAAGTTAAGAATTTAAAAAAAATTTACATCCTGATTTCAAATATGGAATCCATTTTTCCAAATTCAAAACACAGTAGTGGCAGAAATTAATTTAATATTAATTCCCGCTGTCAAAACAGAAAGCGTGTTTTTAAGAAATAATAACTTTCAAAAGATTGACACTTGTTTATGTCCGGATCAAATGTGAAATTATGTCCAATATCCAAATTTTTATTAAATAGTAAAAATATATTATAAATATACTTTAAAAATACTCAAAATTATAAATTATCACTATAAATTATTTTGATTAAAAAAGTTGTTTTTAATTAAAATATAGTAATTTTCACTATTCATCAAAATATAAAAGTTATCCGAAAAGTACCAAAATTTTACCCTTAGATAATTTCAATATTAAAAATCAAAAAATGAAGTCTATTTGGTGAGATAAAATTTGTAAAATTTTAAAAAGTGGGTATTAGTATTCATAACGACTATTTTGATTGGTTATGGTGGTTTAGAATCTCGATGTTGCGTACAATGAAAGGTATTGAATTATTCAATGGGAAACGTACCATTGATGATTGGAGTGTTATATTATCCCCTCCTTCAATAAAATGCGTCCTCGAAATTTGAAAATGTTTTTCGAAAATAAAATGTTGAAAATGGAAAATACCTTTGTGGAAAACCCATATTGAAAATAGGGTTAATGAAAAATATAACTTTAAAAGAAAGAAAGAGAAGTACAAAGTTCACCCAAGATAGCCCATACACAAATTCTATGAAAACATGGATATTAAGGAGAAACAAACCCTGAAGTTCTGATGGAGTGTTGTAGAAAATAGGATTATGAAAAAGATAACTACAAGAAAATCACAAACTTATGATTAGTTAAACGGTCTTTGATTCCCCAATATGAAATGTTAACCGATAAAGTTTTTGTTTTAAGTTACAATTCATAAAGTTGAGTAATTTATTTAGGATATTTAATAAGAATGTAAGGGAATATACTTACTTGTCATATAGACTTTCATTCTTTGATGAATGTTTATCACAAACCCATCATTCAATCCAAAAGGTAATAGAACTAAAAAGTATTCTATTTACCCTAACTGTATCGGGGTCCAAAAATAAATTTATAATTCATCTATCAGAACATTTTAAAAAATAAAACTAAATTATACACTCCATGGACTTCACCTAGTCTACTTGTAGGTGATAAATTGCAATTGCACTATGTTTGTGGGTTGAATTCCCGCCTTTTGCCCGACGCGATGGGTTGTCACACGGTCTGCCTGTAGTCCTTTTTATAAATATCCAAAACTAACAAGAATAATAGTATCCAATATAAAATATAATTCATTACAACCTTTATACTTATCCAAAGTACTTTTGTAAACTCTCAGTCCAAAATTTATATAAAAGGTAAACATAATGTAGATTCTTTTTACCCCGTAATATCATGTGAATACCTTCAACATGTATTCTTTTAAAACACTAAAACATCCTAAATTACCATAAGACCTTATTGATTACATTCATGATCCTTTATTCTGTATAGAATACTGGATATACTTTATCCACCCAAAATTGTTGTAAACTCCAACAATGATGGAATATACAAATCTTTAATCAGTTTCAAGTCAGTGAAGAATATCCAATATAATTTACCAAAATCAACCATATCTTATTCAAAAATCAGTACCTCAATATTAGGACCATATTAATTTTTATCTTTCCTTCAACCATGATATTTTCAAAAAGATTAACTCACTGTAGAGTAACTTTTCTTAGTACTATAAAATCTCAAATCCTCAATGAAATAGTACTACAGTACAATCTTTATTTATATCCAGTACATCATTGATAAAATACATCAATGAAATAATTAAAAAATAACAACATAAGAACACAAGTCATTCCTATTCATCTGTGGTATTATCATAACTTTATTATTATCCAATAGCATCATTTGTTGCAAAGTATGATGACTGGTATATTGGTTCACGTACTGTTCAAACTCCTTGCAAATGATGCATTGTACATTTGAAACCTTTTTCTTACCATTGCAGTCACGTACATGGTGTCCTTTTTCTCCACACTTATAACAAACTCCCATTCCATTCTAGCATTTTCCAAGGTGATTCTTTCCACAGTTATTACATATGGTAAAATACTTCCTTAACTTCTTCCCTTTATCAGTCCTCTCTACAATCCTTTCCTTCTCTAACTTCCCTTCAATGCCATAGGACTCCATCAATTCATTACATATTTTATCAACACATGATACTATTTCTTCATACAATGATAATATGTGGGAGAATATTTCTCTTATAAATTCTGGATTAAGACAATGAAATATATGATCTTTCTTACTCTTGGGATAATGCGTATTGCTGGAGTTGTCATTCCTTCTACTGGGCGCCATTTCGGAACAATGCAATACACAAGATTAGTTTATGAATAGAAATACCTAATACCAAACTTGTAAAACACTGAACATAAATTAAACAATTTATGGATATAATCCATAATCATAAAAATGTATTCTTTGAGGAATTATATACTCATAAACCCTTCATAAGGGTTTGTAAAGAAAATTAGAATTATCCTAAGCATATCCACTGGGAGTGTCGTAACCAAGAGTGCTGCAAGGTCCGTTACCGAGCACCAATTCTCATTCGAGTCTAGCTCAAAGCATTGTTTTTGGGTTTTACCCCTAGGTACATCTATGCCAGAGTCGCCTCTACCTGCTCGTATCCAGATAAGGATTTATTTCATGGAAAACTCAAAAAATCTCTACAATATCAAAATTCTAGGAAGTTCTTCTATACTAATCCTCAAAATCTATCTTAGGGCTATGTTATCTAATCAGAGTTTATCTAAATCTAGTTTATAAGGTTATTGCTAAACTTCCTCTGATACCAATTGTAAAGCCTTGATCCCAGTTACCTAGAGTCGGTGCATTATTTTAATACATTGTCATGATTACAAGGAATCACGTCCCAAAGGACCGATCAGTTTATCAGTCTTGGAAATTAGATTACATACATGAATGTTACATTATAATTCATATAAAAAAAACAACATAAATAATCCTTCATGAACGCCATTATTCCCATGGCTTAACCCTGCATATCAATCACAATACACTTCTTGGAATCATAGGAAAAATAAAATATTGAAAGGGGTGATCTTAGATGCTCAGTAAGGATAACAATACAACAAAAACTTTCATAAATAAGTATAAACATTTAATGCAATGTATAACTAAAACAAAAGTCTTTTAAACTTGAACTTCAGCATGATATGGAAAAAATTAAATGAAGTAATTCCATTTATTTATTCACATGGATATTCTACTAGTCGAATAATCACATGCAATATAACTACCCACTTTAATAATGATGGAATGCCTAATGCCGAGGATTAATTTTTGTGTCAAGGCCTCATGGCAAGACCTAAGGGATAACTGTAACAAGAACCCAACCCGGAGAGCCTCTGTAACCGGACTCCAACCCAGAGGGCCTCTAATAAACTTAAACCAACCTGGTGTGCCTCTAATATCTACACACCAACCTGGAGTGCCTCTAAAAACTGAACACCAACTCGGAGGGCTTACATTTACCGGTCCCCAACCCGGAACATACTAGTCTAACACATTCATCTTAAGAAGATGATGAAATATATCATAAAAATTCGTATTAAAACTACCATAAAAAATGCAAAAACATTAATCATATTCCATTAATTTAATAAAAATTACTCATCCATAGTCAAACATATCAAAAAACATAAATAATATATGTTAGATTTGAATCATAATAAATCAACTTCAAACAAGTGTAAAATTCATCAAATCATGTTGACATAGATGAAATCAAAACTATTTGATAGAAATATCTCATTTTTCATGAAAACATTTAAAAGTCTCACAATTTGGAAATGAAGTCATTTAAATACATTTTATAATCAAAGTGCACCATACCATTTTGAATCTTTTGAAAGGAATTAACATTTTAAAAACATTCTTGTTCATATAAATAAATCCTAAAAAACCATTTTGATGACATGGATATTAGTGATAATAATTTTGAAGAATAAATATTTAAAAATTTTGAAATGATGTTTTAGTAAAAAGTACCTTAAAATAATACCTTTGAAAACTCGGTCATAAAACATGGACATTGATAATAACTATGTCACAGTATATACTTACGTAAAAACTACCTTGGATAATAAAGAGATTGTAAATTAACCCTTACCAATTTGGTAACTTACGAAAAATACAACCAATGAAAGAGGTATCATAAAATAAATATGTAAATACACATAAATTAAAGTGTATTACACAATGAGTACAATTATGTTCAGTACATACACCACACAAAAGGTAATATTGGCAATACGGCATGAATCGCATGGGAATAAATTGTGAGATGAAAAACCCTTTCCATGCACTTTCCTTTAGTCAATGGTATGTTTATCATCCTGTATGAAGACTATAGTATGTTATTAAAATTTTCAAGAATGATATTAATAATTATGATATCATACATTATTCATTTATGACTTTATACTACCCATTTAATAATAATTTCCATGCTATATTAATATTTCAGGTAATACTCGCTTTCTTTATCATACGTGTTTTAAATTATTACTCTTGATTGTATCACATAGATCATGATATAAATACTTAGATAATATAAAACATGATTCATTTATCATATATATTTACAATATAAACATTTATAATAGATGTATATATGAAATGGAAAACACCACTTATGTAGATGTTAGTCCGTACGTATGCATAAACGTTGTTTCCATTTTTACATAGTATTGAACGAAAGTAAGTGAATAAGATATATGTAAGTACATAAATACTTATATATATAAATATATACATCTCCAGTAGTATTATTATGTCATATATTACACACTTATTAGTAATATATATTTTTATAATTGTCGATGAATGGTGAACTTGGAAATGAATCTCATCGCATTGTGGAGACAGAAATCTGTACGTACGCATGAGCGAAAATATCATTCTTTTGATTTTAATATAAATATAATTTGATGGTATATATATATATATATATAATCCTTATGATGTTATATTTATTATTTACATCAAATAAACATCATTATTATACCCATCAAAATAATAATGTATTCAATAACGATTACACCACGACGTAAAGAAGGTAAGCCGTACGTACTCACGTATGGTGATATGTCATTCAAAGAATGGATAGAACAATGAATTTGGTTATAACATAATTATAATAACATTACAGTATATAGAATATACTGGAGTTATTATTTTATAATGTAAACAACAACGAAACAAGAAGTGGAGGATAAAGAAACATGAAAAAGGGTGGTGAAATCATTACCTCTTCTTCGGGTTCTTTTTTTTATTTGAATAAAAGGGCTCCATAGGTTGGATTTCTAATCAAAATAAGGCCTCTATGATTAAGGGATTATATTTCATAGTTTATTTGGGTAGGGTATGGCCGATCCAAATGGCTTAGAAGGTGTGAATTTGAGATAAGGATGAGTGACCTTTTATAATAGGGGTGAGGGGCACCATAGGAAAAACATAAAATATAATTTTATAATAAATTCATATTCGTTTATAATGGATCTGAAGTGGATTATTAAAAGTATATGGTGGTTATGGGTCGAAATAATTTCAACCAATATATTTTAGAGAGGTTTAGGTCATTATATTAACCTTATATTTTAGTTTTAACTCTTGGTTAATTAGTTTGACATTTACTATTTCACTTTGTATTTTTATATTATATAGTTAAAAAAGTGACTATATACATCCAAGAGACCCAATTGTGGTCCATTAGTGATACACCTATCATGATATAAGTCCTTTTTCTGAACCATAGATTTTTAGTAATAGAATATTAATTAATAATATAATATTTTTTTTAAAAACACATTTATGTCATTTTTGACAATATTTAAGAATATATTTTTTCCAAAGTCTAAAAAACATTATTAATTCTAAAAAAAATCATTTAAACAATCCTAACATGTCATATTGACCAATAATATTCGTGGATGGAATCAAAACATTCAAATTGTACTTATTTTAACATTTATAATAATAATTATTTGATTCGTTCATTAATACGGAAAATACTGCATCATTATTGTGTCCTAAATAAATTTTTTTATTCAAAGTCTAAACTTTATAAATAAAATACCATTATGTTGGAAATATTTTTATATTTCAAATAAATATTTATAGTTGAAAATATATCATATATAACCCAGTGTAAAAATTGTTTTGCAATAAGATATATGCTTATGTAATTTTTGAATTTACTTTTACTTAATTAATATATAGTGTCATTATCACTAACAAGTGGATCCATGGGGTCCCAAAATAGACCCAAAGATGCCCATGGTCGGACATGTATCAACCAATATGTTAGGTCACGTTTTAGTGTAATTGTTTATTATTATAATATTTTTTTACCCTTATTTACCGGATTTACCATTTAACCTGGGTAAATAAAATATTTACCGAAGTAATTATTCAAAATGTCTAAAAATACATGTTACCTATTTTCACAATTCTGAAATCCTGATTCCAAATATGGAATCGATTTTTCCAAATTCAAAATAGAGAAGTGGAGGAAATTAATTTAAAATTAATCCCACTGTCAAAACAAAAAGTTTGTTTTTAAGAAATAATAACTATCAAATGATTGACACATGTTTCTGTCTGGTTCAATTGTGAAATTATATCCAATGACAAAAATTGTATTAAATAATAAAAATATATTATAAAAATATTTTAAAAACACTCAAATTCATAATTTATCACAATCAATTATTTTGATTGAAAAAGTTGTTTTTAATTCAAATTTAGTAATTTTCACTATTCATCAAAATATAAAATAATCCGAAATGTTCCAAAATTTCACCCTAGGATAATTTAGATATTACAAATCAGAAAATGAAGTCCATTTTGAGAGATAAAATTTATAAAATTTTAAAAAGTGGGTATTAGTTTTCATAATGGCTATTTTGATTGGTTATAGTGTTTTAGAATCTCCAAATTGCATACAATGCAAGCTATTGCATTATTCAAAGGAAAAACGTACCATTGAAGCTTGGGGTGTTACAACATAAATGGGTTTTTATTTTCTACTAACCCATCAGGTTTAAACATTCCCTAGAAATTTATTGACAATAAGGGTATCAATATTCATGAGATCATTGTTTCCTATAATTTTTTATTTCATTTATTAATAACTTATCTATTATTATACATGAAATTTTCATAATTTTATAATCTCTATAATAATTTTCATCTCAATATCTTTATTAAATAAAATTTTTTATCATTTTTTTCAAAGTATATAAATTATCCCATATCTATTTATGATAGTTATTTTAATTGTTAAATTAAATGTTTTTTTGAGTTATTTACATTTATATATTGATTCTTCTAGTCATGTTATTGAAAATGAATATTGGTTTTGTATTTACCTTAGCATGATATTTCTGATTGATTCATAATAGATCACATGTTATTAAATACTTACTAAGTATTTTATCTCTCCATTATTTTGTTTCCCTTCCTAAGAATCAATGACGTTTACTAATAAATATATATAATGATATAATAGAGGTAATATTGATATTCTTGAAAAATGTTTTAATATGGGATTTCAAATGTTATATATAAATCATGAGTGTTTATTGTTTAGAAAACTACTAAAATATTTGGTCTTTTAGGATGTGATTTCATGTATCTTATAAGAAATATCATATTTAGAAAAGTCTTCCTAATCATCCTCTTAAAAATTATTTTCAATTATCATCTTATAATTTTATTGAATATAATTTTAATATACTAACATGATTATAGTAACATGTTATTATCATACACTAGATATATTTTCAATGGAGGATTATTTATCCCACCACACACTATACATAACATAATACATTATTATTTCTATGTTAGTGGTTATGTTATTGATATTTTCCATTAATGAACAATCATTGTATTAAGAATATTAATATTCAATTTTTTATATTTCATTATGATTATTAACATTCCTTTAATTTAAAAATATTTCATGAATAATGAGATACTAATTTTCTCTAAAATTAATCACATCAATAATTATTTTTACCCCCAATAAGATTCATGAATTATCTCATGATATCCATTTCATATCATTTGACTTCTTAATACCCAAATATATTTTTATAAAATTGAATTTATATTTATATATATGCATGTATTTATTTTTATATGAAACAAAAATTCCTTATTAATATTATTTTAATGATTAAATATATTCTTATTGTATATAATAGATGTGGCACATGTAATTTTGGACATATAAAGGGTACCCCTGTTGAAGCTCCAATTTATTTTTTAATGTTTTCAACTCATGAGATACTATATTTGGACTATATTATGGTATGATAGAATAGTATGTAATGATGTATTAGTGTTGATAAATGATTTATTATTATTATTTCATGTTTTATGTTATTTTGAAATTCAATTTATTCAATAATCAAATTACATAATATTTTATATGATATGATTCCATGATATTATTATCATCCATTTCATCATAATATTTCATTTTTCTTGTATTAATAAACCTTACTTTAAATAACCCCATATGTGGATTTTTATATCACCCCTTTTGTTTGTTGTCCCCGTGTTATCTTATGCAGTTTGAGGAGTTCAAGGAAAACATAGTGAAAATTCTGTAGATTAGAAATAATGATTTCATTTTTATTTTTAGGATGATGGTAAATGTATCTAAACGCCTAAAAACCCAATTATTCATGATCTTATGTTATTTTATATATTTTATATATCTTTTAACAGTCATTAAATAAATTTTTTATGTGGGATAGTTTTTTATATTTTTTATCGAATACAATGTTTTGTTGTTTGGAACACTAATTATAAAACAATATTCCAATCCCTTGGGATTGTTGAATTGAAATGATATTATTTTTTTGTAATGAATATACTCATTCGTTTCATAGAAATTATATCCTGTCATAGATACATGGAATTTGATATGGTTGTGGATTAGTTTTTTCAATGGATAATTACAAATAAAATGGTGAGTTGAGAATCAACTTGATCATTACATTGTCATTGAGGAGTTGTACTAAGATTGTACTCAAATCAAGACAATCCCATTATATATTCTATATTAATTCATGCAAACATTACATTCTGTTAGTATTTATTTTAATAAAATGTTATATGATTTAATTTTATAGGATGTGGATAATGGATAACGTAGTTTAAAACATATAAATTAGTAAAATTTAGGTGTATATATCATGTATGATTAAATATTTTCAATGACCTAATTTCTCTTTTATTTAAATATTAATACTTTTATTGGCATGGATAACATCATATTGGTTTTTTAAAAGACTAAAATATTAATAAAATTTACAATGATTTATATAATATCTAAACATTGGAATAAAATTTATTAGTTTATAATCATTCTACATGTTCTTTCGTATTTTAATTATATATTTGAATTATTAAAATACACAGAAAAACATATTTGTTAGGTTTTTATAGAAGAAATCAAAGGGATTATATTTTGGACATCAATGGGAAACTCCAACACAGTCAATATTATAGGAAGAAATCACTCCAACAAAATTTATAATTCTTATATCAGAATTTGATACAATATTGGTCATGAATTTGTTGTCTTTATATATATATCCAATATATATTTTGGATAAAATTAAACAACATTTTATATTTTCAATTTATCTCTAATTATATTCAAGGGTAAGGGTGACGATGAATATGCATTGAACACTTCATAAAACTAATAAATATTATTTCCTTATTATTAATCATATCAAAATAAAATTATTGAGTCTATAGAAGTGAGAATAATTGATGAAATATAAATTTTAATATAATATTTTCTTGTATTTTATAAAGAGTTTGCAAGTCATCGTTATAAACAATAGGATGAGTTATTAATCAAATTCAAACATCAAGTTTTTTCAATATAAGATACTCCATATTGTTATCCATTGTGGATATAGAAAACTATTGAAACAACTACAAAAGTATTAGAATAAGGTTGTTATGCACCCATGTGAATTAGTATGGGGTGAACTAGACATCTTAACCATAAATAATTATGGGTAAACTCAAACCTACATTGATAATCATGTGATAAACAAGATAAAAATAGTGAAATAATATCTTCTTCCAATGATTGATAATTTTTTTCAATCAATTACATGGATCCAGATATGTTTCTAAAGCGTACCTTCATTCAATATTTAACAATTAAATTCAAACAAGTAGGGTATTACAAAGACTACATTTTGAAAAAAAATTATAGGGATTCTATAGAAAAACACTAATTATCTACAAATAATTATGGACATGATGAATAGTTTCTGTAGATATTACATTGATATATATTTTTAGTGTTTATAGATGATATTCTTATTTAATTCATAATAAAAAAAGAAAATGAGGATAATTTCTATATTCAGGTAATGACATTGATGAATGAAATGATATATGTGATGTGTAATAAAAGTGAATTTTGGATGAAATATTATTCATTCAAATGGATTGATATCATAGAAAATGGATATTTTTTATCCTTTAATGATATCGGTGACCGGTGAATAACCCATAGAAACATCGATAATGGTTATTAATTTCTTCCATAGATTAGACATATATATATAATTTACATTTTAATAATTATATCTCAATTACTGATGATGCTGATTAAGTCACATATACTCAAACAACCAACTAGCAGGGAATGATTTCTGACCTATAGTTATGAATCCCAGAACACCAGGGGTTGTATAATAATTAAACATTATAAATTGATATGTAATATCACTCATCATTTTAATGTCCCTGAGGATAACTATATTTTCATTGATCCGGATTTAGGTGTCTTGATATTCAAATTGATGATTTTGATGAATTAAATTTACTGATATAAGTGTTACATGTAACAAATTCTAGGTTCATCAAGAATATATTCACATATAGGATCTTAACCTGCACCAATAATGTTGGTTAGAGATTATAATGGGTTATAAATGATTAGTCATTTGCCACCATGGGTTTAAAAAATAAGAGGAATAATTATTTGTAATAAAATGATCCTAAAACCATAAATGTGAAATGGCAAAACAAAACCACAGATTTTACTACAAGACACCCCATGAAATATAAAGTCTATATGACCATTTGATTTGTTTTAAAACAACATACTAGGATTGTACATTTCATTTATATTAATGTTCATTTATAATATGACTAAATTAGTATGATATGCATCTGATTTGTTGTAATGTTACATGAATTACCACTACCTTTTTTATTTGATAAAGTTATGAGGTTTACCTTATGGTTAGGGATATGTATTTAAAATTAATTTCATACAAAGAAGTGATTTAGAATTTATACCGACCTCCAAAATATGATTATTATGAGAAAAAAAATTTAAACTCTGTAGAATATGAAGAATTATTATTTCATGAATTTATAAAAATATTTCAATCAACATTGTCCCCATGTAGTTTTCTTATATAATAATATATTCCATTATAGAATTCAAATTATAGTATTTTAAAACTTTTATTGGAAATAGTGGGGGACTGCAATATGATGGAATTAGGATAGAAAATTGAATCTAATAAGACCTGATATTGACTATGGGATAATTAATAAAGTTGAAGTCCTTTAGTATTATATTAAATTAGTTAAAATATTATATAAAATATATGTTTGAAATCCATAATGATATATATAGATTGAGGTATGAGATATGGTTAACATTCAAAATGGGCATAAAAAAAGATATGATATATGGGAACAAGATAATACTATGACCTAGAAATATCATTGACATGGGGAATATATGGAAAACCACAACTATAGCCTATATACAAAAACTACAACAAAACATATATCTAAAAGATGATTTTCTCAAAGTATCTCTCTTAATAAAGTACACACCAAAACCATCACAAGAAATAAATCTATAGGTGGTACCATTGGAGAATAATGATTCATTTTTTGAGGAGTTGGGGATGATATTATATTATAGGGAAAAAAATATATGAATGATAAAAATACACCTTGTTGATGTATTATGGATGGACTATATATATGAAGAGGAATCAAGGGAAACTAATGATATAATGAAATAGAACTACCCCCATTTTTTATTATATGAAATGAAATTTTAAGGGAAATGTTTTTAACATGGTGAAGAATGTAATGAACCAACAATTTATAAATAACATTTAACTTCATAGTGAATATAAATCCTCTTTAGTAATGTTGAATAACATAAAACATGGGATCCAGGTAATGAAAATCAATAACACATTATTAATTTTACAAAATAAATTCTTAATATGACCATTGAGTATCATGATGTGTGAGTATTAAAAAAATTGTTAATAGAACCATTGTAATGTAATCATTATCAATAATGTATATTATTGATATGAATAAAATAAAAATGAGGCATAAGGGAAAATTGATCGAATAAACTAGTAGGATCTTCCCTTAGGACGATCATTTGATAGACCTTCAAAAGATTTGGTGTCACAAGAATTCCCTCATAACCAAGCCCAACAAGAGATTCATCAACATTGACATTAACATAATCAATGGTGGGAGATGCTAAAGATTATATATGTTATATACAAATCACTATTTTTTGATCACCTAATAAAAGTACTACTACTTAACCCAAAAACATTGGGAATATGCTAGTGTAATTAGTGTTTATGTATTTGGACCTTTTTTGTATAAATGATCAAATATTCAAATTATAATATAAATAGTGGGGAAATCTATCCTAATTTTTTTATTATATAAAATCTACCAGAATATTATATGAATATGATAATTATAGTTTTTGGAAACCTAAAAAATATATCTATATTTTTTGGAAAACATATTATTACGTATAAAATATATTTTTATTGATAATTATTTCTTTTAAAATAAAAATTAATTCCCTAAATGATGTTATAATACAAAATTTATTTCAATATAAATAGTAATATAATTTATTGACTTCTGATGTGATTTTTATATGGGTTTGACATTTGAATATATAATAAAATTAGTATTTTTCAATAAATTAGAATTTATAACTAAATATTTTATTTAACAGATATATATATAATTATTTTCCTGAAAATAATATAAAATTTTAATTCAAAATGTTTTAATTATCCTATGGTTAATTTCTCATACTTTTTTGAGGTAGTCGAATTGTAGTTTAAAAAATAAATATGATATGAACATATGCTAAGTATAATAACATCGTAACTTCATAATAATGATGAAATAAATATAATAAATGGTTTAATATTTTTATTATTATTAAAAACAATATACATTAATATTATAATATTACTTTCATAACCTATAGTTACTATTTACAAACCTAATGCATGGTTTCAATATTTTTAACAAAAAATATTTTTAATAAAAATCCCTTGTTCCTATATTCAATTATGAATTAAAGTGTATTCATCCACCAACAATTAAAATATTAAAAACTACTCATAATGATACCTTGTGAAAGGAAAATTAGTAGGTAATTTTTTTTTTCAATAGGTTTCCAAATCCTAGGATTAATAAATAATAATGAATCATCCCTATTTTTACAAAGATACCGACCAACCCTTCTATTCATATTTAATACAACAACTTTTTGAATGAATATTATCTCATTTATACACTAAAATACCTACTAAGGATTTATTATAGTTCTATAGAGATTCCCCCATGATTTATGAAGAATCCTATCAAGGTATGTGTTCTTAGACCCCCTCTTTAATTAGCCATTTCTCCAGAATGATTATAATATCACTGAATAATCATTTTACAAACTAAAATTTTCATAATTTCAAGGTATTCTTATTCAATTGGTACATTTTAGGGTGGAATGTGTTTTTTCTTCCACATTTTATCCTTTTCTTAAATAATTATTATGACAAAGGAAGAGGTTATCTCTCTTATCTTCTCTATTAAAGTGTTTTTTATTGAGTAATGAATTTATAATATGAATTATTTGTGTTGTATTGGTTTTATATTAATTTATTTATAATTTAAATTATCCCTAAATAATGTGATACTATTTTTTTATCATAATAATCTGTTATAAAATAAACTATGTTAATTATTGTATAAAATTTATCTCTACATTTTAATTCCAAAACTTTTATATTGTTAATACCTACACATGTATTAATTGTTAGAAATTATCTTAAAAATATAAA
Organism: Viscum album; assembly: GCA_963277665.1. Lineage (NCBI taxonomy): Eukaryota > Viridiplantae > Streptophyta > Magnoliopsida > Santalales > Viscaceae > Viscum > Viscum album. The sequence continues at coordinate 175,796,923 of OY728148.1, forward strand.
TAATTTATAAATTTGGGATATCCATTTTTGAAACATTGATTCATTAATCATGGGATTGATATTATGAAATAAATTATTATATACTATGATCAGCATGACACATGTAATGTTTTCCATATGATGTCTAAAGAAAACTTTTTATTTAATGCCTTGAATAATGTTTTCATCTCCTGAAAAAACCTGTACGGTTTATTGGAAGATATCATATCATTCAATTTTATGATGTCTTGGAAATGAGACCCGACTTATTCTAATGATGACATGTTTTATGTTGTCACCAAATTCCTATAATACAATAATCTTTTGATATCATCTTTTACATCTAACACTTTTATAATATTTTTCTCTTTTATATCATCACTCCATGATTTTATATTATATAAAAAAATATTAAATTGATTGATCAACAAGTGGGATTTATATATCACCCCATTATTATTTTGTTTATAGGTTATTATATCATTTATTAGGAGTTAAATTGAATTTTATAGAAAATTTTATGGATTTGGAATGATGATTTCATTTTAAATTTAATATTGATGGTTTAAGTGGTGAATTTCCAAAAGCCATGAGGCCTATCAATTTTATAGTATAGTATTTTATAGATATTTATAAAAAATGTATTGAAATATAAATTATAATATATGTTTGTTCTTATAGGGACTACATAGCCCATGGAATAACATGCACTAATTTATCAAAACTACTTTTGTTTAATATAATTATTAATATTGATCCATAATCCACTTGATTTTTGATATTAATATAGTGAGGTTCAGTCTAATATTGTCCCAATATATCATTTAAAAAAATCATTAAAAATAGTGATACATTTTTTAATTGTATAATTTCTTATATTGTGATTTTGTCTTATCGGAAGTCAATATCATTTACAATAGAGGTATCACATATATGAATGAAAATCTTAAACAATGTAGTACATTATAACCATGTAATATATTATTTAAATGATAAATCATATGAAATAAACCAAAATTCTTATTAAAATGATTTACCTATAGAAATTTAGAATATAACATACATCATATGGCAAAAAAATATGATAAAGGATGTATCTTATGAAACCATCCAACTCAAATATGAATCTAAAATACCCTCTTAAAGTGTAAAAATATCGTAGGAATTCAATGGTTATGAAAATTTTAATATTCTAATAGTTATAAAATCAATGTATAGTCTCTTTATTCTTTTATAAACATATTGAGTCCAAATCATAAACATTTAACCACCTCCGAAAGACGTTCAGGAATACATATACTAATATTATTGAATATATGACCTCAAAAAACTTCTTCATCAATTCAATTATATACCTTAGTATTTTACCATTATGTAAATCTTATTAATGAAATGAGATTATGATTATGATTAATCATTTTGAATTTATATTTTTATAGTCTATTTTATATAATATAATTTTCAATACCCACATTATTATTTTATTTAATATAATAAGGAACGATTTATTATTATACACTCATATGATAAAATCTACATTATTGATATATTATTTCTTTGAAATTTAAAATCCCTTTGTATTTATAAACATCACTTTACAATTTTTCAAAGATGATTTCACTCATGCCTAACCTAAAAAATTTATTTTATAGGGTTAAAAAATTGATTAGAAATATCATCATAATGAATAGTACTATGGGATCACTCCACTATAGTTGTTTAGAGTTTTTTGTATGATATATTTGTTAAGATGTGTGATATTACTATTATAATATCTAGGAAATTCTCTATCTGGTATTCATTCATCATCTCTTTTTTATTATAAAAGTTCTAGATATTATTTTTTTAAGGATTTTCATATTAATTTTATTTATTTTATTAATAAAACGCTAATTTGGGGTAGTTTTATTTATTCAGGGAATCTATGAGGATAATGCCTCCTATTTAAGTAATTCATACTATTGGTATCATTCATTAACTAGTGGAATATTCTATCTTTTCTTTGAGGGTTACAGATATGTTAATTAATATCCTATGTTTTGTTCTCATTGTTGTGGGATGTGAAAATGTGATATAAATTCTTTTGGATAAGAGATATGATGGAGTTTCAAGTTCGGAACTGGTGGCATTCAAGGGGATAAAAAAGGAAACAATGTCAATTAAAAAACCTGTGATTTAGTTAGAGTATTATATTATAAAATTTTATTTATGGACCCTCTATAATGACGGTAAAACATATTATATCATGGAATCAAGAAAGTATCTATTTATCTTGTGACACCATGTTCTCATATAATGGGTCAGAAACTAAATTGATAATGTTTTGTTAATATTCTACTAATTACAGTGTTTAAATTTTTATAAGGGATCATATATCAATATCATTGTTTTAATTTATGTTTAATTTTCAATTTCTATGTGTGTTTATTTTTTTAGTATAGAATTTATATAATACACATATTTTTAATTTTTTCATTTTTTTAGTAAATAAAATCAAAATTTTAGAAATATACTTTTAAAAAATTATGAAAATGATAAAATGTTCCTTTTATTGATATAAATATTATGAGTAAAATTTTATATTGTTAAATGAATAATAAATAATACGACAAAAATTAAATAATAGGAGAAAAAGTTTTTGTTTGAAATATTATGGTTATATGTTTTCATTAACAAATTTGAATTTATAGGAAATTGTTATTACCATAAATAATATTTTGGAATATTTTTTATTCATTCCATTTATGATATATTAATTAGGGAAAAATAATATTTAACAAAATTTTTTCCATATAATAATTTAAATTATATTGATATTTATTATATATGTTAATATATCATGATAATTTAAAAAAGTTATGAAATTAAATGAATTTTTTATTAATTTATTTACGAAGAAAAAAAGAGTTATAAGTTTTGTTACATAGAATATATTACATCTTATGAATGTGTAATTCACATTGTGAATTTTTAGGTGTTATTATACTATGATGAACATGATTTAAATTTCAAAAACTATTTTTCTATCCTTGATTTTATTCAGTATATCATACGAATAAAATGATATGTCAATTAAGTGATGAATTGAAATCCTGATAATTATATTTTAATTTACTAATATACGTCAATTACTATGATATGGGTGTTATAAAATATTATAGTTATATAAGTGTTGAATATGAATATACTATATGAATTGATAATATAATGTAAAATCAAATATTAATTTCATACCATTTTTAGATATATTAGACATTAAATTAAAAAGTTAGTCATTGAAAATCGTTTTTAATGACATGGATTTCAATGGTTAATGATTAAATGTGATGTAAATTAAAATCTTTGAGACTAATAACGAAAAAATTTGAAGAAATAATTTATTTATCTCGTAGTAGTAATATAATTTTCATCAAATTGGGGTATATTATTTATTTATTTGGATATTTACACATATTTTTTTATTTTATGTTGATTAATTATTGGTATTATATTTAAGGATTTAATATTTAATTAGGCATTGTTTGTTACATTTAATTATATGATATAGTATTTTTCTATTGATTGTATACCTTGAACTATATTAAATGATGTTCATACTGGTGTTAATTTTTTATGGTTTAATGGAAATAATGTTTATTTCATTATAAATTCCCTATAAATTATAGGTGTCACAACATGACAAGATAGTAATATGTAATGATGTATATCAAATATAACATTTTTATTTTATTCCTGTTTTTATGAATTACGGTACTAAAAACATTAATAATCTTAATCTAAATGAGAATTTTAGTAACATATGAGTCAATTTGTCCTCTGATTGTATCTTCACCCCATAATAAATTTTATAGGAATATTTTATATCAATTCCTAAATCATTTTTGCAAAATTGAAATGGATAGTGTATGTTTTTTTTGAAAAAAGGAAGATAATAATTTAGAGGGAGTTTAAGATAAATTTTTAAAAGTATCAAGAGAGTTTAATTTTTCAAAAAAGGTGTTTATTTGGTTCTATTTTGGATAAATTCATGGATTATAATGGTTTTATAATTTATTTCAATTAGTTTTTAATTTTTCATTATTACATTGTTTGGATCCTCATGGTGGATATGTTTATGTTTATGAGGTATCTCCCCATTGACAATAATATGAAGGCATGCTTTTTAGTCTAGTTTAATATTAGAGGGAGAAAATTATCTGTGATATAATTAATAAGATGTCATGGGTTTCTCATTAAATTTAATTTTATCGACTCTAAATTTCTTCTTGGATTTATTTTGATCATCAATGATGAGAATTGTTTAAGAGGATTCTAATGTAAGAGCAAGGATTTTCTCAAGCCATTATATTATCATTTATCATGTTCTAATGGTTTCTATTAGTCAATCATTTAAAAATATTTAAAATATTATTAAACAATATGAATACCTTAATGGTTTAAGTTTAATTATTTTTAGTCAATAATATATTGAATATAAAATTTAATTAAATAACTCAAATTTATTATTATAATTATAATTTAAAAATTATTTTGTTGAGTTAAATATATTTTTTCGAATATTCAAAATGATTTTTAAATAAATATCAGGTAAATGATATAATTTAATGTATTAAATTATTTAATTTAATATATGTTCTTTAGTGTTAGTTATATATAATATAGAATGAAATTGTTGATTATTATAAAGTTTATATTATTTAATTAATAATTAGAAAATATAATAATTCAATGAAATTAATGGGGTATAATTTATTTTCATTTAAAGGTTATTACTGGATGAGTGATTTCATCACTTGTAAAATGATAAATGACATTTTAATTAACATAAATAATTGTGAAAATTAAAATTACATAAATAAACTGATTCATTTTTTTAGGCAAGGATATTAGAGATTAAAACAATTGTTGAAGGAGGTATAAAACAATCATAGGGAACATGAATTGAGAAAAAACATGACAAATTTAAAGGGAAAAAAATAAATGCTATGAAAAATTTTAAAATGATAAAATTAATTAAAATAAACCATTTAAACAAAGATGCATGTAGTGGGTATAGAATATGTGCATTGATAATGTAAAGAATCCTAAGGATTTGTGGATGAAAAAGGAAAAAAATTTAATAGGGACCAATAACGTTATACAATAAACTATTGGAAAAGACACCATTAAAGGATTTAATTATTTGTTGACATAATGAAATTCCAAATTCTCTATTGCACAAAAAACCAAGTTTCTTGGGATTAAAAACTTATGAATAAAATGAATTGAATTTCATTTCATAAGTGGGTTTTCATACCCTATATGATAATTCAAAATTTTATCTAGAAAACATTCTATTCATTAATATATATTCAAGGTATGGACCAACCCATAAATCCACATTCCATCATTTGTTTCACTTCCTTCCCTGAACACCTCTAACACACATGAAATCATTTAATTATAGATTATAATATATGTCACATCATTAAATAAGGTGAAACTTAAAATTAATGAGGTCACAATTTTATTTTTATATATATACTAACTAATCTATATTATATTTTCATGATAGTATGCCTTAAAATAAGTTTACGACATTTCATAATTACATATGAAATAACTAAATGAAAAAATATCTACTTTAGTCCTATTATTTTCATATTATCATATTATGAACTTCCTTCTTAAATTAATTATAACTATTATAATCATTCATGTCCACATAATTTCATCATTTTTAATTTCCATTTACATTGTCCCTTGACATGCATATATTTTTAGTTCACATGTTCATTATTTTACTAATGAATGTGTGTTTTTTTTCCTATACAGTTCTAATAGCTATATAGATGTGATGTGATGATGGATGTAAATATTATTTTATAGTTATATGTGTATTAATACTGTTATATATTTATTCACATACATTAAATATATAGATTTCAAGATATATAATATTATAAATAGTTATCTTAAGCTTAATGTAATAAATATATCTAATATATATAGGTTGTTATGTGGTCTAGGAATAAATGCATAATTGGAAAGGGTTGATGAATTAAGGATTATAATATTTGAAAATTCTATTTTCAAGTAATGGAATACATTTATCTTTTATTATAAATTCATTTTAAATATATGTTCCTCAGCCATACCCATATAAATTCACAAATAAAGGAAAACACAATTTTTACAAGATTTCACATCAATTTGGGATCTTACATTATGATAAATATTTTCACTATCTTGGTCCATTATGTTTCACCTAATAATATATCATTAGTTGAATATATATAGTGATGTATCATGATCTGCATATAATTTTCATAGTATCTAATTATTTATTGTTCTGACTCCCAATAGTTACAATACGATCCAATGATTTTGAGAAAATCCCAAGTAGTTCAATGTTTTCCATAACACACACACAGGTATATATATATATATATATTCATCTTTATCATTCCCAATATGAAAATTAATTCCTTCATATATTTATAATCATTGACCTCTGTTATCCTTGATGTTTGGGTTGGACCAGTTAGCCTTCTGGAAAGCATGTTGTATCAATAGATTTTTTCATCTTAGTCATCTTATTAATATTGAATCATTTAATACTCAAGATTATACATGTTTTTTAATATTTATAAAAATTCTAGATTAAATATTTAATTATACCAATATTTCACGATATCGATAATAATGCATTGTTCCTAATGAGTTTCCCTTGTAATTTAGTCTTTCTTAAATGTCTTGAATTAATTACATTCCAAAAATATTTTTATATATTATTTTAGATAATTCCCAATGAATTACGGGAAATGACATAATATATTTTCTTCCTCAATCATTTGTTCCCCAGGCTGCACTCCAGTGATTACAATATATTATTTTCATATTTAAACATAGATGAATGTTTTATTATGTAAATAAGCATCATATGATTTCACTACATTTTAGTACATTAATAAAAATAATAGGTATTCAGCACAATACTGATTACTAGAAAAATATATCTTAAATAAATTCATTTTTTAATTATAGAAGAATGAAATAGGGATATCCTCCATCATATTCCACTAGATGAACGAGGGTAGATTTAAACATCCATATAATAAAATCATGACCGAAATCAACCTAGTACAACATCACATGATAACATAAAAACCTAAAAATTATCCCACACAATAACACATATCAATTCACAACATAATGAGATGAATCTAACAAATAAACCGAGAAAAAGTTTAAAAAATACAATTATTTTTTATGAATTATCTTATGATGTCTCAAATAAAAAATAATATACTCTAGCATGATACTATTTCCATAAAATTTTCATATTATGGGTTCTTTTTCTGTTTGGTTCTATGTTAATAATTTCATAATATATCTTCAATAAAAATTAATTTCTGATTTTTGAATCATTAGTTCTCATCACTTGCATCATGTGGATAAAAATACCGAAAAAACCAATATTATAAAAAATATATTTTCAATGTTATAACTACAGGATCATAAAAAATTATGACATGACCTTATTATTCTTATGAATTAATATATTGAGTTTCAAATCACATTAAAATTCTCAAGGATTGGTTTACTGATTCTCAAGGATTACATTATACAGTCAATAAAACACATTAAAAAATCCACAAGTCACCTTATGTAATATAGAGTTTACATTATGGAAATGGTAGTTTACCATTTGGTGTTATTTAAAAAACCGAATATTATATTATAAATAACCAAATTTTTTAAATATTTCACCTTATTAATTTGAATGATAATATAAATTAATGAGTTCTTAAACAACATAGACAATTTTCATCATCATGTAAATAAATATAGACTATCTCTAAATTACTCGAGAATAACTAAAAACCATAACTATCCTTCTTCTAAATTCTATTAAAATTACAAATACATCAAAATATGTTTATTTTTTATTATCCAATCACCTAATTTGTATTCAATAGTAAATAAAAACCACCCAAAATACCATGTGTGTCATCAATATCATCATTTGAATTATTTGAAAACACTACCCACAATTTTAATATAATTGTAAAAAATTATTTTTTTCTCATACATATTAAAATACGTAGAAATATATAGCTAATAAGTAATAGCATATCATATGATAAATAGGGAATGAAGTGTCATGATACTATTAGAAAATATTATCTTTTTAGATAATTTTATATCATTAGAACTAAATATATTTTCTATATGATTTATATGTTCTCCCCTCATTACTCACTTTTTTTAACCTAATTTTTAAATAAAAATAGATACATATTACTAATTTATTATGAATGAGAAATCCCACACATTATTAAGAAACACTTCCCATTTTATAATGGATATGCACCAAAAAATTTTATTATAGGAGATGTGATGATTTTATTTCATTTAAATGAAGAGATATGAAATACCACTCAACTTATGAAAACTAAATTCAAAAAATTAATGGGGGGATAATCAAAAAAGTTCTTATGAATGAGGTAATACTGAAAATGGGGTTTTAGAAATCTACATTTAAATCATTCTATTAGAATAGTTATTCTAAAAATATTCTAATATTAACTTTTCTGTTAATATATTCATGATTTATATCACATATTCAACACTTTCATTGAAAAAATGAGTTCAAATATCAATATTCATAGATCATTATTTTATAAAAGGTATCTATTATAGATGGTTGGAAATATAATTAAATTTTTAAATTTTTAGTGCCTTATCGACAATAAAATTAAAATTCCCCAACAAGAAATACATCATTATCTTCTATGTACAAACATGTGTTCATATTGAAGAATCCTAAAAAGAGTTTTACTAATTATAATTGGGGGTTGGGGGTTAATCAGTGATTCTATAGTTTTAAAATTTCATTTCCTTGAAGTAAACAATTGATGATTTGTTATATTTTTATACCAAGAGAAAACATTATTTTGACATTTTAATCCTCCAAGAAGAGTGAAAACATCTTTAATATGGTCAGGTTGATGAGATCCAGATATTCTCTACAAAAAATAAATCCCAAATTAAATGTTTATTGGTCATGTATCACCCTAAAACCATTATTGTTAGGTATCAACCCATTAACAATACAATGATTGTAGACAAAAAAGTTTATACTAGTTAATACTAGTTTACAAACAGAACACAACCACTCTGAGAAATATTCCCTGATGATCCTATAATATAAAACCTATATTTATCTTCAATACAATGTAACAAGATATTACTACACATTCTTAATTATTCTAGAAAACATGTATCTGAATATCAATAAATTGAAACAATATATGAACTTGTGAAACTGATTCAAACAACTATTTCTTCTGGATATACTCTTGAGAACTCATTCTCAAGTGATATTAATATTCATAAGAAAATAAAACATTGTTCTTATTTATGTAATAATGTATTCAAAATAACCTTATGTGTGTGTTATAATTTTTTTACAATCCAAAGATTGAACATATTTTATCTTCTTGTAAATTCCAATTATCTATTTATTGTCTCATTTATAAATTATTCTTTTCATCACATGCACAAATTATGTATTGGTTTTTTTAAAAGGTTCATATCTCAACCGTTCTATCATGATAAATAGGTACATATGCTATGGGAAACAAGAATTTTCCAAAAAATGTACGATTGATAACGTGAATTCTAAGTACTATATTATGTAATAATCAATATATTCACTAAATCATTTCACAAGATAAGACAATATAGTTTCTCGCTGATATGTGGAAACTAGGGAGATCCTATAATAATATCACACTTTGAATGGTTTATCAGCACCCGATTCATCACAGTGCTCATTGATGGTGTTAGACACTTATTGAAGGACCGTCTAAAAACAATCATGCTCAAAAAAGAAATAGGATTCAGGGAACAATGATTCATTCGTGAATTAGAACACTATTTCACTGTTTGTTTAGAAATAAGAACCTATTATTATGACTTAACTACAATTCTTCCTAAATGAACTCAAATATTTATAGGTAAAGGGAACCAACTAGACTCAATCACACAAAATCCCTTAAATAGACCACCTCTATTCTGTGACATCTGATGTACACCATCTCTAAAAAATCCTTATTTTGTATAGAATAAATCCTATATTCTAACTCATTTTATTATGCGAATAAACTGGCATGGACTTTTTGATCATTATCAAATATTTAGTATAATCTATTATTTATCAGAGGACTTGTATAGGCATTTGGTTATCATAATAATAGTGATCCTGGTGAATAGTATATCTTCTACATATTTCTAGGGAATATGATTTGTATGATGATTGATTCCACAAAAAAAATTATCATATGGATCAAATGTTTGAATGGACATCCCGCGTGACTGAGATTCTTTCTGTGTTATAGTAATTAGTATCCATACCTAAATGACAACTCGATCCATGCTCCCTTACACTGCATGCCATGAATTACACATTCCAGAAATTAGTTATTGGTCCCGCATACAAAACTCTCTGGAACCGCCTCATTCCACCAATAGAGTCCACAAATATGCCATCCTATATGGTGGATTTCTGGCACATGCTCCCTTATAGCCTCATGATGGAAATATTCTCCGCACACGATGCCAGATCCTGCATTTTATTTTCTTGATCCATAATAATTTTTTGATGATTTTCCATTCAAAATTATGTTGGAGGTTGAGATATCTTGGGCATGTAAGATAGTATGTTGGATATTTTTTAATTATAATATTTACTTAAAAAATAGCCAAAATACACTTGAGATCCAAAGACAATAGACCAGAACAAATTATTTAATTATTATTCTATTTGGAATTCCATAATAAATTACAATAATTCTAATTTTTTAAACCCTATTTCAATAATCAATGAATCATGTTATTGTTACAATTGAGGTTGAAAACAGAGATTAAATATTTAATGACCTCACATTCTCCCAAATCTCCCCCGATGGATTTGTTGTAATGCTTTTTCAATTATCTTTAGAAGACAATTAATCAACAAAATAATCTACAAGATAATTATTCAATCATGTGGTGACTCATATACTCTCCCAAAGAAACATTGCAGTTACACTCCCTCTTTACCATAAACTCGACTTAATATTAATAATATAAAATAATAGAATTACACGTTCTTATACCCCTTGACATCTAAATCTAACGAAATGTGGTGGAACCCCCAAAACACTCAAAGTGTCCAGGAAAAGTTGAACATGAATTTTATCCATTTGTTCCTCAAATCATTCCCTTGGAAAAGATTTAAACAATACATCCACAATTTGATATTTTTAAGAAAGGTAGTCCAATTTAACATCTCGATTAGAAACTATATCCTTAGTGAAATGATATTAAATATAAATACGATTCAATAAGTACTGTTTCACTTCATTTTTGGGAGATTAATTACAATTTTATTATCACAATAAATTTTCTATCGTTTTTAACATTCACATTTAAATATTAATGTTGTACTTTTGTCTATAATAATTGAGTACATGAATTTATGGAGGTAACATACATGGACTCAGTTGCTATTAAATTCATTGAATGAGGTTTTATTAATATGAAAACATACATATAATTCTCACTAAGGGAAACATCTTCCTGATGTTGATTTATAGTCATTGAAATATTCATCCCAATCAGCTACAGTGAATCCTAGTCTGGTCAAATCTCTAGTTATATTACGCATGGAATAATAATTTGATATTTCATTGATATAAATGATAATTATTCAAGAAGAAATCATATCTTATTCTTTTGGATCACTTTGATAACAATCACACAATCATACTTCATACACAATATCTGGTCTTGATGCCCTAACATATAGGAAGCTACTTATTAATTTTCAGAAATCGTTCTCATTTACACCTTTTCGTAGTTTATATTTACTTGTATTTACAATAGATGTGATTGGTGTAAATACCTCCTTTGAATATTGATTACATAATTTATTCAAAAAATCCATGGAATATATTTTATGTGAGATAAATATGTATTCGTTATAGTGAAGAACATGTATTCCATGAAAACAAATTCATATATCAGAGCATTGAAATTTAAAATCACATCATATTTTGATTATAAAATTCATTACATGCTTATTCTATATCAAATAAAAAACATTATTTCATCAACATACAAAATAATAATAACTGTAACTATTTTAAAATCATTCATATATATTTTATCATCAACATTTTATTACCAAAAACTTCGATTTATTTCAAAAAATATATTTTTAAGAATACTATGATCGAGGAGAATATTTTAACACATAGAATTATATAATTACATTATAGACATTAGTTCTATTAGTATGAATAATAATTCATTCATATTCCTGAAAAAAACACATTTTCTTCTAGATTTAAATTCATGAATGTTGACATCACATCCATGTGATATAATATAAAGTGTTTTGGTACTGCAAGATCATGAATCATCATGATAGCGTCCCATATTTCAATAGTTTTAAAAATTTCGTCATAATATACACCTTCAACATTTGAATATCCCTTACAATCTAGTCTATATTTATTTCAAGAGATTCCAACTTTCTCATTGAATTTATATCCAAACACCCATTTTGTTCCTATTACATTTCTTTCATCAACTATATGAAAAAATCCAATGTTTTAATTTTTTTATGTATAATTTAGCTTCAAATCCATAGAATTTATGCACTCCACATGTTCAATCGCATGTTTTCTACCTTGGTTCAATTTGAGAAATGAGAGTTGTTACAGTTTCAATTGACAGACCTCTAATGGTCTATATCGGAGCTTCCTAATTTCTAATAATATTTTTTGTATTAACATCCTTATTAAATTTTTTATTTTTTATTTATTTATTCAATAAAATTGTTCCTGAACATAGGTTTGATATGAGTTTACATCAACTATATATTGTTCATTTACAATATTTTCTTGACATTATCCTCAAGTGATTTTAACGATTCTAACTTAATTGACTTCAACTTCTGCTAGATTTAATGTTGTAGAATTGATTTTTTTAAATAATATTTACATAAAAGCATTCTACAATCTTGTTCAGTTTTTTATTCAATCATATATATCCTCTTCCATTTGAATTATATCCCATGAAGATCCCTTCTTCATCTTTCACCTCAAATTATCCCATATTTTTATTTTTCATTTAAATGAAACATGGACTAAAATCAGATCAAAATATATAACTATTGGATTGTTATTGTAAAACATATCATAAATAGTCATGTTGGATTCTATTCCCAGTAATCATAAATTTTGTACATGCATTGTTGTACAAAATACTTCTATCAAGTACAAGTTTGAATGTTTATATTAAGCTAACATTGTTCTTCCCATTTGAACCTAACTTCAATTAATTATCTCTACCACTACATTTTTAAGGAGTATGGGGATTACAATATAGATGTTTGATTATATGATTTGATAGATATGATTAAAAATAATAACTAGTGAACTACCCACAATTATATATTCTATGTTTTTTGATATAAATTCCAAGGTCTTTCTCATTTTGACTTCAAAAAAAACATAAACATTTCAATTGCTTCTGAATTATTCTTAAAATATAGAAAATTCTTGATCAGGGTGAAATCGACAATAGTTTTATAAAATAATTTTTACAATTGGAAGAATTATGTCTCATGGGTTGACAAATATCAGACTGACTAAACTCATGATGTCTTACAGACTAAATCTCAAATATTCTCTAAGTTCCCTGCATAAGCATACCCCTTGGATATGTTTCAAATATAATATTTATTCCATTATTTGAATGAATATGATATCTTACTACATTATTATTTGAAATCAAGCTAAAATTGTAATATCCAAGATGACTGTGTCTACTATTCCATAGTTTTTTTTTCATATTTCGCACTCAAGTAATAAGAGTTTTTTGGCTCAACAATTTTGAATATATTACCAGTAGTACAAAAACATTTTTCATGTCCCCCTTCTTCACATCGGTTTTTTAGAACTGAAGTGAAAATATCTCATAATTGATTTTTCATGTCAACTATTATATAACCGACCTAAAAGTACTATTTAGCTATTTTTTGAAACCGGTTATATAGGAACAGATGTGAAAAATCCATTTTATCTGATTTTCCACATCTGTTATATAATAAGAGATGTGAAAAATCAATGTAAATCACTTTTCCTCTTTAGTTATTTAATATTCTATGTGAAAAATCCATTTACATGAATATATTTTAAAATTTGCTCTTATTTTTAACCTTGGTTATTAAATAACCGACGTGAAAAATTGTTTTTGATGACTTTTTCATGATGATAATTTAATAACTGATGTTAAAAGGTAATTTTCACATTGGATATTTATTAACAGACATGAAAAGGAGTTTACAGAAATTTAGTTCATTTCCCAATCATTAATTTGACATGTCGCGACTGTCAAACATAGGTAAGGATTAAAAGTTATGGCCTTCATAAGTTGGCATTCTATAAGACATTGTTTAGAGAAGATCAACTTCTAAAGGTCATAACTTTTAATCTGTAACTCCATTTGTGCTATGTGAGCAGTCAAATTAAATATTTGGGAATGAAATACATTTTTGTATATTTTTTCATGTCAGTTATTATATAACCGACGTGAAAATAAAATTTTAACGACGGTTATTAAATAATCGACGTGAAAAGGTCATGAAAATAGATTTTTCACGTTGCTTATTTAATAAATGATGTTAAAATAGTTTACAAAAATGTAGTTAATTTCCAAATATTTAATCTGACTTGTCACAGAACTCAAAAATAGTTACGGATTAAAAGTAATGGCCTTTGGAAGTTGGCATTCTTCGAGACATCGTTTAGAGATGATCAATATCTGAAGGCTATAACGGTTAATCTGTAACTCTGTTTGAGCTCTGTGAGTTTTCAAATTAATGATTTGAAAATTAACTACATTGTTGAAAACTTTTTTCTTGTTAGTTATTAAAAAACCGATGTGAAAAATACCTTTTAACGTCGGATATTTAATAACCTACATAAAAAAGTCATGAAAATATATTTTTCATGTTGGTTTTATAATAACTAAAATGAAAAATTGATGAAGATGGAATTTTAACGTCTCTTTTATGATAAACTACATGAAAAATATATGAAAATTTTAATATCTTTTCACATCCTTATAATAAAAATGACATGAAATATAATTTTAGTATTTCGTGAATGCAAAATTTCGATTTTATAACATCATGACATCCAAATTTTGAATTGCCTCCAAAAATTTTTAATACCGCATTTTCTCATAGCATCAAAATTATATTTTTCCATTATACAGATATCATAATTTAACGATCTATTATTTCAACCATTATCATTCCCCCAAATCGACTCTTTTGTTCTTCAACATGAATCAATTATTTCTTCTTTATGCGATTTCACCAAGGTAAATTTAGTCATATATCCATGATTTAGGGTTTCTATGATTTGTTTTCATAATTAATATACCATTTTACAGTCATTTCATTCAACCAACATCTTTCCTACAAGTCAACTTGTTTGATCTTCCACTTGAATCAACTATTTATTATTTACATGACCCCGTCATGGTATTTGTAATTATTTTCCCCGAATTTATATTTTCTTTGAGTAATTTTATTAACTGATAAACTGTTTAATGATTACTAATTTATTATATTGATGTATGATTCATTATATCATGGTAAAACAACAAATCACCCATCATATTCAAAAATTATTTCTATGATGAAGCTACGGTGCATCATTCAATATTTCCTCAAAAAAATATCAAACTTCTGATGGTTATTACGTCGGATTCGTAAATCCAGTTGAGCTTCATGACCTATCAACTAAAATATTAAGAAATTATCTACAAGATGGTAATCATTTTGTACGTCAGTTATTTAATAACCGACGTCAAAAATAGTGTTTTTACGTCGGTTTGTTCAAAAATCGACGTAAAAAATGACTTCTTAAAGCCATTTCCATAATGTATTTCACAATGTTTTTTTAAAAACTGATATTAAAAACAATAAAAACACATTTTTATGTTAGTTATTAAATATATGACGTAAAAAATCATAATTTTAACATCGCTCACAATAACGTCGCCTAAAAACGATGTTAAAAAGAAAAAAACAACGTAAAAAGGTTTTTGTACAAGTGTACCACTCATTCATTCACCCTTGATTATTACTGAACTATACATTTAATTTTTTTTGATTCAAGAATATTTTTAGAATTTTATTCATTACCATCATTACAAATATGATCACAGTCAATTGATTTATTTTATAAAAATCAAATAAAAGAACATCTTTGTATTTAATTTTTTGGCATTCAATCTCAATAGTGCGAACACCATGGATTTGAAAATAAATTTTATTCCAAAATGTAACTACTCATTCACTATGTTTATAAATTATATTCATTACATTTGAATCATATATCATGTTAGAGGAACAAAAAATATCATGAATTCATGGTTTTTATCCTTTACTAGCCATCACAAAAACATCAATAACTAGTGATTTTTCTTCTCTCTTGGAAACCTGAATCTGATTACCCTTTTCATTATTGGAATGATGTTTGGGAAGAAAGACCATACATTTATCAGAACAATGACTCATGATGATCACATTTTCCACTAATTTCTTCTAAATTGTAAAATTTATTATGAATGGATAGATTTTTATTACTCTTACTCATTGTTTTTATCATGATTTATGTTATATATACGTTTTCATAATTTCTCCCACTAGAATCATACCAACTCAAATGAAGGGACACGTTGTACCAACACGAAAATTCATTGTTCCTTAAAATTCTATAGAACTAATAATACCCGTTAATTCTATTTCTATGTTACTATTGAAGATTCTATACATGATAATATTCATGTTCACCTTCCACATATTGTTCTCCCTTATATCGTGATATAATACCATTCTCAAAATATCCCATATATTTGTTTTGAGGTAGAGAGAGGTTTATTAATGTTTGTAACATCAAATATTTTCTAATTATTGTTAATATATCCTTCATTATTAGAAATAAGAGTTCAACCTTGAGATTTAGCAGAAGAATAATAATTTGTTTTATTTAGAAAAGTTTCTCTATTAACTGAGTTGTTTTAGATTTGACTTCTACAACTTTTCTAAAACATTCATTGATTATCTTCAGAGAATTTTCATCATTGAGATACATGGTCCAGATGTTATCTAATTCATTAACATTTAATGTTAGTTTCTCATAAATATCATTTATCATTTATTTCATTCTCTACAAATTTGAACTTTATATTTACAATATCACCAATGAATGAAACATCTCTTTAAAACTCTTTATTCAATAGTTTGACTTCATTATATGATTCTTTATTTTTCTCATGAAATGATTAAATTTATAATTTTAACAAATTTTATATATTATAAACTTCAATATATTCTTCATCACCAATTGAATGTTCATCTTATTACTCAATATGATCTATTAAAATCCTAAATTATTATTGAACCTCTTCATCAAAATTACTATTTGAGTATGAGTATTCTTCATATTATTTTCTCTACAAGATTATTATTTTATTTTGCAATTTTTTTTCTTTTCTTTTTTTCTAGACTCTTCTAAAAACTTTTCCCATTTACTTTTCTATTATACAGTATCCTGATTATTAATCATATATTCCACACTTTTCTTCTATAGAAAATTAATTAAAAAAATTTCAACTCCTCCACAATTGAAAAATTATATTGGAAGCTTACATTTTTAATTAACCTTTCCTTATTTGATTTATCTTGTGAAAAGCGGAATAAATTTTTTATAATCATCATCCTTACCTTCTTAATGATTAGGTTCATCAGATTCACCATTTTCATCTTCTTTGAGATTTAGCCTATAGATGACCTTGAATACCAATTCTTCATTAGTGTTTTTCATAAATACATGATCATTTTTCATATAATAGTTTAATAAGGTGTTATCAAACTCATCAGGAGATGTATTTTATTTTTTATCCAACTATGAAATGTTTTGAAATAAAATTTTTTAAATGTTTATCATTTTTGTTTGGGAAATAGTAATATCCTCCATATTATGACAAAACCCAATGATATTTGAAACAACTACAATATCATTTCTAAACTAATAATCAATATTATTATCTTATGCAATTATGACAACATCACATTTGTCCCTCCAAATTTTAATCTTTTCATCTCCAGTCATTGAATTCCCTTCATACATGATTTTAGGATTCTCGCGAATATCCTTAGTGTAACGACCCATACTTTACATACATTGTTAATACTTCAAAATTGAAGCACACTTATTACAACATATGACAAAACCACAAAGGACCGTATAGGTATATTGTCTTTAGAAACTGGGAAACATAAACAACTGGTTCATAAATCTTCTACAGTGTCTCCCATTTATTTCATCATATCTAGGGTCCCTTTTATCATATTCTACATAATATCCATCTTCCTGACCTTGGGAAAAGAAAACATAAAAGGGTGAGCACAAATGCTCAGCAAGGGAAAATAAAGGAAATAAAATCATATAATATCTTTTTGAAAATCATAACCTGCAAAAGAGATCATAAAATCTTAACATGGAATAAATCATAGAAGTGAAAATGAGAACCCCATCATCATAACATAAAACTTGAAACTTTGTGGCATGCACACATAATCATGGAAAATAATTTATTATTAGTCATGACTCATTGCCAAGACTATCTTAGCGGACAGAGTCCATTTCTGAACCGAGTTCACTCCTCTTTTCAGTCATGTATCACTGAACCGAAATAACCTTCCGTTCCAGCCATGTATATCTCATGAGATATAAATCTTTACCCAATGCATTGGTGGGAGATATAGGTCCCACCCATCTTATAATGAATCCTTTCTTATGCGTGCCACATAATCATAAATCATACATCTTTGCATAACTCATGTGACAAAAATGGGATTCTTGAAACATCATGACATCATAAAACAAATCATATAAGGTAAATGACTTCAAAAAAATAATTTCCTCACTACATAATCAAATCAATGTCATAATAGGGATAAAAACATAACCCTTTATTATCTTAGATGGAAAATAATTTTGATAAAATACTTGAACTCCATTCTTGAGGAAAATATCCTTTCTTCTTCAAAAACACTTTTCTTTTCTTAACATGTCATAAAATTATAAACTAAAAGAAGTTGCTTAAAAATATACTTGAAAAATTGTAAAGGAAGCTTCTTGGAAATAATGTTTTAAAAATCCATTCATGCCGTATAAGTTAAAAAAACATTCTACGTACTTTTTTCGGAAAAGTCAAAAAGTACCTCGTACGAAAAAATGACAAAATATTCCTTTCATATTCTTTACTAAAAACTCACCAAAGGGTAAAATTGGATTTAAACTATTGTAAGTGGATGGAAACAATATTACATATTGAGGGAACATGGATGTGGATGATAAAATACACCCCAGTAAATACCAAAGTATAAACAATCTCGGATAAAAATGAGATTGTGATATTTCCCCTTACCTTAGGTCCGATTTGCTTTGTACGTGTCCGAAGCTCCTGTGTAATGGTTTAAATAATGTTATTGACTTATTAAAGAATCATACATATTGATATGATATCATATATGGTCATATTCTTAGCTTCTTATTTGTAATATTTCATTGTTACTTGTTACTCGGGTCTTTATTGCCTTTTGTTCTTATGCATGTTTTACCAAATAAATTCTTATTCTTATTTTATGGTTTTAGGTACCTTATATCCGGAATGGTATTAGTGTAACATATATCATATTTATTCATTCAATTCATCTATATAATTACTATGTAATGATGATCATGTAGAACGAGTCGCATCACACCGTGGAGACGGTATTCCGTACGTACGCACGAGTTATGATATCATTCCTATGATCATGGAATTGTATTTAAGTGCATTTATACTATTTAAGTATCAATATCACTTTATAATAATCATATATAGTTACTCATTACACCATTATACCCATCCTTGTATGGTGATGGTGGAAAATAGATTACACCACGACGTGGAGACGGTATTCCGTACGTACGCACGCGCGGTGATTTCCTTTTTCCGTAGGATGGATAGAAGGTTAATTAGATTTGTTTCATATTTATAATAACATATCAGTATATAAGAAATACTTATGTTATTACTTTATCATGAAACATCTAAAGAAGAAGAAGTTTAATAAGAAAGAAATTGAAAAAGATCGGTAATGGATATTACCTCTTTTTGACGCACCTTCACTTATCCTCCATTTCAAGAACTAAGGATGGTCTTTGAAGAAGACCAGGACCTCTAGGATGATACTAGGGAAGTGGAAAAGAGATTTTGGCAGGGGTTGTCCGATCTTGAATGCTCAAATTGGTGTGAGGAGGAGAGGGAGGAGGTTCCCTTTTATAAGGGAGGAGAGGGGCATCTTAGGAAAATCTCAAAATATTATTTTATATTAAGGTCAAATTCGGTTTATAATGGTTCCAAATGGCCTTATTTCGAAGATAAAGTGGGTATGGGTCGCAATCCTCTCATCCAATAGGATTTATAAAAGTTTAGGTTATTATTTTAACCTTATCAATTAGATTTAACTCTAAGTTAAATAATTTAACTTTTACTGTGTCTTTTTGATTTCTTACACTGTATGGTTAATAAACTTACTATATGAACCCAAAATAACCCCAAGTTGTTTATTATTAATATATCTATCTTTATCTAAGTCATTTGGCCGAACCTTAGATTTTTAGGAATTAAATAACAATTAATAATAGAATATTTGTTTTAAAAACTAATTTATGTCAATTTTGACACTATTTGGTACATGATTTTTATGAAATTTCTAACAGATTGATAAGTTAGAACCAAGTTACTTAAATCAACAATAACATGTCATATTAACGTATAAAATTAGTGTAAGTCATAAAAAGTCTTAAATTACCTTTATTTAGGTATTTATAACATCAATTATGTCAATATTTCATTAATAAGATAATTACTGCATCATCGTTGTGTCATAAATAAATTAAATTATTTGATGTCTAAAAATTTTAAATAAACTACCAATATGTAGGAAATATTTTTAGTTTTCTAATGTATATTTACAATCGAATTTATCTTATGTATAACACTATATTAAAAATGTTTTATAAATAAACTTTGATTTTAACTCTTTTAACTCTTCTTTGAATTAAATAATAATAAATGTCCTAATCTAATTCAAGTGGGCCTAAATGGTCATATTTTATTCCTAAGTTTGTTTTTGGTCGAATTACACTTGTCCAATACAATTAGCACATGTGTTAGGGTAAAAATAATATCATTTCTACTATTAATTACCTTATTTACTTTTAACCGTGGTAAAAAAAAGTAAAAAGTTACTATTCACCAAAAAATTATTTTCATCTCATTGAACAACATTTTACTTACTGACATCAACCGTGTCTCTCAGATTTTTGAAATTCCACTCACAGAAGCGGTAAAATTAAGTTTTATGAAAAATTCAGTTTTTTTAACTACCAGTTAGTGGTTTTACTATTCATCAAAAATTGAAAGTTTTCAGAAAAATCCCAAAAATTAGGCCTAAGATATATTTGATATTATGAACTCAAAAATGATTTATATTTTACCAAATTCAAAACATATCAGTTTCATTAATTAATTTAAAAATTAATTCCCGTCGTCAAAACAAAAGGCGTGTTTTTAAGAGATAATAACTATCAAAAGATTGACACTTGTTTATAACTGTATAAATGTGAAATTACATCCAATGACCAACATTTAATTAAATTGTAAAAATATATTCTAAATATACTTTCAAACCACTCAAATTAATAATTTATCACTATTAATTATTTCGATTGAAAAAGTTGTTTTTCATTAAAATTTTGTAATTTTCACTATTCATGAAAATATGAAAGTTATCCGAAAATCACCAAAATTTCACCCTAAGCTAATTTTGATATTCCGAATCCAAAAATGAAGTCCATTTTGAGAGCTAAAATTTCTGAAATTTTAAAAGGTGGTTATTACTATTCTTAATAGCTAGTTTTAATAATATTTTAATAGCATATCGTTGTTTAGTGAAACTCAGTATTGCGTACTACACACGCTATCGAGGAATGTCGCGATTGCGTGTAATGCAAGGCAAGTAAAGGATGTGTGTTGTGCAAGCTACTATTGGTGTAGCGTACAACACAAGACATTAATAAAATTAAAAAGAATATTTTTCATAAAATCTCGGGCTCTTACGTTCTTCCCCCCTTAAAATGAATTTCCCCCTCGAAATTCGTCGGGGTTATAAATGGTTTACTATTCGAAATATTCTTTAATAGAAACCCACATCATAAAAAGGAATACCAAAACTTGGATTTAAAAACTAAAGTATGAAATGTAACGATTAACCAAATAAACTAATCACTGGGTTTCCACATAGGTGAAAATATGGATATGGAAGAGAAATCTAACCATCATGTTCTGATGGAGAGTGGTAGAGAACATGGATATGGAAAAGCTAGAAATCACAAAGCGATAAATTTTTTACGATCTAAGGTACCATCTGATTAATTAGATATAAGAGCACTAGGACAACATTTTTGTTTTGCATGATCATTTCCCTAAAGTTGAAGAATTTGAATTAGAATAAATACTTACTTTATTTTGGTACAATCTCACTGTTGTTTGTGCCTTGAACAATTTCCACTTCATCTCTTAAATAAATGAAGTTTAATTTGTTATTCGTGACGTCTTAGCAGATCATGTGATAGAATGACGGGTCATTCCATCTGTCTCAAACAAAAGGTTAGCAAAAGTTATTAAATATACATAAGTCATTCTATAGTGAGATTAATCATATATGATTCCTAAAATGGACTTATACATCATATATCTTACTGCTTAATATAATAAAACTAGTTTTTACTAAATATGGACTTCTTGTAGGCCAGTGGTAGGCGATAAAGGCCAGTCGCACTTCAGTTGTGGGTTCGATTCCCACATCCTTGTCCGACGCGATGGGCTGTCGCCCGTCCTACTAGTTGTCGTTTTATATAAAACTATATTACTATAACATCCCATCAATAATATAGAAAAAAAATTTCTATCCTTAAACAATACTAACTTATGTCCAACATAATCCATTCCAATCTTTAGGCTTATCCATAATACTGCAGTCCACTCTAATAACATAGTGAAAATGATTACCAGAGATTTAATACCATCGTTGATCCCCATATATCATAAGATATGTTTTGTTGGTCACATTCCAAACATTCAAAGTCCTTAATCATGTATTCTTTTGAATACCTTAGTGAAAACATGAATGCAGTTAAAAGTTAACACCTTCCACATACCGAAATCCTCAAAATTCTATATACTCAAACCATGATATCACTTAGTCCTTATATCAATCATGAGCTCATGAATACAGTTAAAAATTTCATTTTCTCGTTTTCCCTTCATTATGCGCATATCATCATATTTCCAAAAATATCTCAATAAATATTCCAATACATTATGATACAACATTATTTTGGAAACCCATTACATAAACACTTAATCATTCCACCACATCGTTGTCATATTCAACATCGCCAATAGTGATCACATGTGACTTCCCTTTGTCCTTTGCCTTATGTGGTTTCTCATGTTGATCATCACTAACCCTTGGATTAGGGAATTTATTAGTATAATTCCCCATTTCCTTGCACTTGAAGCATTGAAGTGTTGGTGGTGCGTTCTCTGCAGTGTTTGCTTTATTCACATCATTAGAAACCCTTTTTCCATTACCTCGACACTCAGCTGCTCAATGACCTTCTTTTCTACACATAAAACATTTTCTAGTCCCTTTAAGTAAATCTCCACCATGCTTCTTTCCACACTTTGAGCATAAGGAAAAATTCATATTCTTTTCACCATTATTTTGAGATTTCTCCTTGAACTCCATCTTTCGTTTCTTGTCAAAACCATGAGATGGATATTTAACACCAACTTCCATTTCTACCTTGATAGCACAACACACAATTTCTTCATAGCTACTGAAGTCTCTTATAGCTAATGTCATTCGAAGACTTGGATTTAAGCCACTGAAAAATCGATCATCTTTACTTTCAGGTTGGATGATAAATCCAGATGTATACCTTGCAAGCCTTGTAAAATTCGCTTCGTATATACCAACAGATTCATCATCCTTTTGCTTTAGTTAAAGAAACTCCTTCTCCATCTCTGTTTGAATAATACAAGGAAAGTACTTATTGAAAAATAATTTCTTGAACACGTCCCATTACATTGACTCAATTTCATCTCTTTGCCTCGTATTCTTCATAAGATTCCACCACTGATCAGCTTCTCCTTCAAAACGATATACTGCTAAGATGACTTTATCATGTTCAGAACAATGAAGAACAGAAAATATCTTTTCAGTGGTACGGATCCATTGTTCAGCAACAAGTGGATCAGAAGACCCACTGAAAGAAGGTGGGTGTTGCCTCATGAAGGACTCAATAGAATATTGTTCCCTTATCTGCTCATTTGGAAGACCAGAATGATTCATAGCTTGTGTAAGTATAGCAATAAGATTTTTCACTCCATCTCCCACACCATTTGTTTGTTCAGGTGTAACATCCCAGGTAGATAAAGAATAAAGAATTTTCATATTTATTAATATTTACAAATTAAATATTAATTTTAATTAAAAGGGGTTTCTACGTTCGATAGCGTACTCGGTACGCAACGATGAGTTTCTTGGAAAACTTACGTTGCACACAAGTAATAAAATAATATTATTTTAAATGTTAGTTAACGAGTAGCCGTTGTACTGGCGGTAATGGATAGTAATAACTAAAATATGATTATATATGTTTTTAAATGTTTTTACATTTACCCAATAAAAGATAAAGGCTTAAAATACGGAAAGAGTTCAATTTTAGGCATTTATACCCTAATTTTCACGAAAGGTCCCCTTATCACCTTTTGACGGAGAACCTTCATTAAATATAGTTTTGATCGATCTTATAAATTCTATTGGACCAAATATAACTGTTCTTTAGAATTGGGACATCAAAATTTACTTTGTGTAAATTTTTGGTACCTTTCTGATAAAGTTCATTTTTTATGAATAGTGTAAAATGTTGTATTTTAATTCAAAACCCGTTTTTAATCTAATTTATTTATATGATTATATTATCTTTTGAATTGGTTTTAAAGTGAAATTTGAAAATATTTTTACCATTAAATCCAATAGTGGTCGTTGGAATTAATTTCACTTTGAAATCAGACTTAAACTAGTGTCAATCTTTTGATACTTATTGTTCCATAAAAACACGCTATCTGCTCTGACAGTGGGAATTAATTATTAAATTAATTAATGTGACTTATATGTTTTAAATTTTGTAAAATAGACTTCATTTTTGAATTCGTAATATCAAATATAGCTTAGGGTGAATTTTTGGTAATTTTCTGAAAAACATCAATTTTTGATGAATAGTGAAACCACTAAGTGGTACTTATAAAAACTGATTTTCCGTTTAAATGAAATTTTTCCATCATTGTGTTTTTATTTTCAAAAATCCGAAATACATGGTTGTCATTAAGAACTAAAATGTGGTTCAATGAGATTAAAATAATTTTTTGGTGAATAGTAACTTATTATGTTTTTAATCGCGATTAGTGGTAATTAGTGTACTTTAAGGTAAAAATAATGCTTTAATAAAATGAGATGAGCTTGACACATGTCCCACCCTCATTGGTTGTGTCATGGCCGACCAAGACAAGCCATGGGTCAACTTGGGGACCCCATGGAGCCACATTGGTTGGGAAATGACATAAATAACTTTTTATTTAATGTAAAAGTAAAAATGACACAAACATGATATGTTTTACTAAAACAATTTTTAAATGGGGTTATACAAGTCCGATTTTTGATTATAAATAGTCATTGGAAAGATAAAAAGATTTAATACATCATTGTTGTTTTTTTTATAATTTTTAGACTTTAAATAAATTAATTTATTTATGACATCATGATGATGCAGCAATGACCTCATTATTTAACAATTTAAATAAAATGGAAAGATAATGTAAAGTCTATGAACTAAACATGTACAAAACATATTGGATGGGTGGATTTCGAACCCTTATGACCTTATCCACGAATTATATCAATGTGGGACCTTTTAAAACCGAAACACATTTTCAAATAAAGTAATATTTCTTTACATTCCAAAAGTGCCCCTCCTCTCCTCTTATAAAAGGCCCCCACCTCTACCACCTTACACACACTCCTCAAGCCTTTGGCTAGGCCAAACCCTGCCCATTTACTCTCTCCACATCCCTCTCCTCGTCCTAGAGGATTCCCTTTGGGCAGAATACTTTCAACGGAATCCTTTATGCTCAAATCAAAAAGAGTTACACTTTTAAAGGTAATTCATTTTCTCTTGTTCATTTGTTTTATTTTCCTTCTCCAACCCTCTAAACTCTTTTTATTTACATTTTTTGTAACAAAACCAGTATCTTTAATATACTAGGATGTTTTTATAAGATTTATTAGATCTACACTCTCACACAACTACATCAAATGGTTAAAGAACATACGGTTTTCGTGGATGGCGAAATTCTGCCTCCCGAAATGATGATTGTTCAATACTCATTTAACACATTCAAAGGTGGCCATTTTGATGTCACTATTTTTATATATGATATATAATATTTTTATTTTTTCTTTATGCTTCTGTATTTTTTCATTTTGGTCATACCTTTATGGTTTCCATTATGGATAAACACGATATCTTCATTTAAGGAAGTGCGGACTACCGCCCCCTCAAAGTGATGTGATTCGTTAATGCCATATGTGGGACGTGTAAAGGATGGATTTAAAGTTATTATATATGATGTTATACTGGAAATATAATATACCTCTATATCATTATTATTTCTTTCCATTAACGTATGTGATAGAAATGAAAGTAGCGTTCATGCGTACGTACGGCTTACCGTCTCCATGAACGGTGCATTTCATTTCTAATCCCCAAATGTAATGTACTATTAAAAGTACATGGATATAATGGATATATATAATTAATGATATATCTAAATGATAAATATAATTCTGGAATTAAAATATACATACCTCTCATTTAGTTTTAATCCCGTTAATATGAAAAAGAAATGAAAGTAGCGTTCATGCGTACGTACGGCTTACCATCTCCATGAACGGTGCATTTCATTTCTTACCTCTAAATGATTATGTAATATTATAAATACATGTATATGCAGGATATATATGATACATATTATATCCAAATCGGGAATTTCATTCTGGATATAAAGAACCATTGACCACACGAACAACATGTAATTGTAAGAATTCCACTTTCGACTTAAGAACCAAATATTGACAAAACAAACATTATTAACTTAAATGGTTACATAATGTTTATAACATGGAAATAAGTTATATAAAAGTAATAATGAACTTTAAAAAGGTTCTTAATCAAGTATAAATTAACTCAAGTTTATTATTCAGGACGTTAAGGAACGATCGAGTCAAGTCGGACCCGAGGTAAGGGACTTCGTCTCAATCTCCTTTCATTGAGGCATATTTCGTTTTATACAAAACATTCTTTTATACGGTGTATAAACCCCTTTGACTTTTACTTCTATACAAAAGGAATCTTTTTCTACGAAGCGTTTTACAAAATGACAAAATGGAATGTTTCTTTTAACGTACGCGGTGACAATGACCTTTTCCGCCGCCCCGAGTATTATTTGGTCTTTGGCTTTCTCAACAAGCTGTAATGTTTTTAGAATAAAATAAATACCATATACTCTTTTATGAATTTTGGAAATTAAAATGGTTTTGAAAAAGGGATTCTATTATGTCAATATATTTATGATATATTGTGATTGAAATGTGGAAATATTATAATTCCTTTATATTGGATTTATGTTTTATGATTTTCTATTGGTCCTTGGACATTTTAACGGGTGGTTACGTTATAAACCATATGACGGGTGGTGCCGTGAATACCAGGACGGGTGGTTACGTTATAACCTCCAATGCATTGGGTATGGAAGTCGGCCGTATGGCTATTCCATTAAGTATGTATGGAAATTGGCCATATGGCTATTCCATTAAGGGATATGTGTGGATGTCAACCGTATGGTTATTCCACTTAAGTATGTTTATGTCCCAAGTTACCATTATATATGTTATTTGTTCTTTTTATGGGTTTTATGGTAATCCTTTGGTTACAAAAAGGTAAGTAATGATACTTTATTCAGTGAATAGTTTTTACTACTTCATGAAGGTGAAGGTATTACTTTGATAGTGTATATATGGTTTACTTGATGTTTGAAAAACTAACAGTTTTTATTCTTTCTGTATCCCTTACTGAGCCTTTTATGCTCACCCCAAGTTTTTTTTGAAATGTTTTCACAGGACTTAATGTGGAATAAGGTCAAGGATGGGATCAAGGGAATTTCATCCTATATAAAACATGGAACTAGACACTTTTCTTTTTAAGAGTTTGTTTTAATTATGGAAACTTAGTAGAAGTGACTACTTTGTAATCTTTTGAGATGTAATAGTTATGTTCTAATTCTCTAAAACTCTAAAACTGAAAAGATCCTCAACGTGAATTATTCATTTAATTCAATATTAATTAAGGTTTAAGGCCAGGGCCTTATAGTTGGTATCAATGGTCGGTTTAGACAACTTTAGGAGTTAGAAAAGTGTTAAATTATAATATGATTGAAATGATATAGCATTTACGGATTACCATGTTGCTTCGCCTAAGATATTTCTGTGTTCAGAATGTTTTTCCGCAGAGAAAACAAAGAAGCTATGTTTGGACGACATTAGGATGAAGATAACCTTCCAAATCAGCAACTTGAGATGGTCGGAATCAGAACTGAAAAGTTTGTTGCAGTGATGGCACAGTTAAATCAGGCTATAAATGGTGGTCATATCCATGCACGAGATCAGCCAGATCAACCGCAGAGGAACATGTCAGTGGTGGAACATTTCATGAGGCAACATCCACCATCATTCAGAGGATCATCTGACCCTGTGCTAGATGAAGGGTGGATTAAAGCACTGGAGAAGATTTTTGATGTCATGGGGTGTTCAGAACATCAAAAGGTTAGTCTTGCTGTTTAAAGTTTTGAAGGTGAAGCTGATCAGTGGTGGTCGATGGTGAAAAATATAAGGGATAGTGATGAGATTGAGGATCTTCACTGGGACGAATTCAAAGTTATGTTTCTTGAGAAATATTTTCCAAAGGTGGTTCATATTAGGATCGAAAAACAGTTCCTAGAATTGAGGCAGGAGGATGATTCAGTGGCTGATTATGAAGAAAAGTTCACTCGATTGGCAAGGTATGCTCCAAACTTCATATGAGATCTTGATAGTAAAATAAAACGTTTTTACTCAGTGTTAAAGCCAATGTATCTAAGGGCTTTAGCTTATTGTGAGGTCAAAAGTTATGAAAAACTTGTTCGATGTGCGAAGAAGGTGGAAATGGAGTTTGCCGATGATCAGTTGTTCTTTGACAAATAACATAATAAGAGGTCTAGTTGGCAGGCTAAGGGGAAGAATTCATCAAAGAAGCAAGGAGGTAAGAAAACCAAATATCCATCCTGTGAGATGTGTGGTAAGATGCATCCTGGAGAATGTTTATCCAAGTCTGGTAAGTGCTTTCGGTGTGGTAAGTCTGGTCATATTGCTCGTAAATGTAAGGAAGATGATCAAGCAGGAAATGAAAAGCCAACGGTAATATGTTTTAAGTGTAATGAAATGGGTCATTATGCAAATGAGTGTCCAACAATGAACTCAACCGGGGGAATGCATCCAGACTACAAGCAGAAAGGTGTGGTAAAATCCTTTGCAACAACTTCAGCAGATGTTGGGCCATCGAATGAAGTGGTATTAGCTCCAGGGAGCTCAGTATTTTTCGAAGATTGATTTGAGGTCGGGGTACCATCAGTTGAAAGTAAAATAAGCAGACGTTCTGAAGACTGCGTTCCGTACTAGATATGTCCATTATGAATTTGTAGTTATGCTTTTTGGGTTAACCAATGCACCTTCTGTATTCATGGACCTTATGAAAAATATTTTCCATTAGTTCTTGGATAAGTTTGTGTTTGTGTTTTGAGGTTTGGGAAGAGGTTATGTGTGCCTTGTGATTCATAGTTGAAGAATGAGTTGTTATGTGAGGCTCATAGTTCCCCGTTTTCAGTTCATACTGGCAATACTAAGATGTACAGAGATCTGTGGGAGTATTACTGGTGGGATGGAATGAAAAGTGACATTGCTGATTTTACTGTGAAGTGTTTGACATGTCAACAGGTTAAAGCAGAGCGGCAGTTACCGAAAGGGATGCTTCAGCCATTACTAGTGCCAGAGTGGAAATGGGAGAATATATCCATGGACTTTGTTGTTGGATTACCGAAGACATCTCGAGGTAATAATGAAATCTGGGTTATTGTTGATCGCTTGACCAAATCTGCTCATTTCCTTGCTATATGAGATACTTTTTCCCTAGATCAACTTTCCCGTTTGTATCTTAAAGAGATAGTCAGGTTACATGGAGTTCCTCTCTCTATTGTATCGGATCGTGATCCCAGGTTTACTTCTAAATTTTGGAAAGGCCTTCAGAAGTCGTTGGGTACTGAATTAAATTTTAGTACATCTTTTCATCCTCAATAAGATGGGCAGTCATAACAAACAATTTAGAACTTGTAGGATATGTTACGAGCTTGTTCGATGGATTATCAGGGAAGTTGGGACCAACATCTTTCTTTGGTTGAGTTTTCTTATAAAAACAGTTTTCATTCCAGTATACAGAAGGCACCATTTGAGGCATTATATGGGAAGAGGTGTCGAACTCCAGCATTTTGGGATGAAGTGGGTGAAAGGAAGCTGATGGGACCAGAATTGGTAGAAGAGATGGCAGGAAAATTTCAGTTGATTCAAAAGCACATGAGAACAGCTCAGAGAAGGAAAAAGAGTTATGCGGATAACCGGAGGAAGGATCTATCTTTCGAGGTATGTGATCATGTTTTTCTCAAGTTTTCTCCTTGGAAATGTGTGATGAGATTTGGTAAGAAAGGAAAGCTGAGTCCAAGGTTTATTGGACCATATGAAATTATGGAGAGAGTTGGATCAGTTGCATACCGGGTGGCTTTACCTCCGAGTATATCTAAGGTACAAAATGTTTTTCATGTTTCAATGTAGAGGAAGTATATGCCAGATCCATCTCATGTTTTGAGTCTAGATGTAGTTCAGCTGGAAGAGAACCTATCTTATGAAGAACAACCAGTCCAGATTCTTGACCACAGGGAGCAGGTGTTACGGAATAAGGTGATTCATCAGGTAAAGGTTTTTTGGAAAAACCATGTGATTGAAGAGGCAACGTGGGAATCTGAAAATGCTATGAGGGATAAATACCCCCACTTATTTTGATAAGTGAATAAAATTGCGAGGACGCAATTCCCAAAAGGGGGGAAGGATGTAACAACCCAGGTAAATAAAGAATAACGAATTTTCATATTTATTAATATTTACGAATTAAATAATAATTTTAATTGAAAGGGGTTTCTACGTTCGATAGGGTACTCAGTACGAAACGATGAGTTTGTTGGAAAACTTACGTTGCACACAAGTAATAAAATAATATTATTTTAAATGTTAGTTAACGGGTAGCCGTTGTACTGGCGGGAATGGATAGAAATAACTAAAATATGATTATATATGTTTTTAAATGTTTTTACATTTACCCAATAAAAGATAAAGGCTTAAAATATGGAAAGAGTTCAATTTTAGGCATTTATACCCTAATTTTCATGAAAGGTCCACTTATCACCTTTTGACGGAGAACCGTCATTAAATATAGCTTTGATCGATCTTATAAATTCTATTGCACTAAATATAACTCTTCTTTATAATCGGGACATCAAAATTTACTTTGTGTAAATATTTGGTACCTTTCTGATAAAGTTCATTTTTATGAATAGTGTAAACTGTTGTATTTTAATTCAAAACCTCTTTTTAATCTAATTTATTTATATGATTAGATTATCTTTTGAATTGTTTTTATAGTTAAATTAGAAAATATTTTTACCATTAAATCCAATAGTCATCGTTGGAATTAATTTCACTTTGAAATCAGACTTAAACTAGTGTCAATCTTTTGATACTTATTGTTCCATAAAAACATGCTATTTGCTCTAACAGCGTGAATTAATTATTAAATTAATTAATGTGAATTATATGTTTTGAATTTTGTAAAATAGACTTCATTTTTGAATTCATAATATCAAATATAGCTTAGGGTGAATTTTTGGTAATTTTCTGAAAAACTTCAATTTTTGATGAATAGTGAAACCACAAAGTTGTACTTATAAAAACTGATTTTCCGTTTAAATGAAATTTTTCCATCATTGTGTTTTGATTTTCGAAAATCTGATATACATGGTTGTCATTAAGAAGTAAAATGTGGTTCAATGAGATTAAAATAATTTTTTGGTGAATCGTATCTTATTAAGTTGTTAATCACGATTAGTGGTAATTAGTGTAGTTTAAGGTAAAAATAATGCTTTAATAAAATGAGATGAGCTTGAAACATGTCCTAACCTCATTGGTTGTGTCATGGCCGACCACTAAAAGCCATGGGTCAATGACATAAATAACTTTTTATTTAATGTAAAAGTAAAAATGACACAAACATGATATGTTATACTAAAAGAATTTTTAAATGGGACTATACAAGTCAGTTTTTTTATTATAAATATTCATTGGAAAGATAAAAATATTTCCTACATAATAGTAGTTTTTTTATAATTTTTAGACTTTAAATAAATTAATTTATTTATGACATCATGATGATGCAGTGATGACCTCATTATTTAACGATTTAAATAAAATGGAAAGATAATGTAAAATATATGAACTACACATGTCCAATACTTATTGGATGGGTGGATTTAGAACCTTTATCACCTTATCCACGAATTATATCAATGTGGGACCTTTTAAAACCGAAACACATTATCAAATAAAGTAATATTTCTTTACATTCCAAAAGTGCCCCTCCTCTCCTCTTATAAAAGGCCCCCACCTCTACCACATTACACACACTCCTCAAGCCTTTGGCTTGGCCAACCCCTGCCCATTTACTCTCTCCAAATCCCTCTACTCATCCTAGAGGATTCCCATTGGGATTAATCCTTTCAAAGGAAGCCTTTATTCTCAAATCAAAAGGAGTTACACTTTTAAAGGTAATTCATTCTCTCTTGTTCATTTGTTTTATTTTGCTTCTCCAACTCTCTAAACTCTTTTTATTTACTTCTTTTGTAACAACACCAGTATATTTAGTATACTAGGATGTTTTTATAAGATTTATTCTAGCTACACTCTCACACAAATACATCAAATGGTTAAAGAACATACGGTTTTCCTCGATGGCAAAATTCTGCCTCCCGAAACGATGATTGTTCAATACTCATTTAACACCTTCAATGGTGTCCATTATGATGTCACTATTTTTATATATGATATATAATATGATTATTTTTTCTTTAAGCTTATGTATTTTTTCATTTTGGGAATACCTTTATGGTTTCCAATATGGGTAAACATGATATCTTCATTTAAGGAAGTGCGGACTACAGCCCCCTCAAAGTGATGTGATTCGTTAATGCCATATGTGGGATGTTTAAAGGATGGATTTAAAGTTATTATATATGATGTTATACTTGAATTATAATATACCTCTATATCATTATTTTTTCCTTCCATTAAAGTATGAGATGGAAGTGAAAGTAGCGTTCATGCGTACGTACGGCTTACCGTCTCCATGAACGGTGCATTTCATTTCTTATCCCCAAATGTAATGTACTATTAAAAGTACATGTATATAATGGATATATATAATTAATGATATATCTAAATTATGAATATAATTCTGGAATTAAAATATACATACCTCTCATTTAGTTTTAATTTCATTAATATGACAAAGAAATGAAAGTAGCGTTCATGCGTACGTACGACTTACTGTCTCCATGAATAGTGCATTTCATTTCTTACCTCTAAATGATTATGTAATATTATAAATACAAGTATATGCTGGATATATATGATACATATTATATCCAAATCTCCTGGATATAATGAACCTTTGACCACACGAACAACATGTAATTGTAAGAAGTCCACTTTCGACTTAAGAACCAAATATTGACAAAACAAAAATTATTAACTTAAATGGTTACATAATGTTTATAACATGGAAATAAGTGATATAAAAGGAATAATTAACTTTAAAAAGGTTCTTAGTCAAGTATAAATTAACTCAATTTTATTATTCAGGACATTAAAGAACGATCGAGTCAAGTCGGACCCGAGGTAAGGGACTTCGTCTCAATCTCCTTTCATTGAGGCATATTTCGTTTTATACACAACTTTATTTTATACGTTGTATAAACCCCATTGACTTTTACTTCTATACAAATGGAATATTTTTCTACGAAGCGTTTTACAAAACGACAAAAAGGAATGTTTCTTTTAACATACGCGGCGACAACGACCTTTTCCGCCGCCGCGAGTATTATTTGGTCTTTGGCTTTCTCAACAAGCCGTAATGTTTTTAGAATAAAATAAATACCATATACTCTTTTATGTATTTTGGTATTGAAAATGGTTTTGAAAAAGGGATTCTATTATGTAAATATATTTATGATATATTGTGATTGAAATGTGGAAATGTTATCATTCCTTTATATTGGTTTTATGTTTTATGATTTTATATTAGTACTTGGACATTTTAACGGGTGGTTACGTTATAAACCATATGACGGGTGGTGCCGTGAATACCAGGATGGGTGGTTACGTTATAACCTCCAATGCATTGGGTATGGAAGTCGGCCGTATGGCTATTCCATTAAGTATGTATGGAAATTGGTCGTATGGTTATTCCATTAAGTGATATGTGTGGAAGTCGACCGTATGGTTATTCCACTTAAGTATGTTTATTTCCCAAGTTACCTTTATATATGTTATGTGTTCTTTTTATGGGTTTTATGGTAATCCTTTGGTTACAAAAAGGTATGTACTGATACTTTATTCAGTGAATAGTTTTTACTACTTCAAGAAGGTGAAGGTATTACTTTGATAGAGTATATATGGTTTACTTGATGTTTGAAAAACTAAAAGTTTTCATTCTTTCTATATCCCTTACTGAGCTTTTTATGCTCACCCCAAGTTTTTTTTTGAAATGTTTTCACAGGACTTAATGTGGAATAAGGTCAAGGATGGGATCAATGGAATGTCATCCTATATAAAACATGGAACTAGACACGTTTCTTTTTAAGAGTTTTTTTTAGTATGGAAACTTAGTAGAATTGACTACTTTGTAATTTTTTGAGATGTAATAGTAATGTTCTAATTCTCTAAAACTCTAAACCTGAATGGATCCTCAACGTGAATTATTCATTTAATTCAATATTAAGTAAGGTTTAAGGCCGGATCCTTATATCAGGAGGACAATCATTGCATTGTCCATTGCATTGATCAACACGGTTCCTTCGGGTTCCAGCCATCGTCTAAAACCCAAAAAAAATAGTGTGAAAGGCAAAAATCATAATAAAGGGGGAGTAACTTCAATATCTAACATCTTTGGTTTAATCTAATATCGTTACCATAGTTCTAGGACTATATCCTATACGTATACTTATCCTTAGGGACATCCCTAGACATACCTTAGAAATATCCCTAGGGATCTCACTAATATTTTCGCATCCTAGTTTCCAAAGGTTGACTAAACCTTTCCTCTGATACCAACTGTAACGACCCATACTTTTCATAAATTGTTAATACTTCAAAATTGAAGAACACTTATTACAACATATGACAAAAGCAAAAAGGACTGTATAGGTATAGTGTCTTTAGAAACTGGGAAACATAAACAACTGGTTCATAAATCTTCTACAGTGTCTCCCATTTATTTCATCATATCTAGGGTCCCTTTTAGCATATTCTACTTAATATCCATCTTCCTGACCTGGGGAAAAGAAAACATAAAAGGGTGAGCTGAAATGCTCAGCAAGGGCAAATAAAGGAAATAAAAATCATATCATAAATTTTTGAAAATCATAACCTGCAAAAGAGATCATTATATCTTAACATGGAATAAATCATAGATGTGAAAATGAGATCCCCATAATCATAACATAAAACTTGAAACTTTGTGGCATGCACACATAATCATGGAAAATCATTTCTTGCTAGTCGTGACTCATTGCCAAGACTATCTTAGTGGAAAAAGTCCATTTCTGAACCGAGTTCACTCCTCGTTTCAGTCCTGTATCACTGAACCAAAATAACCTTCCGTTCCAGCCATGTTTATCTCATTAGATATAAATCTTTACCCAATGAATTGGAGGGATATATAGGTCCCACACATCTTATAATGAATCCTTTCTTATGTGTGCCACATAATCATAAATCATACATCATCGCATAACTCATGTAACAAAAATGGGATTCCTGAAACATCACGACATCATAAAACAAATCATATAAGGTAAATGAATTCATAAAAATAATTCCCTCACAACATAATCAAATCAATGTAATAATATGGATAAAAATAGAACCCTTTATTATCTTAGATGGAAAATAATTTTGATAAAACACTTGAACTCCATTCTTGAGGAAAATATATTTTCTTCTTCAAAAAAACATATCTTTTCTTAACATGTCATAAAATTATAAACTAAAAGAAGTTGATTAAAAATAAACTTGAAAATTGTAAAGGAAGCTTCTTGGAAATAATGTTTTAAAATTCCATTCATGCCGCATAAGTTAAAAAAACATTCTTCGTACTTTTGTCAGAAAAGTCAAAAAGTACCTCGTACGAAAAAACGACAAAAGATTTCTTTCATATTCTTTACTAAAAAGTCACCGAAGGGTAAAATTGGATTTAAAATATTGTATGTGTATGGAAACAATATTACATATTGAGGGAACATGGATGTGGATGATAAAATACACCCCAATAAATACCAAAGTATAAACAATCTCGGATAAAAATGAGATTGTGATATTTCCCCTTACCTTAGGTCCGATTTGCTTTGTACGTGTCCGAAGCTCCTGTATAATGGTTCAAATAATGTTATTGACTTATTACAGAATCATAAATATTGATATGATATCATATATAGTCATATTCTTAGCTTCTTATTTGTAATATTTCATTGTTACTTGTTACTCGGGTCTTTATTGCCTTTTGTTCTTATGCATGTTTTGCCGAATAAATTCTTATTCTTCTTTTAAGGTTTTAGGTACCTTATATCCATAATGGTATTAGTTTAACATATATCATATTTATTCATTCAATTCATTTATATAATTACTATGTAATTATGATCATGTAGAACGAGTCGCATCACATCGTGGAGACGGTATTCCGTACGTACGCACGAGTGATGATATCGTTCCTATGAGCGTAGAATTGTATTTAAGTGTATTTATACTATTTCAGTATCAATATCACTTTATAATAATCATATATAGTTACTCATTACACCATTATACCCATACTTGTAAGGTGATGGTGGAAAATAGATTACACCACGGCGAGTAGACGGTATTCCGTACGTACGCACACACGGTGATTTCCTTTTTCTGTAGGATGGATAGAAGGTTAATTAGAGTTGTTCCATATTTATAATAACATATCAGTATATAAGAAATACTGATGTTATTACTTTATCATCAAACAACTAAATAAGAAGAAGTTGAAGAAGAAAGAAATTGAAAAAGATCGGTAATGGATATTACCTCTTTTTGACGCGCCTTCACATATCCTCCATTTAATGAACTAAGGATGGTCTTTGAAGAAGACCAGGACCTCTAGGATGATACTATGGAAGTGGAGAAGAGAGTTTTTCAGGCTTTGGCCGAGCTTGAATGCTCAAATTGTTGTGAGAAGGAGAGGGAGGAGGTGCCCTTTTATAAGGGAGGAGAGGGGCATCTTAGGAAAAGCTCAAAATATTATTTTATATTAAGGTCAAATTCGGTTTATAATGGTTCCAAATGGTATTATTTCGAAGATAAAGTGGATATGGGTCAAAATCATCTCATCTAATAGGATTTAGACAAGTTTAGGTTAATATTTTAACCTTATCAATTAGATTTAACTCTAAGTTAAATAATTTAACTTTTACCGTGTCTTTTTGTTTTCTTAAACTATATGGTTAATAAACATACTATATGAACCCAAAAGAACCCCAAGTTGTTTATTATTAATATATCTATCCTTATCTAAGTCATTTGGCCAATCCTTAAATTTTTAGGAATTAAATAAATATTAATAATATAATATTTGTTTTAAAAACTAATTTATGTCAATTTTGACACTATTTGGTACATGATTTTTATGAAATTTCTATCAGAATGATAAGTTCGAAACAAGTTACTTAAATCAACAATAAAATTTCATATTAACTTATAAAATTAGTGTAAGTCATAAAAAGTCTTAAATTACCTTTATTTTGGTATTTATAACATCAATTATGTCAATATTTCATTAATAAGATAATTACTGCATAATCTTTGTGTCATAAATAAATTAAATTATGTGATGTCTAAAAATTTCAAATAAAATACCATTATGTAGAAAATCTTTTTAGCTTTCTAATGAATATTTACAATCGAATTTATCTTATGTATAACCCTATATTAAAAATGTTTTAGTAAATACACTTTGATTTTTACTCTTTTAACTCTTCTTTGAATTAAATAATAATAAATGTCCTAATCTAATTCAAGTGGGCCTAAATGGTCATATTTTATTCCTAAGTTTGTTTTTGGTAGAATTACACTTGTCCAATAGAATTAGGACATGTGTTAGGGTAATAATAATATCATTTCTACTCTTAATTACCTTATTTACTTTTAACTGTGGTAAAAAAAAGTAAAAAGTTACTATTCACCAAAAATTATTCTCATCTCATTGAACCACATTTTACTTACTGACATCAACCGTGTCTCTCAGATTTTTGAAATTCCACTCATAGAAGCGTTAAAATTATGTTTTATGAAAAATTCAGTTTTTTTAACTACCACTTAGTGGTTTTACTATTCATCAAAAATTGAAAGTTTTCAGAAAAATCCCAAAAATTAGGCCAAAGCTATATTTGATAGTATGAACTCAAAAATGATTTCTATATTACCAAATTCAAAACATATCAGTTTAATTAATTAATTTAAAAATTAATTCTCGTCGTCAAAACAAAAGGCATGTTTTTAAGAGATAATAACTATCAAAAGATTAACACTTGTTTATAACTGGTTTAAATGTGAAATTACATCCAATGACCAACATTGTATTAAATTGTAAAAATACATTCTAAATATACTTTAAAACCACTCAAATTATTAATTTCTCAATATTAATTATTTCTATTGAAAAAGTTGTTTTTAATTAAAATTTTGTAATTTTCACTATTCATCAAAATATGAAAGTTATCCGAAAATCACCAAAATTTCACCCTAAGCTAATTTTGATATTCTGAATCCAAAAATGAAGTCCATTTTGATAGCTAAGATTTCTAAAATTTTAAAAGGTGGTTATTACTATTCTTAACAGCTAGTTTTAATAATATTTTAATAGTATATCATTGTTTAGTGAAACTCAGTATTGCGTACTACACACGCTATCGAGGAAGGTCGCGATTGCGTGTAATGCAAGGCAAGTCAAGGATGTGTGTTGTGCAAGATCCTTTTGGTGTAGCGTACAACACAACACATTAATAAAATTAAAAATAATATTTTTCATAAAATCTCGGGCTGTACACTTAGATATTTTAAGTCTCATAAATTTTTAATACTAGTTATCATACTAGGATGATAAAATTTCATTTATAGATTTTCGGTTGACCCTGAAATTTCTTTTGTCTCCAAATGTCATGGGGAATCTTTTTCTATAGGATTTAATCCAACGGTCACTACATCATAAAACGACATCCCTTGAGATAATAGGATAAGAATAATTTAGTTCATAAATCCATATATGTTATTTCTATAAAATTTGGAACACACCTATGATTGAATGACTTTAAATTCCTCATCATTTCATTTAATGTTCATTTAGAGGTAACCATCTCTAATAGCACTTAATATAAAAGGAAGGAGTTGTACCACTATGATGGGAGGGGGTAGAATCTATTGTACAACAGTTTTAAAATATAATTCACTTGAAATGATCATTTGATGACTTGTTAGAGTTTAATACTAGGAGGAAGAAAGAGTTTTAACATGGTTTTCCCATATAAGGGTCACTAAGTCCTTGATGTAGTTGGGTTGATCCATGCCACATATTCTCTAGTAAAAATAACTAAAATATTACATGTGAATTGGTTATGGATCACCTTGAAACTAGGAAGGATAGTTATCAACACATTCCGAACACAGTGTCTCCAAAAAATAATAATGTACTTGTTTACAATAGTGTATAAAAATAACACAACCAGTATGAGATATATTTCACAATACTCCTTCAAACTGAAACATTAATTTATCTTTGATCCACTCTAAACAGATGTTATACACTTTCTCACTTATTATAGAACACCTGTAGCTGGTTATCCGTAAACATAAACACACTACAATCTAGATTAACTATACTAAACTACTATTTTGTTGGGATATACTCTTTAAAATAATACTCAATAAATATTCAGATTCTAAAACAGACAAAATGATATTGTTTATTTATTTAATATTTTTCAAAAAAAAAATTTGTTTTATACTTTTTGTATAAACCGAATTATGAAGAACATTACTATTCGTGAAAATTTCAAAAATCAATTTATTGATACATTTAGACACTTACATTCATCAGATGAATAGATTATATTGTTTTTAATCAATCAAAGGTTCATCATGCAAAAGATCTTTCATGATGAACATGTATGTGAGTTGCATATAGTAATTGTTGTTGAAACCATGTGTTGCTGATAATTTGAGTTCTCTATAATATAATATGAACAAAACATCCTATTCACTGAATCATTAGACAAGATTAGAAAATAAGCATTCTTGGTTATACATGTAAACTAGGGGGATCATGAAAGAATATAACACTCTGAATTCTTTATCAACAATATATTCCTCACGAAGCTCTTTGAGAGTGTTAGAAACATGTCGATGTCAATGGGAAAACCACCTTCATTCCAAAAAAGTAGAGGTTTTGTTCAAAACACTTCCATTTGTGAGTAAGAACACAATTGTAAAATTTATACCAAAAAAGAACCTCTCAATATGACTCAGC
Organism: Viscum album; assembly: GCA_963277665.1. Lineage (NCBI taxonomy): Eukaryota > Viridiplantae > Streptophyta > Magnoliopsida > Santalales > Viscaceae > Viscum > Viscum album. Next base: position 175,838,268 of record OY728148.1, read on the forward strand.
AATAAATCAGGCTTGATAAACTTAGATATATATAGGAAAATAGCACCAACTCAACTCTTTCCCAAAAACACCAACAAGAAAACAACCTCAGTTCTATGAAAACAGAAGAACACCATCTCTAAATAATGAATATATATCACATTGTAAGGAATCAATTTGTTTCTCATTTTTTAATGATAACAAATTCACATTTAAATTTTAATCATTCATGAATATTCAGGATAATAATAAATTGATTAGAAGGCCTAGATGGAGGATCATAAATCCAAAATATGGTGATAATAGTGAACAATATTCCTTATATATTTTTATGGGGAAGATGAGATAGAAAAATATCGAAGATTCAAAAATATTAATCAAATGGGTTAGACTTTCAAATGGGCAGGTCACACAAATGAGAATATTTCAGTGTTATAGAAAATAATTCCCGTATCAAAATAGTGACAGAATCCATGCTACCTTATAATACAATCATTGATTTCTTCTATCCAGAAATTAGTAACCTGCAAACATTCAAAAAACTATAGCACCACACCACGCTACCTCACACCATTTCCACCTTATACAGGTTTCTGCAACTGCTCTCTCCCTTATGGACTGATGTTATCACTGTTCTACATGCACTCTACTAGCACATTTTTTTCCAGTTGTAGGCTGCCTCAACCATTATTGACCATAGAGGGTTCGACAATATGTTGGAGGATGAGCTATAATGGGATAGTCATATAATAGGCTTGAATTTTTCAAGTATACTATTTACCGGAAAAACATAGACAAAATGCATATTATCCAAAACCAATACAAAATCACCAAATTCCTCAATTTGTATTCTATTTTGAATTCAATTATATATTCCAATTCACCATATTTGGTAAACACTATGTATTAGACAAATGAAACAAGTTTTCTAAACTACTATGCAGTTCAACAATCATTACATTTATGGTTGACAACAAATACAAAACCATCAATAACCTCATGGGTTATAAATTTATAATATTATTTTCCTCATATATGGTCAATTTAATGAAATTATTATTTTTTATTTTACCTACCACACTACTCTCATATAGAATGAATTATCCAATAGCATTGGAATTATATTTAGTATGATCACTTACCCCCATAACATGTTTATATTTGTTAATGTTATAATCTATTTTTTTATTTATTTAATGGTATAGGTAAAAATTCTGTTGATGTATGATAGGGTTTTCTTATCTACTATAAATTAAGAATATTAGGATGACTCGAAAATATTCCACATATATTCATAGTATACATAATATCTATCTATATTATTATATGGTAGTTAGTAATCAATTATTGTTCTGATTTATTTCTATATCACACTGATTTTATCTATAGATTTTTTCATCTTAGTACAATCTACAAGGGTTATATAGACTCAGTTACAATAATATATTAATAATTTATTCAAAATACTTTATCATTTTACACATGGGTTATATATATAGTTCCATATTAATTTAATTTTTAATCCTAGAAAGTAGTTCATCTCTCACAACAAAGACATCTCAATTTGATTCTTCATATATTTTTCCAATTATTTATAGAGAAACATTTTTTCACCTATATTTATAATTCCATTAATATATATAAGGACAATTTGGGTACCTATGGATAACTCATAAAGGTAAATGTTTTTAAAAACAATTATCATCAAAAAATAAATGTCACTTAACCAACCATATAACATTTAATTCCATTGAATATGTAAAAATTTTATATTATATAATGAAATTAGTATACGATAATAAACACATCATTTTTTAAATATATATTTAAGGATTATCAGTGAAAACATATTACTTGAGGTCTCTATCTTGGATCGGTAATTTCAAATGAAATCTATAAAATAGTAATGTTCCTTTTCTACCTCAACCAATTTGATTTTTTTGATCCATTTATTAATAATTGAGAAGTTTTTCTTCATATTAAATGACATAATTTTTTATTAACCTTATCATGATAGAAAAATATTATTTTATTAGACATTGCATTTTTCATTCAAATAATTTTAAAAACAACATTGTTTCAATTTATTTTTCTAATTTAAGGTCTTGGAATATGAATAAATGATGTATTTTTTAATATGATCATATTAATTATATAATGGATTATGGTATTATTCAAACCCAGCTACTTATAAAATAGTTTACAGTTCATCCTATAAAATAAGAGTAGTTAAGATTCCAACTCACAATCGTTTTATTCATTTAATTGGTATCTGTTTATTGGAAATTATGTTTAAAGAGTCAACATGTTACCCCTTTTATTGATATATATCACTTATTATTAGTTAAATATTATCCATTATTGGTTTGATCTTAAGGGAAATCAGTTGATTTATGATCCTTTAGATATTCCTCAATAATGTTTTTGAAAAATATTCATTCTCCCCACTTCAACATTATTATCAGCTTCTTCCATTGTAAATTTTATCATAGACACATTGTCTTCAAAAATGACATGTCCTTGATAAAATAAATTATAGCCTATTATTAAATAATTTATAACCACTATAGTTTAATTTAAATTCAATGAATATTCCTTCATCATAATTATAACAAAAAATTCACATATCTTATTTTTTTTGTATTCATATTAAATAAATCAAATTTTATTTAAATATTTCATAGTCTAGATTCATTTATATGATATAAAATCTTGTTTAATTTATGTTTATGTCATATAACACCTATTTTTGATAAGGAGAATATAAAAAGTTCCTTATATATAGAATGTTTTAATGATTTTGTGCTAAATATTATTTTTATATGTATCTCATATATGATAATATTTTTCTATTATACTAATATATTTTACTAGAGAATCTACGGTGCACATTATTAGTTCTTAAATAAATGATTTACATGATATACATGAAAATAATTACATGTGTATTACATACCCTTAACTTATTAAAACATGATTATGTAATATCAAGGATCGTTCTTAACATGTATTTTAATGATTTTTTACAAGTCTACAACCCCTAAATTGGTTTCATCAACATAACAATATTCATACATGTTTATTCATGAATGATTTTATCAATTTGAATATTTATTTTGTAATACTATTGGATTATAGGACTAAAAAAACCAAAATTCATGATCTTCCATGGTATGATGGACGAAAAGTACGATTTTAATTTTTTTCAAATAACATCATCCTATTTTTGATTATTTCCATATTAGTATACGTAAATTTTATATTTGGTAATGTATTTATACATATTCTAATTTGATAGATCACCAATATAAATAATATTTCCACTGATTCTCTCAACATTGGTGATTTCATTTCCATGACATCAAATCATTGTGATGATTGAATAAATTTAAAGGAAACATCATTTGACTATTCACATAATTAAATTATATTTTTTGTTTCGATCCCTTCGTTATATTGAAAATAATTATGTTTGAATTTATTTTATTAAATATCAAATAAGCAGTACATTTGATTTAGAATGAATGGAAATATACAAATGCATGTAACAACAATGGGACATATAAAATAAAATAATTTCCTTATATTATTATATAGTCAATTTATTTATAAATGTATAATGATATAAGTTATATTTATAAAAATTAACGGATTTATATGGATCTACTAGTAACATGACTTTAAGAATAGTAACATGGCCATGAGGAATAGTAATCTGAAAAATAGAATAGAAACATCACCTATAAGAGTACAAATAAAATTTATCTATATTATTTGATTAAACATGAAATATTTATATCATGGAATTGTTAATTTTTTTTAGAGATCATAAACTCAGTGTAGGTATATTTGTAATTCAAAATCATGTTATAGAAATTTTATAATAAATATAATTATTTAGAAGAAAATATATTTTCATAAAATAGATTAAAAAAATTATTATTTCTATTTTCATATTATTGAAATTAAATTTTTTGAGACTTTAATTACATTTTCAAGGTGTTATAAAATTAGTGATATTTTTAAAACTGGTATTTTTTGAAAAAATTATAATTTCTCATATTTAGAGAATTACTTTCAAAAAATGGAGATCATTGAAAATTATACATGTATAAAAATGGATATGATGATTTTATTTTATTTTTCTGAAATACAAGAATTTTTTGTGAATAGTTAAATACTACAATTTTCAATATATGTTAAATACCTGATTTATCATGTCATATCTGATTTAAGGGTGTTGTAAGCCCCAAATCATAAACTCTACTTCATTATTTTAATACATATGATGATAATTACCAAAATATCCAAAGTGATGAACCAAATCCATCAACTAATATATATAATATTTAGAAAACACTCCTCTATAACCATTTAAATACCTCCTCTCAGAACAACTTCCCATAACACATAAAAGCCCTTTATCATGATTAATTTCTACCCATATCCCATACTAATTCTAAGCCCCATGTCCAAGAACTACTGGTCTCACTAGAAGTCCATAAACAAGGCCCTTTAGGTGGTTCTCAAGGAAGAGAATTCCAAAGGTTAAAATCCTCTTTCATTTTCATTTTTTTCTCACCATTTTATTTTATTTTAACATACTCGCATAACCTCCCATTATACAAGTGGAATAAAGGATATATTATCCTATATTTACCATAATGGAATTATATATAATGAAATATTAATCTCCATTCTTCTACTTCTATCCATTTTATTATAAATATAAAAACATCATCTTTGATGTGTTGATTAATCGATATCAGGGTTGATGTGTTTTGAATATATATTACTGACATAATAGGTGGACATAAAACAATTAATATGGTTAAATAAAATTTTATTTTACATATTATATATTATATTAGGTTCTAGAAGTAGTTATAATATAAAATAATAATTAATAAAACAAAAGTTGTTTGTAATGATCAAAATTAATCGAAATAAACTAAACTTCATCACTAATGTTTTATTTAATGAGTTATCATAATTTCATTTAACCAAAATTATATATAAAACCATTCAATACTATATATCTTCAATATTATAATTTCATTTCAATTCCATGTTTTTTACTTTCTGAAATGAAATTCCATTATAAACCAACAATGGAAAACAAGAAATAAATGCACTTGAATAAATTAAAACAACAAAATATTATTAAATAAGGGAAGAAAGGAATTATTATAATATCACATATTTAATTATAAATATGAATATGGTTCTTTAATATATGATTAAAAAACTTTTAAATCACTATATAGGTGTCCTGAATATGTTTTATGTCTGACAAACCCTTGGTATGAGAATTCATAACCCCATTTCCATTCCTCGAGTTGACCTTGTAATTAATTTATTATGCAGTATTAATCATATTTATGAAATTAATATTATTTATATTAAGTTTAATAAGTGTATTTATATTGTATAAATGTATTCTAGTTGTTTTTTATCACATCAGTTATATGACATTTTCAATGGAATGTTTTTAAAAAATAATCATTAAAATTTGTATTTTTAAAAATTCATAATAAATGAATTTATGATGAAATTATTATTTTTTTATGATTATATTAGGGTTCATGGAAATGGTTTAAGATGATGGTATGAAACTATATATCCAACCAATTTTTTCAGTATGTTCATGTTGGAGGTTAATACTATGGATCCTCGATGTGTAACTGTGGTGGTTACATCACAAGGTAGTCATGAGGGTTACATTGTATAGTAGATGTGTGGGTTACATGGAAATGTATCCATGAAGGGTACAAATAATATCATAGCCAAGATACATAAAATATTATTTAATTAATGTCTCATGTTTCATTTTAGGTATTATTTATTATTTCAATGTTTTATGTAATTCTCAAGTTTTCACAATGTATCTTTGAATCTTATTAAGTGAAAAGAATGTCTTTATAAAATTGATTTCATATGTTTATAAGAATTGATTTACTAATGGTTTCTGTCATTTTTTTATATCCCTTACTAATTTTTTTCTCCTATAATGTTTTAACATGGTTTTCATTGGGTTTAATGATGCTTATGAGAAAATGAGAAGCAGTGATGAATGTTTTGAATACTTTTCATGAATATATTTCAATTTTTTAGTAAAAAAATCTGTATAAGGAAAATGGATATTTTTTAGTATTATACACTTTGTTTTCTTATGGGTTGATATGTATGAATTAAGACAGATATCTATATATATATATTAATATGATCTTTAATAATTTAAAAAATTCAATTCTAATAGAATCATATAGATTATGTATTGTTTAAGGGTTGGTCTTTATTGTTGGTACCAGAAGAAAAATATAGATAACATAGGGCATTAAAATTACGTTAATAGAATTACATAAATTTTTTTACATAATTATTATATTTAAATGATATTTAATCTGAATATTACCATGTTGGTTCATCTATGATATATCCGTTTAGAATTGTTTTCCATGGAAGAAATAGGGATATTTATGTAGGAATTCCATGAGAGGATTATATCATTCTGATTTTGCAACTTGGTATGGATGGAATATGAACAAAGAGTTTATTATAGCAATGGACTTGTTGACATTGGATATAAAATCCAGTGGAATACTTGAAATAGAATTACCATATCTACCCCAAAAGAACATGATGATAGTGGAACATTTTATGATGGAAGACCATCATAATTTAAATGGTCTTTCATACCCACTGGTGGCTGAAGGTTGGATAAATCCCTAATAAATGATATTAGATATTATGGTGTGATTTAATAATCAAATTTTTAGTATTTCTATTTATATTTTAAATGGTAATGGTAACCAATTGTGGTTAATTCCCAAGAATTTTAGGGATGTTGAGGACATTGATGTCTTGAAATGGAATAAATTTAAGAATCATTTCCTTGAAAAATTTTCTCCTATGTTTTTTTGATGTTATATGGAAAATAAATTCTTTGAATTGAAATAAATATAAGAGGAATCATGGGATGTGTTTGAAGAAAACTTCACCCCCTTAGAAAGGTATGCTAAAAATCTTATTCGTGGTCTGGAAAGAACATCAACCTTTTTACTCAGGATGCCTTCCAAGATATCTGATGGAGATGGCCTCCCATGAATTTAAAAGAAATGAGAATTTATTTAGATATGATGAGAGGTTATATATGGAGTTTGTTGATGGTCACATGTAATTGATGAAAAAAGATAATAATAGGCCCATACAGTAAGAGATGTGTATGAATAAATCAAATTAATATGATGGTAAGAAATTATAGTTTCCAGTATGTGAAATGTGTATTAAAAAGAACTATAAGATTGACCTTAAAATTTTGGGAAGTGTTTTTGATTTGGTATGTTTGGACATATGGTACATGATTTTAATGAAAATTATTATTACATTAATTAAAATAACAAAACTATTAATTGTTTTAAATCTTGTGAGATGGGTCATTAAGAAAATACATTCTCAAATAAATATCCAAATGAATGATCATATCGATATTATAAGAAGAATGGAATAGTGAGATCCTTTGTCACAAGAATATATTTCCCCATCAAATGATGTTGTATCAAGTAGTTGTTTACACTGATTTTTCTAATTTTTTGTTTGATGCTGGATATACAAATTCCTTTACATTTGAAAAATTTTAGTGTAAATTGGAATTTTCTTTTTAATAAATGACATAAAATATAATATTTAAAACTAAATGTAGGAATATTGTCTCAGAAAATGAATTATAATAATCTTGTAATTTTTTTCTGTGGAAATAAATTACCTATAAAACATGATATTTTTTCCACATTATAGTTTGATGTCCTTCTCGGTATGGAATGTCTTTTTATTTATTATACTAAGATAGATTATGAGGCCACGGAAGTTGTTTTTATCAATAGTATTAGTTTCTAAACAAGAATGAACCCATAAAATTGATAACATATCAGAAATCTAATAAAAAATTAAAAAATTGAAATGACTGTTATCTTACTCGTATTATTTTAATTAAGTTACGTATTCAGATTAATGATGTTTCGGTGGTAAATGAATAACTATATGTTTTCTAAAGATTTATTAGTTTTATACCTATTAGAGAATTTTAATTTACTATTGACTTATATCATATTGCTAATCTAATTTTAAATCCCCATTATGGAATGGATCAAGTGGAACGTAATGAATCGAAAAATCTGTTGCATGAGGTTTTTTATAAAGGCTTTTTTTATTCTAGCACTTCATCATGGGGTGATCATAATTTGTTTGTTAAAAAGAATGATGGTTCCATAACACTTGATTATAGAGATCATAAAAACATTAGTATTGATAATATGTATCCTTTATCTTTAATCAATTAATTTTTTTATCAGCTCTTGGGAGCATAGTATTTTTCCAAGATTGACATGAGATCGGGGTACCAATAGATGAAAGTGAAGGAGTATTCCATCTTGAGAATAGATTTCGAAACTATATATTGGAACTGTGGGTTTTTATTATGAAATTATATTAATAAAATGCACATGCTAGATTCATATATCTTATTAATAGAATATTTCATAAATTTTTTAATATGTTTTTGTTCATTTTTTTGTTATAATTTTGTTATTTTCAAAAATTTATTAGGATCATGGAAATTATCTATGGATTATGTTGAAAAATATCAAAGAATAGAAGTTATTCTAAAAAATTTTCAAATGAGATTTTTGGTTTCAATATATTTCTTTTATTGGTAACATTGTAAATAAGGAAGGAGTAAGTGTTCATACTTCCATAAAAATAGTGGTTTATAATTGACCATGACCTGAAAGTGACATGAATATTTGTAGTCTTCTAGGATTTTTAGGTTATTACCGATGGTTTTTTAAAAACATTCGATAGTTTTCTAGACCCATAACAATGTTCATATGAAAATGAGTTTATTTTATTTTGAAAGAAGACTGTGATGTTTTTATTCAAGGACAGAATAAGTGAATGGTTAATATTGTAGTTTGGATCATGCCTTCTAAGAATGGTGAATTATTCATTTATAATGATGCTTCATTTATGGAACATGGTTTTGTTCTGATATATAATGATTTTTTAATTTCTTATTCTTCAAGATAAAAGGATCCCGAAGTATTAAATTATCCCACTCATGATTTGAAATTAGTTAGTGTGGTTTTTTTCATTAGAAAATTGAATGCATCATTTTTATGAAGCCAAATGTGAAATATAATCTGAATATCAAAGTATGATGTATATATATTCAATTAAATTGAATTAAACAAGAGGTAGAGAAGATGTATTGAACTAATAAAGGATTATGATTTAACGATCCATTACCATTCGGCTAAAGAAAAAAATGTGTAGGATGCCTTGAGTCATATATATCATGAAACATTAACCATGTCACATTTGGAACAAGACCCATTTATTAATGATTTGATGAATTTTGGATTGGAAGTTGTTATCACAAGAGAATATACTATTTTTTAGGTGGAAGTGTAGTCATCTCCATTAAACAAAATTATGTATGCACAGAAGAAAGACGGTGAGTTATAGAAAAAGGTCAAATTGTTTAAACAGTGAAATTTTATAGTATTTATTTTTGATAATGTTTACGTTTCGATATTTGGGTATAGAATATGTGAGCCTTGTGATTTGAAATTGAAAAAATATTTGTTATGTCAAGCCAATAGATCTCAATTTTTTTCATCATAGTAACACAAAGGTGATCATAGAAAATTATGAGTATTATTGGTGGGATGGAATAAAATAAGATATTTCATTTTTTATCAAGAAATATTTGACATGTTATCATGTAAAAGTAGAGAAAAATTACCAAAGGGGACAATTTATAATTTTATTGCGACAGAGCAGAAACATGAAAATATATCAATGGACTTCATAGTGGGACTTCAAAATAATTCTCGAGATAACATTTTGATTTAGGTTATTGTGCACCAACTGACTAAATCTACACATTTCATTCCTATTCATGATACTGTGTATTCATATCATATTTCTTAACTGCACCAAAAATATATTATTAGGTTACATGATTTTCCTCTATCCATTGTATCTTACCAAGACTGTATGTTATCTTATATCTTTTTTAATGGACATCATAAGTAATTGGTAATTAAATTAATTTTTTACACATCTTTTCATCACTAATTTTATTGAAAGACTGAGCGAACAATTCATACCTTTAAGGATACTCTTATATACTGTTCAATAGATTATTAGGAATATAGGATAAACAAAATTGATTAGTTGAGTTTATTCAAATAAATTTTTTCTTTCCAGTATACATATTCAACTGTTTGAGGCACTCTATGTGAATTAGTGTCGAAATCTGTCATTTTGGGATGATGATGGAGAAAGGAATTTGATGGAACATAATTGGTAGACGATGTGTTTGAGGCAATAAATCTTATCTAGCATTACATGATGAAAGATCAGAGAAATAATAATAGTTACACATATAAAAAGATAAAATACTTTTCTTTCGAGATAGGATAACTTGTTTTTCATAGAATATCACAAAGTAAAAGTGTTATTTGTTTTGGTTAGAAATGAATACTAAGTCCAAGTTTTATTGGATATTATGAAATTATAGAGAATTTTTTCCAGTCACCTACCATGTTGTTTTTCTTATGGGTGTATCTCTGGTAAACAATGTTTTCATTATTTTGATTTTGAGAATGTATGAGCCATATCCATCTCATGTTGTGGGAACATAAGTAGCTTCGTTGGAAGAGAACCTTCTATATAAGTAAAACACTATTAAGATTCATGATCATAGAGATAATGTTTTATGGAATAAGGTAATTCACCAATGGGTGGATTTGTGGGGATACGACATGGTTGAATAAGAAACATGGGACTCTGAAAATTCCATGACAGAAAGGTAACATCACTTGTTTAATATGTGTGTAAAAAAATTAAGATAACACAATTTATAGAAGATGGGGAGAATGTGACAACCTAGGTACTTATATAATAATTTCCTTTAATTTTGGAATTAAATAACCAAATTATTTATAATTATATAATCAAAAAATTTGTATTAATAGATCCGAATGAATTTATACCAAACAAATAGTAACATGACCTTAGAAATAGTAACATAAAAATTAGGAACAATAATCGAGACAATAGAATAGTAACATAACATATGAAAGTATAAATAAGATTTATGAATATTATAATTGTAGTCATAAAATATTTATGTAATGGAATATGTAAATAAATGTTTTGGAATATATAAATTAAGTACTTGTATTTTAGTATGTCATAAATGTTTTATTAAAAATTTATAAATAATAAAATTATTTAAAATAAAAAATATTTTCATAAAATATATTAATAAGTTATTCTTTTTTCAGTTTTATGAATATCAAATAATTTTATGACACTTTAATTAATTTTTTAATATGTTATAAAATCAGTTATAAATTTAAAACTTGTAATTTTTGAATAAAATATGACATTAATTAAAAATAAAATTTCTTATTTTTAGATAGTTATTTATAAAAATGGATTTAATTATTGAAGTAAACATGTCAAAAAATGGTTGGGGTTATTTTCTATGATATTTGTGAAAAACCTGAATTTTTGGTGAATTTGGAAATACAGTAATTTACAGCATAAGCTAAATACGAGATTTATTGGGTCATAGATTTTGTAAGTCTAATATAATTCCAAATCTCTAAATATCCATAATTATTTAAACATATTTTTTGATAATTCTCAAACTATTCATAGTCTTTAAGAAAATTACTAAACTAATGTATATAATAATTATAAATCACCAGTCTCCTCCTCTATAAATACCTCTCATAACCACATCGTCCCCCTCTAAAAAAAGCCTTGCATATTGCTTAAATTCAACCGAAACACCTTCACAAGACTCTTTAACACATCAATGAACTAACTGCCTCACCAAAAGTCCAAGAAAAATATCCTTAATATGGGTCTCAAGGAATATAATTCAAGAAGTAAAAATCCACATTCATTTTCTTTTATTTTATTTTCAATTATATTTCATTTATCATTCAATCATCACAAAATATTATCTAAGATGCATGGAACCTATAGTTTCTAATATACACATTAGTTTTATCTTGTTTTTGGAATTATTCATCATCATACTTCTTCTCCGCTCCCATTTATTATAAAAATAAAAACAACATCCTTGATGTGTCAATTTACTGACATGATAGACGATGTGTTTTCAACTTCCATTACCGAATTCAAGGATCATCATTAAAACATTAATATGGTTAAATAATATGTTATTATTATATATATATATTAAATTAAATTATTATTTATAATCATTTTAATACATAGTAATAATTAATAAATTAATCGTGGTTAGTAATGAACCAAATTCACCAAAATAAACTATTGTTCATCGCAAATATTTTGTCAAACTATTGACACCCATTACATATATCAAAAATGAAGTAAAAGAGAATTTATAATTTCATAATATAATGAATAACATGTAATTTCAAATCATGGGTTTTTCTTCATTATGAATTGAAAATCCATAATAAACCAACCATGGATATAATGAAATAAATGCACCTGAAACACTGATAATAAAAAAATATTATCACTAAATAGATGAAAATATGTTTTGATAATATCATTTACATAATTATAAATATTAATATGATTCTATAATATATTTATAAAACTCTTTACCCCATTATACTGAATATTAGAACATGTTTTAATTAAGATGAACATGATTTAATGAAATTCTAAACCCAAATTCCATTATTTTTGTTAACCATATACTTCCATTATTATATAGTACAATGATTACGTTTGAAATGAATTTTTTATATAATGATTTAATATGTGTATTTATAGTGTATACATATATTCACTTTTATTGTTTATCACTTCAATTTTTTGATAATTTTATGGAATTTTATTCTAATTTTTTTTTAAAATTTCAAAGTTAAAAAAATTCTAAAGGAATGTTTTTAAGATGAAATTATTCTTTATTATGATTATGTATTTATTTATGATAATTATTTATGATTAATGGTGATAAATATATATCCCTCCAATGAATGGGGTATTTTTTATGTTGGAGGTCAAATATATGGATACTCCTAGTGTAACTGTGTCGGTGACACCATATGGTAGCCAAGAGGGTTACATTGTAATGTATCCATGACAACAACATTGTACGGTAGCTATGATGGTTAAAACCATGTGGTAGAAGAAATTTTGAAAATCGTAATTATTTAAACCCCTAATATAACTTTATAGTATTAATTATGTTTTATATGTTTTATGTAAATATAATGTTTTCAAAAAGTACATTATGATACTTATTTGATGAGAAGTATGTATTTATGAAAAAGATTTTGTATCCTTATAATCATTGACGTACTAAGAGTTTATATCCATATTTTTATATCCCTTATTGACATTTTTGTTCTCATTCCAGGTTTTGATATTTTTTCGTAGAGTTTATGGATGGGTAATAGAAAAAAAGGTACCAAAGATGAAAGTTGTACAGACTTTTCATGAATAGATATCATGTTTTCTATTAAAAAAGTTTGACTTATGAAGAAGGATATATTTTTTTAGTATTATCAACCTTTTATTCTTATGGGTTGATATGTATGAATTTCATCCAAATTCATTATATATATAAACTGAAAATATTTTTGGGAATGTAAAGAAGTTAATTCCAAAGATATTTAATAGATTATATAATGTTTATGGAAAATTTATTATAATGTAATTATAAATTAATTGTGTTTTTATACATTATTTAACAATTTTTTGTCACCAAAAATGTGTGGAAAATAGCTACAATCAAGAATCATGGATTTTCATTTGGTTCATTATTTTAAATTAACTAATGCATTAAATGATTTTCTATCAGATTATTCATGTGAATTAATTTTGAATTATTAGTATAGGAATGTTATAAATAGATAATTTAATTGAATTCATTATAAAAGTTTAAATGATAGCATTTTATATATAATATTACTTATAGAAATAATTATATTATTTTTGGAAATAATTGGTGATTTCTTAATTATAGTTATCATATTCTATAAATCATTTTTCATTATAAAAAACAAACCCTCGTGCATTATTACTTCTCCCTAGTGGATAAATACTATATAACAATAAGTAAAATATATTCCTATTGTTCCCACAAAATGATAAATACTCATGGAATCATGGTATTTTCTGATAATAAAAATTATATATAGAGTTTTTATTCTACTAGGTAAACATGTCTTGTGATTTTCTCTATAGTAGGTAGGATGATCCTTATAGAATAATACCTAATTATTCTTATGTGGAAGAATGTTTATAAATATATTTTAATAATCAATTTTAATAGATTTAAAATATAAGTTAGTATTATTTATGAAAATAATATTACATGAAGTCTTTTTCGTTGAAAATTTCATTTAACTAATTTATTACACTTTTAATTCAACTTTTGATGACTGAATGATTATATTCAATAAATTATTGAAGTCATCCTTAAAATTATTAAATGAATTATCAACTTTAGTAAATTTATATTGTATCTTTTATTTCTCATCTTCATTCATCATAATTTTCTATAAATGGATATTTAATATAATTTATTTCTCAAAATAATTCCATTCATCAATTATAGATTCATAAATATGATCATATGACACTTTTATTAGATATTACAATTAATTTTTATTCTATTTTAATTTATAAAAATACAAATTAATTTTTAGATCTTAGTATTATACTACACAAAAATTTTACTTTTGATTTCATTATGCTCTTTAAGTATCATATCACAGCTTATTTTTCCTTACTACTTATGGAATCATCACATTTCTTCATATTATCAGTGATTATTTTATTTTTAAACCTCTTATTTATTAGATTATATCCTTAAAGAATAATTACATCATCCCACATTACTAATAATAGTTATTTCATTTCATTATATAAGATTCTTCAATTTCTTGATAGATTTAGAAACATCTCTTGAAATTTTAAAACAATTCTTTTTTTATTTCTTATTCTGATAAGCATCATCATATTATCTAATATTTTTATTTTTATTTTTTTTGGAAAAGAGTGTAATTCTAGGAAATTTAAATAATATTACTGTGACTTTCCAATTTAGTTTTTCGTATTATTTATAATACTATTAATGATTTGAGGAATATTTATACGTGAATCCTCCTCCCTTTATGTTTGATCATCTAATAACCATACTATTCCATTTTTTCATCCTCATATTTTCTTTTCCTCATTTTTTTCAACACTATATAGATTAAAACGTTTCTTAGTTGAATGAATATCTCATATTTTGTATTCAATGGGAATATTTTATATTTCATATTGGTTAATATCTTCTCTATCATCTAATAAAAAAATTGAGATTATTCCTATATAAAAAATTTTCATATTCATCATTACAATTATAATATCTTATAAATTTTCAATATTTCATATACTAATACAGATATTTTCATTATTTCTTATAATATAGTCATCGATTATCTTATTTTCATCTATCCTGAGATCTTGATACATTTTACTCCCCATCTATAATTCATCTTCATTAAAAATTAATTCTAATTAAATATACATTCTACTTGACTCATATTTCATTTTCCATTTTATATCCTATAACCTCGGAATAAAATTTGTATATAATTGAAGTTGGGATGACATTTTTAGTTTTACCGACAGCAACTATATTATTCTTATTAGCATGTGCCATTTTCAATCTTATTTTCGTAGGTGTAAATCAAGAAGTTGTTTTACCCACTACATCAATGACAAGTCAAAAAACAAATTCTATAGTAATATTATTCAATCGATGTAAATTATTTCCATCAAAATAATTCATGTCCTTATTACAACGAAAAAAATATTTTCTATTTTAATTTTCTCAATTATCTGATAAAGAGAACATGGGTGATATAGTACAACATGATGTCACATGAGAATCGATGAATCACTAAAAATTGGCGATCAGTCAGTTGTGTTAATATTTTAATGTGTATAATTGATTAAATAAACCTTAACTATATATTTAAATAAAATCATCACAAATATATATATATATATATATATATATATATATTTTAGAAATATATGAATAAGTTATTAAATTAGAGATAGAAAATTTAAGAACTATTTTTAAATTGTTTGGTCCTATATTGGGTACCTATTACTTATTACACTTGGTTAATATCATAAACCACATATTTTATTATAATAATATATCAATGATTATATATTGAAAGGGTATTATGATTTCATCCCAATGGTTTTCATTTCTTATTATGAGAACTAATATTGACTCCCACTAGTTAGAATGTGATCCAAACATTATTACATGATGTCAAGTAGTAATAGGTTACTATAGAAATATAAGAATATCTTTTTCTTCAATCCATTCAAATATATAAATATATATGAATTGTTCCACATGATAATCAACTTAACATATCCATGATGATAAAATCATGATGTTATACAATAATGATAAAATAAAATATAAATTATTGACATTTTTTTTAATTTTTTACCATAATATCTAATCTATGAATTTCCATGTTTATATTTTTTTTCTAAAGATCCTATTATTGACGATTTTTTTTTTCAATATTACATAAATTTTGATAAAAACATAGTCTCTATATCTCTCATTGATCCCCCTCTTATTCCATTATTATAAGGCCCCGACTTTAAACCTTACATAATATTGAATTAAATGAATAATTCACATTGAGGATATTATCAGGTTTAGAGTTTTAGATAATTTGATCATAAAACATGTATTAAATTCCACATTTAAGAAAAGTGGTTACGTAAAAGATAGTATTCATTTTTTCCATCAACGGAAACATTTTTAAAATAAAACATGGATTTTTTCTTGACACTTCCTTGACACTATCATCATATAATGTACCTTTCCCTTGACCTGTGAAAAACATTTCAAAAACATGGGATGAGCATAAAAAGCTCAGTAATGGTTATAATAATATGGAATGGAAACATGAGTTCATATATACGTAAGAATGAAATCATACTTTACACATAAAACATATGCACTTTAACATACCTCATCAAATCATGAATAAATCATAGAAATCATAAGACATAAAGGTAACTTGAGGCATTTATAATATTCGTACGTATGGAGTTACCCTTTTGGTTACGTTTGGAATAACCATCACAGTATATTCCCTAAATATATTTGGAGAAACCTCAACATTTCACTCCTTTGTGTTACCCAATGCATTGGAGAGCTATATCGGGCTCACCCGCCCTTAGTTTATCACTGAACCACCCGTCTTCATAATAATACCCAAGAACCACAACATAATCATATTGCATAAAACATGCATAAAAGAAACATAACATTTCCACCTTTCAATCACAAGATATACATACAACACATTAATATAAAAACACAATGAAAACCATTTTCAATACCAAAATAAAATAAAATTAAAACATGGTATTTATTTTTCTTTAAAAAAAGTATGGCTTGTAGAGGAAACCGAAACTAAAATAATGGTCATGGCGGTGGAGAAGTCGTTGTCACCGCATAAGTACGACAAAAAAAACATTCCATTTTGTCTTTTAGTAAACGCTTTGTATAAAAAAGATTCCTTTTGAATAAATGCAAAAGTCAAAGGTGTTTATACACCGTATAAAAGAAGGTTGTGTATAAAATAAAATATGCCTCAATGAAAGGAGATCGAGACGAAGTCACATACCTCATATCCGACTTGACTTGATCGTTCTTTAATCTCCTGAATAATAAACTTGAGTTAATTTATACTTACTTAAGAACTTTTTTCAAGTTCATTATTCCTTTTATATCACTTATTACCATGTCATGAACACTATGTAATTATTTTAGTTAATAACGGTTGTTTTAATGATCATTGGTACTTGAGACAAAATATGCTCTTTATAATTACAAGTTGTTCATCTATTCATTATATCCAGAGTTATAATCATGATGTATATATCATATATATCATATATATCCAGTATATACATTCATTTATAATATTACACAATGTTTAGAGGTAAGAAATGAAATGCACCATTCCTGGAAACCGTAAGTTGTACGTACGCATGAACGCTACTTTCATTTCTATTTCGTATTTTATGGAATTATAACATAATGATACATAATAGTATTTTAATTCATGTATGGTATCATATAAAATATCATTAAATATATCCTTTATATGTACCACATATGTTATTAACGAATCAAATCATTTTGAGGGGGCGGTAGTCCGCACTTCCTAAAATGATGATATCGCATTTACTCATAATGGTAAACATAAATATATGTGATAAATGGAAAATACAAAAGCTTAAGTAATACATAAACGTATTATATATAATATATAAATATAGTGACATCTTAATGGCCACCATTGAAGGTGATATATGAGTGTTGAACAATCATCATTTCGTGAGGCAGAAATTCACCATCCACGGAAACAATATGTTCATTAACCATTAGATGTAGGTGTGTTTAAGTGTAGCTCAAATCCTTATTATAACAAAATCTTATTATATTCAAGATACTGGTTTTGTAACAAAATAAATTAATAAAAATATTTTAGGGGGTTGGAGAAGCAAAATGAAACATAAGAACACAAGAGAAGACACTACCTTTAAATCGGGTAACTCTTTTTGATTTGAGCTCAATGGCTTCCTTGGGAAGACTTCTGCCCAAAGTGAGGCTTCTAAAAGTTATATAGGTATTTTTAGAGACAAAATGGGCATGGGTTGGCCGAGCCAAAGGCTTTGTAAGTGTGGGGAAGGAGGTAGAGGTGGGGGCCTTTTATAAGAGGAGAGGAGGGGCACTCTTGGAAAGTAAAGAAATGTTAGTTTATTTTAAAATGAGTATCAGATTTAAAAGGCCCCACAATGATATAATTTGAGGATAATGTGATAAAGGTTATAAATACACCCATACAATAGGTTTTGGACATGTGTAGGTCATATATTTTACATTATATTTTCATTTTATTTAAATCGTTAAATAGTGAGGTAATCGATGCATCATCATGGTGTCATAAATAAGGTAATTTATATAATGTCTAAAAATTATAAAAAACTAATATGATGTAGGAAATATATTTAGATTTCAAATTAATTTTTATAGTCAAAAATCATACTTGTATAACCCCATGTAAAAATTGTTTTAGTAAAACATCTCATGATTGGGTTATTTTTATTTTAACATTAAATAAAAAGATATTAATGTCATTTTCCTACCAAAGTGGCTCCATGGGGTCCCCAAGTTGACCCATGGATTTTCTTGGTCTTCCATGACACATACAATAATGATAGGACATGTTTCATGCTCATATAATATTATTAAAACATTATTCTGACCTTAAATTACACTAATTACCTCTAATCGAGATTAAAAAAGTAAAAGTTACTATTCACCAAAAAATTATTTTCATCCCATTGAACCACGTTTTACTTCTTAATGAATAACATGTATGTAGGATTTTTGAAATTCAAACCACAGAGGTGGTAAAATTTCATTTAAACAAAAAATCACTTTTTATAAGTACCACTTAGTGGATTCACTATTTATAAAAAATTTAAGTTTTCCAGAAAAAAACCAAAACTTCACCATAAGATATATTTGATATTATGAATTCAAAAATGATGTATATATTCTAAAATTAAAAATATATAAGTTGGATTAATTTATTTAATAATTAATTTCCATTGTCAGAGCAAATATTGTGTGTTTATGAAACAATATGTATCAAAAGAATGACACTAGTTTAAGTCCAATTTCAAAATGGAATTAATTTCAACGACCACTATTAGATTAAATGGTAAAAATATATTATAATTTCACTTTTAAACCAATTAAAAATATAATATAATCATATAAATAAATTAGATTAAAAAGAGGTTTTGAATTAAAATACAACATTTTTCACTATTCATTAAAAAATGAACATTATCGGAAAAATACCAAAAATTCACACAAAGAAAATTTTGATGTCCCAATCATAAAGAATAAATTTATTTTGAAAAATAGAGCTTATAATATTTTGAAATTATAGATTTAAAAGATTTATTGCCATCAAAAGTCAGTAAAACAATCTTTTAAAAATTTTAGTGTATTCTATGCTTAAGACTGGATTTATTCTCATTTTAAGCCTCTAAAACACTATCTAATTCATTAATAGACATAGATAAAAATATCAATTATTCATTACTTACTTGGGATGTTACATCATTCCCCCTTTAGAATATTGCGTCCCCGGAATTTATTTACTTATCGAATAAGTTGGGGTATTTAGACCTCATTGCATTTTCAGATTCTCATGTTGCCTCTTCAATAATGTGTTTTTTACACAAAAACTTTACCTGATGAATCACCTTATTCCGAAACACTTGCTCCATGTGGTCAAAAATCTGGACTGGTTTTTCCTCATAATATAGGTTTTCTTCCAACTGAACTACCTCTGGACTCAAAACATGCTATGGATCTTGCATATACTTTCTCAACATCGAAACATGAAAAACATTGTGTACCTGAGATAAAATCAGAGGTAAATCCACTCGGTAAGCAACTGATCCAACTCTCTCGATAATTTCATATGGTCTAATGAACCTTGGAATTAGCATTCCTTTCTTACCAAATCGCATCACACTTTTCCATGGTGATACTTTGAGAAAAACAAGATCACCTACCTCAAAAGAGATATCATTCCTCCTATTGTTCACATAACTCTTTTTCCTGCTCTGAGCTGTTCTCATGTGTTTCTATATCAGCTGAACATTTTCTACCAACTCTTATACCAATTCTGTTCCCATCAACTTCCTTTCACCCACTTCATCCCAGAAAGCTGGAGTTCAACACCGCTTCCCATATAATGCCTCAAATGGTGCCATCTGTATACTAGAATGAAAACTATTATTATAAGAAAATTCAACCAAAGAAAGATATTGGTCCCAACATCCCTGATAATCCATCGAACAAGAACGTAGCATATCCTCCAATATCTGGATTGTTCGTTCTGATTTCCCATCTGAATGAGGATGAAAATCTGTACTAAAATTTAATTCAGTACCCAACGACTTCTGAAAGCCTTTCTAAAAGATAGAAGTGAACCTGGGATCACGATCAGATAAAATGGAGAGAGGAACTCCATGTAACCTGACTATCTCATTATGATACAAATGGAAAATTTGGTCCAAGGAAAAAGTTTCTTGTATAGCATGGAAATGAGAAGATTTGGTCCAGTGATCAACAATAACCCAGATTGCATTATTACATTGAGATGTCTTCGGTAATCCCACAACAATATCCATTGATATATTCTCTCATTTCCACTCTGGCACTCGTAAAGGATGAAGCATCCCTTCCGGTAACTGCCGCTCTACTTTAACATGTTGACATGTCAAACACTTCACATTAAAATCACCAATATCTCTTTTCATTCCGTCCCACCAGTAATACTCCCGAAGACCTCTATACTTCTTAGTACTGCCAAGATGAACTGAAAACGGAGAACTATGAGCTTCACATAACAACTCTCTCTTCAACTGTGAATCACAAGGCACACACAATCTCTTCCCAAATCTCAAAACACAATAATTATCAATGTTGAATTCATGAAACTTACTCTTTTGAACCAGCTCTACCTTTTTCTGCAACTCTCTATTTTGCTTCTGTGCTTGCTTGATTCTGTCTGATAGAGATGATCTCACTGATACCTGAATAAAAACAAAATAACTTCCTTCAACAACAAAATATATGCCAATGTTCATGAAATAAAAAACCAAAGGATCTCATTCCAAACATATCATGGTTAATTAATAATTACTTTTCCGACTCAAAGCGTCAGCCACTTTATTTGTTTTTCCCAGATGGTAATGAATTGTACAATCATAATCTTTGATTAATTCTAGTCATCTCCTCTGTCTCATGTTCAACTATTTCTGAGTGAATATATACTTTAATCTTTTGTGATCAGTATATATTTCACACATTACTCCATACAAATGAAGCCTACAAATTTTTAAAGCGAAAACAACAAAATCTAATTCCAAATCATTTGTAGGGTAATTTACCTCATGAGATTTCAACTTTCTCGAAGCATAAGAAATTACCTGATAATTCTTTATTAGGATGAAACCAAGTCCTTTCAATGAAGCATCACTATATATAACAAACTCACCATTCCTGGAAGGTAGTGTCAAAACTAGATCATTCACCAATCTTCTTTTCAGTTCCTGAAAACAATCATCAGATTATTTTGTACTGATATACATAACACCCTTCCGAGTTAGATTCGTCATAGGACTTGATAACCGTGCAAAATTTCTAACAAACCTTCGTTAATAGCCTGCCAAACCAAGGAAGCTATGAATCTCAGTTACATTTGTGGGTCTTGTACATTATTCAACAACCTTTGTTTTTGTAGGATAAACAGTTATCCCATCTTTAGATACAATATGACCAAGGAAAGAAATTTGTTGCAACCAAAACTCATACTTTCTGAATTTCCCATACAATTTCTTTTCTTTCAAGGTTTTCAAAATAACCCTTAAATGTATTTCATACTCTTCTTTACTTTTAGAAAACAACAAAATATCATCAATGAAAACAACCACAAACTTATCTAAGTACTCGTGGAAAATTCTATCCATTAAGTCCATGAATACAACAAGTGCATTGGTTAGCCCAAAAGTAATTACTACAAATTCATAGTGGCCATATCTTGTAAGAAACGTAGTCTTCGGAACATCTGCTTCCTTTACCTTCAGCTAATGGTACCCCGATCTGAGGTCAATCTTTGAAAAATACCGAGCTCCCTGAATCCGATCAAACAAATCATCGATATGAGGCAAAGGATATTTTTTCTTAATAGTGATGTTATTCAAGGATCTATAATCAATGCAAAGTCTCATAGAACCATATTTTTTTTAACAAATAAAACAGGAGAACACCATGGTGATGAACTAGGTCGAATGAAACATTTCTCTAATACATCTTGCAATTTCTCCTTCAACTCCAAAAGTTCAATTTGAGCCATTCAATAAGGGGGTTTTGAAATTGGCTTAGTATCAGGAACTAAGTCAATAGTAACCTCAACTTCCCGATCTGATATTATTCCAGGCATCTCATCAGGAAAAACAACAGGATACTCATTTACCAGTGGCACATCATTAATCTGAATAGTTCCCTTGTTTTCAATAATATGTGTAAGGTAACTTTCATTTCCATCTTTTACAAGTTTCTCAGCCTCTTGATATGTTATCAACAGTAAGGGTTCATTCTTGTACACAATCTGAAAGTCTTTATGAAATGAAACATATTGACCTCTATAATCAATCGTAGCATGGTAAATAGAGAGCCAATATATACCCAGGATAACATCAAACACTGTTAGAGGTAAAACAATAAGGTTTGCTAGTAGGTTCCTTCCACGAATAAGGATAAAAAGATTCTTATAAATTCTTTTTTCCTCAATATTTCTCCTAGGTGATTTTACCACAATTTCAGGAGTCATTTCTTTAGATGATATTCCCATTTTACTTGAAATGTTTTCATAGATGAATGAATGTGTAGACCCCGAATCAGACAACACACTGTCATAATCTGAAAAAAAAACAAAGTACCTGATACAACTTCATTTGATGTCCCGACATCTACTGATGTTTTTGCAAAGGATTTCACCACCACTTTCTACATGTAGTCTAACTGCTTCCCCTCACTCAAGCTCTTTTTCGGACACTATTTTTCATAGTGACCCATCTCATTGCACTTAAAAAATTTCACTAACAGTAAATCGAATTTGGAATTACCATCACCTTGATCGTTTTCAGTGCAATCACGAGCCTTATATCCCATCTTACCGCATCTGTAGCACATTACAGAATTCAGAAGACATTCCCCCAGCATGCCTTTTCCCACATTTATCACAAACTGGAAACATAGTTTTCTTACCATCAGACTTTTTTGAAGAATTCTTCCCTTTCTCCTGCCACCTCGGTCTCTTATTATGCTAGTTGTTATAGAACACTTGATCATCGACAAACTCGATTCCACCTTCTCAGCACATCGAACAAGCTTTTCATAACTTTTGAACTCACGAGAAGCTGAAGCCCTTCGATATTTTGGCTTTAATCATGAGTAAAAATGATTGATTTTACTATCAAGTTCTCGGATAAAATTTGGAGCATTCTTTGCCAATCGAGTGAACCTTTCTTCATAGGCATCCACTGAGTCTTCCTCTTGCCTCAATTCCAAGAATTGATATTACATACTATGTTGAACAGCCTTAGTAAAATACTTTTCAAGAAACATACCTTTTAATTTATCCTAGTCGAGAGTATCAATCTCATCAGCGTCCCTGATATTTCTAACCATCGACCACCACTGGTCTGCTTCACCCTCCAAACGTTAAATAGAAAGACTAACCTTTTGATTGTATGAACACCCCATGATATCAAAAATCTTATATAGTGCTTTAATCCACCCTTTAGCTAGAACAGGGTCAGATGATCCTCTGAATTATGGGGGATGTTGCCTCATGAAATGTTCCACCACTGACATGTTCCTCTGCGGTTGATCTGGCTGATCTTGTCCATGGATACCACCACCATTTATCGCTTCAGTCAACTGTGCCATTACTACAACAAACTGTTCAGTTCCAATTCCAACCATCTCAGGATGCTGATTCAGAAGGTTATTTCCTTCTGTATGCCTTCCTAGCACTGCTTCCCTGTTTTTTCTACGGAAAACCATTCTGAACAAACATGTCTTAGATAAAGAAACATGGTAATCTTCAAATGCTATATCATTTCAATTTAATCATAAAATATTTTTGGATAATCATTTAATAAAATTCTAACTCCTAAAGTTATCTAAACCGACCTTTGATACCAACTATAAGTCCCCGACCTTAAACCTTAATTAATATTGAATTAAATGAATAATTCACATTGAGGATATTTTCAGGTTTAGTGTCTTAGAGAATTAGATCATAAAACATGTATTACATTCCACATTTAAGAAAAGTGGTTACATAAATGATAGTAATCATTTTTCCATCAACGGTAACATATTTAAAATAAAACATGGATTTTTTCATGAAACTTCCTTGACACTATCATCATATTATGTACCATTCCCATGACCTGTGAAAAACATTTCAAAAACATGGGATGAGAATAAAAATCTCAGAAAGGGTTATAAAAATATGGAAAGGAAACATGAGTTCATATATACATTATAATGAAATCATACATTACCCATAAAATATAGGTACTAAAACATACATCATCAAGTCATGAATAAATCATAGAAATCATAAGACATAAAGGTAACTTGAGGCATTCATAACATTCTTACGTAGGGAGTAACCCTCTTGGTTACGTTTGGAATACCCATCACAGTATATTCCCAAAATCTCTTCAGATAAACCTTAACGTTTCACTCTTTTGTGTTACCCAATGCGTTGGAGAGATATATCGGGCTCACCTGGCCTTAATTTATCACAAAACCACCCGCCTTCATAATAATTCCCAAGAACCACAACATAATCGTATCACATAAGACATGCATAAAGGAAACATAACATTTCCACCATTCAATCACAAGATATCAGTACAACACATTGATATAAAAACATTATGAAAACCATTTTCAATACCAAAATAAAAGAAATGTAAAAAATGGTATTTATTTTTCTTTAAAAAAAGTATGGCATGTAGAGGAATCCAAAACTCAAATAATGGTCACGGCGGCGGAGAAGTCGTTGTCGCCGTATATGTACAATAAAAAAACATTCCTTTTTGTCGTTTAGTAAATGCTTCGTAAAAAAAAGACTCCTTTGGAATAAATGAAAAAGTCAAAGGGGTTTATACACCGTATATAAAGAATGTTGTGTATAAAACAAAATATGCCTCAATGAAAGAAGATCGAGACGAAGTCCCATACCTCGTATCCAACTTGACTTGATCGTTCTTTAATCTCCAAAATAATAAAATTTAGTTAATTTCTACTTTCTTACGAAACATTTTCAAGTTCATTATTCCTTTTATATCACTTATTACCATGTCATGAAAACTATGTATTTATTTTAGTTAATAACTCTCGTTTTAACGATCATTGGTACTTGAGTCAAAATATACTCTTTATAATTACAAGTTGTTCAAGTATCCATTATATACAAAGTTATACACATGATGTAAATATCATATATATCATATATATCCAGTATATACATGCATTTATAATATTACATAACGTTTAGAGGTACGAAATGAAATTCACCATTCATGGAGACGGTAAGCCGTACGTACGCATGAACGCTACTTTCATTTATATTTCGTATTTTATTGAATTAAAAAATAATGGTACATAATATTATTTTAATTCAAGTATGATATAATATATAATATCATTAAATATATCTTTTATATGTTCCACATATGGTATTAACGAATCAAATAACATTGAGGGGGCGGTAGTCCGCACTTCCTAAAATGAAGATATCGCGTTTACTCATAATGGTAACCATAAAGATATGCCATAAATGAAAAATAAATAAGCTTAAGTAAAAAATAAACATATTATATATAATATATAAATATATTGGAATCTTAATTGCCACCTTTAAAGGTGATATATGAGTGTTGAACAATCATCATTTCGTGAGGTATAAATTCGCCATCCACGGAAACATTATGTTCTTTAACCATTAGATGTAGGTGTGTGTAAGTGTAGCTCGAATGATTCTTATAAAAACATCATAGTATATGGAAGATACTGATTTTGTTTCAAAATAAATAAATAAAAAGAGTTTAGGTGGTTGGAGAAGCAAAATAAAACATAAGAACAGAAGAGAAGACACTACCTTTAAATCGGGTAACTCTTTTTGATTTGAGCTCAAAGGCTTCCTTGGGAAGACTTCTGTACAAATTGAGGCTTCTAAGAGTTAGGGAAGCATGTGGAGAGACCTAATGGGCAGGGGTTGGCCGAGCCAAAGGATTTCGAAGTGTGGGTAAGGAGGTAGAGGTGGGGGCCTTTTATAAGAGGGGAGGAGGGCCACTCTTGGAAAGTAAAGAAATGTTACTTTATTTTAAAATGAGTTTAGGATTTAAAAGGTCCCACATTGATATAATTATAGGATAAGGAGATAATGGTTCTAAATCCATCCATCCAATAGTTTTTTTACATGTGTAGTTCATATAGTTTACAATATCATTTCATTTTATTTAAATCGTTAAATAATGAAGTAATCGCTGCATCATCATGGTGTCATAAATAATTTAATTTATTTAATGTCTAAAAATTATAAAAAAAATTATATGATGTAGTAAATAGTTTTATCTTTCCAATGAGTATTTATAGTAAAAACTATGACTTTTATAACCCCATTTAATGATTGTTTTAGTAAAACAACTCATGTTTGTGTCATTTTTATTTTAACATTATATAAAAAAATATTAATGTCATTTTCCTACCAAAGTGGCTCCATTAGTTCCCCAAGTTGACCCATGGATTTTCTTGGTCGGCCATGACACATCCAATAAGGTTAGGACATGTTTCAAGCTCATCTCATATTATTAAAACATTATTCTTACCTTAAATTACACTAATTAACTCTAATTGTGATTAAAAACAGAAAAGTTACTATTCACCCAAAAATTATTTTAATCCAATTGAACCACATTTTACTTCTTAATGAAAACCATGTAGGTTGGATTTTTGAAATTCAAACCACAGAGGTGGTAAAATTTCATTTAAACAAAAAATCAGTTTTTATAAGTACCACTTAGTGGTTTCACTATTCATAAAAAATTGAAGTTTTCCAGAAAAAAACCAAAACATCACCCTATTATATATTTGATATTCCAAATTCAAAAATGATGCCTATTTTAAAAAAGTCAAAACAAGTAAGTTTCATTAATTAATTTAATAATTAATTCCCGCTGTCAGAGCAAATAGCGTGTATTTATGAAACAATAGGTATCAAAAGATTGACACTAGTTTTTGTCCAATTTCAAAGTGAAATTAATTACAACGACCACTATTGGATTAAATGGTAAACATATATTCTAATTTAACTTTAAAACCAATTCAAAAGATAATCTAATAATATAAACAAATTAGATTAAAAAGAGGTTTAGAATTGAAAGACAACATTTTTCACTATTCAATAAAAAAATGAACTTTATCGGAAAAATACCAAAAATTCAGACAAAGAAAATTTTGATGTCCCAATCATAAAGAATAAGTTTATTTTGACAAATAGAGATTATTAAATTGTCAAAAGAGAGATTTAAAAGATGTTTTTCCATCAAAAGGCAGTAAAAAAATCTTTTAAAAATATTAGTGTATTCCATGCTTAAGACTGGATTTATTCTCATTTTAAGCCTCTAAAACACTATCTAATTCATTATTAGACATAGATAAAAATATCTATTATTCATTAAATACTTGTGATGATACAATTATCCTAAATACATAATAATTAATTTGATTTTAAAATTCATTATTCATATTATTCTATAGAATTTACATAATGTAATGGTACATTGAGATACTTAGTTAGTTTTATTAATCAATATTTCAGATGGTAATATTAAAATGATCATAGAACGATCCATTTTTATTTATCCAATATATCCAATGAAATTAGAAAATTAAAATTTAATTATTTTCTCCACATGTTAGTATATTACTAAATGTTATGGCTATTTATAAGTCTTGTCGTGCTCGAAGGATGCTTGGAAGTGGAATGGAGGGGGTTTGTATGAAATTATTAAAGAAGTGTTTACAAAACCTGTATAAATATTAAAAATCATGTTTTTAATGTTTATTAATTGTCAATGAATGTTCACAGGATGATGCATGCTGTGTAATATTTTTGGGTTAAATAATAACAAGGCAATTTATTTTTAGAGAGAACCAAACCATGTCATTGAGACCACATGGAAATATTTCACTCTTTGTGTAAATCACTGATTCTATATATCACTAAATGATAATTATACTCAGGATTTTACAAATAATTATAGCATGTAGCTCTGTCTTTATCTCTATTCAAGGAGGTTATAGGCTCCCTTCATGGTTTTTTGGAGATTCCTTTGACATGGATCAATCCGTGGGTGTCTTTCATCAATTAGTGGTGACATAAGTTGATCCACTAATCATTAATCCTTCATTATCAAGTTGTTATCTTGGTTATATATAATTGACTCCAATTTTTCATTTCATACGATTTTGGGATGATCTACCATTTTTAAATGGGGTTTCTATTTTTTTATGTTAGTTTTGTTGTGTCACAATATCATTGGATGGATGCAGTTCTTGCGGGAAAGGTGATTAGTGATCCATAATGTTTTTCATTCTTATGGGATTAATTTTGAGTAATTTCTAATTAGGGGATTAATCTACTCTCTTATACGTATCTTAAATGGTAAATCTATCATTATTTAAAACCATGTATAGAAATTATGTTTACCAAATAACTATTGGACAAAATTAAATACATTATTTAGAAAATGCATGTTGCCAATGCTGTTAATTTATACCATGAGAGCATTGTGCATCATGATATGAATTAGAGTGTGATATCTATGATATGATTTGTTAGTATGTTGTTATTCATGGGGTATTATGTTTTAATTTTAAGGAATTTAAACCGAATAATAATTACTCATTAATAGTCTTATGAGTAATTAAAGAATATTGATGTTTGTAATTTGGTGGTTAACGTAAATTAATAATGATAAAATTACTGAAACATGTATTTTCTATTGAAAATTTTCTTCTATTTGATTTATTGAATTCATTAATAATTTTGGTCATTTAAATGCCGATAGATATTAAATAAAAATGCATGTAAATTTGAGAATGATACTTTAGCATTGATAAAAATGGAAGGAATTATAAGATCACATATTCAATTTGATATATTTTAATAGATTCATGCCTTAGGTTTATCATATTTGGAACCATTTAAAAAATTAATCAGTTAATTTAGGATGGAATAAGTACCATGAGTGGGATAATGACAATTTGTTGGGGACTGATTTGTCAGTTTATATGATAATGTTGAGTGTCATGTTTGGAAACTGTGAGATCTTGTTTTCAAGAGAATGCTGGATGACTTTTTTGGAAGTGAATGTTTTCATGTTGATTTTTTGTTCACTATTACCTTGAGGGATGATGTGTGATAAGGGGTGGTGATTCTTGTATGTGATGTGATCTTATTCAGGTTTAGACTGGTAGGGATCATATGTTATATGTCGGTAGGATTCCCAAATGATGTGGTTGTAGTTGAAATCTATAATGGGGAGACGAATTGATGTATGTTTTATGGAGATGGGGATGAAATTAGAGGTGATAGAATGAGCTAAATTTTGAATTAGATGTTAATGAGATTTGGATGATGGTATACACCTTGTTGGATATATTCAACGACTAATTATCAGGTTTCATATTTTATCTTTATTTTATTCCCCACTGATTGAGACACCTGGAAGACTTTTCTTATTTGTTTCCTCATTGTGGTACCATAGGATATCTTTCCATATGTACATAGTTTATGAAATAATTATAATTATGAATCAAATAAATTTTATCCCATGGGATTTGTTTTTTGTAGGAATAAAAATTATTTACCGAAATTAATATTGACAAACAATGGGGTTGGATTGAATTTTACCAAAAGGGAATATATTTTACTCCGATGATTAATGAGATGTAATGTAATACAGTTTATTGTAACATAGATTAATGTTAATGGTAAATTATTGGACAATTAAACAATTAATTGATGGAATTAACAAAATCGAAATAAGTAAATAATTTTTCACTTTTATATGATTGTGTGACTATATTATATAAGATATTAGCAATGAGAGAATAGAGTTTGATGTTAACTATAGTTGATTCAAAAATAAGGTTATGCCCATTGTGTGGTAGTGAGATATATTATATAATGTATATTATGTGATTTCTTATGTTACCCCACCCATGATAGTTATGGAAAATGACACCTAGTTGGCAGTGGGGGGATCCCAATATGCAAGTGGACGGATGGATGATTGACTACCCCTTCCTGACCCACTCTCTTTTTGTTGTATATTCTTATGATGGTATGCATAGAGGTCATTTATCCAATATTTGGGTGTTTATTGATGTGATTTCCTATAGTTATTTCACTCACATGTATTACCATATATAGAACCCAAATGAATATTATTGGTATGATTTTTATATGTTGGGATGACTTCACCTATATACTCTATCTTCGAGCTCTAATGGCTTGAGGTGTTATACTCAATGATTGATATATGTAATATGTGCTATGGTGGATCCAAGGAATTAATTGTTTATAAAATGATTATGTTGATGGGATATTGTTGGTATATGAGCATAAGGTGCTTGTTGTGATTCATTTCATATGTTTTTTTTGGGAAAAATTGCTTTTGGAGAGTGATGTTATAGACATGATATATTGGGGAAGTGTGAAAAAAATACCGTGGAAGTGAGTTATAGGGGTACAATTTATATTTTAATATTGTATTATATAGTCTATTTTATGATTTACATGCTGACATTTTTCCATGTAAAGGAAGGGAACTTAGTATATCTCTTTTGGTGACAATTTAGTTTAAATATTTTTCATTATTCATTAGCATGACTTCATTATCTTTTTCATGAGATTCTATAGGGGGATCCTACTGAGTATAGTTTTATTCCCATACTTCATATATATGTATATATGATTTATTTTTCCGTTCATCCATTTTAGGATGGTGGTAATGCTTGATATTACTAGCTCCAGGTTTGGTAGGAGCTATTTGGGTTTCTTGGTTGTTGTCGTCATTACCATTTGGTACTTGTAGTTTTCCTTGAATTTGTTTTAGTAATATATGAAATTTAATTTTTCTCATGGGATTTAATATATAATTATTTCAATGTAGTTTTTTTGTGTTTACTTATTATTTCCCTTCCACATATTTCTCTTAGAGGGTTATGTCTCTTATATGTATGTTTATTAAACCCTTAGTGTCATTGCCCATCATGGGGCCATCTAGAGGTAGGAATTCAGAATTCACCATCTATCTCCCTTCATTGCTGTATATTTATATAGAGGGGTTCATGAAATAGTTGTATCAATGGTTTACGATTGAGGAATGGGATGAAATTTGGAGTGGGCATATGTGAGGTAACATGGGTTGGTAAGGAAACCTTGCTAGCTAAGTACAATCAGTGATGTAAAAATTAGATACCAATTGAGAAACGTGTATTTTGGGACCCATGTTTTATGATATATTGATATTTATGTTCCTTAACTATACAAAATAATGTAATACAAGTTTAAAGATAGATACTTAAGAATGTATCGTGCATTTTTCATTTTTCTCATGTGGTTGAAATGTAAAAAACATTAGATAGCTTAAAACCATAAAGAAAGTAATAAAATAATTAGTTAGTTAATTTCATATATTAAATATTCTATATCTATGTGATATAAAAATTTGTTACTTTTTTCAAGAAAGTCACCAGGAAGACATTCTCACAAGTTTCATTCCCAATATGTTTAGCAATATGTGACATTAGATCGTCGTACTGCTGAGGTTGATGAGGAAGACACATTGAATAAGTCACTCTGAGAGGTTTAGTGGTATATTATAATGAAGAATGAGGTTATTGGATCTAATGTAGTCAAGGAATACTGGTTATAAGAGGATAGGATATAATTAATTTTGATCTACACATAGAAGTAGAACGAGGATCCGTTGGAAGAGAAGATGATGCATGGAGCAGAGAGGTAGTGGTTGTTCTTATACCCTAGTGATTATGAGGGGTCAGTTGTCTTGTGGGAGATCTTGTAAGACTAGTCTAGAGTAGTGTTTATCTCTTTAACCTCAAAGGAATCCAGTCAGTAGGAGCTACTTACCATTCTACAGGGGAGCTCTATTGTGTGAGAGTTTGGGATCCATTTAAAGTAAACTCTGTGTTTTTCTTCAGACCTGTTCCATGGTGAGTAGGCCAAGGCAAAGGATTTGGAGGAGGCTGTGTTTATTGAGATTCAACATTAATTCCCATAATTTATGTTGAATAGGTATCACAAGGTTTTGGAAAGAGAATAGGTATGTGGGGTGACGGTGGGAAAAACTGGGTCATCATGATTGATGAGTCTTTAGTATTCCACAAAAGGAATATATGTTATACATGGTTCCCAGTAGTTAGGGAAAATTATTTTTCAATTAGTCAGGGTAAGGTCGCAGCCCTCATAATCTCATTTATTTTATGGAGTTTTCTATCATAATTAATAAACAAAATAAAATTCATGTTTTTTATAGAGGAACATGACATCAGTGTCATGATTTCCAGACCCTTCGATGTAGTTATCATGTTCCAATTGTTCCACACCAAGTTCCACCATTAAGAAATTTTTGCTAGGAAATAAATAATAGGGTTTTCTGGTGTGGGATAAATAAAGAAGATATTGTTTAGCTATAAGAAAACCTTGACATTCTCTGCATCCTCATAAATAAGAGAGCTGCCAGGGTGTTGTCGTAATCTAGGTCAGAGAGGTCAGACATATAGTCTTCGTCAACAACATTCTTTAGCGTTGACGGTGTCAGTTGAAAAAGTCATTGCTTAAGGAATAAATTTCTTGTTTTCTACATGGGTGCATGATTTTCTTGACATAGGAGATACGTAATATTTTATATCACATACCCTTTTCCATTATTGGGGATAGGGGGTACAGAGGCTTCAAACGACTATAGCATTGGATATGCGAATTGGAGGTCAAGCAGTCTATTCAAATATATGTTGATGTTATCATATTGTTTATGGTAAGAACCACTCCTGATAATATTTCATATAATTAAGGATATATCCATATGAAAACATCCACATCTTGGATTTGTTGTATTTGGTCTAGGATATCCTGGATAGCTTTTGGTGGTACATTTTGTTCCATCATGTCGATGGAGATTCATTAGTGTTTTTTGGTGAAAGAGGACCTCATATAGATCAAATGGATCTTCCATACATATCATTGTTAGTACCAGATATGATGTCGATCTCATTAAATTTCCAACATTTGGTGTTTCCTTGGGTTTTGGAAGAGTACCGGTTGTATTTCAAGAGGAGTTCATTAAATTATCCCATTGATAGGAGAGAAAGTATGAGATTGAGATATAACCATACATTTATCCTATATCGATGTTTATATATTGTAGGACCTGTTTGGATTTTAAAATAGATGGATATATCTCAATGATCTGAAAATTGTAGTTTTTTGTACCTAAGGGTGTCGCTATTGGGTGCAATGGGTTTTTATGTGAAGAAGGATGATGGTAGTTTGCATATTTTTAGTGATTATCATCTCTTTAATCATGTGATGGTGAAGAAACACTACAGTCTTTAGTGGATTGATGAACTATTTAAATTTGGGGGGGGGGGGGTGAACATTGGTTCTCAATGATCGATTTACGGTTCGATATCCTCAGATCCAGGAGAACCGTGTGGATATTTGGGAGAGAGATTTACATTATCATAATATGCCTAATGAGTTCATCTTGATATTATTATTTATGATGAATTCTCTAGATATGTCCACGGGGTTGATGAACACAGTGTTCAAGGAGTTCTTGGATAAGTTTGTGGAGGTCTTAAATGATGACATCCTATCATACTCTGCATCATTGGAGGATCATATAGACCATCAAAATTTCATTTGTGAGTACTTGATCATGAGAAACTATTTGGTATTTGGTCAAAGTGTGATTTTTGGTACAGGATTATTAATTCTTATGTAATGTTGTATCCATGTAGTGGGAATATATGGGTCCTTTGATGATAGTACCATGTTTTTTTTGGGTAGCCTGAAGATAGTAACAGAAGTGTCTATTTTCATCTGTCTTGTACGATTTTATAAGAGATGTTTAGATTTTTTATCTGGGTTTTTGAATCCTATTAAATCCTTTAACTGGAAGGAGCATGTGTTCTAGTTGATAGCCTACTGTCTAATAACATTTTATTACCAGAAAGAGTAGAGTGTTCGTGCTCCACTTCATTGTCTTCAAATATAAGGAGTTCAATTTGAGGTTTTTGTGATGCTTTATATATTATCTTGCGTATTGTAATGATTCATATGAAATATATTGTTTCTTAAGGGTCTTTGGAGTTACATCCACATGAGAGTAACTATACTACCCATCATCTTGACGTCACTCCAATTGGGGTTTCCTTTAAATTGTTTTGATATTACCTCATCAGTGAGTGTTTTTTGGGTTTTACTCACCATAAGATTCCATGGATCATCTTCTCATAGTATGAAATTATCTTTAAATATTGTTTATTGATGATGTTTTTACCAAATTATGATTTTATGATTTTTTATATATAAAAAAAATGGGAATGATGAAGCCAATATGTTGAGAAGGATTTCATGTAGTGAAGACATGAGTGAATATGGAGATTTTGTGAGAGTAATGGAAGAACTCTCAAGGATTAATGTAGATTTGGGAGAGGTTGGAGAAAGTGTATGTCTTTTCCATATGACATTGTAGTCATTTTTGATGTAGCTGGTGGACGAGGTCATATAGGGTGATTTTAAAGTAGTGTTATGTAGAGACCCAGATTTTTTTCAAGAGAAGATTGATAGTTGCTTTGATGATGGCCATGAACAAGTGTTGTTCAAGGGAAATATTGTCATTCCATTTATAGTTCATGATATGGTTCTTTATGAGTTACATAGTTTTTATTTGGTGGTTCAATCCAGCATGCTAAATATATACAAATAATTGAGAGTTCATTTTTTGTGTATGGGGGTAAAGTATGAAAATTATAAGATGGTATTTTCCATATTTGTTCTATAAATATGTGATTATTGAGCATCGTTTTCCTAGTGATTTTCTCTAGCCATTAGATGTTCCCCATCCGAAGTGGGAGGAAATCTGTATGGACTTCAAAATATTTTTTCCACAAGCCCATATAGGATATGATGCTATATGTGTGATAATATAATTTTTGAACAAATAAAACCACATTTTAGTGATTAGATATTATATCTAAATGGATGTTTTCTGGAGTCAGTATCATGAAGTAGTGTTGTGGCTCAACAAATTCCTAATGTTGTTCTTTTCTAATTGAGATCCTCATTTTACTTCTAGTGAGCGGGGAGGTTTCCAATAACATTTTTTTATCATTTATGTCATAAAACATCCATTCATCTACAGATAGAATGTCTAATAAAGTAGAACATATTGAATCTTGATGACATGTTACCCTTTTATGTCCTGGATTTTGGATGTTCATGTGGGAGGAACCTTCTTATGGATGAGTTTTCATTAAATAATAGTTTCCAATCAACTAGTTTTTATTTTACTATTTGATGCTCTGTATGGACGGCCTTTCAATTATCAATTTTATGAGACTATTATTAAAGAGGAAGAAATTGTTAGTCCCAAACTTGTATAGAATTTTACAGAGACGGTTCAGGTAAATTTTGAGAGGATGGAGGTATTAAATGGTCATCATAAATCAAATTCCAACCAAAGTGGGAGACCTCTGGTATTCTGTACTAGTGATTGCATGTTCTTCAAGGAGACTCTTAATCATGAGATGATAATTCTTAGTTTGGAGAGTAAGATTTATCCCTGGTTTATTATTAATTTTAGGTGTGAGAAAAATGTTAGAAAAATAGAGAATAAGAAAAAACTTATCTTGAATATGATATAGATAGACTATTTTCATAACATGTTACACCTCCATTATTATCTACATGATGAATCTCATTTCATTGATTAGGGAATGTTTGATGATAATGATGAGGATATCTTACAAGTGTACCCTATGATATCCACAACTTCTAAGAGAAGGTGTTAGATGGGCATGATATTCCCTTGGTTCTTTTCTTATGGTGGAACAATGGAATGGATGGGAGTACATGTGAACTTGATTCATAGGTGCACAAACATTTCCTTGAGATTTTTATATTCATTATATAATGTAGAATTGTTTCATTTTTTATATTGATTTTTTTTATAATATGGGGTAATCTTATTTATTATTGTGGATTGACTCTTATCTGGGAGGTATACTCATGGGAGATTATAAAGGATATGGTGGTAATTTTTTCTTGGTTTTGTGCTTAATCATATGAAGGGGCGTTTGAGATCCATTGCTGAGTTTTATTGAGTGGTATTTAATATGGGTGGTTTTCTAGATAAACCCTTATCATTTTCACTTTGTATTAGTTTTGGATTCTTAAGGATGATTATTTTTTTAGGGTTATGGAATATATGGTTCTAGATCAATGTCGATCAACCCTTTATGTGTTTTTATATAATTCTGTACTTAAGGGATTCTTGGAAACAGTTTAGAGAGGGTTGGATGGATTATTTTGGATGTATGGTAAATACATGGCATCTATGGATTACATGATATGAATATACAGTTCACGTATTATTACTATAGGTTCACCATATGATACAGTACATGTAACATTTTGAGATTTGATAACAAAAAGGTTGTGCATTATTCTGTTAAAAACAAATCCCATAATTAACTTGATTTGAAAATTCTAAGGAATCTTTATAATACCCAGTATTATAAACGGAGGTGTGTGTAAGTGTAGTTATAATGCTTCCTATAACAAAAACCAGGTATATTGAGTATACTATAGTTTTTATAAATTTAAGAAATAAAAAGAGTTTATGGGGTTGGATAAGTAAAATAAAACAAAAGAAAATAAAAAAATTTAAGAGAAAGAGTTACCTTTAATTTAGGTAACTCCCTTTGGATTGAACCAAAAGGACTTCTTGAAGAGCCTAATGCCTATGGTAAGTCATATAGGAGGAATATTGGGATTTTTAGAGCTTATTTGTTCATGGGTTGGATGAGATAAGGGGCTTGTGAAGTGAGAGGAATGAGTTAGTGGTGAGGAATTTTATAAGTGGAAGAGGGGCTCTTTAGGAAGGTGTGAAATTATTATTTTATTATATAAGGCTTTTTTTCTAAAGGTCCTTAATTAATTAAAATCAAATATATGATGACTCATTATCAAAATAAAATCATCCAATAAAAATTGGACTGGTATTGGATATTATTTTGATCTTTATAATCTTATTTATTTAATTCATTTATTAATGAGGTAAACCCTGCATCATTATTGTGTCATAAATAGTTTTATTTATATGTTATCTAAAAATTATAAAAAGATACCATGTGGTAGGAAATATTTTTATAAATCCAAAGAATAATTATATTCAAAATTATAATATATATAACCATGTGTTAAAATTAATTTACTAAAAGATATTTGTGTATGTCAATTTTTGTCTTTACATTAAGTTAAATAAATTAAAAGTGCCATTATCACTCTTATATGGATCCATGGGGTCCCAAAATCAACCCAAGGATTAATTGGTTTGACATGACTCATCCAATATGTTCTGTTAAAGTGGTATGGAAATTTTTTATTTTTAGGATTTTATTTTAACCTTGAATTGCCATATTTACATACAACTGCTATAAATAAAAGTCAACTATTAATATTCACCCAAAAAATTTAATCTTATTGAACACCATTTTACATAATAATAACAACCATGTATATCAGATTTTTAAAATTCAATTCACATAACTGGTTAAATTTCATTTAAATGAAAAAGTATACTTTTTTACTACTACTTAGTGTTTTCACTATTCATCCAAAATTTATGTTTTATAGAAAAATACCAAATATTCAGCCTAAGATATATTTGATAATACGAAATTTAAAATTATGTCTATTTTAACAAATTAAAAACATCGAAGTTGGATTAATTAATTTAAAATTAATTCCTATTTTCAAAACAAAATGTATGTTTTTGAGAACTATTATCTATCAAAAGACAGACACTTTTTTATGTCCAATTTGAAAGTGTAATTTATTCCATTGACCAATATTGGATTCAATGATAAAAATATAATCTAATTACACTTTAAAATAAATTAAAAATATAATCTAATCAAATAAATAAATTTTATTAAAATGCAGTTTTCATTTAAAATACATTATTTTCAACTATTCACAATGAAATGTATTTTATCAGAAAAAAACGAAAAATTTACCCAAACTAAATTTTGATATCCTGATTCTAATTAAGAACATTATTTGGTCAAATAGAACATATAAAAGTGGCAAAAACTAGATTTATATAGGGTTCACCTTCAAAAATTGGTCAATCAAGTTTTAAAGAAAATTATGATTAAAATTAGATTCATTCGAATTTTAAGCGACTATATTTTATTGTAGAATTGTAAAAACATTTTAAAAACATGTATAAACATATTTTTGTTAGTTTAGTTTATTTCTATCAATACAATAACTAGGCATTTGCTATCATTTTAAATAATAATATTATGTTTTTAGTGTGCAATGTATGATTTCAAAGAAACCCGTTGTTGGGTATCGGGTACGCTATCGAACATAGAAACCCCTTTAAGGTAAAATTATTATTTAACTCACAATATTATTAAATAATAAAATTTCATATTTCTATATTTACCTGGGATTTTACATGTTATCTATATGATTTTTATATTAAATGATAAAGATGAAATTCATATTCCAATCATTCTAAATACATCTCCAAAACATTGAGTTAAATCTGAGTTCCTGATTTTATTCTTTAAAATGTGTTAGTTCATATCATTTTTCCACATATTTAATTAATTTCTTGGATTATTTAATAATAGTGAAATATTCATATATTTAAATGATATTTTCTAATTTTATATGATGTTTCAATATAACCCATATAGAATTATTCCTTTTATATGTTTTTTTAATTTTAATGAAGAAAAACATTGAAATGCTTTACCATTTTATCTTATAATGTGGGTGATGTTTTTAACACCCCCTTTTGTCATCTATCCCCCAATTTTAACATTCAAATTATTAGGAATGGATATATATATATTATAAAATGTCCATTTTTTGTTATCCCACACTAAATAATCTTCCATATCACTATACATCTCTATACATATTGGATGAGTAGAGAATAAGGATCTATAAACTTAATATAACATCTTAATATTCCATCTTGTTATTAACTAGAAACATACATGGTTCCACAAACTTATCATTCTATAATATTATTGTCCTAAATTAATAACTTCCCTGATATTCTTCTTTTGATCAACATATTCATTTTATTCTTTATTAATCCTCAGGATAATAGAAAGATGAACATTCCTCTCAGCATGATAAGATCATTCCCCTTTTATAAATATTTCGTGGTACATATTTTTAAATTCAATAAATATAATATCGTTTTCAGTAATCATTATTTAAAAAATAGAATGGTAATTTTGTTATAGAAAATCATATAATTTATTCACTTTCATATGGTCGTAGTATTTTGAGAATGTAAAATATTAAAAAAATTCCAAACATGTCCTTTGGATTATATTCTATAATTTTTTTGAAAATATATACTATATGATTTTATGATTAATATATATATCACATCATTCAATATATTTATATTCAATCAAATGTCTTAATAAAAAATTACCTATTCGAGTTTAAATGCTAATTTTTAATATTTCTCAAGGAATTTAGTTTTTAGTGTTGTTTAAGCTATCAAAAAATCTTCTTTTTTTTGGGGATTCCTCCATGTCCTATGGTAAATACATTATTTTGTAAAATAATTCTCTATCAAATGGTTCTATGAAAATATGTTATATTAATATCCTAGTTTTAATTTCTTTGAAATTGTCAAAACATTCATCTACACTGAGAAACATGGTTCCCACCAATGTCAAATTATTTAGTGCAATACATATACAAGATAAATTACTCAAAAAAATTCAACTATATCCCAGAAATCTAAGAGAAATTTGGTTCTAATTCATTGGTGGTGGTCTAATTTATTTTTTAATAAAATTTTCATTAATGGATCTACAAATATAACATTACTTGTGATTTTATTTCCCAATAATGAAAAATTATATATCCAAAATTCACACTTGGTTAATTTTCCATAAAACATATCCTTCCTTCGAGAATTTTACACAATTCCCAAATGATAAATATCATATTCCTTCCTATTATAGTATATAAAAATATTTTTGATAAATACTAAAACAAAATTATCATCTTAATCTCTAAAGACACTATTAGTTAAATCCATGAATATATAAGGGTAATTAGTAATCCAAAAAGACATCACTATAAATTAATAATGACCCTACCTCACATAGATGGAGTTATTGTGTATTCCCACCTTGAATATTAATGGATGATATCAGCAATGAAAATCAGTCATGGAAATTTTTGGATCTCTATGAAATCTATCAATTGGTTCATCAATATGCGGTAGAGGGAACATATATCTATTAATGACAATTTTATGTTATTGAAAATTAGTGGAAAAATGAATTTTCCTACTATATATGTTAAGAACTAATATTTTGACACTTGTTAATGTATTGGGGTATATGAATCAATTAATAATATTTTTCTGTATGTTTTTCTCAAATTAAAAAATCTCCAGTGGGGGTATTCTTTAAAGAGTTCGTAAAACATGTTTAGGACTATGTATGAGTTCTACTGAAAAATGAACATCCCTATTTGGTGGAAAACGTGGAATATCATTAAAAAATACATCACTAAATATTTAAATATAATCCTATAATAATGGTTATGTTTTCTCAATCTAATTGAGATAAATATCCCTTCATAATATCCCATATGTCCAAAAAAAATTAAGTACTTCCAAATGTATGCCCATGTTAATCCTTGAACCAATAGAATATCAGAGTTTTATATATAATATCACATAAATATTCAATTCCTTATCATTACATATGTGATTTATGTAATGAATTATAATGCATGCCCAATATAATAACAATGTGAATTTTAATGATACATACAGTCTTTAAATGATGCATATTACCACAATGTTCTATCAAATAGGTGTTATAAAATTACCATCTGATCATCATAAAATTTTTTTTACTAGAAACTAAACATATAATCACTAAGGATATATATAAATACCTCTAGTGAGTTTTCTTGATATAAATTAATTTATAATGCTATGTTAAAATAACATTCTTCAATATTTGGTAATACTTATCAACACCTTAACATTAAAATTCATATTTATCCCTTAATAATAATAATAAAATTTTAATATTGAAATTAACAATAATTAATAAGCCTGTTCATTCTTATATTTATAAAAAAATTCTAAGAGTTCATAAATTTTGAAACCTTTTTTGATCCCATGTATAATTAGATCATCCATTATCATTATGTATTATTAATAGTTTTTAATGGTTTATCCTCTCAAAAATAAAAATGGTTCATAAATATAATGTGAAATAACTAATTCATATCCCCCGAGATCGGTTATCCATGTATTCATTCTTGTCCCCACTCATCCTAAAATAGTTAGTTTCAATATAATACTTAATATTCCCATTTTAGAGTTATTATATGTTGGTGAATCTATTATGAATTCATTTCTACATTCTAGTATCTAAAATAGATTCATTTATTTAGAAAAAACTCTTTTATTTTCAAAAGGATATGTTATTATCATATAAAATGGATCATCCTAAGGGTTATCACTAATGTTCTAAAATAATAGATCCAAAAGATAACAATTCCATTATTTTGATACCAACTAATGAAACCTATGAACAATATAAATAAATAATACACTATTCAATACTAATATTCAATACTTATGTCAACTATTAAATTTTTTGAAATATAATAACATACATTATTTGGAGACTAGATACATAATCAAGTTATTTATCCAAGTATATTCAATATCATTTTAAATAACTTCTTATGTATTCTATTTAATATATATCATACATAAAATCTTCTCTCAAAACCAAATTATGGAAATCCTAAGAATGGTTTTCCTCATATGCATGGTTAGGTTAAGAATCAGAGATATCAATCATAAGAGAATAATATAATCAAAAGGGTATGATAAAAAAATCAAGTTAATCATCACAGTATATAATATTCACTCATAGAAAATATAATATCCTAATCTATAAAATCATGTCTTATCCCAAACAATGATTAATTATGGTGTCAAATCAATAATTATTATTCAAGAGTAATAAAATTTTACTGTGGAATCATTCAAATAAAAAATCATAATGTACTAACATATCATTAATAATATCCAAAATGTTTATCATCATACCATGAGATATCAACATAACAATATCCAATGAATTAGAGGGCTTTAGGAGGTACACCGATTAAGAAATTGTGATCTATTAAAATGTATGTCACATAGTTATGATACCACTAATAATTTCATAATAGAATTACCCACATGAATGAAAACATGTTTCATTAAGAGTGCATCATCCTACTCTTTTATCGTACCATGAATGAATAGGTATGGAAAAAAATAACATTCCATACTATTGAATATATAACATCAACTGATATTTTCAATGATGAATATATCATTAAAATATCACTAGAATATTTCTTGATGAAAATACCATTTTTAATATGAAATCAATTTTTAAAATAAAATAATATCTATAGTAATATGGAAAATAATTTCATGGAATATAACCCTAGAATTATGTAATGAGTGATTCAATAAAAATATAATTCATGATAGTAAGAAAATTTATTCGTGTTGTATTGTCAAAACACTGATTTCATTCAGAACATTTGAAAAAATTCCACATTCAGAAAAAGAAAAGAGGATTATTTTTAATCATTTTTATAGAAAGAAATATTTGGTTTAAAATGAAATTAAAAAATGATAGAATAATTAGTTAGAAAGATCTATATAATATTTTATTGAGAAAACAGACACGAAAATAATGATTCCCAATGAATGTGGAAATAAAATAAGAAATTTAATAAAAATATTCTCTCAACATGTTTAAGAATCAATGAAAAGAAAATGGAATAAAAACATGAAAATTCTATAAATAAAAAACTATGAATAAATTGTTTTTTGATTAATGGAGAGGATTACATAATTTCCCCAAATGTAAATTTATCCTAAAAATGTTTGAATGAAATAATATTTTATCAAATTTCCCATTCCTCAAGTACAATAATAATTCATATATGTTCTATTATAAAGTATAAGAATTATATAATATATATATATAAATATTAATAAAACATTAATAATAAATAAATTACAATATATCAATACATTAAAATTTTCAATTATCTACTTTTAAAAAGTTTCTCCATTAAAATGAACATTTGTATGAATACTTGTCCCTTTCAATACATGAATTGGTTTTATAGATTTAACAGTCGTACCATTTTTAATGATTCATCATTTGTAGAATCATTATTAGGAGTGAAGTATCATATTAATTGTTAATAAAATATTATTAGATTATTCACACGAATAGTTGATGAAATATGAATCACATCTCTTCATAGATGGGGTACTCTACAGGTATTCATAAGTAAACTTATCATTTTATAATGGATTGAAATTTAAGAAGGTACATAACATATTATAATTATTATGTGATAGTTTTTGACATAAATATTATTCACAAACAGTATACCAATAAAAATAATAATCTAGGTGAGG
Organism: Viscum album; assembly: GCA_963277665.1. Lineage (NCBI taxonomy): Eukaryota > Viridiplantae > Streptophyta > Magnoliopsida > Santalales > Viscaceae > Viscum > Viscum album. Next base: position 175,882,884 of record OY728148.1, read on the forward strand.
TGATGATAAAACAAAAAATAACACACTTTGGGAGGCGGTATTCCACAAGGATGAAAAATGATTCATTCGTTTCCATTTGGTTGATAATGAGATGAAAAAAGGCGTCAAAATTAGAATAATAACATAACAATATTTCACTAATTAATTATTCATCATGTTATGATGGATATAATGGGATTAAATAAGGTGTAATAATTTATAAAATTTAAGCGACATGGTCTAGATTTATACCACATTATTGAGGAACCACCCTTTACATACACCATACGCCTTGAATTGGTGGTATTATAATCAAAAATTGAAAACTATAAATTATCGAGGTGTTTTTAAAATGGATTTTATTAGGATATAACATACACATTATTTTCATGAATTATAAAGAATATTTGAGATGAGTGTCCCTTTATATGTGAGTCAGAGGAAACACAGGAAATATTTTTAAGAAATATAATATTTTCATGTCTTATTCAATGAAAGTGGATATATATGACTCATCATAAATTTTTTGATTATTTATGGTCAATAGATGACTTGGAAATTATACATAAAAATGACATTAGGTTGTATTAACACTAATATTTATAGTATTAATCCATTTATTAAGTTTAAATCTTAGAATGGTCACTCACTTTTCACTAATGTTATTATTCATAAGGAACGAATTGAATGTAGCCTCTTTAAAAAACATGGACAAGATAATTTGATACATGGTTTCCATTTTTTTATATTTAAATTTTATAAGTGTATCTAATTAATTTAAAATTAAATATGTAAAATGTGATAGGAAATTTTTTTCTAAAAAAATTATTTTTATATTGAAAAAATGTTTTTATTCAAGAAGATTAATAAAAATTGATTACAATTATTTTTGTAAAAAAAATATGGGTAGTAAAATTTTTTATATTAAATAAAGGAAACCATATTTAATTTATGGTATAGGGGGACCCAATACAAGTATCATAGGCATAAGAGAATGATGACCCAATATTTTTCTTACAAGACCAAAATAATAGGCTCATCTATTGATGTACCACACTCTATCCATCTGTATTATTCATACCTTTTCCAAAACTAGTGGAGTCCACTATAAATCCACAAAATATCATAAAATTTCAACCTATAATATTATATCTCTTCTTTTACAGCACCCCACCGTCGCCTGTACAAAATCACCAGAGGTCATCCAAACTGTCTCTATCTCCATTCCAAATGTACCATTGGCACACCACTTCTCATTTCAACAATTGAATGATCCAAGGAGGCAATAAACACAACCACCTACCCAATCATTATAGTACTTATGGAAAAAGCTCTCTCACTTTATCATACATGTATAGAAGAATATCCCACTCCCAAATTAAATTGAGGAACTATGGGCAGTACCTAGGAATGAAGCCCTAGTGATAGTGGATTCACTAAAAGTGTCTTGTACATATATGATATTCATTATGTAAAATTATAGTGAAATTAATTAAGTTATATTCAATAAAAGGGAATAATGAAATTTTAAAATCAATTCAAAATATAATAGTACTTTTAAAAAACATTTATGGTATAAATGGTTTACATAAAATCGCTATTTTCAGTATTTACTAAATATTTATTATTTTCAATAAAAACACAAAATTTCAACCCTTCTGAATAATTATATTAATATTTCATAATTTATATTGTAATTATTTTTTTATAAAAATTCAAAAAATCATTATAATATCCAAAATAATCAATTTAAATAAAACCCGTTTTTTAGGAAAAAATATTTATTTTGAATAAATTTATTTTATTAAAATTGATTTATTGTTTATCATAGAAAAATAAATACATTATATAAATACCTAATTATAATAATTTTATTATGTGGTTATATCATTAAACACTTCTATTTTAATGGATATGATATAACAATATTCTACAACATGGTTCATATAGACTAGATTTTACAATTTAATAAATCAATAAAAAAATTGATTTACATTAGAATAAATATAAGAAAAAATATTAGGGTGTTACAAAACATGTGGTCAAATGATATGGATCAATTTTTCATAGGGATTTTAACCTAAAAATTTTTATTTGGATATTAATATCATTGCCTCATTCTTTACAATATAGAGGACTTACAACACATTTGGATTCAAAATCAAACGGGATATGATTTGATTAATCATATTTTATTTACATGAAATTATCATTGATATATTTATAAATTATAGTAATTGATTATGAATATAACTAAAAAAATAAAAATTAATGAAATGTATATTGAACTAAAAGTATAAAATATTGAATTTATGGTGTTATTAGAGAAATCATGTAATGACTAATATTTTATTTTTATATGATAATTTTATTTTATTTTATTAGAAAACCATATTTATGTTTATTATTTAACATTAATAATACCTGAAATATAAGGCATAGAAATGTAAGTTTCTAGAAATTAAAATGTCTTAAAACTGATAACTGATCATACTCAAATAATTGAGAGTGTGATTTTATTATTGTTTTAATGGAAAAAGAATTACTTTCCTTAATTAAATGTAGTTTGGTGGATATCATAGTAGATGCATAATATTTATACTCTTATCAACATTCATTACTAATTGATATTTACTAATAATATTCCTCAATATTAAAATGGAAATAAGGATTATGTGAAACATATGAGGAATGATTTTAATGATTCTGTTTAATGTCATGGAAACCTATATCAAGAAGTATAATTAAACATGAAAATTAATATTATGATAATGTTTTATTTTCGAGAATTACATTTAGAAAACACAACATTATTTTATGGATATATATTAGGTTTAACATATATAGGACACAACTATAATTCTTTTTTGGAAAATAAAGATATATAGCATCTTTTTCAATTAGAATGCTTCTTTTTAAAATTAAAAATCTATCCATGATATGTTTTTCGAATTAAATATCAATTTTGTGAAAATGATATATATAGAAAACTATATGAGTTTATAAACATATGATTTAAGTAACTCTTAGTTTTTAAGTAATACATGATTTGATTAGGGGTTAATGTCATATAGTTTCAAATTTATTTTGACAACGATAAATAATTCACAATATTGGATTTGGATATATATAAATTTTTTGGAATATTATATTAGGATTGATTGATATTGTTTGAGGAAAGAGAGTTAACATGATATATCATTATAAAGTAATATATATTTCCTATAAGATGTTATATCATGAATTATGAATTTTATAATTATAGTGTCAACTCGTTTAATCAATAAGTAAAAATTTTAACTGTGAAAAGAAAATTTATTTATGTTGCGTAGAATGTAAGAACCTATGATATATGACTCTTTATATTTATAGAATCAACAATATCATTCATAAAAATGGAATTATCATAAATCCTGACTATAAAGAACCATGACATATAAAAATTTGATGAATAATATAAATTTTCATGGATAAGTGGATAATAAATAAATAAAATAATTATATATTAATTTTATTCTATATTTTTAAAATACGATTCCTTCTAGATAATAATTGTAGAAGTGTTTATAGTAAATTACATTGATCAGGCCAATTAAAAACATTTATAATTATATTATAGTAATTAATACATTTATTTTTAAATTATTATGTGGATATTCAATTATTTAGAAATTTATATGAAATAATATTAACAAAACATGTTGTTGAAGATTCCATTTTCATTAAATAAATCTATTTTTTACATTTTATTTCGTCTAATTACAAAATATAAAGATAATATTATATTAACAACAAAGTTATTTAATTTGGTATTTGAAAATATTATTTTGGTTAATTTTTTTTATTTCTACAAGAAGTTTGATTTTTTATGTTAATATTTCAAAATTAAATTTTTATAAATATAACGATTTTTTTAAAATATTACTAATGAAGATGGAAATGAAATTTCATTAAACCATTTTTTAAGGCCAACAAATTAAATTATTAGTTTCTTTTTATTTTAAAAAATTTAATTTTAATTTTAAACCCTATATTATATATATTTGGAATTTATGTTATATTTATTTTTAAAATGTATTTTATATATTATACATAGATTATTTTTATTAAAAATTAAAAAACATTTAATTATTGATTAAAAATGTATTTTATATTTGGAATTACTAGGTCTAAACTCTATAATAAGATCCATAATATTTTTAAGGATAAAGTATAAATTACCTAGTTAAAAGACTAGTTTCTAGGGTGAAAACAAAAAATTTAATATTGAGTAACCTAAGAGGAAAATCAAAACGACATGTTAAAAAATGATACTAATTTTGGGGTGGGTTTATCGGTGATCCCTATATCTTTCCCAATTCATTATTTATAAATCTTGGATTACCATTCATTGAGAGTGACTTTATATTATGGAAATATTTTGGGTATTCTAAAAAATGTATTACCTTTTCACTTGTAAAAAGGTCACTCTACTCCACACATACAGTGATACTAAAAAAAACTTCATTCAGAAACAATTTCATCCCTATCCTCTCATAAATATTACTAGCCAATAGAAGTTGGTAATTTTCTTTTCAAAATACCATTCCTCAAAGGATTAGTGACCAATTTCAATGGGTATTATCCAATATGTTACGTATAGGTTATTAAACAAAATTCATAATATATATTTAATTTTGTGATTTCCATGTTATTAAAATTATATTATACTATATTAAAATTATAAAATTGATAAAAATGTATAACTAATTATTTTTAAAAATATTGAAAAATGGGTAACCACCTTAAGATATTTTTTAATAAATAAAAATAGAAGTTTGAATCATTAATGTGTGTGTACAACCCCATCAATGAGAAAATATGTTTCTTTTCCACCACCATAAAACCAGAATGATAAAAAATTTAATAAATTAATAAGATGTCTATATCATTATTATGTTTCTAAAATGATAAACCATATTACTAGTTTTTTCCATACTATGGAAAATAAAAGCATCATCCATGCGTATGTGATGATTATAGCCATTAGGGAAAAAAGAGTTCTGGTTTTCATTACCGCCTTTCATGGAAGGATATAAAAATATTACAAAAAGATAAATATTTTTCTTATGATATTAAAAGGTTGTGGAAATAAAAATTTAATAACTTTTTAATCATATTAAAGATAATTAATCAATATAAAATTATCCATCTTAAATATGAAAACATAGAAGGGAAAAAAACACAATCATATAATATAATATTATCATGTCCATTTATGTATCTTTAACAGAGTTCAAATTCAGAAATATAATAGTAATACAAAAAAATAACTTTATTATTTTTATATAATGATAATAAAACAAAACCACCATATTATAATCCATTAATCATGGTGATTTCATGTTTGGGTTTGTTTTACAACCGTTATGAACAATACTATGAATTTATATTGTTTATTTATAGAAGAAATTTATATTGAGTAAGATATATTATAAAAATGTTAAAAAATTTGTATATAGTTCATGAATGGAAACATTATAATGAAACATATTAATTAAGAAAATATAAATATTTCATCAAGAATAAAAAAAACAGGGTTTTCATCGATTACTCCATCAAGGATAATGACAAAACCCTTCATGAAAAAAACATCAAACATAACTAATTATGATAAATTGTACATAATTGTATCTATATGCTTTAGTAAAATAATTTGAAATAATAATTAATAATGTCTCCAATCATGTAAAAAATAATATATAGTACTAAAATTAATAAAATGTAGTGTGGAAAATATATAAACACTAAATACAAAATATATGAGTTTAATTATTTTAAATGATTAGTATAAGTGATTATATAATTGAATAATGTTAAATGTTATGTATTTAGGAAAAACTATTTCATTATTCAAGAAGTTTTGTCAAAGTTCAGAACAAATTAAGACCAATATAAGAGGTTTCTTCTCAAATTACTTATTTGATACATGTTTTGAAATACGCACTTTAATTCATAGGTTGTCAGTGTAATGAATAATTGAGGTATTATATCATTAAATAAATTTTACAACTGGTATAATAATTTCATTATTAATCTCTCACTTTTATGAGGTTTTGATTTCAATATTGATTAATTTTCATGGGATTTTGTTAACTGTAATATAATTAATTGAGTTATAATTTTTCATCATTAACATATTTCATCTATGATTGGAAAATTCTTCATATAATTTATGTATACGGTATTTTCTCTTTTGAGTTGATGGATATTGAATTTTAATATAGAATCTCCTTTTTAATGTTTTTACTTAATGATCTATATTGTATGTATGAGTATTTTGTGACCATAATAATTAATTTGATTTATTAAAATTCTTTTCAACATTGACATTAAATATTTTATTTATCAATATATTGAAAATTTTATAATGTTTTCAATTTTGTATTTATAGTTATAATGTCTCTTTTTATTTTATACTTCATACATGAATGTTCATTGAACTAAATGTATAATTTTTTCCAAAAAAAATCTATATATTTGTTAACTCATTTTTTCCGGTTCATATTTTCCTTCCCACTATTATTATCTAAACTTTTTTTTGAAATATATAATGGAATCATTTTTATGGTTTTAATGATTATATTTACCAATTTTAAAAAAATAAAATATTAGTCTTTTTATAATATGGGTTTTTAAGCAACGTCGTATGAAAAAATATTACTCCAAACATGAATTTTAATATTAACTATAAATTTTTAAAGATTCAATTAATGATATTGATTTATAAAGGTAAAATTTTATACAAAAATAAATAAATTTTTGGAAATTATTTTTTAAACATTACATATATCATCAAAATTTAATCAATATGATGTAAATAATCCATTATAATGTTTTCGATGGGAACACATCTTTATTCTATCATTATAATTTAATTTGAAACTTTATGTCTCTATTTTCATGGTTTATAAATGTGAAATTTTTATTCCAGAATAGCAACATGTCCCTTAAAAAATGAATTCAAATACTAAAGGATATTTCATATTTCAAAAGTAATTTTTCTAATAAATAAAAAAGTACCTATCAACTAATTAATTTTACTTTGACATATATTATGATTTATTGGGGGTTTTGTCAAAATATGATTATTATCCATCATTAAATATGTGGTTTATTTATGATCCATCTATATTAGGATAATGAAAAATCTCTTCCATTTCATGACCTACTCATTTTCAGCTTATATACATGATATTTAATCAAATTTTTTCATCTACAAAAAACCAAACCTTGATTCCATTTATTTTAGTGTGTTCATGTAGATTCTATAAATTGATTTATTGGGTAAAATTATTCCTCACTTTTCATACCATATTTCTACATTTTTTAATTATCTAATTATTTAATGAATTTATTGAATATTATTTACCAATAAATTTAGATAATGTTATTCGATGATGATTTAAAATTTACTGATTTATAATGTTAGGAGTATTATTGTAAAAATGAATGATTTCAGTATCTAGATCTATTTGAGATGAATATGTGAAAATAAATTTCTATACATGCCCTTTATGATGTGATGAATGGAATTAATTTTCTCTAAATGTGTTCTTTATTATATTAAAATATGAATGATTTCCATTGGAATGTTCTAAGATATTTATCACACCCTTTAAGAGTAAATTATGCCATAGTGGAGTTGTGAGTATTCTCTTTTGTGATCTAAGAAGATTTAAGGGATTATTGGATAAAATCCTGGAAAATTGGGTAAAACTAGAGAGGACATGGTTCTAGAACAATATTACTATCCATAGATAGTTTATACATGGTATAACTATATTATATGATGTTTTGGGGTTCTACTATAGTTTCACATGGTTTGAACATGGTCAGTCTGTCTGTATGATACACCGAGAGAACAATGCAGAGTGTTTGAGATTTTTTGGTGGGGTCATTCATGGTTTGTGACTGGTTAATCAAACCATGTGACCCTCTAGTGAAAATAATGTACCCATAAATAAAATGAAAAGCGAGATGGACAATTAAGGTGCTCAATTTGTTTAACAGTGGATCTACTTCTAGGAAACTGTGTTACCCACATCCAAACCATTAAAAAATATTTGATTTTACCCTTTTTCCTTGGTCTATTTTTATCATAACTAAACCCTAATATCATATTGCTTCATCATTAATATTTTAGTGCACTATGGTGGTCCCTCCACTTGTCTTATTGGTCTAAATACTTCAATCATTACAAATATATTCAAGGAATATTTCATTCAAAACATGATTCTTCTTCTAATTTTTAGATCCTTGTTATAATACATAACATTACATGTTATATAAAAAATAGTGATATGTCTACTGAATATAATGGATTTTAGAGAGGTTTGACATTGTTTTCTTTTGGGTCTATTATAGTGACAGCCTTATCAATCATTCCACAGTATCCTTTTTGAAGGGAGGTTTTTCCTACCACTATTTGAAGTCTATTTTTCTTTATAATGGTTCAATTAAAATAATTTATCACTTTTATTGTAAACAAAATATTTTAATTTATTTAATTGACTTGAATTTAAATATTAAGGGATTTATTATAATGAATTATTATTTTAAATGGGTTTTGTTTGAAAAAATTATTTTGAAAAAAAAGTTATTAATTAAATTATTGAATGGTGGGTTTGATTTGGAAATGAGATTTCAAATTTAGATGAACATTATATTTTATATGGTAATGTATTATAAATATTTAGTATGGTTTTTAAATGGTATTTGACATTGGAAAATTGGGAAACTTTGGTGCATCAGGAATGTGACATTGGTGACCCATATATGTGTCATTATAGTAGAGTAGTCTTTGTGATATCAATGATATTTGGGAGGGATTTGTATTAGTTTGTGTAAATATTTTATTATGGAAGAATTTAATATGTATATTATGTATTTAGAATGGATCAGGCCCAATATAAAGTTATTTTTCATTCATATTTATTTATCGAATGATTTTTTTAGTTGATGATAGTTTCTCATATGTTTTCCCTAAACATTGTATCATTTTATTTTCATGATGGGTTTTGATATGATTGTGTGTTTACATCCTAGATGTTTTACTATTGGATTTAGTTAAATTTATAGTCATCATGTAGCCTTCTAGATTCTATGGTTTTCACTACCTTTAGATTTTGATGTTTTGGATGTGACTATTTGATATTTGGAGTCTTATTGGACTTATTTTATTCATAATTGGGATATATAGTTTTTATCGAATTGCATGGACCTAGGATGTTAATATTTAATCCACTTTAAATTCAATCTATATGTATTGTATTTTTATTCTCAAGAATTATTTTTTGATTTTAAAATATGTGGTTAATTTTTATTATTTTCCTTTCTATTATATCTTACAAGAATGATGGAAGGTCTTTAGAGGCTTAAATTGGTGACATGTGTTTTTATACTACAATTTCTTATTGGAGGTTTTATTAACCTTATGTTTGTAATAATTTCATGATTTTTGTTCTATGAATAAGGGATATATGAGTTAGGACCATTGTAATTCATGTAGTATATGTAAGAGTTTACCAATACTACTCTCGTCCATGACTAAACATAATTAACTATGGGTGGTGTAATTTTTTACCATGTTGTAGACATGGAGATTGAGGTAATTTTAATGAAATAATTGGGATGTTAATTTAAATGGAAATTTTCTTTCTTAATGTGTTGTTTTTTGTTCATGGAAGATGTTGTTTATTTAAATTCATAATATTTTAATGCATAGATATTAAATATTTATGTTGGACATTTGATTTTGGAATATTATTTGACGGGACATGATAATTTTTTTTATCATACAATTCATCTCAAATGATCTCTTCCTAATTTAAGAGTAGAATATATGATACAAGATATAGAGGGGAACCCTCTACTAGACCCTAATTTAGTAAAATCAATTATCCATACAATTCAAACACTTTCTCTAGTATGTATTGGGAACCCATGATGTGTGATAGATAATTTCTATGAGTTCATGAATTTGTTTCCATCCACCATCCATATTGATAGTGGATCCAAAGAATCTGATGAGTTCCTCGAGAATATGGAGAGGATAATGATATATTTAGAAACTCAATATGATGTTACAGTTGGTTTCCTTAGGTATATACATGATGGACTATGAATCATATAGTGGGACCCTATACTTCATGAAATTTCTCATGAAGAAATTACATGTTATTATTTAAAAAAAATATTTAATTAGTTTTTTTATATAGAGATGTTACATGATGAAAATTGTTGAGAGTTTTTTACCTCGTGGAAAGGGGATCCCTCTATCTAGAGTATTATTCATACATTGCAGAGTTGGTGCATCTGGAAATGTATCTCATCACTAATTAGTCTATGAGTGATCAAATATTTACATTTAGATTTAGGAATGATATTCAGTCCATCTTCATTCCCATGTGCCTTCCATAATCGAGGGCCATGTCTATAAAGTAAATACGTATAAGGAAGAAATATTGGGAATGAATGATTTTAGTAGAGCTTCGGTTGGTGAAATTCTTAAATATGTTGTATAATTTGGTTAGAAAGGGATTACCAAGGACAACCTATATTCATAATGAAGTTTATTAGGGTATTTATCATGAATATTGTAGTTCTAATTCTATCAATATGGAAGGCATGGTCATCCCAATACTAAATATAAAGAGGATCCAAAAAAATTTATTCGTTGAATATTATCAGACCTTCTAGAGAATTTTGGTGGAAGTATTTCCCAGTGCAGTATGGTCAGATTGATAGTTTCCGATGGTTCTCAGGTTTTAAAAAATTATTCCAAGGGTTGTGGGTCTAATCCTCTAACCAATAGTGTGTTTATGTATTAAATATGGTATGAATTGATGTTACTTAGTACATTCATGTGGAATATGATGCGGGTAATTCTAATGTTTAAAGTAAGATATATGATTCATCTTTTACTTATATTTCATTTTTTGATAACTGTGACACTCTTTATATTATATCATCAATGTTAGATGAAATTTTAGTTTTATGTTTGAATATTATTTCTTTCTTATTGGATGTTTCCAGGACTTTGGGAGGGAGGTTCAAACAAGGTTTCATGTTTCACATGTGTTGGTTGATGATAGTCGACTATGAGGTGATATGGGTATTTTAAAATCATGATATCAACATATTTAATCAAATACATGGACGTTATTAGATGATTTGAATTAAGGACTACAATGTATGTTATCATTGTCTATTTCAGAATTTATCTTCTTATGGTGTCACTTATGTTTTTCGGGGTGAGTGGGACTCTAGAATTAGAATGATAAGGAATTTTTTTCCTTATGATGGGGTAATCAATTTCCATTATACAAAGATTATAATTATTTTCATCAATCATTATTTTGTTATTCCACATCATAATACTTTTTGGGAAAACATTTATGTCTTTTTCAGATGATTTTTATGGTTTACCTCTTTATAGAGTGATTGATTTTACTATTGAAATGCTCCCTAGTATGATTCCAATTTCTATTAAATATAATCAAATATAACCTAATATGTTATTTCAATAATATATATAATTTGAGGATATTAATGATAAGGTATTTATTCATCCTTTAATGTCTCCATGAACTTCAGTGATTCCATTTGTTAAGAAGAAAATCAAAGTCTCAAACATTTTGTGAATTATCAAATGTTCAATCTATAAAATCATAAGAAAGAACATAGTTTTCCATGGATGGATGATCTCCTTGAACAATATAGAGGGGAATTTTTTTTATCTTTATTCAGTTAGGTTTCCACCAATTTTTTGTTTTCCAAGAGGAAATACGTAATAAATGTTTAGAATTTGATATGGGAATTTTATGATTCTGGTTATGCCATCTAATCAAATTAATTAACATGTGGTATTTCTGGATTTGATGAACTAATTCATTCATTTTCTCATGGGATATTCTATAGTTGTTTTTTGGATGATATTTTAATGTAACCCATGATATGGAGGGTCATATGGACAATTTGGATACAATTATTTGATCCTTGAATGAACATCATTCGTATGCTATGATTTAAAAATATGAGTATTAGTTTCACAAAGCAATGGTTCTGGGGTATGTAATATCATAGTGTTGAATATCATTTGATCCTAAAAATGTACAAGCAGTTATTTCCTTGGAGTTTCCCATAAACATGTTTGAGAATTGAATAATCATGGGGTTAACTAGATATTAATGTATGTTCATTTAGGATTTCCGCAATATGCCATCATCAATGATATATTCTACCCACAAGGGTGTAATGTTTTAATGGAATGAAAAATTTTAAAGATCATAATAGGATCTGATGGTGTGGATAACATCAAAATATTTTTGATTCATTTAGAAGCAGGTTTGGGTTATGTTTTTTTCTTACATGCTTGTGGTATGGGTTATGTACGTGTCATAATGAACAAAAAAATTGTGGGTGGACTATGAATCATTCCATTTTTTCCATTGTGAGATGACCTAATCTGCCCATCATCATGGGTTTGATGTCGTTATTCATTCGCTCAAAACATGGTCACCATCTCCTTGGGGTTTATTATACAATATACTATGACCATACGAATCTAAAATATATTTTTACTCATAGGGATATGAATTTTTAATCAAGATACTAGATGTAGTTTCTCATGAATTTTTATTTTGACATCATGTACACATATACAAAAGAGAATTTCAGTGTTGATGTATTGAATTGAAAAATTACCAGAACAATCATTGATGTAATCAGCAGATTATTAGTCTATGTTGAGTATTTACTAGTATTATTTTGTCACTGGAAGAGGAAGGTAGAAATGTGTTCTTGGATTCGATGAAATTATACTCTTATTGAAATTAGTTACTTCATTTTGAGAAAGTGACAGATACCAATAACCAATTCATAGGTAAGATCCATTATGGTGGGGAGAGCTCATGTGGGTGTTATTATTCTCCATGTGGATCATTTTTCGTTTATAGTAGTATGGTGGTCAATGTTTCTCTGATGTAGGATTTATTGGATAGTGGTTACCAGAAATATTGTTCCAGATAACATGGGGAAAATATGATGTATTATGACAAATGGAATTTTTATTCATAGTCAGGGTTGAAGAGGTTATTTGCATACATTGTTTCCTCGTGTTTATGTTTTCAAAAAAATAATTAAATAAAATAGACACTTTCTTGTTTAATGCAACCTTTTCCTATTATTTTATGGAAGTTGGATGATATTTCTTATAGACGTCATCAATTATTTTCTTTGAAATCACTGTGGTAAGGAAGTGACTATGGTGATCATTAATCCTCTAATGAAAATGTAAAATTTCATACCTAAAGAGTATAGAAATAATTTTTAATATATAGAGGCTTGTATGACTGATAAATTGTGAGACCACGTGGTCTTCCCTTTGCAGTTGTATTTGACAGGGACATGTGGATCGCATATGAGTTTTGGGAATAATTGTATTTATAGAGGTGTTACTAGATGAAATTGATCATGGAATATCATCTGATGATATATTGAATGATATATAGAGGTTAATGGGAATATCTATTGATCTTTTATCCATGATATTTGTTGATCATGGGATAATAATTTTCCTCTTGTTTAATTTTCCAACAGAAATAGTTAATAGGTTTTGATAAATATTATACCCAAGAGTTGTATGATGGGAATGTAAATATCCATTTTGTTGGGCAGTGTTGGGAGAGTAGTCCTTTTTTGGGATAAGTGTCAATAAAGAGATGAAAAAATGGGGAATTGATCTATAAGAGATTTTCCAAATAATAGAGCCATCATAAATATTATATGTACCCTCATTTTCACCCACCAGAGTTTGAGTTCTATTATTTGGTTTTAGTAAGAATTTCACGTCACTTGGGACATCATCGATTAGCTAACCTTTGTAAGTAGGCACAAAGGATTTATGGCCAATATGAGTTCAGAGAGTGACTCAAAATGTAGCATATTGTTAGACATAATTTTTCATTTACGTCGATCCACAACATGATTCATTATTATAAGCTTATGAGGTTTCCCCAGAATCCCTCCAATCTAAGTGGATGGGTGGATATTGATCTTGACCATGATACCATGGTTTTTGACTCACAATTATAGATTATGGATCACTGGGATAAGGTAATATGTTGTAAAATAGATGCCAGGGTTTGGGTATTGTGGAAGTGGTAACAGGATATCAATGAGATGTGGGAGTGGGAATCATTGTTTATGTTGCGGTAGAGTATTTTTTGTAGGTCTGAAATCTTAATGAATATATATGGAGATGATGTTCTTATGGTGGGAAGTATTGAGACAGCCTACGAGTCTACGGTATACCTTAATCAAGAATTGGGCTTTCTATTTTGGAATCTGGGATGTAGTAGGGGATCAGAGGTTGAAAACATGGGAAATATTAGAAAACTAAAAGGTCACATGGTTAATTTTCATGGTTAGTTTTTCCATGTAGAACAGTGATATATGATTTTGTAGGGATCAAAAGTTCTTTTAAATGATTTAAGAAGGGGTTTTCAAACACTAAGACATGCCTAAAAACCATGGGGGTGTCTAGGGTTTTTCCAGTGGTGTCATACACAATTGATACATGGTTAAATAAACTGTGCACCCCTTGAGTCCAAACCAGACAGAGTTAATATAGTGGAAATTATAGATGCACATTTATCGCATATAATTATATTTATCTTGAATCCTCTTCTAGGGAATCATGTAAACCTCTTCAAAACCATTAAAAATTGGGATTCTAAATATTTATGTTCAGTTTTAATTCTAATCATCCATTAATCTCAAATTTGAACGTCATTTTTCGTCGCAAGAAATTTAGAGGTCTTTCTACTTGTATTCTTGGTGGGAATATCTCATTATTGAGGGATCTCTTTGAGGTATGATGCCTTTATGACCCAGTCGTACCACTTATTTGGAAATCCATGTTATATCATTTATCCACTAATAATTTGGATAATAGAAATTCTAAATCTATAATATATTTGTGGTCTAATAGTTTTTCTAATGTTCATTGGATCGTGATGACCCTATTTATCTATCCATGGTCACTCTTTTTATGTGCAGATTATGACACCTCTATTTTGAGGATGGTGTTTCTATACAGTTGACTAATTTGATAAAATTATTATGATTCTTGTAAAATTACATTGGATTATTCATTTATGTGAACTTAATCAAGGCTATTATGTATTTACTAGATTGATTAAGGTTTTTAAAGATGGTTTCATTAAATATGGGAATTTTCAAATAAGTGATCGATTAAATTCATGATTAGTGGTTTTGAAATAGAAAATGGGTTTTCAAACACTTGTGAAAATTGGCTATTTTTTTGATATGGTTTATAAATTATCATAATGGATTTTAATTTGTTTTTGAAAATGTATTATTGGCAACCTCATGTGTTTCAGATAAGTGACCTAGGGGACCCTAATGTGTGCGGAACTACTAGGGGTTTCTTGGTGGCGTTGATGGAATATGAAAGGATTCAATATTAAATGGAAATGAATTTTTCCTGTAGTAGGATATATTATGTGGAATATGTTTCATAATAGGCTAGGACCCTAACTTGAGTGATTTTTCTTTTATTTTTATTTATTGAATGATTTTCTTAGTTATGGTTAGTTTCTTAGATGTATTGTCAAGAGGATTGGTCACATGGTTCCAGAAGTTTTATTTTTTCATAGATGTGGGTTTATATGTTTATCTTATGTATTATATATATGATTTACCTTTTTAATAACTTCTACATGTTATATTCTTGGATTCAGTGGATGTGAATGTAATTAATGAAAAATCAAATATAAATTATTTTCAAATGGGTGTGGTTTCATAGAAATTATTTTTTAAATTATTTTTTAAATGATAATATAGTTTCATTATTGAAATTAAAACCAGTATAGAAACTATGGCTTTATCATGTTGATTATTATTCTCAGAATCTAATTTTTCCTTTAGGAAGTTATAAATTTTGTATTGATAGATTCAGGTATAGGGAATGATATCTTTTAGCATGATAGATTCTCTTGTTGAAATATCAATTGTTCATTGAAGACATTATATTAGTGATGAGCAGGAATATTTTGTTAACAATGCTGGATTCTGTGTGTATAGGGATAGAATCCCATATTAGTAGGAAATTTTTTTCCTGCTTATTTTTGTGTTTTCTTATATTGAGTTCCTTTTTATATTCTATGATGATAGCATTAGAAATGGATGTCTTATAAATAAATTATTGTTTATTTATTGGATTATCCAATAAATTGGTGCATCAGATAGTGGGATAGATTGTGATAAACATAGTGATATTGGAGATGGAACCAAGGATAATGGAGCTGTTTGAATCTATGCATTCCCACTGTTTCATATTTTGAAATAAGGGTTTTTTATATTCAAACAAATCCTATGAAAAATAATGGTTGTCGATTTCTTATTTCTCACATTCCTTTTACCACGTCTATATGTAACTAGTTATTCATGTTTTATGAATATTTTCTTATAGATTATGATGACTACTAGAGAACCCATAATTATAGAATATTAATCATTAACAAATAATATAACCCATTGTGTCAGATGTTCAGTGGATGACTCTAGATAATTGAGTCATAATTATATAAATATGATATGTACAACTCATTAATTAATTGAAAACCAATTAGAAATTATTTTGTAATTTTAAAACATCTAGTCACTAGAAGTGGAATCCAAGTACCTGATATATGATAGCTACGATTAATCATAAGACAATGTAGTTTCCCAATGCATGGTTTACAGAAATATATATGTATATATATATATATTCAATATTTTATTTTAACATACCAACCATAAATAATGTATACAATTTAATATTTTTACATGAATTATTATTATTTTATTCCCATTTATATTTAATCTATAATGTTTCAGGTAACTATGTCATCCCCAAAACAACAAATAAATGTTACATCACAATCTAGACACATTTATTAAATATCCATTTTCAGAGAAATATAATATTTTAAGATATAATAATATTCATTTCATGAAGTATTTTCACTATTTTCATCATGAAATAATCCATATCCCTAATCATCCTTAAAACACTATAAAATATTATAAATGTGGTATGTACAGAAAACAATTAGTAATTGACATACAAAAATAATTAATAAAACCCATTAATCTTGGAATACTACTAAAAATAATCCTTCATCCAAATAATGTATATCTCTAAATAAGAATCTTCTTACCCAATGAATCAAATTTATAACCAAAGTATTTTCATGAAATTATTTTAATAATATATTAGTATAAAAATTACTCATAAATATTTCTTTCCAATTATAAAAAAACTCATGATATATTTTTCAAAAATTCATATATTTCATATGTATTTATAAGTATAACCATTCATATAAACATAAAGTCATTTTCATTCTAGGTGAAATCATATAATTTCAATGAAAAATATAGAAATTTTAGGCGAATCATCTACATAAATTTGGATAAACCTATAAGATTTACAAACTCATTAAATTCAAATAATATATTGGGAGAAACCTAACAGGTTAACCCCATACTTTTACCCAACGAATTGGAGAGATATATGAGTCCCAACCATCAACATGAGCTATATAATGTTCAACCATAAAAAAAGATATATTTATATAATGATAATAATTAATAATATTAATGAATGATAACATCATTATAAAACATGAAAGATGGATTTTCCAACATCATTATAAATAAAAAATCATTCAAATATAAGAAAACATTTTCTGATTTTGAAACATCTAGTAAATTTAAAATCACATTAAAAATACACATAATAATGTAAAATATATTATTTATATGATAAAAATGGAATTTTATAAAATAATAAAAAAATAAAAAAACGTCGCATCTATTGGAAGAACTGTTACTTCCAAATACATTAAAATTGAGAATTCTTTATACATGTTATATTAAATTTCTTTATAGAACAAGTTAAAATATTTCTTTTCTTAACCATTGACATATGGTTATAAGTTACATAAAATATAAATTATAATTCATCAATATAAATATATATACAATCATAGGATAATATTATCATTGTAGACTTGGTAAAAATGAATTGGAAAATAAATCTTAAAATAGTTAAAAAAAGTATTTTAATGTATTGTTTCCCTTACCTCGAGCCCTACTCATGTCATTCATTATTTAGAATCCTGAATATTATAAATTTTTTATTTATTTACATAATTATAAAATTATTTTTTGTTCATTATTTAATATATTATATTTTTTACCATGTTATATTCAATTACCAAATCAATTTTTTTCATGTTAGACATTCTAATGATATTCGACTTATATATATACGAGATGACACTAGTAAGTTGACTATGGTCAATCTGGTAATTATTACATAATATATCAATTAATTACAATGAAAAAATTATCATATTCATATGAATTTTTTTTAAAACATCCTTTAATGATGATAATGAAAATTGAATAATTTTACAATCATGGTGACAATAGGCAGTACATACGCATGAGTAACATTTCTTTTTTTCATAGAACATTGTGGAAAGACTGTACGTATAATTTTAGCAATATAGAATATTCATTATATGTTAACGTAAATATATTTTATTTAAATATACTTATAAATAATGTCTATGTGATTTTCTCTTGTGGAATGAATCACATCACTTTGTGTAGGAGGTAAGCAAAACATACACTTGAACGACATTATCAATTTTCAATAGAATGAATGGAATGAAAATGGTGATATATTTTATTTTTTAATGATAAATATTACATAAATATCATATATTTGTGTTTAATATTTCATTATAACCATCTAAGATAGGATGTGCCAGAAAAAAATAACATCGGTTCAATAGGAAGTTTTACACCGTAAAAATGAATGATGATTTCATTTCACATTTTATAGAAAAAGATAATTAATATATAGTGTGAAATAAACCTAAAAATTCAGTATACAGAAAATAATGGAATAACATGGTATTGATTTAAAACTCTTATTATGATAACATCTCTAAAATTATTCATAAATCTATTATAAGATGGGTTTTTGGTCATTTTATGGAATCTAGTATGTTTACTGTTATATAATTACTATACTTTAAATAGTATTGTATGAAATTAAAATATTTTTTAGTATGTATAATGTAAAACCCAGAGATTTTATGAGAAGTATTATTTTTTATTTTTTGATGTCTTGTGATGTACGATAAAACACGATTATATTGCAATATAAGCAACAACATATTAGCATGTAGTATACGCAACACTATTCTTGGAATGTGTTATATGCAAGAGCAACCATTCATGATATCTTGCATTGTACGCAATACTATGTTTCGCTAAAAAATGATATGTTATTAAGATATTACATAATCTAGGAGTTATGAATACTAATACCCAGTTTTTAAAATTTTTTAAATTTTATCTTTCAAAATGGGATGCTTTTTTCGATTCAGAATATCGAAATTATCCTAGGGTGATTTTTTGTAATTTTTTTTTTGAATACATTCTATTTTTGTTGAATAGTGAAAAAACTAAGTTTTGGTTAAAACATCCTTTTTATTTTAAAAATCATTTATTTTATTTAAATTTATTTTTGGTCTAAATAGATACATAATACCTATATAAGTTTAATGTAATTCATTGGAGTAATTTTATAATAAGTATAGATATATAAAAAGATTATTGAACTTTTTACAGTCTTTTAACCTCCTCTAAAGAGCATTTGAAAATTTACATAAAACATAATTTTACAGCTTCTATGTGTTAAATTTCAAAAATTATAGAGACATGGTTGATATCAGTATGTAATATTTGGTTTAATGATATTAAAATAATTTTTGGTGAATAGTAACTTTTAGCTTTTATTTACTACGGTTAAATGTAAATAGGGTAATTAAGGGTAAAATAATATTATTATTTCCCTAAAAATGTCATAATTCAATTGTATAAGTGCAATTTGACCAAAAAGAAACTTTAGAAATAAAATATTACCCTTTAGGTCCACTTGGGTTAGATTATGACATTTATTATTATTTTATTTATAGAAGAGTTAAAATAGTTAAAATCAATTTTTAATAACAGAAACATTTTTAATATAGGGTTATACATTAGATAATTTTGACTAAAAATAGTCCATACAAATAAAAAATTATTTCCTACATAATGGTATTTTATTTAAAATTTTTATAAATTAAATAAGTTAGTTTATTTATGACACAATGATGATGTAGTAATTACCTTATTAATGAAATATTAACATGATTGATATTATAAATACCCAAATAAATGTAATATGAGACATTTTATTAATTAAAATAATTTTTTAGGTTAATATAACATATAGGGTTGGTTAGATTAATTTTTTTCTATGTAATAATACTTTTATGAGTTTATAAAAAAATATCAAATATTGTCAAAATTGACATAAAAGAGTTTATAAAACAAATATTGTATTGTTAATTGATATAATAATCCTAAAAATCAATGGTTCGGGAAAAATAATTATATATTAATATATATGTCATTAATGAACCTGTTGGGGTTCTATTAGAAGTTTATAGTAAGTTTATTAACAATATAGTGTAATAATACAAGGAGACACTGTAAAAGTTAAAATATTTAACTTAGAGTTAAATCTAAATGATAAGGGTAAAATGGTAACCTAAATATGCCTAAAACATATAGATTGAGATTATTTAGAACCATCCCCATAATAGCCTCTAAATAAGTCACATTGGAGCAATTATAAACCAAATATGAATTTATTATAAAAAAATATTTTATGTTTTTTCGAAGGTTCCCCTCACCCCTCTTATAAATAGGGCACCTCATCCCTCTCCTCCTAACACCACATTGAGCCTTCAAGATTAGCCAAAACCTGACCTTTTCCCATATCCACATCCCTAATAACATACTATAGGTCCCAATATTTTTCAAAGACCATGTTTAGTGCCCTAAGATGATGTTTAGAAGAGGTGCGTCGAAGAAGAGGTAATTTCCTTTACCGATTCTTTCAAGTTCATTTCTTCTTCTACTTCCTCTTATATTACTATTTCATAATAGAGTAATAACATTATAATAACTAATATACTGATATAATATTATATATATGATCCAACCCTATTTCACATTCTATCCATCCAATAGAAAACGAAATCACCGCACGTGCATATGTACGGAATACTGTCTCCACGGCGTGATGTAATTTGTTTTTCCACCACCACATTACTTGGATGGGTATAATGGTGTAAAGAATAACTATATATGGTTATTATAACATGATACTAATTATGAGGTATTATATCATCCAATATAATTCCATTTAATAATTATGGAATGATATCATCGCTCATGCATACGTACAGATTACTGTCTCCACGACGCGATGAGATTCATTATCCAAGTTATCAATTCAAGAATGATTATAAAATATATATATTAAATAGTTAGGAAATATATGACATATTAACGATAGTGGATTTATGTATATGTTATTTATTTACTTACATTCAACTTAATAAGGAAATGAAAACAGCGTTGAAGCGTACGTACAACATACTGTCTCCATAAACGGTGTATTTCATTCCATTTATCGATCTATTATATATATATATGATGAATATATATTATATATAAATAATTTTTTATTCTATAGAAATATTTAATCATGATCTATGAAATAATATGAAGAATTACAAGTCTAAACATGTATGATAAATGAAACAATTTTACCCAAAATGCTGATTTAACATGGAATTGACAAAAAAACGGGTAATATAAAGTCGTAAGTGAATCATGTATGATATAGAAAATATTGGTATGGTTTGGTTACAAGTAAATAATATGTTTAAACCCAATATACAGTAGTCCTGGAAACATATAAAAGAAATTGGAAATAAGGTAAGGGATAATTTTTCAAATCTCAATTTTAACTGAGATTGCTTATAAGTAAGTATTTACTGGGGTTATGTTTATCATCAATGACCATGTTTTCTAGAAATTTTCATAAAATGATTAATATTCACTCCATGTATTTATAAAGTCAATTTTATGCTATGTTGACTTTTTACCACATTGTATGGAAGTAATATATTCTTTGGTTACCATATAAAGTACTTTTTGTCTTTTTCAGCAAAAGTACAAGAATAATGTTTTTTTAACTTATACGGCGTGAATGGATTTTTATGGTTTCATAATGACTTATTTAAAAGAATATTAGTCTAAAATATTTGAATACTATTTTCAACAAAATCCATTTATTTTATAATTTAATGTTATTTTGAGAAATGAATATGATTTTGAAGAAGAAAGGATATTTTACCCAAGAATTCATTTCCACTATTTTATCAAAACTATTTTCCATAAAAGATGAAATTATTTAGTATGTTTATGTTTCAAGTATAATGTCTCTAATATTTACATGGTTTGATATTTCATATGATGAAATGATTTCCATTTCTTTTATATGGATTATGTAAACATGGGATGATATTTATGAAACCCATTTTATTTGTTGGGTTATTATTAATGATGTATGTTTATTTTGTGGCACATGAAAGAAGGATTTCATTATGAGATGGGTGTGACCTATATATAACTCCAATTAATTGGTTAATGATTTATATCCCATGAGATATAAAGGGATGGAATGGCAAGTTAATCTGGTTCAGTGATACAGGACTAGAACGAGGAGTGAACTCGATTTAGTAAGGGACTTTGTCCACTATTATGGTCTTAGCAGCAATTATTTGATGAATATGGAAATCATATCATGTGTTTAATGGTTTTACACCATTAAATGTTTTATTACACATGCTATTTTAGCATGGTTGATGTTCCATTATGATCTATGACTTACGTACTGCCTTGTTTTATGTCATTGCTCAAGATTTTAATGTTTATACATTATGTTCATGTTTTTAAATTCAAATTTATATGGTTTGTTTTATTTTCTCAATGCATACCCTTACGGGGCATTTGAGCTGTCCCTTTTTATGTTTCCTTTTACCTAGGATATAAGTAATGGTTTTAGGTGAGATAAAAAGGGGAAGGTATTTATGGGAGATGTTGAAGATCGTTCACCATGTTTAGAAAATTATGTTCCGAGTTTACCAAGACACTAAACTAATACATTCTTTAGGAATTTTTTTTCATGTATTTATTATTATAAAAAAATAATGTAATATCTATGTACGTAAGGCTTTGGGTCTCTACAGTTGGTATCAGAGTGAATGTTTAGATAACATTTGGAAACAAGGATATGAAACTTTTGTGAGATCCCTAGAGATATTTCTAAGGTATGTCTAGGGATGTCCCTAAGGTTAGGTATAAGTATAGGTTACCATCATAGAATTATGAAAAAGATCATGAACAACCTAGGATTAAACTAGTGATGTTAGAGATTGAAATTAACCCCATTGATTATGTTGTTTTCCGAACATGATTTTTTCCTCTCACACTATTCTTTTTTAGGTTTTAAAAAATGTCTGGAAATAGGAATATTCATGTTAATGGATAATATGATTGATAATAGAATGATATTATTCCTGAGAATCTATTTGAAATGGGATTTGGAAGTCAAAGAATCATTATTATGCCTAATCACTAATCTCATAATATGATCAATAATATTAACTTTGGTATGTTTCCTGACTCAGCTAAAAAGAGAATGATTGAGTTTCATGATGATCTTATAGGAAAGAAAGTTCAATTTCCCTCATGTAAATCATGTGGGAAGATGAATCAAGTAGAATGTTTCAAAATAATTAGAAGATTCTTTGGGTGTGGAAAATAAGTACACAAAGCGAGTAATTTCAAAATACAGGGTTAATTTAACACTATGGATAATGATAATGGTATTTCTAATACATCAACAACATTTAAGTTTTTTAAATGTGGAATGTACAAGAATTATACAATCTAATTCCCTAATGGAATGTCTCATGAAGAGAATCAGCATGGTCGTATGGGTAGTATTTATTTTGATGATAATGAGGAGACTACAAATGATATATGATATGAATGAAGTGTTGAGGAATAAAATGATGTAGCTTAGTCGATTGTTTATAAAGGTAGTGGAATGATTTTCTGTTTATCAAGAGTAATTTTGTATAGGTAATTTAATGGTACTATGGAATATAGAAACATCTAAGGATTGTTACACTATTTTTTTTCCTTTATTATTTGATAGTATACGTTGAAAATTACTGGTAACCATGAAAGGTTATTCAGTTATTTTTGGAAGGAAGATAATTTTCACATAATGAAAGGATAAGGATAAAATAATATGTTTGATAGTATTAATGATCTCATGACAAATATAAGAAAAATGTGATTTCATGGTTTGGGTTTATAGAATTTTAGGGATTTTGGAATGTGGAAAGAGTTACCATTTGACAAAATTCATGTTTTCACTAAGGTTCTATTATAATTTATGTTCTAACAGAATACATTATTACGGTATTCACAAGTTTGGAATGCGATCAAAATTATATATCATACGATATATGCGGGATAAATGATGGTATTCACGTGCTTGTTATGCGACCTTTCCATTAATCTTTTTATTTATACTATGAGATTGGATAAATGTATTTTTCATAAGTCTAAATATTGGAATGGATTATGTCAGACATCATATAGTACTGTTTAATGCCAGAACATTTTTCGATATTATTTCTGTAATATTATAATAGTGTAGTTTTAGAAAATGGACAACCTATAGGATGGGCGACAACCCGTCGCGTCGGACCAGGTTGCGGGAATCGAAACCACAACCGAAATTCAATTGGCCTTTATGGCCTACCACTAGCCTAATGAAAGTCCATTGTTAGTAGAAATTAGTTTTATATTATTTATTGGTATACTAGTTGAAGTCTAAGTCCATTATTGGGATCATATACAATTAACCTCACCATAGATGGACTTATGCATAATCAATAATTTTTGCTAAACTTTTGTTTGAGATAGTTGGAATGAACTATTATCTTATCGCATGATATTATAACACTATAGGAATGATAAATTCAACTTTATTTTTTAATAGATGATGTTGGAATTGTTCAAGGAATGACCAATGGTGATATTGTACCAAAATAAATTAAGTATTTCTTCTAATTCCAATTTTTCAACTTTTGGGAAATGATCATGAAAACCTGAAACATTGCCCTATATGGTACCTTAGATCATAAAAAATTTATGGCGTTGTGATTTTTGGCTTTTTCATATCCATGTAATCTACTAATCTTCATCTTTACATGATGGTTATATTTCTCTTCCATATCCATATTTTCACCTATGTACTTCTATGTTGAAACCTAGTGAGGATTTAATTTTGGTAATCGTTACGTTTGTTTTTTTAAATTAAGATTTATTATTTCATTTTACGATGTGGGTTTCTATGAATGAAACTTTCAAGTATTAAACCATTTATACCTCGAAAAATTTTGAGGGTGAAATTCATTTTATGGTGGGTATAATGTAACACCCTGAGATTTTATGAGAAATATTATTTTTAATTTGTTTGGTGTCTTGTGTTGTACACTACACCAAGATTATCTTGCACTATACACAACACCGTTTTATATTGTAGTATACGAAACACTATTCTTGTCTTGTGTTACCCGCAAGAGCAACTTTCCTCGATAGCTTGCGTTATATGCAATGCCGAGTTTCACTAAACAATGATATATTATTTAAATATAATAAAAACTAACCGCTATGAATATTAATACCCAATTTTTGAAATTTTATAAATTTTATCTTTCAAAATGAGCTTCATTTTTGAATTTGGAATATCGATATTAGCCTAGGGTGAATTTTTGGTATTTTTCTAAAAACTTTGAATTTTTTATGAATACTGATAACACTGAGTTATTGGTTAGAACTGTCTTTCAATTTAAATACTCAGTTATTTTATTTAAATTTTTTTTAGGTTAAAATAGATACATAATACCTACATATATTCAATGTAATTCATTGGAGTCATTTTATAATAATTATAAATATATAAAAATTTCATTGAAATTTTTACCATCTTTTTTTCACATCCTAGGATCATTTTAAAATTTACATAAAACTTAATTTTAACGCTTATATGAGGTGAATTTAATAAATTAGAGATACACGGTTGATATTAGTATGTAAAATATTATTCGATGAGATGATAATGATTTTTGTTGAATAGCAACTTTCAACTTTTATTTACCACGGTTAAAAATATATAGGATAATTAAGGGTAAAAATGATATTATTATTACCCTAACCATTTTCATAATTATATTGGATAAGTTTAATTCGACCATAATCAACTTTATGACTAAAATATTACCCTTTAGGTCCACTTGGATTAGATTAGGACATTTATTATTATTTTATTTAAAGAAGAGTTAAAATAGATAAAATCAATGTTTAATAACTAAAACATTTATAATATAGGGTTATACATGAGATAAAGTCAACTATAAATATTAAATAAAATGATATAAATATTTCATGCAAAATATTATTTTATTTTTATTTTTTATACATTTAATATGTTAATTTATTAATGACACAATGATGATGCAGTAATTACCTTATTAATGGAATATTAACATGATAGATATTGTAAATACACAAATACTTGTAATTTGAGTATTTTTATGAGTTACGCTAATATTAAAATTTAAAATAACATATTAGGGTTTGTTATATGAATTTATTTCTAATTAATAATACAATACTGAATTTATAAAAAAAAATACCAAATAGTGTCAGAATTGAAGGAAAAGTGTTTTTAAAACAAATATTTTGTTATTAATTTATATAATGGTCCAAATAATATTAGGATAAGAAAAAAACTTATATAATAATATATATGACATTAGTGAACCAATTGGGGTTAGATTGGCAGTTTATATAATTTTTAATAACCATATAGTTAAAGAATACAAGAAGACACTGTAAAAGTTAAATTATTTAACGTAGAATTAAATCTAAAATATATGTTTAAAATGGTAACCTAAACATTTCTAAAACCTATTGGTTGAGAGTATTACGACCCAAACCTACACTATCCTCAAAATAAGTCACTTTGGAGCCATTATAAACTTAATATGAATTTATTGTAAAATAATTGTTTATGTTTTTCCTTAGGTACCTGTCACCCCTCTTATAAAAAGTTCATCTCCTCCCTCTCCTACACACACCACTTTGAGACTTCAATCACGTCCCACCCCTTCCCATTTCTATTATCCACTTCACTATAAACATAATATATGTCATGGTCTTCTTAAAATACAAACTATAGTGCCCTAAGAGGAGGTTTTGAAGAGGCGTGACGAAGAAAAGGTAATATCCTTTACCGATTCTATCAAGTTTATTTATTCTTCTACATCGTATTTTTTTGTTGTTTAACAATAAATTAATAACATAAGTATCAATAAAATACTTATATGTTATTATATATATTAACCAACCCTATTTCATCTTCTATTCATCCTACGGAAAATGAAATCACCGCACGTGCGTACATACATTATATCATCTCCACGATGTGGTGTAATTTGTTTTTCCACCACCAACATACATGGATGGGTATAATGGTGTAAATAATAACTATATATGGTTATTATAACATGATACTAATTCTGATATATTATATCATCCATTATAATTTAATTCAACAATTATGGTAATGATATCATCACTCGTGCGTACGTACGGATTACCGTCTCTACGACGTGATTAGATTCATTCTCCAAGTTAACCATTCATGAATATTTATGAAATATATATATATATTAACTAATCATGAAATATATGAAATATTAATGATACTTGATTTATGTATATGTTATTTACATACTTCCATTCAATTTAATAAGGAAAATAAAACAGCGTTCATGCGTACGTACGATCTACTATCTCCATGAACGATGTTTTTCATTCCATTTATCGATCTATTATATATTTATATGATGAATATATATTATATATAAATAATTTTTTACATTATGGAAATATTTAATTAATATCCATGTAATCATATGAAAAATTACAAGTCAAAACATGTATGATAATTGAAATAATTTTACCTAGAACACTGCTTTAACATGGAATTGACAAAAGAACAGATAATATAAAGTCATAAGTGAATCATGTATGATATCATAAATATTTTTATGGTTATATTAGAAGATAATAATATGTTTAAACTCACTATTTAGTATTCTCATACACATATTGAATAAATTTGACATAATGTAAGGGATAATTTTTCAAATCTCATTTTTATTCGAGATTACTTATACCTAAGTATTTATTAGGATTATGTTTATCATCCGCATCCATGTTTTCTAAAACTATTTTCATAAAACCTTTACAATTATTCCATGTATGTTTAAAGTCATTTTAACCCATTTTTATTTTTTCACCACATTGTATGGATGAAATATTTCCTTTGGTTTCCATATAAGGTAGTTTTTTGACTTTTCTGGCAAAAGTACGAGAAAATATATTTTCTTAACTTATATGGCATGAATATATTTTTATAGTTTCATAAATAATTATTTTAATGATGTTTACTCTACAAAATATCATAATTATTTTCCACAAAATCCATTTCTTTTGAAATTTGATGTAATTTTGAGAAAATAAAATTATTTTAATGAAGAAAGGATATTTTCCCCACAAATTCATTTCAAGTGTTTTATCAAAACTATTTTACATCTATGATGTCATTATATAGTATGTTTATGTATCAAGTATAATTTCTCAATAATTTAGATGGTTTGTTTTGTATTATGGTTAAATTATATCCATTTCTTTTATATGGATTATGTTATATTGCGATGATGTTTATGAAACCCATATTATTCATTGGGTTATTATGAATGATGTATGTTTATTTTGTGGAACATGAAAGAGTGATTTCATAATGAGATTGGTGGAACCTATATCTCCCTCAAATTCATTGGGTAAATATTTATATCTCATGAGATATACATGGATGTAACGGTATACTAATCGGGTCTGGTGATACAGGACTGGAGGGAGGAGTGAACTCGATTCAGCAAGGTACTTTGTCTAGTATGATGGTTTGGAAGCAATGCCTTGACTACTATGGAAATCATATCATGTTCTTAATGGTTTTCCATAATTAGGTGTTGTATTCCCCTTTCTATTTTAGCATTTTTGATGTTCCATTATGATCTATGACTTACGTACTGCCATGTTTTATGTCATTGCTCAAGATATTGATGTTTAAACATTATGTTCATGTTTTTAAATTCAAATATATATGGTTTGTTTTAATTTCTCAATTATTACCCTTATTGATAATTTGAGCTCACCCTTTTTATATTTTCTTTTCCCCATGATATAAATAAGGGATTTAGGTAAGAAAACAAAAGGGGAAGATATTTATTGGATATGATTAAAATCATTCATCATGATTAGAAGATTATGTTCCATGTTTCCAAAGACATTAAACTAATAAGGTCATTGGGCATTTGTTTATTTCATGTATTGAGTATTCTTCAAAAGTAATGTATTCTCTATGTATGTCATCTTTGGGTCACTACATATAATTGAAGAGAGGGGTGTCAATTTATAATCGTTGGAGAGGAGTCACTTGTAAATTATAAAAGGAATATAATATATTAATGGTTTAATCATTAAGAATTACACCAAAATGGACTAAATATGAATATTATATTATATAAGGATATAATATGTTTGAAAAATATATTTTATGATGTTTTTTATTTAATTTTAACACTTATCTCATTAGCTTAACCCCTTGGTATACTGATTTTATCCTTTACCAAGGTAATTGATTTTTACTATTTTTACCATTCATTATGAAACCAATTTAGTTGTCCACATAAAATATTATTAAATCAACTGATTAAAAAAATGAAATAAATTGTTTCCAATTTCATTCACAAAATATGATAAATTTAATTTAAAATTTAATGCTAAAACAAGATGAAAATTTGTTTTTCCAAAAGTGGAATTTTTAAATATAAAATTTTTTTTATCAAAAAATCACAAATAATGTCATCTATAATTATTTTTATTGGTTTATTTTAAATTATAATGATATAAATAAATTATAAAATTTATTTAAAATTAAATAATACATTTTAAATAATTTATATGAAATGAGTTTTTCTATGAAACCACGTATTTTCTAACATTCATTGAAAATCAATCTTTTTGTAAAATTATAAAATTTTATCATAAGATAACACTGAATAGATTAATTAAAAATTTATTTCATATTTTCCATTTCATAATCTATAATTATAAAATAAATTTTAAATTAAACCATATAATTCATGAAAACCATACTTGGTATGAAATACTGAATTTTCATTTTTCCTGAAAAACTAATTAATTTTCATATAATAAATATATGTTTATAAAATGTTAATAATTTATATTATTAAAATAAAAAAAATATTTGTCATAAAATTTCCTAGGTTTTAATCTTCTTACCACTTTTTAAATTTTGTCTAGTAATTTTATTCATTATTTAACTTAATGGGTATATTTTTCATCAATTGCATTTTTTGATTATCATGTATTTTTGTCAACCATATGATTTTTTGAGACCACTTAACATGATAAATAAAATAATTAGGAATACCCTTCTCATCATAGATATTAATATTTAGAATTTTTTACTTATAAAAATGTATTTCATCCTATTGAACAACATCGGGGAAGAAAACATTAGTTACATCATGCATATATTCACTTAAAAATGATATATGAAATAAATTAGATAACGAAGATAAATACCAAGTATATGAAAGTCTATATGAAATAAATTATTTTTTTCTAGTTTTTTATATTATTTAATAAGCCCTAGAATTAAATTTTCTTATTTAGTAAAATGCATAACAATTTTTATTGGGGATAGTTTATGAAAAACCAGATTTCCTACCTAGAAAGAAATATCATTTCTCTAATCATCTAATAAGAATTTATTCATTATCTTATATTTTATTATAGGATATTATATCATCTTCACACTTCCAAATATAAATAAAATATATTTTTATCCCAATAAAATCATTTTACTTACATCATCCCAACAATAATGCGTTTGATGTAGATTTCGATATAATCAATTAGAATTATCCATCTACATTCTAGAAGGAATAATGTTATTATAATAGAACTCGATATAAGTTTGATATAGATACCATATTCCATGATAATCAATTGAAACAACATAGGGATTATTGTTCAATTTATGAATCTCTCAATATGACTATCCATCATATTGATGATGAACATATGTGCTAAAAAATTATTCCGTACCAAAATACTTTTAATGATTATTATTGACATTATAGTTGAATATTTTATTATAATTAGAATAAATGTAATGAAGGACTCTATGTCATATAATTATTTATTTAATTTGATGTTTTTTAATTTTGATCAAAATACACATTGTCTCTACTTAGAGTAAAATTAGAATACTTAGTTAATTATGAAAATTGTAAACATATTGAATTATTTCCTCCATATTTCCTTTGTATCCCCACAATAAAATATAAGATAATATTATGAAATTAAATTATAGCACTAGAAAAGGACGAAACATCCCAAATTGAGAAAATATTTTAGCCTTACTTATTTAATATTCAATAATTTCATCTTAAATAAATATTAAATTTATTATTAATTCCCTTATGAAATCATTATAGTGGTCTATAGATAATTGTTTTGTATCGAGACTAATAAAAAAGTTGATATACAAGTCTCACCAAATTGTTCTTTGTTAAATTTAGGGTATCATAGAACACATATCCTTTCCCTAAATATGAATACACATTAATTTTCAATTATAAATTTATGATACATTATATTATTTAATAGTTGTTCATTTTTCTTAAAAATTATTTATTCCATGTGATATAACCTAATCATATCTAACAATATCGATTGTACCAACCCCAAAAAAATCGCGTGAGTTCTTAAAATCCCATTTCCTATTGAAATTAAAAAAATAATTAATAAAATTATAATGTATTAGACCAATAATATCTAATAGTTCATTACCTGTTTTAATTAATGAATCTAGTAAACTATTTTTGTTTCATGGATGTTAAATAATAATGTAGTGATATGATATATTACCTATTCTATCCATCTCTTTTGTCTCATTTCTAATTTTTTTAAATAAATTTATAGAAAAATGTATTATTATTAGTATATATTTTAATTTATACTCATTAAATACGATGTTTGTAAATATTTTATTCAAACAATACAAACTTATGTGAAATTATATATATAGGATAATTTTTCTCAACTGATTTTAATTGACGCAATGTATACACATTTATCCAATCCATCAAAATATAAAACAACACATTCCCTTCACTGGAGAATAAATATAGATATAATATTGTCCAATTAGACATGGTATGGAAGAATAATGCATTCACTAGTCTCTATTTCAATTCATAGGAATATTCATCACATTCGTATTCTCAAATGAACCTAAATATTATTCAGTTTTAACTGATTTAGTGGGATTGATATACATGGAACATCATGAATAAAAGATTGAATATATACTATTATTCCATGAAAACTATCACTCTTAATAATATTATTAGTTCTTTTCAATTTATTATCCACTTTAGTTTTAGTGGGACCAATACTTATAAAATCTTTATTTTTGAGATTTCAATGGAATGAAATATATATTATTAACCAAAAATTACTTTTTCTATATTTTTTATATCAATCTATTTAATTCATGGTTTTAAGAATATTCATTTAATTTTTTTGTGATCTTAAATTTTATTGAAATAAATAAATATATCATTAATAAATAGAATCCCAAAAACATACAAATATTCAAGAAAATTTCTATTCATATGACCTTAAAAACTATTTCTGAATTCATTATTCAAAATTTAATGACCAAAAAACTAATATTTCCAATACCTAATTTGAAGAAATGTCATTTTTATTTCATCCTCCTTCACCTTTATATGATTGTTTTATTACCTGAGTTCATCCTCCAATAACTACTAAGCTCCCTGGATCTGATAAATTAGGTCATCGATCTGACCCAATATATAATCCTTCTTAATTTTGATTTTAATCAATTAAATATTATAAATTATAAGCATGAAGGAAATATAATTTTTTTACAACTAAAATAGGAGAACCTAATGATATTGTTCATGGATGGAAGAATCTTTTATCAAGTAACTATTTTATGTGATGTTTTAATTCCATAAGTGATACTTGAGATATTGTTTAAGGGGTTTTTGAAATTGATTTATCATTATGAACTAATTCTATGTTAAACTAAAAGTACTTATTATTAATCGTATTATGTATCTATTTTTTTTAAAAAATAGATATTATTTTATATTGAATCATAATTAATCTGATTCTTCCCACATTTTCTGTAATACTATCAAGATAAATTTCATTTCAATATCTTTATAGTTTCTCAGCATGTTGATATGTCTACAGTTGTTTGAAATGATTCGTATATATAATTAATATTTAATTTCAAAAAATAACTTCTATGGTTATGAAATATATCATATCATTATTAACATTAATCTATTACATACCCAATATAACATCAACTGATAAAATGGAAAAAAAAAATATTTTCTGGAAAACAATTCCATATATGATCAAATGAAAATATATTAAAATTCATGTATCCCTAGAACAACATATAATTATTTTTAGAAAATTTATTAACATCATTTATTGATGCAGTAATTTTATTTTACATGTAAATTTATGAGAAATTAATGAATTTGTAGCCCCTGAATGAAAAAATATATTATCATGTTGTGAATTAAAATATTATGTATCATCAATGAATTCATTTGATGGCCCAACATTTTTTTCAGTATTTTTAATGGATTTATCCATATTATTCATGTTAAAGTATTGATACATACCATCATTCATTCACATCTTCCTACAAAAATATGAATAATGACCCATCCCATTAAATTTAAAGCACTATATTACTTATTTATCAAAATTTATTTTACTTATTCTAAGATAATTTTCATTTCTATTATGAGTCATATTACCCAGTATACCACCAAATATGTTTTTCCAAAATTTCATTAAAAATTCCCCAAACAATGTTTAAAAACAATTATCAGAAAATAAAAAAATGATTTTCTATCTTTTAATATTTTCAATGGATTAGTAAAATTACACAAAAACATGGAATTTTATTTTTATATAACATTATGTAACACATGGTCATCAATATACATCACTAAATACTTCTCATTTTATCAAATATTTTTTATAAAAATTTATATTTTTGGAGTGTAAATTTATTTAGAGTCATGGAATTTATTCTAAGTAAATGTAATTAATTTTACTATCCTTATTTTAAATTATATTTTGTGTGTATATTTCCAATAAGGAGATGTTTCACTTATATTAAACAATAAAATAATTATCCATTGGGCTCAATTTAAATTATATAATTTCCTCCATATATCAAAAAAAAATTGGAAAAAAATATGAAGAATTTTTTAAAATTTATCTGATTACAAGGAATCAATACCTTATATTTCACTTTTATTTTTTACCATTAATCATAATTCATCCTCATAAACTTAATATTATTAAATTTAAATAGTATTAATTTAATTATTTTAACAATTGATGAAATATAATATCAGTTCCAGAACCGTAATTTGTCAACTGTAAATCACTCAGAAAGATGATCCACTAAATAAGGGAGGGTGGTACCTAATAAAGTGCTCCACTATAAAAATTTTCCTCTATATATGACCTAATTTATATTTTTTATAGATTTCACACCCATTTATTATCAATTTTAATTGATCCATAACAATAAAATACTACTCAGTTCCAATTCATACCATCATATATTTATGATTTTGAAAGTCATTTTCTATTTAATTCCGCCCAATTTAACTTTAATTGTACCCTCTAAAGAAAACCATAATTAAAAGACATAAATTATATAAATAAAGTTGTGTATCATAAAATAATATATCATGAAAAGTGTAAATTTTAATATTTTAAGGGAGTCTACTTCTACTAACCAAAACACTAATATTACTGAATCTTTTCCAATGATAAACACTATAATTTAATGGACATAAAAATACGAACAAAATTGATCCATTATAAAGGAATTAATTTTTTTCTATTCATAGTGGTATTATAGTTATTTAGTGTTAGAAAATTAATCATAAATAATAAATATATAAATAAAAAAGCATAAACTGTATTCTTCCACCTAGTATATATTTCTGCCATAATACAAAACATTTAATATATACCATGTTTTATTTTGAAGAAAAATATATTCCATTTTTATCTTAATCTCATACATGTCCCTAATCAGACATAAAACCTTATGAAAAACATTAGAAAAAAATTGATGAGAAAAAATGACTTAATAAGGTTAATATAGAAATAAAAAAAGAATCATGCTACTCTATGAATAATCTTAAAAGTATTCCTTTTTAAAAATAAAAATTTATCACAATCTAACCAGTTTCATACCCTAGAAATAGTGTATTTCATTTACATATCATCCTTATAATCATTATTTTAAATCAAATAACCTACTTAGAAAATTCTATGAATCTATTAGGAGAATTCACACAAGTTAATTCCACCCCTTAACCCACTGAAATGGAGATAAATGTCATGCTGACCCCTCATAATGAACTATTCCAGTTTCACCCATATTCATGTACTATATCACAATGAACCATCATCATAAATATTTTCATATAACTATATCATAATCATAACATTAAATATTTCACTTCAATTAATATGCACATAAAAATATTCATTCACCCTTAAGTAAACATTTATTGATATTGAGAAGTTCATTCATTTTATATCAAATTTAAAAATACCTAGAAAAAAAAAAGAAGGGTTTATTTTATTTGAAGAAAACGTTGAAACATATTAACGATGATAGGAATAAAATAATGGTCAGTTGGAGGAAAAAATATGGATGATGTATACATAAAAATAGAACATTAATTTTTTTTTAAATACATTCTTGTTAAATACATACAAGGATTCCTTTTGAAAAATATTAATTGATGTCAAGAATTGAGATAAAAATAACTTTAATGTTATTTTATGTTTATTTAAATACATATAAAATATAATATCAATAATATTGATATGGAATAAAATTATTTAGACAAGAAAATCTTGAAATCATTTAAAACAAGGTTCTATGGTAATGTGTCCCTTACATTGAGTCTGAATCATAATGTACATTATATATCATACTAAATAATAAAAATATAATAAAACTATATTTAATTTTTAGTATTTTTATGTTTTTTTCTTTTAATATTATTTATTATAATGTAATATAAAATTTCACAATCAATTATGTTCCCGTCCGATGTTTTGATGATATGCACATCGGATATCCAAAATGATTTCAATAAGTACAATACAGTAAATGTCGTAATTATCCCAAAATATATATTAAAAAAGCATGAAATATTTTTTATGTTATAAATTAATTATACTTATTTTACTAACTATTAATTTTTATTATGAAAAATGAATTATGTTACAATAATTGAGGTGGTAGAGAATACGAACACATGAGTAACCCTTCCATTTTTTACACACATGATTGAATAATGATATTTAAAAGTATACCTATCCTGATAAAAAAATTATATAATAAAAACCATATTATTTATTTTAATATAATTATCAATATAATCTATGTGATGTGGTCAAGAAAAAACGAGCCATTTTTCTCTATGGAGGTGGTAATCCACATTTATGCATGAATGAAATTATTATTTTTCTATGGATTGAAAGATTAAAAAGATGATATAACATCATAAATAACTAATAATTTGTAATTAATTTCATATATGACCTTTAAATATTACATTATAACCATTCATGAGTGCTCGGGATGGAAAATGAATTACATTATTTTGCAATATGATTTCCCATTACACATACGAAAAACAGTTTCTTAACCCATTTGATTGGAAAGTGATGTGGATATAGATTATGAAATTAACATAAATCATATAATTATTTTCTAGATAATATTTTTATAATTACATTATGATAGAAGGATATTTTAATGAGGTAGTATATGAAATGATATTAAAATTTATGGTTAAGAGCAATAAATGTTTTTCTGAAAGGCTCTTTAGGATTATACTAAATGATATACTAGTGTGGGTTTATGATAACAGTAGGGACTCTTGGATGTTTTTATGGATGTAAGATAGTTAATATTTTTGGTATTTTCTAAAAAGGCTTTTATATGTGTATAAAATAATATTGGGGGTTGTTTTTGTCATTATGTGAGAGTACACAGTTACAATTTTAAATAGAATAAAATATATTGATGTTTTACTCTAGTAAAATTCATAAAAAAAATTTACCATTAATGATGGGTATATGATATATCATATAAATAATGACGTGAAATATAATTTGGACTTGTCCCAAGGTTATCTAAATCCTTATATCATTACATTAACCCTTGTTTAACTAATTTTAACCTTGAATCTGATCACACATTTTTACTATATTTAGAATTCATTATGAACATAAATTAATATTAAAATAAATCAACATATTACATACGTGGATTTAAATTTTTTAATTAATTTAACATATTAAATACATATACGGTTCAATAATTATTTCAAAATTAATTCCACAATATGCAAAATAAAAAATTTCATAAAAATTATATTTTATATATTAAAATGATTTATACCAAAATAATGTATAACAATGATTACAATATATTTTATTAGCATTAATTTACTCAAAAGAAACAAAGAAAATTTTAAAAGAAATCCAAAATATAATTTGAATTTGTCAATACATGTAATTAAGTTACATTTTTCAATAAAAATTTTAATTTTCTAGAATTCACCATTAGATCATAATTATTAAAAAATTATCAATAATTCATTTTATGATAATTTAGACCTAATGAATTATGTAATGAAGTTAATTTCTCTTAAATTAAATGTCTATAATTATGAAATAATTATGTTCTTTATTTTCATATAATACATGGAAACCCAATTTGTTTAGAAATATTTAATATTCATTTTGAGTGAAAAAATACAAAATTTCATTATTAATAATATAATTGTATATAATCAAATTAATTAATATAAAAAAAATCTTAATATTTATTTTTTTGTTATAGTTTTATGATTTCATATGATACACCTCCCTGTTGGAATGTACACTAATATCCAATAGACTACAGGGGAGGTGGGTATTTTCCCTAACTTATAGTTTGTTGAGGACTGATATATGAAAACCCCATATCTCCCACTATCTTCTAATGCGAGTGTACATATATTATGATATGCATAAACATTATCATATTTTATATGTTTGTAGATATCTCTAGTGGAATGTTTTTATTTTAGGAACATATATATCTAGATAAAGTATCAGATAAATTTTTATAAGTATTATTTGTATTAAATATGATGTATTTTAGTGTTTTATATGATGAATGGGATATGATGGTTCAGTAAAAGTATTTGTTTACTATATGGGGATTAGGATATTAATAATGAGACTATATGATGCATGATGTTCCATTTGACATATAGTTTTCTTTAAAACATCATTCTGATTTAAGAGAGATCACTAAATTTTTTTAACATTTGGACGATAATACAAAAGAAATAGAGATGTTATAGGAGGGTGCCATAAGTTTTAAACATATCATGTATAATATATTATTACTTATATGAAATACATGGTGAGTGAGAATTGGTAAGGGTGAGAAATTATAATACATTCTTTAGTGATGAGTTACCTAAAAAATTTATTGATATAGAATTATTAATCTTTATTTAAATATCACTAGGGGTTATGGAGAGGATCCTACTGACTATAATTTTTATGTTCATTATACATATATTAATTTTATATTGTTTACATGAGCTGTTTGGTGATCAGGATAGTAATTAGTTTCCCATGGAGATGTCTAATATCTATTTGGATTTACTATTACTCATGAGTATTTTCTTTTAGAACATGTAGTTTTCCAATAGTTTCTCATCCTATCTGACAATACATTCATTAATTTCTATATTTTGTTTCCTTTTATGATGATATGTTATTGGGTGTTATCATCATCTCTTTAAATCATCATTATTCATATAGGGTATTTCCTACCATTAATGTGTATTGTATAAACCCAATGTTTGTTGGAAACCAGTGGACTATTGAATGCAGATTCAACTTTCATTATCTCGCATCCCTAACTTCTGAACCAATTGTGGTACATTGGGGTGTGTTTCATTGTGATAGAGTGGTTTGAGTGGTTATTTTTAGGGACATGATTCTATTTAAATGTTGTAACCTATAATTATTGTACGGATTAGTAGAGAATAAACATATGTTTAGATAATTGTGTGGAACAAACAAGGGAGACTTCCTCGGAAATCAATATAAAGGAAAAAAAATTCAAATGCAAGAACCTTCAAGAATGTTGATCCCTCTGACCAAAGTGATTGTGGTTGTCATGTAGATTCCTCGGAAAGGATCTTGTTTTATTCTTGTTCACACATGTATTTGAAATTGGGTTTCTATGGGAATATGTTGAACTAAAAATAAATTAACCATGAATATTCTTCATTTCATGTATTGGAGTCCCTAATTATTTTTTCCTATATAGGAATATCACTTGGTAAATGTCCACATTTGGTATTTGTCAAATATGTTTTACAAGTTGTGCCAAAATTTACTATATTTTTTAGATTGATGATCACGAATCATAGAATAGGTCACTGGGATAGATTCATTTATTGTGTCTATATATTTATAAGGGAGATATTTCAGAAATTGTAATAGAGGACTTTTCATAGGGAGTTGTCATATCATTCAGTTTAATAAATACTCAGAAGGAGAACTAGGTTCCATTTGTGGGGATTTATTCATATGTGTTAATTGGGATGTGGTGGTTCTTATTCTTAAAAAATTAAATTGAGTTAATAGTTGTATGGTATAATTTGTGAGTTCAATTTCAGGATATGTTTAATGCATTAACTATAGTGGATTCTAGCCATTCGGAGATTATCACCATTAAATAGGGAATCTACAACTTGGGAGAGTTTGGAATCACTTTTATGAACATTATAAAATATGAATAATAAATTCTTCTATATGTGGAGGGTTGCTTGAGGCATTTCATTGATTTTTTTTCTACAGATAAATACCTATAATTTCCAAATTTGTTTTTCCAACCTTTAAAAATTCTCTAGATAGGGGAGAGGTTGTTGATAGGATTATAGATATGAGCTGATCTTCCTGAGATGGTTTTCGTTATGATTCCCCATGTTGTAGAGATATATTAAATCTATATTTAAATTGGTTATAATGAACAGACATTACTAAAAATAAAATTGGGAGTGTTTGGGATACTCGATAATAAGATTCACTTATACACTCCATCACATAAGATTCTACACATAGAGACTCTTGTATCTATTATATTTCAAATAAAATAAAAAACACATCTAATAATCATTATATGTTATAACAAATATATTACCTTAATTCAAAAATAAAACTTCCTTAATATGCTTCCATGTGGTTCACCCTCTAAATTCTCGTTTCTTGAGCACCCATTATCATCTACATTGTGGTTTTGGACCTTGCATTCGAACCCATTTTCTTATCACATAAAACATAAATAATGACTGTTTGTCATGGAAGGAAACTTCCCTAAACCTGATTAAATATTATGAATCTTATTATGATAACATTTGATAATTTTTTTCATTGAGTAATGATCATAGTACCTCTATTTGAGCATTGTTCATTGTGACATGTAGCATTTGTAAATTACATAAAACCAATGATGGATTAATATAGTAGATAATATAAACATAGATAAGATATATTAAATCAATCTTATATAATGTCCTATGTTATATAAATAAATTTAAATTGATAAATATAACCTCGGGACTAGAAAATATCACATTGAAAGATCTCAAATATTTCCATTATTTAATAATGAAATATGCATTCCATATCCACCATATGTGAATATCAAGATCATATATGATCTGTACATTAATCTATCATATTATGGAACCATAATACTCGTTTTGGGTGTGATTGGAATGACTTATGTGACCACATTCCCACATATGTGTATGCATTAACCCCAAATCCCTAATTACCACCACCAACAACTGGCGATATTTTTGTTGATCACTATGGCTACATTAATAGTTGTTGAAGATGGGTTTACTATATTGATAGATAGTGGAACATTTATTTTTTAAAACTCATTAAATATTTTTAAAATAATTATATAAATACTAATCAAAAATACAAAAAATATCATCAAATATCATCTCTTCTTTAATTATCAAATTATTTATTTTCAAAATTTTCAATAGCAACACATAAATTTCATCTTCTTTCATAATATTTGTGAACTATACCAATGATATACAAATAAATTTTAATAAATAATGAAATTCAGGAAAAACTATGTCACTACATAATGGCAAATTGTTTTATAGGGATAGTAAAATCATATCCAATAAACTAAATTTTGATACATCCATGTTTTTATTTTTGAAAATTGAACAAACATGGTTGTAATTAGTAATATATTTAGAGTCTGATAAGACCAACATAATTTATTGGTTAATATTAACTTGACCCTTATAAATATTTACATCACTCTTATGATGGCAAATATAACCAAATGAATTGAAACCACACCAATGAATGTATCCATAAAAGTTAGTCATCTTATAAATGATAATATAACCATAGTACAAGAGTTGTTATTTTTTGTAATTGATAAATAGATAACTAAATTTTAATCATTTATATATAAATTTAAATGAAAACATAATATTAATATATTTAGTAATAAATTATTATTTTTCTATCTTATGGTTAAAAGGTAATTTTATAATACCTTGATTAAATTATTGAGGTGTTATAAAATAATTTATAATATTAATATTCTTATTTTTTGATCCAATTTTGAATTTATATAAAAATCAAATTTAATATACATAGAGAATTAATTTAATAAAATTGAATTCAATTTTGAATTCTCCATATCCAGAATTATTAGGGGGATGTTTTGGGATTTTTTTTAAATTTCTTGAATTAATTGTGAATACTAAAATTCGATAATTTATGAGATTTCCTAAATAAAGGAATTTATGCATAATTATTGAGTCATAGATGAAGTAAATGGATATTATAATGAACTAAAATTAACTTATTTCGTATTTAATCACATGTACAAACAATATTTCATTACTAGGGAAAAATAATAACATAATGACTAAAATAATTGGAAAACCGTCCTCTCTTCTACAATAAATACATACTTTTCCCTCTCTTCCCATAACTTCTCTCAATGTTTTAGGATTTTCTAATGTCATCCTAATACTCTTCCAAAATGGTCTTCCACAGATCCTTTCCTTTTTTTCTCACAAAAGCACCAAAACCAATGTCCTAAATAAGGATCTCCAGGTGAAGATATCTGGAGGTAAAAATTCTATTTCAGTTTCTTTAATTTTCTCTTAAATTATTTTTAATTAATTATACTCTATTAACCTCCCATATACTAGGGTAATGAAAATTACATTATATTATATATAATATAATTATTTCATATTTATGGAAAATTATTCATCATACTTCTTCTCCACTCCTTATTATAAAAATAGAAACATTGTCTGTGATGTATCGATTTATGGACATCGTAGACAATTTATTTTCAATCTCCTTCATATTCTTCAAATATGGTTTCAAAAACATTATATTGGTTGAAATAGTTTTTAATATGTAAAATATGACCCCTTTTTTCTCAAATAAACATTTGTACATAAAATTAAATTATATAACGAAACATGTTCGTGGTTATTGATGAATCACTAAACCAAACTAAACAAATAAAATTACTATTTTATGTAATGATTAATCATCGAATCTGAAAACACAATCTTTTATGGCATCACGTAATATTTAGTAAATATATTAATACCATTTCATTCTGCTTCTGTAATTTTATTTCCATATGAAATGAAAATCAAACTTAAACTGACCATGTAAACTTTTTAAAGAACACACCTGAAACAATGGAAACAACAAAATATTATAAATGAAATACTAGAATGATAATATAAAATGATAAGATAAGGATTTATAAAT
The DNA here is from genome assembly GCA_963277665.1 of Viscum album. Lineage (NCBI taxonomy): Eukaryota > Viridiplantae > Streptophyta > Magnoliopsida > Santalales > Viscaceae > Viscum > Viscum album. The sequence goes on from OY728148.1 coordinate 175,926,156, forward strand.
AGTAATATGTTTCATTAATATATTAATAACTCTATTTTATATGTATTACAAGTGGTTTATTCTTGTTCTTAGTAAGACAACCCAGAGGTAAGGGAATTCATAACCCAATTTACATTCTTCAGGTTAACATTATACATAAATTATTTTGGCATTCTAGAATTATTTAGGAAGTTAAATTTTATAATATCCTCATATATTGATTTTATTTACAATTAATATACATATTACCTTTATTTTATCAATTCTATATTTAATGATATAGTATTTGTAGCAGACATTTCCATATAAATCAACTTTAATAATTCATATTTTAAAAAATTCATAACAAATGTTTTTATAGAAATTTTATACTTTTATGGTATTTTATTATTATTAGCATTTTATTATTATGATTTTGGGACATATATCTTCTTAAAATTCATTGGGTATGTTTTAGTTAGAGATCATTCATATGGTTACTCCATGTGTAACTATGATAGTTACACTAAAATATTAGCATGAGGGTTACATTATAAGGATGTTGTGAGATTTGCAAAAAATATGGTAGCCAAGAGTGTTAAAAATATATTCATAAAATACCATAAGTGAACTATATGGTATGATTATTTATTTTATACCTTTTATGGAATTATAATGTTTCCCAAAGTATGTATATGATACTTTATGGGTGAGATTTATATCATTATAAAAATGATTTCATATGATTAAAACTATTAATATAATAATGGTTTCTATCCATATTTTTATATACATTAAAATGATTTAATGGTCATCCAAGGTTTCAAAAAAATCATATGGTATAATGATGGGTATGAGAATTTACGAAGATAATATTAACATTGTGATGTTTTTTATCATGAAAAAATCAAAATTTATATTAATTTTTTTGTACTCTGGAAACTGAGGACACTATATTAGTAGATTTCTATTGTATGATTATGGGATATTTTTCATGTATTATGTATTATTTATCGTGAACACTAAACATGAAAATATTATCAACATGTGGGAATGTATGTTCTTGACTAAAAATACAGATTATATAATTTTTACTCCTTATTGTTGGTATTAGAGAAAGGCTTTGATAAAATTAGGTAATATGATGATGTTAATAGAATAACATAAATAATGTTACCTTATTTTTATGATTAAATAATATATAATGTGAATATTGATATGTTTCTTCATTTTGGATATGTTGGTTTAGAATGGTTTTCCACAGAAGAAATACAGAAGATGAAGTAGGAAGGTACTGAGAGGATGATATCATTCTCAATATGCATACTAGAATAGTGGGAAATGGAACTGAATATTTTGTGACTGTAATATATTTGAGGACGCATTCTAAAAATGGAGGTTTAATACATTTAAGGGGAAAATAAATGATACGACAAAGGAACATGATGATATGGAGATATTTTATGATGTGACACTATCCTGTTTTCAGTGAATCATCATAACTAGTGGTGGCTGAAGGATGGAATAATGCACTTGAAAGTATATCGCATGTCATGTGGTGTGTAAAAAATAAAAATAATAGTATCTTAATATGTCATTTTGACAGTGAAGCTTACTAGTGGTGGTCAATGCTTAAGATTATTGGGTATAGTAAGGAGATTTCTTCCTTGGAATGGGATGAATTTAAAATCCTATTTTGTAAAAAATATTTTCCAAAGGTGGCTTGACTTTGGATGGAATATAAATTCCTCATATTGATGAAAAATGATTAGCCTTCAGTGGCCATGTATGATGTAATCTTAAAATCATTGGAAAGGTACAATCAAAATATTACTATAGATCTTCATAGAAAAATATATGGTTTGTTCTCAGGATTGACACATAGATATAGATGAACATTGGCCTCCTATAAATTAAAAATTTATTCGACTCATGTAATATGTGATGAGAGTATATAAATGGAGTGTGGTGATGATCATTGGTACTTTAAAATAAGAATTTGGGGAGGTATATATTGAATTTCATGGGTAATAATCAGTCAAATAAATATGATGGTAAGAAAGTTCAGTTTCCAATTTGTTAAAGTTTTGTTAAAAAGAACCCTGGGAATGCCTTACTTGGATTGGGAAGTTTTTTTTGATCATGAATTTTTGAAAAAATGGCTCTAGATTTTAATTAAAATGATATGATTAATCTATAAAAAACTATAATCTCTTTCTTATTTTGTGAGTTGGGTCATTATGAAAAAACGTACCCAATGAATGATCCAAATAATGTAATGAAGCCAGATTACAAGAAGAAAGATGTAGTGAGTTCCTTTGAAACTACATTATTAGAATTTAGGCCATACAATGAAGTTGTTTTAGGAACTTTTTTTTACATATAGATTCCTAATGTCTTTTTTTATACTTGGTCTACACATTCCATTATTTATAATAATTATTCTATTAAATAAGAAATATAACCTCATGAAATCAGACTGTAAGTTATGTTTAAAACACCTGAGGAAATATTAAAACAAAAAATACTTATAAGAATTTTATTTTTGTTGTATGGGGTGTGAAATTACATAAAAATCATGTTGTTTTACTTTTAATATAGTTTGATGTTATTCTGGGTATGGATTGGATTTTTTTTTATCATTCTATGATGGATTATAGAGGTAAGTAATTTGTTTTCTTGAATGAGTTATTATTTTTATTTATTAATTGACCCTTACAATTGATAAAATATTATGAATCTATGAAACTATTACAATGGGGAAATGTTTTTTATCATTATCATATTCTTAAATATAAGGGAACTATTCAGATTAACAATTTTTTGGTAGTAAATGAAAAATTGGATGTTTTTCTAGATGATTTTACTAGTGTTATATTTCATAGGAAACTTGTATTTAACGTTGAATTATTCCATAATGTTAATCCAATTTCAAACCCCATATATATAATGGCTCAAATGGAACTTCCTGAATTGAAAAATAAGATGCATGAGTTTCTTAAAAAAGTAAACATTCCTCCTAACACTTCACCATGGGGAACTATATATTTTTTTTAAAAAAATAAAAATTGTTCCATGAGGCTTTATGTTGATTATAGAGCCATTAAAACCCCTACAATTATTTATAAGAATCTTTTTCCTCATATCGTTGACATGTTTGATCAGATCTGGGGAGCTCACTATTTTTCTAAGCTTGACTTGATATCTTGGAACAATTAGTAGAAGGTAAAGGAGGATCCCATTACAAAATCAACATTTTATGCTAGACATGGTAATTGGGATTTTTCATTATTCCCTTTGGTTTGACAAATGCCCCTACCTTATTCATGGATATTATAAAATGAATATTTTGTGAATATTTGTATATGTTTTTTTTATTTTAATGGATGATATTGTCATGTTTATAATTTTATGAGGATGATGAAAAATATTAATGGACTATCTTGAAAACTCTCGTAGAAAATAACTTATTTGGGAAATTTATAAAATGGGATTTTTGGTCAAAACATATATATTTCTAGTGAAAATTGTAAATAGTGATGGAATAGTAGTTGATCATTCCAAACCAAAGTGGTAGATGAATGGAAATGACCTAAAATGATAAAGAGATTCGTAGTTTTCATTGATTAGTAGGTTAACCAACGATTAGTTAAAAAAAATTCACAACTAATGTTTATACTAACAAAGTTATTTTAAAAAGGGGTTAAATTTATTTGGTCAAAAGAATATGATGTATGTTTTCATGAACATAAGAAGAGATTGGTGAATGTTTATGCTTTGGACCTACTTTACAGAAATGGTTAATTTATCATCTACACTGATTCTTCATTTAAAAGATTTGCTTGGTTTATGATGCAGAATGATTAGGTAATTGCTTACGAAAGGAGAAAACTAAAACCTCATGAGTTAAGTTTTCCCACACATTACATATAATTAGCATTAATAATTTTCACATTATAAATTTTGAGGCATCATTTATATGGTTTTAAATTTGAAAATAATACTAACTATAAATTTTTATAGTATATATTTACTCGGAACAAATTGATCATGTGGTAGAGAAGATTGCATGAACTGATAAAGTATTATTATTACAAGACCAATTATCATCATGTAAATGAAAAAAATGTGGTGGATTCCTTGAGTCGAAAACATCATGAATCATTAACCATGTTACATATATAACATGTCGCATAGATTAAATATTTGAGGGGAGTTGTCCTAGAATTTATTTGTGAATAAAATGAATTTATTTGTTTTAATGGTCAATATAGTCCTCTATGTAAAATAGAAATAATAAAAAATAGAAGGAAGACTGTGAGTTATAGAAAAAAGTAGAATTTGTAAAAAGGGATAAAATTCATGAATTTATCCTTGAGAAATATTTTTTTGTGAGATTTTGAAAAATATAATGTGTGTTGTCTGATGCGAATATGAAGTTTTAACTATTGTGTGAAGCTTATAGTTCTCCATATACAATTCATCCTCGATGTAATACGATGTATATAATCATTGAGTTGTATTGAATGTGGGAAAGAATGAAAAGAGATATTTTAGATTTTACATTGAAATTTTTGACATGTAAAAAGGTTAAAGTAGAGCCTAAATTACTAAAGGGTATGCATTATCCTTTTCCAGATCTTGATTGGAAATATGAAATAATATCAATGTACTTGGTGGTTTTACTACCAAAGACATATCTAAGTAACAATTCTATTTGGGTTATTATATATCTACTAACTATATCTGCAAATTTCATTCATATTTTAGATACTATGTCTTAGGTGTTTATTTTGACACTATTCCTCATAGAGAATGTCTAGATACATGGATTTCCATTTTCTATTGTATCGAAACAAGATCCCAAGTTCACTTCTAACTTTTTGAAATGATTTGAAAAGTCATTGGGTATATAATTAAATTTCATCAGTGATTTTCATCATCAATTTGATAGACAACCCAAGTGAGCAATTCATAAATTGGAGGATATTATTGGATCTTGCTCAACTAATTTGAAGGTAGTTTGGGATCATCATATTTTATTAGCTGAGTTTTCATATAATAATAGTTTTCATTTCAGTATATAGATGAAATTTTTGTGGCATTATATGGGAAGAGGTGTTGAACGTTGACATTTTGGGATGAAGTCTGGGAAAGTAACTTGATGGAACAAGAATTAGTAGAGGAATTTGTGGAAAAAGTGTAGATGATCTAACAACACATGTGGATTGCTCGGATCAGGCATAAATTTTTTGTAGATAAAAAGTGGAAATACTTTTCTTTTGTGGTAGGTGATTTTATTTTTCTTCGAATCTCACCATGGAAAAGCGTTATGCATTTTTGTATGAAAGCAACATAGTGTCCATGATTTATTGAACCTTATGAAATCATTGAGAATGATTGGCCATCCGCCAAGCAAGTAGATTTTCCACCATGTTTATCTCAGTTAAACAATGTTTTTAATGTTTTGATGTTGAGAAGTTATGTTCTATATATATCTCATGTTTTGAGTCAAAACATTGTTCTACTGTAGGAGAACCATTATTATAAAAAGAAATAGATTGGATTATTTTTCATATAGATAATGTATTTCATAATAATGTAATACACTAGGTAATTGTTTTTGTGGAGAAACCACATGGTTGATGAAGAAATATGGTAATCCAAAAATTCAATGATGTAAATTTACCCTCACTTGTCTAACATGTAAATAAATATAGCAATGACACAATTTACAGAAGAAGGGGAGAATGTAACACCCTACGAAATTACAAGTTTTTATATTTAGATATAAATGAATGAAACACCTAGTATCTACATAATGACACAATGTTTTATGGAGATAGTAAAAAAATATCCATGAAACTAAAATTTTCAAAATCCACGCTTTGATTTCTGAAATATAGATATTCACGGTTCAGATACGTAAGATATATAGTGTCTAATAGTATCCAATAATTTTTTTTTGTGAATAGGATCTTGAAGCCTTTGAAATTTAATATGACTAAATTAATAGTAGAATCAAAAATGAATGTATCGATAAAATTTAGGCATCTTATATGTGACAATATTATTATATTACAAGTGTTGTTATTTTTGTAAGTCAGAAATATTTAATTAAATTTTTTTAATGTAAACATTTAAATGAAAAATTATTTTGATAAAATTTGATCAATAATTATTATCTTGGTGTATTCTGGTTATAATATAATTATATGAGACTTTGATTAATATAATATGGTTTTTTAAATTTAGTTAAAGTATAAAAAATATTAATTTTCGAAAAAATTATGATTTTATTTAAAAATTCAATTTCATATAAAAAAATAATTATTATGATAAAATGGAGTTCATTTTTAAATATTATGTTTCAATAAATAATTGGCTAAAATATGTGTATTTTTATAAAATACGTGACTTTTTGCTGAATAATGAAATTCGATAATTCATGAAATCTTATAGATAAATGAATTTCGGCATCATGCTTGATTCGTGGATGATGTAAATGGACATTGGTTAGAACTCACATGAAATTATTACTATATTTAGTCATATGAATAGTAGTACAAACATAAATTTTAGAGGCCACAAAAAGCCGTTGTTAAAGGCCTATAGTGGTCGCCTAGCCTCCGCCAAATGGTGGCCACTTTTGGTCCGTCTCTGTTGCGATCAGCGACCGCCATTTGGCGGATGCTGATGGCCAGCGGGTATGAAAAACAGTAGCTGCCATTTGGCGGCCTCTGTAGGGCTTACCAATATCATCCACCACTTGGAGGCCACTTTAGGTAACCCGAAAACTGGCTACAATGACAACCAAATTGTGGCCACTATGGGTCATGCCTAGGGCGGCCGCCAAATGGCGGACGCTAAATATTTTATTTTTTCTAAAAAAATATCAAAATTACTATGAATACCACTTAAATCTCATCTTCATTTTCCATACTCTGCAACCTTCATCAAATATAACTACATATCAATATTTAATAATAAAATTAGTACCAAATAAAACCTATAAACAAATAATTGAATCAAATTAACATATTTCAATTCAAACATACTATAACAGATTGAAATATTTTTAAAATATATTCAAAATATCGATTACCATTTTAGAATTTTAAAATCGTTAATTATATGGTTCTAATTACATTGTTCCCCTGTGATTTCAGGTCAATCTGATGTCGTACGCTCTGACTTTGACCATTAGAGGCCCGTTTGGGCCATTTATGGTACTAGAAGTGCATTCTCGGGCACCGCGGGCACACGGCACCTCTGATTGTCATGATTCCTACCCGACCACTTCACAATTCACTCACCCATTTTTTTATTCTGATTTCAGGCCAATCCGACGACGTTTGGCCAGTTTGGACCATCCCACGCGCATTTCAGAAGCGCGCCCAACACTTAAAAAATGTATATTGAGCCGATGCGCGCAAACCGAACATCTGATTGATGTGAAGTCCCCTCGTACACGTCAATAATAATAACTAAATTGTTCCCATGTGATTTCAGGATAATATGATGTTGTACACTGTGAATTTGACCATTGTAGGCCTGTTTTGGCCTTTTATGGCACATGAAGTGCATTCTCGGTCAGCTCGGGCGCACGACACCTCATATTATAATTCCCTCTACCCGACCACTTCACAATTCACTCACCCATTGTTTTCATCAAATTTCAGGACAATCCGACGTCATTCAGCCGGTTTGGACCACCCCATGCGCATTTCAGAAGCGCACCCAACACTTAAAAAGCACTTATTGAGCCATTGCGCACCAACCGCACGTCTTATTGACATAAAGTCTCCTCAAAAACCTAATGAATAATAATTAAATTGTTCCCCATGTAATTTCTGGTCAATCCAATGTCGTATGCTCTGAATTTGACAGTTAGAGGCCCGTTTTGACCTTTTATGGCACCTGAAGTGCGTTCTCGGTCATCACGGGAACGTGGCACCTCTGATTGGCGTGTTTTTTTCCTGACCACTTCACAATTCAGTCACCTATTATTTTCGTCTGATTTCAAGCCAATCTGACATCATTTGGCAGGTTTGGACCACCCCACGTACGTTTCGGAAGCGTGCGCAACACTTAAAAAGCGCATATTGAGCCGTTGCGCACAAACCACACGTCTGATTGATGTTCCGTCTCCTCGTACATGTCAAGAATAATATTTACATTGTTCCCCCTCTAATTTCAGGTCAATATGATTTCATATGATCTGAATTTTACTGTTAGAGACCTTTTTTGTCCTTTTATGGCACCAGAAGTGAGTTCTCGGTCAGCACGGGCACACGACATCTCCGATTGGCATGCCGTCTTCCCAAACACTTCACAATTCACTCACGAGTTGTTGTCATCCGATTTGAAGCCAATCTGACATCGTTCGGCCGACTTGGACCACCCCACGCACATTTCAGAAGTGCGCCAAACACATAAAAATCGCATATTGAGATGTTTCATGCAAACCACACATCCTATTGACGTGATGTCTCCTCATACACGTTATGAATAATAATTACATTATTACCCCTATGATTTCTGGTCAATCTGATGTCGTACGCTCTAAATTTGACCGTTAGAGGCTTGTTTTCTCCTTTTATGGCACTTGAATTGCGTTCTCGGTCAGTGCGCAGACACAGCCCCTCCAATTGGCATGTCATCTGCCCGACCACTTCACAATTCACTCACCCATTGTTGTCGTATGATTTCAGTACAATATGACATCGTTCGGCCAGTTTGGACCACCCCATGCACATTTAAGAAGCGCGCCCAACACTTAAAAAGTGCATATTCAGTCGTTGCGTGCAAACCGCATCTACTATTGACATTACATCTCCACTTTCATGTCAAGAATAATAATTACATTGTTCCTCTGTGATTTTAGGTCAATCGGATGTCTTACTCTCTGACTTTGACCGTTAGAGGCCCGTTTTGGTCGTTTGTGGCACCAGAAGTGTGTTCTCGGTCAGTGCGGGAACATGACACCACCGATTGGAATGTCTTCTGTCCGACCACTTCAAAATTCACTCACCCATTGTTTTCATCCAATTTCAGGCCAATATGACGACGTTCGGCCGGTTTGGACCACCCCACGCGCGATTTGGAAGTGCGGTAAAACACTTAAAAAGTGCATATTGAGCCGTTTCACGCACACTGCACGGACAATTGATGTTCCGTCTCCTAGTAAACGTCAGGAATAATAATTACATTGTTCCCCTATGATTTCAGGTCAATACGATGTCGTACGCTATGAATTTGACCGTTGGAGGCCCGTTTTGGCCTTTTATGGTACTAGAAGTGCCTTCTTGGTCAGCCCTGGCACTGGGCACCTCCGATCAGTGTTTCGTCTATCCAAACACTTCACAATTCACTCAACCATTGTTTTCGTCCAATTTCAGGCCAATTCGACATCATTTGACTGGTTTGGACCACCCCACGCATGTTTCGGAAGCGCGACCAACACTTAAAAAGCGCATATTGAGCCATTGCATGCAAACTGCACATCCAATTGATGTGCCATCTCCTTTTACACGTCAAGAATAATAATTAAATTGTTCCCATGTGATTTCATGTCAATTTTATGTTGTACGCTGTGAATTTGATAGTTGGAGGCCCGTTTTGGTCTTTAATGGCACCTGAAGTGCGTTCTCGGTCAGCGTGGGCACACAGAACCTCCGATTGGCGTGTGGTCTACCCAACCACTTCAAAATTCACTCTCTCATTGTTTTTGACCGATTTCAAGCCAATTCGACGTTGTTCAGCCGGTTTGGACCACCCCACGTGTGTTTCGAAAGAGCGCTCAACACTTAAAAAGCGCATATTGAGCTGTTGGGCACAAACCACACATCCGATTGACATGTCGTCTCCTCGTACACGTCAAGAATAATAATTAAATTGTCCCCCAGTGATTTCAGGTCAATATGATGTCATACGCTCTGAATTTGACCCTTGGAGGCCCGTTTGATCCATTTATGGCACCAAAAGTCCGTTCTCAGTCAGTGCGGGCACACAACACCTCCAATTAGCATTCTATCTGCCAGAACACTTTAAAATTCACTCACCCGTTGTTGTCGTCCGATTTGAGGCCAATCCGACGTCATTCGTCCAGTTTGGACCACCCCACGCACGTTTTGGAAGTTCGCCCAAGACTTAAAAATCGCATTTTAAGCCATTGTGCGAAAATCCGGCGTCTGATTGATGTTTCGTCTCCTCTTACACGTCAATAAAAATAATTACATTGTTCCCCGGTGATTTCAGGTCAATCTGATGTCGTACGCTGTGAATTTGACCATTGGATGACCATTTTGGCCTTTTAAGGCACCAGAAGTGCGTTCTCAGTCAGTGCGGGCACACGACACCTCCGATTTACGTGTCATCTACCCAAACACATCACAATTCACTAACCAGTTGTTTTCGTCCGATTTCAGGAAAATCTGACATCGCTCGGCCTGTTTGGACCACCCCATGCGCATTTCAGAAGCTCACCCAACACTTAAAAGCGCATATTGTGCCATTGTGCGCATACCGCACGACCGATTGATGTTTGTTCTTCTTTTACACATCCAGAATAATAATTACATTGTTTCCACTATGATTTTAGGTCAATCTGATGTCGTACACTCTAAATTTGACCGTTGGAGGCCCGTTTTGGTCTTTTATGGAACCAGAAGTGCGTTCTCGGTCAGCACGGGCACACGACACCTCCGATTGGCGTGCTATCTTCCCAAAAACTTCACAATTCACTCACCAGTGGATTTTGTTTGATTTCAGTCCAATACGACATTGTTCAGCTAGTTTGGACCACCCCACACGCATTTTGGAAGCACGCCAAACACTTGAAAAGCGCATATTGAGCCGTTTTCCACAAACCCCACGTTCGAATTACATGCCGTCTCCTCGTACACGTCATTAATAATTATTTAAATGTTTCCCCTGTGATTTCAGGTCAATCCAATGTCGTAAACTCTGAATTTGACCGTTAGAGGCCCGTTTTGGCCTTTAATGGCACCAGAAGTGCGTTCTCAGTCAGCGTGGGCACATGACACCTCCGATTGGGGTTCTGTCTACCCGCCAACTTCAAAATTCACCCACCCATTGTTGTCGTCTGATTTCAGGCCAATCCGACGTCGTTCGGTTTGTTTGGACCACCCCACGCTCATTTCAGAAGCGCACCCAACACTTAAAAACCGCATATTGAGGTGTTGCGCGCAAACCGCATGTCCGATTGACATCTAGTCTCCTCGTACATGTTAAGAATATTAATTACACTGAATACTAGGAACCCTAGAAAGCTAAAAATATAGAAATATTTCATGGGATTCTACCAAGAATCATCTACCTGAACATTCTCTCCATCCACTGAAACACCTTCATCTAAGATTATTTGACCCATTAACTATACCTAATCAATAAAAAAGTGACACATATATAGTTTGGCCTACATTCGATGCTCAATAAGTGTAATATGGATTATGTCAAGATATGGGTATGATAACATCTGTTTTGGAGTGCACAAAAATATCTTCCAAAAATACTATATAATTCATCAACACAAATGAAATTAACTCATGCATGGGATTCATCCTCATCGGGATCACCAATATTACTATGATGTCCAGCAGCTATATTCGGAGCCAAAAATATATATCAGTATTATTTATCTTCAACATATCAATAAAAGTCTATCTGAGTATGGTTTGTTTTAATGTTTCCATTTGGGGTCACTTTTTGTGTCGTCATTTTATCGATACGTGATGACATCTGTGACAACTTTTCCTAATACTCTACATGGAACAGCAGAAACTGCACATCCATATTGCGTTACATATCCTGCATGGCAGCATCTATCTCAGTTTGTGTGCGCATCCCTGAATCTCTAAATACACCCATCGCATCTGCTCTAACAACTGCACGGTGTGGGACACCACCGCCCTAAGTAAAAGAATAACCATGACAATCACGCCCCACGACACGGTGAAATATTTCATCTATATGCACAGTACTAAGACGTTTCTCCTCTGGAAACTCTGCTAACTGAGCGTCAAACTCAGCCTTTATCATATAATAAATCAATGAACAAATATTAAAAATTTATATAAAATAAAAATAAATTTATTAGTAAAACATTTCCTACTATAACAATGGGAACATCGAGATCACACTCCCTACGAGTCCTCACCCATATAGATATCTGATGGATCATCTCACCGCGTTGGTGTAACTATAATAATAGGGTTCACAATGTTATACTCCAACATTTTTAAAATATAAATGAATTTTGAATTTTAAACTTACATCATGTGTGAGTTGTGACACATGTCGAGTGCCAAGTCTAGAAGGCGTGCCCTGCATTGCCCGATTATGTGAATTACGAGAAGAATCGGTCTAAATTCCACAAATTTATTAAATAGACATTTGAATAAATAGACATTTATAGATTAAATGTAATAAATCTTACCATCACCGCCTCACTCGATCAAAACAAAACCAAATCCTGCCACTGCTCGGGAAGAATGCCCCGAGGGACTTGCTGTAGAATGTCGGGCACACCCACAAATGGTGTCCAGTGATCTCACTTCACAATTGAATTGTAATAATTCTATTATTTTTGGCATTTGGACATATATATAGCCCAAAACTCATTTGGACAGGATGTCAAATTATCCTCTTAAAAAAATTGTCAGTATATGGGACAATAGTAATAACAATATCATGAAAAATTAAACAATGAATTTACCAGAACCATTCTCCATAATCTGTCCATCATATCCTGGGGGAATGAACTCCTTTCACGAGTCGTCAAAGGAAATTTGTGTGATTCTCGTATCATATGCCCAAACTGACTACTCAATACAGTATCACCTTCTCCTACTGGATGAAATGTGTCATCAAATAACACATCCAATCGGGCTCCATAGTTCCAGGATGAACCCCTCTACTAGGACCCTTGTTTCTACTGGATGACGCACTAGATCTTGATAATAATAAATTCATAATTCAATTAAAATATAACATAATGATTAGAAATAGTTAGGTAAATATACACAGAACATTTCAATCAATTAATTTAAAAAAATGAAAACATATATACAGATAACATCTGGTGAACCAATGTGACCACCCTGTAACATGCCTACATAAAAATAAAATATACTTAAATAAAGCAATTTATATACATATACAACTCATAAATATTTTTACAAATAATAACTGGGGATATAACTACAATTTTCACAAATCATGAAAGTCTATCGTATCTCCTTCAACTGTCTCTCTGGCCCATTGTATATCTTCATCTTGTACAACTACTGTTGTTTGGTCGAGTGTTTGATCAGAAAATGTGACAACGTTAGGTTCCTCTTGGTCAATTAGAAAAACCCCTCCTCTAGACATTTTCACTACAACTTTCCAATCAGAATCAATGCCGACAAAGTAAACATGTTCTTCCTGTGATGTCAGTATTAAGGGCTCACTTCTAACTCTTTCATATTTATATATCATATTGTAAAATTTTACTAATGTAAATTGGTAGTTATGAACTTTCGTTCCACGAACCGGATCGACCGAATCACACCTTAACAATTTGTGTTTTAATCCATGACCATAAAAAACCTCAATAATATCTCTCATCAATCCATAATAATAACCCGCATCAACAAAAGAACAACCAACACCACTATTTTGTGTGGCTTAGTTCATGTCAACATCGCTAATACCAAATCAGAATTTGTTTTCATCCAAAGACTTGTAGCGTCGAGCTATAATAAATGGACCATCAGCTAGTTGGTTGAGTTCGTCCCTCACATGATGGGTTCAATCACATAACTTTTGAATTTGAAAATTTCAAATATATAGTTTAAAGGAAAAAGGATTGTGAAAATACAATTAATTTTCAATATAAAAATATTAAATCAATTATATGTACATGAGTCCTGAACCACTCATGAAATGTGTTGAAATGATGTTTTTGGATTTGATAGTCAGTTGTACGGGGCCTTTCCCGTTTCAACTCAGCGATATGCAACCTAAATCAAAACACAATATAAGGTAAGAAAAAAAAATATAGAAACAAAATACATATCAACTATAAAACTTAATGTATCAATGGAAAAACTGATGGAGTGTTGAATAACACATATCAATGAACTTGAACCCACTCATCATTCTGCATATCAAACCTTATTCCTTCTCCAATTGGACCCTCATAATTCTGGGAGGGTTTATCTATATTTGTTTCATCCTCATCAATATATGAAGCACAAAAATCAGTACACTCATCCATTAAATATCCCTTGACAATTGAGGCTTCTGGATGATCTTTGGTGTGCACATATCATTTCAATGTATTTATGTATCGCTCTATTGGATACATCCACTTGAATTGTATGGGACCGCCAACAGTGACTTCACCTGTTAAATGAACGGTCCAAAGAACCATGACATCAAAAAAGATAGTGGAAATAGTTTTTCTAGGTGATATAGTTCAAGTAAAATCTTATCCTACATCTTTTTCCAATCACTCATGTGATGATTCGTTGAACAGATCTGTCTGAAAAAAATTAAAAACATCAATCAACGACTCAACAACATGGGTAGGTAAGCAATCACGAATTGCAATAGGAATTAACTGTTGAAGCAGAATATGATTATCATGACTTTTAAACCCATGTAATTTCATGCTCGTCATATTTACACACTTGGATATATTAAAGAAATAACCATCTTGCACCTTAATAGTCTTCAAAATTGATAGAAATGTTTGTTTCTCTTTTTACTCATTTTGTACTATGCAACAGGCATGTATGCATGATTTCCTTCACCCGGTTGTAAATGTAAAGGTTTTATCAATCCCATTTCTTGAAAATCATGTCGAGCATTAGAACAATCCTTTGATTTCCCATTGACGGCTAAAATGGTGCATAGTATATTATCATATACATTTTTTTCAATGTGCATCACATCCAAATTATGTCTTAAAATGTTATATTTCCAATAAGGCAAGGCAAAAATAATACTTCGTTTCTTCCAATTATGACTGTGCTTTTTTTTGTATCAGGAATAGAAGGAAATGTAGGAGCCAATAAATCTGGAATATCATACATTGTACGGATGTATTCTTGATGATGTTGTGCACAAATTTTAACCCTAGGCATTATTTGTGTTGATGGTTCATACTCTATATTCCCATCAAACGATACACGGTCTTTTCTGAACCCATGCAATGGAGGAAGAAAGCACCTATGACCAAGATATTCACACTTTCTAATGTTCTTAATCCATATAGATTTCATACTCTTATTACAACAAGGGAATGATAATTCTCCTTTTGTACTCCAACCTGATAAGTTAGCATACACTGGGAAATCATTAATTTTCCATAACAAAGTGGCCTGATTTCTAAACATTTCATTAGCTGCCTAGTCAAAATTCATTACACCATCGGCCCAAAATTTGTGCATCTCATCAATCAATGGTTTCATGTAAACATTGATTTTATCGCCAGGTCCTCTCGGTCCATCAATTAGAATTGATAGTAAAAAAAAATTCTTCATAAATACCCATGGGGGAATGTTGTATGGAACCAACACCACTAGGCACGTACTATGTGTCGCAAAAACCATGGACCTAAATAGGTTAAAACCATCTACTACCAAACCCAGTCGAATATTACGATCATCTCGAGAAATGTCTGGGAGTCGTTGATCAAACTCTTTCCATGCCAAAGAATCTATCGTGTGAGTTAATTTATCAACCTATTTCATTCTCTCTGAATGACAAGTCATCAATTTAGCAATTTTAGTTAACATGAAGAAGATATTCATTCTTGGTTTTAGTTGGAAATAACGTATCTGTTTAGCGTAAAATTGTGTCCCTTGATTCAAGACTCTCCCAGGAAGAATCTGACCACCTTGATTAATCTCATTGGTCTTCCACCTGGATGTATATCAAACACTACAAATATTTAATTGTGCATTCGATTTTCTTTAAAACATACTATTATTGCGACACACGTCAATTGTATCATATGTAAAACCAAGATCACTGGTCATCTTACGAGCTTGATAGAATGACTCTGAAATCATCGTTCCAACAGTGAGTACTCTCTTCAACAATACCAACAACATGTCAAATATGGTTTTTGACCATGGGTTCAAAGCCTTCAGGTGTAAAAATTCAATGATGAATGATAGTTTACTAAATTTAGTGAATCCAGGATATAATTTAGTACGTGCATCATCTTGAATTTCAAAGAATCTCAATGCTTCTACATCTGCAGAAGAACGAGGATTACTAGATCCAACGTCGTCATTTACGAAATTACTCTCTTCAGGTTGAAACTGGTGCATCATATCATTAAGAATTATTTTCATCAGATCAACGTTTCTCGAATAAACATTCATATGAATACTTTCCTAGTGATGACATGAAACAGAATATTCTCCATGATGTGTCCATGTCTTATAGTTTTTTAAAAACCCATTCAAAAACAAATGTTCTCTAACACTATCTCATTTGAATAGATCTATTTGCGCATTTTCTACATGGAAAACTAATCACATCATTTGGAAATCTGTTGGAGAAATCCATAAATTTCTTAATCCCCCCAAAATATTCAGCCGAAAACCTATCTTTCATATCAATCTAGCTATAATCTATATCTGTATTTAATAGAAATGAAAAGTGATATATCTTATTTAAATTCTAAATAAACACATATCATTAAATTTAAAAACAAATGACTTTAAAGATAAATTTGAAGGATAAAAAACATTACCTATAGAGGACTTGACTGTGGGTAATGGGGTGCAACTTGATTATGGATTCATGATAGCGCAGCGACATGATGACAGGGGTACGACGGCTGGAATCGAAAGTAGCAGAACCACTGGACGAAGTGTTGGAGGGTTCTACACAAAGGGGCACGACGAACAGGAAGGGTCCGGTGGAGGAAATATGTGAGGACTCACTGGAGGGATGTAGCGGGGCCTGGAGGGGACTAAGGGGGCAGGACTGTCAGAAGGTGCAGCGCAGGCTGTCGGGGTTGCGGGTGGTGAAACATGGGGTTGCGGGTGGTGCAGGGGTTCGTCGGGGTTGCGGATGGCGCAGCATGGGGTCGGGTTTGCCGGGGGTCCATGGGAGTTGGGGTCACTGGGGGTTAGGTCACTGCGGGTATCCAGGGGTCCCTGGGGGTTGGGGTCGCAGGGGTCACCGGGGGTCCGGGGGGCCGGGGGCGGGGTCACCAGGGACGGGGTCGCAAGGTCATGGATGGTCTCCAGGGTTGGGGACGAGAGGTCAGGGTGGGGTCGTCGGGGGCAGGGTCGCTTGGGTCAGGGTCGCGGGGCTGGGGGGCAGGGTCGGGGAGGGTAATTGGGGGGGTTCGGGAGGGGAAAAGGGGTAAAATTATGTCTTCTGTGCAGCGGCCACCATTTGGTTATCGCTATTAATAGCATTACTGGCCGCCAAATGGCGGCTGCTACTGGTCTCCCACCTCCAGAACTAATAATTATAGTAGTGGAACTAACATTATTTCTTGTTTTGTGCAAAATAATTAAATATTGAATAATATAATGGGAAAACACACATCTCCTCCACTATAAATATCACCCGACCCCTCTTCCTCTCACAACACTAAAGAACTGAGAATTATCTTTATTAAACCCAAAACTCTCCCCAAGTAACATCCCCATTATGAAGACCTTCTGTTCTCACTATATTGACAAAAACAGGGTCCTTAAGGAGGATCTTAAGGAGACGAGATCAATAGGTTAAAATCAAGTATCATTTTCTTTTGTATTCATTTTATTTTAATATAATGTTTTCTCCTATAATATAATAAATTCATGATATTATACTGTATAATATATATACTATAATTGAATGATTTGTATGAAATAATCATCATCATACTTCTTCTCCTCTCCCTCTTATTCTAAAAATGAATACACTATATGTGATGTGTTGATTTACTGACATCTTTGACTATGTCTTTTAAATTTCCCTAAAATCCTTCAAAGATAATTGTGAAACCATTTCAATGGTTGAAATAGTTTTTAATATGTATTTTATTACATATTTTATGTTCTTTAAATACATATATGAAAAATATTAAATTATATAATGAAACTTGTTTGTGATTATCGATGAACAGCCAAAAGAATCTAACAAAATAACATTAATGTTTTATCTAATGATTCATAATCATATCAATATAAAAAAATATTTTTGGAATAATTTAATATTTCTGAAACATATTAATACAATTTAATTTCACATTTATAGTTTCATGTCTTTATGACAAGAAAACCAAATGCGTTCCAACCATGGATACCATGTAAACCACACAACAGATACATTGGAAATAACTTCCATTTATAAATAAACTGGTCAAATGATATTGTTAAAAGATAATATATGGTTTCATAAATATTTATATGTTTCATTAAAATAATTATAACACTCATTTACCCTTTATACATGGAGTTTAAACATGTTAGAATAATGGAAAAATAGAGGTTATGTAATTCTTAACCAAATTTCCATTCATTGGGTTATCCTTATACTTATATTATATTGGTGTGCAATGATTATTTGTAAATATACATTTTATTATATTATTTTTTATTATGTTCATTCATTCTTTATATACACATTCATTTCATTTTATCAATTCTCTATTCAATGATATTGTATTTTTAGGGGACTTTTCTTTAAAAATACCTTTTTTGAATGTTTATTTTAACAAAACTCAAAATCAATGTATTTATACACATATTATTATTTTATGATTATGTTATGGTTCTTGGGGAATTTTTATGATGATTTTTGGAACCAATATCTCTCTATAATTCATTGGATATATTTATGTTTGAGGTCATCTGCATGGTTTCTCTATGTGTAACTATGAGGGTTACACAATAAGTAGTCGTGAGGGTCACATTGGAAGGCAGTCAAGAGGCTTACAAATAATATGGATTCCATGGGGGTTATAATTCCATGTATGTAATTCCAAAAGAAATCTATGTGGTTTAATTATCTTTCATCAATGTCTTATGGAAATCAAAATTTTTAAAAAGTATGTATACAATACATTGTGGTGGAGAAGTATGTCTTTGTGAAAATGATTTCATTTGATTTTAAGTATTCATGGACTAATGGTTTCTCTCATTATTTTTACATCCCTTAATGATTTTTTATTCTCATCTCAGTTTTCCAAATTCTTTCCACAATGTATAAGGATGGGTAAGAGAAATGAAAAAGAGAAGACACATGTTGTGAATATTTAAAACAAGAAAAAATATTCATTTTTTATTTCCAATTTTTTTTTCAGGGAAAATAGGATACTAATTTTGTATTTTACTCTTTTATGATTATAGGATGTTATTAATGCATTATGTCCTATTTATCTAAGACAATAAACATGAAATGATCCTCAATTTGTAATAATGTAATTTATTGACTAAAACTCAATATTAGTAATATTTTTGGTCATGCCCTTATAATTTATTTAAATTATGACTCTAAAATACAACAACATCAAACATCCATCACTTAAATATTTTTTTTAAAATTTTCCTTCTGATATTGCAAATAGAACGAATATTAGAAATTTAAGAGACTAGATCTACAATCTAAACAATTATATAAATGATGTTTTCAAAAAAAATCATCACTCATCATCACTCACCTCAACACATATTGATATGTTATCATGAATTTTTTTTAACTATATTGAAAAATAATATTATTTACACTAGGGAAACATCAATCTAGTCCTTTTATTTTATGTCAATACCACCATATACCATATATATAAATTTTTCTAATATTATTACCTTATTGAAAATGAATTCATAGAATATTTATATGACATATTTTCTCATAATAATATTATTATTCACATTCTAATATTTTTATGATGATATATCATTTTTTTAGGCAGTCTTCATCTATAATACATTTTTTAGGTGAAAACACCAAATTTTGAAAACATGAGTTTCTTTCAAAGGGGATAAAATGAATCCATTAAAAAACTAAAAATGATTCAAATCACAGATAATTATAACCTCGTAATTTAGAGCTTCCGAGACAATAAGATAATAAAATATATTTGTCATAAAGTTAATAGAACAAAAACATTATAATGTTCATGTGATAAATTTGTGTAACAACTTATTTTTTTCTCACTAATGGCACTCCATTGAAAATATGATTTAATAAACATTAAGATTATGAATTTTTGATTGATTATCATACATTATTTAATATTATTTCAAATAATGAAATATCCGTAATATTATGAATATTTTACTATATGAAATCTTACAAGATCCACCTCCAGAAAACATTCTACCTATTTTAATTAAATGAAATTTAGTAAAAAAATCATATATATTATGGAATATCCTGGGACATGTTGGTACCTTAAAAATAATGTATAATATGAGTGTCTCCCCTCTTCATTTAGTTATTCTTCTTCATTTCGATCTTATATTAGAAAATTTTCATCTCATGATTCATATTCATCAAATATCTCCTGAAACAAATATTCGTGGAATTTTTTATTCTTTTGGTGGAATAATATACCCCTCAAATAGCAAAGAAAAATTAATTACATTTAATTTCTTATTCATTTTCAATAACTTATCTTGGTCTCTAATGAAAATCATATAGTTGTTCATACCATGCATAATTTTTTTCAAATAATTCTTTGGATTCTCTATATCATCAATATTATATATATTATTATGATATTAATTGTCTAAAGTAACCAACCGATTCTCAATCGTAGTATCTATGTTTTTGTACATTTATTTATACATTTATAATTTATCATGAAAAATATATGAAAGATTCGTTATTTTTATTATCATCATTTTTAGGTATCTCATTCCATTTCATATATTAATCAGATAAATATTAGTTACCCCCTTTCCTATTATGTATTTTCATTACTTTTATATCATATTGAAATTCTATATGTAATTTTTACATGCATACAAAAACGTGATGCCCTTCTATTCCACATATTTCATGAAAATATTAAACAAATTCATACATGTTTTCTATTTTATGATTGATATGTTTCTCATTACTAAATTATTTCATTGATAATTTCTTCTCATTTGACGCCAAATTCTTTTCTGGGAACCAGAATATTTTAATGAATTAAATACCATACAAGAATTTTATACTTTATGCTAATAGTTTCCATCACAATAACATAATCCCCTAAATTGAATTACTCTATTTTATTAATAATCATACCTTGAGAAATCAAGATATTCACAAGGAAGTGGTCTTCAAAACATATTTCATTCATCTTTTTCCATGGTATCCATTATCTCTCTTGAATTACAGATTCAGAGTGATTGACATAATCTATTAGTGGTAAAAGATCTATTTTGAAACCATTTTGGATAAGATGATAATTTTTTTAGGAACCATTTATCTCAACAACGTGAGACGGAATATATTTTTCCTCAAATAACATGTTGATTTACTCTCTGATATTTTTCTATTTTTATTCTATTTTCATATACAATGATTGTTTCTCAGACATCACTCCCTTACTATGAGTGAAATTCTATTCAAGATCATGTTCCATCTTCTCTAGCTCATTCACATTTAACCAACACATCATATTATCATATAAAATCATATAACATTACCATCAAACATATAAATTTATGAGATAATTTTCTAATTCCCTTATCTAGATTCATCATCTATTTCGTGAGTTCTTTTTCTCATGAGTAACATACAACTCTTCTTTTTTCTACACTCTATTAATATTCATACATCTTTATCATATTAACTACCTAAATAATAAGATACTATCGCAACCTAATAAAAAATATTAGTTTATAATATTTTTCTCTATATGATGATGAATTATATTTTTTAAACAATAATTTATATTTTTTCATTCTAATTCAATAATTATTATTCATTTTATTGTCCTTTTTTACATCAGAGGTATCTCGCATTCCACATTTTGTTTTGATTCAACAAAATTCATATTAAGAAAATTTATAGCATTGATACCAATAAAATTATAGTTGTTTAACATTAGATTTTATTGTCATTACCATGTATAATTACCCATTATAAACCCACATAGAATAAGTATATAATTTTCAAAGAGATATATATCAGATTCATGATCATTTGAATAAATTAATTCATCAAATATAAAAAATTTAATGTTTAGTTTTATTATTACATAAAAGGTTATCAAAAATTGTAATTGTTTGGTATGTTGGATCCATTCTCATTACATAAAGTATAATTATTTTATATAACTTATAAAATTAAATGACTTCCATATAATCCATGTCTAAAAGCATAGTGTCAAATATCTATGGTAAACCTCTCATATGATTCTTCAATATTATTGAATCTCCTAGATTCAAACCAAATCCACCGATATTATTCACAATCTCATTGACACTAAATAATTAGTAAATTTTTTTCATCATCTTCCATTTAGATATCCACAAACGGGCTTATCCATATTTGATACTAATCTTCGATGAAATGAAAGTTTCCTTCATAAATTCTTCTTAGTTTTCCACTAATATATGTGGTGGATTGGTCATCATTTACATTAGTTTATACCTTTTCTGGTAAATAAATTATATATTATTTTGAGTCATTCCATCAACCGCTAGATTTATCCTAGATGATTGAGTCAATGAATCATCATCAATTAGAAGATTCAAACTGACTATTGGTATAACTCTCACTTCCTTTCCAATATAGAGGTGGTAATGAAGAATATAATTCATCCAAATATAGTATTTATTGATATCAGTAGTTGATATTACACATTTTTCATGGAATTATAATTCCGTATTTCCTTTAATGTTTTAAATCATCAGAGGTAACCTTTATCTGATACTAATTTATATTCCCAAGGACTAGTAAGTTACCACTGAATGTAGAGATAGTGGTGATATTTTTTATATATTTTTAATATTTTAATTCAATGGTTGTCAATAAATAATGTTTTCATATCTCAACATTAATTATCTACAACACAATATAAGAAAAAATAATCATGAATTCAAAATAATTTTTTTACATTCATTGGTCAAAATATGAACCACATAAATCAGATTGTTTATTCACCCATGTAATATATTATTCCCAATATATATGTTGTTATAACCAAGGAATGTTCAATTCCCTCCGACAAAAAATCCTGCAATTCTCCCACATTATAATCCCATAGAATTATATATGTTCCCATTATACATGCATTTGAGATAGATTCCTTCTATGTTCTTTCATCAGAGTATCGATATGTTTTCCATAATCTATTCAAGGAATGATTTTACATGGGAAATATATTTTTCATAATTTGGTAGATTATTCATCACCTCGAGATATAATAATTACCAATGAATAAATTGGATCTACAGATATATTTATATACCACAGTTCATAATAAGCATAAACTGATGAGAATGTTTCCCTGATCATACTAACAATCACAGATATTAAAATAAATAGAATGATGTCAAATAATATGAACTCAAATATGAATGTATTCATATTATATAAAAAACATATCAGATTCGATTAAATATTATCATCACTACACACTCTTCAGAAAAATTTTATATCTTTCAATTTACGTTTTTTTATGAATTCATGATGCACATAATTAATTTATAGATAGTATAAAGAATTTTATATAATGGTTTCCTATACCTCATGAAATCCACCACTATAACTCATAGTGGATCTTCTGATAAACTCTTGATGAACACACCGAATGAAAACCAGCTTTTATTTTTCAACTTTTTTTAGGATAAAAAACCAATATGGTCACTATCGAACAAAAATTCATTAAAATTATATCATGTGTATCACACATTGAATTATCCCACATCAAGTGATCAAAATCATCTTATATGCAATAAACCCTATATACTAGTGTTGCAATATTGATTCTCCCTTCATGCTCGATTGGATTTACATCCACACCCACATTACCATGAATACTTGTGTAGGTGTTATGAGTCCAATATTTCATTCTTTTTCCAAATTATTTGATGTGTTCAATCGTGTTTCCCATCTCAGTAGTGGAGTCACATGAACAATAGTTTCATTACATAATTGATTGAAAATAAAAATGGATATAGATTATTTAATTAAATTAAAAACATATAATTATTAATAAGATACAATTTTTATAATTTCATTATGTTCTAATGATATTTTAATTATGTAGGGGAAGATATAAAATGAAAGTTATTTGTTAAAAACTATTCCACATTTTTAGACAAACTCTTCATGATTATAGTTAACGACTACTGAGGATGGGTCTGTGATCATACTAAGGGATATAAGATATGGTGAAGGATGTTATTAAGGTGTTATTTTAGGTATTATCTAAACCAAAATTAATTTTAATCATGTAGAAATAAACTTGGGATTTCATTTTTTAGGTATGAGAGAGGACACACTTGAAATTATTTTTGAAAATAAAATATATTTCTGATTTAATCAAAAAATGGATTAGAAATTGACCATGATTGAAGAGTATAAGATATACCATTAAAATATGGATGTAAAATAGATTTTTTTTGTCTTCATGTCATTTTCATCCTTATATCATTAGTTTTTTCCTAGTTAAAATGATATTACACTTTACATTGGTAACAAATATTACCTATTTTCAGAATTCAGAATGAATAAAATTAATTTTACCATATTTCTTCATATTAATTATTTTTTAAAATAATTGAATCAATTTACCATGTTCAATACATAGATAGTTTATAATTTAATTTAAAAATAAACTCTAAATATGAAGACAAGAAAATTTCATAAAAATAAATTTGTAAGTAAAAAAAGTTTTTATTCCAAAATATTGTTTCACATTGATTCAAATAAATTTTATTGATTTTAATTTTATTAGTTTTATCCAAGGAAATTTTAAATTTTACCCAAATTATAATGTGAAATTTTCAATATTTGAAAACAAATTACATTTTTTTAATAAAAAAAATACGTTTTTTAATATTGGTTATTAGGATATACATTTTTGAAAATTATAAATAATTCATCTTATGTTAATTTTGACTGAATGACTTATTAAATGAAGGTAGTGTTTTTTAAATATTTAAATTATATAATTATGAAATATATATTTTGATTAAAACCATATAAAACATGAAAACCCAATTTTTTCAAAAATATTTACTTTTCATTTTATGTGAAAAATTACCTAATTTCATCAATAATATTGTAATTATATGAAATCAAATTAAATAATATAAATACAAATACAAATAATATATCATCACATTTAATTTAATATTATAGTTTATAATTTCATATGCAACTCCACCCATGTTGTTATGTATAATGACATCTAATGGACTTTTGTAGTGTGGGTATTTTCCCCAAAATCTATGATGGTGAGGATGGATGAAATGACTACCCCTATATCCAACACTCTTATCTTGGGAGTATTATAATATAAATATATACACAAATGATACCTTCATGTATATTTTTATATGTATCTATAATGTAATTTCATTATTTCATAAATTTATATCTCTTGATAATGTATACTAATGATTATTATAAGTGTAATTTTATTGAATATGATTGATTGATGAAATGTACATTGTGAAAGGGATATGGTGGTTCTAGAAAACAAGTTGGATACTATATGGGTATGTGGATTTTGATGTTGAGAATATGTGATGCATGAGGTTTAGTGTGTTATGTAGTTTATTTTAATAAATTTGGCATATTGAAGAGAGATAACTCAAGATGTGTAACATTGGGGAGATTACAGAATACTAATAGAGATGTTTTAGTAGTGTTCCTTAAGTTTTAATCCTATGTTGGATAATATATTATTACTAATATTCACTACATGGTGTGACAGGAATAGTGAGGGTGGGAAATTATTATATCTTCTTATGTGATCAGTTAGTTTCACTATTTAATGAAATTGATTTATAATTATTTAATTATATTTATAAGTGGTTATGGGGATAAAATTACTGATAATACTTTTTATAGTCACCATACATATTTAAAAAAATTAATCTGTATGAGATGGTTGGTGATCATGATGGTTATTAGTATCCCATCAGACAGTTCAATAGCCACATGGAATCACACTTAAAAAAATGTATTTACATTTAGTACATGTAGTTTTCATATAATTTTCATCCTGTAAGACAAATATATGCATGGATTTTTTTATTTATATTATTTTAGCAAAAAAAATTATAGGGTGGTATCATATTCTCTCTCATTACTCATTCTTCATAGAGGGTATTGTCTCCTAGTCATGTTTATTATATTACTCATGTGAATGTTGGAAACCCATGGACTATTAGAGGCAGGATTCAACTATCAGTATGACTCATACCTAATTTTAGACCCATGTGTGGTACCTTTGGGGGAGGTGGTTGTGATAGAGTGGTATTATATGTTATATTGATGGATATGATGATATTTAAATGTAGTCACAAATGATTAGTGTATGGATTAGTACGGAATAAGAATATTTGGATGTTAGTGTGTGATATAAACAAGGAATACATCCTCCAAAATTTGTATGTAGGAAAAAATGTTTTCTAATATAAGGACCTATAAGTATGTTGGACAAACTATTCAAAGGGATTATGGTTCTGATATAGATTCCTATGAAATGATCTTATGTTGTTATTATTTTCACATGTGTGAAATTTTTTGTCCATGGGAATATGTTGAACTACATATATATTAGCCATTAATAATACCTATTTCTTAAATAGGAGCCACTAAACATTTTTTATTTTATATGAGTATATATTGGTAAATGTCTATTTTAGGTTCATGTCATATATTGTCAGCAAGATGCGCCCATAGATTACTTCATGATTGAGTTTGATGCAGAAAAACTTTAGAGGAGGACATTGTGATAGTTTCATTTATATTTTCTATATCATTAAGCTGGAAGCATTTTATATTTAGTGATAGTGGGCATTTCCTAGGAGGTGGTAACAACCTTCACCTTGAAATGTACTCAGAAGGTTAACTGGGATTCAATTATGAGTATGCTACTTTATGGGGTAACCAATAAGTGGAGATTCATGTTCTTAAATAATCATGCGGAGTTTGAGGTTTTAAGGAAGAAGTTATGAGACCAGTTTCATTATATTCTTATTACATTAAATATAAATAATGCTAGCCATTAGGATATTATCACCATTCAATATAGAATTTAAAACATGGGGGGGGGGGGTTGGGATCTATTTCGATAAAATTATAAGACATCAATTATTTATTATTCTTGATATAGAGGCTATGGAGAGTCATTTTAGGGATGATTTATTACTAGAGAAAAATCCACAGGCTTTTAAATTTATGATGCCAAAATATCACAAGTCACATGAAAGATATTAGGTTGCATATAAAATTATTGATATTAATAGATCATCCTATAATGGGATTCATTAGGGTACTCCATGTAATAGAGATATTGTCTATCTGTCTCTAAATTGTTCATAATGAACATTGACCCCATAAATAAAAATAGAGAGTGTTTGGGGTATTCATTAATAAGATAAAATGATATAATCCATCACCTCAAATGAAACACACTTAGGCTTTCATATCATGTATACACATAATCAAATTAACTAAAATTATTATAATATAAAATTATTTAAAAAAATTATTACATTCATTAAAAAATACAACATTAATGATACTCTTCCGTATGATCCAATCTTTAAATTTTCACATCTAGAGCACTCCTCCTCATAATCAATGTTGTTGCAGACACTACTTTTGAATAGATAATATTGCCCCAAAAAAATTAAATACTGAGTTTTAATTATAGAAGAAAACTTTCTTAAACATGCTCTAATATTATAAATCTTATTATGATAACATATATTCATTTTTTTAGTGATTAATGATCACATTAGCTTGATTTGATATTTGGACATCATAACAATTATATTTTTTGATGAACATAAACCCAAGGATAGATCAATGTATTATATAAAAAAAAATAGACCACATATCTGAAATTTATATTATCAAATGGCCTTTGTTATAAGAACATAATTTAAAATAGATAAATAGATCCCAATGACCAGAAAATCCAACATCCATAGATCACTGATATTTACATTGTTTAATAATGAAATCTACAATATATATCTTCAAATTTGGAGTTTCCAGATCCACTATGGGATTACCATAATGAAACCCTATTTTGGAACCAAACTACCCTCTTTTTATGTTCATATACCGACTAATGTACCCATATGACCATGTATACGTAGAAATTCACTACAAAGTCCATTATTACCATTATCATATTTTGGATTTATTTTTATAGATCATAGTTCCTATATCAATAGTGATTCCCAACGAGATCCATATAGAGATAGATAATGAAATATTAATAAATAAATCGACATTAAATGTTCTGAAAATAATCATATAAATACCAATAAAAAATACCAAAAATTTCATCCAATTTACTCTATTTTTTAATTCATAAATTATCGATTCTCATCATTTTCAATCACAACACATAAATCACATCATCTTTTTAAATTTTTGAATTTAAGTATAACTACTAAAATAATTTAACATCAAATCTCCATCAGTTAATTATTTAAAAAAAACATGTGCATTATCTAAAAGAAAGATGCATATATATTTGAAATTATTATACTAGATCATCATTCTTCACAATTATATTGAGGGTGTTTTTATTAAAAAATTTCAATAATCATCACTAACCTCAAAACATGTTAACATATTCTCAGAACTATGTTATTTAACTATGTTATGAAAATATTATTTATTAAGGGTCACCTTAATCTCCCCCTTTTATTTGATATCAATACCCAAAATATTATATTTTTCAATATTTAGAATTTTCATTCGTAATTTAAAAATGTTTAAAGGAATGATTATAGGACATAACTTCTCATATTATTTTAATTAATCATCTTATTCTCTCGTGAAGATGATCCATAATTTTAATGTAAATACACATCAGCTAGAAAACATTAATTCTATTTGAGAAACCCAATGTTAGAAATAATTAGTGTATAAAAAAGGTTAAAAAAATATACCAATTAAAAATATTAATTTGATCTTAATCTTAGTTAATTATCACTTAAAAATTTAGAGCTACATAGAAAATGAATTCATGAAATATATTAATCCAGAAGTCAATAAAATAGAAACCTTTTGATGTTCTAATGATAAAACATATAACTGCACATATTTGGCTCATCATTAACACTCCTTTGAAAATATTTTTTCAAATACATTATGATTATGAATTTGAGAGTGATTATCATACATAAATATTTTTTTAAATAATTAGATATCCGTAATATGGTTAATATTTGACTATATCAAATCATATATGCTCCACCTATAGGGATTTATACACCGAGATAAATCCCATTAATATCAATAAAAATGATTATATATGATGGAAGAAGGTGGGACACGTCTTTTCCTTATAAATAGGAGTCATTTAGAGAGTTTACTATGATAATTTACAAATCCATATTCATTTTTATCATGGATTAGAAAATTTTCATCCTCTCATTCATATTTATAAATTTATTCATTACAAAATTCTTCCCATTATTCATACAGTCACTTTGGGAATTCATATCCACCACTAATAGTAATGTTACATTATTTAGATCTAATTTCATAGGAATAATCATATACATACCATGGGCTGGAAGGAAAATAATGTAGTTGTTGAGGCCATACCTCACTGTATCACAAGATTTCATTTGATTCTGTAGATAATCACTAGTATATAGTTTTTTATTATAATAATTAGCACAAATAATCTACTTAAGCCCAGTTGTATTATCTATTTATGATTTCCTTATTTATTATGCCATTTAAAATTGATCTTGAAAAAATATTAAACATTCACTCATTACATTCTCTACTTTATTAGGTCTCGAATTCCACTTCTTGAATGAATTGTGTGTAGTTAATTACCCTCATTCCAATATTGTATTTTAATTCATTTTATATCATATTGAAAATATATAGGTTATTTTTTTCATGCATGTAAAAACTATATGACCTTTAATTCCACATATTTAATGAACTTATTCTATGAATTCATTCATTTTATCTATTTAATGATTGAGGGATTTCATGTCACTACATTATATCAAGGATAATGTATTCAAATTTAAAAGAATATAATATTCTTGGTTCATGTTGATTTCCATGAAATGAAATATTATACCACAAATGGTATACATTATGTCCTAATTTACATTGCCCAAAATAATCCTCTAAATTTAGATATTCCATTTATTTAATAATATTATGTAGAAAAATCATGAAATTCATTTTAAAAAAACCAATATTTCGTTTTACTAGTTCCAATGGTCTTCTCAATATATTATATTCTTCCTTTTACAGGTTATAATGAATATCTCTTCAATTAATGATCCTTATTGAATAGATTACACTTTTAGTTGAAAATATCTCTAATGAATCCAATTTGTAAGAGCTATACATTTTTGTAGGAATATTGTTTCTCACAAACAACAGACAAAATAAATTTTTGTTCATTACCATTGTTGATTTATTCTATGATATAGTTATATTCTTGTTCAACATTCAGATACATTGAATGATTCACATGCATCACTTCTTTATTATGAATGAAATTATATTAATGATCATTTACACTCATTTCTATCTCATACAGATTTACCCAAAACATCCCATTCTTTTCCTAAAATAATTTTTAATTACTATCATATGCATGTTTTTATTAATTAATTTTCTTTGTAATTTCTCTAGATTAATCATATCATTCTGGAAAATGTTTTTTTAACATGATTAACGTTCAATTATTCCATATATCTACAATCCATATCTATTATTACATCTCTATCATTATCACTAACTAAAAAATTAGTGCATATCACCACATGATACAACCAATTTAGTTTGACTTCATAATATCTATATTATTAATAATTTTATTTTTGAAATAATACATTAAGATGTTTCTTTCTAATTAATAAATTACTATTTATTTTATTAACACTTTCTATATTTGAGGTTTATCACATACCACATCATGTTTCTGATAAACTATATACTTATTTTTGAAATTTATGGAAAAGTTACAAAAAATATAATAGTTTAAGAAAGATAGTCGTTATCAACCTTCCCATTTACAATGACCTATTCTAAACCCACTTGGAATAAGTGTAATATTTTTGAATAGATCCTTATCAAATTTATGATCATTATAATCATTTAAATATTCATGTACCATATATTTTAAATTTTTTTCTTATGGCATCAATGATCACCTAAGATTTTACCTTTGTTAATATTAGAGCCATTCTCATTTCATAAACTATGTGTATGTTATATTACTCTTCCAATGAAATGTCTTCTATATCATCCAATGAAAAAATCATGGGGTGAAATATCTCAAGGAAATTTCAATGATTATTCTTTAATATTACTAATTCATCTAGATTTTCATGAAATCCATAGATAGTTTTCATAATTTCATTGACATTAAAAAATAGTCATCAATTTATCC
The DNA here is from genome assembly GCA_963277665.1 of Viscum album. Taxonomy (NCBI): domain Eukaryota; kingdom Viridiplantae; phylum Streptophyta; class Magnoliopsida; order Santalales; family Viscaceae; genus Viscum; species Viscum album. Next base: position 175,957,717 of record OY728148.1, read on the forward strand.
CAAATTTCCCATTTTTCATATCTAGATGAATGATTCTCCATATTTGAAACAACGCTTCATAAATAGATATTTAATTCATAACTAATTCATATTTATCCTTAATAACATTGTTGGTTTTGGAAACAATTATATTAGTGAACACCATTTTTAGTAATTATTTTAAATATTATTTTTATCCATTCATTTATCTTATATATTCATCATATTATTTTTAGTAAAAGAAACATCATTAGTAATATGGTTCAAACCTGTTGTTTCTACAAATAGAACTACCATAAAAAAATATAGGAGGAGTTGAGGAATCTTATTCCTCCAGTTGTAGTAGTTATTGATATCAGTATAATGTATTCCTCGTCTTTTCATGAAATTTGTTTTCTTTGTTTCATTGAATGTTTTAAAATAATCCAATGTAAAATTTATCTGATAACAACTTATGATCTCAAGGACATGTTAGTTACTATTCATACGGTGGGGGAAAATAGTGTTGAATATATTTTATCAATTATTACTATTTTAATTGATTCTCAGTTACTAAATAATGTCTTCAAATATCATCACTAAATATCAACCTGACCAAACAAGTAAAAATATTCATAAAATCATAAAAAATTACGATTTTTGGTGGAATGATAAACCGGGTAAATCATATCTCTTATTCCCCCATGTCATATAATGTTCCCAATATATATTCTGGTATATCCAAGTAATGATTCATTCCCATTAACAACGAATCCGACAATGTTCCCACTTCATAATCACACAAAAGTTTATATGTTCCCAACTATTAAAGTGATCAATATATATTACATATTTGTTATTGATGCATTGTAATACTAGAGTATTAAAATATATTAATTTTATTTTCTACGATAAGAAATATATCATTTATATTATGTTTATTTATTTACCACCTAAATATGAATGCATTATTAGTGAATAAATTGGATCACCTAATCTATTTATGTACCCTATATCATAAATATCAAAAACTGAGAAGAATTTATTCCAAATCTTGATAACTTTCAAATGATATTATAAGGAATGGGATCATCTCAAAAATTATGAACTCATTTATTAAACATTTCATCTTATATGAAAAACTTATTATGTTTTACCATAATTTCTCTTCTATAATCACCCTTTATGAATATTTTCATTCTTGAAATTTACAATTATTCATGAATTCATAATGCACATTATTCATCCATAGGTAGTATCATTAATTTTATATATTGATTCTATGTAACTCATGATATACATCATTGCAACTCTTAGTGAATCTTTACATAAACTCATCATGTACACACCAAATCAAACAACCTTATCTCCTTCTCTTATTTTTGTAGGTTAATAATATATTATGGTCACTATTGAACATAAATACATTAAAATTCCGTCATGTGTTACACACATTAAATTCTGTCATATTATGTGTTCAAAATCTTCATTTATATATTAAAAAAAAATATAAACACATTTTTATCTCACTACCACCTTCAATATTAAGAGAAATTTAGGGATGGAAAATTCACATATCATGGAATAATCATCTTCAGTTTATAATGATGAAATAATATATTTTTAATAAACATTTATTTTATCTTAATAGCTATATTTAATCATATAACATTTCACAATGTAGATTTTATAGTCTAAAAACACAACAACATATCAAAGTTGAAGATAAAAGAAACATAAATTAGATTGATTGAATCAAAGTATTGTAGTGGAAAAAGATGTAACAATATATTTTCGAAAATTTTAACATTACCTTACATCATACAGATCTCACATTGATACATATCACTTTCATCCCCATCTTAATTAACAATATCACATTTTATTCCGACCAATTATGAGTTTCATGTCCTCTTTGGGCTAGCTGTGACCCCAACTACTACTGGAATCATGCTTCTACATTCATTCTTAGTCAGATTTGCCTCTACACCCTCTCTTTCTCTTCTACAGGTGTTGGTGATATGATTCCATTATTAACATATTCTTCCAAATTATATGTTGTGGATATCCAAACTTCCAATATCAATAGTAGTGGCACCCAAGTCCTATATATAAAAATATGCCTGACCATTATTTATTGAAATCTCTCAATAGTTATTTATTTATAAAAAAATCATCAAAAGTATTTTCTATTAATTCACTCCTCCCTCTCCCAAATAACATATACACATATCATTAATCACAAAATACTTAATGAATAACATTAAATCAGTGAAAGTAGGAATAAAAAACAAAAAAACATACATGAGAAGAAAAAAGAAAATATAAATGAATTAAAGAACACAAAAAGTGAGAGAATTCCACTAGTTCATAATTAAAATAAATGAAATAAATAAATATTTGTAACTACACTTTCATGATATATGATTGTTTTTACCTTCCTTCTATTCTATAATTGGTATCCGATTGCGGTCTTCTAAATTCTTATGGAAGATATCCCCTACTAAGTGGATCGGGTTTGGATCATTTCATTCGAGGGTTGGCACCCTTTACAATGAAATATCATCCTTATATATATTGATTTAAAAATATCATTTGAATATTAATTTTTTAGTTTTCTTCCCTCTCCATCCATTCCAATTCTCATTAAGTTAGACAAAATTAAATTTGGGATCTTTTAATATAATATTGTTTTTGGTTGATTCCTTCTTCATTGGGTTTTTTAATAAATAATTGTTCTTATGTGAGTCTCCAAAAACATGTTTCATTTTATATTATACCAACCCCCATGCTTGGAATATAAAAGTTGTATAGTACAGATTTGTTGTGTAATTATAGGATTTATGTAAGGGGTTTAACATATAATTCACATAAGTGTAATGATGATTACACATAAACATTCCATGAATGCCATGTATGGGAATAAGGATTTACCTTTACATAGGACAAGGATTTCAATTAGACATCAATGGTTTCATATATTCATTTTATATTTCCATTTACTATTTATTAAATTATTCATGCATGGATATATCCTATCTTAACACCACATAGTGTATCCATTGTATACCTTTTATCTCTCCGTTCACAGTTATAGTGTAGCAATTCGACTTAGAATTATTCATTTTTCTCATTAAAAATAATTTCCATTTCTATTATCATCCTATCTGTATCATAACGGAACCATATGGAATGTCAAAATCTTCATTTAGTGTATGTGGTCTATTTTTATATAAAAGATTCGCATTTTTATCCATCCGTGTAATAGTAAATATTATGGAGAAAATAACCTTTATCATTATATATGAAATAAAGATCAATGGGTCATTATATGAGTGATGACATATCCCCATCATCATTAGTTCATTATTCCTCATTCACTACACCAAATAGAAATCACTGTAATGTGTAATTGATTGAAAACCCAATGGTGATGGAGCTATATTTTATATTCCATTGAAATTATATGATTAAAAATTAGTGGAAAATGGTGATAATGTGACATGGAGAGTGTATCAGATAATGAGGACATGGGGGATGGATTGAAACCATATCATTTCTATTAATGGAACATTATTAATTTAATTTAATGTACAACAGTGGTTTTGGTAATTTATTGATGGTTCTCTATGATAAATATAAAACTATAATTGGTAATTATGTAAAATGGGTAACTAAATAACGTTGATGTAATCAAGCATCAAAACACATCAGTTAAGTAATCCACCACCCCCCCACCACAACACAGTTCTTCATCGTATGCACTGGTGCACTCATATACCCCAATGTTTACAATATTAACTTATTTAATCCCCATCCATGACAATGGTAGACCCTACCACATGTTTTCTAGGACACTCATAGAAGTAAAAAAAGAATCAGTAAATGATACATGGCCTTCTTGGTGAAGGGAAATGTTTTTCTTCAAACCTATTTATATATTAGTTAGAATATAATAAGTCAATAATACATGTAATTTTGCATAATTTTATTTCATGATTCAAAAATTAAATTTTGGAAATGATATTATAAAAAAAATATAAATTATATATTAATGTGTGTTTGAATAAATGAAAGAGTAGTATTTATTGAAATAAATGTCAAAAAAATTATAGAAAAATTATTTTATTAAATGTATCAGAAATAAACCATGAATTTTCTATATAATTTAACACTTCTAATAATTAAAAACAAATCCCATATTCAATCAATACTTATAATTCAAAATTGATTAAATATAAAAATTAATAGTAGGGGAGAGAAAATTTTTAATGGATACATATGGAAAATGAATCCAACTCTTAACTAGACATAATGTAAATGGTATTACAATGGAGAATGATTGAATTTATATTTTCTTATACTCATTCCTCAGAACCTATCATTTTTATCCTTCCATTTATGATCTAAATAATTATCATTTTTCCTCTTTTGTCACTCAAGGTAAAACATAAATGGATCCTTTCTCATACCTTGAGTATTTCCGTCATTCATTTAACATAACAAATACCTATATTATCCTCATAATAGAGAAAAATAAAAAAAAATATGATGAATTTTGAAATCATGAACATATGGATATAAGGATAATGGATAATAATTAATTGATGAATGAAACAATTGCGAATCACTATAGAGGTTTATCTCTATGTATAGTGCACTAATGTAAATGTAAATAAAAATAAAATTATCCACTACAAAGAGTGATATATACTACTTCCCCAATATCAAATTATGGTAAAGAAAAATATAATGTATTTATGTTTTTATTTCTGTTGAATTTTCATTATTCTATCATATTACTATTTTAAAATTTTACCAGTTTTAAAAAAAATTGTAGTATAAGTCTAAAATCCACCACTCAATACCAATGGATAAGAACCATAGGTCTTGTGATGGTCACATATCCCTCCATAACTCACCCCATTTGTGAGTGTAATAGGAATAAATATGATGAATAATTAACCTATTCCAAAACCCATTGAAATAGATACCCAATTTTTGTTAAAAATGAATATCCCATTTCACCATGAAATACATCTCTACCACACTTAAATGTTGAAAATCATGATAAATATTATTAAAATGATATATATAGAAAATTTGTCTTGTAAAATGGCTCATTACTATCAAATTAAATAAACACTCCAAATGTACAAAAAGTGGGTTCAATGAATATTAGGTATATTGGATAATGAATTGATACCTAAAACAACACAATCATATTTTACATGAATTTTATAGATTCTTACTTCTGAAAATATCAAATTCAATTCCTAATCGAAAAAATGTCTCATCTTCTGTTATGAAAATCATACATGAAAATTTTATTTTTTTCCTTTGTAATCCTCTTTTGAATGGTACCATAATATTGTAAAGTCAATCACTCATTACATATTTAATAATAAATTATTTTATTTTCATGATCATCTCAAATTCAAATAATTATTTATTGAATTGAAGTTTCATCAATATTTGAACAAACAAATACTGATCCAATGAACTGAAATTTTTATATTGAACTGTAATCATTTAATATTCCCAGATTACATATTAAATGCCAGAAACATGAAAATTAAAACATTTCACGATGGGGATCATAAAAAATATTTTCTATCATTGAATAAATCTATATACTAATAAATGAATTTGAATTTAAATTGTCAATGAAACCCAAATAAAATTGGAAAATATTAGAGTATAAATGAATGCCTAAATTAAATTAATTCTCCAATTTAACACTATTGATATTTTTAATCCATTCCAAATTTAATTTCTTATTCATGGAAATATACAGAAACATAAAGAGTAAAATAATAGGGTCCATATAAATAATTATTAAAACTTATTGGGGGAATATGATTCATTATATCTTAAAATAATGTATAGAGAAAAACATGTTTGAAATTTCTGATTTCCACCCTCAAAGGAATTTTTGTAAGGATATTTATCCTAACCATACATTTTTAATTATGAAATATTAATAGTGTACAGATCCAACCATTTAATATTAGTCCCTTTATATCTTTTAGGTTTGTTAGTTGTTGGTTGTTTACTATTAGCCCACATTGTAATCTCATTATCATACTAATTGATGTACCATGTAGTAGAAGTCCTCAAATTTTTGAATAAAATTTCATGTTATTTCTATATATTTTACAACTCATGTTTTTCCTCTATTGGTTTGTTTACTTCTTGAAATTCTACACCTATCAGGTTTTTTATGCAACCAAAATTTCTTCTTCTTCATTATATTATTCTTTTAATTATTCTTTTTTTGGATTCTCTACCATTATATATACAATTTTTAAAATGATTTCATCATCACTAATCTTTTCCTACCTCTATTTATTTTCTTATTTATAATCACAGTGTTCATATTCATCATCTTCTTCAAAACATTTTTATTTTTCCTCTATGGAAGATGTAGCTCAAGTATCATAATAGGAAACTATCTCAGATGCAACAACATATGTGTTTCATAATGGATCTTCTATCACTTCATGATTTTTTTTCTTGGTAATTTGTTCCCTTAATCAATTAATCAACATCATTAGTTGTGTTTTATTAATATTAATATCATATTCAAACAATAACATCATGATTTGGACAGATGTTTCAAAACATGGGTGTAATGGCGGTTTCCCTAGACTATATTGTTTTTCCCATAATAATCATTTATTTTAATATTGAGTACTACAATTAACTATTTGAGGATTGATAATTTCTCCCCGTATTTGATGTGTTTCTTCAGGGTTATTATACCTAATATGTGGAACCAAAAAACACATAGCTTGAAATATTGAACAAAAATAGAATGAAATGTAATCTAAAATTTGAAACTAGAAATGTATCAAAGTAAAATGTGATAAAACACTGAATTTACAGTCATATTGTTAATATAAATGGAATATGAAATTATATCATCTATAGGAAACATTTTTATAAATATATAGTATCATAAACTACACTAACAACTAGAACATATATTTCATGTAAGATAGGGTCAATTCCATGAGGAAAATAGTTAAAAATAAATTTTTTTAAAAAATCAATTATTTTTAAAATAAAACTAACTAAATAAATTTCTTGTAGGAATTTACTAAATAAACATTTAGTTAAGGAAAAAGGCCAGGGATATTAAATCCACTGATGATTTGTCAATATGTAATACATATTCTCTTATGAGGCATATAAAATCTCCTATTTGTTAGAATTTTTAGGGGTAACTATTTCTTCCCCTCATCCTAAATAATATATACAATAAATATCCAGTTATTTTATCATGTTTTCCTAAGACAATATTACATTTATTGAGCTTAATCAAAATGTCAAATGTAGAGTTATGGTCTCATCTTTCCCTCCCACTATACTGTACAACATGTATGTTTGTCCTAAAAGTTCCATCACATTAACTAGACTAATTGATTATAAAATATTTGTAAATATATAATTTATAATATCCAATAAGCATAATCAAATGTTTTTAAAAATAAAAAATTATGTACTCACCAATTTCATTGGTTCCTCCATCTCCCACCAAATATATCCATACCTAATTGATCTATGATTTATTAGAGGACATCATAAATTATTAGGATGGGTTAATAGAAAGAAAATCATAAAAAAAATGAAAATATAGTTTGAGTTTAAGAATAATACCCATTCAAGAACTCCAGTATTACATAATGAAATGAACGGAATGAAAAAGAAATTCCTAACTAAAATAACATGATAGATGATGGAAATCATCTACCTTACACTCTTGCATATGTGGAAAATTTGGTATTATACTAATTTAGGGATCCTCCCCTCCTTAATGGGTTAGTATCAAATTTTTAGCTCCTATGTTCTGATCCACATTCATTATAGTAGCATCTTTATATTGATAGAAAGAATCATCTCTTGTGAGTCATACATTTTTTTTCTCCCCTAATATTCATTATTTTTTTCAAGGACTACAATCCCACATGGGATCTTCCAATATGGGTGAGATGTTGGACCATTTATCCACTATTTGATTTTTATGAAATCTTAATTTTTTGGGAAAAGCCACATTCTAGTCAAAAACCATTGTCAGGACCCATCCTCGGGACCTGTTTCGTGACTACCCCAAGCCCGCCTTCCATAGGCCAGGGGATGGAGACTATCACCAAAGGCGTAAATCCCAAAGCTGGGAAGGCATTACCTTTATAAAAAGTAAAAAAACACAATTAGAGTACTCAACTGGCAGAAAATCACTAAGAAATACTTAATATAGAAGAGGTGATGGAATGTAAAAGGGGATGGAAATAATATCCCAACAGTAAAGTACAAGTACAACGGAAAACAAGAATAACTGAAAAAGGGACAAACAAATGAAAAGTAAAGAGCAGCTCCTAGATCGTCATCTGGGGTTCCTACCCGAAAGGTAGGTACAGATGGCCACCTCAGCACTCCATGTTTGTCAGACTCCTCTGTGTACCGACTCGTCAAAAGGTCCACCTCTGGGTACTGTCTAGTCATGGCGCTCTCGATCTCCGTCAGTGATGTCCATCATCTGCATCCAACACAACAAGGTGTAGGCATAGCCCGTGCAGGGATGAGTATAACGATACTCAGTAGATACCTTTCGACCATCAAGGTATCACAATATCCAATAAGGATAAACCACCAAGTAAGGATTCAATGGATAACCCATTCTTAGGTATATTCCCATACATATACCTAAGTTATCTAGTAACCCACCTCAATCATGAGGTAACACAAAAGTCATTAAATCAACACAAACCAGTATTTTCATTATCAAAACCACATCTACTAGAAAAGTCCTCCTCTATCTAGAATAGTGGGCATGTCTGACACCAAGGCGCTTCTCACTAAACTTGGACTGCTGGGGTACTCTTCCTGTAGAGTACCACGGGTATACTGCCAAATACCAAGCACTCCTCTATTATGGGTCTGCTGCAAAATACTGAGCACTCCCCCAGATAGCATACAGAGGTACTCCCCCTGTTGAGTATTGTGGGTCTACCGCCAAATACTAGGCGATCCTCCGCCATGTGTCTGTCTCCAAATACAGGGTGCTCCCAACTGGGCTAGTCGAATCGGTCAAGCAGTCGTCAGGTCTGTCAGTTAATAGGTCTCCGCACTCTTTCCGCTCGTCAATGGAAGGATATGATTCCCGAGATACTAGAAAAACTCCAAATATCACTAAGTCTCACATAGACGTATCTCAATGATCCGCCACGTCATAGGGGTCTCAACGCAATAGACGGTGCGTAAATCAGATACCCGATCTGTCAGTTATTTGCCTTTTAGTCTCGGGGGCCGATTGGTTTTGGTTACATACCAACCTAACTGTATCTCTGATATACCTCAAACACCCATGGTGTTTTCTAAAAGGGACGAATTCATTATAAGAATATCGGAGCCAATGACAGTTTGTCAAATGGACGCTCGTAGACAATGTTACGGGTGAATAGGTGTATTATGGTCTGATGGGCCTCGGTCTGGTCCAACCTAGTCAGATCGACCCAACCTGACCCTAGTCTAGACTAGGGTATGACCATGTCTGTGAGTCCTACCCGGTCCAAAGGGGTGGCCCGGCCCGAAGGCGCGACCTGACCTGAAGGTGCGGCCCGACCCATGGGGGCGGCTCGGCTGGCTGGCCGTGTTGCCCAGCCGGCTGGCTGCATGCTTGTTCGCCGTGTGGCCAGGATGGCCAGGATGGCGGGCCGTGTGCGAGCAGGCCTTGCGGCCCGACTGGATGGCTGCATACGGGGATGCCGCAAGGCCCAGCTGGCTAGCCTCTTGGCCCGGCTGGCCATGCCTTGGGGGGGGAGGGGTGCATCACCCACTTGTTTCCGAAGGAACCAGCACTTGGCGCCAGGTTGGGGAATCCCACGGGACCCAAGAGGTTCCACTTATAGTTCTCACTGGTGACTGGCTTTGTCGGCTTCCCTCTCTTGTCCACTATGACCCATCCTATCCACGGCCTCCCGCACTTTCACAAGGCGCAACGACGCCGTGCTCATCATCCGACTGTTGCAGCCCTTCATCTCGGCATGGTGTGAGGGCACCGCCCCCCTCTGGCACCGCCACAGCCAGCCTAGCCGCGGATCGATTCTCTACGCGGAACAGCAGTCCCACTCCCTTGTGGCGACCCTGCGACCTTGCTCTGTCAGCTTCTTCATGGTTTTCTCCTTGCTGGTCGCCGCATGTACCACCTCTATCGTCAAAAAACAAGAATAAACAAAAGGGAAGGGTCGGGCCGTGTTCATTTGGTCTGAGCCCTCCTCATCATGATGAAACTTAATCCAGAAATTCGAACAAAGAAGAAAGGAGGTTTAAACTAATATATAAAATTAACTCAAATCCCCCTACCTCGTTTTTCATTGATCGTTGATGAAGTCGCTGGATGGCAGCGTCGATTCGTTGACGTCAGGAAGAGTCCAGGGTAGGAGACCAAAGAATAAGTGTCATCGACATTCTTCACGGTCGGCTACTTCCATTGATCTGGTTGGAGAAGGAAGAAGATGTTCGATTACATTCTTTGTGTTCTTCATGTTCTTCACTGGAAGAATGGTTCTACGTTGAAGCTTTCTCCAAAGGTTCTCCATGCTCTTCCATGTTTCCAACTAAAAATAATAGAGGAAAGTTCTATTATTTTTGGCACAAAAACACAAATGGTTGTGTTTAATTAAGTGAGACAACTCATTTAATTAATTGGGGTTGAAAGGATTCAAAATTTGAATAGGATAGAGGGAGAGTTAAAAATAAATGAAGAGAGGGTTGGCATAATTATGGGGGAAGTCCAAGAGTTACAAGCAGTTAATGCCCATGTGGCCCCCATGTTAATTTGTCTCCAATGAAAGGTTATGTTTTGGTGGGCCCCACCACCATAACCTCTCATGGGAGGTTATGGAGTGTTTTCTCCGACCTCCAACCGCCACCTGGATATTTTAACCACCAAAATAAAAAAAATCCACACATATTTTTAATTACCATTATTCATGAAAACTCTAAAAACTAATGTCCATTCTCATGAGGACACAACTACGGTGATGGTCTCATTAAGAAATCAATGATACGGTGAGCTCAACAGTGCCCTTGGATATCAATTCTGAACACCGGTTCAAAATTTAGACAATCTGGAATGTACGTTTACAAAACATACATAAAGAAAATATTATAATTTGATTACGGGCACATTGGGCCCCATAATCAAGCGCTGTTATAAACTAAAGACTGGTAATATTACCATGTATTTAAAAAAAATTACACAGAAATTTGGGTCTTAAAATTCTCCCCACCTCAAGGCTTTACGTCTTTGGAAACTAAAAATCAATCTAAGATAACAAATAGGGGTACTGAGCAAGCATATGAACCTCCCTCTCCCATGTTCTCTCCTAGAGTTTTCCATAATGACAAAAAATGCGCACCAGAGGTATCGACCATCCACATATGTCCCGCTCCGGTCGAACATCGATCTCCACTGGGACCTCCGTGAATGTCACCCCATCATCAATTTCCTGCTCCCCATGGTCGATGACGTGGGACAGGTCTTGCACGTATCTCTTCAACTGAGATACATGGAAGACGTCGTGCACCTGATGCAGCTGAGGTGGAAGAGTCAGGCATTAATCCACCTCGCCTACTCTGTTGAGGAACTGGAAAGGTTTGATGAATCACAAAGATATCTTTCCACCTCGGCCAAATATCCACATACCTTGTCGAGGTGAGACACGTATGAAGACGTGGTCGCCATCATTGAACTCCAGAGGTCTATATCTCTTGTTAGAATATGACTTATTCATGCTCTATCAAATCTTCATCCACTCCTGGATGATATTTACCTTCTCCATGGAAGTTTGTACCATCTCTGTTCCCACTAGTGCTGACTCCCCTGGGTCTGTCCAGAACAATGGCGATCTACAAGGTCGACCATACAAGGCCTAAAAAGGTTCCATACCGTTCCTAGAGTGATATCTATTGTTTTAGGAAAACTCTACTAATGGTAAGTGGTCATCCCAACTATGACCGATGTTGGGGACACAAGCATGGACCATGTCCTCGAGTGTCTGAATGGTCCTCTCAGTCTGACCATGTGTCTGATGATGGAAGGTGGTTCTTAGACGTAGCTGCATCTCAAATTCCTCCATCAACCCCTTCCATTTACGTAAAGTAAACCGTGTGTCTCAGTCAGAGACAATCGAGGATGGTACTCCATGTAAACGCACAATCTCCTGCATGTAGAGGCGTCCCAATATCTCTGTTGAGCCCATCTATCAGATCGGTAGGAAGTTAGTCGACATGGTGAGTCAGTCAACGATCACCCATATTGAATATTGACTCCTGGATGTACATGGATGATGTGTCACAAAGTCCATGGATATCCCATCCCACTTACACTCTGGGAACTCTAAGGGATATATCATGCATGCTCGTACCTGGTGCTCTGCCTTCACTCGCTGAAAAATGAGGCATCATGAGACAAACTCTAATACTGCATTCTTCATTCCTAGCCACCAATGCTGTCGTCGATGGTACTAGTAAATCCTTTCCAATCCTGGATGTATCGCAAGAGGGTTTGTATTGAACTCCCTCAACACTTCTTCCTGAGGTGAAAATGGAACAAGGGTATATCCTCTAATGAGAATAACGTTCTCCCCACCCTCAAAAAATCTATCAGGTAACATCCTTGTGGATGTCTGAGCACATCACATTTCACAATCATCGTCTCCATGTTGCATCTCCCTGACACGCTGATGAAATTGAGGTGTGACTGTATGAAACTGAAGATAGGCTGCTCCATCCCTATCCACAATGGATATTTGTAAGGCAGCTAGCTGCCCTATCGCCTCTCCTAGAAGCTAAATTTCTGAACTCATGATGAGATAATCTGCAACAACATTCTCTTTCCCAGGAGTATGGACTATATCAAAGTCCTAGTCCTGTAGGAACTGAAGACAACACCATTGTCTTAGGTTCAGGTCCTTCAGAGAGAAGGTAAACTTGAGACTTTTGTGATCTGAGTATAGGGTAAAATGTTCACCCATCAGATAGTTCCCCATATCTTCCAGGTGAAAACCATTGTTGCTAACTCTATGTCATCGGTATCATGGTTCTGCTCGTGCTCTCTCAACTACCGAGAACCATAAGCAATCACTACATGCTCCTCCCTCAGGACACACACACGTCTAGTCCTTGATGCATTACAGTAAACTACATACCCTATTCCCTCCTCTGGAAGCGTCAAGATGGGGGCACTAGTCAGCCTCTGCCTTAGCATCTAAAATATCATTTGGCATTTTTCCGACCAAATGAAGGGTTTACCCTTCTTTATCAAGGCTGATATTGGGGCTACAACTCAAGAGAATTCTAAGACGCATCTCCAATATTATCCAGCCAAGCCCAGGAAACTCCATACCTCTATCATACTCCTAGGTGGATCTCATGCAAGCATTGCCTCAATATTTATTTGATCCACTATAACTACAGCCCATGTGATGACGTGAACCAAGAAGTGAACCTCTAGAATCCAAAACATTCACTTCAAGAGCATACCATATAGATGGTTCTCTCAGAGTGTATGCAGTACTACATGCAAATGGTAGGCATGCTCCTCTTCAGTAGTAGATTAAATCAGAATGTCGTCGATAAAGACTACGACAAAGCGATCGAGGTAAGGTTGGAAGATTATGATCATGAGACTCATGAACACTAATGGAGCATTGGTTACGCCAAAGGTCATAACCAAGAACTCATATTGGTCGTACCGACACCAAAAAGAATTATTTTTCACATACTTGTCTTGATCTCTGAGCTATTGATAGCCTGATATGAGTTCTATCTTCGAGAACCATTGGGCTTCATTTAGCTGGTCAATGAGGTAGTCAATTATTAGAAGCGGTTACTTGTTCTTCAAGGTCACCTGATTCAGGTGACGGTAGTCGAAACAGTGCCTCACGCTCCCATATTCCTTCTTGGAAAATAGACTCGGGGCTGCCCAGGGAGAAACACTGGGTCAAATGAATCCCTTCCCCTGCAAGTCCTCGAACTGTACCCATAGCTCGCGAAGCTCTGTGGGATCCATCTGATATTCTAGAGTAGATATCAGTGCCATCCTGTGCTACAAGTCAATGTAGAGTTCCACCTCTATGTGAGGATTTAATCCTGGGACATCGTCAAGGAAAACATCCACGTACTGGTCCACCACTACATGATAAGTTGGACTCTCCACATCTACTACTCCAAGGGATCCAACTGGTGAGTGATCAGCTACACCCTCCTCCCAGTAAGTGTACCATACACTGAAAAGTTTCCCTTCTTGCTAGTGAAGGTTAACCTTGTCCCATCAGTGTGGACACGCCGCACTTTGCACCTAATACATTTAAACAGAGCATAAAATGTAGATAACTAGTCAATACAGAAGATGACATTGTAAGGCCTCGACGCCACAATGAGGAGATCTCACCCGAATCTCTCACCTCATAGAGTAATCTCACACTATTCGAACCATTGTGTAATCGTGGAGTCTGCTCTCGTAGGAGTATCTAGCTGGAAGGATCGAGCCAACGGCTCCATCAGAATATCCACGATCCAAACGAGGGTAGTGGCTATGAAAGAGTGACTAGAACCTAGTTGAGCTGACATAAAGAAAATCTTTTGAAACACACAAGTAATCATTGTTTTCGTTCACTTAGTCAAAAATCAGTAGTCAGGGTCCTCGTGTATAGATACATCGGCAACCACACCAACGCTAGACTCCCTGAACTAAAAACCACACTAAGTACCCTTAACATTATTTCTTCACATAAAATAAATATCATAGTCCTTTGTTTTGTGGTAGAACTGACTCATCTGATACTAGTTTGTCATGACCCGTCCTTGGGATCCATGTCGTGAATACGCCATGCCCATCTTCCAATGACCAGGGGATGGAGACTAGCACCAATGGTGTAAATCCCTAAGACAGGGAGGAATTTATTTTATTAAATGTAAACACACACAATCAGATTACACAACTGGAAGAAAAGAACTAAGAAATACCTGATACAGAAGTGTTGTTGGAACGTAAATGGGGCTGGAAATACAGGTCCAATAGTAAATTACAAGTAAAAATGAATGAAAATATAACTGAAAAATGGAAAATTGGCTAAAAAGTAAATAGAAGATTTCAGACCCTTTTCTGGGGTTCCTACCTGAAGGGTAGGAACATATGGCCACCACATTACTTCACATCCGTTAGACTCCTATATGTACCGACTCGTCAAAAGGTCCACCTCTAGGTACCGTCTAGTCCTGGCACTCTCGGGCTCCTTCAGTGTTGTCCGTCATCTTCATCCAACACAATGAGGTGCTGGAATTACACATTCAAGGGTGAGTATAACGATACTCTATAGGGACACTGAGACCCCTATGGTCTCACAACATCCAAAAATGTTAAACAACAATGTAACAATTCAATGGATAACACATACTTAGGGGTATTTCCATTCATATACTGAAGATATCTAGTAAACCATCTCAATCATGAGGTTACACAAAAGTCATCAACTCAGCTAAAATCAGGATTTTCATTATTGAAATGATGACTACTAGAGAAATCCTATTCTATCAAGAATAGTGGGCCTATTCTAACTCCATGGTGCTTCTCACTATCCTTGGACGGTTGAGGTAGTCCTCCTGTTGATTACTACGGGTCTGCCTCCAAATACCAGGTGCTCCTTCAATGTGGGTCATCCGCTAAATATCAGGCGCTCCCCCTAATAGCTTATAGAGGTACTCCTCCTGGCGAGTACCGTGGGTCTGCCACCAAATAACAGGTTCTCATATTCCATGGATCTGCTGCCAAATACTGGGCATTCCCCACTAGGCTAGTCGAATCAGTCAAGTAGTCATCAGGTCTGTCAGCTATTAGGTCTCTGCACTCTATCTTTTTGTTACTGGAAGGATCTCCTTCTTGAGCTACTGAGAAAAACTACAACTGTCAGAATGTCTCATGTAGAAGTATCCCAATGATTTTCCACCACATAGGGTTATCAACACAATAGACGACATGTAAATCAGATGCTTGGTCTGTGAGTTATTAGCCTTTTAGTCCCGGGGGCCCGGTTGGTTTCGTCTACGCACCAACCTGACTGTATCTTAGCTATACACCAAACTCTAGTGGGGTATTCTCACCGGGACAACTTTGTTCCAAGAATATCTACACCACTAACGGTTCATCAAATGAACACCCATAGCCCATGTTATGGGTGAATATGTGAATTCATGTCTGACGGTCCCAGGTTTAGTCCGACCCAGTTTGACCGGCTTGACCTGACCAAGGTCTAGACCTGGGTCCGAACCGGTCCATGAGTCTGACCCGGTTCGAAGGTGCAGCCCGTCCTGAAGGTGTGGCCCGACCCGAAGGAACGGACCAACCAGTGGGGGTGGCCCGGAAGGTGCGCCGCGTGCGGGCCGGCCAGGTGGCCCTGCCGGTGGGCCACGTGCTGGCTGGCAGTGTGCCCCAGTAGGCTTCCAGTGTGGCTCGGCCGATAGGCCAGGTGGCGCAGCTGGCCACGTCGTGTGGGGGGGGGGGGTGGCAACCCCTTCTTCCCAATGGAACCGGTGCTAGGCGTCGGTTCAGTGAATCCCATGGGAACCGAGGGGTACCTCCTATAACACACACCGGTAGCCAGCTCAACCAACCGCCCTCCCATGTCCCCTACGACGTAAGGCCACAATCCAGCTCTTCTATAGAATGACAGCACCATGCCCAGCTTCTGTGCCTCGTCCAACCCCGGTCGCGGCCTCCCGCTCTTCCACACAGCGTGACAACGTCGTGCTCGTCATCCGACCGCTACGGCCCTTCTTCCTGGCGTAGTGTGCTGGCACCACGCCCCTCCAGCACCTCCATGACCCACCTAGCCGCGACTCGATTCTCTAAGCAGCATGGAAGTGTCGGGCCCTTGTGGAAACCCGGAGGCCTTGCGCCGCCGACTTCTTCTTGGCCGGCTCGATGCCGGTCGCCGCGTGTACTGCCTCCATCGTCATCAAACAAGAACAAACAAATGTGGATGGTTGGTCCGTGTTCTTGTGGTCTGAGCTCTCCTCATCATGGAGAACCATAATCCAAAAATTTGAACGACGAAGAATGGTGGTTTGTACTCATATTTAAAATTAACTCAAATCCCCTTATCTTGATTTTTGTTGATCATTGACAAAGTCGAGTGATGGCAGCGTCGATTCATCGATGTCAGAAAGAGTCTGGGGTAGGAGACTAAGGAAGAACCGACATCGGCATTCATCATAGTCGGCTCCTTACTTTGATCCGGTTGAAGAAGGAAGAATATGTTCAACGACGTTCATCATGTTCTTCGTGTTATTCACGTACTTTTTAAGAAAAATGAATCTCTGTTGAGAGCTCTATCCAAGTGTTCTCCATTCCCTACCATGTTTCTAAACAAAACTAAAAGAGGAAATGTCTATTATTTTTTCAGCACAACAACACAAAAAAGATGTGTTTAATTAAATGAGACAACTCATTTAATTAATGGGGGTGGAATGGATTCAAAATTCAAATAGGGGAGACTGAGAGTTAGAAATAAATTAAGAGAGGGTTGGCACAATTATGGGGGAATCCAAGAGTTTCAAGGGGTTAAAGCTCGCGTGGTCCCAACGTTAATTATCCTCTCAAGGGAGGTTATGTGTTAGTGGGCCCCACCAACATAACCTCTCATGGGAGGTTATGGTGTGGTGTCACCCACCTCCAAACTGCACTTGGAGATTTTAACCGCCAAAATAAAAATAAGCCACACTTAGTTTTATTTAATATTATTCTTAAAAAATCCAAAAACTAACAACCATTATCGCTAGAATGCAACTGCGGTGAAGGTCTCACTAAGAAATCATCGATGCTTTGAGCACAACAGTGACCTCAAATTTCAATTATGATCACCGGTTCAAAAGTTATAAAATCTCAAACATATGTTTACTGAAATTACCTGAAAAATACTATAGAATTTGATTCTAGGCACACCAGGCCTCAGAATCAAGCATCATCAAAAACTACGAACTCGTAAAATTCCCATTTATTTAAAAAAAATTCCAGGGGAAATCCGGGTCATTACACCCATATTAATACCCACAACATATCTTATCCTATAGGGCATTTGTATCTTGAAGATTTTTAGATTTATACTTTTGAGGACCAAAAATCCCTACAGCATGGGTGGAACTACATCATCACATCATCTTTTCCAAGGATGTACCCTACTATAGGGTAACCTTTTGGATTAATTCCAGATCATAGCTATCACAAAAGGGTAAGGATCTTAACCCTTACACATACCTCAAGATTCACATAAGATCAATGAAATTTACCCTTAATATTTCCATGTATTACTCTTACACATTAAATGTTACACTTGAACATCCTATATTAGACTTACATTGCTCCAACACTATTTAATCATGGATATAGTGTAGAGGTCTTCCACTCTAAGAGGATATATTATTGTTTGTATTTATATAACAACTTATGATTCACATATATGGTTATTAAATCATTTAAGATGAATATTAATAACATTTAAAAGTACATACTTGAGGATGGGAATAGTTTAGTGCCTTTGGAAACATGGAACAGAATCATTAAACATACTGAAAAAAATCAATGTTTCCCCAAATGGTCACCCCATTTATTACTCCTAGTTTAAACCATTCTTCATTATCTATGGATATTAATCATAATAATTAGTGAATTCAGATGATTTTTACGGATAAATACAAGAAATATATAAGAACAATCATGAGAATAAAGATATGAGAACACAATGGTAACATTATAAAATCATACTTAATATTTCAAAGATCATAATGAAGATTCATGGCATAAATTTTTTTACTTCATAATACATTAATCATAAGTTAATAAAGATTATATGAAATTAAATAATAACATAGTAATAAGACATGGAATTGTAAAAATCACATAATCACATAAAAGCATTCCCTATAATTCAAGGATCATTTCCAAAATATATTAGCGCACTTAATGGTGGATACTCCTACTCAGTAAGACAACCCACCATCCCCAGTTGAATTCCATTAATTATTGTGGAATTTATTCAGTCAAAAAAACCATATTAGTAGTGAAGGACAACTCCGAAGACCATTTTAGTTGTCAGGGTTAACTCCCAATCCAACCATAGTAGACAAATTCCATTACTGGACCAAGTTCAGAGGCCATTAATGCCATGTATATATCATGAGTTATAAATATTTACCAAGTTCCATTGAGAGAGATATACTTCCTACCCATCATATGATCAAAACATACACATATGTTCTACAAGATCATAAACATTGATCTTCTCAAAACCCATTAAACGTAATGGGTGTCATAAATTTATCTTATATCATATCCTTTAGAAAATAGAATGCTTTCATAATCATATCATACAATAATAATTTATGTAAAAAGTTGAATTTCATAAGAATATTAATGATGAATGATAAAAGGGACTCATAATCATATAAACTGTTAATGATAAGGGGGTTTTCATAAGCTTATTAATAGGGAATGAGAAAAAAGTTTCATAAAAATATAACTCGTGAAAGAAAAATTGATTTCGTAAATATAAATAATTCCAAGCATTAACCATTATAGAAATAATATTAACAAGACCATTAGATCATATAATCAGTTTGTAATTAATAACACCAATAGATGTCCACTTTGATTGAAATAATATTTAATTATCTTTTAAAAAACTTATTGAGAGAAATATATTTCGTTATAAAAATACTCTGAATAACAATTCCATTAAAAATTACCACTTTAATAACATAATGTATTATTATAAAATCATTGAAAACAATTCCTAAAAATTAATCATTTTTTAAATCCATATTATTTGAATTATTCATTATAAAAATTCAGAAGATGTTTGAAATCACTGAAATAAATTTCTTTGAAAATTACCAAGGGATCTAATAAATTAACGCTGATTTTTTTTGAAAAATCATTCACTAAATATATATTTAAAAATATATGAAGGAACATCTGAAACATTTTTAAAACCATTACCTTGAAAATATATTTAAAAAATATAATGGAATGTTAATAAAAGTTTGAAATACTTTTCATTGAAAATTAATTTTAAAAATTATAGTGAATCATGAAAAGAGTATATAATGTTTCTTAATAAATAAAAACATTTCAAAAAATCATTACACAAAAAATTATCCTAATACATAATTAAAAAATGGAAATATTTTTAGGGTTCAACGATTTTGATTAGAACAAATTTCCGACCAAAGAGAAAAATAAAGTCATTGAGTGTTAATTTTTTCATTATTTTCTTAATTAAGAATGTGTGTATGAAGAAAAACTATATTATTATATAAAATTTCATATTTTATTTAATTATGAATTTATATTTCATGTTTATTTACAATTTTATTTTAATGTTTCATTTTCTGTAATAAGTTCTTTGTTTTTTATATTAATGTTGACATGTTATTCATGAACCTCTTTCCTAGATTATGATTCACTAATTTAATTAATATATAACAGGATATAAATATAATATATATTCAGTATTATTTTAATTATAATATTATATAAAATATATTAATATGAAATGGAATACACCATTCTTGGAGATGGCAGGTTGTATGTACGTGTGGGTGTTGTTTCTATTTTATTATTGTATCGAAAGAAATATATTAAATGTCATGAAGATATAAATTATAATTATAATAGATTTATTATCTAATATATATATCATGTACACATTAATAACCAATTCATAATACATTATAGGTAATGTTGGAAGGAATCAAAACTTACTGAGGAGGTGGTAGTGAACACATCCACAAATGATGATATTATATTCCCACCAAATGGAAAGAATATTGGTATCTATTATATAAGAAATAAATAAAAATAAATGCATCAACAATAATATATATATATATATATATTTTAAAAACATTA
Organism: Viscum album; assembly: GCA_963277665.1. NCBI lineage: Eukaryota > Viridiplantae > Streptophyta > Magnoliopsida > Santalales > Viscaceae > Viscum > Viscum album. The sequence continues at coordinate 175,978,646 of OY728148.1, forward strand.
TTTACATCATTATTCTCATCCATGAAAGGTGGATGTGGAAGAACAAAGGACATCCCTTTGTGAGGTAGTGGTTTGTTGTACACAAGAATAATGATTGAATATCTGATTTGATGTAAGTGTGTGTAGTGGTACTTCATACCATATACATAAAAACATATAAATATTTATTCATACTATTATTAATATATAATCATTTAATTAGAATTATTGATGGTGTGGACGAAGAATTAAATAATAATTTTATTTTCAAGTATGTTACTTCTTCATTGGGTAGTTTCTTTTTTGTTTCCAGGAATGGGCTTCCATTGTTTATTTTATGCAAAATCTGAGACCAATAGGATGAGTGGATGTAATTTAGGAGATTTTTATGGAATGTTATGGATGATAAAAATTCCATTACTTGTTTAAAATAAGTGATGGGATGAGTTCCCTTTATATAGTGTAGGAGGAGTGTCATTCATATAAATATAAAAATGTCAACACTACTATGTGGTCCCTCTTACATCATGTTCCCCCAATAGTGTCCCATTTTTTATGCAAGGTATTATATGTTATATATATGGATGTATTATTTCTTTTTTACATTTTTCTAGGTAATATATCACTTAATTTAATGTTTAATATCTATGTAATCTTGTTTAACCTTAAACACAATAACTATTTTTAATTTATTCAACTAATATTTTTAGTCAAAAAATATGTTAAATATTCAAGAAATAATAAATTTTTATGATTAAAAATTAGGAATAATTTTTTTTAAATTACAAACACAAATGTAGAAGATGTAAATTTTAAAACAATCTCATAGATGGGGGAAGACAATATGATGTATTAAAGTGAAAATATTCAAATGATTGAAATTTTGTTATATAAAATTTGATTTTCAAATTGATTCCAATAACGAAAACATTATTAATATATGTACAAATAATCTAATGAATCTTCAATACCAATTTAAATTATAATTTAACTATAAAAACATATAATTTTTAAATGCATTTCTCTATTTAACTTTATTGTTTCTTCATCATTAATCAAAAAAGTAAAATTCTTATAAAATATTTAAAAAATTACCCAAAGTAAATATTTATACTCATATTTCCAAAATTATTTTTTAAAAAAAGTTTAAAAAATTAGATATTATATTTAAAATGGTTGTGCCATTAAACAACGGTAAAATTTCCTTGAAGGAAAAATATATATATTTATGCATAAAATTAGATTTAATACCTTATATATTCGATAAAATTAGTTGAATGATGAATATTTGAATTAATATTTTATAAAAATATTTTATATAAAAAATTTAACACATACTTTTTAATTAAATTATAGTAGTTATATGTGTATTTTGAATAATTATAATTTTCCTCCAAATAAATTCATATATTTCCAAAATGGTTTTATTTAAATTTCTAGTAATTTTGTTAGAAAATAAATAATTTTATAAAAATGTGTAAAATATTATTTCAATATATAATTAATTTTATTCATAACCATTATTCCAATTTCCAGTAGGAAATTATAATAATATTTTGATAATAATATATATTGTAATTTATTGTTTTGTAAAACAATTTCTCAATTTTAATGAATTATATAGAAAGAACTCATAATAGTGGGTAACTAGGAAAAACATTGTGTTGTTGGTATAAAAAGATAATATATTTGTTTCATGTATTAACAGCTATTCTAGGTGATGCCTGTAGAATAGAAAAAAATGGTGTCTTGTGAAACACAAAAAAAAAAGATTCCTTCAGATAATAGGAGTTATATTTATTGTTTCATGAAATGAAAAATATCATAACGGTAAAATTAATTGGAAAAAAATAATTCAAAAAACCATAGGTTGTTGCGCTAATACACCCTTAAAATGAATTTTTTCTCAATATTATATTGGGTTATTGAATGGTAAATATATGATATTCACATAGAACCCCACATCGTAAAAATAAATTCTAAAAATTCATTAAAAGATGAATGTTGGAACCACAATGGTTACAAAATGTAACAAACAACTAGGTTTAATCCTAGGAGATCATTGGTGGGGTGTGATTTTTGGACATAGATGAAAAGCACAAATAGATATAAATATTGATAATGATCACTGATTAAAAGAAATTGAATGATAATTGGATAATTAAGGACCTCAAAACAATAAATATGTTATGATTTATAAGTCCCTATGATTCATTTAAATGATTGTATTATGATAATTATTTTGGAATATAATTTTCCTGGATAGTAGGAATTATTTGTCTATATAAAATCATAATGAAATATACATACATAATTTTATTCTTTTACGTATTCACAATCATACCCTTTGGTTATGTCTTGATTGTTTTACACTTAGTTTTTTACAATATGAAATGAATGTTAATTTTTAATTATTTAATAACTATTATATAATAATATTGATAATTCATTATATATGTCTTTCGTTAACATCATATAAAATGGGTTCTCACATGTCATCACATATTCATAAATCCTCATATGGTGAGATACTATAAGGCCCAAGCCTTAAATGATACTTAATCTTGAGTTATTACAAGATTAAACATTGAGGATCTTTTCAGGTTTAGAGTTTTAGATAATTAGATCATGAAACTTTCATTACATTCCATATTTAGACAAAGTGGTTACATGAAAGACAGTATTCATTCTTCCCATCAACGGAAACATATTTAAAATAAAACATGGATTCTTTCTTGACACATTCTTGACACTATCATCACATCATTACCCTTCCCTTGACCTGTGAAAAACATTTCAAAAACTTGGGATGAGCATAAAAAGCTCAGTAAGGGATATAAAAATATGGAAATGAATCATGAGTACATGTATACATAAGAATGAAATCATACATTACCCATAAAAGAGAGGAACATTAACATACCTCATAAAATCATAGAAATCATATGACATAAAGGTAACTTGAGGAATTCATAACATTCTTACGTAGGGAGTAACCCTCTTGGTTACGTTTGGAATACCCATCACAGTATATTCCCTAAATCTCTTCGGAGAAACCTTAACGTTTCACTCCTTCGTGTTACCCAATGAATTGGAGAGCTATATCGGGATCACCCGCCCTTAATTTATCACGGAACCACCCGTCTTCATAATAATGCCCACGAACCATAACGTATCACATAAAACATGCATAAAGGGAACATAACATTTCCACATCACAATATAACATTTTAGTATATTGAAATAATGAATCCATTAAAAATGAACCAATTTCCAAAACCATTTAAATCATTTAATAAAGACATTTTTGAATCAAAGTTTCCCATACCACCTTGAATATTTTAAAATTTTAAACCATTAATATCCATATAAATAAATCTTTAAAACCATTTTGAAAACAAGAATATTAATAACAACAAATAATTAAAACATTTAAAGCGATATTTTGGTTAAAAGGGTTTTACCAAAATTAGAGACACTTGAATACAATAATTGAGGAATAACATTTAGTCAGAACTTTATAATATCATGAGAATAAATGGATTCATGACATAATACTCCAAAGGACAGTATATACACCATATAAGAGTGAATTGGTGCATAACAACAATGAACCCTCAATAGGAAAGTCAAATGTGATGAAATCCGTTATAAAGAAGGTATCCTTAAATTAAGGACAAATCAATCTCAAAAATATGAGTGACAAATATAAATACACCCAATATAAGTGGCTATTAAGTGTAAAACAATAAAATTTCATTCACACGTATTCAATGGATGACATATTCAATGACTACATGTTGAACCCAAAGAAATCGAAATTGGGTTAAAAAGTTCCCTTGACAGCCTAACGGCATCACATCAAAATGAGTTGATGAGAGATAAAAAGTGTATCTCATCACTTGGACATAAAATTTAAAACAATAAGGATATATGAGAACATATCCCAACATAACAATATGTAAATTAAAAGACCCAACAAAAGAAGTCTTTTAAAAAAGAGGACGGTGAAAGGTTCCCTTTCCGACTTAGGTATCTTTCAAAACATACACCCCATGAAAGAAGGACAATAGATCATTGATGTAAATACTCATAAAAGAAATTATATTACACAAAGAGTAGAATAATGGGCAGTACATACACCACTCAATGGAATTTGGGGAAAATGTAGCATAAATCTCACGGGAATAAAAGTGAGATGAAAAATCCCTTACGAAAACTCGACAGCCTAACAGCGCCACATAAAACATCCGAATATGGATTGATGAGATCAAATAGGGTATATCATCACATTAAAATAAAATGTAAAGAAAGAGGAACATAAAATAACATCCCCCAACATTACAAAGAGGAGCTTAAAAGAAGTGACATAAAGGAGAGAACTTAAAAAGAAAGAGAGATGTTAGATCTCTTACGAAAGTTCGACAGCCTAACGACGCCACTCAAAACTTCCAAAATGGATTGATGAGAGAGAATAGGGTCTCTCATCACATGAAAATAAAAATTACAGTAAGTGTAATATAAAAGATCATCCCAATAACAAGAAAGATGAGCTTTAAAAGGAATTACATAAAAGTGTGTACTTAAAAAGAAAGAGAGGAGTAGGATCCCTTACCTCGGGTCTGACATGACTCGATCGTTCTTTAATCTCCTGAATAATAAACTTCAGTTAATTTATACTTACATAAGAACCTTTTTAAAGTTCATTATTCCTTTTATATCACTTATTACCATGTCATAAACATTTATGTAATCATTTAAGTTAATAATATTTGTTTTGTCGATACTTGGTTCTTAAGTCGAAAGTGGACTTCTTACAATTACATGTTGTTCGTGTGGACAAATGTTTATTATATACAGAATTGTATTCATGATGTAGAAATAATATATGTCATATATATCCAGTAAATTCACGCATTTATAACATTACATAATCATTTAGAGGTATGAAATGAAATGCACCGTTCATGGAGACGGTAAGCCGTACGTACGCATAAACGCTACTTTCATTTCTATTTCGTATTTTATAGAATGTAATAATACTGATATAAAGGTATATTATAATTCCAGTATAATATCATATATAATATCATTAAATCCAACCTTTATACATCCCACGTATGGCATTAACGAATCACATCACTTTGAGGGGGCGGTAGTCCGCACTTCCTAAAGTGAAGATATCACGTATACCCATAATGGATGCCATAAAGGTAAGACACAAATGAAAAATACAGAAGCATAAGTAAAACATAAACATATTATATATCATATATAAAAATAGTGACATCATAATGGCCACCTTTGAAGGTGTTAAATGAGTATTGAACAATCATCTTTTTGGGAGGCAGAATTTCGCCATCCACGGAAACCGTATGTTCTTTAACCATTTGATGTAGTTTTGTGAGAGTGTAGCTCGAATAAATCTTATAACAACATCCTAGTATATTGAAGATACTGGTGTTGTTACAAACGAAGTAAATAAAAAGAGTTTAGGGGGTTGGAGAAGAAAAATAAAACAAATGAACATGAGAGAATGAATTACCTTTAAAAGTGTAACTCCTTTTGATTTGAGCCTAAAGGCTTCCTCTGAAAAGATTATTCCCAAAGGAGATCCTCTAGGATGAGGATAGGGATGTGAAAAGAGTAAATGGGCATGGGTTGGCCGAGCCAAAGGCTTGAGAGTTTGTGAAATGAGGTAGAGGTGGGAGCCTTTTATAAGAGGAGAGGAGGGGCACTTTTGGAATGTAAAGAAATATTACTTTATTTGAAAATGTGTTTCGGTTTTAAAAGGTCCCACATTGATATTATTCGTGGATAATGTGATAAGGGTTCTAAATCCACCCATCCAATAAGTATTGGACATGTGTAGTTCATATATTTTACATTATCTTTCCATTTTATTTATATCGTCAAATAATGATGTCATCGCTGCATCATTATTATGTCATAAATAATTTAATTTATTTAATGTCTAAAAATTATAAAAAAAATACTATGATGTAGGAAATATTTTATCTTTCCAATGACTATTTATAATAAAAAATATGACATCTATAATCCCACTTAACAATTGTTTTAGTAAAACATATCAAGTTTGTGTCATTTTTAATTTTACATTAAATAAAAAGTTATTTATGTCATTTCCCAACCAAAGTGGCTCCATGGGGTCCCCAAGTTGACCCATGACTTGTCTTGGTCGGACATTACACATCCAATGAGGTTAGGACATGTTTCATGTTCATTTCATATTATTAAAACATTATATTTACCTTAAACTACACTAATTACCTCTAATCGCGATTAATGAAAAAAAGTTACTATTCACCAAAAAATTATTTTCATCTCATTGAACCACATTTTACATACTAATGAAAACCATGTATTTCGGATTTTCAAAATTCAATACACATTAGTGGTAAACAATCATTTAACTGAAAAATCAGTTTGCTTGATTACCACATAGTGGTTTCACTATTCATCAAAAATTGGAGTTTTTCAGAAAAATACCAAAACTCCACCCTAAGCTATATATGATATTCCGAATACAAAAATGAAGACCGTTTTACAAAATTCAAAACATATTAGTCACATTAATTAATTTAATTATAAATTCCCGCTGTCAGAACAAATAGCGTGTTTTTATAAAACAATAAGTATCAAAAGATTGACATTAGTTTAAGTCTGATTTCAAAGTGAAATTAATTCCAACGACCACTATTAGATTTAATGGTAAAAATATTTTCTAATTTCACTTTAAAACCAATTCAAAATATTATCTAATAATATAAATAAATGATATTAAAAATAGGTTTTTAATTAAAACACAACCTTTTACAGTATTCATTAAAAAATGAACTTTATCGGAAAAATACCGAAAAATTACACAAAGTAAAATTTGATGTCCCGATTCTTAATAAGAGTTTAATTTGGTCCAAAATAGTGTATAAGAGTGATCAAAACTATATTTACTGACAGTTCTCCATTAAAAGGCGATAAGTGAACCTTTAGTAAAAACTAGGGCATATACACCTAAAATTGAATTCTTTCCGTATTTTAAGCCTTTAGCTTTTATTGGATAAATGTAAAAACATTAAAAAACATATCTAATCATATTTTAGTTATTTCTATCCATTCTCGCCAATACACCGGCTACATGTTAACTACCATTTGAAATAATATTATTTTATTATTAGAGTGCAACGTAAGATTCCCAAGAAACTCGTTGTTGTGTGTTGGGTACGCCATCGAGCATAGCGTCCCCTCTAAAGTCATATCAATATTTTATTCACAAATATGGATAAATATGAAAATTTCATATTCTTTATTTAACTGGGGTGTTACATCCTTCCCCCCTTTTGGGAATTGCGTCCTCGCAATTTCTAAAATTGAGCTTGGAAACATCCTTGAAAGTCCCACGTTGGAACAAGAGTCGGTAAAACAATCACTTTAAAATAAAGAAATATAAGCACAGAGGTCACACGAGTTAACTCATACTAGGATTCCAAGTATGAAAATATGGACATGGAGGAAAAAACAAAGGGTCATGTTCTGATTGAGAGTGATAGAAAACATGTTTAGGAGAAAGTTAACCACAAGAAAATCACAAACTTGTGATGGGTTAAACGGTATTCGATTCCCCAGTAGGAAAAGTTAATAGGCAACATTTTTTCTTTAAGTTACTTTTTATTGAGGAATTTATTAATAAGGAAACATAATCACTTATCATGTTGACTTTCAACTTTTACTAGATTCCTTAATAAACTCATATTTTTTCCAAAAGACGAGTATTTAGGGAGACTTGTTTGCATTAAGAGTACTATAATCAACTTCTAGAGAATCACCTAATCCCCAAAATAGAACTATATACATCCCATGTCTTTAGGATTTAACCAAAACCAAAACCAAAAAGGTTAGTACAAGTTCAGATAATCTAGAAAAGGATAACCCGTTAAAAAGAAAATCTATCCTTAATCTCCAAAATTTGTCCAACAAAACCCAAAGTTCAACGAGGACCATTAGATAAACAAATTGTCCATAAAATTCATCAAAGTAAACCAATCTATGATTGAAACCCAAATATTTTAAGGATTTAGTCATATAGGCTTCCAAGTTAAATCGTAAAATTTATCTCCAAACAACATTTGTTGCTCCTAATGTCTCGTATTGAAAAGTAATTAACCAAATCACATATCCTCCATGATTGGTTAATCATTTTCATAAATAACCCAAAATCAACTTATTCTTAATTCATAAAATCATATAACTAAAAAGAATCAATCAAACTAACCAGGGACATCACGTAGTCCATTGGTAGGCGATAAATACCAGTCGCACTTTGGTTGTGGGTTCGATTCCCGCAGCTTTGTCCGACGCGACGGGTTGTCACACGGTCTGCGTGTTGTCCTTTTTACAAAACTATATAATTCTTAAAACATCCCCCAAAACGAGATAAAATATTCAAAAATGATCATAACATATTATAACCTCATGTTTATCTCATTCCTTTAATTTTCCATCATATCATAGAGTAACCCATAATTACCTAAAAAGTATGGATCATATAAACCCTAATGGTTACCTTAATAATTATTACTTGAATTTCCACATCGAGTTTTCCATCTCATACATGATGCATTAGAGAAATCACCAAGGTTGAAGTTGTTGATCATGAATCCTTGATAGTTGGTTTAGAACAACCATGAGATTCCTTGTAACAGCCCGAGATTTTATGAAAAATATTCTTTTTTTATTTCACTAATGTCTTGTGTTGTACGCTACACCAAAAGGAGCTTGCACAACACGCATCCTTGACTTGCCTTGCATTACACGCAATCACAACCTTCCTCGATAGCGTTTGTGGTACGTAATACTGAGTTTTACGAAATAATGATATGCTATTAAAATATTATTAAAACTAGCCGTTATGAATAGTAATAACCACTTTTTAAATTTTAGAAATTTTAGCTCTCAAAATGGACTTCATTTTTGGATTTGGAGTATCGAATTTAGCCTAAGGTGAAATTTTGGTACTTTTCAGATAACTTTCATATTCTGATGAATAGTGAAAATTACTAAATTATAATTAAAAACAACTTTTTTATTCGAAATAATTAATAGTGATAAATTATTAATTGGAGTAGTTTTAAAGTATATTTAGAATATATTTTTACAATTTAATACAATTTTGGTCATTGTATGTAATTGCACATTTAAACCAGACATAAACAAGTGTCAATCTTTTGATAGATATTGTTTCTTAAAAACACGCTATTTGTTTTAACAGCGGGATTTAATTATAAAATTAATTAATGCAACTTATATGTTATGAATTTGGTAAAATAGAATTCATTTTTGAATTCGGAATATGAAATATAGCTTAGGATGAAATTTTGGCATTTTTCTGAAAACCTTCATTTTTTGATGATTAGTGAAACTACTAAGTGGTAGTTAAAAAACTGAATTTTTCATAAAACTTAATTTTACCACTTCTGTGAATGGAATTTCAAAAATCCGAGAGACACGGTTGATGTCAGTAAGTAAAATGTGGTTCAATGAGATGAAAATAATTTTTGGTGAATAGTAACTTTTTACTTTTATTTACCACGGTTAAAAGTAAATAGGGTAATTAAGGGTAAGAATGATATTAATATTACCCTAACACATGTCCTAATTCTATTGGACAATTGTATCTCGACCAAAAACAACCTTAAGTGTAAAATATTATCATTTAGGCCCACTTGGATTAGATTAGGACATTTATTATTATTTAATTCAAAGAAGAGTTAAAAGAGTCAAAATCAAAGTTTATTTACTAAAACATTTTTAATATAGGGTTTTACATAAGATAAATTTGATTTTAAATATTCATTATAAAGATAAAACGATTTCCTACATGATCGTATTTTATTTGTAATTTTTATACATCAAATAAGTTAATTTATTTATGACACAATGATGATGCAGTATTTATCTTATTAATGAAATATTGACATAATTGATGTTATAAACACCAAACTAAATACAATTTGAGACTTTTTATTAATTCCACTAATTTTCTAGGTTACTATGATATATTAATGTTGATTTAATCAACTTGGTTCGAACATATAATTCTGTTATGACTTTCACAAAAATCATATATCAAATAGTGTCAAAATTGACACAAAATAGTTTTTAAATCAAATATTATATTATTAATTGTTATTCTATTCCTAAAAATCTAAGGTTCGGCCAAATGACTTAGATAAGGATATATATATTAATAATAAACAATTTGGGGTTCGTTTGGCATGTTATAGTAAGTTTATTAACCTTATAGTGAAAGAAAACAAAAAGACACGGTAAAAGTTAAATTATTTAACTTAGAGTTAAATCTAATTGATAAGGTTTAAAATAAGATCCAAACATGTCTAAATTTGATTGGTTGATGAGATTACAACCCTATCTCATCTAAGCTTCGAATATGAGTCATTTTTGGAGGTTTTTAAGTGGGGTTAGATTTATTATAAATTAATATTTTTATGAATTCCTAAGGTACCCCTCTCCTCCCTTATAAAAGGACACCTCCTCTCCCTCCTCCTCACACCAATTTGAGCACTCAAGCTCGGCGAAACCCTGCCAAAATCTCTTCTCCACTTCCCTAAAAACATCCTAGAGGTTCTGGTCTTCCTCAAAGACCAATTTTAGTGCCCTAAGAGGAGGTCTCAAAGAGGCACTTCAAAGAAGAGGTAAGTACCGTTACCAATTCTTTCATCTTTATTTCTTCTTCCACTTCTTCTTCTTAGGTTTTTTCATTATGAAGTAATAACATCAGTATCACTCATATACTGATATGTTATTATAAGTATGAAACAACCCTATTTCACCATCTATCCATCCTACGGAAAAATAAATCACCGCGCGTGCGTACGTACGGAATACCGTCTCCACGCCGTGGTGTAATCTATTTTCCACCACCACCTTACATGGATGGGTATAATGGTGTAAAGAATAACTATACATAGTTATTACAACATCATATTGATTCTGATATATTGTATAATCCACTCCAATTCAATTCAATAATTATAGAAATGATATCATCGCTCGTGCATACGTACGGACTACCGTCTCCACGACGCGATGAGATTCATTCTCCATGTTAACCATTTAAGAATGATTATAATGTATATATAAGAAAAAATAAATAAATATATGAAATTATAAAGCTACTGGATTTATGTATATATATACAAATGTATGTCATCTACTTACTTCCATTTCAATACAATAAGGAAAGGAAAACAGCGTTCATGCGTACGTACGGACTACCGTCTCCATGAACGGTGTTTTTCATTTTATTTATCTACCTATTATATATATATATATATACTGAATATATATGATATATAAATCATATTTTATATTCTGGAAGTGAGTAAATCATGATATAAGTAATAATGATGTCAAGAACAACAAGTCAAAACACCTACGATAAATGAAACGATTTTACCCAAAACGCTTCTTTAACAAGGAATTTACAAAAGAACGGGTAATATAATGTCATAAGTGAACCATATATGATATAATAACAATGAATATGATTCTTTAATAAGTCAATAACATGATTTAAATCATTATACAGGAGGTTCGGACACTTACAAAGCAAGTCGGACCTAAGGTAAGGGAAATATCACAATCTCATTTTTATCCGAGATTGTTTATTCATAAGTATTTACTGGGGTGTATTTTATCATCCACATCCATGTTTACTCAATATGTAATATTACTTCCATCCACCTAAAATTGTTTAAATCCATTTTTACCCTTCGGTGAGTTTTTAGTAATATGTATGAAAGGAATCTTTTGTCGTACGAGGTACTTTTTGACTTTTCCGACAAAAGTACGAAGAATGTTTTTTTTAACTTATACGGCATGAATGGATTTTTAAAACATTACTTCAAAGAAGCTTCCTTTACAAGTTTTCAAGTATATTTTTAATCAACTTCTTTTATTTTAAAGTTGTATGACATGTTATTAAAGGAAAAATGTTTTCGAAGAAGAAAGTATATTTTCCTCAAGAATGGAGTTCAAGTGTTTTATCAAAATTATTTTCCTTATAAGATAATAAAGGGTTATATTTTTATCCGTATTATTACATTGATTTGATCATGTTGTGATGGAATTATTTTTATGAATTCCTTTATCTTATATGAATTGATTTATGATGTCATCATGTTTCAAGAATCCAATTTTTTTTTACATGTGTTATGCGATGATGTATGTTTTATGATTATGTGGCACACATAAGAAAGGATTCATTATAAGATGGGTGGGAACTATATCTCCCTCCAATGCATTGGGTAATGATTTTATATCTCATGAGATAGACATGGCTGGAATGGTAGGTTATACCGGTTCAGTGAAACAGGACTGAAACGAGGGTTACTCGATTCAGAAAGGGACTTTGTCCACTAAGATAGTCTTGGAAATGAGTCTTGACTAACAAGAAATGATTCTCTATGATTATGTGTGAATGCCACAAAGTTTCATGTTTTAAGTTATGATTATTGTTATTAAATTTCACTACCATGATTTATCCCATGTTATGAAATTATGCTCTCTTTTGCAGGTTATGATTTCCAAAATGTTATGTTCTTATGAATATGATGTGTTTGATATTTCTTTTGTTTACCCTTACTGAGCATTTGAGCTCACCCTTTTATGTTTTCTTTTCCCCAGGATATAAAGAAAGGTTTTAGGTAAATAAAAAAAAAGAAGAAGATCTTTATGGGAGATGTTGAAGATCTTTCACCACGATTAGAAGATTATAGTCCGAGTTTCCAAAGACACTAAACTATTACGGTCCTTGTGTGTGTGTTTTTGTAATGTACTAAGTATTCCGCAAAAGTAATGTAATGTCAATGTATGTCAAGATACGGGTCTCTACAGTTGGTATCAGAGGAAAGGTTTAGTCAACCTTCGGAAACTAGGATGCGAGAACTTTAGTGAGATCCCTAGAGATATTTCTTAGGTATGTCAGGGGATGTCCCTAAGGTTAAGTATACGTATAGGTTATAGTACTAGAATTACGCTAACGATCATAGAATTAAACCTAAGATGTTAGATATTGAAGGTACTCCCCCTTTACTATGTTGTTTTCTCTAGCATGATTTTTGCCTCTCAATGAATTCTTTTTGTGTTTTAGTTAATGGAGGGAACCAGACGGAATTCGGTTAACATTGAATCCAATGGACAAATTGGTGACTATAAGCAACAAAATTATGTAATGCCTAGAGAGAAAGATATTGTGATTATGCTGAATCAGTCATCGCGATATATGATTAACAAGGTGAAATTTAGTGGTATACCTAATTCATCAAAGAAGAGGAAGATAGACTATTATGCATGTTCGCATGTTGAGCAGCATAAAGAAAGGAAGATTGAGATTTCTAATGAAGGGAAGAAGAACCTTGAAGAATACCTCAAATGGAGGGACCGATGTTATTTGTGTGGAGAAAAGGGACATAGAGTGACAGACTGTTATGGAGTTCAATGTATTATTTGTGGAGAACATGGGCATTACCCAACTCAATGCCCTGACCTAAAAAGTTACTTCTAAATCATGGAAGGACTTATTCCAGGACAATAATTGAAGAGGATGGATTGAAGTATTTATGTATTGGTATTCATGAATAATGTTGTTGAGGTACTTTTATTGTTTATTAGAATATTTTTGTTTTATTGTGGTTTTCAATAATTTTAAGTTACATGTAACCATGAAAAGTGATTCAAATATTTTGGAAAGCAGATGATATGCGCATAATGAAGGCATAAGGAGAAAATGAAATGTTTGACAGTATTCATGAGCTCATCATTGATATAAGGACTAAGTGATATCATGGTTTGAGTATATAGAATTTTGATGATTTTGGTATGTGGAAAGTGTTAAATTTAAACTGCATTCATGTTTTCACTAAGGTATTCAATAGAATACATGATTAAGGCCTTTGAATGTTTGGAATGTGACCAACAAGACATATATATGGGGATTAATGATAGTATTAAATCTCTGGTAATCGTTTTCACTATATTATGAGAGTGGACTGCAGTATTATGGATAAGCCTAAAGATTAGAATGGATTATGTTGGAAATAAGTTAGTATTGTTTAAGGATAGAAGTTTTTTCAATATTATTGATGGGATGTTATAGTAATATTGTTTTAGAAAAAGGGACAACCTGCAGGACGGGCGATAGCCCATCGCGTCGGACAAGGTCGTAGGAATCGAACCCACAACCGAAGTGCGACTGGCCTTTATCGCCTACCACTGACCTACAGGAAGTCCCTGTTTAGTAGAAACTAGTGTTATTATATTAAGCAGTATGATATATGATGTATAAGCCCATTTTAGGAACCATATATGATTAATCCCACTATAGATCGACTTATGTATTTAAATTTTTCTAACCTTTTGAGACAGATGGAATGACCCGTCATTCTATCACATGATCTGCTAACACTTCACGAATAACAAATTCAACTTCATTTATTTAAGAGATGAAGTGGAAATTGTTAAAGGCACGAACAACAGTGAGATTGTACCAAAATAAAGTAAGTATTTATTCTAATTCAAATTCTTTAACTTTAGGGAAATGATCTTGAAAACCAAAAATGTTGTCCTAGTTCTCTTATACCTGATGAATCAGATGGTACCTTAGATCATCACAAATTTATGGATTTGTGATTACTGTCTTTTCCATAGCCATGTTCTCTACCACTCTCCATCAGAACATGATGGTTAGATTTCTCTTCCATATCCATATTTTCACCTATGTGGAAACCCAGTGATTAGTTTATTTGGGTAATCGTTACATTTCATACTTTAGTTTTTAAAGCCAAGTTTTGGTATTCCTTTTTACGAAGTGGGTTTCTATTAAAGAAACTTTCGAATAGTAAACCATTTATAACCCCGACGAATTTCGAGGGCGAAATTCATTTTAAGGGGGGTAGAATGTAACAGCCCGAGATTTTATGGAAAATATTCTTTTTTTATTTCACTAATGTCTTGTGTTGTACGCTACACCAAAAGGAGCTTGCACAACACGCATCCTTGACTTTCCTTGCATTACACGCAATCACAACCTTCCTCGATAGCGTGTGTGGTACGTAATACTGAGTTTTATGAAATAATGATATGCTATTAAAATATTATTAAAACTAGCCGTTATGAATAGTAATAACCAATTTTTAATTTTTTTAAATTTTAGCTCTCAAAATGGACTTCATTTTTGGATTCGGAGTATCGAATTTAGCCTAAGGTGAAATTTTGGTACTTTTCAGATAACTTTCATATTCTGATGAATAGTGAAAATTACTAAATTATAATTAAAAACAACTTTTTTAATCGAAATAATTAATAGTGATAAATTATTAATTGGAGTAGTTTTAAAGTATATTTAGAATATATTTTTACAATTTAATACAATTTTGGTCATTGTATGTAATTGCACATTTAAACCAGACATAAACAAGTGTCAATCTTTTGATAGATATTGTTTCTTAAAAACACGCTATTTGTTTTAACAGCGGGATTTAATTATAAAATTAATTAATGAAACTTCTATGTTATGAATTTGGTAAAATAGACTTCATTTTTGAATTCGGAATATGAAATATAGCTTAGGATGAAATTTTGGCATTTTTCTGAAAACCTTCATTTTTGATGAATAGTGAAACTACTAAGTGGTAGTTAAAAAGCTGAATTTTTCATAAAACTTAATTTTACCGATTCTGTGAATGGAATTTCAAAAATCTGTGAGACACGGTTGATGTCAGTAAGTAAAATGTGGTTCAATGAGATGAAAATAATTTTTGGTGAATAGTAACTTTTTACTTTTATTTACCACGGTTAAAAGTAAATAGGGTAATTAAGGGTAAGAATGATATTAATATTACCCTAACACATGTCCGAATTCTATTGGACAAGTGTATCTCGACCAAAAACAACCTTAAGTGTAAAATATTATCATTTAAGCCCACTTGGATTAGATTAGGACATTTATTATTATTTAATTCAAAGAAGAGTTAAAAGAGTCAAAATCAAAGTTTATTTACTAAAACATTTTTAATATAGGGTTTTACATAAGATAAATTCGATTGTAAATATTCATTAGAAAGCTAAAACGATTTCCTACATGATGGTATTTTATTTGTAATTTTTAGACATCAAATAAGTTAATTTATTTATGACACAAATATGATGCAGTAATTATCTTATTAATGAAATATTGACATAATTGATGTTATAAACACCAAACTAAATATAATTTGATACTTTTTATGAATTACAATAATTTTCTAGGTTACTATGATATATTAATGTTGATTTAATCAACTTGGTTCGAACATATAATTCTGTTATGACTTTCACAAAAATCATATATCAAATAGTGTCAAAATTGACACAAAATAGTTTTTAAATCAAATATTATATTATTAATTGTTATTCTGTTCCTAAAAATATAAGGTTCGGCCAAATGACTTAGATAAGGATATATATATTAATAATAAACAATTTGGGGTTCGTTTGGAATGTTATAGTAAGTTTATTAACCATATAGTGAAAGAAAACAAAAAGACACGGTAAAAGTTAAATTATTTAACTTAGAGTTAAATCTAATTGATAAGGTTTAAAATAAGATCCAAACATGTCTAAATTTGATTGGTTGATGATATTACAACCCTATCTCATCTAAGATTCGAATATGAGTCATTTTTGGAGGTTTTTAAGTGGGGTTAGATTTATTATAAATTAATAATTTTAAGAATTCCTAAGGTACCCCTCTCCTCCCTTATAGAAGGACACCTCCTCTCCCTCCTCCTCACACCAATTTGAGCACTCATGCTCGGCAAACCCCTGCCAATATCAATTCTCCACTTCCCTAAAAACATCCTAGAGGTTCTGGTCTTCCTCAAAGACCAATTTTAGTGCCCTAAGAGGAGGTCTCAAAGAGGCACTTCAAAAAAGAGGTAAGTATCGTTACCAATTCTTTCATCTTTATTTCTTCTTCCACTTCTTCTTCTTAGGTTTTTTCATTATGAAGTAATAACATCAGTATCACTCATATACGGATATGTTATTATAAGTATGAAACAACCCTATTTCACCATCTATCCATCCTACGGAAAAATAAATCACCGCGCGTGCGTACGTACGGAATACCGTCTCCACGCCGTGGTGTAATCTATTTTCCACCACCACCTTACATGGATGGGTATAATGGTGTAAATAATAACTATACATAGTTATTACAACATCATATTGATTCTGATATATTGTATAATCCACTCCAATTCAATTCAATAATTATAGAAATGATATCATCGCTCGTGCGTACGTACAGACTACCGTCTCCACGACGCGATGAGATTCATTCTCCTTGTTAACCATTTAAGAATGATTATAATGTATATATAAGAAATAATAATGAAATATCTGAAATTATAAAGCTACTGGATTTATGTATATATATACAAATGTATGTCATCTACTTACTTCCATTTCAAGACAATAAGGAAAGGAAAACAACGTTCATGCGTACGTACGGACTACCGTCTCCATGAACGGTGTTTTTCATTTTATTTATCTACCTATTATATATATATATATACTGAATATATATGATATATAAATCATATTTTATATTCTGGAAGTTAGTAAATCATGATATAAGTAATAATGATGTCAAGAACAACAAGTCAAAACACTTACGATAAATGAAACGATTTTACCCAAAACGCTTCTTTAACAAGGAATTTACAAAAGAACGGGTAATATAATGTCATAAGTGAACCATATATGATATAATAACAATGAATATGATTCTGTAATAAGTCAATAACATGATTTAAATCATTATACAGGAGGTTCGGACACTTACAAAGCAAGTCGGACCTAAGGTAAGGGAAATATCACAATCTCATTTTTATCCGAGATTGTTTATTCGTAAGTATTTACTGGGGTGTATTTTATCATCCACATCCATGTTTACTCAATATGTAATATTACTTCCATCCACCTAAAATTGTTTAAATCCATTTTTACCCTTCGGTGAGTTTTTAGTAATATGTATGAAAGGAATCTTTTGTCGTACGAGGTACTTTTTGACTTTTCCGACAAAAGTACGAAGAATGTTTTTTTTAACTTATACGACATGAATGGATTTTTAAAACATTACTTCAAAGAAGCTTCCTTTACAAGTTTTCAAGTATATTTTTAATCAACTTCTTTTATTTTAAAGTTGAATGACATGTTATTAAAGGAAAAATGTTTTCGAAGAAGAAAGTATATTTTCCTCAAGAATGGAGTTCAAGTGTTTTATCAAAATTATTTTCCTTATAAGATAATAAAGGGTTATATTTTTATCCGTATTATTACATTGATTTGATAATGTTGTGATGGAATTATTTTTATGAATTCCTTTATCTTATATGAATTGATTTATGATGTCATGATGTTTCAAGAATCCCATTTTTGTTACATGTGTTATGCGATGATGTATGTTTTATGATTATGTGGCACACATAAGAAAGGATTCATTATAAGATGGGTGGGACCTATATATCCCTCCAATGCATTGGGTAATGATTATATATCTCATGAGATAGACATGGCTGGAATGGTAGGTTATACCGGTTCAGTGAAACAGGACTGAAACGAGGGTTACTCGATTCAGAAAGGGACTTTGTCCACTAAGATAGTCTTGGCAATGAGTCTTGACTAACAAGAAATGATTCTCTATGATTATGTGTGAATGCCACAAAGTTTCATGTTTTAAGTTATGATTATTGTGATTAAATTTCACTACCATGATTTATCCCATGTTATGAAATTATGCTCTCTTTTGCAGGTTATGATTTCCAAAATGTTATGTTCTTATGAATATGATGTGTTTGATATTTCTTTTGTTTACCCTTACTGAGAATTTGAGCTCACCCTTTTATGTTTTCTTTTCCCCAGGATATAATGAAAGGTTTTAGGTAAATAAAAAAAAAGAAGAAGATCTTTATGGGAGATGTTGAAGATCTTTCACCACGATTAGAAGATTATAGTCCGAGTTTCCAAAGACACTAAACTATTACGGTCCTTGTGTGTGTGTTTTTGTAATGTACTAAGTATTCTGCAAAAGTAATGTAATGTCAATGTATGTCAAGATACAGGTCTCTATAGTTGGTATCAGAGGAAAGGTTTAGTCCACCTTTGGAAACTAGGATGCGAGAACTTTAGTGAGATCCCTAGAGATATTTCTAAGGTATGTCAGGGGATGTCCCTAAGGTTAAGTATACGTATAGGTTATAGTACTAGAATTACGCTAACGATCATAGAATTAAACCTAAGATGTTAGATATTGAAGGTACTCCCCCTTTACTATGTTGTTTTCTCTAGCATGATTTTTGCCGCTCAATGAATTCTTTTTGTGTTTTAGTTAATGGAGGGAACCAGAAGGAATTCGTTTAACATTGAATCCAATGGAAAAATTGGTGACTATAAGCAACAAAATTATGTAATGCCTAGAGAGAAAGATATTGTGATTATGCTGAATCAGTCATCGCGATATATGATTAACAAGGTGAAATTTAGTGGTATACCTAATTCATCAAAGAAGAGGAAGATAGACTATTATGCATGTTCTCATGTTGAGCAGCATAAAGAAAGGAAGATTGAGATTTCTAAAGAAGGGAAGAAGAACCTTGAAGAATACCTCAAATGGAGGGACCGATGTTATTTGTGTGGAGAAAAGGGACATAGAGTGACAGACTGTTATGGAGTTCAATGTATTATTTGTGGAGAACATGGGCATTACCCAACTCAATGCCCTGACCTAAAAAGTTACTTCTAAATCATGGAAGGACTTATTCCAGGACAATAATTGAAGAGGATGGATTGAAGTATTTATGTATTGGTATTCAAGAATAATGTTGTTGGGGTACTTTTATTGTTTATTAGAATATTTTTGTATTATTGTGGTTTTCAATAATTTTAAGGTACATGTAACCATGAAAAGTGATTCAAATATTTTGGAAAGCAGATGATATGCGCATAATGAAGGCATAAGGAGAAAATGAAATGTTTGACAGTATTCATGAGCTCATGATTGATATAAGGACTAAGTGATATCATGGTTTGAGTATATAGAATTTTGATGATTTTGGTATGTGGAAAGTGTTAACTTTAAACTGAATTCATGTTTTCACTAAGGTATTCAAGAGAATACATGATTAAGGCCTTTGAATGTTTGGAATGTGACCAAAAAGACATATATATGGGGATTAACGATAGTATTAAATCTCTGGTAATCGTTTTCACTATATTATGAGAGTGGACTGTAGTATTATGGATAAGCCTAAAGATTAGAATGGATTATGTTGGACATAAGTTAGTATTGTTTAAGGATAGAAGTTTTTTCGATATTATTGATGGGATGTTATAGTAATATAGTTTTAGAAAAAGGGACAACCTGCAGGACGGGCGATAGCCCATCGCGTCGGACAAGGTCGTAGGAATCGAACCCACAACCGAAGTGCGACTGGCCTTTATCGCCTACCACTGACCTACATGAAGTCCCTGTTTAGTAGAAACTAGTGTTATTATATTAAGCAGTATGATATATGATGTATAAGCCCATTTTAGGAACCATATATGATTAATCCCACTATAGATCGACTTATGTATATAAATTTTTCTAACCTTTTGAGACAGATGGAATGACCCGTCATTCTATCACATGATCTGCTAACACTTCACGAATAAAAAATTCAACTTCATTTATTTAAGAGATGAAGTGGAAATTGTTAAAGGCACGAACAACAGTGAGATTGTTCCAAAATAAAGTAAGTATTTATTCTAATTCAAATTCTTTAACTTTAGGGAAATGATCTTGAAAACCAAAAATGTTGTCCTAGTTCTATTATACCTGATGAATCAGATGGTACCTTAGATCGTCACAAATTTATGGATTTGTGATTACTGGCTTTTCCATAGCCATGTTCTCTACCACTCTCCATCAGAACATGATGGTTAGATTTCTCTTCCATATCCATATTTTCACCTATGTGGAAACCCAGTGATTAGTTTATTTGGGTAATCGTTACATTTCATACTTTAGTTTTTAAAGCCAAGTTTTGGTATTCCTTTTTACGAAGTGGGTTTCTATTAAAGAAACTTTCGAATAGTAAACCATTTATAACCCCGACGAATTTCGAGGGCGAAATTCATTTTAAGGGGGGTAGAATGTAACAGCCCGAGATTTTATGAAAAATATTCTTTTTTTATTTCACTAATGTCTTGTGTTGTACGCTACACCAAAAGGAGCTTGCACAACACGCATCCTTGACTTGCCTTGCATTACACACAATCACAACCTTCCTCGATAGCGTGTGTGGTACGTAATACTGAGTTTTACGAAATAATGATATGCTATTAAAATATTATTAAAACTAGCCGTTATGAATAGTAATAACCACTTTTTAAATTTTAGAATTTTTAGCTCTCAAAATGGACTTCATTTTTGGATTCGGAGTATCGAATTTAGCCTAAGGTGAAATTTTGGTACTTTTCAGATAACTTTCATATTCTGATGAATAGTGAAAATTACTAAATTATAATTAAAAACAACTTTTTTAATCGAAATAATTAATAGTGATAAATTATTAATTGGAGTAGTTTTAAAGTATATTTAGAATATATTTTTACAATTTAATACAATTTTGGTCATTGTATGTAATTGCACATTTAAACCAGACATAAACAAGTGTCAATCTTTTGATAGATATTGTTTCTTAAAAACACGCTATTTGTTTTAACAGCGGGATTTAATTATAAAATTAATTAATGAAACTTCTATGTTATGAATTTGGTAAAATAGACTTCATTTTTGAATTCGTAATATGAAATATAGCTTAAGATGAAATTTTGGCATTTTTCTGAAAACCTTCCTTTTTTGATGAATAGTGAAACTACTAAGTGGTAGTTAAAAAACTGAATTTTTCATAAAACTTAATTTTACCGCTTCTGTGAATGGAATTTCAAAAATCCGAGAGACACGGTTGATTTCAGTAAGTAAAATGTGGTTCAATGAGATGAAAATAATTTTTGGTGAATAGAAACTTTTTACTTTTATTTACCACGGTTAAAAGTAAATAGGGTATTTAAGGGTAAGAATGATATTAATATTACCCTAACACATGTCCTAATTCTATTGGACAAGTGTATCTCGACCAAAAACAACCTTAAGTGTAAAATATTATCATTTAGGCCCACTTGGATTAGATTAGGACATTTATTATTATTTAATTCAAAGAAGAGTTAAAAGAGTCAAAATCAAAGTTTATTTACTAAAACATTTTTAATATAGTGTTTTACATAAGCTAAATTCGATTTTAAATATTAATTAGAAATCTAAAACGATTTACTACATGATGGTATTTTATTTGTAATTTGTAGACATCAAATAAGTTAATTTATTTATGACACAAAGATGATGCAGTAACTATCTTATTAATGAAATATTGACATAATTGATGTTATAAACACCAAACTAAATATACTTTTGAGACTTTTTATTAATTCCACTAATTTTCTAGGTTACTATGATATATTAATGTTGATTTAATCAACTTGGTTCGAACATATAATTCTGTTATGACTTTCACAAAAATCATATATCAAATAGTGTCAAAATTGACACAAAATAGTTTTTAAATCAAATATTATATTATTATTTGTTATTCTATTCCTAAAAATCTAAGGTTCGGCCAAATGACTTAGATAAGGATATATATATTAATAATAAACAATTTGGGGTTCGTTTGGCATGTTATAGTAAGTTTATTAACCATATAGTGAAAGAAAACAAAAAGACACGGTAAAAGTTAAATTATTTAACTTAGAGTTAAATCTAATTGAGAAGGTTTAAAATAAGATCCAAACATGTCTAAATTTGATTGGTTGATGAGATTACAACCCTATCTCATCTAAGCTTCTAATATGAGTCATTTTTGGAGGTTTTTATGTGGGGTTAGATTTATTATAAATTAATATTTTTAAGAATTCCTAAGATACCCCTCTCCTCCCTTATAAAAGGACACCTCCTCTCCCTCCTCCTCACACCAATTTGAGCACTCAAGCTCGGCAAACCCCTGCCAAAATCTCTTCTCCACTTCCCTAAAAACATCCTAGAGGTTCTGGTCTTCCTCAAAGACCAATTTTAGTGCCCTAAGAGGAGGTCTCAAAGAGGCACTTCAAAGAAGAGGTAAGTACCGTTACCAATTCTTTCATCATTATTTCTTCTTCCACTTCTTCTTCTTAGGTTTTTTCATTATGAAGTAATAACATCAGTATCACTAATATACTGATATGTTATTATAAGTATGAAACAACCCTATTTCACCATCTATCCATCCTACGGAAAAAGAAATCACCGCGCGTGCGTACGTACGGAATACCGTCTCCACGGCGTGGTGTAATCTATTTTCCACCACCACCTTACATGGATGGGTATAATGGTGTAAAGAATAACTATACATAGTTATTACAACATAATATTGATTCTGATATATTGTATAATCCACTCCAATTCAATTCAATAATTATAGAAATGATATCATCGCTCGTGCGTACGTACGGACTACCGTCTCCACGACGCGATGAGATTCATTCTCCATGTTAACCATTTAAGAATGATTATAATGTATATATAAGAAATAATAATGAAATATATGAAATTATAAAGCTACTGGATTTATGTATATATATACATATGTATGTCATCTACTTACTTCCATTTCAAGACAATAAGGAAAGGAAAACAGCGTTCATGCGTACGTACGGACTACCGTCTCCATGAACGGTGTTTTTCATTTTATTTATCTACCTATTATATATATATATACTGAATATATATGATATATAAATCATATTTTATATTCTGGAAGTGAGTAAATCATGATATAAGTAATAATGATGTCAAGAACAACAAGTCAAAACACCTACGATAAATGAAACGATTTTACCCAAAACGCTTATTTAACAAGGAATTTACAAAAGAATGGGTAATATAATGTCATAAGTGAACCATATATGATATAATAACAATGAATATGATTCTGTAATAAGTCAATAACATGATTTAAATCATTATACAGGAGGTTCGGACACTTACAAAGCAAGTCGGACCTAAGGTAAGGGAAATATCACAATCTCATTTTTATCCAAGATTGTTTATTCGTAAGTATTTACTGGGGTGTATTTTATCATCCACATCCATGTTTACTCAATATGTAATATTACTTCCATCCACCTAAAATTGTTTAAATCCATTTTTACTCTTCGGTGAGTTTTTAGTAATATGTATGAAAGGAATCTTTTGTCGTACGAGGTACTTTTTGACTTTTCCGACAAAAGTACGAAGAATGTTTTTTTTAACGTATACGACATGAATGGATTTTTAAAACATTACTTCAAAGAAGCTTCCTTTACAAGTTTTCAAGTATATTTTTAATCAACTTCTTTTATTTTAAAGTTGTATGACATGTTATTAAAGGAAAAATGTTTTCGAAGAAGAAAGTATATTTTCCTCAAGAATGGAGTTCAAGTGTTTTATCAAAATTATTTTCCTTATAAGATAATAAAGGGTTATATTTTTATCCGTATTATTACATTGATTTGATCATGTTGTGATGGAATTATTTTTATGAATTCCTTTATCTTATATGAATTGATTTATGATGTCATGATGTTTCAAGAATCCCATTTTTGTTACATGTGTTATGCGATGATGTATGTTTTATGATTATGTGGCACACATAAGAAAGGATTCATTATAAGATGGGTGGGACCTATATCTCCCTCCAATGCATTGGGTAATGATTTTATATCTCATGAGATAGACATGGCTGGAATGGTAGGTTATACCGGTTCAGTGAAACAGGACTGAAACGAGGGTTACTCGATTCAGAAAGGGACTTTGTCCACTAAGATAGTCTTGGCAATTAGTCTTGACTAACAAGAAATGATTCTCTATGATTATGTGTCAATGAAACAAAGTTTCATGTTTTAAGTTATGATTATTGTGATTAAATTTCACTACCATGATTTATCCCATGTTATGAAATTATGCTCTCTTTTGCAGGTTATGATTTCCAAAATGTTATGTTCTTATGAATATGATGTGTTTGATATTTCTTTTGTTTACCCTTACTGAGCATTTGAGCTCACCCTTTTATGTTTTCTTTTCCCCAGGATATAAAGAAAGGTTTTAGGTAAATAAAAAAAACGAAGATCTTTATGGGAGATGTTGAAGATCTTTCACCACGATTAGAAGATTATAGTCCGAGTTTCCAAAGACACTAAACTATTACGGTCCTTGTGTGTGTGTTTTTGTAATGTACTAAGTATTCCGCAAAAGTAATGTAATGTCGATGTATGTCAAGATACGGGTCTCTACATTCCTCATTGAATCCCCCATCTCATCCAGTCTCTTAATCAGAGAACCACCATAGTTTCCTTCAAACCCATTGTCACTTTGGTGCCTACTAGATCCAGCCATTTACTAAAACCAAAAAGGTCAGTTTGAGTATATCAACATAACCATAATGTAATAATGAGGAATATAAACACTAAGATATACTTACTCATTCACTTTATCTAAAACTAGGACTCTTTATGAAATCCTAACCATTATGGTAATGTCACTTATTCTTAGAGAATACCCTAACATCTAATGTTATCTAAACCGACCTCTGATACCAACTATAAGTCCCCATACTTAAACCTTACTTAATCTTGAGTTATTACAAGATTACACATTGAGGGTCTTTTCAGGTTTAGAGTTTTATAGAATTAGATCATGAAACTTGCATTACATTCCATATTTAGACAAAGTGGTTACATGAAAGACAGTATTCATTGTTCCCATCAACGGAAACATATTTAAAATAAAACATGGATTCTTTCTTTGACACATCCTTGACACTGTCATCACATCATGTACCCTTCCCTTGACCTGTGAAAAACATTTCAAAAACTTGGTATGAGCATAAAAAGCTCAGTAAGGGATATAAAAATATGGAAAGGAATCATGAGTACATGTATACATAAGAATGAAATCATACTTTACCCATAAAACATAGGCACTTTAACATACCTCATAAAATCATAGAAATCACAAGACATAAAGGTAACTTGAGGCATTCATAACATTCTTACGTAGGGAGTAACCCTCTTGGTTACGTTTGGAATACCCGTCCCAATATATTCCCTAAATCTCTTCGGAGAAACCTTAACGTTTCACTCCTTCGCGTTACCCAATGCATTGGAGAGCTATATCGGGCTCAACCTCCCTTAGTTTATCACAGAACCACCCGTCTTCATAATAATTCCCAATAACCATAACGTATCACATAAAACATGCATAAAGGAAACATAACATTTCCACATCACAATATAACATTTTAGTATATTGAAATAATGAATCCATTCAAAAAGAAACCATTTCCAAAACCATTTAAAACATTTAATAAAGAGATTTTTGAATCAAAGTGTCCCATACCACCATGAAGATTTTAAAATTTAAACCCTTAATATCCATATAAATAAATCCTTAAAACCATTTTGAAAACATGGATATTAATACGAACAAATAATTAAAACATTTAAAGCGATATTTTGGTTAAAGGGCTTTTACCAAAATTAGAGACACTTGAATACAATAATTGAGGAATAAAATTTAGTCATAACTTTATAATATCATGAGAATAAATGGATCCATGATATAATACTCCAAAGGATAGTATATACACCATATAAGAGTGAATTGGTGCATAACAACAATGAACCCTCAATAGAAATGTCAAATGTGATGAAATCCCTTATAAAAAAGGTATCCTTAAATTACGGACAAATCAATCTCAAAAATATGTGTGAAAAATATAAATACACCCAATATAAGTGGATGTTAAGTGTAAAACAATAAAAGGTCATTCACACATATTCAATGGATGAAATATTCAATGACTACATGTTGAACCCAAAGAAATCGAAATTGGGTTAAAAAGTTCCCTTGACAGCCTAACGACATCACATCAAAATGAGTTGATGAGAGATAAAAAGTTTATCTCATCACTTGGACATAAAATTTACATCAATAAGGATATATGAGAAGAAATTCCAACATAACAATATGTAAATTAAAATACCCAACAAAAGAAGTCTTTTAAAAAAGAGGAGGGTGAAAGGTTCCCTTACCGACTTAGGTATCTTTCAAAACATACACCCCATGAAAGAAGGACAATAGATCATTGATTTAAATACTCATAAACGAAAGTATATTACACAAAGATTAGAATAATTGGCAGTACATACACCAATCAATGGAATTTGTGGAAAATGTAGCATAAATCTCACGGGAATAAAAGTGAGATGAAAAATCCCTTACGAAAACTCGGCAGCCTAACGGCGCCACATAAAACTTCCGAATATGGATTGATGAGATCAAATAGGGTATCTCATCACATTAAAATAATATGTACATCAATAGGAATATAAAACAACATCCCCCATCATTACAAAGAGGTGTTTAAAATAAGTGACATAAAGGAGAGAACTTAAAAAGAATGAGAGAGGTTAGATCTCTATCGAAAGTTCGGCTGCCTAATGGCGCCACTCAAAACATCCAAAATGGATTGTTGAGAGAGAATAGGGTCTCTCATCACATGAACATAAAAATTAAAGTATGTGTAATATAAAATATCATCCCAATAACAAGAAATATGATCTTTAAAAGGAATTACATAAAAGTGTGTACTTAAAAAGAAAGAGAGGAGTAGGATCCCTTACCTCGGGTCCGACTTGACTCGATCGTTCTTTAATCTCTTGAATAATAAACTTGAGTTAATTTCTACTTCCTTAAGAACCTTTTTCAAGTTCATAATTCCTTTTATATCACTTATTACCATGCCATAAACAATTATGTAATCATTTAAGTTAATAATATTTGTTTTGCCGATACTTGGTTCTTAAGTCGAAAGTGGACTTCTTACAATTACATGTTGTTCGTGTGGCCAAATGTTAATTATATAAAGAATTGTATTCATGATTTAGATATCATATATTTCATATATATCCAGTACATGCACGCATTTATAACATTGCATAATCTTTTAGAGGTAAGCAATTAAATGCACCGTTCATCGAGTCGGTAAGCCGTACATACGCATGAACGCTACTTTCATTTCTATTTCGTATTTTATAGAATGTAATAATAATTAAATAAAGGTATATTATAATTAAATTATAATATCATATATAATATCAATAAATATATCCTTTATACGTCCCACGTATGGCATTAACGAATCACATCACTTTGAGGGGGCGGTAGTCCGCATATCCTAAAATGAAGATATCGTGTATACCCATAAAGGATGCCATTAAGGTAAGACACAAATGAAAAATACAGAAGAATAAGTAAAACATAAACATATTATATATCATATATAAAAATAGTGACATCATAATGGCCACCTTTGAAGGTGTTAAATGAGTATTGAACAATCATCATTTCGGGAGGCAGAATTTTGCCATCCAGGGAAACAGTATGTTCTTTAACCATTTGGTGTAGTTGTGTAAGAGTGTAGCTCGAATAAATCTTATAACAAAATCCTAGTATATTTAAGATACTGGTGTTTTTAAAAAATAAGTAAATAAAAAGAGTTTAGGGGGTTGGAGAAGCAAAATAAAACAAATGAACATGAGAGAATGAATTACCTTTAAAAGTGTTACTCCTTTTGATTTGAGCCTAAAGGCTTCCGTTGAAAGGATTCTTCCCAAAGGGGATCATCTAGGATGAGGAGAGGGATGTGGAGAGATTAAATGGGCAGGGGATGACCGATACAAAGGCTTCAGGAGTGTGTGAAATGAGGTAGAGGTGGGGGCCTTTTATAAGAGAAGAGGAGGGGAACTTTTGGAAAGTAAAGAAATATTACATTATTTGAAAATGTGTTTCGGTTTTAAAAGGTCCCAGATTGATATAATTCGTGGA
Organism: Viscum album; assembly: GCA_963277665.1. Taxonomy (NCBI): domain Eukaryota; kingdom Viridiplantae; phylum Streptophyta; class Magnoliopsida; order Santalales; family Viscaceae; genus Viscum; species Viscum album. The sequence continues at coordinate 176,007,705 of OY728148.1, forward strand.
TAATGTGATAAGGGTTCGAAATCCACCAATCCAATAAGTTTTGGACTTGTTTAGTTCATATATTTTACATTATCTTTCCATTTTATTTTAATCGTCAAATAATGATGTCATCGCTGCATCATTATTATGTCATAAATAATTTAATTTATTTAATGTCTAAAAATTATAAAAAAAAATACTATGATGTATTAAATATTTTTATCTTTCCAATGACTATTTTTAATTAAAAATATGACTTCTATAATCCCACTTAAAAATTGTTTTAGTAAAACATATCATGTATGTGTCATTTTTAATTTTACATTAAATAAAAAGTTATTTATGTCATTTCCCAACCAAAGTGGCTCCTTGGGGTCCCCAAGTTGACCCATGGCTTTTCTTGGTCGGAACTTACACATCCAATGAGGTTAGGACATGTTTCAAGTTCATTTCATATTATTAAAACATTATATTTAACTTAAACTACACTAATTACCACTAATCGCGATTAATGAAAAAAGTTACTATTCACCAAAAAATTATTTTCATCCCATTGAACCACATTTTACATACTAATGAAAACCATTTATGTTGGATTTTCAAAATTCAATACAAATTAGTGGTAAACTTTCATTTAACTGAAAAATCAGTTTGCTTGATTACCACTTAGTGGTTTCACTATTCATCAAAAATTGGAGTTTTTCAGAAAAATACCAAAACATCACCCTAAGCTATATTAGATATTCCGAATTCAAAAATGAAGTCCGTTTTACAAAATTCAAAAAATATTAGTCACATTAATTAATTTAATAATTAATTCCCACTTTCAGAGCAAATAGCGTGTTTTTATAAAACAATAAGTATCAAAAGATTGACACTAGTTGAAGTCTGATTTCAAAGTGAAATTAATTCCAATGACCACTATTGGATTTATTGGTACAAATATTTTCTAATTTCACTTTAAAATCAATTCAAAATATTATCTCATCATATAAATAAATTAGATTAAAAAGAGGTTTTGAATTAAAACACAATATTTTACACTATTCAATAAAAAATGAACTTTATTGGAAAAATACCGAAAAATTACCCAAAGTAAAATTTGATGTCCCGATTCTTAATAAGAGTTTTATTTGGTCCAAAATAATGTATAAGAGTGATCAAAACTATATTTAATGATAGTTCTCCATTAAAAGGCGATAAGTGAACCTTTAGTGAAAACTAGGGCATATACACCTAAAATTGAATTCTTTCCGTATTTTAAGCCTTTAGCTTTTATTGGATAAATGTAAAAACATTAAAAAACATATATAATCATATTTTAGTTTTTTATATCCATTCCCACCAATACAACGGCTACATGTTAACTACCATTTGAAATAATATTATTTTATTATTAGAGTGCAACGTAAGATTACCAAGAAACTCGTTGTTGCGTGTTGGGTACGCCATCGATCATAGCGTCCCCATTAAAGTCATATCAATATTTTATTCAAAAATATGGATAAATATGAAAATTTCATATTCTTTTTTTACCTGGGGTGTTACAGATACAACTTTAATCTAGAAATCCACATCTAATGTTTATCTCAAAACATTACATAAATGGTTAACCATATAACCATTCCTAAAGTTAAAAATCTAAAACATTCGAAAGAAGTTTACAAAATTTAGAACGAATTAGGTTAACATTGGTCTATCATATATCATATTGTATCCCATAATTTTCAAATACCCAACATGTCAATACCTTCTTAATGTACTCTTTTGAAACATTGTAATAATTTGAATTACCATGATTATTTATTGAAAAAATAAATGCTTTAATATTCCAAATATAATTTTATATATTCATTAAATAAGAAATGTTTTTAATTTCAAAAACATTATTATGAACATCCTTATAAATAAATCATTATTGAGTTTCGAGATCAAAAATTTTATTTAATTTATATTATCTGTATCATCATCTCATTATCCATAATAAATATCATTTATGCATTTTTAGGAACCTAATAAGGGTTACTACCCATTAATGTAACCATTCCATTAAATCAATTTTCTAGTTCATCTGTATCATTCAATGTTTATTTCAAATCCTCATAGGAATGAATGTACATTATTATTCATATAAAGTTGTTTTTGATTTACAAACAATATTTTACTGCAATGATCAAACATTATTCTTAAATGATTACACAAGATTCATTATCTAATTCAATAATACACATTTCCTATAATATAAAATATTAACCATTTATTATTGTTCCTCAATTTCAATTTAATCATGATTATTACGATTAATGTGTATAATACTATTAGAACATAACAATCCTTCCATGGGTCATTCATTATCTCTTTATTTTTAGTAGTATAACCAAAACTCATCCCAATATCAAGATTCAGTTCAAGAGATTTCCACTCACTAAAATAGTACTAAAAAATTTAATACCTTCAAAATTTTAATAATTCATTGTGTACCTAGTTATTTATGGTTCACAATATAGAATTATACAAGAATGCATTGTGTGATATGTTCTTATCGTAATAGAAAACCACATGATAATGAAAAACTTCTTAAATTATGTCAAAATCATGAAACTATGTATTAAATCTATGAACCCATTATATTATCATTAAATATTTACATACAAATATCATTATGAATATCTATAGGGACATCACAATTTTTTCTAATTCATGTTTCCAAAAGATAAAAAACATTCCATTGATACAGCCTATAGTGACCCGGGATAAACATACATGGATATTACATAATTTTTTATCAATATTCATAACATTAAAATGTAAATTCATTAGGAAAATAATATTTTAGTGTATTTGGAAACATGAAACCTGATATTCTAACCTAGGGAAAGATCATAATTTTTTTTCACTAAGTTATATCCATTTAGTAATCCTACATAAAACAACTTTTTATAACACTAGAATTGGGAAATAAGAAAGGGTGAGATAAATGATCAGTGAGGTAAATAATGGGGATATGTAAGCATAATAATAATAATAAGATTATGAGAACATGATCTTAACATCATAATATCATACCTTGTAAATAAAAGATCCTAATAAGGAGTTCAGGAATAACTATTGGTAGTCCGTAAGACATGAATCATAAGGGAATCAAGATCATCGTCCATGAAATAATGACATTGTAAAATGACATGGAATTGTGGAAAACTCATAATAATATAAAATCATTCTTTATAAGTCAATGATAATTTCAAAAACATATAAGGGCCCTTAATGGGAGCTACACCAACAGGGTGAGACACACCACCATCCACAGTGGCAGTTATTTAATTAAAATGTAATGTTTTCACTATCAAAACCATATTAGTAGTCACCATTCACTCCCATAAACTGCATAGAGTCAATGATCATTCCCAAGACTACTATCCCCCAACCCTAGTTACCCAGAGATGGTGCATTATTACATAACATTGGCATGATCACAAAATATCAAGTCTCGAAAGACCAATTAGTTTAGTAGCCTTGTAATCAGTATATATATTCATATATTTTACATTACATCATTAGTGAAAAACTAAAACAACATATTGTCTTCATATCTCCTCATACCATCCATGAATGTCATTCATAAAATACTTCTTCATATCCTAGGAAAATAAAACATTGAAAGGGTTGAGCTGAGATGCTCAGTAAGGATAACAATATAGCGAAAATATTCATAAATAAGCATAAACCTTTAAGTCATTGTATAAATAAAACAAAAGCCTTATAAACATGAACGTTATCATATTATGGTAGATGTAAGATGAAATAATTCAATTTACCCATTCAAATGGATATTCTACATGTCTAATAATCCCATGCGATATGAACAACCACTTTCATAATGATGGAATGCATAATTCCAGACAATCATAACCATGTAGCCAAGGCCTCGTGCCAAGACTACAAATAATATTTTGTAAAGGCCTCATGCCAAGACACTAGATTGTCTCATGACACCAACCGATGCATCGAGGAGCTATAGCGGACTCCACCTGTCACATAATATGTCCAATGTATTCCTCATATGAACAAGTTTAAACATAACATAAACGTTTGTATTAAATCAATCATACAAAATGTAAATACTTTCTCAATAAACAATGAATGGAATAAAAAAACACATCCCCAATAAAACATATCACAAAACCTTCAATATAATATGGATGTTTTGTATCATAATAAATCAACTTCAAATAAGCTTAAAATCCATCAATGGATGTTGACATAGATTAAATCATAATTATTTGACAGAAAAATCTCTTTTCCTAAAATCATTTAAAAGTCACTTAATTATAAAATAAAACGTTTAATTTTAAAATATTATTATAATATTTTAAGGGAAGATTATAATATTTTACAATGGAAGAAAATATCCATACCCGTCATATAAGTTAAAAAAATACATTCTTACCTTAATTTTATTGAAAAGGTAAAAATGAACTTTTTTGGAATACGGCGGAAGGATTCCTTTATAAACATCTTATAAAACATCCAAAAAGAGTATTAATGACATTAAACCATATTCTGTAAAATATGTGTAATGTTTTGAAATAAATTTTTATGAAACATGGATGTGGATGATAAAGAGGTACTAGTAGATAATTACGTATAAACAACCTCAAATAATTAAGAGATTGTGAAATAAACCCTTACCTTTTAATTTTACTTGGTCAAGGGTAGGTTAAACTACTGTATAAAAATTAAATCATTGATATTAAATTATACAAGAATAATATAAATTAATATGATATCATATATGATCTTTTAACATTGCTTTGTTAATAATATCTTAGCATTATCATCGTTTCAGGTGTTAACTTACTCATTTTCATTTATAAGTTTTGTTACATAAGTCATGTTTGTAATCCATAGGTTGTATCTTTTTCATATCCTGAATGATATCTAGTCCTTAAAAATTATTTTTAATTATCAAATGAAATTAGTCTTGAATGGATATGATGGGGAATAAATCTCATTGTGTTCATTGAAAAGGTAATCCATACGTACGCACGAATGCTACTTCTATTTCATTTCTCATTTTAAAAGGAATCAAAACAAAATGATAAATAGGTATATTATTATTCCAGTATAATATTATATCTTATATTTTTTAATTACGTTCATTAACACCATACTTTATATGTTCCATGTATGGTATGAACGAGTCGTATCACCTTGAGGGGGCGGTAGTCCGCACTTTCTCAAATGAAATTATCGTATATATATACAACATGAAACGAATAATGGTATGAAATAAAATGTAATTACAGAAGCTTATAAAATAAATAAATAAAATAAATATAATATTTAATTATAGTGCTATCTTAATATCCACTATGATATGTGGTAGGAGATAATTGAACAATCATAGTTTCATGAGGCGTTTGGTTGCCATCCACATAAACATTATGTTCTTCACCCATTAGATGGAGGTGTGTGTATGTTTAGTTCAAATACATATCATAACAATATCCTATTATTTTTAAGATACTGGGTTTGTTACAAAAAAGAATATTATAAGAATATTTTAGGGGTTGGAGAAGTAAAATAAAAGAAAAGAAGCTAAGAGAAATCGTTACCTTTAATTTGGGTAACTCCCTTTGGTTTGAACCAGAAAGGAATCTTGAAGTGCCTTCTGCCTAGGGTAAGTCTTCTAGGATGAGTACAGGGATGTTGGGAGATTAATTGGGTAGAGTTGGGACGAGCCAAATGGCTTTTGATGTGTGATAAATTGGTTAGAAGTGGTGTCCATTTATAAGGGGGAGGAGGGGATCTTTAGGAAAAACGTAATGTATTATATCATAATAAAATAATATCCGGTTTATAATGGATAAAAAGTCAATTATTCAATGTATATGGTGGGGATAGGTCAAAAAACTCAACCAATATGTTTTAGACAAGTTTGGGTCACTATTTTACCCTTTTCTTTTAGATTTAACTCTTACTTAAATAGTTTGACATTTACGGTGTCTCTTTGTATTTTTATATTATATGGTTAATAATCATACTATAAACTATCAAGATAACCCCAATTTATTAATTAATGACATACCTATCATTATATAAATCCTTTTTCAGAACCATAGATTTTGAGAAATATTATATCAATTAATAATATAATATTTGTTTGAAAAACATATTTATGTCAATTTTGACACAATTTAATAATTGATTTTTGTAAAGTCTAAATAACATTATTTATTCAAACCAAATTCATTTAATAAATACTAAAAGGTCATATTAACCAATAAAATTCTTGGAATTCATTAAAAGTAAAAAATTTTATTTATTTGGGCATTATTAATATCAATTACTTTAATATTTCACTGATAAGGTAATTAATGCATCATCATTGTGTCATAAATAAATTAAATTATTTAATGTATTAAAATTATAAATAAAATAAAATTATGTTGTAAATCGTTTTAACATTCTAATGATTTTTTATAATCTAATATATCTTATGTATTACCCTATATTAGAGATGTTTTCATTATTAAACTTTGATTTTAACTCTTTTAACTCTTCTTTGAATTAAATAAAAATAAAAGTACTTATCAAATTCAAATGGACCAAAGAGGTTCATATTTCATTCATAAGGTTGTTTTTGGTCGAATTATACTTATCCAATATAATTAGGACATGTGTTAGGGTAATAATAAGATCATTTTTACTCTTAATTACCATATTTACTTTTTACCGTGGTAAATAAAAGAAAAAAGTTACTTTTCACCAAAAAAAAAATTCATACTGAACCCAACTTTACTCCTTGATATTAAATGTTTCTCTTGGATTTTAGAAATTCTACTCACAGAAGTGGTAAAATTATTTTTTTTGTGAATTTTGAAATTCTCCTAGGAGGTGGGTAAAAGACTGCAAAAAGTTCAATAAAGTTTTTATATATCGAAAATTATTATAAACTGACTCCAATGAATTAAATTTAACTTATATAAGAAAATATGTATCTATTTTGATATAAAATAAATTTAAATAAAATAATTATTTAATTAAAAATTTGGTTTTAAACTATAACTCAGTGTTTTTCACTATTCATCAAAAATTAAAAGATTTCAGAAAAATACCAAAAATTTACCCTTGGATAATTTTGATATTAAGAATTAAATAACGAAGTATATTTTACCAAATTAAAAAAATATAAGTTTCATTTAATAATGTAAAATTAATTCCCTCTTTCAAAACCAAAAGGCGTATTTTTAAGATATAATAACTCCCAATAGTTTGACAATTGTTTATGTCCAATTTCAAAATGAAATTACATAAAATGAACATAATTGGATTAAATGGTAAAAGTATAATCTATTTATTCTTCCAAACCATTAATATTTATAATTTTAAAATATAAATTATTTTGATTTAGAAAGTTGCTTTCAGTTAAAATATAGTATTTTTCACTATTCACCAAAATATGAAAGTTGTCAGAAAAACATCAAAACATTATTGAAACTAAAAAATTATGTCCCGATTTTAAATAATAATTTTATTTTGTGAAATGGAATATATAAAAGTTTCAAATATTGGATTTAAAAGTGATTCTCCATTAAAAGGTGTTAAAATTTCATTTTTTTAAAAATATTTATTGTATATGAAAAAATTTATTTGTTCTTACATTATGTCTATGAAACTCATAATATCGATTAAAAAATTATAAGGATTATATAATGTTCAAAATTCAGTTAATACTGTTCATAACCTCTTTTAAACGGCTTGTTTGGTAAGTCATGGTGCCCTAGAACACTATATTGTGTGTAGTGCATGTTATGGAATTACTTTGAAGAAATAACGTACTATAAAATATTGGGTTGTAACATTGTTCCCCCCTTCAATAAATTTCATCCTGGAAATTTGATATTATTTTTAGAAAATAAAAGGTTTGAAAATAGAAAATCCTTTTGGGAAAACCCACTTCAAAAATTAGGTTAATAAAATTTAATCTTAATAAAAAGAAAATGGAAATTAAAGGGTCACCACAAAATTATGATCCTGATAAAGAGAAAATTTGAGGTAATTAGAGATATATAATTGGAGGGAAAAAGTAAATATTTATATGTAGTGATTGAGGTCATCCATTACAAACATGTGTAAAATTTAGGGCCTTAAATTCTTCAATCTATGATGATTTAAAATACCATCGGTTGAACAAAACATATGGTATTAGGATAAAATATTTTTTTTGTTTTAAAATCCCTTCCCTAAATTATAAGAAAAAATTTATAAATAGAAATAGATAATAAGAAAAATATGTACTTGACATGTAGAGTCCCATCCTTTAACAAATTTCTACCACAAACTCATCTTTCACTCTAAATGATAATATAACATAAAAATAATATTCTATTTATCCAATTAGTATAGGGTTCAAAAAAATGAATTTATAATTCATCTACCAGATTTTTTTAAAACACTTCATTATTCAATCTAGGATATCACGTGGGCCAGTAGTAGGTGATACACCCTTGTCTCCCATCGGTTGCAGGTTCATGTCGCGCGGCATTACCCGACGTGAGGGGTTGCCTCCCAACCTCCGGGTTGTCCTTCTATGGCTATCCAAAAATAAACTCAAACTAGAATTATCCAAAATAATTCTATCCAAACTCACAGTCAAAAATTTATAAAGAAGGTAAACACAGTGAATATCCTTTTTTCCGCGTAATAACGTGTGAAGACATTCATCATGTACTCTTTTAAAACACTGCAACATCCTGAATTACCATAAAACCAAATTGATTACATTAATGATCCCTTATTCCTTATAGAATATTGGATATACTCCTTCAATCATGAAATGTAGTAAACTCCAACAATGATGGAATATAAAAATCATTAATCACTTTTAAGGTAGTCAAGAATATCCAATATAATTTATCCAAATCAATCATGTATTATTCCAAAATCACTACCTCGGTATCAGAACCATATTATAGTTTACCTTTATCTCAACTATATATTTTCCAAAAAAATTGAACTAATATTGAGTCACTTTTCTTGGTTCTGCACAATCTCAAGTCCTTAATGAAATAATACTGCAGTACAATAATTATATACTCCATAATTATTATAAACAATACATTGTTGATACAACACTCAAATGACATAATTCCATAATAACAACATAAGAACTCTAATGATTCCTCCTCATATGTGGTAGTATCGTAACTTGATTATTACCCATAACATCATTTGTGGTATACTCTTATTAATGGTACATTGATTCGTGTAGTGTCCCAACTCCTTGCAGATGAAGCATTGTTCATTTGAAACCTTTTTAATACACTTGCAGTCACGTACATGGTGTCCTCTTTCTCCACAATTATAGCAAACTCCCATTCCCTTCAGGAAATCTCAAGGGTGTTTCTTCCCACAATTATCACATATGAGAAAATTCTTATTTTCCCTCTTCCCAATATCCATCTTTCTCTCTTCCATCCTTTTCTTCTCTTTCTTCCCTTCAAATCCATGGGACTCATATAATTTATTACTTATCTTATTAACACATGATATTATTTATTCATATGTTGATAATACATGGGAGATTACTTCCCTTATAAATTTTGGATTAATATTGTGAATGGTATGATCCTTCTTACTCTTTGGATCATACGTATTACTGGAGTTCACATCCCTTCTACTTGGTGCCATTTCTATATAATATCATAAACTAGGTCAGTTTATGAATTGCATTGAATAATTCCAAACTTGTAAAATACCTAAAATAAATTTAATGGTTTATGGATATAATACATAATCATAAATATGTTTTCATTGAGGAATTATATACTCAAAAACACTTTATAATTATTTGTAAAGAAAATGAGATTTATCCTAAGCATATCCCTCGGGGGTGTCGTAAGCAAGAGTGCAGCAAGGCCCGTTGTCGTGCACCAGTTCTCGATTGAGTCTAGATCAAAGCGGTGTTTTCGGGTTTTACCCCTAGGTAAATCTGTGCCAGAGTAGCCTCTACCTGCTCATATCCAGATAGGGATGTAATGCTCAGAAAGCTCACAAAATCACTAAAATACAAAAATTCTAGGAAGTTATTCTATACTAATCCTCAAAGTCCATCTTAGGTCTATGTGCACTAATCAGAGTTTATCTAAATCTTTCTTCTAAGATTTATACTACACATCATCTAATACCAACTATAACGCCTTGAACCTAGTAACCCAGAGTCGGTTCATTATTACATAACATTGTCATGATCACAAAAGATCATGTCTCGAAAGGCCAATTAGTTTAGTAGCCTTGTAATAACTAGATACATTCATAAAGTATACAATACATCATTAGTGAAAAACTACAACCACATCTTGTCTTCATATCCCCTTATACTATCCATGCTTTCCATTCATAAAATACTTCTTCACATCCTGGGAAAATAAAACATTGAAAGGGGTGATCTTAGATGCTCAGTACAGATAACAATATAGCGAATAATTTCATAAATAAGTGTAAACATTTTAGGAAATGTATAACGGAAACAAAAGCCCTATTAAAATTAAATTCATAATAATATGGTAGAAATAAAATGAAATAATTCTATTTACTCATTCACATGGATATTCTACTAGTCGAATAATCACATGCAATATCAATAACCAATTTTATAATGATGGAATGAAAAATGACAGACTATCATAACCACATAGCCCAGGCCTCGTTCCAAGACTACAAATAATATTTTGTGAAGGCCTCATGCCAAGACACTAGTTTGTCTCATTATACATACTGATGCATCGAAGAGATATAGTGGGCTCAACCTGTCACTTACTATGTCAAATGTATTCCTCATATGAACAGGTTTAAAAATAACATAAACATTCGTATTAAAACTAGAATACGAAATGTAAATACTTTCTCCATAAACAATGAATGGTAAAAAATTAACACATCCACACTCAAACATATCAAAAAACATTTAATACAATATGGGCAATTTTCGTCATAATAAATCAACTTCATATATACTTAAAACCAATCATTTGTTGTTGACATAGATGAAATCAAAACTATTTGAGAGAAATATATGTTTTTTATAATCATTTTAAAGTCAAATAATTATAAAATTAAACAATTACTTTGAAAATATTCATATAATCTTGTATGGGAAGCTTATAATATTTTACAATGGTGGAAAATAGCCACACCCACCTTATAAGTTAAAAAAAAGGCATTCTTACCTTAATTTTGTCGAAAAGGTAAAAGGAACCTTGTTTGGAAATCCACGAAAAGATTCCTTTATAAACATCTTATAAAAAGTCAAACAGGGGTATTAATGACTATAACCCATATTATGTAAAATAGTATGAATTTTTGGAAATACAATTTTATGAAACATGGATGTGGATGAAAGAGAGGTCCTAGTAGATAATTACGTATAAACAACCTCGGATAATGAAGATATTGTAAAATAAACCCTTACCTTGTACTTTTCCTTGGTTTAGGGTAGTTTAAACTCCTATATAATTGTTAAATAAATTTTGTTAAATTATAAAAGAATAATATACATTAATATGATATCATAAAAGATCTTTTAAAATTGCTTTTTTAACAATATCTTAGTATTATCATTGTTTCAGGTGTTTACTAACTCGTTTTCTTTTATATGTTTTGTTATAGAAGTCGTGTTTGTTATCCATAGGTTGCATCTTATTCATATACAGAATGATTTCAAATCCTTAAACATTATTTTTAATCATCAAATGAAATTAGTCTTGGGGAATGATTCTCATTCCGTTCGTGGAGACGGTAGTCTGTACATATGAAGGAATGCTACTTACATTTCATTTTTCATTTTAAAATGAATAAAAACCAAATGACATATAGGTATATTATTATTCTAGTATAATATAATATCTTATATTTGTTACTTATGTTCATTAACACCATCCTTTATATGTGCAATGTATGGTCTGAACGAGTCATATCACTTTGAGGGGGCGGTAGTCCGCACTTCCTCAAATGAAATTATCGTATATATATACAACATGAAACAAATAATGGTATGATATTAAATTTAAGTGCAGAATATTATATATAAAATAAATATCATAAATATCATATTTAATTATAGTGCCATCTTAATGGCCACCATGAGAGGTGGTAGGAGATAATGGAACAATCATCATTTCGTGAGGCATTTGGTTTCCATCCACAGAAACATTATGTTATTCACCCATTATATGGAGGTGTGTGTAAGTTTAGTTCGAATAAATCTTATAAAAATATCCTAGTATATTTATGATACTTTTTTTTGGTGCAAAAAATAATATAATAAGAAGAGCTTACTGGTTGGAGAAGTAAAATAAAATAAAAGAAGCTAAGAAAAACTGTTTCCTTTAATTTGGGTAACTTCCATTGGTTTGTAACAAAAAGGACTCTTGATGTATGAACTCAGTTTTTTCAACGAAAGACATTGGAATATTCTTGACAATATTCCAGGGCAGCGCCTTCAGACATCGTGCGATTCTGAGGCTCGGAGTGGCCGAAATTAAAATTTCAGTGCGTTCGCACTAGAAACGCTAAATAAATCAGATAACTCCTAAACAGAGTTCCGGATCAGAGATTCGAGTGTACAAATGGGTCCGTAATGGGGTGTTTACCATAGGAACGACATAAAACTTGTCAGCGCGGGATTTTTGGAACCCTCGCTCGCTTCTGGAACGTTAAACGGATTAAATAAATAAATTAATTTGTTTAATGGAGAAACACGGGTATCTCTTAAACGGTGGCTCATATTGGAAAACCGAGGGCACCTTTGAGTTTGGAATGTGCCGTTTACCCTGGGAGGGGTATAAGTTTTGCGGGCGCGGGCCGTTTTTGAAAAATGGCCCTAGGGGCGTTTTCGTAATTTAGCGGGTTCGGGCGTTAAATTGTATAAATTTTGAACGAGGTCTCAGATTAAAATTCTGATACCAACGTTGTGCTTGAGAGTCGTGTTTAACCTAGGGGAGGCTTAACCTCGACCCTGCTGAGGGTTCGGGTTCGGGCCGACGGGCGGGTGGTTAAGCATTTTCTATTTAAACGCTCCACACACACCCCTCCCTCTTTTCCTTCCCCTTCCCCCTTGGCAGCCCCTAATATCCCTCTCCTCCTCCATCTCCAGTGAGACAGTCCGGCGAGGCAACTCCGACAAGGTGTGGTGGTGCCGACGGATCGACGCGATGCTCCGGGCGAAGCCCAGCGAGGTAGGCAGTGTTCATTTGCGTTTTAAATTCTGAACCCCTTTTTGAATCCTAAATTTACTGTCTAATTGCTTCCTAATCTTCTATCCAAGCTCATAGTTGTGTAGTATATGTTATAAGGTTTCCGACGCTTTTATCAGATCAAAAATCAGAGTCCCGGGGTGCCTGGGGCAGTCCTGGGATGTTCTGGCCGGAATTCTGGTTTTCCGGCGGTTTCTGGCGGCGAATGGTGGTTCCGGGACAGCGGCGTGGCAGTGGGAACGGTGGAAGGCCGGACGGCCATCCGGCCGGCTCGGCGGCTCCTCCACGGTGTGGGGCGGCTTGGCTCGCCGGCTGAGGGCGCCGGCTGCGACAGCCGGCGAGAGGAGACGACGGGGGCGCAGGCACGCGACCCCGCGGCTGGACAGAGACCAGCGCTACGTGGGTCTCTATGTGGAAAGTCGACCGGCCGTGTCAGCCAGTCAGTGAATGAGGCGCCCGCGCGGTGCACGGGCGAGGCGGCCTCGCGGGAGGTGGCTGGGTCGTGGTCCCAGCGGGCCGGCTGTGGGTGTACCGGCCGGTCCGACCCAAGGGGGGGGGGGGGGGGGGTTCCCCCCCTTCTAACTTCTGACATCCGTAGCTTTCTCTACTGACGTCCGTTTTGCACGCCGTCTACAGCGGCGCGGGCCTGGCACAAATACAGATCATTTGAGTTGGTTTCTACAATTTTTAATTCCCAAAACGAGGGGCCGCGGAGGCGCGACGCGTCCTTCAGTGGTTTGTCGTTTCCGGGGGAACTTGTCTTGGACGGCATCGACGCATCCGATGTCTGATTTAGACACCATCTGTGGAGTTAGAACCCTGGCGTTGAGGCGGACGATTCGATGGTGGTTCCGGGCGATGAAGCCGGAGTTGAGGCGTGGGCCCCATGTCCCGTCTTTTGAGCTGCAGGCATCATTTGATGACTTTTTCATCGGGCGTCTGTTCGGGGCGTGCGAGCAGTCGTTTCTGGATGTTTTTCCGAGGGGATTGCAATGGTGAAATCTGACTTCCCTAATTCGGCATGATGGTGCGGGGCCCACGATGGCTGTTTGGGCGTCGACAGTGATTTACCATCTTTATCACCGGGCGACCGTTTTGGACATGTGAGTAGTCCATCTTGTGTGCTTTTTCGAGAGGATCGCAACGGTGCGATCCGTTCGTTGTGTTTCGGGACCGGGTTGCGGGTCCTATGTGGCACCGCTCATGTGCGGTGCGCCGGAATGCATCTTTTTCTCCGGATATCCGATGCACTCATGTGAGTAGTGCTTTTGACGTGTTTTCCTGAGGGGATCGCAATGGTGTGATGTTCCCGACTGTTTTTGGGGCCGAGGCTCGGGATCACGGGATGCCGTTCGGGCGTGAGGCGGTGTTGGTGACCCATTTCCATCGGATATCCATTGGATTCGAGTAAGTAGTCGATCTCGCATGTTTTTCTGCGAGGATTACAACGTTGTGATCCATTTGGCTGTGATGAGCCTCTTGCGCGATCTTGGGAAATGTGGAATGTGAAAGGTGCTCCAGTGGTGGTTTGTCCTACCATGTTTGTAAAGGACCTTTTTCATGTGATCGCGCATTCTTGGGAGAGTGATATAAATGGTTCATGATATGTGGTTGGTTGTTCCTGGGCCTTTGAGGTGGATTTGTTACGTCACGCCTTCGCGTTGACGTTGGGCGCCATGTGCACGCTTTCCCTTGGGCTGAAAGTGAGGTATACTCTAGGATTATACGGAAGTGCTTGGAGGTACATGTGGTTGTAAGTACCTGAAAACGTGTGGGAACTTGGTTGGGGTTGCTATGGGGCCACACGTTGTGTGGGACCCACGTGTGTGCCGAGTTCCGCTTTGCGTACTTTGACATATCGCGACGTAGATGGTCACTCTGTGCTCGTTTGTTTGACCAGAAGTGTTGAGTGGTCTCCCCCTGGTTTCGTTCTCGATGGATCGACCAATAGTGGTGCTAGTGGCACCCCGTGATGGAACATGCACTGAATCTCTTTTCGGAGAGTTCTTCGAGATTTGGGTGGTTGCGTGTTACCCACTCCGTGTTTAGTTGGCCAGTGTTATACCCTCTATTAGAGATGGCCAGAGCAGTTCTGATTTTAACACTCCAGCGGGGCTGGGTAGTGGGTTACTCATCGACTTCTTTGGTTTTACCCTCTAGCAGGGCTGGTAAGTGGGTTACTCATCGGCTTCTAGGGTCTACCCTCTAGTAGAGACTGGGTAGTGGGTCACCTGATGCTATTAGGGTCTACCCTCCAGCAGAGACTGGGCAGTGGGTCGCCCTATGCACTTATGGTTTACCCTCCAGTAGAGACTGGGTAGTGGGTCACCCGACGCTATTAGGGTCTACCCTCCAGCATAGACTGGGCAGTGGGTCGCCCGACGCACTTATGGTTTACCCTCCAACAGAGACTGGGCAGTGGGTCACCCGATGACCTCTCGGGTCTACCCTCCAGTAGGACTGGGCAGTGGGTCGCCCGTCTCTTAGTTCCATGTCTACCCTCCAGCATGGCTGGGCAGTGGGTCGCCTGTCGACTTATTCCAGGTCTACCCTGTAGCGGGGCTGGGAAGTGGGTCGCCTGATGATGTATAATGGTTTACCCTCTAGCCGGACTGGGTAGTGGGTCACCCGATAGCATATTATGAATTACCCTCTAGCATGTCTGGGCAGTGGGGACACCGGTTGGCATTCCAGGCTCAGTCCTTTCTACTAGTCTGGTCTGAGGCTTTCCTCTGTGACTACCAGAGTGGGACCCTTGGTTATAAGGGTCACTTTTGTGACGGCTTTGAATTTGAGGAGACCTCTCGACAGCGGGGCAGTGAAGAGGCGGGGTTTGACTTAACCCAGAACTCTCAAGTACGAGGGGCGCTTTCCCCCACCGAGACACATCCTCGTAACACGACCTAAATCCGTGCAGGCGAGTCAGTGCCGCCCAAAGTGAATAGTGTCGAGGTGCGGTGGTTTTATCCCCGTGACTTATGATTCGGGGCAGACGTGCGGGATTCTAGGAATCGATGGTGTTACTCCTGGGACTATTGGCTACTCTTTTCTTGGGCTGAGTTACGGGATGGATATCCCCTTAAGAGCTTGTTCGGGATTCTTGTAGAGCATATATATTTGTATATGCCTTGTTCGAGTACCCACTTCTTGGGCTTGGTTACTCTCCCTCCAGGAGAGGCGAAGACGCGCGGGGTATTCCATGTGCTTTCCGTGTCTAGATTATCATGGTTGGATGAGTCTACTATCCTGATATAGGTAGCGAAGACTCGACGTGAAGTTCATATTCTCGCTATTTCCAACTCCTTGTGTCTGGATGAGCCTACCTCCTTTCTCTTGTTGGGTTGAGCTGGACTCTTTACTACACCTTTAGTTGGACTCCTTTACTTTCCCTGTTCGCTCTACTGCTCACCCTTCAGTACCTCCTTTGGTGCTCCCTCGAGTCTTCGGGGTATCCTACTGAGTATTTTTATACTCACCCCTGCTTGGGCTTTGCCTGCACTTGGTGTGCCATTAGACACGATAGACAGGTGGAGTGTGACTTCAGTGGTGCGTAGGAGCTAGGGAGCATGGACCGCGTGTGGTGGTCGTAGCCGGTTTCCAGGTGGGAGACCCATCAGCTATTACTTTTGCTTACCTGTTGTCGGGTTGTGGAACTTTTTGGTTGGGTTCATGTTTTTCCCATTTTCTTTTCAGTTTGTACTTTGTACTTCTATAGGTCGATGCACTCTATGGTTTATTTATAGCAGTTTCCCTTTTCATTTCTTGTCTTTTCTTTTTACACTGCACTTTTGCATTGAGTGTGATATGTTTGTGCTTGTACAGATACTTAGGCAAAGGCCTCCCTGAGTTTTTGTGCCTTCGATGATGGTCGCCATCCCCTGGCCTATGCAGGCAGGCTTGGGGAAGTTGCGGCTCGAGCCCGGGTAGGGTCGGGTCGTGAAAAAGTGGTATCAGAGGTGGTTCGTTTCTTAGGACGTTGTGTTGACGTCCCTAAAAGTGGAATTGGTTGGGATATAGGGAATCAATGTTAATGTGTCTCAAGAGCGGCTCTCAGGCCAGGGAGTCTAGTGATGGTGTGACGGACGACGTATCCATTCACCAGGACCCTGATAACCCGCTTGTCCACTCGGCATGCTGAGACACTTGTTGCAAGGAAGAATTGGTTTGTGCATCACATAGGACCGAGTCTTTGACTGTCCTTCTTGAGTCAGCTCCACATCGTTGTTGTTGTGGTAAATACATTTATGCTCATCTGACAGTGGCACTCCTTGATAATTCTCAGGATGTCTCCGCGAAGATAGCCAGCCCAGATACCAGCTTTGGTTCGTGACGACGACCCTGTGAGCTACAAGGCCACAGTCCAGGACCCATCATGTGAGACCTTTCTTCGGGCGGGCCAGTAGCAGCACCCCAACCTATTGACCAGCGGGTAGTTTCAGCAGAGTAGGCTGAGATTGAGCACAGGTTGAGCGCAGGTTGAACATGCTCTATGAGTTCCAACGGTAGAGACTGCTGAGGTTCAGTGGTGATCCAAGCCCTCATGTATAAGAGGTATGGTTCGAGGAAGTGGTTCGCCTTTTCAGGCTTGTGCATACGCCAATAGATCAGAGAGTGGATTTGATAACCATCTTTTTTCATGGAGAAGCTCAGCGTTGGTGGATTCTGGTGACTCAGTTTCTTGAGGAGTCGTCGCTTTCGTTGGACGACTTTCAGTTTTTGTTTCGTGAGGATTTTTTCCCTCCTGCTTGCGCACCTTTCAGATTCAGGTGCTCCTATAGTCTCAGCAGAGAGGGATTACGGTGGCCGAGTACACGACTAGTTTTGCAGATCGTGCACGCTTTTACCCGGACATGGTCCGTGACGACAACCTCCGAGCGCAGAAGTTTGAGAAGGGTCTCCTCCGAGATATTCATGTTGTCATAGTACCTTTGGAAATTTCCACATATGTCGGGGTGCTAGAGAAGGCGCTGGTGACAGAGGGCTTCCTGTCTTGTTTTGCGGTAGGTAGTGACAGTGGGCGCGACGGAGCCGAGACGTCTGTCGTAGCTAGCAGGCGCCAGAGGACAGGACCTCGATGTCGGCAGCCTTCCCACTGTCGGTTTCATAGATGTGGTCGTATACCACTTTGGAAAAAAAGAACAGGGCCTAATCCGAGGATTCCCTTCCGTGAGTGGATCTCGGGCCATGGTTGTACACCACAGTGGCTCCGGAGGGCACCGGGGCAGCCTAGAGAGCACCGGTGCAAGGCTTGTGGCCGGCGAAATCACTTGGCACGAGACTTCCCAACCCGAGTTGTATAGAGCTTCGGGCAGGCAGCAGGCGCACCACCACGGCAGAGGCAGCGCCGTGATCAGAGTAGTGGCCAGAGAGGTGGTTCTAGTAGAGGAGCGGGAGGAGCTGGGGGTGGGGGACAACGTTACGAGATCTCCCCATCACCACTATGCGGTCCACATCAGGCTCTGGGAGCTGACGGTTGAGACCGCAGGTAGCCGCAAGATTTGGATGTCTACGATCATGCAGAGCACGGAATGGTGAGAGTTACCCCTTGCGACTCTTCTACTTCTTGCAGTAGAATTGTTAAGCTCTGCGTGTGAAAGGCGTTACTCCCTTCTCCTTGTTTGAAGTGTTACGAGGGTGATGCAGGGCGTCGGGTGTAACCCTGTGTTGGTAAGGGAAAAGGTGTGAGACCTTTTCCTTTCGTCGACGGTGTTGACTCCATCACCACCGAGCTTGTAATAGGGTCTTGGTTGAGAGACATCGGCTATGGAATCTTGTATGACCAGATATCCTTGGGGGTTTCACCATATGGATATTCTGATGAAGGGAATCACCGATTCTTGTTTCAGGTGCGGGTAGTGATTCCAGTCGCGGCATGCGACATAGAGGTTTGACAGGGGAGGTGAGCTACCCCCGAGGGCCTTCGGGCTGTTTGAGACCGTGCAAAGGGATGGCGAGGTATCATACCGCCTTTCCCTATCCACAAAGTTTGTAGTTGGTGCACGATGTCGGCATGGACCGAACTCACATAAACATATCAATCCTTTGGTCCATGTGCGGTGATGCGGAGTTGTGCGTGGGTTCTTCTAGGTATGGGAAAGCCAGGTGTGGGCTTAGTACCCTGTGTTTCTCCCTAGTTTTGCATTTCGGGGACGAAAAGCTTGAAAATGGGAATTATGTAAGAACTTGGTTTTTGCTACGAGAGTCTTTGGAATATTCTTGACAATATTCCAGGGCAGCGCCTTCAGACAGTGTGCGATTCCGATCCCCGGAGTGGACGGAATTAAAATTTCAGTGCGTTCACAATGGAAACACTAAATAAATGAGATAACTCCTAAACAGAGTTCCGGATCAAAGATCCGAGTTTACAAATGGGTCTGTAATGGGGTTTTTACCCTAGGAACGACATTAAACTTGTCGGCGCGGGATGTTTGGACCCCTCTCCCGCTTCTGGAAAGTTAAACGGATTAAATAAATTAATTAATTCATTTAATGGAGAAACGCGTGTATCTCTTAAACTGTGGCTCGGATTGGAAAACTGAGGGCACTATTGAGTTTGGAAAATTCCTTTTACCCTAGGATGGGTATATGTTTTGCGGGCGCGGGCCATTTGTGAAAAATGGCCCCAGGGGTGTTTTTGTAATTTTTCAGTTTCGGACGATAAATTGTATTACTTTTGAAAGGGGTCTCAGATTAAAATCCTGAGACCACCGTTGTCCTCGGGAGGTCGTGTTTACCCCATGGGAGGCTTAACCTCGACCCTGCTGAGGGTTCGGGTTCGGGCCGACGGGCCGGTGGTTAAGCGTTTTCTATTTAAACGCTCAACACACCCCCTCCCTCTTTTCCTTCCCCTTCCCCCTGGCAGCCCCTCCTCTCCCTCTCCTCCTCCATCTCCGGAGAGACAGTCTGGCGAGGCGACTCCGACAAGGTGCGGCGGTGTCGGCGGATCGACGCGAAGCTCCGGGCGAAGCCCAGCGAGGTAGGCGGTGTCCGTTTGCGTTTTAAATTCTGAACCCCTCTCTGAATCCTAAATTTAGTGTCTAATTGCTGCCTGATCATTGATCCAATCCCATAGTTGTGTAGTATATGTTCTATGGTATCCGACTCTCTTCTCTGATCGAAAACCCGAGTCCCGGGTTGCCCTGCGGAGTCCCGGGATGTTCCGGCTGGAATTCTGGTTTTCCGGCGGTTTCTGGCGTCAGACGTTGGTTCCGGGATGGCGGTGTGGCAGTGGGCGTGGCAGAAGGCCGGCCAGCCATCCGGCCAGCTGGGTGGTGCCTCCACGGTGCGGGGCGGCTTGGCTCTCCGGCTGAGGGCGCCGGCTGCGGGAGCCGGCGAGAGGAGACGGCGGGGTCGCAGGTGCGCGACCCCGCGGCTGGATAGAGACCAGCGCGACGCGGGTCTCCGTGTGGAAAGCCGACCAGCCGTTTTGGCCAATCAGTGGAAGAGGTGCCCGCGCGGTGCGTGGGCGAGGCGGCCTCGTGGGAGGAGGCTGGGCCGCAGTCCCAGTGGGCCGGCTGGGGGCGGACATGCCGGTCTGGGCTGGTCTGGCCCAAGGGGGTTCACCCCCTTCTAACTTCTGACGTCCGTAGCATTCTCTACGGATGTCCGTTTTGCGCGCCGTCTGCGGCGGCGTGGGCCTGGAAAATAGGTGGATCTTTTGAGGTGGTTTTGGAAATTTTTAATTCCCGAAATGAGGGGCTGTGGAGGCGCGACCCGTCCTTAAGTGGATTATCATTTTCTGGGGGAACTTGACTTGGACGGCGCAGGCGCGTCCGATGTCCGATTTAAACTCCGTCAGTGAAATTGGAACACTGGCGTCGAGGCGGATGTTTCCAAGGTGGTTCCGGGCGTTGAAGCCGGAGTTGAGGAGTGGGCCCCATGGCCCATCTTTTGAGATGCGGGCAGCGTTTCACGACATTTTCATCGGACGTCCATTCGGGGCGTGCGAGCAGTTGTTTCTGGATGTTTTTCTGAGGGGATTGCAATGATGCAATCTGCCCGCCCTAATTCGGCATGATGGTGCGGGGCCCACGAGGATCGTTTGGGCGTCGACGATGATTTTCCATCTTTATCACCGGGCGACCGTTTTGGACATATGAGTAGTCCATCTTGTGTGCTTTTTTGAGAGGATCGTAACGGTGTGATCCGTTCGTTGTGTTTTGGGACCAGGTTGCGGGTCCCATGTGGCACCACACGTGTGCGCTGGGCCGGAATGCATCTTTTTCTCCGGATATCCTTCGCACTCATGTGAGTAATGCTTTTGATGTGTTTTCTCGAGGGGATTGCAATGGTGCGATGCGCCCGACTGTTTTCGGGGCAGAGGCTCGGGATCACGGGACACCGTTCGGGTGTGAGGCGGTGTTGGTGACCCTTTTCCGTCGGATATCCGTTGGAGGTGAGTAAGTAGTCTATCTCGCGTGTTTTTCCACGAGGATTACAACGGTGTCATCTGTTTGGCTGTGCGGTGCCTCTTGCGCGATCTTGGGAAATGTGGAATGTGAAAGGTGCTCCAGTGGCGGTTTGTCCTACCATGTTTGTAGCGGACCCTTGGCGTGTGATCGCGGATTCTTGGGAGAGTGATATAAATTGTTCATGAGATGTGGTTGGCCATGCCTGGGCCATTGAGGTGGAGTTATTACGTCACACCTTCGCATTGACGTTCGGTGCCGTGTGCACGCTAGCCCTTGGGCTGAAAGTGAGGTATACTCTGGGAGTATATGGGAGTGCTTGGAGGTACACGTGGTTGTTCGTACCTGAGAATGCTTGGGCACTTGGTTGGGGTTGCGATGGGGACACACGTTTAGTGGGCCCCACGTGCATGTCGGGTTCTGATTTGCGTACTTTCATCTCTCGTGACTTAGAGGGTCTCTCTATGCTCGTTTGTTTGACCAGCATGGTTGAGTGGTCTCCCCCTGGTTTTGTTCTCGATAGATCGACCAGTAGCGGTGCTAGTGGCACCCCATGATGGAATAGGCGCTGAATCTCTTTTGGGAGAGTTGTTCTGGAGTTGGGTGATTGCGTGATACCCAGTCCGTGTTTAGTTTTCCAGTGTTATACCCTCCAGTAGAGATGTCCAGAGTAGTTCTGAGTTTTACCCTCCAGCGGGGCAGGGCAGTGGGTTACTCATCGACTTCATCGGGTTTACCCTCCAGCAGGGCTGGGCATTGGGTTACTCATCGGCTTCTAGGGTCTACCCTCCAGCAGAGACTAGGTAGTGGGTCACCCGACACTATTAGGGTCTACCCTCCTGCAGAGACTGGGCATTGGGTCGCCAGATGGACTTATTTTTTACCCACCAGCAGAGACTGGGCAGTGGGTCACCCGACGCTATTAGGGTCTACCCTCCAGCAAAGACTGGGCAGTGGGTCGCCCGACGCACTTATGGTTTACCCTCTAGTAGAGACTGGGCAGTGGGTCACCTGACGACCTCATAGGGTCTACCCTCCAGCAGGGCTGGGCAGTGGGTCGCCCATCGTCTAGTTCCATGTCAACCCTCCAGCATGGCTGGGCAGTGGGTCGTCTGTCGACTTATTCCAGGTCTACCCTCCAGCGGGGATGGGAAATGGGTCGTCTGACGATGTATTATGGTTTACCCTCCAGCATGGCTGGGCAGTGGGTCCCCCGATATCATATTATGAATCACCCTCCAGCATGGCTGGGCAATGGGGACACCGATTGGCATTCCATGCTCAGTCCTTTCTACTAGGCCGGTCTGAGGCTTTCCTCCGTGATTACTGGAGCGGGGCCCTTGGTTATACGGGTCAGTGTTGTGACGGCTTTGACATTGAGGAGACCTCTCGACTGCGGGGCAGTGATGAGGCGGGGTTTGACTTAACCCAGAACTCTCAAGTACGAGGGGCGCTTTCCCCCACCGAGACGGGTCCTCATGACGCAACCTAAAACCGTGCGGGTGATTCAGTGCCACCCAAAGTGGATAGTGTCAAGGTGCGGTGGTTTGATCCCCTTGACATGCGATTCAGGGTAGACGTGCGAGATGTTGGGCATCAATGGTGTTACTCTTGGGACTGTTGGCTACTATATTATTTGGATGAGTTAAGGGACGGATATCCCCTTAAGAGCTTGTTCGAGCTTCTTGTAGAGCATATATACATGTATATACATTGTTTGAGTACCCACTTCTTGGGCTTGATTACTCTCCCTCCAGGAGAGGTGAAGACACGCGGGGTATTCCATGTGCTTTCCTTGTCTAGATTTTCGTGGTTGGATGAGTCTACTCTCCTGCTATTGGTAGCAAAGACTCGACAGGAAGTTCATCTTCTCACCATTTCCAGCTCCTTCTATCTGGATGAGTCTACCTATTTTCTTTTGTTGGGTTGAGCTGGACTCTTTACTACACCTTCAGTTTTACTCCTTTATTTTCCCTGTTCTCTCTAATGATCACCATTCGGTACCTCCTTTATTGCTCCCTCGAGCCTTCGGGGTATCCTACTGAGTATTTTTATACTCACCCATGCTTGGGCTTTTCCCGCACTCGGTGTGCCCTTGCAGACGACAGATAGGTGGAGCGTGACATCAGTGGAGCGTAGGAGCTTGGGAGCTTGCACCGCGTTCGGTGGTCATAGCCGGGTTCTAGGTGGGAGACCCATCAGCTGGTTCTTTTGCTTACCTATTGCCGGGTTGTGGCACTTTTTGGTTGGGAGAATGTTTTTCCGATTTTCTTTTCAGTTTATACTTTGTACTTGTAGAGGTCGATGCACTCTGTGGTTTATTTATAGCAGTTTCCCTTTTCTTTATTTGTCTTTTATTCTTACTCTTCACATTTTCATTGAGTGTGCTGCGTGTGTGCATGTACAGGTACTTAGGCAAAGGCCTCCGTGAGTAGTTGTTCCTTTCGGCGCTGGTCGCCAGCCCCTGGCCTATGGAGGCGGGCTTTGGGGTAGTTCCGGCTCGAGTCCGGGTATGGTCGGGTCGTGACACTTGAAGTTCCTTATGCCTAAGTTATGGCTTATAGGAGGAGGAGTGGGATGTTGGGAGAGTAATGGGTCAGATGTTAGACGATCCAAATGGCTTGAGAGGTGTGAGGAATTGGTTATAATTGGTGACCTTTTATACGGGGGAGGAGGGGCTCTTTAGAAAAAACACAAATTATTATTTTATAATAAAATCATATTCGGTTTTTAATGGATCCAAAGTAGATTATTCAAATTAAAAGGTAGGGATAGGTAGAATAAAACTCAACCAATATGTTTTAGTCAATTTTGGGTTACTATTTTACCCTTATCTTTTAGATTTAACTCTTACTTAAATAGTTTGACATTTACCATGTCTCTTTGTATTTTTATATTATATGGTTAATAAACATACTATAAACTATTAATAGAACCCCAATTAGTTTATTAATGATGTAAATATAATCATATAAGTCCTTTTTCTGAACCTTATATTTTTTTTGGAAAATTATATCAACTAATTATATAATATTTGTTTTAAAAACACCTTTATGCCAATTTTCACACTATTTAATAATTTATTTTTCATGAAGACTTAATAAATTTATTAATTCAAAAAAAAATTCATTTAATCAATCCTAACATGTAATATTAACAAATAATATTCGTGTCATTCATTAAAAGACTCATATTATATTTATTTGGGTATTTATAATATCAATTATTTAAATATTTCACTAATAAGGTAATTACAGCATCATCCTTGTGTCATAAATAAATTAAATTATT
The DNA here is from genome assembly GCA_963277665.1 of Viscum album. NCBI lineage: Eukaryota > Viridiplantae > Streptophyta > Magnoliopsida > Santalales > Viscaceae > Viscum > Viscum album. Next base: position 176,032,639 of record OY728148.1, read on the forward strand.
TAGTGTCTAAAAATTATAAATAAAATACAATTATGTAGTAAATAATTTTATATTTCTAATGAATATTTATAATAAAATTTATCTAATGTATTACCCTATATAAAAAATGTTTTAGTTATTTTACTTTGATTTTAACTCTTTTAACTCTTCTTTGAATTAAAAAATAAATAAAAGACCTAATCTAATCCAATTGGACCAAAGAGGTTCTTATTTTATTGTAAGGTTGTATTAGGTCGAATAATAATTATCCAATATAATTAGGACATTTGTTAGGGTAATTATAATATCATTCTTACCCTTAATTACCGTATTTACTTTTTACCGTAGTAAATAAAAGTTAAAAGTTACTATTCAACAAAAAATATTTTTACCTTATTGAACCAAATATTACTCATTGATATTAACCGTGTCTCTAGGAATTTTGAAATTCAACTCACAGAAGCGGTAAAATTATGTTTTATTGAATTTGAAAATTCACCTAGAAGGTGGGTAAAAGACGGTGAAAAGTTCAATTAAATTTTTATATATCTAAAATTATTATAAACTGACTCCAATTAAATTAATTGAACTTATATAGGCATTATGTATCTTTTTTGACATAAAATAAATTTAAAATATATAATTATTTAAATAAAAATTATGTTTTAAACTATAACTATGTGTTTTTCACTATTCATCAAAAATTAAAAGTTTTCAGAAAAATACCAAAATTTTACCATAAGATAATTTTGATATTAAAAATTCAATAATGAAGACTATTTTACCAAATACCAAACATATAAGTTGCATTTATTAATTTAAAATTAGTTCCCGATGTCAAAACCAAAATGCGTATTTTTAAGAAATAATAACTACCAATAGTTTGACACTTGTTTATGTCCAATTTCAAAGTGAAATTACATACAATGACCATAATTGAATTAAATTGTAAAAATATAATCTATTTATACTTCCACACCATTAAAATGTATAATTTAACAATATAAATTACATTGATTTAGAAAGTTGTTTTCAGGTAAAATATAGTATTTTTCACTGTTCACCAAAATATGAAAGTTATCAGAAAAACACCAAAACATTATTGAAACTAAATAATTATGTCATGATTCTAAAGAAGAAGTTTATTTTGCCAAATTGAATATATAATTGTTTCAAATATTGGATTTAAAAAGGTTTCACCATTAAAAGGTGGTAAAATTGCATTTTTATAAAAATACATCTTTGATCTGAAAAAATTTCTTTCTTCTTACATTGTGTATAAGAAACTCATAATATTGATTCTAAAATTATAAGGATTATATAATGTTCAAAATTTAGTTAATACTATTCATAACATTTTTTCAACGTCTTTTTTGGTATGTCAGGGTGCGCTAGAACTCTCTGTTGCGTGTAGTGCAAGTTATTGAATAAATTTGAAGAAATAATGTACTATGATATAATGGGGTGTTACATTGTTCCCTCTTTCAATAAATTGTGTCCTCGTAATTTGAAATTATTTTTCAAAAATAAAATGTTGAAATAGAAAATCCCATTGGGAAAACCCACATCAAAAATTAGGGTAATAAAATTTTGTCTTAATAAAATGAAAAGGAAAATGAAAGAGTCACCACCAAATTATGATCTCGATTAGGAGAACATTTGTGAAAATTAGAAACATATAATTGGAGGAAAACATATATATTTATAGGTAGTGATTGATGTCATCCATCACAAACAAGTGTAAAATTGAGGGCCTTAAATTCTTCAATCTATGATGATTTAAAATACTATCGGTTCAACAAAACATATGGTATTAGGATATCACAATTTTTTGTTTTAAGATCCCTTATGTAAAGTATATGAATTAATTTCTTCATAGAATAAGAGATGAATAAAAATATTTACATGACAATTAGAGTCCCATCCATTAACTAATTTCTACCACAAACTCATCTTTCACTCTAAAAGAAAATATAACATAAAAATAATATTCAATTTTTCCTTTTCGTATAGGGTTCAATAAAATGAATTTATAATTCATGTACGATATTATTTTTTAAAATACTACATTATTCAATCACGGACATCACCTGGGCCAGTGGAAGGTGATGCACCCTTGTCGCCCATTGGTTTCAGGTTCAAGTCTTGCGGCCTTTCCATATGTGACGGGTTGCCACCCTACTTCTGGGTTGTCCTTTTATGGAAATCCAAAAATAATCTCATACTAGAGTTATACAAAATACTTCTTTCCAAACTCTCAATCCAAAATTTATATAGAAGTTTAACACAATGGTGATCTTTTTTTCTGTGTAATAACATGTGAACACCTTCATCATTTATTCTTTTAAAACAGTGCAACATTATGAATTAACATGAAACCTAATTGATTCTATTCATGATCCCTTATTAATTATAGAAAACTGGATATACTCTTTCTATCCAGAAATCTGTTCAACTCTGACAATGATGGAATATACAAATCTTAATCTGTTTTAGGTAGTCAAGAATATCCAATATAATTTATCTAAATAAATCATGTATTATTCCAAAATCAATACCTTTGTATCATAACCATATTATGGTTTATCTTTCTCTCAACCATATATTTTCCAAAAATTTAATCTCCTATTGAGTCACTTTTCCTGGTTCCACACATTCTCATGTCCTTAATGAAATAATATTGTAGTACAATCAGTATATACTCCATAATTATTATAACCATTACATTGTTGATACAACAATCAAATGACATAATTCCCTAATAACAACATAAGAACTCTAATGATTCCTACTCATCTGTGGTAGTATCATAACTTTATTATTATCCAATAACATCATTTGTGGTAAACTCTTATGAATGGGACATTGATTCATGTAGTGTCCCATCTCCTTGCAGATGAGGCATTGTACATCTGAACCCTTTTTCTTACCCTTGTAGTCACGTACATGGTGTCCTTTTTCTCCACACTTATAGAAAAACTCCCATTCCCTTCAGGCATGTTCCAAGGTGTTTCTTCCCACAGATATAACATATAATAAAATTATTCTTTTCCCTCTTCCCTTTATCCATTTTTCTCTCTTCCATCCTTTTCTTCTCTTCCATCCTTTTCTTCTCTTGCTTCCCTTCAAAGCCATAGGACTCGAAGAATTCATTACTTATCTTATTAACACATGATACTATTTCTTCATATGTTGAGAATAAATGGTAGACTATTTCACTTCTAAATGTTGGATTAATACTATGAAATAAATGATCCTTCTTACTCTTTAGATCATACGTATTGTTGGAAATCACATTCCTTCTACTAGGCCCCATTTCTATACAATATCACAAACTAGGTCAGTTTATGAATTGCAATGAATAATTCCATAATTATAAAATATCTAACATAAATTGAATGGTTTATGGATATAATCCATAATCATAAAGAAGTTTTCATTGAGGAATTATATACTTATTAACCTTTCATAATGATTTATAAACAAAATGAGATTTATCCTAATCATATACCACAGGGATGTCGTAACCAAGAGTGTAGTAATGCCCATTATCGTGCACCAGTTCCTGTTGGAGTCTATCTTAATGCGGTGTTTTCGGGTTTTACCCCTAGGTACATCAATGCCAGAGATGCCTCTATCTACTCGTATCCTGGAAGAGATATATTTCTCTTAAAACTCACAAAATCTCTACAATAACAAAATTATAGGAAGTTATTCTATACTAATCCTCAAAGTCCATCATAGGTCTATGTGCTCTAATCAGAGTTTATCTAAATCTAGATTCCAAGGATTGTAATAGAAATCCTATGATACCAACTGTAATGCCCTGACCCCAGTTATCCAGAGTCGGTACATTTTTACATAACATTGGCATGATCAGAAAAGATCATGTCTCGAATGGCCGATTGGTTTAGTAGCCTTAGAATCACTAGATACATTCATAAAGTATTCCTTACATCATTAGTGAAATACTACAACCACATCTTGTATTCATATCCCCTAATACTATCCCTACATGTCATTCATAAAATACTTATTCACAACCTATTAAAATAAAACATTGAAATTGGTGAGCTCAGATGATTAGTAAGGATAACAATATAGCGGAAACTTTCATAAATAAGAATAAACTTTTAAGGAAATGTATAACTAAAACAAAAGCATTATAAAATTTAACTTCAGCATAATATGGTAGAAATAAAATTAAATAATTCCATTTACTCATTCACATGATTTTATACTAATCGAATAATCAAATGCAATTTCAATAACAGCTTTTATAATGATGGAATGCATAATCCCAAAATATCATAACCATGTAGCCAAGGCCTCGTGCCAAGACTACAAATAAGATTTTTTCAATGCCTCGTTCAAAGACACTATTTTGTATATGAGACCAACTGATGCATCAAGAATCTAGAGCAGGCTCCACCCATCAATTACTAAGTCCAATGCATTCTACATATGAACAGGTTTAAACATAACATAAACATTCGTATTAAAACTAGCTTACGAAATGTAAATTCTTTCTCCACATACAATGAATGGTGTAAAAATAACACATCCACAGTCAAACATATCAAAAAGCCTTCAATACAATATAGAATTTTTGTATCATAATAAATCAACTTCAGATAATCTTCAAATCCATCAAAGGATGTTGACATAGATGAGATCAAAACTATTTTAGAGAAATATTTTTTTAATCATTTAAACGTCACATAATTATAAAATAAAACATATACTCTGAAAATATTCTTATAATCTTGTAAGGGAAAATTTGAAGAATTTAGAACGGTGGAAAATAGCCAAACCCGCTGTAAAAGTTAAAAAAAAGACACTCATACCTTAATTTTGTCGAAAACATAAAAAGGACCTTATTTGGAAAATGACGAAAAAATCATTTATAATTATATTATAAAAATTCAATCAGGGTTATTAATGAATTTAACCCATATTATGTAAAATAGTAATAATTTTTTGAAATACAATTTTACGAAACATGGATTTGGATGATAAAGAGGTCCTAATAGATAATTACGTATAAACAAACTCGGATAATGAAGAGATTGTGAAATAAACCCTTACTATGTACATTTCGTTCGTCGAGGGTATGTTAACCTCATGTATAATAGTTAAATAATTGTTATTAAATTATATAGGAATAATAGACATTAATATGATATCATATATGATCTTTTTACATTTCTTTGTTAATAATATCTTAGTATTATCGTCATTTCGGGTGTTAACTAAATCGTTTTATTTTATATGTTTTGCTACAAAAGTCACATTTTTTATCCATAGGCTTTATCTTATTCATATCCAGAATGATATCAAGTCCTTAAACATTATTTTTAATCATCAAATGAAATTATTCTTGAATGGATACGATGGGGAATGAATCGCATCGTGTTTGTGGAGACTGTAATCTCTACGTACGCACAAATGCTACTTCCATTTAATTTTTCATATTAAAAGGAATAAAAAAAATGATACATAGGAATATTAGTATTATAGTATAATATAATTTCTTATATGTATTACATAAGTTAATTAACACTTTTATTTTATATGTTCCATGTAAGGTATGAACAAGTCATATCACAATGAGGGGGCGGTAGTCAGCATTTCCTCAAATGAAATTATCTTATATATATGAAAAATGAAACGAATAATGGTATGATATAAAATGGAATTACAGAAGCTTATATAAAAAATAAATAAAATAAATATTATATTTAATTATAGTTCCATCTTAATGGCCACCATGATAGGTGGTAGGAGATAATTGAACAATCATCGTTTCGTAAGGCGTTTGGTTGCCATCCACATAAACATTATGTTCTTCACCCAATATATGGAGATGTGTGTATGTTTAGTTCGAATATATCTCGTAAAAATATCCTATTATAATTATGATACTGGGTTTTTTACAAAAAATAAGATAATCAGAAGAGTTTAGGGGTTGGAGAAGTAAAATAAATGAAAAGAAGCTGAGAGAAATCGTTACCTTTAATTTGAGTAACATCCATTGGTTTGAACCAAAAAAGGAAGCTTGAAGTGCCTTATGCCTAAGGTAAGGCTTCTAGGAGGAGGAGACAGATGTTGGGAGACTCATTGGTTAGAGGTTGGACCAGATAAAAGGCTTGATAGATGAGAGGAAGTGGTTATAAGTTGTGTCCTTTCATAAGGGGGAGGAGGGGCTCTTTAGGAAAAACTTAATGTATTATTTTATATTAAAATCATATTAGGTTTATAATGGCACCAAAGTAGATTATTATAAGTATAAAGTGGGGGTAGGTTGAAAACAGAACTCAAAAAATATTTTTTAGACAATTTTGTGTCACTATTTTACCCTTATCATTTATACTTAACTCTTACTTAAATAGTTTGACATTTACCATGTCTCTTTGTATTTTTATATTATATGGTTAAAAAACATACGATAAACTATCAAGTGAACCCCAAAGGGTTCATTAATGGCATATCGATAATCATATAATTCCTTTGGATGAACCTTAGATTTTTTGGAATATTATATCAATTAATAATATAATATTTGTTTTAAAAAAACCTTTATGTCAATTTTGACACTATTTAATAATTGATTTTTTTAAATTCTTAATAACTTTATTAATTCTAAGAAAATTAATCTAATCAATCCTGACATGTCATATTAACCAACAAAATTTGTTTAATTCATTAAAAGTCTCAAATTATATTTATTTGGGTATTTATAATATCAATTATTTTAATATTTCTCTAATATGGTAATTACTGCATCACTATTGTGTCATAAATAAATAAAATTATTTAATATTTAAAAATTATAAATAAAACACCATAGTGTAGTAAATCGTTTTATATTTCTTATGAATATTTATAATCTAATTTATCTTATGTATAACCCTATATTAAAAATCATTTAGTTATTAAATTTTGATTTTAACTCTTTTAACTCTTCTTTGAATTAAATAAAAATAAAAGTCCTAATATAATCCAAGTGGACCAAAGAAGTTCATATTTTATTCTCAATGTTGGTTCTGGTCGAATTATACATATCCAATATAATTAGGACATGTGTTAGGGTAATAATAATATCATTTTTACCCTTAATTTCCATATTTAATTTTTACCGTGGTAAATAAAATTAAAAAGTTACTATTCACAAAAACTTATTTTTATGTTATTGTACCACATTTTAGTACTTGATATTAACCATGACTTTCGGATTTTCTAAATTCCACTCACAGAAGCGGTAAAATTATGTTTTATGTGAATTTTCAAATTCCCCTAGGATGTGGGTAATAGATGGTGAAAGATTCAATAAATATTTTATATATCTAAAATTTTTATAAACTGACTCCAATGAATTACATTGAACTTATATAGTCATTATATATCTATTTTGACATAAAATAAATTTAAATAAAAATAATTATTTTATTAAAAACTCAGTTTTAAACTATAACTCAGTGCTTTTCACTAATCAGTATAAATTAAAAGTTTTCAGAAAAATACCATAAATTCACCCTAATCTAATTTTCATATTCAGAATTCAATAATGAAGTCTATTTTACCAAATTCAAAACATATACATTTCATTTATTAATTTAAAATTAATTCTTGTGTTAAATCCAAAAGGCGTATTTTTAAGAAATAATAACTACCAAAAACGTTGACGCTTGTTTATGTCCAATTTCAAAGTGAAATAACATACAATAACCATAATTGGATTAAATGGTAAAAATATAATCTATTTATACTTCCAAACCATTAAAATGAATTATTTAGAAATATTAATTATTATTATTTAGAAAGTTGATTTCAGTTTAAATATTTTATTTTTCAGTATTCACTCAAGTATGAAAGTTATCTGAAAAACACCAAAACATTAGTGAAACTAAATTATTATGTCCAAATTCTAAAGAAGAAGATTATTTTTTTTAAATTTAATATATAAAAGTTTCAAATATTGGATTAAAAAAGGCTTCACCATTAAAAGGTGGTAAAATTTCATTTTTTGAAAAATACTTCTTTTATCGGAAAAAATTTATTTGTTCTTAAACTATGTCTATGAAACTCATAATATGTATTCTAAAATTATAAGGATTATATAATGTTCAAAATTCAGTTAATAATATTCATTACATCTTTTGAACGGCTTGTTTGGTAAGTCATCGAGCGTTAGAACTCTCTGTTGTGTGTAGTGAATGTTATTGAATTACTATGAAGAAATAAGGTACTATAAAATCTTGGGGTGTTATAAAGACTATCTTTTTGGAAGAAGTCATTTATAGAATTTTGTTCACTCTCCATTTGAGTCGTGTCTATATCATGGCATAGTAATCCTTACAAAAATAATTTTAGGGAGTAATATAAACCATCCACCACAAAATTAAAACATATATACATTTCCCACTAGATCAAAAATAATTCATCATATTATAAACCATAAAATTAAATGGGTATCACAAACATATCATCATATCATAGCTAATAGAAATAGTCTGGTTTTATAATAATTTCATCAAATCATAACCTGTGAAAAGAAGCAGGTTTCATAAGAATATAACCCGTGAAAGATAATGGAAATTAAAAATAATAAAACACCTAAATGATAAATGAGTTTCATAAGCATATAACCCATATAAGAAAAACATGTTCCGTATATATATAATCATTGAAAGAGAAAATTATTTCATAATCATCATTCCATAAAAACATACACTATTAGAGAATGAATATAAATGGTTCCCCTAGATCAAATCATTTTAATGTCTTGAGTGTCACCAATTTAAGTCATCAAAGATATAAAATAATACTTCATGATCAATTTAAATCATTTATTAATAGAATTAGTTTTCTCTGAAAAACATGTCAAAAATTATTTTTCATTGAATGGAACATTTAGAAAAAATATAAAATAATTATTCTTAGTAATTTAAAACATTTTTGAAACTTTTCTTAAACCATTTACATTTAAACTATTCTATAAATTAAATAAAATATTTTATGAAATCAATGACATATTTTTCATTAAAAATTACACAGAAATCATATAATGGAATCATGATATTTTTCTAAAAAACATTTCATTGATTATATATTTTTAAAAAAATAAATGAATCATGATAACATTTTTAAAAAAAATATAATTAAAAATAGGTTTGATAGTATATAATGGAATCATGATATCATTTTGAAAACAAATTAATTTAAAACATTCATGAAATCATATAATCATTTATTAAAATTGTTTTTAAAAAATATTTAAATAATAAAAGACTTTTGAAATCATCATCCCTGAATATTATATTAAAATATCATGTCAAAAATATTAAAACATTTTTAGGAACATACCTCATGAATAAAATTGAATTCCAACTGAATAGAAAACAAATGATGGATTTACAAAAAAATTATATACCAAATTATAATATGTGGATAAGCGTGGAAAAAATGAAGCATTGAATTAATAAATCATCAATAACTAGAGGGTAGGAAAATTGATTAAAATGATTGATATATAGATCATAATAATCATATGTATAAGAATAGTCATAAATATTTTAGATAAATTAATAGATTATAGCAATAATCATTTACCACATTTGTAAATTTTAATCAAAGACCCTAAGAAAGAGTAACATTAAATGATGCATAAAATAACAAGATAATAAGGATGTTGATGATATAACATATCAATATGGAATAATATAAAACTCATAAAAATAATATAGGGGCATAACATAACAAGTTTCATAAAGAAGGAAAACTCAAACAAGAACATTTAAATAATTTGGTAATTATTGAACCCTCAACACAAGGAAATAGTGATCATGAAATTGATATTTAAATAATAAATTTTAAGGATATGGATACTATAAAATATTTATAGGATGTATATAAAACTCACAAAATTAAACATGGTGATTAAGGTATGAGGCTCATAGAAATAAAAGTGAGACTCGAAATCACATTAATACGTGAGTAGATTTGGAATCATGAGATACATAAATGAAAAAACTAAATTAAAAATTTTCAAATATTTATATAAACAAAATTTATAATATAACATTTTATAAGATATTATACACAACACAAAACATGAATAATTTCTGAATATAATATATGTCTCACATAAATGAATGTGAGATGGGAAAGCCCTTTCTTTAATACTTTACCTTCTTTATACACGTTCAAACCTCATGCATAATAAATATAATTTTATTAAACAACAATAAAAAAATTATGTATATGTCCATATATGTTTTTATTATTACTTTATAGTATATTTTTATGAACAAAATCACGAAAAAAATTAATTTACGGTCATAACCATTTTTTTAAATATATGTGTTCACCTGTTCATTATAATCATCTTATATAGATTGTGAATTTATTATTTCCCGAGTGTAAAACATGATATTTATATATATCATATATATTGATTATTTGTCTATTTATAATAAATTATGTAAAAATAAATATGAAATGTAATACAACGTTCATGGAGAAGATAGGTTGAACCTACCCATGAATATTGTTCCATTTTCTTGAGGATTTTGTAATCCACACATCCACAAATGAAGTTCTTATATTTCCACAAAATGTAGGGAATGATGTTAGTTGTTATATAATAATTAAAGAAGCATAAATACATATTAAGGATAATTTATATCATATTAAAATTTTATATATATATCATTATTCCCATCTGGGAAATGTATTAAGGGATGAACAAGTGACATGGGCTCGCGATGTAGTAGTTTTCTTGACACACAAATGATGACTTAGTATCCATATGATTTAATTGTTCATATGTATAGGTCGAACAGTCAACCGAAAATTATTTCTATATATTTAGGATTTTGACTTTATTATATAATAATTGACTAAGAATAATTTAGGGGGTGTATATAGAAATTAATCAATCACTTGTTCAAAGATGTTACTTCTTCGTTTGGTAATTCCTTTAGGTTGGAACCAAAGTTCTTCTTTAGTTCGCTTTATTCCCAAATTGAGACTTATAGAATGATAAGATGTTTGTTGGGAAATTATTTTGGCATTTTTTTAATTATTTAAATGGATTTATTGATTTTAATGATAGACGGTTAGGGGGATTTCACTTTTATAGTAGACAAGGAAGGGAATTTTTGTAAATATAAATATGTAAATAGTGCTATTGGCATCTCTTACACCATGTGCCATAAATAATAATAATGTTTTAATAAAATTGAGTATATAGTCCAAAAGTGTACATAATATAGATTTTTCACATGTTTATAGTTTTTTCGGGCCATGTTGTTTAATTTTAACAACTAAGTGAACTCGTTTTTAATATAATCGATGTAAATATTTATAATTAATTTGACTAATATTTTTGGGTGAAAGAATTAATTGAAAATACTAAAAATTAATTTTTTTTCAAATATGAAATAAATTTTTTCAACTGATAAAAAAATAAGTTGTAGAAGTTAATTTATAATTAATCCTGCAAATTAGAAGAGACAATGAGTTTTTAATGTGTAAATGTGACAATGATTAAAATGTTTTCACATCGAATTTCAATGTGAAATTGATTCCAATGATATAAATTGTATTAAAAGATTTATTATTTTTCTATATATTCTTTAAAATTATTTTATAATATAATTTATCAATATAAATAAATAATAAAACATGGAAGTTCTTAATTAAAATCTACTGTTTTCACTCTTATTGAAAAAATCAAACATCTTAGAAAAATACCAAATATTTACCAGATGTAAATATTGATATTATAATTTAAAAAATTAATTTAATTATTATGGTTAATATTTATGAATGTTTCATATATTTTATTTAAAATAGGTTAACCATTAAAAGGTGGTAAAATTACTTTTTCGAAAGAATATATATCTTTGTGCATAAAATTAGATATATTATTATCTCTTATCTATGAAACATCTAAAATGAATGAAAAATAATAAAATAATTAATATATATATTTCATAAAAAAAATTATCAAAATCTGTTTAATTAATATTTTAGGTGAAATGTGTTTAGTTGAATAAATATCATCTTCTAACAAAATATTTACTATATATTCAAAATTGATTTAATTTCATTTATACATAATTGGTCACCATATAATTATTCATATATAAATATTTAATATATACATTATTTGTTCAATTAATATTATTTATAACCACCATTATTATTGCTAGGTGAAGAAAATAATAATTAATTAATAATAACCTTAATAGTACATTTCAGTTTCATAAAACTATGTCTTCTGTGGAACATAATCTACAAAATTAATTAAGAATTGTGTGTAATAGAAGAGAAACATAGTTTTCAGGTATAAAAATCAAATCCAATTGTTGTGTGTGTCAAAATATAATATAAGTGTTACATGTAGTACAATCATAACTTAGTGTTGCCTAAAACACAAAACAACCAAACTAGTTTCATATAAAAGAATATATATTCATTGTTGTGTCATATTCAAAATATCCAAATGATTAAATTATTTCAAAAAAAATCTTCAAATAATAATTGTTTTTTATAATTTCCCCTTGTATGTAGATAGATTGGATATTTGAAAAAAAACACAACAATTTTTTCATCAAAAAATATGGCCACAACCATTATTAGTTTCTCCATATTATAGTTGAACCCTATGGTGTATGTGATATCATCATGAAATGGAATATTATCAAGGTGCTCTATCCATGAATGAATAAATTGGATTATGGGGAAACTCGATTAATCACTGTTTGAGAAACAATGATCTTTGGTGTGATGTATGGGTGATTTAACTACCTCATTATAAATGGCTTGAGCTTCTTCACTCTCTATAACACATATCTATGGTCGAATCATAGAGATAATTGAATATATAGTGGTGTAATATCCCTCCTCCATTTCATATGATCGTTATGTAGTGAAATTTCTGTGAGAATGAAGATGCACGAGATGGAGGGAAACAATGGCATTTTTCTTTAGTGAATTCTAATATCTTATTCCCTTGTCCCATTTTGAATATCTCTACGGATGGATGATTATATAAAATAAATTGAATTTATTAAGATATTATTAAGTTAGATATGTGCCAAAGGACCCTTGACACAACCATACATCATGATGCACCAGTGATACCCTCCTCCTAATACTACACATGCCTTTCTCACAACTGCCGGTGTGCCCCTATTCCCATGCACATCAACACTTAACCTGTGTGTTCCTCTGGCATGAATTTGGAAGGTCTTATAAGATGTTTGGTTTCCTCCTGTATCGGTATTTTTAAGGATTTAAATGGTTGAGGGACATCCTTTGTGACGGTCTATTTTACCAAAAACATATATAAAAATGAATTATTAATGATAATTTTTTTCTTAAAAATTGTCATTCTAAAATAGACATTAATAAAAAATATCCAAAAAAATATTAATATGGGTGGGAAAAACATAAAATAAATGAAATTATGGAATATATTTTGAAAATTTATACTTGTAAATTTGTTCATCACAGCACAATTTAGGTTTCCCATTTATATTCACAATAATTACATGATATCATTTGATATTATGTTTATAATCTATATATCAGAATAGATAAATATCATTAATCAAAATCATTGATTACATAAAAGTGTGTTTGATTTTAAAAAAAAATCTCTCTTATCCATCATCAATACAAACAACATCGTTGATTAATTTGATGTTTTAATAAATTTAGATCTATTATAAGAATTTTCTGAATGAAGTTAATGAAATACAGAATGGTCATTTACACATAAAATGTAGAATAAATAATCTAAATAAAAAAATATTTGAAAAAACAAAGGATGTCATAGATTAAAAAAAAGAAATGTATTCTAGAAAACAAGCAACCATTAGTTATAAAACCAATGTATTAGAGATTATCAAGCACTTGATCAACAGATGACCATCACACCATTCATACCATTCATGATATCAATTATCCTCCCCTCAATACATTCCCTTCCCACCATACCACCTAATTCCTACTATATCAAATCAGTATAAGGTTTTCAATTACAGTCAAATAAATATTTTTTATAGTATTAAATATAAGTAAATGAAAACGTCATCTTGGTGGATTTATGAATGTATTTGATCATCATGGAATTCTATTATTCATATTTATTAAAACATATTAACATTTTTCAAGGTGTGTATGAATATTAATTTTCAATAAATTTATAATTATAATATAATCATAATATTTACATCACATTGTTTATACCATATTATTCCATTCACACATCATTATGATTCTCATTCATCACAAAAATTCCATATAACATCCCTTCATCATTTATGCTAAATAGTATATCGTGTAACTACTCATGTAGAAAATTTAATTCCTTTACAATGAATTAATATTGGGAATTTATAACAAGATATATCTTTGGTATGTTATAATTCTTATTATTGATCTAAATGAGACCATATGTCATATAATTTATGATAATTTCGTTACAATAATCATAGAAAAATTAATTAATTTTTTCTACAATACAATATTTAAAAATGCCACATTACCCTCATAATTTATACCATGTGTCATCCTCTCATTTGTAAGAATAATATATAATATACATTCCTCAAAACACCTAATTTATTGTATGTAATAACAATTTAAAATTTTACAATTCTCATTTAATAAAAACTCATTATTATTATGTTAATTAAAGAATCCAGATTCTCGAATTTTATAATTATGTATGAAAAATATAAAATCATTTCATTTAATCATATTATACATTTTTAACATTTTAGTAATTTTTTTTAAAATCTATAAAATTAATCCATAATTTCTTAAATAATTCTAAAAAATGTCCTTTAGAAAATTTCAATGAAAAAATATCTTTTAAACAATCATTATGATTCAATGTTACATATAAAAATGTATGATTAAATTAAAACATAAAATTAAATTATATTAGTAGATTCTATATTCATGTGATAAAACATGTAAAATAAATCCAATTAAATGTACTTCCAGTAGTGAAATTGTATTTCCATACAACTGAAAATTTTAAAACACTATTAATCTATATGATTCTCTATCTTATTTATGAATTGATATTCCTCAAATCATAATGCAGACTTGTTAGCATTGATTACTATGAACAACAATAACTAATCATTTGAAGAGTTTTATGACATAAAATAATTAATTTTTTTTCATATTACTATTAAATGTAAAATAATTATTAAAAGATCCACTTTTAACTTTTGGATCATATGAAAAAATAATATAAGGTATAATCAATGTTCAAGATTAAAGAAAAATATGACAACAAATATTTACTCATCTATAAAATTAAAAATTTATTCTATGTAGTATATTAAATCTCACAAATAATGTTTTAATTACATTTTATAATATTTGTATCAAATCACATTAGAATTTAAGACATGTGTCAATTTAGTTTGACATTTTTTGGGAATCTAGCATTATTCAAAATATTACAGCTCTTGTTTGTATGATGTGTTTAGAAATATAATTTTATAGTTTAAATCATGTTTTGAGGGAGCCATAGGTGCCTTGGAGTGATCAATTGGTAGATGCTTGAGAATAAACATGGAGTAGTTCTATAGAGTAGATCTGCAGGATGTTTTGATCCATTGGCCAACTGTTGGACTTGATAGTTGATCTATAATTCATTAAAGACCCCCCCTCATGATGATGGGTATAGTAGGAGATTTTCACCTCTATAATTAACACTGACTCGCTAGAGTAATCACACTGACCAGCCTAGAGAAAAACCGGCCTCCTATTAGTTCCTAGATGGATACCACTATAAGGGAAGGAATTTATTTTTACTATTACCCAGTTTTAATTCTAATAATCTACCTAATATTAACCAATTATGAATTCAATAAATTGATTAAATACCTCTCAACATCTTTTCTTCCCTCCAATTTTCTTTTCCATTGAATATCTACATCGATCCTTCAACTAATAAAAGGTCAGAATCATTTATTCTTTACCAAATGGTCTTATTATTTTAGAATCAATCATTCATCTATGAGATGTTGACTGGATCTATGGATATAATCATTATATAATAGTTGATACACTTTCTATTGATAGTTAGGTATTATGTATTTGGTTTTAGTAAAATTTATTTAGAAGATATCATAATTTTCCGTAGAAAAAAATATTCACTTGGAATGTTGAACAATTGTATGTCTTTATATGGAACTAATTCTAAATTTGTTTTAAATATTTCTTTTAGGTATGAATTGTGAATTGTTCATGGATCCCATGGAATAAATGATATATCTATATGGTCTATGGGTATAGTTTAGGTGATGGATCTTGTTTAATATTGATTTTTACCATTAACAAACATTATGTTAAAAGTTCCTTTCCATATTGGTGCCTTGAATAAAGTGTTTTCTTTGATGTTTATTAAATGTGTTTGAATTTATAGTCATGATACCCTTGTAGGGTACTGATCATATCTGTGTGGGTGGGTAGACCATTAGATCCATGTATGAAAATAGCCTCACATCAATGTGTTTCTGTGGATATCAAGACTCATGCTTGATATATTATTCATGTGACTATAATTTATATTACATATTTTTCATGAATGTGATTATTATTAAGGGTTTTCATCTAGTAAAATGTGACATGTAGACTATAGTGGCATTGTTAAACCTTATGTAGAAGAATTTGTGGAAATTATTATCCATAATGAAGGACATAGACACCGAGAATTGGTCTGATAGACTAAAGGGATGACCTTACACCACAATAGGATATTGAATCCCTATGTCTTGATGTTTGCTAACATTGAGGTGGAATGGATGTGTGTCTTGACAATTGATAGACATGAGACTCAGTGGATGTGTATCCAAACATGAGGCTAATTTCTAATATCACCATTCATAGATATATTTTTTCATTGTGTCTAACCCATGATATGAAATCTACAATGAAATTACTTCTTTTATAGAGCTGATACATGGATGACTGGGATTCCGTAAATCCTTTTTAGAATATTATCACTCAGAAAATCAATGATTTTTGTTTTCATAGAATATGAATAATATAATTGAATTAACATTGTATTGTTTTTCACTTATGTCATGGATTTCTATGTGGTGTCCTAATAGGTTTTAAATAATAATCGTCATTGTTTTCTCAATGTGAGTGTATAATTAATGACGAGGGATCTTGGGGGAAAGAGGACTATAGATGGTAGATAAATAGGTGGAGTGAGGTAACATAAGAAATACTATTATGGAATCTATAAACACTATTTTACTTTAATTATTTTTTCCTATTTATTACTACATTGGATTGGACTTCCACACCGGCAGTCATTTTTTAATTAAATTGGATGACTCTGTGACACCTATCACATTATCAGATATAGTATATACTATAATTTTTCTCCATTATGAATTTTTGGATTAGTAATATTTTCTTATTGTGAACTAGATGTATGATTATTGATACTTTGGGTAGAGTCTCTATATTGATCAATTCAATCCTTCATTATTATTTGTAAACCTCCTCCATAAAGGGAGGCACTCATGTGCTCAGGTGAGATATCAGCCTGATATTAGTGATTTAGTAATGGGTGTTAGTAATATTATGAATCAATGGGTTTTATTTTCCATTTCTTCTTTAATATATTTAGTAATATTTTATAAAGAATTAAGCCTTTTTAAACATAACTAGTGGAGTTTTAACTGTGGTTGAACAACACATTTTGAATTTACCATGGAGTTATTTATGATTAGAATGATGTAATAGTAGAACATTATACTTTCATATTCATCCGTAGTATGTTGTTGTGTTACAATTTTTTACATTTCAATGAATTTATGAATTGTGGTATGGGACATATTATATGGTTTCATTAATACTAGTTTGGTGCAATGTATTTTGTTTATTTAATTAAATTCCTTGATTTTTGATTAGGTGATATACTCTGTCGATATTTTGAATTATTAAAATGGATAATTCTTGTATATATTTTAATTTTCATGATTGTTTCTAATTTTTAGGTACATAGAACTTGACCTTATCCTTGGGTAGTACTTGGAGGGTTATTCCATATCATTATGTGTATCTCTCTTAGATAAGTCAAGTATATAAATTCATTATATGTTTATATAAATTGCATAGATTTTCTTTAAAACTATTTTAATCCTTCATGTGTATATATGGTTTTTTAGAAATTTCTCAAACAAGACATCTACTGCGACTTCTTAGAAAATAATGAATGAATTAATCCAAAGTCAAGAATACATTTATTTAACTAGTAGTTGTATAAGAAGATAAAGATGAGAACACTCTCTTTCCTACTCTAGTATTTCAGGAAGAAATAACACATCCACCTAGGGTGTTCCACATAGTTCATATTCATAGAATAATAGATCCCATTATTATGATCAATTATTCATAGTAAATACATCTCCAACATACTATAATCATATATTACATTAGAGGTCCTTAGTATAATAATCACAGAGTTTAACCAATTTAGTGGATCTTCGGTCTAGTGGGGACTCTATATGAAAATTACGAAATGTTTGTTTCTTTATTCTTTTGGGACCAATAAGATATTGTGATGTTTCCTGAACCATGATGTTTTGATTAAGGTTCTTAATTGTGCAACCATCAATGAAATTATCATAAAATATTTTTTTCATAACACACTCATGTTTGATCATGCATTAGCGTTTATGGTTCATTAGTTGGAGTTGATTTCAGTATATGAATACAATATTTTGTTAATGGATTTTCCTCGCATTAACCAACTATTCAATGGGATCAAGTCTTATTTTAAAAATATTATTATATTTTCCTTTATCATGATCTAAGGGGTCACATTAGGGAATTTGATTTGATGATAATTCTTGAGGTTCATTACATGGTATAGAAGATCGAGAAGGGTATACAGGAGAAACGGCCAAATGATATTATTCAAATAGAATGTGGATTAGTAGGAATAGATTCCTATTATACTATGGGTACCTATACCATAATCATGAAGAAGATGAAAGATTATTTTTTTGTGGTTTCTTGTAGGCAATATAAGCGAAACAACATTTCTTTTACCCTGTCTGTTGGGAGTGGAGGTCCCAATTATTTGAACTATTGTAACAGTGATAAATAATTAAAAATTTTACATTGACCTAAAAAATGATTCATTAGTGTGGAAGGATAGAGTATCATTAATAGTTATAATCAAGGTTTTTTCATGTAGTATCCCATGTGGGTATTATAATGATACACACTATTACCTTGGGATTTTTTTGGATCATCAACAATAAATTTAGAAAAAAATATAGTACTGATCATGGTGAGTTGTGTGATTCAATGTTAGAGTCAGGGTGTTGAGGTAGGAATATATTTTCTAGGTGATTATATTCTACCTAACAATTGGTGGGGACCATCAACTATTGAATATGTTAATGGTATCACATATAAACTCTTTTTTTCATTGATTTATATATGATCTTCCCAATAATTTGTATCTATTCAATTATTTTCCTTACATTATTTTAATACAAATTTACATTAATATTTTTTTCGTTTGCTTTAGCCATGGGGAATAAATTTGGAGATCTCAAAAGTTATTCAAAAGATTATATGGTTATATCTAAAGATATACATCTGTGTGATTTTAGGAATCTTGATATGACATGTCATTGTCTAATTTTTATTATGGTCTACTAGATTATTTAATAGGTTCTCATCAAAAGATACATTATACAATTATCATTTCATATGACTAATGGATACAACTTTTTTTACTAATAAACAGTATGTGGGAGTATGTATAATGAGATTGACCCAAAGGACATTATAAAATATTACAAAAAAGATAGTATCCATGGATCATATAGTAGACTGCATAGTAGCTCCCTCATCACTTCCTATAGTGGTTGACCATTACAAGGATTTCATTGTAGAAGATTTCCCCAAATTTCATTGTAATATAGTAATTGATTTGGAGTAAAAACTATTTTTTGTGGAACAAACGACATCCACATCATCATATATTATGGATCCGACTGAGTTGAAATAAATCAAGGTAAAACATTAAAATTTAGAGATGAATTGAAGAATCAAATCAAGAGATTCTCCTTGTGAAGATCTAGTATTTTTTTTGAAGAATGAAGAAGTAATTATCCATATGTGAACATACAATAAGATGTTGAATGTTTTAATAAAAAATAATTAGTACCCCATTCCAAGGATTTATGACTTGTTTGATACGTTTTTAGAATCTGGATTTTTCATTAATAAAGATATATTATATAGCATCCACCAGTGTTGTTTTTGAGAGGACATTCAAAAGAAAGTATATAGGAGTATATATGAATTATAGGTCTATCATTGCATTCCATTCAAGTAAAAAAATTATTAAGGTTTTTCATTTCTCTCATGAATATTATCTTCCATCCATAACATGAATAATTCATTTTGGTTTCATCAATGATATCTGTATATTTTAAATGGTACCAAAGATTCATTCTAGAAGCCAAAAGATTATGATAACTATTATTTTAGTGCTTCATCTCCATAATAATCTCACAATGGTGTATTTGTGGATCAATGTATTGTTTATTCTTATTAATGTAATCTAAATGGTGGGAATTATTTTAAACATGGTGATTAAAGTTGATGTGATGTCATAGGGATACCATAATACAGTAATAGAAATTTGTATTTTCCTTGTGTTTGAGGGAAACTAACAAATTTTCATTAAGGACTTCTATTTCTAAGATTTACCTAATACAGGGCATACCAAGAAGTGATTGAATATTTAATAGACTAAAGACTCTGATGATTTACTTTGGGAGAAAAATATGAGATTGATGATATCTTTGATCGAGATATTTTTAATGCCAAGTATTTGATATTCAATTTCATGTGATTCTTTTCATATGGTTTTTAGTTTGTGGCAGTGAAGAGGAATCATATAGTGGTCTATGGGTCTTTAAATACATGTACTCATGACTAGAAGTACACAATGAACGACTTAGAGTTTGTAGATATATCACATGATTTTCTGTATTTAGTCTATTATCTCTTCAGTGATAGATTATTCATATAAATATATCATAATATCATGAATTTTATCATATCTTAGTGGCGATTGAATCTATACTAGATGAAATGGGTATAGTATCTACAAAAACATGATTATTTAGTTTCATTTACTAAAGGGAGTTATATTATTTTTTTATATGATATTAGTATGAATAAAAAAGTTCATAACGTGAAACCTTCAATGGAGGAATGAAATTTAGGAAGATTATTTGATAAATGTTATTTGGATGCATATTTGGACCAATGGGTGATGGAATGTTATCTCTTGGTAATAACATTTATTTTTTTTTGTTTTGGGAGATGTATTAAAATTATTTATATTCCATACCCTTATTAATGCATGAATGATTGGAGGGAAGTCACACTGTACTTGGTTGGTCAATGGATAGTTATGGTGTGATATATATTCATGGTAATATTGTAGTACCATATTCCATGTTCTATGTGTTGATGAAGCACTCCCATACCAATTAGTGTATAGTAATCGTAGTATTGATGATCAAATATTTTGATATCAGATGAAGCTTATTGTGGATAGGTATGAAGATATACTTATCTGGTTCTCTCTGGAATTTTCTTACGATTCATAAGGAAACAATAGGGAATTGGTGACCCTGTAGGGTTTATCATCTACATAAATTGCCTATGTAGATGCGGGATGAGGTGATTGTAAAACTAATGATAGGATATCCCCAAAACTAAGATGTCATGATATTATATGGGTGATTTTTGATAGGATCATGAAGGATGATCATTTCTTGTTGATCCTAGATAATCACTATATTGATATTTTTGTCTAGATTTTGGTCCATTATGTTCTGTACTCGCATGGAGTTAAAATTATTATTATATAAAAAATTGAATTCCATATACATTGTGGTTTTATAATGTCTTATAGAAGGCTTTGTGGTATTATTAAAGGCCAGGTATAGTGTATTAATGATAATTTGATGGAAAATTAGAGAAGATGATTGATATATTAAAGGAAATTCCATGACAATGTCTTTTAGTATTTACTAGATCGTGTTAGGATCATATAGCCTATGTATTTTTCATATTATATAAATGTTTCCAAGATTTGATTCTAATGGAAACATTTGACTATCATTATGGTTGATTGTATCACATAATGAAATGTTGGAATGAGATGGGTGAGATAATTGCCATTTGTATAGTGGTTTGAGGGATCACTGAGAGGGTTTAATTGATCAAGAATTTTTTGGTAACCTCATAAAGAATAAATCAATTAATTTTCAACTTGAAGAGATAAACATTGTATTTCATTGATACCCACATGGATTTCCTCTTAGTTTCACCTTGGTTGGGGTATCATCATTTCTAGGTTGGCGGACAATTATGAGATCAAAAGTGGTATTAGAAATATTACATGCCAATTTGGTCTTCCTCTATGATAAACACATATTCATAACATGTTACATTTCACTTTTCGTTAGAGGTATGAGCTTGATCATATGTATGTGAATGACTGAGGTGATATTGAGTTTGAATATGGTGCATCATTTTTATAATGCAGAATGCAAATTATAAACTAGATGGATAAGTTATATTTGGAGTAAATCACACCTCTAGACTATTTTGTACGATAGCATGACAATGTTATCACGGTGTTGTGGGAGCAAGTGTTAGTTGAATTGGCTCAGTGAAATAAATTATATGATAAATATATCTTCAGGAACTTTATAGGGATGTAAATTCATTAAATTGGTATATTTTGTAGTTATTTGGTTTCAATTGTACATTATAATTTTTATATTTATAGGATCTATATTATTTTAAGGTTATGTCGGGTTTCTTATTTTACTATCATAATGGAGTCAGAAGAATGCACATAGGTAAGTGTTGAAGGGGGGACTAGTTGGTCGGTAGGATCCACTGGCTTGCTGATGGCCCTAATAGAGGCTCTTAATTTTTATTCTGTTTAAATAAGAGATTATGGTGGAGGAACTTGTGTTTCACTACATTTAGTCAAAACAACATGGTATAATTCGGTCACTGGAAAACCATAATCCTTATACTGACTAGATGATGGACCATTTTCAAATCAATGGAGTCCCAAAGAAAAACTCATTAACAATATCATGTATTTTTAGTCTATCAATATATGTTTTTATTCCCCCATAATATGACCCTAATAGGAATATAATTAAATTATGAAATCTCCCTTAGAATATCAAATTACCTAAGATTCTTCATGGTGTTCGATGTCCATATTTATATATCAGCTTCGACTAGGTAAGGTATTTCTTCATTGGCCCAAATATTCTCATTCTTCATTAATTGATAATTTATCTATGAATACTTTTCAATATATATGTATATCATCTTGATCTACATGAGGATTTCATGAATGTTTATTGATAAAAATCATATTTAATTAGTTAGTGTCCTATCATTAGAATAGATATAGATCTTCGGTTGGAAGTTTTCTTTATTTGGTAAATTATAATGATTATAATTTAAAGTCAAAATATTATTTTATAATCTTATTCTAGAATCATTTTTAGCTTAGTTGGGATTTTTTATTAGGATCCTTTAGGTAGAACCATCATTTCCATGATGTAAAGTCAGGGTTCATGTGTTGAATCATATGGTTTATTAAAATTGGAGACCTATATGGATGAGGTAGGTATTTATTTTCCAAAATGGTCCCTTGTATAGTATTACTTAAATTGTATTGATTACATGTTAAATAATTTTTATCCATTAGTACAATTTTTCATATTGATCATATTTTTTTCATAAAAAGATTGTGGTATTGAAGCTTCATAATAGTCTCATTTGGGTGTGTGTGTCAGTGTATATCATGAGTAAATCATGATTTTTTATGTTTGAGAATATAATTATTTTCCATATTCACTGTGAAGAATTAAATGTGGAGGATTTTATTCTAGTATAAATAAAATGGTAGACCATTTCAGATGGGTAATCTCTTATTGGATGATCATTTTGGGACATGCATTACTGATGATCTAATACCTAAACACAGGTATTGGGATTATCATTCATGGGGGATGACCTATTGAAGAGATAGTATATGAGGACCTTTAAGGCTAGTCTAAGGTATAAATGGAATGTGATGTTCTTATGGAAACTACTAATAGAAAGATAAGGCACGATAACATTGTGGTCGGATCCGAGGATTATTTTATTTGTGGAATCCCATAGATAAATGGTCAACTTATGGATAAACCTGATAATGAATTCCACTATGAATTTAATTTTGATATGGAGATGAATCTGACCCAAGATAGGTTCTGAGATTCTTAGATATTTAATTATCGATCATCACAAGGCTATTTTTAATTTCATTTATATTTAACTAGTATCAGGGTGTAAAAATATTATGCATGTGAGTTTATGTTATAGATCCATTGGTGATGTTGCACAATGATTATACACATAAATCTATATAGGTATATTTCCCACAAGAAAAATCCTTGATTAAATATCCAAGGGATATTTGACTATAAATGTTTTTTAAGTGTTAGGTGTGTGGTATCAGATGTGACGCTTGGATAGACTCTAAATTATTTTATATCCCTTTTACTATTTTTTTTCTCTCTAATTACATTGCATTGGACATCCATATTAGGGTTAATAATGTTATTACACTACAAATTTATGATAAATGAATTCCAATCATAGATATCAATTTTAATTATCTAATTCCAAAAACAATTTTCGTTATAATACTTTTACAACTATTGTTTTACTTTATATATAATGAAACTTAAGGAATATTATCCAAAAAATATTACTCTAATGCCCAATACTAGTTGATATACAATTTTCATTCGAGGATGTGTATAGGTTGTCATATAGATATTAAACCATAACCCCAATGATTCATAATAGAGTCTTTTGTTAGTTGTGACAAAATATTTTGTTTATAAGATAATTCCACATATTCACCAAAAGATATGTTAAATAATATTTTCATCATACTAAACGACATTGGCCCCACATGTCAATATGTGAAAACTGAATCTAATCTCATTACCAAAATATTTGATTCATCAATCTCAAATATTTACCCTTCTAAAGCTATTCCTGGTTCAATTGTGGAGATGCGATTAACCACAAAATCCAGTGTAACACCCGAGACTTTTATGAGAAATATTTTGTTTTTTTTTTATATAAATCATCAATGGAATCTTTTTCTGCACGCAATCGCGACCTTCCTTGATAGCGTGTGTAGTACGCAATACCGAGTTCCACTAAACAACGATATATTATCATAATATTATAAAGTAGTCGTTATGAATAGTATTAACTGAATTTTAAATTTTACAACATTATTATTCATCTTACACATTTTCTAGACCATGGTAAGAGAACAAACTAATATTTTTGGGTAAAATAAGTATTTATCAAAAAATGAAGTTTTGCCACCTTTTGATGGAGCACCCACATTAAATCTAGTTTTTGACACATTTATAAGTTCAATTTGACAAAATAAAATTCTTCTTTTGAATCAGGATATAAAAATTTATTTTGAATAAATTTTTGATATTTTTCTGATAACTTTCATATTTTGATGAATAGTAAAAATATGTTAATTTTTATTTAAAAACAACTTTTTTTCATTTAGATAATTTGTATGGTTAAATTATAATATTGAATTTTTATAAAGTATAGACAGAATATATTTATACCATTTAAAATAATGTATGTCATTATCATTAATTTCACATTGAATTCATAGGTAAAAACATATCAATCTTTGGCAATGTCTTAACTTCTAAAACCCGTTTTCTTAACAACGAGATTTATTTTAAATTAATTACTGCAACTTATATGTTTTGAATTTTGAAAAATGGATTACATATTCAGAATAAGTGGGTCCAAATTATGTTAACAGGATACTTTTTATTTGTGGGAATTATGAATAGTAACTATGGTAAATTTTATTTACCATAGTTAAATGTATATCGGGTAATTAAGGGTAAATATAAGATTATAAAATTACCCTAAAGCCTGAAAAAATCCTATTGGATGACTAAAAGTCGACCCATATCACCTAAGGGTCAGATTAGATTAATTTAATAGACTTTTTTCCATTAAATTATTTTTATTATTATTAAAACCAAAGAATGTGACAACATATCACTTTCTTAAATCTTATAAGTATAATAATTTTAATTTGGTGATAAACTTAATGGAACTTCGAACATGAATAGTCTATAGAAATATAATACAATTATCTACATCATAGGAATTTATTTAGAATTTTTAGGGATTAAATAATTATCATTAAGTATGACACAATAGTGATGTTGAAATTATTTTATTAGTTAAACTATCAAATAAATTGTTTTAAAGTATTAAAATAATTTTTATATCACTATTTAATGTGCTCCACTAATTTTCTAGATACATATGACATTTTATTAATCTATTAAAGATTTTATTTCGAACATATCTCTTGTATATATTTATTTTAAATTCAAATAAATGAATAGTGTCAAAATTGAAACTATTGTTATTTTATAAAAATAACATATTATAAAATTGTTTAAAAATCACAAAAATATTTAAAAATTATAAATTAAAATTTATATGGTCTAAAATGTCATAAAGTGTCAAATTAGGTAAAATTAACAACACATATGTAATTATTAATAATAATTTAAAATTTAGAATATTATTACCACAAATAAAATTAAATTGATAAATAAGGATAAATCATGTTGGTAATGTTTAAAATAAATTCCTAACATGTCTAAATTTTATTTTTTGATGATATTACAACCCTATCTCATATAATATTCATATTGGAGTCATTTTAGAAGTTTTTATGTGGGGTTTGGATTTAATATAAACTAATATCTCTTATATTTCCAAAGGTGCCCCTATCCTCCCTTATAAAAGTGCACCTCCGCCCTCTCCTCCTCACACCAATTTTAGCCTTAAATCTCGTCCAAACCCTTCCCATTTCACTTTCCCACTTCCCTAGAATCATCCTAGAGGTTCTGGTCTTCTTCAAAGACCAACCCTAGTCCCTAAAAGGATGTTAAGAAGAGGCACATCAAAAAGAGGTAATATCCATTACCGATCCTTTCCAAATTCATTCTTCTTCAACATCTTCTTATTTAGTTGTTTAATTATGAAGTAATAACATCAGTATCACTCATATACTGATAGCTTATTATAAGTATGAAACAACCCTATTTCAACATCTATCCATCCTATTGAAAACGAAATCATTGCGCGTGCGTACGTACGGAATACCGTCTCCACGCCGTGGTGTAATCTATTTTTCCCAAACACCTTACTTGTATGGGTAAAATGGTGTAAATAATTACTCTATATGATTACTCTAAAGTAATACTGATTCTGAAATAGTATACATACACTCCAATATAATTCCACAATCATGGGAATGATATCATCACTCGTGCGTACGTACGGAATACCGTCTCCACGATGTGATGTGATTCGTTCTACATGATCTTCATTGCATAATGATTATATAAATGAATTGAATGAATAAATATGATATATATAACATTAATACCATTCTGTAAATGATGTATCTATAACCTAAAGAGAATAATAAGAATTTATTCGACAAAACACGCATAAGAACAAAAAGTTATAAACACCCGAATAACAAGTAGAAATGAAATATTACTACTAAGAAGCTAAGAATATGACCATATATGATATGATAAAAATAATTATGATTCTGGAATACGTCAATAACATTATTTAAATCATTATACATGAGTTTCGGACACTTATGAGGCAAATCGGACCTAAGGTAAGGTAAATATCACAATCTCTTTTTAATCTGAGATTATTTATACTTTAGTATTTACTAGGCTGTATTTTATCATCCACATACATGTTTAGTCAATATTTAATATTATTTCCATCCACCTACAATTTTTTAAATCCAATTTTACCCTTCGGTGAGTTTTTATTAAAGGATATGAAAGGAATCTTTTGTCGTTTTTCGTACGAGGCACTTTTTCACCTTTCCGACAAAAGTAAGAAGAATGTTTTTTAACATATACGGAATGAATGGATTTTTAAAATATTATTTCCAAGAATCATCCTTTAAAATTTTTCAAGTTTATTTTTAATCATCTTCTATTAGTTTATAATTGTACGACATGTTACGAAAGGAAAAGTGTTTTTGAAGAAGAACAAATATTTTCCTCAAGAATGGAGTTCAAGTGTTTTATCAAAATTATTTTACATCTAAGATAATAAAGGGTTCTGTTTCTATCCCTATTATTACATTGATTTGATTATGTTGTGATGGAATTATATTTTTATGAATTCCTTTGTCTTATATGAATTGTTTTATGATGTTACGATGTTTAAGAATCCAATTTTTATTACATGGGTTATGCTATGATGTATGGTTTCTGATTTTGTGGCACACATAAGAATGGTATCATTATTAGATGGTTGGGACCTATATCTCCCTCCAATGCATTGGGTAAAGATTTTATTTCTCATGATATTGACATGGCTGGAACGACAGGTTAAACCGCTTAGTGAAACAGGACTGAAACGAGGAGTGAACTCGGTTCAGAAATGGAATTTGTCCACTATGATAGTCTTGGAAATGAGTCTTGACTAATAATAAATTATTCTCTATGATTATGTGTGTATTCCACAAAGTTTCATGTTTTATGTTATGATTATTGGGATTAAATTTCACTACTATGATTTATACCATGTTATGAAATTATGATCTCTTTTGCAGGTTAAGATTTCCAAAAGTTATGTTTTTATGTATATGATGTGATTGATATTTCTTTTATTTACCCTTACTGAGCATTTGAGCTCACCCTTTTGTATTTTTTATTTCCCCAGGTCAGAAATAAGGTTATTAAGTGGGATATGCCAAAAAGGGACTCTAGATACGATGAAATAAAAGGGAGGCAAAGTAGATGCTTTATGAACTAGTTGTTCATATTTCCCAGTTTCTAAAGACTCTATACCTATACGGTCATTTCCTGGTTTTGTTATATGTTGTAATAAGTGTGCTTAAATTCTGAAGTAATATACAATGTATGTAAAGTATGGGTATTTATAGTTGGTATCAGAGGGAAGGTATAGTCAACCTTTGGAAACTAGGAAGTGAAAGCCTTAGTAAGAATCCTAAGGATATGTTTAAGCATAGAACACAATATTAGTGTTTTAGAAATGGCCATGAACAACCTATGATAAGACCTTAAGTGTGAAATTTTATTCTTGATTATGTGGTTTTCCTATTATAATTAGTGTTTCTCACACTATTCTTCTTGGTTTTAGTAACTGTATGGAACCCGAAGGAACCGTGTTAATGGGGAATGTGACGGGAAATTCAATGATTTCCCCCCTGAGCAACCAAACATTATGGGAGCTAGAATGAAAAATCTTGTATCCATGCTCACACAACTTTCTCAAGCTATGAATCATGCAGGACATCCAAACGAGCAATGGAAGGAGCAACATTCTGTTGAATCCTTCATGAGGCAGCGTCCTTTCAGCGGGTCTGCTGATCCATTAGTTGTTGAACAATTGATTGGAACTACTGAAAAGATATTTTAAGTTCTTCAATTGTTCTGAACATGATAATGTCATCCTAGCAGTGTATCGTTTGGAAGGAGATGCTGATCAATGGTGGAATCTTATTAAGAATATGAGGCAAAGGGATGAAATTGAGTCCATGGAATGGGACGAGTTCAAGAACCTATTTTTCAATAAGTACTTCCCTCGTATTCTACGAACAAAGATGGAGAAAGAGTTTCTTGAACTGAAGCAAAAGGATGATGAATCTATTGGTACTTATGATGAAAATTTTACAAGACTTGCAAGGTACACTTCTTGTATTATTATCTAACCTGAGAGTAAGATCGATCGATTCTTTAGTGCCTTAAAGCCAAGTCTTTGAAGGGAGTTTGCCATAAGGGACTTCAATAGATATGAGGAAATAATTCGATGTGCTCTCAAAGTCGAGATGGAGATTGGAGTAACCCATTAGTCATATGGGTTTGATAAGAAGAGGAAACTGGAATTCAAAGGAAAATCTAAAGAGCACACTGAAAAGAAGATGAGCTTTCCCTTATGCTCAAAGTGTGGAATGAAACATGGAGGGAGTTGTCTTAAAGGGACAAGTAAATGTTTCAAATGTGGAAAGGAAGAACATCGGGAATTTGAATGCTACAATGATGGGAAGAAGATGTCTAATGATGAAAACAAAGGAAGGAACACACATTATGAACCTACTACATTTCAATGTTTCAAGTGCAAGGAGATGGGGCATTATGCCAATCAATGCCCAAATCCAAGTGTTGATGATGATGGTCGACGTCAACAAACTCTTAAGGCTAAAGGAAATGGAAAGTCACATGCAATTTTTATCAGCGATGTGGAGTATGATAACGATGTGGTGAAAGGTACACTTACCATCCACTATAAAGTAGCAAATGTTTTATTTGATTATGGATCCACCCAATCCTTTATTTCTGAATAAATTTTTAAGGATATCACCATATTACCTCA
This sequence comes from Viscum album, assembly GCA_963277665.1. NCBI lineage: Eukaryota > Viridiplantae > Streptophyta > Magnoliopsida > Santalales > Viscaceae > Viscum > Viscum album. Next base: position 176,063,251 of record OY728148.1, read on the forward strand.
ACAGTTAGATGTTTAGTTAGCTGTGACAACCCCTAATGGCACAATAGTCGCGTCAAAAATTTATAATTCTTCTCCGATTGAAGTTTGTGGGAAAGTGCTTCCTGAAAATCTTGTGATCCTTCCTATAGTGGAATTTGATGTGATTCTTGGCATGGATTGGATTTCTCTACTTTGAGCTCATATCAATTTCCAAAGAAGGGAAGTCACATTTCATATTCTAGATCAATCTATGATCGTCTATCGATGCATGGATGAACATAACCTTCCAGTGGAAATTTTTCCATTTTATGGGTATTGATTCCACTAAATGAAGGTTATTTATCTCAATTGGTTGGAGAGAAACTCACGATTAAGAATATGCCCATTGTATGAGAGTTTGATGATGTCCTTCCGGAGGAATTACTGGGTCTCCCACAAAATCGTGATGTTGAGTTTTTAATAGAACTCGTACCAGGTTCGTTGCCTATTTCAAAGACACCTTATAGAATGTCCCCAATTGAGTTGCAGGAATTGAAGAAACAACTCCAAGATAATCTTGATAAGGGGTTTATAAGCCCTAGTGTGTCACCTTAGGGAGCACCTGTTCTGTTTGTTATGAAGAAAGATGGATCAATGAGACTCTGCATTGATTATCGATAACATAACAAGATCACTATCAATAACAAATATCCTCTCCCATGCATTGATGACTTATTTGTCCAACTACGAGGATCTCACTACTTTTCCAAGATCGATATTCGTTCAGGGTATCACAAATTAAGGGACAAAAGGGAGGATATACCAAAGACAGCGTTCCGTGCAAGGTATGGACACTATGAATTTATAGTGATTCCATTTGGTCTTACTAATTCCCCTGCTATCTTCGTGAATCTGATTAATAGAGTTTTTAAAGACAATCTTGATCAGTTTGTGGTAGTCTTTATAGACGATATTCTTGTATATTCAATGAGCAAGGAAGAACATGAAGATCACTTGAGAATTATATTGAAGACCCTGAGAAAGGAGAATCATTATTCCAAATTTACCAAGTGTGAATTTTGGCTTCAAAGAGTATAATTTTTGGGTCACATAATCTCAAAATAGGGGATATCTGTGGATCCAGCAAAAACAGAGGTTATCGAAAAATGGTCGAGACCAACAACAGTGACTGAGGTCCAATGTTTTCTTGGTTTGGCTGGATATTATCGAAGTTTTTTGAAATATTTTTCACGATTATCTATTCCACTCACCAAGTTGACTCGGAAGGGAGTTATGTTTGTTTGGATGGAGGGATGTGAAGAGAATTTCAAGGAGTTGAAAAGAAGGTTATCTAGTGCACCTGTGCTCCCACTGCCTTGTAGTGGAGAACGGTTTGTGATCTACATTGATGCATTCAAGAAGGGTTTGGGGTGTGTTCTTATGCAAAATGATATGGTGACAACTTATGCCTCACGATAGTTGAAAATACATGAGCAAAAATTACCCAACTCATGATTTGGAGTTAGCTGCGGTAAACTTTGAATTAAAGATTTGGAGGCATTACCTTTATGGTGAAAGGTGTGATATTTAAACTGATCATAAAAGTTTAAAGTATATTTGCACACAAAAAATCTTAATATGCGCCAAAGAATATGGTTGGAGCTGATTAAGGATTACGACTTCTCAATTCATTACCACCCTGGGAAAGAAAACATGGTGGAAAATGCATTAAGTCGACAAGACCATGCCAGTTTATCCATGATGAGGATCAAAAAAGATCCAATATTTATGGATTTACAAAGGATGGATATTGGAATTATAATGAAATGTGAAAAATCGTATCTTTCTCAAATAAATGTTCAACCATCTATTAATGTGAATATTAAAGAGGCATAGAAAGAATATGTCAAGTTACAAAAGAAGGTGAGAAATGTTCCTGAATTCAACCTTGATTGTGATGGGATAATAAAGTTCAGGAATCAGTTTTGTGTTCCTCCCATCCCTGAATTAAAGAAGGAGCTACTTGATGAGGCTCATAGTTCTTCATTCTCTATTCATTCGGGAAGCACGAAGATGTATAAGGACCTGAAAGAGTACTTCTGGTGGGATGGCATGAAAAGAGATGTTGCTGAATATGTATCTCGATGCTTGGTTTGTTAGCAAGTTAAAGCTGAGAGACAGAAGTCTAAGTGGATGTTACAACCATTACCCATACCCGAATGGAAATGGGAAAACATCACTATGGACTTTGTCACTGGACTTCCTAAAACATCCAAAGGAAATAATGCTATCTGGGTCATAGTTGATCGTCATACAAAGTATGCACACTTCATCGCTATTAGAGAGGATTTCTCTCTAGATTAGCTTTCCAGGATATATGTGAAGGATGTTCTAAGAATGCATGGAGTACAACTTTTTATTATATCTGACCGGGATCCGAGGTTTACCTCAATGTTTTGGCGAAGTCTTCAGCATACTCTAGATACAGAGTTGAGTTTCAGCACTTCTTATCATCCTCAGACAGCCGGTCAGTCTGATAGAACAATTCAAACTCTAGAAGATATGTTGAGAGCATTCTCTATGGATTTCAAATGTGGTTGGGATCAACACCTACCTTTGGTGGAATTTTCTTATAATAATAGCTTTCACTCCAGTATTCAGATGGCTCCTTATGAAGCTCTCTATGGAAAGAAATGCAGGACTCCAATTTGTTGGGATGAATTTGGGGAAAGAAAGTTATTAGGACCTGATATTGTTGATGATATGGTAGAAAAGGTCCGATCTATTAAACAACACATAAGAGAATCTCAGAGTCAAAAGAAAAGTTATGCCGACAACCGAAGAAAAGACCTAGAGTTTGAAGTGGGTGATAAAGTGTTCTTACGAATATCTCCCTAGAAGAGGGTCATGAGATTTGGACGGAAGGGGTAGTTGAGCCCTAGATATATTGGTCCTTTCGAAATACTGGATCGTGTTGGGAAGGTATCTTACCGATTGGCGCTTCCACCGAATCTCTCTCAAGTTCACGATGTTTTCCATGTATCAATCCTAAGAATGTACAAACCTGATCCTTCACATGTACTCAGCTCAGAAGTTTTACTACTGGAGCAAGATCTTTCTTATGAAGAACAACCGATTGAGATTCTGGATCGTAGTGAAAAAGTCCTACGAAACAAGACCACTCTCTTGGTGAATGTTTTATGGAGGAACCACCAATTAGAAAAAGCTACATGGGAGCTTGTGGATATGATGAGGGAGAAGTATCCTCATCTGTTTGTTACAAAGTGACGAATTTCGAGGGAGAAATTCATTTTAAGGGGGGTAGACTGTAACACCTGAGACTTTTATGAGAAATATTTTGTTTTTATGTTATATAAATCATCATTGGAATCTTTCGTTGCACGCAATCGCGACCTTCCTCAATAGCGTGTGTACTACGCAATACCGAGTTCTACTAAACAGTGATATATTATTATAATATTATAATCTAGACATTATGAATAGTATTAATTGAATTTTAAATTTTACAACATTACTATTCATCTTACTCATTTTCTAGAACATGGTAAGAGAACAAAATAATTTTTTTTGGGTAAAATAAGTATTTATCAAAAAATGCAGTTTTGCCGCCTTTTGATGGCGCACCCACATTAAATCTAGTTTTTGACACATTTATAAGTTAAATTTGATAAAATAAAATTCTTATTTTGAATAAGGATATAAAAATTTACTTGGGATAAATTTTTGATATTTTTCTGATAACTTTCATATTTTGATGAATAGGAAAAATACGCTAATTTTTAATTAAAAACAACTTTTTTTATTGAGATAAATTATATGGTTAAATTATAATATTGAATTGTTTTAAATTATAGATTGAATATATTTTTACCATTTAATATAATGTATGTCATTATCATTAATTTCACATTCAATTCATAGGTGAAAACATTTCAATCTTTGGCGATGTTTTAACTTTTAAAACCTGTTTTCTCAACAAAGGTATTTATTTTAAATTAATTACTGAAACTTATATGTTTTGAATTTTAAAAAATGGATTCCATATTCAGATTCAGTGGTTCCAAATTATTTTAATAGGCTACTTTTTCTTTTTGGGCATTATGAATAGTACCTACGTAAATTTTATTTATCATAGTTAAAGGTAAATCGGGTAATTAAGGGTAAATATAAGATTATAAAATTACCCTAACACCTGCCAAAATCATATTGGATGACTAAAAGACGACCCATATCACCTAAGGGTCGGATTATATTAATTCAATAGACTTTTGTCAATGAAAATAATTTAATTATTATTAAAACCAAAGAATGTGACAACATGTCACTTTCTTAAAATTTATAAGTATAATAATTTTAATTTGGTGATAAACTTAATGAATCTTCGAACATAAATAGTCTCCAAAAAGATAATAAAATTATCTAATTAATTGGAATTTATTTAGAATTTTTAGGGATTAAATAATTATCATTAATTATGACACAATAGTGATGTTGAAATTATTTTATTAATTTAAAAAATCAAATAAATTGTTTTAAAATATTAAAATAATTATTATATGCACAATTTAATGTGGTCCACTAATTTTCTAGATACGTATGACATTTTATTAATCTATTAAAGCCTTTATTTTGAACATATCGTCTGTATATATTTTATTTAAATTCAAATAAATTAATAGTGTCAAAATTGACATTATTTTTATTTTATAAAAATAACATATTATAAAATTGTTTAAAAATCACAAAAATATTTAAAAAATATAAATTAAAATTTATATGTTCTAAAATGTCATAAAGTGTCAAATTATGGAAATTTCACAACACATATTAAATTATTTATAATAATTAAAAATTTAGAATATTATTACCTCAAATAAAATTAAATTGATAAATAAGGATAAATCATGTTGGTAATGTTTAAAATAAATTCCTAACATGTCTAAATTTTTTTGGTTGATCCGATTACAACCCAATCTCAACTATTCTTCGAATATGAGTCATTTTGGAAGTTTTTATGTGGGGTTGGGATTTAATATAAACTAATATTTCTTATATTTCCAAAGGTTCCCCTCTTCTCCCTTATAAAAGGGCACCTCCTCCCTCTCATCCTCACACCAATTTGAGCCTTAAATCTCGGAGAAAACCTGACAATTTCACTTCCCCGCTTCCCTAGAATCATCCTAAAGGTTCTGGTCTTCTTCAATGACCAACCCTAGTGCCCTAAGAGGAGGTTAAGAAAAGGCGCGTCAAAAAGAGGTAATATCCATTACCGATCCATTCCAAATTCTTTATTCTTCAATATCTTCGTATTTAGTTGTTTCATTATGAAGTAATAACATCAGTATCACTCATATACTGATATGTTATAATAATTATGAAACAACCCTATTTTAACATCTCTCCATCCTATGGAAAACGAAATCATCGCGCGTGCGTACGTACGTAATACCATATCCACGCCGTGGTGTAATCTATTTCCCCCCCCCATCTTTCTTAGATGGGTATAATGGTGTAAATAATTACTATATATGATTATTGTAAATTTATAATGATTCTTAAATAGTATACATAAACTCTAATATAATTCCACGATCATGGGAACGATATCACCGCTCGTGCGTAGATACGGAATACCGTCTCCACGATGTGATGTGATTTGTTCTACATGATCTTCATTGAATAATGATTATATAAATGAATTTAATGAATAAATATTATATATAGTAAATTTATACCATTTTTGAAATGATGTATCTAAAACCAAAAGAGAATATTAAGAATTTATTCGACAAAACACGCATAAGAACAAATAGTTATAAACACCCGAATAACATGTAGCAATGAAATATTACTACTAAAAAGCTATGAATATGACCATATATGATATCATAACAATAATTATGATTCTGGAATAAGTCAATAACATTATTTAAATCATTATAAAGGAGTTTCGGACACTTACGAGGAAAACCAGACCTAAGGCAAGGGAAATATCACAATCTCATTTTTATCCGAGATTGATTATACTTTAGTATTTACTGGGTTTTATTTTATCATCAACATCCATGTTTCCTCAATATTTAATATTATTTCAATCCACATACAATTTTTAAAATCCAATTTTACCCTTCGGTGAGTTTTTAGTAATGGATATGAAAGGAATATTTTGTTGTTTTTCGTACGAGGAACTTTTTGAATTTTCCGACAAATGTACGAAGAATGTTTTTTTAACTTATACGGAATGAATGGATTTTTAAAACATTATTTTCAAGAACCTTCCTTTAAAGGTTTTCATGTTTATTTTTAATCAACTTCTTTTAGTTTAGAATTGTACAACACGTTATGAAAGGAAAAGTGTTTTTGAAGCAGAAAGGATATTTTCCTCAAGAATGGAGTTTAAGTGTTTTATCAAAATTATTTTCCATCTATGATAATAAAGGGTTATGTTTCAATACCTATTATTACATTTATTTGATTATGTTGTGATGGAATGATATTTTTATGAGTTCTTTTATCTTATATGAATTGTTTTATGATGTCACGATGTTTAAGATTCCCATTTTTATTACATTGGTTATGTTATGATGTATGGTTTCTGATTTTGTGGAACACATATGAATGGTATCATTATGAGATGGGTGGGAACTATATCTCCCTCCAATGCATTGGGTAAAGATTTTATATCTCATGAGATAGACATGGCTGGAACGACGGGTTTAACCGGTTCTGTGAAACAGGACTGAAATAAGGAGTGAACTCAGTTTAGAAATAGACTTTGTCCACTAAGATAGTCTTGGAAATGAGTCTTGACTAACAAGAAATTATTATCTATAATTATGTGTGTATGCCACAAAGTTTCATGTCATTTGTTATGATTATTGGGATTACATTTCACTACTATGACTTATCCCATGTTATGAAATTATGATCTCTTTTGCAGGTTAAGATTTCCAAAAGTTATGTTCTTATGTATATTATGTGATTGATATTTATTTTGTTTACCCTTACTCAGAATTTGATCTCACCCTTTTGTATGTTTTATTTCCCCAGGTAAAGAAGAAGGTTATTAAGTCGGATATGCCAAAAAGGGACTCTAGATATGATGAAATAAATGGGAGGAAAAGTAGATGCTTTATGAACCATTTGTTTATGTTTCTATGTTTCTAAATAATCTATACCTATACGGTCCTTTCCTGGTTTTGTTATATGTTGTAATAAGTGTGCTTAAATTCTGATGTAATGACAATGTATGTAAAGTATGGGTCATTATATCCAGATTCCCACATTCACAAATATTTTGATGAGTACCAAGGGCATGTGTCACACAAATAAGAGGAATTAGCAGCTTAATTCTTTGGATAAAAGAATAAAACTATTATATGATACATTATATTTACAATAGAATGTAATTTTATTCATACAACCCAATTTCATCTTAAATTTATATATCATTAAATTTAAAATAAATAAATTAACATAAATGAAAACAGAATTAAATTCTCACACTATCAAGGCTACAAAAAATCATGTCTTCAATCTCTCTTAGAATATTCGTCAAAATCACATTGCTTCAAATATAGGGCTGATATATTTGGAGAAGGTAAAGGGGTAGTTATTCTTTTAAATTGAATTTAAAAAAAAATATAAATATTATTGACCCACATAAAAATATATATGAAATAATATATATATATATATATATGAGTCATGTATTCTGAATTTTTAATACAATCACCTAAATATATACAAATAAATAAACCAATTCCTTTTCAAAATATTAACTATGAAATATCAATTATAGGAATTTAAAAAATTGGTAATGTTTGTAATATATAATAAAATAATAATTAACATGAAATTTTAAACCATTTTCCATAATAACAAAACTATAGGACCTATATTGAATCAAATAGAGAAGCCTCATTATCAACTGATAATGTTCATTTAAATATATTTTTTTAAATCAAATACATATCAATGAATTATTTTCATATTGAAATAAAAACAAACCCATACATGAAAATTAAAAAAATTAATATCTAGAGATGATTCCTCTAAAATAACAACCTCGCTACTTGGGTAAAACAAAACATATCCATAAAGTGAGGTTTTTTAATTATTACATAGATTAAAAGCATTTAAATAGAATGTTATTTAAAAAAAACATTTAAGTTTATTCATTTAATTTCTATTAAAACTTCTTTGGATTCATCCATACAATTCATTAGAATATTAATTTTATTTTTTTGAAGGAAATACCCAAAATTCCCATTATTTTTTTTTTCAAAAACATGTGACTAATTTGAAAAACAATTTACTAATTTCATTAATTTTAAATCTCGATTGAATTAATATATTAAGAAACCATAAAATATTATTATGTAGGAATTATTTATAGCTGATAGAATATTAAATAATGAATTCATACTCTATCAAATTTAAATTTCAAAATCATTGGATTGCAACATATTAATTTATTAAGGAATATTTTCATCATTATTTATAGACATAATCAAACACTGACATGTTGTACTTAATTTTAAATTATCTTCCAAAATAAAATCATAGTTACATTAAAATTTTGAAAAGGAATAAAAATTTAAAAAACCTTAATCAAAAGTGATAACCATAGATGACTAAGAGACACACTGATTATAAGATATCCCCTCCAAAATATGATTGATACAATAAAATTTCATATAATATCATAATGTAATAAATACTAGTACAAAAATTAAAATATTAGTGGAAAAGAAATATCATCACAATTCTAAATCATTTCTATGAAAATATATTATTATAGAACATGTCACATAAATCCAGTTAATAAAATCATAAAGGAAAAAAAATATTGAATCACACTAGGATAATGATATCATATGATACTAGGATTTATAATATTCAAACAAGTAGCAAGAAGTGTTATTTATAGACAACATGGATTTCATAATAGCATGAATAAAATAAATAACTGTGTGTGAATATCTATAATCAATTCTAGAAATATTATTATTTTATTTCCATTTCAATTCCATTTTGGTCTTATATAATATTTTTTTCCAAGAAACAGGCTGATTATATATCTATTATTTCATTTACAAACGTTAAATAAATATTGTCAATACAACATTATATAAATCAATATTGAAATACAGTGTTAATAAATAAAAAAACCATCCCAATAACAAGAATCATGTGGCAAGAAAATTGTCGGATTAGAGGCCACAAAATAAAACGCATTATTTATCAAAAAAATGATATCAAACATATGAAATTATTTTTAGGTTGTTAACAATATATATATATATATATATATATATATTAATATTTTAATGAAAACTAAGAAACACATCATAAAACATACCTCAAGGATTTATAAAACTATTTTTTCTCAATATTAATAACTATTCCACTTTTCCATACAAAATCTACATTTCATGTGACAGTGTCATATGAAATATTCTTTTTTAATTATTTTTCAAAATCTAAAACAAAATAAAAAACACTTAACATTATTTTAACCTCATGAATTCAATCGTGATTCACTATGATTCTTATTTATAGTAATTTACAATGTGTTTCGATTTCATGTTATATAAGTATTAATAAATTTTTTAATAAATCATGCCCAAAATTTGATTTGTGTCTAATAAAACTCGTAGTGAATTTTAGTCGTCCATGAAAAATTCATACATAATTTGGATTAATGTGGAATCAAATAAATCAAAATATCTTATATTTAGGATTCATAGGTAAAAATAATCAGTAGAAAATATATACATTTTTCCTATAAATAAATGATTATTAATTCAAAGTTATCGTTTTAATTTATATAATATATCACCCCCACCGATTTACCGATGAAGACCCAATACATGGAATGATTCATAATATTTTTTTATGTTATGCAACTACAATATAAAAAATATAACAAAATAATTAATTAAATAAAATCATTAACACATTTTATATTAAATTAATAAATTAAAAATCATCGAACTCATGTTATCACCTAACATGTATATCCATTTTATGAAATGACAACATTAATTATATGCAAATAAAATACATTTAAAACCCTATTATCATATGAAATGTATTCTAAAATAATTATGAAAATATGTAGCATTTGTAAAATTAACTTATTTAGGAAACATATATAAAGGATTTAGTATTATTGGAGTTTAATATATCTTGAAATATTATATAATACATCAAAATTATATATTTCATATTGATTATTATGATTCATATAATCTTTTTTTAAATTTATACTTATATACATTCATTTAGAAAAAAAATTGATACCAGTATACAACAACATGAATTTAAAATAACACCGATTTTTTACAAGAAACTATTATCAATTTATTAATTGGGATAAATAAACTCTTAAAGTATAACTTAATTATTTCTTATTAATAATGAAAACTATGTAACTCATAATTTCAAGAGATTTAATGTAAAAGGTATTACTATAATGAATATGTAAATTTATATTGAATGAAACATAATTAAAATGGATGTACAATATCAATATAGGGTTGAATGAAAATAAAACATAATGCATAATTAAAATTAATGATTAAAATTAAATTGTACTAATGAAATTTATGCATGTGACCCACCAAAATTTTTTACCATGTAATGAATGTATCAATACCTAAACATTCTATGTTTCCCACCATATTCAATACATTAGATTATCGGGGGACCCATGTCATATGTCCTAGATGATCTCTATGGAATTTGGGTTGTCGTATCATTTAAAATGGGAAACAATCCTTTGTATTACGTAGTTTTATATCATCACCACATGTAGGGATAAATAACAACATTTGACTATAAAAACCATTAAATCCTCACATATTCCAAACCCCAAATTTCATCATATATATTAAATCATGTCATTGATATAAAATTTTCATGGGCATACCTTTCAGAATTCTCACATAGGATTTTAGAGGATATAATGGTGGCCCCTATAACCAACCTACAATTGTATATGCATTATAGAATTGGATTGGAACTATTATCCAAAAGAATAGTTGTAATTACTCTGATATTTATCTTTTAAAAATCACACAATCATCAATAAAGTGTAATGGATTTAAAAATTAAAATATAATGATACCTACCTAGGAAATAATTTTATATTTCAATCATTATTTTACAAAAAAATTAAAATATGGCACCAAAATACAATACTTTCCTTTGATAATATCCATTATTTTGGAATAGGATATCGAATCTCTCACTAACTACTATGTAAAATAGTAAGAAAAATATAAAAGGGTGGGAACATGGGAGTTCATATTAATTTATTATTTTAAAGAAACTCTACATCAATAAATAAATTATAATGATAGAATAATTATTATAAAAAATCTAAAAGAAACACATAATTATAATTAATTATAATTGTAAATTTATCACTATTATATAATTAATTATTAATAGAATCACACATCGACATCTTAACAATACTATACCTACATAACAAAACTATCACATACCTTCATCATGTGCAATGAAATAATGATATCCCTACCCCATTTGCAACCACCTCATCTCATCTTATCACCCATAGTGTAAATATCAAATCATACATAAATTTTTATTACAATCTATCCATTATATTATAATACATGAGATATAATTTTGGTCATTGATGCTTGAGTATTTTTGAGATTATTTACCACCCAACATTAAAGTCCTTATTATTGACATATTTCCTTATATCTCACATTAATAAATATTTTGTGTTTATGATTTTTATATATTACAACCTAGAAGATATAGATATCAATGTCATGAAATATGTTAAATAGTCCATAAAATAACAAATTAATCATCTAAATCAATCACATAATTTCATGAAATTAGAAAAAAAATCATACCAATATGTTATCAAAGTCATAAAACAAAATAATATTCACAATAAATTACATTATAATATGACCTAATAATATAACAAGCCAATAATTTAAATAATATCACAATTTAATATTTACCCGCAATTTTTTCCCCCACCCATCAAACTTTACAAATAGGCATCTTCTAATTAATTCATTAATAACCTCTACAAGAAATTAAAATGAATTAGTAATAATTTTTATAATTATTTATTCAATTACCTACGAATTTTAGTCACTTTTTTTTCAACTAGTATTCTCGGAAACAATGTATAGATAAAAGTCTAATAGATTTTGTTATAAATACTATTTAGGGAAAAACATTCTTTTCAAAAACATCTTATCTTTGTGTTTTTTTATACTATTTTTAATAAATTTTTTCAACTTCTAGGAATTGAATACTAAAATATGCATTCAATTTTCTTAGTTTTAATTAATAATTAAATTTAACTTGTTCATCTAAATTTTTTGTCGTTATAATTATTTTAAATGATAAATATATTCCACCTTCAAGAAAATTTTACAATTGGATTAAATCATTATGGTAAACCATAAAAATATCTTCAAAACATTCAATTATCCAATTTAATATGTTTATTTAAGTAAATATATATAAATATATATATATATTTATTTATTTATTTAATGATATATTTTATAAAAAGTTTGTAAAATTGGGAACCCATAATTTACTTTTTTTACGATATGTAATATTTTCGTCAATTTCAAATTTTTTTGGGTATTTTTATTTTAGGGAATTTTTTGAATATTCCATTTTATTTTGGACATCCCCATAAATTTAAAAATAATTATTCTTTTTATTTTACAGAAAACATGGGGAAACCAATTTATTAACTTATTTCCTGTATACTGAATTTTACTCATTAATCTTGAATTTCCTTCAAATTGGTTTTCATGCATTTTGTGTTCATATATTAAAATTAATTACAAACAAAAATTGACATGAATTATGATAATATTAATTTTAAATTTTAAAGCATCATTTTATAAAAAAAGACCTTTTATTTTTAGTTATATTATCATGGTAAATATTTTGGTAATAACAGTTTAGGATAAATTTAATTTAATGTTGTTTAACATGAAGATATGGATCAAAATTAATCTTATATTTCCCAAACACAATTTTTAATGTTTTTATACATGTTATAAACTCTGATATTTTAATTATGGATTCTTTGCTTCCATTTTTCTATGATATGGATCTTCATATAATTTCACAAAAACGATAAATAAAAAAGGTCACACTCTTGTCTTAGACATCTCTTATATTGCTTAATTAGGGTAAAATGGATATGTATGGCTATACATGTTTTTCTAGAATTTTAAATAATATTTTATAATAATAGTAATTTGTTTATTTGTTCAATTTTAGAATATTTTCAATAATTTATTACACAGCGCTGATATAACTATTATTCTATCAATAGGAAAATAAAAATAATGATTTTAAATATAAAAACTCATTAAAATTTGGATTAGTAATTGGGTCCCATGAATTGTGTAGAAAATTATAATATATTGAGGATGTATGAAAGGTTTATATTATAATTCCTTTTCAATCATTTGGTTTTCAATGTCCAGTAAAATGAATTGTTTAAAAAATAACTGAATTTGATATTTTATAATAAATAATGTTTTCATTAAGGATTTAAAATTAATAAAAAATATATCGGTAACCAATAGAGATAGATATGGTCAAAAATATCAACCATTATCCATTTTTGTGTTACTATTCCATTTTTTGTAACATTTTTAATGCATAGTTTGAGGCAAATATTTATATTACAGTAATTATCGAAATTGTTAACGATGGGAGGTGGATTAATACACAAAGAAAATTGTTAAACATCTCATAAACATGAATAATTAATATTTAATGAGTGTATTTAAACTTTTACCAATTATATTTCCAATATATATCAATTTTCAATGACATTTTTATACCAATTGATTTATAGTAATTTAATAAAATAATAAACATGAAGAGTTCCCCTCCCCAAATTTGTAAATGGGAAACAAATCTTATATATTATTCACACATTTTTATGCTTCTATCCTATAAAATCACTATAATAATACCTTCATATATTTCTTCACACAATCCAAGAGCTTATTATATTTCCAAACAACTACGATTTAAATGCTTACAGTGTATCGAAAATAATTTTTCTCAATGAAGAGGTATAACTATTAACAGAGTGTTTCCAATTTTATTTATTAATGTACATCCGTTAAATATATGGTATCTATTATAAAATAATTAATTTAGTATCTTGAATAAACATAATTTTTATTATTATTACAGAACAACCATTATCAACCTTCTTCTCATTCACTAGAAATCAATATTGTCACTTTTGTATACATGAGGACTACTACCTCCACAATGTGATGTGATAATTTTTCATTCTTTATTTATATGGATCTTAATAAGGTTAACATTATTTAATATAAATATATATATATTATAAATATAAAATAATAAGAATTATAGATGATTTAATTATTAATTATCATTCTATTATTAAATACATTAAAAAGTGAAAACATGATTCATGCACACCAATAGGATACCATTTGCCTGAATACAGTAATTATTTTTTATTTTCCTACAATTTTGGGATCAATATATATATTTATAATGTATAGGATATTTATTTCTTCATCACTATTTGGTAGATGATGGGACCATGATCAAACTATATGTTCCAGGACATATGAACAAAAACATCCATGAAAAAAGGATGCATTTACAATTAAATATTAGGGAGAGTAAGTATCTAGAAGATTATATTTTCCAAATATTATTCTTGAGAGATAAAATTATATAGGGAGTCAAAACTATTAACGATTCTTTATTGTAAATAATAAAACATATCCACGGATTTTTTTATCAGAATCTCCAATGCATCAAAAGTGAATAAATCTACTTTTGTTATTGAAGATCCCAATATGAAGGTAATACATATAATTTTAATTAGAATATATTTTTCAATTGATCAGATTTATACGTTATACATTATGTTGTGATATTTCATGGAGGTTTACATTTAACTAATTCTTATCATGATATGAGGCTTATGTCGATGTTCTAGGGAAGCCTTTAAAAATATCTAAATTCAATGATGCGATTTAGTATAGATTATCATCAACAAATTGATGGTTAGTCTGGAAGATCCATTTAAAACAAAAGATGTTATTTTGAGAGGTTTACCTATAGATTTAAAAAGTGTATTGAATCAGAAACATCTCTTGATGAAATTCATTATAGTAATAATATTCACTAATGAATCCTGAAGGATCTTTATGACGCCCTATATATATAAAATAATATAAATCCAACATGATGGAATGAATTTATTGAATGAATGATATTGGAACCCAATCAAGAATAAGTGATTTTTTATTAGGTTATATCCATTCGATATCACATTTAGGAATCTACATGTTGATATAAATTTTATATAAATAATCATTGGGGAGATATAAAGTTTTAAGTGGTTATATATATATACTAATCATTATCTCATTAGAAAATTGTTATGAGATTTAAAAAGAATATATGAGACCATGATATCTCTAACCATTTTCGAATCATGATCTAATATTTATGGAATCTTATTAAATAATAGTCCATCCAAACCTTACTCATGTTCATGATGTGATCAAAATATCTCTTTTGTGGAAGTACATACCTAATCTTCCATATTTACTAAAATCTTAGGCCATATCATTGCGGAAATACCTATCTTAGGAGGAACAACTATTGTAGATATTGGATCATAGAGGGAGAGTGGGAGGAAAATTGATATTAAAAATAACATATATATTTGTCAAATTATTGTGGTGAAACCATAATAAAAGGGAATATATATATGAACTAGGTGATGTGATGAAATTGAGATATCCTTAGTTATTTATATTAGGGGAATTGAATTTGTGGGATTTAATCCCTTTGGAGTGGTATAATATTACATCATTAAATATTATGATATATTTCACTATAAATATATTTTATTTCATTAATAAATATCATTAGAGACCAAAAAATGTGTAAAAACCCATATTGTACAATTCAAAATAAATGTGAACCCTACCAAAACCTGCAGTACCTGATCTGGTATTAAGACATAATATTTCATACTTTATAAAAAGTAACTAGAAGAATACATTGTACAATTCACAATAGAAAAAAATTTTAATATTGGTTTAGTAGAACTAAGTGAAATATTTCATTATATCAAATAATAATAAAAATCAATTATAAATATTTTTTCCAATTCACCTATAATAGATCCTTAATGAATCTAAACACCTTCTGTACCTAGATTGATCATGTGAAAAACATTACAAAATATAGCGTGAGAAAAAAATTCACAAGATTCTAATCTAAAACAATTATTAAATTTTATTAATAAAAATAATAAAAACTTCTTTTAAATTATTAATTCAATAGAATTTTTTATTTCAAATAGACATAAAATATTTGATATAATAATTTCCCCAAATAAGAAAATTAGAGTTTCTAATCATCAATATACAATTATATCCATAAAATTTAAACTATTTATCATTTTGAAAACCAATAATATTATTTTAAAAATTAAAACATTAACCTCAAGAAAAATAATTTTTATGGATTTTGTTTATAAATGGAAATCCATTAAAATTCCATGAGGCTACTAGAACTATAACATTTAGGATAATATACCACTAAGATCAAGGGCTCACACCACATTCCTCATCATAAGATTTGATACACAACTATTGAACATCTTTATAAATTTTTTTGTATAGACTAACATTCTCATTATAATAAAATAACACTATATTTGAAAAAAATCTCATGATATTTATATTATTGGAATGAAATTAATAAATTTATTATAAATTTTCATCAAGGATATGAAATATATTTAATGAAATTCATTAATTAAAATGAATCATTTATAATTAATTATTTAAATAGCTAAAAAAATTATTTTTCGAAGATGAATAGATAGTCCCTGAATCTTATAGTATAGGAACATAATGATGATATTTTATGAACTTTATTAAAAAAATTTAATATATATTATATATGAATCTGAGTTTTTAAATTCGTCAAAATTATGACGGAATAGGAATTTTCAGTAGTTACTAGACGAGTGATTTTGGAAACAGAACATCAGGGCTTGATTACATGAGTCTGGATCTTTAATAGAAATATGTAGGAATTGTTTGATGGCCCAAGAACATTTTCTAAAATATCATGGAGTTTCTGGTGTGCCAGACAAGGAAGTTAATGGATTTAAGGACCAAGAGAGGCAATCACATGGGCTGCACATAGTTTGACTAAACTGTCCGACCCATAGTATAAAACCGTGATGCTTATTTATGGTGGAAAGTGGTTGATGCCTAGTATTTGCAATACTATGCTAACTGTACAAGGGGAGTTTCTTGAATACAGGCGGTGTTGTACAGTTGGTGCAGAGTCTATGAAGCCTTGCATCCAAATCACTAGGATGAACCCAATTTTTAAAATGTAGATTATTTTTTATCTAATTTTATTAAATTAAAAAAAATAAAACATTACACTCTCTCCCACCCATCACTCATATAAGTCACACCTGGGGTGCTACCCTTTGAGTCGTGCTACACCATCCATCAGGATCCTTCTCCAGCTTTGATTTCCCCTAGTTTTCCACAGAATCATGGTTTGATTCTCCTAGTTAGGTGTTTCACCTCCCTCTCCTCCCCATTTTCGGTTTTTTCTCAGCCTAATCATCACCTTATGATGTGGGGATTAATCTCTAGGGTTAGGGATGATTTTTTTTTCATTGGTCATCTATTTTTTGGGTTGTGTAAATGGAATCCTAGGATGTGATGGGCCTAGTTCTAGCAACCACACTAGTGCAGAAAACATTTTTTACGTCGGTTATTTTTTATTATTTACGTCGGTTTTTAGGCGACGTTAATACGGACGACGTTATAAATAACGTTTTTTACGTCGGTTATTTAAAACCCGACGTAATATCCCTAACATCACGGTGGTTATCACGTCGGTTCATATAATAACCGACGCGATAAATATGCGCGGGGGGGCTTTATCACGTCGGTTATTCCCTAAACCGACGTGATAAAACGCCTGGGATATCGTTTATCACGTCGGTTATGTCATAACCGACGTGATAAACCCTGCCCCTGGCCTATTATCACGTCGGTTACTTAAGAAACCGACGTGATAAAAAGGCCTGGGAAACGTTTTAGCACGTCGGTTATCCAATAACCGACGTGGTAAATCGATTCCCAGGCCTTTTAGCACGTCGGTTATATTAGGAACCGACGTGATAAAAGCCCCGGGAACGGTTTATCACGTCGGTTTTAGAAAAACCCGACGTGATAAACCCCTGGCGATTTATTTACCACGTCGGTTATAAAATAACCGACGTGAAAGAAGTTTTTTTTTTAAATAATTGCACTGCTCTCACCAAAAAGCAACCAGAAACCAAACAAAAATAACAATGCCAGCCCTCCCCCAAGCCCCAACTGAACCCCACCCTCATCTATACCCACCTAACAACCTGGCCAGCCCTCCCCCACCACATTGGAGCCCCACCACAACCCTTGGACACCCCCCACCCCTTGGACAGCCCCCCCACCCTCATTTACACCCCCACGACCCCTAGTACAGCCTCAAACACCCATTGGAAACCCCTCCCATATCCCTTGGACACCCTCCACCCCTTGGACAGCCCCCCCCCCCCCCCACCCTCATTTACACCCCCAAGACCCCTAGTACAGCCTCAAACACCCATTGGACACCCCCCCACACCTTGACAGCCCTCCCAGACCCCTTGGACACCCCTCCCATATCCCTTGGACACCCCCCCACCCCTTGGACACCCCCCCCCACCCCTTGGACAGCCCCCCCACCCTCATTTACACCCAACCGGCCCCTTGGATAGAACTCCCAGACACCTTGGACACCACTCCCATATCCCTTGGACACCCCCCACCCCTTGGACACCCCCCACCCCTTCGACAGCCCCCCACCCTCATTTACACCCCCCGAACACCCCTTGGACACCCCTCCCATATCCCTTGGACACCCCCCCACCCCTTGGACACCCCCCCACCCCTTGGACAGCCCCCACCCCCTGGACACCCCCCCGACCCCGTGGAAACCCCCCCTACCCCTTGGAAACCCCCCCATCCCCTTGGACAGCCCCAAACACCCCTCCTATATCCCTTGGACACCCCCCCACCACTTGGACACCCCCACCCTCATTTACACCCAACCGACTCCTTGGACAGCCCCAAACACACCTTGGACACCCCTCCCATATCCCTTGGACACCCCCACCCCTTGGACACCCCCCACCCTCATTTACACCCCCCCGACCCCTAGGACAGCCCCAAACACACCTTGGACACCACTCCCATATCCCTTGGACACCCCCCAAACACCCACCCACCCCCTTGGAACCTCTCCCCCCATACCAAAATCCAGACCAGAAAAACCATCAACAGTAGACCAAAACAAGAAGTAGAGAAAAATTAAACATTCACTTATATAACATTCAAAACTTACACTGTCAACTTCAAAAAAAACTAAATCCAACCTAAACGACTACGAAATACACAATTACATTGACAATATTCAAAATTACATTTTACATTACAAACAACTAAAAGTCAATCAAACCTGTAAAATAATTTGACCACTCCACTTGTAAGTGTTTGATATCTTCAGCAGTAAAGGGTTGAGGGTCATCAAAAAGCTACAAAGGAAAAGGATAGTAGTCAACGTGTATAATGAATAAATCAAATTGAAATATTATGAGAAAGAGGAAATCTTACCAGGTCAAAACTCAGAACTGTCCCAGTTGTTATTATTTCATACATAAATCTTAACATGTAATATCCGCATTCGATGATGCCTTGTTGCTCATGACATTTCTGTTTGAATGAGTGTAAATTCAATATATTATTTTTATGTAATAAATCAAAATGTACAAATTATAAATGGATATTTACCTTCGCATGTACATATTTGATCTTGAAATTCCTTTTCTTTGCGCTTTTTCGAAAGTGGACCCATGCCCTGTTAGAAAATAATACGAATGGGGTAAATTTAAAATTCATTATAATATATAAAACTATTGTGAAATTGAAACTTACGTTTCCAATATATTCTTAAAACTTTCTCGCACATCATCATGGAGAGAGCATATCCAATAATGTGTTTTCTCCCTAGGGCAAAAAACCCCTAACATCCAATGATCCCTGATAAAAGGAAATTTAACGTTAGTGGTTTTTTATGTTAAAAGATAATTAACTCTTTGAGAGGGATGTGTTTCATACCTCTCACAAAAAGGCATCATCCAACACTGTGTGATTACATTCTTTTCAAATCTATCAGCAATATAAAGCATTCTTTGTTCCTCATCCAATGCACATGCTTCAGGGGAAATCAATTGTGGGTCCACGAATCCATATACATCTGTCAGCTCATTCCTCTCACAAATTTTATACAGATACCTAATACAAAGCAGACATAAGTATACATTTTTAATAAATATAACTCAAGGAAAAGGTGTTAAGACTTACATGATAAAAATTTGCACCACGTTGATGCCCAACTTATCTCCAGTGACAAACTCCATGATATCAGTTTTCATAATCCCCACACATAGTTCACGTCCACAGACATGAGCTTCCATAGTAAAGTCATAATGATCCGCCAAAAAATTTGAATATCTTGACAATTTTTCAAGACTGCTAGTATCTGCATCTGATGTCATAGCTATCTGTCTTTGTTGTTGTCTATACAGTATTTCTTTACCTTTGAAGTATTCCTGTAAAAATAAATTGAAAAATATATTAGTTTTCAAATGATAAAACATTAATAAAAATATAAAATAAAAGATATAACATCCATACCTCTATGGTAATGATTCGAAGAAGTCTGGATGGCCAAAGTAAAAAATGGCCGATACTATGTCCAACTGTCGTCACCTCATCTGTAGGTAATGGTATCCGAGCTGATCTATCTATAATATCCTGTATAGTGACCCTCTGATTCTCTACCTCTAACTGTTGATGATGAACTGTATCTCCTATACAATATATCATCCCATATGCAACTATATGATGTTTAGGATCATCAACATACAACTCACAATAAGTAGGTAGCTGCGGCGGAGGAGGAGGATCAAAAATGGGGTCTGCAGGCTGAGGTGGGGGAGTGGGAGCTACTGGGAGAGGTGGAGTGGGAGCTGCACCCTGAAATTGTCTTTGCAAGTCTGCAAACATTAACTGCACCGATGCTCTAATCTTGTCCTCCATTGTCGCATTAATATTATGGACTTCAGCCTCCAAGGATTCAATTTTTTTTATAAACTCCCTCAACGTTAGAAGTTGAGGAACGTGGCAACACTTTTCATACCGATACACCTGCCGGATATCCTCTTACACGGCCAGGATGTTCGGGCTTTCCCAATGCCACAGATAAAATATCTTCCCTCCCAGATGGTGTAAATGTCCCCTGTGAACTCTGCTCCTCAAGAGAGTCCTGTAATAATTAATTGAACATTTCTATAATGATTGGAAATATATGACGAAAATAGTAAACTTAAATAAATAAAATAGATATCTTACAATCCTCTCAACTACGAGTCTCGATTCTTCCGAAAGATATTGTCCTTTTTTGCCCTTCCGAGCTCTTTTCCATTTCGCATGTCTAGATGGAGGGGATGGAGGGGCCACCTCTCCAGAGCTTGAAGACTCAGCTCTTAGTTGTTGAAATTTTTCTGCCATCATTTGTTCTTCCAATAATGCATACCCTCCCCGAGATAAACTATGAGGGTATACATTTTTAGATTGGATCTCTTGATGAGCTTTCCTTGTTTGCTGTAAATTAAGAATAAGTAATCATTAACAAAACAATAATAAGATCATTTATATAAGAAAGCTTATAAAAGTTTACATTGCCCTTACCAAAAATGATTCTTTTCTTCTACTTTCAAAAAATTGTCTCCATGTGTCTTCATCTATAAAAGGATATATACGACATGGATTCTCACGACTCCTTTGACCATAAATGAAATCAGATGAGAGGGTTGATTTGAAATCCCTCCATCTCCTAGCAGCCAACGATAAGCATTTCTTCCTGACTCCTCTAGTGTCAGGAATATCAAATGTCATCTGATAAAAAAGAGGTTAAAAATATTATATATACTAGAAACATTTAAAGAACAGTCAAACAATAGCAAAAGATCTTACCAAAATGGTCTCCCACAGCTGAGAAATTATCGCCTTATCCACACTTCTCCAATCATCATAGAGAATGCTTACTTTTCTCTTAGCCTGAGTTGCTACAAAACCCTTCAAATCTTTAGCATTTGGACCTCTAGGAAGATCATCATCATCAAACTCCACGACTATCCTCTCCTCCTTCGTACGAGCAAGTGATAATTTTGGTAAACGTGTGCACCCACGCTTACCAACCTTTGAACTCTTTTTCGTAATAGGAGCATGTGAATGTTCCTCCCCAGATGTATGACCAATATGCTCATCTCCAGAATCATGTGGCTGATCAACTGATTGATCTGTCATTTTCCTTCAAATCAAAAAAACAAACATTAGTTCACAAATAGAAAAGTGTACTAAATTACATAATAGTAAACATTGGTAATATGGTAAGCATGTTAAACAATGATAAACATGGTAAACACCGGCAAAAGGTTGCCAAAGTGTTGGCCCAAGAAAGCTGAAACGTGGACTCACTGAGTCCACCGGTCAGCCGGTGTGAGCACACCGGCCAGCCGGAGGACCCAGGCAGTAGACTTGCAAACTGCCTGGTGCCACCGGCCGGCCGCTGGCTCACCACCGGCCGGCCGGTGGACCAGACAGAGAGCCTTCCTCTCTGTCTGGACCACCGGCCGGCCGCTGGCTCAGCACCGGCCGGCCGCTGGTGATCCAGACAGAGAGGAAGGCTCTCTGTCTGGACCACCGGCCGGCCGCTGGCTCACCACCGGCCGACCGCCGGTGGTCCAGACAGAGAGGAAGGCTCTCTGTCTGGACCACCGGCCGGCCGCTGGCTCAGCACCGGCCGGCCGGTGGACCAGACAGAGCTTTGTTCTGGACCACCGGCCAACAGGTGATCCACCACCGGCCAGCCGGTGCGCCCAGGACTTCTCCTCTTTACGGTTTTTATTGTTTTATCATTTTGGTTTGATACATGTTTTAATAAGTAAAAAATTTACAGTATCTAACATTATATGAAAAAACTAAATGTAAACAAGAAATAAACTTGTGTTACCTGTAATTTTAGGAATGTACAGTTGGATTGTTTTCACAAATTCCTTCGTCGTGATCGTTCCTTATGGCACAAACCATGTCTTCAACATACTCATCATTATGTTCTGTTAATCTTTCCATGGAAGTAGGGATCTCACATAAATCAGCATCTTCATCAAATTCATCCGCACCAACATATTGGTTTTTCCCTTGTAAAACAACAGACCACTGCATATCTGACTGATCTACTACATAGAAAATTTGTTTGGCATGTGTTGCCATTATAAAAGAATCAGCTGTGTCTTCCAATCTATTCAGATTAACAAGTGTCATTCCAAATTCATCGTGTCTGACACTGTTGTTACCGATAAACCATTTACAGTTAAAAACGGGAACTTTAATTTTAAAGTAATCAGCCTTCCATATGTCTTCAATCACTCCATAATATGCAGTTGATGCCGAAATTGGGTTTCTGTCCTTAGCACTCGAAAAATGCATTGCTTCTGCAAACACTAATACACCACTATTCTGAACTGCACTTCTGTTGTCCTGAGCTTTCGTATGAAATGTATAGCCATTAATGTCATAAGCGGACCATGTTATCACATTTAAAGATGGTCCACCCACTATCCATTTTAATGTCTCTGATACATCTGATCTACCAAGCAAGGTCTTTTTAAACCATGGAAAAAAAGTTTTGTTGTGCTCATTCAAAATCCACATTTCTTTCTTCTTTGGATGACATTATTTCAACTCATTAATATGCAATGTGATATACGGTTGAACATCAGCTATGTTATTCAAGATGTATGATTCTAACTTCTTCATATGTTCAGCTGACAGTGATTTGACTTTCAAGCCACGAATCCCCTTTCCCTCATTATTAACCCGTTCATGGCGAGATGGAGGCAAACCTATGTGTTGCGCCGTAGCCAAGTAGCTCGTACAAAACTCTACTACCTCCTCAGAAATATACTTTTCAATAATGGAGGCTTCAGGTCGATATGGATTTTTAACATATCCCTTTAATTTTTTCATATACCTTTCAAAAGGATACATCCAACGAAGATATATAGGTCCACAAAGTCTTATTTCTCGAACCAGATGAATCATTAAATGCACCATCATATCAAAAAAAAGTTGGAGGAAAATACATTTCCAAATGACAATGTATAAAAATTGCATCCTTTTCCAAAATGTTCAAAGCATTCACATCAATCGTCTTGTTGCAAATTGAATTGAAAAAATAACACAACCTCATTATAGTCTTTCTGACACGGATGGGCAATATTCCACGCAGTGCAACTGGTAGAATTTGTTGCATCATGACATGACAATCATGTGATTTCATACCAATCAACTTCAAGTCTTTCAATGAGACAAAATTTTTTACATTTGAAGAATAACCTTGAGGCACTTTGATCTCATGAAGACACTGAAAGAAGCTACTTTTCTCCCTCTTCGATAATGTATGACAAGCCGGGGGAAGAAATGTTCGTCTTCCTTTAAGAGTGGGAGCTAACTCCAAACGTATTCCCATTGACAGTAGGTCTAACCTTGCATTCAACCCATGTTTTGTCTTTCCTTTAATATCTAGAAATGTTCCGATCAAAGAATCACATATATTCTTCTCCACGTGCATGACATCAATATTATGTTTGACTTCATGATACCTCCAATATGGTAGCTCAAAAAATATTGACCTTTTCTTCCAAATATGTCTATCATTACCAGATTTCTGTGTCTTTCCCAATGTCACATCAAGGTTTTTCACCCTCTCAAAATACAATTCTGGGGATAAAGGTTGAGGAGAAGTATCAAATTCTTGTGAGCCATTGAATGCCTTTTTTAGTCTTCTATAAGGGTGATCCATAGGCAAACTTTCGATTACCCATGTACACTGTTTTCCTCCCATGATGCAATTGACAATATGAAGTCTGTTGTTCGCAAATTGGACATGCTTTATGCCCTTTAACACTGTATCCAGACAAATTTCCATATGCTGGGAAGTCATTTATAGTGAATAAGAGCATTGCATACAGTTGAAAATATTCCATTTTATAAGAATCATACACCCTAATACCATCAGCCCATAACAGTTTCAAATCATCAATCAGCGGTGACAAGTATACATCAATATCATTGTCGGGTTGCTTTGGACCAGAGATCATGATACTCAACATGACATATTTGCGCTTCATACAAACTTCAGGAGAGAGGTTGTAAATTACCAATAAAACATGCCATGAACTATGTGTGCTACTGAGGGTTCGGTATGGATTCATTCATCTGTGCACAAGCCTAGTCTCAGATTTCTAATTTCATTTCCAAATGTAGGGTACTGGGCATCAATTTTCTTCCATTGTGGACAATCAGCTGGATGACGTATTTTTCCATCACATACCCGCTCATCAGCATGCCATCTTAACCTTTTTGCATCATGTGAATTAGCAAATAAACGTTTGAAACGAGGAATTATAGGAAGATACCAAAATACCTTTGAAGGGAGCTTTGTAATCTCTACATCAGCTTGTGATTTTTCTTTCACCTTATACCGTGATGTCCCACATTTAGGACACACTTTCAGAAATTCATATTCTTTCCTATATATAATGCAGTCATTCGGACAAGCATGTATTTTCCTGTATCCCAATCCCATCGGGCATAATATTTTTTTGGCCTTATAATGTGAATCTGGAAGATCGTTATCTTTTGGAAGAATGTCTTTCATCAATTGTAGCAGCTCTGTAAAACTTCTGTCACTCCATCCATGTTTCGCCTTCAGGTTAATCAATCTTAACACCGTCGACAAAACCGTAAAATCTGTACAACCAGGATATAATGGTTTTTCGGCATCACCATATAGACGTGCAACTGTCGGTTCTATCTCAATTTGTTCTGCTACAATATCGCGAATCATTTCTTCAATTCCATCGGAGTTACCATCTTGCGATTCATTATCATCAGTGACATTCTGTCCAGTTTCGCCATGCCAAATCCAAGGGTTGTAACTCGGATTGAAACCATGACAAATCAGATGATCTTTTATCTCTCTACTTTTCATCTTCTTCATATTCAGACATTTCAGGCATGGACAGAAAAAAATGTCACTACTTGGAACATTTCTTTTAGCAAATTCCAAAAAGGCATCAACACCTTCCTCATATTCATTGCTCATTCGATGTGCCGTAATCCAACTTCGACTCATTATTACCTATAACAAATAGCAAAAATATATATATTTTTTAGATAAGACAAATATATTTTTATATTTAAAAAAATCATAATTTGAATGTAAACAATTTTGAAATATAAAACAAATCGATGTGTAAACCCCCCTCGACACCCCCCGACCCCTCTGGACAGCCCCCCACCCCTCCTGGACACCACCCCCCACCTCCTACCCCCTTGGACACCCCCCTGGACATCCCCCAACCCTCTGGACAGCCCCCCCACCCACCCGGACAACCCCAAATACCCTCTGGAGAGGCCGCCACCCACTTGGACAGCCCCCCACACCCATCCACCCCCTTGGACACCCCCTGGACACCCCACCGACCCCTCTGGACAGGCCGCCACCCCCTTGGACAGCCCCCCACACCCACCCATCCCCTTGGACACCACCCTGGACACCCCCCGACCCCTCGGACAGCCCCCGACCCCTCTAGAAAGCACCCCACCCCTCCTGGACACAACCCCCCACCCCGACCTGCTTGGACACCCCCCTGGACACCCCCCAACCCTCTAGACAGCCCCCCACCCCTCCTAAACACCACCACCCACCCCCTACCCCCTTGGACACCCCCCTGGACACCCCCCAACACCCACCCACACCCTTGGACAGCCCCCCACACCCACCCACCCCCTTGTAAACCCCCCTGGACAGCCCCCCGCCCCTCCTGGACACCACCCCCACCCCCTACCCCCTTGGACACCCCCTGGACATCCCCCAACCCTCTGGCAGCCCCCCCCCCCCACCCACCCGGACAACCCCAAATACCCTCTAGAGAGGCCGCCACTGACTTGGACAGCCCCCCACACCCATCCACCCCCTTGGACACCCCCCTGGACACTCCACCGACCCCTCTGGACAGGCCGCCACCCCCTTGGACAGCCCCCTACACCCACCCATCCCCTTGGACACCACCCTGGACACCCCACAACCCCTCTGGACAGCCCCCGACCCCTCTAGAAAGCACCCCACCCCTCCTGGACACAACCCCCCACCCCCGACCTGCTTGGACACCCCCCTGGACACCCCCCAACCCTCTAGACAGCCCCCCACCCCTCCTAAACACCACCACCCACCCCTACCCCCTTGGACACCCCCCTGGACACCCCCCAACACCCACCCACACCCTTGGACAGCCCCCCACACCCACCCACCCCATTGTAAACCCCCCTGGACAGCCCCCCGCCCCTCCTGGACACCACCCCCCACCCCCTACCCCCTTGGACACCCCCCTGGACATCCCCCAACCCTCTGGGCAGCCCCCCCACCCACCCGGACAACCCCAAATACCCTCTGGAGAGGCCACCACCCACTTGGACAGCCCCCCACACCCATCCACCCCCTTGGACACCCCCCTGGACACTCCACCGACCCCTCTGGACAGGCCGCCACCCCCTTGGACAGCCCCCACACCCACCCATCCCCTTGGACACCACCCTGGACACCCCCAACCCATCTGGACAGCCCCCGACCCCTCTAGAAAGCACCCCCACCCCTCCTGGACACAACCCCCCACCCCCGACCTTCTTGGACACCCCCCTGGACACCCCCCAACCCTCTGGACAGCCCCCCACCCCTCCTAAACACCACCCCCACCCCCTACCCCCTTGGACACCCCCCTGGACACCCCCCAACACCCACCCACACCCTTGGACAGCCCCCCACACCCACCCACCCCCATTGTAAACCCCCCTGGACAGCCCCCCGCCCCTCCTGGACACCACCCCCCACCCCCTACCCCCTTGGACACCCCCCTGGACATCCCCCAACCCTCTGGGCAGCCCCCCCACCCACCCGGACAACCCCAAATACCCTCTAGAGAGGCCGCCACCCACTTGGACAGCCCCCCACACCCATCCACCCCCTTGGACACCCCCCTGGACACTCCACCGACCCCTCTGGACAGGCCACCACCCCCTTGGACAGCCCCCCACACCCACCCATCCCCTTGGACACCACCCTGGACACCCCACAACCCCTCTGGACAGCCCCCGACCCCTCTAGAAAGCACCCCCACCCCTCCTGGACACAACCCCCCACCCCCGACCTGCTTGGACACCCCCCTGGACACCCCCCAAACCTCTGGATAGCCCCCCACCCCTCCTAAACACCACCCCCCACCCCCTACCCCCTTGGACACCCCCCTGGACACCCCCCAACACCCACCCACACCCTTGGACAGCCCCCCACACCCACCCACCCCATTGTAAACCCCCCTGGACAGCCCCCCGCCCCTCCTGGACACCACCCCCCACCCCCTACCCCCTTGGACACCCCCCTGGACATCCCCCAACCCTCTGGGCAGCCCCCCCCACCCACCCGGACAACCCCAAATACCCTCTGGAGAGGTCGCCACCCACTTGGACAGCCCCCCACACCCATCCACCCCCTTGGACACCCCCTGGACACTCCACCGACCCCTCTGGACAGGCCGCCACCCCCTTGGACAGCCCCCCACACCCACCCATCCCCTTGGACACCACCCTGGACACCCCCCAACCCCTCTGGACAGCCCCTGACCCCTCTAGAAAGCACCCCCACCCCTCCTGGACACAACCCCCCACCCCCGACCTGCTTGGACACCCCCTGGACACCCCCAACCCTCTGGACAGCCCCCCACCCCTCCTAAACACCACCCCCACCCCCTACCCCCTACCCCCTTGGACACCCCCCTGGACACCCCCCAACACCCACCCACACCCTTGGACAGCCCCCCACACCCACCCACCCCATTGTAAACCCCCCTGGACACCCCCGACCCCAAATCCATGCACTTATGCCATGGTTGTGTGTGAATAAAGTAGTAACAACTGTAAAAGGGAAACCCATCCAAATGGACACGCCCCAACCCTCTCGGGGATTTATAGAAAACGATGAAAAATTACTGAAATCATAAAATTACTCAATATTTCAAGTCGAACAAATAGATCTAGGGATGATAAATAAGATTATGGTGCCAAAACGAGTTAAAAGGGTTCGCAATCGAAGAATCTTAGCTAGTTTCAACAAAAAAATCACAACACATATATATACATACTATCCCCGAAAAAAAAACGAACGAGTGGGAGGATTACCTGAGTGCTGCGAGTTTAGATGATTGATCCGAGGATATTAAATATGAGAAACGATGATCGCAAAACGAATCTAAACCAACGAAATGGACGAGCCGATTCGGGTTTACGCGCGAGAGAGACGAGTCGCGACTGTCGAAGGTAAACTCGCGAATGACAATCCACGGGTCTGGGTAAATTTTTAAATGAGTTATCACGTCGGTTATTCAATAACCGACGTGATAATTGTTTTAAAAACATGTATAACGTCCGTTATTTCAATAACTGACGTAACAACCTTCCTCCGATTCATTTGTTACGTCGGTTAGTTTATAACCGACGTTATAAAGGGCTCAAAATCCGCGTTTTTTTACGTCGGTTATGGAATAACCGATGTCAAAAACATCTGCGGATTCTTTATTTACGTCGGTTATAAAATAACCGACGTAAAAAAGCCTTCAAAAACCGCGTTTGTTACGTCGGTTATTCAATAACCGACGTAAAAAAGCCTTTGGAAACCGCGTTTTTTACGTCGGTTATCGTTATAACCGACGTAAAAAACGAAGCTGCGCGATTAATAACGTCGGTTATAATAATAACCGACGTTAAAGGTGTACCGAATACAAATATTTACGTCGGTTAATAAATAACCGACGTAAAAAACCTCGTTTTACATATTATGATGTCGGTTTATATAACCGACGTAAAAAATGGTGACGTAAAAAACGTTTTCTGCACTAGTGCCACCGGTGAATGTGAAATGGTTCAGCTTGTCTCGCATCCCCACAACCATCTGAGTTAAGGTTATAAAACAACTTTTGGTTTTCACACACTTTATTAGAGGACAATGATATGTTTATGGGCTCATGGGTTTATATGTAGTGATTCTGATGCCTTTAGAATACTCATGGAAACAAACAAAGGTGTGTATATATATATATATATATTTATATCATTACGTTCATATTCCCTCATGTGGTAGGTAATATGATAATTGGGTTAATGGTATACATAATTATATATGGAAGTATCTGAGCATGAGTGATGGGCATCTTGAGTTAGAAAGCATCAAATCCCATGTGTCAGCTTGGTATTCATGAGGTAGAATCCCTATCCTTGACTCATTATTTAATAATTACTTAGGTGATTCTTTAAAAAAGTTGAATTTATAATTTTCCTATTTTAATGGATCTTTATATCTTTAATTATATGTTTAAGGATAATAAATTGCATATTTTTTTTGAAAAACTCATCTTTTTATAAACCACCCATCGAAAAGAGCTGCACTTATATATACATGAAATGTAGTGATAGTGTTATTTCATTCTAGTTGTGGTTGATCTTTATTTTTATCATACTGTTGGTGTTTAGATATATTATTTTAATTGATGTCCCCTTGTGTGTTGTTAAATCATTCTTCCCACATTAGTTGAATAAGGACATGACCTTGTTATTTTTGTTATGAATATTTTGCATGTTATATTGCTTATTGCTTCCATGGGTAAGGTAAGTCTGTCCCTAGTGAATTTGATGGTTAAACTGAAAGGTTTTCTAAAAAATAAACTTGAATGGATTTCTCATTGGATACTATTAGGTGATACCATTTTCTCTATTTCATCATATGGTAGTTTTTTATTGGACTTGTATACCAATTGCGATATAATCGATTTAGTTGGAAAAGGGATGTGTGACAAGACCATAAGCCCTTATTAAATCATTTACCTATTTAGTATGACTAACCTAGTTCGGCTTTTCCAAAGTGTGTTAGCTACTACCACATAGTGAATTAGGTTTTAAATCTTGAGAGCATGTTAAAATAAATTTCACGAGTGAGTTATTTGATGTAATATCCATTTAATTATTTATGAAAGCATGTGAACTCTATAATTCCATGAATATATGATGAAATTAAAGGGTATGACATAAATTGATGCAATATGTTTTAATTTAACAAGTTTCATTTTTCCAATTTCAGATATATTGTAACTACGCCCTATTTAATCATGTTAGGGTTGTGAGTCTTGTTGTGTTTTGAATTCCCATGTGAGTATCTGAAAACAATCACTTGAACCTGGACTTGTTTTACAATTTCCCATATAAGAATGACTATACATTTTTTTAATTTTCCCTAGTGAGTTAACAGATGAAAATTAATTTTGAAGGTTTTCAATTCTTGTGACACCCTTTGGTGATGAGTTAAATTATATGTTTGTGGTTTGACCCTTGCATGCCTAAAGAAGTTTTTAAATGGTTAAATATTAAATTTCATTGGAGGAATCATGGATTCATATTAGATGGTCATCGATGGGATCATAAGACGATTGAACATTTTTCACTTGAGTGAACCTTGGATTCAATATAGAATTCCTTGGATAGGCACAAAGGGTTTATTATGTTTAATTTATTTAGTAAACCTTCAATTTATTGGAATTCCTTGGATAGTCTATGATAGTGAAATCGTTTTATGTCATGAGTTAAGCATGGATCCATATAGGACTATCGTAGATGGGCTCATAGAGGTTGTAAATATATACTGTGTGAATCATGGATCACCATTGGATTTCCAAGGATTGAATCAAGAGGCATTAATTAAATTTCATGAGTGATACAAGGGGAATACCTATTTAATACCAATTATGGGATCAGTTGAAATGAACTTATACCACACTTAGAGTGATACTGGGCTCTTGAGAGAATTGTTGGGATGGGCTTGTAGGGTGTCGTTAAAAATTATACATCTGGTGATACTTTAATTCTGGCTGAGGAAACTCATGGAAATGAATGAGTTATAGTTCAATGATGAATTACAAAACATGTAATTCAGATTATAAGAAAACGTAGAAGAATGGATATGGTTTATAATTCTAAATTTTGGGGGCCTTCTAAGGAACTTGTGGTGCATACTGTTATATGGGGATTCCAGGATTATTCTAGATCACAAGACATACAAATTCATTATTCTTCACAATCAATCATTGGATTTAATGAAATTTATAGAAATTGAGAATGTTTATATTAAAGATGTTACTTTGGAGTACTTACTTACTATTTATATATCTTCTTGCACTACGAGTTTTACATTTCACGTGATGGATTGGACTAGACACCAAGGGTGCGACCTAACGTGATTTATAATCTCACACCCCGCCCAAGTAGAATTGGTTCCATTGTATAGCTAATTGTTTTCATGGCAATGGTACTTTCATTTTTTGTATATATATTATCTCAAAGATAGAAGAAAATGATAGTGCTTTATCTTTGGATGATCGTAGTGATGGAATTAGGGTGTTATTGTATATAATATACTTTATTAATTTAAGGAAAATAATTTTATTCTATTTAATTATTTCAGATATGTATCATCATATGGAATTAATGCATTGTTAAACTAACATTTTCCATATTCTTTTTTTAATTTTTGTTGAGGTTGTATTCCAATTGTTTAGTTATATGATTATACTGCTTCCATTGTTAACTAATTTTTACAATTTATTTACCACTGTGTACTATGAATATGGGTGTATAGTCACCTCACTAACTAAATTTACACACTCTATAATATTTTAAATCTTTTATCATATGGAGATAGTTGTTTGAGGTCATGTGGAGACCTATCCGTCAATAGGTTTTGTGGTATGTCGGGTCGAGACATTATGATGTAGTAATAGAGGGTTGTTGTGCCTTTTTCTCAATATGTTGGGTTGGTAGATATGAGACTAAAATTGTTTTAAAACGGGGTAAATAGCCTTGTATGGGACTGATAAACCAATTTATTTGATATGAAAATGTGTCCATGATGGTGAATTGATGTTTATAATATTTGATTTTATAGTTGATGTGATTTCACCATGGGTGAATTGTGAATTTTCCATTGCTTATGGATTTGTGGGAATTATGGAATTTTACCCATGGTTTGAAATGGAAGGAATTAATATTACATGACAAGTATCATTACATGAAACTAAAAATTCACATCCCTTGGATATTCCAATCATATGACATGCTATGTAGCTTTATTATTATGTTTTATGTTATCTTCGATTCTATCCCTTGAGTGACTCTAGGCTTCGAATTATAACTTTTTTGGTAATTTTTTAACATTCATGTTTATGTATAAAGTCTTAATTATAGTGTAACATGTTCATAGGAAATATTCTATGTTTTTTTTCTTATTATTGAATGATGTTTTGATATGTAAAAAGGTTAAATGTGATGGAAATTCTTGTTTTTAGTTTAGGTGAGTGCCAATTTTCAATTGTATGGTGTGTGCATTCATTATTATTTTGGAATGGATAATTTGTATACTCGAACAAACTCTAGATCATTATAATTCATTACAGTCCTTGTTGAAACCTAAAAGGATGCTAATGTTAAATGTTAAAACAAATTGTTTTGTTGAATGAGAGCCAAATTCTAATAGAAAGGTGTATGGTCGCCTTATCGATTGATATATTTCTACCCATGTGACATATACTTGATAACTCTGGAATATTTGGTAATGGTTATAAATGATTCTGTTATCATGTTTTTACTTGAATGGTTTATTATCTTTTATATGCTCAACCGGACCAAAATAGGTTTTTTGGGGCATGTCATTATATGAAAAATTGTGGGGGGGGGGCTGTAGGATTTACGTGGTTAAATGAATTCTAATGGATATATTTTTGATGAATTTGTTTTGGATGAAATGGAACCCTCGAAGGTCCCCTTTTTGTTAAAAATAATTTTTCCTATAAATTTTAGTTTTTTCATCATGTTTTTTTCTATAGTGGTTTCTATGTGCCTTTTTATGAAAGGGTTCTTGTGGTTCTGCTTAAAATTCATTCAAATGAATAAAAGTTTTAAAATAATTGATGAAATGGTTTAAAATTGGAACCTGATGAGGTGGCCATTATAAACACTCTCATGCAAAGATATTTAAATGATTTGTTGGTATACCTTGGAATGGATATGGGAGTATTTATCGGTAGGTCATTTATTATTGGCATAGAAAAAAAGAAAGAGGGTATTGAGACTAGAGAATATTTTTGTTACATGACTGAGAGATAGAGTCAGTGGTTATGAAAAATAATGGTCTATCCTATGTTAGGTATCACCCATAGGGAATATGATGTCTTTCCACCCCCTGTGTTGTTTTGATATTTGTGTTGTTGTGTGTTAATGCCCCTAATTTGACTTTTGTTTTTGATGGGACACCCTTGGTCGGATGGTTGGTCATTGTATCTAGAAACATGATGAGGGGGTTATTATTGAGAAACACTTGATTTATTATGATAGACATGCCTTGGGAATGGTAATCTTATTAGGAGGTCATGTAAACCATTATTTTACCTGACTCGGTACATCATCATCCGTATAAATGGTTTTTTGAACATTTGTTCTTTTGAGCTTGATTGTGCATGATCCATCAGTTACATGATCTTATAGGGTTAATAGCCTATGAATAGTATGTATATTCTACCGTTTACATTTGTAATCTCAGGATAGTATGTGTGGACTTAGGTTGTACCCATCGACTGTTAATGTTAAAATGATCCCTTTGAGTTTGGTTAAGTCGTGAGATTTGATTGGTTTGGTTTTCTTTTAGGTCATCTCTGGAGTTGAGTGACATGATCATTGAGAAAAATGTTCTTCGCACTACATGAAAATATTTTCTGGGACTCATGTTTTGTGAGAGGATATTTTTTTGGATCTTGGGAATTATGAATAAATGCAATAATGTACATGAACGTGGCGTATGGATGGTTTCACATCGGTTCGGGTGTATGTTTTGGTGCTTTCTTGGCAGCACGACCATGATTATGTTGGAAGAATTCTAAAACCTTTAGAAAATCAACTATATCATGGAATGATTTTGTGGAAATTTTTGAAATAACTAGAATTACATTAGTTGTATAGGCATCATGATTTAGTTAGTGATGTGTGAGCAGGCGAAGACATACATTTTTAAAGGCTTGACTAGTGAAACTTCAATTTTTTCCCTTTAGTTAACAATTGATATAGTATTTTTGCACACTTATAAATAAGATAGGAATATATCTTACCTTGTGGTCATCATGTATGCACTAGAGGAGTGTCAATTATGTGCTTTGCTAATATTTTGAAGTTGTTGGAATGGATCATAATCTTTATCTGTGTTATACACTAGATGAATGATTTTTATGTGGTTTGGATTATCATGGGTGGGACTTAGGTTCCCTTATAGTAACTCCATGGATGGACTCATGGATGCCTTCCATTTCCATTAATGTGACCACCAGGTGGATGCTGCTCTGGGGTAAATTAGTGTTCTTATGTAGACGTCTTGGTTTTGTAACCAATTCTTTCTTGCAGCAAGGGGGCATGGAATAGCTAGGGACAGTTCCTTGGATTTCATTGGGTTGAATCTGAGGTTATCTAGTACATGTATTGGGCCTTGGATGTAGTAATTATTGGGTAGGGATTCAAGTGGGATGGAACTTGTATATTCCTTATTTTGTGATGAGGCACGATGGTTTTAAATATTTATACATTATTTTGATTTTGAGATTTCCCAGAAGTCTATTGGGAGCTTTGGGGAACTTAGTTGTAGTAATACACATAGGGAATGTTTGAAAGGCATTTCCAACTATATGAGAAATCCCTAATTAGTAATTGTCCACTTTTAAAATATAAATACTATGGTGGGGTTACCTCTGGCTTATTTTCTAAAAAATGAAAATGTGATCATGTCTTAATTAGGCAGGCTAAGGTAGGATCTGGTTTTATAGCATGATCTACATGTTCTTAAGAGGTACCTTGAGGTGTGTTGGGAATTTGAGAATAAAA
Organism: Viscum album; assembly: GCA_963277665.1. NCBI lineage: Eukaryota > Viridiplantae > Streptophyta > Magnoliopsida > Santalales > Viscaceae > Viscum > Viscum album. The sequence goes on from OY728148.1 coordinate 176,099,538, forward strand.
CATAACCATTTGAATGAAGTTTCATGACCCATATAGGTTAATGGATGTATTTTTTAATATTTATTTTCATGGGTGAGATGTTTTAAGGTGAGGATTGTTTAAGAAACTATGTTTTAAAACCAAAATTTTTTTTAAGGGAATTTAAATTTTCAGTAGTTATCAAAAGGGGTTTTTTTTATATGAACATCAGACCTTGATTTCGCGATTGGGGATGTTTAAAAATGATTTTATGTAAATTGGTGAAGGCACATGAACTTTCTCAGGAAGCTCGAGGAGTTTAAGGAGCGCCAAACCGAAAAGGGAATGGTTTTAAGGACCTGCAAAGGCTATCATACAAGTTGCTCATGGTTTTTCTAAATAATGTGGCCCATATAAGGTAACAATTTGTCTTATTTGTGGTTGATCGATGATATCACATAGTCTTCATATGATTATCAAAACACTATAGTGTAGACCGTGTGGGGGGAGTTACTTGAATATGGTGGGTGGGGGTGTTGCACATTTGGGGCATGGTCATTTAAACCTTATCACACAAACCGTGTGTGGAACAATGTTTTAATTTTCCAGAATATTTTAAATTTAATTAAATTATATTTAAAACATAAAAACTTAACACTAGCCCCCACCAATCCCATATTGGTGATGCACTATAGGGGTCCCCATTGAGGTTCATGATTCCCTCCTTCCTGCTCCCTCCCCAACTCTAGTGTTAGGGATGATCCATTTTATATTGATCTTCAGTTTCAGAGTTGTGCACCTAGACACCTAGGATGCCTTGAGCTATGTTTTAGAAACCACCACTAAATGTGAGGCATCTTTTCATGTTTCTATTATAATCCTCCAAATGAGGTATAGGTTTAATATTCTTTTTAGTTTTCAGACCCTTGATTTTTGGACCGTGATATGTTTATGGGTTCTGGTTATTATGTGAAGTGGTTCTATTTCCTTTGATAGACTTGCAAGAACATATAATGGTAAGTATATATATATATATATCATCCTTGGGATTATTCCCTCATGGAATAGGGTATATAGTAATTGGGTTAAGGGTACATAGTTATATATTGATGTTGGGGTACACCAATGATGAGTTTCTTGACTTATAAACTGTCAAATGTTAAGCGTTCGCTTGGTTTTCATGAGTTGGGATCACTATCATTTACAGAATACCTTATGTGCTTCTTTAAAAAAAGTTATATTTATGATTCTCCTAGTATAATGGATATTCATTGCATGAATTAAATACATAAAGATAAAAAATGACTTTTTGTATGATAATGTAATATTTTTATAATAAAACCCATCCAACAGAGGTGTATTGCCTTCAAACCAAATAGTAGTGATAGTGTTATTTCATTCTTGTTGTGGATGATCTTTTCTTATATCTTCCTATTATTGTTGATATATAGTATGTTAATGCATGGACCCTTATGTATTGTAAAATGGCACTACCCACATTTGTTGAATTAGGATATGGCAATGTAGTTTTTGATACGTATATGCTTCTTTTTATATTTCTTATTTCCCTTGTGAGTATGTTAACTCTATGCATGGTGCATTTGATGGTTATATTGGATGAACCCCATGGTTTTTCATAATAATTTTAACACGAAAAGATTTATACTTGGACACGATTAGGTGTTTCATTTTTCTTCATGTCATTTCATGGTAGTTATGTATTTGACTTGTATACCAATTTTGAGTTAAATGAATTAATTAGTAAGGGATAGGTGAAAATAACCTTGTCACAAATAGTAATATTTCTTAATTTGGAATTATGTACCTTGTATGGATTTTCCAACATGAGTGAGATTCTGCCACATCATGTAGTTTGTTGTTAATCTTGAACACTTGTAATGAATAACTACCAAATTGAGTTGTTTGATGTATCTTCCATTTAATTTCAATTTAAAGATTGTTAACTCTTTAATGCCTAGATCACGTGATTAATGATAAGGCTATGACTTAAATTGTTTCAATATTATTTAACTGATATTATTTCTTGTTTTCCCACATGATATATATTATAACTAATCCTTTGTTAAGCTTGTTTTTATTATTAGGATTGTCATGTAATGAACACCAATGTGAGTATTTCAAGGAAAACCATTGATCTGGGAATTGTTGATCAATTTCTGTTATTGGAATGAATTACATCTTTTTTTAATGATCACATGTTTTTAAATGAAATGAAAATACATATAAGGTTGGTCCTTCATTGTGACACCCTTAAGTGGTGATTTATATTATATTATAGTGGTTAGTCCTCGAAATTACTAATGAAATGTTTAAATTTTTAAATGGTAAATTTCAATTGGGTGAATCATGGATTATTTTTAGAATGTTGTAGATGGTCTGATATTACTATTGTACCTTTCTCCCATGAGTGATCCTTAGATTCATTTAGGAATTTTATGGATGGGATTAAATGGTTTATTATGTTTAATAACTTGTTTGAACCATGGATTCTATTCGAATACATTAGACGGGATCAAATGGTGAAGTTATTTTATCCAGGGAGTGTTCCATGGATCCCTATAAGACAGCCATTGACGAGCTCATAGAGGTTGTACTTATATGCCTAGTAAATCATGGATCCCTATAGGATAGTCATAGATGATCTTGGAGGCATTGAATATATATCATGCCTGATAATTGGGGATTCCCTATAAGACATCCAAGGATTGGCTCAATTGACATGGACATATACCACACCTAGAGTTATTTCGGGTTCATGATAGGATCTCCAGGATGGGCTTATAGGATGTTGTATAAAATTTCACTTGTTGGGATACTAGAATTCTAGATTAGGAATTTCAAGGATGGGCACAAGTTATAAATTAGTTTTAAATGAGATAAATTACAACGTGTCTACCTAGACAATGAAAAACATTGGGTTTGGAATAGATTTGTATTATTATATGGAATTATGAGGCAGCTATGGTGCTTACAGTTATATAGGGGATGTCGAGATTAGGAAGGATCTCACGTCATAATAATTCAGTTTTTTGAACATTTTAAATTTTGATAGAATGAAATGGATATCATATGATTACATGCATACGATGGATGTTACTTTTGACTACTTCCTTACATGTTATATATATAGATTCATTTCTTGTTTTTCACTACATAGGATGGATAATTCTTGACACCATGGGTTTGGCCTATTCAGATTTATAATCTCACCGCCTAATCTGGTAGCATTGGTCCAAGAGTAGACCTACTTTTTTATAAGGATATGGACATTTCATTTGTTTTACAACATGTATCTAGAATTTAGGAGTAAATTAATGAGACTGAGTTCGGGATGCTCATGGTGAATGGCTTTGGGATTTTCCATCTTTTATTTTGTTGTAATGTAATTAATAGAATTTTTTTGTTTACAACTTTTAGATATGTATCAACTTGTATCATTCATGAAATATAAAACTAGACTTTTCCATATTCATTGATAATATTTTATTGAGAATTCCATCTAATTATTTTGTTATTTCCATATAATACTTCTACTGTTTTCTGATTTCAACCTTCTATTTACATATGATCACTCTAAATATGATGGTATAGTCTCCCCACTAACTAAATTTAGACCAATATTGTTAGTCAGTAGCCTATTTTGTATGAGGTTATATACTTGAGTTCATGTGGAGACTGGTCCAACTACCAATTTAGTGTTATGTCTGGGTGGGATTTCACATAATGTATTAAATTAAAAACATTTAAATCGTCCATATTTCGAAACATTAGATTTTGAAGAACATATTTATTTTGAAAATCAATATTGTTAGGAGATAATTGAATTTAAATTCATTAAAAACAAACCTCATCAGGGATGTATTAGTAAAAATAAATATTATTTATGTCAAGGTATTATGAAATAATCATCGAAATTGAAATATGAAAATAAAATTTCACATATATGGAAATTAATTTTTTTTAAAAATCACCCATAAATATGATGTAAGATTAATTTAAATAAATTTTAAATTACAAATATGATCAAATTGATATAAATATATTCAAATTTGTGAAATGTTTTGAAAAAACACACAAATAAATAGTAGAAGGAATAAATACTGAATACTCTTAAGAGATTCTCCACCCTCAATTTTCTGGCACATTGTTCTACCATTAAAACTGGGTTGCGTAAAGGGTATTATAAAAACAGTAATTTATGATGTGAATCTCCATATGTATACAAATGTTTCCCTACTCAATCATATTAACATAATAGTAATGTGTTTAGTTGAATCCTCATTAATGGAAAAGAAGATATTTAAAGAAATATCATTACAATGACATTAAATCAAAAATAAAACGTTTAAGTATCATGGAATTTGATGACCTTGTAGCTTTATTTTCCCATTGATTACACACATCAATAATATATATATATATATATATTCACTACTTCTTTTGTAGACCGAAGTGAAAGATGATAAACGGGTCTAAATTTGCTTCCACTTGCATGAGAATGACACTGCTTAATAATATATATATATATATATATATTATTCGAAATGGTTTATAGAGCTTTGTTTGGATTTATCAATGGGAAATATAATTCCATTGATATTTGTGACATTGAAGTTAATTTTCCATGTGATGATATCAACATAAAAGGTGCATTTGTATTATAAATATAGATCCAATAAAAATTGAGGGTGAAAAAAATGCCTATTACCTACATTAGATAGTTTCCATGTAAAAACTAAGAATGAAGTTTAAATGACACTAGTCATAATCATGTTTTACTAGAGATTCATTTAATATTTTTAATACTTGGGTATGCTTGATATAGGATGAATATGAAATTGAACTATTCCAAGTGTAATTGAAGAACACAGTTCCTATATCAGGAAGAAAAGGAATATGAATGTGGGTTTACATAGGTTATTGTGAGGCATGATAGAAAGCATCAAATTGACAGGACAGTTCAGATTCATTTAATCTAATGACATTATTATATATGGAATATTATAAAGTGGAGCTATAGTTACTATGTTTTTGCATCCAGCCTCAAATAACTTGAGAGTTTCAAATCATATATATTATAAACACTCTCAATCACTGATCCTACCAAATAATCATTGGGATTAAAACCCACACAAACCACTAACACACACCCATCACTGGTATAACACCACCCGAATAGCCCACATAGTACAACGATAACACACAATGAAATCCATGTGAACATTGTAGTGCATGTCCTACATGATCCCTATGCACCCACCATATCGACATCCAACTAACTAGGTTGGACCTCTCTCTTGTTGTTGTCCCATAGGGTCACACATGTGTTGTTTAGGGTACCCATAGTTGGCCTATTCGATGACTGTTTGTTAAATATATTTAAAGTCATAAATTAATAAATTAAAAAATATTATATTTTTTCACATATGTTTTTTTTTTTTATATTATCAATGTTATATTTTACCAGTATTTAATTTAAAATATCATTAAATGTTAACTATGGATTAGAAATATTTATTTTTAAAAGAAATTGTAATTAAAAAATTAAAAACATTATAATTATAATATTTTATTGCTTTAAATTTTCATAAAGTTATTTTTATTAATATCTATATTTTTTTACAAAACAGCCTTTTAATTTATGAAATAACATTAAAATGAATATTTATGTAAAAATTAATCATATCTATATCAAATGATGAGATATAATATATTTTTTCCTATTGAAAGTATTACATTTATCTAGATGCTATAAATATATTAAATTTTTTATATATTTCCCCTAAAATGTAATTTAAACGTAGTAAACACATTTTTTATCCCTTGAAAATAATAAAATTTTATCATTATTATTTGTTTAATTTTTCGACGTAATTATAAAAAAATGGAATAAATAAATGAAATATTTTTTTAATGATTAATCATATATTAGTTTGTTTTAAAGAACTAAGTAATGAAAATTAAATTTAAAATTATTTTCTTGAATTATTTTATTGTTAAAAATCACCAAGCCATTGAATTGGTGGATAATAATTGGATTAACCAAATTTTTATATTTATATAAATTTCATATTTATTATTAATTTATGAATTAATTATAATGAAATGAGATTTAATTTTTTATTTACTCGAATTTATACTTCAACGGAACATTTTATTCAAAAAAAAATTTAGTGCTATCTGTTAATTTGTAATATAATTAATTTAACCCAATTTCAAAAATCATTTTGTTGAAAAATGTTATCAATTTTTAAAAAAATTACAAAATTATCTTTTGGTGAAATTTTGGAATTTTAGTTTGAAGTCAATCATTTTTTATGTGAAAATTGAAAAATATTGATGTTTATAACAATACCGTATCATTTAATTGAAAATTATTATTAATCGTTAAATTTTAAATTATTGAAAAATAAATATTACTTTATTATATATAATATAATTTATAACATTTTAATCTGATTTATAAAATATTTTTTATAAGTTTATTTTTGGGATTAAAAAGACATAAAAAACAATTTCTCTAACATTTTGTGTTTTTATCTTACATTGGGGTTTTAACGTTTAAAAATGTAAATATTTAAACGGATTATATATTCAGAATACGAATATTTATTATAATATATATTATATAATATCATATTGTCATTATCCATTGTGACTTTTGGAAATATTTTTTCCCTTAGTAAAAGAGGAAGGGATGCTTTAAAACAATGGTGAAAGCATCAATATATATTAAAAAATTTCTATTATCGTATAATATGACTAATTTTTAATGATATTTACTCTTAAGTGGTCTAATAATATACTTTAGGTTATTATTTATATATTCAGACACTAAACCTGAATTTTGAAACATAATTTATATTTTCTTCAAATTAAAATATATATCTGGGAACATACATTTGATAGCAATGTTGAAATATTCAATTGTGTTCTGGATTTCAAAAAAATGTGTAAGACTGTATTTTTTAATATTTATCCAAAAATATTTATGGAAACATTTTTTATCTAACTTTATAGTGAAATTAATTTTACTCGTAAATCAATTATTTTCCTAACAATTTATTTTCATACGTGTTGTGTTCATATATTAAAATTATTTTCTATGAACTATAAAATATTAAATATTATTAATTGATTCCAATTTTGGAATTATCATTAAAAAAATTTCTTAGAGGATTCTCTTTATGTTTTACATATAATTAAGTTACTATGGTGAAAATTTGTGTAATTATGGTTATGGTAAAAATTAGTTTAATGTTTTTTACTACAAGATAAGGATTATTATATATACCTAAAATATAAATTTTACATGTGGAGTTTATTTAGACCTTATCCATCTTATCTTTTAATATTGACATTGGTGTGATTTTCATTTATATTGAACTCTATATTTATTTATAAAAATGATAAATATAAAATATCAATACCTTGACTTTAATATATATACTATTTTATTGTAACGTATAGAGGAGGTTCTATTTTTTATAAATATTAATTTGAAATGATAATTAATTTTTTACCATAGAAAATTATTTTTAATTTATAATGATAGAATATTTAACATAAATTTTTATTCTGCGCTGATACATTACATATACAATTAATTGAATAATAATATATATTATTCTAAACATATATCATTTTGTAAAATTTGATATAATAATTGATTTCAAAATTTTTTTGAAAAACTTATAATATTATGATTTTGGGATTTTTTTTGAAATCAAATTCATTTTTTCATTTCATTCTCTATGTAAAATTAAATTACTAGTTCTAAATATGAAAATAATGATATTATATAATAAATAATTTTTTATTTTATTATTTATCAATAATGAAATTCAATAATCATCTAATTTAATTAGATATGGTTGAAAATATCAAACATGGTACATTTATGAGTCACTATTATTTTAAAGAAAAACTATTAACCCTTAATGTGTAGAGTACGTTGATATTACAAAAAATAAAAATCTGGTAAACAAGGGGTTAAAAATAAGAGAAATGCTGTAAAATATTACATAGACCTAAATATTATTGGATAATATGATATCTACATAACAACATCATATTTAAGAAATATAACAATTTTAAGTAACACTGTGATAAAAATTATTTTGTATTTATTTAATTATTTAGGTAATTCCATGAGGGATCCTCCCCTACTCATAAAAGGAACCACTCCACTCCAACGGCCCGCGGGCCTTAGATAATTTTATTATAATAAAATTCCCCCTTTTAAGGGAAGAAGGGGGAACCCTAACAGACTTCATGGACTTAAGTGATAAAAGGAACCACGTATACGCTATTCCTATCATCTTTTGGGCCATCAATATATGGAAATATCTAAATTAATACCTTCCAATCTTCCATCACTTCATCCTAGATAATTTTTTCTTTTTATTGAACAATCCTTCCCTAGACTACTGTGTAGGAAAAATGAAGATATCTCAATAATGAGGTATAACTCATAACTGAGTGTTTTCAATTTTACATAACACTAAGGATCATATAATTATATTGTATGCATAATTGAAAAAGATATATTTGTATAATCATTATAATTAATTTTTATTATGTTGATTAATCAAAAATTACTAAAATTATTTTCATTTTTTAAAACCAAAACCATCGATTTTGCATATGTGTGTGATTCCATCGATATGAGTATAAGCGATTTTAATTGCATTTGAGGTATAATTGAATGGTAATAAGGATATATTTCATTAAAAAATATGATATATATTCTGAAATAATGATTTTGGAATGTTTATTTATAATTTTATTTTTTATCTATATAACAATCTACAAGTTAAAAAACATTCATGCCTCTTTTTGACCTGCCATCTACATAAATTGTTTAATTAATTTTTCAAAATATAAATTTTATGGATGAATATAAATTTATATATGATATTTATTGAATAATTGAAATATTGGATATTATGGGACCATTATCTTTTAATAGTTATTAATACCACTAAATCAAACTATTCATGAAAAATGAATTAGTAAACACCTGGATAAATGATTTTAAAAAAATATTTGATAATAAAATTAGTGATAATATATTATACATAAATAATATATGGTATATAATTTATTTATTTTTTTCTATATTATATTTTTATTTAATTTTTATTTATTATATATTATTCTTGAATTCATATGAATATATATAACACATGAGGTAAATTCATGATGCTTCAATCAAATTTTAATCCTTATTATTATTGCATGAATTTTATTGAGGAAATTATATATTCATTATCTAATAAATACCTTTATATATTATTAAAATTTACATATGTCACGAGTTTCCCTATTATGATAAATTTTTCCTCTCTTTGTTAAAAAAAATTGATTAATAATATAGTTTTATAATTTTTTTCATCATATTTATCATTTTTCAGACTGAAATAAATTTTCTTCCTTGTGGTAGTATAATTATTTTATGACAGTTTTTTTATTTCATCCAATGCTTTAATACATTAATTATTTACCATGTTTAATTTTTTATAAAATGGATTATGAAGAATATTATTTTCTTTTTCAGAGTGATAGACTTTGAATCGATGTTGTGAACAAAATTGTTGTGTAAGAAATTTTTAAATGAATTAATATTTTTGCAGTCAATAACAGTCAAATATGTGAATATCTAATTATATGTATCAAAAATTCATCTCAAATAGTTTTTAATAATATTATTTTAATCTTTATTATCATAAAAATGTTATTCAAAAATGATAGTTATATTTATCACATGAAATGTGCCACTAATATTCATTGTTAAATTTCTATATATTATAAATTCTTCTAATGGTACATATGTTTTAATGGGAATATGATCAAATTATATCTTTATTATTGTATAATTATATGTTATATGATTAAGATGATGATATTTATATAGATCACATAATTTCCCACCGATTATACTATAATTAAATGAAGAATTTTTTATGAGCCCCATTTATTTTCTATTGGTTTTTTATTGAAGAATGATATTAATTTTTCAGATCTAGTGGATGACAGATATATATATATAATTTTTTTATATTATATATTGGCCTATAATTATATACTCATATAATGAATTGGTTAAAATTTAATATATCAGTGTTTTATTATGGAAACAAATTTAATGTTCTTGATTCATTTTTATAAACAAGTCAACGTTCATTTTCTATTATAGGAAATGGGTGGGGATTCTAGATCCATTATGTGAAATAATTTATGATTCATGATATAATATGATATACGAAACATATATTTTTTCTACGTCCACTCTGATTTGATGGTATCATTAGATAAAAATAAAATATGAAACACTTTCAAAACCTTTAATGGTGCAACACTTTTATGAAATGTTTTTATAATTATGATTTGATGTCATGATTCATGTTTTATTACAGATAATCTCTCACTATTCTGATTCATGTTAATGAAAATTATAATGTTTTTTACCACGAAAATTTCAAATGATCAATGATATATTGGAAATATAAACATTATGTTATGGTCATGATGTCATGACCTTACAATTATACTATGATCTCATATGATCATTATCATGAATGACCAAAGATAACCTAGAGCTTTGATACTTGAACAGGCACTGAAAAATATTGATTGTAATTCACTATCTCCATGAGTTAGTGACAAGAATTTTGAATTATAATAGAATAAATATTGAATAATTTTTTCCCTAAACTATAGAATATAAACATGATGCAAGTCATTATATTGAAACTCCTTGAGGACCATGATTGAGAGTAAAATAGTCACAAAAGTTAACTAGAGGATAGATAAAAAACTAAAATAAAATCCACCCAAACATCCATCATTAAAAAATAACACACTAAAAACTATTTTTCAAGTATTCCATAGCTCCACCAGTAAACATCATTACTCAATAGTCCCAAAAATAATAAATGTCCACCTCATTCATGTTCCACCATTCTTTTGGGTAGAACTAGAATTAGGAAATATATAATCACATGAATTAAAATGTTGGGTGTGAGATATAAATACTGGTACTATCTCATAATTTTTTTGATAATCGATTCCACAATGAAATAATAATGAATACAATTTAAATAAAATATAGAATAGTGTAACATATCTATTTTTTATTTAAATAATATGATTCATTAATTTCAATTTGTAGAAAAATTTCAAATAAGGAATAAATAAATAAATTATATAAATGAATTTATAAAAATCATTTAGAATGATTAAAATAGTTCCCAAAAAATGGAATATATTATCAATTAATATTGAAAAAGAACTCTTGTCATCTACCATGTATTGTGTCATTTTATGACTATAGGATCCTCACACATCCCAAATTTGTGAAAATAGAAAATCATTTGGGCACATTTCTCCAGGATAAGGGAAAATAACACACATCAGCATCACATTATGGATAATCATGGAAAACATTATTTTTTAGGGTTTTCATCATCAAACCATTAGTATAGGATAATAAACCTATAGTTCTTCTATTAAATAACCGATTATATATATGGGTAATAATATCCATTATCTACTAGTAGGTAATAGTCAAATCAACCAATTTGTAATCAATCATTATTTACTGTCCTATTGCTCAATTGTTTCTTTTAATATGAAAAATAAATTTCAATACCAAAACATAAATTCTCGATCATTTCATAAATTTTCAATAAAAATTCAAGGGGTTTCATCATTTCAATTTAAACAATATTCTAAAAAATTGACAAATAATCTATTCCATTCCTTCATCGATCATTTAAAAAAAATCAAGTCATCATTTTCAAAACTCATCCGCCAATTTGAATTCCATCAGAATTGGAGTTTTTCCTGAAAACTGATTCCATATTGAATTTCATTATCAAATAATTCCAATTAAATTTTATATAAATCAATTGAAATCCTTTTCAAAGAACTAAAGAAAATAAACATTTCACATTGATGGAAAATATCATAAGAAACTATATGTATTTAAATCATTTATCTAGAAATCAACACCCAAAATGGAATTCACCAATATTGAACAAAGGAATGGATGATCTTGAAACACATACTTGAATAAAGATCAAATAAATTAGTGTTTACATCAATCAATAAAATAACGATCTATTAAAAAATATTGATGAATGAATGGAATATCATAAGTGAGTACACAAGAGGATATCAACTCCCCAAAAATAGACTTATTCTTCCACAAGCACTATGATTCAGTAATGGAAGATGGTTAATGTCCCAAAATTTCCACATGCGATCCTCTATGATATGTAGTTTTGAGTTATGGTCTAATATGGGTGATTATCCAATCAATTTGAGGGATATGGGTTTTTAAAATTAAATATGGGGGAATTAATAACAAATATCCATATTTTCGTAGAGTGGGTTGCACCGTTAAACAAATCCATTACCCTATTTGTCTACCCCAACTAGACTTTTGGATATAGAGTACAATATTGATAAAGAGTTTCATTTAACAATCATCAATCCTATAATCCTTCACTATCTGGGAAATCATGGATTTGATGTTTTGGTCACAATGCTGAAGAAATAGATCCCCCTTAATTGGTTGAAAACATAGTGCATGACTTTTTAGGCTAAACCGAAATGTTATTTACCACCATTTTCCAACATCGAAGTTCCAAAAATATTCTAAAATTACAAAAAAACATAAACACAATGAAAAAACCCAACCAAATGGTGATGAGAACATCGGTAATTTAATACACTAATGAAGGTATCATGATGATTCAGTATCCCCACAATAAAAACATTATTTCATAAATAATAATTTGATGAAAGCTCCACGTCATGGAGACCACTCCACTTCTCTCTCATATGTGACATATGAACCCATTTATTATGTGAATTATAAAACTGCTTCCATATCAAACAATCTAAATTTATCATAATACCATGATGAACTGTTTTCATAGAATCTACACTCCTAAATGGATGCTCAATCTTGGATAAATGAGGCTCAACAAGAATATCATCTAGCCCAAGACCTATGATGCATCATAATGATACATTTGAGGTTGTGAAACATGGAACACATCGAGGATCAATATCAACTATGGGAAAGGCAACAAATGGTAAGATACTTTCCCCATATATTAAATAATATTTAATGGACCCAAAATCCTCGATGCAAGGTTTCCCAATTTTACAGTACATTTATGGCCCAACATGGTCAAACTCGCATGAAAAAACAATCTCCAACAAAAAAACCAATGGTCATCAACAATGATCTATAAAATATTTTCACTAGATTGGTGCCATCGCCATTATATTATACATAAACAGAATATTTAACATCATATATTGGATAAAAATCAGCCCAAATTATTTTTCTATTAATATCTAAAAAAACTACATAAATTTTTACTGGTTATCCATACCTTCCATAAAAGATAAAAATATCAATCCTTGACAAGTAGATGTTCTTATATAGAGACTCAAATAATCCTCTACAGCTATCCCAATATCCACCAAAATAAATAATGCAATCATGGAGCATATATTCTAAATTCAGTATAGCTTGTTATGCCAGACCATCCATTTATGTATTATACACCTTTCAAATGCTCATCTGAGATCACATTTCCAAGTAGAGGCCTCTCCAAAAGTGAGATATCAACCCATGATCCCTATCATAGAGAATCATATTTTGAACACCATGAAACCTGTAAATCTCTGATATGTATAGTCTTCTAAAGTCTTAACCCTTGTTTTTATCTCATATTGGAAAAAAGATATTTATCATTATTAGTGGATTGATCACAATTGATATCACTATCTTCATCCAAGGGGTATGATGAAAACCAAACATGATGTTCATCAAAATATCATACCACTTCAATGACTTCATTGGATGGGTCTGAAAAAATTCTATAGGATTATGGTTCCCAGTTTATATCGGTTGGCATGTAGAGTATTGTGAAACAATGTTAGAAATGTCTATCATATACCTAGCCAATATAATAGTTACCTCATATCACAGAACATATTTATGTTATCCGGGGCCAATTCCCAATGATAACTATGATATTCTTTAATCAATACCAACCTCAGAGAAGAAGGAAATATATAATGTTTCAAAACAAAATAGAATATTTTCCATGGAGAATACATATTTTGAAACACTATCCCCATCAAAAAAATTCTCCATTTCCCCAAAACTCTTCATCACGTTTTAGATCCTGAGTAATCATCTATAAGATATTAGTGTTTATCTAAAAAACTGTCTAAATACTGTCTGATGTTTTCTCATAGACTCACATGTGCAATGGAGAATATAAATCCATCAAATTGCACTCTTTTAATTGTTCATTCACAGACTGAGATGGAAGCTTCCTACTCAAATTATTAGTAATGATATTTTCCTTTTATGGTCTATATGTAATGTAAAAATAACATGATAGTAGGTACTTCACGCAACAAATTTTAAGGATAATCAATTATTTTTTAGAGAAGATATATGTTATGTTATTGTGGTCAAAATTAATGGTAATACATTATCAAAAAGGTAATGATTTCAACTCTTATGTTCATGAATCCTGGAAACATTTTCACGGTCAATGGCCAAGTAATTCTTCTCATGTGGACTATGATATTGAAATATATATGCAATGATGCAATAACCTAGATATAGAAATCAACCCAAACCGAAACACGATCCATCAGAAATACCATATATTCATATTAGGAATCTGGAATAGTAAACACAATCAATGAAGTCAAAGGAATATTCATAATAATAAGAGAAATCGAACACTTATTATACCATATTTACATTAATCCCTTCTAAGTGATATCTATCACTGGAGAAGAGAATATAGAGAAATATTTGAAAAAAACGCATTAATACACCTCCGGAATCAAGATTCCCTGAATCATGAAAATGATTTCCAACTATTACAATGACAAACAGCTTCTACCTACTCAAGGTAAAAAAGAATACCTTTTTATGAGACTATATATCTATAGGAAATAACATCCCAAATTCATATAAAAATTATCTAAATATTTTTATAATTTTTGGCATATCTAAATGTTTCAAGAACTCTCCTCAGATAACAAACTTGGCCCTTCTAGGTTTTTGTGAAAACCATGATTTATTCTATAAATAATATAATAAATGTTTCATGTTTCTCATAGAATATATTCTTCATAAAAATGATTAAAACATATAGATCTTTTTAATTACCAAAAGGGAAAGTAGGATACTCATTGGGTCAATACCTATAAATCTATGTGGTTTTTGAGATGGGAGATTCATTAAATTTCAACTGGTGCTACCTAGACCAATAATCAATATTTGAGACCAAATTCACAAATTTAAAATGGTCAAACATATCATTTATATGAGGGAAAATATAATTTTCATCACCATAAACCAATAATGATTTATGAAATTAAATCATATGAAATGTGAACCATCATATTTCATTGTAATGAGAATCAGTTCCTCCCAATATGATGCACTCCTATATAAAGATTAATTCTCGATAAAATCTTCATTCAATGAGATAAAATCATTCCCCATTTTGGGTTCAATCTAGTAATAATAAATAAATACAGGATGACTACCAAGTAAAAATTTGAAAGAAAACACAAACATCTGTAACGGTGGATGTCTAGAGAAATTAGATAAAAAAACATCCGGAAACCCCATGAGAACTAGAGGGGGATAATAAACCACTGATTCTTGCTCTATGTGAAAAGAAAAAAAATATTATTACCCAACCCAAAATATGGGAAATAATTTCCATTACTGGCTGATATTTTATCACATTTTCCATGAAATACATGACTCATCCCATTGGGAATAGAGAAAGACCCACCATTGATAACATTTAATCATGTCCTAATGAATGATCAACCAATCCAATTTGATAAAGATATATTGATATTTAATATGAATGGAAATAAATTTTAGGTTGGAATGATTTATGATAAAGATAACACCTATGAACACAACTAATACCCTACTATCTCTTTGTTCAAGTGGGCATGTTAATATCAATCACTTAAAAAAACTCATTAGGATGTGATAATAATTAAACAACATTAGTCGATATAATTTTTTTCATATTAACTAGTATCAAATAAATAGTCACAAAGGATGAATCCATAGTGGTCATTCCTATAATAGTCATTGCACCCATATCAAATTTTATTGAGACTCTTCCAATGAACTAATGATATTTACTTCAGATGATGGTAGGTGGAACCCCTTTATTCAAGAGGAATCTAATTTCACCACCACACAATTAGGTTTTGATGACAATATGACACTACTTATAGAAGAAAATATATAAAAAATTTATTCAAGTGACTTCAGAGCCCACATGAACTACAGATCATGGGTTACTCAGTGCAAACCTATTTTGAATTCCTAAACTTGGCATAATAGAAGCTATTCAATGGACTTTCACTAGGACCATCAAGAGGTTTGTAAGAACCATAATTTTGACATCCACTACAAGACTCACCATCACTCAACTTTCTTTTAATTGAACTCATAGAATTACAAATGGGATCAAATAAACTCTTATCAACCCGGACATACCATAAAGTTATGATCATCCATCCTAGCTCAATATAATATTTTAGCATCATAAATCAGATTCAGAATGATATCCTGGGATGAAATATCATCTTGAAGCCCCATCTAAAAGACAGGTTCCAGGAGATTCTAAATAGATACAAGCTCCGAAGAAATATTTTCTATCTCATGATATTGATTTTAATATTATGTCATGTTATTATCACATTGTTGGAAATTTTGAAAATTCATTGACATTTATAAAACCTAGACTATAAATAGAGATTATCAGGAAGAAGTGCATTAAATTATTTGCACAAGAATACTTCATGCTTCATTACCATCACTAATGAATACTACCACATTGGTTAGGAACTTGACCGATGAAGGCAACGCGCATCAATTTACTTATGTCTAGCATCTCCTAGAAGAAAAAAATCTACTCAATTATTTCCAAACAATCATTAGCCTCTGCATTACCATTAGATCATTATAATTCTGGTGGCCCCTTAAAAAAACATTTTCACATGAACAATAGTTTCTTCCCTTTAAATTTTTGTGTCTGTTTCTTGAATGGGAATGATGTAGTTATTTTCCATAAAAATTTAACAACATGAACCACTATCACAATGAGAATATTTTAAGTTTGAGGTTTCACGTTGCTTCTTTCAACGACATAGCCCTCCCATATTCAGTTCAATGTCCTTCTCAAAGGCATGATTGTATAATATATCAATAGAAAAAAATAAAAAATTATATCAATGAATATAATATTGAAAGCTAAAATGGACTTTTAGAAGATTCAAATCCATCTAACAGTGTTCAAATGTCTTGTATTATCCTAAGAATCAAATAAAATAAGGAAATGAGTATAAATTGATCAAAATACTCATAGAAATCACTTTTCCCCAAAACTAGTGGTGACTTAAGGCAGTTTTTGATGTGATATAGCCATGATCTCACTGATAACCATCACCTAAGTCCGATCAATAACACCTCATATTTACCTAGACATACTAGACCGCTAATCGACATCAATGAATTATTATTAACCTATAAAATTAATACAAATTTTTATGGAACCACATCAGATACCCTAATAAACAGATACTCTAGCACAAATTATAATATCATGAAGGGTGTTTTTGTTCTCCATGAGTATCAGAATATAATCTAAAATCATACAAGAATAGAGAAGGAATGATTTTTTCCAAAAAAAAAACAGTGGAAGATAAACCAAATAAAATTCTGTAAAAGAAAAATTCTAATGGAAAAATCACCAAAATACAAATATTTCTAATAGTATCCAAGAATATATTTAAGAAAAAACTACAACCCAAACTATAGAAACCATGTTTTATCCTTTTATGAGATTAAAATATATCAGGAAATATTTTCGTAGCCAGATGATATGATGCAAAGAAAGTTTTATTACTGTTGATCCCATAGTTAATATTATAAAAATGATAAATATATTTTATAACTTGATAGAAAAAATATTCAAAAATAATGAGAAAAATCATTAATAGATTTCTATATTCAATACATGAATCCACGATTGAATTTGTAATGCGAGGTTTACCCTTGGATCGACCAAAATTTGTTATGCATGTGGTGTTTTTAAAAAATGTATGTTAGTTTTTATATTTAGATAAATAGTTAATAAATTATTTCTATAAATCATTAAACACCTAAAAATAATATTACTATATTTAATCATCTTTATCAAGGGGAACTAGGGTTCTCCACATAACTATAGGACATTTGAGTGGATTTTTATCCACTCTCTATTGGAGAATCAAAATTATATAACAAATAGAAATTGTGTACAGACTAATTAAGGCACATAAAACATCATAAATTATCTCCTTCATTAGTTAGAACATTTTTCATTGATAAAATGATCCAAAAATGAATTATGAATTGTATGTTTTATATTCTATCTCGTATGATTAAAATTTTCAACATGATCAATTCCTTATCAATGGTATACACAAAATCAAGTCTTTTTATGCACCTATGTATCAGTTATCAGTTGATTATTCCAATAATTTCTGATATTACATTAATATAAGCTAAAATTCCATAATATTTATTCATTTCCAAAGATCTCTTATAAAAAAACTGATCTCTATTTTTTTATCATTCATTACTCCAAATTGTTCATCATTTTTTCCACCATTCAACTATGGGTTGACGATTTGACATTTCCTAGTCGGATCAAGAATGATTTGACAGCCAAATAAATTATAGATTGATGTGAAGTAGATATATCATCGATCAAAGGATGATTGTGATGATATGCATGTTTTTGGTGATTTCATTGGGGATCCTAGATCTAATAAAAATTAGCATGGAATGGGAAGTCTGTGAGTAATATTTTGTAATTGGGATTACCATCATAGATGAAATTACCTTCTATAAAATTGAATGAGATGATTAAATAAGGCTATTTTATTCATTTTTGGGTCGACTAAAGATGCAATTTGAATTGGAGGAGGCATATCTGGAGGATCGCATAACAGATCATGGATTTTCCAAACATAGTGACCATATGTCATGTTGTTCCAAAGAATGTAAAATATTTTCATCAGAAATATATGACTCCAGGGATTATGTGGGACCTCTACATTCCATGTTTTTACAGTTGGAGTGGCATATATGGAAACAAAAAGGAACATACTATGTAATAAAACACAACTAGTGTACACGAACGAGAGTGAGAGTATGAGAAACAACAAGGGTGTAAAGACCCATAATTTCCATTTAAATTTAGTTTAACAAAATGTGAATTTTCTGAGCCTGTGAAAATTTGTGGGACGTGATTCTGAGGCCCGGAGTTCCCGTAATGAATTTCTAAACTTTTGTTCGGGTGTTTTCAGTAAATGTTTAAGAGGGTTTTTCTAGCTTTTGAGCCGATGCTTATTATTGAAATCTTAGGGCAACATAGACTCCAAGCGCCAATATTCACTTAATAAGACTTTTACCTTGATGGCAGTTGGTTGAGGGTAGAGGTTAATTTTTGGGTTTTTTGGAAATAATTAAATAATATAAACACACATTTTATTTTATTTTTTGATACTTCCACTACATGTGTTTGGGTGGTGGTGACCATCCATGTACTCAAAACCTCCCAATTTTGAATTTCGGGGCAGGGACCACCGGAACCCTCTTAATGGGGGAGAAACCTCTAGGATCCCCCAATTAATTCCTTGGGACAACATAATATTAATTGATGAGTTGACAATTATTTTAATTATTCATCATAAGAATTAGATGTTATGTTACGAATTAATTTTATGTGACAATATAAAATTAATGTAATTTATTATTAAATTTTTTTGTTGGTTATTTCTTTTCTCCTCAGTGGTATTGAGGAAGGGGTCTACAATGGATAATTGGGAGAGGAGAAATATTGGGAGAAATATCTTCAACAAAGAACATGTTTTCCACGAAGAACGCTCTCACTGATGAAGAAAGCATTCGACTACGAAGATCCAATGAACGGGCCTTGAAGCGGAAGCATTTGGAGGGTGTGATGAATGTCAATATCTTCGAATTCCTCCGATGTGGTATGTCTTCATCTACAACGAATGGATGTCTATACATCCTTCTATTTCCAACGTCAACGAACAATCTGAGGTAGGGGTTTATTTCTATCTATTTATCACTTCCCAAGTAAACCCCTTCTATTTTTCTAGGATGGGAACAATCATTGTGGGAAGATAGGATTTTGACGTTGATGTTCATTTTTTGAGGAGCCATATTCTACCACCCTAACACGGAGTGTATGGGCCAAACCATCATGGACCAACCCTTATAAAATCTTGTGGTGTTCTTCGTGATGGAGCAGGATGGAAACCAACAATGGTTGGGGAACGAGAATGGCGATCAACACCACTGTCAGACGCGATGATGGCGGTGACGCAACGACGCCGCCCTACTGCCACCACCACCGCCCCATGACATTCGTGCTGACCACGACCACCGCCACCATCCGTGGATCTGCACCGCACCACGGTCGGCCCATAACCCAGTAGTCAGACTGCCACCCCGTGTGGCCGGACTACCACCCCGTGTCTGGAAGGCCACCCCACGTAGTAGGATTGCCCCATTGCGGCTGGACCGCCACCCCACAGTTAGACCACCACCTTGTGCGGTCGGACTGCCATCCCCAGCAGAGCCGCCCCGCGACCTCAAGTCCTCATGGAACCCTCAGCGGCCTCGCAGTCGCCTGCAGCCCTCCGTGGCCACTTGTGGCCATCCTACCCAGACCCGGAAAGCCGGTCCAGCCAGTGGGCTGGGCTGAACCCAATGGTCTGGGTCAGGCCTATTCAATCCAACTAGGTCAGACCGAACACAGGACCACTACAACCCAATTTCATTCTTTTGGCCATAACATTGGCACTAGACATTTGTTAGAAGAACCATAAGTGGCGTCGGAAACCTTGCAGACATCTGGTCCTTTTGAGTGATACCCCACTGAGATTTGGATTTAGATTGGGAATATTCAGGTGGGATAGAGAAAAAATCCAACTAGGCCCCTAGGACTAAATGACTAATTACTCACCGACCGGGTGTCCGATTAACGTGTCGTATATTATTTTAAGACCCCTATGATGTGGGGGACCTTTAAAATACATCTTCGTTGGACTTCGTGGTAGTTGGAGTGTTGACCACTAGCTAGTGGACTGGATCCTCTTGAAGACGAGAAATCATAGTGTTGGAACCGAGTGGCTGGTTGAGACTTGAAAAATACTGACCGTTTCGACTTGGAGTGACTCGACAGGCCCATTGGGGAGCACATAGTTGACATGGCGGACCCACGGTGGGGAGTGATGTGGTGACGTGGAAGACCCACAATATTCAACATGAGAAGTGCATGAGCAGACCACAAGGGGGGAGCACCTTGGTGACATAAAAGACCCACGGTGGGGAGCTCCTTGGTGATGTGGTAGACACATCGTAAATGACAGGAGGAGTAAATCACCAGATCAAGGTAAGTATAAGTGCCTCTGTGTGACGCGACATGCCCACTATACTTGATAGAGGAGGAGTTCCCGAGTAGCCAAGGTTTTCGACTTTGTGACTGAGAATTTTCATGATACTAAACCTAGAATAAATTCTAGTGTGAGGTGAGTCAGTACCTCTGTGTTTTACTCATGATTGAGATGGATTACTAGATTACATAGGTATATGTATGGGAATATCCCAAAATAGGGTTATCTATTGATTTCATTCTTTTTGGTTTATCCATGGTGGATTTTGTGAGTCCTTGAGGGTATCAGGGTCCCTACTGAGAATCATTATACTCACCCATGAACGGGCAATTCCCACACCTTGTTGTGTTGGATGCATATGCCAGATTTTGCTGACTAAGGCTGAGAGTACAAGAATTGGACGGTACCCGGAGGTGGTCTATATGGCATGTTTATATATAGAGGGGATGGATAGACGTGGTGTCCTGAGGAGGAAATCTGTACCTACCATTCGGGTAGGGTTCTTAGAGGACAACCCAATAACTATCTTTCCATTTTCTTCAGTTTTATTGTATCGTAGTTGTACTTGAACTTTATAGTTGGGATAATATTCTGGACCCTTTTATGTATTTCACTCACTCTGTTAACAATTCAGTTTTTTATGTTCCTATCTTTTTGTGTTCTTGGTTACGTGTGCATAATGGTTTTAAAGGAAATGAATTCCCACTTTTAGGGAATACGCCTTTGGTGTATGTTTCCAGCCACTCACCTATGGAAGGCAGGATGGGGTAGTCACAGTAGATGCACCGAGAGACAGATCAGGACAAATTGGTATCAGTGGAGTCAGTTCTACTGTAGAACATAGGACTCTGATATTGCATTTAATGGTAATTATGTTATTTTTTGTGAGTGTGGTAATCATTTTAGGCAATCCAGTGTTGGTTCGACGACCAACGTATCCATAAACCCAGACCTTGACTTATGAATTCGGACTCAGTGCATGAAAAGGCTAATTGCATGTCTTTTTCAAAGAGTTTTCATTTTTATCTTTTCAATAAGCTCACTATGTATAACTTATTAACTGTGGTGGACCTATTTATATTCAGGATTTCTTCACACAGACAACCATCTTGGGTTTCGAGTAGTTTTATGCAATAATTTCCCACTATGTGTTGAGGCCTCGGTGTAGGGACCTTTTCTAGTAGACGCACCAGCGGAGGAACCAGCGGTACCATTACTCGTTGGGCCACTGATTCCACCATCCCTAGTAGAAGATGGTGCACACCGCTCAAGCTGGTTACACGAGTTCCAGCACCAGAGGCCACTAAGGATCAGGGGAGAGAAGGACCCACAGACGGTTGAGGATTGGCCAGAGGTTGTGGTGAGGGTCATCCGACAGGTTGGGAAACCGTTCGATCTATTGGTGATTCTTGTTGCCAGCCTTCTAAATGAAGTTGAAGGCAGATGGTGTAGTTTGATGCTATAGGTTCTTGGTAAGGTGACGCTTCTCTGGAAAGACCTTAAGAGAATGTTTCAGGAAATGTTTGTCCTAGAAACTCTTTACGGAGTACATATACAAGAGATGATTCTTCTGCTTCTGGGCATCTTGACTGTAGCTCAGTAATCCTTGAGGTTCACTGACCTCTCAAAATACTATATAGATATGGTACGGTACCAATTTTTTGGGGTCCGGACCTGTGAGAAGGGACTCTGGCAGAAGATCGGGGCTTCGATGATCTCAGTCAACATCCCGACACAGGTGGAGGTGTTAGGGAGAGCCCTATTAGTGTATTGTTTCCATGAGAAGCAGTCAACAGCAGTGAGACCCAATGAAAGTCATCATGTAGTGGAGTCTTCTGCAGCATGAACTAGATAGATGATGCAGATGTCCAAGAGGACCAGACCAACAGGTGTACAACAACATTAATCAGGATCTTTTGTGCAGGGCATCTGAGGTAGACCATTTATACCATGAGCAGGCAGTGTTTCACATGTGTTGTGCAGAGTCACATGGCTCGTGACTGTCTGACCCACCATACGGATGATCAGAAAAATGTCGATGGACCACCAAGGCAGAGACAAATATTCAACTAAGGAGGTCTGTTGGGAGTAGGTAGACGTGGCAGCGGAGTTGGTTGAGCAACTGGCAGTGGGCGACCATTTGAGAAGCTTCCGCTGCCACCACCATGAGGTCCACCCTGACCGTAGGGAGTAGATGGACAGGGGATAGTTCAACTCTAGGAAACTGAGGCCTACGATTATGGTGCTCCAGAGATGATACAAGGTGTAATCTATGTCTACTCCACCATAGTTGCAGTACATATAGACATAGGTTCCAGTCATTGTTTTATTCCAACTGCACTCGTTCAGAGCTAATAGATTCAGAAGGAGCCGTTATATTGATTCATATGGATAGAGAAACCTATGGGAGTATATACGATGATTACTCTTTGGTTTTAGTAGTTTGACATTACTCTAGGAGGTGATTAGGAATACATCTTGATTATTGGATAGTTATCTACAATCCATGCTCAAATTTACTATATCAGGCACAAGGTGTAGTGTATCTACTAGGATGGGACCAGGTTTACCTTCACTGGTGAAAATGTATCTTTTGTATTTCATAATGGTCTTACCTGGAGGATATTGTAGCCGATCAGTCATTAATAAGCTTGACTTACCCTCAAAACTATTGATGTGGAGTGTCTGCGCCATATTGTAGTTTTGGACCAGTATGCGGTTGTTTTCCCTGATGATGTTGTGGGTCTACCTTCTCGCGGAGAGGTAGAATTTTACATTGACTTGTACCCTGGGATGACACCGATATCTACACCAACATATCAGATGGATCTTGTGGAGCTTTGTGAGCTTCAAGTACAACTAGAGGACTTGTAGGGGAAGGGATTCATTCGGCCATGTGTTTCTCACTGGGAAGCCCCGATTCTGTTCGCCAAGAAGGATAGTGGGAGACTGAGACATTGAGTTTATTATAGTCACCTAAACAAGGTGACCATGAAGAACAAGTACCCACTAATGAGGATTGACAAACTCTTTGATCAACTGAAGGGAGCACAATGGTTCTCGAAGATAGACCTCAGATTAGACTATCAGCAGTTCAGAGTACAAGTCGAGGATGTTCCAAATATGACCTTTAGGTGTTGGTATGACCATTACAATTTATATTTTATTCCATTATGAATTCCCAACACTCTAGCAGTGTTCATGGGACTCATAAACAGGATCGTTCAGCCATACATTTATCGCATTGTAGTAGTCTTAATCGACGACATTCTGATCTACTCGACTACTGAGGAGGAGCATGCCTATCATTTGCAGATAGTACTGGACACACTCTTAGAGCACCGAATTTATGGTATGCTCTCAAAGTGATAGTTTTGGATTCGAGTAGTTCACTTTATAGGATATGTCATATCGAAGGCTGGAGTTGCAGTGGATCCAGAAAATATGGAGTTGGTACTTGCTTGGAATCCACCTAAGAGTGTAACGGAGGTACAAAGGTTCCTGGGTTTAGCTGGATATTACCAGAGGTTTGTGCCAGATTTTTCCAGAATTGTACCACCACTATAGGCCTTGGCGGAGAAGGGGAAACCCTTCATTTGGTCGGATAAATTCCAGCAGTGTTTTCAGGAGTTGAGGTAGATGCTGACTAGTGCCCTCATCTTGAAGCTTCCAAAGTAGGGTGTATGGTACGTAGTTTACTGCGATGCATCTGGGACAATACTCGAATGTGTCGTGATTCTGGAACTAGAAGTTTTCACATATGGTTCTTGGAAGCTAAGAAAGCTTTGGAAGAACTACGCAACCCATGACATGGAGTTAGCAGCAGTGGTCTTCATCTTTAAGATATGACGACTCTATCTGATGGGCGAACGCTTTACAGTCTACACGAATCACTAGAATATCAAGTATATCTTCTCCCAGAAGGACCTGAACATATGTCAGTGATGTTGGCTTGAGCTCCTTTAGGACTATGAGTTTGAGATAGTTTATACTCCCTGGAAGGGGAATGTTGTAGCAGATGCACTCAGTAGGAGGTCTGGTATTCAGCTGCTAGGAAAGGCGAAGGAGCATCTGGCTTCTTTACAGATATCCTTTGTGGATAGAGATGGAGAAACTTTTCATTAGTCTCTTAGAGTCACTCCCCCACTTCTTCAGTGAGTCAGGGAGGTGCAGTATGGGGACACTGACTGTGAGAGACGACGTTCTCAGATATCTACAAGATAGGAACCTAATGGATTTCTTATTGTTGTGGAGCAAGTCATCGTCTTCAGAGGATGTACCATGGTACCGCTATCACTTTTGCAGGAAGTGTTGAGGGACTTCCACAGTTCCCCTCTAGCGGTATATCCAAGAGTGGGGAAGATGTACCAGGATCTCAGATGAAATCACTGGTGGATGGGAATGTTGAATGAAGTGGCCGAGTTTGTCTCTTGATGCCTCACTTGTCAGCATGTGAAGGCAGAGCACTAAGTACCAGCAGGCTTGGTTCTTCCTTTAGCGGTCACAGAGTGGAAGGGGGATGGGATATTCATGGACATTGGGACATGACTTCCATATACATCTAGAGGTCATGACTCGATTTGGGTGATCATCGATAGAATCACCATTTTGGCCCACTTCCTACCGATCAGAGAGCAGGGTTTAATAGAGAGCATGTGACTCCTCTAAGTGCAGAAGATTGTGCGGCTACATGGATTACCCACTATGATTGTCTCCTATAAAGATGTGTGTTTTACATCTTGACTATGGAAGGTGTTGTAGAAGACTTTTGGGACGAAACATCATTTGAGCACCGCCATCCATCCTTAGAAATACAGTCATATTGAGTGGACCATTCAGAACCTTGAGGATATGTTGTGTCCTTGTGTCCTCAACTTCGGTCAGAGTTGGGAGGATCAATTTCCATTGGTGGAGTTTCCATACAACAATAGATATCACTCAACCATTGGGTTGACACCTTTTGAAGAATTTTACGAGTGACCTTGAAGATCACCTTTGTGCTTGATTGACCTAGGGGAGTCAGAACTCATGAGAAAGGAGATGGTACATGGTACCATAGAGAAGGTGAAGATCATCTAGGAGTGGATGAAGGCTGCACATAGCAGGTAGAAGTCGTATGCTGAAAGAAGACAAAGACCTCTAGAGTTTGAGGATTACGGCCCATTATTTTTATGGTTCTCATCTAGACGAGGTTTTCAGTGGTTTGGCAGAGGTAGAAAGTTATCTCCAAGGACCATCAGACCTTTTTAGTTTCCAGTAGAGTGGGTGATGTGGATTACCACTTAGTTCTTCCACCTCAGTTGCACAGGATGCCTGACATCTTCAACATATCCCAACTGAAGAGATACATGTATGACCCTTCTCACATAATCGACCTTGGTGAGCTAGATGTCGATGATGGGGAGACATTAACATGAGTCAAATTAGAGATTAATTATCGAAAGGAGTGGGTCATTCGTGGACATTTGATACCTCTAGTACACATTAACTGGCAGCATAGAAACCTCTTGGAGAGAACATAAGAGCGGGATGCCCAGATTTGTGGATAGTACCCCCACTTGTTTACCTAATTTAAATTGTGGCTTACGGGGAAATAGAGCCATGAGGTTTGGAGAATGTGAATTCCTAGAATTTCCATGTATTTTTTTAAAAAATAAATGAAAATTTTACGAGTCCAGGAAAATTTTTATCATGTGATTATGAGGCCCGGAGTGCCCAAAATGAATTTTGGAACTTTTGTTCATGTACGTTCTGTAAATGTGTAAATTTTTTTTTTATAAATTTCTAACCGGTGCTCGGAAATGAAATATGAGGGAATTGTTGAACTTGCAACGCTGATATTCACATAAGAACACTTTCACCTTGATGGCAGTTGGTCGATGGTGGAAGTTAATTTTTTTTGTATTTTGTGGAAATAATAATATAAAATAAGTACACATTTTATTTTATTTGTTAAATGATCCACTACATGAGTTCAGGTGATGGGGACCACCTATGTCCTCAAAAACACCCAATTTTAAATTTAGGGGTATGGACTGCCTGGCCCCAGTTATTGTGGGAGAAACCTCTCAACTCCTCCAATTAATTCCTTATGTCATCATAAAATTAATTGATGAGTTACCAATTAAATTTATTAGTCAACATTTCAATTTAATGTTATGATACAAATTAATTATATGTGACAACATAAAATAATTGTTATGTTTTTATTAAATTTTTGTGATGGCTATTTCTTTTCTCCGATGTGGTATTGCAGAAGTGATTGGGAAATGAGAATTTATAAAGGAGAAATATTTAGAGAAAGCGCTCCAATGTAGAACGCATTATTCCATGAAGAATGATCTTATCGATGAATAATTCCTTGGAATACGAAGATCCAACAAATAAGACTAGAATCAGAAGCATATGGTGGGCGTGACGAACATCGATATCTTCGACTTCCTCCGACATGTGATGTCTTCATCTACTGTGAATCGATTTCTGTACATCCTTATCGTTCCAACTTCAATAAAAATCCCAAGGTAGGTGTTTATTTCTATTTTTTATCTCATCTTATGTACACCCCTTCTATTTCTTTTATGGGTTGGGAACAATCATTCTGGGAGGATTGGATATTTCCATTCATGATCATGTTTTTGATGAGCCATATGATACCACACTAACGTGGAGGATATGATTTTGACGTTCAAGATATTTTTAATTTGGTGTTCTTTGCGATGTAGGAGGATGGAAAGCAGCCATGGTAGGGGCACGAAAATGGAAGATTGCACCACCGCCGGCCGCGATGCTGGTGCTGGAACAACAGTACGAAACTGCGGCCACCGCCACTGCCCAACGGCTTCCGCGCTGACTGCCGCCACCGCTGCCGTTCGTGGCTCCACACCACATTGTGGTCGGAACACCTCCCCATGATGGAACCACCACCCTGCATGACCGAACTGATACCCCACCGTCGGACCACCGCCTTAAACGACTGGATCGCCACCCCGCGACCAGACCGCCAGCCTGTGATCAGACCACCCCACCGCGGCCGGTCTGCCACCACTCGCAGCCTAACTGCCACACTGTGGCCATACATCTGCCCCGATAATCCAGAATATGGTCCCCATCTAAGCTTCCCCATGACCTCATGCCCTCGCAGCACCCTCCTGGGCCTCGCAGGCCAACGCAGCCCTCTACGGACCTCTGGAATTCCAGGCCGGACCCAGCAGGCCGGGCCGCCCATCGCACCAGACTAAACCCAATGGGCCTGGCTAGAACCAGCGGTTTAGTCTGGGTTGACCCAAACAGTGTATGCCTATGCTGGGTCGTGCCAAGATGGTATGACCGGGTCAGATCGGACCCGGGCCCACTATGACCCAATTACCATCTTTTGGCCATAACTTGGGCACCCGATATTTATTAGATGAACTGTCACCGGTGTTGGGAACCTTTGTGCGATTAAGTCCCTTTTAGTGATACCCTTGTATGATTTGTATTATGATGGGTAATTTTCATGTTGGATCGAGCATGAATCCAACTAGGCCCCCGAGAATAAAAGGCTAATAACTCAGAGACTGAGCATCTGATTGACGCACCATCTGTTACATTGAGTCCCCTATGGCATGGCATTACTTTGAGATACATCCTAGTGGGACTTCTTGTAATTTGGATTATCGACCAGAATCTTGTGTTGTGGATCCTCCTGAAGACGAGCAAGCATAGTGCGACAACCTAGAGGCTATCTGAGACCTGACAATTGGTGACCGTTTCGACTCAGAGTGACTCGAATGGCCCAGATGGGAGCGCCTTGGTGACACGGTAGACCCATTGTGGGGACTGCCATTGTGACGCGGCAGACCCATGGTTGGGAGTACCTTGGTGATGCGGTAGAGCCATGGTACTCAATAGTAGGAGTACCTCAATAGTCCAAGGTTAGTGGGATGCGCCTCTGTGTGACGCGGAAGGTCCACTGTACTCGATAGAGGAGGAGTTCCCAAGTTGACAATGGGATTGACGTTGTGATTGGGAATGTATCTTAATAATAAACCTAGAAAAATACTTGTGTGAGTTGAGTTAGTACCTCATTGATTTCCTTATGATTGAGATATATTACATGATAACATAGGTATATATATGGGAATATACCTATGTAGGGTAATCTATTGATTTCATAATTTGTGATTTATCCATTGTGTATTTTGATAGACCTTGAGGGTCTCAGGTCCCTACTAAGTATAATTATACTCATGCCTATATGGACTACGCCCACACCTTATTGTGTTGGATGCTGACGACAGAAAATGTAGACTGAGGGAGAAAGTACCTGGACTAGAAGGTGCTCGGAGGTGGACCATACGACATATCGATACATGGAGGATATGGAAGGATGTTGGGTGTTGAGGCAAAAATATGTACCTACACATTATGTAGGATCCTCATAGGATGACCCCACAACTGACTTTCCCTTTTCTTCAGTTGTATTGTATCATAGTTGTACTTGTACATTCCAGTTGGGATTGTATTCTGGCCAGTTTTACTTACTGCACTCACTCTATTTACAATTTAGTTTACTTGTGTTCATATCTATTTGTGTGCTGGGTTACGTGTGCTTAAAAGTTTTAAAGGAAATGCCTTCCCAGTTTTATGGAATACGCCTTCAGTGAAAACTACCATCCCCTGCCCTATGGAAGGCGGGCTTTGGGTAGTCACAGCACGGGCCCCGGAGGGTTGGTCGTGACAATGGGTGGCTAAGACATACTATATAGTCCCATAACTATACAAGTAGGGCTATATGGGTAGTATCTCATGTATTGGTTGTGACATATCTAGTTAGTATTGCGAGTCCATATTCTATATGGGTCCCCTTACATGTTGTGTTTCCCTACATTCCATTTGAGGAAAATTATACATCTCGTATCTCCTTCATTTAGACTCATATTTTGGCCAATGAGTATCATATCCTAAGTGTTTTTTCACATACAACATGATGGTCTACTTTAAAGTGGTATTCTAGATTTTTCATGATATTTTCGAAGTGTGATTATTTGTTAGGCAATGAACGACAATGATAGTGATCTAGAATGATAATTAATGAGATTAGAGTGGGACCATCATTATATGAATGGAATGAGTTACCAATATATTATTAAAGTAGTACACATTTATTGGTACATGACATGGGTCCTCTATCTGAAATCTGGATTTCAACTTGATGGATAGGGATTGGTTCTTCAATCAACCACCATAGTTTTAGTACCCCTGGTTTCAGGTACATAACCCCTTTCCTCATGTTTTTTAAAATTGGCATTCATAAATTGAGAGTTTCCATAAAATATGGATTTTCTATAAAAAAGAGGTTCCAAAATATAGGGAGTTTCCATTATGTTGGGTGTTTTTATAATGTTCGTTGTTTCCATAATGTGGGTTGTTTCTATAAATTGAGGTGTTTCCATAAAGTTGGTGGTTCCATAAGGTGTGTAGTTTCCCTAAAGTGGGGTGTTTCAATAAAGTGGGTTGTTTACATAAATAATGTGTTTCCATTAAAAGGGTATAGATTAAGTATAGGAGAGTGTGGGGGTTTTATAAGGTGTGTTGGGTCCAGAAGTAAGGTCGCATGAACCATACAGGGTTGGCCCAAATTGGGTGGTCAAACGGTTTACAGAGGTGAAATCTAGATCCTATTTTCAAGGAGATTACTCATTTTTTCTCTATATATTTTAGTATGTCTTCAAGATGCCCCTATTTCTAGATTACTCTCACAAGAATGTTGTAGAACCCTCCCCACACTAGTTTAATCCAACCTTGAACATTCCCTTCTTGATTTTGATGCTGATTCCTGATGTGTGTCACCATTCTTTCTATATTTGTAATGTTTTCTTAGAGATTCCAAGATCTACTTCTCCGATCTCCATTCATTCTAAGATATGAACCTATAGTGGGTATATCTACATTTTTGGATGCTAAATAATTCAGTGTTCAGTCATGATCTTTCTAGTATAATAGAACTAACATCGTTCTTAGAGAATCGACCACCTTTCTTGTTCGTTTTTCATTTATTGCCAATGTTTGGTCAAAACCTTCAATATAGGTTCCTTCTATGTCAAATTTTCATGATATAATTTTTTGGATTCAATTAAAATTGGTTTATTGAAAATTATATGCATGGAAAAATCTCCATTAGTGATGATTTATGTTTTTCGTGAAATTGCTGGATCTTAGTGAATAGTTTTACAAAGGGTAGCTTAGTTTCATGAATTTAAAATGATGATTTAAAATTATGGATTTTATAGAATTGATAAATGGTTGATGGAAAAGATATTTTCAATAGAAATGGTTTTCAAAAAATGAAATTTTATTGAAATGGTTTGAAATTGAAATGTTTTGGCCTTGAAATGGGTTTAACAGATATGGTGTTAAAAAGCTGTTTTTATTGAAAGGGTTGATTTGACATCTTTTTTCAGAATTTTTGGTGTTTTTTCATGTTTCTTATATAGGGAATGGTTGAAATATTACCTTGTTATCGATTAAAATATTTAATGGAAAATAAGAATTTAATACATGGGACTTGGTTGAAATATGACATTGTGCTCAGTGCCAAAGGGTTAATAGAACATGGGAAAAAATTACCTACTTATGACATAGTATATCTACAAGAAACTGCTCATGAGTATGAAATTGTCATTACATATCATGCATGGTTGCTTTCATCGGATTGATGAATGGTTGGTGTGCGATTTCTCAGGACTAGGCTCACCAATGACATCCCTGAAAAAGAAGAATACTCCATTCCAATGGACAGAGGAATGTCAAAAGACTTTCAGGAACTGAAAGTTCAGCTTAAATTGACACCTATCTTCATCTTTCCAGAATCAGGATAGGGGTATATGGTGTAATGTGATGCTTCATGATCTAGGTAGGAATTTGTTCTTATGCAATGAGATTATGTCGTGGCTTATGGTTCATGGTAGTTAAGGGTGCATGAGAAGAATTACCCAACACATGATTTGGAGTTTTCTATAGTTATCAATGCTTTGAAAACATGGAGACATTATCTATTTGGTGATAAATTTACTTTGTTTATGGATCTCAATATCATGAAACACATTTTCTCACAGCGAGATTAAAATATGAGGCAAAGGAGATGGATAAAGTATCTCGAAATTTTTTACTTTGACATGATGTAAACACTGGGGAAAGTAAATTTGGAGGTGGTTTCATTGATTACAATTCTATATACTTAGATGATGAAAGAAGATTCAGATGAATGGCAGTTAATGTCAATCTTAGCCGACATGCATGTGGAATGTCAAGATTGAGGTGATGTTGCGTTTTTTTCAGATACACTTGTTATGGATTTACAAAAAAATGATCAAATATGCACAAACATCTGATGCAGAATGTCTTGTTATATGTTCAATACTCAATTGTGGGGAGACTATTGAGAGCTGGATACTTGATACGGGTTCAGTTTTGTGTTTCAGAGATCAGATGGTTGTACATATTGTTTGATAGAAAAAACTCCTTCATTACTTCCACTATTCAAGATGGGTTGTAAATATAGGTACACAAAATATGTATAAGGCATTGAAGGTGCTGTTTTGGTGGAGTGGCATGAAAAAGAAGGTGTTCATGTTCATTTCATGGTGCTTTACTTGTCAGCAGGTTAATATAGAGCATTAGAGACCAGCTGGTATGTTACAATCATTGCCCATCCCAAGGTGGAAATGGGATCATAATTCAATGGATTTTGGTACAGGTCTTCCAAGAACGGTCCAAAAACGTGATGCCATTTGAGTGATTGTGGATTATCTAACCATGTCAGCGCATTTCATCCCAATTCATGAAACTCATATGGTGGATGATCTTTCAAAAATCAATATATGAGAAGT
The DNA here is from genome assembly GCA_963277665.1 of Viscum album. NCBI lineage: Eukaryota > Viridiplantae > Streptophyta > Magnoliopsida > Santalales > Viscaceae > Viscum > Viscum album. Next base: position 176,132,948 of record OY728148.1, read on the forward strand.
GGTAATGAGGCATGGTGTACCATTATCAATAGAATCAGATAGAGATCTAAAGATCACATCTCGTTTTGGGAAATCCTTACAGCATGCCTCGGGGACTCAGTTGACTATGAGCACGACATATCATCTTTAGACAGATGAGAAATACAAGAGAACGATAAAAATGTTCACAGAAATGTTTTTGGCTTCAATAATGGATTTTGATGGCTCATGGGAGGAGCATATACCCATTGTGGTGATCTCATACAATAAAAACTATCAAGCATTGATACACATGGCTCCGTTTAATGCATTGTATGGGCGTCCTTCTACTATGTTGGGTGGAAACAGGTGATACATCACTTTTTAGGCCAATCCTTGTCCAATAAATAACAATTAAGATCTAGTAGATTACAAAGATGATATAGACGACTCAGAGTCATTTGAAATCTTATATAGATCGTCGTCTATGACCATTGTCGTTCGTTGTGTGAGTTAATGTATTCTTAAGAATATCTCCAACGATGGGACATCATCACTTTAGAAATTATGGCAGGTCATCTCCTAGATACAATTTCCCTTTTGAGATACAATAATAAGTTGTATCGGTGGAAAATCGGTGGGCATTACCCCCAACAGTTTAGGTCAGTGAATAATGTGTTCCATGTATCATAGTTGAAAAAGTATCACCTTGATCCTTACCATGTGATCATATTGGATAATGTTGAGCTAGAACAATACGTATCACAGGTACATATCCTAGTGTGGATCATAGGTATAAAAGAAAAAATCTTGTGTTGGAAAAGCATCGACCTTGTGCAGGTTTTATGGAAACATGATCATGTTCGGGAAGAGACGTTGGAATTTGAGATGGAAATGAAAGGGAAATGGCCATAACTCTTTTTGTCGAGTGACCATTTTCTACATTATGGGGATAAAAGAACATTCATTGGGAGAATTTAGTACCCCTGGTTTCAAGTACATAACCGCTTTCCTCACATTTTTTTAAATTGGTGTGCATAAATATATTGTTTCCATAAAATAGTGAGTTTCCATATAATCATGATTCTACAAAATATTGAGAGTTTCCATTAAGTTTTGTGTTTTTAAAATTTTGATTTCTTCCATAAAGTGGGGTTTTTCCGTAAAGTGAGGTGTTTCTATAATGTGGGTGTTTCTATAAAGTGGGTTGTTTCCATATAGTGTGTTGTTTCCCTAAAGTGGGTTTTTTCATAAAAAAATGTGTTTTAATAAAAAGGGTAATGGTGAAGGATGTGATAGTTTGGGGTTTTTACAAGGATTGTTGGGACCAAAATGTAGGTCACACGATCCATACACTGTTGGCCCAAACCGTGTGGTCAAACCATATGCAGAGGTCAAATCTAGATCCTATTTTCTAGGTGCTTACTTGTTTTTTCACTATATATTTCGGTATGGCTTTGAAATGCCATTATTTCGAGATTACTCTCCATATAAGGCAAGAGAACCCTCCCCACATGTGTGGGAGAAAACCCATAGCCTTCCCTTGGCGATTTCAAGTCTGATTCTTGATATAAGTCACTATTCATTCCAGATTTTCCATATTTTTTAAATCTACATAGGTCTACTTCTGTGATCACCATTCTTACTCAAATATGAATCTATCTTGGGAAGATCTTTGTGTTTTTATGGAAAATAATCCAATTTTGTGTTCTGATCTTTCTATGATAATCAAACTAAGGTTGTTATTGGGTAATTGACCCGCATTCTAGTGTGTTTTTTACCTGTTGTCAATGTTTCATCGAATCCATAAAGGTAGGTGGCTTCTCCCTCAACTACTCTTGATAGAATTGTTCATATTAGATTTAAATTGGATAATTGAATGTGAAATTCAAGGAAAAATCTTCATTGGTGATGATTTATGGGTTTTTTATAATAATGTGATATTATGGAATAGTATTGCAAAAGGGGGTTTAGTTTCAGAAATTTAAAATGATGATTTTAAATTATGGATTTTATACTATTTATAAATAGTCGATGGAGAATATATTTTCAATAGAAATGGTTTTCAATAAAAAATAGAGTTTTATTGAAAACATTTTGTATTGAAATTGTTTTGACAGAAATGTTTTTCAATAAAAAGGTGTTCGTTGTGAAAAAGTTTTTTTGGCATGATTGCTTGGAATATGTGGTGTGTGTTCTTGTTGAATATATTGGTATAGGATAAAATATGACCTTGTGCTCGGTGGAAACGGATTAAGGCCACAGGGAAATTTCATACCTGGGGCATGTTTGATATATGACCTTGTACTCAATGCCAAAGTATTAATGGCACATGGGAAACAATTACCCTGTGATGATTTGGTAGATCGATGAGAAACCACTAACGATTATGTTACTGTCATTACATAGAATGCATGATTGGTTTCATGGGTTTGAGGAATGTTTTGGTATACCAATAATGTTATATTTTGGAATGGTTTTAATAAATTTTTAGTTATTTATCTCAAAAAAATAAATTTATGGGAAAAATTTGTTTCAATTTTAATTGTATGCATTGGTAATAAATTGTTTTGGAATTTTGTTTATATTTAGTTATAAAATATTTTTGAAAAATTTAATTATATAAACTATTTCATATAATTTTTTCAAACTCTTCTTTAATAGTGACCTGAGTATGGAAGTAATTGGGGAAAACTAACTGAGATTTTTACTACCCTGTTATGGTACTTTGGTGATTTTTCATATGTTACCTTCTACGACAAAGGAATAGGTAACATTTCACACATTTTTATCACTACCTCATGATTTTTGGTCTATTCAGAAATTTTAGAACATGGAGCCTATGGAGAAAGGAGTATTGAGAGAGTCTTGTGTAGTTCTTCCACTATGTACATTGATACATGGTTATTCTTCTGCAACTGCTTACATTGATGTTGTTTTGAGATACATGAAGTTGCTGAGTGGTATATCATTTGATCATTCGTCATATAATGAATTATGGTTGGGGTTGGTAGGTTTATTGGTTAATTTCTTAAAGGGTAAATTGTCCCCCACATGTATTTGAAACCATTGATCATTTATTGCCTGACTTTGACATCATGGGGATGTCTCTCAAGGCATAGTAATGACTCATTTTACTCTCATGAAAATTAGAATTTATGGTTCTTTACAACATTGGCACCTTTCTACTGTGACAGAGAATTGGAACTCTATCAACCATTTAGTGGCACCATCCAGTGCAATCCGAGAATGGGTCTTCGACCATTAGAGGGAAACCCACCATCCTAGAAATTGAATGGGTTCCCTATTTACTGCTGAGTGGAACCCTCATATAGAGTAATTTCATGGGCCCGACCATCATAGTGGAACCCTGCTACAATGACATGGCATGGGTCCCCTAACGACAACATAGTGGAACCCTCTATTAGATCCATGCCTTGGTTCCTCAAACATTGGAGTGTAATCATCCTACCAGGATAGGTCATGGGAACTCTAGATATCTAATGAGTGACACCCCTTCCCTTTACCAGTGAATGGGACCACTAGCTAGAGATTATACCCCTAGACTACGATGCATAGGGTAGAGGTGTGTCTTGACATAGACGTATCTTCATACAAAAGGGTGAGATGTTTTTCATCGATGATGAACCCCTCCAAACTTGTTGGAATTCAATATTGGGATGGGTTGTTCTATGGAGATCCATTTTCTCCCTCATTTGGTCGTCTTTTATTGAAAATATTTATTTATGAATTTAAGTTACATGATTATTTTACTCTTTTTATATGGTTAGAGATGTCTATTACTATGAAGTCTCCTTTGGCCCTCTTTTGATTTTAGTTTTACAATCAATTTTGGTATATATTCCCTTCTACATGATCTTTTCCAACTCGTGTTGTTTCTTATGGAGATTACAAAAACAGGTAAGTGATTAGAGAGAATCATAGGGATACATGGGGTATTATATTATGAACAATGTTTGAATCATGGAGATTGATTTATGGGATCTCTCATTATTTATTTTTCAACTTTATTATAGATGGGACACCAATATATGTGTTCATTTGTTTTTCTGATTTTATTTTCATTTTACGTAGTCATACTCTTATACTTCCAAGAGGTATTATATACATTGTTTATGCTCAAGATGTTGTTATTTTTACATTAGTATATAGTCCTTAAATAGTTATATTATTTTGATTTTAAATTGAGTTTCTTAGGAAATGTCATCCCATGTTAGTTATTCCATCGACATTTTCTACCATCCCTTTTCCAATGGGGGAAGGAATGTGGTATATGTAGCCCAGGCCATGTTTGGTTGGGTAGTGACAAATTGAAATCAATGAAATTCGTTCATTGAGATAGAGTTTGGAGTTTTACCCATATGTGGATTTGGAGAGGATTTAAGGAAATAGTGTCAATGTGTCTCAAGAGTGGTACTCTGGAAGGAAAATACTATGTTGGAATGAAAGGATGGTGTTTTCTTTCACCAAGACATGAACTACCTACTTGAAAACTCTTTTACCAATATATTGGCTTTAAATATCAATGTTACAAGAAACATATATGATGGATTCCTTGAATATAATTCTTTAGTTAGATACCCAAATCTATATATTAATTTTTGACTATGGTACGTCTTGATTAAATTCACTGGATATCTTCATGAAGACAACCATCCAGGTTACTAATTTTAGATTGTGATGTTTGATGATGCTTGATGAGGAATCCGATTAAAGAATACCACTTGATATACTTCCTCCAAGGGAATAAGTATTAGTAACCCCAACTATCGAGTAGTATATTGTACGAATAGATAAGGATGATGATGTGTGGAATCTAATAGCACTCTATGAGTTCTAGTACGAGAGGACCCTTTGGTTCCACATCAACATTGATCACCATACAATGTTACATTGGATGGATTCGATGGTCTGAATTTTAAGTCATATATGGAAACAAAAGAATAAATATGTTTCGAAAGAAAATATCCTTATCCATAGAGAAGCTACAAACTAGTGAAATATCATTATGAAGATTCATGATGATTTCACAATCTCACTGCCTAACATCTAATGTCTATTTCTTGAGGATTAATACCCCTCATTATTAGTCATGGTTTAGATTTGGATTATTTTGGAGCATTAACAATGAGTGATGATAGTGGTTGAGTATGTTTTGAGGTTCTTAGAAATTAATTCTTACTCACCAAACATGATTCATGATGGATACTATAAGGCCCCAGCCTTAAACCTTACTTAATCTTGAGTTATTACAAGATTACACATTGAGGATCTTTTCGGGTTTAGAGTTTTAGAGAATTAGATCATAAAACATGCATTACCTTCCACATATAAACAAAGTGGTTACATAAAGATAGTATTCTTCATTCCCATCAATGGAAACACATTTAAAATAAAACATAGATTATTTCTTGACACATCCTTGACTCTATCATCTTATCATGTACCTTTCCCTTGACCTGTGAAAAACATTTCAAAAACTTGGGATGAGCATAAAAACTCAGTATGGGTTATAAAAAAACATGGAAAGGAAACATGAGTTCATATATACATAAGAATGAAATCATACTTTACCCATAAAACATAGGCACTTTAACATACCTCATAAAATCATGAATAAATCATAGAAATCATAAGACATTAAGGTAACTTGAGGCATTCATAACATTCTTACGTAGGGAGTAACCCTCTTGGTTACGTTTGGAATACCCATCACAGTATATTCCCTAAAATCTCTTCAGAGAAACCTTAACGTTTCACTCCTTCACGTTACCCAATGCATTGGAGAGCTATATCGGGCTCACCCGCCCTTAGTTTTTCACGGAACCACCCGTCTTCATAATAATGCCCAAGAACCATAACATAATTCATATCACATAAAACATGCATAAAGGAAACATAACATATCCACCTTTCAATCAAAAGATATCAATACAACACATTGATATAAAAACATTATGAAAACCATTTTCAATACCAAAATAAATGAAAAGAAAAACATGGTATTTAATTTTCTTTTAAAAAAAAGGTATGGCTTGTAGAGGAAGCCGAAACTCAAATAACGGTCACGACGGCGGAGAAGTCGTTGTCGCCGCATACGTACGACAAAAACATTCCCTTTTTTCATGTAGTAAACGCTTCGTATAAAAAAGATTCCTTTTGAATAAACGTAAAAGTCAAAGGGGTTTATACACTGTATAAAAGAAAGTTGTGTTTAAAATAAAATATGCCTCAATGAAAGGAGATTGAGACGAAGTCCCATACCTCGTATCCGACTTGACCCGACCGTTCTTTAATCTCCTGAATAATAAACTTGAGTTAATCTCTACTTGCTTATGATTCTTTTTCAAGTTCATTATTCCTTTTATACCATGTTATGAACATCATGTAATCAGTTGAGTTAATAATGTTCATTTTGTCGGTATTTGGTTCTTAAGTCAAAAATAGACTTCTGACACTTACATGTTGTTAATTTGGTCAAGGTTCATTATATCCAGAATGGTATTCATGATGTAGATATCATATATGTCATATATATCCAGTACATACATTCATTTATAATATTACATAATCATTTAGAGGTAAGAAATGAAATGCACCGTTCATGGAGATGGTAAGCCGTACGTACGCATGAACGCTACTTTCATTTCTATTTCATATTTTATAGAATGGAGTCATAATGATATTAAGGTATATTATAAATCCAGTATAATATCATATATAATATCATAGTTCCATCCTTTATATGTCCCACATATGGTAATTAACGAATCAAATCACTTTGAGGGGGCGGTAGTCCGCACTTCCTAAAATGAAGATATCGTGTTTACCCATAATGGAAACCATAAAGGTATGCCCAAAATGAAAAAAACAGAAGAATAAGGAAAAAATAAACATATTATATATCATATATAAAAATATTTACATCATAATGGCCACCTTTGAAGGTGTTAAATGAGTATTGAACAATCATCATTTCGGGAGGCAGAATTTCGCCATCCACGGAAACCGTATGTTCTTTTACCATTTGATGCAGTTGTGTGAGAGTGTAGCTCAAATAAATCTTACAAAAACATCATAGTATATTTAAGATACTGTTGTTGTTACAAAAGAAGTAAATAAAAAGAGTTTAGGGGGTTGGAGAAGCAAAATAAAACAAATGAACATGAGAGAATGAATTACCTTTAAAAGTGTAACTCCTTTTGATTTGAGCCTAAATGCTTCCTTTGAAAGGATTATGCCCAAATGGAATCCTCTACGATTAGGAGAGGGATGTGGAGAGAGTAAATGGGCAGGGGTTGGCCGAGACAAACGCTTGAGTAGTGTGTGAAATGAGGTAGAGGTGGGGGCCTTTTATAAGAGGAGAGGAGGGGCACTTTTGGGAAGTCAAGAAATATTACTTTATTTGAAAATGTTTTTCGGTTTTAAAAGGTCCCACATTGATATAATTCGTGGCTAAGGTGATAAGGGTTCTAAATCCACTCATCCAATTGGTTTTGGTTATGTGTAGTTCATAGATTTTACATTGTCTTTCCATTTTATTTAAATCGTCAAATAATGATATCATCGCTGCATCATTAGTATGTCATAAATAATTTAATTTATTTAATGTCTAAAAATCATAAAAAAATACTATGATGTAGGAAATCTTTTTAGATTTCCAATGACTATTTATAATAAAATATCTGATCTTTATAACCCCATGTAAAAATTGTTTTCGTAAAACATATTATGTTTGTGTCATTTTTACTTTTACATTAAATAAAAATTTATTTATGTCATTTCCAAACCAAAGTGTCTCCATGGGGTCCCCAAGTTGACCCATGGCTTGTCTTGGTCGGACATGACACAACCAATAAGGTTGGGACATGTGTCTAGGTCATTTCATATTATTAAAGCATTATTTATACCTTAAACTATCCTAATTACCACTAATCGCGATTAAAAACTTAATAAGTTACTATTCACCAAAAAATTATTTTAATCTCATTGAACCACATTTTACCTCTTAATGACAACCATTTATGCCGGATTTTCAAAATTCAATACACATTAGTGGTAAACTTTCATTTAACTGAAAAATCAGTTTGCTTGATTACCACTTAGTGGTTTCACTATTCATCAAAAATTGAAGTTTTTCAGAAAATTACCAAAAATTCCCCCTAAGCTATATTTGATATTCCGAATTCAAAAATGAAGTCTATTTTAAAAAATTCCAATCATATAAGTCACATTAATTAATTTAATAATTAATTCTCGCTGCCAGAGCAAATAGCGTTTTTTTTACAAAACAATAAGTATCAAAAGATTGACACCAGTTTAAGTATAATTTCAAAGTGAAATTGATTCCAATGACCACCATTGGATAAAATGGTAAAAATATATTCTAATTTCACTTCAAAAACAATTCATAACATAATCTAATCATATAAATAAATTAGGTTAAAAAGCAGTTTTGATGTAAAATGCAGTATTTTTCACTATTCATTAAAAAAATGAACATTGTCAGAGAAATACCAAAAATTCACACATGGTAAATATTGATGTCCCAATCATAAAGAATAAGTTTATTTTGACAAAAATAGTTTATGAAATTGTCAAAATATAGATTCAAAAATGGTTTGCCATCAAAAGGCACTAAAACAATCTTTTAAGAATATTAGTGTATTCCATGCATAAGATTGTATTTATTTTCATTTTAAGCCTCTATAACACTATCTTAATCATTAATAGACATAGATAAAAATATATATTATTCATTACTTACTTGGGATGTTACATCCTTCCCCCCTTTGTAAAATTGCATCCCCACAATTTATTTACTTATCGAATAAATGGGGGTACTTATCCCTCATTGCATTTTCAGATTACCATGTTGCCTCTTAAATCATGTGGTTTTTCCACAAAACCTTTATCTGGTGAATCACCTTATTCCATAACACTTTCTCCATGTGGTCAAGAATCTGGACCGGTTGTTCCTCATAAGATAGGTTCTCTTCCAGCTGAACTACCTCTGGACTCAAAACAGGAGATGGATCTGCCATATACTTTCTCAACATCGAAATGTGAAAAACATTGTGTACCTGAGATAAACTCGGTGGTAAAGCCGCTCGGTATGCAACTGATCCAACTCTCTCCATAATTTCGTATGGTCCAATGAACCTTGGACTCAACTTTCCTTTTTACCAAATCTCATCACACTTTTCCAAGGTGAAACCTTGAGAAAAACATGATCACCTACCTAGAAAGATAGATCCTTCTTCCGGTTATCCGCATAACTCTTATGCCTGCTCTGAGCTGTTCTCATGTGTTTCTGAATCAGCTGAACTTTTTCGGCCATCTCTTCTACCAATTCTAGTCCCATCAACTTTCTTTCACCCACTTCATCCCAGAAAGATGGAGTTCGACATCGCTTCCCATATAATGCCTGAAATGGTGCCATCTGTATACTGGAATAAAAACTGTTATTATATGAAAATTCAACCAAAGAAAGATGTTGGTCCCAACTTCCCTGATAATCCATAGCACAAGCTCGTAGCATATCCTCCAATGTCTGAATTGTTCGTTCTGACTTCCCATCTGATTGAGGATGAAAAGCTGTACTAAAATTTAATTCAGTACCCAACGACTTCTGAAGGCCTTTCCAAAAGTTAGAAGTAAACCTGGGATCATGATCCGATACAATGGAGAGAGTAACTCCATGTAACATGACTATCTCTTTAAGATACAAACGGGAAAGTTGATCAACAGAGAAAGTATCTCGTATAGCAAGGAAATGAGCAGATTTGGTCAAGAGATCAACAATAACCCAGATTGCATTATTTCCTCAAGATGTCTTCGGTAATCCAACAACAAAGTCCATGGATATATTCTCCCATTTCCACTCTGGAACTGGTAAAGGCTGAAGCATCCCTTTCGGTAACTGCCACTCTGCTTTAACCTGCTGACAGGTCAAACACTTCACAGTAAAATCAGAAATATATCTTTTTATTCCATCCCACCAGTAATACTCCCGCAGATCTCTATACATCTTAGTACTGCCCGGATGAACTGAAAACGGAGAACTATGAGCTTCACATAACAACTCTCTCTTCAACTGTGAATCACAAGGCACACACAATCTCTTCCCAAATCTCAAAATGCAATCATTATCAATGTTGAATTCAGGAAACTTACCTTTCTGAACCAGCTCTATCTTTTTCTGCAACTCACTATCTTGCATCTGTGCTTGCTTGATTCTATCTGATAGAGATGATATCACTGATACCTGAAACAAAACAGAAGGAATTCCTGCACCAACAACTTCCATGCCAAAGTTCATCAAATCCATAACCAAAGGATCACGTTCCAAACACAACATTGTTAATGAAGCATTACTTTTTCGACTCAAAGCATCAGCCACTTTATTTGCTTTTCCCGGATGGTAATGAATTGTACAATCATAATCCTTGATTAATTCCAGCCATCTCCTTTATCTCATGTTTAACTCTTTCTGAGTGAATATATAATTTAAACTTTTGTGATCGGTATATATTTCACACTTTACTCCATACAAATGATGCCTCCAAATTTTTAATGCAAAAACAACAGCAGCTAATTCCAAATCATGTGTAGGGTAATTTACCTCAGGAGTTTTCAACTGTCATGAAGCATTAGAAATTACCTGATCATTCTGCATTAGGACGCAACAAAGTCCTTTCAATGAAGCATCACTGTATATAACAAACTCACCATTCCTGGAAGGTAGTGCCAAAACTGGAGCATTCACCAATCTTCTTTTCAATTCCTGAAAACAATAATCACATTATTTTGTCCAGATAAACTTAACACCCTTCCGAGTTAGCTTAGTCATTAGACTAGAGAACCGTGAAAAATTACTAACAAACCTTCGGTAATAGCCCGCAAAACCAAGGAAGCTACGAATCTCGGTTACATTTGTGGTTCTTGGCCATTCTTCCACAACTTTTTTTTCTGCAGGATCAACAGTTATTCCATCTTTAGAAACAATGTGACCAAGGAAAGAAATTTGTTGCAAACAAAACTCACACTTGCTGAATTTCCCATACAGTTTCTTTTCTTTTAAGGTTTTCAAGATAACCCTTAAATGTTTTTCATGATCCTCTTTACTTTTAGAAAACACCAAAATATCATCAATGAAAACCACCACAAACTTATCCAAGAACTCATGGAAAATTCTATTCATTAAGTCCATGAATACAGCAGGTGAATTGGTTAGCCCAAAAGGCATTAATACAAATTCATAATGGCCATATCTCGTACGGAACGCGGTCTTCGGAATATCTGCCTCCTTTACCTTCAGCTGATGGTACCCCGATCTCAAGTCAATCTTTGAAAAAAACTGAGCTCCCTGGAGCTGATCAAACAAATCATCGATATGAGGCAAAGGATATTTGTTCTTAATAGTGATATTATTCAAGGCTCTATAATCAATGAAAATTCTCATAGAACCATCTTTCTTTTTAACAAATAAAATAGGAGCACCCCATGGTGATGTTCTAGGACGAATGAAACCTTTCTCTAATAAATCTTGCAATTGCTCCTTCAACTCTAAAAGTTCAATTTGTGCCATTCGATAAGGGGGTTTTGAAATTGGCTTAGCATCAGGAACTAAGTCAACAGTAAACTCAACTTCCTGATCTGGTATTTTTCCAGGCAACTCATCAGGAAAAACATTAGGATACTCATTTACCACTGGCACATCATTAATCTGAACAGTTCCTTTATTTTCAACGATGTGTGCAAGGTAACATTCATTTCCATCTTTTACAAGTTTCTCATCCTCTTGATATGTTATCAAAAGTAAGGGTTCATTCTTGTAAACAAACTGAAAGTCTTTCTGAAAAGAAACTTTTATATCTCTACAGTCAATCTTAGCATGGTAAATAGAGATCCAGTCCATACCCAGGATAACATAAAACTCTACTAGTGGTAGAACAATATGGTTTGAAAGTAGGTTCTTTCCACAGATAAGGATATGAAGATTCTTATAAATTCTTTTTGCCTCGACACTTCCCCCAGGTGTTTTTACCAAATGTTCAGGAGTCATTTCTTGAGATGGTATTCCCATTTTACTAGAAAAGGTTTCAGAGATGAAAGAATGTGTAGACCCCGAATCAAACAACACACTGGCATAATCTGAAAAAACAAACAAAGTACCTGATACAACTTCATTTGATGGCCCGACATCTGCTGAAGTAGTTGCAAAGGATTTCACCACCCCTTTCTTCTTGTATTCTAACTGCTTCCCATCACTCAAGATCCTTGTCGGACACTCGTTTGCATAGTGACCCATCTCATTTCACTTATAAAATTTCACTAACTGTAAATCAAATTTGTTCTTACCTTCACCTTGATCCTTTTCAGTGCAATTACGAGCCTTATGTACCATCTTACCACATCGGTAGCACTTCCCAGAATTCAGAAGACATTTCCCAGCATGCCTTTTGCCACATTTATCACAAACTGGAAACTTAGTTCTCTTACCATCAGACTTTTTTGAAAAATTCTTACCTTTCTCCTGTCACCTCGATCTCTTCTTCTGCTGGTTGTTATAGAAAACTTGGTCATTGGCAAACTCCATTTCTACCTTCTCAGAACATCGAACAAGCTTTTCATAACTTTTAAACTCACGAGAAGCTAATGCCCTTCGATATTTTGTCTTTAATCCTGAGTAAAAATGATTTATTTTACTATCAAGGTCCTGGATAAAATTTGGAGCATACCTTGCCAATCGAGTGAACCTTTCTTCATAGGCAGCCACTGAGTCTTCCTCTTGCCTCAATTCCAAGAATTGATTTTCCATCCTAAGTCGAACAGCCTTAGGAAAATACTTCTCAAGAAACATACATTTGAATTCATCCTAGTCAAGAGCATCAATCTCATCGGCGTCCCTGATATTTTTAACCATAGACCACCACTGATCTGCTTCACCCTCCAAACGGTAAATAGAATGACTAACCTTTTGATTGTCTGAACACCCCATGACATCAAAAATCTTCTCCAGTGCTTTAATCCACCCTTCAGCTAGCACAGGGTCAGATGATCCTCTGAATGATGGTGGATGTTGCCTCATGAAATGTTCCACCACTGACATGTTCCTCTATGGTTGGTCTGGCTGATCTCGTGTATGGATACCACCGCCATTTATCGCATGAGTCAACTGTGCCATTACTGTAACAAACTGTTCAGTTCCAATTCCGACCATATCAGGATGCTGATTCGGAAGGTTATTTCCTTCTGTATGCCTTCCTAGCACTGCTTCCCTGTTTCCTCTGCGGAAAACCATTCTGAACAAACATGTCTTAGATGAAGCAACATGGTAATCTTTAAATTCTATATCATTTCGGAAAAAAAATATTTTTGGATAATCATTTAATAGAATTCTAACTCCTAAAGTTATCTAAACCGACCTTTGATACCAACTATAAGGCCCCAGCCTTAAACCTTACTTAATCTTGAGTTATTACAAGATTACACATTGAGGATCTTTTCGGGTTTAGAGTTTTAGAGAATTAGATCATAAAACTTGCATTACATTCCACATATAAACAAAGTGGTTGCATAAAGATAGTATTCTTCATTCCCATCAATGGAAGCACATTTAAAATAAAACATGGATTATTTCTTGACACATCCTTGACTCTATCATCTTATCATGTACCTTTCCCTTGACCTGTGAAAAAAATTTCAAAAACTTGGGATAAGCATAAAAACTCAGTATGGGTTATAAAAAAACATGGAAAGGGAACATGAGTTCATATATACATAAGAATGGAATGATACATTACCCATAAAACATAGGCACTTTAACATACCTCATAAAATCATGAATAAATCATAGAAATCATAAGACATAAAGGTAACTTGAGGTATTCATAACATTCTTACGTAGGGAGTAACCCTCTTGGTTACGTTTGGAATACCCATCACAGTATATTACCTAAAATCTCTTCGGAGAAACCTTAACGTTTCACTCCTTCGCATTACCCAATGCATTGGAGAGCTATATCGGGCTCACCCGCCCTTAGTTTATCAGGGAACCACCCGTCTTCATAATAATGCCCAAGAACCATAACATAATTCATATCACATAAAACATGCATAAAGGAAACATAACATATCCACCTTTCAATCAAAAGATATCAATACAACACATTGATATAAAAACATTATGAAAACCATTTTCAATACCAAAACAATAGAAAAGTAAAACATGGTATTTATTTTTCTTTTAAAAATAATGTATGGCTTGTAGAGGAAGCCGAAACTCAAATAACGGTCATGATGACGGAGAAGTCGTTGTCGCCGCATACGTACGACAAAAACATTCCCTTTTGTCGTTTAGTAAACGCTTCGTATAAAAAAGATTACTTTTGAATAAACGTAAAAGTCAAAGGGGTTTATAAACCGTATTAAAAAAAGTTGCGTATAAAATAAAATATGCCTCGATGAAAGGAGATTGAGACGAAGTCCCATACCTCATATCCGACTTGACCCGACCGTTCTTTAATCTCCTGAATAATAAACTTGATTTAATCTCTACTTGCTTATAAATCTTTTTCAAGTTCATTATTACTTTTATACCATGTTACGAACATCATGTAATCAGTTAAGTTAATAATGTTCATTTTGTCAGTATTTGGTTCTTAAGTCAATAATAGACTTCTTAAACTTACATGTTGTTAATTTGGTCAAAGGTTCATTATATCCAGAATGGTATTCATGATGTAGATATCATATATTTCAGATATATCCAGTACATACATGCATTAATAATATTACATAATCATTTAGAGGTAAGAAATTAAATGCACCGTTCATGGAGACGGTAAGCCGTACGTACGCATGAACGCTACTTTCATTTCTATTTCGTATTTTATAGAATGGAATCATAATGATATAAAGGTATATTATAATTACAGTATAATATCATATATAATATCATAGTTCCATCCTTTATATGTCCCACATATGGTATTTAACGAATCAAATCACTTTGAGGGGGTGGTAGTCCGCACTTCCTAAAATGAAGATATCGTGTTTACCCATAATGGAAACCATAAAGGTATACCCAAAATGAAAAAAACAGAAGCTTAAGGAAAAAATAAACATATTATATATCATATATAAAAATAGTGACATCATAATGGCCACCTTTTAAGGTGTTAAATTAGTATTGAACAATCATCGTTTCGGGAGGCAAAATTTCGCCATCCACGGAAACCGTATGTTCTTTAACCATTTGATGCAGTTGTGTGAGAGTGAAGCTCAAATAAATCTTATAACAACATCCTATTATATTTAAGATACTGCTGTTGTTACAAAAGAAGTAAATAAAAAGAGTTTAGGGGGTTGGAGAATCAAAATAAAACAAATGAACATGAGAGAATGAATTACCTTTAAAAGTGTAACTCCTTTTGATTTGAGCCTAAAGGCTTACTTTGAAAGGATTATGCCCAATGGGAATCCTATAGGATGAGGATAGGGATGTGGAGAGAGTAAATGGGCAGGGTTTGGCCGAGCCAAAGGCTTGAGTAGTGTGTGAAATGAGGTAGAGGTGGGGGCCTTTTATAAGAGGAGAGGAGGGGCACTTTTGGAAAGTCATGAAATATTACTTTATTGGAAAATGTTTTTCGGTTTTAAAAGGTCCCACATTGATATAATTCGTGGATATGGTGATAAGGGTTCTAAATCCACTCATCCAATTGGTTTTGTCCATGTTTAGTTCATAGATTTTACATTGTCTTTCCATTTTATTTAAATCATCAAATAATGATGTCATCGCTGCATCATTATTATGTCATAAATAATTTAATTTATTTAATGTCTAAAAATCATAAAAAAAACTATGATGTAGGAAATATTTTTAGCTTTCCAATGACTATTTATAATCAAATATATGATCTTTATAACCCCATGTAAAAATTGTTTTCGTAAAACATATTATGTTTGTGTCATTTTTACTTTTACATTAAATAAAACTTTATTTATGTCATTTCAAAACCAAAGTGTCTCCATGGGGTCCAAAAGTTGACCCATGGCTTTTCTTGGTCGGCCATGACACAACCAATAAGTTTGGGACATGTGTCTAGGTCATTTCATATTATTAAAACATTATTTATACCTTAAACTACCCTAATTACCACTAATCGCGATTAAAAACTTAATAAGTTACTATTAACCAAAAAATTATTTTAATCTCATTGAACCACATTTTACTTTTTAATGACAACCATGTATGTCGGATTTTCAAAATTCAATACACATTAGTGGTAAACTTTCATTTAACTGAAAAATCAGTTTGCTTGATTACCACTTAGTGGTTTCACTATTCATCAAAAATTGAAGTTTTTCAGAAAATTACCAAAAATTCCCCCTATGCTATATTTGATATTCTGAATTCAAAAATGAAGTATATTTTACATAATTCAAATCATATAAGTCACATTAATTAATTTAATAATTAATTCCCGCTGCCAGAGAAAATAGCGTGTTTTTACAAAACAATAAGTATCAAAAGATTGACACCAGTTTAAGTCTAATTTCAAAGTGAAATTGATTCCAATGACCACCATTGGATAAAATGGTAAAAATATATTCTAATTTCACTTCAAAAACAATTCAAAACATAATATAATCATATAAATAAATTAGGTTAAAAAGCAGTTTTGATGTAAAATGTAGTATTTTTCACTATTCATTAAAAAAATGAACATTGTCAGAGAAATACCAAAAATTCACACAAGGTAAATTTTGATGTCCCAATCATAAAGAATAAGTTTATTTTGACAAACATAGTTTATAAAATTGTCAAAATATAGATTCAAAAATGGTTTGCCATTAAAAGGCACTAAAACAATCTTTTAAGAATATTAGTGTATTCCATGCATAAGATTGTATTTATTTTCATTTTAAGCCTCTATAACACTATCTTAATCATTAATAGACATAGATAAAAATATCTATTATTCAATACTTACTTGGGATGTTACAGATACTTTCATTTGAGGATGTTTAATCATGTTCTCCATGGTTATATTTTTACTAGTGTAGTAATCATGTGCATTTACACCTTTGAAGTGGTTTTATAGTGAGAATTGGTGATTGATAGATTCTTGGGAGAGGTAATCCAGTTAGAGATTTCGAGAAGTGGGTATTAGAGGTATGTGTTTTTTGCATGAGAAAGAAGACACCTATTAGTAGAATCATGATATGAGAGTTCTTCATAGTATCATAATAGAGACTGTAGCTAATGAAAAATAAGAGGACCAAGGTATTCCAGAGTGGAAATTATCTATGCATGTGATGAGAATGGTCACATGGAATGTGAATTCATGTTCATATGTGATGATGGGGGTGAAAAGATAGCTAATGGACCACCTGGTTAGGGGTAGTGTCGTGATCAAGAAACTCCCATGTTAGGGCATGGTGGATCCATATGAGGTTTACCAATAAAAGGAGCAGGTAGGGATCAATTAGAAGAAGTTTGGGGTTTAGTATGTTGTTATGAGATACTTCCACCACCACCACCACCACAAGTTGGCCCATGTTAGGCTTGGGAAGCTCTCTATTGTGGTTGAAGACAACTGTAGTCTATAGTTTCATTGGACCCAAGGACACATGATATCATTATAGGTATAATATGTGATTATTATACTATTTCATCTATGTTAATAAACACATGTGTGAGTCATTAAATATTATCTATGTCCCTAGTGTGAGACATGGAGATCCCATTGAGACTTTATCATTGCATCTTTTTCAAGTCGTTCCTACAGATATTGTTTCTTCCATATCTATTATCTCCCAATAGTGAGTGATATTAAATGGTTGGGAGAGGTTCTAATGGGAACTTTTATTCATCACAATGGGATCCTATGATTTCATCATAGGTATTGGTATGTTAACCATGTGCCAAGCACTGATTGACTGTCACAAAATATGAGTTAGATTCCAACGCACTAATGAGATGGGATTCTCATCATTGGTGATAGAGGTATCATGGTGGGGTGAGTGGGTTTATTGTGTGTAGAAAACTATAGCCCATTACCCATAAAATGTAATGTCTATCCTTGTTATAAATGGGATCTTTAGACATATAGAATCATTCAGTCATGGATCATTTTATGGGCGTCCTTCTCGAAGAAGTTTATGGACTACCTCAAAGGCAGGATAATAATTTTTTAGTCATATTACAACACAATATTACTCTGATATATTTTGATTCGTATCAAATGAACCCTACCGAGCTCTGGGAGATGCAAGAGTAGTTAGAGAACCTTTGATATAAGAGATTTATCACACCAATTATGTTCCCCATGGTGACACCATTGTTTTTCTTGAATAGGTAAAATGGTAGTATGATGATTTCTTCCTATTATATTTCCTTGTACTGTGATATTAAAAAGAACAACTACCAATTTTTGGGGTTTAAAAACATCGTCAATCACATGAATGGAAATATTTGTATAGATAAACATTATTTTTATACATTAAAATTACATTGAAACTTATAAATACTAAATACCATATAAAAATGGATTCCCAAAGCCCATACAATTTTATTTCCTTCAGAAATCATGGGAAAACAAACATTGATATAAAAGTGAGCTTCATTTTCTGACACAAGGTTATTCTTGACTAAATCCTTTCTAAGACAAATTAAAAATAAAGAATATCTTCAAAACCTAGGTAATGAAGCATAAGAAGGGGTGAGATAAAATTTTGATTAAGCATAAAAAATATATAAATGTAAGCATAATAAAGAGTATATGGTTTTGAGAACATGGTCGGGATAATAGAAGATCATACACTTCATATCAAATTTCATATACATGAATCATTGAATAAATATTGGTAGTTCAAAATACATGAATAAAATAAATAAAAATTTTCAATGAAATATAATATTGTAATAAAAAATGTTATTTAGGGAGACACATATGCATATAATATTATTTCCATAATAGTCATGCCATTAATGAAGAGGTCATCTTAGTGGACAAAGTCATTTATAGAACTAAGTTCACAGCCCATTCTATCCCTATCATTCTGAATTGTGTTTACTCCTTGTTCCATCCCTCTAATATTGAACTATGTTCATTTCAAATTATAGACCTATAATAATCAACCATATTCATTTCTAATTCTATCAATTTCAATCTCATTACATATATAACATTACCCAATGCATTGGAGGGATTTATTGTCCAAAAAATATCATACTGGAATCATGACTACGTGTTCCACATGATCATAAAGAATACTTCTATAACCCATTAAATGAAATGGGTATTATAAACATGAAATCATATTATAACCTTTTAGAAAAAATAGGTTTCATAATCATTTGATAACAAACATTACCCATGAAAAAAGTGGGTTTCAAAATCATATAACACTTGAAATTGAAATCAGATTCATAAACATCGTCACATAAAAACATAATCTCTTCAGAGAAATAAAAATAATGGAAACATTGAATAATTTCCCCTAAAATTATTGATAAAAACAAAAAGATGTTATAATATAAGGGAAATAATTTATAACTGTTTTTTAAAAACATTTATAGTGGAAAAAATTCTTTCTCCGTTGAAAATTATTTCTTAAAACATAAAAACTTTTTGAAAGAATTTTTATTTAAATATATCTTTATAAATATTTAGAAAAGTAATTGGAAACCATAAAATGTTTTTAAAAACCTTTTTCCCCAATAATTTTCTTCAAATATATTTTTAAATCATTTCTTAAAACTTTTTTGAAAACATTGTCGTTGAATAAAACTGATTTCATAATAGAGAGGGAAAAATTCACATTTTACAAAAAAATAATATATTATGTAGAAACAAGTGGTTTAATTTTACTAATATATGTATATATCTTTAACTAAGAGAGGATAAAGAAACTAATTAGTGTTCTGTCGTGATGTATCATGTGATTTCATCAATGAAGCATAATCATAAAAAATCATGAATAGCAATGGGATTGTTTATATACAATGAAAAGAATGAGATTAGAAAATCCTATAAAAAATATTAAATTATTCATAATTTAAAAAATATAATTACATAATATGAAAAATGGAAATTTATACACCTCGAAAAAAAATTTAGGTTCATAGTAAAACATGAGTCTCAAAGGAAGAAAATTAAGGCAAAACATTTCTACTGATTTGGAAACTTTTAAAATGTAAACCCCGAGAAGAAATATTATATAATTGATATGTAAATACATATAATTTTTTTTATAAAAATCATTCCATAAATACATTGGTTCTATACACAACTCTTGAAAATAAATTGGTGGTCAATAAAGCATGTTTCTCAATGAAATAAAAAGTAAACGAATTCCCATTACCTTGTGTCTTGAATATCTTCGTACTCATTTAATACATATATATATAATAAATACAAATGTATTATAATCCTTTTAAAGAACCATAGTATTATATATCATAACATATATGGATTTATTATGACCTTATATTACCCTCTTGTTAACCATACTTTGTTAAGGTTTCACTTTGGATAATAATCTCTTTATTATTCGCATGTGTATTAATTTTTTATATAATTGAATATTATATTTTCATCATGATTATAGAATGTAAAAAATAATAAAAATATAATTTTTATTCAATATATGTTTAATATTGTAATATATATAATATTATGGTAAAAGTAATAAACTGTTCATGGAGATGTTATGTCGATCATAGGCATAAATGTTGTATCTGTTTTATTTTCATTTTGAATGAAATAATGAAAATGAAATACATTTATATAATATTATAATGTCATTAATATATATTTAAAAATATATATATATATATATATATCATATATATTCACTAAACCTGTCTTTAATACATTCTATGTACTTTTTGAATGAATGACATCACAGTGACGGGGTCGTAGTCCACACTTCCTCAAACAAAATTATCAAATTTACACAAAATTGAATGTAAAAAACTATACATGTTTTAAAAGTTATAAATAATATTAAATATATAATAAATGTAATAATTAATATATATAAACATAATTTCAACAATTAGTTCAACCATGAGAGGTGGTAAAGAAAAAATTAATAATTATCATTTAGTGAGGCAGTCGTTCTCCATACACAAAAATATAATATCTATTACCCATTATATTGAAGTGTTTATAAGTTTCAGTTTGAACTTTGTAATATAAAAATAATAGTAAATTTAGGGTACCATTTTTATTATACAATAATTTAATAAGGGTAGTGGAGGGTATGGAGAATTAAAATAAAATGAAGGAGCTTGAGAAAATATGTTTCCCTTAATCGGTTAACTCCTTTTGGATTATTCCAAAAGGATTCCTTGGAAGTCACGATGACTAAAGAGAATATTTTAGAATTAATGGATAGATTTCTAGAATATAATTGGATATATTATTATTATTACTATTTGGTTTGATAGGTGTGATGATGAGGGGGCGTTGGTGGTCTTTTATAACGAATGAGGATTGACACTCTTTTAAATATTTGAAGATAGAATTCCACCATCATTTTTCATATAGAATGTGAATCCAATAATTATACCAAGTGAAAAAAGGATTATATGGAAGAAATATGACAATAATTGTTGTTTTAGGAAATTTTTAAGGACATTTTCTGCATAAAGGTTATGGTTTTGTCCTATAATATTCCTAATTTAACCATAATTGATTTAATTATATTTAGTCACATTCAATAATATTTTGGTTCAAATGATAATTTATACATGATAGACATTATAAATTATTCTGATTAAAAATAAGGATTTATTTTTTTAAATTCAAATCCCATATTTGTTGAAATATAATTTATAATTAACCCTATTGATGGGATGACACTTCGGGGTTTTAATGTAAAAATGATCAAAAGTATACTCTGTCAATGTACCAAATTTTAAATTGTAATTCGTTAAAATAACCTAAATTATATTTTTCACTAAAAATAAAATCTAAATAATATTTTAAACCAAATTAAAATATAATTTAACCTTATAAATGAATTAGATGAAATAGAAGTTTGTAATTAAAATATTGGTTTTCCACTGTTCATGAAAAAAATAAAATTCTTCCAAAAAATACAAAAATTCACACATTACTAATTTAAATAATATAAAGTAAATAATGAACATTATTTTATTAATATAAATTTTTAAAATGTGTCTAATATTAATTTCATTATTTATCACTAAAAGACAGTTAAATTAGTTCATTCTGCAAAATGACAATTTTAAACTTATAAAGACTTGGCCAAAAATTATATCATTCATTATCAATAGTTTTTATTTATATAAAGAAACTATAAAAAATATTTTAAATTTAGTTTTTACTATTACTATAACTGTGATTAATGGAAATGTTATTATTAGTTAATTTAAATGATTATAACATTACATTAATGTTTCATAGAAACATTGGGGTTGTGTATAATGTATACCAAGTCGGTGTTGCATGTAATATAAAATAAGTTAGTATTTAAAGTATCGTTTGAAATGTCAACATTAGTTTTATCATATAGTGAGTTGTTTTTTTGTATTGAATGTAATGTCAGTTCCTTGTGAATGGAATGTTTTACTAAGTGCATTGCAAGACTTATATGAAAATTTAATTTATTTGAGAAAGAATATATCCCGAAAAAAAGGTTTTACCATTATTCACCACCATAAAAATGAATATTTCCCTTGAATATCTTCAATCAGGAAAAAATGCGTATTCTATGGCTTCATCATATCCTAAAATACCAATTTACCTTCATAAAATTGAAGATTTTTTCCCAAAACATTGACAAATTGAGTGGTCTGGTTTCATATGTAACTATCCATATGAGCCATAATTTAAATAATTATCTCTTCAAATGAATGATCATGTTCTAGTGGTGTGAACTATGAGGGTAGTATATATGAGGGGTTAGGTATGTACATCCTCAAGAGAAGTACATAGAGCAGATCCTGGATGGGAAAGGTATTTGGAGGATGTTCCATGGAATAGCATACCATCTTGATATGATCAATAATATGAAAGGGACTAATATACCGAGGGATTAGTACCACTTTATTTCCCAATCTCATTATATTATTTTCGGGTGAGAATCAAAGAAACACATTTTCACCAACATAAAATTCTTGTTAACATTGACAGTTATTAGAATAAATTTTCTGCAAACATTGAGATGACATAATATGTTACTGAATGGTTATAAAAATCTTGAACATTTCTTCAACAATATTAGTTCCCAATAGATTTCTTTTTCTTGCCTCGTCCTAGAAATTTAGAGCTCTACATTTCGTTCCATAAAGGGATTCATATAGTGCCATCTGAATTTATGTGTGAATCCTATTATTTTTTGAAAACTCAACAGGTGGTTTGTATTGATCCCAACAAACTTTTAAATATATTTTTCAATATCTCAACCTATCTTAAAGGGTTTTAATTGTTATTTCAAACTGACAATACATTGGAGGTTGATAAGTACTGTCCAAAATCGATTTTTTTTCATGATCATCATGAAGAAATGTAATGATCATTTTGGTGAACATCATATCACAATTTGATACAATGTAATGTGGTACTCTATGAAATTATAATACTATAATAATTTATATCCTACCATTATGATCAAGAGAAAAGTATTATATAATTATGATGAAATTTGATGATTATTAATGTGATCAAATACAATCAATATATCATTAAACCATTTGGAGGATTTGGTATGTCAAATAAAAAAATTCATAGTTTATTCTACCATTTCCATTCTGGTATGTGTAGTGGATGCATCATCTCCTTAAATAATGGACTTTAACAATTATATTGTTGGAATTCTAAGAACTGAGATAAAAACTCTACGATTTCCCTATTCCTTCCATCCCACTAGAATTATTCCTTCATTTCACTATTCATCTTCATACTTCTATGATAAATAGAGAATATAGAACTATGATCTTCCTATAGTATCCCCTTATTTAAATCTTTTAGGGAAGGAACACATGCATGGTTGTTAAATCACATCACTCTATTGTGATAAATGTAAATTGTGTGAACATTTATGTCTTTCTTTTGTAGCTCTACATCTTCTTTATATGCCTCCTAATTCATCACATGGATTGCGGGATGAACATTAATTTAAAAAAGATATAATTCCCCCTTCCTTTAGGATTAATAGATCTATACTATAAAAATACATAAATATTATATCTTTTGTGATCCACATCATTGATAATCATACATGATTATCCTAACTCAAAGCATCAACCACCTTTTTCACATTCCAAGAGTGGTAATGTATTGAGCAGTCATAATCATTTATCAACTCTGGCCATCTTCTCTAGAACATGATCATATATTATGTGAAAATATATTTTTTTACATTTATTATTTGTTTATATATTGCTTTTATCAATAAATAAAATCCCACCATATCATTAATGAAACAAAGTATGGCTGATAACTTCAAATCGTTAGTTGGTTAATGTTGTTAAAAAATCTTCAACTATTGTGAAACATATTATATATCAATTAAATAATACATAAAAATATCCCAATGACATCAGGGAAGAATTTATATAGACTACAAACCCTTCTATACTACAGGGAAATATAATAATAGGTTCACTAAATATAATTCTCTTTAGTTCAAGGAAATTTTCCCCACATTCATCTGTCCAAAAGAGTTTGACATACTTATGGGTTAACTTGGTCATAGTATTAGATAGCCATTATAAATTTCCAAAAAATATTTGATAATATCCAATTAAAAAATGAATACTATAGATCTGAATCATTGCTGTTTTTCTAGGTTACTATTCAATAGCTTCATCATTTGATGTATCTAGTTCAATTCCATCTCTTGAGATTATGTTACCCAAAAATTAAAACTTTTGTTTCCAAAATGCACAGATTTTATATTTTTCATATAGATTATCCTTCTATAGGTTAGTTTATACAATTATAATGTGATCTTCATGATATTTCGTTCACATTGAATAAAAAAGAATATAATTTATAAAGACTACCAATAACAGATCTAGGCGATATCTAAGATAAAATTCATTAAATCTATAAAGAAAACCTTGGAATTAGTAATACCCAAAAGAATAACTATATATTCATATTTTCCATACCTTATATAGAATGTTGTGTGAAGTACAAATTCTTTCTTGACCATCAATTGATGATATCTAGAATGAAGTTCAATCATGGGAAATTATTGAGATTTGTGTAGTTGATAAAAATGGTCATCAATACAAGAGTGACTATACTTATTCCTGATCATGATATTGTTCATCTTTAGATAATCAATATAGTGTCACATTGATCACTAATGTTTTTTCAAAAAAAAAAACTATTGTACCCCATGGTTACAGACATTTATGAATGAATATCATAACATGGATTCTAGGAGTTTCTTCTTCAATTCCTAAAACTCATTCAGATCCCTTCTATATGGAGTCTTTGTAATTTTTGTGGAACTAGGTTTTAATTCTATTGAAAAATCAACATTTAATTTTTGTGGAAGGCTTGGAAAATCTTTTGGAAAGGCATCCATATAAACCCAAACCATATGAATATCATTGATTTCTATTTTCAAATAAACCATATGTGATGACCAGCCCTTTTGAGTGGGAATTAATTCTTATACATTGGATGTAATATCTATAGGATTTTCATACATATCATCACAGTGATGGATGGTTCTAGGAGTTCTTGAAATATCAAATGTAATTTTAGTTCCATTATAATTGAATTAATATTCAGAAAAAAAAAACAATCCAATCCTAATATGGCATCAAATTAAACCACAGGAATGATAAAAAAAAATTGGAAGAAAATTCCCGCAAACATTCACTAGAAAGTAATTATATATGTGAGATGGAATCATCATCCAATTAAGGGTTCCTGTTGTTAATTATACATATAATTGTTTAGTTTTTATATTTACATCCTTAGTAAATTATTTATATATGAAATGGTCGGTAGATATAAAATCAATATGACATTAGTACATATTGAGTGGATGGTATGTGTACCTTTAATCATGTTTTTATAGCGACCCTAATTAGAAATAGTTATTGCATGAGACTCCCCCTTGTCCCTTTTCTTAAGAGGTCATTGATCTTAATCATAATCACGAACCCTTGGGATTCAGTAGTGGTTAGCATAATTCTCATTCTCGCTACACATTATGAACAAAATCATTGGATGTTTATTCAATGAAGAATTCTGTACTTTAAAATTTTCAGATATATTCTTCACATCATTTAAAAAATTATTTTTCATGTGATTTTCTTTTCAAAACATAAAACCATTACTAAACCCCAAAAGAAAAATTCCTAGATTATTCTCCCCAAATTAAGAGCATAGAAGGAAAATCATCGTATTTTCCCCCTGGTTTGTATAATTCCCTATGAAGTATATCATCATTTTCATTTCAAAACCAATATTATGATACATGACTCCAACCTCTATTTCAACCTTGATGGAACAAAATCATATATCTATGAAGATACTAATATATCTTTTGTGAAATACCCTTATGAGTCCTGGACTTATGCCATGGAAGAACCTATAATCATTAAATTTAATGATAGATTTTTATATCTGAATAATACCTCACATGTCTCAGAAAATTATCCTCATAGAAACCAAACGATTCATCATCCCTTTGCTTCCACTCATGGAACACATTGTCTGCCATGTTATGAAGAATATGAGGAATGTACATATTGAAAAGTATGTTCTCAAAAACATTCCATTACATGTAATCAATCCCATTTTACTGCAATGTATTCTTGATTAGAGTCTACCAGTAGTCTAATTCACCTTCTAGATGATAAATATTTAAAATAACATTCTGATGAACTAATCGCTTGAGAATGGAGAATAGATTTTTACATTTATTGATCCATTATTTAGAAACAAGTTGATCAGAAGACCCTCTTAAATACAGTTGTTTTAATTCTTGAATGACTCAACAGAATTTTGTTTCCTTATATTCTTATTTTAAGTACCCCACGATTCAAATCTTGAGAAATTTTTTCATGAATAGAAAATTGGGTTTTCATTCCATCTCCTATAGAATTCACCTTATCAAGAGTAAAATCATTACATCATCAATCAAAATCCATATTAATGTGGTTCCTTCATATCAAATCAAATAAAAAAACAAAAAACATATAGTAAGAGTCATTTATCATAATGAATAACCATATAATATTGGAAAGTCACTTACATGATGTGGAAATTATATTTGGGTGAATTATTGTGCATCAAGGCTCATTTTCCTTTTCCATATTACCGAGATCTTGGGTAGAAACATATTTTCAGAGTTGTTACACAAAGTAAATATGTTCTAGATAAACATACATTTGTAAAATTAATATATTTATATAATTCTAAAAAATATCTCACAATACCCATTAACAAAAATCCATAACATTTTCCTACACAGCTGGTTATCCTTAGACGTATCCAAAGAAATTTCCTTGGGTTTCTCACTATGGTTTTCACATTCTAGAATCAAAAGGATAACTAAATATTTTCTATTATTCCAACAATAGAGACCCTATATTTTCATACATTAACATCACATAACATTATCCAAATACATAAAACATTATACAAACTGATTTCCAAATACCATACTAGTCTAGTTCCTTCGGAACCATGTAAACATTTACATAGATTTCTAAGTGTGGTACATTATCTCTCAAAATATTCTTCTTTACCAGAAAAGTTTTTAGATATATAAAAAATAATACATATATTAATAACCAGGGGAAGGAAAAACAAAAATGGGGTATATCAAATGATCTAAAAGGGTAAATAAGAGAGATATATAATAATAATCATCAGATTAATTGTATGATAATGGTATGATGAAAATATAAAATGACACCCTACACATCAAAAATCACATACATGAATTATGTTATAAATCATGGTTGTTCAGAAGACATGTATCATAATAAAATTAAGAACTGAATCCATCACCACATAACATATAAATACAATATGGAAATATAGAATAAACATAAGAATATAAAATGTTTTTCATAGTAGTTAAAAAATTGCTACCACGAATAACATGTTGGAAAAATTCATTTACTGATCCGGGTTCACACCCTGTACTAGACCTGCAATATTAAACCAAATTCACTCCCCATTCCAATTCTATAACACTGAACCACATTTTTTTCCCATTCCATCCCTATAATACTAATCCTAGTTACATTCACATACAATATATTCCAATCTCATGGTATATAAATCATTACCCAATGCATTGGAGGGTGATAGGTGACCCACCCATATCATAAATAATTCATAAATACTTGTTCCACATAATAAAAAATAATCATATAGAAACCCATGATATTAAATGTGTATTATAAACATCTAATTATATCATAACCTATGAAAAAATATAGGTTTCATAATAATTTCATCACCAACATAACTCGTGAAATAAAGAAAGTTTCGAATGTGTATTACATGTGAAAGGGATACTAGTTTTAAAAATATGATGCTATCACAAAATATTACATTCTGAGAAATAATATGAATGTAAAAATTGAATAATTTCCCTAGAAAGGAATTAGTAATACCAAAAAATGTTATCATATATGATAAAGAGTTTTAAAAATCTTGTAAAAACATTTCTTGAATAAAATAACTATTCTTCATTGAAAATGTGTTTTTAAGACATAAAATGTTATTGATAGTTGTTCTCATTGAAAATATATTTTAAAACATATAGAAGAATAATTGAAAACCATAAAACTTTTTAAAAATCATTGTTACATGATAATGGGATTTATATAATTTTGGAAAACATTGTGGAAAATATTTATGAAAACATGTTTTTTGAATATAATAGAAATCTGACTGGAGTGTTGGAGAGACAGTCAAATTTTACATAAAAAATTATTATATGTAGAATAATGTGGTAAAGTTATACTACTATATATATATACCTTCAATTAATATATTATATTTAAACACATGAGTGTTCTTCATATATTGATAATATGATCTCATAAATGAAGCATAATCATTAACAATCTCGAAACGTGACGAGATTTTTTAAATATACTCTTACAACTTGGTTACCTAGGATCGTACTATCCATGTATTTAAATGAAATTAAATGAAACAAAAAATATAATGAAAATTATCAGATTCATGATATAATATTTAAAATCGAAGTTTATACCCCTTGAAAAAGGGTTTAGGGGAATAAAAAAACATGAGCATCAATGAAATAAAATTGAGTCCAAACATTTTTAACGATTATGAAACTTTGGATTCATAAACCCCATTAAAAAAAATAAAAATGATATATAAATACATGGAGATTTATTTATAATAATAAATTAATAAATACATGGGATGTATACACACCTCACAAAAAGGAATGGGTTGGGAATAAAGCATGTATCTAACAAAAATAAAAAGTCACATTCCATCCCTTTACCTCGTGTCTTGGCTCTCATCATACACATTAAAACCAACTGTCTAATGGATATAAATTTATTAAAAATATATTATATTACAATATTATTATATCTAATACCATATATGATTTTATAGTGACTGCATATTTCTTTCTAATTAACCATCCTATGTTATGGTTCCACTTTAGATTATATTCATTTTGTTCTTCGAATGTGTCTTTATTTGTTATATTTTTGGTCCTTATACTTATATGATGATTATATAATGTGAAAAATTATATAAATATAATAATAATTCCTTATATTTTTATTATAATATATTATAGAATATATAAATTTCAATTGGAATACATCATTCTGGGATACGGTATTCCATACATACGTATGAGCGTTGTTTCGAATTTAATGTTGTATTGAAGTAATCAATGAAAATGAAATATATGAATGTATGTATATAATATAATTATATTAGAATTATAATGTCACATATATCATTTAAATTTACTAAACCCATCCTTAATACATTTTATGTAGTGTGTGAATGAATTGCATCGCTTTGAGGTGGGGAGGGGGTAGTCTATACTTCTTCCAATGATATTACAGTTTTTACACCAAATGGAATGTAAAAAGATATGAATTATAAAAAAAATAAATTTGATTAAAAACATAATAAATATAATATATAAATAATATATAAATAAATTTCCTTTTAAAATTTCCACCAAAAAATCTAGTAAAATAAAAATGAGCAATCATCATCTAGTGAGGGGGTTGTTTGTCGTACCCATAAATGTAATTTTTATTATGAATTAGATGGAGGTGATTTTAATTGATGGGTGAAAAAAATTCATATGAAATAATATTATATTTAGGATAATTTCTTCATTATATAATCAGGGAATAAATAGAGTGTAATAGTTGGATATGGAAATTAAAATAATGGGGCTTCAAAAAAGATGTTACCTCTTAATCTAGGAACTTTTTTTGGTTTCTACCAAAAGGATTATTTTGAAGAATTTCACCCCAAATGGTGGCATAAAGGAAGAAGGTAAGTGTTTTGGAAAGGGTGTTGGGAATATATTTTCTAAAAAATCATTGTTTGAGAGGTCTGATGAAGAGTGAGAGGTGGTGGACTTTTATAGTGAATGAGGAGTGGTACTATTGTAAATATTTTAAAAGATAATTCCACCCATGTTTTTCATGTATCATATGGATACAATAATGATCTATTTTAGATAAAAAGGATTCTAGGGTCAGAAAAACATTTATAAGAAGAACGTTTTTACAAATTTATAGGTCTTTTTGTGCCTTAATGTGATGGTTTAGTTCCTATTTATGATTAATTTTACCTTTATCTATGTAATTAATTTGAATCACTTTAACTAATGATTTTTGTAAAAATTTATGATTAAATTATAATAAATCAAAACATATTCTAATTCAACATATGAAATATATTTTCTTAAATTCCAATAACATAAGTGGTGGAAAATAATTTAAAAATAATCCCCTTGGAGAGACGACTTTATGGGTTTTTAAAGAAAAAATGATAATAAGTTTGTAATATTTTTATATTAAATATCAATTTTTAATTGGATCCAATTACCTAAATTGTATTATTTGATTAAAATAAAATGTAATTAATCATTTAATAGAAAATAAAATATAATGTATGTTTTTAAATATATTAGATGAAATATATGTCTTGAAATAAATTCCTATATTTTTCACTATTCGTAAAAAAATTATATTTCTCATAACAGTCCCAAAAATTCACCAAAATATAATTTTTACATTCTAAATTAAAAAATATTATTTATATTATGAACTTGAAATTATAAATGTGTTAGAAATTAATTATACTAAATTTCATATTAAGATATTAAAAGTAGTTCATTTGAAAAAAAGATACTTTTAAACCTATAATGACTTTTCTAAAATTTATATCACTTGTTAACAATATTTTATATTTATGTTGAATAGTTTTAAATAGTAGTCTATATGTAGTTATTACTATTCTTATAACAACGTTTAACTTCCTGGAAATTATTATCTTGATTAAATATTTTTTGCAACAAAATGTTGATTCATAGAAACATTATTGTTTTCTGTATCATACACCACATCAGTGTAGAGCAATATATATAAAGAGTTGGTTCCATATAACATATTCCATGATGGTTCCAAGTGAATGGAATGTTTTAGTTAGATTATTGTAATATATATATGAAAATTTAATTTATTTGAGAGAAAAAGGTCTAAAAAACATGGTTTTTAACAGTTTAGTTCCCAGTTCATGATATCATGTCCAACTAACACCAGTTGAGTGTTTGGAATGCTGATTCAAGGATGATAGAATTCAGATTTAGTTTCGCACACTATTGGTTTTTGGTGATTCTTTTTGAAAAAATTAATTCCCCTACTGTGTTTATGGATATGTTAAACATTATCTGCTATCATTAGTTAGATATATTTTTTTATCTTCATTAACGTCATGATCATATACTCTTCCATAGAGGAGGATCATGTCGCGAACTATATGAATATCTAAGATTTTTTTTGAGATAACCAAAATTATGAAAATATCCTAATAATCCATTTTTTGATCCTTAAGGTTCAATGTATGGGGAATTGAATCTCTATGAATTGATTAGTTATGGAACTATCAATGATCAAAGCATCACTTTCATGGGAGCCACCAAAGAATGTGGCAGAGTGGAAATTTTTTCCCATTCTTGATAGGATACAATAATAAGAATGGGTACCAATTCCCTAGGATTTCATCTGATTTGTCTTCCATAATTTAGAACAGGAATCCATTAACCAAGACTCAAAAGTTCCAGAGAGAAATCAAGAAGTTGATGCTAAGGATAAAGTGTGATCCTATTTTTAAAATACTGGAGTATGGTGTGGATAATGTGTAACACCCCAAGATTCCATGGTACTCTCCTCTTTGA
This sequence comes from Viscum album, assembly GCA_963277665.1. Classification (NCBI taxonomy): domain Eukaryota; kingdom Viridiplantae; phylum Streptophyta; class Magnoliopsida; order Santalales; family Viscaceae; genus Viscum; species Viscum album. The sequence goes on from OY728148.1 coordinate 176,165,375, forward strand.
ATAATAGAGCAGTGTGTGTTGTACGGAACCTTGAGTTCTTACACACCGCGACCAATCAATGTAGCTGTTATGAATAGTAATACCCACTTTTTGAAATTATATAAATTTTATATTTTAAAATGGACTTCTTTTTTATATTCGGAATATCAAAATTATCCCAAGTTGAATTTTTTCTAATTTTCCAAGAACATCCAATTTTCTATGAATAGAGAAAATACTTAAAAACAACTTTTAAAATCAAAATAATTTATAGTGATAAATTATACTATTGAGTGGTTTTAAAGTATAATTAGAATATATTTTTACCATTTTATACAATGGTGGTCATTATAATTCATTTCACTTTGAAATTTGACATAAACAATTTTCAATCTTTTGATTGATATTGTTTCTCATAAACACACTATTTGTTGCGACAGCGGGAATTAATTATTAAATTAATTAATTAAACTTATATGTTTATAATTATTTAAAATATAGATCATTTTTTAATTTGGAATATCAAATATATCTTAGGGTGAATTTTTTGTATTTTTCGGAAAAACATCAATTTTTTATGAATAGTGAAACCCTAAGTAGTAGTTAGAAAAACTGATTTTTCATTTAAATAAAACTTTACCACTTCTGTGATTTGATTTTCAAAAATCCGACATACATCATTTTCATTAGGAATTAATATGTGGTTCAATGGGATTAAAATAATTTTTGGTGAATTGTAAATTTTAAGTTCTATTAATCACGATTAATGGTAATTAGTGAAATTTAAGGTAAAAAAGATATTATAAAAATATGAAAACATATTGAAACTTGTCCTACCATTATTGTATGACTAATGGAAGACCAAGAAAATCAATGGGTCAACATGGTGACCCCATGGAGCAACTTGTGTAAGAAAATGACATTAATACCTTTTTTTTAAGTAAAAATAAAATTGTCACAAACATGTGTTGTTATACTAAAACAATTATTATATGGGGTTATATAAGTTAAATTTTCGACTATAGATATTCATTAGAAATCTAAAAAGATTTCCTACATCATAATAGTTTTTTTATAATTTTTAGACATTAAATAAATTAAATTTTTTATGACACCATGATGACGCAGCGATTACCTAATTAATCAAGTATTTAAATAAAATGAAAATATAATGTCAAATATATGATATAACCATGTCAAAATCCTATTGAATGAGTAGATTTAGAACCCTTATAACCTTATCCTCTAAATATATCATTGTGGGACCTTTAAAATCCTAAAAGCATTGCATAATCATGTAACATTTCAGGACTTTAGAAGAGTGCCCCTCCTCTCCTCTTATAAAAAGCCCCCACCACTACCACCTTATGCACAACTTCACGGCTTTTGGCTAGGCCAAACTGTGCCCAAATACTCTCTAAACTTCCCTCTATTACTCTTATAATCCTCACTTTAGGAATAATTCTTCACAAGGAAGCCTTTGGCTCAAGTCAAAAAATAGTTACCCGATTTTAAGGTAATGTCTTTTCTCTTAGGTTATTTTGTTTTATTTTTCATCTCCAACCACTTAAAATCTTTTTATTCAATTATTTTGTAAATAATCCAGTATCTTCAATATACTAGGATTTTGGTATGATAAGGATTTGATTTACACTTACACACACCTTCATCTAATGGTTAAAGATCATACTGTTTCTATGGTTGTTGAATTTCTGCCTCACGAAACGATGATTGTTCAATCTTGCTTTTAACACCTCTCATGGTGGACATTAATTTGTCACTATATTTATATATGATATATATTATGTTTATTTTTTCCTTATTATTCTTTATTTCTCATTTATGTCATACCTTTATGATTTCCCTTTTAGGTAAACGCGATAATTTCATTTTAGGAAGTGCGGACTACCGCCCCCGAAAAAGTTATTTGAATCGTTAATGTCATATGTGGGATGTATAAGGGATGGAGTAAATGATATTATATATTATATTATACTGGAATTATAATACAAATTTATATTATTATGATTTCATTCCATTAAATATGAAATAGAAATGAAAGTATCGTTCATGCGTACGTACGGCTTACCGTCTCCATGAACGGTGCATTTCATTTCTTACCTATAAATGTTACGTAATATTATGAATGAATGTATATACTAGATATATATGATATATATGATATCTACATCATGAATATAATTCTGGAGATAATTGATATTCTACCACATAAACAACTTGTAATTATAAAAAGTTTATTTTTGACTCAAATACCAATGATCGACAAAATGACCATTATTAAATTAAATAATTACCTAATGTTCATAACATTGTAATAAGTGATATAAAAGTAATAATGAACTTGAAAATGTTTCTTAATCAATTATAAATTATATCTATTTTATTATTCACGAGGTTAAAGAACGATCGAGACAAGTCAGACACGAGGTAAGGGAACTTCTTAACCCAATTTCTGTTCTTTGGGTTAATCTTGTACATTCAAATTATGTCATGATATTATTATGTCAAATCATGTAATTGTACTTTGTTTATGTGTAATTATTGTGAATACAAATAATAAATCTATTTTATTTAAAAACAATTATCTTTGTAAGGGGCTTAATCTCAATCTCCTTTTAGTGACGCATATTTTTTTTATACACAAATATATTTTACACAGTGTATAAATCCCTTCGACTTTTAGTTTTATTCAAAAGGAAACATTTTTATACGAAGCATTTTACTAAACGACAAAAGGGAAATTTTTTTTGTCATACGTATGTGGCGACAATGACTTCTCCGTCGTCGTGGCCATTATTTGAGATTCGGCTTCCTCTATAATCCATAACTTTTTTAAATGAAAACTAAATACCAAGTTTTAATTTAATTTTATTTTTGTATTGAAAATAGTTTTGATAATGATTATATTATATCAATGTGTTGTATTGATATCTTGTGATTGAAATGTGGAAATGTTATGTTTCCTTTATGCATGTTTTATGTGATAGGATTATGTTATAGTTTATGATATGTTTAAACCTTTTCATGTGAAGAATGCATTGGACTTAATAAGTGACAGGTGGAGCCTTCTATAGCTCCTCGATGCATCAGCAGGTCTCATGAGACAACCTAGTGTCTTGGAAGGAGCCCTTGAAAAAAAATCATATTTGTAGTCTTGGCACGAGGCCTTGGATATGTGGTTATGATAGTCTGGCATTACAGATTCCATCATTATAAGAGTGGTTATTGATATTTCATGTGAATATTCGACTAGTAGAATAACCATGTGAATAAGTAAATGACATTATTTCCTTTTATTTTTTCCATATTATACTGAAGTTAAAGTTTAAAAGTCTTTTGTTTTAGTTATACATTGCCTTAAATGTTAATGTTTATTTATGAAAGCTTCCTCCATATTTTTATCCTTATTGAGAATCTGAGATCACCCCTTCCAATGTATTAATTTTTCCAAGATGTGATGAAGTATATTATGAATGACCTGCAGGGATAGTATGAGGGGATATAAAGACAAGATGTTGTTGTAGTTTTGTTTTACATTATGATGTAATGTAAGACTTATGAATGTATCTAGTGTTTCCAAGGCTACTAAACTAATCGGTCTTTCGAGACATGATCTTTTGTGATCATGCCAATGTTACACAATAATGCCCCGACTCTGGGTCACTGGGGTCGGGGAATTATAGTTGGTATTATAGGCAGTTTAGTACAATCCTTAGATTCAAGATTTAGATAAACATTGATTAGAGAACATAGACCTAAGATAAAATTTTAGGATTAGTATAGAAGAACTTCCTAGAATTTTGGTATTATAGAGATTTTGTGAGTTTTCTGAGAAATACGTCCCTGTCTGGATACGAGCATGTAGAGGCTGCTCTGGCACAGATGTACCTAGGGGTAAAATTCGAAAACACCGCTTTGAGATAGACTCGAACGGGAACTGGTGCATGACAATGGGCCTTGATGCACTCTTGGTTACGACACTCCCAAGGGATATGCATAGGATATTTAACAATTTCATTAAAAACCATTATGAAGGGTTTATGAGTATATATTTCCTCAAAGAAAACATATTTATTATTATGGATTATATCCATAAACCGTTCAATTTATGTTAATTAATTTATAAGTTTGTAATTATTCATTTCAATTCATAAACTGACCTATTTTATGCCATTGTATAGAAATGGCGCCCAGTAGAAGGAATGTGAACTCCAGCAATACGTCTGATCCAAAGAGTAAGAAGGATCATATATTACATGGTATTAAGCAGAAATTTAGAAGTGAAATAGTCTCCCATGTGTTCTCAACATATGATGAAATAGAATCACGTGTTAATAAGATAAGTAGAGAATTCGCTGAGTCCTAGGGATTTGATGGTATGAAAGAGAAGAAAAGGATGGAAGTGATAAATATGGATAAAGGAAAGATGGAAAATAAGAATTTTCCAATATGTGATAAATGTGGGAAGAAACACCGTGGAACTTTCGTGAAGGGAATGAGAGTTTGTTATAAGTGTGGAGAAAAAGGACACCGAGTGCATGACTATAAGGGTATGAAAATGGTTTCAAATGTACAATTCTTCATCTGCAAGAGTGGGGACACTACGCAAACCAATGTCCAAATCATTGGAGTATGCCCCAACTGATGTTATTGGATAATAATCATGTTATGATACTACCAAAAATGAGGGGGAATGATTAGAGTTCTTATGTTGTTATTAAGGAATTATGTCATTTGAGTATTGTATCAATGATGTACTGGTTATAATAATTATGGAGTATATAAGGTTTGTACTACAGTACTATTTCATTAAGGACTTGAGATTGTGTGGCACAAAGAAAAGTGACTCAATAGGAGGTTATTTTTTTTGGAAAATATATGGTTAAGTGAAAGATAAACCATAATATGTTTCTAATACCAAGATAGTAATTTTGGAATAATATATGATTGATTTGGATAAATTATATTGGATATTCTTTACTTCCTTGAAGCAGATTAATGATTTGTATACATTTTTGGATAAAAGGAGTATATCTAGTATTCTAAAAGGAATAGGGGATCATGAATATAATAAATAAGGATTTATGGTAATTTAGGATGTTGCAGTGTTTTAAAAGAATACATGATGAATGTGTTCACATGTTATTGCGTAGAAAAAATGATCTTCATTGTGTTTACCATCCTTATAAAATTTGGACTGTGAGTTTGGACAGAGGTATTTTGGATAACTATAAAGGTTGGAACGAATTATATTTTACATTGGATACTATTGATATGGTTATTTTTGGATACTTATAAAAAGGGCAACATGCAGACTGTGTGACAACCCGTCATGACTAACAATGCTATGTGAATCGAACCCATAACCATAGTGAAATTAGGATTTATCTCCTACCACTGGACTACGTGAACTCCCTGGTGTGTATAATGTTGTTTTTTTATATATGATAGAGAAATTATAAATTTATTTTTAGTACCCTATACGGTTAGGATAAATAGAATATTTCTGAGTTCTTTTACCTTTTGGAGTGAAATATGGGTTTGTGGTAAACATTTAGTGAGGAATTAATGTCTATATGACAAGTAAGTATATTTCTTAACATTCTTAGTAAATCTCCTAAATAATTTACTCAAATTTATTAACGGTAATATAATACAAAAAAAGTTTTCGGGTCACTTTTCCTATTGGGGAATCAATGATCATTTAACCAATCACAAGTTTGTGATTTTCTTATAGTTAACTTTATACTAATCCTATTTTCTTCAACTCTTTATCAGACCTTGATGATTTTTTTCTCCTCCATATCCATGTTTTCATAGATTCCTAGAATGGGCTATCTCAAGTGGCCTTTGTACTTTCCTTTATTTCATTTAAAGTTATATTTTTATTAACCCTATTTTGGATGTAGGTTTTCCACAAAAGTATTTTATATTTTCAACCTTTTATTTTCAAAGAAAAATTTAAATTGTGGGAAACCAATTTATTGAAGGAGGGGAGAATGTAACACCCCATGCTTCCATTGTACGCTCCTCTTTGAATAATAGAGTAGTGTATGTTGTACACAACCTCGAGTTCTAATACACCGCGACCAATCAAAGTAGCTGTTATGAATAGTTATACCCACATTTTAAAATTATATAAATTTTAAATTTCAAAATGGACTTTATTTTTAAATTCTGAATATCAAAATAATCCTTAGTTGAATTTTTTGTAATTTTCCGAAAACTTCCATTTTTATATGAATAGAGAAAATACTTAAAAACAAATTTTTTAATCAAAACAATTTATAGTGATAAATTATACTATTGAGTGGGTTTAATGTATAAATATAATATAAGTTTACCATTTTATCCAATGGTGGTCATTATAATTAATTTCACTTTGAATTTAGCATTAACAATTGTCAATCTTTTGTTTGATATTGTTTCATAAAAACACGCTATTTGTCGTCACAATATGAATTAATTAATAAATTAATTAATTCATATTATACGTTTTGAATTTTATAAAATAGACATCATTTTTGAATTTGTAATATCAAATATATCTTAGAGATAAGTTTTGGTAATTTTCTGAAAAATTTCAATTTTTGATGAATAGTGAAACCATCAAGTGGTAGTTAAAAAACTGATTTTTCATTTAAATGAATCTTTACCACTTCTATTATTTTATTTTCAAAAATCCTACATACATAATTTTCATCGGTAATTAAAATGTGGTTCAATGGGATTAATATAATTTTTAGTGAATAGGATCTTTTAAGTTCTATTAATTGCGATTAAAGGTAATTAGTGAAATTTAAGTTAAAAATGATATAATAAAAATATGAAAACATCTTTACATTTGTCCTACCCTTATTGGATGACTCATGTCCGACCAAGACAATCCATGGGTCAACTTGGGAACCCCATGGAGCCACTTGGGTAAGAAAATGACATTAATTACATTTTATTTAAAGTAAAAATAAAATTGTCACAAACATGTGTTGTTTAACTAAAACAATTATTACATGGGGTTATATAAGTTAACTTTTAGACTATATATATTAATTGGATATCTAAAAATATTTCCTACATCGTAATATTTTTTTATAATTTTTACAAATTAAATAAATTATATTTTTTATGACACCATGATGATTCAGTGATTACCTCATTAATTAATGATTTATATAAAATGAAAAGATAATGTAAAACCTAAGACTTACATAGGCCATAATCCTATTGGATGAGTATATTTAGAACCCTTATCACCTTATCTTCGAAATATATCATTGTGGGACCTTTAAAATCCAAAAATCATTTTATAATAATGTAACATTTCATGACTTTCCAAGACTGCCCCCCTCTCCTATTCTAAAAGGCCCTCCACCACTACCACCATATGAAAAAAATAAAGCCATTTGGCTCTGAAAAACTCTCCCCAAATAATCTCTCAACTTCCCTCTCTTACTCCTAGATTCCTCACTTTGGGCAGAATTCTTCCCAAGGAATCCTTTGGCTTATATCCAAAAAGAGTTACCCGATTTTAAGGTAATGTCTTCCGTTATGTTATTTTGTTTTATTTTTCTTCTCCAACCCCTTAAAATCTTTTTATTACTTTATTTTTTAATAACACCAGTATCTTAAATATACTAGGATTTTGTTATGAGAAGGATTTGATTTACACTTACACACACCTTCGCCTAATGGTTGAAGAACATATTATTTCTGTGGTTGGTGAATTTCTCCCTCATGAAATGATGATTGTTAAATCTTATTTTAACACCTCTCATGGTGGCCATTAAGATGTAACTATATTTATATATGATATATATTATTTTAATGTTTTCCTTATGATTCTTTATTTTTCATTTATGGCATACCTTTATGATTTCCATTATGGGTAAACGTGATAATTTCATTTTAGGAAGTGCGGACTACCGCCCCCTCAAAGTGATTTAAATAGTTAATGCCATATGTGGGATGTATAGAGGATGGAGTAAATGATATTATATATTATATTATACTGGAATTATAATATACCTTTATATCATTATGATTTCATTCCATTAAATATTAAATAGAAATGAAAGTATCGTTCATGCGTACGTACGGCTTACCGTCTCCATGAACGGTGCATTTCATTTCTTCCTCTAAATGTTACGTAATATTATGAATGAATGTATATACTGGATATATATGATTTAAATTATATCTAAATCATGAATATAATTATGGAGATAATGGATATTCTTCCACATAAACAACTTGTAATTATAATAAGATTATTTTTGACTCAAGTACCAAAGATCGACAAAACGACCGTTATTAACTTAAATAATTACATAAGGTTTATGACATGGTAATAAGTGATATAAAAGAAATAATTAACTTGAAAATGTTTCATAATAAATTATTAATTAACTCTAGATTATTATTCAAGCGGTCAAATAACGATCGAGACAAGTCAGACATGAGGTAAGGGAACTTATTAACCCAATTTCCGTTCTTTGGGTTAATATCCTACTTTCAAATTATGTCATGATATTATTATGTCCTATCTTTTATTTGTACATTTTTTATATGTAATAGCTGTGAATACACATAATAGATCTATTATATTTAATAAAATTATCTTTATGAGGGACTTCACCTCAATCTCCTTTCATTGAGGCATATTTTGTTTTATACACAACTTTCTTTTATACGGTGTATAATCCCCTTTTACTTTTACTTTTATTCAAAATGAATATTTTTTATACGAAGCGTTTTACTAGACGACAAAAGGTAGTGTTTTTTTGTCGTACGTTTGCAGCGACAATGACTTATCCGCCGCCATGGCCATTATTTGAGTTTCGGCTTCCTCTATAAGCCATAACTTTTTTAAATGAAAAATAAATACCAAGTTTTAATATTCGTTTATTTTGGAATTGAAAATGGTATTGATAATTTTTTTTATTATATCAATGTGTATTATTGATATCTTGTGATTTAAATGTGGAAATGTTATGTTTCCTTTATACATGTTTTATGTGATACGATTATGTTATGGTTTATGATATGTTTAATCCTGTTCATATGAGAAATGCATTGGACTTAATAAGTGACAGTTGGAGCCCGCTATAGCTCCTCGATGCATCAGCAGGTATCATGAGACAAACTAGTGTCTTGGCACGAGGCCTTGAAAAAGTATTATTTGTATTCATGGCATGAGTACTTGGCTACGGGTTAATGATAGTCTGGCATTATGCATTCCATCATTATTAAAGTGGTTATTGATATTCCATGTGATTATTCGACTAGTAGAATAACCATGTGAATAAGTAAATGGCATTATTTCATTTTATTGTTTCTATATTATGCTGAATTTCACATTTAAAAGGATTTTTTTAGTTATAAATTAACTTAAATGTTAATGTTTATTTATGAAAGCTTCCGATATACTATTATCCTTACTGAGAATCTGAGCTCACCCCTTCCAATCATTTAATTTTTCCAGGATGTGAAGAAGTATATTATGAATGACCTGCCGGGGTGGTATGAGGAGATATGAAGACAATATGTTATTGTAGTTTTGTTTTACTTTATTATGTAATGTAAGACTTATGAATGTATCTATTGTTTCCAAGCTTACTAAACTAATCGGTCTTTCGAGACTTGATCTTTTGTGATCATTCCAATGTTACACAATAATGCACTGACTCTGGGTAACTGGGGATGGGGAGTTATAGAATAGATTGTATTTTAATGTCTTTGGAGTTGGTTTGGGATGCACATTGATGTAGAGAGTGGAATATATTGCATATTATTAAGGGAAGTATACACCCCTTGAGAAGAACTACATGACTCTTGTCCTGGAGATAAAATTTGTATTTTTCTCCCTCGGGATGTAGAGAAACTATATTCTGGGAGATGAAATTGTTCATTATAAAGATAATATGATCTATAGTTATTTATTCATGACCAGAGATAAAGACATGAGGAAGATGTGGTGGTTGGAGTTCCTACATGACTAGTATATTGAGTAAGATTACACTCCTAGGAAGAGTAACCTTATAGATGATTCCCTTATCCAGACATCATAAGCTCATATGGTATGGGAGGCATCATAGCATTTGTTTTCCATATAGGTAATACTAGTTGGGAATGAGGGTACAACATTTATTTTTTTGATTTCATTGAATCAACAATTCATTCATCATGTGATAGAGTCCTAGTTGGGTGACATCGACTATGTGGTCTAATGTGACCAGATATCCTCATGAGATTCAAATGGTTGTTTTTTTTTCAATGGGAAAATCATGTCATACTTTTCCATTGATAGAACATTCTTCCACTCATGATGCAATAAGAGGTGATGATTGAGATTCAACGATTTTCATTGGATGTACATTCTAGTGGATGCTACCACTCATGATTCAGTAGGAGGTGATGATTGAGTTTCAAATATTTCCATTGGATGTACATTCTATTGTGGGGGAGATGTATATAGACCTTCAATTATAGTTTTTGTGGGATTTTATCAGACACATCGTGGATATATTCATCTCTCAATATCCCAGTTATTAGTAGGTGGAGGCTAAATACTAGTTCAGGAAGGTATTTTGGAGCCCCGTGAGATCTAGTAGTGTAAATGATATGGCATATCGCTTGAAAAAATGATAGGGATTTCAAAAAATTTTTTGATGTAATCCTAGAGAGAGTTTACCCACCCATTAATCCAACACATTTCCTTTCTATTAGAGAGTACTGTTTGTTATAGATTTTGGGGAAGTTTTATGTATGTGAAATTTTCATCCCTCATGTAGAATTATTGATGATTTTCTATGTTCATGTCGCAATGTTCACATCACGGATGTAGAGAGGGACTGAAGGAGGAATTTGAGATTCATATGAGGATGGGTAAGACATTTCACCCTAGGTAGATGGGATTACTATGAACACAGTCCTGGAACATGAGGTTATGTTGAGGAATTTCACGTTATATATCATCAAAAGATCGGAGGGTAATATCCCCTTGTTATATTTTTGGTTTATAATAAAATCCACACTATTATTAGCCCTAAACATTTTGATACTCTGTATAATAGACCGTATAGGTCACTCATGTGATAGAATGATGTCAATGTGGTATCATTTCTGGTCTAGAGATGGTGTATGAGACAATAGAGATGGTTGAGTTAATCATTGTGTAGATGAGTATAGACGAGATTTGGAAAAAATATTTCACAGATCAGTGACGTTGGCCATTGGACTTAAATTAGGAAGACAACATTTTTTGAAGAGTCTCCCCATGATGGGTATTGAAATGTTTTTATTGGGGAGGCCGGCTATCCACAAGCTTCATTAAGAAATATGAGATCTTATGGATGGTTGGAATGGTTTCTTAATACCTTAACCTACAAGAACTGTTGGAGCTGGTGCATGATGTATTCCATCTATCACATCCTAGGAGATATGTGCATGACCCCACACACATTATTGAATAGGGAGAGTGGTAATGCGATGATGTAACCGCCTTTATGGATCACTTGGTCCTAATTGATGATATGTAAGATAGATCCCTATGTGTATAGACTATTCCTTTGGTTCATGTAGTGTGACATCATGTAATCATGATAGAGAGATCATGGGAGAAGGATATCCATATCCAGGCTCCCAATCATGATATTATTTTTTTCATTTTTTATTTTATTGTTGAGTACTATTATCTTGTTGTAGGAATATTTTAGAGAACCAGTTTCAATATAAAAAATTGCAATAAGTCATTAAAAATTTTCAAATCAAAGAGTTGATATGACGTGTAATTCAGATGTCTGGGGTGCTTGGAATTAATTTAATAATGTAATCAAATATATTTTATATCACAAATACTTGATTTCATAGAAATAATGTGGCAAATCATAAGTGAAAAATTCAGAGACCATGTCTGTATCTAAAATTTGAGGTTTATCCTAGAAAATACATAATATTACACATAATGAGACATTCTTTTTAAATGGTAGTTGGTGGGAAAGTTCAATGAATTAATTAATTATTTATTTCATTAAACCCATTAAACCTAATTTCCACTATTCATGAATCGTTATAGTGGATTTATGGAGTTAGATGTATGAAGTTTGTCCTTTGAGAGGAGCCTGATCCAACATCAATTGCGTAATAAAAATTCGATCAAAACAAGAAAGTACATGGATACAAATCGAGGTGTAGTGAACTAAATGACTTATCTCTTTCTTGGTTGAGCATGTTCTTAATCTATGAAGGATCAAATATCATTTTAGGTCTCATAATTTTTAAATTCATCCCCATATTGTTATATTTTGGAACAGGAACAATTCTTTATCATTGAAATAAATTATATTAAACCTTCACATGTGCCGATGAATTAGATTTCTCTTGATTATTAAATTTATCCATGAAATACCTTTTCAATCACCCAATCCTCCCCATTTTTTCAAATGGGACAAAACTAATTTCCAATGACATTTTCACATTTTTCTTGTGCCATTCTTCCAATCATTATGCTTTTTCATTAAATTTATCATTTTTAAAAATGGTTTGAAATTTTTGGGAGGGATTGAGGTTGAATATACCCTCATATCCATGGGATATTTTCTTGCAATGATCAAATCTATTTTTAGAGGACATATATAATACAACGACATTTTCTAGAGTCATATATGGATCATTTTCATGTATTTTCTGATGTTTTTAATTATCTTTGTTTTGGAGTAGTGGCATGGGTTGTGTATGGGGTAATGTTTAAGAAAAACTAAAGGACAGTGGGTTGTGCACATTTTGGGAACCGTTTGACAAACCCTGAAAACAAATCGGGCCTAAAATAAAAAACATGATATGTAGGTCCACAATGTTTGAAAATGGTTTGAAATAAATTTTTTCCAAACCATTATTACCATGAAATCCTAGACCGAGAGGTCCACATAGTTGGCACAAGGTTCTCCCTAACTATGTACCCCTTCCTAAGAAACTATTTGCATAGGTTTTTTTTTCCAAAACTATATTTTAAAACCACCTACACCCTCCAAGACTACAATTCATCAACCTTGGTCCAGGCATCATAGAGACTACGTGATCCCATACCCTTATGAAAGGATTCTAAGGTGATCCATACATCGTTCTTTGAGAATGAAAGATGAGTTTTATGATCTTCTCTCTTACTTGTAACTAGATTGCACCTCGTTTCTTCTATTATTCATTCCTTTATCTTTCCTTGATCTTTTCCTGGATTATTTCTACATTTCCATAGATATAAACATATAAGATGAGATCTAGATCTATAAATGTGGATCTAGAACTAAATTTTCATGATCTTTATGCCTTTGATCTTAATTTTGGATTTTGGATTTTGATATGGAGCTTGATTGATGACATTTTAATGCTCAAAATGTTTCGATTTCTATTGGTATATCTTCTATCAAAAAGATAAAATATTTTGTATAAATCAAGCTCCCATTGTTGTGAAATCGATATATGAATTTGAGTTTATGGATTTTCTAGCTTCCCATGAGAATTGAATTCCGAAATTTGAGTAATTAAGAATGTGGAATTGTCATTTGATTTTACTTGGTGATTAATTGATAATTGAATCATGGAAAAAATATGGGGATTTCCCAAATAGATATTTGTTTGGGAGATTTGTTTTTTCTTGATATATTGTAATTGAGTTATTGAATTGATTGTTTTAAATTTATTAATTTTAGAAATATAATTATTATATGATGTTTTCTATGAAAGATATGTAATTTTAAGAAATAATTATGTTCCATGATGTTGATTGAAGATAATTAATTGTGAAAATTTATTATGAAAAATGATATTTTATATGGATTATTAATTAGGAGGAATTAATTACAGAATGATAATTGTGTTGAATAATGAATTAATTGATCAATTAATTAATGGGTTTTGTGCTTAGTTAATCGTTGAGTTATCTAATGTCCTTAAAAATGATTAACTATTGTAACGCCCCTACCCCAGTTTCCCAGAGTCGGTGCATTAGTACATATTAATGGAAAGATCACAAGAAAGATCAAGTCTCGAAAGACTAATTAGTTTATTAGTCTTGGAAACACTAAATATATTCATAAATTTTACATTACATCATAAATTGAAAACTACAACAACATCTTGTCTCCACACTCAGATCCCCTTATACTATCCCTACATGTTATTCATAAAATACTTCTTCACATCCTGGGAAAAATAAAACATAGAAAGGGGTGAGCCCAAATTCCAAGTAAGGATAACAATATAGGGGAAACATTTATAAATAAGAATAAATATTTAAGGCAATGTATAACTGTTTCATTATTGTTTTAGACCACGAAATTACCAACGGCTCTGTATCCAATGATTTATGGACCTGCTTTCCAAAGGCAGGCGTTCACTGGATGGTCTGGCCAGCGACTATTAAGAACTGACATTGGTCGATAGGATGAGAAGTTGGGCTCATAAAACCCTTGGGGGGGGGGGATTATGGCCTGTTTCAGGACTCTCTTATAGATTTAAGACGTATTCATATGTTCAAAAATCTTTTTTTTATACCCAAACATAGCATCCAAGGATTTAACCTTGATGGGAAATGGTCAACTGGATGCAGGGGTCCAGAAGCATTTATGCCCGAGGTTTGCCATCCCTCATTGGATTAATGACCCTGAAGGGTTGGAAATCGCTTGAGGTGGCACCAGGAGTGGCTCGGTGAACCGATATGGAGATGATCAGATGGACAAGTAGATGGGCTTGAACCCCCTTGGAGGCTTCCTACAAACCCTTTCAAGGAGACATGGATCAAAGTCCACATAGTTTTCTTAGGTGTTATAGAGCCGATGTGAAGAGAGACCAGGTGGTCTGATGGGTGGTGGGCTTGAACCTCATAGAGGCTTCCTACGTACCCGGTCTAGGAGGTAGGGATCAAAGTCCACGTAGTTCGCATAGGCTTGGGGCTTACGATCTGAGGCAGCCTAGAATGATGGATTGGGGATTACACTCTGAGGAGGCCCATTATAAGATGTCATGGTTGATGCTTACTCTAATCCCACGTGAGTCATGCTCGGTGTAAGAAACAAGACGCATTAGGGACCAGACAATCATGTTGTGAAAGGTGATTTCTTGTGATGCGGAGTGGGGCTTACGCATGGAGTGGCCCGAGGTGATGAATTGGGGATTACACTCTAAGGAGGCCCAGAATGTCAGGGCTTACTCCGAGATGGATGCCTGGGGAGACAAAGCCGAGAGGAAAAGTAGAAGGGGGCATGATTCTGTGCCCATCTCCTCTCTTGTAGTGCATGAGGGCTTCCGTCCGATGGGTATTTTACCATCATCAAGGAAACCTCAGCAAGTGGAGGGGTAGAAAAGGGATTCTCGAGCCCAGACTCCACATTACCATGGGAATGTGAACCCAGGAATGCTTCAGGAATCTGCTAATGGTTTGGGGTAACCCCTTTTCCCCTATTTACTGTGTGTATGTCAACTCAAAAAATGGCGCACTGGTGCTCCTAAAAGTCATACCACACAGATCTGGCGGCTCTGTTGGAGGCCTCGACTCGGGTCTGACGAATAAGCCAATGAGGGAGTTGTAGAGGACCTGGCTGGATCGAAAAGATTTTACCTGGCTCTGGGAATGAGAACATCAAAGTATTTGGAGAACCATCGAGAGATATAGGTGGTGGAACCCTTCCCATGGGAATGTGCCACGCGACTGGAGAAGCCGTCCGTGAACCAGGGTGGTCCGCGAACTGATTGGCGTCGCTCGAACCAGGACTGTTCGCTGCTTCAGGTTAAATCCACCAACCAGGGTGGTTCGCAGCATCAGGTTCAATTCGCAAACCAGGGTAGTTCGTGGAGGGTTCTAGGCGGGTAGTGGCGGCTAAGGGAAACGCCAGTCGGAGGCTCGTCGTTCGGGGCTTCACCCATGTAGGAGGGTGCTACGCGGTGCGAAGGATGGGAAAAGAGGCATAAACTCCCTGGTCCGTGGGGAAGTCATCCGCGGAGGGGGTATGGTTCGCGGTTCTCATTTTTTTGTTATTTTAGGTTTGTGGTTCATCAATTTAATATGTGTTTTCATATTCCTTCTTAATTCATATACCTACTATGGTTCGTGGACGTGAATTTCCCTTTTTGCGAAATTCGAACCCTTCCTTCAACCAATATCATATCCCTTCGAATCTGATTCTCGTTCTCCGATCCCCATTCCTTTCCACCTCGGTCTCCTTTTATAGAGTGGGGAAAGGAATGTATATGCGGCGACGCGGAACCCTTTGAGGAGGCCCATAACCTGATTCACAGCTTACATGGTCAATCTGTGATTCGCGGTTGGTATTGAATGCTTCCCCCCCCTCCACGAGGCGAACTCAGGGAGTACTCCATGGCTACGGAGGGTTCCGCCTCTATTCCGTGAATGACAGCGGGTGTGGCTTGGACCGGTCGACGCAGTCCGTGGTTAGAGTGGTTCGTGACAGTGAACTGGACTGGCGCCCATCCTGCCTTGCGACCGTAGAGGCTCTACGCCTCCATTTCGCGAACAAAAATGGTTCGCAGAGGGGGTTCCTCACAGTTCTTGGCCATGTTGCGCCTCCATGGACCAGTTTGCGGACCGATCCCCTTTTCGTTGTGTCTTTTCATAGATTATTTTCCCCAATTCCTTTGGAGGATTTGTGTAAAAATTACTTTACGGATTTCCCAGGACCCTACAAATGCCCCCCATCAGAATGGGGTCTGATCGGAATGAAGAGGAGGCCATTCCGATGCAAAGTGGTCCTAAAAATGAGATGGTTTGCGGTAGAAAGGTTGACCCGTTAGGGGACCACACCTATAAATACGGGGAGCACTCAAACTTGTCCTTTACCAAATTATTCGCAAAACTTGAGCTCCATCGCCTCCGCCTGTTTTCTCCTTCATGAAGTTCCTCGTCCGTGAACTGAGAGCAATCTCCACGAACCATTCCTTCTTCGTGGTCACCTTCATTCGCAAACCAAATTCCTGACCGTGAACCATTATTCTTAATTAATTAAAAATTATGTGATGGAGGGCTGCAGAGGAAATAGTTTCATGGTTTTGATGCTCCGTGGACTAAAATCTCTTGAAATTTAAAAAGTTTCTGAGTCTTATGAATAAACACGGGATTGAAATTCGGTGGAGCAACTAGGTTTTCATTTTTCTACCCAATGCTCCACAGGCCAGAGCCTCGCGGACGGATTTCGCAAAAGGCTGGTTCACGGGATGATGTCATCGCGAACCATCCTTCTAGGCCTCCTTGTGGATTTTATTATGAAGGCTCCTTAACCATTCATTTTATCCATATTTTGATTCCGGACTGATTTCTCTCATTGTGCAGGGAGATAATATGGAACCCCCTCATTCTGCACCGAGGGATGCTATAGAACCCCTCTCAATCGGCTCAAAGAGACGTTCATCTATGATTTGCAGAGCGGAGGGTGTTGGAGAGGACCATAGTCGATCTATCATTCCTGATGATAGTGCATTGAAGAACCTTCTCTCTATGTAGCTTCTGAGTTATCCCTTATCCAATTGGCTCCCGCTCTACGGCTTCGGTCTTCAGAATGACGTCCCTATCCCCCCTAATTTTGTAGGTCTCCCTTCTCCTTTCCAAGAAGCGCCTTCAAAATTAATTTAGTCACACCTTACCCAATCCGGGGAGATAATCTCTAATTTTGGTCCGAGTGACACATTTATTCTGAGGGGCTCTGTCTTGACCCAAAGCGATCAGGGTACTCAAGACTTTTCTCAGAAAGTAGTCCTTAAGGACTACCCTTCTATTATAAGCCTTGCTCAAAGGGATCCTGATGCGGGGTGGGTCCCCAGATGGGATCTTCGGTTCGGTGGGCTCTTCTCAAACGATAGGGCTTGGGCTTTCTGGGTCCATCATCATTGCCGGGAGTCTCCAGATTCACTGGAAGCGGTCAACCTATACTCCGTAGTGTGGGCTTTCCAATTTGCTGTTTACCCACCATCTTCGATCATACCTGACCTGTTTAGCCGCTGGTGGTCAAGTACTAATACTTTCCACCTCAACCATGAGGAAGTCGGCATTAGTCTGTGGGACATCTACCAGATAAGAGGACTGTCGATTGCTGGTGAGATGTATGACGAATTTTTTCCCACTCCCGATGAATGGGACGACATTGAACAGGTGCCTTTGTTGGCGAAAGAGCTGCTGACCATGGCGGAGCAGTCACTGGGTCAGGCCTTGTGTGCCCGTTCGCTTATTCCTTGTAGCAATTGGATAGAGTTGTTTCTGAACACCACTGGTCCTATGCTGAAGATTAAGCATCCCAGGACTCATCCTTCCCAATAGTCACGAACCATTCATGGCTCTTACTGGGTGGTTCTGGAGCAGGCGACTACCTTTCATGGGGTTACGAGGTGCACCCTAGTGTGTTTCCTATGCTCCAGTTGGTCGGTCTGTTTGCTATTTTTTGAGAGGATGGCTATTTCCTTCTCGGTATGTTAACCCCGACATCCAAGACTGCACTTTGATGATGGAAGAAGAGTTAGCTGAGGGCCGCATAGTGAATTTAGTCGTGCACACTTTGGACTGTATCTACGAGCAACTGAGCCACATGCAGGTGGGTGGGTCACCCTACCGTCTAAGTAGGCCATTTAAAGGGGTTGGTCCAGGACTGAGGATCCTTGCATCGGTACGTATCCTGCGAGGGCAGGAATCATGTCGTACGTTGATCTATGGAATGATTACACCTTGTAAAGATCTGGTCCATACAAGGGGGGAAATAAGGCATTTTTTATTCTGGGGGCTAGGCTAAGACTGGGTATCCTGGCATCACTACGTATCCTGCGAGGGCAGGAATCAAGACGTATGTAGTTCCCTGGAATCTATGCAGTTTAGCATCATGCGGTGAGGATAGAGTCAATGCAGTTTAACGTCATGTAGTTAGGACGATGGGCACACCCCGTGCAGGTCTGGTCCATATACGAGGGGATGAGCATTTTTGTTTTTGTATTTGTTTTTCTGTTTTTTTTTGAGGTGGATGGGGCAGGGCGTGGAATTCTGGCGTCACTACGTATCTTGTGAGGGTAGGAATCAAGCCTCATGTAGTTCTATGAAAGACGATACACCCTATGCAGGTCTGGTCCATACACATGGGAAGGGGGTATTTTTAAATCACCTTGTCCGTGCAATATAATGTCGTGCGGTAAGGACGATCTCTATGTAGTTTAACGTCATGTGATGAGGACGTGAGCCATACAATTTAACGTCATGTGGTCAGGTCGAAGGGGAAATATTAGATTCCATGTAGTTTAACATCATGCTGTGAGGACGACGTGCTTGGCAGTTTAGTGTCATACAGCTCGGATGAAGATTCCTTTCAGTTTAGCATCATGTGGTAAGGACAAAGTTCTTGGCAGTTTAGTGTCATACACCTCAGACGAAGAGTTCTATGTCTCTATGAAAAATACTTCTTCAAGAATCTCGTATTGGTGGAAGCTGTGGTGGATTGCCCGTCCATGGAGATCAGGGCATACGCTCCGTTGGAGTAGACCTTGTGTAAAACATATGGTCCCTCCCACTTGGGCTCCATCTTTGGATGCTTCCTGCCCGGTATCATTGGGGTCCAGAGAACCAACACTAATTTTCCTTCCAAGAAAGACTGGTGGCAGACCTTTTTGTTGAAGGCTCGTGCTATCTACTTCTCATACACATCCAGGTGGTGTAGAGTGTGCTGCCTCTTCACGTCTAGTTGTTCCAATTCACATAGCCGTTTTTCTTACTGCTCATCATCAGATAATCAATCCCAGATGGAAACGTAGAGTGAGGGAAGTTGGAGTTCAATGGGAAGGACTGCCTCCATGTCGTACACCAATGAGTACGGGGTAGACTGAGTAGCGGTGCAGATTGTGGTTCGATAAGCACACAATGCATGGAGGAGTATATGGCCATGACATACTGTCTTTGTCCACCATTTTCGTTAGGATTTTGGATAGGGTCTTGTTGAAAGCTTATATCTATCCGTTGGCCACTGCATGGTAGCGGGATGAGTGGCTAGCCTTGATACCATACTCGTGGTATAGCTTTTCCAACTCAACAGAGCAAAAATTGGTGCGTTTGTCCGTCAGTATAGTATGATGGACACCAAATCTGGTGATGATATTGGACTTCACGAAGCTGACAATATTTCTTGCACCGACTTCCTTGAGGGTCTTGACTTCTTCCCATTTGGAAAATAATTTGGTCGCTGTGAGCATATAATTCAACTATTTGGCTATGGCGGGAGGATATGGTCCCCCGAAATCCATCCCCCAGACGGCAAACGGCCAGGAGTACTTTTCTTGATGAAGTATCTTCGGGGGCTGGTGAATGAATTTGGCATGAATCTGGAATGAGTGGAATTTTGCGGTAAAATACTCACAGTCTCGTACCACTATGGGCCAGTAGTACCCAAGCCTTCGAACCTGATTGGAAAGCTTAGTCCCCTGTTGATGTGCTCCACATGCTCCTGCATGTACTTCAGTCATGACGACAGTGGTTTCTTCACCGTCAATGCATATGAGGAGCACTCCATCGAGGCATTATTTGTAGAGGACCTCTTTCTAACCTGTGTCGCTGTATAGGATAAAATTGATTTCCCTTCTCTGTATTTGCTCTCGTTCAGCCCTTTCTGATGGAAGATCTACCCGTTGAAGGTAGTTCGTGATGGGGTCATCCAGCCGGTAGTAGGAGCATATGGATCTGGGAAAGGACTGACTTCATGGATCTCTTCCGTCATATCTTGAACAAATGGCAATACCATTAGACGGTGAGCAATACTGATAACCATTTCATCCTGGTCTAGTTCGGCTAGGGTTGTGGTTGCGTTGCCTAATGTATCAGCCTGAGCATTCTGGAACCGGGGAATATAAGTCAATATTGGTTCTATGGAGAACTCAGCCATTAACCCTCAGACATGGTCAAAAAAGGGGATCATCTCCTCTTTTTTAATAGCATAGTCACCATTGACTTGCTTGATGACCACTCTAAATCTTCTTTTACCTTAAGGTGTTGTACTCATGCCTGGCGTGCGAGTTCTAGGCCTGCAATGGGGGATTGATATTCCACTTAATTGTTCGTACATCCCTCGGACAAGAGGAAGGAATATGGAAAAACATCCTTTTCTTGGGGCATGAGTATTATCCCCAGACCCACTTTGTTGTATCTGGGATCCTCCATCCTCTTCCTGGTGGGGCTTCGGGATGCGCCGTCAAAGTACATTTCCCATGCTGGGAACTCCCCTTGAACTGAGAAGATCTCTTCATCAGTTAGTTCAGCGTCCTGTTCAGTGGTCCCTGTTGGAGGGTGCTCTGCCAGAAAGTCTGGGACCTAGATGGCTTTTTGAGGCCTGAACCGGATGTCGAATTATTGCAGGATGACCTCCCATCATGATAGGCATTCGGTTGGTGACTAAGGATGTACTTGAGTGGGTTACTCCATGAGATCAAATGGAACTCATGATGCTGCAGATAATGTATTATCTTTTTAACCACAAAGACCAAGTCCAGACAGCTCTTCTCGATATTTGAGTATCGAGTCTCAACATCAATCATGGTTCGACTGAGGTAATAGAGAATGATTTCACTGCCTGTGTCATTCTTCTGTGCGATGAAGGATCCCAATGACCATTCTAGGGCAGTCACATATAGAATGAGAGGTCTTCCTTCAATCGGGGGCATAAGAACCAATGGGATTAATAGGTACTTCTTCAAGTTTTTGAATGCCTCTTGGCAGTCATTCGTCCATTGGTACGTGACCCACTTCTTCATCATCCTAGTGAAGGGAAAATATTTTCCTACCAGTTTGGTGATGAACCGCCTAATGTAGGCTATGTGTCCTTTGAATCCCCTCAGCTTAGTGATATTTCGAGGATGTGGTAGTCTCAGGATAGCCTTCGTCTTCTAAGGGTCGACTTCGATGCCGCGATGGTATACGAAAAAGCCAAGAAATTTACCTGAGGTAACCCCAAAGGTGCATTTCATGGGGTTCATCATCAAGCTATGCTGTTGGAGCTTCTTGAAGATGGTATCATGGTTCGACATGTGAAACGAGCGCTGTCTGGACTTGACCACTAGGTCATCCACGTAACATTCGACGAATTTCCCCAGGAACGACTTAAAGATCTGATGCATGGCACACTGATATGTGGCACCAACATTATTGAGACCAAAGGGCATGACCCTGTAACAGAATACCCCTTGAGAGGCCCTAAAGGAAGTAGATTATTCTTCTTCATGGGCCATCTTTTTTTAATTATATCTGGAATATCCATCCATGAAGGATATAGCCTCATACCCGAATGTCACATCAATTAACAAATCGGTGATTGGAACCGAGAAATCATCTTTCGGACAATTCTGATTAAGGTATTTGAAGTCAATATAAACGTGGATTTTCCAGCTCTTTTTCTTGATAGGGACAATGTTTTCCAATCACATGGGGTACTTTACTTCCCTGATGAATCATTATTTAATGAGATTATCAACTTCAGCCTCTATCTTCGAAGCATGTGAGGGGTGTTTCCTTCTAGAGGCTTGTTTGTAGCCTCGATGGTCTTCTGGAAGACCCAAGTGATGTGTCGCTACCTCAGGATCGAGTCCTGGAATTTCAGTGTAATTCCATGAAAAGAAATCCCGATGTTTCCTTAGGAAGGAGGTATATACCTCGTGTTCATCGGGAGACATGGTCGTGCTAATGAGAGTGGGCCTCGGGTCTTCTTCGGTACCCAATTTTATATCCATGAGCTCGTCCACAGTGGTGGAGATACCATCCTCAATTGCAGGAGGTGCGTCTCTGAGATCTTCCCCCTCTTCTTCTCCCAAGACCTCATCCTCTTCATTCAATGAAGAGAGAGTTTTCGGTCTGAGACTTCGAGGTTTTGAGGGAGAGGCCTCATGGGAATCCCTGCTTGAGTATTCATCCCCAAATCGAGTGTTGGTAGATGTTCCCAAATTTTCATGCTCGGACATCGTGGGTGAAGTCATGAGGACATCCAAATACATTTCTGGACTCGAACTCCTACTCTCAACACGGTTGATGGGAATGACATAATCTCTGCCAAGATTTCTGAGGGGGTCATCAGGGACCATATCCAGGCCATTTGGAGCGGGGATCTAGTCGACACCGTCGATCAAAGGCTTCTTCTTATTTTGCTCACAGAACCCGACATCAATGTAATGTGACTCTGAGATCTCTAAAGGGGCCCTGCCGGCGTGCAACGTCCCACATTGTCCATTGACGTAGTACTTGATACACTGTTGGTAGGATGAATGAATGGCGACATGTTTATAGAGCCATGTCCTTCTGAGAAGGGCATTGAATACTGTGCTCTGTTGGACCACCAGGAATTCTGTGTAGGCTACCAGGTCACATAAATGGGTCTTTAGCTTAATCTGTCCCATTGGTTTCTGGTCACTCTTTTCGTAACCTAACAATGTTGTGGCTGAGGTAATTAGATAATCCTCACTGTAGCCCAACATACAGAGTGTCCATTGGGGAAGGAGGTTAACTCTAGAGACATTTTCTACAAAGAATTTTCGGATCTCAATACCATTCAGCGTGCCAGAAACATATAGTGGTCTAATGTGTCCTTGAATGATTCCATCTTTGTCCTGATCGGTGAGCGAAATCACATCATTGCATTCAGTTGGGCCAGTCACCTTTCAGTAAATCTCGGCGACAGCTACCTCGGCTTGAAACTTCTGGGGGCTGATCAAAGCTTCGATAAGAGCCTCCCTAAGGTCAGTTGACTATCTCAGGGCATCCTGGATGGGCATCATGGCTGGTACAGATGCCAGCTGCTTAAGGATGTGGTATTTTTTCTCCAGCGGTCGACGCTTCTCCATTAGCAGGAGAGTCTTAGCAGGTGCTTTGGGAGCTGGAGCATTTAACGAGGAGGGACTGGCCGCAAGGATAGACGCTGATGGCGTTCCTGCATTTTGAGGAGTTGGAATGGTCAGTCTGTTTGTACGCACTAGGAGGCTAGACACTTGATCCTCCTCTGGTGGGTATCACAGAATAATAGAGCCCGAGTGGCTGCTTCTGGAGGTGGAGGGGAATTCTCTCTCCTGCTGATTCTACTGAAGGGATCTCCCAAGGGTTTCCGCAATATTGACGGTCTGATCCAGGGTCCAACCATAGGGTTGGTTTTGGCCGCAGCTACGCCTCCCCTGGTATCGTCTGGCTCTGCGATTCCTCCTCCCGACTCCTTGTGCAGGGAACTCGAGTTCGTAGTCATACCCTTATTCAAGGAATGATTCCATTAGATGGATGACATTTATAGAACCAAAGATTGGTTCCTCATCCTCTAACAAGTCAACATGGTCGGTTGTCTCTGATGGTGCCGTTTGGTGGGTCGGTGCCCATGGAGCCAAATTTGAGGGCATGAATTCTTCCAGGGTCGAGACTAACATTGGCCTCATCCCGGACTACTCGTCTTTTGATTGTTTCCTCCTTTGACTCCATCCTAATGGCCGACTCGTAGAGGATTTTTAGGCAGACGTTGTCGGCTCTACGTCTTAAGGGGCAGTTGGTGGCAACACCCGCTGTTGTAGTTGAGGTCGGAGTATGCCCTAGGCTCAGTTGATAGTATTTCAAGTCATCCAGTTATCAAATTTCTGCCCATGTTTTCTGGTGACATTCTACCACCCCTTCTCTTTTCCGGAGTCAGCGGTATAGATACATGCCACATGTGCTAGGGGTGGTCACAACTTGACTTGTCAGAAATCTACCATCCTCTGCTGGAGGTCTTTCAAGATGAAGCACTCTCAGATACTATTCCCCAACATCTGATGGTAGGGGCTGTAATCTGTCCTATATTCGTGGCTGACTTCTTCAGGTTTCCTTGGCTCCGGGAGGCGGAGGAGATTACAGTTCAAGGCGGAAATGAAGTATCCACGAAGTTGATCATCTCGGAATGAGTATACTTTTTGTCTTCGCTCATCAAACTGGTTCAGCATCGGTCCTCTCTGATCGTCCCGTTTAGGCGGGGGAGTCCGTTGATATGCAGGGGGCCCTTGACGATTTGGTGGAGGCCTGATCATCGGAGCAGGAATAGGGGCCGACTTGAGTGTGATAGCAGATGCTTCATCTCTAGGAGCTCTCTTCACAGGAGCCTGCGAGGCTATTCAGGACTTTGAATTTGTCCGCTGCAGGGAGTCCTCAATTCTCTGGGCAATGGTCGAGAGATGGCGGAATCCAGTGGTGCACTCCACCGGTATGAGCAGTGTTCGCAACACATCTCTAAGATTATCGATTCATATGGCTAGAATCTCATGTTGAGGCATTGGACTATTTAGAGAATAGGTCAAACCATTCCATCTGGAAATGAAATCTGAGACCCTCTCGTTCTCCCTCTGCATGCAGTTCATGAGATCGTTGACTTTTTTTTTAGGGAGCATTGAGCTGAAGTGGAACTGGAACTGCTGCTGGGGGTCCTCCCAGCTCTTTATCGACTGGGCCGGCAGACTCGTATACCAGACGATGGCGGATCCTTGCAAGGTTCGTACAAATCATATGAGTTTCACATCTTCTTGTTGTTCCGGAGTCCCCATCATAGGGCCGAAATAGGATGCGTAGTGCAACAAATACTGCTCTGGGTCACCTGATCCATTGAATATGGGAAATACAGGGCTCCCAAAATTGGGTGGAGGTGGTGTGTTGGTCGCCCAGTCTAGGTAAGGTTTCCGCTCCGGCTGTATCGGAGCGCGTCAACCTTCCATCGCTTCCTATCGAGCTGTTAATGCCTCGATGGTATTGGTGAGTCCTTGGTTTACATTATGTTGGGCCCGGTCCTGGGCAGGCGTAGCCTGAGTGATTGCCTAAGGATCTGGATTGGCTAGCACTAAGGGTGTATATTCCGTTTGGTGTACCCTCGAAGGGTACGGGCATACTTGATCCGGTTGCCTCCTAAGTAGAGTGAAATCCTGGTATTCGTCCGGATCCACATCTAGGTAGCTGAATGGGCCAGG
This sequence comes from Viscum album, assembly GCA_963277665.1. Taxonomy (NCBI): domain Eukaryota; kingdom Viridiplantae; phylum Streptophyta; class Magnoliopsida; order Santalales; family Viscaceae; genus Viscum; species Viscum album. The sequence continues at coordinate 176,191,349 of OY728148.1, forward strand.
TGCCACATTGGGTAGGAGCCCTGGCAGTGCTTTGTTTATCAGGGCAAGACTTAGACTTTGAGGTGCACTTACTGGGAGTGAATGATGTGGCTCTTCTTGGGACGCACTTTCAATAAGGAGGTTCCTCTGGAGAAGCTCGACGTTAAACTGCCTCAATTCATTCATCACTTTATCCTATCAAGCGAACTTCTCTTCGAGCGTGAGTGACTTGTTTTTATTGAGAGAGGGGGGCGAGTTAAGGGTAATCATTCCTTTGTTCTTGTCCTTGTTGGAAGATCACTGGGTAGGTGTAGGTAGGTTAGCAGAAGGGGCGACTATATTTAAAGCATCACTCTGGTTCCGGGTGTGCACACCTGGGGGTTCGTTGTGAGTCACAGCCTGACCAGAAACATCATCTCCCGATCCATCCGGATTTTCATTTTCCCCAGTGTCACCCACGGGGTTATCCTCTATGGGATTGATGAACGCATATTTTGGAGTGAAGGTGATGTCATCTTCCAAATAGGGAGAATATCTCCTGCATCTTCTACTGGCCTTCCCTCTCATGACCTGGGATTGACCTCGGGCTTCTTGGCGAAGGGTGATGTGGAGAGTTCTTTGATGCGACTTTACGGTGTGCCTTCCTTTAGAGGGGATGAGGATTCATATGACGGGATAGGACAAAAATGTCATCTCCTGACGATCCTCTCTAAATGAGAGAATACTAACTCTCGTGGGGGAGGTTGTTGTTGAGGGGTTAATAATTCCCCGAGCCCTGAGGGCTGGGGTTTGCTCCATTCCCTGGATGTTGAGTCTCTTCCCAATTTTATTGGTTTTACGGGGGTATTTATTGTTAAAAATTCCCCTAGCCTTGTATGTTTTGGTTGACCCTAGATTGCGGTAGTGGTTGTGGCTATCGTGACTTGCCTGATCTCGCGTGCCCCCATCCGGGGGTGAACCGGATCTGGTGCTGAATTCACCTGTGAATCAGTCCCTTCTGGAGAGGCGGATAGAGATCATTGATTGGCATCTCTTAGGTGATAGGCCTGTTGTATGATCTCGGTGGGCTGATTTAGGAGTTTTTGAAGGGCTCGTTCCCACCGGGCCTGATGCTTCTAGGACTTACTGGAGGTCCGACTCTATTTGGTGTGTTGTATTTGCTGAACAGGGCGTCCACCCGATTGTTGTCTCGATGTGACGAAGTTGTAAGACACCATGCCAAACGGGTTCTTCTGGGCAGGGAGCGGAGTGAAATGTAGAGATCCATGTTCCTCCCCAGCCCCTGATATGGACTCCCTCTAGAGGATCACCGATGAGGCAGTGCAACTGATGTAGTGCGTGAAGACAAGCTATCTCCATGTTTCCTCTACGCCTCTCGGGGCATTGTTGTCGCGTCGAGGAAAGGTCCTCCAAGTCGATTTGGAAAATGAGGTCCCCTATCATCTTGATGTGGTATACATACGCTTCATAGGGCAGAAATCTCCATTTTTTCCGGGGGAGGGTTGTCAATATATTATGGAGGATTCCATGTAGGCATTCCTACAACAACTCCCTGGGTATGACGTATTGAGAGGTGGATGTGGGCCAAAACATAACTGTAATATCATTCTTGGACAGTCATTTCCTCAAGTGCAACACATCGGCATATTCCTCTGTCAGTGATTCCTCTACCTGTTCATCCCAACTGAGGTGCTCACCGCTAGTGTGATCAGGTGCAGTGGGACCAGTAGGTGCTGAATCATTATGTAAGCGATTCCGAGGTGGTTCAAAAGATGAACGCAGCCCCGGAACGTCTCATGATCGAAGATGGGAATCGTTAGACACAATATGGGAATCTGACATGCTCGATCCTATCCTTCTGAGTTCCTTGGCATATGAGGGCCTTTCGGTGCTTAATTCGGCAGGAGGAGGACCTTCCCGTCGATATAATATGTCATCGCGGGGAGGATCTTTGCAATGACGTTCATAATGGTGAGGAATACCATTACTGGTTGATGCTTCACTGCATAGAGAACTTTTTCAGTGCACACCCTCAGGAGGGCCTCCATGGCATGTTGCAGCAAGGGTAAGATCTCATGGCTGTGTAGCGTTGTTACGAGGAGGACCTTCTCAACAGCTACCATTATGGTGAGGATGACCATCATGGCTTGGCATTCGACGTGCATCCTGGGGAGGACCTTTAGGACATGCCGCGACAAGGGGAGGACCATCTTGTTGTTTGGGGCCATTACGGGGAGGACCATCGCGATGGCGACCACGGTGGCGAGGACTACCATCACAACTACAGAAATGGCCAGGAATACCATTACTGCTACCGCAGGGAGAATATCTGTGAGATACATCTTGGGGAGGGCCTCCAGAATGTACCGCAATGAGGGGAGGGCCTTCTCATTGCTCGAAGTCCCTATGGGGAGGACCTCCGTTATCACGGTGGTGAGGACTACCACCGTGACATGATGCCTGACACCGTGGAGTTCCGTTGTAGCGTAAACCCTTGGGAGGACCTTAAGGTAAGGCCACAACAAGGGGAGGGCCTTCTTGTCTTGACGAGATGTCAGTATGGGGAGGACCTCTGTAGTTGCGACTATGATAGTGAGGACTACCTTCATAATCTATGGTCACACTGCATGGAGAGTGATTGCAGTGTATACCCCAGGGAGGACCTTTAGGGTGGACCGCAGCAAGTGGAGGACCATATTGCTGCTAGATCTTCTTGTAACATGGAGGGTTTCCGTGACTCGCATCAGGAGAGAAGCTCTCCTGACCGATCGTTATATGCCTGCAGGGGAGGCCCCAACAGGTGATCTGGGGAGGACCGTCAGAGCTACTGGTAGCACCATTGCGGGGAGGACCTTCTCAACTGCTACTGCCACTCCCATAATATGGTAATGGGTGGGGAGGGTTTTCGAGCCTTTGAAGAGTTCATAACGGCATCAAAAACCCCATATTTCAGAAGAGCGGAGTCACGAACACTCTCTTTATTATCCGGCTACCTTCAGCGCGTTAGGGGAACTCATTTGCGGGCAGCGGGGACCATCTGCTATTGACGATGGCCTTCTATCTCCTTTGGTTCCCTTTCTAATTGGGTCCCATGATGCTTCCAGGATACGACGATGAAAATCTTGACTTTTAGCATGGATATATGCCTGCTCCCAAGCATACACCATGATGGATGGGTGCCCTTCAGTTGGAACGAGTGAAGCTGCTCGATCCGGTTGCCCTTGCAATGTGGAATATGGCCGGAGACCCTACTGGGCAGGAGCATGGATGCATATCAGCTCCGAGGCGACTATCTTGTCTCTCAGATGAGTCACCTCAATAGGGGAGATGGGCTCACGGGCCTGAGTCCGTGTTGTTGCTACTGATGCAATTACCTGATGGAATGTCTGAAAGATATGATCTAGGATCGATACATGCTCCTCCATATTTTCCAGGATATGGAGAGAGACATCTTTAGTTGGAATGGGTATGAATGCCCATTCCAGTATCACTGTAGGAATATCCTGCTCCATTCCTCCAGTGGTTAGTGGGTACTGAAAATTATCATGTGTCGGGACAGGTGAACGAATCTGCCCCTGTACCAGGATACGCTAGTTTCTCTCTCTGTTTTCCGCCACATCAGGGTGGTAGGCTTTACATGCATCTACAGGGAGTTGGCCCTGAATATATTGGTTTCCCACCGAATCGAGTCGGTTGCCTTTGTTGGTGGGGAGACATGATCGCTTATGATTTTTCGCCACATCTGGGTGGCGGGCCCTGTAGATCTCTACCATATCTGGATGGAGGGAGTGTGAAGCAACTGCCAGGAGCTGGTTCTGTAGGTTCCGGGTCGCCACCATGTTATAGGTTGGTGGGCTTCACGACCCTGGGCAGGGAGAGGTGCATGCCTAGTAAGTGTCGTCCAGCGTGAGCGACGAGCTTGATGGAGCTCGGCGGGGATGCGTGACAGCTTATATGATGCCTCCATGTCTAGATGGCAGGCTTGGGAGGAGTGAATTGGTGTAGGTTCCTATTCGTGGTACATCTCTGTGGCTGGGCAGCGAAGATCCTCCTTAGGGACCAGGGTGATGACCGGTCCACGAATGTTCGTCTCCTTCCCTTTTTGGGCGGTCCGAGGGGCCGTAGATCAAAGAGCGTGTGCCCGAATCCTTGGGGAGACATCCTCTTCAGTGCGAGGATGTCAGGTCGCGGCGTGACCATGATGACATCTTCCGGTGGGGGCCTTGGAGCGGAACACCCATTCGGTGGGGATGAAGTCCTCAACATCGACCTCATCCATCTCCTTAAGATAAGGGAGGTATTCACTGTCCCATTATGGGGATAGACTCCCGAAATAGTTGTAGACAGCGACATGGGCTATCTGGATCTGCCTTTACGGTTGTTTCTGGGTAGGCAACCGGCGAATCCTGATGGATTAGAGGGCATGCATGGCCTCCTCCACCGTTGGGAGAGTACCGTTCGCGTGGTACTCTAGGATCGGCACATCTGAAACCCAGTGTTAAAGATTCTGGGTGGGTAAAGGGGTCCTCTGTTTTTGAGGAAGTCTCGTCCTTGCGTCGTTGGAAGAGCGCACTGGTGAGTTCCTTTGCGATGCCATTAAATCGAAGGGAGTTCTGAAAGTAGTTCCTGTGAAAAATTTTAGAAAATACATGCAGCAAACCCGTCAAAGCAGCATCTCATAATCCCATGTGTAATTAATGACCTCTCTTGGCCCTCCTTTGGAGCGTAAGGGGGAACTGGGTGAGACTAATTTGAATCTGTTATGTTTTGTTAAAGATTCAAGTCAGGTTCACCATTTTTTGTTTCATTCTAGTTTTCGACCATGAAACGCCCAACGACTCTATATCCATTGATTGATGGACCTGCTTTCCAAAGGGAGGCATTCGCCAGATGGTCTGACCAGCGACTCTTAAAAACTCACATTGGTCGAGAGGAATGGAAGTTGGGCTTATCACACCCTTTGGGGGGGGGAATTATTGCATGTTCTGGGACTCTATTATAGATTTAAGACGTATTCATATGATCGCGAATCTTTGGTTTATACCCAAACATAGTATCCATGGATTTGACTTTGATGGGCAATGGTCAACCTGACGCAAGGGTTCAGAATCATTTATGCCCGAGGTTTACCATCCCTCATTGGATTAATGAACCTAAGGGATAGAACTCGCTTGAGGAAGCACCAGGAGTGGTGCGGGGAACCGATATGGAGATGATCGGATAGACCGGTTATTGGGCATGAACCCCCATGGAGGATTCCTACATACGCTGTCTAAGAGATAGGGATCAAAGTCCATGTAGTTCACTTAGGTGTTGGAGATCTGACATGAAGAGAGACAAGGTGGTCCGATGGGTGGTGGGCTTGAACTTCATGAAGGATTCCTTCGTACCCTATCTTGGAGGAAGGGATCAAAGCACACGTAGTTCGCATAGGCTTGGGGCATACGCTCTGAGGCAGCACATAATGATGGATTGGGGATTACACTCTAAGGAGGCCCATTGTAGGATGTCATGGTCGATTCTTACTCTAAGCCCACGTGAGTCAAGCTCGGTGTGAGAAACACGAGGCCGTAGGGACCAGAAGATCACGTCATGAAAGGTGGGTCCATCAGAAGCGAAGTAGGCCTTACACAAGGAGTGACCCAGGATGATGAATTGGGGCTTACACTCGGAGGAGGCCCAGAATGTCGGGGCTTACTCCGAGATGGACGCCTAGGGCGACAAAGCCATGAGGGAGAGGGAAAGGGGGGTGATCATGTTCCCATATCCTTTCTTGTAGTGCACGAGGGCCTCCTTCTGATGGGTATTTTACCATCTTCAAGGAACCCTCAGCAAGTGGAGGGTCAGAAAAGGGATTCCTGAGCCCAGACTCCACATTACCGTGGGAATGTGAACCCAGGAATGCTTCGTCAATCTGCTCAAGGGTCGGGGAAACCCCTTTTCCCCTATTTACTGTGGGTATTTGAACTCATGAAATGGATCACTGATGTGCCTGAAAGTCATACCACGCGAATCTGGCGGCTTTGGTGGAGGCCTCGGCTCAGGGTCGACGAATAGCCCAATGAGGGAGTTGCGGAGGACCTGGCTGGATCGAAAGGATTTTTCCTGGCTCTGGGAATGAGAACACCGAAGTAATTGGAGAACCATCGAGAGGTATAGGTGGTGGCGCCCATCGCGTGGGAAAGTGCCACGCGGCTGGAGAATCCATCCGCAAACCAGGGTGGTCCGCAGACTGATTGGCATCCCGAGAACCAGGATAGTTCGCAGCTTTAGGTTTAATCCATGAACCAGGGTGGTTCGCGACTTCGGGTTCAATCCGCAAAGCAGTATGGTTCGCGGATGGTTTCAGGCGGGCAGCGACGGCCACTAGCGATGCCGGTGAGAGGCTCATTGGTCGGGGATTCGCCAGCGTAGGAGGGTTCTGCACGCTGAGAAGGATGGGAAAAGGGGCATAAACTCCCTGGTCCACATGGAAGTCATCCGCGGAGGGGGTATGGTTCATATTTCTCTTTTTTTTATTTTAGCTTCGTTGTTCACCAATTTATTATGCGTTTTCCGATTTCTTATTAATTCAAATACCTGTTGTGGTTTGCAGATGGGAATTTCGCTGTGTTTACAAAATCTGAAGCCTTCCTTCAACCGACTTCCTATGCCTTCGAATCTGATTCCAGTTCTACGATCCCCTTTTCATTCCCTCTTTGTCTCATTTTATAGAGTGGGAAAAGGAATTTATCTACTGACACACGACACCCATTGCGAAGGCCCATAACCTAATTTATAGCTGACTTGGTCAATCCGTGATTTTTGGTGGGTATTTAATGCTTCCCCCTCTTCGCCAGGCAAACTCAGGGAGTAAATTGCGGCTACAAAGGGTTCCACCTATATTCTGCGAACGACAGCGAGTGCGGGTTGGACCGGTCAATGTGGTCCGTGGTTTTGGCAGTTCGTGACAATGACCGGAATGGCGCCCATCCTACCTCATGGCCACAGAGGCTCTCTGCCTCCATTTCATGAACGAAAATGGTTCACGGAGGGGGTTCCTTGCAGTGCCTGGACACGTTGCACCTGCATTGACCAGTTCGTAGATCGATCCCCTTTTTCTTTTATCTATTCTTCGATTATTTTCCCAAATTCCTTTGAGGGATTTGGGTAAAAATTCCTTTGTGTATTTTTCAGGACTCTACAATTACTAAAAAATTGAATTAAAAAACCTTAACTTCAGCATAATATGGAAAAAAAATAAAATGAAATAAATCCATTTACTTATTCAAATGGATATTCTACTAGTAGAATAATCACATTCAATATAAATAACTGCTTTCTTATTGATGGAATGCATAATGTCAGACTATCATAACCACATAGCCAAGGCCTCATGCCAAGACTACAAATAAGATTTTGTCAAGGCCTTGTGCCAAGACAATAGTCAATCTCATGAGACCTACCGATTCATCAAGGAGCAATAGCGAGCTCCACCCGTCACTTATTAAGTCCAATGCATTCATCATATGAACAGGTTTAAATGTAACACAAACATTCATATTAAAACTAGCATTAGAAATGTCAATACTTTCTCCATAAAACACGAATGGTATAAAAATAACTCATCTACAGTAAAAAATACCACAAAACCTTCAATACAGTATGGATGATTTGTATCATAATAAATAAAATTTAAATAAGATTAAAATCCATCAAAGGATGTTGACATAGATTAAATTAAAACTATTTGAGAGAAATATCTCTTTTTCTGAAATAATTTTAAAGTCACATAATTATAAAATAAACCATTTACTTCGAAAATATTATTATAAACTTTTAATGGAAGCTTCTAAGATTTTTACAATGGCGGAAAATAGCTGCACCCGCCGTATAAGTTAAAAAATACATTCATACCTTAATTCTGTCCAAAAGGTTAAAAAGGACCATGTTTGGAAAACGAATGTAAGATTCCTTTATAAACATCTTTTAAAAATTCAAAAAAGGGTATAAATTATATTAACCCATATTTTGTATAATAGTAATAATGTTTTGAAACACATTTTTAAGAAACATGGATGTGGATGATAAAGAGGTCCTAGAAGATAATTACGTATAAACAATCTCGGATAATGAAGAGATTGTGAAATTAACCATTACCTTGTACTTTTACTTGGTCGAGAGTAGGTTAACCTCCGGTATAATGGAGAAATAATTGTTATTAAATTATATAATAATCACATATATTAATATGATATGATCTTTTAATATTGATTTGTTAAAAATATATTAGTATTATCATTGTTTCGGGTGTTAAATTACTCATTTTCTTTTATATGTTTTGTAACTAAATCCATGTTTGTAATTGATTGGATGTATATTATTCATATCCATAATTATATCACATCTATATACATTATTTTTAATCATTAAATGAGAATTAGTCTTGAATGGATACGATGGTGAATGAATCTTATCGCGTTCGTGGAGATGGTAGTCTGTACGTACGCACGGGCGACAAAAACATTATTTTGATATTAAAATAATATATAATTGGATGTTATATCATATATAAAGAATAATTATCATGTTATATTTATTATTTACATGAATTAAACATCATTATTATACCCATGAAAATAATAATTTATTGAATCACAATTACACCACGACGTGGAGACGGTAAGCCGTACGTACACACGTATGGCGACATGTCATTCAAAAGATGCATAAAATACTGAATATGGTTGTACCATATTTATAATAACATCACAGTATATATAAGATACTGGAGTTATTATTTTATAATGGGAATAAAAAAGAAATAAAAAGTTGAATAAGAAAGGAACTTGAAAGAGGGTGGTGAAAACATTATATCTTCTTCAGGTTCTTCCATTAGATTGATCAAAATGGATCCATAGGATGGATTTAGGATCAAAATAATGCCTCTAGGTTGAAGTGAGGGATGTTGAGAGAGTATTTGGACAGGGGTTGGACGATCCAAAAGGCTTTGAATGTGTGAATTAGTGAGAAGGGGGAGTTCCCTTTTATAAGAGGGGCGAGGGGCACCTTTGGAAAAGCTAGAAATATTATTTGATAATAAATTAATATTCGGTATTTAATGACTCCAAACTGGATTATTTAAAGGTTAAGGTGGGGATGGATCGAAATCCACTAAACCAATAGGTTTTAGATTGGTTTCGGTCACAATATTAACCTTATCTTTTAGTTTTTATCTCTTATTTAATTAGTTTTACATTTACCATGTCACTTTGAATTTTTATATTATATAGTTAATAAACATACTATATACATCTGAGAGACCCCCGAAGTGGTCCATTAATGATACACCTATCATGATACAATTCTTTTGGGTGAACCATAGATTTTTAGAAATAGAATATAAATTAATAATATAATATTTGTTTTAAAAACTCTTTTATGTCAATTTTGATACTATTGGATATTTTGTTTTTTTAATTTCAAAACTGCATTATTACTTCAAAAAAATTTATATAACCACTCCTAATATGTAATATTAACCTAGAAAATTAGTGGAATTGATAAAATTCTGAAATTATATTTATTTTTTTATTTATAATATCAATTATTTTAATATTTCATAAATTAGGTAATTACTACATCACCAGTCTGTCATATATAAATTAAATTATTTAATGTCTAAAAATTATAAATAAAATACCATTATGTAGGAAATATATTTATATTTCTAATGAATATTTAAAATAGAATTTATCTTATGTATAACCCTATATTAAAAATGTTTTATTAAATAAACATTTATTTTAACTCTTTTATGTCTTTTTCGAATTAAATAATAATAAATGTCCTAATCTAATCCATGTGGACCTAAATGATAATATTTTATTCCTAAGGTTGTTTATGGTCGAGATACACTTGTCCCATATATTTAGGACATGTGTTATGGTAATATTAATATAATTTTTACCCTTAATTATCGTATATACTTTTATCCATTGTAAATAAAAGAAAAAAGTTACTATTCACCAAAAATTATTTTCATCTAAATGAACAAAATTTTACCCCTTGATATTAACCGTGTTTCTCAGATTTTGAAAATTCCACTCACATAAGTAGTAAAAATATGTTTTATGGGAATTTTCAAGTTCTCCTAGGAGGTGGGTAAAAGACGGTGAAAAGTTCAATAAAATTTTTATATATCTAAAATTATTCTAAACTAACTCCAATGAATTACATTGAACATATATAGGTTTTATGTATCTATCTTTACCTTAATTTAATTTAAATAAAATAAATAATTATTTAAATAAAAATTCGGTTTTAAACTATAACTCTGTGTTTTTTACTATTCATAAAAAAATTAATGTTTTTAGAAATATACAAAAATTTCACCCTAGACTAATTTCGATATTACGAATCCAAAAATGAAGTCCATTTTGAAAAAGAAAATTTAAAAAATTTCTAAAAGTGGGTATTACTATTCATAATAGATAGTTTCATTGGTTGTGGTTTGTGTGTTAGAACTCGAAGTTGCGTACAACACGGGCTATTGTATTATTCCAAGGGAAGCGTATCGTGGATTCTTGGGGTGTTAAATTCTCCCCTCCTTCAAATAATTTCATCCTCAAAATTTCTAGAATACTACCGCATGAAAAGAATCGGGTGGTTCTTCATTATACGTTCCTCAGTTTCCCACATTTCCTCTTCCATCTTATGGTTTCTCCACAAAACATTTACCAGATGAGTCGTTCGGTTTCTTAGTACTTGTTCTCTCGTATCCAGAATCCGGACGAGCTCTTCGCCATAAGATAGATCGGGTTCCAGTTCTAATTCCTCATATGTGAGTACATTCATTGGGTCAGGCATGTATTTCCTCAATAGTGATACATAGAACAAATCATGTACTTTTGAGAGACTTGGTGGCATTGCCAAACGGTAAGATACAACCCCACATCGTTCTAGAATTTTGAATGGCCCGATGTACCTAGGACTCAATTTACCCTTCTTAACGAAAGGTATAACTCCCTTCCCTGGAGATACCTTCAAGAAAACATAATCTCCTACCTGAAATTCCAAATCCTTCCTTTGGTTATCGACATAGCTATTCTGGCTACATTGAGCTGCTTTGATGTGGTTTTGGATTACCTTTACCTTTTCCATTGATTCCTCCACCAGTTCTGGGCCTACAAGTTTTCTTTCACCAATGTCATCCCAACAAGTTGGTGTGCGACATCTCTTTCCATATAACTCTTCATATGGTGTCTTCCAAATACTTGAATGGAAGCTATTATTATAGGAAAATTCCACCAGAGGTAAATATTGATCCCATATACCCTGAAAGTCAAGTGATCATGATCTCAACATGTCTTCTAGGGTTTGAATAGTCCATTCTGATTTTCCATCTGTTTGAGGGTGGTAGGAAGTGCTCAAATGAAGTTCAGTATCCAGGGCTTTCTAAAGGCTCTTACATAATCATGAAGTAAAACGGCGATCACGATCAGAAAAAATAGATAGGGGTACTCCATGAAGTCTAAACACTTCATTAATATATAGCCTTGCAAGACGTTCAAGTGGTAAATCTTCCCTTATAGCATGAAAATGTGCTGACTTGGTAAGACGATCAACAATGAACCATATTTCATCATTCCTTCTAGGAGTATTTGGTAGTCCCTTGACAAAGTCCATCATAATATTGTCCCATTTCCACTCCAGTATGGGAAGAGGTTTCATGACTCTTCCAGGTTGTTGCCTTCCAGCTTTCACTTATTGACAAACCATACATCTTGTCAAAAAATCAGCAATCTCCCTCTTCATGTTGTCCCAAAAAAATGTTCCATTATGTCTCTATACATTTTGGTTCTCCCAAGGTGATTAGAGAAATTGGAACTATGAGCATCGTCCAACAAATCCCTTTTTAGATCAGGTATATGAGAAACACAAAGTCTCTTCCCAAATTTCAAAATTCCATCTTCATACCCAAAGTCATTCAATATACCATCATTCACATCTTTAATCTTCATTTGAAACTCTTCATCACTGTAATGAGAACTCTTTATCCTTTCTATTAAATATGGTTTGGAAACCATTGGAAAAATTATTGATGTTTCACCTTCCATGTTATTTCCCATATCCATCTTCACTAGATCCATGAAAATAGGATCCCTTTCAATTCTCATCATGTTCAAAACTCCAGGATATTTTCTTCTCAAAGATTCTGCCACCTTATTTTCCTTCCATGGGTGGTAGTGTATCGTGAAATCATAATCCTTGAGTAGTTCAAGTCGTCTCCTTTTCCTCATGTTGAGTTATTTTTGTGAGAAAATATACTTCAAAATCTTGTGATCGGTATTAATCTCACATTTTTCACCATAGTGGTAGTGCCTCCATAACATCAAATCAAGGATCACAGCTGAAAACTCGAGATCATAAGTAGGATAGTTTTTATCATTAATTTTGAAATGTTGTGATGCATATGCAATAACCCCATCATTCTAAATAAGGACCCAACCAACTCCTTTCTTCGATGCATCACTATAAATAATGAACCCATCATTCCCCGATGGTAGAGTCAATATAGGAACATTGACTAATCTTCTATTCAGTTCATCGAAAAATTCTTCACACTCTTTTTTCCAGACAAATTCATCCCCTTTACATGTGAGCATTGTTAATGGGTTATCCAACCGGGAAAAATTCTAGAAGAAACGTTGATAATAACCTGCTAAACCAATAAAATTGCGTACCTCAGTTATACTCATTGGTGCATGCCATTCATGGATTTCCTATGTCATATAAGGATCAACAAAGATTCTATCATTAAAGAAAATATGGCCAAGAAAAAGAAATATCATGAAACTAGGATTCACACTTGCTAAAATTCCCATATAATTCTTGTCTTCTGAGAGTATTCAGGATAATGTGCAAGTGATTTTCATGATCTTCATATCTTTTGGAGTATATCAAGATATCATCAATAAACACCACCACAGATTCATCTATATATTCATTGAAAACTCTATTAATTAGATCCATGAATACATAGGGCGCATTAGTCAGCCCAAAAGGCATTACTGTAAACTCATAATTCCCATACCTGGTTCAAAATGCTATATTTGGAATGTCTTCCTTCTTCACACACAACTGATGGTATCCAGACCGAAGTTCAATCTTTGAAAAGTATTGAGCTCTATGAATTTGTTCAAATAAATCATCAATGCGAGGTAGGGGATACTTGTCCTTTATTGTAAAAGAATTGATCTCCCTGTAGTCGATACATAACCACATAGATCCATATTTCTTTTTAACAAAAAGAACTAGGGCTACCGATGGAGAAACACTAGGGTGAATAAATCCCTTATTACTCAATTCCTCTAGTTGTTTCTTTAGTTAAACTAATTCCATAGTGGCTATTCTATAATGGGTCTTTGATATCGGCCTTGATCCTGGAATTAAATCAATGGAAAACTCAACTTCTCGTTCTGGAGGATTTCCAGGTAAATCTTCTGGAAACACATCTACATATTCTTTCATAATATGTACATCCTCTATTTGACCATTCTGTTCCTCACCCACAAGCATTTCATTGTCTTCCTCCCTAATAATTGAATTTAGTTGAGCTATTGGGGGTGGATATAGATAAGAATTAGGGGTGAGGATTCTGCTCTAAAGATAAGGCATTCCTTATCATCATCATCAAAAATAGTAACCTCCTTCTTCTTACAATAAATCATCGCATCATCGTATGAAAGACAATCCATACTAAGGATTATATCAATCTAAATCATAAGTAAGACGAGGAGATCAGTGAATGAAGAACATTTATGTTCTCTAATGGGTACTGATTCACAAAACATTGTTGCAATGATACTTCCCTTAGGAGTTTTAACTGACAAATCCTTTGTTAAATAAAATTGTAAATATCAATTTTTTTTAGAAAACTAGGAAGATATGAATCAATGCGATGATCCAGAATCAAATAATGTATTTTCTAAACATGAGGAAACCATTAAATTACCTTCCACCACCTCTTTTGGAGCTTCTACCTCAATAGTAGTTATAGTATAAGCTTGGCCTTGATCCCTTGGCCTTTTCGGAGGTAAGTTCCCCTGACTCTTAGGAAATTCATTTGCATAATCTCCCATCTCCCTAAAATTGTAGCATTTGACATTGGTTGCTTCCTTCTTCCCCTTGCAATCACAAGCATGGTGGCCTTTTTCACCAAACATGTAACAGACTCCCATTCCATTTAAGCAAGTACCGGGGTGTTTCTTCCCACATTTACAACAGGGTGGATATTCAACCTTTCCCTTCTCCCCCATATATCCATTCCTAGAATGATCAGCTGATCTCTTCTTATCTTGCTTTATTTTAAAGTCATAATACATAGATAATTCCTTTTCTGTCTTGATAGAACATTTGAAAATGTCTTCGTATGATGAGAAGGATTGCGATACTAATTCTCAACGGAGAAATGGTTTTAACCCATCAAAGGAACGATAAATCTTACATCTTTGGTTATGTATATAATCTCCATCATAACTTTATATCCTTTTAAAGATAGCCTCATACATTTCGACATTCTCATACTCCTTTTGTCTCATACTCAGAAATTGCCTCTCCATATCTGCTCGATGGTCCTGAGGAATAAATTTTTCTAAGAAAATCTTTTTGAACTCCCTCCATTCCATATTTGATACTTCATTGTATTCCTTCGTGTTTTGAATCAATTACCACCATTGATCATCATCTCCAGGAAGGCGATAAACTACCACGACAACATTTTCTCATTCACTACTCCACAAAGCCTGAAATATTTTCTCTAGGGAAGTTATCCATTGCTAAGAAACTAATGGATTTGTACTCCCATTGAATGTTGGTGGTTACTGCCTCATGAAGCGATCTAACATTGATCCTCCAGACTGTGGATCAGGGTGCTCTATATGGGTACAGGTATTATTCATAACCTGAGTGACTTTTCCCATAATGGTGATTTGTTGATTAGCACCAGTTACATCACCATCTCCACTATAATTATCTTGAGTAGGAGGGAAATCTCTACATGGAGTGTTTTCATTGATACGGTTTCCATTTCTTCCACTAGGCGCCATTTCTAAACAATGGCATAAACTAGAACAGTTTATGAATCAAAATACATAATTCCAAACTTGTAAAACACTTAACATAAATTGAACTATTTATGGATATAATCCATAATCATAAAAAAAATTATTTAAAGACTAATATACTCATAAACCCTTCATAATGATTTGTCATGAAAATGAGAGTTATCCTAAGAATATCCACTTGGAGTGTCGTAACCAAGAGTGAAGAAAAGCCTGTTTTCGGGCACCATTTCCCATTCGAGTCTAGCTCAAAACGGTGTTTTTGGGTTTTACCCCTAGGTACGTCTAATCCAGAACTACCTCTACCTTCTTGTATCCAGGCATGGATGTATTTCTCAGAAAACTCACAAAATCTTTACAATACCAAAATTCTAGGAAGTTCTTCTATACTAATCTTCAAATTCCATCTTAGATATATGTGCTCTAATAAGAGTTTATCTTCCAAGGTTTGTAATAAACATCCTTTGATACAAACTATAACGCCCCAACCCTAGTTTCCCAGAGTCGGTGCATTAGTACATATCATTGGCATGATCACAATAAAGATCTAGTCTTGAAATACTGATTTGTTTTGTAGTGTTAGAAACACTAGATATATTCATATAGTTCACATTACATCATAAATTGAAAACTACAACAGCATCTTGTCTCTACACTCATATCTCCTTATAAAATCCCATTAATTCATTCATAAAATACTTCATCACATCCTGGGTAAAATAAAACATTGAAAGGGGTGAGCTAAAATGTACAGTAAGGATAACAATACAGAGAAAACTTTTATAAATAATCCTAAACATTTAATGAAATGTACAACTAAAACAAAAGCCTTTTAAACTTGAACTTCAGCATAATATGGAAAAAATAAATTGAAATAATTCCATTTAATTATTCACATGGATATTCTACTAGTCGAACAATCACATGAAATATCAATAACAGCTTTCATAATGATGGAATGCAGAACCCCAAACTATCATAACCACATAGCCAAGACCTCGTTCTAAGACTAAAAATAAGATTTTGTCAAGGCCTTGTGCCAAGACACTAGTTTTTCTCATGATACATACTGATGCATCGAGGAGCTATAGCGAGCTCCACCAGTCACTTATTAAGTCCAATCCATTCCTCATATGAACAGGTTTAAACATAACATAAACATTCGTATTAAAACTAGCATACAAAATGTCAATACATTCTCCATAAACCATGAATGGTATAAAAATAACACATACACAGTAAAAAATATCACAAAACCATTAATACAATATGGATGATTTTTATCATAATAAATAAATATCAAATAATCTTAAAATCCATCAAAGGATGTTGACATAGATGAAATCAAAACTATTTAAGAGAAATATCTCTTTTTTTGAAATAATTTAAATGTCACATAATTATAAAATAAGTCTTTTACTTTTAAAATATTCTTATAACCTTGTATGGGATGTTTCAAAGATTTTATAATGGGGTAAAATAGCTTCACCCGCCATATAAGTTAAAAAATACATTCTTACCTTCATTCTGTCAAAAAGGTTAAAAAGGACCTTGTTTGGAAAACGACCGAATGATTCCTTTATAAACTTCTTATAAAATGTTAAAAAATGGTATAAATGACTTTAACCCATATTATGTAAAATAGTAATATTGTTTTGAAACACATTATTAATAAACATTGATGTGGATGATAAAGAGGTCCAAGTAGAGAATTATGTATAAACAATCTCAGATAACGAAGAGATTGTGAAATAAACCCTTACCGTGTACTTTTCCTTGGTTTAGGGTAGTTTGACCTCCTATATAATGGTGAAATAATTTTTATTAAATTATAAAATAATCATATACATTAATATGATATGATCTTTTAACATTGATTTTTTAATAATATCTTAGTATTATCATTGTTTCGGGTGTTAACTTACTCATTTTCTTTTATATGTTCTGTTACGTAAGCCATATTTTTCATGGATAGGTTGTAACATATTCATATCCCAAATGATATCAAGTCCTGAAACATTATTTTTAATAATTAAATGAGAATTAGTCTTGAATGGATACGATGGGGAATGAATCTCATCGTGTTCGTGGAGACGACAGTCCGTACTTACGCACGAGCGACAATATCATTCTTTTGATATTGAAATAATATATAATTGGATGGTATATCATATATACAGACTAATAATCATTATATATTTATTATTTACATGAATTACACATCATTATTATACCCATCCAAATAATAATTTATTTAATAACAATTAAACCATGACATGGAGAGGGTAAGTCGTACGTCAACACATGTGGTGACATGTAACTAAATGGATGGATAGAATACTGAATATGGTTATACCATATTTATAATAAAATCATAGTATATATAAGATACTGGAGTTATTATTTTCGAATGGGAATAACAATGAAAGAATAAGTTTAATAAGAAAGGAACTTGAAAGATGGTGGTGAAAACATTACCTCTTCTTCGGGTTTTTCCTTTAGATTTGATCAAAAGGGATCCATAGGATGGGTTTATGATAAAACTAAGTCCTCTATATTTAATTTGGGGATGTTGAGAGAGTATTTGAGCAGGGTTTGGCCAGAAAAAAGGCTTTTAATGTGTGAATTAGTGAGAAGGGGGAGTTCGCTTTTATAAGAGGGGTGTTGGGCACCTTTGGAAAAGCTAGAAATATTATTTTATAATAACATCAGATTCGGTTTCTAATGGCTCCAAAGTGGATTATTTAATGGTTAAGGTGGGGATGGGTCTTAAACAACTAAAAAAATAGGGTTTAGACAGGTTTGGGTCACTATATTAACCTTATCTTTTAGTTTTTAACTCTTAGTTAATCATATTGACATTTACCATGCCACATTGTTTTTTTATATTATATAGTTAATAAACATACTATATACATCCAAGAGACCCCCAAGAGTTCCATTAATGATACAACAATCCTGATACAAGTCATTTGGCTGAACCTTAGATTTTTAGGAAAATAATATAAATTAATAATATAATATTTGTTTTAAAAACTATTTTATGTCAATTTTGACACTATTGGGTATTTTGTTTTTGATAATTTAAAAACAGAATTATTACTTCAAACAAAATTTATATAACAAATCTTAACATGTCATATTAACCGAATAATTTTAGTGGAATTCACCAAAAGTTTCAAATTACATTTATTTTGATATTTATAATATCAATTATATTAATATATCTTTAATTAGGTAATTAATACATCACCATTGTGTCTTAAAAAATTAAATTATTTAAGGTCTAAAAATTATAAATAAAATACAATTATGTAGAAAATATTTTTATCTTTCTAATTAATATTTACAATCTAATTTATCTTATATATAACCCTATCTTAAATATGTTTTAGTAAATAAACATTGATTTTAACTCTTTTAACTCTTCTTTGAATTAAATTATAATAAATGTCCTAATCTAATCCAGGTGGACCTAAATAATAATATTTTATTCCTAAAGTTGTTTTTGGTTGAGATACATTTGTCCAATATAATTAGGACATGTGTTTGGATAATATTAAAATCATTTTTACCCTTAATTATCCTATCTACTTTTAACCGTGGTAAATAAAAGTAAAAAGTTATTATACAACAAAAATTATTTTCATCTCATTGAACCACATTTTAATATTTGATATTAACTGTGTCTCTCAAATTTTCGAAATTCCATTCACAGAAGTGGTACAATTAAGTTAATGTGACTTTCCAAATTCTCCTATGAGGTGGGTAAAAGACGGTTACAAGTTCAATAAAATTTTTATATATCTATAATTATTCTAAATTGACTCCAATGAATTAAATTGAACATATATAGGTATTATGTATCTATTTTTACCTTAATTAAATTTAAATATAATAAATATGGTTTTTTAATTAAAAATTCAGTTTTAAACTAAAATTCAGTGCTTATTCACTATTCATAAAAAAATTAATGTTTTCAGAGAAGTTCCAAAATTTTACCCTAGGATAATTTCGATATTGCAAATCAGAAAATGAAGTCTATTTTGAAAGATAAAATTTATAAAATTTCAAAAAGTGTGTATTACTATTCATAACGGCTAATTTGACTGGTTGTGGTGTGTGTGTTAGAACTCGAAGTTGCGTACAACACACGCTAAAATATTATTCAAAGGGAAGCATACCATGGAAGTATGGGGTGTTGCAACTATTCATTGGATTATTAATAGAATTATGTGTCTTATTTTTATTTATTAAAGAATTATTAAATGGTGAAGTTTTTTGTGGTGCTAAAGATGACATTCTAGGCCAATTAAAAGTTGGTACATGGACCTAGAGTTCCACCCCAATAGTTATCAAAGCATGAGATTATGTGGTTCTAAGAATTATGACCCACACTGAATGAGACATAGATTTATATGAATGGAGAACTACCCTGAATGAGATTGGGGTTCTTAACATTATGTTCAACACCAAATGAATGATAATAAATAATTATGATTCAAATGGAAAACAAGAATGAAAACTAGGCCAAATTTGAATATTGGTGAATCAATGAGAAATTGAATACTTTTTAATTTTGCATTGTATTTATTTCTTTATAGAAATGAATACACTATCTTTTAACAATACTAGTTTAGAAACTATTAGTGGTGGCGTACTAAATTATACTCACACACTAGTCACGCCTCCTGACTAGCACCCGAGTAGACATTATTTTGGATTGACAATATAAGGGAAAGGCCCTAGGATAGGTTATAGTTTGGGATTGGAGAATGGGAGAGGGAATAAGAAGTGGTTCGGAACCAGATTTGGATTATTTGTGTCATTACTTTTAGTTTTGTTGTAGTCACATTAAATTCTCATTGTGATATTATGTTTTACCTTTCAGTTGAGTATTGTATTTTATTGTTTTCAATATCATATGACATGGTATTGTTTTGGTTATTTATATTCTTCTTCAAATCATTATTGTTGTTTTTGTCGGTTGGTATTTTGTTCTAATAAGAGAGGGTATAATATCCCCAAGACTGAATTACATGACCCTTGAATCTAGTTAGCACCCTCTTGCGTATGGGGATGCACTCTTAAGGGAATGTGTCCAATTGCCTCGGGGGACAGTTTAGTGGCACACGGGGTGGGACATAACTAAATTGTATTAGAATATTTTTTTTATTTATTATTATTTTATCTAAATATTTTTTGGAATGTTAGACATGAGATTAGGATGATTCTAGTCTTTATAATATAATCACGCATGGGAGTTTCAAACCGATGTACTAGGGAAAATATGATTAATCTGGGTGGTATTGTTGTGATTGTAGTTTGTTGTGACTGTTGAATATTATTTTTCCTCGGCTGATGCACATGAGGTGTGATGTGATTTTTTTATTGACATTTCTAAAATATATATTCATGGACAAAAGAGGAACAATACATGAGTCTGTATGCATCATTCTAGGAAGTGAGAAATGTTGTGACATGAATTATTTTATCCATTAATAGGAAAACATGTTATGTATAAGTTATTGGACTTGAACAATTTTTCCTTGTAGTGAGATTGAAATAAGGAGTTCACATGTGAATAAAAGGGTGTCTAATGAGAACATTGATTGATAAAGTGAGTATGGGTAATTAATTAATTGTTGAATTAATTAATTTGAGATAATGTGATTAATTAATTGTAGAATAAATCAATAGGAATGTATGTACCCTTGTTAACCAAGACCTAGGTGTAGGGTGGTTAAGAGTACTGATAAGGCCACAGTGTTGACCATGTGGCGAGGAAAATGGTTGGGGGAAAGTCATTTTGAATCTTATTATTTTAGTTTTCCATATTTTTTAAATGTTATAAGTTTGTATTATGAGACATAAGATGTAATCATGGCTTGGTAGAGATATTCCTCCACAATGCTTGTTATGGACTGAATGAGGTTTATGGCCCAGAACAAACTTCTAGACAGAGAGATTGAGGCCCTGTTGGCTCATTCCTAGTAAGAATGGGAACAATTCCATGAGAAAATTTCTCATTTCATGTAATTCATGGAGGGAGACCACTAGTGAGTTCTAAAAACCATGTTTGAGTTGAGAAGGGTGTTTTAGATAAACCATCCTTTTATTTTTACTAGAGTGGGTAGAACTGAGGAAGATGATTTTTTGATTAAATCTATAGATATGATTCCTGACCATTTAGAGAATTTATCTGGGAAGAGGTTCATATTGGATGCTTATATTCTACGGGGTTCAACAAAGCACAAGTGGGACATTCAAGTAGGATTTGGTCAGACTAGTGATATTTTACTAGAGGCATTTTTTGAGATGTTCATGGAACACTTCTATCAAGAAATGATGAGACAATAGAAGGTGTCAGAGATTATATATCTGACCCAAAGAAGCATGTCCATAATGGATTACATAGAACATTTCACATATTGACAACATTTTTCTCTAACTTTGGGAGTATATGAGGCTTCTTCAGAAAAAATATTTTAGGAGAGACTTAGGTGTGAAATTATATTCCTGGTAAAAATCATTAAACTAATAAAATTTGTGGATGTGGGTAATCATGCACTCCTTTCAGAGGTGAACATAATGAAGGATTCCAATACTAGATAGGTAGTTATCCCTAGAATATTATGGAGTGTGCCTTCTGAGAGAAGGAAGAATCGTCATGAGAACCTTAGTCAGGACAGTGAAAAGAAAGGTGGAATCTCAGGAGGAATAATTTAACCAGATCTTACTCATGTTCTCTTCCACTAGTGCGGTAGGAACTGAATCAATAATACACACTTTCCGAGACCACCAATAGAGTACCTGATTTTCAGCAAGATGGGGTACCTACAGAAGTTCTGTAGGATGCAACATTAGGATGGTGTTTACGTAAAAGCAGGTAAGAGTTAGAGTGGGGGATGGGGGTCATATACACCATCTATCTCTTGCAATTGAAACTCTATGGGAAAAGGTGATAGAGGTATGGATTGGTGCATCAGGGTTTGAGTGATCATATAATCTGAGTCGTGATACTCAAGGTAGTCAGACGACACCATATGGAAGGGGGGAAGGATATTTACATGTAGAGCATCCTACACTTGTGGAGAGAGGGGCTGGTCCATCGATAATGATAAGTACTATTCATCTTTATTCTACATTAACAAATTCTTTTTTTGATATTGATTCTTCACATTCCTTTATATATATGAAAATATTGTTAATTTCCAAATAATGGAGGTGGATTCTGTAATATGGTTGATGAATATTGACACACCATTGGGAAAACAGTATAGGGATATCTATTTATGCAATTGGTGTTTTTTAGAGATCATAAAATATTATTTTCTTCAGGATATCATTGTCCTTGATATAATGGTCTTCAACATAATTATGGGTATGGACTGGCTAGTCACATACCAAGCCAACATTGATGGTTACCATAGGATAGTTAACTTTTTATATACTATGGGTGACCAATATGTTAATCCTAGAGAATTGGATATCCATATTGGCCGGGATGGGCCAATTACTTAGCAATTGGCAGAGCACACACACCAAGTTTCTAGTCATTTTCCGGATGAGTGGCTTGGTGAGAAAAACTCCCTTCCACCAGTAGTAGAACTGTTTCAAAATGTCTTTCCTGATGACTATTTTGGGATTCTGCCTGAGAGGGATGTTGAATTCACTACTGAAATCATGCCATTAGATGAGATGGTATCTATTCTATCTCACATAATGGCACTGAATAATCCTCAAGAGATCAAAATAAAGTTGGACAAGTTGCAGGATAAAGGGTTTTCTATCCCAATATGTTTTCTTTGGGAATCACCTATAATTTTTAAAATAAGGCAGAAAATGGATTATAGTTTTGATACAATTACCAAAATTAGTATACAATTACTTTGATGAACTGTTCTCCTCTTCCATATATTGATGACTTGTTTGACCAACTAATGGTGGATTATGTGGTCCCAAAGGTTGATCAGAGATTAGGGTGTCATTTATTGAGAGTTCAAACCTCAGATATACAAAAAAACATGGTTGAGGTGTATGTATGACATTTATTTGTTTGTTTTAATGCCATCTGGGATGAAAATTCTCCAGCAGTATTTATGGCCTTGACGAAC
The DNA here is from genome assembly GCA_963277665.1 of Viscum album. Classification (NCBI taxonomy): domain Eukaryota; kingdom Viridiplantae; phylum Streptophyta; class Magnoliopsida; order Santalales; family Viscaceae; genus Viscum; species Viscum album. Next base: position 176,214,549 of record OY728148.1, read on the forward strand.
ATGATCTGTCATCCTTACATAGATCATTTTGTAGTGGTGTTTATGGATAACATCTTGGTGTTTTCTTAGACTCATGATGACAATGAAAAACATCTTTACTTCATCTTGGGTACACTAAGAGAGCATAAAAAATATGAAAATCTCTATAAATGACTTTTTTGGATTGATATGGTACACTTTTTGGGGGCATATAATCTCCAAAGATTGTGTGTAAGTGGGCCTAGAGAAACGGCAGGCAGTTATTTCTTGGAAACATTCTATTAATGATTTTTATATCAGATGATTTTTGGAATTTTCTGGTTATAAAAAGATGTTAATAAAACACCTTTACCAATTACAATCACTTCATTCAGGTTGAGAAAGAATGGGATAATGCTTGATTGGACAAAAGCATGAGACAATTCATTCCATGAGATAAAGAAGCATGTGACATCAGCACCAATTATGATCTTACCTAAGTCAGGTAAGGATTACATAGTGTATTTTGATTCCTCTGGGAATATACTTAGAGCTATGTTCATGCTAGTGGATCTAGTCATTGCATACAGGTCTCTCTAGATGACGTAACATGAAAATTTTCCCAACACATGACATTGAGTTTGAAGTGGTGCTTTATGTTTTTATGTGTTGGAAACACTATCTTTTGGGTGAAATTTTTACATTTTTAAAGGATCCCTAAATCTTGAAGTATATATTTTCACATTACGACATGAATCATTGGCAGAAAAGATGGGTAAGGTATATGTAGTCCTTTGATTTTGGAAAGCTATAAACACCTAGATAGGGGAGTAGTGTGGCTGATGACTTATGTTGAAGAACTCAGACTCATTTGGTATTTGATTCATCTGCATAGAGGAAGATGATGCCTTTATTGTGGGAAATTCATGTGGTAGTTCAAAAGAGTCAGGAAAGGATGAATCTGGATTCTTTAGTAGTGGATTCTACACTCTATAAACAGATTATGGATATGTAGTGTGAGGATCTAGAGTGATTTGACTTTATGGAAAACCATGAAGGTTGGGAGACACCTTCAGACATGATAATTGATGATGTTGAGATTATCTACGAGGAAAATGATGTTATTGTGCCTATGAGTATTCAAAAGGAATTCAAGAGAGAATTACACGACACCATATGGTTGATACATCCAAGGTTGAAATAAATGTGATGTGACATACAGTGATAGTTCTGGAGGCCATGCATGAAAAAGGAGATAGCAGGGTTCATAACAATATGATTCGCATATGAGAAGGTGGTGGTATAGAATCAACGACTTTCACTCCTACTGAAGTCATTTATTATTCTTGAATAGATGTTGGATGATGTAACTATGTATTTCATTGTAAGAAATATAGAGAATCTTAGGAGCAGTTATTCTATTTGGGTCGTTGAGGATGGACTAATGAAGGTAACCCATTTCTTTTTTATCAGGGAAACCATTACAGTAGCGATGTTGGGAGAACTGTGCATGAGAGAGATAGATTATTTTCCTGGGGTTCTAGAGACTATAGGTTCAGATCAAAATTTTTGATTTACATCAGGCTTCTAGAAGGGATTATAGATGGAATGTGATACACAGATAATGTTATATATTCCCTTCAACCCCGAGACATATGAAAAGTAGGATCGTACCAGATAGTTGTTAGAGGATATGCTATAAACATGTGTGCATAACTTTAGTGGTTTTTGGGAGAAGCACTTGGCATTAGAAGAATTTTCCAATAACTATAGTTATAACTAATCTATATAGATGTGACCATATGAGGAACTTTATAGTAGAACGTGTTGACCACCGTTGTGTTGGTTAGAGGTTGGTATGTCATAGCTGTTGGGACCAAGTCTCGTTCCTAAGACATCAGAGCAGGTGGAGTTGATTCGAAAATGTATTGCTAGGACATAGAGTTGGATGAAGTCTCATATTGATATACGGTGACCACCCCTAGTGTGTATAGAGGGAGATCATGTATTTTTTTGGTGTCACCTAGTTTTGGTCAACACCGGTTATAGAGGTATGGAATGTTGGTGCCATTGATTGTAGGACTGTTGGAGGTGCTGGAGAGAATCAGGTTAGTGGCATACTGATTAGCCCATCCACAAAAATATAGTGATATTCATAATTTTCTCCATGTGTCACAACTACTATGGTATCACACCAACCCTTCACATGTGATTGATGTAGAAGTGGTTGACATCGAGATAGATGCATCCGTTGAAGAGCATTGAGATAGATGCGTCCTTTAATTCTTAGAAAATGGAAATATAATTGAATTTGAAAAATCATGTAACATTTTAAATTAATGATCAAATAGAATAATGGTTATAATTGTCTAAAAATTCAATCAGGGAGTGAATTTAAAAAGTGATATTATTTTCAAACCTTGACAATGAAAGATAAAATTGAGCCATATGGTAATTGTTAGAAATAATATTTATTTTAAAAATTATATAATTTTAAATATAGGTGAAAATATCAATAATTTTTTTTATAAATAATAACTCTCATTAAAAATATAAAGAACATAGACATGGATGAAAATAATTCATGAACCGAAAGAAATATATGGTCGGATGATTGTATTTTTAAGAACCAGAGGGGGTGAAAATGGAAATAATACAAGAAAAATGAATAAATAAAGATAGTATACAATAATATATGGTTTTTAGTATAATAATAATATAAAATTACCAATAATGAAAATATAAAAATAAAAAATCATGATAAATTGTTTTATTTAAACATAAACTCCAACAGTATTGATATCCTTTGAATCAAAACCCCCAAAAAGAAATAACATGAAATGGATATTTTAAGATCATTATTATATATTGAATCATGATATAATGTTTTGTATTAGTATAAAATTAACTATATTTATAAATATTGGTTTATATTTGAATAAATGTTTCATAGAACAAAATATGTGACAAAAAACCCATACCTAAAGTGTCGAATTGCTTCATATTCTCTATAATATCCCATAAAATTAATTTATGTTTAATAAAAATCAATAAAAAAAGAATAAAAATACTAATATTAATATATATCATCTCTTTATAATTTCTAATTTCCCAATAATTAATAGGTCTTCATTAAGACCAATATCCATGTGTTGGCGGTTCTATTATAAATTAATGTTTCTACTTATTTATTAATTTACTTACTCCTTTTTCAAGATATAATAATATATTGAATAATAATCATGTCATAAATATGATATTTATTTTTTATATAAAATTTTATAACCATTAATATAAGCTAATGATGAAAAAAAGTATACATCGCTTTGCGGAGGTGGTACTATGCACGTGTTACACTTTTTAATTAGATTAAAAGAATGGAATAAAAATTTATATATATATATATAATCATTATTATTTAATGAATATAATATATATTCATTAAATCAATGTTTATAACCATGCATATGAAGAAGTTATTGAAAATGAAATATGTCTTTTCATGAAGGCAACACGTACACACATGAAACATTTAAAATTTACAAAATATTTATGATAAGATGATAATGGTTATTAAATTAATATAATTACATTATATTATACTTTTGATACTGATTTTATCATATTAATATTAATATAAAAGTTTCATAAGATGTATATTGAGAAATAAACATCAAAGAACTCATTATATTACTTATTTTTTTTGTGTATTATTGTTTTATTTACACAATAATCCTTTATTGGTATTTATTTTGTAGGTAAAAGAACATATATATAATACGGGTAAGGGATTTTGGAAGATATTTGAGTATATCATTTTCAATATAAATTTCGCAAAGTGCATGTAATAGTGAGGAGATATGTTTCCCATTTATAAGTCAAGACCGACATACTTATAAATATAAGAACTTTTAAATATAATAAATTTAAATCTCAAGGAAATTATATCTAATTATCATAATTTCATTGATAATGGTAGTATAAATCCACTCATCTAATCAAATAAAGATACAGTTTTGTGGTATTATTCATCATATCCCCCTAATTTAGTTTATTTTTACCCTTACTATGATGAATAAACTTTTACCTGGGTGGTTATTCTTTATACTTATAAATTAAACTAATATTAAACAGAATTGGAAATTCTATTTCAGAATATGGAATTCATTATATCATATTCAATTTATAAATGTGATAGAAATAATTTCTAATATTCACACACTAAACCTATAAAAACCATTTTTATAAAAAAATATATTATTAAATCTTGAAATTAACATATTCTTATTCTATTCATACTAATAACCTTTATATGAACAAACATTTATTTAATTGGATATATTATATAATCATTTCATTTTAATAACTCATCTATAATGATTACTTTAAATTATGAGGATAAAAATACCTTGCACATATAAATAAAATATTTATGATATATATATATATATATAAACAAGAAATTAATTTATCTTAATTTATAACTATTTTATAAGAAATTTATCTAACAACATTAATTTTATACAAGTTTAAATAATATTATTTCCTTATTTTAACACTCTAGAAAATGAAATTATCTTTTAAATTAAAAAAAATATAATAAATTAATTTTTATAAATAAAACATTTCTGTTTAGCTGAGAATTATTAAACCAGTATTCCTTATCATTTCATAACAATTCTAGCGATTTAATTAATTGATATTATTATTTATTTGTTCAATTATACTAATAATTTTTATCAATATAAATCCTAAAAATTTTTAAATTTAACAAAAAAATATAGTTCAATATATGAGTTAAAAATATTCTATTTATAATAAATAATATTTTTAAGTGATATTGACCCCTTTTATGTTAAAAATCCACTTATTTACCAATTTCATTTGTCCATCCAATAATTCAGTCTAATTTTTTTTAGTAAAACATTATTCACATAATTTTAGTATTGAGAAGATCATAATATATCAAACTCATTGGATTTATTTTAATGGAAAATGTATTCTATAATCATGGGATATTTCATTATACCGACTTATAAAAATTTCTGCCTCAAAATTCCATTAGTATAGTGAAAAAACTGATGATAATTCTACTTAATTACATAATAATGCTCCAACATAGCATCCTAAAAATTATGGGTTTTCCATAAAATATTTACTAGGTGAGTAATCTTCTTACACAACACTTATCCCTTCAATAAAAATGACCTGAGTTTCAACTCCTAATAAAAATCAAGCTGGAGTGTTAAAAAGCTAGAGTGACCCATGTCTTTTAAACATATTATTACATGATTTATTAACATTAAAATCCAAAAAACACAACCAAATGATTCTGATTCATATTGTCTTTGGAATACATGGTTTATAATACATCAATGTAAAGAAACAAAAAATATTTTTCTGTTCTACAAAATGACATCTTAATCCCCTTTATTCTCCAAATTAGATATATGATAACTTGTGGAATACATGAAAGAAAGTGGTGATTTATAAAGACTATTAATTGAAAAATTATGATAATGATATATAATATGTTGGTCAAACAACATAAAATGATATCATGAAAGAGAAGGCACATGGATAGTCACATGAGATAATAAAAAATAACAGTTAATCATAATATCACAGAGATAAGAAAAATTTGATGAAATATAAAACATGACATTAGAATAATTCAAGGTTATTTGATAAAACAACATTACATGGTTGACATATACCCATCATAGATTATGTTCACTCCCTAATCCCATACACACCGTTTCATGAAAATAATAATTTCCTAATGAATTAGAGATCTGTCTAAGAAAGAACTATCATGGATTATAAATTGTTATGTGTTTCACAAAATGAAATCATTTATATGAAATAATCATAATAGTTGACTATTGGATGAAATGGGTTTCATAATCTATTACCGTACTGTAAACCAATGTAATTTCATAAACATTGATAAGAGAATAAGGAATTAAATATTTTGTACATTCAAATTTGAGTGTACATAAGTCTATGTCCAAAAATAAAGTGTTCATACCAAAAAAAATTACTGATTAATGCATTATGATTGGGTAATGAAATTAAATTTAAATTTTTTTATGGAACCACTAGATGACTTTGAAGAGAAAGAATATGCATGGAATATTATTTAAAAATTAGAGGTAAATTATAATGGTTATACTTAAAATACAACATTATTTAATGAAACCATGAATGTAAATAATGTATTCAAATAACAATTATATAAATTTATTATGGGATTGAAATTTTCACCTCAATGGGTTTTGATTTTAATGAACACATCAGTTAAATAAAATGAACGAATATATTACCCCATTATAGTAATTTAAAATAAAATAGATATATATGTATGGAATATACATAAAAAAATAAGAAATATTTAAAAAACTCAAATTTATAGATAAATTGAGAATGGGAGAAAAATTTCAAAACCTAAACAAATGGTTAGTTTGAAGAGATATCTTAACTTTGGATCCAGAATTAGTTTTAACTTACACATAATATATATTATAATGAAATTAAATTTATTAATAAGTTAATTTAGTATTGTTTAAATATACAATGGATTTAATATGGTTTTATTATGATCATTTATTACCATATTAAGGATATTTATTGTTTAATTTTTTTGTTCTGAGGGCGTTCATTCCATGGTTCAATGGTTAGATCACCTATTGAAAATTATTGAAGTTTATACCAAAAGGGAATAAAAATATTGAAGTGAAATGATATGGTATTAATGTATATATATAAATATAAATGTTTAAAAATACCAATATTGTTTTCAATATATAGATAAGAAAATTTTTATACAGTTTATTGTAATGTGGTTAGTTCACTTAGGATGTTTCACCAAGTATCCTGAACTAGTTTCATTTTATAAAATAAAATGATCATTAAAAAATTCAAAAAAATTAAATAACTAAAAATGTTACTTATTATAATATTTTTTAATCTCAATATTTATAACACACAAAAATTAGTGATTTAGAAATCTTAGTTCGATGACATGTATAACATGCCAAACTGATCCAAAAACAATGTAACATTATTATTTAAATATGACAATTACAAACATGACCTCAAATTTGATTGAATGAAAATCATTAACTAATTTATGAATTTACTATTAATTTACTACAAAATATAAATTTATTAAAAAATACTTTGGAAATGAGCACAAATGCTTAAATAAAACCATTTAATTGTTCAAGAAATACATTTTCTACATAAAATGATTTTCCTTGATTATTGTGATAAATTATCATGGTAAATTTATGGAACATTTATAAATTATCATTATAAAATGAAATTAATTTTCTTAATAATTGTATCAAAGATATCTTTGTGTTAAATTTATGAATTTTTCTAAAATGATTTTTTATGTGAATAATAAAAATTACTATTTTTTTAATTAATGCCTTGTATTCTCATTAAATAATTTATTTAAAAGGTAAAATTAAAATTTTAATTTTATGTTAAAGATAAAAAATAATACATTTTATTTTTAATTATATAATTAATTTCATTTGAATGAGAAAAATTCATGATTTTGGAATAATATTTTTTACATAAAAATGACATTTTTTGAAAACAATTTTTAGGTCCCTAAAGTTTACCCATTATAATTAGTTAAGATAACCCATAATGATGAAGTATTTAATTTTATTTTATTGATTATATAAATATTTATATAAATATTAAAATTCCTAAAATGATGATGATTATTCATTGAGTTAATATCAATCAGTTATTTCAAGAAAAATGAAAGAAAACGTTTTCATCATGCATTATAGGATTTTTATGAAATGAATTTATAACTATAATAGATATTGAATTTGATAAAGTGAACAAAATATTTGGATTCATTTTAGTTAATATTATTTAATATGATCAACTAAATTTTTCATCACATTGAATTTTAAAAACAATAAATATTTGACACCCTGAAAATATGGGTAAAATTGGTTAACATAGGATAAAACAATGTGGTATGACCACCATTTCTCATATTATATCTTATTTGATGAAGATATATTCGCAATTAACACCTTATTTAAAATATATTTTTTTATGGAAAACATTTCCATGAATGATACCTATATAATATTTTAAGTAAAGAGAAACCTAAAATATCACCTTCGTGCTTTTAAATTCCATTTTTGTGTTTAAAATGAGAAATAATAAATTTTGAATTAATATTAAGATTTTTTTTGAGAAAAATTAAATAATTTTAATGATTTTATTTTATTTATATTGTTTAGTTATGAAGTAAATCATTTAATTGCTTACGGAATTCCAAGTCAATATTTATTTAATTTTAAGAACTATAAAATAAATTATATAAAAAATATTTAATGTAATATAATTTAGTTGAATTATTTTGTTAAAATTTTAATATTGATGCACATAACATATATGGGTTTATGAAGTATTTCTATTCAAATTACATATTTGTATTTATATTTTCAATGTCAAAGTTAATGGCTAGTCTCAAATTTTTTGTTAATTATATTTTATAAATAATAATGTTTTATTAAATGATTTCAAATTCATATAAATATTATATTTTACTAGGTTAATGTTATATAGTTTATAATATAAAAAATTATTCATTTTTTTACTATTTTTTCTTTTAAGATACTTTTTGTTCCATAAAGTGTAAAAACATTAATACAATAGTAAGTGTCAAAAGGGGGTAACAAGGGTAAAAAAACATTAGGGTGAAAAAATAAAATAATTTAATTTAATTTTTATCATATGAGTGGGTTTAAACTAGAAAATATATTATTTTAATATATTATCAATTTGGGTCCATTTTTATATGAAGAATAATTTATATTAATTTTATACCTTTTAAAATTCTAGGAATATATGTCCCCTCTCTAATAAAAGATTATATCTTGTACTCTTTTATTCACACTTCAAAATAATTTTTTTCTATTGATACTAGCCAGAATACCTTCTTTGCATCCATTTACATGTCATAGAGTCCTTGGTGGGGTCACAAAATCAACCTAGTAATGCTTTTGGTGCAAACCTCAAGACGTTGTCTAAAGAAGAGGTAATGTCCTTAGTCATGAATTTTCATTTTGTTTTTTTTAATCCAAAAAATATTCTTAAACCATTATCATATAATTAAATTAACATCTCTTATATATTGTTATTTTATTATGCTCTCATATCATCCTTTATATATATCATCTTCTATGAAATGGGAATGAAACCATCATTCATGTGTATGATGGACTACTACCTCAGAAACTGATGTAAATCGTTTTCCAACACCTCATCTAGTGACCAATTTTAATATAGAATTTAATATATACATATATATATATATTATTAATTACATTTCTAACATTATCAATAGATAATATATGATATTATTTCTTACATTTCCATTCACAAAAAATGATAATGACGTTACTTTGTATGTATGGAATACCACCACCTTGGAGTGATGTGATCATTATTCATCATAAAAAACATGGATAATATAAGTAAGTATATTTAAATATATAATATACAATTTATAATATGATAATAATTATATTAAAATAAATAATACATACCCTCTTTCTATAAATATAGTTTAAAGATATAAATTTTACTCAAGCGTATGTACGGATTACCTTAACCATGATTGTGATATAGTTCGTTTTTTATAACCATCTATACTGGTTAGTTTAAAAATAATAATATATATATAAAAATGATAATTATTTCATTTTTATTACTCTATATGTAATAGAATAATGTCCCCTTAGACCATAATGAACCTACCGATGACAATTTGGACATATGAACCAACTATCATCAATAAATCTGATGATAATGTAATTAATAATGTAATAAATATTACTATGATGTGTGGAATAATAAACATGATATAGTTTCTTAATAATTTAAAAAATAATATATTTCTATCATTAAGGATTATAAATAATTTATGTGATGATCGAAACACATTGAAAGTGACTTTTTTTAAAATTATTTGAATGTTTTGCTTCAAACACTTTTCCGTCCATGTCCATGTTCATCAAATGTTTCAAGTTAAAATATATTTATTATTAAATGGATTATAAATAGAATAGTTGACCATATTTTACATTCATTAAAATTCTTTAAAAATTAATCATTACTCTTTTTGAAAGGTTAAACTTTAACTTTAATCATAATATTAAATGATTTAATGATTTATTTAATAAACATTTCTCGTATATGTCCATATTCTGAAAAAATAATTATCATTATATCTATACAGAAATTTAAAAATTGATGAATGAAAATTTTAATCACTTTTTATTATAGTTCATTTTTTTCAAAATAAATACTTTTACATATTTTATCCAGATAATTTTTACTTTCATAAAAATTTAAAGAGGAAATATTTTGGTCAGAGTGGACACTCAAGAGGGGGGTGAATTGTGTTCCAATTAAAATTTCTGTTAAAATATTGTCTAGTTAAAATCCCCCAATTTATAAAATAAGATAAAATATAGTTAATTTATACAGATTGTAAATGTTCACTTAGCTTCTCAATGATTGATTAAGTCTTAGTTAATTTAACCACACGATAAAACAAACATTTGAAGCTAACCTATTTATTTACAATAAGTGTAAACACTTGCTAATTTAACTATCAAAGTAGATTCAAAATAGTTCTGTATTTCCAACTAATAGTAGCATAATAAATAAGATATATGTAGTATACTTTAAACATAAAGAAAATATGCACATCAGATATAACTAGAGGTTCAGTCTCAAGCCAAGACTTAGTCCTCTTAAATATATATAAATTTGATCAACAACCTGGATCGGGGTTAACAACAGTTTTACAAAATTGTCCAGGCCATGTAGGGACCTCTACCACTATTCTTCGTGGGAGACAAAACAAAGACCAGGTCACCAATGGACCTCTTCCACAGTTGACATTGGTAAAAATAAGTAAAGAGAATTTGAGGGAGGATTTTAATATCCTCCAGTTCAGTGCAGGAGACAGTGTGTGTAAAGATATACAGAGTACACCACACTGCTCAAATGTTAATAAATAAATCACATAGAGAAGATATATGAGAGTTTAGAAAGCTCTAGTGATTATCAATATAGCTTTGGACTCGTTGGATTCAGCAGGAATGATTTTGAGTCCTTCTCCGGTTTTTCTGTTGAAAAACAGAGTGTCGTAGTTCAGCTTGTCTTCTTCAAGACTGAGAAAGATATCTTGATTCGTTGTGTGTACTTCACCTGTATTGGATTTCACTCATGAGTGTTCTTTTAAGGTCTTGATATCACCTTCTTGTTCAGGATTTTTCTTCTTGTTCAGCACAGTGCACTCGGATGTACGTATGTTCTTCGTGTTGTATATTGTTGCTTCTTTCTTCTTACTTGTGCAATGCATCCCAATCTTTCGTATATTCCACTAGTTCTGACAGGAGGATTGATTCCCATTTCTACTATTTCCTGACATGCCAACAACTATCATTAAATAACATTAATTGCATTAAAAACAAAAAATATGACCGTTAGCATTATTTAAATAATATTGACAAAAACTTAAGAAACGATGTCACAGTGATTATGGAAACAGAGTCTTCTTCACGGTATGTGGTTCACGGTATGAACTTCACAGTGTGAGCTTCACGATGATTCCTTCACGGTGAGTCCTTCATGGTGTCTCGTCACGGTGTCTGGTCACAGTGTCTGGATTACGGTGTCTGGTTCACGGTGAGTCCTTCACGGGGTCTGGTCATGGTGTCTGGTTTACGTTGAGTCCTTCACTGTGTCTAGTCATGGTGAATCCTTCATAGTGTCTGGTCCCTATGAGTCATTCACAGTGTCTCCATACCTAGAAAAGTATCTGTATTTGGACTAATACAATGATATGAAGAATATGGATTAAGGTTAATCATTAGAGAGTAAGAGAATGTGAACAATAAATATAAAGGTGTGATAATATATGTGAGAATTGATATCATGCATAAGACCTGTAAATAATAAAGAGAGTAATTAACATCCATATGCATTGTTATTATAAAAACATGATGTGTAGCTATTATTGGGATTGAAGAGCATTAGCAAGATATGCAATTAAGATTGAGATTAATTAACAGTAAAGAGATTTGTGATCATTAAAACATGATTAACACATGAGGAGTCCAACAATCTGTCCCTTTTTGATGATCAAAAATCATATATTGGTAGAATATAAATGAAATGTAATATTACAGTTACTAACATAACAAAACCATTATAGAACTGATACTTGTAGTTTCTCTCCACCATTTCTACTATTATAGAACTGACTCTTGTAGTTGTTCTCCCCCTTTTGGGATTATCAAAAACTAGAGATAATGAAATGAAACACTGCATTTGGTAATAAACAAAGGGTTCAGAATTGAATAAAACATGAAACAACAAAAGATATCCCATAAAAACATTCCTTGAACTCTCTAGGGATCCATCATGTCTTTGCCTTTATCAGCAGCAGGAGCTGGTGCTAAAGTAGAAGAAGGCATAGATGTGGTAGGCAACAAGGGTAAGGGTAGACCTTCAAAAACAGATGGAGCCAAAGCAGGGGCAGTAGAAGATCTAGGCTATGGTTGGTGAAGAATGACTGGCCAGATCTGAGAAAGAGCTTGACTAAATGTCATGGAAGTTGCGGCTAAGGTAGGTACCCCAGGTCTAAGGGGTGCAGCAGCTGGAGCAACTATAGAAGTACTCTTCACATGAAGATACCGCTTCAAAAGACTGATGAAATCAGTAATGCTTTCACCACCATTCTGCATAGCCTTTTCAAAATCATCCTTATTCTCTAGAATAATGTCCAACAATCTGGTGAACTCTGAAAGTTTCTAAACTTGAGCCTTAAAATATTGAGTCACTGGAGGGATTCTAAAATTTTCTACAAGATATCTAAAGTGATCTAACATATCACTTTTAATGAAAATCCAGGGAAGATACAAATCTATTTTCTTGGAGATCTCTTGTTGAGAATCATTGGCTATATTATAATGAATCCTAAACAAGTCCAAATCTCTATCATAGTTCTTAATCACTTCTGACAAAGAAGATAGATCCAAGCCACTGAAGGCATTCTGAAATTATTCCTTTAATATTGATCTCAGCATAGAATCATCCAAATAAGTTTTGGAGGTCCGACCAGAAACAGGTGAATCCTTGACAACATCGGTTAGAACATTGAGTTGTTTCATAACTTTTTGCAGACATCCAGTGTATTAATCTGTAAGCTTTTTCAGATTTTCGACAAGATCTCTCATGTGTTCCAGCATCATGGTGTGTCTTTTTCCAATCTTTTAATCAAAATATAGTAGTATGGATGAACTTGAGACACAATATTCCTAGCAAGGAGGGAATCAGAAGACTCATGAGAAACAGAAATAGGTGTAGGGGCAGAAATAGGAGCAGGCACTGATCTCAAAGATAACTCATTCTGCATAATTTCTACCATACTATTCAGATTTTCAACATCAACACTCAGTAGCTTATTCTCTACTCCGGATTCATTAATTTCTCGGATCATCCTTGGTTGAATATGCAAGATAATATTTTCCAAGAGAATTGATGCATCTTCTTGACTTAACTGAGTCACTGGGCAAGGTTGGGTGGAGACAATTTTCTCAACTCCAGGTAACAAAGTCTATCCAAAAACATTTAGATCATCTTTGTTCACAAAGGAGTGAAGCTCAGGTTAGGCTGCAGGTAAAGGTAAAGGTTCAGATTCTGGTTGAGGTTCAGAGTCATCTTCAGACTTAGATTCTGATTCAGATTGAGGTTGGGGATCTGGTTCTAGTTCTGAATGAGCTAAGGACATCAGTTGAAATAGGGATGAAAGATACATTCCAGTTGCAGTTACTTATTTTGACTCATTCACATAATAAAATATTGGGAACTCATACCGAGAGTGCACTGAAAATGTGATAGAAGGCTGAGAAGCTTCATCAGTTATAGCTTCCACAATATCATGATTTTGAGGTTCCTCCCCCTCAACTTGTGCTTACCTTCCAGATTCTTTAGGTTCTGGAACATTGAAAAGATCCACAGTATCATCCCTAATCTCTTCAGCAAACTCTTGCCTTGCTAGCAGAAAGGAAATTTCCATTCTTTCTTCAGCAGATGGAATAATCTCCGGAACCGATCATTCCACTGGATAAGCTTGCAGACTTGCTTCTTTCTCAACAGAAGGATTATCTTCAATAAGATCTGCCTCTAAGGTTGATTGCTGTTCTGAAACTGGAAAAACCAATTTCCTTGCAACATTGGGATGAGATTCTTCCTCATGAAGAATAGCTGAAGGATCCTTATTCCTTTCCTTTTAAAAAACAACTTCCTTACCTTGAGGTATTTCAGTATGGATAACAGCAGGGACAACAACCCTTTCTTCATCAACCAAAACTGTTTCCATTGGAGGTATTACAGGATCTTCTCTAGGTGGTACTTCAATTGTTACTTCTTCTTGTTCTTCTTCTTCTGAATACTCAGCCACTTCATCTAGTTCCAAACCAGGATCAGCTAGGTTCTTAGTCCTTATTGGATAGTCAACAGGATTAAAATTTTTATATAGTTGATCACTATCCTCAAACCATTTCTTCTTCCAGGGATTCTAGCTTATCTTCATCCTTCTGATGATAGGCATGGATAGGCAGAAATCAAGGTCCTATAACATTTCTTCATTCATTCCAACCGTCCCTTTTGAAACTAACATAGCTGAAATCATACTTCAGTAAAACAAGGAGGTGGATTTGTAAGTTACTTTGATCAGCTCACAGATTTGGTCGATAACATACCTACACATATTGATCTTATGGCCATTCTTCAACAGGTGAATCAGGAACGCATCCTGATACTTCATCACAACAAAATCCCCTTTTCATAAACTAACCAAATTCTGAACAAACTTGAACAGAAGTCTTGTGTCCCCATCTATTTCAGTATCTATCACCCTTCGCATGGTGCCATTTCCAGTTAGACATTCCAAAGCAGTCTCCAGGTCAAAGATGTTGGTAGTTGGAGGAGGGTCTCTCTGGTAATCTTCACATATTCCTTCATGTGGAATTCTTAGGCATGCATCCCACAACCTTGAAGAGAAAGAGTACTTCTGACCATCGATCCAGCTGGTCACCATAAATCTTTCTTCAAACTCAAAAGAAAACATCACATACTGATAGAATTGAGATACAGGCCTTGGATAAATCAGTCTATTCTGTCTAGTGAACCATTCAAGCCATCCTTGTTCTCTTAAAACATTCAAAACTAAAGATCTTCTAGACAACATCCATTCAGGGAAAACCTCGTTTTCAAGTACAACTGTACGAATTACTAGGTTTGGGTTTAGAGGTCTTTCAGGAGCTATCCTCGATATCCTCTTTTGTTTCTGAGATCGGCGCTTCTCAGATGAGGGTGAGGATGGACGCTTCATCCTTGGCATTCACTAATGGGTTGGGAGAGAGGGAAGAGAAGGTTCAAGAGAGAGTTCAGGTAAGGAATCGAATGAAACCCTTATGTTTTATCATTTAGGAATGCCAAACGTCATAAAAACAAAAACGCATGAAATCAAATAGTGGTGAAATAAAAATTACCATGATACGGGTTAAAATAAAAATAAACATAATTCTCACGGTGAGACCATGAGTAGGAATTACGGTCAGATAGAAAACTAGTCATCATGGGGAGACAGGTTTTAGTCATCATGGTGAGACAGTGAGCATTTTATATAGTCACGGTGAGACAGTGAGTTGTCAGAATGTGAGCATAAAACAGTAACTTAGAAACATTAAGTATGAAATCGTAATGTAAAGTACAGTAAAGTATTAAACATTAAAATCAGTAAGATATTCATTTATGATTAATCATACCAAGATCATGTATGATGTAGTCTAATCTTTCAAAATTATAATGGTTTAGTGAATATATCAGCAAGTAGATAGTCAGTACCAATGAATTCCAAAGTGGTATCACCTTTTTGATAATGATCCCTCAAAAAGTGTTGTCTTACATCAATATGTTTTGTCCTAGAATGAGAAACCGGATTTTTAGAAATATTAATAGAACTTGGGTTTTCACAATTTGTTGAGACATGACTGAATTGATATCCATTGTCTAGTAATGTGTGTTTCATCCACAAAATTTGTGCACAACAACATCCAGCAGCTATGTATTCAGTTTCTACAGTTGATAATGCAACCGAATTTTGATTCTTACTACACAATAATACTAGTGACTTTCCTAAAAGATGACATGTTCCAGAGGTTCTTTATCTATCTAACTTACATCCAGCAAAGTCATCATCAGAATAACTAACTAATTCAAATTATTGTCCTTTGGGATAGAACAGTTCTAAATTGGGAGTATGCTTGAGGTATTTGAAAATTCTCTTTACAATATTTAAATGTTACTCTTTAGGATTTTCTAGAAAATGAGCACACATACACACACTAAACATAATATAAAGACAACTAGCAATTAGGTATAGTTGACATCCAATCATTCCTCTATAAGTGGGTTGATCAACAGATTTACTATTTTCATCAAGATCCATCTTACAGGTGGTACTCATGGGAGTGTCACTACTTTTTGGGCTCTCCAATCCAAAACGTTTTAAAAGATCCCTATTATATTTACATTGAGTTAAAATAATTCCTTCATCATTTTGAAAGATTTGAAAACCAAGAAAGTATTTATGTTCACCCATTAAACTCATTTCAAATTCATTTTGCATCATTTTAGAAAAATCAGTACATAATGTAGTTTTTGAAGATCCAAAAATAATATCATATACAAAAATTTGTACAACTAAAAAATATTTAGAAATTCTTCTTATAAACAGATTAGAATTATCTATTCCTTTTGTAAAACCTTTAGAAATTAGAAAAGTACATAATCTATCATACCAAGCTCTTGGAGCTTGCTTTAAACCATATAAAGCTTTTGAAAGTTTGAAAATATGATTTGGAAAATGAGGGTTTGAAAATACAGGCGGTTGTTCAACAAAAACAGCCTTAGAAATATATCCATTTATGAATGCACTCTTGACATCCATTTGATATAGTTTTGAATTTATATGTGCAACATAAGAAAGTAAAATCCTAATAGCTTCTAATCTGGCTACTACTAGAGAAAAAGTTTCCTCATAGTCAATACATTCTTCTTGACTATAGCCTTGTGCAACTAGTCTATCATTATTTCTATCTATGTTTCCTAATTCATCTACATTATTTCTAAACACCCATTTTGTGCCTATTGTGAAAGTGTCCTTAGGTCTTTCAACAAGATTCCAAACTTTTTTTCATTCAAAATGATTGAGTTCTTCATGCATAGAAATTATCCAAAATTCATCATTAATAGCATCATCAATGTTTTTAGGTTCAAGCTCTGACAAGAAGGCTTGATGTTCAACCAGATTTCTAAGAGAATCTCTAGTATGTGTCCTTCTATCATGATTTCCTACAACAGCATCTAAAGAATGATTCTTTAGAATTCTAGTTGATCGTTTAAAGGTAGGACTAGAAGCGTCAGGTTCACCAACAGGATGGGAATCAATATAAGCAGGTTCTTGAAAATTTCCAGAACTTGTTTTCATTATAGCAGGTTCATTTGATTTTTCATTAAGGTCTAGAATAGATAAATCTTCTTCATGATTTTCAAGAGTGGTTTTCGGATCACGTGGATCATTTTCATCAAACATGATGTGAACAGATTCTTCAACACACTTGGTTATTTTATTGAAAACTCTATAGCCTTTACTATAAATAGAGTTACCAAGGAAAATTCTTTCATCACTCTTGGATACAAACTTGTCAAGATTATATTTGGTATTAAGAATAAAGAGTTTTCATCCAAAGTCTCTGAATTAGATAACCTTAGTTTTCCTATGGTTCCACAACTCATAATGGGTCCTCTTAAGAATAGGTCTGATCAAGTCTCTATTGATAATATAACAAGCTGTATTTACAGCTTCAGCCCAAAAATAAATTGGAGGGTCATATTCATTAAGCATGGTTCTGGAAATTTCTTGTAGGGTTCTATTCCTCCTTTCTACTATACCATTTTACTAAGGTGTCCTATGGGAATAAAATTTATGACCATAGCCATTGTGTGAGCAATAGGATTCAAATTCATGATTCTCAAACTCACGTCCATGAACACTTATTAGAGTTTTAATCTTAAGTCCACTAAGGTTCTCTATATATTTGGAGTATTTAGCAATGTAAGAACAAGCTTCACTTTTCTATGCTAAGAATTATACCCATGAATATCTAGAAAATCCATCTACTAAGACATAGACATGGTGCTTCACATTTAAGCTAGAAACTCTAGATGGTCTAAACAAATAAATGTGGACCAACTCGAGAGGTTGAGAAGTTGAAACTTCTTTCATTGGTTTGAAAGAGATTTTGTGTTGCTTTCCCTTTTGATAGGGATTACTAACTTTGTCATTTGGAAACTCAATTTTGGGTAGGTCTCTCACTAAGTTCTTCCTAGTTTGTTTTCTAAGTGAGTGTATATTTAAGTGTCATAATCTTCTGTGCCAAAGCCAAGACAATTTATGAAAATCATTTAAACAAATAATATTTTGTATTTCTAATGAATTTAAATCAACATCATAAATATTTTAATTTCGTAGGGTAGAAAATACTAAAGCATTTTTAGAATTAAAAACATTGCAAGAATAATTTTCAAATTTAACATTAAAACCATAATCACATAACTGAGAAATAATTAACAGATTATATTTATGTATATCAATGAATAATACTTTAGAAATTAATACTGAGTCAGTGTTACCAATCTGGTCTATGCCGATGATTTTCCCTTTAAATTTATCACCAATGGTGACAAAGCCTCCATCAAATCTGACTAAGCTTTTAAAGCATGAGAAGTCTCCTGAAATATGTCTTGGACAACCACTTTCCAAGTAAAAAGTATTCCTACAGGAGATCTTTAAGAAGGTTTCCTACAAAACAGATTTAGATAGGAAATGATTTTGGTACCCATATCTCCATGGGTCTAGAAAGGTTAGCAATCAAAGCTTTCGGTACCCAAAATTGTATTATGGGTCTAATAAAATTTGTAGAATCAACATATTTTGAAAGATAAACCATATTATATCTATAAATATGTATATAACTAGTTGAAGCATATAAATGTCCAGAACTATTAATAGCAGTATTCTATCCAGATTTAGGAATAAATATATTCTTAGTAAACTATCTCTATCCAGGTTTATAGCCTATTACAGTCGTGTATTTCGGTGAAACATGCTTTACTAGAATTTTTATTAGTGCATCCTTTCCATTTTTGAATTTCCCTAAATCCTTTTTGAGTTGCTCATTATACATTTTTAGTTTGGTGTTCTCCTTTAACAATTGAGCATTTTTCACTTTTTCAATAGTATGTTCAGTTTTAAAAGTAGTTGTGAGAGCATGATGTTTCTTTAATGATTTGTTTTTATCCTTAAGTTCATTTCATGTCTAATCCAATTTATTACAATATTCAAACAATTCCTTACAAGTCATGTTTTCAGAATCAGAATCAGATTCTGCAATATCTTCAGAATAATATGAATTTAAAGAAGGAGTATCTAAGATTACCTCAGATGTGTTTGTCATAAAACACATTTTTGACTTATTTCTGGTTTCAGTCTCAGAAGCTTCAGATTCACTGGAGCTATCCTCAGAAGTGATCCATGTAGCCTTCATAGCCTTTTTGTACTTACTGTCCTTGTATTCATATTTCTTCTTGAATTTGATATTTGGTCAGTCTGCTTTAATATGTCCTTTTATTTTTCACACATAACAGACAACTTCATCACTTTTATATAGCTTTTTCCAATCTTTCTTCCAATGTCCCTTATTGTCATACTTTCCTTTTTAATTTTATTTTCTGAAGAATTTATTCTTTTTATTAAATTTCTTAAACCTTATGGCTATCTGAGCCATTTCAGCATCACTATTAGAGTCTGAATTTTCACTGGATGAACTGTCAGTAGGTAGTTGAGCTTTATCATTGTCCTTTCTCTTTGAAGCATTAGTCTTGAAAGCCACTGATTTCATCTTAGGTTCATCATCATCCTATTTATTCACCTTTAGTTCTTCCTCATACATCATAAGCTTACTAATGAGTTCTTTGACAGGTAGAGAAGCAATGTCACATGACTCTCTGATTCAAACACATGTGCCTCTCCATCGGTCTGGTAAACATCTCAGAATCCTAATAATTTGTTCTTTTGCTGGAATAGCCTTTCCAAGTTAATTCATTGTATTGACTATCCCATTAAACCTAAGATGCATATTAGAAATGGGTTCACCAGTCTTCATTTTAAAATTATCATATTTAATAGTATAAGTATTTAATCTCATTTATTTAACTTTGGTTGTTCCTTCATGAGAAACACCCAGAGTATCCCAAATTTTAAAAGAAGTTTTACAAGTAGAAATTTTGTTAAACTGTTCATCTCTTAAAGCACAGTACATGGAATTCATGGATTTACAATTATTATTTTAAGTAGTATTTGTAGGATCATTCCAAGTGTATATAGAAGTAGTGGGATGGTTATATTCTGATTCTATTGTAGTCCAAATATCAAAACCAATGATTTCTATTTGAATTTTCATTTTATGTTTCCACTGAGCATAGTTTTTACCATTGAAGAAAGGTGGCATGTTAGTAGCAATAACCTCTAGTCTATTATACATAACTAGATTTTAGAAAGATAACTAATGGGATAAAAATTTAAAACTAACAGAAATTTAAGATCATTAAAGATGCAACTAAAATCACAGTTGAAAAACAGAGTATTTCAAAAATATTTGAACAAAAAATAAACCTCTGATACCAAATGTTGGTCGGAGTGGACACTCAAGAGGGGGGGGGGGGGTGAATTGAGTTCCAATTAAAATTTTTGTTAAAATATTTTCTAGTTAAAATCCCCCAATTTATAAAATAGGTTATACTGTAGTGAATTTATATAGATTGTAAATGTTCACATAGCTTCTCAAAGATTAATTAACTCTCAGGTAATTTAACCAAAAGATCAAACTAACTTTTTATGTTAACCTATTTATTTACAATAAGTGTAAACACTTTCTAATTTAACTATCAAAGTAGCATCAAAATAGTTTTGTATTTAAAAGTAATAAAAGTGGAATAAAGAAGATATATGTAGTATACTTTAAACTTAAATAAAAGATGTACAACAGATATAATAAGAGGTTCAGTCTCAAGACGAGACTTAGTCAGCTTAAATATATATAAATTTGATCCACACCCTAGATTAGGGTTAACAATAGTTTTACAAAACTGTCCAGGCCATGCAGGGATGTCTACCGCTGTTCTTCGTGGGAGACAAACCAAAGACCAGGTCACACAAGGACCTCTTCCACAGTTGATGGGGGTAAACAGAAGTAAAGACAATTTGAGTGAGGATTTTGATATCCTCCATTTTAGTGCATGAGACAGTGTGTCTAAATATATACAGAGTACACCACACTTCTCGAAAGTTAATAAATAAATCACGTAGAGAAGATAGATGAGAGTTTAGAAATCTCTGGTGATTATCAATGTAGCTCTAGACTCATTGGATTCAGCAGGAATGCTTCTGAGTCCTTCTCTGGTTTTTCTGTAGAAAAATAGAGTGTCGTAGTTCTGCTTGTCTTCATCAGGAGTGAGAAGGATATCTTGATTCTTCGTGTTTTCCTCAGAAGTATTGGATTTCACTCATGAGAGTTCTTTTATGGTCTTCCAATATCTTTCTTGTTCAGTATTGTTCTTCTTGTTCAGCACAGCTCACTCGGATGTACGTATGTTCTTCGTGATGTATATTGGTGCTTCTTGCTTCTTACTTGTGTACTGCATCTCAGTCTTTCTTATATTCCACGAGTTTTGACAGTAGGAATGATTCCATTTTGTACGGTTTCCTATCATGCCAACAACTATCACTAAATAAAATTAATTTCATTAAAAACAACAAATATGACTGTTAGGATTATTTAAATAATATTGACAAAACTTAAGAAACAGTGTAACATTGATTATGGGAACGTTGTCTTCTTCACGGTATGTGGTTCACGGTATGAACATCACGGTGTGATCTTCATGGTGAGTCCTTCACGGTGAGTCCTTCATGGTGTCTGGTCACGATGTGTGGTCATGGTGTCTGGCCATGGTGTCTGGGTCACGGTGTCTGGTACACGATGAGTCCTTCATAGTGTCTGGTTCACAGTGAGTCTTTCATGGTGTCTGGTCACGGTGAGTCTTTCACGGTGTCTGGTCATGGTGAGTCCTTCATGGTGTCTCCATAATTATACAAATATATGTATTTGGACTAAGACAGTGATATGCAGAATATGGATTAAGGTTTATCATTAGAGAGTAAGAGAATGTGAATCATAAATATATAGGTGTGATAATATATGTGAGAATTGTGATCATGCATAAGACTTTTAAATAATAAAGAGAGTAATTAACAACCATAAGATTTGTTATTATAAAAACATTATGTGTACCTATTATTGATATTGATGATCATTAGCAAGATGTGCAATGAAGATCAAGATTAATTAACAGTAAAGAGATTTGTGATAATTAAAACATGATTAACACAAGAGGAGTCCAACAAAATATTATATTATGACATATACGACATAAGTGTTATTTCTCACCACCATAATCATGATTTGATTTAGGAATTTCATTATATGTTTCCCTTTATTCATAAAATAAAAAATCATATTTCCCTTTTATCTCAAAAAATTATTTTTTAGAATTATTCTTTAATTGAAAGGGATATAAAATTATCTCAATATGTTATTCTATGGGAGAAAAGAAGAGTTTGAATACTTCAAGATTTTATCTATTATAATGATGATATATTTGTTGCCAATTTTTCAATATGGTTGTTGATTAGGTTTTAAATTATGTAATGGTGGGTGAATGGTAGCCCTCCAATGTATTGGGTATGTTTTTTGTTGGATATTGATTATGACTGTTATTATATTTATTGCAATGATGGTTATTTCATTATTAATAATAGAGGTTATACCATTTGAAACTATGGTAGTTATTACATATGTTATATTTATATTAAAATTATACCTCAAGCTAACTACATTACTTATTTATTCTTTATAAATTTTAATAGAAATATTATGATTTTTTCAGGTATGTTAAATTTCATATGCTTAATGTAGAGTATATTCCAATTATTCTCAGTGAAAAGTATAAATATTCAAAAAATGTTCAATAGATTCTCATGATTGAAAATAAACCTTTAGTAGTTTTATTTTTATCCATTATGATTTCATAATTTTATTAATAAAAACCATTTTGTTGGATATTTGATTCCATTAGTGGGAAAATGTTTATTTTCATCCCATTGATTATTTTTAAAACGGAATTTTTTTAGTAATCATAAACTAGATGCTTTATTTATTACTTATTTTATGTAACATACTAATATTTTTGAATTCATACCTTATTTTTAAAAAGATTTTCAAATTATTCATGAATGTGTTATAAAATAAAATGTCAATTTTTATGTCATGAAAACTAATTATGAAAAGAAAACATGTTTTATTTTATATTTTTTATATTTTTGGAAAATAGAAACTAAGTAGAAATTTCCAAATTGTAATTTATATATTTTTATGTAATATTTAATAACTACTTCTCCAAAACCATAAACATAAAATACTATTAGGAATGAACGAAAGTGAATTATTTTTAAAAGACACTAGAATCTTAATTGATAATGTTCAATTCCATACAATTAGTGTCATATAAAAGGATTAGTTTAATTTAGAGGATATGATGTTAATTTTGAATACGATAAAATTCATCTATAACCACAAATGGTATTATTTTAGGGATAAATAAGGATATTTTGTATAAATTAAAATACATTAATATAACATAGTTAAGGGTATGTTAGTGTTTATTATCTATATAAGATTATTTATTATGATTTTATTAATATTATCAAACTAACCATTTATGATCTTAGTAATTGTATGGATCCATCATAAAACAAATTTACAATAGATGTAAATAAAATTTTTGAGGTTGACTGGATGAGAAACTAAATTTCATGAGAGATTTAGTGAAAACTCATGAAATAATTCTTAACCATATATCATTAATTATTATTATCAATATTAAAAAAGATTATTTTCCTAGTGCATTACATAATTGAGAAATAATGTTCATATAAGTTTATGTGATAATTAATAGAATGGAAAAAATATGAAATGACCAGTGATTCATGAATGTGGGATGAGGCTCCAATGAATTTTTTTTAAACAAATAAGAAGTTGATTTAAATATGGAAAATGAGGGAATAAATAAATAATATTCCACAGAAAAGGGAGGATGTTTGTTAATAATATTAATTGGAATACATTTATTCCAAAGGTATCAATTTAATTTTATAAATATTGCGAGTATGGGAATTAATAAATTTAATTTCATTTGTGGAATGATCTAGAACATGATTTGAAAGTCTATATGGATAAATGTTTATTAATGACTAATTCCATTATAGTTGATGATGAAAAACCTCAAATGACATATAAATAAGTATTCCTTATATATGGGATTATGTTTTGATCATTTTTATTCTTATTACCCAATTTATATTTTTGTTTATATGAGAAAAGTATTATGTAATAAGAGGTATTATCACAGTTAATGTATTATGAAGAATGTAGAATGATTATGGTGTCTAAATATAGGGATTCAAGAGTTATGATGTTGTCGAATATTTATTGATGTTAAAAAGTCTAAAATCAATAATATTATTTAGTTTTTTTATGTGATTGAATTATATTGGGAGAAATATATTGTGTTTTTATTGTTTTTTCAATTATATTTAACCATTAATTTTAATTTGTAAAGAAGTTATTTAGAGAATAATTTTATTTTTTACTTTGAGGAAATCTGTATTGTGGAATTGAGAAACATTTTGGTTGATATGATATTTTATTATTAAGGTTATTTTTGTGGATGTTCATCATTTTTTTGGTAATGCTATAATAATTATATTTGATATAATTTTATTAAAAATGAAAATCAGACATGGATTGGAGGCATGAACTAAAAATGAACTGTAATAAGGGTAAAATGATTACCACTGACCTACATGATGTCATTGTTTGTATGAATTAGTTTTTAAAAAAAAATTATCTAATAGATAAATATTCAGTTGATTTTGTGAACTTATTTTTTTATCTTAAAGATAATCATGATATTGGAAAGTGATTTTGTGACCAATATTTTTTTAAATAAGATCACTATTTTTAGACCCGTATATGATTAATGTAAATAAAATTATATGCTATTTTATTTACGGATTAAATTTTTAAATATATATTTGGATGTATATATGATTTTAACATGGATTTATGGTGATTTAGTTCATTTATTTAAATTATTATCATATCTCAGAGAATATATGACTATGTCATATACAATTTTTGAATGACACAATAAAAGTGATTCATATATTTGGAGATCAATGGTAAATTCATCCTGGATTAAATTGTGAAAAAATACTTATTATTTGGTGTCTCAAACTTGGTCAAAAATATTAATTATAGTTATTTATCAAATGATCAATTTTGAATATTGGTTGTTATTACTATGTACATAGAAATTAATGTCACGTTTAAACATTTTATGGTATACAAATTTGGGTAATTCAAATGAATTATACTAATTAGGTTGATTTTGGTTAAAGTATATGGATTAACAAAATATATCGATATCACTTTATAGAACTATATATTCCATTGGTAGTTGAATTTATTTCTTCAATTATAAAATGTTCATCTTGAATACTCGTCATTTGGTGAATGATATGAGTCTACCGTACAAACTGATTAAAGGATAAAAATATTCATGTTAAGAATGTATATTTTACTTATATTCCTCATCTAGATGCTAAAATTATTTCTCAAATCTATGAAAGGTATATTGAAACAAAATATTAATCTTATTACTTTCATTTCTGTTGAATCGATTTTCATTTCAACACCTTATCATTTTATTGTTTTGTGGACATTGAATCTACCATAATCCATCACTTTCAAATGATAAATGATGCACATCATTCATTATAATTATTTAGATATTATGGTTTTTTCTCCTTGTACATATTTTTCCTTTTGCATTAATTTTATCCTATTTAGAATCCTGGTGATGTGTTATTCAAGACTACCTTTGTATTTCTTTCTCTCCCTTACAAGGTGGATGTTTTATAAACTGTTTTAATGATTTCAAAATTCAAAAAAAGCATTTCAAATGTCAAATTTTTTATTATAGAGCTCAATTTTAAATTTTAGGGATTATATATTACAGGGGGTAAAATGTAACACCTTGATAATTAAAAAAATCACACTATGATTGATACTTTATACAACATGAAACACATAGTCTAAACAAACCTTGAAATGTTATTATTTAAATATGACCGTTATAACGTATCAATTAAATTAGAGACTATAAATATTATTTACTACTTTATGAAATATATAAGAATATCATATTCAATATACATGTATTGATAAATTCTTAGGGAATAAGCAGTCAATTTTTATTGAAGACATTTTATTTTTTAAAAATATGTGTTCTTTGAAAATTATTCATAGATATTTTTTTTCAAGAAATATTGTAATTAATTTATCAACTATATAAAAAAATTTAAAAATTAAATTATTTTTTAAAAAAATAATATCAAAATTATATTACGATGAAATAATTTAATTTTTTTAAAATGATATAATTTTCAGTGAATAGTGATAATTAATGTTTTTTCAAATATTTTCATTTGTTATCATTAAATAATGTAATTTAAAATTCCCATTATATTTTTTTTATAATGTAACATATTATACATTTTTTTATGATAGTCAAATTAAATTTATTTAATCATAAATTTATTTAATGTTGATATAAGTTTATTTTTGTGATTATAAATAAAGATTTCAGAAAATAGTTTTTAGTTGCATAAATATTAAACATATTAATTAATTAAAATAACCCCTAATAAATATATATTTGAATGGAATTTATATATTATATCTATTTATACGATTTTAAATTCATATAATTATTATCATTAGTCATAGAGATAAAATAAGACCATTTATTTCTTGAAAAATTAATTTTCATAAAAACCAATGTTTTCATCGCGCTTCATGAGATTATTAGAAGATGAAATTTTTATCATATGAAAATTGAATTTGGTAAAATATATTCCATATTTATTGTAATTGAAATTAATATCAGTTAGTAAGATCAACATAATTTTTTGCGACAATTGTTTTTAAAATGGTGAAAATTTGTCACCATGTTAAATGGGTTAAGGAGGTTAACATAGGATAGAAATATGTTATAAGACCATCATTCTGCATATTAAATATTAAGCGATGATTTTTATTTCTATCATTATATCCTTAGTCTTGTTTTTTATTTTTTCTAAGGTACATTTGTCCATGAATGTGACTTATATAATATTTTATGTAATGAAAAAGAAAAACTATCAACTTCATGCTTTTAAATATCTCTTATATGATCAAAAAGGTTGAAAAAAACGATTTGAATGAATTTTAATAGTTATTTTAAGAAAAAATAAATTATTTTCACCACTTTAATTTATTTATATATTTTATTAATGAAATAATTTCTTTTAATTCTTACATTAGGCCGGCATGATATTAATTTAAATAAATGTAAATTAAAATAAAAGATTTAAAAAATAATAAACGAAATATAATTTTTAATGAATTATAATATTAAATATTTTTTAAATAAGTAATATATTTGTTTTTTTAAAGGTTTATATTTGAAATATAAATTCTTTCTGTTATTAAAGTATAAATAAATGAATACACGCCAAATTGAAATTAATGATATTTTATAATAAATAATGTTTTATTAAATTATTTCAAAATATTAAAAACATAATCATTTAATAAGTAAATGGGATATTATTGAAAATATCTTCCATTTTCCATTTAGGGGTTGTTTTTCCTTTTATTTCATCTTTCATGACCCCTGAATAGTAAAAACCTTAATATTAAGTTAACTGTCAAAAAAAATTTACAAGTGTCAAAACAAAAAGATAAGGGAAAAAAATAAGCCATGATTGTTGAATTTCAAGAGATGTCTTTACTCACCCACATATTTATTTCATATATTTTCAATTTATATTATATTTAATATTAAAATTAATTTAAATTAATAAAAAACATTAAGAAATTAAAGAGTGCCCATCCCCTCTCTTATAAAAGTGCGCACCCTTTCCTAATTTCATCAAAAAAGAAAACCATTTTGGATCAAAAAATAACTGACTAAATATCATCCTTACATATAATAGAATATAATATATTCCTTGGTTTAATCATAAAACCAACAAAGTAATGACTTTTGTCAACCCTTATGTGGTTATCTAAAGATGATGTATTATTCTTAATCAAGCATATTTTTTTTATTTTTTCTTGTATATCATTAAATTATTATTTAATTATATAGAAATTATAATATAAGTATCTCCCATATATTGATATTTTATTATGTTAACAAAAATACCTATATCCAAATCCCATTCAATGAAATGGGAAACAAAACCATCATTCATGGGTACCGATTATTGCCTCCTCATGAACCAATTTAACTCTTTTTTTCTCAACTACTATTATAACTGGTTGTAATGATGTATTTAATATATATATATTATATTATATTAATGATTTATTTATAGTTATTATGTGATAATATATCATTTACTTTTTTAATTGTACAATCAATTTAAAAATATAAATGCATTCGTGCATATGTGTGGACACATGCTCCCACAAATTGATGTGAATCGTTATTCATCACCATATCGCTTGGATGGTATATAAAATTATATTTAGAGAATGAATGTTTTATTTATAAATTATTTATCATTATGTAACGATAAAATAATATATACATTTTTTATAATGATCACTTAAAATTGAAACATTACTCACGAATATGTATAACCTACCATCTCTACGATTGTAACATAGTTCATTTTTTTTGAAAATCATTAATGGTTATTTTTAAAAGTATACTACTTATAAAAAATTATATTAATTTCATGATTTTTATTATATATATTATTGAATAATTACCACTTTTACATTAGTCATCCTACTATTTTTATTCTGAACATATGAACCAAATATCAATAAAACACCCGACGTTAACATAATTGATTAATTAATCAATTATAACACTGTAAAAAGAATAATATACATGAAAATACTTCTCAAGAATGTAAATAATTAATATATTTTTATTTTTTAATAATATAAATATTGTATATAATGATTTGAACTCATGTTATTGGACTTTTTCTTTTTATAAAACAATCCCTAATAGTTTCACTTATATATTTTTTTTCCATTTCCATGTTCTCCTATATTTTTTACGTAATTTTTTATTTATGATTAAATGTATTATAATGTTGATTATTTGTTTATTTTAATTTCATGATTTTTTTTTGAATTATATTGTAAGGATTTATTTAAGGTAGCCTTTAATTTAATCCCTTATCCTAAAAGTTTTGAAAATATATTTTATAAATTTTTGTCTTTCGTATACATATTCTGAAAATTAATTTTGTGATGTATAAAAATAGAAAAAAAAGAATTATAAAGGAATTTTTTTTTTAAATTCCTCTAAATGTTTTCAAATATAATTTTTTTATATATTTGATATGGAACCATATGATATTCTTTATAAATAGAAAAAATGAATGTTATATCTAACATATACAACATCAATGGATTTTATTACGTCTGCACCAATTAATTTATTTTTTTATTCCTTTATAAGATTCAAGGATTTAATCACAGAAATAATTTTTATATTTATTCAAGTATTTTTATTTTTGTAAATAGAGTTTTAAATGAATGTTATATAAAAATATAAAAAAATTATTTCTAATGGGTGTAAAGAATATTTTGAAAATTGGAAGATTTAATGTGTTATGAGTATGTCATGGTTCCGGGGAATTTTTTATGATGGTTGATGGTTACATTATAAACCATGTATATGTGGTTCTATTATTTCACCCTAATTCACTTGGTATGATTTATGTTTGAAGTTGACTATAAATAATATTCAATTTGTAACCATGAAGGCTATGAAATTTTTAACCCACATGGTTATATAATTTTAAAACATGTAGGATATTCGTTAAGTAACAATGATATAAAAATGATACCTCAGGATACAAATATGATTTATTTATAATTACTTTGGTTTTAATAGAAATCGAATTATATCATAAGGTTAGATAATAGGGTAATTTTTAAATAAAATTATTTTTAACTTTTTACAGGTGAAAGTATACCATTGTGAATTAGTTTTAATTATATTTTCATGATTAAGAAGAAACCTTTATGAGGATTTTTTTAAGATCTATTATATATTTAATTTTTCAATTATATAGGCATGAAAGATTTTTTATTGAGTAATAAGTTATTTATTTCAACACCTAATATTATTTTCAAAAGGATGATTTTTAAAAGTAATCAAGAATAAATGAGTTTCCTTATTTTATCCTTTTATATCCCTTATTGAGAATTTGTTCTCCTAAAAATTTTATGAAAAATTTATAGGGGATTTAAGGATGGATAAGAATAGAGAAAAATTCATCTTGAAAGACATGTATATTAGTCACTAGAAAAACATGTTTCATTTAAATAGATTCCTGATATGAAGGAAATGGATGCTTAGAAGAAGTGTCCACATTGTAATGTATAGGATTTATATATAATATTTATAAACTAAAACACTAAAACTATAAATCTAAAAGAATATTGGGAATGAAATAACATGAATTATTTTCTAAAGAAACTAGAATATGTTTTTTTAAACAGTAGTCCAATTCAATAATATCATTGTATATATCCGTGAAGGATATGGAGAAAAATGATGTTTTTTGTTTATGTGTACAATGGACAAACTATATTATAAACATATACTTACATTTAGAATCAATTGTTAGAAATTGAAAATTAAATATAGAAGATATTATGTTAAAAAAATAAAATTATAGTATATATATGGTATTGGAATTACTATGCCTTGTTGAATTGAATTTGATTTCAAGTACAAGGGGGAAGAAAAATTAAAATAATCAATTGGGGGGATTAACTTCTCATTTGGATGTATCCTCTTGGGATTTAATATAAGGAACATTAGAACGATACTTTGGTGACACCAAATGAATTAAAAAATGTGAAAGAGTACTAAGAATCGAATTGAGTAGATATTTTTAAATCTTCAAGGCCTAGATGTTGTGAGGAGAATGGGTTGTGTGGGGAAGTTTTTAAAAGTGGAGTAGAGGAGTTTTATAATATTATATTTTTTATATTTTTTTATTTAGGTCACTAATACTAATATAATTAATAATTTGACTATATATATAATTTGGTTCTTGTGAGATATAACTAATATGTGTTTATGTAGTGTATGACATAATTTTTTTATTTAGCTCATAAATTTAATAATTTTACCGTATATTATTTAACTATTCAGAATGAAGATTAATTAATTTGGAAAAATAAAAAAAATCACTATAAACATTTTTATGTTTAAATTTCATAGATGTAATCCAATTTATAAAATTAATGATATAAATATGAATTATGTAATGTCTAAATAAAAAGTTTATTTATCGTGAAATTTCCAATTCTAATTTTATTATAATTAATCTGACTCCTTGAAAAATTTCTCATTGTATTATAAAGTCTAATTATCATTGCAATACAATATAATGTTAATTTAAAAACCAATTTTACGAAAATAAAATTTCAAATTAATAATTATTTATTTTTTAAAAAATATGTTTTATAAAATGAACAAACAATTTTTTAATTATATATAAAATATGTATTTAATTGTATTATTTTATAAATATAAAATATTCTCATTTTATAAGATACAAAAAAAATATTTTTCACTTCAATAGGTGATGATACTTTTCTAATGCTCAATTTATTACTCTTAATGGTCTGATTACAATTATATTGACTAGATATTTATTCCAACAACCACATTTCTATTCCAATAATAAGACCTATAATGGCCACATGGGTTCCCTAATTTTTATAAAAACCCCATAATTGATTAATTATTCATTAAAATTTAATTTCTATCAAGGTTATATATATACATATTCATTTTAAAAATGTATATTGCATTAAAAATATTAGTTTTCATTTTTATTGTTTTTTTTGTGACTGTGAATATTATAAGGGATCATGAATAAAAAAAATTTCCTATTACTATTGTCTTATTTTTTATTTTTTGCATTATAAAACATTGAATTATTATGGTCATATTTACTCATTATATATAGTGATTAAATTGATATAATAAAATATTTTTTGTTTTATCTTGTTTTGTGTGCACTACAAGATTTTATATAACTAAAAATAATAATTATATATTCAAAATGGTAATTCCATTGATAAAATTTTGAGTCATTACATTCATCTCACCTTATGAAATTTAACCGATGATATTTAATTTTACATTCTAAATAGAAAAGATGTGTGGGTACGACTACATCATTTCTCCCTATAGTTCCCATGTTTCCTATTCATACTTAATGTTTCACCATAATACATTGACTATGTGAGTTGGCTTTTTGGTGTATAATTTACATTAAAAAGTATTAACTAGATACACCACATAAACAACATCAGTTTATTGTTTTAATATCTCTAAATTTATTATATATGATGGATTCGGTATGTATTGTCTTAGGACGAATATGTGGAATATGTCATGTACATGAGAATGGGTGGGTGGGTGTTCTGGTTGATTATTCATGACTCAAATGAAATTAAGAATTTTAAAGGGGATATTGTACCACAGACATAGCTCACCCTACATCCCAAACCTCATGACTCAATTCCATGGGTTTTGGGATGGAACTCATTTTATTAATACCTAAAAATATTGTTATCATCAACAATTATCATCAATTCTATTCTATTGACATTATGTATCCCTAATGTAATGATAAATGGTATTGAATTTTTCGACAATTTCATTTGCCTTTTGAGCTTCCAACAACTTGATTTCCCCATCTTCATCGAATAATGTAAATGTTTTAAATAACTTACCCTTAAGGGATTTCTATGGGTCAATTTTTGTTATTTAGTGAAAGAAGTTATTATATGATATCTAGACCCTAGAGAGATGATGATCTCATACTCCATTGAAGTCCATTGAGAGTGATATCAAAATGTCTTATTGTTTATTGATATTCTAATTAGATTTTCCAGCATTTGGGGGGTGATAATATATAATAATGTTTAACCCCATGTTTAGAGCATGTAAGAGACATTCCTAGAACATAGAGGTAACTCTCAAATATCATCCATATAAAATTTATAGCATTTATCCATACAGACTCACTAATTATCTTATGTATCCTTACTAGTTTATTGAGTACAAATTACCCTAAAATTTCAATGAAATGATCTATAATTGTAATATGATCTTCCATAACCCATGTAATATAATTTTCTATTGATTTTTTCAAAATACAATGGAAAAATTCCATGGTGATTTTTTCCCATTTCCTTGTAGGTATAACAAATAGTTGGATTATCATTTTAGATTTTTTCCTTTTATTAATCATCTACTAACATATGATGAACTTTGATGTATATTTTTTTATCCCATTCATTTTATTTTCCCATGATAATAGTTCTTTGAGATCTGGATATATATTCACCATACTTAGTCAGATAGAGAAGGTCGAGCTATATGCATTTTCCAATAGATACTACTTTTCTCATTATTTGATGGTACACATATCTATGACCCAAATCATATAAATAATTTTTAATTAATTATAATCACATAGGATTTTCATTTTCCTATATATTTTTATATCTTTTTTTATTTCAAAATACATGCATTTATCATTTATTATCTTCTAAAGAATGAATTTTTAAGTAATCATGTGAGAAAAGAATAATGATATTTATTCATTTATGGTCCCCATGTCCATCCTACTGAAGATAAATATGATTGGATCCTTATAAATTCTAATAATTGGTAATGTTGTAGGATAATGTTTACATAGTGAATCTACCACATTGTATATCATCCCAGGATAATAATTGATTGATAAGTAATTGTACTTGATATGGTATAAAAATATCTTACATTTCATATTAATAACTATTTACCTGAATATATAATTATGGATATTATGATCTATATATAGTTTAAACTTATATCTATAGAGATAAGTATTCCATATTTTCATTTTGAATATGAATACTACAATCTTAGATCGCATTCTAGAAAATATTTCTCAGGAACTATCAAATTGTTTCATCTGTAGGATATCACATTATCATTATACATCAGTACACAACTAAATCCCTTCAATAAATTTTCATCATATACATGTAAAAGTAATCCACTTGAGGGAATCACAATGATTGGTTTAGTGATAATCCCAATATTCAATTATTTATAATTTCCCATTGCATTCATTAGACATGAAAAACATTACTCATATTCATGTCATCTTGGTTATTGTGCCTAAAAATAATCATATATTTATCACATATAAATTATAATACCCATTTATTCCATAAAACCAATGGATATATGTTATATAAATTGGTATGGGCCTCTCTTAAATTTACATAGTCTTATAAGGGTCATTAGATACCCATTTTATGTTGATAACATTACCCAAAAATGATATGTACTGCTTACAGAACTCAGATTTATTAACATTATCATAAATCATCTCATTTCAATAATTATTTTTAATTATATTCAAATGATCCTCAATCCACTCATTAATTTATTAGTATATTAGAATATCATCTAAAAATTCTACCTCAAATTTTTTGGGGGTAAATATAAATAATGTATCCATTAAATCCCAAAATATATTTAGATAATTAGTGATTTGAAAGGGAATTAATATGAACTCATAGTTTACATATCTTTTTCAAAAGATACTCTATGAAATATATTACCTCTTTAACATTAATTGGTGATATTCTGATAAATGATCTTCCTTATATAAATAATAGTCCCCATATAGTTCATTAAACTATTTATCTAACTATGGATGAGGATAGTTTATCATTATCAGAATTTTGTTGAAATCATGATAATCCATGAAAAGGCACATTGGAAAATCATTATTCTGAATGAGGAGGACCAGTGAAACCAATGTTGAAGCACTCAGTTTTATAATACCCTTGCTCATATTTTCATATAACTGCTAATTTAGTTATTCCATATCAATGGTTCAAATTATGTAGGGAGTCTTGGATATGGGTAGAGATCAGTATATAAGTTAGATTGAGAACACAACATATCAGATTGGTGGAATTCCATAAAAATATTCATGGAATACATTAGTATATTCCTTAAAAATGGTCATGCCATTATGAATTATTCTATAATTTGTATCAATAATTTAGGTTAAATATTCATTATCAAAAGTAAATAATATATGAATTTGAGTAGAATATTCTAAAGTAGGTTCATCCTACATCATAAACTTGTGGACAATGAATGGATGAATTGGGAGGTGAAGAGAATTCTCACTCCCCAAATATTAGATGTTTTAATTATATAATAAAAACCAATCCATGCAAAATATATCATAAAATTACACTAAATGAATTAGGAAAATAAACTATGAAAGGTTCAGTCCATAATAATTGACCAAAAAAATTTATATACTTGAGATGAAGTAATTTCGCCATTTTCTATTATCATATATTATTAAAACCTCTTATTTTTTAGTTGGTTTTGAAATATTTCAACTAACATTCATGGAATGAATGAATTTATCGAACCATGACCATATAGGAAATTTTTGTTCTTGAATGGGAAATGTGTGATCTTTTCACTATTTTACCCATGTTCTAGTCATTTTTAATATCCAAATAAACATATGGTTGAGAATATATAATCTAATAAGCATATAAAAAGGAATCTGTGAACATATATGATATAAATCATAAATGAAAAGTATATTATATCTTATTAGTATATAAGATTCATTCTATGTTATCCATGGCCATTTCCCTATTAGGTTTTATAACATAAAAACTAATTCATTTTCTTTATATGGGTTTCTATAGAGTCCAAGAGTTTTCCAAAGAATATCACCCAACAGATTAAAAATATGGGCGCAATAAGGACTATTTGTTGTACACTTTGTGATGAACTATTAAATAAAAAATGCACCATTTTCATTGTTCTTACCACTTGGAATTACTGTTCTAGAGCCACATCCACATGTAATATCATGACATGGATTTAATTTATTGTTAACCAGTCACACTATACTATACCAAAATTTCAGGTCATTTTTCTATACGTATATGTATCCCTATGGTTCTCACTAAATTCCTCTAGTTATAATTCACAAAAAAAAATAACTGTCATTGATTAAAAATATAGAAACCAATTATTTTATACGCTTTATTAAATAATTTCTAAAATTCACATACTAAAAACAAAATCAAATGATAATAAGGCCAATTATATTTAAAAAATTGGTTCATAATATATTAAAAGAAACTAAAACACAACATATTTATTTTATTTTCCTTTAATATCTCTCAAATTCCAATGATATTATTAAATAACATATCCTAACTTGGGGAAAATATTTAATACATTGGTGAAGTATAAATCCCATTAAGGGAACAACCATGATCTCAAATTATATCATGTGAGTCAAATAGATTAGAATGATATCATTAAAGAGAAGGATAATGAATAATCACATGGGACCATAATATAATGAACATGGAATCAAAAGACCATTAAAATATATTAATATGGAAGAAGCATAAAAAATTACATAAAATCAATTCAAGGATTACTTCAAAGACAACATCACATGTTCGACATAGTCCCATTACAGATTAGGTTCTCTCTATAATACCATACATACCATATCATTTGAAGAACATTACCCAATTAATTTGAACAATATATGGCTACACCCATCATAACATGTATATGCATATGGGTTCCAGAAAACAAAATCAATTATAAGTCATCTAAATTATAATTTTCCATTGAATGAAATGGGAAGTGTAATATTGCCTCATATCAAAATGAAATGATATTTGATAAATATTGAAAAAATTAGAAGGAATTAAATATTTTTTAAATTAAAATATGATTATATAATAATATGTCCCAAAATATGTTGTTAATTTGGAAGAAACAACATAAAAATTGCTAGAAAATTGCTTATAGAAATGAACTTTTAAAATAGTATTTTAAGGAATAAGTTAAAGACTTATAGAAAATGATTAAATATATAAATAGTTAAAAATATAGACGTAAAAAACAATGGTTATGACATAAATATTCCTTTATTTAATGAAATAATGAATTTGAATAAATATTTTAAATGATCTTCATATAATGGGATTACGGGATTGAAAACTTCTACTAATAGTGTTTTATTTTAAAAAATGAATTATGAGAAATGAAATTAATGAATGTATTAAATCATCAAATGAGGGTAGAATAATCTATTTATATTTTGAAGGGACATATATACAGAATTTTGAGACATGTTATAACACCAAATACTGATAGAGAATGAGATCTTTATAGAAAAAAGTTCATGACCCAAACAAAAAGGGTGGTTCGGAGATATTCCTTACCTTATGTTGTAGAATCAATCCTTACATGAATATACATTCAAAAATATTAAAATCAAATTTCTTAATTTCTTAATTCAAAACCTTTTATGGATAAATTATATTTGTGATAATTTTATTATTTTCATTTATTATCATTTCAGTGAGATATAATGTTTAAATTTGTTGTTTTTTTAAAGTTCCTTCCATAGTTCCAAGGTCAGATCGGTTGTGGATAATTATTGATTTTTATTCCAAATAAGATTAAAAATATAGAATCTAAATAAAATTTTAATTATGAAATTTTAAAAAAATAAATGGTTTTATATTACGATATTTTTTCTAGTATATGGATGATTAAATTGTTAAAAACATTAACATTGTGGGGCTAGTTATGTTAGGCCTTTTTATCAATCATTACAGTCTACATAAATTTTATTTAATTAAGTGGTTTTTAAAACATTAAAATACATGAAATAAGTTATATAATACTTATTAATGTTAGATTTAATCATAATAATATCTTTACAATCACCCCTGAAGGTGGTGGTGAAAAATGAAGAGTGTTGTTCAATGAGTTTGTGAACCACACATATTGTGATCAATGTTTTCATATACAATCAGTTGTGGAAAATAAAAAAGGATGAATAATAGGTAATAATTTATCATAATAAAATTATATCATATCACTACAACAAATATGTACTTTAACAGTACAAAAAATGGAATTTAATAGTTCTATGAAAGTGATGTTAATCGTAGTGCTGATTGTGGGTATCTGATATCATTGCTAAAAATGCAAGTATAACGGGGGTCCTTTATCCATGATAAGTGAAGCACTTATAAAGGATCTCCTTCAGCAGTGCATTTCTAAAACTAGTAAGTCCCCCCTTTATCTTGGATATTTTTAGCTCTGAAAAAGGTTTCAATTTTCAGGGATTTTTTACAACTTATAAAGGTGACTTTTATCAGCACAAAAGATAGAGAAAATAAAGGTTTACCCTCCAGCAATTTTCTGCTTATATAATAGCACACCCAACCAGGAATATAAAGACATATAACAGAAAACCCAACCGTAAATTTATACATAGCACACCAAGAAGAAAACTTCAATTTAAAGAACACACCATAAGAAATCCTAGAATAAACCTTTAATTGAAATGAAGAAAACAAACTATCCACCCATTGTATATACAAAAATAAATAATATTATTTACATTTCAAACTAAATGTTTTATATAATTTCATTTACAATTGTCCAAAAAACATTCTAAAACATTAACATTTCTTCTTTTTATGCATGTGATCCCATCTCAATAATATATACCCATGGAATAAGATGTTGAGACAATCATATCAACCTGATAAAAATTTTCCACCTAAATAAGAAAGACAATATTATGTTAGTAACACTATAAAGAAGTAAATTAAAAAATAATAAGAAAAAACACATTAATAAAATGAGAATATTTAATAAAAATGGAACATTTGGAGTTATACCTGCCACATTGTTCTTTGAATTAAGGGGATGTTGATCCCTATTTATCAAAAATTACAGTTTTATTTGTTCATAATGTATAAAAACTATCCTAATATGTTTTCTTGGTTTTCGGTATGACAGTTGGGTTTCAGTACAATAATATCAATTTCAAACCCAAACATGAATTTTTAGTCATACCAATCACATCGTGCATAATATTGATGTCAGACTACTTCATACGCATCACAAATTACTTATGAATTGTTTTCCTAAATTATCAAAAAAATAAGAGTGCAATTTTTTTCTTTTTGGCGAGTGGTACGTTTTGAACTAAAATAGAAATTTCAAACTAATAACAGACACTTAAAGTCATTCTAGTCACATCATGCATTATATTAATGTGAGGGTGACTCCTACTTATCAAAAATTTCTCATGGATAATTTTCTTAATATATCAAAACAATTCGAATGTGTTTTCTCAGTTTTCATTTTGTCACATGTTGTTTTTACTTAATTTAATGTCAATTTTAAATAAAAAGAGACAATATGAGTTATTCCGGCCACATCATGAATCATATTAAGGTGATTAATATTCCTAATTATCAAAAATTAGTGATGTATTATTTTTCAAAATTATCAAAACAATATAAATGTGTTTTCTCGGCATTATGTCATTTGTGTTTTTTTACTAAAATGTATTTTCAAAATGAAATCACACATTTTGAGTCATACCAGTCATGTAATGATTATTTTTAGATGATACTTCCTCATACATATATCAAATGACTTATTAATCATTGTCTTATATTATCAAGACAATCACAATGTGTTTTTTTGTTTTTACTAAGTGATACATATTGAATTAAAATGTCAATTTTAAACTTATAATGGACACTTTTAGTCATACCAGTCACACCGTGTGTCTTATTACGGCATGAGAGACTCTTACAGTTCAAAAATGACTCATGGATCATTGTTGTAATGTTTCAAAATAATCCAAATGTGTTTTATTATTTCTCAATACGTCCCTTGATGTTTTTATTTGAATTAATGTTACTTTAAAAAAAAGAGACACTTTGAGTTATACCGGCCACACTGTTTGTCATATTGAGATGTGTATGGTCCCTAATTTTTAAAACAAAGAGATGGATTTATTTACAAATCTATCAAATTAATATGTATGTGCATTATGTGTTTCTACTATGTCAAATTTGTTTGTTTGTACTAAAATGGCATCTCAAACTAAAAACAAGAATTTTGAGTCATACTAGTTGCATCATGCATCGGTTTGATGTGGGATAGATTCATACTTGTCACAAATGACATACGAATATTTATCCTAATTATCAAGACAATTGTAGTGTGTTTGTTTGGTTTTCATTTAGTAACACTTTTTGAACTAAAATATCAATTTTAAACAGAAAACATACACTTTTCGACATATCAGTCACACTATGAATTATATTGAGCTATGGGAGACTCTTATGAATCACAAATGACTCATGGATCATTTTCCTAAACATTAATAACAATAAGAATGTGTTTTCTTGGTTTTTAGTATTCCATTTGTTGTTTTAACTTAAATTAATGTGAATTATAAATAAAAGTGACACTTTGAGTTATTCAAGCCACACCGTGTGTCGTATTGAGGTGTGGATCATTGAAACCAGTAAAAATTAATGATGGATTATTTTCCTAGAGTATCTAAATAGTCCAATTTTTTGGCACATTATTTAGTATGTCCCTTTTTTTACTAAAATGTCATTCCAAACTGAAAACATGCATTTTGAGTCATAACAGATAGATTGTGAATTATTTTGACATGATACTACTTCATACACATCAAAAATGACTTATGAGTCGCTGTACTAAATTATCAAGAGAATCAGAGTGTGTTTGTTTGGTTTTTAGTGAGTTATAAATTTAGAACTAAAATGTTAAATTTAAACTAAAAACATACACTTTGGTCATATTGGTCACACCTTGCGTCAGATTGAGGTGGGGGAATACTACCAATCCAAAATGACCCATGGATAATATAACTAAATTATAATAATAATAATAAAAATGATTTTTTTTGGTTTTTAGTATGACAATGGTTTTTCTAACATAAAATAATTTCAATTTTAAACAGAAAGAGACACATTGAGTTATACTGGCCAAACCGTGCATTGTATTGGGGTGCAGTGGATTCCTACCTGTCGGAAATTACTGAAAGATTTTTTCCCTATGTATCAAAATAATCTGATTTCTCTTACCTTGTTTTCAGTATGTCACTTGTGTTTTTTTAATGTCATTTCTAACTGAAGGCAATCATTTTGAATAATATCGTTCAAATTGTGCGATGGATTGACATGAGATTATGCCATCATTGACACAAAGGACGAAGGAATTACTATCCTAAATTATCAATTCCATCAGAGTGCATTTGTTTTGTTTTTAGTGAGTGACAAATTTTGAACTAAAATGACAATTTTAAATTGATAATGGACACATTCAGTCATACTGCTCACACCATACATCATATTGAGGTGCGGGTGTCTGCAACACATGAAACATGACTCATGGACATATTTCATAAAGTATAAAAACAATATGAATGTGTTTACTCTATTTTCAGAGCAGGACTTGTTGTTCTCACATAAATTAATGTCAATTTTAAATAAAAAGATACACTTTCAGCTATACTGGCCACACCGTGCATCGTATTGATGTGAAAATGATCCCTACATATCAGAAATTATGGTTTAATTAGTAACCTAACATATCAAAACAATTTTAATGTGTTTTATCTGTTTTCAATATCTCATTATTGATTTTTACTAAGATGTCTTTTCAAACTGAAAATACGCATTTTGAGTCATAACGGTCACATCATGCATTAGTTTGATTTAAAAATACTTCACACACATCAAGAATGGAATATAATTTATTTTACTATATTTTCAATAAAATTAGAGAATCTTTGTATAGATTTCAGTGAGTGACACATTTTGAATAAATATTTCAATTTTAAACTAATAATGAATGCTTTTAGTCATACCAGTCACACAATGCAACAAATTGATGTGAGGGTGACTTCTGCACATCCAAAATGATTCATGGGACATGTTATAAAATTATTAAAATAATATGAATGTGTTTTATTAGTTTTAAATATGTCAATATTTTTTTTCTGACATTAATGTAAATTTTAAATTAAAAGAGACACTTTGAGTCACACCTACCACTCCATGCGTCTTATTAATCTATGCATGATTCTGAAATATCAAAAATTAAAAACATATTTTTTCCTAAAGTATCAATACAATACTAATTCATTTTCTTTGGTTTTATTTATATCCCTTAATTTTTTACTAAAATGACATTTCAAACTATAAAAAACGTTTTGAGTCACACCTATCACATCGTGCATCAGTTTAATGTGGGACTACTTCACACACATTAAAAATGACATATGAATCACTGGAAAAAAATTATCCGGATAGTCAGAGTGTATTTGATTGGGTTTCATTGAGTGACAAATTTTGAACTAAAATATCTATTTTAAAATGATAACATGAAATTTTAGTCATACTAATCACAACATGTGTCATATTGAGGTGTCGTTGAATCCTACATATCAAAAAATTAATCATGGATCATATTCCTAAAGTATTAAAACAGTATGAATGTGTTTTGAATGTTTTATGTATGTCACATGTTGATATTAGGTAAATTAATTTCATATTTTAATTAAAAAAGACACACTGAGTTACAAAAGTCATCATGTGTGTCGTATTGAAGTTAGGATGACCCACATAAGTCAAAATTACTAATAGATGATTTTCTAAAAATATAAAAACAATACGAATGTGTTTTCATGGTTTCCAATATGTCACTTGTGGTTTCTACTTCAATTAATGTCAATTTAAAATAAAAAGAGAAAATTTCAGGTATATCTACCACACAATGCATCAGATTGAGGTGATGTTTACTCCTACA
Source organism: Viscum album (assembly GCA_963277665.1). NCBI lineage: Eukaryota > Viridiplantae > Streptophyta > Magnoliopsida > Santalales > Viscaceae > Viscum > Viscum album. Next base: position 176,257,704 of record OY728148.1, read on the forward strand.
CGTTACAAATGACTCATAGGCATCTTTCCTAATGTATCAAAATAATCATAATGCCTTTCCAAGATTTTTGGAATGTCTCTTGTTCTTTTTGAATAAATTAATGTCGATTTTAAATAAAAATAGATACTTTGAGATCATCTGGCCACACTATTTGTCGTATTTATGTGAGGATGATCCATACATATCAAAATTGTCTAATGGCTCATTTTCCTAAAATAAAAAATAATAATGGGTTTTATGGTTTTATGTATGTCACTTATTGTTTTTACTTAAATTAATGTCGTTTGTAAATAAAAATGGACACTTTGAGTTGTCCATCGTTCTTCGACATCATTTATAAAACATTATTAATAACCTAAGGATATTAAACACAATAAATGATAATAATAGACGTTTAATTAGTGTTTAAAATTGATATATCAAGGATTATATAAGGATAACATCATTATAAATTTTTTATATGGTTATATTAACATTAGAAATTCATACATTATATATAGAAGTCACATATTCATGATATTTTTATACAATCATTCATAAGGTATACTTCCATTTTGTTTCTAAGAAAATCTATATCATCATGGGAATTTGAGACTTTTCGACAGTCATAGTAGTTTTAGAAAAATATAAATAGACCAGGAATTAATAAATACTTTAATGTATATAATAATTATTTTCGATAATACTTCTTCAGGGATGTTGGTTTGTTCATGAAATATGATCTCTCTCATAAATTTACAAACATAATATCTATAATAATTACCATTGGTTTATTTAGGACACTATAGAAAAGTAGAGGAGAATATGTAATTTGTTTTGATATGTATTGGATATTGAAATCTAATAATATATACCTTGATACTTATCCGGTCTTAGTACTTGTGTTCGTCTTTGTCCATAGCCCCTGGCCTGATTCCATTTTTCAGATGACAGTGATGCTTCACCCCATCATAAAAGAATCATTATTAATAGTCAATATAAATTATTTAACATGATGATTAGTTATAAAACAATGGATGTAGTGAATTTGTAATTGAAAAAATCTATCATGTGTGGATGGTTTTTTGGACATCTATTCAATGAATTACATAAAAAAATATTTAGGGTATCAAAATTTACTTCAATAATCAATTAATGATTCCTAAAATCACAAAATAGATGTATTAATAAAATAAATTAAAATAAATTTGATATGATTAAATTACAGCGACATACTGTAACATCCCAGGTAAATAAAGAATAATACATTTTAATATTTATTAATATTTGAGAATTGAATATTAATTTTACTTTAAAGGGGTTTCTATGTTTGATAGAGTACCCGATATGCAACAAAGAGTTTCTTTGAAATCTTACATTGCACACTAGTAATAAAACAATATTATTTTAAATGGTAGTTAAAACGTAGAAGTTGTATTAGCGCGAATGACTATAAATAACTAAAATATTATTATATATGTTTGTTAAATGTTTTTACATTTATCCAATAAAGGATAAAGGCTTAAAATAAGAAAAGAATTCAATTTTAGGCATATATACTCTAATTTTCACTAAAGGTCCACTTATCACCTTTTGATGGAGAACCTTCATTAAATATAGTATTGGTCACTCTTATACATTTGATTGGACCAAATAAAATTCTTTAGAATCAGGACATCAAAATTTACTTTCTGTAAATATTTGGTATTTTTCCGATAAAGTTCATTTTTTAATGAATAGTGAAAAATGTTGTATTTTAATTCAAAACCTCTGTTTAATATAATTTATTTATATGATTATATTATCGTTTTAATTGATTTTAAAGTGAAATTATAATATATTTTTACCATTTAATCCAATATTGGTCATTGGAATTAATTTCACTTTTATATTGGACTTAAACTAGTGTCAATCTTTTGATATATATTGATTCATAAAAACACGCTATTTGTCCTGACAGCGGGAATTAATTATTAAATTAATTAATGAAACTTATATGTATTTAATTTTTTTAAATATACATCATTTTTGAATTTGGAATATCAAATATATCTTAGGGTGAAGTTTTGGTATTTTTCTAAAAAACTTCAATTTTTGATGAATAGTGAAACCAGTAAGTGGTACTTAAAAAAATGATTTTTCATTTAAATGAAACATTATCACCTCTGTGTTTTAAATTTCAAAAATACAACATACATGGTTGTCAATAAAATGTAAAATGTGGTTCTATGGAATTAAAATAATTTTTTTGGTGAATAGTTACTTTTAAGTTTTTAATCGCGATTAGAGGTAATTAGTGTAGTTTAAGGTAAAAATAATGTTTTAATAATATGAAATTACCTAGACACATGTCCTACCCTTATTGGATGGGTCAGGGCCGACCAAGAAAATCCATGGGTTAACTTGGGGACCCCATGGAGCCACTTTGGTAGGAAAATGACATTAAATTTTTTTTATTTAATGTTAAAATAAAAATGTCACAAACAGGAGTTGTTTTACTAAAACAATTCATATATGGGGTTATACAAGTCATGTTTTTTACTATAATTATCCATTAGAAAGCTAAAAATATTTCCTACATCATGATAGTTTCTTATAATTTTTAAACATTAAATAAATAAAATTATTTATGACACCATGATGATGCAGCGATTACATCATTAATTAATGATTTAAATAAAAAGAAAAGATAATGTAAAATCTAAGACATACACTTTACAGAGACCTATTGGATGAGTATATTTTGAACCCTTATCATCTTATCCTAGAATTATATCAATGTGGGACCATTAAAATTCTAAAATCATTTTATAATAAAGTAAACTTTTATAACATTCCAAGAGTGCCCCTCCTCTCCTCTTATAAAAGGCCCCCACCTATACCTCCTTACTCAAACCTCTCAATCCTTTGGTTCGGCCAAGCTCTACTCTTTTTGTCTCTCCACATCCCTCTATTACTCATACAAGCCTCACTTTGTGCAGAAGTCTTCCCAAGGAGGCCTTTGATCTCAAATCAAAAAGAGTTACCCATTTTGAAGGATGTTAAAGAACGATCGAGTCAAGTCGGACCCGAGGTAAGGGACTTCGTCTCAATCTCCGTCCATTGAGGAATATTTAATTTTATACACAACATTCTTTTATACTGTGTATAAACCCCTTTTACTTTTACTTTTATACAAAAGGAATCTTTTTCTACGAAGCGTTTTACTAAACGAGAAAAAGGAATGGTTCTTTTAACGTACGCGGTGACAACTACCTTTTTCGCCACCGCGAGTATTATTTGGTCTTTGGCTTCCTCAATAATCCGTAATGTTTTTAAAATAAAATAAACACCATATAATCTTTTATGTATTTTGGTATTGAAAATGGTTTTTATAATGGATTTGTTATGTCAATATATTTAAGTGGTATATTGTGATCAATGTGTGGAAATGTTTTCTTTCCATTATATTTGTTTTATATCTTATGATTTGATAATGGTACGTGGACATATGATGGGTGGTTATGTGATAAACCATATGACGGGTGGTTCCGTGAATACCAAGACGGGTTGTTACTTTATAACTTTCAATGCATTTGGTATAGAAGTCGGTCATATTGCTATTCTATTAAGTGATATGTGTGGAAGTCGACCGTATGGTTATTCCATTTAAGTATGTTTATTTCCCATGTTACCTTTATATAGTATGTGATCTTTATATGGGTTTTATGGTAATATTATGGTTAAAAAAGGGTAAGTAATGATATTTTATTCAGTGAAGTGTTTTTACTACTTCATAAAGGTGAAAAGTACTACTTTGATAAAGTATACATGGTTTACTTGTTGTTTTGATAAACTAACAGTTTTCATTCTTTGTGTATCCCTTACTGAGATTTTTATGCTCACCCTAATTTATTTGAAATGTTTTTTCATAGGACTTAATGTGGAATAGGGTCAAGGATGGGATAAAGGGAATGTCATTCTATATAAAACATGGAACTAGACATGTTTCTTTTTAAGAGTTTTTATTCTATGGAAACTTAGTAGAAGTGTATACTTTGTAATGTTTTAAGATGTAATAGTTATGTCTTAATTCCCCAAAACACTAAACCTGAATATATCCTCAATGTTAATTATTCATTTAATTCAATATTAAGTAATGTTTAAGTCCGGGTCCTTATAGTTGGTATCAGAGGTCGGTTTAGATAACTTTAGGAGTTATAATTCTATAAAATGATTATCCAAAAATATATTTTTAATGGTAAAATTGATATTATATAGCATTTAATGATTACCATGATGCTTCGCCTAAGATATTTCTGTGATAATAATGGTTTTCCATAGATGAAACAGAGAAACTTTTATAGGAAGGAATACAGAGTATAATGACCTTTCGAATCAACCAGAGATGGTCGGAATCAGAATTGAGCAGTTTACTGCACTGATGGCTCAGTTGAATCAGGTGATAAATGGTGGTTGTGTTTATTGATGATATTTTGGTGTTTTATAAAATTAAATAGGAGAATGAAATTCATTTTAGGGTTATCTTGCAAACATTAAAAGAAAATAAACTATATGGAAAATTTAGCAAATGTGAGTTTTGGTTACAACAAATTTCATTCCTTGGTCACATTGTTTCAAATAATTGAATAACTGTTGATCCTGCAAAAATAAAAGTTGATGATGAATGGACAAGACCCACAAATGTAACTGAGATCCATAGTTTCCGTGCTTAGGCAGGTTACTACTGAAGGTTTGTTGAAAATTTATCACGGTTATCTAGTCTAATGACTAAGCTAACTTGGAACGGTGTTATGTTTATCTAGAAAATAGAATGTGATGATTGTTTTCCGGAGTGGAAAAGAAGATTGGTGAATGATCCAGTTTTGGAACATACTTCCAGAAATGGTGAGTTTGATATATACAGTGATGCTTCATTGAAGGGACTTGGCTATTTCCTTATACGGAATGATCAGGTAATTGCTTATGCTTAACGCCAGTTGAAAATTCATGAGGATAATTACTCTACACATGATTTAGAATTAACTGCTGTTGTTTTTGCTTTAAAAATTTTGAGGCATAATTGGTTTGGAGTAAAGTGTGAAATATATACTAATCACAAATGTTTAAAATATATTTTCACTCAGAAATAATTGAAAATGAGACAGAGGAGATGGCTAGAATTAATCAAGGATTATGATTGTACAATTCATTACCATCCAGGAAAATAAAATAAAGTGGATGATGCTTTGAATCGAAAAAGTAATGCTTCATTAACCATACTACGTTTGGAACGAGATCTTTTGGTTTTTGATTTGATGAACTTTGGAATAGAAGTTGTTGATGCAGGAATTTCTTCTGTTTTGTTTCATGTATCGGTGAGATCATCCCTCTCAGACAGAATTAAGAAAGCACAGAGGGAAGACAATGAGTTGCAGAAAAAGGTAGAGCTGGTTCAGAAGGGTATGTTTCCTGAATTCAACATTGATAATGATTGTGTTTTGAGATTTGGGAAGAGATTGGTTGTGCCTAGTGATTCATAGTTGAAAGGTGAGTTGTTATGTGAGGCTCATAGTTCCCTGTTTTCAGTTCATCCTAGATGTACTAAGATGTATAGAGATCTAAGGGAGTATTACTGGTGTGATGGAATGAAAAGAGTTATTGCTGATTTTACTGTGAAGTGTTTCACTTATCAGTAGGTTAAAGCAGAGCAGTAATTACCGAAAGGGATACTGCATCCTTTACCAGTACCAAAGTGGAAATAGGAGAATATATCTATGGACTTTGTTGTGGGATTACCATAGTCACATCGAGGTAATAATGCATTCTGGGTTATTGTTGATCACTTGACTAAATCTTCTCATTTCCTTGCTATACGAGATTCTTTTTCCCTAGATCAACATTCCCATTTTTTATCTTAATGATATAGTTAGGTTTCATGGATTTCCCCTATCCATTTTATTTGATCGTGATTACAGGTTTACTTCTATCTTTTGGAAAGGCCTTCAGAATTCATTTGGTACTGAATTAAATATTAGTACAGCTTTTCATCCACAATCAGATGGGCAATCAGAACGAACAATTCAGACCTTGGAGGATATGCTACGAGCTAGCTCTATGGATTATCAGAAAAGTTGGGACCAACATCTTTTTTTGGTTCAGTTTTCATATAATAACAGTTTTCATTCCAGTATAAAGATGGTTCTGTTTGAAGCATTATATGGTACATAGTGTTAAACTCCTGCTTTTTGGGATGAAGTGGGTGAAAGGAAGCTGATGGGACCAGAATTGGTAGAAGAGATGCCAGAAAAAGTTCAGTTGATTCAGAAACACATGAGAATAGCTCAGAGGAGACATAAAATTTATGCGGATAACCGGAGGAAGGATCTATCTTTCGAGGTAGGTGATCATGTTTTTCTCAAGGTTTGTCCATGGAAAAGTGTGATGCGATTTTGTAAGAATGGAAAGTTGAGTCCAACGTTCATTGGACCTTATGAAATTTTGGAGAGAGTTGGATCAGTTTCATACCGACCGGCTTTACCTCCTAGTTTATCTCAGGTACACAATGTTTTTCATGTTTCGATGTCGAGAAAGTATATCCCAGATCCATCTCATGTTTTGAACCCAGAGGTAGTTCAGTTAGAAGAGAATCTCTCTTATGAAGAACAACATGTCCAAATTTTTGAACGAAGAGAGAACATGTTGTGAAATAAGGTAATTCATTAGGTAATGGTTTTGTGGAAAAACCATATGGTTGAAGAGGCAACGTGGGAATCTGAAAATGCTATGAGGGATAAATACCCCCACTTATTTTGATAGGTGAATAAAATTGCGAGGATGTAATTCCCAGAAGGGTGGAAGGATGTAACATCCCAGGTAGATAAAGAATAATACATTATCATATTTATCAATATTTGAGAATTGAATATTAATTTTACATTAAAGGGGTTTCTATTTTCTATATCGTACCTGATACGCAACAAAGTGTTTCTTTGAAATCTTACGTTGCACACTTGTAACAAAAAAATATTATTTTAAATGGTAGTTAACACGTAGCTGTTGTATTTGAGGGAATGACTATAAATAACTATAATATGATTATATATGTTTGTAAACTATTTTTACATTTATCCAAAACAGGATAAAGGCTTAAAATTAGAAAAGAATTCAATTTTAGGCATATATACTCTAATTTTCACTAAAGGTCCACTTATCACCTTTTGATGGTGATCCTTATTTAAATATAGTTTTGTTCACTCTTATACATTTGATTTCACCAAATAAAATTCTCCTTTAGAATTAGGACATCAAAATTTACTTTGTGTAAAGTTTTGGTATTTTTCCGATAAAGTTCATTTTTTATGAATAGTGAACAATGTTGTATTTTATTTCAAAATGTCTTTTTAATATAATTTATTTGTATGATTATATTATCGTTTAAATTGATTTTAAAGTTAAATTAGAATATATTTTTACCATTTAATCCAATAGTGGTCGTTGAAATTAATTTCACTTTGAAATTGTACTTAAACTAGTATCAATCTTTTGATAAATATTGTTTCATAAAAACATGCAATTGGACCAGACAGTGGGAATTAATTATTAACATAATTAATGCAACTTAAATGTTTTGAATTATGTAAAATAAACATCATTTTTGAATTCATAATATCAAATATAAATTAGGGTGAAGTTTTGGTATTTCTCTGAAAACATCAATTTTTTTATGAATAGTGAAACCACTAAGTTGTACTTAAAAAACTGATTTTTTGTTTAAATGAATCTTTAATACTTATGTGTTTTGAATTTCAAAAATACGAAATACATTTTTGTCATTAAAAAGTAAAATTTGGTTCAATGGGATTAAATTTTTTTTTGGTGAATAATAACATTTAAGTTTTTAATCACGATTAGAGGTAATTAGTGTAGTTTAAGGTAAAAATAATGTTTTAATAATATGAAATGACCTAGAAACATGTCCTACCCTTATTGGATGTGTCATTTCCGACCACGAAAATCTATGGGTCAACTTGGGGACCCCATGGAGCCACATTGGTAGGAAAATGACATTAAAAACTTTTAATTTAATGTTAAAATAAAAATATCACAAAAATGAGTTGTTTTACTAAAACAATTTTTAAATGTGGTTATACAAGTCAGAGTTTTGACTATAAATATCCATTAAAAAGATAAAATTATTTCCTACATAATGATAATTTATTTATAATTTTTAGACATTAAATAATGTAAATTATTTATGACACCATGATGATGCAGCGATTACCTCATTAATGAACGATTTAAATAAAATGAAAAGATAATGTAAAATATAAGACTTAAACTTGTCAAAGTCCTATTGGAAGAGTATATTTCGAACCCTTATCACCTTATACTCTAATTATATCAATGTGGGACCTTCAAAATCTAATAATAATTTTATAATAAAGTAAACATTTATAACATTCCAAGAGGTTCCATCCTCTCCTCTTATAAAAGGCCGCCACCTCTACCACCTTACTCACACCTCTCAAGCCTTTGGTTCAGCCATGATATACTTTTTTTGTATCTCCACATCCCTCTATTAATCCTAGAAGCCTCAGTTTGGGACGAAGTCTTCCCAAGAATGCCTTTGAGTTCAAATCAAAAATAGTAACCCATTTTAAAGGACGTTAAAGAACGATCGAGTCAAGTCGGACCCTAGGTAAGGGACTTCATCTCAATCTCCTTTCATTGAGGCATATTTCGTTTTATACACAAAATTATTTTATATGGTGTATAAACCCATTTGACTTTTACTTTTATACAAAAGGATTCCGTTTCTATGAAGCGTTTTACTAAACGATAGAAAGGAATATTTCTTTTAACATACGCGGTGACAATAACCTTTTTCACCACCATGAGTATTATTTGGTCTTTGGCTTCCTCAATAATCCATATTGTTTTTAAAATAAAATAAATACCATATAATCATTTATGTATTTAGGTATTGAAAATGATTTTTATAATGGATTTGTTATGTCAATATATTTAAGTGGTATATTGTGATCAAAGTGTGGAAATGTTTTCTTTCCATTATATTTGTTTTATATCTTATTATTTTATAATAGTACTTGGAAATTTGATGGGTGGTTACGTGATAAACCATATGAAATGTGGTGCTGTAAATAACAGGAAGGGTGGTTACATTATAACCTCAAATGCATTGGGTTTTGAAGTCGGCCGTATGGCTATTCCATTAAGTGATATGTGTGAAAGTCGACCGTATGGTTATTCCATTTAAGTATGTTTATGGCCCAAGTTACCTTTATATGTTATGTGAGATTTATATGGGTTTTATGGTAATATTTTGGTTTCAAAAGTTTATGTAATGATAATTTTTTTAGGGAAGATTTTTTACTACTTCATAAAGGTGAAAAATATTACTTTGATTAAGTATACATGGTTTACTTGTTGTTTTGATAAACTAACAGTTTTCATTCGTTGTGTATCCCTTACTGAGCTTTTTATGCTCTCCCCAGGTTTTTTGAAATGTTTTTCACAGGAATTAATGTGGAATAGGGTCAAGGATGGGATCAAGGGAAATTCATGCTATATAAAACATGGAACTAGAAATGTTTCTTTTTAAGCATTTTTATTCTATGGAAACTTAAGAAGATGTGTCTACTTTGTAATCTTTTGATATGTAATAGTTATGTACTAATTCTATAAAATTCTAAACATGAAAATATCATTAGTGTGAATTATTCATTTAATTCAATATTAAGTAAGGTTTAAGGCTAGGGCCTTATACATACTCATATTTTTTTTATTAAATAGTGTTTTTCATCCAAAATTTCTCTTTCAAAGGATTTGATTAAACCATCCACTACTTCATTATTTTTGTCAGGTTCTATTTTTTCCTTTCCTATTTACGTGATGTGAGGACTAACGAGACCATAATTTTTCTCATGGGAAAATCCCATCAATTTTTTTAATATATATTTCTGCCAAAAATATAAAATTAATTGAGTAATAATTAACACTATATGGAGATTTTGGGAAACGAAATCATGAAAACATACCTCATGTATACATTTACAACTTAGCCACCTAGCCAGTCATAGTCGAGTATTTCTATTGCACTCTAAATAACAATGATATTTGGATTATTCTCCTTGTACATATTTTATTTAATGTCAACTACTTTTTTTCGACCATATTCAACTATGTATCCATATAATCATTGAATGATAATAAATGAAGATATTGATTGGGTGGAGTAATTGTGCTTTTGGTATATCTTTTTGATCAGATGGTTAATCCTTTAGAATGTTTTGAGAAATTATTTTTTTATCCCATTATCTTTGTCTATCTATAATATCATTCATCAATTCATACCTTTTTCATTAAATATTAATGGTTTAGCATGAAAAGTAAATTAGAAATGAAATCAACCTTGTAGATATGTTTTTTTACAAGATCTGGTGGCCAAGTGATGAATGATGAAACAACGTTTTCGTCCATATTAATGTCATCTTCTTGAATTGGAAGAGGTACCTCTATGCTCGGCTCATGACGTACATTGATCTTCACATGTATATGTCCTACTATAAGTGGTCTATTGTGTAGAGTTTCCTTTTGAATATTGAAATCCAAAAGGTGTTGGGTTGGTGTTTCTAGGTAAAAAACATAGTCATAATCACACAATATAATTGATGTACATGAAAGGTATCCTTGTCTATATAATTCACATTTCATAGAACGATTTATTTGAAAATTGATTACCTCTGATAAGACATCCCTTTGATGAGAATAGATTTCCTCATAGCTGGTGAGGGTGGATTGGGATCTTAACATAGTGGCTATTCATGAGTTTCTTATTCTCTTTACTTATCCCACATTAAAATTTCTGCCATCTCCAAATGCCATTATAATTTTACATCAAGGATATATATTATTTCTCACAACTATTTTATTAATTATCATTGATTGTCCCCTTGTTTTTTCCTCAAAATATTTTTGGGGTGTCAACTCATAACCCTCACCTCTGATGTCACCATACTGTTTAGGCCAATTCAAGGAAACTGATAGTTTGTGTTCATTCATAATATGTGTTGCTAATTCATATGACTATGTTCAATAGAAAATATAGGAAAATAAGTTATCATTATTAGGTAATAGTTATTTAAGGAAAAACAAAATTTTTATTACATAATAGTTACACATGATTCCCACTTTTTTTGTGTGTTCTCATCTATTAGTATCTTGTCTTTGTTTACATGTGCCTCCTTCCATAGCACATGGGGTGGGATGGAAGTGAAATTGGATCTCGATTCATTAATATACATATAAATAAAGGAACTTTATTATTGTGTTTTTTTCATGTCACAAAAATGTATTATAGTAGATTTAAAATATGTATAATTGTTTTTTCAAGTGAAGCATACACCATCCTTGATTTAGAGTACGGGTACGCATATTTTTCTGATCATCCCTTATCATTAGTTCTCAATTACAGTTTCATAAATAAGAAAATTTCAATCAATGTGATGAATACATGTATTTTTAAATAATATATTAATGTCCAAAATGTACAAAAAAGGCACTTTCACACAATGAATAGTAAATACATCCCATTATTATTAGTTTATTTGGTCTATATAGATAAGTATTGGGCACATGATTATTTTCCCTTATGAAACATTAAGATGATCACTTGTTAAGATTTTATGAAATACTTTTTGAATCCTTCTAGTAAGCATTATCACATCCTTTTTGTGGGATTCATCTAATATAAAAGCTCTCTGCAATGTAGGATAAAGAGTAAGTCAATCCTTCATTATATTCTTTTTTAGAAAAATAAGGAAATTATATCATAATTTTATTGTAATATCACCCCACATCAGTAAATTAATCCCAATACCAAAATGGTGCCACAAATCTAGGTAAATCAGCACACATTTCTGAGTGAAGATTCCAATATATTTGTTGAACATGGCCTTGTTGGGATCAACGTACTTATCCTGCACATTACATCTTACCTCGTATTTGATGCATTTGGCATTCACCTTGAGTATTTTTTCAAACAGCCTAAAAAATTGTTCTTTTTACTGCAATGCATGTCTTTAGTCACTTACCATTTCCCCAGAATCTAGTTATAATGTTTCCCATGATCGGGGGCATCATAACGTACAGATAGTTAAGGTAATTATACACTAGGAGTTGTTATAGGTTGAGAAACCTATTGTTCCGTAGGAATAGGAGTACCAGAACATGCCGAAGGTGGATCCTCTACACTGTAAAAAGAAGTAGGTTGAGAAAAAAGTTGTTACTCTGGATTGGGAGCACTAGCACATGAAGAATTTATTACATGCTGAAGTGGTTTGTAATTTAATCTAGATTTCATAAATGCAGTATCAAAGGGATAATAACCATAGATAACATGTTGTATAATACAAAAAAATGGAACTTGTTTATTTAGCACATTTTTTATTTTTTGAATTCTCAAGAGATTATAACCCTCTATCAATAATCCAAATCTCTTCATTATGGTCTGCAATGAAAAATAAAATTCCACTTATGTTGGGGATAATATAAAATGATTTCGACGTCCTAGTGAAATGGTTATACTTTGTTGAATATTATGCTGACCCTTCAGTGCTTTTGATCGATAATGAAACAATTGACCACTTTTGGATTGTAGGATCTATAACAAAAAATAATTTGACTACCTATTATTACATTATATACAGTAATTCGTTATACCCTTCATTACTGAAATCAACATTCATGAATCCCAAACCATCTATTTGAATAGAACCCCTATTACCAACCAACATGAATTGATAAATGAGCACTTGGAATGTTATAATCTCACTCACATATTTATTTTATGTTTCCAATGTGTGACATATTCATGTGAATTGGATTATTGTCCATATTACCAGAAAAATGCATCACATAAGCCTCGAGTGTAACTCTACTATTTTTAATGTTATTGTATTCATCATGCTCAATTTTTTAGAATGTATAACCATTAATTACATAAATTTTTTTTATAATACATACACACATGGTCCTCCTACTAGCGATTAATGAAATTCTGAAAATGAATCTAGATTTTCATTTGACTACTGTAAAATATGGTCCTAAAACCATCATATAAGCTTTTTATTATGTGTTTTTGATATCCATCATTTAACCCTTAATGGATTCAAATTCATAATAATTTATTATTGGATTTTAACATATGGTGAAACCTACAAACTATTATAAAAAACATAAATTTGGTCATGCTCATAATATATAATATTGATTTTGACAACATCTCTTCTAGAAATTCATTCACTCGTAAGCCATCTCGTGTGGCAATATTTTGGTAGAACAATGATTTCTTCACATTACATTTATTTTAAATAGAATTCAATTACTTCCTCAACAATATATCACTGTGTAATAAAACCCTATAGCTGAATTTTTTTACATACCCGTTCGAAATATTCATAAACTGTTCAATGGGGTAGATCCATATATAGTGTACTAGACCACATAATCAAATCTATCTCACCAAGTGAACCATCAAATGAACCAACATATCATTGAATTTCAGCGGGAAGAAAATTTCCAATTCACATAATTTGATGGAAAATTCTCACTCCATAAATAGAAATTTCGTAGGGAATATAACATTGTTCCATATAGCATTGAAAATGAAATAGAGTTCGGTTAATTTAAGACTTACATTCTTTGGTAAAATGCAATGAATATCTATAGGCATTAGAAAGTTTATAAAAACATAGATTTCAGGTAATTTTAGACCTGTTAACTTAAAATGTGTCGTTGAAAATATGTTCATTATATTCGATGAATACTCTTATTGAACTTTTACATCATTCAAAAACATTAAAAATGAATATCTCTCCTACCCTTAAAGAGTGTAAGTAACATGAGGAAGAAATGTTTTTTCACCCTTCACTGTTTTCAACATTTATTACTCCCATGTCAAACATGTACAACTTATCCTTAATTACATCCCTTGTTTTTCTGGGTGCATTTAGCAACATGTGGACGACACTATCACATATATATTTTTCAACATGAATAATATCACGAAAGGGACTTGAATATAGAAAATTCAATTATGGTAATTAAAATAATTAGTATCTTCTCCAAATTGGGTTTCATAAGGTTTTTTTTAAATTATTTTCCAAAAGATGTATGCAAATCTTTTACTTTCTCAAACAGTTGATCACCTTTTTGTGGATATGGTGTTTTATATTCTTATATAAATCAATCTAATGATGTTATCCAAGATCGGAACTTAGGTCATTGGGGTAAAAATATGCAATGTCTTAGAAACATAATTTTTGATGAATGTTTCGACGTAACTGATTGTGTACCTTGTTTGTAGAAGGGACACTCAGTACTTGCATTAATGATATATCCTAAATAATTACCATAAGAAGGTTAGTCATTTATCATCCCATACAACATGGATCTCAATGTTAAATCTTCATTTCTATAAGCATCATTCATTATTACATAAGAATACGACAATAATTCCAAATCCTCAATCAATGCAGCCAAATAATACTCAACATCATTACACAATTCTTTTTACCTAATATAATAATAGGTAACATGATGTGATTTCATTTTATGGATCACCACGGTGGAAATTTATAATTTAACAACATAAAAAACCACTTACTATGACTGCCACTTTGAAAATCAGGAAGGATTCACGCCATATATAGACTATGAATGAATAACGTTTCTCATATCATTTCCAAATATAGGATACTCAATATCAATTCTCATCCACTATGGAGAGTTTAACGGATGGAATTGTTTCTCATATTTATTTCCCCAATCTGTGTACCACATCAATTTACCTAGAATATCCTCACTTCCATATATTCACCTAACCCTATGACTGATTGTAATGTACCATACATCATTCATTGGATCAGATACGTCGTCCTTTATCCTTAATAACCACACATTAAGCCTTATCTAAATGATTTTTGGTCCTTGTGAAATAGTATAGAGTCATTCAGGTAGGCGTTTATTTTTATAGAGATCATACCCATCGATTGTAGCATTATTTTCACATCACATGTCTGGATCAAGAGATCATTATCTTCTGGGAACACATCATTCAAGAGAGAAATTAACTCAATAAAACTAGAGTCACTCCACCCATTGAATGTATTAAAACATTACATCATCAGTATGGATAAAAATTCTATATATTTAGAAGAACCACAATACCATGGCATCATTTCATAACTTTTTGACTGGTCAAATTTTTTTGGGAAATCACGAAGGTCATATTCAACTACCCTTTTTAATTCCACCATAATATATTAATCATCATTAAAATATGTAATCATGTCCTCAATATTATATTCTTCATTGTCGATAATAGTAATCATATAAGATGATCCATAAAATGAATTGTTATCTGACCCACTAGCTATATTCTTTTTACCACATGATTATTCCATTGTTTATAACTTCTATCTATTTCATGATAGATCAAGTGTTTTACATGTCATTTAGAATAACTTGTCTTGAATGGAAAAACATAAACACATACAATTTATTTGAGAAGGGTCACATACAAGATCTTTATCAAACTGGATGAACTCTTTCAATCAATCATCTTAATCATTTGTCAAAAGATTATCACCCATCCATTCTTGATCCTTATCCATATTATTTGATTTATTGATATTAGTATTTAACAAAATATCTACACAAAACATTGATATAAAAATTAAACATGTCTAAAAAACATGTAAACATTAAATCTACTTGGAAAATAATTTATCAAATCCCAATTGAAATCACTTTAAAAACACACCTATTTACACAGATTCCCCTTCAAAATAACACACCCTCTTTAAAACAAACCAATTAGTTCCAAACACTCTTTCTTAAAACCCCAATTCATTTATTTCTAAATTAGTCAAGAAAACATAATGACCCAACAATATTAGTCATTTAAAATGCACTACAACTCTATATATTTTACAAATGTTCATTTATAACATCTCACACTCCTTGTTAAAATGAAACCAGAAGTACATACGCTTTTAAAACATTGAAATCCCTTTCTCAAATCTAATAAAATCATTTGGAAAACATTGGGGATGAAACCTATATCCTTGAAAGTTTTTTAAATAATTTTAATGGTATTTAATACAATAAAGGAAATGTTGGAAACACATATTTTTTAAGAAACATATCAAAAAACATTAATTATTTTAAAAGAGGCCCTAAGGCATTTTAAATTCAGACATAAATCCCAAGAATGTCAATTTACAAAGGATACATGAATAAAAAACGACAAACAATTTATAAATTATTAATCAATAAAAAGTTTTTCATGTATCTCCTGATGAAATAGTATGAATATTATAGTTTACTCTTGTAATAATACTAAGGATTGAATACGTGATAGGTAAAAAACGTACCACATGATAATCATACTATTAAACATAAAGTCACATCTCTTCATATTGGGTATCCATCATCCACAGGATGATTGAATGATGGAAAAGCTAATATTGATCCTTAAAATCTGGTGCATTATAAAAAAATTCCCCTTATTAAGGATTATACATTGAGTCAATGTTAAAGGACTATAGATACATTTAACTTTTCCTCTATTAATATTTAATTCAAATTTTGTGATTTAATGTATTTCAAATAGATTTTTTATGTATTCCAAAATCAACTCATGGAAATAATAACTATTTAAAAATCTAGGGATTGAATTGAGAATTTTCTATTATGTGTTCTTAACTATCGGGACCCATAAGAAACCACATGACATCATGGAATGGTACTACTCAAATATTTACTCCTGATACATCACAATACAATCCATACTCATCACCCATCTCATTTATGGTTATGATTGGTGTTTTCATAAATCTTCCATTAAGATATTAGATGGATCTCTCACAAACATTAATGAAAAGGAAGAATACCACATTCTAGGTTAAGTCCTTACTAGTGTTTTTAAACTAAAAAAATCCCAGTTGACTCTATCGTAAAAAATTGACTCCAAACAAAATCACCATAATAAAATTCTCATATTGTGTTCCAAAGATAAATTTAAAATGTTTTTTATTCTCAATTAGTATTCAAAAAACTACCCTATCACCTGTTTTTTTTGCTTTTTGTCCCACTATCTGATAGTAAGTGTCATCTGTTCATCCAATTTCAATGACATCCAAAATATATTGGATGTATCCCAATTGAACATGTGAAATTTATTACACGTGTATCATGTCCAACTAAATCTTTCAACATTTGAGGATTAATTAAGTTCACTCTTACTTTCCATTGAATGTATCTTACAATAAAAAAACATTTTATCAATACAATGAGGATAATACATAAACATATCACCATTAAAAACCCATATTTGAAAACTATATCCTCTATTCATAACTTCTGTACTACATACCATTACACCATCCACTTCTAAAAATCATATCTTTCCAAATTTCCACATCTATAAGATATTTTACTAACTACTTCCCATATAAAAAGTTTAGGTTTTGTTCTGGAGCCTCTACATTTGGTTGAGTTAATCAAAAATGAGTAAGGATTCACATTCCAAATATTTTTTATGATGAAAGACTACTTTATGGAGAATAAATATCATATAACTCTTTAACACATGAAAATAACTTTTGAAGCAAACTAATATATGGTATGATTTTACATAGTATATTTTTAAAAGTCTACAAAAAGACTTTATAAATGACATTACAAAATCTATTCCTTCTAAAATTTTGAACCAATATTATATCAGTAACCTCTACAATCAAATTGATGAGAGTACCATTATATGTATCAACAAAAATTTTAGGTCTCTAAATCTTATTCAGAAAGTTAACAAAATCAACTCCCAAAATAGTCTAGAACCTTTTAAAGATAATTTCACAATGAAAATCGTGGTAAGCTACTATGGATGGATGCATCATCATAAATTCCTTGATGCACGACCCTACCCATAGTAGCAATACCATACAAATAAAAAAAATACAATATAAAATTTTAAAAATCATCACATATTGAATTCTGCTTATTAATTAATGTGTTATTAAAGAAGATACATCATCCGATGGTATTCATTAATTATAAAATTATACAAAAATTTCCATTTTTCACATTCAAATGTTCCAGAGGAACCATCCAACATGTAATTTATTTAGTGAGAAAACAAGGACCACCAACAAGCACAATTTTTCAGCAGGGCATTTAGCTCGTACAACTCACAACATCACCATCAATACCAAACTATAAAAACAGAGAATCAAACCATATTTCCTTTTTATATTTAATTACCCAGTTCTAATAATTAATTATTGTGATAAAATACTATATCCCTCACACATGGTACACAAATAAAGGGAAACTATGGATAAAACTCACTGTAGATGTTTGGTTCAGCACGCGGTATAGGTGAGTTCGTTGTGGAGAAGAGGCCCATAGTGGTGGAGTCCTCTGACATAGGAGATTCGCAAGATACAGGAGAGGCTCTAGGTGGAGGAGAGTCACAAGAAAGAGGATATGCAAACAATAGAAGATATACATGCAGCGATGGGGGTTCGTAGTGGGGGAATCAATGACAGCGCGATGAGGGTGTTCATGAATGATAGATTCACTGCGGTGCAGTGAAGGTGGGTTCATGGTGGATGTATTTGCAGAAGCGTAGGATTCAGAAGAAGTGGTGGAGGATGGGAGGTGGTGGTAGTGGAGGGATTTTCCTTAGAGGAGGAGTCAGTATGAGATGAGGAGGAAGAGGAGGATGCGGCGGCGGTAGGGATCGACTTCCATGAAATCTTGAGGGGTGTGAGGAAGGGGGAAAAGATATGGTTTCTTTATAAAACATAGTGAATCATTTATAAGAACTGGATAAAAAGTTCTAATAAAGGGAAGTTTCACCTATACTAAAAAAGATAGAGTTGATAAACATGCTTCTATCAGTGCTTTTTTAGCACTGATAGAGATAGTCTATTATGAGTGCAAAAAATATAGCACTTATAATGACACATTTCATCTACTTTTTTTATCACTGAAAATGATAAAATTTTAATAATTTATTTAAATAAATATAAATATTCATAAAATTATATATATGATAAATAAATAGATATTTATTTATAATTATAACTATATGTAAATTAATATATATAATATTTTAAATTTATAAATTAAATTATTATAAAATTATTTGAAATATACTTATGATATTTATAATAATATAGATATATATAATATAATTTGTAATTATATATATTTATAAGGTTATAGATATATATACCTATATTTCTTCTAATTTTATTATTATTTATATGAATATACATTTATTTATAATTTTAATTATAAATGAATATACATTTATTTGTTTAAATATGTAAAAAATTGTAATAAATTTATATTTCAAATATTTATAAAATTATTAATATATATAATTAATATATTTATGACAATATTAAAATTATTTAAATGTAAATGTATTTTTCTAAAATATAAAATTTTAATTTAATTTTTACTTAACAATATTTTTATATATTTATAAATATATTTGTTTAATTATATATAACATTATATATGAAAATAATAAATATATTTCTGCCAATTTAAATTTTTTTAAATAAATAAATAATTATTTTTATTTATATCTAATAAATAATTATATATATATTTTCAATTAAAAATTATAATAAATAACTATTTATTTATATTTGTAATTGTAAATACATTCACACATGCATATATATATATATATATATCTAAATAATAAAAAAATTATAACAAATATATTTATAAATATATTAATATATATAATTAATATATTAATTTTATGTTTTTAATTATTTAAATATATTTAGATTTATTAATGTTATATTTATAACTATTTTTATTTACTTATAACTATTTCTATATAAATATATATAATTAATATATTTTTTATATTTTTTTATTATTTAATTATATCAATATT
The DNA here is from genome assembly GCA_963277665.1 of Viscum album. Lineage (NCBI taxonomy): Eukaryota > Viridiplantae > Streptophyta > Magnoliopsida > Santalales > Viscaceae > Viscum > Viscum album. Next base: position 176,277,673 of record OY728148.1, read on the forward strand.
TACTTACGAATTATTATTATAAATATTATTATTTATTTATAAATATTTGTATATATTTATAAATATATTCTTTTAATTATACATTTATAGCTTTATAACTAGTATAATAAATATATTTATTATAATTTTACAATTATTTAAGTAAATATATATTTATTTATATTTGTAACTATAACTATATATAAATATTTTTATAAATATTTTTATATAATTATAAATATTATATTTATATTTATAAAATTATAATATATGTATTTATTGTAATTTTATAATTATTAAAATATGTATTTATAGTTCTAATTGCAAATAAATTTATTAAAAGAGTATTAATAAATAATTAAATGTTAATAATTATCAAAATAATTAATATATTTTATAATGCAATTTTATTAATGTAATTTTATAAGAATTTTTTAGAACATAATAGTACATATGGGTAACAATAATTAATCAGTATACCTAGTAAAACATACCTTATAAAATTTATCCATCAATTAACAACATATATAATAAGAAGGGAGTAATGTATAAATGAAACTTCTTGATGATACATGACATATATGCACACATGATTAATGTATTTATACGCCAAATTCAACTGATAGTCATATATATTTAATAATTATAATATAAATATATTTATTTTATTTTTATTTAAAGATATTAATTATAACTTTAATAAATATATTGAATACGAAATATAGAAACAATATTAACAATATAATGAATCTAATAAATCTAATAAATTTAATAAATCTAAAAAATCTAAAAAATCTAAAAAATATGACAAATATACTAAATATATTTATTAGTTACTGATTTTTATTATAATATTATAATTATTGAAGTATATATATATATATTTATAATCATAAAAAACATATTTAATACATTATATATATATATATATTTGAATTATATAAAAAGATAATAATTATAAACATGAATTATTTATTTAATGTATAGAATGAGAAATTAATATTTTTTAAATATATAAATTTAATTAAAATATTATTAAAAACCTATTTTAGTGCTCAGAAAAGATATTATCAATGGTTCATTTTTGAGCACTTTTATCTAGCATTGATAAAGCCCCCCCCCCCTCCCCCCGACGTTGTCAGTGCTTTATGCATAGCGATGATAAAAGGAGGAACTACCATTGCCTCATTTTTTTCTTCTCTATATACAATACTTGAGTTATTATTCCATGTTTTATGGAATTGTTTTGATGGACGATGATGAAAAAAATAAAATTACTGGTTGCAGGAATTACATTCTCTCTGGAATTTATCCTCTTGGTCTTCAACTTAAGGAACATTGTAAATGTATTTTTATGATACCAAAATCACTTGGATGTGGGGGAGAGTATTTTTAATGGGATTTAGAAGAAAGTTTAAAATATACTAGGCTTAGAATTTGTGAGGAGAAGGGTTTGTGAGGGTTGTTATTTATAAGGGGAGGAGTGCAGTTTTTTTGAAAATTATATTTATTAGATTATTATTTTGTCTCAATAATGACAATATTATTCTTTATTTTGACTGTATATAGTAAATAATGGTGGTGAGTTCAATATAATGAGTGATTACATCAACCATGATTCAAAAAATGTTTTATTTATCTTATAATCATAAATATTGTATTCTATTGTATTTCTCTATTAAAAAACCATCTATTTAAAAAATTACCAAGAAATCATCCTAACTATTTCCCAATATTCATATTGTGAAAACAAAATTAATTTTGAAAATATAATTATATAAATATGGGAAATTTAATTTTTAAATAAAATACTAATTTTTTTGAAAAATACCCATTTCAGAATTCAGATCATTTTTTTGACCAGTTGAATAATCACTTAAGGGGTCATATAAATATTTTATTTTTATAATACAAAATAATATTAATTTCTAACCCATTATATGAAAATACAAGATCATTGAAATCATTATATTTATTTTAAAATTCATATAAAACATACATGCTTTACAAATATACAAATCCTTATTTTATCATTTCAAAAACAATAATTAATTGTATCATGATATAAATATGTAATATTGTCATTTTATAAGATATATAAATTTTATTTTACACTTCCTTAGGTGATGATAATTATTTTATGATTCAGTTACTATTCCTAATGATTACATTACTATTCCAATAACTAGGTTACTTTTCCAATGGTAAGATTATGCTTCCAATGCTTATATTTTTCATGGTCAAATGAGTTCCCCAATTTGTAAAATGATTGTTATTTAATTAATTAATCTTTAAATTATGTATTCCATCATGCTTGTATAAATAAATATATATACATATATACATATATTCATTTTCAAAATTCATATTTCAATACTAATACTAATGTTAATTTATACAGTCTTCTTCACGAGTATGATTATTCTGGGTGATCAAGAAGATCACAACATTCATATTTTTTATTATATTATTCTCAATTTTTCATCCCATTTTGGTACATTTAATTATTATATGTATATTTTTTATTTAAATTTAATGCTTAAAATAATAAAATAAAATGTAATTTCTTTTATCGGGTGGATCATGTGTATTATGTAATATTATATTAATAAATAAAATTAAATTATACATTCAGAAGGAAAGATTTATTGAAAAAATCATTGTTTGTTACAACAACCGCTGAGTTCAGCACACTCAAATCATGTTTTATCTAATTCCCTATAAGAGATACATGGAATATATCATGGACATGGAAGAAGTCTAGTGGATGTTCAAAGTGATAAGCTAAAGTCCCGGTGTGATTTGTAATCTCAAAGAAAATTATATATATAGGTCTATTGTTTCCCTTATTTATAATTATCCTAATATTCTTCCATGTAAATACTCAAATGAATAACATATAACCATCTTTAAACTATATATTTCACTGATTTTTATTAATATTACTACTTTTTTACTGTCTTAAAGATTCTATAATGCGTTGAAGAAGGACACTAATTTTCTCTTTAATTTAATCTGTTATCTCAATTCCTAATAGATTTTATTATTTAACATCATCACTATATAATAGATTCTTATAATTCTTTCCTATTATAGATTTATATAGTAAAATATCATTGATCAAGTGAAAGTTATTTCTGTACAGAAATTTGATTATATGAATGTATGGATACCAACCACCTTTGAAATCCCTAAAGTAATCTCTCAAAAATATAATATTGGGTTTGAATGTCCTCTCACACAGACCATATATTGGAGGATGATATTCAATACTAATGTTCAACTCCATATAGAAAAAATTCTAATGAATTTTCTGAACATCGAAGTAAATTATTGATCTAGAATAGGTAAACAAGGTGTATCACTTCAGGAAACCTTACTACTTCCCTAAAGTATATCCTATGAAATTGGTCCACAAAAAATTCTTCTATAACAGAAATAAAATGTGAAAATGTTGTAAGATAATAAAATATAATCCAAAAGTAGTTATGACCTTTTTATATATTGGGGAAACTATGATAAAATACATGTTTATGTATCCCAATTTCAAAACAATTATAGTTAATGGTTGCATTATCCCCTTAGACTTCTGACATTCAGTATTAAAATTTTCTCATACTAGGAATCGAGATATATATTTTACAATATCTGATTTCATGATATCCTTCTAGAATGATCCATTGAAATATCAACACATATTTGTTTTTCCATAATGTATATAGAGTTATGATGTATGTGCTATATTGAAAATTTCCATATTTCATTATAATATTGAAGGTACGCATATTTATGTCCTAAATATTATATATCCATCATAGTCACATTTTAAATCTGGAACATTCCATTAATTCTTATAAAGATCAATATATTCCTTATGATCTTCATTAATATTCACATGGATGATGGTAAAATAGTTATATATGAATGGTAGTATATATCTCAATTCCTTATGATTTCTAGGTCATTCTTTTTTAAACCCATTATTATTTTATCTCTTTTAACAACCATCATGTACAAACTAGCTTGGTCCTTCCGAATCAGAGCATCGTCCACATTGTTTTCCTTCCTATAGTTGTAATGTATTGATTATTCATAATATATAATGCCCTATAACTTTCTCCCTTGGAATATATTCAACCCTTTTAGTGTGAATTTGGTAAATTCACTACTAAACCATCTATTTGGAATGAGGAATATGCTACCACTATGTCATTTAGTATTATGGAATATCTAACAGAATTCATTGATATATAATTATATATAAGAAAAGATATCCATTAAATATTATTATAAGCATAGGTTTATAAACCAACCATTTATTCAACTCCGTGAAATTTTATTTTCATCCTTCGATCAAAGAAACATAGCTCCATTTCGGACCAACATTGTTTATGGATTTCGTATTGATGATAAATTTATTAAAAAGAATCAAAAATATCATTCAATCAAAAATATAAACAATAATATTTAATGGAGCTATGCTCCCCAATATTTCACATAGCTCCGTGAAATCTTAGAGTTATGGTCCCCAATATTTCACATCCCATCACTCATTTCATTTTTTAATCTTCAATAATGTTATTTAATTAGATTATATATTCTTAGTTAACCATATTCTTCCAACAAACATCAATTGACAAAAATGAAGGACAATAGTGTGAGTATCAACCATCATTAATCAGATTAACCAATCATATGTTAATAAAAATCATTCATATGATAACATAAGTTTAAAACCTTTTTATCAGCTTATATAACTTTTTCTGTACTTATTTTATGTCTCAATCTCATATAATTAATAAATAAATCACCCCAAAAAAACTAATAACTATTATATTACCAGCTGATTTAACACAATCGTAACATACATACATATTACATCATGTTAAATGAAAACATAATATGTATTACATCAATTTACACCTAATGACGATAATTATTTAGTGTATTTAGATACAAGTATCATAATAATATTATTTATGGATGATAATCCATATTTCAATCAAATTTATTCACATGTGGTACCATTATAGACATATTATACACAATACCTATATTCATTCCAGGGGATTTTGAAACATAATAATGTATGAGAATAGATTATTAGTTTGGGTAAAAATGGGAGATATCAGTTTAATATTATAAGTATGATATGAGAAAAATGGTATGATAACATAATCAAGGTACATGAGGATCATTCCCAAAAACAGAAATCTCCATTCATGAGTCATGGTATAAATAATTATCATATCATTATGCACGAGTCAAAAGGCATCGAAACCATCATTATTAAATAATGAATTCTAATAAAATAACATTTGCATAATAATTTTCAATCAAAGTGTTTAATAAACATAATAATGGAAATAATATGTCAACGATTCCCTCCAAGACATTCCTTACATTTTTGTAATTTCCTAAGTACTCAAGTAGCTACATGGGATTGGGATAACAACTCATGTACAATATTGGTCTTGGGTTAATCTCCTATCTAACCATTAATATCATGAATGATAAAACATTGAACATCATTAGATATATATAATGGTCCTATACTTCATATAATCATAATCCATTCATATAGGTTCCATTATACCCTAATATCAATCAGTATTCATTTATATATTAATAATACCGAAAAAAAAAGAAAGTATCATTGGAATTTCCGTAAAACACCATCATAATCCAACTAGATAATCGAATTAGACGGTATCATTTTTTTATATCTTACACTATTCATAATGATGACTAAAAATGAAGAAATTATTAAAAAAAATATAACTACTTTTGAAGAATTCTTTAAAAAACAACATGATTTATACTTTTCTTTTAGAATTTTCTAAAAACTAATAATTTCTAGAACAATTGGATTAATAATATCTTGAAAAGAACATGAAAGGACATAATGAAATTTTTGTAATGAATAAATTTCCTAATAATTAAAAAATTACATCATGCGGTCAAAATAATAAATTATTTATATACTTTGATAAAGAATGTCAAAATTGACCCACACGGTTAATATTAAAAAGTATATTTTTTCAGACAATGGTAAAAATACAATTATAGAAAAAAGTGAATATGAAAATTAATATATGTATATAAAATAATCTTTTATAAATAATGTAGAGAACATGGACATAGAGGGAAATTATTTAGAACCTAAAATAAGAAATAATCTTGGATATCGTAACGAAACTTTTTATTATTATTTTTGAGTATAGTGGTGTGGAGAAATGTAAATAAAAATTTAATATACAATAAATAAATATAAGAGAATATAATTGAATATTATTAAAAGATACAGATCATAAAATTTCCTATAGTGGAAGTTGAAACATGAATACTCAAGATTAATAGTGACATTGTAATATAAACACTTAAATAATTAGTTTTCTTTTATGTCTAAAAAAATTGAAATAAATAAATTGAAATGGTACTTTTAAGATCATAATTAATAGTGAATCCGTGTATTATATGTAAAATATGTGGAATAATTAAAAAAATGTCCCATATATAGGAATTTGAAATTGGAAAATATTTACCTCATATTCTCCAATTATTTTTATATACTCTATTAGTTACATCCTGAGTTTTTAAAAGAAATGATACTGTTCTAGAGTGTACAAGATACAAAACACTATGATTAAATGAAAAACAAAATATTGTTATTATGTGAACATTATAACATAACAATTAAATTTTAGGGAATGAATAATATTTACTAAATTATGAATTACAAAATATTCACAATCCTTAATAATCTAATAATTAATTCTTTGAAATTGGGAAACTGATTTCAGTAAAGTAATTTTATTAATCAAATTAGTATTCTTTAAGAATAATTTTATTTTCTATTGTGATAAAAAAATATAATTAATTTATAGAAATTATTATTTTGTTTTAGTGAAATCATTATAAATTTTGAAATAATTATATTAATATTATCTTATGGGGAATGTTTTTGAGAATTTCTGGAAATGTTTGATTTTTCAATGAATAGATAAATATACTTATTTTTATTGAAATTTTTATTTTATTTTTATGTATTAACATTAAAATTATATTTTAGATCATCTTAAAAACATAATTTTTTTTACATTCGATTTTAAATAATCAAATTATGGGTTTTTAAATGAATTTGTATCAATAATTTTGTGTAAATCAATTTTTATATTAAAAATGTACTGTTCTAAAAAACTAATTCTTACTACATTTAATTGGTTTATTTTTCAATTTAATCTCATAAATTATGTGTTTTGAATTTTTAAAACTGGTTTCAATATTTATAATTGGGATGTCAAAAGTTTTTAAATATGTCACTTTTAATTTTGGAGTACATTAATAATAATTGTAGTAATTTCTGTTAAAATAGAAAGGGTATATAGGGTAATTAATTGTAAAAATAAATTTATTAGGACTTGAAAATGACCCTATAACTTTCCCCGATTTTATTGGATGATTAATATATATCCATAATCATTCATGGTTTAGTTATATGTTCATTTATGACCACTTGGTTAAGATTCTTCCATTTTTTGTATTTTAATTAAATAAACATCAAACATGTCACACTCTTCTTTTTAGAATGTATAATATTTTTAATATATTGGAATCCAGAAGACATATTGGACAATAGATAGTCTCATAAATTATAATATATTTATCTTTAAGATAGTATTTTATTCCTAAATTTTACTAAATAAATAATTACCTTAAATGACATCACATCATCGAGGTAGTAATTATTCAATTAATGAAATAAAATAAATTAAATGGTATTAAAAATATTAAAATAAATATAACATGGTACTACTAATTTAGTACAAAAAATTTCTATATGAATTTTACATGTTAGGTTTTTATTAAAATATTTTATGTCACTGTTATCTTGTTGTATTGATGTTTTTAAATGTCAGTGTATAGAATAATGGTAAAATTGAGATTAATGTTATTTTTAAAGAAATTTTATTATATTAAATGATATAAAAAATTTTAAAATATAAAATTTGGAAAAAATATTATTATACTTTTTAATTTATTAACTATGATACATTTATAGGACTTTTGAATTGTATTGTATAAATGTTTACCCTTAAATCGTAAAAATAAATATTGTCACGATAAGAGTTATGGGGGGGGAATAAGGGTTAAAACTATATGATATTGGTAATAATGTAACATAAAATTGTACAAAACATATTTTAATATAGGTATTTTACCCATTATTATCACAAATTATAAATAACTCACAATATATATATTTTTAGTCTGAAATTAATTGATATTAATTTAAAATTTTAAGCTACTCGAAGAGTGCCCCTCTCATCTTCAATAAAAGGGAACCTATTATTCTCCATTATTTATATTTCAATTTACTTTTTTAAACCAATACCACCACAAATCCATTCCTTTAATCCGTAATCATATTCTAGAGGCCATATTTTAGGCACAACACCAACCATAGAGGTATTAAGATGTTAATCAAATAAGTCTATCCCAAGAATAAGTATTGATCATAGTCAAGTGTTTCAGTAATATTTATTCTTCCACCTTCATAATATATACATAAACATAGATAAAATAATAAAACCAACGTTATAAATATTCTTATATGTAATTATCTTAGTTTCATGACCTAAATCCATCGATACATCTATCCAATAAAAATGAATTTATCGTCCGTCTGTACGGCGAACTACCGCCTCACAAACTGATGTAATTAATTCTCCATAACCACAACCCAAGTATAGATATAATGATAAAATTTATATTTATTAGTTCTTTTAATTACATATTTATAATTCTAAAATTAAAATATATCAATTACATTCTTACCTCTTTATGACCATAAAAATGATAATGTTGTATGTGCGTATGTGTGGACTACCACTTCTAAGAAGTGATGTGATTCATTTTTCATCACCTCATCACCAAATATATATATATATATATATATATTTAATTTTTTAATATGATATATATGATACTATTATTATTATTTAAAGGTAAAATCATATTAACCTTCCTCCAATAATGATCATTGAATAATGAAAATGTTACTCATTCATACGCCTGACCTACCATCTCCACGATTATAATATAGTAAATGTTTCATAAAAATAATTTATATCAAGAATTAAAAGTTCAATTTATGAATCAAAATGATAACTATGTAATTAATTTTATTCTAGATATGGTTTAGTAATGACTGCATTGAACATAGTCAAATTAGTGAAGTCATTCTAAACTTATGATTCAAATATCATCAAAATGCCCAACATAAACATAAAAACTTTTCTAATATTTATAATATATAAATGAGTTATATAAAAATAATTATTAAATTTAAAAAATTTATAAATAAATTATAATTTAACCTAGGATTATTATTCCAAAATATAAGGAATTTAGCTGATGATACAGACTCACAGAAAGAGACATTTTTACTAAAAAACCACAATTTAAATTTTATAAGGATATATTTTATAAATATTTAAATTTCATGAAAAGGTTTTAGAAATTATTTATATGAATTTATTAAATGTAAATTAATTTCAATAAATTTATTATATAATAGATCACAATTTTTTTAAAAATATTTTTTGTGTTTTAAGCAATGGATATCTTTTAGAAATATTCTTTTATTAATTGTTTTTAAAAAATTCAAAAGGAATAATTTTTTATAAAATATATGGCATGAGGGTATTTTACCTTTATCATTACACCTTAACGCATTGATTTTTCCTATTCAAATATTTATATTATTGTATTAAAAAATTTTCTACTTTTTCATGCATGTAATTATAAAAAGAAAAGTGAATTAAATATTGGAAAGGTGTTGTCCTCAAGAGTGTTTTTATGATGGTTTTATGTGTCATGATTATGTTTTGGTTATTGGGTACTGTTTATGAGTATAATATTTGTCATTATAAAACGAGGGTTTTTGTTGACATTTTTTCTCTCCAATTCATTGGGTAAAGGGTTGAATTTAACTGATAAGGTTTCTCCTAAGAGATTATGGGATTATTCTATGATGGTTATTCCAAATGTAACATTGATGGTTACTACTTGTGTAGACATGAGAGATATAGTGTATGTTATATTGATATGGAAAATTATTCACAATGTTAACTATTAAAAATTTATGAAGTTCTTAATTAGTTTTCATGGAAATCGTTTTATTTTAAAAAAGTAAGATAATGATCCTTTTGAATATTTGATACCATTTTTAGGGTAAAAATGTATATTTTTTTAAGATTTATTTTTGGGATTTTATGTTTTTCACTAGACTAATTTTATTCATTATTTTATGTCACTTGCTGAATTTGTTTTCTCATAACATGGTTACATTCTTTTCTAAAGGTTTAAATGAGATTATTGTCATGAATGAGGTCATAAATAAAATTGAATATATTTATTAGGAAAATAAATCATGTTTTCATTACAAAGGGTTTACTTAGGTAGGAAAAATGGATAGTACGTAAAATAATTCCCAGGTAATATATGGTTTTTTTGAGATATGACATAATTTTTTAATAAAATACACAAAACAATATCATTAATAAGGGAATGAGATATCTAGTTTTATGATAAATAAAATATGTATTGTTTAAGATCAACTGATTACAATAATTATTATAGTATGGTTCATATGGCATTATAAATTATGAATTTTGGTTAAACATAGGTTATGTTCTATGTATATTAATTTATTAAAATGTTTTTCAAATTTTTTTATAGCATGTAATATTAGGAAATATGGAAGGAGGATATCAAACTATATTTCTACATCTTTCTGTTGAATTTATCTCACTAATTATTGATAATTTTTTTGTTAATATTTGGAAACATTTAATATGAAATATTTTAAAATATTTTTATGAGATATCAAACACACCCTCTATACCTTGACACCATAATGGTTCATGGGTTTTTTTAATAAAATATTAATTTCCAAATTTATACATTTTTCAATAAAAGGTAAATATAATCAATGAAATTAAAAATACTTTACACTATAATAAGACATTGAAGAATATTATTATATTAATAAAGCTATAAATATGGAGACTCCTACTCTAAATATTTATTTTTGGGATTAACTTATTACCTTTCAGGAAATAGTTTAGGAATTTTAAAATAACAAATGGTTGAATGTTCCAAAACATACTAGGTTTACCTATTTCATTAAAATAAATTTTTATTAGTTGTTTTAAATAATATTTTATAAAAAAAGATTTTAGGAATATTTTTCTCAACCAAAATTCATAAAACCTCAATTATAAGAGGTGTATGTGGAAAATGCATGTTAGGAGACTTGAAGAATGTATACATCATTTTTGTGATGCATGAAACTTCTATCTATGAGAACTAAATGAAAATTAAATCAGGTGGAAATCCTGATCATAGTATGAACATATTTTATCTTTGAACAGTTTCCTTTAAATCATTAAAAGCTGAAATATAAAATGCTTAGATATAGAATACTTCCTTAAGAATTTGAGATAATTATTTGTTTATTGACATTATAGATATAAATTAAATAGTATGAAATAACATTTGTGGTCAAAATAATTATTTAAATTTAAATATATTGGGGCTTATTTTTAGGATGTCACTCACATTTCATGGAATTTTATATGAACTGTAGCTTTAGAAAAATGGAAACCAAAAGTTTGGTACACCAAACGTCACATCTAGAATGTACATGGGAATTAAACCCACATTTGAAGGGTTGTAATGTTATTATTCCAACCAATATCCTACATAAAGTACAACATATTATGTGTTTTTATTTTCAGTTAAACAATTTTATAGATAAGGAATATTTTTATTTTGGGGACATATGTATTATCACATAGAATATCATGGGATTGTTGTAACTACTCGACATAGGATCCACTTAAATAATTCCCTGAGCTAGTGGGACACATGGCATTGAGCATGCCTCCCCATAATCCAAATGCTGCTGACTAATAGTGTGGTTGTATTGGTGGTACAATGGACACACTGCGCCCTCAGTGCCTGATACAATTTTTCTGACCATGCTATAATAAAAAAGGTGCATGCAGATAGAAGAATTATATATAGTGTAATAATAAAATAGAAAAATAATTATCTATAGCCTAATTCTGATCATCTTCCACAAGATCTATCTTTGTAAGAAAGTAAAAAAAATTCAAGGCATTTTACATTATCAATATCTGTAGAAATATGGTATTCTCTGGTAACAAAGGAAGCACGATGAATGTATCAGTGAAAAATATTAGTTTGAAACATCAAAAATTGTTAATGTGTAATATGATTAGTTTTCATTTTCAGATATAGTGCATGTATTAGTAAAAAAAGTAACCATAGCAGAAATAAATCATTAGCCCACCTAGGCTCCAAATGGACACCGGGTGGGACAACATTATTTTTCTCAGGGATGGAATATCCATATGATCATATCAATATATATATATATATATTATAGATTTTATTTATATATTTAATCCACCTATATGAACCAAGTGGGTACACACACCTAATCATTATATTTATAGAATACTAGTGGTGATATAGACCATATAAAAACATGGACATCCATAACTAGTCTAATGAGCCTAAAAATTCGAATAGGGTATATTCCCTATATTCTTAGAAGATTGAGAGACATCAATCTTCAACATTTTGTAGGGAGAGTGTGCTTCCATGGAAACAATCCATCATGGAATTTGTTGCATAAATCCAATCACCCATATAAAGCACTTCTACGAGATGGAATGCTCAACACCCAAAATAAGGGAGTGGGTTTTCCTTCCTGGATCAACACACCATAGCATCCTACACATCCTCATTAAATTAATATTATAATTATAACTAGCATTGCACATTAACTACCATAAATTGATTTCATATATCCCATATACATGGAAGAGGAATAGTCATCATTATAACATAATAATTAAGGAATAACCTCTATTTCATTTCAATAAAACATTTTCAGTAGAATAGACCTATATATAATTAATAACATGAATAAATACCTATCATATCTCTATTTATTCAAATTCAATTACATTCAGGGAAACACAATTAAACATATGAATATTTCAATGCCTAATCCAAATAAATGATTTCACCATCCATTATATTTAATTCCAATTAAACCATTTTATTTTCTTAATCAAATTCATTTAAAAATAGTAATGATAAAGAGTAGGGTATACTATACAAACCAATCCATTCAATTCACTAAGGATCAAATTTTATTTCATAATGATAAAGTGAAAATTTTGAGATGACATCGGGAAAATGAAATGGTGTTCATGAGAAATTCCAACTATAAGAGAGATAACCACATAAGGGGCTCCTTGGATTCTATGTAATACACATCTCATAATGAAAAATTCAATTAAAATATACACTAGAAGGTACAAGAGAGTTTTCACCTTTTGGAACCTATACGAAAAAGTGGTCAATTCCACTTGGAACACATATGGGGTGGCCATATAAGGTATACATAAGATCTAACCCACCAAAAAAGGATCAATAGTGTAATGGATGGAAAGATAACCTTTTATAGGACATCAGAGACTAGTGGGTCTTACCAAGACATATCCATTGCTTCTGAATGATGGAGTAATAAACACCATGTATATTTGTATATAAAAAACATATAATTGAGTATTCTTGATCTCAAAATAAGTGGATAATGGGTGCTAGTCATCTATAAGGATGAATGAAAGGGGAATAATGTTTTAATTATAATGATATGAAAAGTGTAATTTCATCCCAAAATATCAAGGAACATGGTTTTTCCACATAATTTTGCCAAACCATATGCAAACCATCACCCATTCACGGATACTTGTGGCATAATGCACTCTTAGAAACATAGTTTAACTATGCTTGTTTAAACATTCTGAAGAGGAATTGTCCTATATCATGAACATGATGAATGGTCATTATCTGTAGGTCACATGGTTGTATAAAAACAATGTAACCTAGTCTATTTTCACATTTCGAATCTTCAGGCTACAAACGATCCCTGAATGCACTTGTGACATATTTGAGTTAATTACACAATGTTATTAGAGCCATTTAATGTAGTCAAATTGAATAAATAATGATATGGACATTCATTGTAAAGATGGGTAATTTGAAACTCCCCTCCAAAGAATAATTCATCCCTGTGTTGGAAATCAATGGGTAAATATGTATCCTTTAGAATAGATTTGGCCATTGAGTTAGTACATTTTCATCCCTTTAAAAAGTCTTGTACTGCATTCAACTCTGATTCCATAGCACTCGTACTAGAGGAACTGACCTACATTTAAGTGTATTGATTCATGGATGAAATATAATAATGAGATTATCCTTGATGGAATAATAAATATCCTTCTCAACCCCATTGGTCAAAAATACATGAGTTAGTTTTGAATAGTATCCTTAATGATGAGTCAGATAAAATAGATCATGCATTGTTCAATATATCTGAGGAATCCAAACTTGTATGTAACATTTCTGATCTGTTTCACAATCATGAAGGGTCCAATGATCCTTGGTGAGAGCGTATCTCTCTTCCTAATATGTCTATGGCCCAACCTAGGAAATACTCACTAGAAAACCTTCTCCCTAACATTGAACTCAAGAGGTCACTATATCTATTGCCATTTAACTGTTTTCTAGACATGGTTTTCAACATGTGATTTATGATCAATTTGAACTACTCTATAGTATCGTGTATAAGACACGGTCTAAGCATCGCTACATCCAACTAACTCTTTCTAGTGCATAAATGATCACCAAATCCTACCATATAAGTTTTCATAGGGATTAATCTCAATGGTAGACCAAATGTTATAGTTATAAGAAAACTCAATGAGTAGAATGTGTTTACCCCAGTAACCCTTAAAACCAAGAACACATCAAGGGATCATGTCCTCTAAAACCAGAATTGTACACTCCATCTTTTCATTGGTCCATGGTTGATAGAACATGATTAGATGTAGATTTATACCCAAGTTATTTTGAAATAATTATATAACCATGATGTCAAATCTCACAGTTATGAAGTGTGAGACCTCCGTTAATAATAAATGAAAACCCACATTGAATTATTACCTCGAGGTTATATGGGTAGACTATTAAAAAAATCCATTAAAATGTCATCTCGTTTCTACTTATGAACAAATAATTGTTAATGAATAACTACCAAATGATGGTATTTTCCTTCACCAACTGAAAAGTGGAACATCATGTGTTTATAATGAAAATCTCAAGTATCATACAAGGTCACTAAAACTGGCATCATAGATCATGATACATTTTGGTGACCCCAGGTTATACCACCCATGAAGAGGTGTGAAATTACCACATCAGCTCCCCTCTGAATTTTGTTGGGACCTATACACACCCATAGAAGTATCATACCCATCCATTTCCCAACATGAAGATGTTCCATCATCATAAATTATTTACTTTTGGATATGTTAAAAACTCATTTTTACCCATTATAAAAGTATTTATGTCGGTATTATGTATGAGAAGATAGTCTGATCGTGGTCCTCCTGAAACTCAGTGCCCATCTCTAATAATAATTCCATACGCTTTCATTTAAAATTAGATTAATAAACTTATTGTGTCTTAGACATTCATCCTAGAGCATATGCTACTTAATTAACCTTTCCAAGCATGTAGTCAAGTTTAGACTCTAATGGTTGTTTGTATTCAACCCTCAATCTTTGTCTGATATTTAGAACCCATTATATAGAGATGTATTTTAGTATATTGTGCTCAAGGAAAACCATAAAACACTCTCACAGTAGGTAATGTATCCTATAGAGTAGTTCCTGAACAAAGAGAACTAGCATGGAGTTGTGCATTAGGTAATTATTCCAATGAGGCCACAATTGATGAGACCCACACATGAAGAATCTCTCAGCCTCTATCAGAACAACTGTAAGAATGATACCTAATGCATCACAATATATAGTTTTTGTCCTTCCTAGCTCTGAAAAAATTTGTATCAGTGCATATTTCAAAGAAACATTCAACTATAGAAAGTATGATTCACATGCCCCAAACTATAGGAATTTGACACCCTTCTTTTTCAATCCCATGAGCGATGTTCCAAGGCATGAGAAATCATTGATGAAGCATTTTTAACATCCAGAAATCACCATGAAACTTTGAATTTTATATAAATTCTGGGTCTTTACAAAAAAACTACAACTCTTTCATTATTTAGGTCTACTAAAACTCATGACTCTAAGATAATGTGACCCAAAAAGTGGACTTTGTCTATCCGAAAGTGGCATTTACTGAGCTTTCAATAGAGATGGTCCACTCTCAATTTATTCATCATGATATCATGTTGTGTAGCATGGTCATGTTTGGATAATGAATACACCATGATATCATCAAAAAATTCAACCAAAAATAAATTCGACAATAGGTGGAATACTTGATTAATAATATCCATAAAGATGGAATGTGCGTTCGTGAGTCCAGACAGCCTATCTATATAATCGTATAAACTATACATTCTCCTAGAATTTTTGAGTGGTATGTTTGAATTCTTAACAATCACATAATGATAGACCAACCAAAAATCTATCTTTTGAAACAATTTTACTCCATTATGATGATCAAATATGTTCTATATTCTAGGTAGTGGATTTCGATTCATTATTGTGAGCTATTTCAAATGATATTAATCACAATAAATCCTTATGGTATCACCCACCATTTTGTAAAAAAGGGATAGTTAACCCCAATGATATGTGATAGGAAGTATAAATCCATTATCATCAATATCCTTTCATTCCTTCTTATGTTCCTATTTCTGCTTAAGTGCCATCCTATAAGGAGGAATGGTCACTGCTCCTACTCCTAGTTCCCACTCAATTGTAATATATACCTATCCCTCCATAGGTAAACTTGAGAATTCATCAGGAAAAAAGTCCATTAAATTATCCACTATATGAGGAAATATAGTGTGCTATAAGCAATAATAATATAGGAAAAGACAAAAAATTTGAGTTGTCACATTACACAGCCTCTGCATCTCAGGTCCTATATGATTTTTACTAACATCACATTCATCCTTATGAATGTGATTACCCCCTTTATGGTGATATGAACACCACATACAAATGATAGAATCCAGTATCGGCTCGAGATGGAACTAAGTAATTCATCCCAATGATCATGTCAATGACTGTCATGTAAATTATGTACATATTATATAAAAAAAGTTATCCACCTATCTCATGGGGATATTCCCTACTAAAATTAACGTTTTATAAACACATACATAACAATGAGTCTATCGTTATAACACCAGGAAAGTACACAATCTTGAGGGCCAGACATACCTTTATAGTCTCACAGATAATATAGTATGACATGCCTATGTCAAAGAAAATAAACACTAAAGTGGAGTCTAACAGAATAGAACTTCTAAGTATATAAGGTTCGGTACACGTCTCTTACGGCATTGGATAGACTACATAAAACTGTCCTAGAGCATAGCCTTGAGTTATTATTTGACTACCCATAGCATGCCCACTGTTCTATGGATGAGAATAATATGTTTCATATACTATAACAAAATGTCCGACATAGAATGATCTACCTATGGTTTTCATACTACCATCCTCACATCATCATACTGATCCATCCTCAGAAAAGGGATTACTTGAACTTCCCCACTCTCTTAAAACTAGAGGGAATGTCCTATAGAAATGTTGGATATTCCCCATCCATCTAAACAATCTACAATTTACTGGATCCCATGTACACTAATACATGACTTGTACTATCTTTACACATTATTGATAGATTAGAAAAAGCTCTCTATAAATTTCATGACTTCTACTTCCCCAATGAGTAGTTTCAAAACCCC
The DNA here is from genome assembly GCA_963277665.1 of Viscum album. Taxonomy (NCBI): domain Eukaryota; kingdom Viridiplantae; phylum Streptophyta; class Magnoliopsida; order Santalales; family Viscaceae; genus Viscum; species Viscum album. The sequence continues at coordinate 176,295,548 of OY728148.1, forward strand.
TCTTTCAAACAAAATATGATACACTTAAAGCCATATTTATCAAACCACATTGAATTTCACAATAATCATACCTCAAATTATTCTCTTTAAATAAGGCAATCTTGAAATCTTAAAAAATGGTCATCAAACTAAACACATTGACCTGCGATAAGATGGCGTTAACCAACACATCCTCAAATCGTCTTGCAATCATAATATCAACAGTAGCTAAAGTGGGAAGGAATCATTACAGCACAATGAAATGATTTTAGTATTTGATAACTCAAATAATCCCCTACTACCAGTTCATGAATTATCTAGATCTCTCATCCCCTAGAGCCATGGGAAAGAACTAGTCATTGATGATATTTTTAAATTCTACATAGACCACATCACCAAGTCAATTTTCTTGGTTGACAACAGCCCACCACCGCATGGATGAGTCTCTTATAATATACAAAACTACATAGAACCTCATATATAGAGGTGTATTTATATGATATAATACAAATAGGTTTTCATCAAGACAACACTCTATATCATGTGGTCCATCATCCACCCAAAAAAATGTGTGGATACTGTTGTAGAAACACACAGGTCCACTCTACCATGCTAGGGGTAGGTCAAACTACTTCTTTTTCTTATATAAATCAAATGTAGTAAACCATTATTGAACTAGGTGTCAGTGCCCAAATCAAGAACAAGAAGAGGATCCAATAGTGGAACCCTAGGATGAATCAATAATGTCTCAAGTCCCAACACCTTAGGTGCATGGTCATCACTGCATTCTTGGAATTAGATATGATAATTTCATGGAATCACGACACTACCATGTTAAAAACAATACAAATAAGTGATTTATGAAATTTATAACATTTCAATTTGAAAACATCTACAATATTAAATTCATTCTATATGAATGATCACGCCTCTATGTATGCTTAAAAAGATATGTCTAGATGGTAGAAATAGACCATAACATGTCATAATAATGTAAGAGACACCCACTACATACTAATAAGGCTTCTGTCTGGTCCATGAATCTATGTATGACATATATAAGATGGATGATATCCATAGGGAATCATATTAGTTTTGAATTTGTGTTAATTTAATCATTTAAATCACCTCGAATGGTGGAATCAAATGGTCTACCATTTTTTGATCCATTAGAGATAATAATCCTTATGAATCTAAACATGGAATCCATTTGACCCATACCATAAAATGTTCCAACTCATAATACTAATGGACCATTTCTCAACGTAACATAATTTCCTGCATAAGGAGTCTTCTTTAACCTATTTGATAAAACACTACTAGGTTAAGGAATGCATATTAATTACCAATTATGTATTCCAATCCTAATAAAAAGTGTCAAAATAATTAAATATAATTATTAAACAAATAATATCTGTTACGACAATGCGTGATAATAATAAATGTAACTTAGAAAGATGCAGGACAAGTTAGTTCAATTGTGCCTATTAATGATGGATATATCAATGCTTCTTTCCCTCATATCATCGGGCCAAGGATGAAATAGATTATTAATCAGAAGAATAATATTAACCACAATATATCGTGTGCATTACCAAACAATGAAATGATATCTATAGTAATAATAACAAAATAAAGACAATTATACATTTGGAAACTCTATATTTATGCCAAACATGGATTCACAATGCTAAAGTACAAATTATGACCAAGTTCCATGAATTCCCAATCACCATTATATTTTCTCAAAATAGTATGTCATGAAAGGAAAACATCTGACAGATCATTATAAAATCCTGACCTAGGGTTCACATGACACATGCCTTGATTCGGTGGGTAATAGGGCCTCAAATGCGCCTCTCCATATGATAGAGGCTATCAACTAGTAGTGATAGTGTAAAAGTGGAACAATGGGGAGACTATACCCCCAGGTCAACACAGAAATATGGATAAATTATATAAAATTAATAGTGGAAGGATAATATAAATAGATATAATCAATAAATTATTAAATAATAAACAGAAAACTAAACTAGTAAGAAGTAGAAGATAATAAATAGAAGAATTGATAATATAATCAAAATACTCTATGGCAGTGTTTGATACTAGGATGCATAGAATGCTATAATAATAAAGGTATAAACATATACACACAATCTATACAATATTACCAAAATAAGAAAATACAAAACTTCATAAGAATCTCAATGCTAAGCATGATCCATTGCAAATTAATTCCAACTATGTAAGCAAGTCAACAACCAGTAATAGGTCCTTTTCCATTATCAATAGTAGTAGAAAATTGTTATTCCCAATAAATAAAGGGAGAATAAGTAGTTTATGAGAAAAAAATATGTAGGACACTACCAACAATGTCTATGGTATTATGATTAGTTCTAATTATTAAATAGTGTACATGTATAAGAAGAGAAGTAAACAGAGAATATAAATCCCTAGATCATTCAGGTTCATATAGGACATATAGAGGGGATACTTGCTTCATCTCATGGATGGAATGTGTGTCTTATCATGTCACTATATATATATATATATATCTATAATATAAAAATAGTTCAGTTCTACATTGAATCCACCTATATAAAACAAGTTCATGTGAATGACTAATGACCATATACATGTAATACCTGTGCTTGATTGGACTAGAGAAAAAGTCAAACATCCATAAAATGACTAATGAGCCTAAATGCTTAGGAAATATGGTAAATTCCATTTACCCCATGAATAGAGGGATATTTCATGCTATAACACTCGGGACGGTGAGTAAACGTCTATGACAACACTCTATCATGGAACGTGGTGCGTAAAGACCATTGACCATATAAGATCACTAGTGTGAGACACCATGATAAACACTCAATATAAGGGAGTGTGAGTTACCTCATGGATAAATAACCCTTACCATCATACAAATCATCTTTAATGGTTTATCATAAGTATAACTAGCATTGGGTATTACCTTCCATCCATTAATTTCATATAACATATATATAAGAGATATAATCATCATTATAACATCATATATATGGAATAACCACTTATGAATTTCAATTAAAAAAATTAGTTGCATGATCATATATATATATATAATTTAATTCATGAGGAAAAATCTATCACATGTCTCTTTAGTAAAATTCTATTCCATTCATGGAAATGTAATTGAATATTAGAATATAATAATAACAAATAAAAAGGTATGTTTTCACCATACATAATATTATATTCTATGTAAAACAATTCCTTTTTAAGAAATTTCATTTGAATAAGGGTAACCATCAAGAGTTGGTCATCAAATATAAAACAACCAATACAATTCACTATGAAATGAATATTCAATTCATACGGCTCAAGGGTCATTTAGGATAAGACAAATGAAATAAGAAAATTTCATTATTTGGAAATTCAATCTATAATATTGAGAAAAACTTAAGGGGTGACATGGGTCGCATGTAATAATCATATTCCCAGAGAAGATTCATTTGAATGCTAAGAGAGACAGAACAAGAGGGTTCTATTAATTTTTCACCAATAGGACAATGTGTCCAATTCAACTTGGAATATGCATGTGGGGACCACATAAGGTATATACAAGATCAAACCCACTAAACAAGGATCACTAAGAATATATAAAGGTACAATATTTAATTAAACATGAGGGGATAAATGTAATAATGATGCTCAATGAAAGTTATCATGTGGAACAATTGCATAATTACTAAATGAAAAAAAACAAAGGTAAAATGACATGACCACCGACCTCAAGGTCGTAGAAAACTACTCACTCAATATCATAATTAGATTTGAATTAGGTAGTAATAGATTTCAAAAATAGTCCATTACCTGAAAATGGGGACATAATCCTATACATAAATAGCATAATTGATTAAAAGGAAAACATTGAAAGGATTTTACCATATAGGGGAGCTTACCAAGAGAGAACAAATTATTCTAATGGGTCAGGGAATGAAAACCCAATGAAGGAGTTAATTCAAAGTCTATAATTGCATTTTATTGATCTCAAAGGAGGAGGTGAAGGGGTTTTGGATCATTGGAGGGAGGAATGAAAATGTTAATTATTGTTATATAATAAATGTAGAGAAAATTTTAATTTCACCATAAAATATAGAGGTGGACTCTTTCACTGCATGGTTTGGCCAAACAGTGGGAAAACCATGATAAATTCACTTCTACATGGGGTACACCATGATCTTAGGCACTAAATTTGACTAAATGTATTAAACCCATTATAAAAATGATTTTTTCTTGTGTCTAAAAGCTTAAACATGACCATGTGTCCTGGGTGGAATTGTTTCAGTCAAACCACGCAGCCCAGTCTGCTTTTTCCATTTTAGAGATCCATGTTCTAAATGAACCCCACACACACCTCTATCCTTTATGCCTTTTTTACACATCTTATAAATTATTTTTGTGTATTAAAATTGAAAACTAATGAACTGTACCTTAAATGAAAATATGGATTATCACAATTGAAAATTGATTTAGTGATTAAGTGATTTTGGAATAAGATCATTGTACTTTTAGGTAGCATTACATGAAAAAGGAAAATATAATACTATAAGAATTTTTTAGGAATACATGTTGAATAATAAAATTTTGGATTAGTGATTTCTTGAAATGAATAAAATCTCTTGGATATTACATGACATGGGTTTATAATTTTGTTTTGAGACTTCAAGAGAAATTGATGTTATATGGATATAAAAATTAAAATCATCTTGATGGACTGTGTGATAAAATCATTTTGTGTTTTCAGTTACATTCTATGTATGGAATATTTCTGTGTACTTTTCAGGATAGTTATTGAATTATTTCTTTTTAACATTGAGTATTTCTTTTGAATTCTTGATATTAAAAGTAGTTTGTATTCATATAAATTTTTAATCATTTAGTGTATTTATCTTATCTTGTTCAAACCATATTAGTATTGGTTAATCTATAATGTTATTGGGAATATATTTTATCCCGTTTTGGATTTTGAGATACATCGATGTTGATTAAAATTCTCTTGGCATGAAAAAATTATCTGGAATACTCTTCACATGGAGAAAAAACTTGAGATTATGTTGGAAATTGATTATTGAATTAAATGATACTTGACAAGTATGTATATCTCGTTCTGTTTTTAGTACAGTTGGTAAAATAAAACATCAAAAATGTGAAATATATCTAGAAACAAATATATTTAACATTTACCTTTCTATCTATGAAATCAATTAACTTTTAATCCATTAAATATTTAGAGTTTTTTGTTTTTTATATTCTTATTAAAATGTAATTTATGACTATATATCAGTACTTGGGTGTTTTATTTTTTCCCATGACCATGTTTTTCTATAGGGAAACATAATATGTGTCACCCGAGATAAAATTTATACATTCCATTATATATTTTAAAGTTGATGATTTATTAATGTTATCCCTAATATAGGACTTCTATAATGGAATTTCGAAATCCAAACCTTACTTATTGAGATTAAATTAAACATTGTGTGGTTGAAATTTGGTTTTTTTGGGGGGAAATATGAAATCCCATGTTTTTAAAAGGAAACACTATGTTTGATTCCATACAGGATAGTAATCGTTGATCTTAAACAAAAAAAAATATTTTTATTATGTGACCATTATAAACTATTTTTTAACTAGTGTAAATATATAATATGAACAAAATTTTAAAATTTCTAATGGTTTTAAAAATTAATAATTTATTTACTAATTCTTATAAATTTAAGTACTTAGTTTTAGTAAAGTAATTTTATTCTTCAAATAAACATTGTGGAAGAATGTGTTTTATTGATTTTGTGAGTGAACAATATAATTAAATTTGGAAACTTTTAGAATTTTTTTTAGTGAAGTAAATATTTATTTTTAAATAATAATCTCAAAATTAGCTTCTGAGAAAAAATATAAATTATTATGAGAATTTTTATTTTTCTATGAATAGTTAAAATAATTCTGATTTTAATTGAATATTTTATTTTAATTTCATGTATTAAAAAATTCAAATTATTTTGGATTATTTTTCAAATATTATTTTTTTATTTTTGGAATAAAATAATTTAATTGTGGTTTTATAAATTATTTTTATATTTTTAATTAGTATAAACACTTTTTATATTGAAATGGCATTTTTTAAAAAATAATTGTTTTCCACTGTGTTCTATCAGTTATATTTTAAATTAATCACTTCAACTAAAATATTTTGAATTATTAAACATTTAATACCTATTTTAATTCATTATTTTGAATTTTATTAAATAGTTCAATATGACTTTGGAACAACATGAATGGTAATCTATGAAATCTTTTTTACCACCATAATGGGTAAATTTGGTAATTAAGGGTAAAAAAATTTTATGTTGTAGAAAACGACACAAAAACATAACCATATTTTACTAGATGATTAAACTAATACATAATCATTAATAATTTGATTATAAGACCATTTATGGCCACTTGGATTAGATTATTTCTTTTATAGAAGTTTATTAATAGAAAAATCAAACATTTCATAGTTGTATATTTAGTTAGTATAATCTTATTAATATGGATTTATCTTGAAGATATGATTAACTATAAATAGTACATCAAAATATAATAAATTATAATAAACATTGTAATTTATTTTTAATTTTATTGGAGAATAATTTCCTTAAATTCTTTAAGATCACTTATGTATAAATTTATTATTTGATGAAAAAATAAAATAAATTATATTTAAATTATTAATATATATATAATATGATATTGTTAAAGTAACCAAAGAATTTAATCTATTACCTTTACATTCTAGGAATGTATAAAAAGATTTTTATTAGAATATAATTAGTTTTATACATATTTACAAAAGTCAACATAATAAATAGTGTCAAAAATAACATTAATGATATTCAAAAAAATAATATTATATTAAATGAAATAGAATCATAAATTTTTTAAATTTTTTAAATTGATTAGGATAAATATTAAAATTTCAACTATGATGTTTTCATATGTCATTTATAAAATTATAGTAACTGTATTGAACATTGATGATAAAAATCAATGTTAACATGTTAAGAGTTTTTGGGGTTAAATATGTGTTAGAACAAATTTTTAATGCTAATAATGAGACATAAAATAGTAAAAAACTATTTTATTAATTAATTAAACCCATTATCTTATTAAATTCTAAATTACTCCATTTTTAACCATTTTTAATTTAAAATAAATTTATTTTAATTTAATATTTTATGAAATTCCATGAGAGTCCCTCCCCTCCTATAAAAGGGAATATATTCTTCTTAAACTTCACCATTAAATAAATTTCATTGAAATCAATGTTAAAAGTCTAAAGGTGTTAATAAAATTAGATTTTTTGAAGATGATATATCGTTCTTAATAAAGTGTTTCTATTATAATTATATTTACACCTCCTTTAAATTTTTTTAAAACATTAAGAAATAATAAATATATAATACTAAATATACTCATATGTTAATATCATATTTTTGTGACCTAAATCCATATCTAATTTAATCAAAGGAGAAAATAATATTTCATTCTTATATAAGGTAAACTACCACCTTGCAAATATATTTAATTAAATATCTATCAGCATTTCCCAAGACAGGTTATAATGGTGGAAATAATGTTTATATATGATATTACTAACATATTTATCAATTAAAAAGATATTATAACACCTAAATTGTTAATTTTCCATGAACATAAAAATTATTGTGTTGTTTGTGCGTATAGGCCGACTACCACCTCCACGAAGGGATGTAAATCAATTTTCATTACCACATCACATGGATAACTTATTTTAATATATTTTAAGAATTAATATGATTTTAATGATATTATTATTATTACAGAAATATAAAATCACATTTACCTTCTTTCAATAAAGATTGTTGAAAATTGAAAATTTTACTCTTGCATCCGTACGACCTAGAGTCCCCATGATTTTAATGTAGTTAATTTTTCATAAAAACAATTCATGGTGGGATTTGAAAGATTAATTAATGTTTATAAATTACAACCATTTAATGAATATTATAATTAATATGTTGTAGTTTTGACCACTTTGACTATATTCGAATTACCGAAGTCAATTTGGGATTATAAAATCAATATCCTCAAAAATTCTAATGTAAACATAAATAACTAATTAATTGGTATAACTTATAAATGATTAATAAAAAATAATAATTAAAATGAATTATTTTATCAATAATATATAAATTTACTTGTTTTTATTATTCAGGATAATAAGGAATGTACATAGAGATTTAGACTCAAGATAAGTGACTTATTATCTATATATATCTTTTTAAATGGGTTAAATAGTTTTTTATTAATAATACTATTTTATGTAAATGTTATTAAAATCATTATTTTAAATTTATTTAGATGCACTTTAATTTTTTTAAAATATATTTTTAAATTTCTCTAAATTGTTTTAAAAAATAAATCATTTCATGTTTTTATTTAAGTGAAAATAATTTAAAAATATCATTTATTCGTTTCTTTTTACAAAAGTAAAAAAATATATTTTTGTATACATATATGAATTGATGGAAATTTTCTAAAATAATAGCACACACAAATTTTCAATCATACTGTAAATATTTTCAACATTAATTTCAAATAAAAATAATTCATTTTTAAGTGGGATACTTTTTAAAAATTAAAGTGATTTCAAAATAGAATGATTATTTTACTCAAAAAAGTAATTTTATTAAAGAATTTTGGTTTATAATTATCTTATAGTTATTAGGTATTATTTATGAGTTTGTGTGGTTCCAGTATAACTCTAGGGTGGGTGATCCCATTATATCTCTCCAAAGAGCTGCGTAAATGAATGAAGTTACCCAATTTGATTTCTCCTAAGAGATTTTGTGAAAATTCTGTAATGGTTATTCAAAAAATAACTGTGATGGTACGACAAAGTATAGAAATTAGAGTTCGAGAAAATACAATAGTGATATTGAAAATGTTGTCTCAAGATTCCCACATTACATTTATAATCATTCTATGCTATTTTTATGGAAATAATTGGAATTTCAAAAGATAATATAAAGATATTTATTAAACATAATTCCTCTTTTGTTGTTACAAATCATGTTTTTATGAAAATATATTCATTAGTAATATATATTTTCAATGGACTACTTGTTTTCTTTTTTAATTCCCCTTAAAAAGTTTTTTTATCATCCCATGTTATAATTTATTTTAATAGGGGTTAAGGGAGTGTAAGGTAAAATATGATGTCAATTTGGATTTTTTTTTTGACAATTTATCATGACAAGAAATAATGTTTTATTTTAAAAGGGTTTCCATTATGGGGAAATGGATACCCACTAAAATTATTCACTTTTAATTTATGTATGTTTTATGTATTAGTTATGAAATACTTATATAAAACTATAAACCTAAAATATCATTATGAAAATAATGTTACTTAAAGAAAAAAAATAACTAAAATATATATTGTTTAAGGTTGAGTCCTTACACAATAATATTATATATATAATTTATATTTATTATAAATATATATAAAAGTTTTTATGACTTATCATAATACATATCATAACATTAAATTTTTAAATTAATTTTTTTTAAAATATTCATCATTAAAACTAATATTTGGGTGTCAAATATTTTGTATTCCTTGAATATTTTGGTATAGTGTTTCCTCTCGTTGAACCTTGGTCAAGGTATCCTCATATCCATAATATTGATAATTTCATAAATTAAATTTTATTTATTAAATAAAATATTAGAACCATCCATATAAATTGGTGATGAAAATTTGGAAAATACATAAGTTGAATAATCGAAATAATAGAAACTGACTTTCAAATAAAAAATATATTTTAAAATATTTTATGTAAACAAAATCATATCTTTTTTGAGAATAATTAGTATAACGATAACTATTATCATTAATAAACCATTTTATGGATTTAAATAATTGATTCTATTATTTATTACTAAATTTTTTTCAATAATGTTTGTTTATATCATTCATAAAAATAATTAAACTAATAAAAAATGAACAATTCAAAATAAACATTCATAACATTAAATATTGAATCAATATTATTTTCATAAGTTAATTTAACATTATTAATTTTGTAATGTAATATATTTTTCAATTCATATATCATATATAATTATAAATTTATTTGTTTAATAGTAAACCATCATTCAATTAGGTTTTATTTTTCTAGAACCATAAAATATTTGACATATAAAATTTATTTAAAATGAAAATATATTCTAAAATGATGGGGTTTTATTTGAATTTGAATGAAAATGAAAATTTTTAAGAAACCTTGTTTTGAAAAGTAATGGGTTATAAAAATAGTTGGTGAGAGGTAATGGATCATCATTCCCCATTGATATAGGAAACATATTCCAATACCATAGGAATAAAATTTTGGTAGCAAAATAAGAGTAGTGTAAAATAGATTTAAGATAACGAATCATAAAAAATATATGATACGTTGGATTGAAAACCCTTACCTTTCTCTTTGATAGAACTAATTTGACTTGAATTTAAATTATTTTGATAAACAAATTTTAGCATTGATAGAGACTTATGAACATTGAAATTTATGTATAGATAATAATTCTAAAAAATATTGAGATAAAATTTATCCTTTTATGTGTTTTGTAAAAGGTTAAATGAGTATCCTGTCACTTGTGAAATCAAATTTATTTTTGAAAATTTTCAAACATTAATGATTATGAAAGTAATTATAAATTATAAATTGGTTCAGAAGTGAAAAATAGTTTATATTACTTAGAATTACTCATCCCACATGATGCAATATCACATTTTATAATTTTTTATCAACTTATAAATCAATTATAACAATACATACCCTTTAAATTAATTTTCTTTTGGTTTTACTAATTTGGATTTAAAAGTATCTATATAACTACAAAATTCAAATTTAATCAATTAAATAATTACTATAATATCATTTTGATCTCTCAAAATCATAAAAAACACCAATTTATCAAAATAATATTTTTTATTATTTTTATAACAATTTATTTTCACTATTTTCTTTCTTTCACAAGCATTGCATCGACATTACAAAATTATTTTCAATAATAATAAAATTATTTAATATTATAAATAAATTTATAACATAAATATAATTTGTTATGCATTAATATTATCTACAAATATAATTCATATTGTTCTTTTTTTCTAAAAATTATCTTGAAATCATAATTCATTTTAAATTTTCCTTGGGTATAGATTTCAATAATTTTATTTTTATTTAATTATAATATTCATAAATATATTTCAATATCATTTATTAGTCATATTTTTAACATTTAATACTGATAATGTAATTATCCCAATTTTGATACTATCTTAAAGACGTCAATTTGTATTTTATAATATGATGTAAACACTACATCTACAGAAATAAATTTTTTAATACTTATCCTTATATAAAAATTAATTTATAATAAATGAATTGTATTTGGAGGATAATTTTTGTATAAAATCATAAATTTTTAATTTAATAAATTTTATAAATTTTTAATAAAATTTATATAATTATGATGTTGTGAAACATACTGTATTCTTAAAAATTTATTTTTTTACTACTCATAAAAAATAAACATCATAAAAAAATCACATAAATCATCCTACAATAACATCATGTTACTAAAATGAAATAATAAATCATTTTCCTCAAATTTAAATTCAAATACGTATAAATTATCTTTAAAGTAATTCAATAGAAAATATTTTATTTAGAATAAAAAATATTATTTTCTCAAATGAAAAACTATTTTATTGTTTAATACCATGAAAAAATTATTTTTGTGATTATAAAAATGATAAATATCGATATATCCCATATAATTAAAATTAATTTTACATTATAAAAAATCCAATAATAGACTTATTTTTTAAATAAATTACAAGAAAAAATTATTTCAAAAAATATATATATCCCTTAAAAAATACATTTTTTCATTTATAAATAAAAAATATTTGTTATAAATGTACAATAAGTATATATTTTTATTTTATAATATCTCTTATAACATGAAATAAATATATTTACATGTTTAACAGAAATATAGAAATTCCTGTTAATAAATCATAACAGTGATTTATGATGAAAAATACCTAAGTTGTTATATTCTCCCCCTTTAACGAAACTTTTTCATCTTAATTTTATCTTACATGATTAAAAATTATAACTACTTTCTAATATATATGAATATAATTCCTTATTATTATAATCACTTATTGATGTTTTATTCCATAACATTGCCTTTCTATACTTATGAAAATGATTTTAAAAATTGGTATCTAATAATATATTTAATATTAAAATAAATGATCAATGATATAAGAAAAATTCATACTATTCAAGAATCCTAAATTTTAATAATTACATGAATATTGATGAATGAGGTTCCATAAATTAAAAAATTATATTAAATTATTCTAAATGACCTCCAATAATTTTCTTTCAAAAAACACTTGGAATAATTTTTCTTAAATATCTAGGAAAAAATAATTTTAGAAATATATTTTTGCGAAATCTGAATGACCATTATTTTGTTTAAATATTCTGATTGAATCATACATTAAATTTTTAAAATAACATTCAATCAAAATATCGAAACAATTAAATATTTTTAATACTAAATACATATAGGTTTCTTCACGATCCCCTTATTATATATCTTATTTAAAATCATCATGTTAATGATTAAATTTTGATTGTGTGGAAAAATGTTGTAGTCACTTGTTGATGTTTTCCATGTCGTATGTGATAAAAGAGATGAGATTCTAAAATCTGATAAAATAATTCATAGCATATGAAAATTGATAGGTATAGAAGAAGTATTTTATATATATCATTTAAATTTTTTCAAGTTACTTGGATATTGAAAAATGATTGAAAAACATTTTATCATGACTTTGTGATAATAAATACAATTATGTTATCTTGGAGGGAAAGAAAAGTTGTGAATGATATTCTTCCATCCATCTTAGTAAGTGAAAATTATTATGTAAAAATAATTAAATAATGAAATGAATTATAAATTTAAAATTTATTATATTATCGATTACCTCAAAAATTATGTAAACACAGAATATATAAAATACATATTAATTATGTTCTTTTAGTTCATTCATCAATTAAAAAAACACTTAATAAATACAATTAAATATGAAAATAATAGGAAAATAGCCGGTTAAAATAATAAAATAATATTTAAATAAATAATGTCAACATAAAAACCTATGTTACCCTATGATTTACATTATAACTTCTCTTTATCTAATAAATTATAATTACCCATACGTGATCATATATTCTCCAAAATCAACATATTATTTATCCTAAAATTATTGACCGTTAATAATCATAAAACACATTCTTCACTATTTTTAAGCCAAAAATATATTAATCATTTCCTAAAATTATCATTATATATAAAACATAAGAACAAACCAAATCCTTATACCGTAATTTACAAAAATAATCCCTACCCAATAATTTCGTAAATGTAGAATTATAATGTAGTGTTCCCAAAATGTATTGAAAACGTTACCCCAATAAAACATAAATCTCATTTCCACAAAATAAAGTATAAATCCTTAAATTTATCTATATCACTCAACTTAAATTCCAAATATTAAATAATTTTCTCTCAAATAACAACAATTACTAAATATCAAATCACATACCAACCATAAATATTATTTATAAATTTCAACTTATACCCTAATATAATAAAATTATTTTCAAATCAATAAATCACATGTTAAACATAAGGGTTATTTATATCTCAATCAGACAATCATATTAACACCTAATAAAAATCACCCAAAATATCATTATTCACCTTAAAATCTAGTCCCTAAAAAACCTCAAAAGGTATTCTATTCCATTGAATTTTTGACCACCCTTAATGTTATCAACCAATGATGATATCTATATCTATTTAATTTTCATCTACTAATAAAATATTATAATAAAATTTCATTTATAACCTTCTTTATTACAGAATATAATAGCTCAAATGAAGTAATCCCAAAACAACATAATTTATAGAAAAAATTACATTTCATTCACCCTTATAAACACTTTTGTTTAGAGTTTTGGATAATTATGATACCCACAGATTACAAAAACCATAATTCTATAAACGCTTTATTTTGATCCTAAAATAATTTCATATAAAGAAACACTTTCTTCAATCAGGACAAGTCTACATAGTTGAAAATTTTACTATGTTAATATTTTTACTCATCCTTAAACCCAACAAGAAAATTTAAAAATTTCGTATGAATAAATAATTCTATAAAAGGAATTTTAAAAAATAAACCTATTATTCATATAAAATCATGAAATCCAATATTAAACCATCAAATTTTATAAAATAAATTTTAAGATAAAATATTCCCTTATTCACAATTCAAATCAACATCATTTATCAAATAATTCGAAAAAAAAATCTCATATACAATCATAAAAGAAAAAATAACAATATATAAGGTTAAATGGGTTATGAAGGGCATAGTTTTTTATTTAACTCAGGTTAAACCAATTTATATAACATGTGTAATCACTAATGATTACATGAACTATAGCCTGAGAAGAATAGGTCCCAAAATCCTAACTATATTTGGAGTATACATACCAATCATATGCTTTATTGATAGAGTCTAGATCCACTTATAACAACGGTGATTGAATATAAATTACCCATTTAGTTCTAAAGAGTTTCTTATAATAATGGAAACATTACCATACCCACACATTATTACCAATATAGTTATCTTTTCTCTTGTGGATAAGGCATACACTAATTCTTCTTATAAGACCTACTCCTAGGAGGGCTTTAAGAAATTCTTCATTGCCTAGTGAACAAGTGTCTATATAGATTGAGGTGGCACAGAGGCCTCATTTTACAAATGTCTATAGTATCACGAAGTCCAAGATCGGTGTCCCATAGGCCCGAATAGGTTGAATAGTTATGATGATACAGTAAGTACTCCTTTAACCACTATAATAACTCACAATTTTTCTCATTTTGTTGGTCAAAACCATCATATTTTTTATGTAGTATTCCAGGATTTACCAATTTCGTGACACACTCACCCACCTGTTATGAGAGAAATCATATTCAGATTCACTCTTAAAATAACTCTTCCAAACAGATAACCGACATAGTTAATTACAATTTATTCTTTGAGAGAATAATTCCTAAACAATACATCAGAGAGCTATATCCTTGGGTCGCCTATAATCATATACTATTCTGATGTTAGAACATGAAAAAAATACCTATATTCATTGGTTTCAATATAGAATTGATAATAAGCATAAATAAAAACTTTTCTATCTATTTGTACAAAACATATTGTTAACCTCTAAATTTACAATGAAATATCCAATTCAATTTTAATATATTTTATTCTAAATTGAAAATTTCACAAAATAATGGGAACAAAAAATAATTTATATATCAATGAAAACATGGTGAATATTCTTAGTAAATAAATACCAAATAGTCTATTAGAAAATTTATTAATGTAGATAATTTTAAAAAAAATATTTTTTCCACGATCATAAATAACGCAATATAGAAAACATAAAAAGTGGTTTTTTTTGTCATTTATAAATTAATATCAAGGGTAATAGAAAAATGAAAATAATAAATCATAGAAGTATACAGAAGTAAATTTAAAACACAAAATATATAACATAAACTCATATAAAAAGTGTTGACATGAAGGATTCGAAACTCCTAAAGTAATATTTTAAAAGAAAATACTCTTAATTAAATTTCTAAATCACCAACTACATCTTCAATCCTCTTGGATATAGAAATTATACTAATTATATAACTGATTCAAAACATTTTAATGTTAAATTGGTTATTGTTATTTCACATAATTCATTATATATAATATTTTATTCCCTTAATAAATTATTATTTTTCACGATGATCATTCGGGGGTCATTTAGTTCATAAAATCCAAAATACATTCAATATTTTATAATTGTTAAATATCCTTGGGAAAATTTTCTATAATATCTAAAAGGGTCAAGGCATTGTTTATAAGATTCTTCTTTGACAATACTTTTATTTGGTGATTATAAATAACCATGGTTTTTTAATTTTATTATTTTTTAAATAATTATTGTTTTTAAATTATTGAATCATAATGATAAAATTCACTATATATTAATATTATCTTCAATAATGAAATCAGTTTCATAAAATATACTTGAATGTAATATGTTTATGAAAACATCAAATTTCCCAAAGGTATCATAAACCCACCACGATAAGTGGTGTTTTTCCAAAATATTTTAATAAAATTATATGAAAATATATATTATTAATTTTTAAAAATATTATAGTATAATTAAACTAAAACATTAAATTTAATTAGAAACATTATTTATTATTTTTAATTTAATATGAGTTGAATTTTAAAAAAAAACATCAGTTTGTAAAAACCCATGTTTTTACTTACTAATTGTTAATGAAAAGAGGATGTTGAGGGGTAATGGATTATATTTTATTATTTATGAATAAATAATATCAAAATACCATTTCAATATAATTATAATCGTAAAACAAAAAATGTTTGAAAACATTTTTATGATTGTGAGTTATACAAAAGAAAAAAGAAAGGGGATTGAAAACACATACCATGATCTTTGAATCACCTCCAACGAATTGAGAGAAAAATAGAATAGGTAAAAGTATTTTGATATATATATATATCAATATAAACATGTAAAATAATTTTTATGTATGTATTTACATAGATTATTGATATAAAATTGAATTTTAGATAATTTATGGAAAGGGTATAATGTGTATCTTTTATTTGAAAAATCCAGCTGCATTTTCACAAATTTTCAATACTTTTGTGTTGTGAATGTAATTTTACATTTCAATGTGATTAAAAATAAAAATTAGATTTAATGAATGACCATTAAACATACCTCTTGAATCAGTATAATGTTTCATAATTTATTTAATCGTATTACAAATAATTTTTAAAATTAAATACAGTTTAAATTTGTTTTAGGTTTCACTTTAATAACTTGACTTCAAACATATTAAGGTAACTATAGAACATAGATTTTAAAAAAATTATATAAAAAGAAACTTCTCATTTTCATATCGATATGTTTTAAATTATTACAACTCATTTAAATCATATCATTTTTTATATTTTTAATACCATTTAGTTTGAATTTATTCTAACTTACGCAACTACGTTTCAATTCTATGTAATAATTTTCTATATTAATATTATAATTTAATCCAAAAAATAAATTACTAACATTAATTTAATTTATTATCTAAATACATTATCCCTTAAAAATATTCATATAGAATTTTTGTTCTTATCCTTATCAGGATGACATATTTAAGTTTTAATTTTGACTTTTGTTACGTTATGCAAGTGTTAGGTATGAATTTGGATAATTGTATTTTTTTATATTTAATAAAATAAAAAATAACTCTAAATATAAATAATTGTTATAAATTTATATCTCATAAAATTGATAAAGGAATGATCACTACCTGGATACTATCTTGAAGACAATGATTGGTCTTTTCGAGTGACACGTATGTATTGTGTCATCACCATTAAGTGATTAAATATTTTTTAATATGATATTTTAAGTACAAATTCAATTAATAATCATTCCCTAAGTATCATTAATTTTAATATCATATTCATATCATGATGTATCATATTATACACATAATTCCTAAAACATTATTTTTTAATAATTCGTGAAGAAATTGATTTATTCAAATAAAACCTAAAATTTTAACATATTATAATTTTTTACATTATTCAAAAAAGAAATAAATTTTATAATGTTTAGATTCCAAAATTTAAAAATTAATAATTTATTCAAAATTATCAAGAAAAACATATCTAAAATCGAATCAAATCCATTCTCAAATGAAAAACCATGTTATTATTTAATACCATGATTAAAATAATTTAATGATTATAAAAATAATAAATATAAATAAATAAAAATAATTAACATACATATCCATTTATAAAAAAATCGAATATTTTTTTAATCATATAAATAGATCATAAGAAGAGAATATTTTAAGAAAACATTTCTAACACTTAAATAAAAGATCATTTTTTTCATAAAGTAGAAATAAAAAATTGAAATATACAATTATTATTTATTTTGATAATGTAATATTTTTTAAGGAAGATATAAAAATATTAAAAGGTTTAGTGTAAATATTAAAAATTATAATAATAAACCATAAAAGTGACTAATTATTAAAAATATCAGGATGGTCACATATATTTACGAAATCAATCACACCAAAAAAACAGAATATAAAAGTCTTTTGAGATAAGAGTCACTAAAAAGATGTCTAAATATTCCTCTACCCAAACTAATTCTAGAATAGGTAGTTGTTGGTTTAACGAAACAGAGCATAGAATAACTTATTTTTTTATATATCACACTATTTATTTCTGGATAAACCATTGAAATTCCTATATTATTCATAACCAATAAATCATATTAATGTGGCATTTTTATGTTTCATGATTCCAAAAATGACTATATTTTGATGAATAATCACAGTTTTGTGTCTTTTTAGGGATATAAATTTATTTCATGGGAGATAGAAATGTGTTTTTATAAAAATAATTTCAAATTAAAAATGTATTTATATGTTTTTTGTACATTACCACTAATAAGATTCTATTATATGCATCATCTTATCAACTTATATAATCTATTCTATCACTACATAGAGTTCCATTTAATTTGGATCTAAAATATTCATGTTTATATAGTCTCCTTGGTTTGTTACTTTGGATAATTAATCCCTTATATAATTCAATTTCATAGGATTTCAATTGAAGAAAAAGTCATTTATAGTAATTTTATCTTGAAATAACTAATGATATATCATAACATACCTTTAACATTCAATACTCTTTTGGATCAGATGATATGTATAAACCCAATATTTCCTTACGATAAGTTATTTCATCCAATATAATATAAACAATACTAATACAAATAGTTCCTTTTAATAAACTATATTTTACAAGTTAGGATAGGATAATTCCATATTGAAATAGGAAATAGTTTATCCCCATTTTATAATCACATCAAATATACAAAAATCAAAATCATTTAAATATACCATGGAATCCATTGAGAATTATGGTACACATGACATAGGTTCATTATTCTTTATTTATTTCAATCGTTAAAAAGAAACATGATCTTAATGATTCCACATAAAATCCAATTTTTTAATCATGTTTTTCAGTGGACTGTAAATCATAAAAAAATCCATAATAAATATTAGGTAGTGCCTAGTAAGGACTAAGAATGTATCACTTTATTAACATTCCTAATCTCCAACAACTTTTTCTCTAAATAAAACATATATGGATCTATTGAAACTCCCTATAATTGTATTATGTGTTAAAAATATTACACTAAAATCCCCACAAAATAAAACATCTTATTTAAAAACAATTTATTGGCCATCATTAATTTCAACACTCATTATAATTTTGGAATATGGTATTCCCATCCTATTATACAAACAAGAATGTCAAAAAAAATAAAAATAAAATATTTCGAATTAGATCATAGAAAATTATGTTAATAGTAATCAAAAAAGCTTTTATATATCCATTATCCCATATGGAAATAAA
The DNA here is from genome assembly GCA_963277665.1 of Viscum album. Taxonomy (NCBI): domain Eukaryota; kingdom Viridiplantae; phylum Streptophyta; class Magnoliopsida; order Santalales; family Viscaceae; genus Viscum; species Viscum album. Next base: position 176,315,307 of record OY728148.1, read on the forward strand.
TTATATAAAAAATTATCCTCTTCAGTTTCTGAAATCCATCTTTCGAATGTATTTTTATTTCTTACATACTTGGTCGAATCAGAACTTTATGTCTATATTTTTATTATTTTTTCCATGAAACCCATCCTTAAGAATTTATATTATTGGTAGTAGAAAACTATCAAGAAGTGTCATCATATTTGATGTTCAATAATCCACAAACATCCTCTATCTTATATCTTTTTCTTTCACTAAGATTACATCTCTAGAGTATGGAATTTTATTATGTCTTCTATATCAATGTTTGAAAGGATCTTAAAATTATTTGGTAAACTTTTTATTAATATATTATTCCTATTTATATGGTCTTAAATTTAATACAATTGCACCTTATTTATGTTTTATTGTCTGATCAGTCACCCTATTAGGTGGTAAGTCACTATGTGCCTTAAAAATAGTCATTCATTATCTTATTACCTCATAAAACCTAACCTGTTTTTTTAAAAAACATTTATTTATCTACTAAATTCCTTTATATATTTATCCATTGTAAACCCTACACTGAAAAATTCCCTTTTACGAAGAATTATTCTAATGATACTGTTGTACTATATGGGTATCTCACTTCTAGTAAAGTTATAATCTCTATCTTCTTTTTAAAATTCATTTTCAAGTACATCCAATGTGTAGTAACATGTCCTATGGTCTCAGGCGATAGTATCCTTATCAGAAAATCTAGACGTGTAGTCTAAAAATTATAATCATTCACCTTGAATTCAAATTTTTCCAAATTTGACTTCAATGACTTATATATTTCCACAGATTCCACCTAGTGTTCATCAACCAGCTTGATGCAAAATGACCATGTCTTGATAATATGTTCCTAAATCATTATATAAGTTTTATTTAAATACTGTTACGAATTTAGATAATATAATCTAAAATAAACACTATTACTCTTTTAATCCTTCCCCCAATCAACATAAACTTAATATTTATTTCGTGTATCATTTTCTGTACACATGTTGTTAGACCCTGTATTTTTATTTCCAATAATTATACAACCATTCCATCTATTTTTTTGTTAAATTTATGTCCATATTCTTTCTTATTTAGAGGATATACACACTCCCATACCATTATTTTCATCCATGTCCTAGATATCTATGTCTTATATTAAACTTATGTCATTAAGTATAGAATATTTCATTCATATTCCCTTCCAAAATTACTCTCTTGAAATTTTTCTACTTCAATTCCACATTTGGGAATATCTATCATTTATGTATATATAATTACCATCTATTGTAGAAAATCATTTATAATTTTCCTTATCCAACATCTTCTCTAACAATAAGGGGAATTTCTTCTATTTTATACCATTGGTTTGTTCTATAATTCCATTGAACAACATATCTCTTTCTACTATCATTGATAGAGTTAACTATCATGTCTTATTCTATGACTCATGTGGTAAACCATACATTAAATGTATGATTCAAGCCCCCAATGAGAAATATTAGATACTATTTCTTAGATAATTTTGGTATTCACAGAGCCATACATTCAAATTTATCAATATAAGATTATGTTGTTCAATCTGATCACATCCCATTCATGAATAATTTTACACCTTCCTCTATCACACATCCATATCACCTATGAAATCATTCCTGAATGATTTACCATGTACGGCCTGATATGGTATTGTTTTAGTCAAACAACCTTGTATTATACTATAAATTCAATATATATTTGTTGCAATTGTACCTTCAAATCATATAGTGTTTGGTGGATCTAGAATTATCTTTTATCTCTTATAATCGAATCCATCATTTCCTCTCTTGAAAAATTACGAATATCTTCATGTTTGGAAAAAAACATGCATCTCATCCAACTATACTATTTTTATTCCCATGTTTTATTTTATTGGTGCATTCCTATTATTTCTTTATTTCTTTTTTGGTTTAATGATTCTTTCTCATTCCTCTATAATGGATTTATTTTCCTTCCTTTCAATCAATGAAAAATACTCTTCCAAAATATCAACAAGTCGGCACATCACTGCTATCTGCTCAAACATGTGGATTTCCTAAGAGTAGAATTAATAATATATCCTTGAGATCATAGTTTTTATATATTCATGTTGATTCTCTATTCGTGTGGGAATAAAACAACTATGTCTACTTCAATAACATTTTCAATAACACCTTATAATTTCTCCAAATTGGGTACTTAAATCTAATTGAGATTCACATCAATGAAAGCACAAATAGAGAAATGTCCATGTTAGTTTATAATAATTTATATTTAAGATATAGAGATTGGATTATAATTAAAATTAAAATCATTCTATTTATACTGTGATACAAGTCCAATACTAGGATTTAACCCTTATACATTCCCATAGAATCATTTCCTTCCAAAAATAAAATAAAAAAATGGTATTAAATATTATAAAAAAATTATATCTATACTCATAAACTAAAATTCTATCTAGAAAAAAATTATAACATTGTCATATAAATTTTATTGATACTCCCAACATGTATTCCTCTCCTCTCGCATGTTTAGTGTATGAAAGGAATATATTGACTTACTAGTAATCTGTCAAGGGTTTCCACCTCCCTTGTGTCAGAACAAGATTCCCTCACATTCCAATCATTATCATTATAAAAAACACTAAGTAAATTTATATATTTAATATGAAAAAAATGTATTATCTATTTATAGTGATATTTGGTGTCAGAAATTAATATATAATATCTTTTTTTAAATTAAAAAATCAACTCAAATCTTATTATCAATGTATTTATTTCTGTCTGAAAAAATTGATTATTTTACGGATTTTATTTCAGTGTTCACTATGTTATTAAGAGAAATATTTCTCTAAATCACTACTTCTATTATTTTTCTTATTAAATATTTTTTCATATGGTTTATGAACACTGATAGGTTGTGAATATCTATTTTAATACACCTAGTACTATAAATTGTGAAGAATAATAGTTTACATAGTAAAAATAAATAAATAACCATAGATGGTAAACCAGAAATAGATGTTAAAATTCTTCAAAAACCCCATATGAAAGATGAGAATAACCTTGAGAGATCTAGGTTTTGAGAATTTCAACTACTAGTATTTTCAAGAAATCCACTTATTTATGGATATCCTAATAGGAAATAACTATGATCATAGTTATTATACTTTAGCTATTTTTATATTATTTAAGGGAATGTCTAGTGAGAGGAATTGGACTTTATTAAAGTCTTTTTCATGAATATGTCATAGATTTATCTTTAAAAACACACTAAATAAGAGGTTATGAATAGGTTTTTATATTTTTTCAAAACTATATATGAAAACTAGTTCCTTAAATTATATAAAAATACATTCTACATTAGGTAACAAAACTACAATTATTTTTTCATGATGTACCTCTCAATGGATCACTATGTAAATGAAGACCAATATATTGTGAATTATACAAGATTAAGGGGAGATTCATCAAAAATATTTCTGATAGATTTTGGGACTTGAAATGACATTTCTGAATACTAACTTCCATTAAACCTCTTTACGGACTCCATTTTTGAAGAAATCATCCAATATTTAGAAAATATATTGACAAATAAACTTGTGTGAATTATGATGAAAAAACTAATGAGTAGAAATAGGATATTGATAAGAAAATATCCTTGAAATCAGAAAATATATTTGGTATATTGAGTGAGGTTTAGGATTATAATATGCACGTTGATTTTGGATGGGAAGAAATGTTTATTGGAGGAAGTTAAAAAACCACTTCAAAAATTGATGCACAAAAATTATAATCAAAATAAGTGTCAAATTTTATGTCCAATCCAAGAAAAAACACATAGAGAATAATTACTATTTTGTGGGATGTATTGGAATTTAGAAGCCTATTTTCTATAGATAAATATAAAAAACAACCATAAATTGAAATGTGAATATTTTTTTTATTGGAGTATATATTAGGGTAATTTTAATATTGTTTTATTAAAAATCACTCATATCATAAGATTAGTCAATGTTTATCATAGAATGACCGAGAGATGATTAGGAAAAAAATTTATCAAGTTTTGTAAAATAACCATTGACCTTAATAATTGAATTATTATAGGATTATTCCTTATCATAATCAAGGTAATTTATAAGGGTTAATGAAAAAATGTTATAATTTTATTCAATAGAGGATTAAAAGGATTCAATAAATGATGAAATATAATATATAAATTAAAATATGTAGTTATAAATGGTTCAAATGTAAAATAATAAGACTATAATATATAATGGTAGGCATAATAACATTAATAAAATAATACCTAGAGAGAATGTGGTGGTTTAAATCATTAGAAGTGGGATCATAATTAAAAAATCATGGGAAATCAATGAAATACCATTTTATGGTATGGATTTAATATATAATTTTAAACATGAATATTTTGAGGATAAAAATCTGGAAAATTATGTAACTTTAGAGAAATTTTCGACATAATTTACTAAAACAATTACGACGAATAAAAATTTAAAATTAATAAATTCAACAAGATGAAAAAATGTGGAAGAGTGTGAGGTATCAAAAAATGTTTTGAAAAACATTTTCACCATAATCAAATTCCGTAAAATAATAAAACTAAATAATAATTATTCTAATCATCACATGTTTTAGGAGTTTTTTAATAATAATTATTTATGTATTTAATTCATATAACATGTGTATCAAATAAAATCATGTTTAAAATCATTAAAAATTCATTCATAAAGAAATTTTTTTCTAGAGATTTCCATAATATTTTTAACTAAGGGGTGTGGTGAAATCAAATATAAATAAACATGTCCAATAATTTAAGACAATATTAGTTTTTCCATTCTAGATTATTATGAAATAATGGTTATCTGAAATACTCTTGTGATCTTGGTGTTAGAGGAAACCTCATTATACTATTATTATTTAAATAATTTCAAATTTTATTATTCTAAGAAAAAAATTGTACACATTATCTTGATAATAAGTCTATCATTGATCACTTTGGAGTGCAGATAACCATTTCGTTGGTGTAATAAATTTATTTATACTATAATATTTTCTAATCACTGATTTAGAGTTTGAAAATGGGGTTCCTATTATTCTTGGTAGGGGTTTCTATGTTTAAGAGGGGATTTGATAGATGTGTTTAAAAGGAAATTTATTTTCTATTTTAGTGAGGTGAAAAGGAGTTTAAAATTTCATAAAATGATATAAGATCTTCAGAGGAAGAAAAAAGATTTAAATTTGGATTAAATTATTTATTGATGAATTTATATTAAATTAACAAATGAATTATTTAAAAACAAAGATGAATTCTCCCAGGGGAAAATCATTATATCCGACCTAGAGACAGGGTTAGAAGTGATTTATTGTGAGTAAAAAAGTGAGTAAGATGATGTTTATAACATAACATTATATTTTTAGGTGTGATATAGTAATGATTTTTGGCATATATGTGGGTTATATATTCATTTTTTAGACTATGGGTGTGTTAGGATAGTTCTTGAGAATGTTTTCGAAGTACAAGATGGAACAACATATATTTTTTGGTTATAACAACACATTCACAATGTGATAAAATGTTTTATGTTGTAACCAATAGAGGCTAGGAGCCAACTAGTGTTGGCACGAAATTTCACAATTTGAAAGTGTATTTTATGCCATGAACTTCTCTTAAGAAATGTTTTAGGTATTTTAAATAGGAGATTACTTATGAAACCCACTTATTTTTTACCCTAGACATTATTTTAATGATTTTGGTCTTTCATGGGATCTCCAAATTCAACTCCTCATATATTAAAGCATTCTTCATTACGATCGATCCCTCATGGTATGTTTAAGAGTACTCATTACCTCGATATTTCTATTTTACTCTATTTCGTTTTCTCCATATCATTATCCTTAATATGATATTTATGATTATAATATAGGGATCCCAGTTTGTTGGGATTGATTTAGCCATTGATTTGTGATGATTATTATTTGTTATGGTTGATTTAGATGTTCTATAGGTTTCCCTTTAATTATTTCTTTGTTATGAAATCTTTTTTTTTTGAGTTTGTGCCATTGTACCATGAATTCAATATATTATTTAAATAATGAAAATTATGCTAAGAGATAAACCCTTGAGGCATTTTTGAACCCTAATTGGAAGGTGTCCTATAAGATTCCTTGAAATATATGTTTTTTCACAAAATATGATAGATAAAGTGATGAAATAGAACTGTTTACCTTGAATAATAAATAAAAAAATTGAATAAAAAAATTGTTAATGGTGATAATTTAAAGGGAAACTGATGATGTTATATTGGTGAAAAATAGAGTATGGTTTAAATAAAAAAGGTTTAAGTTTTACATTAGAAATTTAATTTATAGAAAAATGAATTAAAATTAAATTCTAAATTTATGATGAGAGGATGGGTGATTAGAGATTTTTGGACATGGAGAAATATTCCATGGATGGTGTTAGCTTGATTATATAATTTTCTGTTCCATATATGGATTTTAATTTAGTTTTGATATATTGTTTAGCGATGAGTATATTTCCCTAGGTGTGACTATTGTTCTAGGATATATATATTTCCCTAAGTGTGGATATTTTTTTGATGTAGGTATATTTTTATAGGTGTGACTAATCTTCCTAGAAAACTATATTTCCTCGAATGCGACTACTATTCGAGATTAGTGTATTTTTCCTGGTGGTATTTGACCTCAAGGAAGAGTATGTTTTCCCAAAATGGATTTCCAATATTTAGGGATATAAAGAACTAGTACAGATTGGTATCGTTATTGTCAGGTGTTGATGCAAATTTTTTTTACTAATTCCCCGATTAATATTTTATTTACCTAATCGTGAAATATAGTGCACAATGAAGTTCAATATCAAGGATGAATTTCACAGAACAGTGCAATTCAATTGTCACTATTTATATTTTAACAAATATTAAACTAAATAATATATGGAATATGGGTTTAAAATATCAATGAAATATACATAACTATTTGTATGTATATATTTATAAAATGAAATGGAGGCAACATGAATGAAAATAATGATGTTAGAATGATAGTATATGCTCCTAATAGAACAGTAATAGTGAAATATCATCATCACAATATTAGTTAAAAATAAACATAATGAACCTAATCTATTATATGCATGTAAATATTCTCCTACACATGCTTTAAATATATGGTGTATCCAATGATCACCTAGATACCACACATCCACCTCCTCGATCAAAGGAGAATGCTGCTGATGAGAAATATATGCCTCACGTGGAAAGGGTTGTCTCATTGGTTCTTTAATCACTAATATAACACTTGAAATACCCTTAAAAAATAATAATAATAAATAAACATGAATGAGAAATTAAATGATTTAAACAATGGATTACTGACCCAAATAACATCCTTCTGAATGTTACTCAAGATCAATTTCTACTTGAGAAGATAGTAAGAAGAGAACAAGGGTTAAACACAATAGATAAAAGACATGAGAATTAGAATAAGAATATGAATAATATATATTAAAAATTATTAATGACATTATTTTAAAAAATAAAATAAAATAATAAAAAAACTATATAAAAAAATTTACAATGCTTTGAAAAGGAGGTGTAATACAATTTAATAGGCAAATGTTGTAACATTTTGGATCGAGAATATTCTAATATAATTATTCCCTTCGTAGACCAATTTAATGGCCGAATTTGAGAAATATATCTTATATTATGTTCATAAAAATTTATATATAATTATAAAACCATATTTCAACTTTATTATCTAGGTTTATAATTGATCATATCACATTTTTTTAGAACATTTTTCCTGGACATGCCGAATCATTGAATTTAAAAAATTAGATTCCCTATGAGATTATATACTTGATATTGGAAAAATAATATACGGAAATAGTTTCAAAAGATGTCCCTATGTATTTTATATTTATATTTATCAAATTTCATATTCATTGAGCCACTTATTTACAATTTATAGACCCTATTTGAAAAAAACCCGATATTTGTTCACAAATATTGAGGCTTGACTAGTGAGAATATTTTATCCCCCTAAATGATTGATTCAGGTCTTAGTTCTGCATAATTAAATAAAGAAAATAATGTTTTTATCCTAAGAAAATATTTTTAATAGATTATTTATATTTATAAATGGTTTCGTTCTGAAATACATAAATGAATTCAGGCAATTAAGATTTAATATTATGTCATTTTTTCAATTAAGCTCAAAATGATTCTAAAACCAGAAAATATTGAAATTGGCCACAAAATATCACATTCAATGGACTATAAAAATTAAAACTAAAATTAAAATAATTAAAAATACTTTCTATATCAATTACCCAAAACATGAAACATGATTTTCGTAATGAATAAAATTTCAACATTAAAAATTTAGAGCACCAATATTATCATTAATAAAATTTCAAGGCATAAAATGAAACAATTATCAATATCAAATCAAATTTTAAAAAAACATAAAATTTCAATTTTATTTATCATATTTTTCAAAATATTTAATTTTAAAATTTTTAATTTTTATCTATTATGAAATGATGAAATATCTCTTTCATTCATTTAAATTCTTCCAATCATTTTTATTAATAATGAAAAATCATGATCTACCTCACAATGGATTCATTTCTGTTATCACCCATGATACTACTCGTATAGAGTTATGATCATATTCTTTGTAAATTTTCACTATCTAGAGTCTTTTAATGAAACTAATTTCTCAACATTATAATTAATGAAATAAAATAAAATCCTGAGGTCTTTCATTAAAGTTTCAAATGACTCAAAATATTTCTAGTTTTTTCAATTTAAAATTATTTTTCAGGGAGGAGGTTAATCAATTATTTAAATTTCAAGATATCAAATTTAAAATTTCAATTAAATTATACCCTTAAAATTTTAACAAATAATAACTTCCCAAACTCAATGTAATGTCATAATGAATGTAAACTCAAAAATATTTATTTGTGACCCACTAATTTTTTATTTTGTAATTTTCATTCGTTATTCTTTTTCAAATATCATTGTCTTATTTTTCAACTTTATTAAGGTTATTATTAGAATAAATATAAACCCTACGACTTAATAGTATATTGTAAAAATAATAGGTCTAAAAATGGTTGTTTTTTATTCTTCAATATAACAACCCATTTATATTTATTATCTTCTTTTGGTTCAATTTTCACATTTTTTTCATTTTTCATTTTTCATTTTTTCATTTTTTTTATTCAAGAGAGAGAAAATGATGAAGGCTATGTAAACCATTAAAAACTCCAATATGTATACCCCACATACTTCTTACTTCATCCCTAGACATCAACTTGAAAATTTTATGAAAATACAAAGAGCATGGTAGGAATGGTTAGAAATGGAACGAAACACAGATTATTCCAAACAAAGTCATTAATTGTATAAATGAGAAAAACAATGACTAATATAAAGGGGGTATTGTAATGAATATGTCTTTTAGAATATCATTAAATCATTCTTTATGTGTTTTCTTACGGTCGTAACATTGACAAGTTTGAACACATGTTCTGGTCAGTATCTTGTCGGAAAATTACTCAAAAATATGATGAAGATAAATTACGAAGTAAATTTTCTAGAAATACTATAGGTAATAGGAGATTTGATTTGGGAAAATAAATCAAGAAATAAATAACAACAAAAAATCAATTTACATAAATTTACAAATTTTAATGTATGATTTCTTTGGGAAATTCAATTAATTCCCTAAAATTAGGAGTCCTCATTGTAATATCCATGATTTAATTTAATAATCCAATTAACAATTTTAATAATTCAATCTCAATAAAATTAAAATCTATATCCTAGAAACATTGGATTCTAAAAAAAACTCATATCTCCAAAATAACTCTTGAAAAGCATAAATTAAATTGTGGATATTCATTTCCAATCGAAATCTCATAACATGTTTTTGGAAAAAATGTAGAGAATTTAAAAGAAAATCATTAAAAGTGAAATCCCATAACTATAAAGATTATAGATTTTTTCCAACAAGATTGGTTTTCCTTCTGCCATCATGAATCTATAAAAAATAATTACCTAATTAAGAATAAAGATCATGTAATTAAATTTCATAATGATAGAGGGAGTGGGGTGCATGATAAATTATCTATAAGATTGAAATTGAAATAGAAATTCCTATAAATAATGTAAATATAAGTATTGGTATGATCCTCCATGAGGGCCTTATATTTTTATAGCCTCCAGAGTGTAGTACCTTCTGTTATCCATAATCATATGGCAGGTTGATGTTTTTGGATTGGAACAACCAAATGTAGATTTTCTCATCTTGTATTTTTATTCATATTGAGGAATGTTCTGTCTATAGAGTATAATATATAAATCTCCTACATAATTAATTATTTATATTATGGTGGAGTAGGATGAAGTATGTTCCATCCACATCCTTGAACGCTATATGAGATACCTCCCATGTTTTTCTAATGATGTATTTTTATGGTTTGCATGACTTTAATGATAAAATTTAGAGTAATTACATATTTTCCCTGAAAAATTTTATATTTTTAATTAATAATTAATTTGTTTAATTTAAAAGATAAACCAATATATTTATTTCCATAAGAGCAGTAACATGGTCATCTTCTTGGGCCTTCTCAAATTTATGTTCATCAAAATTATGGAGCTACATCTCCTCCTTGATAGGATCATTTTTTATCATCTTCCTCTAGATAGTAATATGATATTTTAAATTTTAAACATCGAAACCATTAAAAGTTTTAACCAAATTAGATTTATTAAAAACAAAAGAGTTTAAGTTCAATAATTTATCATCTTTGTTAATTGGTTCTGGTTTAATCACTTATTTAGTTGTAAGTGCTTCATTACGTGGGATCTCAGTGGATAGAGGTGGGTAGACAGTCTCCTCCATGTATTATTCAACTTCCATCACATGGGTTGTTTTACTATCATCCATTTATAGAAGTAGGTTGTAAGGTGTAGATTATTTAATCTTGTATATGTGAAGATGTTGTTTCATTTAATGTTTTACCTAGTTTCTCCAAAATTGATCTGAATATTTCCCTCATATTTATATAAGTAGTAAATTCTCCATATTCACTCACTATGTATTCATTTTAATCCTCAATATTATCTTTGAAATGGTGAATTCAATGAATTTTCTCCAATTAGGCTATAACTTCTTGTATGTCTTTACTAAAATTATGAAATCCATTTCTACTTATTTTTTATCCTCAAATAGTAGCAAGTCAGCTCATTGTTCATCGATCATTATCAACAGATATTGAAGTGACATTCATGCCTTTTTGTTTCTTTTCTTCTGGTTTAACATTATCATATGATAATCATTCCTTCATTGGAGGTATTCCTTAGAATAATCTATTTATTCTTTTAGAAGCAGTGATAAATTATTCAATATAATTAACAAAAATGATCATTTGAAAAGATCATGGAACAGATTTATTTTGTCTTTATTAGAAATATAAAAATCATTTGAAGCTATTTTTACACCACATAAACATAAAAAAATTATTTTTGAGAGTTTTTTATGAATCCTTAAACAATATTTTATTTTCCTAAGCAAGCAATATAGTGTACACCCTGGTACAGTCTTGGGGATGCTGCTTATAGAACATTGAAATTCTATTGTCTCTAAAAATATTTTAAAAAATATAAAACAAAATAACTTAAATATTATGATTTTGAATTATGCATTAATTATTCACACACACATATATATAATTTTATTCTCAAGAAATTAATTCAAGAAAATTGATGTTAGATTGAATGGAAATTTTCCAAGGAGAACACTTAAAGTAATCTGTAATAATCATTTTATTGGTTCTAAATCATGTTAATTAACATGATACATTATATGAATTAAATTCCTCTCCAACCCACACTGTGAATATATTTTGTACTCAACAATTTTTTAGAGACCTCACATCCACCTCTTCAATCGATGGAAAATACTATAGAAGTTAATGTTAAGCCTCATCTGGAAATTGGAGACACAAATGCACCCCACCCTTTAATATCCCATGTGAACTAGTTATATAAATATAATATAATATATATTTAAAAGTAAAATGACTTATTTTCAACACTATATTTCTCCCTATAGTATATCCGCAGGTTAGTTTCCTCATGAGAATGTGTATTAGAGATCACAATGATAAGAAAATAAGGGTGAAACAAAAAAAATAAAAATATGAGAATGAGATAATGAAAAATACTAATATATAATAAAAATTGATAATAAAATTATAGAATCAAATAAACAATTAATCTATATAAAATTGAATGATAAATATCCAAATACTTTGAATAGGAGATGAGATACATTTCTATTGAAAAAATGGGTGGATTTTCATATTCAGAATTTTGATCCAAAAGTTTCACATTGTAGAATAACATAATTAGTGAATTTGGAAAATATTAATTTTTTAGATTTATTCAAATATGTCATTCACCCTTGACTACCAAATTACATCTTCAGTCCCTAGGTGTATACAACATTATATACTATTTAATCTAATACTTTATTAGTGTCCAGAATGATTCAATGATTTTCTAAATTCTAAATTTCCATGAATTTATATACTTGACATTGGATAAATAATTTGTTTTTATAGTTATAAGACATATTATTCAATATTTTATCTTTATCTTTATTTAATTTTAGCTCTATTGTTCCATCCATTTATGAGTTATTGGCCCAACATAAAAAACATCAGGATCATCGAATAGATTTTGAAGCTTGAATTGTGAGCATATTTTGGTCCTCTAAATGTTATCTTAATATATTTTCCAAAAAAAATAAATTCTCTTATATTTTCAGGACTAGAAAAATTAAATCCATTCAGTTTATAAAAATTTGTGGCCAAAATAGATAAATAAATTAATATAGTTAAAATCCAAAATTAGGCTATTTTTAAGTAATGTTCAAAAATGATTCTAATAAAATAAAATGTGAAAATTTACTATAAAAATACACTTTGGTGGGATTAAAAACACTCAAAATAATTTTAAAATAAAAAAAATTTCTCCATGTTTTATCATGGTATCTTAGAATCCATGTTTTCTATTTATTTATTTTTTGGACCAATTATATATATATATATATATATATATTACTTTAAAATAAAATTTATTTTAATAGATATATTTATAGAAATCATTGGTGGTGGACTATTGAGTTGTAATGACACCCTGATGTAGCCTATGTTTAGTACATGTGTATACTTCATGGTTGTATAATAGGATAATAGAATGTCCTTATGATTGATTCATCATTTTTTCTACTAGGTTATATCATGGGTCATTGGGACCAAGCATGCACAGAACAATATATTGTGGATTATTTTATTATTTATCATATTGGGATATGTGTGGATATTGTTGTTTGTTTTTTTAGTGTATGACATATATGAAATTATATTTGATATATCATGGGTTGTGATTATTTATCCGACAATTATTTTGATGCTCATTTTCTACTAAAGTCTCGATTCTTTTATGATTTTTATTATTGCCATGTTTGTTTATCACTAATATGTATGTATAGTGTTTGTACTATTCTAAAATAAACCCACAAAACCAGTCAAAATCATATGGCATATAGAGATTTGCACTTAAGTTCAAATGGTGATCTCTGATCCTTCACTAATTATATATATAGAACTAGAGTATATTATAATGTTGAATCAGAGATAGCTATTTTGTTGGATTATTTGGGTTAGGTATAAAAGAGTAAGGTCTTTGTTGTAACATGGTATGGATCTATTTCCTGGGATTGGAATCCCATGTATAAGGGATTTACATGCTATTAGGGATCTGATTGATGTTCTTGGTTTTCACTTTTATTGTTCACTAGTTTTCGCCTTCTGTGAAAGAAATGATTTGTGATAAACCTCTTTGAAAATAAGATAAAACCATATTAAGAGATATTATTATTTTAAATATTACTTGGAATCGACTCAATAAAATGCCAATTACAATTTATCATGTGTTTTCCTACATAACTCATAATTTTTATTTTACTTAACTAAGCTACAGTTGTAAAATTTTAGGGCTAATATAAATGAATGAAATAGTATTCCATGATCAGTTGTTCAAATTATTATATTGAATCCACTAAATATAATTTAAATTTTAGTATAGAAATTCTTATCCTTTGTATCTTGCACAAAATATATTATTCAGTTATCCTTGTTATGAAATATTGGATAATTTAATGAGGAAATGTATGATTTGGTTAATCCAATATATATAAGGTGTGAATATTATTTTTATATTATCATTGAACATATGTATTATTATTTGAGGCTAATGATAGCTCACTAGTTATAATATCAATGTGACATGGGATGTTGTTAATAACATGGTGTTTTTAAAATTATTGCATTCCTTAAACTGTGATATTGATAATTTTAATATAAATTTTTTCTTAATGTGGGTAGAAATGTGCTTTATTGATTTTGATAATGGAAAATTTGGTATAGATAGAGATCTTTATTTGTGAAACCAGTATTTTTTGGGTTGTATAAGATAATGAGGTGTTACACTTGTATTAACCATTATTTCAACTGTGATAATGATAATTATAATGTGTTGTGGCTGTTTATGGAATTTTTTGGTTTATTCCTAACCAAAGAGTGGGTAGAGTAAGCGGGACTCTATCTTTAATGTTGTATGATATTTTATTGAACTTTACTAGAATGATATAACATAATGTCTAACATTGTTATTCCATCATTATTCATGGATGTGAGTTAAAATTAACCCTCGACTTAGTAATTATATTAGGTGTGGAATTCATGAGATATACATTAATCATTACCTGATTGGGGAAATGATGGTTTGTGAATTTTCTTAATGATAGAGTAATGGTTCAATGTATTAGTGATCTGAACACTGTGTTAGATTAGTAGGATTCTTCCTTACGATTTATAGAGATGGATATTAAAAATGATTCTTACCTATTAGAGTGGTTATTCATGATTTTTTACTCCTTATATATTAAAATAATTGTAGTCTATTTACAATGATATATTTGTATTTAACTGCTAAAAATTCATAGATTAAGAGAATGGATTCATTGTATATTGTGGACATAGATTCCTACCATGGATTTTTCTAGTGATGTTTAGGATTCAAAGGAAATGATTTATTAGATACCCAACTATAAAAGTCACAGAGTGATCTAAGATGGTTAGAAAAATAATGGGTGGTGGGTGGGTAGATGTTTCGTGTTTTTTGGTGATTCCCGGAATCATTTGTAATCTCATTGTTGGCCTTTGAACAAGTAAGATACTATATGACCATTGGAAAGTAAGCATCAAGCAAGATTTATTTTTATATAAGAGTTTTCATAAGTTGAAAATGGACAGCTAGGGTATTAGGTTCGTGAGACTAGGTCCATGGGGAAATTAATTGAGATAGTGATTTTAATTATCATAGTCGAGTGACACTGTGGTGTACACTTTCTATGTATTCCTGGTTGTCAACAAAATCTATTGGGCCCCATTATGAAAATATAAATGAGATAATATTTTACCATGTACATAGTGTATTAATTTTGTTCAAATGATATAGAATGATGGGTTTTAGCATAAGAATGAATTTATGGAGGTAATATTAAGGTTTATTTTAAGTGAATGGGTTTAGAGATTTGAGTAGTTTTTTTTCGGGATCTACTAGATATAATGTTTTTCTTAGGAAACTTATTAGTGTCAAACATAATGGTCATAAAAATGGATAGAAATTCATTTTCATCCATGTGATACTTTTAGTGTATTGATATTCCATTTTGAGACATATGTATTTTGTCCCTAGAGGCCCATTGGAGATAAGAATATATGAGGTGTTTCTTTATTCTAGTGGGTACTCTTTATTCAACCATAACAAAAAGGATAGTTGTCATGGGTTGGATTATTAATTTGATATGATGATGTAATGGTATGGGACAACTTTTTTGATTGATAATAGGAAGAGAGACCTTTGATTCTTTGAAGTGTGCAGGCTAGAGAAAGTGTACCATTGGGGTATGACCTGGAGTATATTTTCCATGAAAGTGGATGCATATGGGTATGTCTATGTATGGGATGAAGTATTTATAAGTTATAAAGTATTTATCTTTAGTTCATGATGTCTTTTTTACATAGATATACTCATTTCATGTGAGAGATGAGTTGTGGCCCCATTTGAAAAGTGTGATCCATAGTGTGATGTTCTTTGAATCCTATAAAATGATGACGGGTTGAATGAATCAGTGTGTAGTGTAAAAATGGCTGACTTCCTTAGCAATAAAAAGTTGATATTTTGAGATTATATGGTACTATAAGGGTTTGTAAGAACATGTGGCAGGGTATAATGTATGTTTTATGTGATGATGAGAGTGGTCATGGATATTGAGTTAGACCACTATGGAAGGTGTACGGTTGATGTTTGTCAATAAAATTATAATGTATTTACATAGGGAATTAATGTTTCAATAATTTTTTGAGGTGGGTTCATGATGATGGTTTTTTAAGTAATATAAGTGGGGATCAAGGAAACTATTTTTTTCATTAGATGTGGATAACAGATGGGATTGTTTTCATGGATCAGTAATAAAGAAATCATACGATGGAGGAACACCAACTATTGTGTGAGTGTGTTATTCAAATTTTGAGTAATTGTTGATGAATAGCTATAGTAACATGTTGATAAACCCAAAATGATGGTAGTTATGATTTTATGATCTCTCAATGATATAAAAATAAGGGTTAGGATGAATGTAAAAAGTAACTGTTTCCGACACTTTCGTCAGGGCGTCCAGCTCCGTCACATTCAGGGGATGTCTGTGCGGTTCTTTTTCCCCACATTCCCACTTTCCAAATGTGGGCAGTATTCGCTCCTTATTCAGGAAAGAATTTTCCTTGTTCGAAATGGGATGATGCGATGATAGTTCATCCTTCCGTGGATTCCTCCTTATAACTCATCACCTAGTCTGGGTCTCCCTCATAGATTTAATATGTTGTTCATGAAACTCTTCCTAGTTCCATGTTTCCATGAAGACCAGTTAATTACACTACTTCTATCAAGAAATTCCAAGGGGTCCAGTACGGGCAACAACCTTCAGTTGGGGGAGTAGCCACATTTAGGCATCACTGGTGTGTCTGGACGCTGGGGAATTATCATGTCTGTCTTTTGTCCCTTATTGCAGGGCTTCTAGAGGTCTCAGAAGCCCGAGTAATCCCACATCGAGCATGGGGAATCACATTCCATAGGCATGTATATGAGTTTTTCCTCAGCTTCACATGTTTAACACATGGTATGCCATAAGTTTAACGTCCAACATAGAAATATCGGGTTGATCAAGACATGAGCTAGAGTGGATTAGATTGAAGAACCCCCTTGAGGGAACACAGATATTGGTGCCAGTACGTGGTTGGCTTCCCAAATTCTGTGGTTGGGAATGGGGTGGCATTATCACACCAGGATGTGGCGGCCCAGGTAATAATCGGGATGGAATATGGGTTTTTTGTGCTTGAGCCTCTAAGAGACATCCTACGTACCATGCATTGACATGGATAAAAGTCCTCATATTTTTGGATGGATGTTTGGGGATTACACTCTAGGCTTCCCGAGTGTTGGGGAGACGACGTGAGGGAGATCGAAAAGATCGGTTGATTGGCTTGAACCTTGTGAGGCTTCCTATGTACCATGCCTTAGCATGGATGAAAGACCTCGTAGTTAGGGTGGGAGTCAGTGAACCGACATGAAGATGGACCTTGGCTCGGATTGAACCTCATTAGGCTTCCTACGTACCATTCCTTAGCATGGATCAAAGACCCTGTAGTTCAGGTGTGTCACAACGGCTTTCCCCTGGATAGGAATGTAGTTTAACGTCATGCGGGATGGGGGCGTGTCGAAGAACCGATTTGAATAAGGACCTGGGTCCAGGTGGATGGTGGGATTGATCCTCAGGGAGGCTTCCTATGTACCATGCCTTAGCTTGGATCAATTTCCTCGTAGTTCGGGACAGGGGCTTGGCACAACGACACAGAGATGGTCGGGGCCAATGGATTTTTGGCATGAACCTTGGGGAGGGTTCCAACGTACCGTGCCTTGGCATGGATTAGAGTCCCTAAAGTTAGGGTTTAATAAGGGATTTTGAATAGACACGAATTTGTATCAGAACAACAGGATGGTGGGCTCGAACCTCGTGGAGGCTTCCTACGTACTGTGCCATGACATGGATCAATGTCCATATAGTTATGGTGGTAGGCATGTCAGCGAACCGATGTGAACAAGGACCACGGTCTAATGGGTATTGGGATTGAACCTCATGGAGGCTTCTGACATACCTTTCCTTAGAAAAAATCAAAGTCCACGTAGTTTGTATTGGTCACAACGGCTTACCGCTGTATTGGAATGTAGTTTAACGTCATGCGGGATGGGTGGAATTTGGGGCTTACGCTCTGAGGCAGTCCAAGGTGTGTCATGGTCGGTGCTCACTCTAAGATCACAGGAATCAAGCTTAGTGTGAGAAACAAGAGGTTTCAGGGACCTGATGATCATGTCACAAAGGGTGTGTCTATGAGAAGCGAAGAGGGTCTTACACGTTGGGCGGCCCATGGTGTTGGGACTTTCTCCATGATGGAGGACCGAGGGCAAAAAAGTGTAGAGGGAGAGGGATTTAGAAACCCAGAAGAGAGGAGGGGGTCTGTTCCTTATCACGTCCTCCACTGGCATTGTGGACCAATGATGAATGGAGGGAGTGGGGGGCTCTGCCTCCTGCAAGGATGGCTTGGGGATTACAACAATGTGGGTTCCCTTCCCCACGGACAAACGACACTCCCAGAAGGATGATATCATCCCTTATGGAGACCGGGGGCCGTGGAGATTATCCAAGGTGGGGGAACCCCGAGTGAGAGGCATGGATCAATTTCACAATTTAACGTCATGAGTTGAGGACGAGCATTCTTGGAAGTTTAACGTCCTACATCTTAGACAAGGTGGGTTCACCCTGCACACCATGGACTTACATAGTCGGTACCCTCTGCTCCTGGTGGGAGGGAAGGTACCAGCAATGTCGTGGTAAAGGGGGGTCGCGGAGTGAAGCATCGCAAGGTCTACATTATCAGGGCTATGTGAAGAAGAAATATCTATTAGCATTCCTATGTGGAGAAGAATTATGCAAAGAAACGCTACAAGCTATATCGTCCAGGGGACATTGAATTCACATCATGAAAACCTAGAGGGTCGCATGGGAAAAGGAATTTCCAAGAAGAGGACTCCATAAGCAGGGGCCTTGTGGAGATCGGTTTCTCTATGTGGTGAAGGGCACTTGTGAGGGAGTGTGCTTTGCGATGTGGGGTGACTTAGACTTAACATGGGGTGAAGGTGAAAATTGGAGGTTCTTCATGAAATAGGTAGGTAGTAGTGGAGCACAGCCTTGCGGAGCACAGGTGCTCGCGAAGAGAAGTGTTGTGAAGCAAGTTGCTTCGCGAAGTAAAATAATCCTACATTGACATGTGGATCACGTGTACGAGAGGGGAGTTTCTCGAAGCATAAACGCTTCGTGACAACCTGGGTCCCTTTGAGGATCCCCTTTATTCACGAAATCCCTTAGTTTTTGCAAAAGGAATCCCACTAGGAGGAGGGGATCAATGCAAGGCAACATCGACGCACCTGGCGAAGAAAAAATACATTGCGTAGATCATGATTTGTATAGAAAAGGGTGCTTCAGTTTTGGGAGCTGAGAATCCGAATAGTCAGATTGTCCATATAGAGGGCATAGGGGGATCTCGGTATTTATAGGCATGATGCGCCACAAAGCAGAGCTTACGTGGTGCGAAGTTGAATTCGGTTGCATCGTGGTGGTTCACGAACTTCAGCGGGTTTCGCATAGGGTACAACCTCTGATGCTTCGCAGCGGGCTCCCAAACATCAGGGGCGTTCATGGAGGGTATCGCCTCTGATGCTTTACAGCGGGCTCGCGAACGTCACGAGAATTTATGGAGGGTACGACCTACTTAGCTTTGTGGCAGCCGCGTTGCTTTGGGGGACTCCGCACAGTGGCTTCGCGAGGCTGGTCATGGGGCCTCTTTCTTGTCTTTCTTTTCTTCCACCATTTTATAGCCATAAAATTCCCCCCCCCCCGAACTCAGACTTGTAACTACAGAGAAATCAATGGTCGAAGTCTGACGGTCAATCGCCAAAATATTTGTCTTGTCGCAGCGATGGATCGTGAAGTGGGTTCATGTGGTGGATAGCTGACGCGTAGGCTGAGCACGTCGTAGTGTTCGGCACAATCCGGACGCGCCGTGAAGCACAGAAGGCCGCCGCCTATAAATAGGTGTGTATCACCTCTCTTTTTTCCATTACCTTCTTAAAAAAAATTTCCTTTTGTGCTCTCGATTCATGAAGCTCCATGTACTTTGTGCCCGCTCCTTGTGAATCGGGCTTTGTGGTGAACCGCGAGTATTTGACTCCATGATAGTGCCACGCGAATGTGCACTTGCTGGCTGAGGCCATGCTATATGATTCGGAATTGAGAACGGGCTCTGTGAACAGGCTTCGTGACCGAAGCTGAAAACATTTTCAAGCCTTTAAAACCAAATGGAACATCAAGAAGATGCCCGGGGGGTTCATGCAGACGCTGCCTATAGGGATGAGATGTAATTTTTTTGGGCCTATAAGAATTGGCTCATAGCCACTCGGACCATAATTCATTGACAAACATGATATCAGAGATCCAAAAGAACTATCCATTGTGCATGTGTCTACATTTGTATGGCTTCGGGCAGTGGGACGACGTCTTCATTCTTGATGCAAGTAGGGAGGAACAAGCTTAATAGTTCAGGAGCACATCCTACCAGCGCCAATAGTTCTGGGTGACGGATGGTCATGTGCGTGTGGACTTCACACCTGTCACCATCGACTTCCTGTACAATCATCTGAACAATGTGGATGGGAATCCATTGTAGCCGGAGACATCCCCTCCCATGTAAAACACAATACTGAAGGCATACTTGAGGGATTCGTAGAAGGGGTGGTCTGATGAGTGGGACTTACGCAAGGGCAAAAACATCACAGACGATTGGGCATGGGCCTACTAGGAAGGTGCCTCAGGCAAGGATTTTGGAGATGAGCTGAGAAGAGTGGTATTTTATGAGGTGTCTCGGGCCATCCAATTCCACATATATCAACCAAAACAGCTGATACGAGAGTAGTTGAACAGATGGTTATCTAGGACCAACATGTTTCACCTTCACCATGGGGAGGTTGGCATCAGTCTGTGGGATGTCCATCAGATTTCGGGGGTCCCAATCTTGGGGGATATGTATGATGAGTTCCTCCGTATCATGAGTGCGTGGGAGGATTCAGAGTAGATGTTATGGCTGGCACTGGAACTTATGGGGCTAGTCCCCTGAGAAGATAAAGATACAATGAGGGATGTCCACTTCATGAAGTGGTTCAAGATGTTCTTGAACTTCTCGGAGGATCGAGAGTTCCCTGCGAGGCCTCGAACATGCCCGAAGGGGGCTCAATGGGGAAAGGAGTATTCATATTGGCAGCTCATGGAGGACAGCTAGTGGAAGACATGGGTTTTAGTGTCAACACCGAACAACAGTCGATAGTCAGATTAGCGGTGTTTATAGCGACCCTTATATGGGGATGGATCCTACCTGTGAGGAATACCAACATGGGGGTGCGACCTAGCTCATTCATCATGGCATCCATGCTGGCCATAGGAGGGTGGGTGAATTTGGGGATTCTGATGCTCTTCAGATTGTACAAGATGCTACGACATGTTAGAAAGGGCAAGAGGCCACAGAGGATATGCTTTCCTTTCAATCATCCGCATGGGTGGATCATAGTGAACATCATGGGGTTTTACGAATATCCGAAACTCATCTCTCCTCCGGTGTAAAACATCCACTCATCCATTATAAATGCTGCCGGGAGCTTTCTAGCCAAATTAACCATATCGTTGGTACTAAATCGGGTGTGGAAGATGGGAAAGTTTAACATTCACCCATTCCCATTGCCGATGGGGGTACTCACCGACGATGGTATGGGGATGGGAGAGCACCAAGCCTATCTCATGGCCTTTCAAGGTGGAGTCTTGGTGGCTAGGGTGGACCACAAACCACTCTATGAGACATACACCCCACACCAGTTTGCAAGGAAATTATGGTGCCTATAGCGGATGACCCCATAGATCAACTGGGAGGTGCTCCATGAGGAGCTCGCATGTGTGATGAGGAAATTGTGGCTCATGTTCACACGAGAAGATGGAAAAATGAAAAATGCATTGCCTCTGCCAACTGCTGCCTTCAGACTGGTGAATGAGTATGACATTAGCTGGGAGGAAGCTTATCCAGGGGATATGATGAAGAAACCAACAGTTCGATCTGGTGATGGTGGTCCTTCATTATCTTGTGGCTAGGGCCGGAATGCGTCAAGGGCCTCTCGCAGTGGAGGGGCTACCGTGGCAGCGAAACTTGACCCAAAAGAGGGTGGGGCAGCGGTGGCAGATCCAACAGCGACATCAGATCTTGTTGTCCCAAGAGACTAGATCCATCTGGAGGGGCGGCCACCGTAGGGATTCTATAGGATATCCACTCATGCTCCAGGGAAACATCTATGCCATATTTACATGCCAGAGAATGTTTTCTTCCCCGAGGCCTGGGACATCTAGGATGTCAAATGACAATTCCTTGGACTGTCTGAGATATGGGAACTCCTGGACCATCTTGGGATATATATACTAGGTATATGCCCTATCCGGGCCAGTTTCATGGTGTCTCCGGCCGAGGTGGAGGAATATTTGGATGATCTGGAGGACTTTGTACATTTCAGTTGTGCCCTGCGACAAATGATATATAGAGTAAGGGTACTGCTGGATCAGACGGTTCCCCCACAGCTGTCAGCCGCTGAGCTGAGATAGTTCTTCCCCCTACCCTAAGAATCACATGAATCTTCTTGGGGGGACGAGGCCGGTGGAGGGATCCCTTTGGAGAAGGCGAAGTCGGCAATCAATTCTCGGGCCTCGAAGATTTCACGGAGGCTCTTGAGGTAACATCCCATGATTCATTCCTTGGGGTATGCTATCAGGTCATTATGGATTTATTACCAACATCATAACCGCACAGGAGGACCTTATGCACAAACATCGCTCTTTCCCCTTGATGGGTGATGATGTAGGACCCTCGGAACCCGCACCTATGACCACGTCCAGTTCTATGTATGGTAGGGCTAGGAAACTTGAGGTGGCAAAACCAGAATCTCCGGACCCTCCAACAATATACGGAGGGACACGTTTTGGGGTCCCATCAACATAAACTCAGGAGTGGCACCAGGAGTTCGATCTCTGTAAATACTCTTCTGAATTTGTTACTTCCACACGTTGATCGTTCCATCTATCATGCATTCTCTTCTCTATTAAATACAATTCTTCGACTGGCATGGGCCGTTGTGTCGAGGTTGGTCTAGATTTCTGGTGGTTCCCATCCTAGTCTACTGCCAATAATCGTGGATATAGTTACTCAGCCCACCCGAGCAATAGAGCTCCCTATCATTGGCAGGACCACCAGCG
Source organism: Viscum album (assembly GCA_963277665.1). NCBI lineage: Eukaryota > Viridiplantae > Streptophyta > Magnoliopsida > Santalales > Viscaceae > Viscum > Viscum album. The sequence goes on from OY728148.1 coordinate 176,338,967, forward strand.
GGGTCTTGCCCGAGGTCATTGAGGTGGGGTCCGACGATGTGGATCGACAAGTCAATCATAGACCTACCACACCTAATCCGACGAAAGATGCCACACCTGATCCAAATAATGACGCAGATCCATCTGATGATTTTCTGAGGGTGTAACCTACATACGAGCCTACTAATTGCACGGACTGGAAGGAGACCACCTCTGATGAAGAGGATAGTGATATAGTTCGCTGCAGGTCATGGAATTTGATTGTGCGCTTTATTGAAAATACCCCCCAGGCATTATGGTTGGATGAGATGGACAGACTTCACTTGCGGTTGTGTGATCTGTGTTCTGGGGGAGTGTATGCCCAGCGCCATCATCTGCTCATCCGAGATCTTATGGCAGAAAAGATCTAGGAGTATGATAGAGGCCTCAACATGGGCTGGTAGTGGATGAAAGCGATGAACATCAAGAAGCTCTGGGAGGACAAAAATGATATCTAATGGATAAAGATCCAGGATGATGAGCACTTAGCCTCTCTTATTGAACAATTAGATCTGATCTTGCTATTGAAGGCCCAGATGGCAGAGGCAGAAGATCAAATGAGGAAAGCTTCTGAAGAAATGGTCATCATTCAGGCTGATGTAGAGCGGGCCCAAACTGAGGCTGATGAACTATTCCCCATTGCTGCTGAGGAGGAGCGGGAGTTTAGTCAGCGGTAGAAACTCATGGATTCCACAATTAGAAGGGTGTTGGAAATGCTACTCTCTTTCGACGGGGTTAATCCATCCATGGGCGGAATAAACCCCCAAGAGTTGTAAGGATCACAAACTCTCAAATGTACTATCATGTTTTGATTTATTTGATTCCATATCATGCATGAGTATTGTTATCGAGGTTGGATACATACACATATTTTATATTTGTGAAATGTCCAATGGTCAGTCCTAAGATCACGTGGGTCGAGACCAATGTGAAAAACAAGGGGTGATCACCATGCTATTCCATCTGAACATAATGGGTCGACCATGTATTGGGTATACGGGGTTTACGTAACCAATCTGGATCTTCTGGGAAGACATGGGAGATTCTCGATAGGAGTATTAGGACCTTATAACAAAGGACGATCTGTTCTTCCTATGTGCTCTGGGAACGAGTGTGGTAACGCCAGTGGCATTAGGTTTAGTCTGAACATAGGGAAGAAGAAGGTGTGAATCACGATACCCAAAATCTGGAACGCTATGGGGGGTGGCATGACAATGAATAATAATTGTCGACCATGTTCGAAAAACAGTATCCTTGTTGCGTCAGCTTGAAATGGGGAAAAAATGAGGTTCGACCATTGACAATGTTTGAAACACAGGGTCTAACTCAAAATGCTAACCATTAGTCTTCCGGAATGTTGGCCATGGACAATAGGTGGGCCATAGGCCGAGCATCCTTACTGTTACGGGGTTCTTCCAGAAGTGAATGTGGACAAGTGTCTGAATAAGGGGGTATGAAAAGTTTGGAATGTGGAGTAAGGTTTTGTTCGAATATAATCCAACACTCTTGAGGTTACACAATCATGTTGGAAGAACACTAGATGGTGCATCGTTCTGATCAAGGATCATTCATTCCTTCATATGGATCCTCTCTAGTGAGGGATTCGTCTCTTCCCAATATACTTTTGGTGCATATTGAACTTTTTCAGGGAAGATTTACAGTTGTATGTCTCCTTACGATGTGTCGGGGAAGGGGGAAAGAAACGGGGAAGAACAAGATTTATAATTTTTGGGGGCTGGACCCTAGGGAAAATACCGGGGTGTCCCTACGTATCCCATGAGAATTGGAATCAAGCCACATGTAGTTATGGAAGCACAATTTAACCTCATGTGGGATTATGAGAAGCCTGGTCGCACCGGTACACATCTTACCAAAACTACTAAGCCCACGTGAGTCATGCCCGATATTGGAAACAAGCAGTAATGAGGGACTTTCGCAACACAGTAAGGAATATGTTAGGGCAAAGGGAAACTCGGTATATACCGACCGTAATGATGCTAACCCTTCTATGTAGAGCATTTAGACACGCGAAGAGATAAATCCTGGTAAATTGGAATTCCAATTGAACATGAGGAAGTGGAAATGTGTGAATCATGAGGATCGAAATTTGGATCACAATGATGGCGGCATAATGATGGAGGATTACAGTTGACCATGGAGGAAATGAAGCATCTATATCGCATTGTCCTGGAATGGGGACAAACAAATGAGGGTCGAATGGTGACCATGTTTGAAACACGGGACCTGTCACAGATGTCGTCCGAGATCCTTAGGGACGTTGGCCCGAAATTATAGGAGATCCCTTAGGCGCATCATCCATGGTGATCCCTTAAGCCTAGCATCCATGTCTTCTATGGGTCCTTTTAGATGTGAAAGAGGATGAGTATCCAAATAGAAATCCAATGAAGATTGTTCATGGAATGAGAGGAACGTCTCCATGAAAATTCGACACCTCGGGCTCTTTGTCAAAACAAATATGAATACATCAACGAGACGTTTTAGATAGAGGGAGATGAGTCCTTTATTATAGGGAGATCTTTGTTTAGGGTTGTAGAATTCGGTCCATGGATGGGAGGAAACACAGGAGACTCATGGAGAGCAATTAAAACAACTAGGTATGAATGTGAACTGGGGGTTCCGACCACCACAAGTTCTTGTGTAGTGGTTTTAGGTCAAGGGACAAAAAACGAGAGTTGAGTGGGGCGTGAAGAAAAGTGAAAAGGAGTTACTATGTACCCCATTGGAATGTCGATCATGCTACATGTATTTCTTTAAAAGGGAACATGGTAAGGTACTAGTGACAGAGATTAAAGGGGTGTGTGGGCGTGGCCCATGCACCAAAGGAAGCAGTATTTGATAAATCTTGTTTTTCCTTTAAGGTGAGTGGTTTTTTTGTGAAGTGACAGGCCTAAAGTAATAGGCCATGGCGTCACCACAGGAATCATGCCGTAATAGGCATTGACAAACGGCATGGCATATGACCAATACCCAATGTGATGTCATCTACGATGAGGTCATCACAATGAAATGTTGTTTTTCATCATGTGGCCAGGACGATAATGTCACAGTTTAGGTTCAGGTGATAGGACCAAGAATTCATTTTAACTACATGCAACATAGATGTAGCAGAGACGATGCAAGGTGGGGAATGGACACGGGGCCATGAAACATATCTGACACGGATGGGGACATGATCACACATCACACCGTACATTATTTCGAGAGTGTAACCATGGGACAAGGGGCCCAAATAGTGGTGAAAGTGAATGGGTCCAGAGAAACTATCTCCCAGCTAAGCTGGACCCGAAAACGAGATGTCTGGGTGGTCCTACGTATCCCATAACGATGTGAATTAAGCCATACGTAGGTTTATAGGATGTCTTTTAACTTCATGTAGGACAAGAAATAAGAGGTCTAATTCTTTGAACAGGGTGCTTGTGGTGTGTCTATTGCAAACCCGATGTAAATGAGGACATAATCCCACACCACACCACACGGTCCTGTAGTCAAAGTCCCGAAGGAGGGTCAGAAAATACAAATTAGAAAATCTCAAGATGGACCCATATAAAAGGGGTATGGGTGTTCCTATTTATACCAACATGATGGGAATTAATCCATACATAGTTCTGAGGATATCTTAGTTTATGATCCAAGAGCTCAAACCATAGAGTGATGGAAGCATTCCATGTAAGCGCAGACCTCGATCCGATCCCTAATCCCACATGAGTCAAACATGATGTGGGAAACCAGGGAGGAAGAACTTTATTGCAATACCTGGAATTCCCATAAAAGATAAATTGATGTGGAGCCCCAAATGATGTCCCTATCATGGATTTAGTCCTCCTAATGCACAGATGTGCACTAAGGAATATTACCAAGAGTTTCGAAGATCTACATGGAAATGATAAGGTGGGGAAGGATGTAAATCATGAAACCAACATTTTGGGCATAATGGGGTTGGCGTGGCGATTGAGGATAACAGTTAAATATGGAAGAAATGCATCATCCATATCACGTTAGCCTGAAGTGGGAACAAAAAATGAGCATCGACCACTGACCATATTCGCAATGTAGGATTTATATCAATTTGTTGTCTGAAGCCCTCTAAGAGTTGGCTCGTAACAGTAGGAGAGACCTTAGACATGGTATCCATGTTGCTGTTAGGGGTCCCTTTAGGTGTGAAAGCTGATGAGATCCTAGATGGAGGGGAACAAAAATCCTGTATAGTTGGTGAAAACATGTCTTAGTAGAACCAAGCATTCCAGGTACTAAACTAGAGTACCCATAGGAACATTGATGAACCACTGAAGAGGGTTGATGCGAATGCTATGGAGGGAGAGGTACATGGTGTGGTAATTACAAGCCCGACATGAATGAGGACATAATCCCATGCCACACCATATACTCCCCTCTCTAGCGAAGGGTAGGCCAAGGGGACAAGGTGAAATAGATGTTATCGGGATACGGGGTTGGACCCAAAGTCTAGATATTCGGGTGGACCTACATATCCCATAATTATGGGAATCAAGACACATGTAGATATCATGACATAGTTTAATGTCATGTCTGACGAGAAATGGGGGAGGATATCTCCAAACAATGAAGGTTTACGGCACGACGAAATAGTACATAATCCCATACCACACCGTAAGCTCCCATAAGAAAACTAGGGTTGGGGCCTGAAATCCCAAGGGTCCTAAGGCTGGCCCTCAGTCGGGAAGGCCTGACCAGTAAGTAATTTAACGTCCCATAGTGAGGACAAGGGTCAGGGCCCTGAAAATTCCATGGGGCCTATGGCTGGGCCTTGGTCATGTAGGCCTGACCAGTCTGTAGTTTATCGTCTTGCAGTGTGGATGAGGGTCGGGGCCCAAAAAGGCCAAGGGGCCTGAGGCTGGGCCTCGGTCAGGGAGGCCTGACTAGTATGTAGGTTAACGTCTTGCAGTGAGGACGGGGGTCGGGGATGGTCTCATCTCGGGGATATGTCTGGAACAACATGTAACCCAGTGTGAATGAGGACATAATCCCACACCTTGTTGTACAATCCAATCAGAGAGAACCTAGGGTGGGTGGAATTTCATACTACCTCTTGTATGATTATTGCTTCATCACAGCTACTAAGCCCATGTGAGCGGTTCTCTATGAGTGAATCAAAGAGCCAATCATGGATATCTCCGACCAACGGGTCCTGATATATGGCATCGCCCAAGGGGAGTTCGTCTCTTAGATACGACATGTCAGAACGAACGTCTACACTCGATGTTGGGGAAATCATGGGGTGGTCATAAAGATCCTAGAAACCTTTTTACCATGTTAGAAACACAGTGTCCCGATAGTTATCTGAAATGGGAGCAACAAACAAGCATCAACCACTGACCACGTTCGAAACGCTGGACTTGTATTGACTTTTTTCTCAACATCCTCAAGGGTGTTGACCTGAAGTGGTAAGAGAGTCCTTAATCCTAGCATCCATACCACTCAGGGGACCTTCTGGATGGGGAAGGTGATGGAATCCCAGTACTAGAGTGGGTGAAGCATAGATGTACACATCTACGAAAGAGGTGAACATTTCCAGGGAGGGGGACATACAACTGGATCGATGCGAGCTCAACATGAATTGGGGAAAAAGTATTCACCCTACCGTATGTCTTGACCGAAGGGGAATATTTTGGATTTTTCTCTAGACCAACAGACAAAATGTCCATGCATTCCTATGTATCCCATGCTGATGGGAATCAAGCCATAAGTTTTTATTGAAGGCCATGCAGTTTAACGTCATGCGGTGAAGGCGTGGGAGGATTAAAGAATTGGAGTGGGCACATGGTGTGACCATTATAACCCTTATATGAGTGGGGCTATGGGGGCACATGTCATGAAATTATCCTTCAAGAGAACTACACCCTGAGGGGATAGGTGAAAGAGAAGAGTTTTGGGGATGGGCTCGAAAGGAAGCATCTGAGCATTCCTACGTATCCCATAAAGATATGAATCAATCCATACGTAGTTCTCATGATGCAGTTTAATATCATGTGGGATGAGCCATTGTTTAATGTCATGCAGGACTGGACAGTTTAAGGTCATGCGTGACCATCGTGTAGTTTAGGGTCATGTAGGATCGTCCTGTTTAAGGTCATGCAAGACCATACTGTTTAAGGTCGTCTAAGACCATACAGATTAAGTTCATGCAGGACCGAGGGGCTCAGGAAATGTAATTTTTAAGAAACATGGCATTGGTGGGAGGAGTTATGTGCTTACCATCCATGTTCACCAAAGAATATCCTCCTTTGTATATAACTTCTGAATTATATATGGCCTTTCCCATTTGGTTTACAACTTGGGTGGTTTCCTACCAGGGATCATCGACACTCTGAAGACCAATACGAGGTCTCCTTGGAGGAAAGAGTGGTGGTGAACCTTCTTGTTGAAGGCTCTAGCTATCTTATTCTGATGCCTTTCTAGATTGTGCAGGGCACGAACCCTACTATCATAATGTTATCCCAACTCAACTATATGTATTTCATCCACATTATCTTGCACCTCCTGGTGATAGACTGCATTGTATAACAATGGATGTTGTATATTGATGGGTAGGACGGCCTCATCCCCATACACCAGGGAATATAGAGTTACCTTGGTGGAATTGTGATTCATCTTTCGATAATCCCAGAGGGAGTTGGGGAGCATGTCCATCCAACTCTTCTTGTTTTTAACACCCATTTTCTTCAAAATGATATATAGGGTTTTGTTGAATGCATCGATCTGTCCATTTTCCTGTGCATGATAGAAAGATGTATGGTTCAAATGGATATTGTACATGGAATACAATTTCTTCAGCTCAGCTGCTCGGAAGATGGTGCTGTTTTCGGTGAGGACAGTGTGAGGGACTCAAAATCGGTAGATGATGTTAGATGTCACAAAATCAACGATTGATCAAGCCTTGACATCCTTGACTGGGATTGCCTCTGCCCATTTTGAGAAGAAATCTGTAGCAGTAAGGATGAACATGCACTGGAGATCTATCACTGGTGGGTATAGTCCCACGACATCGAGCCTCTACACCATGAAGGGCCAAGAGTACTTAGTGGAGTGGAGAGGTTATGGTGGCCGATGAATAAAATTATCATAACCTTGGAACACGTGACATCTCTTGGCGAAATAGATACAATAAAGGATCATAGAGGGTAAGAAGTACCCCAGTCTCCGGATCTGATGGGATAGCTTTGGACCAGCCTGGTTGGCACCAAAAGAACCGACAATTAACTCTTTCATGACCTTAGAAATCTTGTCTCCTTGAATTCAACTGAGGATAACACCATCAATACCACGCTTATAGAGGGTCTACTCAAGACTGGGACCCCAATGGAGGGTAAACTGCAGCGCGCAGTGTTGAATTCACTCACGCTCAGCCTGATCATCATGGAGGAAACCATTTTAGAGATACTCAAGAAATGTAACTCTCCATTAGGGAGTCATCACAACCACTGCATCTGAAAAACCTATGGCTCCTGATGTGGAGGATCCGACAGTAAGATGGCCTACTCACAGGACGTCGTCATCCTCTGGGGTAATGGGGGAAATGAATCTCCGGTGTGCCACAAGAATAACCATATCATCCATCCCGGGCTCTGAAAGCAAGGCGTAAAGGCTGGTGAAAGCATCAGCTCGACCATTCTTTAACCGAGGGACAAGGGAAACCACTATTCGAGAAGGGAACTGAGCCATTAGTTGGAGGGTACACTCTTACAATGTCCCGAGCTCTGGTTTCCTGACAACATAGTCATTGTTGACTTTCTTGATGACTAGTTCAGAATCCCTCTTCACATTAAAATGGGGCACATCGATCTCAAGGGCCAGCTCAAGGCCAGTGATGGGAGCCAGATACTCTGCCTCATTGTTGGTGCATCCTTCTAACTAAAGGATTGAGTACGGCAGAACGGCTTGCGTCGGGGTGATGATGATCATACCTAGTCCCACTCTTTAATGCCTAGGATCATTGAGCCTCCTACCGGTAGGACTCTAAGAGGCACCATTGAAGTGCATTTTCCAACATGTGACGACATGATCGACTGAAAGGATTACCTCATTAGGAAAATCCGGGTACATGGATTGATTCGCGGAGGTTGGATGGGATGCTAGGACATTTTCCAATTCCTGGCCCTTGAGAGCCATCTGAGGCATGAACATGATGTCAAACTGCAGTAGAATTACCACCCACCATGCTAGTCGGCCAGTCAACATGGGGCAGTTCAGAATGTACTTCAGAGTGTCTACTCGAGATACCAACTATACCTCATGGTGCTTTAGGTAATGTTTCAATTTCTGTACTGAAAACAAGAGCGCGAGGTAGCTCTTTTTGATGGGGGCTTATCTAGTCTCCGTATCGAGGAGCATGTGGTTGAGGTTGTAGAGGATGATCTCTATCCCCTCGTTGTTCTTCGGGGAAAGCAGGATGCCAAGAGACCTTTCCAGGGTGGCCACATAAGGGACCAGCGGCTTTCCGGCAATGGGAGGCATCAAGACCGGAGGCTGCAGTAGATACTGCATGACTTCCTTCAATGCGGTCTGACACTCTTCATCACATTCATAGGTGGTTCACTTCAACATATTCCGAGAAAAGGGAATGCACATTCCAACTAGATTCATAATGAATTGGTGTATATAATCTATGTGGCATTGGAGACCATCAAACTCCCGAATATTGCTCAGGGAGGCATCTGTTTGATGGCCTTGATATTCTCCGGGTTGATCTCTATGCCTTGGTACCTAAAAAAATTCCAAGAAACATCTTAGAGGTGACCCCAAAGGCACAATTCAACAAGTTCATCTTCAGGTGGTTGGAACGGAGGAACCCGAACACTTTATCAAGGTCCTTGAGTTGGTACTGGAACATGAAATATTTTACCACCAGATCAACCACATAACACTCTGCCAATGATACCATGATCGGCTTGACTATTTGATGCATGTCCCACTGATAGTTGGCACATTCAATTTTCAGGCCGAAGGGAATAACCTGGTAAAATAAAGTACCTTGGGGGACCTAAAACCAGTGGACTCCTCATCCTCGGGGGCCATATGGATCTGATTATACCCAGAATACCCATCCATGAAGGAGAGGGAATAGAACCCGGACGTAGCATCAATCAACAATTCTGTCACTGGAAGGGGAAAATCATCCTTCAGACAGTGGTGGTTGAGATCGTAGAAGACGATACAGACTCAGATCTGCCCATTCTTCTTCCTGACTAGCACAATGTTTGCTAGAAACTTGGGATATTGGACCTCCCTGACAAAGTTGGATTTCATGATCTTCTCAACCTCGGGCTCAACCATGGAAATGTTAGAAGGGTGCATCGTTCATGGAGGTTTATTGAATTTCGGGAGACCAAGGCGGTGGATGGATACCTGAGGATCTAGTCCTGCCATCTCATCGTAACTCTTGGAAAACACATCATGGTTCTGTTTAAGGAATTTCACAAACCATTGTTGCTCCTCGAGGGACATGGAATCACTGATCAATGTGGGTCTCAGATCTTCCTCGCTACCAAGGTTCACCTGTACCCGTTCATTGACCATGGTAGATACACCTTCATCAATGGAAGGTGGAGTATCCTCTAGATCATCTTCTCCAATTGTGGAGGGATATTCTATTGGGGGAGTCACATCTGAGCCACCAGGAACTGATGGGAGGCTAGTTCTGGCTTGAGCGGCAGTGGTCATCACATCAGGAGACTCATGTTCCACTAAGACCTTAGATACGAAGGCAGTCGATCCAATCCCATCTGGCCTTCGACCCAAGGGGCCACACTAGATTATATCAAAGAAGTAGAGTCATGTTTTCCTGAGATGGATAATTCCAACCTGACGAAATAGAGACGTATGATGTACCGCCGTTTCCATGAACCGGTCATCCTGATACTGTACATTGGTAGGAGGTTCTGGGGTAACATGAGCCTAGTTTTTGTAAGAGGACATAGTGATTTTTTTTCATCACTTGGAACGGGGAATATACCTTCCTCTTGTACCAGAAATAATAAAAATTTGCCCTGTGTTGGAGTTCTTTGCCTCCAACCGATGGATTGGGAAGTTATAGGCATTATCCAGACCTGCCCAGGGATGACTGGTGACCTTGGCAGGCTCAATCTCACTTGCTAGAATCATCTTATCATTGCTCTTGTAACAGTCAGCATCTAGATAGCGGGCTTTACAAGAGGCGAAAGGAGACGAATCTCCTTGGAGCACGCCTAATCTACCATTGAGGGAGTATTTGAGGCATTAGTGATACGATGTAGGGACCGCTTCATAGAGGTTAAGGCATGGCCTGCCCAGCAATGCTTTGTACAAGATGTCCTCAGAGACAACCATAAATCCGGTAGTAGCCACTATGCCACCAATATGTGTCATCAAATGGACCTTTCCGATCGGGGATTTTTCAGTCTTATCATATCCTTGGATTCATAAGTCAGAGAGTGTTAAATCATCCTTAGACAACCCCAGCTTTTGCAGTGTCTGATTCAAAATTAGGTTAATCCCAATTCACTTGTAAACAAGACAGTGGTAGAGTTCCATGCCAGTGAACTGGACAGTGATGTACAGTGGACGAAAGTGCCCCTATATTGGAGGGTCTTCGTCTTCACCAGAGAATGAGATTACTACCTAGCATTCAGCATTCTCAATTGTCTCAGTGTGGAAGGCTTCTGCAGCTACAACCTCCATCTCAAACTGGATGGGGATCCTTATGGCCTCAACAAGCGCCTCACAGATGTATGACGATAGGAAAATAGCCTCAAGGATAGAAAGCCTCACTTGGATGCTGAAAAGGTGATTGAGGACATTAATGTTCCTCACCAAGCATGAGCTTCTTCTTATAGGTGGCCGCTCTGAGATTGGAGGCACGACGGTCCCTACCGGCTAGTCTGGCGGCTGGGTAGTGCTAGGTATTCCCCATTTCTCACTAGTCATTGCCTAAGGATTATCTTTTGGAAGAGGTCCAGACAACTGAGATTGACCTGTAGTAGGGCGAGACTGGCCGCGGTACAGATGAGGCAGCTCTGACTAATCTTTTAGCACAAAAGGTGGTGGAGGTAGATCTGAGGACACCAGATGAGGAGGTTGCACAAACTGAGCACTATGCTGAGCATGTTGTCTGGTCTCAGGGGCGTGCACAACCTATTTGAAAGCTCCAGCTAACATTCCCTGGTGACCCATATGGCCTCCGTTCTGCAGAAGTTGGTGTTGGATGGGGATGTTTGGGAGGTTCAAATAGTGTTCCCCCTCATCGAGAGTCATATAGGGATTTACCAACTCCAAAGTATTAATGGAAGTGTACCTCTGACTATCACATGATGAATCATCAACCACTGGGTGGATTCTGGGAGGGATCCCCATCTCAGGGGGCATGAAGTCACTTAAAGTGTGGGATTACAACAACATTGGTGGAGTGCATTGCTTCTTCTTGCGCCATCGATGCTTGCCCTTCTGGGAAGAGGCTGGATGAGACAATGAAACAGAAGTGTTGGCCACAACTTCTGATGACTCTAGATGATTCAGCCATGCATGGATAATACCATGGGTGAGAGCAACCATTTTATAGGCTATCTAGCCACCATAATTCTATGATCTGTGGCTGGGAAACTATTTCCACTAACCTTCATCGTCGCTACTGCTTTCTGACCTCACAAAGACACCCGCCACTTATTTCGTGGTCGGGCCAAACCTGACTATGTAGTTATCGACCTAGTCCTAGAGATAGTTTTTAAACACATATCACTACTTGAGGGTATTCCCCCGAATCCCATGATAGGGACGGTAGTTGGGGAAATCGGCGAGATTCGCCTCTAACAGCCTTCTCCACTCATGTAAGCGTACAATCCCATGTTCTAGGGAAATATGGAAGTAACCGAGGACCTGATCCTTACTGAATGAGTAATATTTGTGTCATTATTCCAAATAGGGGGCTCTGTGAAACTAGATCTGATGAGGGGCGAGAGGAGCCTGCCGAGGAGGCGGAGCCTGATTATATCACATAAGAGGTGGTGGCGCATTGGGTGGGGGAACCTGCCGATTCTAAGGTAGTCCCAGCTGGGCAAGAGGTTGCACCGGCGGTGGCGGGCCTCTGCGATGTTGTAGAGCTGGTGCTACCGGCATCAATTCTAGCTGCCTGGGGGCTTCTATTTGGGCCACCGCGGTGGGCTTGTCACTAGAAGCCCACCATGATCGGATCATAGGGGGAAGAAGAAGCACCTAAATAGCCTATTATAGAGCTTCCACAAGGCGTTGGGCCTTATTTGAGATGTCATGGAACCCTCCGGGGATGTTCTGAGTGATCAAGGAAGGAACCAGCTCTGTTTTTACATTCCCTACACACATCGTTGGTAATTTACCTTGAGTCAGTGGCATGTCTAGGGAGTATGTGAGCCCATTCCACTGGGAGATTAAGTCCACGAATCAGTCATTGGGCCTTTTCTTGCACTTGAAGAGGTCTTCAATTTTGGTCTTTCACATGGGGGAGCAGAACATGTATTGGAATTGTCAGCGAAGATCCTCCCAGTTGGTCACCGATCCAATGGGGTTCTGGCTGTGCCAGACAAAAGCAGGGCCTTCCAATGTCTGCACAAAACATTTGATCGTGGAGGCTTCTTGATGTGCTGGAGTCCCCAACAAGGGGCCACACCTAGAGGAAACGTGGTATAGGTGTTTCAGCGGGTACCATGTCCCATTAAAGGGTTATAAAGTGGGATTTCAAAAATCCAGGGGTATAGGCATATCATCAACCCATGCGGGATATGGCATTCCATCTGGTGGACTACCACCTACTGCATTTCCAATGCCTCGAGGTAGGCGATGAGTGTCTCCATTGGATCGTCCGGATGGGGGACCTTGTTTTAAAGGGGATCCCTAAACACAAGTGTGTGGGCAGGCTCATCGACATGGTAGATGGGTTCAACGGCTCATGGAGTGACTGGTGGAGCAGCCTGCAGGGTAGTTGGGGGAATCTAGGCCAGCTTCCTCAGATTGTCACACCATTCAAGAGGGTTTGGTGAGATGTATTGTGCCATCTTTTCGTGAGTTCCATCATCAAAACAATCTGTGGTAGTGGTATGAACATGGTTTCCCAGAAGCATCTCACCGGGGGAGAGTTGTTTTTTCCCATGCTGCCCTAGCCGGGGATCACCAAAATTGGGTCGTCGCTCTATAGCGTGTTTGGCCAGGAGTTTTTCGACGAGCCTCTTCTTCTCAGCAAGTTGTTGGTGAAACGCGGCCTTCTCAGGGTCTTCCTCCATCTTATGCACTAAGGTGGATGGGTATGAGTACTTGACATCTCCTACATGCTATTTACCCTTATAGGAATTCCTACTGAGTACCAACGACTCTGTGGGCACATGGAGACCTAGGAGGTTCCTCTACTGAAGAGTAATCCTCCCTGATGGGTCCAACAATGGTGGCACACCCTTAGGGGGTATGTCTCCATCAAGAAATTCTATCTCGTCCTCCTTTTTCACGATATCGACCATGTAAACCGTGACCCTTCATTTGGGAATGTCCTAGATATCGCATATCAAGTCGGGCTGTCGTCAAATAGGTTTGAAGAGGAGGGAAGCGTACTTCCCCCAGCCATGGACCCTCAAGTGGGGGGTAGCCTCCCAGATAATATTTCAGAGTACCCTGAAACACTGAACTCATCTTTGTTGGAGGGTCCTCTTGCGACCTGGTGACTCAGGCGCTGGGCCACGGGGAGTGCGGCCAAATCGACCAGACGGAACTACTCATCAATTTCCTCAAATTTCACATGGCTCCTAGGGTACACAACCTGATGATAACGAAGAAGAATGTACATCTCCCATATGGTTTGATGGAAGAACTCGACTTCCTTAGGGGTGAGGGAATCCAGTGCACAGAATTTCGACGCTGCCGCTGGCCAGAACATCTCTGGGAAGTGATCCGCCGCAAGAATGCTCTTAAAGCTCCTGGGCTCGGATTCAGGGTCTATCACCATATTTCCCCATTCGTCATCTTGAGGCAGCTGAGGAAATGGTAGCGGTACTGTGGTGGACCGCTAAGATGGTATACTGGGGGGAAGAGAATAAGGTGAACGAGCCGACTAGCCTCTAAATTCCACGACATCCTCCGAGGAGTGAGGTGACCTGACCACAATGTCACGATATGACGGGTTGACTGCCACAACTTCTGGTGTAGGGATCGTGGTTTCCAGTGATGGGTCATGCTATTTATCAATCTCCATCGGTACCAAAAATAGATTTACATGATCTCTGGTCAAGGTAGAGGGCGCTTCTTGTGATGATGGTGGTAACTGCATGGTCAGAACCTATGGGACTCCCAAATTTTCATCCTCCTGGATGTACCTGCGAAGAGAGGGGGGAATCTGGTGTACATCACACTTTGGAAGGATGAGGCTGATTCACCTTAATCTTTCCCCATTCCTTAACATAGAGGACCAAGGGGAGGGTTCCACAACTGAGTTGTACTCTGCTTCAAAATATGAGAAACAGACCGGTTTGATCTCAGTCTGATGCCTTTCGTTATTCTTCTTTCGGAAGCGACGACCCACCTTCCTGCCCCGGGACGATTCATTAGGGAAGGGACAATTCCCGGCATAAGGAGGTCCTTCAGAGGTAGTACTGTTGGGGCGGGGAGTACTTCTGCCTGAGTGGGCCCGGGTGCGAGGAGCACCGGGGAAGATGTCAAAGGGGACACAGGGAGGACCTCCGTGTGGGGTGCTAGTACGGGTGGGACCCCCACTAGAACTGATGGGAGAACTGGTAGGACCTCCATTCCTAGTTCCCTTGGTGACTTTATAGTGAGTTAGGTCCCCGTACTGATTTGACCGAACATGGGTATGACCTCTGTTCTTGGTGTTAGTGAAGTGAAGTTGATATCCACCCCAGCGGTCCGTGGAAGAAGGGGCGGCTCCATATCCATTGTAATGAGTGCGAGAGAAGCTCCCATATGAGGTGTTGATACCACGGGGAAGGCTCTCATTCCGGTAAATGGTGGCATGGGGTATACCTTTGAGCCTATCTTGGGAGTGGTAAAGGCACACGTCCTCCATGTTGTTTGCACAAGGAGGGCCCCCGTAGTGGGTGGCATTACTGCAGGTTAGTCCGTGGTGACGACATCTTGTGCCTGTGACCAGGAGAGTCGACCCAGCCTTCCCTTGGGGTGGTTGGGGCCTAGATCTGGGTTGGGCATATAGATTCCTCTGCTCGGTGTATGCAGGGGGTGGATGATGCACGTTGGTAGTGGATCAGGCCATAGTTTCCACTGACGTTGATAGCCCATGATGGGCCACCTCCTCGGCATGTGCTCGACGGCAGTGTCCAGTCAGCCGGGCCGGTATCGGTGGTGCAAGTAGGTAGTCTACCTGCACTTCAGCACGGAGAACTTGGTGGTAGCGCCGCAGCAGCATGGTGGGGGCCCTCACTGGGATCCCCTTTGACAGAACTCTGGAGGGGTGGGCCCGAACATCCCCTACCTCATCGTTGTAGGGAAAGGATTCGTCGAGGTGTTCCAGGGAGAGGCCTTGGAAATTATTTTAGGATGGAGTGGGGAGAATCGGCTCCCTACGCGGCCCTCGGGGGCGGAGTTGACCGCAAGGCGTAGATACCTCTAAATCCAGGCGGGCCATGTCCCTCGTAGGTATGTCCCCTCCTCCATGTACCTATATACAAGGTCATTGATTACCCTCCGTTGGATAATTTATGATGGGTAGAGGGGGCATGGGTGCCCAGTATTCACGGCAGTCGAGGTAGTCGTAGAAGTGGAAGAACCATGCAAGGTAGCCATGTAAAGTTTTACCAAACCCCTGCGTTGGTCGGCATGAGGGGATCAGGTTCTGGATGTAGCAACTGGGTTCCTGAAGGTAGGGAGATCATCTCATTAGTATAGACAGAAAAAGGAATTGACACCTAGTGCCTCAACGCCATTCCGTCTTCCATGACTAGTAAGAAGGATCCACGCTGACAACCTCACAAACCGAGATGCCAATCATTTTGACTTCCCCAACATCTGGTGAGTTTCACGCCAGGCCCGCTATTTTCCTGCAAGGACACGGCGCCATATATCTGGATCTAGTCACACATCACTCTATTAATGTCTCGAGTGCTACTAATCTCCATTTTGAGGAGAATAATTTCATGTGGGGTTCACCATTTTTGTTTCCGACACTTTCGTCAGGTCGCTCGTGTCCAACACATAAGGGGGACGACAGTGTGGTTTTGTTTCCCCTCATCACTGCTATCCAAAGGCGGGAAACATTCACTCCTTATTCAGGGATGTATACTCGTTGATCAAAATAGGATGATGGGATGTCAGTTCTCTTTTCCATGGATTCCTCCTCAGAACATGTCTCCTAGTCTGGTTCTCCCTTCTAGATTTAATACATAGTTCGTGAAACACTTGCTAGTGCCATGTTACGATTAATGCCGGATAATTACACTACATCTGTCAGTACATTCAATGGGGTTCGGTGAAGGTAACAACCTTCAGTTGGGGGAGTATTCACGTTGAGACATCACTGGCATGTCTGGATGCTGGGGAATTGGCGTGTCTGTCTTTTCCCCTTATTATAGGGCTTCTCAAGGGCGCAGAATCCTGATGCATCCCACATTGAGCACGGGGAATCATATTCCATAGGCATGTATCTAAGGATTTACTTAGCTTCCCATTTTTATCAAAGGGTATGCCGCATGTTTAACGTCCAACAGAGATGGATCAGGCTGATGAAGACACTAGAAAGAGTTAATCATATTGAAGAACCCCCTTGAGGGAACACCGATATTGGGGCTAGCATGTGGGTGGCTTCTCGAATACTTTGGTGGGGAATGGGGTGTCATGATCTCACCGGGATGTAGTGGCCCAGGTAAGAATCATTATAGAAGATGTTTTTTTGGTCTTGAGCATCGAAGAGACATCCTTCGTAACATTCCTTAACATGGATCAAAGTCCTCGTAGTTCAGGATGGATGTGTGGGTCTTACACTCTAGGCTGCCCCGAGTGTGGGGAGCCAAAATTGAGGATATCAGAATGACTAGGTGATGGGATTAAACCTCGTGAGGCTTCCTACGTACCATGCCTTAGCATGGATCAAATACACTGTAGGTTGGGTGGGCGCCGGTGAACAGACATGAAGATGGACCTTGGTCTGATGGGTGATGGTCTTGAACCTCATGAGGCTTCTTACGAACCATGCCTTAGAATATATCAAAGAACCCATAGTTCAGGTGGCTCACAACGGCTTACAGTTGGATTGGAATGAAGTTTAACGTCATACTGGACAGGGGCATGTCGGAGAACTGGAGTGAATAAGGACTATGGTCCAAGTGGATGGTGGGATTGAACCACAGGGAGGATTCCTACGTACCATGCCTTAGCATGGATCAATGTTCTCATAGATCGAGACAGGGGTTTGGCACACCGACATAGAGACGGTTGGGGACAATTGTTTTTGTGCTTGAACCTCGGGGAGGCATCTTATGTACCATGCCTTAGCATGGATCAAAGTCCCCAGAGTCCTGGTTGAAAAGGGTTTTTTGAACCGACAGGAAGGGGAATCAGAACAACTATATGGTGGGCTTGAACCTCATGGAGGCTTCCTACATACAATGCCTTGACAAGGATCAATTCCCCCGTATTACGGGTGGTAGGCGTGTCAGTGAACAGATGTGATGAATGACCTTGGTCCAATGGTTGTTGGGCATGCACCTCATGGAGGATTCCTACGTACCATGCCTTAGCGCAGATCAATGTCCGCGTAGTTCAGATAGGTCACAACAGCATACCGCTGTATTGGAATGCAGTTTATTGTAATGCGGAACGGGGGCATTTGGGGCTTACTCTATGAGCTGGCCCAAGGTGTTTCTTGGTCGGTGCTTTCTCTAATATCACAGGAGTCATGCTCCGTGTGAGAAACAATAGGTTGCAGGGACCTGACAATCACGATGCAAAGGGTGAATCTGTGCTAAGCAAAGATGGTATTACGCATTGGGCGGCCCATGGTGTTGGGACATACTCGAGGATGGAGGCCCAAGGGAGACAAAGAGAAGAGGGAGAGGGATTTGGCACCCTGGAAGAGAGTAGGGGGTCTATTCCTTATCACGTCCTCTGCTGGCCATGGGGAACGAAGATGAAACAAGAGAGTAGGGGGCTCTGCCTCTGGCAAGAATGTCTAGGGGAATACACCAAGGTGGCTTCCCTTCCCTGTAGACAAACGCTACTCCCAGAAAGAGGATATCATCCCTTGTAGAGATTGGGGGTCGTGGAAAAGGTCCAAGGTTGGGTCACCCCGCTTGAGAGTCACATGACGATGTCATTGTTTAAAATCGTGTGTTGAGGACGAGGGTGCTTGGCAGTTTAATGTCATACAGCTCGGACGAGGTGGGTTTACCCCGATCTCCTAGGGCATGCATATCTTGTACCCTCTGCTCATTGTGGGAGGGAAGGTACTAGAAATTTTGGGGGAAAGGGGGTCGTGGAGTGAAGAATCGAAGGGTGTAAATCAGCAATTATATGAAAAGAAGAAATATCCATTAGTGAGCCTATGCGAAGAATCATTAGGAAAATCAATAGTATGGATGGTATCATCCGGGGGACTTTGAAGTCACATCGTGCAAACCTGGAGGGGCGCATGGGAAAAATAATTTCCAAGCAGAGAGTCCATAGGAAGGGGCCTTATGGAGCTCGGTTTCTCTGCATGGTGAAGGGAACATGTGATGGGGTGTGCTTCACGAAGTGGGGTAAATTAGCCTTAAAATAGTGTGGAGGTGAAAATGGGAGGTGCTTCAAAAAGTAGGAAGGTAGTCACGGAGCACTACCTAGTAGGACACACGTGCCTCGTGAAGCAAAGTGTCATGAAGCAAGGTGCTTCGCGAAGTACAGTGATCCTGCCATGACATGTGAAACACATGTACATGAGGGGTGTTTCACGAAGCATAAATGCTTCGCGACAACCCGGGTCCCATTGGGGATCCACTTCCTTCTGAAAATCCACTAGGATTCATGAAAGGCATCCCTCTCAAAAGAGGGGATCAAAGAGATACAATGGCGAGGCACCTCGCAAAGAAAAAATACCTCACGTAGCTCATGATTCATAGAGAAAAGGGCGCATTGCGATATGGGGGATGAGACGCCGAATGGTCGGATTTTCCACCTGGAGGGCTCAGGGGGAGCTCGGTATTTATAGGCAAGAGGTGCCACAAAGTAGAGCTTACACGGTGCGAACTGGGATTCAGTTGCTTTGCGATGGGTCGCGAACGTTAGCGGGGTTTACAGAGGGTACCACCTCTGATTCTTCATGGTGGGATCATGAACGTTAGGGGATTTCGTGGAGGTTACTGCCTCTGATTCTTCTCAGAGGGCTCGCTGACGCCAGGGGTGTTCGCTGAGGGTACCACCTCCTCGGCTTTGCAATGGCTGCAATGCATGGGGGGACTCCGTGCAGTGGCTAAGCAAGGCCGGTCGTGGGGCCTCATTCTTCTATTTCTTTTATTCCACAATTTTGGAG
This sequence comes from Viscum album, assembly GCA_963277665.1. NCBI lineage: Eukaryota > Viridiplantae > Streptophyta > Magnoliopsida > Santalales > Viscaceae > Viscum > Viscum album. Next base: position 176,358,501 of record OY728148.1, read on the forward strand.
CCAATAGTAACAAATTATGTGTATCAGTTAATTGGTGTTAATGGAATTTTTTACGACCATGTGTTCTGATAAGGATTGATTATCAGATTTAGTTTACTAAGTTAATATTTTTGTCTGACTTTTTCTTTTTGTAGTGAAATGATGATGTTTATAAATATCAAACATTATATTATATGTAATATTAAGAGTGATACAGTGGGTTCTAAAAAGAATAATCAAGTGATGAAAGGAAAAGTGTAGACCAGTGTCAATAACTAGAGAGTTGTGATGTTGTAATTTTATTTTGTTTAATAATTCCAATGGGAGTGGAGAATTATTGTCGAATTGGTTTAAATAATTAAGGACACAATGAGATGGTTGGTGACTTTTGGAAAAGTGGATCTATTGTGGGTCCAGTTTTGGTATGATCGTGACCAGTTGGAGTCTTGCAATTGGATTTTGTAGTTGGGGAATTGTAACCATAATGGTTGATGAAATATGCATTAGGTGGATTTCAGTTAGAGTTGTAAAAAAACATTCGGTACGTTAGTATATTTGAGAATTATACATCATCTCTATATTCTAAGGGTGTCCAAGGGGATTGTACATACTCTTTAGGGACACACTAAGAGTGTGTGTCATAGTTTTCAGTGGTTTTTGGGAGAACCACTTATCATAGTGTTTTTCACCATAGTTTTGGATGCAAGAAGGTGAGTTAACGGTGATCAGGTTGAGTATCATGCTTGAGAAATTAGGATGAATGGAATCATTGGTGAGTATAAAGAATTAATATATATACTTTAATTTAGATATTGAACATTTGTGACATGATTTGGGGGGTGAACCACATTTCCATACTTTCTTAATGGGTGAATCCCTATTTTCATTGTGTGGTTGATGAGGGAAACCTAGTTTCATTGATTATTTTAGGAGGTAAAATTATATTTCATCAATTCATTTATTAGTGAAACCATGTTTCATCACTTATTTCCATGAGTGTAACCATATTTCATTTAATGATTCTTTCGTAGACCATGTGATGATATTTTAGGAATGTATTAGTTGGGATAAAAAAACTTAAATGAAGTGACGTAAGATGGTACCATGGCTAGTGGGTATGAGTGTTACCCTACATGTGGGGTAATTCGTAAGATGTTGAGCTTTTTTCTGACACATCCTTGTGAAGTATTGATGTGTCATTATTTTAATATAGGTTTGACATATATATTTTGTGAATTTTTTATGTTTTTAGTAACAAAACAATGTTTTTCAATGGAACATGATTTATTATAAATATGCAATAAAGTCAAGTGATAATACAAAAAAATGTACTACTATGTGCTAAGTGACCTTTAATTTTTTTATCACTTCTATGTTTGGAATTTTGAAAATCTGATACACCCGGTTGCAATCAGTATGTTATTTGGAGACTGATAATGAAAAAATAAGTTTTGGTGAATAGTAACCAACTCTTATGAATAGTAACATACACTTATGAATAGTGATATACCATAAATAATTGTAACCTCACCTATGATTATATATAAATAATATTCATGTTGAAAGCATGATATACCAATATTAAAGAATAAGTAAATGAGTGTTTTAAAAGTAGATTTTGATAATAAATTATGAATATGATTAAATATTAAAATAATATAATTTTTAAAATTATTTTAAAAAAATATATTTCATTTTTTGGATTCTACACGTAAAAAATTGGATAGGGTGGTTTCTCTGAGATTTTTCGGAAATAATTGAATATTTAGTGAATAGTAAAATATGTTAATTTACTGTATAAATACACTATAGTGAAAATCCACTATTCCTGTCATCACAAGTGATATAAGAACCAAAATCTAGAACATAAATGAATTTATTACTATTCATGGTCATTTAATAAATACTCTTACTTTTATTGGGAAGAAATAATAAATTAATGATTATAATATTATGAAAACCCTCCTCACTTCAACTATAAATACCATCCATTCTTACCCCTTCTCCTCAGTCCTCTGATTCCTTGTTAAATGCCAATATTATGGCCAAATATCTCCTCTTGCTCCTCCCGCATGTCTAAAGGGCCCTAGTCACTTCAATATAACCAACCCTTTCCCTTTTATATGTTCTCAAAGAGAAAGTCTCAAGAGGTAAATTTTTCTTTCCAATTTCTTCATTTCTGTTATGTTATTTTCTTTTTGTTTTTTCCCTCACCTCCCATCACTCAAATAGTATGATAAATCAAGTATCATACATGTACTAGAATTTTTTTATTCTATTTGTATATTTCATTATCTTCTATCCTTTCCCCGCCTTTTATTTGAATGAAATTAAAGAACCATTTGAGATGCACTTATTAAGAACATTCAAGGACAACAGTTTATCAATTTCTATTATCATAATTAATTTTGGTCATGAAACCATTTCTGTTATTTATGAACAAGATAATTATATATGTAATATATCTTATTTTTGGATCTATAATCATTTTGTACAAATTCTATAAAGTTATAAAGGAAATCATGTTCTTTGTAATCAAACCCATTGATTAACAAAAACGGTTGTCACTATGATTATATATAATAATAAGACTTAAAACTAAGTAACCAAATTAAATTTAAAACCATGTATTATCCATTATGATCACTAGTGGCACATAAAAACAATTCTGGACAACCACTTTCATCTTACATGTTTATCTAATCATGAATATAAGTGAATCGATCCTTAAATCCTAGTAAACAAACGAGCCCGTATAATGAAATTGAACCTCATAACCAATCAAAATTGTTATAAATTAACATAATATGGTTATAATAAACAAAATATTTATATAATTGGGTCTTTAATTAGTAATTAATAAAACTATTTTTTTATTCAGGTCTTTAATAAAAAGTGGAGAATACCAACTGATTTAAGTTAAGGGATCCTCTCAATTTCCCTCTAATTCAAGATTGTCCTGTATGATATTACTTTTTATGTGTAATACTAAATGACTGGACATGTTTTTTGACCTCCCCCATACATCCCTATAAAATACTTGTGATTAAAAACAACTTTTATCTCTCATAAAAACCTTCTGGGGTACACCTTGTACCATGATAATAAATTGTAACGAATTCTACAAGGAACTTTTTTGTTATTTTGGTTAGCCTTATCATTCTTTATATAAAAATGGTGTTATATTATATATTTATGTTCATATTATAAATTCTATTTATGTTTTAAAAATATCATTTTAAGACCCTTTCATCACTCTCTTTTGGGGATATACATGTTTTTAAATGATTCCCTCCATAGAACGTTACGATAAGAAAACTGGTTTTAAGGGAACTTCCTAAATCATTCCCCAATTTCAAGAATTGTATATACTCTATTTCAAGCCACCATTGTGTCTATATAATCTATATTTTTATTTTTAAAACAATTCTGTTTAAACTAATGTTTTATATAAACTATTTTCCTCTTTTCTATTCTAAAATCTCTACTGTATTTTCCTCAAAAATGCACAAAAGTGTTTTAATGCTACTGATTGTCTAATACATTTCATAAATGTTGTCACTTTTGTTTGAAATAACTTAACATGTGATGTACCTATTTTAGCCTATGAATATCAATGTATGTCCTAATACCTTTCTTCCATGGACACATTCTTGATACACCCATTGGTTATTCTTTTTGTCATGATTGTGGTACCCAATTCATTCTATGGGTACCCTTATGTTTATGAAATGTTGATTATGTGTGATAATTTATGTTGAATTAATATTTAGGGAAATATTGGCATGGGTGTGCACAACTAGTGCTCCAATTCATTGTGTAAAGTTAAGTCTATGAAGATGTGATGGGAAATGGGATTGGCGGTTAGCCTTGACTCGTACTAAAATGGGAAATAGGATTGGTGGATATCCATGACACGTAGTAAAATGGGTAACGAGATTAGAGGTTAGCATTGAACCATACTAATGAATTGTTTTATGATCCCTCCACATATATAGGGTTCCATGTTTATATGATTCCATTCATATATGATATGATTTTATATGTTCCAACCTTTGGATATTATTAGATCATGCCTCTTAAATCATGGGCTTAAGACGTATCCTTATGTTCATTACATAACTCTTATTTTTTTCTCATCCCTTTGTACATATGTTCCCCATGTTTCCCTATATAAATGTAAGAGATCAAAGGAAGTTAGGAGTTCATTTTGGAGATTAAATAATGAAGTGTTTTTTATCCACATATTTTATGTTTTATGTACCTTGTCTTCCAAGAAACATGACTTAATAGTCCTTAGCCTGTAATCTGAAGTATAATTATTCTTACATCATTTAATGTTATATGTAAAAGGCTTGGGTCTCTATAGTTGGTGTCAGTGGATGGTGTAGTGATTTTTTGAGATTAGGAATAGAGCACTGTAGTGATAACCTTAAGGATGAGAATAATTATAAGAAACCATTCCTAAATTTTTGTGAGTATTGAGTAAGTGGTTTATCAATAAAATAGATACATGTATAGATATGAGTAGGTAGAGGGAGCTCTGGTATAGATGTATCTGGGGGTAGAACCCAAAAAAACCACTTTGAGCTATACTCGAATAGATATTGATGCATGACAATGGGTTGTATTCTAGTGTTTGTTATGACACTCTCTGGGGATATTATTTTGTAGATTCATTAGATTGGTAAAAAACATTATTACAGGAAAAAACCCCCCTAAGAATATAAGTTTAGAAATATATCATGGATAACATAGTCTGAAACATAGGGAATCAAAAGATAGGACATACTTCTTCTTTATAAGTTTATAATTTTTTATGATCAAAGTTTCCATTCCTACTCTCAATAGATAAGTATTAAAGATATCTAATTATATGTTCTTTTTCTTAGTTAATCAAGGGAAATAGAATAATACATTCCAAATACCAGTGTGATAGGAAATGTGATGATTTCCCTAATGATATACCAGATATGATTGGAGAGGGTGCTCAGAACATCATGAAAGTACTTGCTTAGCTAGCTCGAGTTATGAATAATAACTTGAATCATGCAGAATTCCCTCCACCAATGTAAGAGAATTTTTTTGTAGAAACCCTCATGCATTAAAGGCCTTCAAGGTTTAGTGTACCTTTTTATCCACTCCTCATGGAACAATGGAGTTACACCATTGAAAAGTTATTATCTATCATATAGTGCTCGGAAGAAGAGAAGGTTTTACCGGCCGTCTATCATTTTACAGGGGAAGCTGGTCAGTGGTGGACACTGATCAAGAATACAATGTCCAAAGAGGAAATTGATTCCATGGATTGGGTGGAAATCAAGACAATGGTTTTCAGTAAACAATTTACGCTAATGCACCATATCAGGATGGAAAGAGACTTCATTAGACGCATAAAGAAGGAAGATGAGTCCATCGGGGCATATGATGGAAAAATTACATGGCTTTCATGGTATGCCTCTATCTTTTTCATGAACACTGAATGCATGGTGGATCGCTTCTTTAGCAGGCTAAATCCATTTCTACAAAAATCATTGGTAAATCAAAACATGTATAGTTATGAAGAGATTGTCTATTGTTACCTTATTGTTCAACTAGAAATTGGAGACCCTAATCTGTCTCATGGGCCTAGTTACAAGAAGTGTAAAATGGATACTAACATAGATAGTTCCTCAAACAAATCCCATGATGGAAATAAGACTAAATTATTCCCTTGTAATTGTTATGGGACGAAGAATCCTAGTAACTGTATGAAGTGAATCTAGAATTGATTCAATTATGGAACGTTTAATCATATGTCCAAGAACTATCAAAGGGGTATCAAAAATCCAGGTAATGTTGATGAATAAAAGAAGGTTCAGATCAATACTCAGCTAGCAGTTAAATGTTACAACTACATGGAGCATGGTAATTATGAAAGAAATTCTACTAAGATGAGGGTTATCGGAAGCAATTATCAACAACCTTCCAAGAAATAAGGAAGGTCTTCTGCTATCACTACTATTGAGGTGGATCCGAATAATGATGTGGTGACATATATTCTAGTTATTCATTAAATAATAGTGAAAATACTATTTTATTTTCGTTCTACCCATTCTTTCATATCTTTCATGTTTAGTAGATCTTTTCAAACACCACCTCAAAATTTTATGGAAATGTTATTTGTGAGAAATGAAAATGGTCAAATTATTGCATCCATGGTTTATATCCTCGCCCCAATTAATGTATTTAGACCGATCCTCCCAGAAAAACACATCAAATTCATTTTGTGTAGTTTGATTCTAAATTTGGCATAGATTGGTTATCTTTTTAAAAATGCAACGTCCACTGTTAGGAAAGTGAGATCACTCTTCACATCCCAAAGCATCCTATGGTTCCTTACAAGTATAAGAGGGATGATGAATTATCTTTAGAATCATCATATCAGGTGTGGATATTGTTACCTTGTGAGAAAGCATATGTAGCTCAAATTATTGGGATGAATGATATAATCATGCTTGAAGACATGACCATCATGAGGGATTACACAGATGTATTCCTTGAAGAGTTTCTTGGTTTCCTTCCTAACCGAGATTTTGAGTTATCAATTGAACATATCATTGGATATGTTCCTATCGCAAAGACACCTTATAGAATGGCCACCGTAGAGCTGGAATAGCTAAAGAAGTAGTAACAAGAGAATATTGAGAAGGGTTTTATACGACTGAGTGCTTCAGTGTGGGGTGTGCCAGTACTCTTCATCAAGATGAAAGACATTTCAATGACCCACTGCATTGATAATTGGAAGCTAAAAAAATCATGATAAAGAACATGTATCCCCTCCCATGGATAGATGACTTGTCTTATCAGCTTTGTGGGGCTAGTTATTTATCTAGGCTGGACCTTCGGTCAGGATATCACCAATTAAAGGTGAGGAAGGAAGATATTCCCAAGACAATTTTTGAAACAAGGTATGAAAAATATGAATTCATACTGATTCCCTTCAGACTCACTAATTCCCCATCCGTTTTGATGTATTTAATGAATATAGTCTTTAGATATTACCTCTACAAATTTTTGGTAGTCTTTATTGCTGGTATTCTTATATACTCCAAGAGCACGGAGGAAAATGATGAGCATTTGAAAACTTTGTTAATGTCTTTGCAAAGGGACATGTTATATGAAAAGTATTGTAAATGCGAGTTTTAAATGTACAAGTATCATTCTTGGGACATGTTATCACCAGCAAAGGGATATATGTGGACCCTTCCAAGATGAAGGTAATTTAAGAGTGGCCCAGGCCGACATTTGTAATGGGGATCCATAGCATTATGGGTCTAGTTGGGTATTATCGATGATTTTTGAAGAACATTTCATTATTTTCAAACCCAATGACCATGATGACATTAAAGGGAGTAATGATTTTCTAGACACACAAATGTGTAGACCATTTCACAAAGTTGGGAAGGAGGCTTATTACAGCGTTAGTACTCACACTCCTAACAGGAGGAGAACTCTTTGCGGTGTATAGTGATTCTTACAAGAAATGATTAGGTTGTGTGCTAATGAAATATGATTACGTGACAGACTATGCCTCAGGGAAGCTGAAAATCCAAGAGCAATATTGGTTTACGCATGATCTCGAGTTGGGGTCGGTGATCGTTATGCTAAAAAACAGGTGGAATAATCAATATTGGGAGAAGTGTGTGGTATATACTGACCACAAGAGTCTAAAATATATATTCACCCAAAAAGAGATTAATATGTTCCAGTGAGGATGGATAGATCTCATAAAGGATTATGACTGCTCAATCCACTACCATCTAGGTAAGGCAAATAAGGTGGTGGATGCTCTATGTAAAAACAATTCTGCATCTTTGTCAATGATGAGAATTGAAAAAGATTTAATCTTCATATATTTGCAAAGGATGGCCAAGGGAATCATTAAGGGAGGAACATTATCAACCATTTCTCAAATAATTGCTAAACCATCCCTCCTGAAGAAAATAAGGGATGATCAAAGGAAAGATGTGGAAATTCAAAAATTGGTGGAAGCAATAAAAATGGGAAATCCTCCTATTTCAAAAGTGATGTCCAAGGAGTTGTATGATTTGGGACATGATTATCTGTACCATCAGATCCAGATATGAATAAGTAGATATTGAATGATTCACATAGCTCGACCATCTCTATCCTCCCAGGGATCCCAAAGATGTATCGAGATCTACGAGAAAACTTTTGGCCGGACAAGATGAAAAGGGAGACTGTTGAATATATATCAATGTTCCTGGCATGTCAGTAAGTGAAGGATGAGAGGAAAATGTATAAGGGGATGATTTGATAACTACATATAGAAACATGGAAGTGGTAGAACATTACCATGGACATTTTCACTGGGCTTCCAATTACATCTAGAAGAATCAATGCGATATGGGTCATTGGGGATTGTTTTACAAAGAAATATCACTTTATCACGATTTGAGAGGACTTGTCATTGGATCTACTTGCAATGATTTACATCATGAAGTGGTAAGGAAGCATGGAGTACCCTATATATAGTATCTGATCATGATCTGTGATTCACCTAGAAGTTTTGGAAAATTATCCATCATGCTCTAAGAACTAAACTGAACTTAAGTATTGCCTATCATCCTCAAATCGATTGCCAATCTGAGCTAACTATTCAGAAACTGGAAGAAATGTTGAGATCATGTTCTACGCAATTCACAGGAGGATGGGACCAATATCTTCAACTTGTTGAATTCTCCGACGACAATAGTTTCCACTCGAGTATTCGAATGGAACCATATTAAGCCCATTATGGGAAACGATGTAGAACAACAATGTGTTTGGATAAAGTTGGTGAATGTAAGATTATTGGACATGAAATAGTATAAGAAATGGTGGAGAAGGTGAAAACCATTCCGTGGCATACTAAGGCAGTAAAATGTTGAAAAAATATTTATATAGAAAATGGTTGATGAGACCTTGTTTTTAAAGTTGAAGATGTGGTATTTCTAGGAATATCTCCATGGAAGAAGGTCAAGATGTTTGGAAAGAAAGGGAAGTTACATCCCAGGTACATCGACCCCTTGATGACACTAGATCGAGGTGGAGTTGTGGAATATCGACTGACACTTTCACCTACCATGTTGAATGTACATGATTTCATTCATGTGTCCCTCTTAATGAAGTACATATCAGACCATTAACAAGAATTATCTTCAGAGCTGGTTATGTTGGAAGATGGACATTCCTATAATGATAATCTAGTGAAGATCTAGGATCTTGGAGACAATATTCTACACAAAAACACTACTCATTTGGTCAAGGTACTATGTTGAAACCAAAAGTATGGAGAGGCAACATAGTAACTGGAGAAAGCAATGAAGGAAAAGTACCCCCAACTTTTTTTGTCCTAGAATGTAAAATGAAATTTCGAGGCTGAATTTTCTTAAGGGGGGAAGAATGTAATGACCCAATGTTTACATGGAAATTAACATCTTATAAGTATATCATAAAATCACTTGAAAACACAACATAATGAACTACTAAATGCTAAGTGTCATTTAAATATGAGTTTTCCACTTCTGTGTTTGGAATTTTGAAAATATGAGATGCACAGATGCAATCAGTAAGTTGTTTGGTGTCTAATAATAATAACATTATTTTTTATTAATAGTAACCTACCCTTTTGAAAAGTGATATACCCAAATGAATAGTAACATTACCTAAAATAATATATAAATAATATTCCTGTTGAAATCACAAAATACCAATATATAAGAATAAGTAAATAAATGTTTTAAAACTGGTTTTTCATAATAAATTATGATTTTAAATAAATTAAAATAAAATCAAATTTATAAAATTATTTTTGATAAATGTATTCCTTTTCTGGATTCTATATTTCGAAAAATGGTTAGGGTGAATTTTTGATATTTTTATGAAATAGTTGAATTTTTTTGTGAATAGTAAATACATTAATTTATCGCATCAATACACTATAGTTAAAATCCATGATTTCTAACATCACAAGTTATGTAAGAACCAAAATCTAGAACTCACATTCATTTATTACTATTATTGATCATGGAATACTTACTATTCCATGTCCTGTGATGAAATAATAAAATAATGATTATAATATTATGAAAACCCTCCTCCCCTCCACTATAAATATCACCCATTATTACCTCTTCTCTTCACTCCTCTAAATCCTTGTTCCTTTCTAGTATTCTGACAAAATATCATCCCAACAGCCTCCCGCATTTCTTATGGCCTTTATTCTTTTCAATATACCAAAACCACTCCCATAAAGAGGTTCTCAAAGGAAGAAGTCTCTAGAGGTAAATTCCTCTATCCAATTACTTCATTTCTTTTAAGTTCATTTATTTTTGTGTCGTTCCTCAACTCCCTTCAACCAACTATTATGATAATTCTAGTGATATATATGTAATGGAATGTTTTTAATATAATGGTATATTTCATTATATTCTCTCCTTTTTCCATCATTAATTTAATGAAATAAAAACACCGTTTGAGATGTGATAATTTAGCATATTCAAGGACAATGGTTTATCAATTTCTATTATTATCTATAATTCTAGTCATGAAACCATTTGGGTTATGGTTGAAACATATTATTATATATGTAATATATATTATTTATTGTTCTTTAATCATTTTTTTAAATTTCATTATGTTATAATGAAAAACATGATCTTTGTAATGAAACACACTGATTAAAAAAACAGTTGTCACTATGGATTTATATGATAATTAAAATTCATACTATGTAACCAAATTAAATTTAAATCCATGTAATCTCATGTACGCTCACTAAAAGAATATAAATTTAATTTTTGATAACCAATTTAATCTTAAATGTTTATCCAAACATGAATATAAGTGAGAGGGTCATTAAAACCGTGTAAACCAATGATCCCGAACAATGAAATTGATCCTCATAACCAATAAAAACAGTTATAAATAAACATTAAATGATTATTATGAATAATTAAATGTAGAATATGTTCTGGGATTATTAATTAAAAAAACTAATTTTTTTAATTTAGGTCATTAAAAACATGTGGAGAACACCTACAAATTTAAGGTAATGAATCCTCTCTATTTCTCTCATAATCATTATTGTCCTCTATTCAATGCCTTTTTATGTGAGATACCAGATGACGAGGTTTGTTTTCTCACCTCCCCCATACATAACTCATAATTTATAAGTGATTAGAGGACTATTTTTATCCTTCATAAGGACCTTTTGGGTACATGTAACACCATGCCAATTAATTCTAATAAATTCACCCTGGACCTTTTTTGTTCTTTTAGGTTTCCTTATCATTTATTATATAAAAATTGATTTATCATATCTATTAACATACTTATTATAATTTTTGTGTATTTTTTCAAAGATTCATTTTTAGGACCCTTTCATCACATTCGTTTGGGGATATACATGTTTTTAAAATATTCCATCTTTGGAACATTCTAATATGAATCCCTGTTTGAAGGGAACATCGTGAATTTTTATCACATTTCAAGTGAATTGTATCCTCTATTTTAAGACACAATTGTTTAAATAAAATAAGTATTTTTATTATGAAAAAATTCTTGGTCATATTATGATTTTTTATAAATTATTTCCGCCTTTATAATTTTAAAACCTCTATAGTATTTTCCCCAAAACCGCACAAAAATGTTTTAATGATAATGTTTATAAAATATATTTTGATATGTTTTAACTTTTGTTTGACATAACATACCATATTATATTCCTATTTTACCATATGGACGTCCATTTTTGTTCTAATCCATTTATTTCATGGATACATTCATGATATGCCCATTGGTTAAGATTTATGTTATGATTGTGGTCCCAATTCATTCCATGGTTACCCTTATATTTATGTATGGTTGACTATGTATTATTATTTATGTGGAAACAATATTCATGAAAATGTTTAAATGGGTGTTCCTAGATAGCTGTCAAATTCTATTAGTAATGTTAAGTATCATGAGATGGGATGGGAAACGAGATTGGCGGTTATCCATGACCAATACTAAAATGGGAAATTGGATTGGCAGTTAGCCTTTACCCATACTAAAATGGGAAACATGATTGGCGATTAGCATTGACCCATACAAAGAAATTTTTTACGATCCTTACTCATTTATATTTTTTCATTTTATAGGATTCAATGATTATATGATACGATTTTATATGTTCCATGCTTTGGTTTTCATTATGTTATGCCTCCTAACTCATGTGTTTAAGATGTATCATTATGTTCATTCCTTTACTGGGATTTTTAGCTCATCCCTTTGTTCATGTGTTCCCCAAGTTACCATATGAAGATGTAAGGGCTCAATGAATGTTAGGAACTATTTAGGGAGATTAAAAGAAGAAGTGTTTTTTTATCCCAATTTTTTATTTTTTATGTACATAGTCTTCCAAGAAAATATTCCTAAAGATCATTGGCTTGTATTCTGAAGTATAATTACACTTAAAATCATGTAATGATATATGTAAAATGATTGGGTGGCTATATTTTCTATGTCTAAATATGATTATTATGATTAATACATGTTAATTTATGATTAAATGTCGAAATTTCAGTCTATTAAATATTATTAGAATTTCATTTATCCCCATGCTTAATTGATTTGACATTATCTGATTTCATTTTCTTATATATTAGGATCAATTATATAGTTTTTTTTCTAATGAGTTTTATTGAAATGTTAGTTTAGAAACTATTTTAGGAGTTTAGAATTTAAATCTTATTTAATCCATATTTTATCTTTAAATATAATATGTTTAATAAAATAATATGTGTGATTTTTCTTTTTCATTGTTAAAATATTTATTTTCTATTTTTTGATATTCATCATAAAAATTTTCAATTTTTTCATAATTTTTACTTTTTTGAAATTTTATTTAGAATTATATGATATTTTCATGAATTAACGCATAAGATATTTTTTTGGGTAACCAAATAAGAGATATATACTTTTCACTCATAGTAAAATTTTCATCTCTGGCATTTTATATTTTATCCCCTCGAAAAAATTCATGATTGGAAGCTATTTAGGTTAAATTTTCCTAATTCATTTAAGAGAATTATAAATTTTATATTATAACTTCTTTTCAATTAAGTTATATAGAACCTACAGTAGTGGTGTAAGATATTATGAGGTATCATCATTAGATTTTCGACACACACATGTGACTTATTTCTATTCAATTTTTTTATAAGTGAATAAAAATGCGACTTTCTTATGAATGGTCATTTAAAAGTTTGAACAGTAGAAAATGGAAATAGAATTCATAACTATGGGTTTAAAACTAGAGAGTCTAAAACTAATAAGAGGAGTAATGAAAAAAAACTGGATCACATATTATGTATACCCATTTTATGAAAATTATGTGTAAATAAAATTAGGTATTATTGGAAACCAACTATAGCTCATGATTAAATAAAAGTTATTTTGAGGACAGATTCAAAAACAAGAATCATCCCACAAAGAGTAGATGAATATGTCAACAAAATATTTTATTCATAGGGGATAAAGTTGTAATTTGATGAATCTTAGATATTAACAATCAAAGATAAGTTCATGTTTCAGTGCTGACATAAATTCAACTACCGAAGAAGAAAATATCAGGATTGTAGAATAATAGTTTGATGTATGAATTTTGAAGATTATTGGTAAGAGTTTTTTTATTATTGATGATTATTGGTTCATGTTCTTAAATAATTAATTCTAAATTTGATCTCAACCAAGCCTCTCTAAAAATTATTTACTCTAGAAAACTGAATAACCTAAGCCTGTAATTGAGAATTACTACTAAATATTGATGAACCAGAGCGGTTTCTCCATAGGATTTCTGATTTTTCCCTATATTGGTATATTTATTTAAAATTAGTATGGGATAACAAATACACCCCATAATTTGTTTATAAGGGTTTATTTTTTGCATTCCCTATGTGTTAGACATAATTCCCCAATGATGTTATGAGGAAGAAGAAATATATGAACTCATCCTAGTATGTAGAAGAAAACCCATGATTTAAAAACATACAATCTATGAGTCCCCAAATAAATATGAATATGATAAGTAGAAAAATTAAAGAATCTTAAAAGACTTCTAGTGTGAGTTTGATACTAGGGATAAATGACTTCATAAGGATCTATATGACATTGATAGCTGATCATTTATATTTTGTATGTTTGTTTCAGATTACAACAATGAAATTTTCTAGGGATGAGGAATTGAACCCATATTTTAATATCTGGGTCCAATAATTATTGTTTAGATAGATGGATCTATAGGGATACTGGGTTCCTTCATGTATATCCATGACATGATAGATAGATTTGTAACTTTAACATTGCATTTAACTAATATAGTAAATGAGGACTACAAAATTGATAAGGTTATAGAAAAAAGTACTAGGTGAGGAATTGTTTTATGTGATGATTAACACACAATATTAAGAAAACAAATCCAATGGAAAAATTATTTTTCATGTAATTGTAAACTAATTTCTAATGCTGACAAATTCATTTCTCACAAATGAGTTTTGGGAGATATAGTGCCACCTACACATTTTACATTGATATGTGAGCTGAGGAAGATACAATAAGATTAGATGAAGCTCAATCTACAATGGGACATTGAGGGATAATTCATTTTCATATCTGTCTCATTCTCTTCATTGTCCTTGATTATAATTTAGGGTGATGTATTTTTTCAAAAATATGGTCATGATTGAACATCTCATGGGGAATAATATTGATTTGGTTTATAATTTTACATTTCTCATTTCATCATTTAATAAATTTATTTGTATCTCTATATAGTTCCCTAAGATTGTTCAAGGGATTAGTTTGAGTGAACTAATCTTTATTTTTTCTGTATAGTTGACTGTATTTTTTTAGTAATGAACAATAGAATCAAATTTAATGATATTAAAACATCTTAATAGAGGTTACTGATCTCATTTATATGGTTTTGTAATCAACTATTTTCATCATGATAAAATATTAAAAAAATCCCCACTTGTTCCACTATATTTGTTCATTATTTTTCAATTGTCATTATTCATCTAGAACTTTTAATTTCTCTAAACATATCACCTCTCTTTGTCTCACCCCTGTATTGTTTTACAATAAATATTTGGTGAACAATGCTCAATTCATTTAGGATTGTTTATTGTTTTTTATGTGTTATTTAATGGTCCACATTTATTTCACTTTCCCAAATATTCGACACAATTCACACCATAGTCTAGTAGTTAGCTTGTTTTTAAATAAATCTATAAGACATTTTTTATGAAAAAATATGAAAATTGTGACATCCTTTTGGGGAGGTTCTTCACTATTGTGTAACTAATGAAGCAAGAAATCACAATAATAATTCCCAAAAAGAAAAAAAAAATGAAACAAACCAATTTGAAGAAATACTAAAATACAACTATACAATTAAGAAATATATAAATATATTGTTAAAATATTTCAAATATATTTATTCTTGTTCACTTGTTCCAAAGTATAATATCTAGATCCAGTAATACCTAAAATAAACACACACATCACCACTATTAAAAACAAAAACAAAATTGAAATTTATAAATTAATATAGAGAGATCATTTTGAGAATGAGAAGCATATTCAACATAATTTAATTCAAGAAAATATAATAACATATTAGAATAAAGTAATTAAAACTCCTTCAATTGTCAAATAATTCATATTTAATTATGAAAACTCAAACAGATCAAAACAATAAAGTAAAAAAGTCACATTTTCACCACATATAGAGTTTAATTTAATTAGTAATTATGACTCCATAACATTCAGTAGGGATTTTTATAATATAGTTTAATATTTGAAATTGAATATATTGAGTGAAAATAGTATGAAAATGAGAGTTATAACATTTATCCTAAATGAAAATATACAAAACATTTTATCATTGTATTGAAATATATTTCAAATATGGGAACAAGTGTACAGTTCCCTTTTCAGGAATTTATATTAAAAAATATTGAACGGTGAACTTAAATGTAAAACCATAAATTTATTTCAAGAGGGTAAGGTTTCCTTTAATAATGTTAGATATAAGGTTAAATACCATCATTGTCATAGTACTCATCTTTATATTCCTTATTATCTCCTCATGGCATTTTTTCATGATGTTATATCAACCTCTTCATATAACATTGTAGTTCTATAGAAAATACTGATAATGATTTTATGTATATTTATAACTCTTTTGTTCTCATCAAAAAACAAAAAAATATATATAAAATGGAGAGTTGATATGCATGAGTGAAAAATATTTTTGGATTTGAAATGAAATCCCAAATATTTTGGGTTGAGGATCGAATTTAATCAATAATGAACTAAAATTTGAAAACAAAATATTCGAATATTAGGATATCAATATATGAAACAAAATATTTCAGAATAATGAACTAATTGTGATATATTTGATATCACATAACATCACTCTCTATAAATTTATATGCCTACCAAAACCACATGAAAATGATAATTTTGAGGTATATATTCCTAGTATGAATGCAAGAGATGATCCATTTTTAAATATACATAATATTTACTATAAGACCCTTCATAATATTTCTTGAAAATAGTAAGAAATTATTAGAAGGCCTACTACCGATTGTTTTCAAAATAAACCTAGGCATGAATCCAGTAATTCTCATGATTAAGTGAAAGGTATGTTCTAATTTTTTTCATGTAAATTTGATTCAAAAAATGAATAACATGATACAAAAATATTTGGGGAAGATTCAATAATCCATAACTTGGAGTTGAAAGTGTTGAAATTTTCCAGAGAATTTAATTCAAGAGATAAATTAAAATATCCATACACGTCAAAAATTAATACTGGAGATAATTTCATGTATATTACATACTTATTGTTCTAAAAAGACATGGAAACATACTATATGTCCCTAGGAATGTTTGAATTGAAAATATAGAGGAATATATTGTTTCAAACTGTCCCCGAGGGGCCCATTCTATGACACCAGAAGCCATCATCCAATAAGGAAAGGGATAGAGACAAGTGTTGATTAGTCATATCACTGACATTGGGTTCCTTAGCCTAAGTACATGTACACATGTACACATATCATTGACAATGCAATGATGTAGTGTAAAAATTAATCAACCATGCATTCATAAATCTAAATCCAAAAACAAGATTATGATAATAAGTAATGGTATTTAAATAGGGCTAAACACAAGACCATCTTAAATAATTAGAAACACAACTCCAAAAAGTATGTAAGTACCAGATACTACTATAAAAAATACATTTGAACACACCTCAGCCTTTCCAGACTCATGAAGCATAATATTTTCTTGCACTATCTGGGAATCTATCAAAAGGATAATTGTTTTCACAATAATACAATAATCGAAATATAGTCAACTATATAAAGGTATATGTCTATAACACATATAATAAAAATATTTAGATATACACATCCAAGAAACACTGTAAAAAGAATTTTCAAAACTATTGTAAGCTAGCCAAGGATTATATATTAATTTTTCCACAAAGCAGTCATCCTAGAGAACACACTCTTGAGTCTGATAGTACTCATGGCGTCAGTTTGAGAGGTAGAAATCATCTGGTATCACTATTTGAAATACTTAATGAATGACTGAATAGTTAATATACACAGATGGGGACCACACCTAAGGACATGTAGTGATGAAAACGTCTCAATCTCGATTAAACTGCTATGTTTATGATGAGAAACTGAATAGCGTTAGTCATGAAGATACCAAGAACCCCACCTAGGGCACAAAGAGGAATAGAGGATCTCACTCCAGAACTAAGGGAGTGTTTCAAACTAATCTCTCAAAAATTACTGGAAAAGGGATCATATTCATAGATGAATAATATGTTTCTATACTGAATCTGATGGAAAGGATAAGGGGAACATACCCTAACAAAAAATATCCATGATACGGAGGATAAGAGCTCTAATCCCTGTATAATAATGTGCACTATGTGTATAAGGGGTACACATTGATAGAGTTAATATTTCCATCATTTATAAAGTTTTTATCATATATTTAATCCCTAAAAATTAATAAACTTGAGCATATTTTCATAATTTTAATATTTTTGTTGAATGTTGGGATATATTTTTGGAAATTTCTCAATTCATGAAATTTTGCAGTTTTCAAGAGATTCTCTTTTTAAAGCATATGTTTTATAATTTTTATCCAATTAAAGTAATTCTATTTGAGGCATACATTATTATTGGAATTAGAATTTATATTCGGGAACCATATCCAATACAAAACACATTATTACAAAAATATCAATCCTGTAGAGAAATTTCTATTACCGAATGAATGGACCCTACATCAATAATTGAAGAGTATATAGGTATATAGACATAAAAAGTATGTTTTTTCTGATCTATTTGGGATAGTACTGTGACTTTCATTTCAAAAATAAATTTGATGGATAATTTTGGTCCTTATGGAATCGATTTACTTCTTTAAAGTAGAGGGAGTTGAGAGTTCTTCTCGACTATAAAAAGCTATCTTCATTAATTTGAGAATCATTATTATTTGCCCAAATAATCTTATATTTTTTTAATAATGGAATAGAAATATTGGAAAAACATTTATGAATAAAACGTCCATAAATTCTATATCTATTATTTGAAATAGACACAATCTTATGGATAAATGAATATTGGAGTAAAATTTTCCACCACCAAATCCTAGAAATATGAATGTTCTCTTCCATTAATAGGGGATGAAGAAAGAGAAAGAAGGGATATGATAGAGGATTTTAACATTTAATTCCAATGGATTTTATCTTTTATATTTAATTAGTTTAAAAAGGCTCTCTTACTCCCCCTTAGACTTTAATAAAATTCACATAATGGGTTAATAATCTTGATTAATCAGGGGAGGGGAGTTTTAATTTTCTAATATTAGGGTTTCTAATTTTAGGTAAAACTATATTTTTCTATATAATTATATCTATTTTCAGTGGTTTGTAATTATCCTAATGTAATTTTATTTGGGATTTTGGTTTCATTCATTGCATGTATC
This sequence comes from Viscum album, assembly GCA_963277665.1. Classification (NCBI taxonomy): domain Eukaryota; kingdom Viridiplantae; phylum Streptophyta; class Magnoliopsida; order Santalales; family Viscaceae; genus Viscum; species Viscum album. The sequence continues at coordinate 176,377,596 of OY728148.1, forward strand.
CTTTGTTGAAGATCATTAAACTCCCTCTCTCTGGTGTAGTTTGTCTCAATCGAACAAATTGTGTTAGATGGTGTCTGTCTAGATATCATTGACATGTGTGTGGAATAAGTGAATTTATTCTATATTTATTTATGATTAATACTTACAAATCAGTATGTTCCATAATTGTTTGGAAATGGTTTTTGAATTTTCATGCACTTGTGACTGCTTTCAAATTCTTCCTTTAACTAAGGTGGATTAACAACTTGATAGGGGAATCATTCATTTATCATTCAATAAAAAGAGACGAGTACTACGTTTTAAGAGAAAAATGATATTTAAAAAGGAGATCCTACCTTGAATTCAATTCTTTCATTAGCTACCTATGTATAAGAATTATTCTAATTTGACTCTTTATTTTCAAAATCTATCAATTTCAAATAAATCCTCCAACTCTTTCTCTAATTTAACGTTAAAAATGTTATTATTGTGCACTACTCTATGGATACAACAATGGTTGATCACAACATTTCATTTTATCCTAGGAATCAATAATTTTTTTACAACCCACAAAAGGAACATGTAATAAATTCACACTATTTTCACGGAGCTGATAAAAATATTTTTTTTTTCTTTTTCCCTTTTCTCTTTAAAATTGATGTATAAGAACCTGAAATAATTACCCTTATCCATAGATCTTGAAATTTAATGAAAAATGTTTAGTAGACATGGAAACCATAATTTTCAATATCAATTGGATGAAATTTCTCTTGTAGTATTATGTAAGACACGAACAGTTCACTCCAAGCATTTCATCAGGGATTGAAATCATAAACAAACTCTTGAGACCTCTACAAACCACATTTATATAATTTAAACAATCAATATTTTATGCCACTGTAACAATGTTATTTTATGATTAAAAAATAACATGATTCAGTTTATCCCAATATTTCATTTAGTGGTAGGGGAGAACCAAAAGATAATATTAAATGGATAAAAATGTGTTATATACTTTCAAAAACCAAGGAATATCTGAGGAGTATGTCAAATAAAAAGAATTCACATTTACATTGGGCAGAGATACCAAAAAATGGTATGATGGACCAAAAATAGGGTATATGAATGATTACAATGACTTACTGAAGAACTTTATGAAATGATTCTTTAAAATCCCTATAAGAAGAACTATTAGGGTGAAAATATATACCATTATTAGTTATCTAGAGCAACACTTTATGTGTTCTTTGAATGTTTTAAAAGGCTTTGTGCCATCTTCCAACATTATGAAATTGAGGATAATTGATTCCTTGTCCTATTTTACAATGTCTTACAAAAAATTGGAAAAAAATCTTATTGATTCATCCTTTGGATGTGTATTGATTGACAAGTCGCCATAAAAAGTAAACAACTTGATTGAAAATATTTTATATAACTCACAACAGTTTGGTACAAGTGGTTCTAGATCAAGATTTTTTTACTAAGGTAAGAACCTCTTATCTACAACATTTATGGGAAATTGTGTTTGATGTTCAAAACAGTATGGTGTAGTATAAGGCCTTGAAATAAGTTGGTGACCAACATGAATAGGCAACGGTATGTGGATTAGGCTCATTACCTACTCATTTCACGAACCAATGTACTGAAATACGGGGAATGGAAACCTGCTTGACATCATTTAAGCTAAGGTAATTCATATAAAATAATGGATGGGGGCACCAAACCAAGTCTAGTATAGATTGTAAATTAGGGGAATCATGCTATAACACCATACCAAAAATAGTTCCAAAACCAACCCACATTCCAATAAAATTTCCTAAACACAACACCATTTAAAAAAACAGTCGTATAACTATCATACATTCCCAAAACCACCCAATTTCCAATGAAACTATAAGAAATCATACACTAGTTCACATTATATAATTCAAAACTAACAACTAATATTTGATATATATGGGTAAATGTCATTGTAAAATATTTTTTCCAACATGTTTGAATTTATAATGGAATTCATAACCTCAAATTTTGAGAAAACCCCATCCCTAAAAGTTCCAAACCCAAATAATAATGTTAGTATGATAACAATAAGTAGTGGAAATAAATCTGACAACTATCACTTCATGAACATGAAATAGGAGCAACTTTTTTGAGGGATAATAATGATATATATTATAAAAATTTATGAAATTTCACCAAGAAGAAGAATGGAGATCGTGGGAGGGGAATTCTAGGATTATGGGGTAGGGAAAAGAAACCTCATTTAATATTCTACAAAGGGAGACGAATAGTTCCCCCACCGTTTCCCAAAATTATGATTAAACCAAATAGATTTCAAAAAGAAGCACATCAAAAAGTTATTTTGGAAACCTTCTAAAATATGGAAATTAATATCCCCATACTTGATGAATTCCAAAAAAAATCAAAATTATGATAATTTTTTATTTTATTTTCACCAAGTAGTGATGTCTTTAAGAGAATGAATGTATAAAATTTGGAAGTGGTTGTCTAGCCAATATCACACCATAATTGCCAATAAAATTTAAATATCCATGGACATATTCCATTTCATGTACCGTTGGTTTTGTAAATTTATCTACTATATTGTGTGATTTATGTTTTTTAATTAATGTATTTCTTTACTCTATATACATTTATTTTAAAATGGGAGATATAAATCCTACCGAAGTGGTGCTCTATGTTTCAAATAGATGCACATTTTTTTAGAAAGAGTTATGAAGTATGTTATTGTGAATGTCACAATTATTTTATTTCCAACTATCTTCTATGTTCTGAATATGGAAGAATATGGGAGCCAATAACACAATCCTACTATTATGGGGAGACTTTTCTTGAAGATGACCAAAACCATCATCAATTTCCCAGAAGGTACACTCACCCTGGACTTTGAAGATTACATTTTTCACATCAATATTGTTGAATTCATGAAACACCCATTAGTTGATCACTCACTCTTTACACTCTCCCATGAATTTTATATAGAATTAATTGAAGAATCATCTATTTTCCCATAATAATTAACCTTAGGAGAGATTTTTTCATTTGAAAATAACACATTTCATGTGGATGCCCAAAATGAAAGAGATCCTGGTTTCATGTGTTAAGAAGTGGTAAAATATGATTTCATTGATGCTTTGTTAAATGATGATGAGAATAATATGGTTTATTTTTTGTGGTAGTTATATCCCTTTGACATGAGGAACGTCATCTTATTTTAATCCCTTGACCATCCAAATATTCTAGAATTAAAACCACTCCCTACAAATTTGAAATATTTTTACCATAGAGAGGGAGATGAATTAGTAGTGATAATTTATAATATTAGTTTAAATACCCAATAAACATATTATATTGAGATTTTGAGGGAAAATTTCCATGAAATATGGTGGATATTTGGTGATAAAATAGGAATAAACACAAAAATATTCTCATATTGAATTCTTATTGAGGGAGATTCTAATACTGTTAGACAACCCCGTAGGAGGTAGAATCCCACCTTGATAGAATAAGGATATTGAGAATCTCCTGGAATATGGAATCATCTATCCCATCTCATATTCACAATGGGATAACCTCATTTATGTAGTTCCAAAAAAAACAATCCCAATAAATATAAGGGAAGAATATAATGAATTAATCTATATGAGAATCCAGAATAGCTGGAGAGTGTGCATTGATTTTATGAAGTTGAATTACGTCACTCAATAAGTTCATTACACTTGCCTATTCATTATCCATAAGTTATAGAGATTTATATTGAAATATCATAATTTATTATTGGATATATTTTTATGGTATTTTCATGCACCTATTTCTACCAACAATCAATATAAGGAAATCCTTACTTGTGTCATCAATACTTTTACATATAAATGTATTCCATCTGAATTATGAATTTTCTATGGTATATTTAATAAGAGAATTGAAATTAGTCTTATGAATAATATTTAAAGTTTATTGGAGTTTTTCTTAAATGATTTCATAGTTATTGGATGTTAATTTGAATACTGTTTGAAAAATATAGAATTTTTTTTGAAAATATTCTATGAAAAGATAATTTTTTTTAAATTTTGTAATGCTTAATTTTATGATTGATATATGCATTTTTCATGTGCATGTCATATCCAACAAATTAATTGAAGTGGATAAATCATAAAATAATGTGATAAACACATTTCCATGCCCAACATGTGTGAAACATGTGAGAACATTTTTATGTCATGACGAATCCTATAAGAGGTTTATCAAATATTTTAATAAGATTAATCTCCCAATCTTAATATTTATTTTGAAAGATGTTTGTTTTTATTTCTTTGGTATATGTAGGGACTCTTTTGATGAGATAATGAGTATATTGATTACACCACCAATTATAAAGCCCCTAAATTGGGAAGAACCATTTGAGCTACATGGTGATGATTCCATCCAAGCAGTTAGATCAGTCAATACATAGAAAATCATGGGAAGGAAACAATTCATTTAATATTCCTTAATATCCTTTGATGTGACCAAATACACTTACACAAACATAGAAGATTTGTATTTATCAATATTTTTTTCTTTAGAAATATTAATATCATATCATCTGAGAAATAATGTCATTGTGTTTTTTGATCATACTGCTCATAAGATCATTATGAATATGGATAAATCTAAACCGAGGCTAGTGATATGGATGTTACTACTATTGGATATCAATATAGAAATAAAAGAAATTAATGGTGTATAGAACCATGTGAAGAATCATTTATTCAGACTACCGAACACCGTAAAAGCGGAAATTCTAGATAAGAACCATTGAATGATCACCATACAAGAGAGAAGTTGTTCATGGATGAAGGTGAATTTCTGTGGTATACATACTTGAGTAATTATGTCTCATATCATGTCCAATATAATTTCAATTACCATTGATTTCAGAAACTGAATGCTAAATCTAGATATTGTATTTGTTTGATTAATTTCCTTAGAAGATTTAAAATGACCATGTGATAGGAAGATTTTTTCCTGAGAATAAAAATGATTATTTTTTTATTTTGTCAGTCAATATATTATGGTGTCCACTTTGGACTTCAAATTATATAAAATAAGGTTTTAGAATCTAGAAATTATGGTCCCATACATTTTAAATATTATCTTGAATATTTCAAATCGTGTAAAAATGTTTGGTATTTGACACATTTCATATATATAAAAAATGATAAAAAATAAAATTAATTTTTGTGAAATTTTATAAGTCCAGTGGATAAATATTACGTGTCCTTTACAAATTGCATTTGTAAATTTTTTTATGTTTCATTCATTTGATTGTGATTCCAAATGGGTGGAAGAAAAATCCATGAAGAATGATGATGCTATGCTTGTATGTGATTTTGTTAGGGCTAAAATATTTTGTAGGTTTAGAGTCATAAGGCCATCATTAGTGATCATGGGACCCACTATTTAATATGACAATAAAGGATGTTCTATATAATTATGGGTTCGATCATCAAACATAAACTTCTAATCATCCACAGAAAAATGGTTATGTTGAACTGCCCCATAGAAAAATCAATTGTATTTTGGAAAAGACTATAAAATTGACTTGGAAGGATTAGAGAAAAAGGGAGAAAAATATATGTTATTAATATATTACCTAAAAATAAAAATTTCCATGAGTCCATATATGTTTTTTTATGAAAAAATCAAACATTTTTCAGATAAAGTGTAGTATAAGGATAATTGGGATATGAGAGATATGAATTCATCTCTTGAATGTGATGAGATATAGAGAATATTCTAGTCGAAGGAGATGAAGTAAATTATTATGAAATAATTTTAAAATTAAATAATTTCCAAATAGAGAACTTTAATGGAGCATGAAAAAATGATCAAACTGGGAGAATTATATCATGGAGGAAAATAGTTGTTATTCAACTAAAGACTCAAGATGATTCTACGTAAAAGTCATTCTTGTTGGGAAGTTCTATTAATAGTTACTCATTTATATCATTTTAGATCTATGTATAATTAGAATAATGGGTCGAAGGATCCATTATCTACTGAACAAAAAAGTTTGAAGAAATTTTGTTGGCCCATTACCTCAGATCTAGTAGAGGATACCACACTCCTACAACATGTATATGACTAAAATCTATTATCTCATACCTCTTATTTAAAGTTAATTTATTTATTCCATTCATTTAAAAATATTATTACTTTTTAAATAAATTATAATGCATTGATGACACTTTATCATTTATGTTAATGGGAGAGAACCTTTTTAGTTTAGTATTTTAGTTTTTAGTTTTTTTTTCATTGAAAAAAACATGTTTTTCAATTTCGGTGTGTTTATTATTATTTTGTGTATTTTTAAATATTATGAGATGAAATGATTATCTATTCCATTTATAAACTAATTTCAATGAGTGAATATGTAAATAATAAGAAACTGAGCATAAATGAATATAGAAAATGATAATGTTTAATATTCCAATTATTAAAAATTTCATGAATGTTCTGATGTCTTCTAAATGTAATGCCTCATATCACTGTATTTTTCATTGAAATCACATTTTAATGAGTTTTATTAACCAGTTTTTTATATTATTTTCATTCACCTCAAATCTAGAGAGAACCAAACTATGCGTTCTTAAACCAAAATTCGATTTATTCCTTTCACAACTAGAGGGATTTATGTATTTGTGTTTTTAATGATTGAGGGATTTTTTTAAATCCACCCTTTGAAAATAATTATTATTCATTTAGGCCTTACATTTACTTTTAATCCTTGTATATCAATTAAGACATGAATATCCTATTTGTTTTTCCACGTTACCTGGTAATTTTTCTAATCTAACCTTCTCTAAAAGTGAAATTGCAAAATATAGTTGAAATTGAGTGTGGGGAGAAGCTATATTGTGATGTCATACCTCATTTGTTGAAACATTTGGAGGAAAAAACGATTAATATATGATTTTGTATTCGAAAAATTCATTTTTTCAATATTTTTTCATTCTAGAGCTTCCAATAGAGAAATAATGATGTCCTTATCTACATAATTATAGTGATATTATTATTATATTATCTACATTATTTTGAATAAAATGCATAATGGCATGAAATTTCATTGATTTTACATAATGATGGATCTATTTGTAACCTTAGGGGGGTCAGGCAGAGACCATAGTTCAGTGATATTTAAAGTCAATCAATTATATGAAAAACAGACAACCCCTCCTCATTCGATCTCAAATTTTATTGACCACTAAACTCAACCGAACAAATTCTATAGAAAAAACCTAAAAAGTCATTATGATAAAAAAATCCTTGAATCACATAGGATGGAAATGTAGGATTATATCAAGTCAATGGTGACACCTTCATTGATTGGGGTGAGAAAAACCATTTTGAAAATTGGAATTTGCGAGATGAGAGAAAATTCATACAGGGTATGTGATTTGTGTGCATGGGAGGAAAAATGAAGTGATAATATACTAAATGATATGAACGGATAACTTAAAATAATGGTATTTTAGGTGGCATGATATATTTTCATTCTTGGTGTGGAATCAGTGGATCTCATGTTTATGTGTTTTTTATTATCATAGTTTTGATTTTGATGATCACATTCCCTGGAGTCCATGTACTCTGTGTGGGGGAATTGATAGTGTTAATATTATATATATATATATATATATATATATATATTATGTTTATTTTTTTCACAACCTATACTAGTGGGTCCCATGCCCACCTCCAATAATATAAGGGATGGTGACTTACATCGAGTATGTATATCACAAACATGGGAGTAATTTTCAATGTACATATATGCCCACACACATCTCCAATCCCACTAAATACTGAAATGTAAAAACCACAAGGAACCAAATACATGCATAAAAATCAATCCCAACCAGATTATAAAAGGAAATTAAAGAGTATTAAAGTATATAAGGACTGTATACAACACCAAAAAATGAAGTCTGTAAACAAGAGCACAACCTATAAAATAGGTACTGGTACTGCTTCCTATAGTTGTATGAACACCTCGGCCTACATGATCCCACAAGGCAATATCTGGTCCTGTTCCACCAAGGACTCTATAAAATGGTTTCTTAACTACACATGAAATGCCACATGAGGGAAAATACCTTGTAGGGGCGACTATAAACATACTCAGCAGGACACCGTAAAACTATAATGAAATACACATAGGAAATAACAGTAATCTATACACAATATATGTCTAGAGCACATATAAAAATAATATCAATATATACTCTGTCCAAGACATAAAATTTAGATGTATGTTAGAACCAAATCATACCAAATTTATGGATCTAGCTCGTTGATTCCACAAAGGACTCATCTATGAGAATACACTCATGTGTCTTATAGAACTGATGACATCCATCTGATATGTACTTCTCATTAGGAACCTTCCAAAGAGACTGAAAAACTGATAGATCTAAATATAATATAATACCACATTATATGATCATAGACAAGGACAAGATATTATACCAAAAACTACATACATATTAACCTTCTAAGTTTAGTATTGACACTAGATGAAGTTTTTCATATCAATACCAATGCCCTTACCTAGGTCACGAATAATGAATAGATGATCCTACATCAGGTGTCACAGGGGGGGGGGGTATTCCAAAAAATCTATCATATAATTACCACTGAAGGGATCATATTATTATTAGTAGGAAATGATATGTAACAACATTCAGGGAAGTGATAAGGGTATTAACCCCAATGAGACATATCCAAGACATAGAGGAGAAGTTAATCACGCTATTTAGAAATGGATACATGATGTGTAGAAGGGTCAAATGTTGTGTTCCTTGACCCTATGAATTTAACATGCACAATGGCATGTGTCATTCCGAATTTTGTGTGTGAAGAAGATGGGTACAAGATGTGTAGAATAAGCCACACACCATGAGCTTCCATCCTAGGTCCACCCATGTACTTTTGCTATGTGCCCGTACAGGGTGTCAACCCACTTGTCTCTACTCTTGTACCAATGTGCAAGGTAGCATGTGTACATGGTCCATGCCATGTTGTGTGGTGGGGTACATACCATTTAGGTAACCCATGTAATCCACACCATGTTCGTGTATCTCCTGAGATACATTCCATGTCCCTAGGAAAGGCATTCACACCGTGTGATATGGCCACACATCATTTGTTATTTAACTATCCCCATAAACCCAATATGTCGCTCAGTGTGGGTGACATGTCGTGTAACACCAGGTTAAATACCATGTTGAATTGGATTTTCTATAATGTCAATTCCTTCATCATATGCCACTTCTGATTACTGGGATCTCCGTCGGGTGATCCATCCACCTCAAAAATTACGGTCAAGGGTTATCCTATCTTGCTAACACTGAATCGAGGTATTTTAGGCCTACAATCAGATTGGAAAACAACTTTATCCATCTAACGAGAACCACCCAAAGAACTATATCTCCATAATTGCATTGATTCTTCCATCATCGTCACAACTCTTCTAGGTCACCCCGATGTTGGATCTTTAATTTTGGATCATTTTTTCATGAAACGAATGTACTAAGTCATTCATACATAACCCCATGAAGAATGAAGAATGTGAAAAACTAATGGGGAAAATGATTTTATGTTGAAATAACAATTGAAAAAAACCTCAACTATTGTTAATTATAGACTTGATCCATTACTGTACAAATAAACAACAATCAAATCAATATTATAAACTAACACCATAAATCAATGATTTTAAGACCCATACCTCATGAACGACCGACCTGTTGATGAATCTAATCATTGGTTGATTCACAATCATCATTGAATCTATGAATGGGGAAAAATATATCCATAATACATCCTACCTGCGAATTGGTTTTTTCTTTGTTTAATATTAATTTCCATAGGTGAGATCCATCAAGAATTGAATTCATAGGCATTGGATCCACATTTCTATCAACATCCACTAAGAAAAATCATCATGCTTATCCCTATAGCCTCAATGGTATTATAAATTTTTGAGACTAACCCTATAACCCTACCTAGAGGATTAATTAAAATGAAATGGTGTCATTATGCCACTAAATAAATAGAATGGTAAAATAAAACAAATTCCCAATTTATTTTATTTGTTAAAATGCCTAAAACTACTTGGAATTTCTGCCTCATGATGACCGATGTTAGGCATCACATAGGGTATATTAGTGGATCTAAATGTATTTGTTCCCTCTAATTTCTGATTGATTAATCCATTTAGATGTTATTATACTTTTTCTAGAAAAAATTTCACATGTACTAATTAATATTTTAATATTTTCAAGCAAATATCCTAGGAACAATGGGCCTCAGAATTAAACATCTTCTTAGTAACTAGTCTCAAAATTAATCCATATTATATTTTAAAATAATACATTAAAAATATAGTACATTATAGGTTAAATGATTTTATCCCTAATAATTAATAAATTTAATCATATTTTCATCATTTTAGTGTTTTTTATAAATTTGTGCTTTATTTTGTAAATTACAGAATTCATGAAATTCAAAGGTTTTCAAGTGGTTCTGATTTTTGAGTATGGATTTTCATATTTTGATCAAATTTATTGAATATTCTTGTTTTAGGATTCTTTTTTTTATATTTTTAATCTATATTTTGGAACCTGATATAATTAATAAAACATTAGAAAAGAAAAATAAATCAAGTGGTGTTTCTTTTCAGGATGATAGAATGGATCCTCTATCTGCAATTGAGGAATATCATTGTCTAAGGGATAAAAAATTAACTTATTCCATAAGTATTAAAAACAATACTCTGATTATCATGTCCAAAATAAATTTCATATATAATTTTTTTCATTATGCTATACATTTTATGCACCAGAGTGGTGGGAGTTGAGAAGTACAATTTTACAGGAAAAATTATTATTTAGTAATTCATACATAATGTTTGTGAAATATATCCAAATTGGATGAAATTATGACTAATAAATAAAAATAAATGTTTTAAAAACATTGATGAAATATAATTTCAAACATTCTTCCATTTGTTGACCTAAATGGACTCAGTGATTTGGAGGAATGAATATGGAGAGAAACTTTCCCACTCCTCATGATTATAATTACAAGTTTCCACATATATTCAAAGCGGTTCAAGAAGGAGGAAGAGGTGATGTGATGGATTATTTTCACCTTGATGTGATTTGAATTTTCATTTTCCTATTTTTCATTTTCATAGTTTCATAATTCTCTCTTCTTCCACCTTTAACTCTGTTACCCATCACATAAAGGGGTAAAATTATTGATTGATTAGGGAAGGGGGTTTTCCTTTTTAAATTTTGGATTCATGTGTTTTAATGTAAAAATATGTTTTTATATTGAATGGTTTACATTTATTGCGGGGTCAAATTATCATAAATTGATTATATATTTACCTTTGGTTTCATTTAATTTTTATTGTGTCAGTTTAAGATCATTAATATCTCTATTCCTAGTTCATTTTGTCTCAATCAAGCATATTTTGGTTGGTGGTGAGTGTCAATTGGAATGTGTGTCCAATAAGTTAATTTTTTCTATAATTTTAAGGATAAAAAAATCAAAATCGGGACATGACATAGTTTATTGAGAATGGTTCATGAATTTCCATGCTGATATGACTCTTTTACATTAGTTCCTTTAACCAAGTGTAATTGATAAATCAAATGGGGAATCATTCATTTATCATTAAATAGAAATAGTGGGTTAATTATTTATGTGACCATGAAGATATTCAAAATCTAATCACATCCTAAACACATCACTCCCATCATCAAAACATTTTCAAATATAATTTTAATTCCTCTATTTTTTTCCAAAATTAATCAATTTAAAAAACATCATTTAATTATTTCCCTAATTTCATGTGACAAATGTTATTTTCATATGCTCCACTCTAGGGAAAAATAGTTTGATCTCTATACTATAATTTATATGAGTAAATATTTGTTTTTTCTCCCCACATGACATGAACTGGTCAGATATACAGTCCTTTGACCTTGGGTTCCATCTATGTAATCAACCTATGTCTCATTCCCATGTCCATGTATAAGTACCCGAAATGTACGCTGCTTGTGTATTTTACCAGTGTGCCAGTACATGGATTTATCCCATGTACAAGCGCCCATGAACGAGTAAATGAAATTTCCCATGTACTATACCCTAATTTGTGTCTTTATAGTGGAGTACATGACATGCTCTAACCAGTGCACTCCAATCAGTGTCTGTGTACCCTTTGATGTACAGGATGAGTCTTTATGGAGGGACCACATGTCGTGTGATACCTTAGATTATTTGATTCCATTTCCTCCACACAGTGGTATTTCATGATGTGTAGATATTGTTTTGATGTCATGTAGCATGGTATTTTCCATAATCCATTTTCTAGAATCTCCACATCATCTCCTTTATCCAATGTGGGATTCTGTGACTACATCCTCAAAAAACCTCGAATCAATGCCCAATAGACCATATCATCCTCATCCAACAACAGTCTTCCCACTAACACTATAAAAGAATTGATATTTATTTCATTCATAATTTCACACTGATGAAGGGAAAATAAGTTATCTACATCATCCAATTGACTACCACAACCACCATCTCACCTTCATCTTGTTGTGTCAATCCTAGTTTTATGATTCTGGATCACTATGCCAAGAAATGGGTGTGAAATGATTGTTTTTTTGGGATATATTATACCATAGAACAAATAATGAATTGAAACAATGAATGGAGAATCATGGGAGAGAATAAAAATATCTATCAAGAGGAACATAACATGATTGACATTTGTGTCATTCTTTGTTCATTGTTGTTTGAAAAAAAAATCAAAAAATCAATGCTCATAAATAATCTTGCTCATAAAATTTCCATAAATAAAACCCATACCACAATATTCACAACCTATGAATCAATCATCTAGTTGATTAGTTCATGTTCATTATAGAAATAAATTTTTTGTGAATGAATTCCAAACAAAAAAAATTCCCTAACTCGATTTGAGTAGATGACTAACGTCCAATGGGGTTATTCCATGATCCTTGAGATATCTTTTGAATCCATTTTGTGTCGATTTTTGATCCAAGATCCGATCACTATTTGTCTGAGATAAATTCTCTAACGGTATCTCCAATGAATCTTCAATAGTTATATGGTTACGCGGATAACACTAGGATTATTAAAAAATAGTATATTTAAAGAATCGCTAATCACTGCATCATAAAAATTAATTGATATAATTTATTAAGATATTTTATTCATTTCTTCCACGGTAATGAATTTTCCACAAAAAACATGCACTGAAAGTTGTTAAATAATTCTTAGGGAAAAACCACCATTTTGATCTAAATAGTGCCCCCATATTTATGATCTGAGAACCAATTTATTATTATTCCATGTTTTTTGTAAAATTTCATGTACATTATTTTTAATATTTATAATATTTTTCCAATATTTTTACAGGTATTCCGGGCCATAGAATCTTAAGACAACATATCGTCTAGTCCCATAAATAATTCAAACAATAACCAAAAATAAAAATTAAAAATCGGATTCATTTCATTCCCCCCACCTTGGTTCATTATGTTCTAAAAAATCCAAAATAAGGGCTACATGAGGATATGTGGGTTTTTAGTAGGAATTTGTTCCCCCATCCCTCATTTTATCAACAAATGTTTATCATTCTACCAGAAGACACACACTAATGGAATTGAATTCCCATGCGGGATCCTCATATAATGATCCTCAATCTTAATTGGGTACTCAGTAATGGTAGCTAACTACTCGATGTCCAGCTCACCCTAGTTGCTAGTGTGGGATGGGTAATTTATGTACCTCCTCAATTGTAAAACATGGAAAATGTTGTGTACTAGATCTAAATGTGGAGGTCATGATAATTGGTATTCCACATTACTGACACTAATTATCACCTAAAGAGGGCCAATGAATCTTAGAGATAACTATCCATCCTGGCCAAATCTCTATAATCCATGTTGAGGTGAGACCAGAAGGAACAAATTTTCTCCAACCTCGATCTATAAAAGCATCCATCGTATATCTACAATTGACTTATGAGGTCACTATGTAGTCTTCATCCTCTACTAGATTATATGAACCATATATGTAGTTCCTCGCACCAACAATAAGTCCATGAGTACCCACTCTCTTTGTTCATTCAAGTAATGTGATGACCTAATGGATCACCAAAACAAAGAATTGATTGGTTTCATATCAGTGGTGGAATGATATATGTTGCATTACGCAAACTCCACCAGTGGTAGGTGATCTTGTTAACTATGTAAAAATCCCAACACGCAAGCTCAAAACATTTTCTATAGAATCCAATTGGTCTCTCGTTCCTGTTATCAGTTTGGGGGTAAAATGTTGTACTCATGCATAATTGATTTCCAAACACAAATTGAAATAACATCTTCTACTTGGTTGTGAAAATATATTCACTATCAGAAGAGATCATCAATATCATTGCATTGAGTGGAACTATATCCTTCCCAAATAGGTATCCCACAACCTCTATTAAACTATGTTCCAAAATTTATAAGAAGAGAAAAGACTTTGTAATTTGGTTTATGATTACTCATATGGAATCATGTACTCTATACATACATGGTAATATCATCATGAAGTTCATGCATATCCCATCCAACATCCACTCTATCACTTCAAGGGGTTGAGTTAAACCTTCCTAAAGTAGGGGCTCAACATTCAATTGCTAACAAGTAAGTCATTGAGATACAAAATCTGCAACTCGTTTCTTTATTCATGGCCACCAAAATAGATGTCTGAGGTCTTGGTGTGTATTTTTATCACATAGATGTAATGAAAAAATAGGAATATGAAAACCTCTCAGAACATCCTCTTTAAATATCTTGGGTACCACCATGCGTCCTTTGAAAAAAATGAAATGCTCCACACAAATATAAAATCAATCAGGTTCATGTTCTATGGATATTTAATTATGTAGGTTCTTATAATAAACATATCCTTGTTGTGCCTCCCCAACTCTCCACAAGTGTATTGGTGGGAAAACCATGGACTATATGTAAGATGTTATGTCTCTATCCAAAAAAGATCACTAAAATGATAAAAATTATTCTAATGCCTTGTTCAGTTTTTGAAAACATAACATCATGCTGAGATCATCTGCTACCATTTACCCTTCCTTGGATTATAAATAATTTCAAAGTCATAATCCTAGTGTTACAATATCCATAACCTACATCTCATGTTATAAACCTTCTGAGAGAATATTTAATTGAGACTCTTGTGATCAGAATAGATAATATATTGTTTCTACATCAGGTAGTGTCAACATATCTTAAGAGTGATGTCTGCCAGTACTTACTCAAGATCATGGGTCACAGAGTTCTTCTCATGTTGTCTCAACACTTGTAAACTATAGTAAATAACATCCTTCCTCTCAATCAGAAGACATCCAATCCCAGTTCATGATTCACCACAATAAAACACAAACTCGACACCTTCCTATAGATATTTAATGATGAGATTACTTATCAAATTGTACAATAACTGTAGAATATACCATAAGTACCTCTCTGTCAACAAAAAAGGATTCCCCTTCCTCATTAAAGCATCTATGGGTGATGATATTATATAGAAATCATATATGAATATCGGGTAATAGTCTGTCAGCATGAGGAGTATCCTCACCTCTATCACGCTCTTGGGTGGCCCCCAAGCTATTATTGTCTCGACCATGGTCGATTCCATCACCACTCTATCTACTGAGATAACATGTCTCATAACGCAACCACCTAATCTAGAGTTAGCAGATTGAGAGGTTTTCGTAAAGATTGTGATCTCAGAGTACATCTAGATCCATCCTCAAGTGTCTCAAATGCCCCCAATAGATTTTGAGTACATAAGGATGTTTTTTATGAATACTATCATGATCATTTCTATGAACGACTGAAATATCCAGTTCATGACTCCAACGAACACTGTTTTGGCGTCTGTCATGTTGAATGGAATCACCAATACTCATACAGATCAAAGCGATATCTGGATTTCGTCTCTAGTGAATCCTCATAGAGTACTCTTAAATGGGGATAGAATTACTTTAGTTCAATCTTATAGAACAATCATGACCCTCTCTATTTATCAAAGAGGTCATCAATCCTTGATGATGTCTACATATTCTTCACAATCACATTGTTCAAGGACCGGTAGTCAACACACAACATCGTGCTATCATAATCCTTTTTGCATAATAGAACTGAGGATTCCAATGGTGAAACACTAGGTCTAATAGATATCCTCCTATGAAAGTCCAACAACTAAACCCTCTAATCAAAAAAATCAATGGGAGATATCTAATAACCAGGTACAAATAACTATTTTCATCCCATTGGTGTATACCAATATATAAGTTAATCTCCCATTGGAGTGTAAACCTGGACCATTATTAGGGAAGGCTTCCTCATACTCAACCACCACTATATGAAATTGGGATCTCCTAACATCTACTCCATTAGGGTTAATATAGATAATTGATGAGTAATCACCTATACCATCTTATGTGCAATCTATCCTATTCTGCATATGATTCCTTTTCCCCTTCAAAAGAGAACATGGTATCATCACTAAAGACGCAATGTGGTATAGATAACAATGAAAAATTAATAGATGATTAAATATTTTATGAAGGAAGTACTGTACCAATATGAGTTTTATTCTAATTAAATTAGGAGACCAATGGCGTTTGTTTTGGGGAATTCATTATTTTTATGGATTTCCAATTATTGTGGATAGTGGAGGTTTGGTCAAGATTGTATGAACTCTTTAATGTTTGGTGGTTCTTTTGTGGTGTTATTGAATACTGTTAAGGTGGGTTATTAGTTGGTGTTTACTATATAGATTGAATGAATTTGTGATTTTCATTCCAAATGTGATATGTTTTCATTATCATCATCGGTTTTTCCATTTAATATATTTGGATGATCTTGATATTGAAGATAATCTGATTTTATGGAGTGGTAGAAAAATAGTAAGGATCGTTAGGAGAATGTTTTAAGTGGGTGAGTTGTTCCATTAGTTTTTATTATTTAGAAGAATGGTGGATTAGAGGAATGTATATGAGAATGTGAGTCACTACATAATACTTAGTATCCTAATAAATTTTGTGTGTTTCCTTGTTTTTATGAAGATACAATTATTTTTTTGTGTTGAATGAAATGATTCTATAGGGATATTTTTGTAGAGTTTTTTCTTATAGTTATATTTTATACCATGATCATTGAGTAATTCTATTTGAAAGGTATATCATGAGGTTGTTGGTTAGTAATGTTTTGGTTTTATTATCTGGGATTAGTTATTATTCCTGAGTATTGGAATTGTCATAGGGATATATTATGTAATTAAATAAACCATTATAACCCATTAGTTTTTGTATTATAGGTTTTAGAGGTTTTGGGTGGATATTGGTGGGAGATAGATGTTATTGGAATGTGAATTCTATCTTGGAGAGGTTGGTCATTGTGTGCCCTTGGGTGTTGTAGAGTGAATGGTTGATTGTAGTGAAGTGTTGGATATACTACTAATGTGTCATGGAAAAAATGATGTATCATGTCCACTGTGCATAAGATATGGGATTTTATTTTTCTATTGAAATTTTAGTTACAATGTGATAGGGTGTGTCGTGGAATAATTGGTTCCATAATAAAATTTGGTAAATGAAATTATATTTTGTAAATTAAGGGTATTTCATAATATATTATCTAAGAACCATAAATATCATGCCCATTTATTTGAGGCCTGATAGGTTTAGTCAGAAAAGGATATATATTTATAGATTGGTTATATTAGAAAATGGAGGATCCTCATAAAGTCATAGTGAACATCAATAAGTATTCATTTTCTAATTTATAATTTCAATGTGTTTATCTATTTCACAATGTATGTTTTTATGGGCTAGTTTATGATACCTTTTAGGGATGTTCTTGATAGTGGAGTTGTTTATATCGTGTCAAATATTCTAGAAGGTTGATTTTGAGGTTCATTAATTGGTTATTTTTAACTGTGGAATTTTTTTTGTAACATGAGCCTTCCTTGGTGGTATTTGATTAAATTATTTCTATAGACCATTAAATGTGGGGAGATTGGGAGATTTCTGATGCGATTTCCAATGTCTTATGGAATTATAATGCCAAGGTATGACCCTGGACTATCCCGGAATGATGAGACAATATTTCACCCCTTATAAAAATTAATATGTTATTTTGAATATCCTCTAATTTAATTTGTTTTAAATCTAGCCTTATATTAGTGTCTCTAGGATATATGTTTCACATAACATTAAGACTTTAATCGGTTGGGATCAGAGGGGAGTTTCACATCACTTTTCTCATAGGGTTATCCCTTTTATTTTTTGAGAGGTAATAAAAAGTAGTTTTAAGGGGCTGGTAATTTTTAAATTTAGTCATGTTTTGATGTATAATGTTTTGTATATTCATAAGGTTTTCCTTGGGTGATTATAGTTGGTGAACATCACTTCCTTGTTGTGTCCTTCGGCAGTGATTTCAAATCATTAATTGTGTTAGGGATTTTGAGAAATACCTATATTTCATTTAAAAAGTGGTAACTATAACAATTTTTCTTTATTTTTATTTAATTTAATGATTATCATATAGAATTTAATGAAAATTAAGTAATAGAAGATGATGGTAAGGGGTGATTAATATGTAGTTCAAATTTTTCCCTGATATTTCTTATATGATTAATCGATTTTTTTTATTTTGCTATTGTTTATAATTGTAGTTGTAATTTTTGGATATCACTATGATTTATACATGGAATCAGATTTCCTAAATGTACATTTTATTATAAATTTGAATGTATTAATTCAATGAAATATTGACTTTTTATTTCAACACCCATTTAAGATATGTTGACTCACTGTGAATGCTTCTTCAAAAATTTATTTTTTTCCTTTGGAATAATATTAAAATTGACATTTATATGTCGATTCTATTCTTGGTGCTATGATTTTTTGGTAATTGTGGGGAAATTTATATAGATACTATATGGTTGGTTATGGTTTTTTACATCTATGGATTGAAATTGATATAGTTAGTTACATTAGATTGAAATTTTTTTTGATGTGTTATGGTTGGGATAATGATTTGGATTTTTGTATGAGATGTGTGAGGGATAATGTTATGGATTTTTTTTGAATTAAGGAAGATATTATTATTTATATGTGGTTACAATATGTGATTATTAATGAAAAATATATGTATATGGTTATAATGTAGATAAATTATAGATAAAATGATATATGGATGACTAAAATGGATGACTAAATGTTGTAGTTATGTTTCCCTAATTGGTATAAATGTGTTTAATTTTAATATGTAATTTAATATAATAATAAAATTAAATTGGTTGTTAAAATATAAATCTAGATATAATGGATTCATAAGACTTAGTTGGAGACTATTAATGATTGATGTGGCTATTTTGTATTGGAAGTGTGGATGGATTGGTTTTTTAGTAATTAAAATAATTGATTGGATGGTTATAGTGATGTTGTGATGGTTTTGATAGGTTTGGTATTATTTTTTCTATGAAACTTATAGGTTGTGTTTCTTGTGTCTATAATATCATTTTTCTTTCTAGTGATTTCAATATACACCAAAACGAAATTGGATAATCTTACAAACACCCAAATGCGATAGATTTTCTGTGTTTTTGCAAAACATTTACACTAATGATGGAATGGATTAATAAATATATAAATCAAGGATTTACCAAAAAGGATATTATATAAATTTAGGATACTTTTTAAAACATTTCAAAAGAATATTCATGAGGATAGTAATAGTTTTGTGTATTTGTAATCTGGGAACACATTCTTACTGTTTGGTGACCGGTATTCAACATCTACCTTAAATATCGTTCTCTTTAGTACTCAAACATAAAACCATTATTCATAACATGTTGAAATGAATCATAAGAAATGGGTGATCTCAAATTATTTCTAAGGGTAAATAAATAAAATATATAAGAATATCATGAGAATAAGGGTTCAATAACATGATAATAAAATTTAAAGATCATACCATTCATATCCAATATTGAAAACATGTGACATGGAATAATGATTTCCCAATCATAAAACACGATTCAAAAGATAACCAAGAACATGAACCATGTGATAATTTTATGGAATAGAAAATATAATTTGTGGAAAACACATAAACGTGTAATGTTAATCCCTATAAGGCATGGATCGTTTCCAAAAATACATAAGGGGACCTTATGGGTACTTTGTGTGACACATCACTAAGCACAATCATATTTTTTCCCTATTAGGAATCATATTTCCCTATCTTCACATATTTTAAACGGATTCCCTATATTTTTAAAGCATATAAAATTTCCCCATATTCCCATAGTTGTTTGGGTTTCCACATCTTCCCATTGTAGATCTGGACACACCTTTTTCCCATTTTGGATAAGGATTCACCTCCTTCCCATTTTGGCTAAGAATGCACCTCCTTCCCATTTTGGATCAAGCCCATCAACATGTTTCCCATCCTTATCTTGTGAGATATAAATATTCACCTAAATAATTTTAGGGGGATATAGTTCCAACAAATATCATAATGAAATTAAACGCACACGATCTATGATATCACAAATAATCATACCACAAACCATGAAATGAAATGGGTTTCAAAACCATTTAATCATATCTAATGCTATGGATAATGATAGGATTCATAATCATATCACTAAAGTGTAACATGTGAAATGAATATGGTTTCATAAAAATATAATCCTGGAAATAGAAAAAGGTTTTATAAACATGTAGTAATATATTAACATATAGAAAAATATACGTTATATAATTATTTCATCTAAGAATATCCCATGATAATAAGTGGTTTTCAAAAGAATATAACTCATGAAAGAGAAATAGGTTTCATAAACATAATTTGATAAAAATATTAAATATTAATGATATAGTATGAATGATATTAATTGGATTATAACCCCATATATGTATAAAATATAATAAAGTATCTCATATTATATGGAGTATGATTTTGAAAGACTACATGAATCATTTCTTAAAGAAAATATAATTTTTTTGAAACTAATTTTTATAAAACATTATATAATCAATTATTATAAATAATGATTTAAATATTCAATTAAAACTTATCTTGTTGAAAATATATTTTCCTCTACAAAAAATCATTTTAAATCATAAATCATTTTGGAAAAAAATTTCATTGAAAAAATATTTTAAAAGATATTAGGAAGCTTGAAAATATTTTGAAATCCTTTTTCATTCGAAATTAAATGAAAAACAAAAAATAAGGCATGAAGTAATTTTTAAAAACCATTTCTAAAAAATTTCATTGGAAAATTATAAATAATTCTATAAAAATCAAAAATCCAATTATTTAAAAATAATCATCTGAATACATATAAAGGATGCTTTGGAAATCATTTAAATCTTTTTTTATAGATGAAATTTTTTTAAAACCATTTTATTTGAAAACAACTTTAAAATGAAAAAATATATAGCACATTAGGCAACAAAAATCATTAAAAATAACCTTATAATGATATAGTGAAATATCCATGGAAATGGCGATCTTGATGGAGTGTATGTTGGTACATTTTGAGCCTTCATTTTTCACTAAAAAATATAGAAAATTACCTTGATTGGAAGACCAAAAAACATTCCATTTAAAAAAATTTAGAATGAAGGAAAACATGTGAAAAAAATTAAATCAAAAAAAATTGTATAATATAAAAAATTGAATACATTTTTTTTTAAAAATGGTTTTTTATGAACATATATTTTCGAACAAACGAAGAAATAAAGTAATATTTTCCAAAGAAAAAATTTTGAATTATATTAAGTTAATAAAGTAATAAATCGTAATAATACATGAAGATATCATAGATAACCATAGGGTAATAAATTCATGCGTCTTATTGAGATATGGATCATATTATTTCATTAATTCAAGCATATTTCCAATCAATCCTTATAAATGATGAAATTTTAGTAATAAAATGTGAATATATATTGATTAAATTCAATCATATTACCCATGAACTAAAAAAATTACATGAAACATTAAATATAATGAAAATATTTAAATCCGTTATATTTAATTTAAATGGTAATTATAAAAACACCATCATGAAATATAGTTTAATAACATGGAATGTATCTCAAAGAAGACAAATTGAGACCAAATTACATTAATGATTTAGTAATTTTTACACCATAAAACCAATGAAATAGAGATAATAAAATCGATATGTAATTAAAAATTAAATAAATTATATGAATTATTTAATTCCTTAATGGGTAGTATATAATCAAAAAACAATTATTCTTGAATATGACATGAATCTCACCAAAATAAAAAATGAGATGAAATTACCTTTTCCTAAGTATTGATGTTCCTCGTACTCATTAAAAACTAATGTTAAATAAATATAATTTTATTATAAATATCCAAAAGGACCATATTATTATATCTCATAAAATTTATGACTTTTTTGACATTGTATTACCGATTTAATAAAAACTCATTGTTAATGTAACATTTTGGGTAATATCTGCTTTATTTTTCGAATATGTTTTTGCTTGTTATTCTAGATCTTTTACATAGATCATTATTAAATTATTTTCATAATGTAAATAATGTTATAAATTTAATATATATTCATTAAAAATGTATTTATAATAATATATAAAATATAGAAATATGAAATGAAATACATCATTCATGGAGATGGCTGGGCATACATCTACATGAACGATGTTTTCATTTTATTATTGTCTTTAGATAAATAAATTAAATGATATATATATATATATTATAATTACAATAAATTCATTAATTCATATATATCATATTTTTTCACTAAACAAACCCTTCATACACTCCATGTAAGGTGAGAACGAATCACATCGCTCTAAGAAGATGTAGTCCCCACATTGCCAAATGAAATTTGCATACTAAAAAATGAATATAATAGAGTTATATGATATATAATAAAATAAATAACAATAAATATATCAGAAATATCATATATATCATATAAAAATATAGTTTCCATCATAATTCACAACCATGGTAGTTAGTAAAGGAAATATATGAACAACATCATTTCCTATAGCGGCAGTTCACTATACAATATAATCTTTAGTTAAGTACCCATGAGATGTATATATGCAAAATTTTGGTTCAAATATTAGATTAAAAACATCATATAATAATTAGGACACACTAATTATTATATAATCTATGAATAAGAATATTTTTGGGGGTGGAGAATAAAAATAAACCAAAGCTGCTTGAGGAAGGATGTTATCACTTCTTTGGGTAGCTTCTATTGTTTTTCACAAAAAGGATTACTTTGTATGTTTTTTGAAATAATATTGGATTCAATAATGATTATTGGGATGTTTTCAGCTAATTTTAGTAATGTCTATGCAAGCTAACAACTTTAGAGGTGTGAATAGATGGGAGGGGGGACTAAATTTTTATAGTGGAGGAGAGGCATTCAAGTAATATTTTGAATAGGGAATTTTACCCATGTTTTCCATTGTAAATTAGATATGATATGGTATAAATTAGATAATATGAATGATATGGTTGTAATATTACTATTAATTGGATTTTGGACATGTTTTTAGGTTATTTTGGCCCTTATATTTAGGGTTTAGTCATTTGATAAGATAATTTTTCTCTTAATCATCATAAGTAATTTTAATCCCGTTCAATAATATTTTTTGTAAAAAACTAATTTTACCTTGATAGAAATTATAAATTTTTTTCATTCCTAATATTGAATCTATTTTTCAAAATTATAATCACTGATGTTGTAGATAGTTATTTATATGTATTCCCATAAATCGGATGAAAATCAGGTTTTTAAAGTTCAAATTTTCAAATGTTTAAAATGTTTTCATATCCAATTACAATTTTCAATTTACTCCAATGAAATAATGTAGATAAATTTATGGAAAATTGATATAATTAAACAACAAAACCAATATATAATAAAATTTTACTATATAAATAAATAAAATGAAAATGGATTTTTGAATTAAAAATTAGTGTTTTCACTATTTTCAATGAAATGTAACTTCTCAGAAAAAAATATTCAACCAAAGTGTAATTTGATATTACACATAAACAATATAAGTTTTTTTGAAATAAAAATTAAAAAAAATTCAAAAATTAGACATAAAATGGGAACTCTATTAAAAGGAAGTAAAACTACCATTTATAAAAAAAAATTATTTACGTCTATAAATCTAGATTTTGTTATAATAATATATATATAACGTATATTATAAGAGTATAAAAAATATTGAATAAATATATAATATTTTTATTTCATTTAAAATATTAATTGAAAGTTTTATGTTCAAGTTATTTATATAAAATATTATTTTTACATAGTAAATTTTTATTCTATGAAAAGTAATTTCTTAAATTTAAATTTTGATTTCAATAAATTCTTCTAATTTTTAAGTAATGGATTAATTTTATATACATGTGTTAATAATATTTTCATAATTTGTTTACTCTTATTAATAGTATTCATTCCAACATTAAGTTGTATGTATAATAAAATTTTAATAATTATATAAATAGTATATTTTAGTTATGTAAAAACGCATCCTAGCATGTAACACAAGATATTGATGGGACTTAGTATTATGTGGTGTAAAAACCAAACATAGTGTTGCATTTACTACAATTAAATATAAGTTTTCCATGTAATGAAACATAATATTTGGGTTTCATATAACCCATTCAAAACATTGTTATTTAATATAAAAACTATATTCAATGTTGAATGAAATGAAAAATATCCAAAATATTACATTAATTTAAAAAAATCACAAAATAATTGGGAATTAAATTCCACCCCCTAAAATGATTTTCACTTGAAATTTTTCTTGGTTATTAAATATGTACTAATTGAAATTTCAGTTCAAATAAATCCAAATCCAAAATTAAATATAAAATCTTCTTTAAATAGGGAATGTTGGAAACCTATTGGTTACACAATGTAACACATGACTAAGATTCAACGTAGGAGAGTATTAGTGGGATGTGAAGAAATATACATAGAAGAGAAATATAACTATCAAATTCAGATATATCTTGATAGAGAACCTTGTTAAAATAAAGATAAAAATCAAAATTCCATAAATCTGCGAGGATCTATGGGGCCATTTTATTCATTAGAAATAAAGGTACTAGGAAAAAAGTTTGTGTTTAAAGATACCTTTCCTAAAGCTGATGTATTTTAATGAACATCTATACAAAAATTATTTTAGTACAACCTTACCCTTTGTTGAACCTTGATCAAATTTCCCGTTATCTCTCATTCCAAGAAATAAATGTGAATTTATCATTCTAGAATCATTAACATATCATGAGGTCCATGAATATAATGATATGTCATTCCGTATATCTTTATAATAAAAAACGTTTCTGTAGGTTTTCCAATATTTATAAATTCTTATATGGTGAGATAATAAATTAATATCTAAATCATTACGCCCAGCTGACCAAAAAAAATTCCATAAATGGTTAACATTATAACCACTATAAAAGAGGTTTGTCCATGAAATTTGAAATGATATTGAAATATTTAGTATTATCTTAACATTAATCCCCCATATATTACATGGTATCACATGTTGGTCACATTAAAAACATGTGAATACCATTAAAATATATTCTCTTGAAATATGGTAATAATCTTAGTTACCATATATCCTTACTAGAACCTCCACATTTACATATTCCAAAGATTATTTGATATATTCCTTAAATCCAAAAATGATAAAAACTCCAACCATGATAACACAAACTACACTATCAAAAAATTCTTTATGAGTTATTAGGTAATAAGTGTTTTTTAATTTACATTTATATTTATAAATATCATTATAGAAACAAAATTATCTATTATTCATAACATATTAAGGTTTATATTCTCTTAGTAAAAATTTATCATTTCCATTAAATTACTTTATATTCTATTAGAACCATTAAAAATTTACTTGTAAATCCATAGTAAAAAAAATTAAATGAAAAATCCTTAAACTTTTTACAATTACTAATTCATGAAGCCCAATACATACACATTGATTATTTTAATTCATACTTAATACATTAAAGAGGATACCTCATCCCTTTACATAATACCTTCGTTGTTTTAAATTTCATCAATAGTTTCATCATCATCATAAATATATACATTAATCATAACACCTAGAAGATTCTATTCTATATCAATCCTCTTAGGACATTAGTTTTCATAATTACCATCAATTATACACATAAACCATTCATCTGTTGATAATATATTAGGGTGGGGCATATTTCTATCCATTTTTCTATATAAATATTTCATTTTACCTTTGTATTTTTATTGTTATAATCCTTCCTTTATATAGTTAAAACAAAGTCATTTTCAACTGATACATTTACATGGGTGTATCTTACTGCATTATAGACATGTAGAAAACATAATCTTCTATCATTCATGTTCTTTATTTCCGAAACTATGGGAGGAATTATTTATTATAATATTTTTTAGGTCCTAGAGTTTTTAAGGTAAAAATAGTTAATCGTGTAATGTGAAAATTAACTAGGTACGATCAAAACAAAATTCACTCTAGTTTTCTTCAATTATTACTAATAATAAACATTTTTTGTCACATTCAATGTTATCTTACCTCTTTTTGGTTCCAACCATTATCTAAAACCAAAATAATTATAGGAGAAAAACTTATCATATGTTTAAATAATGAGACACCTTAGGCTTATCCTTATGAATGTCCTATAAAATATCTTTAGAAATATCCCTAGGGATATCTCTAATGTTTTCACATCAAAGTTTTCAAATGTTGACTAAACCATTCCATTGATACCATCTATAGAGGACTGAGCTTATCATACTGGGATATTACATAATTTTATATTAATATTACTCGCAATAAAAATATTAAATGCCTGAGGACCATTATATTTTAGTGTCTTTGTAATCATGGAACAACTTCTTCTAGTATGGTTATAGATAAAAAACACCTCTTTTAATGATCTTTTAATTTAGTATCTTGACCTAAAACCTTTCTTCGTATCCTAGGAGAAATAATCATAATAAAAAGATTAGATCAAATTATCTCTAAGGGTAAATAAAAAAGATATGTTAGATTATCATGAAAATAAGTTTCTAAAAACATGAAAATGAAAATTTGAATATCATACCATGCATATCAAGGATCAAAGACAAGGGAGATGACATAATGATTGGCAGTTCAGTAGACATAAATCATATGATAATCATGAACATGAACCATGTGAGAATTTTAAGGATTAAGACAAATAATTTTTGGTATACATATATACTTGTAACATCATTCTTAATAAGTCAAGGATCATTGACAAAAACATATTTTGGAACTTCATGCGGACTATGTTTAATATGCGGGACACACCACCATCCCTGGTGATAGTCTTTTCTTTATAAGAGAATAGATTTTCCTATTTTCTTATTTTCCCATACTAGATTCTATTTTCCCATATTCTCATAGTGGATCAGGTTTCCTCATCTTCCTATAGTTGATCGAGGGTCCCATCATCAAATTGTGGATCATAACACACATGTTTCCCATTTTAGATGATGATTCACTTTTTTTCAATTTCAGATCACATTCAATGACTTGTTTCCAAACATTATCTCAATAGATATAAAAATATACTGAATTTATTGGAAGTAGATACAATTCCCACCCAATTCATAATTGAATTTTATATACATTCTCTATAATATCACAAATAGGAATAAAAAGTACCATGAAATAAATTGGTTGTCATAAAAATATAATCATATCATTATGTGTGCAAAAAAGGCAGGTTTTATAAACATAATCCATGAAAATAAGTGGGTTTTATTAGAATATAGACACTGATAGATAAAAGGATTTAGTAAGAATTTAATAATATATTTACATGTGTAAAATATATGTTTTATAATCATTTCATCAAATCATAAAACTAGATAAAAACAAGTTTAAAAAGAGTATAACATGTGAATGAGAAGCGGGTTTCATAAACATCATTCCATATAAACATGAACAATTAAATAAATAATATGAATGGTATTAAAGGATAATATCTCTACTAAATAATAAACAATAACAAATTATGTCATATTATATTGAAAATTATTTTGAAATATGACATGAGGCATTTCTTAAGGAAAATGAAATTTTATTAAATCATTTTTGTAAAATCATTTAAAAATATATTTCTTATTAAAAATTATTTACAATTTAATTTAAAAAATTTATTATTTAAAATATATTCTCCACTATTAACAACACTTTTTAAAACATAAGTCATTTTTAAATTTTTCCTTTTAAAATATATACGAATCCATATAGAGAATGGTTGATAATATTTCGAAACCCATTGTCTTTGAAACTTTTCTGAAAACCTAATGAGAATCCTTGAAATAATTTTGAATCCCTTCTCTAGAAAAATAATTCTAAAACATATATTTAATTTTTTAAATCAATTAATTTTTTTTATTAAAAAATATCCTTTTGAATATATATAAATGATCCATTGAAAATCATTTAAATTGTTTTTAAACATAAAAAATTTGAAAATATTTTTATTTAAATAAAAAATTAAATTCATTTATATTTCAAGAAAATTATTATATTGTATCTTTAGAAAATATCCTTATAAACATACAATGTATTAACCATGGGAGATAATGTCATGAGGGTGGGTAAGTATGTTCATGACAAACGTTCCTTATTCACCATAAATGTTTAGAAAACTCATTTGATATGAAAACAATAAGAGTAGTCCTATTAAAAATGTTTTTAATAAGTGAAATCATGGGTAAAAATTTCCTTGAAACATCATAAAATAATAATAAAAAATAAAAAAATTATAAACCTTTATTTTGAAAGAAATTTTATTTCCGACCATAAAGAGAAATGAAGTCGGGGTTTTCTTTGAAAACATTCTTAATTAGCTTAAGTACCCAAATGTTAAAGGATATAACTAATACATAATGATATCCTGGATAAACATATGATAATAAATTTCATTTTTTTATATGGATCCTATTATTTCATCAATGGAAGTATAATCATAATTTATCACAATTAACGATGATATTTTTACAATAAACATTTACCACTTTGGAAACATTGAAAGATAATCACCCTGAAATTAAAAAATACTTGAAGCCTAAAATATAATGAAAATAATTATATTCATGATATAAATTTTCTATGGTAATTATATATATCCCATCGAAAAATATAGGTGATTAACATGGCATTTATCTAAAAGAATGAAAATTGACAAAAAACTAATTTGCTGATTTGGTTACCTTTGAACCATAAAACCCCTGAATGAATGATAATAAAATAAAAATTTAAATATTAATAAGATTAATTATATTGATTATATAATACATTAATTTAAATTATATAGACCATAAAAAATATATGAGTTGTGTATATTGCATGTATTCCACAGAAATAAAAAGTAAGATGAAATTCCCTAACTTTAAGTCTTGAATTTATTCGAACATGTTATAAATTCTTGTATAATAAAAATATGTTTATTATAAAGATATAAAATAACCATATTATTATATATCATACCATATATTATTTGGTTATAACTAAAAAATGTCATTTTATTAACTACCCCATGTTAATGTTGCGCTTTTAGAAATATCTCCTTTGGTTTTCATATATGTTTTGGATAGTTATTCATGATAATCTTACTTATATCATGATTTAATTATTTCATGAACATAAGTAATGATATAAATATCTTATATAATATATATATATATTTATAATAATATATAAAATATATAAATATGAAATGGAATACACCGATCATGGAGATGGTAGGCAGTACGTAGATATGAATGATGTTTTTGTTTTATTATCAAATTGAAGGAATGAAATTAAATGAAATATGTGTATATATATATTATAATTAATTTATGATTATTATTTTATATATATTATTTACATTCATCGTCACTTCCTCAATTCATTTTATATACGGCATGAACGAATCACATCTCTTGGTGGGGTGGTAGTCCACTCATCCCCATAAAAAATATCATACTTATACAAAATGTAAATCATGAAAGTATATTATTTATTTAAAATAAATAAGAATAAAATAATTGTAAATATCATATAAATAATATACAATATTGTTTACATAAAAATTTCCATTATTGAATGGTGGTAAAGGGTAAAATGAACAACATTAGTCTATTAGGTGATAGTTCTCCTTACATTAGAATGATAAGATTGTTAAAAATTATAAGAATGTTTGTGTGACTATAGAAACGTAAAATAATAATAATAACATATAAATTTATTTAGTATATTAAGGTTATTTTATAATAATGGGATCATAATATTTGAAGGGCTGGACTTTGAAAATAAAACAATAGATCTTGAGGAAGGATGTAACTGCTTCTTTAGGTAACTCCTCTTGGTTTCCACCAAAGGGCTTCCTTGGTTAGTTTTATTCTCAAGGGGATGATTATAGGATGAGTATAGGGATGTTTTAAATTATTTTATTATATTTTTGGTGATACAATGGTATTGAAATGTGTGAATAAGTTAGAGGGTTGGACCGTTTTACAGTGGAGGTGGAGTGGCATTCTTGTAATGTTTTGGAAAGGTAATTTACAGAAATGTTTACGTGATAAAGTGGATCTAATAATGAAAATATTATATAAATGAATTTATAGGGTTAAAATATTTCCAAATTATGGATTTTGGGAGTGTTTATAGATAATTGTTTCTCATAAGTTTATGGTTTATTCCTTTGTTAAGCTAATTGATCTTTTAGTTATTATAATTAATTTTCATCACATTCCCTAATGTTTTTTTAAAAAAATTAATTTTAGCTTATTATACATTAAAATTATTATTATTACACATATGCAATCCATTTTCAGAATTTACAATAACAGAAGTGCAATAAAATAATTTAAATTTAATCCCACCGATGGGATGACAAAGTAGACTTTTATAATTAAAAATATTCAATAGTTGTTGATGTTTTTAAATACAATTACAATGTGATATTGATTCCAATGAAAATAATAGTATTAATTAATGGTCGATTTATTGAAATAATATTTAAAAACAAACTAAAATATAATTTAAAAATATAAATAAATTAGATGAAAAATCAATTTTGAATTAAAATTCATTGTTTTCACTATTCATAAAAAATGAAACATCTCATTGAAATAAAAAAATTCAACCAAAGTACATTTTTATATTATAATTCCAAAAATAAATTTTATTTTGAAAAATAAAAATTACAAAATTTTCAAAAATAATATTTAAAATGGGTTCTTCATTAAAAGCAGGTAAAATTACCTTTTAGATAAATACAACATTTTATTCATAAATTTTTATTTATTAGGATATTATACCTATCTAATATATTGGATAAGAATCAAAACTATTGGTTTAATATATAATATATAAATTTTACAAAAAACATTAATTAAAAGTATTTTTCATACTTTTCTGAGATAAAATTGCGTTTCTAAAATGGAAAATAGTTTTCCTAGAAATGTAATTCATTAGTTTTATATAGTTATTTCATTCAATTATACTATTTTATTACTAAATAATTCGATTTATTGAATAAATTAAATCATATTTTCATAATTTAGTTAATCATTTCCATAACAACTATTTAATCATCTAGCTTGTGGCTATAATAATATTTTAAAAATATTATTATTAGTGTGTTATAATTTTGTAAAAATGTGACCTCTCATATAAAAAATGATGTCAAAGGGACTTGGAATTGTTTGTAATACAATCCAAACATTGTGTTCTAGGTAATCCATGATTATCATTATGTTTCTTCAAATGCAATGTTCACTTGGTGTTGTGTATAACACAAGAAAAACTTAGTTCTTTTATATAAAAATCAATATTGAATATGGAATTAAATATAAAATATAGAAAATAATAATTTAGTTATAAATAAATATATTGAAAAAAATATAGGTTTGTAACTATAAATACTTCTTCTTCACCACTCCCCCTTCTATGAGTGTTACAGGTTGTAATAGATTTATGAAGACTCTAACAGTGGAACATGGTGGTGGTAATGCATGGTTAGATGGAATGATATTGATGTCCTTTAGGTTCAAAATAACCATATTTATTCAAATAGTAATGTGGTTTGGATTTTTATTTTTTAAAATGATTACATTGGAACCTATAAGCATTTGGGTAGTTAGGGGTGCAGTCTGATCCACATCAATGGAAACATTATTATTTGATATTGTGCTAAAGAGCCTTATGGATCTTGTTCCAGTTGGGGTAGGTTAGGCTATAATATCTCTCACATTCATTATGACAGTATATATTTACTAATTGTACATGGTTTAAATGATATTGAATTGATGGGTGATCTAGGTAGTTTTTCATTTGGGTGTGAGAGAAAAAAACAAATAGGGAAGGGTTTTGGGGTTCCTTCTTCTTATATTCTTTGATATTATTTTAAAACTCTTGGATGTGATATTTGGTTACTGGTCCCTGTTGATGGTGTGTGGTAGTTAACCTGGATGGTTGTTTTTTGAACTTTTATTCATTAACTGAGGAAATAATATTCATCTTCTACATTGGGCATGAGTTATTTTAAGGAGGATCCTACTATGTATACCTGAATTCTCACACTTAAATATATATATTAAATATTTATTGGAGTGATTAAATGACCAAGATGAAAATTAATATCATGGAGCATGGGATATCCATTGTAGTTTTCTCATATGAGTGTACATTGGAATTGTTTTAGATACAATACTTATTTATGAAATTTTATGCAATATGATTATTTTTGAATATGGGTCTTATATTAATAAAATGGTTATGATGGGTGGGTTTCACATAATATTCATTGGATTCATGTGGGTTGTGTATCCCATTTATTTAATTTATAGCAACTATGCTAGTGTCCACATCGTGTCCTATTGGATGTTTTCTTTGAGGGTCACTCTCATCTTTAATAAAACCTTGTTATTGGATCCCAATGGGGATATGTAATAACATGATCTCAATTAAGGCAACATAAATATTGAATTCATCTATCTATAAGGGATAATGTTTTCTCAAAACCACAATTATATCATATAATTAAGTGTTTAGATGATGTTAATAATTTATTCATTCTATTACATGATTAATAAGACAATACATTCATGATTTTGGGATGTTTTGATGTTGTATTCATTTAAAACATGCACATAGATTAATAGAAAAAATGAGTTGATTAGAGATAAAAAAATATAAATGGAATTCTATTTCATATATATTAAAAAATCAGAGAACGAATGATGATGATAACCACTTAATATTCATTGGTTAATCTTATATATGAAAGTTATTATATTACATAAGAATGAAGATACATTGATTTATTCATATAGAGAAATGAATTTATCTTATGTGAGAATGAATAATGTTGTGGGATTTATAATGATGTCGTGGTTATTATAATATAATAATGATTTAATCATATGTAAATTATTTTGTCACTTTCATTAATTGACGTGAAGAAGGGGTTAATTCAATGTTCTAAGGATCAAACCAAAATATGAATAGTTTCACCATAGAGGTTTATAATAGAAATATCATAGGTATTTTTTACACAATGAATACCACCATGGTATAAATTTGTGTTATATAGGTTTGGTAGTAAAGTGGTAACACATCGTAAAATAAGAATTCATGTCGTGGGATCTTGCTAAGAGAAGAAGACCACGTCATAGGAGAGGAAACTATGTCTCTACAACCTGGCCGATAATGGTTTGAGTATTTCCTAATTCAATATATATAAGGAATACAAGGGTGTAGTGAATTTTACTCACAATGATGAGTCTAGATATATGAGTTCTCTACGTCAAAATTTATTTGGAAGTATCAAACATGTTACAACAAAACAAACATATAATTCACAAAAAAATATAATATCCTCCAGGATCTATTGGATTTTTTATTTGACATCTTTTGGATCTGACTGTCATCAAAATATTAGAGGTATAATTATAGATTTTTCTATAAATAAATAGGAATTTTCATAGTGATGATATGCATGTGGTTGATTAAATTAAATCAGAATTTGAGAAATAAAACTACTCATTATATGGAATATCCCTAGATTAATATTTAAAGTCATTTTATAAATAAATAGGGGCTCACACCATGTCTAAATTCTAGAGGCACTTGAGGTATGAAAAGAGAATATTTTTTAAAATTTTTCATATTCATAATTTTACTAGTAATTTTATGAAAAAAATTAATTTTTTCCATTATTTGTTTCATTGAAAATAAATTTGAATGTGGGTATTAGGATCACAACAACTACATAGTATGGAATAAACACTACATAATAAGGGTGGGTGATCCTTGTAAAAACCATTTTTTCTCTTTGTGTTTACTATTATATATCTCATATCATCATATCACCCCCACCATGATCAAATTAATCAAACATATGATATGAATAAATTTTTTCAATAGTTTTTATTCTTATCAAGAAGTAATTCATTCCCCTCTTAGTGGAGGAATACTCTCTCCTAATACGTATTGTTTGTAAAATTCATTGTAAGGATCAATTGGCCTCTAAAATTAATAACTCAGTATATTATAACAAATTATAAACCTAAATTCACAAATTGAAGAGTTTTATTCCATATTCGTTGTATTTGGAATATTTAATTTGAATTATTATTGTATAATTTGGTTATGTGCTATACTATATGAAATAATGGATGGAACACAAGATCTATCTAGCCTCAATTCCTAGTATTTTTTCAAGGAAATTGCGAATTAAATTAATTGTTATTCATTAAGGAAATATCAATTTGTAGTTCTATTTTATAAAATTAGAATATTCATCATTAAAACATGTGATAATTGGGATAGTTTTGTTAAAGATTTTTTTTAAAAAAAGGGGAACTTGAAAGAGGTACTGATAAATTGAATGAAAAAATATTATCATGTATATCTGTCATATTTATATTTGATCAACCTTTTAAAAATTAGGATTGACAATGGTCTTCCTATTCTCATGATGGAATGATGATTTTTTTTGGATTTCATTTTTTTCAATGAAAATATAGAATGTGGGGGAATATTTACTTTTAAAAAATAATGTATATAATAAAGGGAAATTTCAAAATGATAACATTTTGATAAAATGAAGTTTGACTAAAAATAATTATAATTATATGTACATTAGAAATTCAATCCATGTTTAAAAAGACAATATGAAATTTATGTACAGAAACATTAAAATTTAATTTATGAAGATAAGTAAACTAATATAAAATTTTGAGATGTAATTATGTTATAAGATAATAGAAACAAATATTATGGATTTTAGCAATTGCTCATTGTGAGCATCTAAATCTTCACCCCTCAACTCAAGAGGTCAATATTATTAATCCCATAACATTTTACATGAGCAAGAAGCTTTTCCCTCATATGTGTGAATTTTAAAAACCTACTTGAGATTCACTGAAACCAAATCATCCAAACCTAAATTTTTTGGAAAGATAACCTATTTGAGGAAGGTGATATGAGGATATAGGTTTTCTTGAGGATAACACATTATAATGCTACTCAAATATCTCCTTGAAGGATGAATGAATTTATGGATTACATATTTCAAGGAATTTTTTATTTAAATACATAGAAAATAAAATTGAAATAGATCTTTGAGAGGATTTTTAGAATGATGGAACATTGTAATTGATTCAATATTTAGAACATAGATGAAGATAAAACATACCCGAGTAGATATTCTAGGATCCAAATGGATTTTTTTAATATAATCCAAGAGGACATGGATAATTATATCTTTTGTTTGGTCTACTGATGTGGAATAATACAACCATTAATTAAATAATGACGACATTTAGAGATGGCTTGGTCTCAGTACTTTGATACCATTGGTTACTTGATAGACATTGTCTGATAGACAATGTATTTTCAAGCGGAATCCAAACCTCTGGAACTAGCACCAGCTAGCGGGTACTTTTTCACAAGATTTCAAGTAGACTACAAATAGATGTCTCTTGGTCTGCAATCCCAAATAATGGCCTAGTGGTTCTTTTAGACCACCTTATATTTCGTAATGTCATCACCTGACCAGTTCCCGACACAAATTCTAGTGCACTCTACACAGCTTCATTCATCATAAAATACTCAATTCATTCCTTATTTGGAATTATATGGTTCTTCAATCATTTTTTCATGATCTTGGATGATGAAAAAAAGACGTTTATAAGCCATCAAAAATATCAATCTATGATCTTTGAATTGACTTTAAAACACTATTATGTCCATTAATATAATAAATTTTTTATATTAACGTTTATAAAAAACTAAATTTAAATAATTTGATATGTGTGTGAGTACAAAATATCATGAATATTCCAAGACATAGAGAGGTAAAATAACCCCCTTGATAATTTGAGATACTTGAGAGAAATCACAATTTACTGAAAATAAAGAGTAAAGAGATAGAGATATAAAATATATTTTAGAGATCAAGAAAATAATTATTATATTAAATGTTCCCAATACAAAAAGTGTTTTTCTCTAGAAAGAGAAATTATTTTGAAAACAATTTCCCTTTATAAAACAATTATCCATATAGAGTGATGTTAAAAATATTTTCCTTTTGAAAAACACTAAAATTATGAAACTTATCCCCACATATAAACCAATATTTTAATAAAAAAATTATCCCCCCTTCTAATTCCAATAAAATAAAGAAAAAAAATCTCCCCTCTTTGATTTTCAAAGAGAAAAAAAGGAGGGAAGTGAGATTTCAAGAATAACTCAAGGAAGATTTAAAAACCAAACATAGATATTTTAAAAGCAATTATTTGGGAGGAAAAGAAATATTTTCAAATGAAGAGTACAAAAATATTGTTTAAAACACTTATTATCTTATAATGTTTATTTTATTGGATATAGGTGGTAATATGAATGTTTAATAGAAAAGATAAAAATGAAAATTCATAAAAAAATTAGAGTGAAGAACCTTAAAATATTTCAACAAGAAAAGGGAATAATGATAAGAATAAATTTTAAAATAAAAAAAAGAAAGTATAAATAGAAATATGAAAATAAAAATGATACATACCTTTGATAATATTCTCATTAAAAAATATAATAATTTTCTTTCATTGAAATATATAGAAGAAGGAAGGTCCTTTGAATAAAAAATAATACTTTAAAATAGACCATTCAAAGTCATTTATTCAATGAAAACTGAAGTGAAAAGTTAGACCGAAAAGTATATAAAATATTTTTACTCATTACTAATCTTTATTTATGATATATAAAAACAATTTTTTATAAATAAGTTTTCAAAAATAATTTTTTTTAAATACTAATGAAAATATTATATGAAAATATTATTTTAGAATTTATGATTTGGAAATTGTAAAAATAAGCTAAAATACTCTAATAAGTAATAAATATTATTGAAAAAAGATATATCTTTAAGGAAACATTATGAATTAATGAGATAAACATCACCCTCAAATAAAGGGATTGATAGATAATGAGATAAAAACCATTAGACAATAAATATAATAAAAATGAAAATAAATATTTATAGAGAATTAAAATAAGATCAATGTGTTAAATTTTTTTTAAAAAGAGAAATCAATATATTGATAGATCAAATAATGATTATCAAAAGGGATAATTTTTTAATTCATATTTAATTAATTCATTATGATCAATGGATATAGTTTTAGTAAATATATAATTGGGTTTATATTATTTTCTAACAAATTGCCTGAACATATCGACCGCCTGGAGGTGTTCTCTTAAGAAATGACTAGAATGGTTAATATTTTGGGTGAAAGAGTAATGGTTAGTATTTTTAGAGATATTTATAGAACTATAAATATAACACTTTAAAGAAATATAGTTAAATTTAATCCATAAATATAAGAGAGTTCGTTGAATATATATTATTTTGGGGACAACAACACTCAGTAGATATATATTACAATTCAGATCTTAGAAGAGAGGTATAGTTTTGTTTCATACTACTATATGAGATTAGGGACATTCAATGTTGGTATAAAGTATAAATTTCAAATTTCTTTTATATTTTTCATCCTTAATAATAAATAACATAAAAAATTTAGTTTAAATGAAAATCATTATTGATAAAATAATCAAGAATTTTTATTTTAGAAACTGAAAAATTTTTATGACATATTTTAAATAAGATTCATTTGGATTTGATTGAAAATGAGTACAAAGACCCATAATAGACATGATACTTAGTTACTTATTATTAAGATATAGTTGAATTCAAATTATACTTCAATAATATTTGTTATCGACTGTCTTAAAAAATTTATCCAATGTTAAATTACAAGTTATATTTATGTCCATAATAATTTTCTTATAATGATCCATTACAAATAATTTTATATGTTCATTAGTGTATTTTACATAATTTATAAAAAAAATATTATTTCATTATGAAATTTCATATTTTAGAATGAATTTATTTTCACTCAGTAGATCATTTCAAATTCATTATTCCTTAATTAGAATAATTCAAAATAAAGAGTATCATTGTTAGAGTTGAAAATAATATCTTTAACATAATTTTTAATGGGTAACAAATCACATGATATGTGTTTTAGGAAAATATTAGAATTATATTTTCCCATTTAAAAAATATTTGATAAAATATAAACGGCAATGAGTTTATACCAATCCCATGGGGCTTGTTTTAAACAACAAATTGATTTAGATAATTAGAAAATAGAATTTGAATTTAAGGTATTTTCAAAACCATTTTGTTGTTAAACAAAAATCATTATTATAAATAAAACAATGTAAAAATATTCTTTTATCATAGATTTGAATAAGGATAAAATTTAGATGATCAGAAATTTCCAATGAGATTATAATAGATTATAACCAAGAGAAATGCGAAAATGATTCACTATTGTGAATACCTTCTTATTAATTAAGACATTTAGAAACTAAATTGGATTTATTTTTAGTTATATTACAAAAATTATCTAGCTTATTTTTAAAAACCTCATTTTGAGCCTATAATTGTATGATCATTAGGTATTTACATTATAATCCATATATAATACCAATTATATTAATTTATATCCCATTGAATTGAAATAACCTATTTGGAATCCTCAAGGGAATAAAATTGGTTTTGGGGTTTTATATGAAAAACAAAGGCAATGTATTTAACCTCATTTAAGACTAGTATATGAGTTTGAGTTCCCACTTATAAATGATTTAAGAAAATTTTTAGGGAATATTACTTAGAATTTTTTAAAACATTAAGAAGGTAATTTTATGTTTATTTTTTTTATTGAACTAATTATTCAGAATTAAAAGTTTTATTTAAAAAATAATTTTCAAAATTAGTTTGAGAAATATATTTTAGAACACTATCATAAAACAACATGGAATGATTCATCAACAATTTTAGTATTTTTGTTGAAGACATAAAAATATTTGTTAGAGTTGGATTACCAAATAAATATATGTTCATTAGATATATAAATAATAATTTCCATGATTTTATTTTATTTTTTAATTAAGTAATTGTCAACTAAAAAGATTAAAAAATATAAATTATTTTTTATTAACCCAATAATCATAAGGTGTTTTTAAAACAAACAGAATTAATATAACGTGATTAATGACATTAAAAATATTATTTATGGCCATGGAATTTTTTTTGGAAAAATAAATTCTTTTAAAATATATTTACTTATTTCATGGATTGTTTAATTTTACATCTCTACTACCACATTTTTTTGAGGATATAGAGGAGTAGAAAAAATGATTATATCCATTATAAGAATATAAATAATTAAATTACTTATTAATAATTATTCTATCTAATCACAAAGAATTTGAAATATTTTTAAAAAATTTTACAATGTTCAATTTTTTTAGAAGACATGATAAATTATTTTCAAGAATAAAATTTACAAAATATTATGAATTTTCGTCACAGATATTCTATTTAAGAAGTACCAAAAAATCAAGATGAATTAGATCAAGTTGTTTTATATTAAAAAATGATTTCATATATTTAAAATATTATTTTTCATGATCACCATATTGGAATGATTGAAAAATAAGGTCATATCTAAAACATTTCCTATGATGATCTCATACTATTTGATAAATTTGACTTTAAAAAGTGAGTGTATGATACAATGAACTAGGTGTATTTTCCAAAACCATTACTCACGAAATTCTAACATAGATATCATATGATTTGGGTAAAAATATAATTTAAATTAATTGAATAATAATTTTTATATTGACATGGGGTAAATAAATGTTTTCATGTTGGTTTAAAAACATTTAATAAATTATTTTCATAAAATAATTTCAAACCATTATCACAAAATTTGACAATAATTATTCATCTATGTTTCAATCCATTGATGAATAAATTTTTTTTGATAATAGTTCAGTTAGAAAAAAATGATGGTAGCATCACCGATTATCTCACCCTCATAGTTATTAATGAATGGGATGTGTCCTCCTTCTACATTATCGATTAGGTTTAATTTAGAGAGGTTGACACACACGTGGCTTCAAAAACCACATTCAAGGTAAAACAAATATGTTTGGGATTATATTAGAATAAAATATTCCTATAAAATTAAATTATAAGTGGTTTTGGTACCCAAAAAACATGGGTCCATGGATGTTACCCAATAAAGATTTAAGAATCCATATTTTTTCGGAATACTATTTATTTTATAAACGAATATATAAACTATGGTTTTATTTTTTTTTCTCCCATATTGTTCATTTTTTACACATATTCATAAATTAAATGACCAATCATTTTAATAAATAATATAATTTGTCTTTATATCACCATTTTGTAAAATTAATTTTGGATACATTTTTTGCGGTGGTTTATTTACTAGAGAAACCAAGACCAACCTGCTCCTTTCATGTATTTGAAAAAACAATATTTTATTAAAATTTTCATATACATGGGTGAATTTGGAGACATAACATTTAAGGTATGTTATGTGTCAATTAATATTATCAAAATCCAGATAATTTTTATCTTTCGTGGATAATTGTTATATTTTTTTAAATAGTACTTATTTTTATTTTTTATGTTGTTATTTTTCATGAATATATTTTTTGTTTTCATTATTTATATTATATATATATGAATTAGTTTCATGAAAATAGTTTCCTAGTTGATCAGTAGAATACTTTATGTGTTCATAGTTTATGTGACAGGAAGAGAATGAAGAGGAATAAGAGGAAAATGAATTATGATAAGAAAACTAGGTAGAGGAAATAATAATATGGGTGATAACCTTGGTACACTCAACAAATAATTCCATATAAAACATGGGATTTGTACCACTTGAAGAATTTAAAGTTGTTAAATCTATAGATTTATCACTTTTACTCCATATTCTGACATTTGAATCATTTTTTAGCTTTTTATTTTCATTATTATTTTCTAGAAAGATCATTCTTGCTTGATGTGACCTTTGTTTTTTACATTCACAACATTTTAGTTCTAGTTCTTAATTTTTAATTTCCTTTCTAGATCAACTGAAAATATTCTTTTCCTATAAGAAATTGTTCATGTTCTTGGTGAGTGGCTCATTTTTTAGAACCCCACCTATATATGATTAATTATTTGTAGATTTAAAGGTGATGGTTTTCTTTATATCCTTTAATTCATTGAATCCATTTTTTTATTTTTATTAATTGTTTTTTTATTATTCATTTTGGGTCCAATGAGTTCTTCAACATCCCATTTTCTTTACATTATTATCTTTTGGAATGGTTGTGACCTTGGTAACCAATGATCAATGTGAAACCCAGCGGACTTTCATGAAAAGAGTTTTTAAAATAAATTATTAGTGATGTACAAGATAGCAATGAAAATAGATGGGAAACATGTAAGAATTATTGCTATATATTTATTAGTAAACATAGATAATCTTTCAAAATAAAAAAACTACATATACAATATAGTGTCTTTAACTTTAGTCCTGACTTTAGGTGTGTCATATAATAATTTATATATTTCATAATTTGTGTTACATATGGTGAAATTAATAAAATCATTTCTATCATGACCACAATATATCATATTCATATATTTTAAATTATTTTAATTGATATTAACATATTTAAGACATCATATTTGATCATATTATTTTTTTGGAGCATTTCATGCATTTTTTTCAATATAAGGGAACAAATACTTCTTTGAAATGTTGAAATTAAATTCTTACAATGGAATAATCAGTTTCATGGAAAATATAAGTATTATAATATGAATTAGATTCAATGATAAATAAACCAATATTTGAAATTTATTCATATATGATTGTTTTTCTAAAAACAAAAAAAATTAAATCAAGGTAAATTGTTATAAAATAAACCCCACCCATTTGATACCAATTTTTTGTTCAAATAAAATATGGATATAGGGGGTGAACTATCTTTTTTATTATAATGTGGTAGGTGAAAATAAATTTTAAAATAAAACAACTTTGATATAATGAAATAATTAAATAATAAATTTTTTGAGTGATTGTTTATAAATTCAATCTAATATAAAAAGTTAATATCAAAGTTACATGTATAAATGATTGAATTAAATTTCAATATCCTCGTGAATAGATATTAAAACCAGCAATCTAATAAGGTAAATAGAGTTAATAACTAATTTTTATGGAGTTCATCAATAGATCAATGTGAACCCCTACTTCTATAAACCTCAATTAAAGATGTCAATACTACAAATCACATAATCATGTTAGTGATTAAGTATCTTTTAAATAATAAATGTTGTTTGTAAGAACCCTCTTGATCTTTTTTAGTAGGCAAAGAACCAATCCCTTACTTTTTTGGAGTGGGAATTAATTTTAGAAAGGGGGTGGGAAGATATTGGTTTCCTTAGTAAAAAACCAATACAATGTAGATCACAAATCGATTTGAATAATGTATAAAATCAAGGATTATATATTTGAGACCATGGTTGTGATGATTTAAAGGAATGGTAAATTGAAATGGATTTTTGAGAGGATTTTGAGAATGCTAGAAATTATTCATCAATAATCATTTGAGAGCATCATCAGAGAGTAATGTTATCCATGTAGATCTTCCAAATGGCTAAGAGAATCCTTTTATATTATCCATGATGGAATATAATGTTCTAACAAACATCATGTGTAATGAAGTAGAAGCCAACTATATAAAATTAAAATTTGATAACAGTTAATGAAATATATTGGTATTTTTTACGCCATTGGATAACACCTGGGTACCACTAGGTAGCTACTATCCTACCTAGATGCATATTTACATATATAACTTGAATTTTTAGGGTATTAATTATTCACCAATTAGCTGATGTACTTATTCTAAAAAGTCATCAATTCTACTGTCACTATAGGAAGGCCACTGGATCTTCAAGATAATCTACTACTATTTCATGAATCCAATTGGCCAGTTTTGTCTTCCCCTTGTCACTTTCCAGAAAAAGAACCCTCATTCATAAATATATGTAATTATAAGGATCTTCAAATATATTTACATAATCATGGATTAGGATAAGATATGAATCCAGGAATTCAATAAGATATAAATTTTGTTTTTTATTTTAATTTAGAAACAATATTAAGTCCAATAATATCATCACATTATTTTGAATTAATTTCACTAAAAATAATAAATTCAAAAAATAAGATACTTAGGTGAGTTTTTGTAGTTTTGAATCCCCATTTAATTAGAGAAAAGTAAAACATTTAAGTTTTCTGAATCATTATCGACTATCAAATTGAATATATTTCTTGACATTTGGAACCTAAAATTATATAATGATGACTATGATGATTTATTTCATAGGGAAATTTAATGAACAATGTATAATATAATTTTATGCGTAATTATATTATAAAAATGATACATGTGTTATTTGAAACAAATAATTTGTATGTTGGGTTTAGGATAATCCATATTGTATTAATTTTTAGTATTATGGTTTTCTCATGTAAAAATGTGTAATTATTATAAATATAAAAAAACTAACATCACTCTTTTGGTTCATTGATTAATGTTATGAATTATATGTTGTTTATATTTTTGTATAACATATTTTTGGAATGACGTTTTTGAGTTAGGGAAAAATATTTTAGGGAATCAATTGTAAATTTTGTGATCTCGAATTTATTAGGATTTATTAGAATTTTTAAAAAATTTTATTGACTAAATTCTCACTCAATAACAATTATGTAATTATTATTTTTTATTTTACCATATTAATGGTTTTTTGGGATTATGATTTCATTGGGAAATGAAAT
The DNA here is from genome assembly GCA_963277665.1 of Viscum album. Classification (NCBI taxonomy): domain Eukaryota; kingdom Viridiplantae; phylum Streptophyta; class Magnoliopsida; order Santalales; family Viscaceae; genus Viscum; species Viscum album. Next base: position 176,422,164 of record OY728148.1, read on the forward strand.
TTTAATTGTTATTTAAATCAAGATACACATTGAATAGGAAATTCCCATTAATTTTTAAAAGTACAAGTGTTTTTTTCTTGTAATTATGTGTTCAAACTATAATATTCTTTGGATCTATTTTTGAATATCAAATAAAAAATTGAAATTTCAATTATTCAAATATTTGGTAGAAAGAAACTATCTTGTTTCATTGGGAATTGAAAATACTTCTTTATTAGAAAATTTACATTAATTTTATATATAAATTTTGGGATATATTATTATATGGAAAAAATAGACAATAAAAAATATTTAAAAGGCCTGATGTTTTTGGGATATTAAAATTCATTTTTTTCTTCATTTTTTTGGATTTGAATAATTCACCCTATAATTTTATTCTACATAATTTGTGCTACTTTCCAATGGTGATGTTGCTACAAAATATATTGGATTTTTCTTTAATCACTTTTTATTTCATGTGCATTATTCATTCTAAAAACATTAAATACCAATTTAATACATTGATCAATTATTTAATCCATGTATCACCACAAATTAAAACAATATAATGGTAGTTGATCCTTCTTATTTAATTGTTAAAATAAACAATATGTTCTTTACATTCAAGTGCTATGTTTCTCTTAAACCATCGCAAAAGTTCAGCACTAAATTTCATCATCTAAATAATTGATATCAAAAAAATAACGTATCAGAGTTTTCAAATGTCTCAACATGACCTCACTAGAAACCCAGTGAATGTGAGAGTGATATTTGATATATGAAAACTTCAATCCAGGGGTAGGTGACCAACATATCGGGTTTAAAATGAACTACTGATAATAATTTCACTAATAATTGATGAATAATAAAAAGAAACCACCAATAAACTCTGAAAAATTTCTATTTAGGAATTAAAATTTCCAAAACACAATTTATATCTATATATCACTATATAAAATAATAAAGGAATCGAATTTATGAAATATCACTAGAGACTCCAAATCATTCATCTAACTGAATTTTAGTGGCTTGTACCGTGTCTATAATCACCCATGTATTTAGTTTCAAAACATATAGAAAACAATGGAAGGGTGAGATCTTGAAATTATTTGGTAGAATCATCGTTAAAAAATTAGTATCAATATTGAATAAATATTCCAGATTATAAATTCATGATATCAACTAAAAAACATAATCAATAAATAAAAACCTTCCATGAATAATAATTATAAATCCTTGAAATCCATTTTCACATCGACTACCACTACTTAATCCATTTCCTAATACATATTCACCCACATTACCCTATCAAGAATTAAATCCAAATCATATTCTAATCACGTATTATATTGTTAAAATAAAAATTCAAAAATTGGAAAATATCTTCAAATCCAAAATTAACTCGAAAAGAAAAAATGAAAAGTGGCTTGAAATTTATTGCCCATTTATCCAATCAACATAGATGAAATTTCAACTCGCAACTGGATAAAACCCCTTATTAGGATATTCCATCACCAACTGATAAGGAAATTGAAGCCTAAATAAAAGAAACCACTTCATGCCTCAAATCAAATACCCACCAAATATTACCATACAATTTCATCTAATCCATAATAAAAATACATCTTCAAATAATTCACCACCAAATACCCACTTTCATATACATATAATCACAGGGAAACATAAACATGAAGGACACCAACCTTTTACCTATATTCTATCATATACACCACCACACATAAATCATCATAATCACACAATAATGATCATGGAATAGAAATTTTACATGAAGGACATCAACTTCATGTCCTCTTTGTTCCATGAAGATCCTTACAAGGCTTCACACCTAAACCACATTGTAGGAACTCTATCCTCAATTAGTTAAAGACCATGTATAAGATGTCGAGCCATTATAACTCAAATGGATATATATACACTCCAGACACTATCAATTAAAACACATGAATATATGTTATAACTTTGATAAATTATGTCCCATGATATTACACAACATAATTTCTATAAATGACTTCCACAATATCAAGATAACAACATAGAAACCACATACACAAAACAACATTCCTAAAAATATAATCAATAGTGTGACCAAAATTACATGTTAAAATAGGCCCCACAAAAATATCATTGCATTTTACCACATTATTTATAATTCTAACATTAATTATTAAGCAACCACATTATGTTTATTATAATAAATTTTTTTTATCCAGTCTTTCCACATTAACTTTCTCTTATTTCTTCTCATATCATTTTTTAACCACAATCCATTCACAACCATTTAATTTAATAGGTTAATTTAGTTTTTATATTTCTTTTAACCCCATATTTTTACATTTACCACAATCACTTAGCCTAAAAACTAAATACACAAGACACATCCCTCATTTATTCCCATTACTCCACACAAAACTCAACCAAAGTAATCAGGAATGCATTGATATCAGAATTAATAAGAATGTTAAGCCACGTCAACCCATATAACATGAAATCCGAACTATTTGCCTACTAAAATACCCAAATATCCATTATTACAATACTCTCTTATAGTAACTCTATTTTTTGGGAACCACATAATTTCCAACTAATGTGAAACCCATAAAATCTATTATACATTGAATATTTTAGGGACATCACCCAACAACTCATCTCTAAACTAAATCTATCTCAAATAAATCCACGATTATACGAACAAATACCAACACATATACCCTTAAAAATGATGTGTGTGATAATAGTCGAAGCATTCCAAAGAAAAATAAAAGGGTAATAAAATAATACCAACCCTGAAATATTTCAATTCCATAATGATCAAGACCTCCATTATGATCAAAACAAGATGATAACATATTCGAAAGATAATGGAAACCAAAAAATCGGTATAAATCATGATATATTGCATATTAAACTTATCATGTTCATCAATTCTAAAATTAAACTCCCAACATCCCTTCCCATAACCATTATAACTTTTAAATCATTGTTCTGGTAATCAATAATAATGAAGAAGACACAAAATTAACAGGTCTATATGATACACCACAAAAAACCAATCCACCCATGGTTACCTTAACTATAATAAGAATAAAAAATAAACAAAAATAATTTCAAGGTAAATAATTCATACAAGAATAATAACTCATCTTATTTTCTATTTTAGAATCTTCTTTTTTTGTAACATTTTTTTTCTTATCCAATTATCAAGGTGATGAGGTCCATCATCAACCGAAGGAACATCAAAATCATAGCAGAGAATGTCATTTAATGATAGTCAACAAAATTCAGGAGAAATCATAAATCAAAATTTATCATCTCCCAATATAATTTCTCATACTTTATTTATTATTATCTTTCAATAAAATCTGCATACATATAATTACCTAAAAATTTCACCATCAATGACAAAACCTGAAAATTTCATTATTCCAAAACCAAATAACTTTTAATAAATAATATATTCCCATAATAAGAAATCATAGTTATCCATCCAAAAATATCACAAAATGGATAGAAAAAGTGTTTAAAAATAATTTACCTATTTTGAATCCTAAATGACACAATAGAAGAAAGATAATGTAATTTATCATCATGTTCAACAAAATTTTAATGGATCTACATGGGACCAAACCATGAGTAACTCTATTCTTAGACTCAACCAAATAGTACCAAGTAATAAATAATATTATTTCCATAACTTCACAAGAATGGATAGAACCTAAAATCTAAAGGTAAAGGATTATAATAGAATGATAATTACATTATATCGATAAAGGGATACGATAAATCAAATCAATGGGTAAAGAGGAAGAATTAATGGAATCAGGGTTTCAAAATAAAGATCTAGGGCTTATTATGGTTTGATTTAATATATTAATGTCAAAACTAAGGAGAGGTTAGAGCCTATTTATATAGAAAACATGACTGATGTCCATCGTGTCATGGTGGGATCCAAAATTCCAGTTGTGGCCCGAGTCAACGCTAGATAAAAAAATATTTTCTATTTAAAAAAAATATATTCATATGAATATCATTGTCATATTGACCATTTTAAAAACGTGTTTCTTACATTGTGATGTGATAATACTATAAATGGATTTATTTACATTACACATGACTCCATTTTGAGATCTAACATGATGCATAAGAAATTAAATTATCATTTCATAGTTACCTACAAAACCCACCAACATTGAAGAATCCAATTTGACATGAAAAACCCATTATAACTCTCAATAAGAGTTCCATTCACCTTCATTTTCAACAAATGGATTCATTAAATATCCCCTAAGATACACACTACGGAAAATAAGACTCTTCATGGCTTGGAGAACCACCATGTCTAAGACACTCACTAAAAAGGAATTTTTAATATCGACACCACGAAAAGTTAAAAATTGATAACTCAGGATGCTCATACCCCCCCCCCCCCAACACCCACAAACACAACCTCTAACATAGGAAGAGCTAATTAAAGTGAAATTTTTAAGCCCCAACATTAAAAACTCTAATTCTCACTTATGAGCTTCCTCTAAACACCCTCCAATAATCCCAAAACAATAAGAAACTCATTAAAAAGGTCTATTAAACCCTATAATGTTACATTAGATATCTTACAAATGATAATCATCCCCACGAATCAAAATGGTAACTAAATAATGGGAAATTGAATCGTATTCTCTAGGGGCTATTTTTCAATAATGATGAAAGAACTACCAACACCATCAGATAATGTCATTACACACAATAAAAACAATCCTTCAATAAGAAAAACATCTAGAAAACACAGCATCCATAGAAGATACCTCTTAAAAATTCGTCAATTGGTAAAAAATGAAGTATTAGCCACTCTGAATTAAAATTATCTCCCTAGTGAGAACTCATATTTCCTCAACCATGCTTTAAAAATAAATAAACATATGAATCATGACATTAAAAATATTTAACATTTTATAAATAATCCCAAAATGATTCACAAGGTAAAAATGTTTCACATTAACATTTAAACCTCTATAAAAACATTATTTAAAATTGTTTTAAAGTAAAGCAATGTGGTTTTTGAGAAAGGACTAGGATATTTATCTCATTAATAAACAAACTACATAGTTACAAGTAACTACCCACTAAAAACTAATAAGCATGATGATCCTTGGTGAATTCATACTAATGATTCCCCAAAATATTACAATTGTAAGAAATATACTTTTTAGAAAAATGTCATCTTGATCTATACAAATCTAGGGCCTAAATAAGTTCTATAACTCTCTTGTATTACCCCACTCTCCTCTTCTATAAACTGTGATATCCATAACATAGATATTTTATCACATCCTTTCCTACTAGTTGGGAGGGGAGTTCATCAAAATCATCCAACTTTGATAAAACGTTTTCAATTATCTACTCATGATATCTCAACAATAACCTAGAAATAAACTAAAAATAAATTATGGGTAATTGAATATCTATCCTTAAATAAAACACTAATTCATGTGGTCTCTCTTCTTCTCTATCCATATAATATTAAAATTTATTAATTAGTTGCATAAATTTATTTCCCAAGACACACATGCTCTCTAAAATTAGTATTTCATATTTAGTCAATATGTCACATGATTAATTAATAAGTTAAATATTTTACACTTATTTATTCATGTTAACATTTTAATGAATTATACATGTATGTTAATTTGATAATGATTTTAAAATATTCGAATAAATTCAAAAAATAATTATTATAATTTGTATACATGATGTTTATTATTCTCATTACACTTAATTTAGAATTTTTATATATGTTTAAAATCATATATAACATGTGTTCATTAAACATACATTACAAATGAATTTAAAAAAATTGAAACACAATACAAGTTTTTTATTGACAATCACAAATATATCAAATTTATATGAACATGTTGAAGTATTCATAAAAAACATTCAAGAATAATTTTTTACGTGACATGAGAACTCCCATTAAAATTAGTGTTTTATATAAAGCATTAAACATTGTTCAACATTACCTAAAAAAATTATTATTATTTTAATAAGAGAAATACCAATGATAAATAAATAAATCACACATAATAATTAATTCATAAATAAAATATAGAATGAAACTACTAATTCCACTAATATAAATGATAGAGATACATTCCCTAAAAATATAACATAAAATGCATACACTTCCATAGAAAGATTTTTAGTAGGTTTTCAAAGTCCATGTGTCATTTAAAAGGTGGCCCTGAACAACTATTTCTTAGCTGATCCATTTATTCAACATCAGTTGTTAGGATAAAATAGATATATTACCATACCAAACCCATGAAACCATGGATGGTTCTAACATAAACCACCATTATAACTCCCAACTAAAAAACTGATTTCATTCACCCAAGACCATGTCCTAGGAACTACTATTGAGCTGATAGTGAAGATGAGATTTATAAAGTCCAATGTTTTTATATTTTTTTATAACATATAGAATTATAATTTTTTATCTTAGAGAGGGGGAAATTATAAGAATTAGGGTTTAGATGAAAATTATAAAAGTTGTGACATCTCTAAAAGGTATTTTATAGGTTTCTGAATGTCCAAGAACTGTCATGATTGATCAGTTGAGTTACAGAGTAGTGTCTAGGAATCCTTCTTATTGAATTATGTTATATGAAATATAACACTATGAATCTAGGCAAATATAGGTGTGTTTTGGGTATTGTGAGACTTATTAAGAAAGGGAGGGATATGGTGACTCAATAATGGATATAAACACATTAGATAGACATAAATGGTGATAGTTGAGGTTTTGTATGTGTTTTTATGATTCAGTTACACATTGGTGGTTGTTGAATGAGGATGGCACCAAAACCTTAGTGGGATAAAAAATGACGTTGAATTAGAGGGTATGATCACAATATTTCATCCTATTTTTTCATTGATGGTATATTAATTGGTAATAATTATTTGACAACCCAGGGGATACACTATGGAGGATTTTATGAGGTAGTAGTATTTGGTTTTTCAAGGTGTTTTCACATGTTGTGCATAATATGGCCACATAATAGTGTATTTACAAGGGTAGGATTTTCACCATATCCAATTAGGACATGCAATAATTTAACCCTAGATGTGGAGTGTTGCACCTTGACCCCCTTGGGTCACCGGCCAAGGGACTTTTCCATATTTTTAAACATGTTCATACCTGTCATTTTTGAGACCCCATCGAATTTTGGAATAATAGACTGGTGATGTGGTCCATTTCAGTTATCTCCTCCAATACTCATTCATCACTTGATCCTCTATTTATGATTATTGGTTCCTTAGTGTTTCTATAGTAACTCAATGAAATTTATTCCCCTGTACCTCATATTAAATTATTCCAATACATTATCCTCCAATTTTTGTTTTTATAGATAATGGTTTCATGATGGATTTCGAAGTATAACAGTGAAATGAATCCTAATCAATGGGGATTTTGTGTGTGGTGAAATGATATTTCTATGAGGGAGATGTTTATGCCACCATTTTTGTTGGTTATATATATATATATGTGTGTGTGTGTGTGTGTGTGTGTGTGTGTGGCCATTGTAGGTTACTCAAGGAAAATTACAAATTTGTGCCTCATTTAATTAAACTAAATAATTAACTATAAATTGTTATAATTAATTATTTGTCTATTATAGTATGATATATTTTTTCTTGGTATGGAGGAATAATTTCAAGGCCTATCATTGTCTTGACTGTGGATGAATGATTCTTGGATTAAGGTGTTAATTGTAATATTGAGGTAGGGGGTCTCAATCACACTTAAACATTTTCATGTTTATTAATGATTATCCATGCCATTTATTGATTTTATGTTCATTTAAACTTAAAATTAATTAAGATAACTCATTTTATATGAGTTAGATATATTATTTCCTCCATGATATTGTACAATAGATCCTTTTTATATTTAGTGATATTGAGTCACCCAGAGGAATAATACTCCTAGTGAGTGAGGATACTAATTAAATTATTAGAGGATGAAGATAGGTATCAAGGATAAATATAATTTTATAATAGACTAGGATGTTTATTTATAGTTTTTTTGTGTTATGAATGATAGTCATAGTCCTAAATAATATTATTGAGATGGATATAAATCTCACGCGTGGTTCGTAATACCTTTTTGAGGGTTGATTGGAGTCTTGGTGTCTGATATGAGAGAGAGAAAGCCTCCAGGGATAATTTTGATGTACCATATAGGGTTATCACTCATTTATAATCTTGATAAATATTTTACGTGATATGTGATATGGGAACCAAGTACAGGTCCTGTTCATTTTCATGATGGTTGGTAAATTAGTTTATAATCTTCCTTTTTAGTGTGGGTTTGTATACTCTATATGGACTGAGAATAAGATTTCAATATAGAAATTAGAAGAGTGTTTATATTGGAAGAAAATTTAGGGTTAAGTGTAGATTATTTAGTAGAGGGGTTATTTTGGGGTGATCAGTGTTGGTCACTATAGATGATTATAAATCATGCTGATCATATGGAACCTAGTCGATCCCCTTATGGGTAACTCTGAAATGTATATGGGTTTTGTGTGTCACAATCATAAATGTAATATTAGATTGCGAGGTTTATTCTATAAGGATTAGTGTATGATGTATTTTTCTATGAGGTTTCGAGAAAGGAAATGAGTTACTAGTTTAGGGTTGTGATATGGCCATTTCATGTGTTGATGGGATAAGAGGATAGTTGAGAGTTAATGATTTTCCATGAGATAAATTGGGGTGCATGTAGTTTATGATATATTTCCATCCATGTTTTTGGGTGAATATTCTAATTTTTACCTGATTAAATATTAACATATCATATTATTAGGCCCATCGTCATGTGATAAGGTGCTGAAGTATATTATATTGTGTGATTGTGTATTGGTCTTGGATGTGGATGGATTATGTTTCCCTACTTAAGAAGGTGTTTTCATAGCATACCATGATTGATATAGTATTAGTCATATATATATTTTAGGCATCTCTCTATGTTAGAGGGTGTTAGTAGTGATGTTACATTGGACTTGACACTTGTACATACCATGAGTGAAAAATTCCTATCATGTATTACCCTAGGTTAGAGGGTATTAGACTATGATGTGGTTGTGGGGCCCAAATCTATATATGAGTGTAGGGGTAGTGATTTAGTATTATGTGTCTATGGTTTCTCATGGACACTACCCAGAGTGATAGGGTTGGGGTCAGGGTGTGGCATTACACTCTATCTATACTCTTTGGGTTTGAATTTGGATTGTAGTATGTGGATATTTCTTCTCTATCATTGAACAAGTCAGATATGGTCAGGTGTCCTCGTGGCATAATTTTTACATCAAATATCGACACACATGATTATATTAAATTTTATTAATGTTATTCACTTTTGTTATGAATATCCATATATATTATAGTATATATTAAGGTAAATTGGTGTGAACCTGAAGATAAATATTTTCACACACTACACATGCACCCTCGTAAAAATAAATATCTTATGTTTACCTTTGAAATGACATATTTTATAGCGGGTTAGGATAGATATCATCAATAGTATTAGGTGTTTGTTTTTTTAGGATCGGGGTTGTAGTAAATAATCCTAAATTATTTATTTTTTATTTTTTATTTTTATTTGATTATACATGTTGGTGACCTAATCGTATGTACTAATCTTTGGCCTATATATACATTTAGTAGAGAAACTTTTTTTAATTATGAGTATGGTTTTTATTTGATATAATACTATAAAACATTCTTGTATTATCTATATTATATATTATCTAGTCATTTTTTAGTTATATATTTATTATATTGAGGGAATAGTCTCCCCACCGAATGATTTTTTCTCTCATCGTTAGTCTATAACATCTTATATAAGTGGATGTTTTCGTGACATCATGTATATACCTAGATGTGGTTTTTTTGGATGATTTTAGAAATGTGATTAAAGTTATTCTAAAATTATATTTTTTAATTAATATTTGAGGAATATTATATAGAAATATTATTTATTTGAGGATTTTGATGGACCTTAGGCTAGTGCTTCATGAAGACTCATCTAGAGGGAAGTCTAACTTATAATGGCTATGTAATTTTTATTCTTACATTTCATTGTTATATTCGAGTAGTTTATTCACTAATGGTGATTTGTTATGAGAATGTTTTTTTAGCCTTGAACTAGAGTAGAAAGAGACGTGGATTCATGAAAGATATGTTGAATGTTAGATTCATATAACATGAATGAAATTGTCCAACATTGAAATAATTTAAAACATAGGGTTACTTTGTATAAAATATTTGTAAAATGTCAAATACGTTCCCCAAGAAATTTATAAGTTACATTATACTAAATGGAAGTGAGGTTATTTTGGTGGAAGGTCACATGGTTATTAGTGTGGGTTGTTCTCCTGTAATGGTTATATATTCTTTAAAGGAAAGGTATGTATAATCAATAATGGGGGATTATTTTAGGCATTGGATACCATTGAAATGGATTAATTTAGGTGAGAAATTTTAGAGTGATACTTTATATTGGGAAAATGGTTCATTGATGGGTAAAATACCCTTGAGATGGTAGAGAAAGGAATGTGGGATTCCATGGTATTTATTGAAGAAAAGAACTGAAACTGATTTTGGTATCATTTCAAAATTTATAAGGCATTATAATTTATATATCGAGAGGTTATCATATATTTTTATATCATGGATGGTTATATTTTGGGTTGATGTTCTATAGTAGTGGAATGATACATATCTAGCATATGATTGAGTAATAACCCTTAGCAATAGAAGGATGCCTTGGGACTATTGTAAAGGGATTCACTAATAGTAATTTTTCTATAACGACCCATACTTTACATTAATTGTTATTACTTCAGAATTGAAGCTCACTTATTACAACATATAACAAAACCAAGAAGGGGCTGTATAGGTATCATGTCTTTAGAAACTGGGAAACATAAACAACTGGTTCATAAATCATCTACGTTGTCTCCAATTTATTTTATCATATCTAGAGTACCTTTTTGGATTATCCTACTTAATAGCCTTCTTCCTAACATGGGGAAAAGCATACAAAAGGGTGAGATCAAATTTAAAAGAATTGGTAAACAAATGAAATATCAATCACATCATATTCATAAGAACATAACATTTTGGAAATCTTAACCTGCAAAAGATATCATAATTTCATAACAAGGGATAAATAATAGTAGTGAAATGTAATCCCAATAATCATGAAATAAAACATGAAACATTGTGGAATACACACATAATCATAGAGAATCATTTCTTAGTAGTCAAGAATCATAGCGAAGACTATCTTAGCGGACAAAGCCCATTTCTGAACCAAGTTCACTCCTCGTTTCAGTATTGTTTTACTGAACCGGTTTAACCTCCCATTCCAGCCATGTCTATATCATGAGATATAAATTTTTACCCAATGAATTGGATGGATATATAGGTCCCACACATCTCATAATGAAACCATTCTTACGTGTTCCACAAAATCATAAATCATACATCATTGCATAACCCATGTAATAAAAATGGGATTATTAAACATCATGACATCATAAAACAAATCATATAAGATAATGTAATTAATAAAAATAATTCCATCACAACATAATCAAATCAATGTAATAATAGGGATATAAACAGAACCCTATATTAACTTATATGGAAAATATTTTTTTATAAAACACTTGAACTCCATTCTTGAGGAAAATATCTTTTCTACTTCAAAAACATTTTCCTCTCTTAACATTTCATATACATTTGACCTAAAATAAGTTTATTAAAAATAAAAACATAATTTTTTAAAGGAAACTTCATTGAAATAATGTTCTAAAAATCCATTCATGTTGTATAAGTTAAAAAAACATTCTTCTTGTACTTTGGCCAGAAAAGTCAAAAAGTTCCTCGTACGAAAAAAGACAAAAGATTCCTTTAATATCATTTACTAAAAACTCATCGAAGGGGAAAATTGGATTTAAAAAATTGTATAAGGATATAAATATTACATATTTATGAAACATGGACGTTGATGATAAATATTCCCCAGTAAATTCTGAAGTATAAACAATCTCGGATAAAAATGAGATTACGAGATTTTCCCTTACCCTAGGTCTGATTTTCTTCGTAACTGTCCGAAAATCCTGTATAATGTTTTGAATATTATCATTGACTTATTCCAGAATCATACTCATTGTAATTATATCATATATGGACATATTTTGAGCTTCCTATTAGTAATATTTCATTTCTACTTGTTATTTGGGAGTTTATTACTTTTTGTTCATATGTGTGTTTTGTCGAATAAATTCTTATTATTATCTTTATGTTATAGATAACTCATTTTTATAATGGTATTAGTGTAATATTTATCATATTTATTATTCAATTCATTTATATAATCATTATGCAATGAAGATCATGTAGAACGAGTCGCATCACACCATGGAGACGGTATTCCGTACATACGCACAAGCGATGATATCATTCCCATGATCGTGGAATTTTATTGGAGTGTATTTAAACTATTTAAGAATCAATATCAATTAACAATAATAATATATAGTTATTATTTACACCATTATACCCATCCAAGTAAGGTGGTGGTGGAAAATAGATTACACCACGGCGTGGAGACGATATTCCGTACGTATGCACGCGCAATGATTTCATTTTCCGTAGGATGGATAGATGGTTAAATAGGGTTGTTTCATACTTATAATAACATACCATTATATGAGTGATACTTATTTTATTACTTCATAATGAAAAACTAAATAAGAAGAAGTGGAAGAAGAAATAAAGTTGAAAGAATTGGTAATGGACATTACCTCTTCTTTGAAGTGCCTCTTTCAGACCTCCCCTTAGGGCACTAAAATTGTTCTTTTAAGAAGACCAATACCTCTAGGATGTTTCTAGGGAAGTTGAGAAGAGAATTTGGCAGGGGTTGGACGAGCTTCAAGTCTCAAAGTAGTGTGATGAAGAGAGGGAGGAGGTTCCCTTTTATAAGAGAGGAGAGGGGCACCTTAGGAAAAACTAAAACTATTATTTTATTATAATGTCATATTTGGTGTTTAATAGCTCCAAATTCATTTATTTTTAAGATATGGTTGGGATGGGACGAAATAATCTCATACACTAGAATTTAGACAAGTCTAGGTAGCTATTATAAACTTATCATTTAGATTTATATTTAAGTTAGATAATTTTTCTTTTACTGTGCCATCTTGTTTTATTACACTATAAGGTTAATAAACTTACAATAACAAGCCAAACGAACCCCAAGTTTTTTATTATTAATATATAAAACCATATCTATGTCATTTGTCCGAAACATATATTTTTAAGAATAAAATAACAATTAATAATATAATATTTTTTTTAAAAAATATTTTATGTCAATTTTGACACTATATGTTAATTGATTTTTGTGAAAATCATAAAAGAAATACTAGTTCGAAAAAATTTAATTAAATCAGTAATAACCTGTCATATTAACATATAAAATTATTGTAATTCATGAAAGGTCTCAAATTACATTTCTTTGGGTATTTATAAGATCAATTATGTCAATATTTCATTAATAAGATAATGACTGCATCATCATTATGTCATAAATAAATTAAATTATATAAAGTCTAAAAATTACAAATAAAATACCATTTTTTAGGAAATATTTTTATATTTCTACTGAATATTTATAGTCGAATTTATCTTGTGTATAACTCTATATTAAAATTTATTTACTTATTAAACATTGATTTCAACTATTTTAACCCTTCTTTAAATAAATTAATATTAAATGTCCTAATCTAATCCATGTGGGCCTAAATGGAAATATTTAATTTATAAGGTTGTTTTTGGTCGAATTACACTTCTCCAATAGAATTAGGACATGTTTTAGGGTAATAATAATATCATTTTTATCCTTAATTACCCTATTTACTTTTAACCGTGGAAAAAAGTAGAAAGTTACTATTCACCAAAAATTATTTTCATCTCATTGAACCACATTATAGTCCTTGACATTAACCGTGTCTCTCTGATTTTCTAAATTCCACTCACAGAAGTGGTAACATTATGTTTTATGTGAATTTGTAAATTATCCTAAGAGGTGGGTAAAAGACGGTGAAAAGTTGAATAAAATTTTTATATATCTAAAATTATTATAAAATGACTTTGATGAATTGCATTCAACTTATATAAGAATAATGTATCAATTTTTACCTAAAATAAATATAAATAAAATAAATAATTATTTAAATAAAATGTCGGTTTTTAAATAGTAACCCAGTGTTTTGATTATTCATCAAAAAATGAATGTTTTCATAAAAATACCAAAATTTCCCCCTAGGGTAATTTCGATATTCCAAATACAAAAATGAAGTCTATTTTGATAGATAAAATTTATAAAATTTCAAAAATTGGGTATTAATATTCATAACGGCTAGTTTTAATAATATTTTAATAGCATATCCTTGTTTAGTGAAACTCGGTATTGCGTACAACGCAAGCTATTGAGGAAGGTTGTGGTTGCGTGTAATGCAAGCCAAGCTTGTGTTGTGTGTAGTGAATGGTTCCTTTGATGATTTATATAACATAAAAAAAATATTTCTTATAAAATTTTCGGGTGTTACATTCTACCCCCTTCAAATGATTTTCGCCCTTGAAATTCGTCACATTGTAACAAATAGATGAGGATACGTACCCCTCATCATATCCTCAAGCTCCCATGTAGCTTCTTCTAATTAGTGGTTCCTCCATTAAACTTTCACCAAGTGAGTGGTCTTGTTTTGTTGGAATTTTTCACTACGATCTAGAATCTCTATCGGCTGTTCTTCATAAGATAGATCCTGATCTAGCGGTACAACTTCTGAGCTGAGTACATGTGAAGGATCAGGTATGTACATTCTCAGAAGAGATACATGGAACACATCATGAACATGGGAGAGATTCGATGGAAGGGCCAATCGGTATGCTACCTTCCCAACATGATCCAGTATTTCGAAAGGACCAATATATATAGGGATCAGCTTTCCCTTCTTCCCAAATCTCATTACTCTATTCCAAGGAGATATTCGTAAGAACACTTTATCAACCACTTCAAACTCTAGGTCTTTTCTTCAGTTATCATATTATCTTTTTTGTCGACTTTGAGCTGCTCTTAGGTGTTGTTGAATAGATTGGATATTTTCTACCATAACATCAACAAGATCCGGTCCTAATAGCATTCTTTCCCTAACTTCATCCCAGCAAGTTGGCGTCCTTCTTTTCATTCCATAGAGAGATTCATAAGGAGCCATCTGAATACTGGAGTGAAAGCTATTATTATTTGAAAATTCCACCAAAGGTAGGTGTTGATCCCAACCACCTTTAAAATCCATAGAGAAAGCTCTCAAAATATCTTCTAATGTTTGAATTGTCCTCTCAGACTGACAGTCTATCTGAGGATGATAAGAAGTGCTGAAAGTCAACTCTGTATCCAGAGTATGCTGAAGACTTCACCAAAACTTTGAGGTAAACCTCGGATCCCGATCAGATATAATAGAATGTGGTAATCCAAGCAATCTTACCACTTCCTTCACATATATCCTGGCAATATGATCCAGAGAGAAATCCTCTCTAATAGCAATAAAGTGTGCCGATTTTGTAAGACGATCAACTATGTCCCTGATAGTATTATTGCCTTTGGATGTTTTAGGAAGTCCAGTGACGAATTCCATAGTGATGTTTTCTGATTTCCATTCTGGTATGGGTAATGGTTGTAACATCCCCTTAGACTTTTGTCTCTCAGCTCTAACTTGCTGACAAACCATGCATCGAGAGACATATTTAGAAACATCTATTTTTATACCATCCCAACAGAAGTACTCTTTCAAGTCCCTATACATCTTCATGCTTCCAGGATTAATAGAGAATGAAGAACTATGATCCTCATCCAGCAACTCCTTCTTTAATTCGGGGATGGGAGAAAAACAAACATGATTCCTGATCTTTATTATCCCATCACAATCAAGGTTGAATTCAGGAGCATTTCTCACCTTCTTTTGTAACTCTACATCGTCTTTATGTGCCTCTATAATCTTCACATGTTTAGATGGTTGAACATTCATTTGAGAAAGATACGATTTTTTCCCTTCCATTATAATTCCATGATTCATCCTTTGTAAATCCATAATTATTGGATCTTTTTTTATCCTTATAATGGATAAACTGGCATGGTCTTGTTGACATAATGCATATGTCACCTTGTTTGATTTCCCAGGGTGGTAATGAATTGAGCAGTCGTAATCCTTAATCAGCTCCAACCATCTTCATTGGTGCATATTCAGCTCCTTTTGTGTGAAAATATACACTAAACTTTTATGATCAGTATAAATATCACACCTTTCTACATAAAGATAATGCCTCCAAATCTTTAATGCAAAGATTACCACAGCTAACTCCAAATAATGATATGGGTAATTTTTCTCATGTATTTTCAACATTTGTGAGGCATAAGCTATCACCATATCATTTTTAATGAGAACACACCCCTATCCCTTCTTGGATGCATCACTGTAGATCACAAACCTTTCTCCACTATAAGGCAGAGTGAGCACAGGTGCACTGGATAACTATATTTTTTACTCCTTGAAATTCTCTTCACATTCCTCTTCCCAAACAAGCTTAGCTCCTTTCGTAGTCAACCTCATCAGTGGATTAGATAATCTTGAAAAATCATGCAAAAAATGTCGATAATATCCATCCAAACCAAGAAAACATAGGATCTCAGTTACTGTTGTCGGTCTTGACCATCATTCGATAACCTCTGTTTTTTCTAGATCCATATATATCCCCTCTTTTGAAATTATGTGACCCAAAAATGAATCTTTTTGAAGCCAAAATTCATACTTGGTAAATTTGGAATAATGATTCTCCTTTATCAGGGGATTCAATACAATTCTCAAGTGATCTTCATGTTCTTACTTGCTCTTTGAATAAACAAGAATATCATATATAAAGACTACCACAAACTTATCAAGATAGTCTCTAGAGACTCTATTCATCAGATCTAAGAAGATAGCAGGGGCATTAATAAGACCAAATGGCATCACTATAAATTCATAGTGTCCATACCTTTTAAGGAAAGATGTATTTGGTATATCTTCCCTTGTTCCCTTAATTGACGATACCCTGAATGAAGATAAATCTTGGAAAAGTATTTAGCTCCACATAGTTGGTCAAATATGTCATCAATGCACGGGAGAGGATATTTTTTCTTGATAGTGATCTTGTTACGTTCTCGATAATCAATGCAGAGTCTCATTGATCCATCTTTCATCTTAACAAACAGAACTGGTGCTCCCCAAGGTGACGCACTTGGGCGTATGAATCCCTTATCAAGAAAATCTTGGAGTTTCTTCTTCAATTCCTGTAACTCAATTGGGGACATTCTATAGAGTGTCTTTGAAATAGTCAAATCATCCAGTACGAGTTCTATTGAAAACTCTTCTTCACAATTTGGTGTAAGACCAGGAAATTCCTCCGGAAAGGCATCATAAAATTCCCGTACAATGGGAATATTCTTAATCATGAGTTTCTCACCAACTAGCTGAGACAAATAACCTTCATTTAGTGGAATCAAGACCCTTAAGATGGAAAAAATTTCCACTAGAAGGTTATGTTAATCCTTGGAACGATAGACGATCATAGATTGATCTGGAATATGAAATGTGACTTCCCTTATTTGGAAATTTATATGAGATCCATATAAAGAAACCAATAAATGCCAAGAATCACATCAAATTCCACTATAGGAACGATCACAACATTTGTTGGATGCACTTTCCCACAAACTTTAATCGGAGAAGAATTATAAACTTTTGATGCAACTGTTTTTCCATTAGGGGTTGTAAAAACTAACTCAACATCTAATTGCTGAGGTAATACGGTGATACCCTTAAAAAATTATTCGGAAATAAAAATTGGGTGGATCCAGAATCAAATAAATCATTTTCAACTTTAGAGTGGATGATAAGTGTACCTTTCACCACTTCATTATTGTACTCCACATCGCTGATAGAAATTGCATGTGACTTTTCATTTTTATAGCCTTAAGAGTTTTTTGACGTCGATCATCATCAACAACCATTGGATTAGGGTATTGATTTAATACTTCCTCATTTTTTTGCACCTGTAACATTAAAGTGTATGAGGTGAACTCTGTGTAGCTTTTTCTTTGTTCGCATCACTGGCCATCTTCTTCCCATCACTGCGGCATTCAAATGCCTGATGACCATCCTTTCCACTTTTGAAACATTTACCTGTCCCTTTAAGAAAACTCCCTCCATGATTCTTTCCACACGTTGAGCATAAAGAAGAATCTCATCTTCTTTTCAGTGTGGTCTTTAGATTTTCCTTTGAATTCCATTTTCATCTTCTCATCAAACCCATATGACTAATGGGTTACTCCCATCTCCATCTCAACATTGAGAGAACATCGAATGTTTATCACATAGCTATTGAAGTCCCTTATGGATAACTCCCTTCTAAGGCTTGGTTTTAAGCCACTAAAAAATCTATCGATCTTACTCTCAAGATGGATAATAATACTAGAACCGTACCTTACAAGTCTTGTAAAATTTTCTTTGTAGGTACCAACAGATTCATCATCCTTTTTCTGTAGTTCAAGAAACTCCTTCTCCAACTTTGTTCGAATAATATGAGGGAAGTAATTATTGAAAAATATGTTATTGAACTCGTCCCATTACATGGACTCAATTTCATCCCTTTGCCTCGTATTCTTAATAATATTCCACCATTGATCAACATCTCCTTCCAAACGATATACTGCTAGATGACTTTATCATTTTCAGCACATTGAAGAACTGAAAATATATTTTCAGTGGTACTGAACCATTGTTCAGCCACTAATAGATTAGAAGAGCCATTGAATGAAGGTGGAAACTACCTCATGAAGGATTAAACATAATTTTTCTCATTCCTTTGCTCGTTTGGAAGTCCTGCATGATTCATATCTTGAGAAAGTTGTGTGAGCATGGCTATAAGATTTTTCATTAAAGCTCCCACAACGTTTGGTTGCTTAGGGGGATAATCATTTCATTGCTCATCACATTCTGCATTGGCACAGTTCTTTCAGGTTCCAGCCATTGACTAAAGCCAAGAAGAATAGTTTGAGAAACACTGATTATAATAGAAAAAACAAATAATCACGAATAAAATTTCACACTTAAGGTCTTATCATAGGTTTTTCATGGCCATTTTTAAAACACTAAGATTGTGTTCAATTCTTAGACTTATCCTTAGGGTTCTTACTAAGGCTTTCACATCTTAGTTTCCAAAGGTTTAATATACCTTTCCTCTTATACCAACTATAACGACCCATACATTAAATTCATTGTTATTACATTAGAATTGAAGCACACTTATTACAACATATAAGAAAACCAGGAAATGACCGTATATGTATTGTGTCCTTAGAAACTGGGAATCATAAACAACTGGTTCATAAATCATATACGTTGTCTCCCATTTATTTCATCATATCTAGAGTCCCTTTTTGTATTATCCTACATAATATCCTTCTTCCTGACCTAGGGAAAGAAAAAATACAAAAGGGTGAGCTCAAATGATTATTAAGGGTAAACAAAAGAAATATCAATCACATCATATTCATAAGAACATAACATTTTGGAAATCATAACCTGCAAAAGAGATCATAATTTCATAACATGGGATAAATCATAGTAGTGAAATGTAATCCCAATTATCATAACGTAAAACATGAAACTTTGTTGCATACACCCATAATCACAGAGAATCATTTCTTAGTAGTCAAGACTCATAGCCAAGACTATCATAGAGGAAAAAGCCCATTTCTGAACCGAGATCACTCCTCGTTTCAGTCCTGTTTCACTGAACCGGTTTAACCTATCGTTCCAGCAATATCTATCTCATGAGATATAAATCATTACCCAATGAATTGGAGAGAGATATAGGTCCCACCCATATCATATTGAAACCATTCTTATATGTGCCACAAAATCATAAATCATACATCATTGCATAACCCATGTAATAATAATGGGATTCTTAAACATCATGACATCATAAAACAATTCATATAAGATAAAGGAATTTATAAAAATAATTCCATCACAGTGTAATCAAATCAATGTAATAATAGGGATATAAACAGAAACCTATATTATCTTAGATGGAATATAATATTGATAAAACACTTGAACTCCATTCTTGAAGAACATATCATTTCTACTTCAAAAAAAATTTCATTTATTAACATGTTATATAATTTTGACCTAAAATAAGTTGATTAAAAATAAACATGAAAACATGTAAAATAAACATCATGGAAATAATGTTATAAAAATCCATTCATGCCGTATAAGTTAAAAAACATTCTTCCCATACTTTTGCCAGAAAAGTCAAAAAGTACCTCGTACACAAAACGGAAAAAGATTCCTTTCATATCTTTTACTAAAAACTCACCGAAGGGTAATATTGGATTTAAACAATTGTATAAGGATAAAAATATTAAATATTGAGGAAACATGGATGTGGATAATAAATATTCCACAGTAAATTCTGAAGTATAAACAATCTCGGATAAAAATGAGATTGCGAGATTTTCCCTTACCTTGGGTCCAATTTTCTTCGTAAGTGTCCGAACCTCCTTTATAATGATTTAAATAATGTCATTGACTTATTACAGAATCATAATAATTGTTATTATATCATATATGGTCATATTATTAGCTTCTTATTAGTAAAATTTCATTGCTACTTGTTATTCGGGTGTTTATTACTTTTTGTTCTTATGCGTGTTTTGTCGAATAAATTATCATTATTTTCTATAGGTTATAGATAAATCATTTACAGAATTGTATTACTGTAATATATATCATATTTTTTCATTCAATTCATTTATTTAATCATTATGCAATGAAGATCATGTAGAACGTGTCACATCACATCGTGGAGACGGTATTCCGTACGTACACACGAGCGATGATATTGTTCCCATGATCGTGGAATTGTATTGTAGTGTATATATACTATTTGAGAATCAATATCAATTTACAATAAAAATATATATTTATTGTTTACACCATTATAACCATCCAAGTATGGTGGTGGTGGAAAATAGATCACACCAAGGCGTGGAGACGGTATTCCGTACGTACGCACGCGCGGTGATTTCATTTTCCGTAGGATGGATAGATGGTGAAATAGGGTTGTTTCATACATATAATAACATACCAGTATATGAGTGATACTGATTTTATTACTTAATAATTAAACAACTAATGAATAAGAAGTGGAATAATAAATATAGTTTAAAGAATCGGTAACGGACATTACCTTTTCTTCGAAGGGCCTCTTTGAGACCTCCTCTTAGTGAACTAAAATTGGTCTTTGAAGAATACCAGGACCTATATGATGTTTCTAGGGAAGTTGAAAAGAGTATTTTTCAGGGGAATGACGAGCTTTAAGGCTCAATGTGGTGTTATGAAGAGAGGGAGGAGGTTCTCTTTTATAAGGGATGAGAGGGGAACCTTATGAAAAACTAAAAATATTATTTTATTATAAAGTCATATTTTGTTTTTAATAGCTCCAAATTTATTTATATCAAATATAAGGTGGGGAGGGGTAGATATCATCTCATAAAATATAATTTAGACAAGTATAGGTATCTATTTTAACCTTATCATTTAGATTTAACTTTAAGTTAGATAATTTTACTTTTACCGTGTCTTCTTGTTTTCTTACACTATAAGGTTAATAATCTTACTTAAACAAGCCAAACGAACCCCAAGTTGTTTATTATTAATATATATCACCTTATATATGTCATTTTGACGAAATATATATTTTTAGTAATAAAATAAAAATTAATAATATAATATTTTTTTAAAAAACTATTTTATGTCAATTTTGACACAATTTGGTAATTGATTTTTGTGAAAATTATAACAGAGATATTAGTTCTAAAAAAGTTAACTAAATCAATAATAACAAGTCAAATTAACAAAGAAAATTATTTTAATTCATAAAAAGTCTCAAATTACATTTATTTTTGTATTTATAACATCAATTATGTCAATATTTCATTAATAAGATAATTACTGCATCATAATTGTGTCCTAAATAAATTGAATTATTTAAAGTCTAAAAGATATAAATAAAATACCATTTTTTATGAAATATTTTTATCTATCTAATGAATCTTTAAAGTCGAATTTATCTAATATTTATCCCTATAGTAAATAGTATTTACTTATTAAACTTTAATTTTACCTATTTTAACCCTTCTTTAAATAAATTAATATTAAATGTCCTAATCTAATCCAAGTGGGCGTAAATGGTAATATTTTATTCCTATAGTTGTTTTTGGTCGAATTAAACTTATCAAATAGAATTAGGACATGTGTTAGGGTAATAATAATAACATATTTACTCTTAGTAACCCTATTTACTTTTAACCGTGGTAAAAAAAAGTAAAAAGTTACTATTCACCAATAATTATTTTCATCTCATTGAACCAAATATTAGTCCATGGAATTAACCGTGTCTCTTGTATTTTTTAAATTCCACTCACAGAATCGGTAAAATTAAGGTTTGTGTGAATTTGTAAATTCTCCTAGGAGGTGGGTAAAAGACGGTGAAAATTTAAATAAAATTTTTATATATCTAAAATTATTATAAAATGACTCCGATGAATTACATTGAACTTATATAGGTATTATGTATCAATTTTCACCTAAAATAAATTTAAATAAAATAAATAATTATTTAAATTAAAAGTCTGTTTTTAAATAGTAACCTAGTGTTTTCACTATTAATCAAAAATTTAAAGTTTTCAGAAAAATACCAAAAATTTCAGCCTTGGCTAATTTCGATATCCCGAATCGAAAAATTAATTCCATTTTGAAAGAGAAAATTTCGAAAATTTCAAAAATTAGGTATTACTATTCAAAATGGCTAGTTTTAATAATATTTTAATAGTATATCGTTGTTTAGTGAAACTCGGTATTGCATACAATGCAAGCTATCGAGGAAGGCCATGATTGCGTGTAAAACAATCCAAGATAGTGTTGTGTGTAGTGAAAGATTTATTTGATTATTTATATAACATAAAAACAAAATATTTCTCATAAAAATCCCGGGTGTTACATTTGTGTTAGTGGTTGACATAAAATTGAGGTATTACATATATTTTCATGTTCATGAGCCTAGGATTGAAGGTGTGTGAGTCATTAGAGTATGATTTAGGTTATGTGATCAGGTAGAATGAAATGTTATACCCGTTAGGATCAAATACGATCATGTTTTATTGTTTAATAATAACTATTGAGAGGGTTATTATAAGTTCAATGTACATCGGAATAAGGGTGACACATAAACCTATCACGAGGTTTGTAAAAATAATTAATTTTATATGTTAAAAGATTTAGTAGTAGAAACACTATAATTATCACCAATGAGGAGTTCACAAAAGAAATTTTCACTTTTTTATGAGGATTGAGAAAGGATGTTTTCAAAAAAAATTACTTTTAAACAATAAAATATATAGTTAATATTATATTAAAAAAGTGATTGATGGTGATTTTTCTAGGGTTGGATTTCCACTTGAAATGATTTATTAGTAATTTAAATTATTATCTCTTATCTTTTGGGTTAATTGATACTATATTGTATACTTAGCTATTTAGCCTTTCACCCTTAGTTGATTATCATGGTTAGAATTGAATTAACAAAAACCATTTCATTGCCTACCCTCCATCTTATGTCTGTAAGTGGTAAAAAAAATTACGTCCATATTACATAGGAATTATAGTGACACTAGAATTTCATTCATGGATATTACTTCTTTTTTACATGAATATTCAATTCATTACACAAATTCCCACAAGAACAATGTAATAGTTTAGTGAATTTGTAAACATGGGAAAAATATAAATTAATGAAAGATCATCAATGAATATCATAAATATCATCCCCTTTAGTACTCCTACGTAATCTATTTCTTCATACCCATGGAATGGAAAAATAATAAATGGTGATCTTAGATTCTAAATAAGGGTAAATAAGGGAGATACATAATCATAAAATGAATATAAGTGTATGATAACATGATAATAATATATATAAAATAACACCACACATATTAAGGATTATAATATTGGATAATGGAATAAATATTAGATGCTAGAAATCCATGAATCATAAGGGAATTAAAATTTTTGATCTAAGAGAGTTTCAAAATGGATTAAGGCATAATATTTTTTCATACACATAATAATATATAATCATTATCTTATTATTCAAGGATCATTTCCAAATATTATTTAGGAACACCATGGGAGGATAAACATTTTGGAAAGAATATACCACTATACCCAGTGTCATCCATTTCTTCATCATGGCATGGTTACACTCAAAAAACTATCATAGTAGTCAAGGTTCACTTCCAAGACCATCATAATAGAAAACTCCTCTTGCTGAATAGTGTTTTATCCAGAATCTAATATTTTCCACACCATGATATAAAATCATTTACCCAATGCATTGGATGAATATATAGGTCCCAAAAATATAATAATGAAGACCAGTTTTTTGTGTTACACAAGGTCATAAAACATATATCATATCATTGACCATTATAATAAATGGTTTTAATAAAAATTTTATCGTATCATAAACTATGGAAAAGATAATGTTTTCTAAATTATTTCATCATGTAATTATAAAAAACAATGAAAATATAAGAGGGGTTCATAAAAATTTTATAATCGTATTACCTCTGGATGAGAAACATGTTTCAAAAACACCTTGTAATCATAAACATAAAAAATTCAAAGAAAGAATAAGAAATGTACCCTTGGATTATATCCCCAGTAAGTAATAAGTATCATCAAATGATTTCAGCTTATATGGAAAATTATTTTGAATGATAAATCAATCATACTTTTTCTAGAGGAAAATAAATTTTTATTGATTATCACTTTTTAAAAATGGAAATAAAATTGAAATCATTTTTGTTGAAAATTAAATTTTCATACTAAAAAATTCACATTATAATTTTCTATGAAATTAAAAATAATGAACTCATAAATTAAGATTAACAAATAATTTAAAGAATTTAATGAGGAAAATTCCCCTTTTAATATTTGAAAAATGATATTTAAAACAAAAAAAGGCTCCAATATCCATTTCACATTGAAATAATTTATTTAAAATAACAAAAAATTACAGAATATTAAGGGAAAATTTTATTTGAAAATAAATTTTAAAAATTATAAAGTATTATTGAAAACATTATGTGTTCAAGACATTGGGAATTATTGTTCATGTCATTCACGTTAAAAAAATATAGTTATCACACTTCGACTAAACCCAAAAAAATATTTTATGGAAAATGTTACGACGATTGCATTAAAACATTTTTTCAACAGAAAAAAATAGTGATTTTTTTAATAAATAATTTTGGAATTTGATAAGAATTTATGAAAATATTTCGAGAGAACACGATTTCTGATGAAAAACTGTTTTCGACCGAAGAGAATAATAAAAGTCATTTTTTCTTAAAAAGATATTACCAAAAATTAGTAAAAAAGAGTTCAAAAATTTTAGTACTACTTATGAATATCATTACTAACCATAGGAGAATAAAATTAATGTGTTTCATGCATATGTATCATAAAATTTTATCATTGAAAATAGATTCATAAACTGAATAAATGATAAGATTGTAACAGAAAATCATTACCACATTGATAACATTGAATCTTAAGCCCCATAAAATAATAATATAAAATGAGACATAAAATATCATGAGGATAAATAAATTCATGATACTACATTTCAAATGGGATATATATACAACTCGTGAAATAGAATATGTTCATAATATAATATACATCTCAAAAAAAGAAAATTGAGACACAAATCCATTACCATAAGTATTAGAATTCCTTACTAAAAACTAAAACCTACAATATAATAAAAATATGCATTTTATACATACATTTATTAGTGAAATATATATATATATATATATTACTATATATGATCTTATTATAACATTTTATTACACATTTATTAATAATTATAGGTGAAAGTTATATTTCGGTTAATAACCACTTTGTTTCCATAAATTTATTGATTTTTTATTTTTGGTCCTTTCAATTTTACCAGGATATACTTATATAAAAAATGTTAAACATGTCATAAATATCATATACGTTTAGTATAGATGTATTTATAGTAATCCATAAAATTTAGTGTTGTAAAGTTCAATACATAGATCATAGAGATGGTTGGTTATAAAAACACAAGAACATTATTTCCATTTATTTATTGGGATGAATGAAATAAAGGTATATTATATATTACCCTTAAATAATTTTTATTTCATATATATTATATATTATCATTAAAAATATCCATAATAAATTCAATGAATAGTGTGAATGAAGCGCATTGCTTCGTGCGGCGGTAGTCTTCGATACACACAAGCGACATTATCGTATTCCAAAAAAATGTAAAGAATGAAGGCATGTATGATACAATAATTGAATAAGAATAATTATATCATAAATATAACATATAATATAATAATAAATCATTATATCCAATCACGATATCTGGTAATGGAAAAATATATGACATCATTTTATAAAAATTTAATATATTGTGCACACAAATGATGATTTCATAATCCATTTGATGGAAGTGGAGATAGTTGGAGATCATTACCATAAAATAACAACATTATAATATATGGAATATATTTAGGTTATTATATCATCATGGTATAATATTAATATAATGATATGATGGAATAAAAAAACACTTATTGATGAACGTTACATATTCATCAGATATTCTCCATTGGTCTTCACAAAAATGCTTCTAGGGAGACCCCCTCCCTAAACTACTCATGGTTATTGCAGAAGACTACATGACATGGTGTCTTAGTGACATTTTTAATTTTTTATGGTTTTGATGATGAAAATTGGGAGAAATCTTCTTGTTCCCTCTCACATGTTCTATCATCATGACATTTAGTTGTTTGGAAAGGTGGAAAAAGGAACCATTTCTTATATCAAGGGAATATTTTAACATTGTGAGGAGGTTTCGGGCCTGATTATTAGTTGCAATAAGTCTATGTTGGGTTCGGGGAAGGTATCAGCATCTCAAAACAGAATTGAATTTCCCTGAATCTTTGAATGAAGAGGGTAACTCTCCCCTTCATCTATCATGGAGTGCCACTATTTTGGGGACAAGTGATGCGTTGATATCTTGAGAACATTTCTCTGAAATTTGACAATCAAGTAAACAACTGTAAAAGTAAGAATATTTCCTAGGATGAAATAAATTTCTTGGTTAAATCAGTGATTGCCTCACTATTTTTGTATTCGTTTTATATTTTTAGATGGATAAGGTCACTTATTAAATAATTGACTGGTAAGATAAGAAATTTTATCTGGACTAGCTCAATTAATAAGAGAAATATCATTATAGTGGCCTATAATGATTGTATTAAACCGACACAAATGGGGGGAATGGTGGTGAAGTACATGAGGATATTAAATTATACCTCGATTAAGATGTTTGTGTGGAATCTTCTTTCCAGATCTGTTCTCTCTATAGAGTTCCTCTATTCGAGGTTTGGGGAAATGCTTAAATATTATTATAGTTATTACACAACTTCCTCTATTTGTCCTCCCTTCAAGTAGTCTTATGCGAGTCTTATGGAAGACTCGAGATGTATGGTTTGTGGGTGCTCTCCACTGAACTATTGGACAACTCCTTGGATATCCCAACCCATTTGTGATGAAATTTCTATTCCTCCAACCCGGATGAGCATTTCTATTGCTGTTATTCTAGATACTATGAATATGAATGATGTATTACATGACCAAATTTTCATGCATATTTCACGATACATGTATATTGATTATGATATTCTGGTTTGGATATCTTACTGGAATCAGATTTTTTCTTCACATGATTGCTACAGATTGCTTTGTGGCCCTTCTCTGAACCTGACCTCTTGTACCAAGGGTGCGCAGATTATTTTATCCGACATGATTAAACTATCCTTATCTAGAAAATTTTGTGGAAATTCAATCCATTGTAGAATATATTGTAGCGCGCTGGTGTTCAGTTGGTTCATGTGTGTCTTCTCTTCTTAAAGGTAAATGAAACCCATCATCACTAGTATATTTACTACAAATTCACATGAAGGATCTAGATATATCCAAAGGATCTTTTCAAATGATACATTAACTGGACATCCATGGAGGATCTCTTATAGTCCATTTGTATATAGGAGCGAACTGAACAGATTCACTCCCTTTGGTTGGTTGCTTTTGTGAGTGTCTTCTATTTCATTTGGAAGGAAAGAAATGATTTGGATTTCAACAACATAAATCCCTCCATTCACAATCGGTTTTTGTTCACACATCTTGCAATTCAGAGTACCTACCTAATTCAAATAGGATCTATAGATAATGATGTTGTAGACCTTGTTCTTTTGAGATCATTTGGTGTGCATGGAAAGTCTAAGAAGCTGTTTATGATGAACTATGTTCAATGGATACAACTCATACCTTTTTGGCTCATGTTCAATGTTTATGGAGAAACCATGGGTACTCTGGGACTTGTTGGATTCAGTGGGGTTTTTTAAACATCTAGAGGATTTGAGACAGGTCTCTTCTTTTATTTTATTGGAAATGGTCTTGCAATTGAAGTAGGTCATTGGGCAATGACTAGTGAAATTAAATATGGTGTTCCCGTTAATTAGCATCAATTATGGTTGGAGTCTAATTCAAATATTGTTTTTCAAATTCTTTGGGACCACTCCTAGAATGTACCATGGAAGATAATTCGAAGTTGGGTTGAATGACTACGACTTTCAAATGTGCTTTCCCTTGAAGTTACGCATGTTTATCAGGAGGCCCATCAAGTTGTTGATTCTCTTTATAAGTGGGAAATTTTCAAGGATAGTTCCAATTGGTCTTACAGCTAATCTATTGTTTGTAATTTTTTGGTCACGGATGACCTTCATTGTGAGGTTTATACCCCCCCCCCCTTTGTTGAGATGTTCCATGACTATGTTTTCTAGTGCATTTTTACTTTTATTTAAAATATTTTTATAGGATAAAGCTTCTTGCCTACCTCCAGGATTTGGGGGTGTTTGTGAAATAAAATTGTTTGATGGTGTGAATATTATAAGAGATAGGATTAACTTTTATATGTAAGGTGAGTAGAACACTTGTAAATTGTTGAATTAAATATTTACACACTTTTTTTTCTGAAAAACGGATCCAATAAAAAGTTAAAAAAATAGAAGGTATAGGGTCTAAATATGTCAATAAAATGAGTTTTTGAAATTTTTGGGCCCTTTTTAACCTAATATTTTTAGTTTATCACCCATAAATACCATTTTCACCATAACTACAACAATTAATTTTTTCTGTTTTCACAACACCTTTTTCAACGAAAATTAATAGAACTAATAAGATAATAAAAATAATTATGATTGAAAATATATAATCTATTTTTTCAAATTCCATTCAAAGAAGTGAAATTTTTGAATTTAATATTAATCCAATATGCATGAGGATAAATCAGTTTTTCAATGTGAAAGAGCTTGAACTTTTTCATTGTTTTTATATCCAAATTCAATAATAAATTGATAAAAATTGATAAAAATTGGATTAATATACATATAATTAAACTTTTTTTATTTTTACATGAATTTTAAATATAATTTATATTTTTAAATAACTTATACAAAAATGCAGTTTTCAGTTAAAATATAGTATTTTTCTATATTCATTAAAAAAAATTAAAGTTTCCAAAAATTCATAAACAATTCCACATAATATAATTTGGATATGATGCTTTAAAAAAAGAATTTTATTTTCTAAGTTAAATTTACTAAAAAAGTTTTATCATTTTTATTTAAAACAAAATCTACAGACGCGTTGAAATGGTAGGTTTTGAGAAGCTTATTTTTTCATAAATAAGATGATTTATGTTAACTCTATTTATAATAATAATTATATTTTGAATAAAAATTAATATTTATTAATATAATATATAAATTTGATTTAATTCATTTCTCATTAGTTATTATTTTAATTAATTAAAATTGAGGAACAATATGAACTTAAAAACAGTTGTCACAAAAGCCCCATTTTAAAACCAAAAATTGAGTTATTAAAAAAAATCCAATAGAATGTTTATAAAAAATTAATTAATTGATTAAATATTAAATAAATAAAACTAATGATACATTTAAACAAAATTTTCAATTTATATTTCTTGATTTATTGAAAATAATTGACAGATTTATAAACATTTTTATTTTCACCATTCACTAAAAATCTTTATTTTCTGAAAATACCAAAATTTCATTATTAGTTAATTAAGGTATGATTTAATAAAAAATGATGCTAATTTTATGAAATAAGTTTTCTAAAATATCTAAGAATTAATTAAAATAATTTCTTATAAAATAAAATAAATATTATTTTCGATTTAAACATTTTTGGAATAATATAATTATATTACTAAAAATTTATTAACTATTTACTTAGAATTAATAAATATATTTTTATTGATTGGAAACTTATATGTTTATTTAATAAATTTGTTTATAATATTCTTATCCATATATTTATTGGAGTGTCAATAATGATCATATGCCTAATTATATTATTTCATTTTTCACTAAATCTCGGTGCCATGTGTCATGCACACTATTGTTGTTTTCTATACCCCAGGATAATATCAATGTTTCATATAAAATCCTATAATTCGTATTTTTTTAACAAATGATAAAATCAGTTATGCTTGTAATGCAAAATATCAGTAATATTAATTTAAATTTAAAAAATTACATTTAAGAAACTCTTATGGTGTTACACTCTAACATCCTTAAAATGAATTTCACCCTTGAAATTCAACTCCGTAATAATAGGTTTAACATTTGAAAATTACTTCATAGAAACCCACATAAAAAATATGTTATTAAAACTTCCACTTTAATAATAGAAATGGATTTTTGATGTTTATTTGGAATAAAATATAATATGTTTCCAAATAAGTTGACATATGTTGGAAATGATAACATGGAAAAATATGTGAAAACATAAACCCAAATACAGATACAAAGTTCAAGAGAAGATGAAAAATATAAATTTAAAGAAAAAAAATCCTTATATTAAATAGGTGTGGAAAATATCATTGATATCATCAAAAATGATGATAATAATATAACATTTTATTTCAGGATCCTCTTCATAAAGATGAAATTTATTAACAAAAAGATATACTTACATGATATAATTTCATTTTAGAACCACAATATCATCCATTGGTTTTTCCTTGATCAATTATACTTTATATATTACTCTAATAAATAGAAGATAATCTGTTATACATAAATCCCTAATGGATCATCTGATCTACAAATAAAATTATTATTCATTATGACTATATGAAGTAGATATATATTAAAAATACTTATCCAATATAGATAAATCATCATACTATGATGTAATATGTTAATCCATAAAACATCATGCATTTTTCAACATAAAAAACTCTATAAATGGTTAACCATATAACCCTTCAAAATTTCTAAATTTATAATTATGGTCACTAAATTTCTCAAAAAAATCTTCTCATTATTCATCAAAATATCATTAAGGATATCTTATTAGTTACACTTAAATTATGTGAATAACTTTGTAATAAATTATTCAGATGCATGGTAATAACTAAAATTAAAATAAAACTCAATAAAATCATGATTTTTCCCCCATAACACGAATAAAACAATATATTATTAAACATATTATATAGATCCAATAATTTGTCATAAACGATCAATGTTAATATGAAACACAATTTCAACAAATCCTTTATCAATGTCGAGGTTGTCAATACAATCCAACTAACATTATCCATATCAATCATCACTTAATGAAAACAAAACACCATTTTCACAACATGAGAGCCATATTAAGGGTTATCCTTTTTCAATCAAAATATTAACTTTATATAAAATCAATTTTCTATTCCATCAATATGCTCTAAAATATTCTCAATAATCCTTATTGATAAACCCTTGTGGAGTAATACAATGATGTTTTATTATTATAATAAAAAAACTAATAAAAATATAATTATTTGAATCCCAGTACATAAATTCACCAATCATTATAGTATTTTATACATCATTAAACACACATGATTATCTTATTATTTAACGCTTTTTTAATTTCATATTGTATTTATAGTCCCTCCATCATCAAAAATATAACCATTACTCATACACCCTTACTAATTTTATTCATCGTCTTTGTTTGTAATAAACACTAAAGGTGTCCTCTAAGTATGTTTATTGTGTTTTTTTGTTTGTTGACAAAGATAGATGAATATGAATTTGTTGGGTTTGTGTTTTCGGAAATAAGTGTTTTAGGTGGCATAGTTTCCTAGTGTTTTCCAAATTTTTGGGCCTCAAAATCAAGAAAACAGTTCTATGGAAAAAGATTAATTTTTTCTATGAGTGAATAGTATTTGAACCAAAAAACACAGTTTACAAATTGAATAGGATGTACACGTGAATGGTTCACAAAAGGAAAATGGTACATGGACTACATTAGAGTAATGGTTCACAAAGCTAAGAAGGTTCATAGGAAGCCCTTCACATCATGGAATGAAAATGGTTCATAGGAAGGCATGTTTTTTATGAAAATAAGATGGTGATTTTGGAGGATCTGAATGAAAATGCAGTACATGGACCGTATGGGGTAGAACGGTTTATGTGGAGCACAATATGTGGTATTGATTTGGTTAAATCTTGGATTAGTTGATTTTGATGATCTATTTTCTATTATAAGGATCACTAATTCCATCATTAAGGTAAGAGATATTTTAATAATAAAACATCATTTCTTGCAGAATTCGGTGAAGTCTGAACACGGTTCACATATGAGAATTCCATGAAGGGTGAAAAAGTTCACGAGGAGGATTCTATGAAATAAAAAGGAGTTCATGGGAACTGTTCATGAATGGAATTTGTTGGGAACAAAATCATACAAAAGAAAGAGGTATATGATGTAGAAAATGGCTTGTGTAAGAAATAGTAGTACGTGGAGTAAATTAGTCTATGGATGCAGAGGTGGAATATGGAGGTGGTATGCAAAAATTGATCATAGAGGTAGATTGTATAGGAATTACAACATAGAGTAAGTGGAGGTAGTTCATGGATGAGGTGTTCTGTGGGGAATACATCCTACACATTTATCAGATAAGGTAAGTGGATCACGAAGGGAATTAAAAAGTTCGCAATATTTGTTTTAGCTAAATAAAAATATGAGGAAAATTTATTACATCTATAGGTGAAGAAGGACATTAACATAGAATCTACTATAAGTTTATGATGTGTAATTTTATGAAAAATAATATACCTACAAGTCCATAAACTGTGATTATATCCCTTACATGTGTAGTGAGAGATGTGTGGGGAATAATGTGATCCATTCCAATACTAGTGACCCAGAGAAAGAGACAAAGGAAGTGACCCATGAAAATATTTTAAGCAGACCCTAAATCATGAAAATTCACTAATCTTGGGTACATCAGTTATCTATCCTGAATGATGTGATTTTAGTGGATTTGGTACATCAGTACATCATTGTTGTATACTCATTGGACATAGACTAGTGAGGGTGATCAAAGTAAAGTCATTGTTTCCAGTGAATGATTTCATTTTTGTTCATATATCGTTATAGGGGAAAGAGAGAAGATTGTTTACTTGAACCAGGAAAAAAGATACTAAGGGTTATAGTTTTAATATATAATGCCCTAATTCACCATCCCTCTTAGGATATTTATCCTTGTAGACCTAACAATTGGTATCAAAGGGACTAGTTAAAATTCAGCGGGTCTCTCTCAAAATAAGAAATGAAGGTAGTTAATCATAATGGAATTATTATCTTTGACAGACACAATTTTCATCTAAGAATGAATTGGATGCAGCACATATTCTGATCATTAGTAGTGTATGTCATCACTATAGCTATTCATGGAATATTAGCCAATATAAATAGTTTTTCATTATCATAATATGAATGAAGAGAATTTGATTATGTTACTAGATGTATTAATGCTTTAGAGGGATCCCAATCAAATTAAATTTATTTGAAGTTGAAATCATGCAAAAAAACATGTTCTATGTGGGAAAATCTATTTAATATCTATAAAAAAAGATTTAAATGTTATAGGGAAAAAGATACCAGCTTTATGGAACATGTATAAAAATATGTGAATAAACCAAAATGATTTTGTTGATGTATTTTTTGATAAGGTTAATTTTTTAGTGGAATACATGTGTGGTCTTAGAGAAGTCATTGATGTTATAATGACTGTGAAGCCTATATTGAGGAAACAACCACCTCAGTTTTATCCTAAAGTTTCATTATTGGATCATACTGTTTGAAAATAGTTGACATTGGATAACATTCATAGTAGCCTTATTTAATATTAAATGAGAAATGATGTTATTGAATTTGTGGAAAAGGGGAAGTCCAAATACTTGTCATTCATTCCCATGAAGTAGCTATCTTTTGAATATAGAATAGAGGAATAAAATTATGATGATGTCATGTCATTTTTCTCAATAAAACAACAAAGATTAAGAGAAAAGTTCAACGGTAAACATCTACTTAGATTCTTCCATGTGGAAATATTAGATATTTTGTAGTATAGTGTCCTAAAACGTTTGAATATGATGATGAAAATAATGATGAAATTACACAAAAGAATTTTTCCACCAATGTGAATGGTAAGAGAAGTGTGAAGAAATATTTCTTAAAAAAGATGAATCTTCTTTCAAAAGAATATTAATGTTCAGAAGAATATAAATTAAATTAGTTAATTCACTGGAAATAGCATAAAGAATATACAATAGTGGATCTTTTGGGAAATCCCAAATCAAATGAAGAAAGTGACGGTGATGAGGAAAAATTAGAAGAAATATTTGATCTTTAGGATGAATTAGAATCTAATCATGAAGTCGTATATGTCTGGATATCCAAAACAAAGAATTATAAAAAAGTGGTTCATAATGCAAAACAATACATTCAGATGCTGAAAAAAGTGAATTCAGAACTAAATAATGAAAGTAAAAAACTGAAGTCTTCAACACAATAATTCTCAATAAATGTTGTTCAGTACAAAATATAAATTGAATAATAGAAAATAGATATTGATCGTCTGATTGAAACTAGAAAAGATCAAATCATATGTATTGAAGATCTTGAAGAGGAATTCATTGGTTTGATAAAAAGTGTTATGAATTAATTAAAAATGATTACTCAAAGAACCACAATAGGAAAAAATATAACACATGGAACAAAAAAGATTTAAGTGGGGAATGGTTGTCTTGAAAAATAGAAGCATCACTAAAATTTAATTGATATGGTTGGTATGGTGAATGATCGAAAACCAAATCTAGTAAAAGTTGAAGTCATACCAAAAGGACCTACTTTGAGATTGAATTTTGATTTGGGTATGAATTAGAATTAGACGATTTAGAGAACCCATGGGATAACAAGTGGTGTAAAATTTCCACAGAGGAATGTACCCTACGTAAGAAGAAACTCTTTTGGAACGATGGAACACAAAAAATATGGTTGTTCCATAATAGAGAGGTACCAAAAGAAACTGGACCAATAGAGGTGGGCATACAAAACTTACTTTTTCGGGTCACCATTTTATGGTCAATATTTTATGTGTAGAAAATTTCGGCACATAGAATTATATTTCTCATCAACAAAGAGGAATGTGAAGAAGAAAATTGAGGTTGGTTATATGTATTCGAAAAATGTATCTTTGAATGATATGAAAATTATGGACTTATTTTCATCACTATAAGATAAACTAAACAATCATATTCTTGTGGAATGTCAATAGTGTGAATCCATATATTGAATTATTAAAATAAATATATCAATGAAATATATATCAGAATTAATTATTTGTAGAAATTATGATCAACACATTAGATTGGACATGGATATGGATCATTGTCAGTGGATGTACCTCTAAAAGGATAATAAACAAGGATATAATGATGAGAATAAAGTATGATAAAGAAGGTTTCATAATATTTTTTAATGATAGAAGGTTGAAAATCATTGGCCCTCGGAATGAAATTTTTTGAGGAAAATACATAAGGTGTGAAAATGTCCTGGTTATTGAAGGTATTAGTCACAATTTTTTATGTGTATGTCAATTGTGTTATTCTGGAAATTCCATAAGCTGTTAAAAAAAATTAAATTTCTTCAAGGAAAAATATGTTGTTTTAGTATTTTAGGGAAAGTGTAAAAAAGAGAATCTCTACCATGTGAATGGATAATGGTATATTTTCTTTCTATCCATGGAAGAATAATTAATGTTCTTCCATAAATGTTTTGACCATGTGATCCAAGAGTCCTTGGATGATCTAGTGAAATATGATGCTACTCGAGATCTCCCTATATTATCACATGATTATACACATACATGTGAATTCTGGAAACAATGGAAGATCATTCAAATGACATACTTGGAAAAGCAGAAAAGGACAACATGATTTTATGATTTGGTTCATATTGATGTGTGCAGACCAATTTAACAAATAGATATTGATGGAAAGAGATATTAGGTTCTCTTCATTGATGATTATAGTATAATTGATTTGGTTTCAGTCATCACCCAAAAATCTGAGGTATTGAGATGCATATAATCATTTCTAAGGGAAGTTGACAAGATATTATGTTAAACTATCTAGAAGATCGAAACAGATAATGGAACAGGGTTCAAAAAATTCCAAGTAGAGGGTTATCTGGAGAAACATTGGATAAGTAATCGAGTTTCAATGGGAATAAATCCATGATAGAATGGATTAGTTGAAAACGAAATGGTATTTTCAACAACATGTCCAGAACAATTCTCATCAAGATGACATTCTAGATAAATTTTGCAAAAAAATCACTAATGAAGGTATTCTAAACAGCAAATAGATTGATACTATGTCTGAAAGAATAGAATACTTAATGTGATCTATGGTATGAAAAGAATCCATCATTGAAGTACATTTGAATCAGTGGAAGTAAGTGTTTAATTATCAACAAGGAGAAACACATGGAGTTTGAATCCTATGGAGATGAAGGGATACTTCTTCAATACACACAGAAAAGAAAAACATATAAATTCGTCTACATGAGGCAAGAAAAGATTATTGAAATCCATGATGTAACAACATATTAGATTGATCAGAATCATCATCAAATAAATAATCAGTCTCAAGAGGATTGTGGTGAAGAAATAAACATATTAGGTGATTCTAATGTTCTAGAGGTTGATTCTGATGAATACTGAAATGATGAGATGGATGAAAATAAATCAACCTTTTCATGGAGACCAATGAGAACATATAAAACTGATAGATAAAACATTAATAAAAATTCGACATCATTGGTTCTGAAAAAGAAAATATAGACTCTGCAGAAAGCATCATACATACTATAGGTTTACAATAAATGTTTTAGTTAAGTTGCTAGACATAAGAATTGGGTTCAAGATATGAATGAATATCATGAACAAATTGAGAAAAATTAAACATGGGAGATTATTTAAAGTCTATCATATAAGAATTTCATTGGTAAAAAATTGGTCTTCTATAATAGAATGAATAATTAAAGTGTTTTGATTTGAAAAATAGAATCATTAGTGTGCATAGGGTACTCTTAGATATTGGGTATCGATGTTGGTGAGTCATTTTCTCTGGTTTCAAAGATAGAGACAATTTGAATATTCTTGGTCATAATAGTTCGATGTATGTTCCTGGTTTTCCATATAGATTTCAATTTATTATATCTGGATGGGATTTTTGGATAGGATGTTTATATTGAGGAGACATATGGTTTTATCATTCATGAAAATGATAATATAGTTTTTTGGTTGAAGAAGTATTTATAGGGTGTGAAGTAAGAACCAAGAGCACGATATTCAAGGCTATATCAGTTTCTAAAAAATATCATTTATCAGTATGGTGGATTTGATTACAATATATATACACTCCTTGATATTAATCAAATAATTATGTTGTTTGTGAATTTATATGAAATAATATTTGATGGATCAGATGAAGCATAGTGCAAACAAAATTTTGAATTCATAAAAAGTCAATTTGAATATAAATGATTGGTGAATTGGAATTATTACTTAGATTAAACATTACACAAGGAATGAATTGCACCTTGATATTCATAATCCAAATATACTAAGTAGGTTTTGAAAATATTTGGAATTAATATTTACAATGAGATGAAGACAATGGTGGGTATCTAGATGAAATTGTCACAGGATGACGAAGGAAATGCATTCAATGTCACATGAATATTGGAAAATAATTATATGTCTATTGTACATGATAATGACATTACCTAATAAATTTTTTTTCCAAATTCCATGAAAAAAATATATGAAAGAAACCCCAAGGAAACATACACTCATGCAGTAAAAGAAATACTTCTTTATATCAAGGTAATGAAGGATTTTGATTTGATGTATAATGAAATATATCAGCAAGATTTATTATGATATATAGATTCGAATTGATTTGGTTGAGAAGATGATATAAAATATATATTATCTGGTGAATTATATCTTGGAGGATTCAGTATTTCTTGGATATGAAAGAGACACAATTTCATTTCATTGAACACCACATAAGCTGAATAAATTATATCTAATCATCCATTCACATCAATATTGTGGATGACGTAGTAACTTGAGGATATGAGAATTGAATTGAATTATTCTATTAGAATCCATTACGATAATTCATGTGCTATAAATATTATAAAATATATGTTCCATCACTGAAGGACCAAGAAAAGTGGAATCAAGTGTCATTTCCTGATGGAGAAGGTGGATCAAGGACTTGTGAATTTATATTATATAACAAAAAATATACAAGTGGAAAACATTATGAAAAAGGAATGACCAAAATATTCATTATAAAGGAAATTAATGGCATTGAGAGTTCATTCGACTCCCCACACATAAAAAGTATATGTGTAGGACCCCCTCTCCCCGAGGTATTGGCCCTTTTCCCTAATGTGTTAATATGTTTTTTTACCCTATTTAAGACCTCAATGAAATGGACATCTTGTTCATTGATAGGGGGAATTTAGGCTATATAAGGGAGGAATTATCATAGTCAATAAATGAGGAGAAGTTACTAGGTTGAGGAGTTATATAGGGGGAGTTGAAGTTATTATGGTAATTAGTTACATAGGCGAGTATAATATCTGATGATTCTTGATAGGATTGATCAAAGGACACATATCACTGACTAAATACTAGATTTTTTATTGATATAGTAAAATAAAAACCTCAAAAAGATTAATCATGGTAGTCTAAAGTAGTGATGATCCAAATCCTAATTAAAAAAATATATATTCCCTTAGTGGGAAAGGAAATAATGTATATGAAGTAGGATATACATAGGTCTGAGGGATCCACAGATTCCAAAAAATCTACTACCATGTTGCCTTCCTACCATGTATGAGTGATCTTTATCTAGGCACGCATAAGCTACTTACACTTCATGTTCATGTAAAAAATATTCTAGGGTAACTTGTTGGTTCATGATAATGCATTATAGAGGATTATTGAGTCTGTCTCTACCACATTTAGGTTTACAAACCTTTGTTTGAATAACATCAACTTGGTGACCACAGCCATGGCCTACACCTACACAACATCGCCACATCCAAACCAAGATGAGAAGGCAGCAATGATTGACCCCTCCATGTCCCTGATTACCCCTCCACCAAGCATGTCCCACCTGATAAGAGACCCATCCGAGTTCTGTTTGAAACCACAATATGGATGGCGTGAACAGACCCAATACCCCAACACCTTCCTGCTAGACTGGTGAGTTACAACATGATCCAGTAGTGATGGCCTTACTGATGGAGCTACATGATAGTATGTGCACACGTTATCCAAGTCCAACAATGTATTCCTCATATTTAATGTGATTCTTGAATGATAAAATTTTGAATTGTTGTGGCAGTAATTGTTTCGAGCCTTCTAGATGGTCCAACATCCCACCATGAGGATAACAAACTGACCATTCTTCCCGGGACCCCAATCGCCTGAACCATGGATCCAAAATTTGAAAAAATCATTGCACGTACCTCCTTTATTATTCTAGCCAGTGCTAACCTCTTATTCCGGCCCCACCCATCGCACATAGTCACTATAAACAAAAAGGTTCCCCACCATTTCTAGTTTAGGATCCCTATAACAGTAGCACTTAGAAGCCAAGCTCGCTCCAATGTGCTGAATCTTGTCATCCATTGGTATGGAATTATTTCTCTTTACCCACAATAGGATGTTGAATTTGGATGGCACCTCCATTAATCACACCACCTCTCCTAATGGATCGAAATTTATTGTAACCGACCTCACACAAGTAGAAGTAGTGATTGAGATCTCTCTGAATGAGGAAGACGGAAAAATGATTCTTTAAAGATCATCAGAATGCACAATATTGTTGAAAGAGGTCTATTGGTTCCCATCAAGAATGTATTGGATAAAACATGGATGCTCACAGACCTACCTCAAGGAAATAAAAATAGTCGGACATACCAGAAACCACAGCCTGCCACCCCCATGTTTTTCTCCTAAAAGTTAATATTACATTTTCCCACGATCCGTCGTGAGAGAGGTCTCAGGATCTCATATCACAATATCTGAGGCTCATGATGAAAGCTGCAGAGTTGTTTTGGAATGGAATTAAGTGAATCATTGGCGAAATTTATATTATACTCTTGTTTCAAATGCAGAACAAGGATCATGTGGATTTAGAGTATGTGTTGATTAAATCATTTATCATTATCTTAATCACAATATGAAAATGCCGGTAGAAGTGGAAAGAATATTTAATGAGATATCAAATTATGAAAGTGTTATCAACAATCATATTGGAGGATATTATTGGGGGGAACCCCCTCATGGTGTCCTATCAGTTTGTATTGGGTGTGATGGTGTTTATTAACAAAGGTGGATGACCACAAATAAGTATGGTTTGTGTTTACTAATGTAGGTGTTTAAGGTGGTGTTGGTGTGAATAGTACATGGACCATAAAACATGGTTTGTAGATTGTAAATGACGTATGTAGGAAGGGTTTGTAGAAGTAAAATGGTATATGGACTGTATATAAGGAATGAATCATATAGTGAATTAGGTTTATAGGATGACCTATGGTTCTCAAAAGGAAACTGTTTCTTAGGATTGAATTTCATTCATGAAAACAAGTTGTTGATTTTGGAAGTTCTGAAGGAAGATGAGGTGCGTGAACCACAATTGGAAAACTGGTTTGTAATATCACGGTACATGGTGAAGATTTGGGTAAGTCTCCGATTAGTATATATTGTATATCTATTTTCCTATATAAGGATCACTAATCCCATCATTAGAGAAAGAGATATTTTCATAAGAAAAAATCTTTTCTTCGGGAATTTAGTGAAGTCTGAATGTGGTTCACATAGAAGACTCCTACAAATTGTGAAGATTCGTGATGAGGATCATTTGAATGGAGAAGGTATCTATTTTAATAGATTGTGGATGGATTTTGTAGGGATCTGATGTTCGCAAGGTAATGTGGTCTGTGATG
This sequence comes from Viscum album, assembly GCA_963277665.1. Taxonomy (NCBI): domain Eukaryota; kingdom Viridiplantae; phylum Streptophyta; class Magnoliopsida; order Santalales; family Viscaceae; genus Viscum; species Viscum album. Next base: position 176,463,992 of record OY728148.1, read on the forward strand.
TAGAAAATAGTTCACGGAAGAAGACGTGGTCTGCGGGGAGATGAAATCTATGGAAGTGTAGGAGTAACATGGAGGCGGTATGTGGAGATGGTTTGTGATGGCTGTACGCATAGGTTGTAAGCAGGAGGGAAAGGGGGGGGGTATTTTGTTGAATATGTGTTCCATGAATCATATGATCTACACAGATCATGGATGAATTATGTGGTTCCTGAAAGTGGACTAAAAATATTGTGATAGGGATTTCCACTAACTAACAATATGTGGAAAAGAGGATTTCATCTACTGGTGAAGAAGGGACATCAATAGATCATCTACCTATAGTTTAGGATGTGTGTTTTCTTGAATATGAAGGGACCTACATGACTATAAACTATTAGTGGATCCCTTACTTGAGTAGTGAGAGAAGGAAGAGGCAGACAATGATCTTTTCCACCAGTAGTGAGCCAAAAAAAGTGATATAGGGAGATACCCTTTGGAATGTAGTGAGTAAACCTTATATCTTGTAATGTTTGATTGTCTTGGAAAATAAGTGATCTAGAAAGTACCATTAATTTGGGATTGGGATTTAATAGATCTGGTACATCGATACATCAACTTTTTATTTTTCATGGTCAATTCCTAGTGAGGGTGAACCAGTTTAAATAAATTTGTCTTGTGCATTATTTTATTTCCATTGATATATTTCTATTAATGAAATAGATAAGTGTGTTTTGTTTAGTGACGAAATAAGATCTGAAGGGGTAGTAGTTTTATACTATCACACACTAATTCACCACTCTCTTTGGGTATTTGACCTAGTTAACATGATAGTATTTCCTATTGAAAAATCAATTTTTATAATTCCCATAATATCTACATCTGAATCAATGGACCATAAATGATACCTTAGGGAGGCCATTATTTTCATCCACTATGTTATCAAATAATTTCATTTTTTATTTATTTTTCATTTCATTGTATTCTTTTTTTTGACATCCACAACATATTCTCGTCCCACTGAGACATTTTCATGACTGATTCTTCCCACATTATTGAAATATAGGAAACATCATATTCTTTACTCCATGGTCTAAAATATATGATCTCTCAAAAAACACTATTCATCACTTATTTGGTGAATCCAAGAGTTGGTTATGTTTCGCATTTTTGATAATTTTTAATGACAACAAATTGGGTATAATAAAAAAAGTATTCACATTAGTTATCATCTGATTTGATTCTTATCAATAAATTCTCAATCACACTCAATGTTAACCCAATTCCTTCTAGTTCCCACCATTGACTAAAACCAACAATCATAGTTTCATAAAAACTCATCATGGAGGTAAATAAAATAATACTAAAAATAAATTATATTATGACTAAATCATGACACATTAATTTTAATATATGATATAATAGGTTTATCCAAGGTCATTCATATAATCATATATTTGAATTATTTGTGATGGTTCATAAAGTGTTTTTAAATTTCCATATAATATCCCTTAGGATTGTGAAACATAGTGTGCATCATGGTATATTTTCCTATACCAGGTGATGATTAGGTCTAGCTCAATGAAAACTTTTCAAATTCATTACCCCTAGGAACATATTTACCAAATCCACATCCATTTTTAGTACCTATACATGGAAGTAATTGCTTAAAAACCACTAATTCTGTCCTTGATTAAAACGTTAATACATTTTCGTATACTTTGAATCATCCTTAGAATTATCATTAGAGGTATCCCTATACAGATCTTTAGAATTATCCGTACAGATATTACTAATGTGTTATCCTCATATTTATTAATGCATAACTAAACCATTGATTTGATACCAACTATAAAAACCCATGCTTTTAATGCACATATATTACATATTTTTAGTTGAATATTCATTAAATTACAAGAACACACTTAAGAGGAACATAATAGTTTACGACCTTTGTATACATTAAATACAATCTTTTTAATTCATGAAATATATTTAATGAATATCTTAAGGATCTCACCATTTATTAATACTACATAATACCTTTCTCCATACCCTTGGGAAATGACACATAAGAAAAAGTTATCTCAAAGGCATAATAAGGGTAAAAAGGGAGATATATAAGAATAAAAAAAATATAATGTTGTGAGAACATGATCATAAAATTTTAAAAAATTCCTTGTATAAAAAATATCATAATAGTGCATCATTGAATAAATATTAGTAGTTATTGAGACATGAATAATAATGTAATCAAATATTAGGATCCATTATAGCTTAATGTTTAATTAAGAAAATATTGTAACACCCACATAATAATATAAACTCATTTTGTTATTATTCAAGGATAATTTCAATTCATATTAGGTCACTCCATAGGTGTAAACAACTATAGGGTGAAAAACACCACCATACCTAGTGGCATCCCTTTTCTTATAGTGGAATGTGTTTTCTCCAAAAACAATCATAGTAGTCAAGATTAACTCCTAATACCATAGAATAGGAAAATGTCATTTATAGAACAAGGTTCACTACTAATTCAACTACTATATATGAAGTGATATATAAATAGTTTCAAAATAAATTTTATATAGATATATATCCTAGCCATTTCATAATGAAAAACATTTTTTATTTGTTCCATAAGATCATAATAAATTTATCCTATCATAACCCATGAAATGAAATGGGTTTCATAAAAATATAATTATATCATAACCTATGGAAAAGATAATTTTGAAAAAAAAATATTTGATCCCTTCATCATAGAATTAACTATAAAAAATAAGAAGTTTTCAAGATAATTTTATCATCGTATAACTCGTGAATGATAGATGATATTCACTAATACATTATCATCAAAAATATAAACCATTAAAGGAAATAATAAGAATATTAACCTTGGATTATATCCCTAGTAAATCATAATCACCCTAAAAGTATTTAATATTAGAGGAAAAATTATTTTGAAATAAAAATCACATGGAACAATTCATGAGGAGGACAAAATTTCTTTGAAAATCACTTTTTAAAACTAAAAACATTTTCAAAATCATTTTCATTGAAAATAACATTTTTTAACTAAAAACATTTTGAAAATGCTTTTTAATTAAAATTACTATGATAAAATTATAAAGGAATAATAAAATTCATTTAAAACAATTCACTAGGAAAGTTACCTTATTGTGTTGAAAAATGCTTCAAAACATAAAAAATATTCAAAGTCCTATTTTATTTGGAATCATTTATTCAAAACAAAAAAAATAATGAATAATATATAATGAATTTTCCTTGAAAATAGCCCCAAATTGACATAATTTATTCTTTAAACTAATTAACATTCAGAACATCAGGTAATAATATTCATGTATTTCATGTTAAAAAAAGGTACTTTTCACATTTTTGGTAAAATCGCAAAAGGGATTGTTGGGGAAATGAAAAGAAGATTTCATTTTAATTTTTTTTGTAAAAATTTTTAAATGGGAAAATATAATTAATATACTATTTATTAAATGTTAAAATCATTTTCCAAAACCTTTTCAGAAAATCAATTATAAGAAAATGGGGTTCCAACCAAAGACATAAATAAAGCGATTTTTTCAAAAAAATTGTTTTATCAATTATATGATATACCAAAGAGTGCTAAAATTGGACAATTACATGAAAATGTCATATATAAAAATAATAGAATAATATTAAAGGGCTTTTTGTAATATTTATCATAATATTTCTTCATCGTAAATTATCATAAATAATCTTGATAAATGATGAGATGTTCAAAAATCATAATCATCTTTGTAATATTGTATACTAAGACCCATTAATGAATAATATAAAATAGAACCTAAAATATACTAATTATAAATAAATTCATGATATTATACTTAAATGGGGATGCATATGAACCACCATAAATTACATAGGTTCCTAACATAACAAACATATCGTAGTAAGAAAATTAAGACAAAATACCTTACCTTATGTCATGTCTTCCATTGTACCCATTCAAAAATCCTATATAATAATATATGATTATTATAAATTTAATCTTGAGAAAAAAAATATATCATAGCATATTTTTTTTCTAATTACCATTAATTTACTTTTTGTTGACAATTCCATGTTAATGGAACGTTTCATTTAAGAGTCACTTTGTTTTTTATATGTTTTGATTTGTTATTTTTTTGTACTATGAATTCAGTCATAGTGTTAATCATCTCCCTAATTTTAATTTTAACGCCCTAACCCCTGTTACCCAGAGTCGGAGCATTATTACATAACATTATCATGATAACAAAAGATCAAGTCTCGAAAAATCGATTAGTTTAGTAGCCTTGGAATCACTAGATACATTCATAATGTTTACATTACATCATAAAGTGAAAAACTACTAAAATATCTTGTCTCTATAGACCACACTCATATCCCCTCATACTATCCCTATAATTCATTCATAAAATACTTCTTCACATCTGGGGAAAAATAAAACATATAAAGGGGTGATTTCAAATGCCCATTAAGGATAACAATATAGCTGAATATTTCAGAAATAATATAAACATTTAAGGCAATGTATAACTAAAACAGAAGCCTTTTAAACATGAACATCAATATTATATGTCAGAAATAAAATTAAATAATGCCATTTAATTATTCACATGGGTATTCTAATAGTCTAATAATCACATGAAATATCAATAACCACTTTTGTAATGATGGAATTCATAATTCCAGACTATCATAACCACATAGTCAAGGCCTTGTGCCAAGACTAAAAATTAGATTTTGTCATGTCCTTATTCCAAGATAATATTTTGTCTCATGTGACCTACTGATGCATCGATGAGCTATAGCGGGCTCCACCCATTACTTATTAAGTCCAATGCATTCCACATATGAGCACGTTTAAACCTAACATAAACATTCGTATTAAAACTATCATAAGAAATGTCAATACTTTATCCATAAACCATGAATGGTATAAAAATAACACATCCACAGTTAAACATATCACTAAAAATTCAATACTATATTTATTTTTGTATCATAATAAATAAACTTAAAATAAGCATGAAATCCATCAACGGATTTTGACATATATGAAATCAAAAATATTTCAGAGAAATATCTCTTTTTTTAAATAATTTAAAAGTCACATAATTATAAAATAAAGAATTCACTTTGAAAATATTTTTATAGGATTTTAAGGGAAGCTTCGATGATTTTATTATGGTGGAAAATAGCCTCATACGCCATATAAGTTAAAAAGACATTGTTACATTAATTCTGTCAAAAAGGTTTAAAAGGACCTTATTTAGAAAACAACTAAAATATTCCTTTATAAACAGCTTATAAAAAGTCAAACAAGGTTATAAATGAATTTAACCCATAGTCTTTAAAATAGTAATAATTACAAGAAATGCATTTTTAGGAAACATGTATGTGGATTAAAAAGAGGTCCCATTAGATAGTTACGTATAAACAACCTTGGATAATGAAGAGATTGTAAAATAAACCCTTACATTGTAATTTTCCATGGCCAGGGGTAGCTTAACCTTCTGTATAATGGTGAAATAATTGTTATTAAATTATACAAGAATCATATACATTAATATGATATCATATATTATCTTTTAACATTTCCTTTTTAATAATATCTTAGTATTATTGTCATTTCGAGTGTTAAATTACCCATTTTATTTTATATGTTTTATTAATGAAGTCGTGTATTTTATGTATAGATTGTGTATTATTCATATCTATATTGATATCAAGTCCTTAAATGTTATTTTTAATCATCAAATATGAAATATTCTTGAATGAATACGATGTGGAATGAATCTCATCGCGTTCATGGAGAAGGTAGTCCGTACGTACGCATAATCGCCATTATCATTATATTGATATAAAAATAATAAATAATTTTATGGTATATCATATATACCGAATAATTATAATGTTATATTTATTATTTACTTCAATTATAGATCCTTATCATGCCCATCCAAATAATAATGTTTTGAATAACAATTACACCACAACCAGGAAACGATAAGCCGTGTGTACGCACGTATGGTGAAATGTCATTAAATGGATAGATATAATAATGAATATGGTTGTACAATATTTCAAATGACAACATAGTATATATAATATACTGGAGTTATTTTTTAAAATTGAAATAACAAATAAAGAAGTATTGGAAGAAGAAAGAAACTTGGATGAGGGTGGTGAAGTCATTACCTCTTCTTCAGGTTCTTCATTTTGATTTGATCAAAAGGGATCCATAGGATGGTTATCTGACTAATAGAAGGAATTTAAGATGAATTTATTATAGTTAATAGGGTATTTGGGTAGAGTGTGGCCAAGCCAAAAGTCTTGGAAGGTGTAATTTAGAGGGATGGGGGAGTTCCCTTTTATAAGAAGGGTGAGGGGAACCTTAGGAAAAGATTGAAATATTATTTTATAATAAAATCATATTCAGGTTATAATGGCTCCAAAGAGGATTATTAAAATTTTAAGGTGGGTATAGGTCAAAAATGAATCAACCAATAGGTTTTAGACAGCTAATTGTCACAATATTGACTTTATCATTTTGATTTAACTCTTCGTTAAATAGTTTGACATTTACCATGTCTCTTTGTCTTTTTATATTAAGTATTTAATGAACATACTATATACATTCAAGAGACCCCAAGTGGTCCATTATTGATACACCTATCATTATATATGTCCTTTGGTAGAACTGTATATTTTTAAGAATATAATATCAAATAATAATATAATATTTGTTTTAAAAACACATTTATGTCAATTTTGACACTACTTAAAATTTAATTTTTGATAAATTCATAAAAACATTATTTATTCAAAAAAAAAACTCCTTTACGCAATCTTAAAATGTCATATTAACCAATAAAATTTGTGGATGGCATCAAAACATTCAAATTATATTTATTGTGACATTTATAATACCAATTATTTGATACATTCATTAATAAGGAAAATTCTGTATCATTATTGTGTCATTAATAAGTTTAATTATTAAATGTCTAAAAATTAAAAATAAAATACCATTATGTAGGATTACTTTTTAAATTTTCAATTAAAATTAATAGTATAAAATATAACGTATATATTTCTATGTAGATTTTTTTTCTAAAAGATATATGCTTTTGTAATTTTTTATTTACTTTTACTTAATTAATTTAAAGTCTCATTATCACTTACAAGTGGCTCCATGGGGTTCCAAAATCGAAAAAAAATATTCCCATGGTCACAAATGTGTCAAAAAATAGGATTAGGACATGTTTTAGGGTAATTTAATATTATTATAATATTATGTTTTACCCTTATTTACAGGATTTACCCTTTAACAATGGTAAATGAAATATTTACCGAAGTAATTATTCTAAATGTTTAAAAAAAAGTTACCTATTTGAACAATTTGGAACTCCTGATTCTAAATATGAAATTAATTTTTCTATATTAAAAAAATAGAAGTGGTAGAAATTAATGTAAAATAAATTGCTGTTGTCAAAACAAAAAACGTGTTTTTAAGAAATAATAACTATCAAAGGATTGACACTTGCTTATGTGCAGTTTAAATGTGAAATTACATCCAATGACAAACATTGGATTAAATACTATAAATATAATCTAATTGTAATTTAAAATAACTCAAATTAATAACATATCACTATTAATTATTTCGATTTAAAAATTTGTTTTTAATTAAAATCTTGTAATTTTAAATATTTATCAAAATATGAAAGTTATTATAAAAGTACCATAAATCCATTATAATATAATTTCTATATTCCAAATCCAAAAATTAAGTCTATTATGAAAGATAAAATATTTAAATTTCCAAAAAATGGGTATTACTTTTCAAAAGGGCAAGTTTGATTGGTTGTGGTGTGTTAGAACTCGAAGTTGCTTACAACACACTCTGCTGTATTATTCAAAGAGAAGCTTACCATGGATGCATGTGGTGTTACATTCTCCGCTCATTATAATAATTTTCTCCATGAAATTTCTAGAATATTACTCCATAAAAAGGCTTAGGTGTTTCTTTATCAGATGTTCCTTGGGTTCCCACGTTGCCTCTTCCATCTTATGGTTTCTCCATAGAAATTTGACCGAACGACTTGTCCGGTTTCTCAGAACTTGTTCTCTCGTATCAAGAATGTTGATAGGATCTTTGCAATAAGGCAGATTGGGTTCGAGATCTAATTACTCATAGGTGTGTACATGCATTGGTCTAGGCATGTATTTTCTTAATAGTGATACGTGGAACACATCGTGATCTTTGGAAAGATTTGACAGCATTGAAAAATGATAAGATACAGCCCCAATTTTTTCTATAATTATGAAAGTTCCTATGTAACATGGACTCAATTTTCCATTCATACCGAAACATATAACTCCCATCCATTGAGATAACTGCAAGAAAACATGATCTCCTACATGAAATGTCAAATCATTCCTTTGGTTGTCAGCATAGCTCTTCTGCCTACATCAAGTTGCTTTGAGGTGGTTTTGGATTACCATAACCTTTTCCCTTGTTTCCTCCACCATTTCTGGGCCTACAAGTTTTCTTTCACATACATAATCTCAATAGGTGGGTGTGCTACATCTCTTTTCGTATAATGCTTCATATAGTGCCATCTGAATACTTGAATGGAAGCAATTGTTATAAGAAAATTCTACCAGAGGTAAATATTTATCCCACATGCCTTGAATGTCAATGAGCATGATCTCAACATGTATTATAAGGTATGAATATTCCGTTTTGATTGTCCATTAGTTTGAGGGTGGTAGGAAGTGCTCAAATAAAGTTTAGTATCCAGGGATTTCTGAATACTTTTCTAGAATCAAGATGTAAAATGGGGATCACAATCAGGCAAAATCGATATGGGTACTCCATTAAGTCTCACAACTTCATTAATATATAGTCCTGATAGACGTTCAAGTAGTAGATCTTATCTTATAGGAATAAAATGTGCTGACTTGGTAAGACGATAAAAAATGAACCATATTTCATCGTTCCTTCTAGGAGTCTTGGATAGTCCCATGACAAAGTCCATCGTGATATTATCCCATTTCCACTCAGGTATGGGAAGATGTTTCATTACTTCTCCAGGATATTTTCTTCCAGCATTCAATTTTTGACAAACCATACATCTTGAAAAAAAATCAGCAATCTACCTCTTCATGTTGTCCCACCAAAAATGTTCCATCAAATATTTATACATCTTGGTTCTACCATAGTGTATTGGTAAATTAGAGCTATGTGAATCATATAACAATTCCCATTTTTAAATCAGGTATATCGGGATCACAATTTCTCTTCCCAAATTTCAAAATTCCATCTTCATACACAAAGTCACTCAATCTCCCATTATTTACAGCTTTAATATTCTTTTTAAAATCTTCATCATTGGTCTAAAAACTCTTTATTTTTTTTAGTAATGATGGTTTGGAAAACATTTGAAAATGTATCGATTTTTCACCTTCCATGGGGATTCCCATATTCATCTTTACTAGATACATGTATATAGGATCCTTTTCAACTCTCATAATTTTCAAAACTCCATGATCCTTTCTACTCAAAGCAGCATCCACCTTATTTTCCATCCCCATGTGGTAGTGTATCGTGAAATCATAATCCTTGAGTAGTTCAAGCCATCTCCTTTGCCTCATGTTGAGTTATTTAAGTGTTAAAATATACTAAAAACTCTTGTGATCAGTATAAATCATATATTTTTCACCAAAGAGATAATCTCTCCATATCTTCAAAGCAGATATTAGAGTAGCTAACTCAATATCATGAGTAGGATAGTCATTCTCATGATTTTTTAGCTGTCATTATGCATAGGAAATAATTCTATCATTCTACATAAATAATAACCAAGTCCTTTCTTTGATGCATCATTATAAATAATGAAACCATCATTCCCAAATGGTAGAGTAAATATTAGATCATTGATTAATATTCTCTTAAATTAATCAAAACATTATTCACACTCTTTTTTCCAAAAAAATTTAACACCTTTACGTGTGAGTTTCGTTAATTGGTTTTCCAATCAGGCAAAATTCTAGACGAAACGCCAATATTTACCTGCTAAACCAATAAAAATGTGTACATCAGTTATACTCATCAGTGTTGGAAATTCATGGATTGCCTTGGTCTTAGAAGGATCAACAAAAATTCCATCCTTAGAGACAATATGTCCATGAAAAGAAATATCATGATGCCAGAATTCACATTTTCTAAACATCCCATATAATTCATCTCTTCTAAAAGTCTTCCGGATAATACGCAAGCGATTTTCATGATCATTGCATCTTTTGTAATATAACAAGATATAATCTATAAATACCACCACAAAATCATCGATATTTTCATTGAAAACTATTTTCACATGATCCATGAATACATACAGTGCATTAATAGCCCAAAATTCATTACTGTAAACTCATAATGCCCGTACCTGGTTCGAAATGCTGTCTTCAGAATGCCTTCCTTATTCACACACAACTGATGGTATCCAGATCAAAGGTTAACCTTTGAAAAGTATTGAGATCTATGTAGTTGGTCAAATAAATTATCAATTCAAGGTAGAGGAAACATGTTCTTTATTGTTATAGCATTTATTTCCCTATAGTGGATACATTACCTTGTAGATCAATCTTTCTTCTTAACAAAAAGGATAGGGGCCCCCAATGGAGATACACCAGGGTGAATAAATATCGTATTACTCAGTTCCACTAGTTGTTTATTTTTTTCAACTAATTCCACAATGGACATTCTATAAGGGGTCTACGATATGGGCCTTGAACCAGGAATTAAATCAATTAAGAAAATCAATTTCTTGTTCAGGAGGATGTCCAGGTAAATATTCCAGAAACACATCTACATATTCATTCACAATAGTTACATTCTTTATATGAAAATTCCATTCCTCACACATAGTTATTTAATTCTCATCCTCCCTGATATTATAATTTAGTTGAGCTACTAGGGGTGGATCTAGATAAGAATCAGGTGGTGACGATTCTTCTCTAAAGATAAAGAGTTCCTTATCAGCATTATAAAAAATTGTAACCTATTTTATCTTACAATATATCTTTACATCATGGTCCTAAATCCAATCCATAGTGAGGAATATATCAAATTCAATCGTGGTTATGATGATGAGATTCGTAGATAAAGAGCATTTATATGCACTAATGGGAACCGATTTGGAAAACATTGTTGTGATGATATATCCCTTAGGAGATTTAACTGAAAAATCCCTTATTAAATCAAATTAGAAATATATAAATTTCATAGTAAACTAGGATGATATTAAACAATGCGATGATCTAGAATCAAATAATGCATTTTCAAAACTTAAGGAAACCATTAAATTACATGCCACCACATCTTTAGGAGCTTCTACCTCAGCAGTAGTGATAGTATATGCTTGGCCTTCATCCCTTGTACTTTTTGTGGTAAGTTCCCCTAATTATTAGGAAATTCATTTTCATAATGTCACTTATCCCTTCAGATGTAGCATTGAACATCAGTAGCTTCTTTGTTCCCCTTGCAATAACGAGCTTGGTGGAATTTTTCACCATACTTGTAACTGAATGTCACTCCTATCAAGCAAGTACCGGGGTGTTTCTTCCCACATTTACTGCAGGATGGATAATCAACTTTTCCCTTCTTCCCCTAATTTCCATTTCCAGGGTGATCAGTAGATCTCTTCTTCTTTTTCATTGCTTTAATGTCGTAAGACATAGAGAATTTTTTTTCTATCCTAATAGGACATGAGACAATATCTTCGTATAACAAGAAGGATTGTGAGAATAATGCTCGACAGAGAAATGGTATTGTCCCATCAAATAAACCATCAATATTACTTCATGGGATATGTATATAATCTGCATAATACCTCTCTAACCATTTAAATTTAGCCTCATACTTGGTGACATTTTCATCCTCATTTTGTCTGAGTCTCAGAAATTACCATTCCATGTCTTCTAGATGGTCATGAAGAAAGTATTTTTCTAATAAAATCTCATTGAACTCCCTCCATTCCATATTTGATACTTCATCATCTTCCATTGTGTTCTGAATCAGTGAACACCATTGGTCAGCATCTCCAATGAGGCGGGACACTGCCATGATAACGTTTTCCCTTTCACTACTCCTCAAGGCATAGAATATTTTTTCAAAGGAATTTATCCATTGCTCAGCTAATAATGGATTTTTACTCCCATTTATTGTTGGTGGTTGTTTCATCATGAATAGATCTAACATTGATCCTCCTCACTGTGGATCTGGGTGCTCCATATGGGTAAGGTTATTATTCATAACTGTAGTGAGTTGTCCCAGTATGGTGATTAGTTGATCAGCACCTATTTCATCAGCAACTCCACTATAATTATATTGAGTATGAGGGAAATCCCTATATAGAGTGTGTTCGTTGATATGGTTTCCATTTCTTCCACTAGGAACTATTTCTAAACAATGTAATACACTAGATTAGTTTATGAATCACAATACATAAATCCACACTTGTAAAAATAACATACCATGAATTGAATAGTTTATGGATATAATACATAATCATAAAAATGTTTTCAATGAGTTTGTATATACTCATAAACCCTTAATAATGTTTTGTAATGAAAATTAGAATTATCCTAAGCATATCCCCCGGGAGTGTCGTAACCAAGAGTGCAGCAAGGCCCATTGTCGTGCACCAGTTCTCGTTTGAATCTATCTCAAAGTTGTGTTTTCAGGTTTTAACCCTAGTTACATCTGTCACAGAGCCCCCTTTACCTACTCGTATCTAGACAGGGATGTATTACTCGTAAAACCCACAAAATTTCTACAATACTAAATTTCTAGGATGTTTTTCTATACTAATACTCAAAATTCTATCTTAGGTCTATGTGCTCTAATCCGAGTTTATCAAAATCAAGCTTCCATTGTTTGTAGTAAACATCCTCTGATACAAACTGTAATGCACTAACCCTAGTTACCAAAAGTCGGTTCATTATTACATAAAATTGGAATGATCACAAAAGATAAAGTCTCGAATGACGGATTAGTTTAGTAGCCTTGGAATCACAAGATACATTTATAAAGTTTACATTAGATCATAATGTGAAAAACAACAAGAACATCTGGTCTCCATAGACCACACTCATATCCTCTCATACTATCTCCATAGGTAATTCATAAAAGATGTCTTCACATCTTGGGAAAATTAAAACATAGAAAGGGGTGAGCTCAGATTCCCAGTAAGGATAACAATATAGCGGAAACTTTCATAAATAAGAATAAACATTTAAGGTAATGTATAACTAAAACAAAATCCTTTTAAACTTGAAAATCAGCATAATATGGCCGAAATAAAATGAAATAATTCCATTTAGTTATTCACATGGATATTCTACTAGTTGAATAATCACATGCAATATCAATAACCATTTTCATAATGATTGAATGCCTAATTCCAGACTATCGTAACCACATTGTCAAGGCCTTGTTCCATGAATAAAAATAAGATTTTGTCAAGGGCATGTGAGAAAAAACTAGTTTGTCTCATGAGACCTATTGATGCATCGAGGAGCTATAGCGGGCTCCACCCGTCACTTATTAAGTCCAATGCGTTCCTCATATGAACCGGTTTAAACATAACTAAATCATTCATAATAAATCTAGCCTAATAAATGTCAATACATTATCCATAAACCATGAATTTTTTAAAAATAACACATCCACATACAAACATATCTCAAACCTTCAATACTATATGGATGTTTTGTATCATAATAAGTCAACTTCAAATATGCTTAAAATCCATCAAAGGATGTTGACATAGATAAAACCAAAACTATTTGATAGAAATATCGCTTTTTTTAATCATTTAAAAGAAAAATTGTTATAAAATAAAAAATTTACTTTGAAAATTTTCTTATAGGATTTTATGGGAAGATTCTATGATTTTATAAAGTTGGATAATAGCCACACACACTGTATAATTTAAAAAGTCATTCTTACCTTAAATCTGTCGAAAAGGTTAAAAAGGACCTTGTTTGGAAAAATACGGAAAGATTCCTTTATAAACATATTATAAAAAGTAAAACAATGGTATAAATGACATTAACCCATATTCTGTAAAATAGTAAGAATAATTTTAAATACATTTTTACGAAACATGGATGTCGATGATAAAGATGTCCCAGTAGATAATTACGTATAAACAGCCTCGGATAATGAAGAGATAGTGAAATAAACCATTATCATGTAATTTTCCTTGGTTGAGGGTAGGTTAACTCCTATATAATGGTGAAATAATATTTATTAAATTATACATGAATCATATACGTTAATATGATATCATATATTATCTTTTCATATTGATTTGTTAATAATATCTTAGTATTATCATCGTTCCGGGTGTTAACTTACTCGTTTTCTTTTATAAGTTTTATAATAGAAGTCATGTTTGTTATGGATAGGTTGTATCTTTTTCCTATCCAGAATTATATCAAGTCCTTAAACATTATTTTTAATCATCAAATTAGAATTATTCATTAATGGATATGATGAGGATTGAATCTTATCATGTTCGTGGATAGGGTAGTCCATATGTATGCACGAGCGACAATATCATACTTTTGTTATTAAAATCATATATAATTGGATGGTATATCATATATAATTAATCATTATAATGTTAAATTTATCATTTACATCAATTACACATCATTATCATACCCACCCAAATAATAATGTATTGAATAACAATTACACCACGACGTGGAAATGGTAAGTCGTACGTACGGATGTATGGTGAAATGTCATTGACATTATGGATTGAATACTGAATATGGTTTTAAAATATTTATAATAACATACCATTATATAGATGATACTGGGGACATTATTTTATAATGGAATAACAAAGAAAAAAGAAGTTGATGAAGAAAGGAACTTGAAAGAGGGTGGTGAAATCATTACCTCTTCATCGGGTTCTTCCTTTTGATTCGATCAAAAGGGATCCTTAGGTTGGCTTTATGATTAAATAAAGGACACTAGGATGAAGGGAGTATAGTATAGAGGGTATATGGTTAGAGGTTGGATGAGACAAAAGGCTATGAAGGTGTTAATTAGAGGGAAGGGAGAGTGCCCTTTTATAAGAGGGGTGACGAGCACCCTATGAAAAGATAGAAATATTATTTTATAATAAATATATAATTGATTTATAATGGCTCCAATGTGTATTATTTATTGGTTAAGGTGGGCATTGGTTGCAGAACACTCAACTGATAGGTTTTAGATAGGTTTGGGTCACTATATTAACTTTATCATTTTGATTTAATTCTTAGTTAAATAGTTTTTCATTTACCATGTCTCTATGTATTTTTATATTATATAGTTAATAAACATACTATATACTTCCAAGAGACCCCCCAAGTGGTCCATTAATTATAAACCTATCATTATAAATGTCCTTTCTCTGATCCAAAGATTTTTAGGAATAGAATATAAATTATAATATAATATTTGTTTTATTAACTCATTTCTGTCAATTTTGACACTATTTAATAATTATTATTTCATAAAGTATAAGGAAAGTTATTAATTTGAAAAAACTCATTTAATAAATACCAAAATTTTATATTAAGCTATAAAATTCGTGGATGGATTCAAAAAATTCAAATTATATTTATTTTAACATTTATAATACCAATTATTTGATTCTTTCATTAATAAGGAAAATACTGCATCACTATTGTGTTATAAATAAATTAAATTATTCAATTTCTAAAAATTATAAATAAAATTCAATTATGTAGTAAATATTTTTATCTTTTTAATTAATATTTATAGTCGAAAATATAACATATATAACCCTATGTAAAAATTGTTTTGATAAATGATATATGGTTTTGTCATTTTTGTATTTACTTTAACATAATTAATATAAAGTGTCATTATCAATTACATGTGGCTGCATAGGGTCCCAAAATAGACACAAATATTTCCATGGTCAGAAATCTATCAACCAAAAATTTTATGACACGTTTTAGGGTAATTTAATATTATTATAATAAAAAAAATTTACCCTTGTTAACCGGATTTACCTTTTAACCATGGTAAATAAAATATTTACCAAAGTAATTATTCAAAGTGTCTAAAAATAAAAGTTAACTGTTTACAAAATTTGGAACACCAGATTATAAATATGGAATCCATTTTTTTAAATTATAAACACATAAGTGGAAGAAAATAATTTAAAATAAATTCTGTTGTCAAAACAAAAAGCGTGTTTTTAAGAATAAATTACTATAAAAAGATTGGTACTTGCTTGTGTCCAGTTTAAATGTGAAATTATGTCCAATGAACAAAATTGTATTAAATTGTTGAAATATAATCTAATTAAACTTTAAAATAACTCAAATTCATAATTTATCACTATTAATTATTTCGATTTAAAAACATGCTTTTAATTAAAATTTATTAATTTTCACTATTCATCAAAATACGAAAGTTATCAGAAAAGTACCAAAAAATCACCCTAATATAATTTCAATACTCCGAATTCAAAAATGAAGTCCATTTTGAATGATAAAATTTATAAAATTTTAAAAAATGGGTATTATTATTAATAATGTCTTTTTTGATTGGTTGTGGTGTGTTAGAACTCGAAGTTGCGTACAACACACGCTACAATATTATTCGAAGAGAAGTGTGCTGTGGAAGTTTGGGGTGTTATATTAACCATGATATAAATATATTTTATATTTTTTTTCTTTTTTATTGAGATTAGTCCATAAAATTATGTTATATAGAATGAAAAAAATTGTTCATTAAGATGGTAGGTCATACACACGCATTAAAATTGTATATATTTAATTATAGGAATGAAATAAATAAAATTAAATGATATATAATCATCCAAAAATTATTTATATGTTATATATTTGAATTATGTTCCATAAAATCATCATATGAATATTAATTGTAAAGGGTGAATGAATCACATCACATTGTGATGTGGTGATTAGTCATACACACTAGTGAAGTTTCATATTCGCAAAAATGGAAATCTTGATGTTATGTGGGATATAATAATTATAATATCATAATAATATAATAAATATTATATATGAAAACTAAAATATAATTATACCGAATAGTGATAGGTGGTAATGGAAAAATGAATGACATTAGTTCGTGAGGCGGTATCCCTTTGTATACACAGAGTATTATTTTGTAACGGATTTGATGGAAGTGGAGATGGTTGTAGGTAATGAACAATAATTCGTGAGGTTGGAGCCCTTATTATACTCACAAAATTATAATATATTTCAATATATTTAATATAATAAGGTGGTTATATTATAATATTATCTTAACAAATGATGGAGGGTGAGGAAGAAGTAAAACAAAAACACTTGTTGGTGATCCTTACATCTTTTTTTGGTATCTGCATTAGGTTTGCACCAAAATCCATCCTAGGTTGGATTTCGATCCCAAATAATTAGTCAAGGATGAGTAGAGATAATTTGGGAATTTATTTTGTAGGTATTGGCTGAAAAATTAGTTTTATTGTGTGAAGTGGATATGATTAGGGGTGTCCTTTTATATGCGAGGTTAGTGGCATGGTTGTAATTTTTTAAGAGAATAAATTAAAACCATATATTTTGACAATAGAACGCTCCAATAATGGACCATTCAATATAATAGAAGGTATAAGGTAGAAAAATTTATATAAAATTTCTTTTGGGAATGTTGTGAGTCATTTTATCCCATTTATTTTTAGTTTCTCCTTCCGGTAAATCCATTTCTACGTTAACCACGGTACAAAATTTTTAATGTTTTCAATATTCAATTAGATCAAAAAATATGTTGAATATATTATAATATATAAACTATTTTGATTACAAAAATTTATTCGATTTTTTAATTCATTTTACTAAAGCAGAAAACATTATTTTTTAAATTATTCCCACAGATGTGAGGAGAATGCAGGTTTTCAAATATAAAATGTTTAAAAGCTTACAAGGTGTTTTTATCGAATTACAATATGAAATATAATATAATGAAATAATTTTTTTTAATATATATATACTTTAACTTATTCTGGTTTAAAAATATATTATAATATAATTTAACATTATAAATAGTGTAAAAGAAATGACAATTTTCAATTAATATTTAATATTATTCACTATTCAAAAAAATTAATCATTTTAAAAAATTATCAAAAACTAACCCTATGATGATTTTAAAAGTATGAATAAAAAAGTTATAAAATATTGTTCAACACAATTTATTTTAAAATAAACAAATTCTAGTTTGAAACAAAATCCACAAACACGTTGAAAAAACATGTTTTCATGTACTGTATTTTTCCAAGAATAAGATGATTTATATTAAATCGGTGTCTAATAATAATCATTATATTAATCACAGTTAGAAATTATTAATATATATGATAAAAATTTAAATTAAATCATACCTCATTTCAGATTTTTTTTAATTAATTAATACAATTCTACATCATGCACATTAAAATAGTTTTCAAATCAATTTTAAACCAAAAATAATAATATACTAAAATGAAATATAAGAATGATTAAAAATTAAATATTATTATAAAATATAATTCAATAAAATTTATGCTACATTAAAAAATAATGATTCATTTAAATTTATTAATTCATTAAAAATAAGTGACAGGTTTATAAAAATTAGTGTTCTTCATTATTCATTGGAAAATCATCATTTTCTGTAAAACCCCGAAACATCACATTAAGTTAATTTCAATATGATGATTATAAAACGAATTTGATTTTACAAAATAACTATAAATTTCTTATAATATTTTTTCTTAAATATTAAAAAACTTAAATTTTTTTGGAAATATATTTTGGAGAATATAATTACTTAACTAAAAATTGATTGATTATTTACTAAGACAAAATAAATAAATTTATGTTGAGTTGGAAATATAAATGTTTATATTATAAATTATTTTACACAATTTATACAAACTAATTTAATATATTGTTTATAATGTTCATATTAATAATAGTGCCATTTCGTGGTTCATTGAAGCATGGTGTCATGTGGCTTCCACATTATCACTATTGTGTGTCACGCGAACTAAAATAGGTGTTTCAGATACCACATTATATAATAAGTATTGTGTGTAACACAAGAAAAAATTAGTTTTACATGTAATTAATAAAAATTAAATGATTAAATTTAATTGAAAAAACATATTTCATAAATCCTCAGTGTTTTACATGTACCACCCAACCCGGTCATGTGCCTCTTAGGTAAACTAATAGAAAATAGTACATCTTCAACTAAGTTAAGAAACTACCACAAACACCACCGAAACACATAGACTATTCAATCATAAATATGCTAAAACTAATTTTTGGGTGATATAGATCATTGACCAAGGTAATAAACAATAAAAAAAATATACTCAAATATAACAACATTCAAAATTAGGAAATAATATGAAATATTGAAATCAAATTTCAAGAAAAATACTACATTACACATTATACTGAAATAACTCGATAATTTCATAATGTTAATATAAATTTAAATGAACATTCATGTTTTATTCCCACATTCAGAGGTTATTATTATTAATATTGAAGAAGAGTAAATTAGAGAAAAAAATTTGTACAATATTAAAAATGAAAACCGTAAAACAAAAAAAAATACAAAAACAACAGGTTCTCTTGTAAGTATCTCCCTAGAAAAGTATGATCTCATGTTTCATTTAAGATTTATAGTTTACATACTCCCATTACACAATAAGACCTCTCATATTTTCTCATATTTAAAGTTTTATAAAAAACATTCTTACTCATGGACTAAAATCTACACATGTCTCGGTTTACCTACAAATCCACGTGTTCTATTTTTATTCACAATAAAAAAATTCTCATATTATGAACCATGTGGAATCTATATAATAGATATATGATTGATGATGTGACACCCAAAAGAATTAGTTTAAATAATATTATTTTAGCAAAAATTTTGATAGATTTTTTTTCATTTGAAATTTATTGTTATTTCTCAATGTAAATTCTCATTCACTAACTCACTTTACACTTGTGTTGACTAAATTCCATTTATATTTTCCAAAAATGTCATCTATATTAATATCTTGTGAATTAAATTATCCTTGAATATTAATCCACTTATGCGTAGGATTATTCTCTTACTCATATATAAAATATTCTACCCATGTAATATTGTATTAGGAATATGATAAATCTTTTACTCATAGTCGATTGTTAATATGGGAAGTCCAATTCATTTCAAATATTACATTTCTTTTGAATAATCTCATCATAATAAAAATATCATTATGTATCTAAATATTCTTGGACCTTCTTAAGATTATTTCACATAATATAATTTTCATACAGGGCACGAAAATACACCAAGGGTAGAGAAAATGTCCTACTCATATGGCACTTTTCATTGAAATGTTTTCAAATCAATCATTTTTTTCACAATTTAATTGTTATATAGTGTTATAAATATCTCTTATAAAAGTGTTTAAAGATATTTTACTTATATGTTTTCTCTTAATCCAATAAATTATTCCTTAATTTTTTCAAATACGTTTCAAAAATATAAAAAAACAGATATCAAAATAACCAATGAATATTATATAATATCATCAAAACACAAAAAAATTATTACTTCATTTATTCAAATAATTTTAAATATTAAATACACAATTAAAAATTTAGTGTCTATCCATTTTACAATCAAAATATAGATTACTCAATTTTTTTTGACATTTAGACAATAATTAATCAAAATTGTGGGATTAAAATTATGAATATTTAATTTAAATATATGAAAACATGGAGACAATCAATTACATTATAGATAGACCTTGGAATCCTAGAAAAGATAACATTAATAATATTACCCAATAAAAATTTAAACACTATCCAACATGAGTTCATTTATCAATAAAAACGTTTCTATAACTTATTGTATATCCTTAATATTTTGTATTGAATTTTATTCATCAACAAAAATAAAATATTTTCTACATTTTTATCCCCACAGTCTCACTTATTTTTACCCTCCCAAAAAAATCACTCATTAAACAATTATGAATTTTAAGAAAAGTTATTATGGTTCTAATTTCACAAATTTTTTACCATATTCTTGATGAATTTAATCATACATACCAAATGGGTATAATAGTTTTTCATATCATTATCTCTTTTAGAGGTTTTAAGTGGTATAGGGTTCTTGGTTTCTATTTATACTATTTTAAAGTGATCAGAATTTTGGGCTGGAGTTTTAATCATAAATCATGATTTTATATTTCATTCAATAATGGATTCATTCTTCTATCCCAATACACTGATTCAATTATACTAAATTAATTCGATGAGATATTTCACACCCTATATTATTTTAGCAATAGAAAATATTTTTTTGTATATTTAATTCTTTATTTTTTTCTTACTATTGATATTAGAGAGGTACATTGTACTCTTCTTATTGTGTTTGTGATTTTTTCATAACCTAATGTGACACCCATTCATTTTTTGTATTACTATATTTAGAATTAATTTATGGTTTTTGATATTTTGTATTTCTCACAACACTAAATATAGTTCATTATATATTAAATAACAATTTTTGGTTTTTTTATACCCAACACTATGTTAATTATAAAAAAAATCTACAATGGAATATAGAGGTGAGATATCATTATATGCAATAATGATTTTCTCTAATGGATTCCCTAACAGGAATGACCAAGTTTTTCCAAACAATAATATATTATTAAAAATGATAATTTAATAGTATAAGATATAAACTAGATGTAAAATTTTATCTTATTAATTGTGTTAAATAATTTAGGATTACATATGGTATTCCAAATATGATATGCATTCATAGGTTACAAATTAATTATAAATGAATATAAAAGTTTGTTGAATATAAAAATTAATATTATTATAGTATTGGTCACAAAGTTATTTTACCCTTATAAATTAAATTAAATTAAATTATTATGTGATATTAATGTAATATTTATGTTACGTATTCAATCCAATATTTTTTATACTCATTCAATAGACATGATAGGAATATGATAACAAGAAAGACCGTTTTTTCTTAAAAATATATATTTTAATTAATACAGTTTCAACACCTTTTAATGGAGAAACAATTTTAAATAAATATTTTGGAACATTTAGAGACTTAATATTTCAAAATAAACATCATATTTGAATGGGAAACATAAAAATTAGGTAAGGATTTTTTTCTATAAGGTTTCATTTTTTAATACTTAAAAATATGAAATTATAATAATTAAATTATTTTTAATATAATTTATTTATAAGAATAATTTATAATTTATATTGTTTTAAAATACTAGTATGATAATTTTTTTTCAATTAATCTAATTTTGGTCATTAGAATAAATTTCACTTTCAAATTGGTTATAAAAACCTATCAAGAGTATGGCTATTTTTACTTTAAAAACCCACAGTGTAATCCCTTCATCCGAATTGATTTTAAATTATTTATAACACTTATATTTTTAATATATAAAAATATGGATTCCATATTTTTAATAATCATAATTTATATGGTCTTCTTTGTTTAAATAGGTTTTTCAAGATTATTAGGTATGTCCATTCTATTCCTTAAAAAAGCTCACCTCCTATATATCTACTGCACACCTCTAAAACCACATAGGTTCGTCCATGATCTATATAATTCACTTCTTAATATACCTAACTTTTTCATATAATCCTCCCATAGTGTAAAAAAGTCCTTAGAGTCCTTCTTGAATAAATAAAAAGGAGTTATCCAATTAAGAGGCAATGCCTTCTCCCAATCTCCTTTCTTTTATTTTAGTTCTGCACCCCTCCACTCTCTTTATTCTTATATTTTATTACAAACCCACTATATTAAAAAATATATGATGTTTTATGCTAATATTTTGACCTAAAATTACACATACATCTATATAATTGGTAGAAAATAGACTGTTTATGTGTGTAGAGAACTACTCCCTCACAATACAATGATTGTTTATTCTTCCAATACTGCCTCTCAATGTGAAACTTATAATGAAAAATATTTCTATATATGTTATATATTATATTTAATATGTAATTATGATTCTTGTATTAATTTTACAACATATATATTTATACCTTTTATTTAATGTTAATATGGTAATTTTGATTGAAGAAGTGTGGACTACCACCCCCTCAATGTGATGTGATTTGTTCATACAATACATGGAATGTAATAAGTATGAGTTTAGTGAATATATATGAAATATATTATATCATAATTCTTATGTAATAATGATATATATTTAAATATATTTTTTAATTTCTTTGTTTCAACACAATAATTAAATGGAAATATCATTCTTGTGTACATCAGGCTTACCGTCTGCAAGAATGGTGTCTTAATTTTTGTAATTCAAAATTAAATGAATTAATATAATAAAAATATACTTAATATAAATGGTATTTATATCATGTTTTACATTTTACAATAATGTTATATGTATAAGGATCAAATAAATATCATGTTAAGACACATGCAAAAAAAAAGACAAATATTAACTGAAGTGAGGGCTTAACATATAATTGATAACAAGAAGGTAATATAGGGTCATGATAAAATAATATTGTATTAGATATAATAATATTTTTAATTAAAATATTTATTTTAAATTTATATTTATTATAAAAGTTGTTTGACTGAGTTCAACGAGAGTTATGATATAAGGTAAGGGGATTTCATCTCACATTTTATTTCCTTGAGATACATGCTTTATTCACCACCCACTCATTGTTTAGGGTGTGTATAAATTCCCTTTGATGAAATAAATTTTTATTATCATAAAATTTATGGGTATTTACATATCCATTATATGACTTTATTTCATGGGGTTTATTTTTGAAAAGTAATCAAATTAGAAAAATAGTATTTTGTATTCTTCATTCATTGATACACATGTTTTTTATGAAACTAAATTCATTTTTAGATGTATATAAATGAATTTTACTTGATATTTCATGAATCTACTTATTTTAATGATATTATAGGCTTCATGTAATTTTATTTTATTAAATTCATAATATGATCCCATATTTCTAAGTGATAATATTTTATTGAATCAATCTCAATGATTTTTAATATTTTTTATGTTTGTGCTTCTTTTAAAGATATATTATGATCCATCTCCAAGACCATACATGATTTTTCCAATCATTTTTTTATTTGTGATTTAGTCATATATTCATTCCATTTATTCCACTCATTGGTAGATAATAAATTTAATAAATTTTATTAAGAAATCTTGGTTTTACGCTCTCTTTAGTGCAAAATCCACGTTTCTTTAAATTCGTGATTTCAAAAAAGTGTTTCCAATAATATTATACTATTATCCTATGATAATTAAAATATATATTTACCCTTTTTTCTATTACTGATTGTTTCAACGAAAAATTCTTGTATCTTTCTGAATAATGGATTTTATAACCTTTTTACCATGATAAGGGAATGTTATTTTTAACATGTACAAAATGTATAGATTTTCCCATAGTCATTTAATTGAATGTTCCTTAAATTTTTTAAAAGTATATTTTTTATATATTTTTCTACCATTTATATTCAAGTAAATATTTTTCCAAACACATTCATATATCTTTTATAAGTTCTCAATGAATTATTTTCAATATGTTTTCAAGCCAAGTTTATGAATTTAAATTGTATTTTCAATGAAATTGTTTTCAAAACAATTTAAATCTCATTTTATTTATTTCCACCAAAAAATGTTTTCAAACATTTTCAAGATTTATTTATAATTTTTCCCAATGTTTTTAATGAGTTTTTAAAAATATTTTAATGCTTATTTTATAGGGTGTAAAGGAAAAAGTTTAACAACATTATTTTAAGTCTTCTTTATAACTATTAATTGTATTTTATATGAAAACTATTTTAGAATGTTTTTATGTAATAAAAAAAATCAAAGAAGAAAGGATATTTGTTTAGAAAAAATTTTGAAAGATATTTCAAAATTATTTTTCATATAAGATGACATCTGCTGATGTTACTCATTCCATTATAGTAAATGCTCTAATGGTTCACCTCATATTATTTCTATGAATGGGTTATTATTAATATAAAGATCATTATAAAAAATAATTTTATTTCATGGGATATATTTTTATGAAATCCATTTTTCATTCATGGGTAATAATTTTGATAAATTTATGGCGAAACCTGTATCTTTTTTTAGAGGTTTTCTTATGTTTATATGTTTATGATACCCATTTCATTGAATGGTTTTTGTTCTGATTTTTTATGATTTTTAAGAAAATGTATGTATGATTTAATTATGAGTTTGGTGGGACCTATATCTCAGTTAAATTAAATTAGCAATGATTTATATCTCATGAGATATACATGGATTGAACGAGAAATGAACAATGTTTATAAGTATTGGGTTCGAAGTGGAAATGAACATGGATCAACATTACGGGGGTGGAATGGGAAATGAAATCAGATCCGTATTACAGGGTTGGAATGGGGAGTAAACATATTTCAATAATACAGGGATGTAATGTAGTGTGAATCCCATTCAGTGTAGGAATTTTCACTAATATGGTCCATGCAGCAATACCTTTACTACTATGGAAATCATTTTATATGTTTATGGGTCTAAAATAATTCCATGGTCTATTCCTATGTTATGATTTCATTGATTAGGTAATTTATTTCTTTATTATTAATGTCCTATGACCATCCCAGATTTATTTTATGATTCATGATTATGATATTTTATATACAGTGTATGATACACAATTTTCATGATAAATTTTTATACAATAATGCTCGTGATTATGCATATATATGTCCATTTTTTACCATTATTGAGATTCAAAAATAAACCATTTTTATGACTCCTTCCCCTAGTTTATGAAGATAATATTTATGTTTGAGGTTTCTAAGAATTGTTCTAATCATGTAGATTCTACTAGGAGATGATGTAGCTCATTTATTTATCAGTGTTTATGTTTTCATGCTTCTGATAGCAGTAGACTAGTATGGTATTTGTGAATCAATTTTTAAATTATTCTTATTATTCTGAAAATGTTATGTAATGTTAAGGTATGAAGGGAGAGAGTCTCTAGTTTTTTAATCATAGAATATTTTCAGTTCTCCTTTATAAAATAAAATGAGAAAAACATAGTGACAACCCTAAGGAGATGTCTCGGGAAAAGTCTAAGGGTAAGGGAATGTATAGGAAAATATCGTGATATTTTGTTAAGGGATAGAGTTACTGGTTTCTTATTAATACATCCATATATAGAAACAACAATTGGATGTGGTTCTAGAACATATATACCTAGGGTTAAATACAATGACAATATGTTTCAGGCTTGATGCAGTGTAATCTGTTATATGACAACGGGCCTTGATTCACACCTAGTTTGACACACTCGAGGTAAATGCTTTCGTAATTCAAAAACACTTCAAAACCCATCATTAAATATTTAAAAATATGTTGGTTATGAATAACCTATGATGAATCTAAGGTGTCATATATTAAGTAAGGTTCTATGATTTAGACATCCTATAAGTAATTGATTTCATTACTACGTGGTTTTCTTCTATGATAACTATTTCTCACACTATGAATCTGGTTTTATTCAATTGTGGTAACCGAAATGAATTTTATTAACATTGAATGTGACCGATAGTTGTATTATGAGAAGTCAAGTGGAATAATCACTAGAGTGAATGATGTTGTGATCATGAAAAAACATTTTTCACAGAATGTGATTATCAACATGTACATTAACTAACTCTCAGGCTCACCAACGAAGAGAATAAAAGAGTTTGTTGAGAGTTCAGTTATTATAGTCCATGGAGGCAAGAATATATGTTTTCATTTGATTCTTGAATTAAGAAATAATCACCTATGTGAATGTCCTATGGGAATATGAATATGTTTTATTATGATAAAGAAGGACACATGGAATGTTACTGTAGGGGAAAAAGAAGGTTTTAGATATTAAAATTGGATGAAAATATTTAACTCCCTAAGAAATAATCAAAGGTTATCTATTTTATGAGTGTAATAAAAATTTATTATGAAACTAAATTTCTCAATAGGAATGCTCCTGAAGAGTATCATCAATGTGGTGAGTAATCGTTATAGTTTGGTTGATGAAGATACTATAGATGAAATGTGAATGGAAAGTTTCATTGTTTATTATGATGAGGTATATTTGCTAATATATTATGGATAAAGTAGAATAATAAAATATTTTAGGTATTTGGAATCAATAAGTATGTTATATGAAATGTGAAATATATTAGGATTGTTCATTTTATGTTCATCACTATGGATTTACAAGTTCATGTTGAATGGTTCTGATGAAATAGAAATGTTATATAATTTCAAGTTGATGACCCTTGAAATCAAATTATTACTGGAAATATTACCCCTAATATTTTTCTTATGTTTATATAAGGTTTTTTTGATAATGATATGTGGGATATTATTACATAAGATGAAAGGCACTGATTACCTAGGAACTAATTAAGGAAATCTTGACATGTAGATTATGCTATAATATACGAAGTTTATAACTTCTTATATTTATGGAACATATCTTGTATTTTGTGAAAATGTTAATCATGCATGTTTTCCAAAATTATTTATGTAAATTCATGTTATTACCATGGTTTGAGAGAATATATGATGATGAAATTTACATATCTTGAATGTGACAGCCATGATATAATTTGTGATATATATGGGAATCAAGGATAAGATAATTTCATGAACATTTTTCTAACAATTAATATTTTCAGCTTTGAGAAGTGTTATATGGTTAACTATTCTTTAAAAGTATAAGTTAATCATCTTAAAAAGTATATATGCACTACGATTGTATTGAAAACATTGAAAAAAGTCTATTTAGTGATTATCATTATTACAAGGATGTTCATATTATTTGTTTTACATATTGTATTAGTATTGTTTTATAAAAAGTAATCAGGTATGTCGACTTCAAATCAATCATGTCAAACAAGGAAGCAGGTCTTAGACCCATAGAAGAAGGACGATAAGGGTTTCGCACCTACCAACGACAAACATAATATCCTGGTTAAAGTATAATTATTTAGAATAAATAAATAGTTATGATGATATAATGGGGTTCAGTTATATGTTTCGAGTCCAATGTATTAATCATATTTATTTTTAATAATTTTTATAAGAAAATAGTTACAATTTTCATTCTTTTAAGGGCCAAAATATAAGATGAATCATTATTTTAGTGCTTCAGGCATCAAAGTTAATTTCTAGACGTCCATTTCATGATGTAATGGATGAATTAAAAATAGTTGAAATCATAACCAAAAAATGAATTTTTTTGAGAGAAATATATTAAGTAATTATATTTCCTTCTACTTATGGTCAATAATAGAATTACTCAACGTTAGTAAATTGATAAAAAGAATATTTATTATCCTAATGCCTTAATTTGGTTGATCTGATGGCCTTTCCAATTGTCAGTGATATATGATGTTGAGGCCCACAACTTATCCCTGATGATTGAGTTTATTATGATTGATAACTTCAAACAATAGCTATAAATATATAAGCTTTTCCCCCATGTCTAACATTTTCTCCCAACCTATGTTTTCCTTTGAGAAAACCTGTATATATGATACTTTGGGTGACTGTTATCATTGTAATATTTTTAAGGGTAGTTTTAGTATTCTTTTTTATGATGTGGGTAAAGATGAATGAAAAATTCTCATTTTAATCATTTTATAACCCATATGAATTTCATGGGAGAAGATTATTTTAAGGGGCTATAATGTACCACCCTGATATTTAGAGATTTTATTAAAATTAAGATAACATTTTGATATTTCAAATTTCATGGAACACAAAAAAAATAGTTTATTTTATATTAAAAAACTATGTTTGGATTTTTTTTCATGAAACACCTTGTTAATTGTGAACAACATGCAACATAATCTTTAGCCTTCTAATCATAGAATACTATGTTTTTCTTGTATTATATGAAACAATGACTTTCCTTGATGGCTTTTGTAACACGCAAGAGCGAGGCTTACAGAACAAAATATATTAAATATATATGATTATTTAATATAGTAATGTATTAACTAGATGTTAAATTAGAGGCTATTAATAGTATTAACATGTTTATACAAATATCTGGTTTACACAATATAATATGAATTCATAGATTACCACTTAATTATAAATTAATATGAAATCCAATTGAATATAAAAGTTAATATTATTATTTGTACAATCACAAAGTTGTTTTAAACTAATAAATTTAAATAAATACTATTAGTGAGTTATATTAAGTGAATATATATGTTATATGTTAAATAAATTTTTTCTTATATTCATTAATTATATTTCATAGATAAAAGATAATAACAAACCTAATTTAATGCTTACAAACATATAATTTTATAAAAGTAGTTTTAATGGATTTTAATGGAGAATAAAATTTAAATCACAATTTTGAAAATTTTATAGACTATATCTTTAAAAATAATATTCATATTACAATGTGATACATAAAAATGAGGGAAGTATTTTTTTTGGTATTTTTCTATATGGAGTCAAATTTTAAGGGTTAAAATCAAGGAATTTTAGTTCAAAACTGCTTTTTTATCTAATTTATGTATATGGTTAAATTATACATTAAATTTTTTTAAATGTTTAATTAGAATTTTTTTATAAATTATTCCAATTTAGGTAATTGTAATAAGTTTCACTTTTATATTTGGTATCAAATCATTGAATTTTTTTTATCTTTTTACATTAAAACACCAAAATATCATCTTGTCAGAGGGAATAATTTAAAATTAATTTCTACTACTTATGGGGATATAATTTAAAAAAATCTATACCATATTCAGAATGAGAATAATTTATAATTTATACTAATGTATAACAAAAATAACCTAAATTATTAGTAAATGTGAATCTAATTAATTACAAAGGTTTAGAGAAAAAAAATGTTAATAAAGTATTAAACCTTCAATATAAGAAGAAGAACGACATTCAATCATATCCAAAACCCATTTAATGTCCATTATTGAGGCATGAATCTTCAATTATTTATTATTTTGGGGTATTATGACTTTTTTAGGTAAAAACATGGGTATATATAACTTGATTTAAAAATGCCTTGTGTGTCCTTTCTCTATCCTATAAAAGGCCACCACCTCTCCCTCATCTTAATACCTCTCAAACCACATAGGATCATCCAAGATATTTGAAATAAACTTATAAATATCCATGTATTCATCATATATGGCTCCAATTTGGAATAGTCAAATCCAAGTTACCCTTCTGGAATAAACCAATAGGAGTAACCCTGTTAAGAGTTGATGTCTTCTCCCAAGCACCTTTATTTAATTTTATTTATCCACCGCCTTAAGTCAATTTATTATTTTCATGTATGAAAACATCAATACTGTAAATATAATATTATGTTATTATTATAAGGGTTAGTTATAAACTTACACACACATCCTTCTAATGGGTAATGAAAAATTGTTTGTGTGTACAATGAACTACTGCCTCACAAAACGATCATTGTTAATTTGTTCATTATCGTCTGTCATGGTGGAAATTATGATTGAAAATATACTTGAATATGATATATATTATATTTAATTTGTCCTTATTCATATATAATTATTTTAATAAATATATCATTATACTTTTTGTCTTTATGATGATAATTTTCATTGAGGAAGTCTTCATTATCTCCCCCTCAAATCGATGTGATTCATTCATACACTACATTAAATGAATTAACGATGG
Organism: Viscum album; assembly: GCA_963277665.1. Taxonomy (NCBI): domain Eukaryota; kingdom Viridiplantae; phylum Streptophyta; class Magnoliopsida; order Santalales; family Viscaceae; genus Viscum; species Viscum album. The sequence goes on from OY728148.1 coordinate 176,494,924, forward strand.
GTTTAGTGAAATTATATGATATATATATTATCAAAAATAATTTTAAATAATGATATATATATATATATTATAATATATGTATTTTACTTTCTTTCAACATGGAAATTAAACAGGAAAAGTCTCCATGCGTACATATAGCCTATCGTCTCCAAGAACGGTGTATTCCATTTCTTACATATATATTATATAGATTATTATAATTATAATATACTAAATATAAAAGATATTTATATCAAGGATTAGATTTTAGAATCATGATATTATTATAAGGAACAAATATATAAAAAATTTAGACATAGGTAATGAACAACCCTAATATTACATGAATTGAATCCTTAACATATGATTATTAAAAACAGGATAATTTAAGGTCATGATTTACCCACATATGGTATTAGATATAATAATTTGGGTATTTAAAATATTTATAATAAATATATATATTATATAGGTTTTTCAAATAATTATGAAGAGAGTCAAGATACAAGGAAAGGATATTTCATCTCACTATTTATTTTCCCCAGATACATGCATTATTCACCACTAACTCATTTTTTGTGGTGTGTATAACTATACATGGATAAAATCAATTATTATTCTTGTTAAATATTTATTAATGTACATATAAATTCTATTAACTTTATGTTATGTCGGTTGTGTTTGAAATTTATCAAATTAAAATATATGTTTTCCCATAATTTCCCTTCTTTGAGATCATTGTTTTGTTATGGACCAGCATTATTTTTATTGAAACTATATCATATCTTACCAAAATTGTTTATGTTTATTCTTATTTTGATTAAATCATATTATCCTACTCCCAAGAAAATTCATGAATTTTCTTCTTAATTAGTTATTAATTATTTATTTTTATATTGGTAACATTTATTCCACTCTATAGTACATGAGATTATATAAAAGGTGTTTTTAAGAAATCCCAAAATCAACCACTATTTGGTCATAAATATGTGTTCCTTTAAAAATCATGTTTTCTAGAACGGGATTCCAAGAATATTTTACTATTATCATATGATAATTAAGATACATTTTTATCCATTTTTCCTTTTTCCAATATTTTCATAGTATTATTCTTGTCTATTTCTAAATGACTTAGTTTTCTAAATTTTTTTTCCAAACCCCAACCAAGGATTCCTATTATTTTATTCTTTTCTGTGTCCCGTATCTTTTAGACATAGTTCAGTTTTTTTCCTGGTTTAAAATTTTGAAGCTTTGATGTTTTCGATGGGTCTTAGGTCATTGTGCGGTTACTGTACCATTAGTGGTTCCCCTGAATTTGTCCCTGGTAAATGTGTGGTTTCCCAATAAATAAAATAACTATTTTTTAAAAAATGCTTAAACCACCATGATAATATTATTTTTGTAGATAATAATAATAATATCATCATTAAATTTATATTCATATTATTCTCATTAAAATTATATTAGTGTTAATTTTTTTAAATATTCATCAATATTATTATTACTATTATTATTATTATTATGCTGGTATTATTATTATTTTTACTATTATTATGATTTGAAAAATTTTCATTATTAATATTAATAAAATAATAATAATCAAAATTTATATTAATATTTTTATTAAATTTTTATTTAATAATATTTTAATTATTTTTTTCGGTGAAAACCAAGGGGTGTCACCCTCTTCTTCCTCCCCATGGATCACACCTTTCCCCTAGGGGTCGACCAATAGCATGCCACCCCATTATACACCTCCTATGCCGGATGCACCCCACTACTGGCATCCTAATCTGGAGTGCCTCAGGTAACCCCCCCCCCCCCAACGTATTTTGCTACAGCTACATGAGGTCTGTTACAGCCTCCTCCCTGCATAGACCAGCCTCACTGCCTCTTCTTCCATATACTGTTGCTCGCCACTGATCCTCCCTGCATAATCCGACCATCACATATCTGCCTCTGAACCACCATGAGACCAATCATCTCCTCTCCGGCCACCCACCTAGCAGATGACATTCCCCTTTGAGGTCTGGTGCCACCCCCCCCCTAACTCCCTCTTCGTGTGTCAGAATCTCTTTGGATATTTGAGGCAAGGTTGGTTTTTTCTCATTTTTCCTTGCTTTGGCTGATTTTAGGTCCCCCTGTCACCTTACACATTCATCTGGAACCCTAGTTGATGGTGTATCTTGATTTTTGGTGTGTTTTGTCTTGAATAGGGTATGTGAATTCCTCCTCAAGTCTTTTTCTTGTTAGTTCCAACATTCTCCCCCAGAGGCAAAGCAGATTGACTCCATTTCAATCCACTTCCGACATCCAAGTTATATTTTTATACCCGATGTGTGGTTTTCCAACATCATTGTGTCCCTAATTATCTTGTTTTAGTGTTCTTTAATATTCTTGATGTTTATAGAAAAATGTTTTGAGTTAGTTACTGGTTTACATATTCATGCGTCTGTGATGATATTCTTGTTCATGTTCCAAATTTTGCTTTGAAAATTTTTAAAATATATTTTACATCCTTATGTTATCCATGTATAGTTTTTTGTGATGTTTTGGCATTGATTGAATTGGTTAAAATTGGACATTGGTGTGATTTTGAGGGTGTTTCCCTTATTTTTGTTTTATAAATACGGTGAAACTGTGATTTGGGTTTTACTTGTGAAGTTTTTTATTTTTTAGGGTTGTTTTTTAAATTTTATCTTGATTGCCTTGTTCGACATAAATTTTGTTTTAGGGATTTTTGGTGTTTTGAGTCTATGGGATTTATTATAGGGATTTGTGGTCAGTTTCGAAGGAGTGCACACATATTCCTAGGTATGGATATGTATAGATATATGTATCTTCTATGTGTGTGTTCCCTCATGGATCAGGGAACACATGCATCAGTTTAATGATATATTTTTATATATGGAAGTGTGTGTGTGCAAGTGGGTTGCAGCTTGAGTTATAAAGCTTTGTCTTGGTCCTACTCTTGAGATCGGTGTTTCTCTCCATTCTCCCTTTCTAATGTTTTCTATAGGCACTTTCATGATTTATTTTTATTTATAAATGTTATTCGAACTTTTATATGCATGATATATTATTCATTGCAGTGTTTTTATGCCTTTCTTACTTGGTTATAACTAAATTCTTTTGTCTTCAAATGGTATTTTTTGATGTATTGTGTGTTGTTTTCTTATAGAAACATTTGAGGGAACTTTTTTATTCCTACAATGGCTTGTATTATCAAAAAAATTGTTTTTTAAATGATTTTTCATCTCTATGAATTGGTATTTTTTTCAAAACCTCGGTTTTATTAGCAAATCTTATTTTAAAAATGTGGTGGGTCTATTAGTGTGGCTCTTTAAATTTTTTTGAATGGAAATCAATGTGTATATGACCATTTGGATTTTGGTGTAATTTTTTTTGAGTGTGTGGTGTAAGGAATCGTCTTGTTTGTTTCTACAAAAATTGAACACAGTGTCACTAAATACGTTGATTGAAATGCATTGAAACAAGAAACCTAAGGGCCTGTTTGGATTTTTATATACAAAAGTGGTGACTAGAGTTGTTTAAGAAGAGCTTGTGCAATGTTTTCCTAGAGAAAATTTATTATGTGAAACTAGAGGCCTGGTTTACAACTCCATGTGTTTAATAAAGTGGTTTTGATAACCGAATGATGAGGTTGCCCAGTGAGACCTTTGAATGGTTGACAGGTATGTATATATATAAGTATGTGGGGTGATTTTATCTTGGATAATCCTTTATGGGTGAATGCATTGGAAGCATCCATGTTTGGTGTAGGAAAGTGTGGTGAGGTGAGTCACACTTTTGAGGTACTTCCTACATAGACAATATAATACTCACCACAACGGGTTCATTGGCACCTTTTAGATGATGGAGTGACGGTTATGGATCAACCATGATTAGACGGGTTGGTACCCCTTTGATTGGTTATTAGTCTAGGCATGAATTGCCACTGGATTGGTAAATTTTATGGAGATAATTTGGTTATAAACATAGGGGCTTCACCATTCACCAGTAGGTGGTTCCGAACCAAGTACGTCCATGCGTCTTTTAGGGATGTTTATAATCTCCCATGGTTACTGGATTACTTAAATTTCTTGTTTACATTCCATTTCACTTGTTTATTTTTAGTTTCTACTTTTTACTAGTTTCACAGTAGCTCGGCATGTTATTTTTCTATTTTAGCTATCATTTATAAAATGAAAAATTATTTAGGAAATGTTTTGTAGTGTGTGTTGGGTTTTTAAATGAGAAAAATATGTTTCATATTTTAAAATGTGAAAACATTACTTATGTATATATATATTAAACTTTTGTCGGTGGACTGTTTTGAAAATAAGAATTTCGGGATTCAATGGTTTATTCATGGCATCCCTACTGAGAATCTCAGTGCTCATACATATTATGTCTTTCTAGTTGGAGGTTTAGTTTTCTGAAGGTTCCTATTTTAGCTGCTCGATGATAGAGTATTCTTGGTTCTGAGTAAGATGGTGTCCTAGAAGGTCACAAGGAGGTATGTTCAGTTTATTTTTGTTCTACTACAATTTTTATTTGGTTATCGTTAGATTTTTTTTATCAATTTGTCTTTTGATCATGGGCCAAATCGTTTTCAATGTTTATGTTTTGATGCTAGACACTAGTTTCCATCCCATGGGTATCAGGAATCCCCCCAGGTCTTGCCGTGTGCTCGCTCTAGTGACTGGTTTAGGGCCGACCAGTGTTGGTTCGTGAAAAAATGGTATTATAGGATTCCCTTGTTATTTGGGGTGTTTGGTAGGAGATTATGATTGTCGAGGCTCAGAAGGTAGGTTGTGGGTTAGTGCCTAATCACCACTTCTCACAACGAGACCTGAGATACCAGGGGTATTCCAAGATTTGAGTCTATTCTCTTTGGATTTTTTGGACTGAGGTATGTTAATGGGTGCAAATCAGTTCATGTTGTGGCCTCGCATTGGGTGGTAACCCATGTGGAGTTCATGTTCCCAGTTTAAGGATCTCATAGTGTTATGACTTACTTGGGGGCATGGCTCACCACCATGTCGCTAGGTTAGGCACATACACTAGTTACTCTTTCTGTTGGTTTATAGTTGGTTTTGTTTCGTTTTGAACTTTGTTTATGTGATTGTGTGTGAAAAAGGAACGTTATTACGAAATGACAAAAAAGGTTTCTTCCAAATAGTTTTTGAAATTAGTAAATTGGGGTTTTAAAGAGAAAGTGTTTTGATTTGGAAAATTTTTATGTGTATTTGGGTTAGATTAGGGAAATTGATTTTGAACATTGACATTCTTTATGTAGGGTCACATGGGCATTGATATGTGCAGAGAGTGTGTGGGAGAACTTGCCTTCAGATAATGTAAATATGATTGAATGAACGCACATGTGACGGTTCATAAGGTTCCATAGGTGAGTTTTAAAATTTAAAAGAATTGGATGTTTTTTAAAAAGTATATTTTCCTTGTGTTTGTATATGTTTGGATTTTGGGCCTATTACCCTTGGCATGCGTTGTTTCTCTGATACTATTTAGGCATGATGAAGATTTTTTTTTTGAGTTTTTTGTGTTGTTATGAATATTATGCCCAAAATGTATCCAAATGTTTTCAAGGAGCTCTGCTCAGTTCCTTGTTATTTTCATGTTTTTCCATCTTATTGACATAATCGATGTTTGTTAGAGGTAGTTGTATAGTTCAAAAAGATAGAATGTATTTGGTTTGATGGTAACTCCCAGGATAGTTAATGTTCGTACCGTCCTAGAGTTATTTGATTGTTCAGTTATGGACTAGTAAAGGTGGGATGTCTCAACATCATTAGAGTATTGGGTGTATTTGTTTGGGGTCAACTCTTATAAAGGTTCCCAATCTTGAATGGTTATTTATATGTACTGACTCCCAGCTAGTTGGACCATTCTCTCGCATACCGCTAGTCAGGCTGGTTCAGGCACCCTAAACAACTTTTTCACATCTCTCTAAAGAATTTCTATCGTGAGAATTCTCATGAAACTGGGGAGTGTTTTGAAGGAAGTGTCATTTGGGAGGAAGGATTTATGGACCGGAGGATGAAAATGTATGACTGTGAAGAAAGATATGCTTCAACCATCAGGTCCAGAGCCATAGGTCTCGGGTGAAGCTCACACAAAGTCAGGATTTAACCAGGGTGTGTTGAACTTCGGTCCGGATAATGATTTTAGATTTTAGATTGAAATATCCAAAATTTCCTTATTCTATTATCATCGTTGTCATAATCTCATCCTTGTTGTGGTGGCATGATGAGATCATTCCCCCACAATCCAAGCGGTATTATTTTGAAATTGATCATTCTCTTTGAATGGTATGGGCCTATGAATAAACATACCTATTCTGATTTTGAGTTGGTCTTAATTGTCTTCATTAGGGGGATGTTTGTTTTTATGAAAGTAATGGATGACGTCTTTGGAACCTTAAATTGTTATGGTCCCTCTCCGTAGGCTTTCCTTTAGTGTGTTTGGGTTTTTTAAGGGATTCAAGTGTCTTAGTGTGCCAGTTTTCCCCACAATATATTTTTTTATTCCTATTGGAGGAGTTGTTCCGTTAACGTTGATAAGGCGAGTTGAGTTTAGTTTGGGAGATCCCGCATTGGCCCCTGGGGGGGTGTTCGGGTTTCAAGGGATCTTGTATTAGTGAATTATTGTGGTGAGGAGATCCCTATCATGTTCTCCCCTCAATCTCGGGTAGCGTCTTTCATTAAATTGTTCAAGAGTGATGTTTGTGGGGAATGGTCACCTCAAGGCTCTTGGTTCTCTATGATTATATTCGGGAATGGACTCATGTTGTGTCAATAGTTCGCTTGGTGACTTTTTAGGGGGTAGAAAATGTATGTGGTGGGGAGAATTGTCACATCCCGACTAGGGACACCAATTATTTTATTCTTTTCTTGGTCCTGCGTGTTTTGGACAGAGTTGGGTTTTGGTTCCAGTTTGAAATTTATGAAGCTTGATGTTTTCAGTGGGTATCAGGTCGGTGCGCGGTCACCGTACCGTTAGGGGTGCCCGTGTGTTTGGCCCGGGTAAATGCACAGTTTCCCAATAATTAAAATATCTATTTTTTAATTTTTTAAAGAACATTGATAATATTGTTTTTTGTAGATAATATTAAAAATATCATAATTAAATTTATATTAATATTATACTCATTAAATTTCTTTTAGTTTTATTTTTATTAAATTTTCATTTCTATTTTTGTTACTATTAGTATTATTATCTTTTTATTATTATTATTATTATTACTACTACAACTATTATTATGATTAGAATTTTTTCCATTATTAATATTACTGAAATTATTATTATCAAAATTTATATTAACATTTTTATTTAATTTTATTTTAATTTTATTTTAATTCCTTTTTTAGAAAACCTATGGGCGTCTCCCTCTTCTTCCTCCCCGTGGATCACACCTCTCCTCTATGTGTCAACCTACTGTATGTCCCCCCATTCTTCACCTCTTTTGTTGGATGTTCCCCAGTAGTGGACTACTGCTCCGGCATTCCTCTGGCGAACCCCCCCCCCTCCTTCTATCACTACAGTTTCATTAGCTATGTTGCGGCATCCTCCCTGATGCGCTTCTCATTGTGGACACTCCCTGAGTCGTCTGACCGTCACAACTCTGCATCTAAACCATTTCAAAATCTCTCCTCCCTTCTACGTCCACACCTAGCCGGTGGCATCCCCCTTTGAGGCATGACGCGACCCCACCCCCTGCAACTCCCTATCCATGCATCAGCTTATCTTAGTATCTTCGAGGTAAGGTTGGTTGTTCCTCATTTCTCCATGATTGGTAAGATTTTAGGTCTTCTTATCACCATACTCGTTCATCCATAACCCTAGTCGAAGGGGTATCTTGAATTTTTTTTTGTTCATTCTTGTATATGGTATGCAATGACCTCCTCCGGTCTTGTTATTGCATGTTCCAGCATTCTTCATCGAAGGCAAAGAAGGATGACTCTAATTTGGTCCACTACCGACATCCAAGGTATTGTTTTATCCTCATTGTGTGGTTTCATAGCTTTGTTATTCCCTTAATTATCTTGTGGTAGTGTTCTTAAATATTCATGATGTTGTTAAAAATATTTATTTATTTATTTATTTGTTTATGTCTTCATGTAACTACAATGATATACTTTTTTATGATCCAAATATTCCTTTGATAATTTTCTAAATATAATTCACATCCATGTGGTATCCTTTTATATTTTTTATGTTGTTTTGGCATTTATGGAATTGGATAGAATTGGACTCTGATGTGATTTTAAGGGTGTTTCCTATAGTTTTATTTTATAAAAATGGTGAATATATGACTTGGGTTTTACTGTGAACTTTGTGATTTATGTAGGGTAGGATTTTAAATTGTATCTTTATTTCATTGTTTAGATTAAATTTAATTTTACTAATTTGTGGTATTTTTGAGTCCCGTGGAATTATCATTGGGATTCATGGTTGGTTTCGAAGGCGCACAGGAATATTCCTATGTATGGATATGAATATACATATGTATCTTATGTGTTCATGTTACCTAATGGCATGAGGAACACGTGCATCCATTTAAGGATATATATATTGAAGTGTGTGTGTGCAAGCGAGTTATTGCTTATATTAAAAAGCTTTGGCTTGGTCCTGCTCTTGAGTTAGTCATTTCCATCCTTTCTCTCTTTATGATGTTTTCCATAGGCACCTGCATGATTTCATTTAATTTTTAAATGTTAGTTTCACCTTCATAAAAATGATAGTTTAGTCATTGCAATGTCTTTATGTCTTTCCAACATGGTTAGAAATTAATGCCATTGTCTTCAAGTGGTATTGTTGGATGAATTGTGTGGTGTTTTTTTATAGAATCATTTTATGGAACATGTTTTTCCTACATTAGATTGTTTTATGGAACTTAGTGTTTTTGAAGAAATGATTTTGAATTTCGTTGAATTGGTATTTTTTCGAATCCTTGATTTTATAAGCGGTTATTGTTTTCTAAATGATTTGGTTATCTTTGTATGGATATTTTAATTGGATTGAAAAGAAATCCATGTTTATATTCCCATTTGGCTTTTGGTGAATATATTTTGTTCAGTGTGTGGTATAAGGAATCATCTTGTTTCTTTCTATAAAAACATAACATATTGTCACTAAAGACTTTGATGGCAATGCTTTGAAACATGGAACCTAAGGGCCCACATGGATTTCTAAATACAAAAGTGATGTCTAGAGTTATTAAATAAGATATTGTGCTAGGTTTTCATAATGGAATTTAATTATGAGAATCTAGAGCCATGATTTACATCTCCAATTGTTTAATTAAGTGGTTTTGATAATCTAATGATGTGATGTCCCAGTTTGCACTTTGTATGGTTTACATGTACACATATATATAAGTATGTTGGGCTCTCCTATCTAGGGTTACCCTTTAAGGGTGAACGCATATGAAGCATCCATGTTTGGGTAGGAAAGTTTAGTGATATGAGTCACGTGCACGAGGGCCTTCATATTTACACATTTTTATTATCACTGTCATGGGTTCCTGGTTGTCTTTTAGATGATTGAGTGATGGTTGATGATTAACCCCAGTTAGACATGTTGGAACCCCTTGGATTGGTTGTTAGGCCAGACAGGCTTCACTACTTGATTGGCCAGTTATAGGGCGACCACTTGGTTATAAACGTTAGGGCTTCACCATATGCCGGTAGGTGGTTTTGAACCGGGTATGTCTATGGGTCTTCTAGAGATATTTAGGATCACCCATGTTTACTGTATTATTTACATTTCATTTTACTTTTTGATTCAGTAGTTTATTTTTAATTTTCACTTTTTACTTGTTTTACTCTAGCACAACTTGGTATTTTTCTATTTTGGATTTCATTTATAATATGACAAATGATTTTGTAAATGGTGTGTAGTATGTGTTGGGTTTTTTAATAAGAATAATATGTTGAATCTTTTAAAATGGGAAAAACTTACTTTTATATTTGTATTTCAAACTTTTGTCGGTGGACTGTTTCGAATAAGAGAACTGTTGGATTTAGTTGTTTATTCTTGGCATCCCTACTAAGAATCTTGATGCTCATGACTATTATGTCATTCCAGTTGCAAGTTCAGTTTCTTGTGCAGGTTCCTGGTTCATGAGTACAATGTTGGAGCAGGATTGGTTCTAAGTTTGGTGATGAACTAGGAGGTCACTATGAGGTTTTTCAGTTTATTTTCATTCTGTAGATACTTTTATTTGGTTATCGTTAGTTTTTATCTATTGATCTTTTTTTCATGGGAAAAATTATTACCAAAGGTTAGGTGTTGATTCCTGGCACTAGTTTCCAACCCGTGGGGATCAAGAACGCCCCTCGGGCCATGCTGCAGTTTAACTTGGTTGCCTGTTCAGGGTCAACCCAGGTTGGTTCGTGATATTTTTACCATCAAAAACCAATATTATTTTTATCTCCTACAACATGTACATATTTACCCACAATAATGTTTTTAATTCTTTCTATGAGTTTTTAATAGATTAATATTTCAGTATGATTTTTTTAAAATTAATTTTTAATGAAAATTGTTTTCAACAAGTTTTAAAGCCTTATTTATAAATTTTTTAGGTATTTTCAAATAATAACATTTCAAACAAAATTAAACCTCCCTTTATTTGTTTTTATGTAAAAATTATTTTAAAATATTTTCAATATTAATTTATATGATTTGAAGGTGGTTTCAAGGAAATAGGATTTTGAAATGGTTGGCATCTTATTTTATAATTTTTCATGGAAAAAGATTTTAAAAAAGATTTCATGAATTACTATTATGTTTTCAAATTATTTTATAATGTTGTAAAAAATCCTTCATGATATCATTGAAGAAATTTTTAGGTGGTTGTGTTAGTTGACAAAACAAGCCTCCATGTTGTGTTTGTTGACAAAGGAGACCACAAAGTTCAAAATGTTTACTATGCAGGGATTGTATGTATAGTTATTGAGTTTAAGAGATGATTTAGACAAACCAATATTTACATAACAAACTCAAAAGTAGAATGGATGATCTATAGGTTGTATAAAAAGCGAAAATAAAATTTGGCACCGTTTTCTAACAGTTGCCAAATTTTTGGGCCTTAAAATAGACAAATAGAGAAAAGTATTTTGGGAAAAGGGACTTCTGTGACAGTATCATTCAGGAATGGAATGTGGACATCCATATGTTTTTCAATATGAAATATAAAAATATGGAAAATTAAAGAGCTACTCACATGTTTTTGTTTGGACGCACAAGGTGACTAGGGAGACAGAGGCTAAGGTGGCTAAACTTGCGCGTCCGGAGGAGACTTGTGTGCGGCGCTCAGGGTGCCCAATAAGCCTATAAATATATGTTCACCCCACCTCATTTTTTATAAATCTCAACACATAGAGAGAATTAATGCTCCAGTCACTCAAGTAGGTCTAGGCACACAAGTGCGCGTTCGGGCGTGCAAGAATAAAAATATTTTGAATATGCCAGCAAGTTTATAGTTTTGCGCCAATATTGGTTTTGGCGTAAATGGGTGTGAGTCGCCCAAAATTTTTGTTGAAGAAGGTAGTTTCATGCATGTGGTTTGGTGACACTTACATGCCAGTTTTGGAGAAGTTTTACAGTCATTCTAGGGGTATGTGAAATTTGGATGATTACCAGTACACCAGTGATAAAGTTTCCTTCATCAATGGATGAAATTGGAACATCAATAGGGAATATACATATAGAATAAGATGAATTAATTTGTGTTAAAAAAACATAAAATTCATTAAACTATGAATAAATCTTATGAAGAATCAGTTATCACACTTCAGTTGAGAGAGCAATGATCTTTCATATTGTGAGTGGTTGTAAACCAGGAGGGACAGTGTGTCAGATCCGACCATTATAAATAGCAATGATCTCTTAGTGAATTTGGTACATTGGAATGACATCCGTGTATGCTTTTTCGACAAAGCCCAATGAGGGTGAACCATGTAAAATTTATGAGTCATATTCTTTCATTAATTTTGGATCATATTTTGTAATGGGAAGGGGAGAGAAGAGAGTTTTTTCTATCAATGAGACAAGATCAATAGGAGAAGTTGTTCTAATCTATCATACCCTGATTCCCCTACCCTCATAGGGTATCTAACCTACTAGACCTAACATAAATGGAAATGATTTTAAAATTGTTTTGATATATGAAAAATATTTTTTATGAATAATAATGGATCTAGTCCTAAATAAATTTTTTTAAAGATATTTAAAAATTATTTTCCATCCCAAATAACATCCATTTAATTATCTCACTAACATCTAGGAAATGATCTCATGGTTCCATTCAATTTATTTCTATGAATAGGTTATTCTTAATCTCATGGACATTATGAAACTCTTTTCTTTCAGGGGTTATATTTTTATGAAATCTGTTTCTCTTTTAAGAGTCATACTTTTCAAGATATGATTATGAAACCTATATCTTTTTACATAGGTTATTATATGTCTATATTTTTATGACACCCATTATATTTCATGGGTTATGATATGATTTTGTAAGATTTGTTTCAACATATAAGTGTGATTTCACTATAAGATGGGTCAGAACTATATGTTCATCCAATGCATTGGGTAAATATTTTTATCTCATGTCATACACTTGGATGGAGCAATAAATGAACATGATTTTATATTATAGTGATGGAATGGGAAATGAACTAGGTATAACATTATAGGGATATAATGGGAAATTAACTAAATTTAGTATTACAGGGTATGAAATGAGAGTAAACTCAGTTCAATAATACAAGGATTGAACAGGGTGTGAACAAGATTCTTTAAAGGACTTTGTCCACTAATATGTACTTTTCGACAATGCCATTACTACTATGCAAATTATTGTATATGATTATGTGTCTGCAAACAATTCCATGTTTTATTCCTACATTATGCATTCATGGATAATGTTCTTTTATTTCCTTATGGTTCATATCTTATAAATTTTGATTCTTTTGGAAATGATTCATGTTTATAATCTTTGATACACTGGGTATTATCTTATATATTCATGATCATATTATTATACCCTTATTCTCATAATTATGCTTATGTATCTCCTTTGTTAGATGTTACTGAGCATCTTATCTCACCCATTTTTATTCTTCATTCCCCGAGGATATGAAGATATGTATTATAATTTATGAGTATAATAAGGCTTATAGTCAAGAAGAAACTATTGGGAGATGACGATTCTAATTTATGTACCATTGTTTATGTTTCCATGTTTTCAAAGGAACCGGACTAGTAATGTCTTTGGGAATCTTTTTTTATAATATTTTAATTATTTAAAAAATATTATATAATGATAACGTATAAAATGTATGGGTATCTATAACCATTATTAGGATGAATTTACAATCTTTTTTAGTGTTTTGTTCCTTTCATCTTGTAAATTGTATAAATTTATCCAAACAACTTCTATAAAATCAACTCATCAGATTTCAGTATTTCTATGAAAAATTTCTTCCCCCAAACAACTAAAGTTTCACTCAAAACACTATATAAATTTTTTAGTTATTCCATATATAAGATTATTTAATACAAATTTTGTATTACTTATATCATCCCCACATTGTGGATTCTTTCACTTGAATTCAGATATACAGTTTTGTGTATAATTGTATTTTTATAGGGAAACATAAGGAGTTACATATTAATTTAGTTATAGACATCCATTCCTAGACATGGATGATAACTATTAAATTTTTCAATCCTTATCATTTTTTTCATATATTATAATTGAACATGTTTTAGAACATCCTTTAATTAGATCAAGATGATCTATCAATAAAACCTCTACTTGAAGACTTTCATTCTTCTCCCAGGCTTCAATTCATCATAGAGCATGCATCAAATATCGGATATAGGTAGATATGGTTTTTTTTCATATGTGATTTATGTATTACATGTTAATTCATGCAGACTAAGGTATAAAATAGTTAAATAAAATTGAATTTTTTAATATATAGTTCATCGAAAAAGGGACTTAAAAATAAAAGGTACACCTCCATTATTTATAGTACAATATCCTCAAATGTCCCTTGGTTTTTACTTTATAACTCAAAAAATTATTGTTGTTAATGAATTTTTTGGTTTTAATAATAAAAATAGAATTTTAATGAAAATTTCAAAATGGTTTTATTATCCTCTAATGTAACTGACCAATATGCATGATATTATTTTTTGGCTTGAGAAACAAAAATTAATTGTCTTTTAATAAATTTCCATTGCATATAATTTGTAAAGAAAATTATTTAAAAATTTATATATTGATATTTAATGGTTCAAATTAGTTTTCAATAATTTTTATACATTAATCCTAAAGATTATAAATTGAAAAATGGGTTACGAACATTGAAAAATTGGTTAAGAACATTGAAAATTGGATACCATTGAAAATAGGTGACAACCCAATTTGTAGGGTCTTTCAATTCGTTTTTTAATACATCAAATTAATCAATACTATTTTATATGGAAAAATATAAAGCATATTGAAAAATTATTAGGAAAAAATGGGGAAAATTATGTAGGATTCAAAAAACCTCTCTATTTCATTTGGCACTACCAATATCACGGTGGGATTCATGTTCATTCGAGGATACCTGATGAGTATAGGGTTTTTTCACATATAATCATACGCATAAATTTTTTTTAGATTTATACTTCTAATAACCCATATAATAAAACTTATTTTCTCAACATTTTTTCTTATATATTAAAAAAATTTGGTTTCCCGAGTTGTGGAAAATTTATTATCAATTACCATATGGAATTTTCTTCATCCATCAAGTAAAAATATTTAAAATCAGTCGGATGTGGAGTTATTTATTGATTATGGGGTTTTTCTAAAGTTTTAATTATGTTTGGGTGTCTTAATTCAATTCAATTGGTTTGATATAAAAATTTTAACATATAAGTCATCTCATTATTTAATGAACAATCAAATTCATTAGATAAGTCAAAATTTACCTATTCCTTTAATTAAAACACATATGATATGGATTTTTTAATATATTTTTTATTTATAAATTTTTCAATAATTAAATATATCCATATATACCATGTATCATGAATAATTCCTTGATATCCAACGCATTCCAAAATATCATTATGGGAAACTAAAAATGGGGAATATTCCGCAGTTGGGTGCCGCAAAGAGTCAAAGATGTCGAAGTTTACAATTTCATGTCTAACATACATGGCAAGGGTTCACTCATGCACAGTAATTATTTTCATGGATATATTAAGGAATGATCTACCAAAAATTAATAGTTTGTTTTTTAGTTTTCTATCATCCTCTTAATTGAGAATATAAATTTCAGATGTGAAAATAATTTCATGAACTTCAAATAACACATCTTCTATAAAATATGAAACAAAACTCGTAGATATTATTAAAATTTATACCACCACATTTATGGGATTTAGTTATCCCATGTTAAAATGAATAAAAATTTGTGGTTCATGATAATATTCTATCCCCTAAAACACATAAAACATCATGAAAATCATATAACCAATAGTGCAAAAGATAGAAAGTGTACCTATATCTGGACACTCTATTTAATGTTGGGGTGTTATTAAATATGAAACACTTCAACCCATGAAAATCTATTTACTCAATCTAAGACTCAAATTATTTGTGAATAATTTATTAAGGTACTTAGAAAACATGGTGATTTGTTCAAGATATTAAATAAGTGGTATGTCGATCTCTATTATTTAGAAATGATTGTAAAATTTAGTTTTAATCTTTTTCTTATTAGATATGTTTTTATTGAATAATTAGTTAGGTAAAAGGAGGTGGATGTAGTTTTTCCCCATTAAATTCCTCTATTTCTCTCTCTCTAGTATTTTATTTCTTTCTTCAATATTTCCCCCTCAATATTTTAATTTTATTCTTCTTTCCTCTTTTCTTATTGGGGATTTCATTACAGAATCATTCATGAATTTCTAGATTTATTCATCCCATTATTTTTTTGATCTTTTTTGGGTTTAGGTGTGACTAGTAGTTGAAGCTCATTTATACTTATTTTGGACATTAAACACAAATTTTCCATGGTAATAAGTATTTATTGGGATAGGGGTTTTCCTAACTTCTGAAATAAAATGATAGCAATTATTTCCAATTAGTTTGTCAACTCTTAAAATTTCCTCCAAAGTTCCTCAAGATTATATTATTTCTATTATAATCAGTATTTTTTCATGATTTAGGGATGAACAAAATATTAACTTTTTATAATAGGTAGTTTCTTATAGGGTGGTTTCTTATAAGATTTCCTACACTTTTATTGAAATGGTGGCGCTTGATTGAATATGATATATTACTAGACAGGGGGTTGTAATTGAAATTGATTATGGTAGGGTACTCTATCTTAATTATATTAAATTATAAATTCATATTGGAATTTTTAATTAACTCATAATCATTTATTTTTTGGGATTTCCTTAGATAGAATGTTGTTTCATAGCTCTTTATACCATGTAATTCAATACACTAGTAAATAAAATGGGTATGTGAAAAGATAAACTATATACATTTCTAAGTTTATGTTATTCACTTATATTATTAAGATTCATTTTTCTATCAATGATGGATATATAAAATAACAAATATTAATTTAATGAATATGAGTCAGAATTTCTTAACTCATGAATACTTATGGTACCTGTAATGTCCTGAACCCAATTGCCACTCAAGAGTGCTCCAATCCCAGTGGGTGATATGGTCTCATGTGAAAATACCCAAATTTTAGGGGCTACTGACTAGCCGAGAGGGCCTTAGTGAGTCTGTGGGGAGACCATTCTATCAATACTAGAGAATTTTAATGCAAAAATTTCGTACAATTAGAATAAAAATTATTACAATTAGATATCAAAATAAAACAACAAAAGACTAACATATAAACAATCCAGAAGTCATATCATATAAAAATGATGCTACATGACATATTTCATTAATAAAGTATCCAAAATAAGAATACAAGGAATATATACCATCCATATAATAAAATAAAAAAAGTAACAAAGGTATCCTAGTAGCATCACCAGACTCAACTTTGTCATATTCCCTCCTTCTCTTAATAGAAAATCAAGTACCTGAAAGAGGGAACTTACCCCTATCATTAACTATAATCATATAGTGGGTTCAGGTTGACAAATCCATCCCAAATAGGGAATGGGAAAACATTTCATTTTATCGCCATTGTTTTAAAATTCAACATCATTTAATTTTATATGTTTCTTGATCTAGTGATATCCTGGCATCCCGTGTATAGTAATAAGCACAGTATATGTCTAAATATTCCATAGAAACAAGAATATGTCATGATTGAATCCAAGACTATGATTTTTCTCTGGAATATTCATTATAATTTATTTTAATTTATAATTAATTTCATAACCTAATTGCAAACATGAAATTCATATGTTGGAATTCAAGTATAACTCTAAGTGTAATATCAAACAACATCATGCAATTATCTTCCCTAGAAAACATCTTAGGTACTCTTTATATCTCTTGGTGACGTATAAAATTCATGCCATATGATTTCATCCATAGTGTTTCTTTAAATAATCCCCAAGTGTCACTCATGGAGTATAAGTTCTAACAACATTTTTTGAGTCTATCCAAGGCATCCATCATTCGTATCCAAGTACCTCTTGACATATAATTCAAGCCTCAATAGTCTGTCCATGGCATCCTTCAATTGGATCCCTAAATCACCCTTGGAAAAATCAAGGATCATGGAAATTGAGTCCATCTGTGGAAATATAATATGAATCCAAGTTTTACTTAATTCTCGTAACAATTTAATCAAATCAATAACATTTATTCAATTTTAATTAATATTCCATGGTAAAAAACAATGGAATCATATTAAATCTCACCTAAAAAGGGTACTCAAGCATTGGCCGACTACATTAGGGGTTTCCTTTCAATTACTCTCTTTTTAATTTTCAATATAATAAGAATCACATGAATGAAAATCTATTACATGGATTATATGTCATTTAACTCAAAATGGAAAGTCATATAATGAGAAAATAAGCTTAAACATCCAATATATGTTATATGAATCACTTAACGCACAATAGGAATATATTTTAAGACAATTCAATCGAACATAGACAATTTTATAACAAGGCCGAGGGCTAGTTCATTTATCCCATACCATTAAACAATTTAATATTGATTCCATCATATTATAATTAACCTCTAAATTTTCACATCCAATGACATGGGGTAAAAAGGAACACCTCTAGGGTGTCTATGGCCAATAACCATAAAAGGATAATTTAATAAGAAATCACAAAATTGGTGATTCCAAATAACGGTATTAAACATATAATATACATTAACAAGGCACTTTATTCACCGAGAAAATGACTAGAAATTATAGGGATTTAATTTCAATTTTCATGACACCCAAAAATTCGGTTCTGTAGCATGATGCCATATATAAATATCATAACATTATGTGAAAGGCATGAGATGGCCTACCCTTTGGCAATTCCAGATATATCTCCTAGTAACGGCTTCTAATTCGACACATATAGGAATAAATATGAAGAAATAACAATGAACATGAAAATAAGGCATATGATCCTAAATCCAAATACAGAAGTCGATAGCTAGAATAATGAACTTAAATAAATATTGAATTAGGTCCATACCATTACAGATCCACGTAGGAATCCCATATTTCATTTAGATTCTGGATGAGAGATATCATGCAATTACAATATTAGATACCCTTAAGATAATTGAAATGTTCCATTTGTTGTATGTAAGAGATGAAAGCTATTTATGTTTTAATAAAAGACATTCAATTTAACTAAAACATACAAAAATGTAAAAATTAATAGGTCGCATGGTTTATGCATATGGTTTTGAAAACCATAACAAAACAATGAATGAGAACCTATAGGCTTGTGGAATAGTTCATGGTCTACCAACATGGTTTACTAACTATGAATAATTTGTGTGAATAACCACAATCAGACTCTTATAAAACTGATCACCTAGACCCATGGTTTTGTGGCCCAACCTACATAGTTCTCACTAACTATACAACCACCATTTTCATCCAAAACATGGGATTCGGGCTCCGAACCATCCCCATACACCCTTGATCCCTCCA
This sequence comes from Viscum album, assembly GCA_963277665.1. Classification (NCBI taxonomy): domain Eukaryota; kingdom Viridiplantae; phylum Streptophyta; class Magnoliopsida; order Santalales; family Viscaceae; genus Viscum; species Viscum album. The sequence continues at coordinate 176,514,096 of OY728148.1, forward strand.
TTACATCAATAGGAACCCATAAAAGGCCATAATTACTCATTTAAACAAATAATTGATTGAAAATATGTAATATGAACCTCAAAGTAGAACTGGGATCTTACAAACGTCCCCGTTATAGAAATTCATTCCAAAATTTCCCTTCCAACAGTGGTGAAGCATGATCTAAGAATAACACAAGCCACTAGGATTGTTAATCATCCACAATGTCCTAAGTATTATCTTTCTGTCATCTATTATAGAATAGAACCCATACAAAGGGAATGGATCAACGTCAGATAACCTTCATCCTATAATACACAATTTTGATAAGATGCACCTCAAAAGTTGCATCAACCCATAACTCAGCCACCTTGAGCAGAAAAAAATGAGACAATTATGAATTGTAACATTGCACCTGAGATATATGGAAGATGTCATCAATGTACCATTACCTTTGAAGTTACTAAAATTGAATTTCTATTGGCCCAAAAATATCCAAATACAAAAACAGTCTGAAATACCATGGTGAAATCTTACACCATCTCTGGATCATCTTGTATACCAACCTCAGTGAAACATATAGGAAAACATGACCACTAGCCTCATAATCTAGAGATTTTCTACAATGATTAGTGTAATATTTCTGATGATACTTTGTAGTATATATCCTCATCTAAAATGGTCACACCTGAACTATATTCTCCTATACTAGATGAGGTCCGAACGTAGCTAACTCTCGTACCATTAACTAACATAGGGGTGATCATTACATATTACAGTAGAAAGCCTGATATGGAACCATCTTAATAGTATACTGAACTCTATTTTTTTTTACAATTTCAAATTGGGGTATATGCCTCTCCCTAGATCCATGTAAATCAAGTATCCATGCCCGCAACATGTCATTTGGCACATGAATCATTGTCTCTAACTTTCTAATTCCCTAGTTGTTTTTTTCTATTCTTAGAAGCACCTGTGTACCCAAATCCCTATGTATCACTTTATCAATTTGAGAAGTAAATTATGAATCACTATCTTAGATGATAGTATATGGGAACCCATGATGTAATACTATCTCATGAATTTACAATCTCCCAAGATATTTATCACGGATGGCCTCCTTGACCAGAAAGTGATGAGAAACCATAGTGAGCCTATCAAAAATAAACCAGACACAATCATTACCCCGAGGAAACCTTGGTGAACATATTTTGAAATCCATCACAATGTAATTCCATTTCTACTCAGAAATAAGCAGATAATACAAAAGTTTCGCTAGTCCCTGGTGTGCTGCCTTGACCTCGAGATAGGTAGAGCACCACATGAAAAAACTAGTTACATGTCTTTTCATACCCATCCAAATATTATGATGATATATATCTCGATACATCTTTGTTACACTCATATAATCTAACCAATATAAATCATGGAAATCCCATATAATCCCCTTGTGAGAATGTCTAAAAATACACATATGTGACCACGTACTCGTAGGACATAATCCATTACAATGGTCCATCTAGAAGGAGAGGGTCCTAACATACAATACTCTCTCATAGAACTAGTACTTCATTGTTTGGTATCTACCTCGTCCTTACATTATCCAGAAGTGTATAAGTAACAACTAAATAAGAAAGGTATGTCTACACTGAACTATCATCCACCTTTTGTGAATCTCAGAGAATAATACCATAAGCTGCTACTCACTACTGGCCTATTACACTAGTTTTATCTGAGTTCTCCTACTCAATGCATTGTCCACTAAATTTCTCTTACCCGGCATGTAGGATATCATGTAATCAAATGTGCTTAGGTATTCCACCATTATTTGCTACATCATATTCCAATAACACTATGTAAATATGTACCTGATGTTTTGGTGGTCTAAGTACACCACAAAATTCTCTCCAAGTAATTAATGTATCTAAAAAAATCATGAAAAACTAAATCTAAATAGAGATCATGCATTGTGCATTTCCTCTCATGTGGCCTCAACTAAAAGGACCCATACACCATGAATCTATCACCCAGAATAAGAAATGATCCTAGCCCAATACCTAAAGTGTCAGAGTACACATTGTAACTCTATCCTCACTCTAGAAAAATCAGTATCAGAAATAAATTACATAAACCTTTCATCTCTTTAAAGGTGATCTTGTAGGAATTTATCTATACATACTACACGACATTAATTGTCAATCCCAATAGTGGTGCTTCTAAGCCTAAGATGTCATGTTTGAAATTAGTCTAGAAACCATTTGGCCCTATGAAACTCCACACCTCAAGGAAATTATTTACCTACTCCTATGAAATTGTAGCTCTTTCCTTATTTATGTCATCAAAAACTCTTGTATCATTGAATATGTGGACCAAGAAGTCAATATGATCCATCCAAAATTGTCACATAATGAGCTAGGAATATAAATGATTATCTATCATAATATTAAAAATGAACTTAAGATGTTTGTAATGGTCATCTCGATTGTGAAAATAGACCATGATATCATCCATGAAATCACCACAAACAAGTCAATAGATGGATAGAACAATTGGTTCATCAGTTCAATGTATACTACTGGATTATTCGTAATACTAAACATCATAACCAAATACTCAAACAGACCACCCCTACTCTAAAATATTGTGTGAGGTATGTTTGATGGTATAATATGCATATAATGTTAACCAGATAAAAAATCAATCATTGAGAATACCTGATCTCCTCAGAGATGGTCGAATAACTCATCTATCTGGGGCATAAGATTCAGGTTCTTACCTATCATTTGTTTCAACATCCAATAATATACACTTCTTCTGAGGGTACTATCTTCAATTTTTTAAAACATGACTGGAAACCCTCACAAAGATGTACAACATAGGATGAATCACTTTTCATCTAAATCCACTAGCTCCCTCTTGAGATCATGAAACTAATTCATAGCCACATTATAAGGAGGAATGTGTACCTATCCAACTTATGGAACTATCTTGATAGAGTACCCAACCTCTTACACTAGAGGTAACCCTAAAAATTCATATGGGAAAATTTCAATGAAATAATCAACCAATGGAGGGAAATAAACATGAAAAGTCCCTTGATAATAAATATAAGAACTCACAATTTGGGTTTCCATCCCACCAATTCCATGATTCTCGGATACAACTCAGCTCGTCGGGACATCACATTCAAATTTGTGAATAAAATATCATCCCTATGGTAATGTAAAACTCAACATGCAGAGATAGTAATCAATAGAGGCATAAATCAGAACCAACTAATTAATTTTATGAATGATGTCAAAACCTATCATCTCCAAGATGTAGAGGTTCCAGATGAAGTTACACCCAAAAATTTCAATGGGGAACTCTCTACACTATATCACACCTTCCATTTTAATCGATAATGTTTTAAAAAGCATCCTAATTCCATTAGAAGTATAAACACAGAGACAAGGATATAAATAATAGGCACATATATGGAACTCAGTGAATCTCTTATATCAAATGTTATATAATCTAAAATGGAAGATACTAGAATAATACCTCTTATAGTAGAGGGTCTGGGATCCTTCTCCTCAAGGTTTTATTTCACTACATATGCCCAACACATATTTGGGGGCATGTGACCCTACCTAGCTACCCAGAGTTGATCCACCATATTATCAATGTAAAACTGGGGTCTGACTACCTTATCCACAACCACCACCTCGGCCTGATCTACCAGGTGTACAACAACTCCTAACCTGATGAGAAGATTTTGACTCTACTCTTGAATGTGAAGTTAGTTTGGACCATCTCTCAATGGTGGAGGCTGGAAACGATTTATAGAATCATTGTAAATATATCATCATGTCATAATATTGGCACTCGACTAGGTCCCCTAAACATTGTGTCCTCATATGTCCCAACCTACCACACTAGTAGCACATCAAATGGCTATATGAAGAGATTTTTTGGAATCATATCAAGGAAGCTCCAAAAAACACTTCCTACGACAGATCGATGTAGTACGAGACGTAGGTGTCGAACCACCCTATCTATCACCCCCAGATTCCCTTAGGTAATGCTCTGTGATTAGATATTGATTCACCATCATCGATTCAATATTCATCCAAAAGACACCTACCAATAATTTGACAACATAACTGATACCATCCTTGAATTTCTGAAATTTTGAATGATTGACACCCATAAAAATAGTTGCGAAGCACTATATCTCATTAAAACTGGATGAATAATCCTTCACTGGCAACACACTATGTTCCAAAAGCAAAATATCATGGCTTTATCATTCCTCAATGCCTCAGGAAAAAATTTCTTATAGAAGTATGTTTGATAATATTTCGATGACATATCTGAATGATGTTCCATCTGAGTAATAACATCCCACCATATTTTGGTGGAATCATATAGAATATATGTAACTGGATTAACCCTAATCTCAAGAGGTTTTACTATGTGCTGATATATAGACCGCATGTCCCCAAGCCCTGACTATATAGCCTATAGTCCGTGATGCCCCAAAATCATTAGCTTATGCTGGTATTGAAACTCTTGTGTCAACTCTGGCATAACCATGGCAGGTTGTGGTTCTCCCTCAACGGTCAATAAAAAATTAAATAAACCATCATAGAATTGTGCATCCACACCTGTGTCTAGAAAAAATACTAGTTCCACAATGACCACAACTGGAGGATAATCTAATAGATGTGTCCTTCCACCTCTCGAGTATGATCATTGCACCCTCCAGGAATACCACCTATGTTCGTCATGGTGTCATAGCTCTACAATTCTAAACACACACCTATGATCATGATAATTATCAATTCTCACATCTAAAAACACATCTATTTAAATAGGATATAAAAACTCCTTCCTCAATCAGACTATAACCCTCTACCTACTCCATGATTTAGGACTGGGTGATGTACAGAACATATATAAGTGAGAGACACAATCAAAATCCGTAACGACCAAATGTTTTTCAGTGTAAATTCCCTTCTAATAAATATTTCATAAAATCACATTAAAACACAACATAATGAACTATTATGTGCTAAGTGACCTTTAAACAAACATTTGTCACTTCTGTGTTTGGAATTTTAAAAATCTAACATTCACAGTTGTGTTCAAGATGTTTTTTGGAGTCTAATAAAACAAAAATAATTTTTGGTGAATAGTTACCAACCCTTATGAATAGAACATACCCTAATGAATAGTGATATACCCTAATGAACCTATGGTGGTATAAAAATAATATTCATGTTGGAAGTATGATATACATGTATTTTAGGATAAGTTAATGAGAGTTTTAAAACTTGTTTTTGATAATAAATTCTGTTTTTAATTAAATATTAAAATAATCATATTTAAGAATTTTTTTTTGAAAAATGATTTTAATTTTTTGATTACACACGTTGAAAAATGGTCAATGTAAAATTTTGGGATTTTTCTGAAATAATTGATTTTTTATGAATAGTAAAATACGATAATTTACCGTATATATACATTATAAGCTAAATAGACTATTCCTAGAATCATTGCTGATGTCACCACCCAAGGTCCAAATTCACATGAATAATTTACTATTATTGGTCATGGAATACTTACTATTCCTTGTCTTGTGAAGAAATAATTATTTAATGATTATAAAATTGTGAAATCCCTCCTCTCCTCCACTATAAAAACCACCTTCACTCCCTCTTCTCTCCACTCCTCTCAACCCTTGTTCCTTGCCATTATTCTACCCAAATCTCTCCCCGAGGTCCACCCCCACGTCCAAAAGCTCTCAGCCTCTTAAAAATACCAAAACCTCTCCCCTTAAGAGGTTCTCAAAGGAGAATGTCTCAAGAGGTAATCTCCAATTCCCAATTTATTCTTTTCTTTTAAGTTCTTTTCTTCTTTATTTATTTCCTCACCACCCTTATCCATAATAGTATGAAAAATCTAGTGACATTAATGTACTATAATTTATTCATTCTAGTGGTATGTTTAATTACCTTCTCTACTTTCCCCACCCTTTTATTTGAAAGGAATGAAAGCATCGTTTGAGAGGGGAAAATTTAGCACATTCAAGAACAAAAATTTATCAATTTATATTATCATCATTAATTCAAGTCCTGAAAAAATTTGTTTAATGGTTGAACTATATTATTATATAGGTAATATATATCATATTTTTGGTTCTGTAATAATTTGGTACATATGGAATTAAGTTATAATGAAAAACACATTCTTTGTAGTCAAATCCACCGATTAACAGAAACCGTTAATACTGTGGTAATATACATAATAAATCAACATCACTCTAAGTAATCTAATTGAAAATAAAACCATGTAATCCTTATCAAATGAAATAAAGAATATGACTACAAATATGTACAACCACTTTCATCTAGCATATAATCCAATCATCAATATAACTAAACCGATCTTTTAAAGCCAAGTAAATAAACGAGCCCGAGCAATGAAATTGAACCTTGTAACAAATAAAAAAGGTTTTGAATGAAATAAAAAGGGTTATAATAAATTATGCTTAAAATAATGAAACTTTTTATGTAAAAGGCTCGAGACTCTATAGTTGGTATCATAAGATGGTCTAGTTATATTTGGAGATTAGGAATAGAGATCCTTAGTTTGTACCATATGGATGTTACTAAGTATAAGAAAATAGTCCTAAATATTGGTGAGTACAGAGTAAGTTGTTTATTAAGAAAATACATCCTTGATTGGATATGAGCAGGTATAGGAGGCTCTGGAACCGTTGTATATAGGGTTAAAACCCGAAAACACTGCATTGATATAGACTCGAAAAGGAACCGGTTCATGACAATGGGCCCTGTTTTATACTTGGTTACAAAACTCTTGGTGAATATTCTTTGGAAGATTCATGATCTTAGTAAGAACCATTATTAATGGAAAAACAGAAGCGCATAAGAATAAAAGTTATGAAGTAGATTGAGGATAACATAGATATAATCCAAAGGAATCACAAGTCATGATATTCTTCTTATTTGTAAGTTAATACATTGATGTTAATAGTTTTTTATGCTCAATAGATAAGTATTGAAGACCTCTAATTATACGTTCTTTTTCGTAGTTAAGGGTGGGAAATATAAGAACACGTTCCAATAGCCAATGTGATAGGCAATGTGATGATTGCCCAAATGACATGTCTGATGTGACGGAAGCGGGTGCTCAAAACATTATGAAAATACTTGCTTAGCTGGCTCAATTTATGAATAATAACTTGAATCATGTGGAACGTCCCCCGCCTCCAAGGAATGATCATGTTTCTATATAATCCTTATTGCGGTAAAGGCCTCCCATGTTTAGCAGGTCTTATGATCCCCTCTTTGCAGAATAATGGATTAAGTCCATTGAAATGATTTTTGTTGTCCTTCAGTTCTTTGACGAATAGAAAGTTGTACTATATGTCTATCGTTTTTATGGGGACGCTGATCAGTGGGGGAAACTTATCAAGAATACAAAGACCCAAGAAAAAATTGATTCCATATAATGGGAGGAATTACAAGGGATGTTTTTCAACAAATATTTTCCTTGAAACCTCCATCTCAAGATGGAAAGAGAGTTACTTAGACTCAAGTAGAAGGAAGATGAGTCCATCAAGGAATATGAAGAAAAATCTTCAAGTCATGAAAGGTATGCCTTTGGCTTTGTCTTGAACACCAAAATCAAGGTGGATCTCTTCTTTAGCGGAAAAAATACTAGTCTACGAAAATTGTTGCCGATTCGAGACATTGATAGTTATGAGAATATTTTTCATTGTTCCATCAAGGTTGAAATAGAGATTTAAGACTCTCAGTGGTTTCATGATCCTAGTGATAAGAAGAAGAAAATGGAGAACAACATGGGTGGTTAAACAAACAAATACAATGATGGAAACAAGCCTCACTTGAAAAAATTATGGGAAGAAGCATCTTGGGGACTGTCTCGAGGGAACCAAGAATTGATTCAAATGCAGAAATATTGGTCATATGGCCAAGAACTGCGGATGGGATATGAAAAATACTACTAATGTAGAAGAAGGAAAGAAAGTTCAGATCAACACTCACCATGCACTGTAGTGTTGTAACTGCAAGGAGATTGGGCATTATGCGAACAATTTCCCTAAGTCAAGGGTTGTCAGAGGAAACCAACAACAACCTCCAAGGGAACAAGGAAGGGCTTATGCTATCAATACTGCTAAGGTCGAGCCGGAAAACGATGTGGTTATAGGTACACTTGTTATTTATTCAAGAATAGCTAACATACTATTTGATTCTGGTTCTATGATTTCATTAATATCTTGTAATTTTAGTTGAACTATTCAAAAACCACCTCAAAATTTGGAGGAAAAGCTGTCTGTGAGAATAGATAATGGGGAAATTATTGCATCCATGGTTTATATCTCCTCCACGGTTAGTGTTTGTGGACTAAACCTCCCAAACAATCTTGTCGTACTTCCATTAGTGGAGTTCAACATTATTTTTTCATGTAATTTCTATCTTTGTACAAGGACAACATCATTTATCAGTAAAGAGAAATCACTTTTCACATCCCGAAGCATCCTCCAACTCTTTACAAGTCTAAGGTGGAAGATGAGTCTCCTTTAGAATCATCGTCTGAATTTTGGATACTACTTCCTTGTGAGAAATCATATCTAGATCATGTTTTTCTGAAAAAAGGATAGAATCCTTCTTGAAGGCATTCCCATCATGAGGGATTACATTGATGTATTTCCCGAAGAGTTTCCTGGTATTCCTCCTGACCAAGAGGATGAGTTCTGAGTTGAACTTATACCTAGATCTCTTCCAGTCTCAAAGACACTTTACAGAATGTACACCGTAGAGCTATAAGAGCAGAAGAAGAAGTTATAGTAGAATATGAGGAAGGGTTTTATATGCCCGAGTGCTTCACCAAGGGGTGCTCTAGTCCTCTTCGTCAAGATGAAGGATGGATCAATGCGCCACTACGTTGATTATCGCGAGCTCAATAAAATAACTAAAAAGAACATGTATCCTCTTCCATGGATAGATGACTTGTTAGATCAGCTTTGTGGGGACATTTATTTCTCTAAGGTGGACCTTCGGACAAGATATCACCAACTAAAGGTGAGGAAGGAAGATATTCCCAAGACTGCCTTTTGAACAAGGTATAGACACTATGTGTTCATAGTGATGCCCTTCAGACTCACTAATGCTCCAAAAATTTTCATGGATTTAATGTATAGAGTCTTTAGAGATTATCTCGAAAAAATTTTGGTTGTCTTTATTGATGATATTCTGATATACTCCAAGAGCATGGTGGAACATGAGGAGCATTTGAAACTATGTCAATGACATTGCGAAGGGAGAAGTTTTATGCAATGTACAGTAATTGTGAGTTCTGGATGGAGGATGTGTCATTCTTGGGGTATGTTATCACCTGGAATGGGATATCTGTGGACCCATCCATGATGAAGTCAATAGAAGAGTGTCCAATGCCAAATTCTGTAACGGAGATCTGCAGAATTTTTGGTCTATCTGGGTATTATCGACGATTCATGAATAACTTTTCAGGATTTTCAAACCCAATGAACAAGCAGACTTGAAAGGGAGTAATGATATTTTGTACATAGTAATGTGAAGACTCATTCAAGGAGTTTCGAAATAGGTTTATCACTACGCCGGTACTCACAATACCCTCAAGTGGAGACCTTTTTGTGGTGTATAGTGATGCTTCTAAGAAAGAATTAGCTTGTGTGCAAATGAAAATTGATAAAGTGATAGCCTATGCCTCCTGGAAGCTGAAAATCCTTGAGAAAAACTATCCCATGCATGATTTGGAGTTGGTAGTTGTGATCTTAGCGTTGAAAATATGGTGACATTATCTATATGGGAAAAAATGTAAGATATATACTGACCACAAGAGTCTCAAATATATATTCACATAGAAATAGCTCAACTTTCGCCAGTGAAAATGGATAGAGCTCATCAAGGATTATGACTGCCCAATCCACTACTATCCCGGTAAGGCATACAAGGTGGAGAATTCTTTATGTAGAAAGGATCATGCATCTTCATCAATGATGAGAACTGAAAAGGACCCAATCATCATATATTTTTAAAGGATGGATATATGAATCATTAAAGTAGGAACATCGTCAATCCTTTCTCGAATTATCGCTCAACCATCCCATTAAGAGAAAATAAATGATGCACAAATAAATAATGGGTAAATTCCAAAAAGGCTAGAAGCTGTTAAAAATGGGAAAACCTCCGATTTCAAAATTGATGATAAAGGAGTTGTAATATTTGGGATATGATTATGTGTACCATCTGATTTAGAGATAAAGAAGGAGATATTGAATGATGCACATAGCTCGACATTCTTTATACATCCTTGGAGTACCAAAATTTATAGTGATCTTCAAGAACACTTCTGGTGGGATAACATGAATAAAGAGATTTTAGAATATATATCAACATGCTTGGTATTTTAGCAAGTTAATATTGAGCGAAAAAAGTCCAAAAGTATGAAGCAGAAATTGCCTATACCCATGTTGAAATGGAAATATGTTACTATGGACTTTTTCATGTGTCTCCCAAAGACGTCAAAGGGAAATAATGCGATATGGGTTTTGGTTGACCGAATCACCAGGACATCACATTTCATCACTATTTGGGAAGATCTCTCACTTGACTAACTTGCAATGATATATATGAAGGATGTGGTGAGATTGTATGGTGTTTCACTCTCAATTGTCTCTGAACGAGATCCAAAGTTTACATCTAAATTCTATAGGAGCCTTCAAAATTATTTGAGTACTGAATTAAATTTCATCATGGCCTATCACCCCCAAACTTATAGCCAGTTTGAAAGAACTATTCAGATAATGGAAGATATACTTAGAGCCTACTCTCTATAATTCAAAGTTTGTGGGATAATCATCTCCCATTGATTGAGTTTCCATATAGGAATAGCTTCTACTCGAGTATTCAGATGGATCCATATGAAGCTTTGTAAGGAATGATATGTAGAACTCCAAGGTGTTGGGATGAAGTTGGAGAAAGATAACTATATGGATTCGATCTCGTTCAGGAAATGACAGAGAAGGTTCAATTCATCCACAAACATATCAAAGGTGCTCATGTTCGGAAAAAGAGCTATGTTGACAGTTGTCGAAGGGATGTGGTGTGCGACATTGGAGATAAAGTATTCCTTCAATTATCTCGATGGAAGAGAGTCACATGATGCGGGAAGAAAGGGGAGTTAAGTCCAAGGTATATTGGCCCCTATGAGATCCTTGACCGCAAAGGAGCTGTGGAAAATCGTCTTTCACTTCCACCGAATATGGCTCATGTTCAATGTGATTTTCACATTTCACTCTAGAGGAAGTAGAAACCTGATCCATAAAATGTACTAAAATCAGAGGTGATGTAGCTGTAAGATGATCTCTCTTACGAGGAGTGGCCAGTGAAGATCTTGGATCGTAGAGACAAAGCTCTACGCAACAAGGAAAATCATCTGGTCATGGTACTATGGAGAAACCATATGTACAAAGAGGGAACATGGGAATTAGAGGAAGTAATGAAGGAAAAGTACCCACACCTGTTTTTGACTTATAATTTAAAACAAAATTTTGAGGGTGAAATTTCATAAGGGGGTATGAAATAAACGACACAATGTTTTTCAATGGAAATTTCTTTCTCAGGAGTATGTCATAAAATCACATGAAAACAATACATAATGATTTACGAAGTGCTATGTGATCTTTAAAAATAATTTTGTCACTTCTGTGTTTAGAATTTTGATAATCTAACTCTCACGGTTGTGTTCATGATGTTTTTGGGAGTCTAATAAATCAAAAATAATTTTTGTTGAATAGTAACCTACCCTGATGAATAGTAACATACCCTTATAAATAGTGACATACCCTATTGAAAAGTAACCTAACCCATTTTGGTATAAAAATAATATTCAATTTGGAAGTACGATATACATATATTTTAGAATAAGTTAATGAGTGTTTTATATCTTGTTTTTGATAATAAATTATGATTTTTATTAAATATTAAAAAAATCATATTTAGATAATTAATTTTGAAAAATGGAATTCATTTTTGGATTCTACACGTTGAAAAATGGTTAGGGTGAAATTTGGTGATTTTTCTGAAATACTTGATTTTTTATGATTAGTAAAATACGGTAATTTACTGTATATATACATTATAAGCTAAACAGAATATTCCTAGTATCATGGATGATGTCACCACCCATGTTTTTAATTCACAAGACTCATTTACTATTATTTTTCCTTGAATAATTAATATTCCTTTTCTTGCGATGAAATAATAATTTAATTATTATATTATTGTGAAATCCCTCTTCTCCTCCCCTATAAACCCCCCCCCCTCACTCCCTCATCACTCAACTCCTCTCAGGCCATTCAACATGCCATTATTCTACACAAATCTCTTTCTAAGCTCCTCCCCCACATCTAGAAGCTCTCATCCTCCTTAAAATATGAAAAACTCTCCCCTTAAGAGGTTCTCAAAGGATGACGTCTCAAGGGGTAAATTCCTCTTCCCAATTTCTTCTTTTCTTTTACGTTCTTTTATTTTTACTTCTTTCCTCACCTCCCTTCAACATAATAATATGAAAAATCCATTAACATACATGTACTAGAGTGTCTTCAAGGTGGTGGTATATATCATTATCTTCTCTCCTTTCCCCACCATTTTATATGAAAGAAATGAATGCTCCTTTTGAGAATTGCAAATTTAGAACATTTAAGGACAATTGTTTAGTAATTTCTATTATTATCTTTAATTATTTTCATGAAACCATTTGAGTTATGGTTAAACCAAACTATTTAATATATAATATATATCCTATTTTTTGTTCTGTAATCCGTTGGTAAAAATAGAATTATGTTATAATGATAAACACAATCTATGTAATCAAATCCACCGATTAACAAAAATGATTATCACTATGGTTATATATATAATAATTCGACTTCACTATAAGTAACCTAATTATAATTAAAACAATTTAATCTCTTGGATAGAATCTAAATAATATAACTTCAAATCTTGACATCCACATTCATCTTGAATATTATCCAATCTTGAATATAAGTGAACCGATCTTTTAAATCCATTTAAACAAACAAGTTCGAACAATGAAATTGAATCTTGTAACTAATCAAAAAGGCATTGAATGATCTAAAAAGGTTTATAATAAATAAATGAAATATATAAGATTTTTTTAATTTTTAATTAATAATCCTAATTCGTTTATTCAGGTCATTAATAACAAGTGGAGTACACCAACAGATTTAAGGTAAGTGATTCTACACTTTTTACTCAAAATCATGATTGTTGTCTATGCTATGAATTTTGGTGTAATTCCATGTGATTGGGTACATTTATAGACATTCCCCATACTGCCCTAATTTTTTTAATTACTAAGAAACCCCTTTATCTCTATCATAAAACCCTCTTAGTTACACCTGATACCATGCCAATAAACCATGATGGATTGTACGCAAACATCATTTATTCCTTCAGGTTTCTCTATATTTCTTTTTACAAAAATGTTGTTGTCTGTTATTTTATGTAGAACTTCAACATTCTGTTTATATTCCCCAAAACACATGTTCCATTATCCACCTCTCATTCTCTTTTGCGGATATAAATGATTTTATGTGAATCTCCCTTTGATACTTCCCAATAAGAAATCTCATTTTGAAGAACGTCCCGATATTTTACCCAATTTCAAGTGCACACTATCTTCTATTTTAAGACACCACTACCTTTGTAAATTCTGTATTTTTATTATGAAAACCTTATTGTTTCGATTCTAAATTTATATAAAATAATGTCTTCTTTACTATTTTAAAATCACTATGGAATTTTCATTAAAACAAAAAAAAAAATTTAACGCAAATGCTTATAAAATACATTTGTCATATGTTGTCACTTATGTTTGGCACCACATTCCTTGTTATATGACTATTTTACCCTATGATTATCCATGTATTTTCTAATTCTTTCCTTAGTTGGATAGTTTCATGACACTCCCATTGGTTATGATTTATGTCATGATTGTGGTACCAAATTCTCTCCATGGGTAACGTTACATGTATATGGTTTATAATGTATGATTGTATATGTGGTTAGAATATTTATGTGGAAATAATATTCATGAAAATGTTTAGATGGGTGCTCCCAGATAGTGTACCAATTCATTGGGTACGGTTAATTCTCATGAGATGCGATGTGAAATGGGATTGGAGGTTAGACTTGACCCATACTGAAATGGGAAACGGGATTGTCGGTTAGCCTAGACCCATACTAAAGAAATTTTTTAAAACTCATTAAAATTTATATGATTACATGTTTATATGATCCAATGCTTATATAAAATGATTTTATAAGTTTCATGCTTTGGATATCATTATTTAATGCTTCCTAACTCATGTTCGTGAGATGTATCCTTACGTTCATTCCCTTATTGGGATTTTTAGCTCATCCCTCTAATCATGTGTTCCCCTGGGTAACCTATGCAGATTTAAGGGTTCAATAGAAGATAGAAGCTCTTTATGGAGAATAAATAAAGATGTTTTTTATCCCCATGTTTAATGATTTATGTACCTAGTCTTCCAAGACACTAGACTTATTGATCCTTGGCTTGTACTATGATGAATAATTATACATAAAATAATGAAACGTTCTATGTAAAAGGCTCATGTCTTTATAAAATACAACTATGAAGGTTTGGTCTAGTGAAGATCTATGCTATAAAAAACACTTGTCTAACTTCACTTTTACATGAATTCATTTTCTATGGAGTTCACATATTCATTGAAATTTTAATTTGAAATCATGATTATTCACATTTATATCACAACTATATATAGAAATTTAAACTATGGTTTTCAAAATTCAGATCCTTGTGGGCCGATTCTTCTCATGGGGAAATGATTGCAATCCATCCAATCCATACAATAAGAAATACAAATACTACTTTAAAAACATTAGGCATATTTTTCATGACATCTATCACAATATCATGAAAAAATTAATTCTCTCTAAATGGAATTGGAAAAATAACTAATATGTGATTTATATAAAGTCTCTAATATGATGAATGAGATGGAACACCCTCCTATCATTGGCATGTAAAAAAATTCCCTTAATCATATCAATATTAAATAAAAAAATCATGTACATCAACTAACAGTTGAATCAAATCAAATGATATTGTCAAAATATAGAAAAAAATTAGTTCAATTCAATGCAATTTGGATTTTTCAAATACACGGATTAATTAGACCTAGGCATAGCTCATTAAAAAATTAATATTCTTTTCTATCCCTTTCTATTGTTTCTGAATACTAATTAAACTGAAAAAATAATACTTTAATACGACTTTTTAACATTCCAGACCCAGATGCCACTCAAAAGAGCCATGATCCCAGTAGTTCACATGACCTCAAATGAATCTACCCAATCACTAGAGGCTTATGAATATTAGTTAGGGATTAGGTGATTCTATAAGGAAACTATTCCCTCAATATAAAATTGTATCATGGTGGAAATATAAAACATGTAGTGGAGGAAATAATACAATTAGATATTATAACTAAACATTGGTTGGATGGTATGTTAATTTAAAAAAATTAATCTCAAATAAAAAATAATTCTACGTGTCATATATCTTTACTAATGCAGAAATAACAAGAATAAGTGGAATATTTACAATCTATATGACAAAAGTACAAAAAGGAACAAAGTTATCCTAGTAGCATCATACGAATCATCATGGTCCAATGATCTCCATATTCTAATAATAAATCAAGTACTTAAAGGAGGGAGCTTGTCCTTATCATTACCTACAGTCTTATATTCTATTTGTGTCTAATAAGGTTACCTAAATAGGGTGTGAGATAAAATTCTTGTTGTCAACATCCCTAGGTAGTTTCCAATAAGTTAGTGGATATATATGATAGGAACTATGAACTGAATAATGTAGTAATAAATACATTACTCAAAATTAAACATCTTTATTGTGAGGGAACTCATTTAATATCCATTTTATTTAATCAACACCATTAAAAAATTCAATTTCATTGAATTTAATATACCTTGAGATCTGGTGCAATATTGGAATACCCTATAAAGTCATAAGCACTGCAGATGGCTAAACAATACATATAAATAAAAGTAATTCATGACAAAAAAACCATGTTCTTAGGAATCGATGATGCATAATAAATTCATTTCATTAATATCAAAATTCATTAGTTTATCTCATTCTTGACATTATTAATGTAACGCCCTGACCCTAGAATCTCGGAGAAGATTCATTAAGTAATTACATTGGAATGATTACAAGGAATCAAATTCCAAAGGACCATTCAGTTTATAAATGTTGGAAATATAAATTAAATACATGATACCCATAATGCATTGGGAAATAATAATTTCAAGAATGGGACATAAAAAGAAAAAAATAAATTTCAGCCTTCAAATATTATTCAATTAAATCTTCTTTGTGACCTAGTGAATGGAAACATAAATAGGGTGATCTCAAATGCTCAATAAGGTTATGTAATATTGAAGAAATAATGAATCAATAGGACTAAATAAACATTTCATCATAAATAACTGATAACACATTCCATTCAAATAAATAAACTGATAATGAAATGTATCCATAGATATATTGATGAAAAATCTCATGGATTAATAATAACTGAATCTAAAGTAAAATTCATCCCTGGTATTTATCGATGAAAAATACCATGGATGAACAGTAATTATATCCAAATGGGGGAAATGCTTAATTTTTGGACTCCACGTTCTTGAGGTACATGGTACGTTTAACATCATGACCATTCCCCAGAAGTTTTACAACATTTAGGATGAGAAGACATCTTATTATTAAAATGATTCATGTCATGAGACTATCAATGCTTCAAAATGATATGTATGACTAGGTAACACCCATTTCATACCACTCCATACTATTTCACATATTCATTAATAGTGTCCCTTATCAAAATATATCTGTATTGAATAGAAGTTATAAATTAATTAACAATTACCCAATTTAGTAAGCTAACTATAAAAGTGAACACCATATTTAAAATGATATACAGTTTATGAAATAATAATAACCATTGTCTAATAATAAAGATATTAAATTTAATTTACATTGAATAATTATTACAATGAAAGGATTGTTTCCTAGATAATGTTATCATTCACAAAAGAAAGTGAGATTTCAGAGATAATCATTATGAATATGTTTTGGGAAACTGATAATTAAACATCATATAGTTTCTCATTACACATGAAACATTTACATCACTATACCCTTGACAGTTTTTTTCATTCCATGAATAAAATTTATTTGTGATATAATGTATAAAAGTGTGAGTAGATACACTATAAAAAATAAGTTTGTAGTGTATATGTTGTATGCCTTATGAAAAGAAAAGTAAGACAAGAATTTATTACCTTAACAATGACATTTGAGTGTGGTTTTAATGCTCATGTATAGGGGTTTGAATATATTTTCTAACTTATAAAAAACTATACACATGTTTATATTATCCTATATTAAATTCTTAGAATATTTTATTATCCATTTTTTAAAACTCTTTAATTAATCTCACTATTTAGTGTGTTAATTGGCCTATTTTCATGAGTAATTATTAACTTGTTACATGATATAATCACTAATTTGATCATGGTACCATCATCTCTATGATTTAATCCATGACGTAATTTTCATATATAATCACGATATATATAATAATAATTTATAATGTTTTGACATTAGAAATGACGTGCACCATTCATGGAGACGGTATGTCGTACATATGCATGAACACAACTTCCATTTCATAGTTTTATTATTATTAAGTTAAAATATATTTGTTATATATGTTACTTAGGTCTATTAAAACCATCCATTATACATTACATGTATGGAATGAATGAGTTATATCGCTCTGAGGAGGCGGTAGTCCACATTTCCTCAAACGAAACCATTGTATTTAAGAAAGATGGAAAAGCATAAAAGAATTTCTAAAATAAAAATTTTAAAACCATGAAGACATTATAAGTATCAAAAATAAATAGTGTTACCATCATAATGTTCACCATGACAGATGGTCGATGAAAATGGACAATCATTGTTTCGTGTGGCAGTGGTTCGCCGTACACATAAATAGTACATTTGTTACCCATTAGATGGAGGTGTGTGTAACTATAAGTACAAACAATTACATAAAAACATCATATTATATTTACTATAATTAAATATTATATATAATCAATGAATAAGGATATTTTAGGGGGTGTATAATGGGAATGAAACTAAATATATTGAGAGATGATGTCACCTCTAAATCGGGTAACTCTTTTTACTTTGCTCCAAAGGGATTATTCTGATTTCATTCTACTAAAAGAGAGGCTTCTAGTAGTAGTGAATTTATGTTGGGAGACTATTTTTATTTTTATTTTTCTACAAAATGTGGTTTTGGAGGTGTAATTAAGTAAGAAGATATGTTACTTTATATAGTGGGAGGGGAGTGGAACACTTGTAAATAACAAAAATTATTCATTAATTAGAGGCCAACCATACATAAAGTGCATCCAAATAGAAAATAATGGATTAAAGGAAAATCTTGGTCTATTAAAACCTCATCCAAACAAAAATATGTACATTTTAAAATAAAAATTCCCTTAACTTCAAAAATTCACGATTTTTATCATTTTGGTTTTTATTAAAGCCTTTAATAAAATATTACTTAAAACTGAACCATGTTAACACCATCTTTATAATATATGGGTGAATATGTTAATTATAAAAGGGAAATTAATCAAATAATAGACCATATATAATATTTATTAACACTTAAATAAAAATGGAAGAATATATTATTTTTTATAATTTTAAATAATTTAATAAAATATATTTTATTCCAAAAAAACGATAATGTCGATTCTAACCTTGTTTATTTAATTTCATTTCTAAAATATAAATATAATATTTTAAGTAATATTTATTAGTTTTAGAGATGTGTAAGACGAAAAATTCATCTACAAAAATAAATAATGATAATAATTCAATCAATTCAATTCAATTTTATTATTTATAATATCATTAATTTTTTGTAAATATTAACTAAATAATCAATACATTCGTGTTTCATAAGAATTTTATGTAACTAAATAATCTCTAAAAATAATTTAAAAATTATTATGATTAAATTGAACCATTTATAGTTCAAAAATAATATGTATAATAGAATGTATGATGTTGTCTAAATATCTAAAGGTTTCATAAATGATAAAGGTAAATAATGTTCCAATTTTGTCTTTTTCCTTACATATCCTTTTATATAGGGAACTTGCAATTATAAATATACCAATAATGAATAAAATTAAGAAAATGAAGGGATATGGTCGAATTAATGGAATCCAAATGATTTTGGACAAGTTTCCATGTCATTTTGGTCCTTATAGTCAAGGTATTATCACTTTTTAACCCTAATTTTACCTTAATCACCATACATAATTCTAATCATTTACACAAATATTTTTTTTTCAAAAATCTTTTGACCTTATTAGACCACTAATATCGTTATAATTATAATATTTTTTGTCAAATTCTCAAAATTCATATCACAAAAGTAGAAATCATAACATTAACACTAATCCCACAGAAGGGGCGAAATAACAGGTTTTTAAAGTAAAAAAATATTCAAAGGTTTATTCAGTTTTTATATTAAATTCCAAAGTGAAATTTATTATATAAATAGATTTATAATTGATATAATTTGTCTCTAACAAAATTTTAAATTATAATTTAACACTAATCATTATTTAAATGAAATTGATATTTTTAACTAAATTGTACAATTTTTTTACTATTTATAAAAATTACGTTTCTCATAAAAATAATAAAAAATAACCCTAATCTAATTTAAACATTCTTAATTCAAATATTTATTTTCAAATAAAATTTATTATAGTGATAAAATTTTGTACTAAAATATATGATCCATTAAAATGAGAAAAACATGGTCATTAGTAATGAAATCTAATTTAATGATGTTTGTAGAATAAGATTAACATTGTGTTCAATGAATGCTAACAAAAATATATTTTCTATTATAAAAGGAAAATATTTTATCATTTATGGGTGTTACATTATCCCTTCCTTAATTAAATTGTTTCCTCACAATTTATACATGATCATGGAAATCAATGTATTAGTATTTGAAAATATCTATTGTTGAACAAACCAACATCCTAAATAGTGTTTATAATACATATTCTTAATTAGAGAGATCATAAAGTAAAATGGTCAGGTAACTAAGTTCAAATGTAGGGGAACAGAAATGGTAAATAGAAACATGGATTCAAAATAAAAACTAATAATTAAGTTCTGATATATAGTTAAAGATAAATTGTTTATCTAAAAGTTATGAACCAAAAAACCATAATATAGAGGTTTGAATAAAATCCATTGATATAAAAAAAATGATGATAATTGAAAAATATTTTTCGTTTCAAAATGCATTTCTATGGTTTAGTATTTCTTTAATTATATAAGAATATAATTAAATATATGTTTTTGTAAATATAATATTTTACTTTTATTACACCTTGAACTGTATATACTTCATCTCTTAGGAGATGAGACATCATATGGTGAAGTAATACTTTAACCTCTATAATCTCAACCAATGATTAACTATTTCATAAATGATTATATTTTCCAAAATTTTATGATCTAATCACTTTTGAAGGAGATCAATTGATTTTCAAAAAATAAACATATCATTATCCATTAATAAAAATGAAGTAGTTATAAATTATTACATTCCAAACATTTGAATAAATTGATCATGTATCCTATTGAAATATTGCAATAACTCGAAACACCAAAAAAATCATTTGAAACATGAATTGATACTTATTCCTCAAGTAAGACACATGTTATTAGATATATTACTTTAATCTAGTAGTGTTGTAAACCATATCAATGATACCACAAAGCAGTTGTGGAAAAGAAATTAATTAGTTCCAAATTAGTTAGATCTTATCAAAATAAATCATTTTTTCCATTATGTCAACATCAGGAATATTTTAGGGGTTTAATCTCCCTCAATCATGTGTTTTCTGAAAATTTTATCTTCAAAGTGAATAATATTTCTTGGTAACGTTCATCATAAGATCCAAAATTTGTAAAGAAATAGTACTACAGTACAATCCCCATATATAACTTAATTCTAATTACCAGTACACTTCTAATAAAATATTCAAATGTCAAAATTATCTAATGGTTATATTAATATTTCATGTCCATCTACAGCAGTATAATAAATTGATTGCTATATAATATCATCATTTGGGATATATTATCTTGAATGTTGTGAAATTTATTAGAATAGTCTCCCATCTCCTTATAGTTGATGAATTGTAAATTGGAATACTTTTTCATACCATTAAAATCAAGAAAATTGTATCCTTTTTCATCACATTTATAACAAATTCTAATTCCCTTCAGGCAAGTATCAAAGTGTTTCTTTCCACAATTATCACATGCAAAAAATATCTTTCTTTATATTTCTCTTCTTTGACTCATTACATTTCTAATGGTGCTTATATAGCCTCTTATTATATTAGTTTCCTTCAAATAAATAAAATATGGAAATTTTTTTACCCATATCATTGACACATAATACTATGACATCATATGATGAGAATTTTTGGCAGACTATATACCTTTGAAATATTTGATTAAAAACCAGAAATTTTTTTCCATCATATTCATTAGATCATGTGCATTTGATGTTCGCATTCCATCTACTAGGTGCCATTTCTAAACAATGGCATATACTAGATTAAATTATAACAAAATTTATAATTCAAAATATGGTATAGAAAAAAAAATTATGCATTGTGAATCATAAAATCAAAATATTTTATTACTTTCGTAAGTATTTTCATTCAAATCCTTCATAATGGAAGGTATATAAAATATAAAATATCCTAAGAGTATACATAGAAAGTGTCAAACTAGGTGCATAGAAAGACCCGTTTTCATGTACCAGGTTACCCTATGTCCATTCTAGAACACCATTTATGAGTTATAACTCCTAGTTACATCTATTCCAGAACAACATCAACTAGTAGTATCCAGATAGAGTTTTATTTCTAGGAATACCAACATAATCACTAACATTACAAAAATTAAGGATGTTCAGGATACTTATCCTCAATGTCTAACTTAGTATTTTTCTCATTGATCTGAGTTTTCTAAATCTAGGTTCCATTGTTGTTTCTAAACATCCTCTGATACCAAATGTAACACACCGACCATAGAATCCATGATTCGGTGCATTAATTTATTACATGGGAATGATTACATGGAATCAAAACCCTAAGGACAATTCAGTTTATCATTTTTTTTAAATCTGAATTACATAAATGATATCAATAATGAATTGGAAAATAGGAATTAAAAACCATATACAAAAAAATAAAAAATAAAACGAGTCATTCAGAGCTTATTCAAAGACTTCTTCTTCCTGAAATGGGGAAAGGAAACATAACACGAGTGAGATCAAATGCTCAGGAAATGAATTTAAAGCTAAACAAATAATGAATCAATAGGAATCAATTAACATGGAATGGTAAATAGTGGATAAAAATATCATTAAAATCAATAAAAGGAGAATTAAAGTTATCCATAAATATGTCGATGTGAAATCTCATAGATGAATAATAACTGAGACTAAGGTAAAATGTATCCATATATATATATGTCAACACAAAATATCCTGGAGGAATAATAAATAAATCTAAATGGGGTATATTCATAATTATTGGAATCCAAATTTTCTAGGTACATGTTCGTTTAAATTCAAGTCCTTTCCCAAGATGGATTACATCATGTAAGGGAAAACCCATATGATTATCCAAATGATTCATCTCAGGAGACTATTGATGCATCAAGGGGCTATTTAAAACTGAGACCCACTTGTGTCATACCAGTTTAAATAATTTTTCATATTCATGAGCAATGTAACATATCAAAATATATCATTATTTAATATTATATATATATTTATCAATAATTTCTCAATTTTATCGAATAACTATCCAACTGAACATCGTATGTAAAATGATATACATTTTAAGAAATAGTAATATCTACTTTATGAGAATATTGATATTCAAGTTAATTTACAATTTAAACTGATTAAAATAAAGTGATTTCTCCATATAATGTTATGAATCAAAAAGAGAAGTGTGATTTTGAAGATAATTGTTAAGAATATGTTTTAATAAATTAATTATTTAACATGCCAATGTGTCCCATACCACTTTAAATAATTAATTTATAATAACCATGAAGAAAAAAAATTTCATGCCATGAATAAAAAGGATTCATCATATAATTTATAAAGGGGGAAGTAGATTCACTATACAAAAATAAGTGAGTGGTGTATACGGTGTATTCCATATGAAAAGAAAAGTAATAAAATAATCCCTTACCATAAACATCTTTTTGGTGTGTGGTATTTACCCTACTATATAGTGGTATAAAATGACATACTAAATTATCTAAAAATAATAATAATGTTATTAATATTATATATTAACATCTTATAATATTTTATTAAGCATTTGTTAAAAATCGTTCATTAATATAACTATTTTGGGAGTTAATTTCCCAATTATCTTTAGTAAATATTAACTTTTTACTTGATGTTCACATTAATTAGATCATGGTATAATCACATTAATAATTTAATCCATTATATAATTATAATTTATAATTAGTATATATTTTTTTATAGTAATATATAATAATTGTAGATTATAAATGAAGTGCACCATTCATCGAGACGGTAGGTTGTACGTACACATGAACACTACTTTTATTTCCTGTTTGTATTAAAAGAATGAAAACTAAATGATAGATATGTATATTATAATTATATTATCATATGTATTCTATATTTGTTACATAGTTTTTTTAGAAACATCATTTATACGTTCCATTTATGGTATGAACGAGTCATGTTGATTTGAGGGGGTGGTTGTCCACAAATCCTCAGATGAAATTATCGTATTTATTTGAAATGGAAAGAAAAATGATGTGTTAAATTTTTTTAAGAATGAATAAATTATAAATATATTATATATCATATATAAAAGTATTTTCTATCATAATTTCCACCATGATATGTTGTAATGGAAAATTGAAAAACATTTATTTATGAGACAATTGTTCATCGCACACAATAATAGTATATTTTTTACCCATTACATAGAAGTGTGTGTAAGTGTAGTTAAAATACAAAAAATAAAATATCCTAGTATATTTACGATACTGGTTTTGTTATATAATCATTGAATATATATATTTTATGGGTGGATAATGGAAATTAAACTAGATGTCTAGATATAAGACATTAAATATTAATCAGAAAACTCCTTTTAATTTTCACCAGTGGAATTATTCTTTTTGATTTATTACTAAAAAGGGGATTTTGGGGGGAGGTTTGGTATTCTGGGAGACTATTTGGGTAGGTATTTTATAATCCTATTTGGATTGAGAGGTGTAATGCAGTGGGAGGAGAGAAGACTTTTATAGTTGTGTGGGAGTGGCACTCTTGTAAGTACCAAAAGGTATTCATTAATGGAAGGTATAACATATCTAAAAATCCTTAAAATTTAAAAAATAATGTATTAATGGAGAATTGTGGTCCATAAAAATATCATCCGAGAAAATTTTTTGTGTTTTAAAAATTTGGATCCTTAACATATAAGATTTCCCAAATTTATAATTTTGGGTTTTATTAAAGCATCTGGTTTCATAACCAATGTAATTTAACCATTAATACAAAAAAAACGAAAATTGATTGATAATATATGGGAAATAATTTTTTAAACTGATATTTAATTTATAAAAGTAAAATAATTTTTTTTGTAAATTAATTTTTAAACAAACTCATGTGACACGCTAAAATACTGTTTAAACCTGAACAGAGTTAACAATGTCTTTGTAATCTATGGGTCAATATGGTTATCATAAAATATAAATGGACCCAATAATTTAAAATATATATGTAAGGACTCGGCCTTAAAACATTACATATTATTGAATTAAATGAATAATTCATGTTGAGGATCTTTGCAGGTTTAGTGTATTAGAGAATTAGGTCATAAAATTTACATCTAAATAGATTACAAAGAATACACTTCTGCTCTATCCAATATTTCACAAAAACAATACTCCTTAAATAAAACATGAGTTCTATTGCCGATAAAAATCTTCTTGAATACTTATTTTATCTCACCCTTCCATATATCATGTGAAAAAACATTTCAAAAACATGGGATGACTATAAAAATATTATTAAGGTGTACACAATGAAGGAAAAATATTATATTTTCTAAAAAAAAATTAAACCATGATTTCTTTAACATAAGTAATAATTTTCACCTTTTTGAAGTAGTAAATATTCTCCACAGAATAAAAGATCACTACTTACACTTTTTAACAAAAATATTACCATAAAAACCATATAGAAAACACATGAAATTTAAAGGTAACAAGGGACATAAACATTATTAAGTGGAATAAACATACTATCGACTTCCACAAACATCACAAAATGGAATAGCCATACGACCGACTTCCATAACCAATGCATTGGATATTATAACGTAACCACCCAGCCAGGTATTCACGGTACCACCCGTCAAATCGTTTATCATGTAACCACATGTCAAATGTCCATGTACCATCATAGAACATAAAATATTGAATCTATAAACATTTCATTAATAACATTTCAGTTGAAATTACAAGAAGTAATTTTAAGATATTGAAATAATAAATCCATTTTCACAAACCATTTAAAAGTAGATTTTTGAATCAAAGTGTCACATAACACATTTAAGCTTTTAATATAATTATAATTTCAAAAAATTAATATCCATAGAAATAAAAACTCAAAAAAAAATTAATACATGGATATTAAATATAAATATTTAAAATAATAATTTTTTAAATCATTCCAAATAATATTTTAGTTAGAGAGTTTTTAACAAAATGAGAGACTCTTGAATTCAAATAATTAAGGAATAAAACATAATTATAACTTTATAATATCTAGAGAATAAAGGTATTCCTAATATAATATGACAAAGGATAGTATATACACAATATAAGATTGAATTTGTGCATAAAAACAATTAAGACTCAATAGAAATGTAGATTGAGATGAAATCACTTATAAAGATGGTATCCTTAAATTAAGGATAATTCAATCAAATAATTATGCGTGATAAATCTTAATACACCCAATATAAGTGGATATTAAGTATAAAACATTCTGAGGTCATTCACACATATTAATAGGATGACCGATTCAAGAAGTAGAAGTTGAACCCAAAGAATTTATATTGGGTTAAGAAGTTCCGTTGTAAAAATTCAACAGACTAACGACATCAGTTTAGAGTTGAGAAAATGAGTTTATTCTATAAAAAGGGTATCTCATCACATGGAAATAAAATTTACCTCAATAAGTGTTGACCTCACCTATCTTGATAATCCCAATTATGCTTTCACATACTTTGATAATCCCAAATAATGTTTATCTATATAGTAACTCTTTCAATCTATGACATCCTGTTATCTAGTTGATAATAATATTAAAATAATATTTGAAATATGTTAATCATAGTTTATCTATGTTTATATGAACTTTGAAATAATTCTAACTCAATCGGCATATGTGTTTCATAGAAAATATAAGTGTTAAGTCCACTGGTATGCACATAGCTACTGATATAGACAAACAGAGCCCTACTGGTTCTTAGTCTACTGATAGAAAAAGGTTACCGATAGGCTGAATAGATAGTAACTAAAATAGAACAGATCTACCGGTATGTATAATTCTATCGGTAAGCACGAAACTGATAGATCAAGTCTACCGATAGAAGCGGAGCTTCCGCTACT
The DNA here is from genome assembly GCA_963277665.1 of Viscum album. Classification (NCBI taxonomy): domain Eukaryota; kingdom Viridiplantae; phylum Streptophyta; class Magnoliopsida; order Santalales; family Viscaceae; genus Viscum; species Viscum album. The sequence goes on from OY728148.1 coordinate 176,541,126, forward strand.
TGTACAAATGAGACACTGGTATGCACAAGATGCTGATACAAAGTATACATATATGCAAGTATACCATTACAGGAAGGTCACTGATGCACTAGTCCACCAATATGCACTTTAGCACTGGAACAGAATGGAGCTACCGATAAAAACAATCTACCGATACAAACAAGCTACTGATACAAACAAACTACCGATAAAAACAAGCTACTGATTCAGATGGGCTACCAATAGAAGGAGTCACTGGTACACAGAGCTACTGATACATGGAGTGAAAACTACCATTAAAAGTAGCTATCGGTAAAAGGAAAAAGAGCTTCTGATAGGAGGTCATTGTTATACAATGCACACCATTACATATCTATCGACATAAAGATACTGATGAAAAACTGACCAGTCTTGCTACTTCAAACTCTATACTCTCAGTATTGTTTGTTTATTAAGAAACTGTCATATTTTATGATGTTAAGGAAATCAATGAAATTTAATGATAGTTTTTGGAATGTCAATGAATCGTACCTCATACCTGTAAAAAGTTAATCATTACCATTTCTAGAGATGAAAGCTATAAATAGAAGGCATGTGATGTGTTCAAAAAGAGGGCTTCTGAAGGGTGCTTAAGAGTGATGAAAAGTGGTGAATACACATTGAAAAGAAAGGTTTCATCCACTCTAAAAGAACACTGGACATACATGAAGACATTCATTCAAGAAGTAAACACAAGGTGAACTTCAGTCAAGGAGATAAGAACTACAATGAGCTCTTCATGCACTCACGCTGATCAAACAGAACATGAAAAAAATGACCCTCCGTTTTTTCAGAAAAAAACTAGAGAAGGACTCAAGAGCATTCATGATTAATAAAAGGAGTCTAGAGCTGCACTTCAAACCACCAGAGCATTTTAAAACTCATATCTACTCTCTCAGTGATTCTCTTATTTACATTTTTAGAAGTGTGTATACTCTGTATATTTTATACACACACTGTCTCCTGAGATAAGATGCAGGATTTCAAAATCCTCACCCATACCTTCTTTAACTCTCTTGTATCCCACTGTGGATAGTGTTAGATGTCATGTAGGACCTGGACAACCAGTGTGCAGTTATTTTTGTTTTCTCATTAAAAACTGTGGTATAGGTCTTAGTACCTGGAAAGTCATTGTACTGTTGTTTACCCCGATCTAGGGTATGGATCATATTTATATAAATTTATTAGGAGGACTAAGTCTCAGCTTGAGACAAAACCTCTTGGTTATATCTGCTGTGAATATCAGATTAAGTCTAAAGTATATTGCGTACTTTATTTTTCACAGCAAATTACTTTGAAATAAAATTTGTTTTATTGTTACCTTGATAGTTAATCTAGAAAGTGTTTGTAACTATTGTAAATGAGTAGGTTAGCTTCAAAAGGTAATTTAATATTCTGTTTAAATTAACTGTGATCTAATCAAACTTTTGAAACCCAAATTGAACCCTAACAATTTTACAAATTAACTACAGTTTAACATTGTTTTTGAAAGGGTGATATTAAGTGAACTATTTTAACAGAAATTTTAATTGGAACTCAATTCACCCACCCCCCCCCCCCCCCCTTGATTGTCCACTCCGACCATCTTTTGGTATCAGAGGACTGTTTTGTTTATCAAGGTTTTCAAAATACTGTATTTTTCAACAGTGATTTTAGTTGTATCTTAAAGTTGTTAAATTTCTCTTAGTTCAAAATTATATCTCATTAAATATATGTGCTAAAATAGAATTGTGGATGATAGATTAGAAGGTTTTGCTACCAACAGGACACCCTTATATAATGGTACAAATTATGTTCAATGGAATCATAAAATTAAAATTCATTTAGAGAGTATGGGATTTGATATCTGGACTGCTATAGAAACTCAATATAAGATTCCAGACACTAAGAGAACTACATGGGATGAAGCTACTAAGACTACCTATAATAATAATGGTAAAGTAATGATTGCTTTGTACTGTGCTTTAGGTGATGATGAATTTAATAGAATATATGCTTGTGAAACTGATTATGAAATTTGAGAAACATTAGATATTTCTCATGAGGGATCAACCAATGTTAAGGAAATGAGATTGAACACATGAACTATTAAATATGATAATTTTAAAATGAAGCCTGATGAACCCATTTCTGACATGTAACTCAGGTTCAATGTGATTATCAACAATATGAGCTCTCTTGGTAAAGTTGTTCCTGCAAAAGAACAGATCATGAGAATATTAAGATGTTTACTAGAAAGATGGTGAGACACATCTCTTTCCATTAGGGAATCCTACGACATCAGTAAATTTCTGTTAATGAATTAATTGGTAAGGTTATGATGAATGAAGAAGAACTGAAAGTAAACAAGGAAAAAGATGATGGACCAAAAAGGATTTCAGTGGAAATTATGTCTATTGCCTCAAAGCGCAAGGATATGGACAATGTTCATATACCTACTAAAAGCTCAACAATTGAATGTTCAAATTCTGACAGTGATTCTAAAATGGCTCAGATAGCCAAAAGGGTCAAGATGTTCTATAGGAAGAATAAATTCTTCAAAAAATCAAATTAAAACGGAAAATATGATAGCAGAGGTCATTGAATGAAGGATTGCAATAAGCCTAATAACAGTGATGAGATTTTCTCCTATGAAAGAAAAAGGAAAGAACATGTGAAAGCAGACTATCCAAAGTCAAAGTTCAAAAATAAACATGACTATAAAGACAATAAGTATAAGAATGCTATGAAAGCAACTTGGAGTGCTTCAGAGGACAGTTCAACTGATTCTGATTATACTCTGGATGAAAAATCTAAAAAATATAACATGTGTTTCATGAAAAACACATCTGAGGTTACATTGGATACTCCTGCTTTAAATTCATATTATTCTGGAGTTGATTCTGATTCTGAATCTGAAAATATGTCTACTGAAGAATTATTTGAATATTTTAATATGCTAGAAGAAGCCTGTAATGAATTGAAGTACAAGTATATTACCTTGAATAATCAACATGCTCTAACCCTCTTCGTAATCCTTTCACTTGATATATAAAATCAAAATAATTCTCAATTGTTGAAGGAAAATACTGCAATAAAATTGTCCAATGAGAAATTAAGAAAGTACATTGAGAAATTCAAAAATGGAAAATATACACTTACACAAATGTTATGAAAAAAAGTGGCACCAAAATATACCACTGGAATTGGATATCAACCTAGACAAAGATATATTTATAAAACTAGATTTATTCCAAAATCTGGACAGAATGCTGCTATTTCCAGTTCTGGGAATTCATATGCTTCAACTAGTTACTGACATGATTGTCGATCAAATAACATTTATCTTTAAAAATATATCTATTCTATAAACTATTTGAGACCCATAAGACCAATATGGGTACATAATGTTTTGATTTATTACATGTCTGGACCCAATAAAAGTTTGGTTCCAAAATCATTTTCTGTTTAAACATGTTTTTTAGGAAACATTCTTGAAGAGTTCTCATAAGAAGGTATGGTACTTGGACAGTGGATGTTCAAAGAATATTACTAGAGATTACTCATGCTTCGATATTTTAATCAATGTTGATAGAGGTCGTGTAAACTTTGGTGATAACTATAAAGGAAAAATCATCATCCTTGGACAGATTGGTAGCACTGATTTGATTTTAATTTCCAATGTTTTTTTGTTGATGGAATTAAATATAACCTGAAATTTATTTCTCAGTTGTGTGGTGAAGGTTTCAATGGTATATTTGAAATTTAATCTTGTAATAATTTAAATTCTAAAAATATTTTAGTATTTTATGCCTTTAGAAATGAAAATGATTATGCAGTTGATTTGAATTTTTTAGCTAAACAAAAAATTACTCGCTTAAATGCTTTTCATAAAGAGTCTTGGCTATGGAATAGAAGATTTGGAAAATTCAATTTTTATTCACATAGAAAACTAACTAGGAAAAACATAGTTAGAGACCAACCTAAACTTGAGTTCCCACCAGACAAAGTTTGTAATCCCTGTCAAAAGGGAAAGCAACACAATGATTATTTTAAATCAAAGAAACTAGTTTCAACTTCTTAACATCTCGAGTTGGTTCAGATGGATTTGTTTGTACCATATAGAGTTTCTATTTTAAATGTGAAGCACTATGTCTATGTCTTAGTAGATAACTATTATAGGTACACATGGGTATACTTGTTAGCTCACAAAAGTGATGCTTGTTTTCACTTTATTTAATACTCCATGTCTGTAGAGAACATTAGTGGACTTAAGATTAAGAACCTGCGATGTGATCATGGTCGTGAGTTTGAAAATCATGAGTTTGAATGTTACTACTCACCCAACGGCTATAATAACAACATTTCTACCGCTAGAACACCTCAGTACAATTTTGTAGTAGAAAGAAGAAATAGAACCCTTCAAGAGAATGCATGAACTATGCTTAATGAGTATGAATAACCTGTTTATTTTTGGGTTGAAGGTGTAAATACATCTTGTTATATTATAAATAGAGTCTTTATTAGATATGTTCTTAAAAAGACCCCTTATGATTTGTAGAAAAATAGAAACCTAAGGTTAATTACTTCATAGTTTTTGGTTTCATTCTTTTTATTCTTAATACAAAGGTTAATCTTGAAAAGTTTGCTTCTAAAAGTAATGAAGGAATTTTTGTTGGTTATTCTTTAACTAGAAAAGCCTTTAGAGTTTTCAATAAAATAACCAAATGTGTTGAAGAATCTGTTCACATAAATTTTTATGAAACTGATCCACATGAAACCAAATCTTCCATTGAATGTATTGATGAAGACTTGTCTACTCTGGACCTTAATGAAAAAAATAGTGACCCTATTGTAAAGACATCTAGTTCTGGAAAATTTCCATAACCTTATTCTATTGAACAAGAACCTAAAGATGATCCTGAAATTTATACTCCACCTTTACTATATCAACTAGGATTCTAACAAATCATATTTTAGATGTTGTCGTTGATAATGTTGATAGAGGGATACAGACTAGAGCTTCTCTGAGAAATTAGGTTGAAAATAATGCATTTCTTTCCCAGCTAGAACCTAAAAATATCAATGATGCAATTAATGATGAATTTTGGGTAATGGAAATTCAAGAAGAATTAAATCAATTTGAAAGAAACAATGTCTGAGAATTAGTTGCAGACCTAAGGACACGTTGACTATATGCACTAAATGGGTTTTTAGAAACAAATTTGATGAGTCTGGAAATATAGTTAGAAACAAAGATAGGTTAGTTGCACAAGGGTATAGTCAAGAAGAAAGTAAATACTCTTAATAATCCTTTTCCCATGTAGCTAGATTAGAAGCTATTAGGATTTTACTTTCCTGTGCAGCTCATCTGAATTTCAAGTTATATTAAATGGATGTAAAATGTTCTTTTCTAAATGGTTTTATAATTGAAGATTTTTTTAACAACCACCTGGATCTAGAAACACCGCTTTCCAAAATCATGTTTTTAAAGTTTTTAAAGCTTTATATGGTTTAAAACAAGATCCAAGATCTTTGTATGATAGGCTTAGTAATTTTTTTATTTCAAATGGCTTTTCAAAAGGGATTGCTGATCCAACTCTTTTTATTAAAATAATTTCTAAAGATGTTTTGATGGTACAAATATATGTTGATGATATTATTTTTGGATCATCTAGACATTCTTTATGTACTGATTTTTCAAAGAGTATGCAAAATGAATTTGAAATGAGTTTAATGGGAGAGCTTAAATATTTTCATGGAATTAAATTTTTTCACAATGAAAATGGTATTATTTAGAATCAAAGAAAATATGAAAAGGATATTTTAAAACATTTTTGATTGGATAGTATTAAGGAAAGTGATTCACCTATGAGTACTGTTTGTAAATTGGACATTGATAAAAATAGGAAACCAGTGGATAATACAAATTATAGAGGTATGATTGGAATCTTACTTTACCTTACTGCTAGTCGACCAGATATTATGTTTATTGTGTGCATGTGTTCAAGATTTCAAGATAATTCTAAAGATTCTCATATACTTACTATTAGAAAAATTTTCGAATATCTTAAACATACTGTAAATTTAGGTTTGTTTTATCCAAAAGAACAATCTTTGGAATTAATGAGTTATTCAGATGCTGACTTTTCTGGTTGCAAGATGGATAGAAAAATCACATCTGGAACATGTCATTTATCAGGAAATTCCTTTGTATCATGTTGTAGTATGAAACAACATTCTATATATTTTTCCACTACTGAAGCAGAGTACATAGCTGCTGGATGTTTCTGTTTATAAATTCTATGGATGAAACACCCTCATTGGGACTATGGATATGATTTTAAGCGTGTTTTAATAAAATGTGATAACAATAGTGCAATTAACATTTCAAAGAACCCTACATCTCACTGTACGACCAAACACATAGATGTAAGGCACCATTTCTTGAGAGATAATTACAAAAAATGTGATATTGCTCTTGAATTAATAGGCGACGAACATCAATTAGACGACATTTTCACCAAACCATTAATTTCATATAGGTTAAGTTAAATTAGCATGAGTTAGGAATGATTATCCTTGACAGTTAGAAACCTCACTGTTATACCTCACTGGTATGAAACCCCACTGTTATACCTCACTAGTGTGGAAACTCACTGTTATACCTCACTGGTCTGAAACCTCACTGTTATACCTCACTGGTATTGAACCTCACTATTATTCCTCACTTGTATGGAACCACACTATTATACCTCACTAGAATGAAACATCACTATTACACCTCACCGGTATGGACCTCACCATTAGTGGACCTCACTGATAGATAAACCTCCTTGTTAGGAATTCTCACTGGTATATCCCACCGTTATGTATGCATTGTTTTAAAATTATGTCTTTTACCGCCAAAATCTGTATCGTCTATACTTTACTTATTTTATTTTATTTTAATTACATATTTTATGATTCCTAAATGATAAAATGAATTCCTAGTCACTCCTCAATCCACTAATCCTTTACTTTACCCTCAAGCCTTAACTCACGAATCTCCCGAAAACCCTAAGTTCCCAGAACTAGAGATGGAAAAAACCAAACTCCATACTATTAGAGATGACGTTGATGATCCGTATGAGAAGAAGTAGAAGACAAAGCCATAAGAAAGTAGTAGTGTTAGTATAACAAGGTTGGGAAGGCATCTCATGAACCCACATTTACAAAATAGAGATATTGTAATCGAGAAAGAGCTATGTGCAGAATGGTTTATGTCTAGTAGATCGTTAGTTCTCAAGGTGCTGGAAGATCAAAAGTGTGTAGAATGCTTCACAAATAATAATGTCCCATATAATATGAAGTTAGTAAAATAGTTCTATGAGTTTGTGAGTTTTGAGAAATTAGAAGATGAGAACCGAATGACTTCATTTGTGAATGGAAAGGAAATATCATTTTCATCTGTTGTGTGGGTTGTGTACCTGAGTGTACCACATGAATGTGTTTATGGTTATTCATCAAATACAATACCACCTACCAGTGATATTTTTGATAATTAGACTAACCAAGAGGAGTTCACTAGTTTTGGAAATCAAATAATGGTGGTGGCAACTCAAATTAATGGAGATAACATATTGTTGTTCAAGTTTTTGCAACATGTGTTAAGCCCAAAAGTGGGGACTTTGAAAATATAAGTTATCAAGATATCTATCAGTTACATCTCTTGAGAAATGGTGTGAAGGTGAATTTGTGCAGGTTTTTAATTATTCAAATGGAGGATATGACTAGACTCAAGTTATAGAGAAATTCTTTATTCATTGCCAAGTTGTTTTATGTTTTGATTAAAGTGAAGGGGGTAGCTGAGTCTCAAGATGATATAGTTGTAGTAAGGGATAATTTTTGTATCACAAGAATAGTTTTCCAATACATGAAGATAAACTGGAACCCATATGAAGGAGAATGGGTCACTTATGATAAGAAGCTATATGATAAGTTCAATCCCATGGATCATCCTTCAATGCCTGAGGATGTAAGGGATCCAGGCCAAAGACCTGATGAAGAAGATCCATAATATAGTGATTATTCAGAAGAGTAATATTCCTATTTAGAAAATGGAAGAGATGCTGACTTGCCTCCTAGCCGTTCTCCCAATGTTGTGTCACAAGAAAAGTAATCTGCTTTGAACCTACCCTGTATAGAAACTATTTTGGGTGTATGAAATAAAGAGGCACCTATGGATGAGGAAGACTAGGAGAGAGCATATCAGGAAGAGGCTGCTTGATTAAATGGTGAAGAAGATAATGAAAGTGATGAATTTTCTTCTGTCAGCTTGAGCCTTAGTCCACTGATTGGACATTCCCTAATGCATGCTGAAGAATTTGATGAATTTGACAGACCTTTACCCATTCTTGAGGAACACCCTGCTGTTTTAGAAATAAAGATGGTTTTGAAAGATTATTATGGGGAATAAATTGTATTTGAGGATATCATTGTTGTATAAGAGAATGCACCAATTGAGGGGGAGCATTTAACCAGGTTTGGCAGTGTTTCAGTGGCTGTTGAGTTTGAAGATTGGGAAGACGACCCAGGGTTTGTAGTTTGTGGATTGGATTACACTTCTTCTGATAATGAGACATCCCTTCGGAGACCAAAATCAATTATGATATTTAGTCTAAGATATTACCTAAATATGTGGTAAGAATACCTGATATGGATAAGTTAAGTTCTGATCATAAAATCAGTTTTATGGAAGAAATAAGGTGAATGGAAGATTCAATAGTTTCATCCATTAAATCAATTATGACTGACTCTATGACCAGTATAGAATCTAATAGAGCAGATGTTGTTGTGCCTGCTAATATGATCACTAGGACTGATCTTGAATCCTTAAACGATGAGCTGAAGATTATTTGAGTTATTATGTTTCAAAGTTAATGAATAAATTTGTTAAAGAGATGATAAATTTGGAAAAGTGTTTTGAACACTCTCTTGGTTGTAATGTATTATCCTTTGAGGAAGAGATAGTAGATGAAGTCATTTCTTTCCAGAATCAGACGTCTAGCATCGAAAAGGATTTTGATGTTCTTTATAAATTAGTTATCTCTCTGGAATACTATATGAGTTCAAAATCTCATGCAGACAAGGATTTGGCCTATGTAAAGAGTGTGGTGATCTAGATGGTTTCAGTTTTTAAAGGCATTAAAAAGTCTGTGGAGAATCATATCGGTGCCCAAGATTCTGCAATGATAAATCTTATTAGTGGGATAACTAATATTTTCACGGAAACTGTAACCTTCTATATTGGTTATATTTCTTCCAAACCTTCAGTGGATTTGGATCAGACTAGAGGTTTGATGTAGGAGGAGCTTAGTTCATCATCAACTAGTGACTCTGTGGACTCATCTTATCATACCAACATGGTGACTTCTACTAGAGATACCACTAGAGATATCATGATGATTGTTCAAGAATACATGAGAGAAGATTATGATTCTCAGAAAAAAGCTAAAGACAATGTAGATTACTATTTTAAAAGGGTTTACATCATGCATCAACTCAATAATCATTTCAAACTTATGATAGAAAAAATGAAGCTCCCACCAATCGATCAAGCCTTCAGATAATAAGTTAGCAAGCTCAAGGAGGTGACCCATGCACTTGAAAAACTCATGGAAACCACGTATGATTTCATTTCTTCCATGGAATGAGGAGGAGGAATCATTATGGATTTCAGAAATCTCTTATTTCCTTTCATTAATGTTGCTGCTCGGCCAGTGATTATACCTCCTGATTTACCTACCTCTGACTATACTACTTCTCTTTCTCAGATGACTCCAGACCATGATATCTGAAGCACTACTCCGATGATCACTCAGAGATTAACACAATATAGACCAGGAATAGTTTCAGTTTCATAGCCTTCTCTGATCATTTTTGGTGTTCATAAGCCTTCACTTGCATCCTCCACACCTGGATCCTCTTTGGATCCCAAAGGGATATCTCATTCTAAGGATGTGGATTGATCTTTGATTAGGACTTTTGATAGGGATCACCTGTATTTATTTTTTTTTCATTTATGTCTTTCTTTGTATCTGTTTTCTCCAAGGAATATATATGATCTTACCTTCTTTTACTCGAAGTTACATCTATTCTTCTATATTTCCTTTTTTTACCACTTTTTTCTAACCACAAAGGGGGATAAAAACTCTCTAAGGGAAACATATTATTCTATAGTGAAACATATCTGAGGGATAATTAATATCTTTTATGAAAAAGGGGGAGAAATACTATATTTTCTGTGATTCAAGTCATTTACCTCTGGTTCATCTATTTAATATTTTTCCTTAGACATGTATGTTTTATACTATATTGTTTTATCTGTTATAATTGTATTTAATGTTATATCTATGATTCATTTATAATTATTTTGGTATTATAATATCATAAGTTATGATTATTAAAACGGGGGAGATTGTTGACCTCACCTATTTTGATAATCCCAGTTATACTTCCACATACTTTGATAATCCCAAATAATGGTTATCTATATATTAATTCTTTAAATCTGTGATATTCTATTATCAATTTGATAATAATATTAAAATAATATTTGAAATATGTTAATCAATGTTTATCTATGATTACATGAACATTGAAATAATTCTATCTCAATCAGCATATGTGTTGAATAGAACAGATAAATGTTAAGTCCATAGTTATTCACATAGTTACTGATATAGAGAAACAGATCCCTTCTGGTACTTAGTCTTCTGATAGACAAAGGATACTAATAGACTGAATAGACTGTCAATAAAACAAACAGAGCTACCGGTATGTATAAGTCTACCAGTAAGCCTGACATTGATAGATCATGTCTACCTATAGAAGAAGAGTTACCACTACTGGTACAAACAAGCCACTGGTATGCACAAACTGCTGATACAAAGTCTACAAATATACATGTCTACCGTTACAGAATGTTCACTGATACACAAGTCCATCGATATGATCATTATCCCTGTAATAGAGCGGATCTACCGATACAAACAAGATACTGATACAAAAAAGCTACTGATGCAAACAATCTACCGATACAGATGGGCTACCAATATAAGGAGTCACCGGTATATAGAGCTACTGATACACGGAGTAACAGCTACCATTACAAGGAGCTACCGGTACAATGATAAAGAGCTACTGATAGGAGTTCATCGTTATACAAAGTCCACCATTACATATCTACTGACTGAAGGCTACTGATGAAAAACTATCCTGTCTTGCTACTTCAAACTATATACTCTCAATATTACTTATTTATTAAGAAATGGTCATATTAGATTATTTTAATCCAATCAATGTTATTTAATGATATTTTTTGGCATGTCAGGGAACCATAGCTTGTACCTGTAAAAAGGTAATCATTACCATTGCCGGAGCTAAAAGTTATTAAAAGAAGGCGTGTGAAGTGTGCGAAAAGAGGCGTGTTGAAGGGTGCTGAAGAGTGCTGAAAAGTGGTGAATAAACACAAAAAATAATGGCTTCATACATAGTCGAAGAACACAAGACATACATGAATCCATTCATTCAATAAGAGAACACAAGCTGAACTTTAGTCAAGGAGTGAATAACTACAACGACCTCTTCATGCACTTGGGATGATCAAACATAACATGAAGAAAACGACCCTCTATTTTTACAGAAAAACACTAGAGAAGGACTCAGAAGCATTTCTGATTAACCAAGGAGTCCAGACTTCCACTTCAGACCACTAGAGAATTCGAAAACTCTTATATACTCTCTCAATGATTCTATTATTTACATTTTGATCAGTGTGTATACTCTGTATATTTTATACACACACTATCTCCTGAGCTATGCTGGAGGATTTATAAATCCTCACACAAATCTTATTTAACTCTCTTGTATCCCACTGTAGATAGTGGTAGTGGTCAAGTAGAACCTGGACAACCAGTGTGTTGTTGTTTTTGTTTTCCCATTAACAACTGTGGTAGATGTCTTAGAACCTGGACAGTCATTGAACTGTTATTTACCACGATCCAGGGTGTGGATAAAATATATAAAAATTGTTTGAGAGGACTATGTCTTGTCTTGAGACTGAACCTCTTGGTTATATCTTTTGGTCATCTCAGATTATGTTTAAATAATATTACATACTTTATATTCCGTGACTAATTACATTGAAATACAATTTGATTTAATGTTAAATTGATAGTTAATCTAGAAAGTGTTTGTAAATATTGTAAATCAGTAGATTAGTTTCAAAAGCTATTGTAATCTTATTATTAAATAAACTGAGATCAAATCAATCTTTTGATAACCTAATCGAACCGTTATAGTTTTACAAGTTCACTACAGTTTAACTTAGTTTTTAATTGGGGGATTTTAAGAGAAATATTTTAACATAAATTTTAATTGGATCTCAATTCATCCCCCCTATTGAGTGTCCACTATGACAAAAAATAATGATATATAATAACATATCCCAACATATTATGATGTAAATTAAAAGACATAACAAAAAGAAGTCTTTTAAAAAGAGGAGGGTGAGAGGTTCCCTTACCGATTTTGTAACATACAAAAAATACACCACATAAAAGAAGGATAATAGAATGAAGATGTAAATACTCATAAATGAAAGTATAATACACAAAATTAAAATCATAGGCAGTAAATACACCACACAAAAGGAAATAGTGTCAAATATAGCATGAATCTCACGGGAATAAAACGTGATATGAAATCCTTTACCACGTTGTAATCAACCGAGTCGTATGACCAAAATATTATAACCACCAAATGAATTACAGAAGACAATGAATATAATGAGAATAATGAAAATATATATCAAACAGAAGAACAAAATACACCACATGAAATGAATAAGTGGCAAACAATTGAAATCTCACAGAATTAAAAGTGAGATAAGAAAATCCCTTACCTGTTGTCCGACTTGACTTGGTCATTATTTATTCTCATGAATAATAAACTAAAGTTAATTTCTTCTTTCTTAAGAACCTTTTACATGATTATTATTCCTTCTATATCACTTATTACCATGCTATAAACAATATGTAATCATTTAAGTTGATGACATTAATTTTGTCAATATTTGGTACTTCAGTCAAATATGAACACCTTATATTTACAAGATTCCCATGTGGTCAATAGTCCATTACATCTGGAATGAAATTAATTATTTAGATATAATATATATAATTTATATCCAATATATATATATATATATGTTTATAATAGTACATAACTTTTAGAGGTATGACATTAATGCACCATTAATGTAGACGGTAAGCTGTACGTATGCACGAACGCTACTTCCATTTCTATTTATTATTTTAATGGAATTAAAAACAAAATGACACATAGTTTTTTTATAAATCTAGTATAATATCATATAAAATATTATTAACTCCATCCATTAAATGTCCCATGTAAGGCATTAACGAGTCATATCACTTTGAGGGGGTGATAGTCTGCACTTCCTCTGATGAGATTATCATATTTACCAAATATGGAAATCATAATGTATTTCTATAAATGAAAAAATAAATAAGAATAAAGAAATAGTAAACATAATATATATCTTATATAAATACATTTCTATCGTAATCTCCACCATGAGAGGTGTTTGGAGATATTTGAACAATCATCATTTCGTTAGGCATTAGTTTTCCTTCCACGGAAACATTATGTTATTCACCCATTAGATGGAGGTGTGTGTAAGTGTAGATGAAATCCTTATAGTAACAAAATACTAGTATATTTAGGATACTGATTTTGTTACAAAATAATGGAATAAAAAGATTTTAGGGGTTGGAGATGTAAAATAAAAGAAAACAATTTAAGAGAAACTGTTACCTTTAATTTGGGTAACAGCCTTTGGTTTGAAGCAACGAAATATATGAAGTGCCTTATGCCTAAGATAAGGCTTCTAAGGAGGAGGATATAAATTTAGAGAGCTTAATTGGGAAGATTTTAGATGAGCCTAAAGGCTTTAGAGGTTCCGGGAATTGGTTAGAAGTGGTCTCCATTTATAATGGAGAGGATGAGCTCTTTAGGAAAGTGTGATAATATTATTTTATTATATAATTATATTTGGGTTATAATGTTCAAAAAACAATTAAAGTAGAAGATAAGATGAGTAATTGTCTAAATACCATCATCCAATAAGAATTGGACAGATTTTGGACGTTATTTTAATATTTATAATCTTATTTATTTAAATCCTTTTATTAATGAGGTAAATACTACATCATTATTATGTAATAAATAATTTAATTTATGTGGTGTTTAAAAATTATAAAACAATTACCATGATGAAGTAAATGTTTTTATATTTCCAATTAATATTTATAGTAGAAAATATAATTTATATTACACCATATAAAAATTATCTTACAAAAATATTTTTTTATGTCATTTTTTCTTTTACATTAAATTAATTAATCTAAAGTGTCATTATCTTTCATAAGTGGATCCATGGGGTCCCAAAATATACTCAATGATGAAAATTTTCATCCATTACAAATCCAATAATGTTATAACATGTGCTAAGGTAATTTTGAATTATTAAAATATTTTTTTACCTTGAATTACCCTATTTACCTTTTACCGCAGAAAATAAAAGTCAAAAGTTACATTTTAACAAAAATTATTTTTATCTAATTGAACCAAATTTTACTTCTTGGTAACAGAAATGTATGATGGATTTTCTAAATTCAATTAATTGAAGTGGTAAAATTTCATTTAAAATAAAAAGTCAGTTTTTTTAACTACAACTAAGTCATTTCACTATTTATAAAAAATTGATTCTTTTCAATCAAATACGAAAAATTAAGCCTAAATGTTATTTGATATTCCGAATTCAAAAATAATGTCAATTTTTATAAATAAAAAACATATATGTGGTATTAATTAATTTTAAAATAATTCTTATTGTTAAAACATATACCGTGTTTTTAAGAAACAAAAACTATCAAAAGATTGACCCTTGTTTTTGCCCAATTTCAAAGTAAAATTTATTCCAATGACCAAAATTGGATTAAATGGTAAATATATATTCAAATTAAACATTATAACCAATTAAAAAGATAATCTATCCATATAAATAAATTAGATTAAAACATATTTTTTAATTAAAATACAATATTTTTCACTATTCATTAGAAAATGAACATTATGAGAAAAATTCCAAAAATTTACAAAAAGTAAATTTAGATATCCACATTATAAAGAGGGGTTTTATATGGTCAAATAGAATGTATTAAAGTGACGAAAATTTGATTTAAAGAGAGTTCTCCATTAAATGGTTGTAAATCGGATTTTTAAGGTAAATTATACTTATAATTAGATTCATTCACATTTTAGGCCTCTAACTTTTACTGTATAAATATATATACATTTAACAAACATGTATAATTATATTTTAGTTATTTTTGTTCATTAATTCCAATACAATGACTATGAGTTAACTACCATTTAATATAATAATATTATATTGTTAGTGTGCAATATAAGATTTCAATGAAACCCGTTTTTGCGTACGGGTACGATATTGAACATAAAAACTTATTTAAAGTAAGATTAATTTTTAATTCACAAATATTAATAAATATTAAATATGTCTTATTTTTTTACCTGAGATGTAACATCCTTCCCCCTTTTGGGAATTTCATTCTCGCAATTTTAAAATTGGGCTTGGAAACTTCATTAAAAGTCCCACATCGGAAAAGAGTCAGTAAAACTATCACATTAAAAGAAAGAAAGGAATTTGAAATGTTCACTTGAGATAACCTCTTCTATTATTCCATGGAAGAAAACATGCATATGAAAGAGAGAACAAATGGTTATGTTCTAATGGGGAGTTATAAAAAACAAGATTAGGAGAAAGTTAACCACCAAAAAATCACAAACAAATGATGTGTTAAACTGTCTTTGATTACCTAGTTGGAAACGTAAACCAACAATGTTTTTGTTTGACATTACTTTTCATAATTCGGAAGAATTCATTTAATACATATAATAAGAACATATGTAAATATACATAATATCATGTTGAGTTTCATACTTTTATAAGTTTCTATCAAAAACATATCTTCTCTCCAAATAAAGAGCATTCAAAAAGACATGGTCACATCAAAAGCACAAAAATCATCTTCTTGAGAATAACATAATTCATAAAATAATGAACAAAATATTTCCCTTGTCTTTAGACATCAAATAAATCGTAAATTGTTAGTAAGAGATCTGATAATACCGGAAAAGGATAATCTTTTCTAAAAAGAAAAACTACTCTTAATTTCCAATTTTTTTTTAAAAAAACCAAAAGTACAACAATGACCATTCAGAAAAAGAACTTTGTGTAAAATTCATCAAAATTGATCAAAACTATGAATGAAACCCAAAAATCATAAGGATTTAATTACATAGTCTTCCAAGATAACCATTATCTCTAAATAAAAACAGTTACTCATAAAGTCTCATATTGAAAAGTAATAAACCAAATCACATGTTCTCCATGATAGGTTAATCAGTTTCATAAATAAACTAAAAGGTCATATGTCCACAATAAAAACATAGATTCTTCCAAACAAAAATTTCAACCCTTATAACAGAATTACAATCCATTGTATTCTATCTTCCTTTGTAATATTCTGTTTCCTCAGAAGAGAGAACGTATTCCAAAACATCCTTTGTCCCTTAATAACAAAATCACTTTTCTATACTAAGTATATTCATTTCATAAAACATAATATCCAAAAATAAACATTTTCTTTTTCCATAAAAACATTTTACTAATATAATGAGTCAAACTAACTTGGGAATTCATGTAGGTTAGTGGTAGGAGATGCACCCTTTTCACCTTTCAGTTGTGGGTTCGATTCCAATAACCTTGCCGGATGTGATGAGTTGTCACCCATCCTACGGGTTGTCCTTTTTATAAAACTCAAAAATAACCCAAACATGTTTTAACCTCAGTGGTTTATTTTATAAAAACCCGAGATTTTATGAGAAGTATTATTTTTAATTTATTTAATGTCTTGTTTTGTATGTTACACCATGATTATCTTGCACTATATGCAACACCGTATTAGCCTGCAGTATACGCAACACAATTCTTGGATCTTGTTATACACAATTTCATGTTCATTTAATAGATGTTATTCTACGCAACATTGAGTGTATATATATATATTCAATGTATAAATGAAATATGGTTGGATTCTATTATATGCAACAACAAAGGATTCATTCACTACACACAACCTTGAATTGGATTTCATTACACGCAATCGCGACCTTCCTTGATAGCGTGTGTTGTACGCCCTGCCGGTTTTCTCTAAACAAAGATATATGTCTATAATATTATCATGAAATATATTTTATGAATATTATCAACTAAATTTTGAATTTAATAACATTATTATTCATCTTATAAATTTTCTAAAACATTTTATGTGAACAAAATAAATTTTTTGGGTAAAATAAGTATTTTTAAAAAAATGCGGTTTGTCGCCTTTTGATGGCACTCCAACATTAAATCTAGTTTTTGACATGTTTATAAGTTCAATATTACAAAATAAACTTCTTCTTTTTAATGAGGATATAAATATTTTAATTGTATAGTGTTTTGATATTTTTCTGATAACTTTTATATTTTAATGAATTATAGAAACACACTATATTTTAATTAAAAACAACTTTTTTCATCATAATAATTTATATGGTTAAATTATATTATTAAATTATTTTAAAGTATAAATAGAATATATCTTTACCATTTAACATAATTTATGTCATTATCATTCATTTTACCTTGAATTCGTAGGATAAATCAATTCAATCTTTTGCAATGTTTTAAACAAAAACCAGTTTTCTTTCGACAATGGTAATAATTTTAATTTAATTTCTGCAACTTTTGTGTATTGAATTTGGAAAAATGGATTCCTTATTTGGAATCAGTGGGTCCAAATTATGTTAATAAGCTACTTTTTATTTTTCTGCATTAAGAATAGTAACTACGGTAAATTTTATTTACCATATTTAAAGGTAAATTGGGTAATTATGGTTAAATATAAGATAATAAAATTACCCTAAAACCTTAAAAAATCATATTGTATGAATAAAAGTTGACCCATATCACCTAAGGGTCGGATTAGATTCATTTAATGGATTTCATTCAATGAAAATAATTTAATTATTTTTAAAACCAAAGAATGTGACAACATGTCACTTTCTTAAAAATTATAAGTATAAAAATTTATTTTAGTGATAAACTTAATGAAAATTAAAACGTGAATGGTATGAAGAAATATAATACAAATATATACATAATATTAATTTATTTATAATATTTAGGGATTACATAATTATCATCAATTATGACACAATAGTGATGTTGAAATTATTTTATTGATTGAAATATCAAATAAATGATCTTTAAAATATTAAAATAAATATTATATGAACTATTTAATTTTCTCCACTAATTTTATAGATACATATGACATTTTATGAATATATTAAAACTTTTAGTTCGAACATATCTTCTCTATATATTTTATTTAAATTCAAATAAATTAATAGTGTTTTTATTGACACTATTGTTATTTTATAAAAATAACATATTATAAAATTGTTTAAAAATCACAAAAATATTTAAAAATTATAAATTAAAATCTATATGATCTAAAATGTCATAAAGTGTCAAATTATGGAAAATTACCAACACATATGTAAATATTTATAATAATTTAAAATTTAGAATATTATTGCCACAAATAAAATTAAATCGATAAATAAGGATAAATCAAGTTGATAATCTTTAAAATAAATTAGTAACATGTATAAATTTTATTGGTTGATGATATTACAACCATATATCATCTAATATTTGTATATGAGTCATTTTGGATGTTTTTATGTGGAGTTAGTATTTAATATAAACTAATATTTTTTATATTTCCAATGGTGGGCCTCTCCTCCCTTATAAAAGGGCACCTCCTACCTCTCATCCTCACACCAATTTGAGCCTTAAAGAATAGCCAACCCCTGCCAATTTTACTTCCCCACTTCCTTAGAAACCTACTAGAGGTACTGGACTTTTCAAAAGACCGACTCTAGTGCCCTAAGAGAATGTTTAAAAGAGGAACTTCGAGAAAGAGGTAATATGTTCTACCATTTTCTTCAAGTTCCATTCTTCTTCTAATCCCTCTTATTTAGTTGTTTCATTAATAATTAAGGACATAAGTATCCCTCATATACATATATATTATTATAAATATGAAAAAACCCTATTTCACCTTATATCCATCCTATGGAAAACAAAATCACCGCTCGTGCATACGTATGGAATACCGTCTCCACGCCGTGGTGTAATATGTTTTTCCACTAGCACCTTACTTGGATGGCTATAATGGTGTAAAGAATAACTATATATGGTTATTATAAAATCATACTAATTATGATATATTATACCATCCACTCCAATTCTATTCAATAATTATGGGAATGATATCATCGCTCGTGCGTTAGTACGGATTACCGTCTCCATGACGCGATGAGATTCATTTTACATGTTAACCATACATCAATGATTATAATGTTTAAATAATGACTAATAATGAAATATATGAAATAATAATGCTACTGTATTTATATATATATATATATGTCATCTATTTAGTTTCATTCAATTCAATAAGGAAACGAAAACAGCGTTCATGCATATGTACTGCCTACCGTCTCTATGAATGGTGTATTTCATTCCTTTTATCGATCTATAATATATATGTATATGATGAATATATATTATATATAAATATTTTTTTACATTCTGGAATTATTTAAATCAGGATATAAGTAATAATATCGAGAACGACAAGTCGAAACACATACAATAAATGAAATGATTTTACCCAAAACGCTACTTTAACATGGAATTTACAAATGAACAGGTAACATAAAGTCATAAGTGAAACATATATGATATAATAACAATGAATATGATTATGTAATATGTCAATGGAATTATTTAAATCATTATATTTGAGGTTCGGATCCATACGAAGCATATCGGACCTAAGGTAAGGGATAACTTTTCCAATTTCGTTCTTATCCGAGATTGTTTATTCGTAAGTATTTACTGTGGATTATTGTTCTCATCCATATCCATGTTTCTTAAAAACGGTTTCATGTATGTTTAATGTCCTTTTTAGCCATTTTTGAGTTTTACTACATGGTATGTATGGAGTCTTTCTTTTACGAGGTACTTTTTGACTTTTCCGGCAAATGTACGAGAAGAATGTTTTTTTAACTTATACGGACTAAAAGGATTATTACGGTTTTATAAAGCCTTATTTTCATAAAGCTTCCTCTAAAAGATTTCATGACTATTTAAAAATAATCCTTATCTTTTTAAAATTGAATGGCATTTTGTGAAAAGAAAATAATTTTCAATATGAAAGGATATTTTCCTCAAGAATTAATTTCAAGTGCTTTATCAAAACAATTTTCCAACAAAGATGGCCTTATTTCAGGGGTTTATGTTTCAATTATAATGTATCTATGATTTACATGCTTTCAATTTTCTGATGATGAAATGATATCCATTTGTTTTTTATGGATTATGTGATGATCGGATGATGTTTATGAAACCCATTTTATTCTTTGGGTTATGATGAATGCTATATGATTATTTTGTGCCACAAGTAAGAATGATTTAAATATGAGATGGGTGGGACCTATATCTCCCTCAAATTATTTGGGTAAAGATTTATATCTCATGAGATAGACATGGGTGGAACGGTAAGTTAATCTGGTTCAGTGTTATAGGACTGAAACGAGGAGTGAACTCGATTCAGAAAGTGACTTTGTCCACTAAGATGGTCTTGGCAGCAATGCCTTGGCTACTATGGAAATAATAACATGTGCTTAATGGTTTCCAAAATTACATATTTTATTCCCATAATATTTTATCATGGTTGATGTTCTATTATGATATATACCTTAGGTACATCCACGATTTATGTCTCTGCTCAAGATTTTGATGTTTAAATTTCATGTTTATGTTTTTTCTTATAAATGTTTATGGATTGTTTTATGTTATCTTTTTTTCCCTTACTGAGAATTTTAGCTCACCCTTAATATGTTTTATTTTCCATAGGAAATAAATAAATGTTTTAGGTAAGGAAACAAATGAGGGAAGATCGTTATGGGAGTTGTTGAAGATATTTCAACATGATTAGAAGTTTATATTCTGAGTTTCCAAAGACACTAAACTATTATGGTACTTGTGTGTCTGTTTTTTTATGTAATAAGTATTCCGCAAAAATAATGTAATGTCCATGTATGCCGAGATTTGGGTCTCTACAGTTGGTATCGGAGGAAAGGTTTAGTTAACCTTTGTAAACTATGATGCAAAAACGTTAGTGATATCCCTAGAGATATTTCTAAGGTATGTCTAGGGATGTCCCTATGGATAAGTATACGTATAGGATATAGTCCTATAACTATGGTAACAGTCTTAGAATTTAACCTAAGATGTTAGATATTGATGGTACTCCCCCTTTACTATGTTGTTTTCCCTTACTTGATGTTTTCCTCTCAAACTATTCTTTTTGGGTTTTAGAAAATGGTTGGAAACATGAAGATTCATGATAATAGAGGATATGATGGAAAATGGAATGATATTATTCATGACCAACCAAATGAAACGGGATTTTGAATTCCAAACATCGTTATTATTCCTAATCATTAATCTCATAATATGATAAATAATCTCATCATTGGTAAGTTTCCCAACTCAGATAATAAGATAAATATGGAGTTTCATGATAATCATAGAGGAAAGAAAGTTCAATTTCCCTCATGTAAAACATGTGGGAAGAGGCATCAGGGAGATTGTTTCAAAGGAACTAGAAGATTCTTTGGGTGTGTAATAGAAGGACACAATGCCAGAAAGTGCAATGTAAAAGATTCAGTCAACACCATGGACAAGGATAATGGTATTTCTAAGACATCAACAATAATTAGATGTTTTAAATGTGGAATGTGTGGGCATTATGAAAACCAATTCCCTAAGGGAAAATCTCATGAAGATAATCATCATGGTCATATGGTTAGTATTTATGTGGATGATGATGAAGAGACTAAAAATGAAATATGATATGGAAGAAATGATGAAGCTCAGTCACTGGTTTATGAAGGTAGTGTAACGATTGTATGTTTACCAAGAATAATGTATGCTAATATGGAATAAAGAATCATCTAAGGATTGTTACATTATTGTTTTTCCTAAAGTATTTGGAAATATATGTTTAATGGTACTCATAAACATGAAAGGTTATTCAGATATTTTTGGAAAGAAGATGATATGTCTATAATGAAGGGATAAAGAGAAAATAATATGTTTGATAGTATTCATGAGCTCATGGATGATAAAAGGACAAAGTGATATCATGATTTCAGTATATATATTTTATTTGGGATTTTTTTATGTGGAAATATTTAACTTTTCATAGATTTCATGTTTTCTATAAGGTTCTATGTTAATTCTATTTCAAAAGAATACATGATTAAGGTATTCACATGTTTGGAATGTGACCAATAAGATACATCTTATGATATATTGGGGAAAAATGATGGAATTCACATGATCGGCAGATGAAATTTCTAATAATACGACAGATGTAGTTTCGATAAGCCTAAAGGTTGGAATGGACATCATATAGTATTGGTTAAGGATATAACATTTAATTTCTGATATGTTATGATAGTATAGTTTTAGAAAAAGGATAACCTGCAGGACGGACGACAACCTGTCGCGTCGGACAAGGTTGCAGGAATCGATCCCACAACCGAAATGCGACAGGTCTTTATCACCTACCACTGGCCTACAGGAAGTCCCTGGTTAGTAGAAACTAGTTTTATTATATTTAGCAGTATGATAGATGAAGTATAATCCATTTTTGGAACCATATACGATTAATCTAACCATAGATGGGATTATATATATATCTTTTGCTAACCTTATGTTTGAGATAGATGGAATGACCTATCATTCTATCACAAGATCTGCTAACACTTCACAAAAGACAAATTCAAATTCATTTCACTTAGAGATGATGTGGAAAATGTTTAAGGCACATACAACAATGAGATTATACCGAAATAAAGTAAGTATTTCTTCTAATTCAAGTTATTCAACTCTAGGGAAATGATCGTGAAAACAAAAACTATTGTCCTAGTGTTCTTATATCTGATGAATTAGATGGTACCTTAGATCATCACAAATTTATGGCTTTGTGATCAACAGCTTTTTCATAGCCATGTTCTCTACCACTCTCCATCAGAACTTGTTGGTTGGATTTTCCATCCATATCCATATTTTCACATTTGTTCTCTTATATGGAAACCCAGTTATGAGTTACTTTGGGTAATCGTTACATTTCATACGTTAGTTTTTTAAATTAAGTTTTAGTATTCCTTTTTACAATGTGGGTTCTATGAATAGTAAACGATTTATAACCCCGACGAATTTCGAGGATGAAATTCATTTTATAGGGGGTAGAATGTAACAACCCAAGATTTTATGAGAAGTATTATTTTTAATTTATTTAATGTCTTGTGTTGTATACTACACTAAGATTATATTGCATTATACGCAACACTGTATTAGCTTGCAGTATACACAAAACAATTCTTGGATCGTGTTATAGACAATTTCAAGTTCATTTGATAGAAGTTATTCTACGGAACATTGATTGTATATATATATATATATTCAATGTATAAATGAAATATGGTTGGATTCTATTATATGCAACAAAAAAGGAGTCTTTCACTACACGCAACCCTGACTTGGCATTCATTACACGCAATCGCGACCTTCCTCAATAGTGTGTGTTGTATGCAATACTAGGTTTCACTAAACAACGATATATGGTTTTTATATTATCACGAAATATCCATTATGAATAGTATTAACTAAATTTTCAATTTTATAACATTATTATTCATCTTATAAATTTCTTAAAACATTTTAGGTGAAAAAATTAATTTTTTTGGGAAAAATAAGTATTTTTAGAAAAATGCAGTTTTGCATCCTTTTGATGGAACACCCACATTAAATCATGTTTTTGACATGTTTATAAGTTAAATTTTACAAAATAATCTTCTTATTCTGAATCAGGATATAAATATTTAATTGGATAATGTTTTTATATTTTTCTGATAACTTTCATATTTAAATGAATAGTAAAAACACACTATATTTTAATTAAAAACAACTTTTTACATCCTAATAATTTATAAGTTTAAATTATATTATTGAATGGGTTTAAACTATAAATAGAATATATTTATACCATTTAATATAATTTATATCATTATCATTTATTTTACCTCGAATTCGTAGGTTAAATCAATTCAATCTTTTGCAATGTTTTAAACAAAAACTCATTTTTTCCACAACGGGAATAATTTTAGATTAATTTCTGCAAATTTTGGGTATTGAATATGGAAAAAGGGATTCCATATTTGGAATCAGTGGGTCCAAATTATGTTAATAAGTTACTTTTTTATTTTTGGGCTTTATGAATAGTAAATATGGTAAATTTTAATTACCATAATTAAAGGTAAATCGGGTAATTAAGGGTAAATATAAGATAATAAAATTATCCTAACACCTGTCAAAATCCTATTGGATGACTAAATGTTGACCCATATCACATAAGGGTTGGATTAGATTCATTTAATGGACTTTGTTCTATGAAAATAATTTAATTATTATTAAAACCAATGAAAGTGACAACATGTCACTTTCTTAAATCTTATAAGTATAATAATTTTAATTTTGTGATAAACTTAATGAAACATCGAACATGAATAGTCTACAGAAATATAATTCAATTATCTACATCAAATTAATTTATTTATAATTTTTAGGGATTAAATAATTATCATTAACTACGACACAATTTGATGTTGAAATTATTTTATTGATTGAAATATCAAATAAATGATATTAAAAATATTAAAATAAAATTTATATAAAATATTTAATGTTCTCCACTAATTTTATAGAAACATATGAAATTTTATGAATCTATTAATACTTTTATTTTGAACATATCTTCTGTATATATTTTATTTAAATTCATATAATTGAATAGTGTCAAAATTGACACTATTGTTATTTTATAAAAATAACATATTATAAAATTGTTTAAAAATCATAAAAATATATAAAAATTATCATTTATAATTTATATGGTCGAAAATTTCATAAAGTGATATATTATGGAAAATTCACAACACATATGTAATTATTTATAATAATTTAATATTTAGAATATTATTACCACAAATAAAATTAAATTGATAAATAAAGATAAATAAAGTTGATAATCTTTAAAATAAATTCTTAAAATGTCTAAATTTAATTTTTGATGATATTACAAAACTATCTTATATAATATTAGGATATGAGTCATTTTGGAAGTTTTTATGTGGGGATGAGATTTAATATAAACTAATATTTTTTATATTTCCAAATGTACCTCTCTCCTCCCTTATAAAAAGGCACCTCCTACCTCTCCTCCTCACACAAATTTGAGCCTTCAATCTCAGCCAACCACTGTCCATTTCACTTCCCCACTTCCTTATAAACCAACTAGAGGTACTAGTTTTCTCAAAATACCAACTCTAGTGCCCTAAGATAAATTTTAAAGGAGGCACTTCGAGAAAGAGGTAATACCTTCTACCGTTTTTTTCATGTTCCATTCTTCTTCTACTCCCTCTCATTTAGTTGTTTCATTATGAAGTAACAACATCAGTATCCCTCATATACTGATATGTTATTATAAATATTAAACAACCCTATTAAACCTTCTATCCCTCATAGGGAAAACAAAATCACCGCGCGTGCGTACATACGGAATACCGTCTCCACGCCGTGGTGTAATCTGTTTTTCCACCAACACATTACATGGATGGGTATAATGTTGTAAATAATAAATATATATGGTTATTATAACTTCATACTGAATCTGATATATTATAACATCCACTCCAATTCTATTCTATAATTATGGGAATGATATCATCGCCTGTGCGTACGTACGGATTACCGTCTCCATGACGCGATGCGATTCATTCTCCATGTTAACCATAGATGAATGATTATAAAGTTTATATAATGAATAATAATGAAATATATGAAATAATAATGATACTGGATTTATGTATATATATATTTATGTCATCTATTTAGTTTCATTCAATTCAATAAGGAAAAGAAAACAAAGTTCATGCGTATATACAGCCTACCGTCTCCATGAACGGTGTTTTTCATTCCTTTTAACGATCTATAATATATATGTATATGAGGAATATATATTATATATAAATCATGTTTTAAATTCATAAATTATTTAAATCATGATATTAGTAATAATATCAAGAACAGAAACTCGAAACACTTATGATAAATGAAATGGTTTTACCCAAAACACTGCTTTAACACAGAATTTACAAAAGAACGGGTAATATAAAGTCATAAGTGAAACATATATTATATCATAACAATGAATATGATTATGTAATAATTCAATGACATTATTTAAATCATTATACAGGATGTTCGGTTCCATACGAAGCATATCAGACCTAAGGTAAGGGATAACTTTCACAATCGCGTTCTTATTCGAGGTTGTATATTCGTAAGTATTTACCGGGGGTTATTGTTCTCATCCATGACCATGTTTCATAAAAATGGTTTCTTGTATGATTAATGTCATTTTACCCATTTTTTACTTTTAATACATGATATTTATGGAATCATTCTTTTATGAGGTACTTTTTGACTTTTCAGGCAAAAGTAAGAGAAGAATGTTTTTTTAACTTATACGGCATAAAGGATTTTTACAGTTTTATAAAGCCTTATTTTCATGATGCTTCCTCCAAAATATTTCATGACTATTTTCAACAAAATACTGTTCTTTTATAATTGAATGGAATTTTGTGAAAAGAAAATGATTTTCAAGATGAACGGATATTTTTTTCAAGAATTCATTTCAAGTGATTTATCAAAACCGTTTTCCATCTAAGGTGACATTATTTTATATGTTTATGTTTCATGTATAATGTATCTATGATTTACATGGTTTCAATATTCTTATGATGAAATGATATTAAATTTTTTTATATGGATTGTGTGATAATGGGATGATGTTTATGAAACCCATTTTATTTTTTGGGTTATGATGAATGTTTTATGTTTATTTTGGGGCACAAATAATAATGATTTCAATATGAGATGGGTGGGACATATATCTCCCTCCAATGAATTGGGTAAATATTAATAGCTCATTAGATAGACATGGCTGGAATGGTAAGTTAATCTGGAGCAGTGTTACAGGACTGAAATGAGGAGTTAACTCGATTCAGAAAGCGACTTTGTCCACTAAGACGGTCTTGGCAGCAATGCCTTGACTACTATGGAAGTCATAATATGTGATGAATGGTTTCCACAATTACATTTTTTATTCCCATTATATTTTTTCATGGTTTATGTTCTATTATGATATATGCCTTACGTACTTCCACAATTTATGTCTTTGCTCAAGATGTTGATATTTAAATTTCATGTTCATGTTTTTTCTTCCAAATGATTATGGATTGTTTTATGTTATTTATGTTTTACCTTACTGAGAATTTGAGATCACCCTTTTTATGTTTTATTTTCCCCAGGAAATAGAGAAAGGTTTTAGGTAAAGAAACAAAAAGGGGAAGATCTTTATGGGAGTTTATAAAGATATTTCAACATGATTAGAAGTTTATATTCTGAGTTTTCAAAGACACTAAACTATTACAGTCCTTGTGTGTCTATTTTTTTTATTTATTTAGTATTCCACAAAATTAATGTAATGTCCATGTACGTCATGCTTCGGGTATATAAATTTGGTATCAGATGAATGTTTTAGAAAAACTTTGGAATCTAGG
The DNA here is from genome assembly GCA_963277665.1 of Viscum album. Classification (NCBI taxonomy): domain Eukaryota; kingdom Viridiplantae; phylum Streptophyta; class Magnoliopsida; order Santalales; family Viscaceae; genus Viscum; species Viscum album. The sequence continues at coordinate 176,569,149 of OY728148.1, forward strand.
ATGCGAAAACGTTATTGAGATCCCTAGAGATATTTCTAAGGTATGTCTATGGATGTTCCTAAGGATAATTATACATATAGGATACAGTCTTATAACTACGGTAACGATATTAGAATTTAACCTAAGATGCTAGATATTGTCGGTACTCCCCCTTTACTATGTTGTTTTCCCTTTCAAGATGTTTTCCTCTCACACTATTCTTTTTGGGTTTTAGAAAATGGATGGAAACAGGAAGATTCATGATAATGGAGGATATGATGGACAATGGAATGATATTCTTCATGAAAAACCAAATTAAATGGGATTTATAAGTCCAAACATCGTTATTATGCCTAATCAGCAATATCATAATATGATCAATAATCTCAACCACGGTATGTTTCCCAACTCATATAATAAGAGAAAGATGAAATTTCATGGAATTCATACAGGAAAGAAAGTTAAATTTCCCTCATGTAAATCATGTCGGAAAGGGAATCAGGGAGATTGTTTCAAGGGAACTAGAAGATTCTTTGGGTGTGGAAAAGAAGGACACAAAGCAAGTAAGTGCAAAGGAAAAGGTTCAGTTGATACCAATGAAAAGTATAATGGTATTTCTACGACATCAACAACAATTAGATGTTTTAAATGTGGAATGTATGGGCATTATGAAAATGAATTCCCTAGGGGAAAATATCATGAAGAGAATCGGCATTGTCATATGGGTAGTATTTATGTGGATGATGATGAAGAGACTACAAATGAAATATGAGATGGAAGAAATGATGAAACACAATCAGTGGTTTATGAAGATAGTGGAATGATTGTATGTTTATCAAGAATAATATATGGTACTATGGAATAAAGAATCATCTAAGGATTGTTACACTATTGTTTTTTCTAAAGTATTTGGAAGTATATGTTGAATGGTACTCGTAACCATGAATGGTTATTCAGATATTTTTGAAAAGAAGATGATATTCCCATAATGAAGGGATAATGAGAAAATAATATGTTTCATAGTATTCATGAGCTCATGTTTGATAAAAGGACAAAGTGATATCAGGACTTGAGTATATCGATTTTATTTGGGATTTTTGTATGTGGAAAGAGGTAACTTTTGACAGAATTCATGTTTTCGCTAAGCTTATATGGTGATTCATATTTCAAATGAATACATGATTAAGGTATTCACATGTTTGGAATGTGACCAAAATGATATATCTTATGATATATGGGTGAAAAATGAAGGAATTGACATGCTCGGTAGATGAAATTTCTAATAATCGGAGAGAAGTATTTTCGATAAGCCTAAAGGTTGGAATAAACATCATATAGTATTGTTTAAGGATATAAATTTTTATTTCTGAAATGTTATGATAGTATAGTTTTAGATAAAGGATAACCTATAGGACAGACGACAACCTGTCGCATCGGACAAGTACACAGGAATCGATCCCACAACCGAAATGCGACATGCTTTTATCACCAACCACTGGCCTACAGGAAGTCCCTAGTTAGTAGAAACAAGTTTTATTATATTTAGCGGTACGATAGATGAAGTATAATCCATTTTTGGAACCATATACGATTAATATCACCATAGATGGACTTATATATATATATATATATCTTTTGATAACCTTATGTTTGAGACAGATGGAATGACCTATCATTCTATCTCATGATCTTCTAACACTTCACAGAAGATAAATTCAACTTCATTTCATTAAGAGATGAAGTGGAAATTTTTAAGGCACAAACAACAGTGAGATTGAACCGAATACAGTAATTATTTCTTCTAATTCAAATAATTCAACTTTAGAGAAATGATCTTGAAAACCAAAAATGTTTTCCTAGTGTTCTTATATCTGATGAATCAAATGGTACCTTAGATAATCAAAAATTTATGGCTTTGTGATTGATGGCTTTTTCATAGCCATGTTCTCTACCACTCTCTATCAGAACATGATGGTTAGATTTGTATTCCATATCCATATTTTCACCTATGTTCTCTTATATGGAAACCCAATGATGAGTTACTCTGGGTAATCGTTACATTTCTTACTTTAGTTTTTAAAATTATGCTTTAGTATTCCTTTTTACGATGTGGGTTTCTATGAATAGTAAACAATTTATAACCCCGATGAATTTTGAGGAAGAAATTCATTTTAAGGGGGTTGAATAAAACAACCCTATATTTTATGAGAATTATTATTTTTAATTTATTTAATGTCTTTTTTTGTATGCTACACCATTATTATCTTGCGTTATGTGCAACACCGTATTAGCTTGCAGTATACGCAACAGTATTCTTAGATCGTGTTATACACAATTTCAAGTTCATTTGATAGAATTTATTCTATGAAACATTGAGTGTATATATATATATATAATGTATACATGAAATATGGTGGGATTCTATTATATGCAACAAAAAAGGAGTCTTTCACTACACGCAACCCTGACTTGGCTTTCATTACATGCAATCGCGGCCTTCCTTGATAGCGCGTGTTGTACGGAGTACCGGGGTTCACTAAACAACGATATATGGTTATAATATTATCACGAACTAGCCGTTATGAATATTATTAACTACATTTTAAATTTTATAACATTATTATTTATCATATAAATTTTCTAAAACATTTTATGTGAACAAAATAAATTTTTCGGGTATAATAAATATTTTTTAAAAAATGCAGTTTTTCCGCCTTTTGACGGAACACCCACATTAAATATAGTTTTTGACATGTTTATAAGATCAATTTTAAAAAATCAAATTCTTATTTTCAATAAGGATATAAAAATTTACATTGGATAATGTTTTGATATATTTCTGATAACATTTATATTTTAATAAATAGTAAAAACACGCTATATTTAATTAAAAAAACTTTTTTCATCATAATAATTTATATGGTTAATTTATATTATTGAATGGTTTTAAATTATAAATATAATATATGTTTTCCATTTAATATAATGTATTTTATTATCATTAAATTTACCTTGAATTCGTAGGTTAAATCAATTCAATCTTTTGCAATGTTTTAAACAAAAACTCATTTTCCTTCGACAACGAGATTAATTTTAATTTACTTTCTGAAACATTTATGTATTAAATTTGGAAAAATTGATTCCATATTTGGAATCAATGGGTCCAATATATGTTAACAATCTACTTTTTATTTTTGGGCATTATGAATAGTAACAATAGTAAATTTTATTTACCATAATTAAAGGTAAATCGGGTAATTAAGGGTAAATATAAGATAATAAAATTATCCTAACACCTGCCAAAATACTATTGGATGACTAAATGTTGACCGATATCACATAAGGGTAGGATTAGATTCATTTAATGGACTTTGTTCCATGAAAATAATTTAATTATTATTAAAACCAAAGAAAGTGACAACATGTCACTTTCTTAAATCTTATAAGTATAATAATTTTAATATAGTGATAAACTTAATTAATCATATAAAATGAATAGTATCTAGAGAGCTAATACAATTATCTACATCATATGAATTTATTTATAATTTTTAGTGTTTAAATAATTATCATTAATTATGACACAATAGTGATGTTGAACTTATTTTATTGATTGAAATATCAAATAAATGATATTAAAAATATTAAAATAAATATTATATAAACTATTTAATGTTCTCCACTAATTTTCTAGATGCATATGACATTTTATAAATCTATTAAAGCTTTTACATCGAACATATCTTCTGTATATATTTTATTTTAATTCAAATAAATGAATAGTGTCAAAAGTGACACTATTCTTATTTTATAAAAATAACATATTTTAAGATTGTTTAAAAATAAAAAATATATATATAATTTATAAATAAAAATTTATATGTTCTAAAATTTCATAAAGTGTCAAATTATGGAAAATTTAGAACAGATATGTAATTATTTATAATATTCTAAAATTTAGAATATTATTACCACAAATAAAATTAAATTGATAAATAAAGATTAATCAAGTTTATAATCTTTAATATAAATTCCTAAAATCTATAAATTTTATTGGTTAATGATATTACAACCCTATATCATCTAATATTTGTATATGAGTCATTTTGGAAATTTTTACGTGGGGTTGGGATTTAATATAAACTAATATTTTTTATATTTCGAAAGGTACCCCTCTCCTCCCTTATAAAAGGGCACCTCCTTCCTCTCCTCCTCACACCAATTTGAGCATTCAAGATCGGCCAAAAGATACCCATTTAACTTCCACAATTACTTATAAACCTACTAGAGGTACTGGTCTTCTCAAGAGACCAACTCTAGTTCCCTAAGAGAATGTTTAAAGGAAGCACTTCGAGAAAGAGGTAATACCTTCTACCGTTTTCTTCAAGTTTCATTCTTCTTCTACTCCCTCTTATTTAGTTGTTTCATTATTAAGTAATAACATAATTATCCCTCATATAATGATATGTTATTATAAATATGAAACAACCCTATTTCACCTTCTATCCATCCTATGGAAAACAAAATCACTGCACGTGTGTACGTACGGAATACCGTCTCCCCGTCGTGGTGTAATCTGTTTTTTCCACCAACACATTACAAGGATGGGTATAATGGTGTAAATAATAACTATATATGGTTATTATAACATAATACTTATTCTGATATATTATACCATATACTCTAATTCTATTCAATAATTATGGGAACGAAATCATCGCTCGTGCGTACGTACGGATTACCGTCTCTACGACGCGATGAGATTCATTCTCCATGTTAACCATTCAGGAATGATTATAAAGTTTATATAATGAATAATAATGAAATATATGAAATAATAATTCTACTGGACTTATTTATATATATACGTATTTCATTTATTTAGTTTCGTTCAACTCAATAAGGAAACGAAAACAACGTTCATGCGTATGTACTGCCTACCTTTTCCATGAACGGTGTATTTCATTCCTTTTATCGATCTATAATATATATTTATATGATGAATATATATTATATATAAATCATGTTTAACATTCAGGAATTATGTAAATCATAATATAAGTAATAATATCAAGAACGAAAAGTTGATAGACATACGATAAATGAAAAGATTTTAACCAAAACACTGCTTTAACATGGAATTTTCAAAAGAACGGGTAATATAATGTCATAAGTGAAAAATATATGATATCATAAAAATTAATGTGATTATTTAATAAGTCAATGACATTATTTAAATCATTATACATGAGGTTCGGATCCATACGAAGCATATCAGACCTAAGGTTGGGGATAACTTTTCCAATCTCGTTCTAATCCGAGATTGTTTATTCGTAAGTATTTACTGGGGGTTATTGTTCTCATCCATGTCCATGTTTCCTAAAAATAGTTTCATGTATTATTAATGTCCTTTTTGCCCATTTTTTACTTTTACTACATGGTATGTATGGAATCATTCTTTTATGAGGTACTTTTTGACTTTTCTGGAAAAAATTATGAGAGGAATGTTTTTTTATCTTATACGGCATGAAAGGACCTTTACGGTTTTATAATGCCCTATTTTAATGAAGCTTCCTCAAAAAGATTTCATGAAAATTTTAAACAAAATCCTTTTCATTTAAAATTGAATGGAATTTTGTGAACAGAAAATGATTTTCAATATGAAAGGATATTTTCCTCAAGATTTCATTTCACGTGCTTTATCAAAACCATTTTCCATCTAAGGTGACATTATTTCATATGTGAATGTTTCAAGTATAATGTCTTTATGATTTACATGGTTTCACTTTTCATATGAAGAAATGATATTCATTTATTTTATATGGATTGTGCGATGATGGGACGATGTTTATGAAACCCATTTTATTCTTTGGGTTTTGATTAATGTTTTATGTTTATTTTGTGGTACAAGTAAGAATGATTTCAATATGAGATGGGTGGGACCTATATCTCCCTCCAATTCATTGGGTAAAGATTTATATCTCATTAGATAGACATGGATGGAATGGTAATTTAATCTGGATCAGTGTTACAGGAGTGAAATGAGGAGTGAAATCGATTTAGAAAGTGACGTTGTCCACTAAGATGGTCTTGGCAGTAATGCCTTCGCTACTATGGAAATCATATCATGTACTGAATGGTTTCCACAATTACATGTTTTATTCCCATTATATTTTATCATGGTTGATTTTCCATTATGATATATGCCTTATGTGCTTCCACTATGTATGTCTTCACTCAAGATTTTGATGTTTAAATTTCATGTTCATGTTTTTGCTTCAAAATGTTTATGGATTTTTTTATGTTATTTATGTATGCCATTACTGAGAATTTGAGCTCAACCTTTTTATGTTTTATTTTCCCTAGGAAATAATTAATGGTTTTAGGTAAGGTTAGAAAAATTGGAATATCGTTATGGGAGTTGTTAAAGATATTTCAACATGATTAGAAGTTTATATTCTGAGTTTCCAAAGACACTAAACTATTATGGTCCTTGTGTGTATGTTTTTGTTATGTATTACGTATTTTGAAAAAGTAATGTAATGTTCATGTACATGAAGATTTAGGTATCTATATGTTTATACCACAAATTTTCATCCAAATTAATTACGATCTCAACTTCTTAATTCATGAAGTCTTATTTCACCACAATATGATAAAATAAATTGATCCCCATAATGAAAAACATCAAACCTTGATCATGGTGTCCATTTAATTTCATCGTCATCTTGTTCAAGTAGGTAAAAGGTCCACACATCAAAACAATGATTTAGAGATCCTTCAAAATCATTTGCTTCCTCCATCCAAACACACATTTTACTACATGGTTCATATGGGTGTTCACAGAAAAAAGTTTTGGAAAATAATCATGTAAGAGATAAATTTCAAAACATCTGATAAAACATGATTTCTATAAAATAGTTAGACCAAATTTGAATTGAAACATTCAATTATTTGTCCTTTTAAAATAACATAGGTATGTTTTGAGAGACTATATTGTAGAAGCAATTATAAATAGGTTTCTCAAGGGTCTCCTTCTTCAGCACCATTTTAAAAAAATCATAATATTCTTTAAAATCTTGTGATATGGTAAAATATTTGAAAATTCCTTGGTTATATTTACCTTTCTTGAAAATATGAGAATATTGTGAAATTAGGATTTTTGTAAATACATCCCATGATCCTCGATGATAACGAGGTATAGTGGAGGTGTCTGATATCTCAAACAACTTATTTCAAGTGAGTTGTATGCTAGAAAAAGTTTCATAATCATCTGAACATGACTTTTCAATAATTATTGCAAGCATGTCATCGAGAAGGGATACCAATATCATTTTATATCCCTCTCTTTCCTTTTGTAACTAACTTTACATGATCTGATAATGTTATAAAATAAGGATTTAACTGAAATAATAAACATAGGGACTAACCATGTGTCTAATGAAAAATCATAATCCATAAAGTTGTCTAAACTGACCATTGATACCAACTGTAAGGACCCAGCCTTAAAACATTAAATAATATTGAATTAAATGAATATTTCACATTGAGGATATTTTCAGTTTTAGAGTTTTATAGAATTAGGACATAGCTATTAAATCTTAAAAGATTACAAAGAAGCCACTTCTATTCTATCAAATGTTTCACAAAAGCAAAACTCCTTAAATAAAAAAGAGTTATTTTCCTGAAACAAATATTCATGAATGCATCCTTTATCTTAACTTTCCATAAAACATATGAAAAACATTTCAAAAATGTGGGATTAGCATAAAAAGCTCAGTAAGGGATACACGATGAAGGAAAACTGTTATTTTTTCAAAACAACAAGTAAACTATGAATACTTTAACATAAGTAATACCTTTCACCTTTATGAAGTAGTAAATATTATTCCCTGAATAAAAGTTCACTATATAAACTTTTTAACCAAAAAATTACCATAACAACCATATAATGAACACGTAATATATAAAGGTAACATGGGACATAAACATTCTTAAGTGGAATAACCATACGGTCGACTTCCACTGACATCACCAAATGGATAGCAATATGGCCGACTTCCATACCCAATGCATTAGAGGTAATAACATAACCACCCTTCCTAGTATTCATGACACCACCAGTCATATGGTTTATCACATAACCACCTGTAAAATTTCCATGTACAATCACAGAACATAAAATATTGAAAATATAATCATTTGACTAATAACATTGCATTTGAAATTACATGATGTAATTACAAGATATTGAAATAATCAATCCATTTTCATAAATCATTTACAAAGATATTTTTAAATTAAAGTGTCCCATAACACTTTGAATCTATTAATATAATTATAATTTAAATTCATTAATGTCCATAGAAATAAATACTCATAACCGTTTTTAAAACATTGACATTAAATATAAATATTTAAAATAAAATATCTTTAAATCATTCCAAATAATATTTTAGTTAGAGATTTTTTAACAAAATGAGAGACTCTTAATTCAAATAATTGAGGAATATAATTATTCAGAACGTGATAATATCATGAAAAAAAGGATTCATGATATAATATGACAATGGATAGTATATACACCATAAAAGTGTGAATTGTTGCATAACAACAAAGATGTGTCAATGGAAATGTAGATTGAGATAAAATCCCTTATAAAGACAGTATCCTTAAATTAATGTTAAATCAATCACATAATTATGTTTTCAAAATATAAATACATCCAATATATTTGTATATTAAGTTTAAAACATTCAGTGGTCATTCACACATATTCATAGGATGACATATTCAAGAAGTACATGTTGATCCCAAAGAATTGAAATTGGGATAAAAGTTCCCTTGTAAAAATTTGATAGCCTAATGGCATCACATTAGAATTCAGAAAATGAGTTGATGAGATAAAAAGGGTAGCTCATCACTTGGAAATAAAATTTACATCAATAAGGATATAGAATAACACATCCCAACATAATAAGATTTAAATTAAAAGACATAACAAAAAAGAAGTCTTTTAAAAAGAGGAGGGTGAAAGGTTCCCTTATCAATTTGGTAACATACAAAACATATGCCAAATGAAAGAAGGATCATACAATGAATATGTAAATACTCATAAATGAAAGTATTTTACACAAAAATACTATCATGGGATGTTAATACACCACATAAAAGTAAATAGTGGAAAATATAGCATGAATCGCACAGGAATAAAAAGTGAGAGGAAACCCTTTACCACATTGTAATCAACTGAGTCATATGAAAAAAACATTATAACCACCAAATTAATCACATAATACCATCAATATAATGAGAATAATGATTATATATATATATAATCTGAACACAATAAACCACATTTAATGAATAAGTGGCGAACAATGAAAATCCCATGGAATTAAAAGTGAGATAAGAAAATCCCTTACCTCATGTCCGACTTGACTCGATCATTCTTTAATATCCTGAATAACAATCTAAAGTTAATTTATTCTTGCTTAAGAAACTTTTTTATTTTTATATAGGATATATATGTTATATAAATTATGTAATCATTTAAGTTAATAACATTCATTTTTTTCGATATTTGGTACTTGAGTCAAAAATTAACACCTTATTTTTAAAAGTTGTCCATGTGGTCAATAGTAAATTTTATCTAGAATGAAATTCATTATTTAGATATATTATATAGCATATATATCCAGTATATATATATTTATAATAGTACATAACATTTAGAGGTACGAAATGAAATGCACCATTTCTGGAGATGACAAGTCGTACGTACGCAAGAACACTACTTCCATTTCTATTTCTTATTTTAATGGAATTAAAAACATAATGATACATAGTTATATTATAATATCAGTATAATATCATATACAATATAATTAACTCCATCCTTTATACATCACACATAAGGCATTAATGGTTTATATAACTGTGAGGGGGAGGTAGTTCGCACCGCCTCTAATAAGATTATCGTATTTAACCACCATGGAAACCATAACGTATTTTTTATAAATGTAAAAATACAGATGCATAAAGAAAACATAAATATGATATATATCATAAATAAATATAGTTCCATCATAATGGCCACTATGAGAGGCGGTTGGTGATATTTGAACAAACATCATTTCGTGAGGCGTTAGTTTTCCATCCACGGAACCATTCTGGTCATCACCCATTAGATGGATGTTTTTGTAAGTGTAGTAAGATTAATTCTCATATAAACATCCTAGTATATTGAGGATAATGGTGTTGTTATAAATGAATGGAATAAAAAAAGTTTAACAGTTGGAGAAGTAATATAACTAAAACATGTTAAGAGAAATGGTTACCTGTAATTTGGGTAACTCTCATTGGTTTGACCCAAAAGTCCTCTTGATGTGTCTTCGACCTAAGGTAAGGATTCTACGAGGAGTATAGGTATGTAGGGATCTTTATTAGAAATAGTTTGGATTAGATAAAAGGCTTGAGAGGTGTTTGTAATTGGTTAGAAGCAGTCTACTTTTATAAGGTAGTGGAGAGTCTCTTTTGGAAGGTGTGATAATATTATTTTATTATATAATTCTATTTCATTTATAAAGGTTTAGAAATCATTATTGTTGAATATAATATGACTCATAGTCGGAATAAAATCATCCAATAATAATTGGATAGGTTTTAGATGTTATTTTAATATTTATAATCTTATTTATTTCAATCCTTTATTAATGAGGTAAATACTACATCATTATTGTGTCATAAATATTTTAATTTATGTGATGTCTCAAAATTATAAAACAAGTACCCTAATGTAGAAAATATTTATATATTTACAATTAATATTTAATGTCTAAAATATAAATTATATAACCCCATATAAAAATTAATTTACTAAAAGATTTTTGTTTATGTCATTTTTTCCTTTACATTAAATTAATTAATCTAATGTGTAATTATCATTCATAAGTGGATCCATGGGGTACAAAAATAGACCCAGAGATTCCCATGATCGGTAATTACTCATCTAATAAAGTTATCACATTTTTTAATGAAATTTTGAATTATTAAAATTTTCATTTTTCTTGAATTACCCTAACTGCGGACAATAAAAGTCAAGAGATATTGTTTACCAAAAATTATTTTCATCCTTCACACAAAATTTTACTTCTTGATAAAAACCATGTATATCATATTTTCTAAATTAAATTCATAGAAGTGGTAAAATTTCATTTAAATTGAAAATTCAGTTTTTTTAACTACTACTATGTGATTTTATTATTCATCAAAATTGATGTTTTTCAGAAAAATACTAGAAATTAAGCCTAAGTTTTATTTGATATTCCAAATTCCAAAAATGAGGTATATATTCCTAATTTCAATACATAGAAGTGGAATTAATTAATTTTAAATTAATTCTCGTTGTTAAAACAAATAGCTTGTTTTTAAGAAACAATAACTATAAAAAATTGACACATGTTTATGTCCAATTTTAAAGTGAAATTAATTTCAATGACCAACATTGGATTAAATGGTAAAAATATATTCTAATTACACTTTAAACCCAATTAAAAATATTACTAACCATATAAATAAATTATAATAAAACACATGTTTGAATTAAAATAAAATATTTTTCACTATTCATTAGAAAATGAACATTATCAGAAAAATTCCAAAAATTTACACAAAGTAAATTTTGATGTCCCCGTTCTAAAGAAAGGTTTTATTTGGTCAAATATAATTTATTAAAATTACAAAAAATATATTTAAATACGGTTTAACATTAAAAGGTGATAAATCGGCCTTTTAATGTAAATTATGCGGAAAATTAGTTTCATTCACATTTTAAGCCTATAACATTTATTGGATAAATATAAAAACATTTAACAAACATGTATAATCATATTGTAGTTAGTTTTGTTCATTCCTGCCAATACAACAGCTAGGAGTTAACTTCCATTTAAAATAATAATATAATATTTTTAGTGTATAACGTAAGATTTCAAAGAAACTCATTGTTGTGTATCAGGTACGCTGTCGAACATAGCAACCCCTTTAAGGGAAAATTAATATTTAATTCACAAATATTAATAAATATGAAATATGTCTTATTATTTATGTACCTGGGATGTTAGATCCGTCCCCCCTTTTGGGAATTGCATCATCACAATTTTAAAACTGGGCTTTGAAACGTCATTAAAAGTCCCACATCGGAAACGAGTCAGTAAGACTATCAATTTAAAAGAAAGAAAGAAAAGTACAATGGTCACCTGAGATAACCTGTACTAGGATACCATTTTGGGAAACATGGATATGGAAGAGAGAACAAATGGTCAGGTTCTGATGGAGATTGATAGAAAACGTGATTAGGAGAACGTTAACCACTAGAAAAACTCAAACTTATGATGTGTTAAACGTTATTTGATTACCCAGTAGGAAATTTAAAACAACAACGTTTTTTATTTACATTCTTTTTCATAATTTGTAATAATTCATTTACTACATATAATAAGAACATATGGAAATATAAATGCCTTCAAGTAGAGTTTCATCCTTTAATAAATTTATACCAAAGACATATCATTTCTCTAAACAAAGAGCATTCAAAAAGACATGGTCTAATCAAAAGCACAAGAATCTTCTTCTTAAGAATCACATAATTCAAAAAAGAAGAACTATATATTTTCCATGTCTTTAGACATAAAATAAAACAAAAATTGTTAGTGCGAGATCATATAATACCCAAAAAGAATGATCATTTACAAAAAGAAAAAGTACTATTAATCTCCAAATTTTTTCAAACAAAACCTAAAGATTAACAAAGACCGTTCAAAAAACAAATTTCCGTATAATTTTCAAAATTTATCCAAACTAATATTGAAACCCAAATCTCAAAAGAATTTAATTACATATTCTTACAAGATAACATTTATCTCCAAAAAACAACAGTTACTCATAAAGTCTCATATTGAAAATTAATTAACCAAATCACATGTTTTCCATGATAGGATTATCATTTTCATAAATAAACTAAATCATCATAGGTCCATAATTAAAATATAGATTCTTATAACTAAACTATCAACCATTATTCCACAATTGTAATCCAGAGTATTCTATCGTCCTTAGGTAAATAGTGTTTCATAAAAATAGAGAACTTCTTCGACAACAACCATTATCACTTAATAACTAAATAATTTTTCTATACTAACTATATCCATTTTATAACACACAAGTTCCAAAAATCATCTTTTTATTTTTCCATAAAAACATTTTACTAAAATAATAAGTCATACTAACCAGGGACTTCATGTAGGCTATCGTTGGGTGATGTACTATTGTCGCCCTTCGGTTGTGGGTTCGATTCCTGCAGCCTTTCCGAATGTGATGATTTTTCACCCATCATACAGGTTGTCCTTTTTATAAATCTAAAAAATAAACCTAACATGTTTTAACCTCAATGGTTTCTTTATACCTCTAATTTTCATACAAATTCATTATGATCTCAACATCATAATTTTTGAAGTCTTATTTCACCACCATATGATAAAATAAATTGATCCCCAAAATGAATAACATCATACCTTGATCATATAGTCTATTTGGTTCAATCGTCATCTTGTTCACGTAGGTAGATGGTTCATGAATCAAAACAATTATTTAGAGATCCTTCATAATCATTTCCTTCCTTCATCCAAATACACATTTTACAACATGGGTCGTATGGGTGTTCAAAGAAAATGGTTTTGTAAAATAATAATGTATAACATATAATTTCAAAACATCTGATAAAACGTGATTTCTATAAAATAGGCAGACTGAATTTGAATTGAAACATTCAATTAATAGTCCTTTTAAAATACCATAGGTATGTGCTGATCGACTATATTGTAAAAGAAAATATAAATAGATTGTACAACGGTCTTGGTCTCGCTTGTCATTGATTGAAGTTATATGCATCCCAAATTAATTACCCGTTCTTAGATCATTAGCATGGAATAAGTTCGGGGTCGATCCATAGGGAACTGTGGCGTGCATGATTTCAATTGAGTTAATACTTATTTAGGTGAATTATGTAGAATTTATAATCGATTGGGTTGATTTTGGGTTTTGGTTGAAACTAAATTGATTTACTTTGAATAAATGGATACAGTTTGAAAGAAAACAATGGGTAAATTTTAAGAGTTTTTAAAATGGGAAGAAAAGATGTGTCGGGGCTGTGGTGATTAAGGAGTTATTATACATATTTTTTAAATGGTTGTGTTGTTCATAATAATTCAATAATTCTGGATTTCATTTAGTAATAAGATTTCCTTGGTCCAGTTCCTCTTATTTGGAATTAGAGGAGTTGACTCCTTGGTCCGGTAGTCAGTGTTCTTAATTCTTTATTAAGTTCAGTCAATTATTTGAATCGGTGAAATCCTTCCAATGGTCATGGATGTTTTCACCGTTACTTTTCTTTTGTATCACTGAGAATTCTTCCCTTGGTCCGACTCATAATTTTCAGTGATATTTAACATTATATTAAGAAGAGTAAGATGAATTACAACGATAAAAAAACTATATATAACAACATACAAATTATGATCCCTTTATCCACAACCCCAACAAGAGGGGTTTAGTTACACATATAAAGTGGAGGAGAAACGACACACGTGATACCTGACAGATTCATCGTGTAAGCATTGAGGTAGGGTGTCGGAAGGTGGAATAGTGGAACTATGGTACCACAATGGCTCGGGAATGGTAGCAACATAGATTATTCTATCCTCAAATGGTTTCAAACTCTCAAATCGATAGGCCAAAGCCTCTTTTTATAGAAAACTAAAGTACACGGCATGCATAGAAAGTACACGCCATGTACTTTTCGTCAACGCACTTTGGCACCAATTTCTCCACTGGAAGGTGGCCTAACACGCCGTCTTTGATTGTTGAACATGTCATCGCCTGGTGTTTGGGTGTACGTAGCATGTAGTGCCTCCATACATGGCATGTAGTATCATATGATAGGCCGATATCCCCATCTAGAATAGCAGACAAGGCGTGTAGAAATTCAAACATGTCATGTCTCCTTCAACGGCCACATGGGCGTGTGGAATTATCGCACCAATCACCACTTCTAGGAAGTAGTAAACCGCGTGTAACACCACCTCACACGGTGTGTAACGCCGCCTCACACGGCATGTATCTTCTTCCTGGTGACATAGGCTAATACTCCCTCCTTCGGTCCATGTCCCTGTCTGGATGTACACGGCATGTATAAAAGTACACGCCGTGTAGTTGCAAAATTTTCACATTCTTCCCTTAATTCGTGTATTTAGCTAGAATTCTCCTGAAAGTAAACAAAATCTCAAAAATCAAAGAGTATGTTCATAAAACAACTTATATTTGTTGGAAACATGTTTTTATCTTCAATTATATATATGTAAATGTATACACAAATTGTGTGCATCAAATTCCCCCACACATAGTCTTTTGCTTGCCCTCAAGAAAAATCCCAACATCTAATTAAGAGAGCCTATACTTTAAAAGGAATGCATTTAATTAATCAAAATTATAACTGATAAATTTACTGAGGAAAATTTTTAAATGGCACAAAGAAATTCAATTCATAAGATATTAAAATAATGCCTTAAATATAATGAAAAAAACTACTCTCATCCTCTTTTAACACATTTTTCAACCTTTCAAAAATAAGCATGCCACTTGATGATTTACCTTACCAGTTAATATCACACTCCACACTCAAGGTGTTTTTAATCAACGTTATGCTCAATCTAAGGTATATACACTCTATCCATAGGTTTTCAAGATATCTTTTTCTCTACATCATAAAAATTGAATTAGAAAATCATGTGGGATTTATCAATAAGGTTTAGATGTATCTGTGGCTAAGAGTTTGTAGGTTCAGATGTGAAAATAAATTATGAGGCTTGAAAAAGGAAGACTAATTCCTTTAAACAACATTGCATGATATTAAAAGTAAAAATCACTGAAAATTCATCCTTCACAAGCTCAGTCAAATGATTTTGTAATCATCACCATCTTCCTTAGGCAAGTAGGCTTCATGGGCAAAGAAGCATATGGTCCCCTTGATTGTTTGTTTTTATGTTTTTTTACAAAAAAAGACAAGGGAAACACTTATTAATACAATGAGTAGATATTTGGAACCCATTCTTCACCAAATAGTCAAGAGGCAATCCCACACACTTTATTTCATGGTTGTACACAAAAATATTCCATGTATTGTCAACTCCCTCTTTAATGCTCGAATGAATAATCATGAAATGTTTAAAAAGAGACAGGGTAGTAAGGGAAATAGGCTTGTAATGTGGCTTCCTGTAAAGTCCATTCATGGATTCTATGGGCCTAATGAATATTAAATGTAGGGTAGGTTTCAAGATAATGGGGTGAAAACAATCTAGTGCCTCAATCATGTTAAAGTAATTAAAAAATTTCTTCATGTTTCAAATAGAAAAACGTGCAAATTCTAGTAGTGATGCATATCCTAAGAATCTCTCATGAAAGAGGGTATTAGAAAAGAAATATGAAAAAAGGGTTAGAATACCACTCAGGAGTGGAAAAATAATAAAGGGACAATGAGGTCATGACATGAATATAAATGATTATCCTAATCCGTGTAATTTAATCAAAGAAGAAAAGTTTCATTTGAAATTATATCAGAAATTATTTTAAATACATAAAAACTAAAATAAATATGTAACATTTCCAAAATTTTCTACTGATCACTCTATCATTTATAAGAATGATTAACCAAAATTGATTTAAATTTAAAAATATAGAATCTAATAATGATGTCTCCAAGAGTAGTTTAAGGGCAGTGACTAAGGTGAAAGAGATAGATACTCCACCACACTAAATAAGGCACATGGCCCCCCAAGTGAAATATTAAGGTAAAGGGTGGGAATGGGGAATGATATGGGGGACAAAATGAGAGAAATTAGTAGAACAAGTAAATCCAAATAGAAAGAAAATAAAAATGGAAAAAAACACTCCCCTCGTGAAAAGTGATTCCCATGGCGCTCCATGCCCGTACCTGTGACTGTCGAGAAAAAGGAAAACTGCAAACATCCACAATATCACAACACATAAAATGAAAAAAGGGATATATAAGATAATGAAAAATGTCACTATCATGGGGTCGCCTCAGGGGAGTCATCATCCTATAAAAAATCGAACGGTAGAGATGACGCATGATGCGTGGAAGGGTGAGGCTCTTACTCTGCATCGGGAAAGGAATCTGAAGATGTAGGAGCCACAGGTGCTAGACTCGAGATCAGAAGCTCAGCAGTAGGCCCTGGCCCGGTAGAAGTGGCAGCAGTAGAGCTCACCATAGTAATCGAACGGAATCTGTGGCCTGTGCAGGAGACGGCGGTGGAGCAGCAGCAGAAGGGCCAAAAACGGAGGTCGAGGCTAGTGGCTGAGGCAGTGGAACACCATGATGCTGAGAAATATGCACCAACAGATGCTCCATATGGTCCTGGCGGCCACCTAGATGAATCAGATGGCATGCAATGGTGTCTTGGCGGCTAATGATATGAACTAACTTCTTCTCCATCGTGGCTAGGTGATGAGAAAGGGTTAGATTGACCGAGGGTGCGAGGGTAGGTGGGATGGGGGATGAGACAGAAGAAGGAAGGGCATATGAAGTGGGGTCAGTAGTAGGTGGGTGAGTAGGAGAAGCTGGAGGGGGTGTGGAAGGAGGAGCGGGGTCAACAGCTTGGGTAGCGGGGCCAGCAGGTGGTGGGGCTCAAGCCTGAGCAAGGAAGTAGACACCCCATACTTCTATACCAATCCCATTCAAATGAGCATGAGAAATTCCATCCGCTGAGGTGAACCTAACAGGTCATGAGGTAAAGAGGGATCGAATAACCCCAAGTGGTGGGCAATACGGGTGGTGTAAAATCCGCCGTTCAGGTTTCCTTGACTGCCAGTAAACATGGAGTGGAAATAGGAGGCGACAAGATATGGGAGGTCAGGGTAGTCATGCCGGATGACATAGGTAAAAAGCTCTATGTCATAGCCGGTCATGACCCCCATATCCTCATGGCGGAGAAAAAGGATGGCGCTGAAGTACCTGTGGGTGAAGCGAAGGATATGGTCGGCTATAAAAGTGCTTTCCTGGAAAGTGGGGGAGTATCGGTGGTCAGGCCCAATGATCTCCCGCCACATGGAAATAAGGTCAGAGCTCTCGGGCCAGGTCAAGTCAGAAACAGGGTGTGGTGTTATAGGATGTGGGTAGAAGCCGCACCCTCGGCCAATCTCATTCATGGTAAGAGAGAAATTTCGGTCGCCTAGCCGGAATCAGACTATGGGTACAGCATCGCCAGGTGTCTCCCGGTACTCTGCTCCATCAAACTCAAAGGAGGCCAAAAACTCCAAAAATAATTCATGGAACACAGGAGTGCTGACCTAGAAAATCTCTAGGAGTGTGGTGTGCCTGAGAAGCACCTCCAACTCCTCCCAAATACGGAGCCCCTACGGAATGATGATGTCAAGGTACAGGCCACTCAATGGTATCAGCCGATGAGATAAGCGTTGGAACCTGTCGTATGTGAGGTATGTGACCGGGAATACCGTGGAGGGATAGAGAGCACTTGCAGTTCCCGGCCCAGGTGTCGGTGTAGCAGCAACGTCTAGCTCTGGAGGTGGATCTGCCGAAGTAGAAGGTGGCTTAGTGGAAGGTGTGCTCGAAGAGGGACCAGCTACTGATGATGATAGAACATGGAAATTGGAAGATAGGGCAGCAGAAGTAGGCCCAGCCTCATCGGAGGGAGTGAGTGGTGGAAGAATGGCCAATGGAGGGAACTCAAACATCGGAGCATCGTGGTCCGGCTGCGTAGTTGGTCAGAGTCAGATCTGACGATATATGGGCCTCTCGCCCTCAGTGGCGGAGGCTGGACACTTCCCTTGGGAAGGATCGTGATCTTCCATATCCTGAAATAGAATGAAAAAGAAAACAAAATAAAAGAAAAAGAAAAAGTAAGAAAATAAAACAAAGAAAATGTGAGAAAAATGGAAAATAAAAGTACACGGCGTGTACTCCAGAGTACACAGTGTGTAGTCAAAATATAGATTATCATGTGTTCTCTGGAAAGACATGCTAAGGGTGGAAATAGACCATGTAACAGTACACGACATGTAACGAACATACACTCCATGTTCACTCAATGTGCAGGTGGTCGTGTAATACAAATGACACGACCATGTTGTTATCAAATCAAAGAAAACAATACACACCGTGTAGGTACAGGCCACGACGTGTACTGCACATGAAGAACATGGTCATGTATAGAGTGAGATAAGGGCTGACTACAGATATAAAGGACACGGTGTGTACCTAACATACACTCCATGTTCTGGAACATGGGGTGACAGGATCTGTTATGTGCCTCACACGGAGGGGCCAAGGGAAATGATCTACACTGTGTGTACCGAACACACACACCATGTATATGAAATATTTCGAAATATTTTGGGTGTGGCCATGTACAACAGTACATGGCATGTGTTCTTCATTCTGTGGTCGTGTACTACCGGAAGCCGAATGGTCGGCTGATCCAAAAAACACCCTAAACATGTCTAAAAATTCGAAATAGAGGTTGCAGAACGGAGTACCTTGACTGAGGATCACATTGTGAGAAGAATCAGAACGTGAAATTCCCCAAATCAATGGATCTTGAAAAGGGTGTTCAGATGGTGTTCGAGAGAAGAAATGGGAAGAAAGGTGAAAATGGGGTGGCCGTGCGACACGGCCTCAATCCAGGTGGCCCACGGCTTATATAGCTGCGGTACACGATGTTTATGTTTGGTACACGCTGTTTATCCTGATTTTTTTATAAATAAATATAATTATTATAGTAAACTATATAATAATTATTATTAATAATTAAAATAAAATATATATATCTAAAAATTCTTTTATACATAAACCTATACACGACGTATATCAGGAAATACACGCTGTGTATTTTAAAATGAGAAAACGAGTAGTACAACCTTTGGTCCAGTGCTTGGGGCGGGATTCGAACCAGCGATCGGCCATTCCGAATTGATGCCCTCAACCACTAGAACAAAGGTTGTTCTGCTGTTCATATTTATTATATATATATATATATATATTTATTTATTCTATACGTCCTATACACAAGGAAAGAAAGAAAAGCACAGTGTTTGGTTTTTCTTTATGAAAGGATGGGGGTGAAGCGGGGAGATTAGCGTGATTCGAAACTGGGTCCTTTCAATCTGGTGCCGAGATTTTGCCAATTTGCCAACATCACCCACATATAATTTCTTATTTTTAAAACTTTTATAATTTATATTTGAACAGTCATGGCTCCCATGTAGTATATCGTAGTACACATCGTGTGGTTTTATTAAAAGAACAAATGTTTGAAATGGGACGGTTGTCTGGATTCGAACCCGGGACTTTTGAAACCAGATTACGATTCTTGCTAACCGGTCCATCCCCACCATGGATTCATAAAACACATTTATATATTTATATATATGGAAAATACCACACACTTCATGTAAATAAAAGGAGGAACCCCATGCCGAAGGTAGGTCAGGAGGAATCGAACCGGGGACAGATTGAATAAACTCCTGTGACTTTTCCATCGGCACCGGCATCAGCCCTAGTTATTTATTTGTTATTATATAGATTTATACTATTAAGATTATAAATTTAAAAGATAAGTACACTACATGTATATATGTGGGAATCTGTGTGTAACCTTTGGGATTCCTCCCAGGAAGCGCCTTTGTTTTAGGTCGTTGGCTCGACCTACTTACCTTGCTCACCTAAGGTGTATGGTGGACAACGTTCCCACCATGCTGTTTGTAGGATGGTAAGATTTCAAAGGCTGCCCGTTTACCTAGAATTGTTGACAATATTCTCCAGAAATTTCTACCACTCCATGATGTAATACGTTGACAAAGTGGAATGGTTTCGACCAGCGTGATATTAACTTCCATGGAAATAAGAGAATATGATAATTAAAGAGAAGTACCCGATCACTAGGTTGGAAATAATTTTGTGATATCATCTGGTCATTAATGGATCTTGTCTTCTCCTTGTACAACATGGCTTTCTCGTATGCCTCTACTCGGATTTCATCTAGTTCCAACAATTGGAACGTCTGTTTCTCTTCAGCTGCCTTTAGATCAAAATTTAGGGCTTTGACGACCCAGTAGGCTTTGTGTTCCAATTCTACTGGAAAATGGCTGGGATTTCCATAGACAAGGTGGAATGGGGACATTCCCAGTGGTGTTTTGAAAGTAGTCTGATATTCCCACAAGGAATCATCTACCTTCTTAGACCAGCCCTTCCGCAATGTGTTCACTATTTTCTCCAAGATCTACTTGAGCTCACGGTTGGAGAGATCTACCTGTCCACTGGACTTGGGATGATATGGTGTCCCCAACTGATGCTTTACTTCATAATTCGATAGTATTCCTCTCATAAATGTGTTGTCAAAGTGGGTCCCTATATCGTTGATCAGTAATCATGGATCTCTAAACCTGCTAAAAATATTTTTCTTTAAGAAATTTATGACTACCTTGGCTGGGTCGTGAGCTGTAGCAGTAGCTTCCACCCATTTGGAGACGTAGTCGATGCAAACCAAGATGTATGTGTTTCCAAAATATGGGGGAAAGGGACCCATGGAATCTATTCCCTAGACATCAAAAATCTCGACCTCCTGGATGGGGTGCTGAGGCATCTCGTCTCTACGTCCCACATTACCTGTCCTCTGGCACCGATCGCAACAAGAAACAAAGTGCTGGAAATCTCTATGCATGGTGGGCCAGAAAAATCTGGACTGCATGATCGTAGCTATGGTACAGTTTGGCCTATGATGTCCACCTACTGGTGAGGCATGGAAGAAATCCAGAACACCGTGATCTTCATTCTCCGGGATGCAATGGTGGATCACTCCATTTCCACAGGATCGTAATAGCAAAGGACCCTCCCGGAAGTACCTTTTCACATCAGAGAAAAATCTTTTCCTTTACTGGAAGGAGAGGTCGGGGTGAACAATACTTGTAACTAGAAAATTAGCGATATAAACATACCATGGTCTAGGTGTTTCGTTGATCGAAAAGAGGTGCTCATCAAGAAATTCCTCCCTGATCACCCGATCATCTTGCTTCTCCAAATGAGGCACCTTGAGGTGGGAGAGATGGTCAGCAATGAAGTTCTCACTCCCTTTCTTATCTCGGATCTCAAGATCGAATTCTTATATGAGTAGTTCCCAGTGGATCAATCGGGGCTTCTCATATTTCTTGTTTAGTTGGTACTTTAGTGCATTATGGTCAGTATAAACAATAACATTAGACAACACTAAGTAAGAACGAAAACTGTCAAATGCGAAAACCACTGCAAGCATCTCCTTTTCTTTGGTGGTGTAGTTGATCTGTGCCTCGTTGAGTGTTCTTCTGTCATAATAGATTGGTCGGAAAATCTGGTCAAGTTGATGGCCCAAGACAGCTCCCACTGCGTAGTCGCTTGCATCACACATCACCTCAAATTATTCCTCTCAGTTGGGAGAAATCATTACTTGAGCATCCACCAGGATCTGCTTTATATGCTCAAATGATCTGAAACATGTCTCATCGAACTCAAATATGGCATCCTTAGTTAGAAGATTGGTGAGGGGCTGGGCTATTTTGGAGAAGTCATGGACAAACCGCCTGTAAAAACCTCCATGCCCCAAGAAGCTGTAGATGGCACAGATGGAAGCCAATATAGGTAGTCGTGAAATGAATTCAATATTTTCCAGGTCCACCACTATCCCCTTCACTTAAATTCTTTGTCCAAGGACTAATCCACTTTGCACCATGAAATGAAACATTTCCAAATTCAAGACTAGGTTAGTGTTTCCACATCATTACAAAACTAGATCTAGGTGCCGTGAACAAATGGTGAATGATTTTCTGTAAATGGAAAAATCATCCATGAATACCTCCAGGATTCATTCCTCCATGTCGTGGAAGATGGCCAGCATACAACACTGGAAGGTGGCGGTGGCAGTGCACAAGCCGAAAGACATCCTTTGATAAGAAAATGTGCTATAGGGGAATGTGAATGTGCTCTTTTCCCGATCCACTGAAGCAATAGAGATTTGGTTGTAACTGGAAAACAATCGTGGAAGAAATAGACGTTGTGCCATGCTATCCTCTCTAGAATTTGATCCATGAATGGCAAGGGGAAGTGATACTTTCATGTGGCATCATTTAGATTTAGGTAATCCACACAGACTCACCAGCATGTGATAGTGCGTGTAGGGTTGATCTCGTTATTTTCATTTGAAATCACAATGATACCCCCCATTTTGGGTACCACTTGGAGAGGACTCACCCAAGAACTATCCGAGATGGGATAGATGATGCATGCATCCAATAATTTGATCACCTCATTTTTTACAACTTCCTTCATGGGAGGACTCAAGCGCCGTTGTGGTTGCCGAGATTGATTGGAACCTTCTTCAAGTAGCACCTTGTGAGTAAAAATGGTATGGATGATGCCCTTCAGATCAGCGACTGTCCACCCAATAGCATGCTTCGGCATTCTGAGAACCTGCAGAAGTGCATCTTCCTACTCCTATGATAGTTCTGCATTAATTATAACAGGCAATGTTTGATTGGGTCCTAAATACCCATACTTGAGAGAAGATGGAAGGGGCTTCAGTTTGAGTTCTGGAGCCTTTAAAATTGAAGGCACAAGTGGCTGCACCTTGTCCCGTTCCGAACTATCAGGAACAACTGCACGATCTCAATAGTGGATGCCCGGGCCTTCTATGAATTGCAAGTCTTCTGGCGCTTCTTCTAATAGAATATCTAGAATAGTTAAATATTTTGAATTAAAATAACATACCAGATCATCACCTTTTTCGCTAAAATGATTAACCATGGTGGAAACTGCATAAAATTCCTCATGATATGACAATGAAGCATGTTGGATGGCCTTGAAGACGTTTTAGGAAACTCTTTCATCACCTACCAGCAAAATAAGCTCCCCTTTGTGATAATCGATCAGTACCTTCCCAGTTGCCAAGAAAGGTCTTCCAAGAATAAGAGGTGCTTCCTGGTCCGCCCCCATGTCGAGTTTCATGAAATCAGCGGGAAGGATCAACCTACCCACCTTGACCAGTACATCCTCCAGTAGTCCCTTCAGCTGTTTGATAGATCGATCAGTAAGTTGAAGGGCTACACTGGTAGGCTTGAGCTCGTTGAGTCCCAGCTTCTTGAAAACTCCGAGGGGCATGAGGTTCACACTGGCCCTTAGATCGTAGAGGGCCTTACCAAACTCACATGATCCAATATTACAAAGAATGGTGAAACTTCCTGGATCATGTAGTTTGGGGGGATTGGATTGTTGAACCACCACAGAGCACTCCTTCGTTTGTTCAATAACTCCCAAATCCTCCATCTTTCTCTTCTTCAAGAGGATTTTTATCATGAATACGGCATAGGTGGGCATCTGAGTCAGGGCCTCTACAAATGGAATGTTGATATGTAGCTTCTTTAAGACATCCATGAATTTTCTGAACTGGTGGTCCAGCTTCCTCTACTTCAATCTTTCTGGAAATGGTAACGTTGGTTTGAATGGTTGGACTACCTCCTTTATTTTATTTTGTAAAGCCTTCTTCTGGGGGATTTTGGAAGAGGAGGGGTCGGTATTGGTACCTTTTCCATCAATAGTTGGTGTGGATGCACCTTTTTTGGTTGATTGGTTCTGTTGGAGCTCTTTTCTACTCTGGAGCATGATAGCATTGGCCTCCTCCATTGGGTTCTTTTCAGTGTTCCCCGATACTGTACCAGGATGCCTCCCTGAGAGATGATTTGCTAGCTGGCCAATCTGGTTCTCCGAGCCTCGAATCGAAGCTTCCAGATTCTGGAACCGAGTCTCATTAGTAGATATGAATTTATTCATCATATCCCCTAACATTGAAGTGTTCTCCAACTGAGGTGGTTGTTGAGCTGGTGGAGGAGGTGGCTGTTGTGGCTACTATGGATGAGGGTTTTGATACCCTTGTTGCTGATAAGGACCCTTCTGGGATTGTTGCAACCTTTGGTATTGGTTCTGGTATGAAGGATTGTTGTAGCGAGGTGGTCGCTGGGGTGGAGGATTCTGCGGTTGTTGGCCCTAGCCTGTGTTCTGTTGATCTCGCCATGCCGGGTTCTGGTATTGTAGGTACTAGTTTGGCCCACTATTTTGGGAAACATAACTCACCTCGCTCGTTGAAGGGCCTCCAGTCGAACCCAGGAATTATCCCATGCTGTGGTTATCACCACAGTCACCACATGATGGATGGTTTGCCGCATTAACTTGAGATGCTCCTTTGAGGTTCAATGCGTCGATTTTCTTTGACACAACGTACAACTGAGCAGCTAACATAGTGGTAGCATCAATGTTGTGCATACCTCTCTTTTGAGTCCCCTGCTCGGAGAGCCCCAGAAAGCTGTTGGATGACATGTCTCCCAGTAGTTTGAATAGTTCTTCGGGGGATTTCCGTATCACCGTACCTCCAGCAGCAGCATCCACCATGAACATGGTATTCGTGGTAATTCCTCTGTAGAAGGTCTGGACTTACATCCAGTGTGGGAGTCCACGATAGGGGAAATTTCATAACATTTATTTGAAGCGTTCCCAAGACTCATACAAAAAATCGGAGTCCATCTAATGGAAGTTATGGATCTCATTACGGAGTTTCACCGTCTTGGATGGTGGAAAGTACTTGGATAGGAACGCCTGGGCTAGCTCCTCCGAGGTGAGGATATATCATTGTTGCAGCCCCTTGATCAAATCGTTCGCCTTGTCCAGTAAGGAAAAGGGGAATAGGCGAAGATGGATGGCGTCCTCATACACTCCATGGTACCTAAAGGTGTATCATATCTTCAGAATGTTGGATAGAAGGGTGTTCGGGTCCTCACTGGCCAGGCCTGCAAATTGGATTGTGTTCTGGATCAGCTGCATGATAGCAGGCTTGATCTCGAAGTGATGGGCCTGGACCGAAGGACAAACGATGCATGTATCAGCTCTGTGAATCAATGGAAGTTTCTTCTCCAAAAGGGTACGTCTTGGAGGTTGTTGTTGATACGGTGGATCTTTCATAAACTTCACCTGAGGGGAAAAGTATGGTTGTGGGAAAATTAGTTGCGGCGGTCTTTGGTAATCCCTTCAGAGGAATTCAATGAAAGCTCCAGGAGGTTGCTCCAGTAGATCAGTAGCGGGAGGCTGCTGATCCCAGTACTGATGCTCAGTGGCAGCATCTACGGCTAGTGCCCCCTATTCCTTGTTTTCCATGGGATGTGGTTGATGGTTGTGAGTTTCTTTCCTTGTACGCCGACGATGAAGCAAGGTCTGTTCGATTTTCGGGTCGAGCGGAACTAATTCCAAAGACTCGGCGCTTCTGGATCATATAAAACGTCTAAACATACAGTTTAAGCTCTTCCCAAAACAAAAAAATAAAACTAGGCGTAAAAGGGAAAAACAAAAGAGAAAATTTAAAATGGGATTATAAAAGAGATTTTTGATACTTTTTTATTTTTATTTTCACTTAAATCAATTATTAACTCAATTTAAATCTTAGCACTAAAACCAAACATCTCCACGACAACAGCGCCAAAATTTGGTCTTTCTTGTCACTGATTGAAGATATATGCTTCCTAAATTAATTACAGATTCTTAGAACATTAGTATAGAATAATTTCTGGGTCGATCCATAGGGAACCATGGCGTGCGTGAATTCAATTGAGCTAATACTTAATTAGGTGAATTATGCAGAATTTAAAATCCATAGGGTTGATTTTGGGTTTTGATTGAAACTAAATTGATTTACTTTGAAGAAATGGATACAGTTTGAAAGAAAAAAACGTGTAAATTTTAAGAGATTTTAAAATAGTAAGAAAAGATGTGTTGGGGATGTGGTGATTAAGGAGTTCTTATACAAATTGTTTAAATGGTTGTGTTGTTCATAATAATTCAATAATTCTAGATTTCATTTAGTTACATGATTTCCTTGGTCCGGTTCCTCTTATTTGGAAGTAGGGCAGTTGACTCCTTGGTCCGGTAGTCAGTGTTCTTAATTCTTTGTTAAGATCAGTCCATTATTTTAATCGGAGAAATCCTTCTAATGGTCATGGATTTTTTCACCTTTACTTTTCTTTTGTATCGCTGAAAATTCTTCCCTTGGTCCGGCTCAAAATTGTCAGTTATATTTAACAGTAGATTAAGCAGAGTAAGATGAAGTTCAATGATAAAACACAAATATATAAAACAACATACAAATTATGATCTCTTCATACACATCCCTAACACCAGGGGTTTAGTTACACATAGAAAGTGGAGGATAAATGTCACACGTGATACCTGGCGGATTCATCATGTAAGCGTTGAGGTAGGGTGTCAGAAGGTGTAATAGTGGAACTATGGCACCACGATGGCTCAGGAATGGTAGCAACAGAGCTTTTTCTCTCCCCCAATGGTTTCTAACTCTCATATCCGTAGGCCAAGGCCTCTTTTTATAGAAAACTAATCTACACAACATGTATAGAAAGTACACGTCGTGTACTTTTCATCAATGTGCTTTGGCGCCAATTTCTCCGCTGGATGGTGGCCTAACACGCCGTCTTTGACTGTTGAACATGGTGCCACCTGGTGGTTGGGTGTAGACGACGTGTTGCGCTGCCATACACAGGGTGTAGTATCATAAGATTGGCTGCCTGGCCCTTCTAGAATATCATACACATCGTATAGAAATTCAGACATGTCGTGTCTCCTTCAATGGACACATGGGCATGTGGACTTTTCTCAGCAATCACATCTTTCAGAAAGTAGTACACGGCGTGTAACGCCACCTCACACGACAAGTATCTTCTATCTGGTGACATGGGCATGTACTGCCTCCTTCAATCCATGTCCCAGTCTAGATGTACACAACGTGTATAAAAGTACACATCGTGTAGTTGGAAAATTTTCACATGCTTCCCTTGATTCGCGTATTTAGCCAGAAATCTCCTGAAAGTATACAGAATCACCAAAATCAAAGAGTATGTTCATAAAACAACATATATTTGTTGAAAACATGTTTTTATCTTCAATTATATATATATAAATGTATGCACAAATTCGGTGTATCAGGTCTCCTTCTTTAGCACGTTTTTTTAAATCATAATATTTTTCAAAATCTTATAATAAGGTAAAATATTTGAAAACACCTTTGTAATATTTATCTATCCTGAAAATATAAGAATATTGTGAAAATAGGATTTTTTTAAATACAACCCATTATCCACGATGATAATGAGGTATAGTGGAGATGTTTGATATATCAAACAACTACTCTCAAGTGAGTTTATTACTAGAAAATGATTCACAATCATCCGAATATGACTTTTCAATAATTATTTCAAGCATGTCATCAGGAAGGGATAGGAATGTTGTTTGAGATCCTCCTCCTTCCATTTGTAACTAACATTCCTTGGCCTAAAAAAGTTATAAAACAAGGATTTCACTGAAATAATAGACATAAGGACTAACCATGTGTCTAATGAAAACTCCTATTCCCTAAAGGTTTCTAAACTGACCAATGATACCAACTATAAAAACCCTTCCTTAAAACATTACATAATATTGAATTAAATGAATAATTTACATTGAGGATCTATTCAGTTTTAGAGTTTTATATAATTTGTCCATAACTATTACATCTCAAAATATTACAAATAAGACACTTATACTCTATCCAATGTTTAAAAAAAACAAAACTCCTTAAATAAAACAAGAGTTCATTTCCTTGTAAAAATCTTCATGAATACTTCCTTTGTCTTACCCTTCCTTATAACCTGTGAAAAACATTTCGAAAACTGGGGATGAGCATAAACAGTTCATTAAGGGATACAAAAATAAGGAAAACTATTATTTTTTCAAAACAACAAGTAAACCTTGAATACTTTAACATATGTAATACTTTTCACCTTTATGAATTAGTAAATATTCTTCACTGAATAAAAGATCACTACGTACCCTTTTTTAAACAAAATATTACCATAAAACCCATATAAAGAACACATAACTTATAATGGTAACAGGGGACATAAACATTATTATGTGGAATACCCATACGGTCGACTTCCACAGACATCACTAAATGGAATATCCATACAGTCGTCTTCCATACCCAATGCATTGGAGGTTATAATCAAACCACCCATCCTGGTATTCACGGAACCAATAGGAAAGTATGATAATAATGTTTTGTTATATAATTCTATTCAGTTTATAAAGGTCCAAAATTCATTAAAGTCAAATATATGATCACATATATTATAAATAATATCATCCAATAGGAATTGGACACTTTTTTGATGTTATTTTAATATTTATAATCATATTTATTTAAATCCATTATTAATGAGCTAAATACACCATCATTATTGTGTCATAAAAAATTTAATTTATGTGGGGTCTAAAATTCTTTATAAAAATACCATGATGTAGGAACTATTTTTATCTTTCCAATTAATATTTATAGTCTAAAATATAATTTATTTAACACCATATAAAAATTAATTTACTAAACGATTTCTGTTTTTTTTATTTATTCCTTTACATTAAATTAATTATTCTAAAGTGTCATTATCATTCATATGTGGCTCCATGGGGTCCCAAAATAGACTAAAATATGCTAATGGTAGGTCATTACTCATCCAATAAGGTTAGGACTTCTGTTAAGGTAATTCGGAATTATTACAATATTATTTTTAACTTGAATTTCTTTATTTACCTTTAACCGCGGTAAATAAAAGTCAAAAGTTACTATTTAACAAAAATTATTTTCATCTTATTGGAATAAATTTTACTTCTTTATAAGAACCATTTATATCGGGTCTTCAAATTTTAATTCACAGAAGTGTTAAAATTTCATTTCAAAGAAAAAGTCAGTTTTTTAACTAATACTATGTGATTTCCATATTCATCAAAAATTGATGTTTTTCAGAAAAATACTGAAAATTCAGCCTAATATTTATTTGATATTCAGAATTAAAAAAAAAATTCTATTTTTTTATATTCAAAACATATAATTGGAATTCGTTTATTTAAAATTAATTCCCAATGTTAAAACAAATAGCGTGTTTTTATGAAACAATAACTCTCAAATGATGGACACTTGTTTATGTCAAATTTCAAAGTAAAATTAATTCCAATTTCAAAAATTGGATTAAACGGTAAAAATATATTCTAATAAAGTTTAAAAATAATTAAAAATATAATCTATACATATAAATAAATTAAATTAAATCACTGTTTTGTATTAAAATACATTATTTTTACTATTCATTAGAAAAAGAACTATTCTGGGGGATTGTAATACCATCATGAGGCGGGTGAAGAAATGGCGATTCGGAGAAAGAACCCTAAGCTTCCTTCACATCAATGGCGATTCGTAGAACCTTGATCTTATTACCTGAATCTCTCAATGGATTCATTCAATCCAGAGTGGGAAATGTCCTTCAGGGACAATCGTCAAGAAGCGAAGGAAATTTACAAACCATCGAGCTTCAAAGATTCATCGATTCTTCGAAAGAAGAATATTTCCTTTGCAGAGGTTCTTTCTGGAGCAGAAAATCCTACAAAGGTGGATTCATCTAAATAAAATATCACCAGGTTAGAAAATGGTGGATTCTCAGTGGTTGCGGATTCAAATGCCCTGCAGCAACAGCTGGACCTTTGTAAGTATTCATTACTAGGTCGTGTTATTTACTCGAAGGGAGACAAACCCTGGCCTTTTGCTGATCTCAAAAAGAGAATTTCTCATTGCTAGAGTTTAAGAGATTGGAAATTTATTTCAATCCGAAAATGGTATTTTCATATTATCTTCACCTCCTTTGCTTCCTTGAATTCTGTTTGGAAGATAGGTAGCCTTCAACTCAAACCTGGAATTCTAAGGTTATCAGCAGGGAATATTAATTTTAATCCTTTTAACCTCAAGAAATCTAATGCACAAATTTGGGTAAAATTGCATGGATTAAATTGGGTGTATTGGCATCCTAGAATCCTCAATGACATTGCTTCATGTATTGGTACTCCTATGAGGATAGATCAACACACCTTGGATGGGGAAAATGGTTATTTTTCCAGAATACTTGTGGACATTAACCTGGAAGTCAAAAGACCTGCTTTAATTATGTTTAATTCTAATGGTATTAAATCTAATATTCGATTGGAATATGAGAATGTGCCCTACTTTTGTGATGTTTGTAAAATTGTGGGACATAATATCTCTAACTGTAGGTTGATTCAGAGAAATGCTAAGGTGTCATCTAAGGTTTCTGAATGGAATGATGTCAACAGAAATAAAAAGAGCAAGGCTGTCGTTATTGAAAAAAAAGGAATTCTAAAGTCAGATGCCCCCTGTTAAAACTCATATTCCTTCTGAAATTGATTCTTTACCAATGTATCCTGTTTCTTCTTCATCACAAAGAGTTTCATGGGATGATGTGGCTGAGGAGGAAGATCAGATCTTAAAACATGTGCCTATTCAGCCGGTTTTTGAATGGGTTTCAAAGGAGGATCTTCACCTATTCTCTGAGATTAGAAATGATGTTTGTATTCTGGTTTATGACTTACAGAATGAGGAGGATGAGTATTAGTTTTTTCTGAATTTTCAGAATGAAATACATGATTTTTTTATCTCTTTACAGGATGATAATGAAGATGTTATTGTTGCTTCAAACCTGGATACTTCCACAGAGGTTGAGGATGGGCAGAATTGTGATCCTAATTCAGCCACAGAACTGGATTTCAGCATCAATACTCAGAAGAACCTGAAGATTCATCTACTAGAATCCATGGAGAGCATGTCTAATACTTCGTCTATGTTATTTACTGTTAACAGTGATGTTGCTTCTGAAAAAAATGCTCAAAGTTTTATTGTTTCCCATCATTCTGGTTCCCACGGATGCTCTCAAAGATTTTCAAAGGATAGTGGGATACCTGAAGTTGTTAACATTGATGACCTGCTTCAAGGCTACAAAGGTCCTCAATGCTCGAAAAGGAAAGTAGGGAGACCCCCTAAAGCCAGGAAAATCACGGATACTTCTTTAAAGGTAATGAGTTCAAAACATATTCCCATAATGACTAAAGCTTGTCTTGATGAGCTGGTTGAATCTGGAAATAAATTACCATGAGTTTTCTCTCGGATGGTTCTTGTCACTAATTGGATATGGTTTGGACATCAAAGGTTTCAAATCTATTTTTTTCGGAGTTCACATGGAGCTAAAAATGGCTGTGAATGGGCCGGACATCATGGTTTTGGGTGATTTTCTTTGCTAGTTTTGGTTTGAACCTTTTGCAAAAGCACTGCTTGTTGGTTCAGTTGTGAGGTTTCTTTTTCGGAATTTAAGGAGTCGATCTATCTTTTTCTGGTGCTGGGGATGGATGAATAGTTCCCAGCCAGCTAGAGTCTGCAGAGTTGCTGGCTTCATTTGGTTTCCCAAATTCTAGGAATCAATGTGCTGTTTGGAGCGGGCTGGTGGCTTAGTTGCTGGCTTCTATTGGTTGATGGAAGGTTTTTTTGTTGCTGTTTTTTGGCTAATAAAGGCCAGGGCTTTTGTCTGATCTGGTTTGTTTCTTTTTCACCTTTACCATTTTTTATGGTTTTGGTGTTTTTTGTTTTTTTTTTTGTATTTTTCTTGTACTGTTTTCTTTTCTCTTTAATAAATTTCCATTCAATAACTTTATCAGAAAAATTTCAAAAATTTACACAATGTAAATTTTAATGTCCCAATTATAAAAAAGGATTTTATTTTTCAAATATAATGTATTAAGGTGACCAAAATTATATTTCAAGAGGTTT
Source organism: Viscum album (assembly GCA_963277665.1). Classification (NCBI taxonomy): domain Eukaryota; kingdom Viridiplantae; phylum Streptophyta; class Magnoliopsida; order Santalales; family Viscaceae; genus Viscum; species Viscum album. The sequence goes on from OY728148.1 coordinate 176,601,998, forward strand.
CTCCATTAAAAGGCGGTAAATTGGCCTTTTAATGTAAATTATGCTTAAAATTAGATACATTCACATTTTAAGCCTCTAACATTTATTAGATAAATGAAAATACATTTAACAAACATGTATAAACAATTTTTAGTGATATTTTTTCATTCCCTCCAATACAAAATCTCGGATTTTACTACCATTTAAAATAATAATATTATATTATTAGTGTGAAATGTAAGATTTCAAAGAAACCCGTTGTTGCGTATCAGGTACGCTATCAAACATAGAAACCCCCTTAAAATAAAATTTATATTTAAATCGCAAATTTTAATAAATATGAAATATGTATTAGTCTTTATTTACCTGAGAATTTACATCCTTCCCCCCTTTTGGGAATTGTGACCTCAGAATTTTAAAATTGGGTTTGGATACTTCATCAAAAGCCCAACATAGGAAAAGAGTCATTAAAAATATCACTTTAAAAGAAAGAAAGAAAAGTTAACTGTTTAACCGAGATAACTAGTACTAGGATTCCATGTTGGAAAACATGGATATGGAAGAGAACAAACAGTCATGTTCTGATGGACATTGATAGAAAACATGATAAGGGAAATTTAACCACCATAAAATCACAAACTTATGATGTGTTAAATGAACTTTGATTACCCATTAGGAAATGTAAAACAACAAAGTTTTTGTTTTAAATTCCTTTTCATAATTTGGCGGAATTAATTTACTACATAGAATAAAAAAATAATAAAATATAGTTACCTTTAAGTAGAGTATCATCGTTTAATAAATTTCTACCAAAAACATAGATTTTCCCTAAAAATAGAGAATTGAAAAAGTCTTAGTCACATCAAAATCACATGAATCATCTTCTATAGAATCACATAATTCAAAAAATAATAACTATATATTTACCTTGTCTGTAGACATCAACTAAAACCAAAAATTTTAGTGCGAGATCAGATAATACCAAAAAAGTATAATCTTTTACAAAAAGAAAAACTACTCTCAATCTCAAAAAATTTTCAAACAAAACCCAAAGTTCAACCAATACCATTTAAAAAAATAACTTTCTGTAAAATTCTTCAAAAGTGGTCCAAACTAAGATTGAAACCCAAATATCATAAGGATTTAATTACATAGTCTTCCAAGATAACATTTATCTCCAAATAACAACAGTTACTCATAAAGTCTCTTATTGAAATGTAATTAACCAAATCACATGTTCTCCATCACAGGTCAATCATTTTAATAGATAAACCAAATCATCATATGTCCACAATAAAAACATAGTTTCTTCCGTACTGAAATTTCAAATATTCTTCCACAATTGAAATCAATAGTATTCTATCTTCCTTGGGCATATAGTGTTTCCTCAAAAGAGATAACGTCTTCCACGACAACCTTTATCACTTAAGCACTAAATCATTTTTCTCTACTACGTATAACCATTTGATAAAACATAAGTTCCAAAAATCAACTTGTTCTTTTTCCATAAAAACATTTTACTAAAATAATAAGTCATACTAACCATGGACTTCAGGTAGGCTAGTGGTAGGCGATACACCCATGTCTCTCTTCGGTTGCGGTTTTGATACCTGCAGCCTAGCCAGACTCGATGGGTTGTCACCCGTCCTATGGGTTGTCCTTTTTATAAAACTAAAAAATAACCCTAACATGTTTTAACCTCAATTGATTCCTCATACCTCTATTTCTCATCCAAATTCATTATGGTCTCAAAATATTAATTCTTGAAGTCTTATTTCACCACCATATGATAAAATAAAACTGTCCCCAAAATAAAAAACATCATTCCTTGATCATGGTGTCCATTTGGTTTCATCATCATCTTGATCACGTAGGTAGAATGTTAATGAATCCCAAAAAATATTTTGAGATCCATCAAAATAATTTTATTCTTCTATCCAAATACACCATGTACAACATGGGTCATATGGGTCTTCACAAAAAAATAGTTTTGGAAAATAATCACGTATGACATATAATTTCAAAACATCATATAAAACATGATTTCTATAAAATAGTCGGACCAAATAAGAATTTAAACATTCAATTATAGGTCCATTTAAAATACCATAGGTATGAGATGAGAGAATATATTGTAAAAGAAAATATAAATATATTGTGCAAGGGTCTCCTTCTTCAGCACCTTTTTTTAATATTAATATGCTTCAAAATCTTGTGATAAGGTAAAATATTTGAAAATGGCTTGGTAATATTTTCCTTTCTAGAAAATATAAGAATATTTTGAAAATAGGATTTGTCTAAATACAACCCATGATCCACGATGATGAAGAGGTATAGTGGAGGTTTTTGATATATCAAAAACCTTCTTGTAAGTGAGTTGTATGCTAGAAAAAGTTTCATAATCAGATGAACATGACTTTGAAATAATTATTGCAATCATGTCATCAAGAAGGGATAATAATGTCATCTGAGATCCTCCTCCTTCAATTTTTAAATAAATTTACTTCATCTAAAAATGTTATAAAACAAGTATTTAGCTAAAATAATAGATATAGGTACTAACCATGTGTCTAATAAAAACTCTTAATCCCTTAAGTTGTCTAAACCGACCTCTGATACCAACTGTAATCATCCAGCGTTAAAAAATTACATAATATTGAATTTAATGAATAATTCACATTGAAGATATTTTTAGGATTAGAGTTTTACAGAAATAGGCCCTAATTATTAGATCTCAGAAGATTACAAAAAGACACTTTTACTTTATCCAATGTTGCACAGAATCAAAACTCCTTAAAAAACAAGAGTTATTTTCCTGATAAAAAACATCTTGAATACTTCCATTATCTTTCCCTTCCTTATAACCTATGAAAAACATTTCAAAAACTAGGAATGTGCATAAAGAGATTAGTCAAGGATACATAAAGACAAAAAACTGTTAGTTTTTTAAAACAACTTGTATACTATGAATACATTATCATATGTAATACTTTTCACCTTCATGAAGTAGTAAATATTATTCACGGAAGAAAAAATCACTACTTACCTTTTTTTAACCAAAATATTACCATAAAACCCATATAAATAACACATAACATATAAAGGTAACTTGGGACATAAGAATTATAATGTGGAATAACCATACAGTCGACTTCTACATACATCACTAAATGGAATAGCCATTTGGCCGACTTCCATACCCAATGCATTGGAGGATACAACGTAAGCACCCATGTTGGTATTCACCGCACCACCCATCATATGGTTTATCATGTAACCACCCATAAAATGTCCATGTACTAACATAGCACATAAAATATTGAAAATATAAACATTTCACTAATAAAATTGCATTTTAAATTACAAGATTTAATTTCAAGATATTGAAATAATAAAGACATTCTCATAAACCATTTTAAATGTGATTTTTGAATCAATGTTTCCCATACCACATTGAGGCATTTAATAGAAGTATAATTTCCAAACATTAATGTGCATATAAATTAAAACTCAAAAACATTTTGAAAACATGGACATTAAAGATAAATATTTAGAATAATAAATCATAAAAACATTCAATACGATATTCTAGTTACATAGTTTTTAACAAAATGATAGACTGTTGAATTCAAATAATTGGGGAATAAAATTTAATCCAAACTTTATAATATCATGAGAATAAATGTAATCATGATAAAATATTACATGTATAGTATATACACCATATAAGAGTGAATTGGTGTATAACTACAATGAAGTCTCAATGGAAATGTAGATTGAGATAAAATCCCTTATAAAGACGATATCATCTAATTAAAGATAAATCAATCACATAATTATGTGTGAAAAATATAAATACACCCAATATAAGTTGATATTAAGTTTAAAACAATCATAGGTAATTCACACATATTCATAGGATGACATATTCACGATGTTCAAGTTGAACCCAAGGAATTGAAATTGGGTTATGAAGTTCCCTTGTAAAAATTCCACAGCCTAACGTGGTCACTTTGGAATTCAAAAACTGAGTTGAAGGGATATATAGGGTTTCTCATCATTTGGAAATAAAATTTACATTAATAAGGCTATATAATAACATATCCCAGAATAATAATATATAAATTATATGACATAACAAAAATAAGTCTTCTAAAAAGAGGAGGGTGAAAGGTTCCCATACCGATATGTTAACTTACGAAACATATGCCATATGAAAGAAGGATGATACAATGAAGATGTAAATATTCATAAATGAAATTATATTACACATAATTACAATCATGGGCAGTACATACACCACACAAAACTAAATAGTGGAAAATATAGCATGAATCTCACGAGAATAAAATGTGAGACGAAAATGTTTACCACGTTGTAATCATCTGAGTCTAATGACCCAAAGTTAATTACCACCAAATGAATCATAGAATACCATTAATATAATGATAGTAATGATAATATATATGAAATGTCATAACACAATACACTACATGCAATTAATAAGTGCAAAAAAAATGGATATCGCGCAGAATTAAAAGTGAGATAAGAAAATCACTTACCTCATGTCCGACTATACTCTATCGTTCTTTAATCTCTTGAATAATAAAATAAATGAAATTTATTCTTTCTTAATAACCTTTTTAATGATTATTATTCGTTTTATATCACTTATTACCATGTTATAAACATTATTTAATCATTTAAGTTAATAACATACATTTTGTCGAGATTTTGTACTTGTGTAAAAAATTGATTCCTTATATTTACAATTTGTCCATGTGGTCAATTTTACATTATATACCAAACTAAATTTATTATTTAGATATCATATATATCATATATATCCAGTATATATATATATATTTTTAATGTTACATAACATTTATAGGTAAGAAATGAAATGCACGGTTCATGGAGATGGTAAGCCGTACGTACGCATGAACGCTACTTCCATTTCTAAATCATATTGCAATGGAATTAAAAACATAATTACACATAGTTATATTATAATTCCAATACAATATCATATAAAATATTATTAACTCCATCCTTTATACATCCCACATAAGGAATTTTCATGTCATATCACTTTGGGGGGGTGGTAGACCCCACTTCCTCTAATGATATTATCGTATTTACCTACTATGGGAACCATAAAGTATTTCTATAAAAAGAAAAATACAGAAGCATAAAGAAAAAATAAACATAATATATATCATATATAAATCCAGTTCTATCATAATGGCCACCATGAGAGGCGGTTGGAGATATATGAAAAATCATTGTTTCGTGAGGCGTTAGTTTGTCATCCACAGAAACATTATGTTTTCAACCATTAGATAGAGGTTTGTGTAATATTGTTTCTAATAATTTTCATAACTATATTATAGTATATTGAATATACTGGTGTTGTTATAAAAGAAATGAAGAAAACTAATTTAAGGGTTGGAGAAGAAAAATAAAAGAAAAAAATTTAAGGGAAATTGTTACCATCAATTTGGCCAACTTCAATTGGATTGAAGCAAATGACTTCTTGAAGTTACTATTTCCTAAGGTAAGGCTTATATAAGAAGGATATAGATGTCTGGAGTTTAATTGGGCAGAGGTTGGATGAGGAAAAATGCTTGAGAGGTGTGTGGAATTGGTAAGAAGTGTTCTCTTTTTATAAGGGAGAAGAGGGTCTCTTTAAGAAAGTGTGATAATATTAATATTTTTATAATTCTACTAAGTTTATAAAGGTCCAAAAATAAATATTGTCGAATAAAAAATGACTCATAGTCGAAATAATATCATCTAATAAGAATTTGACAGGTTTGGGATGTTATTTTAATATTTATAATCTTATTTATTTAAATCCTTTATTAATGAAGTAAATACTACATCGTTTTTGTGTCATAAATAATTTAATTTATGTGATGTATAAAAATTATAAACAAATACCATGATGTAGGAAATATTTTTATATTTCCAATTTATATTTATAGTCGAAAATATAATTTATATAACACCATATAAAAATTAATTTACTAAAAGACTTTTATTTCGGTCATTTTAGCATTTACATTAAATTACTTAATCTAAAGTGACATTATCTTTTATAAGTGTCTAAATGGGGTCCCAATATAGATCCAAATATTCTCATTGTTGGACATTACTCATAAAATAAGTTTAGTACATGTGTTAATTTAATTTATAATTATTACAATATTCTTTTTACCTTGAATTACCCTATTTACCTTTAACCATGGTAAACAAAAGTCAAAAGTTTCTATTTACCAAAAATAATTTTGATCATATTGTACCAAATTTTACTTCTTTATAATAACCATGTATGTCATATTTTCAAAATTCAATTCACAAAATCGGTAAAATTTCATTTAGCAGAAAAAGTCATTTTTTTTACTTCTACTATGTGATTTCACTATTCATCAAAAATTAATGTCTTTCAGAAAAATACCAAAAATTCTGCCTAATATTTATTTGATATAACAAATTCATAAAAGTTTTCTATTTTTATAAACTCAAAACATAGAATTTTAATTAATTAATTTATAATTAATTCCCTTTGTTAAAACAAAAAGTGTGTTATTAAGAAACAATAACTATCAAAAGATTGACACTTGTTTATGTCCAATTTCAAAGTAAAATTAATTCCAAATAACAATATTGGATTAACTGGTAAAAATATATTGTAATTAAAATTTAAAACAAATTAATAAGATTATCTACCCATATAAATAAATTATATTAAAACACAATTTTGATTTATAATACAATATTTTTCACTATTCATTAAATAATGAACTTTATCAGAAAAATTCAAAAAATTTACACAATGTAAATTTTGATGTCCCCATTATAAATAAGGATTTTATTTGTTCAAATATAATATATGAATGTTCCCAAAATTAGGTATAAAAACGGTTATCTAGTAAAAGGTAGTAAATCGTCCTTTTAATGTAAATTATGCTTAAAATTAGATTCATTCAAAATTTAAGCCTCTAATATTTATTAGATAAATGTAAATAGATTTAAAAAACATGAATAATCATATTTTAGTTAGTTTTGTTCATTAACACCAATAAAATGGCTAGGATTTGACTACAATTTAAAATATTAATATTATATTATTAGTGTGCAACGTAAGATTTCAAAGAAATCTATTGTTGTGTATCGAGTATGCTATCAAAAAAAACAACCCCTTTAAAATAAAATTAATATTTAATTCAAAAATATTAATAAATATGAAAAATGTCTTATTCTTTATTTACCTTGGATGTTACACATATTATATATATTAACTCTTAAAAATAAATTTTCCTAATATATATTTTATATTAATTTTTTTATTAATTTATAAAATATTAATTGTTGTTAAATAAAATTAATTTCAATTATGATATTATTTTTTTTAATTTAATTTTCAAATATCAATATAACATTTTAATTAAAATACATTAGGTTAAAATATGTTTAACATGACATATTCATCAAAAGAATATAATATTTTAATCAGTTCACTTCAATTTTAATAATTATAATTTCATTTATTTTAGTTAATTCTTAAATAAATAATCATTAATTTGATGTATCTTAATAATTTTATGTAACTAAATCATCTCTAAAAATTAATGATAAATTAAAATAATTAAATTATTCCATTTATGTTTCTAAAATAATATATATAACCTAAATTCAAATGTTTTTTTACATATCCCAATGTTTCATAAATGTTAAATATAAGGAAAGTTAAAAAAATTCATTTTCCTTGATTATCCTTCTATATATGGAACTTCCATTTAATAATATCCCAATAACCAATAAAATTAAATCCAATAGGGGATAGGGATTACTTATTTCCATAAAATGAATTTTTGAAAATCATCCAAGTCTTTATGGTCTTTATGATGAAGGTTTAGTCCCTTAATTATCTTTTTTTTGAATGGTAGCATCCTGGTCAATGACCAAAACACCAAAATTTATTGATAAAAAAGATTAGATAAGTCTTATTTAATTAATTTTGTTAACATCTCTAACATAGAGAGGGAGTAATTTAGGTGAAAGATCATCCCTCCAAGTCATACCATGATAAACACCCATATTGGTTAGCTCGTCAGCAATCCTGTTAGCTTCACTTCAGGTGTGAGGGGAGATGAAGTTGATCCCAGAGAGTGAGTTTAAACAATTAATCCAGAGATCAGAGAGCAGCGAGGCAAGATGAATGGTCCCACTCCAAATGGCCTGGATAATAGTAGTGGAGTCACTCTCAATCCAGATGTTGTTCTAGTTGAGGCACCTTATAAAAGAGATAGCATGGATAACACTCAGAATCACGGCTTGCAGTGCGGAATTAGTTCCACAACATCCATAAAAGCACCCAAGTGTCTAATCAAGGTGATTCATGAAAATAGCACCACAACCCGCTGGTCTGGGGTTGCCTTTTGAGGCACCATCAACGTTAACTTCAATCCATCCTGGGTGAGGAGGAAGCCATAAAAATTCAAAGGTAGACTTTAGACAAGGATAATTCCCATTCATTTCAATCCGATGAAGGATCCCAAAATCACAAACAGAGCTGCTGCATTGATCCTATTGAATCGAGGCCACCTCTCGGATGGCCATGAGAATTTTAATCACTTCCTTTAGTATTTTTTCCCTCAAAATTTAGGTTGATGTTATTAGATCAAAATTATTATAATTATCAAATCTTTTTATTTTTATATTCAAAATTCAAATCACATAATTGAGAAAATTAGTATTACCGCTAATTCCATTTACGGGGAGAAATAATGGGGTTTAAAAGTAGATGAACATTCAAGAATTTTTGAGGCTATTCACAGTCAATTTCAAAGTGTAATTGGCTCTGCTGAAATTAATTATATAAATAGATATGTAAATAATCTAATTATACTATTAAAAAAATTAAAAATCTTATTTAAAACTAATCATAAATTGAAAGATAAGTTCATTTCTAACTAACTTGAAGTAATTTTTACTATTTATCGAAAACTGAGGTTTCTTAGGGAAATCCAAAAATGTCACCTTAAGATAATTTTGACAATATAAATAAATAAATTTATTTATTTTGAAAAATAAAATTTATAAAATATTCAATATTTTGTTTTAAAATGGTCATTCCATTAATATGTGAAAATTCTCGTTCATGTGTGTAACACAAGCAAATTCAGTGTTCTGTATAGTGTAAGTTTAACATTTCATATAAAGAATGATATCAAAAACTTATTTTTATTATAAAAGGAAAATATTGAATTTTCTTGGGTTTTTACACCTATTTTGAAATTCTTTTATCACTCCAGGTGCAATATTAACCAACACCCTACTCGCTCAACCATGGTAAACCTCTCAGGAACCTGATATTTCTCAAGCTGAGGTATAACATCCATAAAATATGATCCCATCCTTAGAGGTCCTTTAAAAAATCCCCAAGTTTTAATTAATTAGAATATGGTCAAACTCCCTTTTTAGGAGTATGTCCGTGGCATCCTTCATTTGTATTCAAGTATCACATGGAATATAGGTCAGGCCTAAAGATTCCATCCAGGGTATCCTTCAATTGGATCCATGTATCACCATTGGCATAAATATAGAACATGGTTATTGATTCCATTTGTGGAATTATAATATTAATAACTTTTTCACCCAAATATCATAACCATTTAATCAATAAAATTTCAATTATCCAATTATAATTAATAATACATGCTCAAAAACCAATGGAATCCTATTTCATCTCACATTAAAAGTTGACTCAAGAGAGGTCAACCTCATAAGGCTTGGCCATTTTATTACTCATATGGGAATTTCCATTTTAACAAGAATCAGACGCATACAAAAATATATCATTACTTAGATATAATTTAATTCATGTAGAAGAATCTTGATAATGTGATAATAATCTTAAAACTTAATATGGTATATGAATCCTTTAACTCACAAGAGAAATCCACTTTAATGAAATCAAAGTTAAAACAAGAAATTTCATAACAAGGCTATGGTCTAAGTCAATTATCCCTTTCCATTAGTCCATTTAATTTCAATTAAATCATATTGTAATTAAATTCCAAGTTTTATCATCCCATGACATCAGGTAAAAAGGCACAACTCAAGGTTGTCCAATGGAAAAAGTCATCAAAGGCCAATTTAATATGTAACACCAAAATAGGTGGTTATAAGTCAAGGTATTAAACCTATAACATAATTTAACAAGGCTCCCAAATAACCTAGAAAATTCCCATCAATTATTGGGGTTTCATTTAAATCTATGTGACATAGATAAAAAGGGAGTGCGACCTGATTTCCTATATTAAAATCCCAACATTATGTTAAAGGCATGAGACCACCTACCATTTGCTTGTGGTAGACAGATCATCCTATATCAGCTCCCGATTCAACCTCGATCAGATAAAATCATAGGAATAGATGAAGAACGTGAAAATAGGGCATATGACCCCAAACCCTTATGTTGTAAGCAATATCTAGAATACTGACATAGTTTTAAAGGATAATTAATGCCTTACCGTTACAGATCCATGGAGACAAAACATTCAATAATCGTTATCTATATGTAAAAGATCCTTCAATTCCAACTTCATTTACCCTTTAGAGATTCAGATGCTCCCTTTTTTGAACATTGGATATAAAACATATTTTAGATTTGATAATGGATTTTCAATTTAATTAATATTTATTTTAATCCTAAAAATTTTAGGTCGCATGGTTTAGACACACAATTTAGATGATCATGTAAAAACCTTGCATGGATTCCTATTAACTTGTGTCATAGAGCCCGTTTTACCAATATGGTTTACTAACCATGATCAATCCAGAAAAGAGACACAATCATAGTTTTCTAAAATTGAAAACCTCACTCCATGGCCATGAAGCCCAACCATCATAGCTTTCCCTCACCATGCTTCCTCTCATTTTCACCCAAAACATGAATTCTTAGCTCCAATCCAACCCCAAACACCATTGATCCCACCATTACCCGAAAAAGGCATCTATAAAAGCCCATAATTATAAATTAATAAAGATAATTGATGAAAACAATGAATTAATACATCAATTTAGACTAGGGTATTATAGTACAATTACCTCTTACACCAATCGATTTTGTTTTTTGTGTTACCTCTCAATAAGACCCTTGTATTCTCCTATTTATTTGTATATGAGTTCACCTTCAAATGTTGAATCCATCATGTATCTCTCATTACCCAGAAAATATTAGTAATCTAATGTATAAATTTAATTTTTCAACATCTTCATTCAGGAATCTAGCACACAATTTCTTGCAACACTCCCGGTACTCATAAAGGGTTTCTTCTAATGAATTCATAATGGAATAAATTTCCATTCTTATAGAAGTTCATCTGGATGTGTGAAAAAATATTTATAAGACTATTAATTATAGTATTTCCTATTCATAATCATTACTAGGTTTTAGGTTGTATCTCAATTCATAGGATATTCCTTCAAGTGAATAGGTAAATTCCCTCCACCAAAATTTCTCCATCGATACTCCTATTTGCTTTAATGTTTATGACACTCAGGTAAACTATTATATGTTTTTTTCACATATAATTCCATGAAACAATTGAATATTTTTATTATACTAGTTTTCAATTAAATTATATTTAAAAAAGAATTAAGGAAGATTTGATTTTTATGATTCTAAAAGTGTGGTGCACATAGTTATAATAGTGTTTAATTGGGGTTTCTTACCATGTATTAGGCTCACAGTTAGTACTTGTTTCATCACATGTATCAGAAAAGAAAATCCGATCAAATATGGTTCAAAACTATAATGTTCAAGGTATTTTTATAAGGTTATTTCTAAATTTGGTTGAAAAGGTAATATTTTTTCATTTTAGGATCTGATTATGAAAAATAATGTTGTTTATTTCGTATTCCCAACCTAAAAATTATCAAGGATTTACACATGAATCTATTTTTGGGTTTGTAAAATTCATCATTTCCTAAAATTGTTTTTTATTTGTGGTAACCCATGTATTTTTCCCATATAGGAGTGTAGAAAATCACTTATCACTAATATATGTGGTCAGATAAAGGAGATTTTTTGACATACATTAGATTTTTAAAAGCTAAAAAAATAGTGAATAATAGATTGAAATAAATAATGATTAATTTTTTTTTATTTCAATTTTTTTCCTTATATAATAATATATTTTCTCACGACCTGTCCCGCAGGTCCAATGTCGTGACATCCCCAATCGCTTCTTTTATAGGCCATGGGTTGGCGACTAGCACCCGAAAGTTATATCCCTAAAAGAGGATGGAATTACCTTTAAACATATAAAAAAACACAGTACCCGAACATAAAAAGATGCAAACACAAAGTAAAACTGTAGTAGTAAACGTGTTTACTGAATGTAAAGGGGGTGGAATACAAGCCCATCTAAAAAGATACAACTATAACTGAAAACTGAAAACTGAAAATAGAAAATAGAAGACAGAAAACAACTCCCTTGTTTTCCCACCAAGGATCCTACCTGAAAGGTAGGTACAGATCGTCTCCATAGCTCCCCTGGTCAACTATCCCTGTCATCAACCATCGTGTCCTAGCTACACGAGACCCAATCAAGGTTGCCTATCATCTTCACAAGAAACAACAATGTGTGGGTGATGCTAGTGAAGGGGTGATGATAACAATACATAGTAGGGACCCTGAGACCCCTGAAGGTATCTCAAAATTACACTAAGAAAAACCACAATGCTTAATCTCAATCACAATACACAAAGAAAAAGACTCATCTCAAACCAAGTATAAAACTCAGTGTTCTGAAATAAGTATTATCAGTCTTATTCTATATCATATTATTCCATTACGGTGTTTCCACAACTACACCTTTAAGGCGTTGTTCCATTATCAATCCACACAGGGTAGTATATCACTGATCCTCAATAGGCTTCTTAGAGGCCAGTCCTCATCGGGTCGCGCACTGCTGATCCACATGGTGTCTCAAGATTGTTGATCGTCAAAGGGTCACTATGATTTTGATCCAAAGAGGGTCACAATTATATTTATCCACACATGGTTGTTGTCTATTTGATCCACATAAAGTCGCTAAGATTTTGATCCACATAGGTTCGCTAAGATATTGATCTTCATAGGGTCTCTAGGATGCTAATCCACACAGTGTCTCTAGGTTGCAGATCCACACAGGGTCACGACTCAACTGATTGTCAGTCACAGGATTCTCCTCACCTATTATGCTTATGTTCAGTAGTATCTGCTCCTCTGGATATCGATCATACCTCAACTTCTACGAAGTTCCAAAAGGATTAACCCAAAGGGCCGCCATGTCGTAAGGGTTACAATGTGTTAGTGAGTGAATCAATAGGATGCCCAGTGAGTGTGTTATTGGCATTTTATTATCGAGGTCCTGCTTGGATTCAGGTGTGATCCTACACATTTGAACACCAAAATTCCCCAAAACACATGTGGACTATCTCAAACTGACTTTCTCACACCATGGATCCCAATGCGGTAGGCGGTTCATCAAACAGACGTCTGGTTCCCACGATACGTCCTTTTAAGCATATCGGGGCATGAGAGGGGTACAAGTCTAGTCAAACCCGGTAGAGCCGACCCAACTCGGTATGGATCCTACCCAGCCCGGTTGGGTGAGGCCACTGCGGAATCGGCCCACTGGGCCACGGACTGGCCCGACCCGCCCTAGCATGGCTAGGCCATGGACCGGCTCAGCCCGCCAGCTGGGCGCGGCCCGTTGGGCGATGCGTCCCGGTGCGTTGGTGTCACTTGCCAGCCGTGTGGCCGCCCAACTTCCCAAACAGCTCAAAGTTCCATTCATCACTTCAACCAGTGCTTCCACATGGTCATCAGGGTGCTGGTCCCCCTCTAAATATGCTTTGATGTTGTGGTGCGTGACGGCCCACCGCCTCGCCAATGCAGTCAGCCAAGTATCAGATGCCCCTTCAAGTGCACCATGGCACCAGGCGGCACCGCCCTATTCTGCGGCCGATGAGCATCCATCATTGCATTCACCATGGGTGCCAGTTTCTAGTTCTGCCACGCCAGTATATCTTCCACAGGACATCGGGTGAGCTCTGATGGTCCACATTCCATTCTGATCACACCTAATAGCCTCTTGAGATGTTATCATTGTGCAACTCCTGAGTTCAATGATCAGTCAATTTGGAAATTCATCCCCCGAAGAATGCAACATAAACCATGTGACGGAGGGTCTGGGTCTCATTCATTTGGCATGCACCTTCCGCGTTAGCATCGTAACCAGCAGGTAACAATTTAATCATCTTCAACTCAAATAATTAAGCATTGAAAAATACCACTTACCTCAAGATTCATTGAATACATCATGGTGGTGGAAGAATATTTCTCACTTGATAAATATGTCTGCATTGGTCGATCCCAGATCATTACTTCCCAAGATTATATCCTCCATCAGTGGAAGGTGTTGTAATACTTCTTCAAAGGATCCTCACAGAAATAACATAATCCAATTATGGAAATTCAATTATATAGATAGAAGAATCCACTGAGTTTCACAACATTAATGAGTTTCATTTGTGAACCACATTTAATGTTTTAACATCATGGTTACAAAAACCCAGAGTCAAGACATTGAATCGATTGACAACTCAATTGTCCAACCACCACTACTCAACCACTAGAGAGAAATATAGTAACATTTTATTGTTATTTTATTGTAATTTTAAAAGTATGTTTTCGCACCAAAATGGTGGATAAATGAAATGAAGAGAAACATGCCCCATGATCGGCCTTGCGAACCCACTGCGTGGAGTTCCCCCAAGCAACACGGCCATCACGATGTGGAGGAGGCAGCACCCTCCATGAACGCTCCTAATGTTCGCAAGCATACCGCGAAGCAAAGGATGGGGTACCCTCAACAAATTCCCCAGACGCTCGTGATCCCTCCATGAAGTAGAAGAGGTGGTACCCTCTGCAAACCCAACTGATGTTCGCGAGCCCTCTACGGAGCAACAAAATCCCTCTTCGCGCCGCGTATCCATTGATTCGTGACACCTCTTTCTTATAAATACCGAGCTCTCCCTAAGCCCTCCAGACATACAATCTGAAAATTCGGATTCCTAGCTCCCAAATCGCGAAGCACCCTTTTCTCTACGAATCATGAGCAATGCGAGATATTTTTTCTTCGCGAGGTGCCTCACCATTGTCTCGCTTTGATCCCCTCTTCTAAGAGGGATGCCTTTCAAGAAGCCTAAGGGATTTTACGATGGAAGGGGATCCCCATTGGGACCCAGGTTGTCACGAAGCATTTATGATTCACGAAACACCCCTCCTGTACACATGATCCATATGCCAAGGTAGGATCATTATACTTCGCGAAGCACCTTGCATCATGACACTTCGCTTCGTGAGCCACCTATGTTCCACGAGGCAGTGCTCTGTGACTACCTTCCTACTTCGCGAAGAACCTCCCATTTTCACCTCATCCCCAAGCTAAGGCCAAGGCTCCCCCATTTTTTGATTCACACCCCTACGGATGTTCCCTTCACCACGCAGAGAAACCGATCTCCACAAGGCCCATGTCTATGGACTCCTCTGCTTAGAAATTCCTTTTCTCGCGTGACCCTCCAGGTTTTCACGATGTGACTTCAATGTCCCCCTGATGATACCACCCGTAGCATTGATTTTAATAATCCTTCATCACATAGGAATGATAATGGATATTACTTCATCTAATAGCCACACTAACATGGACCCCTCGATGCTTCGCTCTGTGACCCCCGTTTACCACGGCATTGCCAGTACCTTCCCTCCCACATGGTGCAGAGGGTACCGGTTATGTAAGTCCTAGGGGTGCAAAGTAAACCCACCTTGACTGAGCTATAGAACGTTAATCTTCCAAGCACCCTCATCCTCAACACACAACGTTAAACTGTGACATCACCCTGTGCCTCTCACATGGGGTGCCCCCACCATGGACATTCTCCCTCCCCCAGGTCTCCACAAGGGATGATATCCTCTTTATGGGAGTGGAGTTTTTCCATGGGGAAGGGCATCCACCTTGGTGTAAGCACCTAGATATTCTTGAAATAGGCATAAACTGCTGCTCCCTCCTTTCATCTTCGGTCCCCAAGGCCAGGGGAGGAAGTGATAAAGAACATACCCCCTCCTCTCTTCCTAGGTTCCAAATCCCTCTACCTCTGAACTTTTTCGCCCTCGTGCATCCATCCCGGTGTAAATCCCAACACCATGGGTTGCCCAATGCATAATCCCCACTTCGCTTCCCACAGACGCACCGTTTGCGACGTGATCATCAGGTCCCTACAACCTCTTGTTTCTCACACAGAGCAAGACTCCAATGATCATAGAGTGAGCACCGACCATGACACACCTTGGGCCGCCTCAGAGCGTAAGACCAAATTCCCCCATCCCACATGACATTAAACTACATTCCAATACAGCGGTATGCCATTGTGACAAACACGAACTATGGGGACTTTGATCCTTCTCAAGGAATGGTACGTAGGAAGACTCCATGAGGATCATGCACAACACCCATCGGACCCCCGGTCCAACTTCACGTAGGTTTTCCGAACCACCTACCACATGAACTACGGGGACTATGATCCATGTCAATTCATGGAACGTAGGAAGCATCCATGAGGTTCAATCCCAACACCCATTAGAACCATGTTCTATCTTCACGTCGGTTCGCTGATATGCCTCCCACCTAAACTACGAGGACTTTGATCCATGTCACGGAATGGTACGTACGAAGCCTCCGCGAAGTTCAATCCCACCATCCACTTGTTATGATACCCCTTCATGTTGGTTCAATATCCCGTTTTCAACCCAAAATATGTGGACATTGATCTATGTCAAGGCATGGTACGTAGGATGCCTCCACGAGGTTCATGGCCAAAAACCATTGGCCCCGATCGTGTCTGGGTTAGTGTTCCATGCCCCTGTCCTGTACTATTAGGACGTTGATCTATTCTATGGAATGGTAGGTAGGAAGCCTCCCTGAGGGTCAATCCCACCATCCACCTAGACCAAGGTCCTTATTCATGTCGATTCTCAGACACACCCCCATCCCGCATGATGTTAAACTGCATTTCAATCCATAGGTAAGCCGTTGTGACCCACCTGAACTATGGGGTCTTTGATCCATGCTATGTCATGGTACGTAGGAAGCCTCATGAGGTCTAATCCCATAACCCATCGGACCAAGGTCCATCTTCACTTCGGTTCATCGACGCCCACCCGAACTACATGGTCTTTGATCCATGCTAAGGCATGGTACATATGATGCCTCGTGAGGTTCAAACCTATCACCCGGTCATTCTGATCTCCTTCATGTCAGCTCAAAAACACCCTAGAATCCTAGAGTGTAAGCCCCACACATCCATTCCCGAGCAACGATGACTTTGATTCATGTCAAGGAATCATATGTAGGAAGTCTCTTCGAAGCTGAAGCCCAAAAAACAATCTTCCATCCTAATTCTTACCCGGGAAGCCACATCCTGGTGATATCATGACACCTCATTCCCCTCCACAGTATTGGGGAAGCCTCCCATGTGTAGGCCCCAATATCGTCGTTCCCTAAAGAGGGTTCTTCAATATGATCAACTCTAGCTAGTTTCTTGATCACCCAGATCCATCTCTGTTGGAGGTTAAACTTGCGGTATACCCTATCTTAAACATGGGAAGCTGAGGAAAACCTCATATACATGTCTATGGATTATGGTTTCCCATGCTCGATAAGGGATTCCTCGGGCTTCCACGCCCTCTAAAATCCCTATAATAAGGGACAAAAGACAGACACACCAATTCCCCAGTCTCCAGACATGCCAGTGATGCATCAACGTGACTACTCCCCCAACTGAAGGATGATGCCCAGACTGGACCCCATGGAATGTCCTCACAGAAGCAGTGTAATTAACCAGTGTTAATGGAAACATGGCACTGGGAAGAATTTCATGAACAACGTATCAAATCTATGAGGGAGACCTGGACTAGGTGACGAGTTCCGAGAAGGAATCCACGAAAAGAAGAAATGACATCTCATCATCCCATTTCGATCAAGGTGCAAGCATTCATGAAAAAAGAGCGAATGTCACCCACCTTTGGAAAGTGGTAATTCGGGGTAAGAGAAATGTGTTGACGTCCCCCATACGTGACAGACGCACGTGCCCTGGAAAAGTGTCGGAAACAGAAATGGTGAACACGACAAGAAATTAATCTCCTCAAAATTGGGATTATTAGCACTCCATATATCAATAGAGTGACATGTCACCAGATCCAGATATCTGGCGCCGAGTCCCACCAAGAAATTTCAGCCCTTGCATGAAACTGACCTGATGTCAGGGTAGTCAAAATGTTGGGCATCTTGGTATACGACGTTGTCAGCGTGGATCCCTCATACCGGTCATAGAAGAAGGAATGGTGCTGGGACATAGTGTATCAACCCCATTTTCTCTCAGTACTAATGAGCTAATCTCCCTGCCTTCAAGAACCCAGTTGATGCATCCATAACCCGATCACCTCCTGCCCACCAACGCAGGGGCTTGTGGAATCTCAACGAGGCTACCCCATGTGGTTCTGTCTCTTCTATGACGGCCTGGACTGCCATGACTACTGGGTACCCATGCCCAATATCCCCATAAAAAATTATCCAACGCAGGGTAATCAATGAACTTGTAGGTAGGTACGAGGAAGATGGGGTCATCTTTATGAGGGACATGGCCAGCCTGGATTTGAGGCTTCTACGCCTCTCCATCAATTCTGCCCCCGAGGGCTGCACATGGAGCCGTTAATCCCCACTCCAACCTTCAATCTTTTTGGGGGCCTCCCCACGGAAGGCCTCGATGACTCCATGCCTTACGCCGGTGAGGTAGGGGATGTTCGGGCCCACCCAGCCCGAGTTCTGTCCTAGGGGATCCCGTCGAGGGCCCCCACAAGGCTGCGCCAGTGCGGCTACCCAGTTCCCTGAGCAGAAGAGCAAGTAGAATACCTATCTGCACTAACAATACAGGCCCGATTTCCCCGAAGCCAGCGTCGGGCACAGGCCAAGGAGGACGCCCATCAAGGGGCATATACTTCTGCGTCTACTATGGCCCGAGCCTCCATCAACTTGCTTCATCAACCCCCTGCATACGCCGAGCAGGGGAATCTATATGCCCACCCCGGATCGAGGCCCCAACCACCCCATGGGTATGCTGGGTCGACTCTGTGGGTCGCAGGAATATGATGTGGTCACCGCAGGCTAACCTGCAATAATGACACCCACTATAAGGGCCCTCCCCGTGAAACCACCATGGAGGATGCAGGCCTTTACCACTCTGAGGCCCGACGTGGAGGTATTCCCCATGCCACATTCGACCTAAATGAGGGCCTTCCCAGTGGTAGAAAAAACTCATATGGGAGCCTCTCCTGTGCACATTACACTGGATACGGAGTCGTCCCTTCTTCCACGGACAGCCGGGGTGGAGATCAAATTCACTTCACCAACACCCAGCACAGAGGTCCTACCCATGTTTGGTCTGATCAGTATGTGGACCTGCCTCACATGGACGTCACCAAGGGAACAAGGTATGGAGGTCCTACTCGTGCACCCGTCAGTTCCAACAGGGGTCCCACCCGTACCAGTACCCAACATGGAAGTCCTCCTCGTGTTCCCTTTGACATTTTCCCTGATGTTCCTCGCACCTTGGCCCACTCAGGCAGAAGTACTCCTCTCTCAAACACTACTACGACTGAAGGACCTCCTCATGCTGGAAACTTTCCCTTCTCCAAAGATAAATCCTGGGGCTGGAAGGCGTGTCGTCACTACATCAAGAATAATACTAAAAAGCTTCAGAGTGAGATCATACCAGTCTGTTTCTCGGATACTGAAGCAGAGTACGACTCAACCGTGGTACCCTCACCTCAGTCCTTTATGTCATGGAATGGGGAAGGAACATGGCGTATCAACCTCAACCTTCCAGATTGTGAAGTCCACCAGATTCATGCCTCTCTTAGTAGGTACATCCAGGAGAAGTAAATTTTGGGAGTCCCATAGGTTTCGACAGTGCAGTCACCACCATCATCACTCGAAGCGACCTATACCTTGACCAGAGATCATGGAGATCTATTTTGGGGACCTGTTGTAGTTGAGAAACAATGTGACCCATCGCAAGTAACCATGATCCATGCACCATAAGTTGTGTTTGTCAGCCCGTTGTATCGTGAAATTGCGGTTAGGTCACCGCACTCCTTGGAGGATGTCCTGGAATTCAGCGGCTAGTCGGCTCACTTACCGTATACTCCGCCGCCCAGTCCACCGTCTCAACAGTCCACCTCAGTACCACTATTGTTTCCTCAGATCCTTCAGTTGATGAGTGGGGAAATATGGGGCCAGACCCTAAATCCAAGCCCAGAAGCTTCTGGAACATTCTTGTGGATGATCACATCCCGGAGAAGTTCTGGTCAGCTGCAGCATCAAACTTTTGTGCGCCAGAATCCCTCACCCCTGAGGACGTCGAGTTCTTCTGTCAAACCCTATGGGCGACATAGTTTCTTCTTCGTTATCATCAGGTTGTGTACCCTTGGAGCAATATGCACTTTGAGGAAATCGGAGAGCAGTACCGTCTGGTCGATTTGGCTGCACTCCCCGTGGCCCAGCACCCTGAGTCACCAGGTTTCCAGAGGACCCTCCAACAATGATGCATTCACAGTTTCAGGATACTCAGCCAAATCATCAAGGAGGCTACCCCCATGTGCTGGTCTGTGGATGGGGTATTATGATGCCCTTCTCTTTAGCCCTTTTTGATGGTAGACCGACACGATATGCGATATTGAGGACATACCCCCAGGAAGGGTCACGATCCATGTGGACAATAACACGGACAATGAGGACGGGCTGGAATTTCATGATGGAGACTTACCCCCTGAGGGTGTGCCACCATTATTGGACCCATCAGGGAAGAATAGTCATCAACAGAGGAACCTCCTAGGTCTCCCTGCACCCACCGATTTATTGGAACTCAGTCAGAATGCCGGTAAGGGTAAAAAGAAATTCAGAGGTGTCAAGTACTCCAACCCATCTACCTCAGTGCAGAAGATGAGGGACGACCCCGTGAAGTCTGCGTTGCGTCAACAACTTGCAGAGCAGAAGTGGTTGGTCGACAAACTCATGGTTGAATGTGATATAGAGCGACGAACCGATTATGGTGATCCTAGGCTGGTGTAGCAGAGGAAGGAACAACTCCCCCAACGTGATGCTTCTGGGATTCCCTGATCATACTACTCCCATAGATAGGGTTGAAGCCATAACTCACAGCAAGATGTCGCGATACGTCTCACCAAACCCTCCTGAATGGCGCGGTAATCCGAGGAATCCTCCCTGAGTTCCCCCAACTACCCCTCAAGCACCACCGCTAGTTTCTCCACAAGCTGTTGAACCGATCAACCATTACGAAGATCTCGACAATGCACTCATGGATAGGGGTACCCGTCAAGATAGGGCCCCCCTTCCATACGATCCAAGGGCAGCAATAATCACCCGCCTCGAGGCATTGAAAACACGGAGGTGGCAGTCCCACCAGATGGAAATCCATATCAATCGTGGGTGGATGATATGCCTCCACCCCCAGGATTTGGAAATCCCACATTCTTTCCCATTAACAAGACATAGAACCCACCACAACACATGTTCCACTTTTCCTTCAGGTGTGGCCCCATGTTGTGGAATCCTGCAGATTATTAATCTGCCAAGCTCTGATGTTTTATGCAGACATTGGAAGGCCTTGTGTTTGTCTGGTACATCCAGCTACACATTAGATCGGCGACTTCCTGGGTGGATCTTTGCCTGCAATTCCTATACTAGTTCAACTCCACCACCCAAAAGACCAGCATCGGATACCTCTTCAGTTGCATGAAAAGGCTTGAGGAGCTAGTCGCGGACATCATCGCTTGATGGAAGGGGCTCACATACCCCTTCGACATGCCACTGAAATAGGATAAATTACTGATGTTGTGCTTAGGGAATGTCATAACAGAGCTGGTTCCTTCCCTGATCACTCATTACTACCCCAGAGGGTGCCAAGACTACTTATATAAGGCCCATCGCCTCGAGGATACTCTGAAATAGGCAAGTCAGGCACGTCCACTGCCACCTGTGATCCCAGCAAGGCGGGATGCCATAGTTGTGCCCACAACGGTGGCCCAAATAGAAGCCCACAGGTAGCCAGAATTGCTATAAGTCGCACCAGCTCCGCAACTTCGTAGAGGCCCGCCACCACAAGTCCAGCCTCTTACCTAGCAGTGACAGCATCAAAATCATTAGGTTCCCTCGCGCAACATGACACCACCGTCTAGGCGAGATAATCCGGATATGCCTCCTCGGCAGGCTCCTCCAACCCTCATTGGGCCAGGCTCTAGGATCCCCCTATCTGGAGAAAAGACACCAGTCTTAGTCATTTAGAGAGGATCAGGTCCCCAGTTACTTCCGTAGTGCCCTAGAGTAGGGTCTTATATGCTTACCTGAGCGCAGAAGGCCGACAGAGGTGAATCTCACTGATCTCTCCAACTACCGCCCTTATCATCAGATTCTGGGGAATACCCTCATGCGGTGCTATGTGTTTAGAGACTGGATCTAGGACCAGGTCGATAACAACATATTCAGGTTGGGGCCGGCCCAGGAACAAGTGGTGGGTGTCTTTGTGAGGTCAGAAATTAGTAGCAACGACAGAGGTGACTTCATGCACCCTGAGATGGGGATGCCTCCCAGAATATCCCAAATGGTGGATGATTTTTCAAGTGACAGTCAGGGGTACACTTCAATTAATATCGTGGAGTTGGTAAATCCTTATATGACTCCCGATGAGGGGGAACGCCATGAAAACCTCCCCAACATCCCCAGCAGACACCAACGTCGGCAGAACAACGGCCATATGGGTCGCCAAGGAACATCAATTGGCACATTCATCCAATATGTGCATGCCCCAGAGACCGGATAGTAGTCCCAGAACATAGCTCATCATGCGCAACCCCCTCATCTGGTGTCCTCAAATCTACCTCCACTGCCGTTTGGGCTACTAGATCAGGCAGAGCTGCCTCGTCCATACCGCGGCCAGTCTTTCCCTACTATTGGTCAATCTCAGTTGTCTAGCCACCATCCGGCAGCCACTCTTTAGGATTTGACTAGTGGGAAATGGGGACTACCTGGCACTAGCTAGCTGCCGGTCTAGCCAGATGGGCGTGTCGTGCCTCCAATCATAGAGCGGCCTCCTATAAGAAGAAGTTAATCCTTGGTGCGGATGTATGATGTCCTCGTCCAGATTGTCGGCATCCCATAGAAGATTTATATCCTTGAGTCTCTTCACCAGTCATTAGACATACATGAGGAACTTGTTGAGGCCCTAAAGAGCCACCTACAGTTTGAGATGGAGATAGAAACTGAAAAATCCTTCCACACTGATACAATTGAGAATGATGAATTCCAGGCAGTTATCTTGTTCTCTGTTGAAGACAGAGACCCTCCCATACAGGGGCACATTCATCCATTATACATCACTGGTCAGTTAAATAGTGTGTATGTACACTACTATATTATTGACTTGGGCACTGGGATTATCCTAATCTCAACTCAGACACTGCAGAATCTGGGGTTGTCTAAGTATGATTTAACTCCCTCTGACATTAGAATCCATGGATACGACCTTACCGAGTAGACCCTCGTCAGAAAGATCGATTTGAAGACCCAGTTCCGTGGCCTAGTGGTGAGTACCAAATTTATGGTTGTCTCCCCGGACACCATGTACAATTCATTGATGGGCAGGCCATAGCTCCACCTCCATGCAGTATTCCCTTCAACGTGTCACCAATTCCTCAAATACTCCCTCAATGGTTGATTAGGCATGCTCCATGGAGATGCGTCTCATTTGGCCTCTTGTGAAGCCTACTATTATGACGCTATCTATTACAATTTCAAGGATAAAAAGATTCTGGAATGTGAGATTGAGTTCGCAACGGTCTCAAGTGATCTCTGGGCAGGTCAGGATGTCGCCTACAACTTCCCGATCAAACGGTTGGAGGCCACGACCCACGACATGGGGTGATGTTTTGTTGTTTCAGGTACAAGATGAAGGCATATTCCCAAGTCCAAGAGACGACGAAAAATCACCTCGTACTCCTACACAAACCAGGCTCAGGTGAACTAAGAACCTCCTACCCCCATATAGTATTGGGACGTCCGACTCATGGAAATGACGGTACGTCATATGTGTCTATTCCACTGGGATGGAATTAATCGGCTCAAGCTGAAGTGCCACTACTGCTTTGATATCATCAACCGTGGCCCTGTGGGCCGAAGGCATGATGGGATTGGATCAACGACCTTCATCTCTATGGTTTCAATGGCACATGAGTCTCTCGATGCAATGACCACTACCGCTCAAGCTGGCACCAGTCTCCCATTAGATTCTAGTGGCTCGGAAGCGACTCCACCAGCAGAAGATCCCTCCACATGTGGAGAAGAGGATTTGGTGGATTCTACCACTACCATTGAAGAAGGCACCTCAACCACTATCGATGAACTAGTATAAGTGAACCTTGCAAGCGAGGCAGATCTGAGACCCACATTGATCAGTGACGCAATGTCCCTCTAGGAGCAGCAGCAGTACATGAACATTCTTAAACAGCACCGTGACATGTTTTCCTGGAGTTATAGTGAGATTCCAGGACTAGATACTTAGGTCGTCATCCACCGCCTTCGTCTCCCAGCAAACCATCAAAAATTTGAGCATCGTTTTTGAATGATCCACCCTTCTCATGTTGTCATGGTTGAGGCTGAGGTTTACCAGCTCATCAAATCCAACTTTGTCAATGAGATCCAGTTCCCCAAGTGGCTATCCAACATTGTGCCAGTAAAGAAAAATAATGGAAGATCATAGTCTATATCAACTTCTGTGATCTCAACCGCCACTGTCCGAAGGATGATATCCCCTTCTAGTGAAACAATTTTTGATTTATGCTAAGACTGGGTTCCAAGTCCTCTCCTTTATGGATGGGTATTCTGGGTATAATCAGATCTATATGGCCCATGAGGATGAGGAGTCCATATCTTTCAGGGGCCCACAAGGTACTTTCTGTCACATGGTTATACCCTTCTTCCTGAAAAATGTAGGTTCCACCTATCAGCGGGCCATACATCATATATTCATGACGATCCATGGAACATTGGCGGATTGCTATGTGGACGATATGGTAGTCAAATCTCACCATCTCCAGGACCATCTCATGGACCATGAGAAAGTGTTCGTCTTCCTCTATTCCCACAACTTGAAGATGAACCTGTTGAAGTGTGCCTCTGGGGTCACCACCAAGAATTTTTTTTGATTTGTTGTTAGGTACTGAGGCATCGAGATCGACATGGAGAAGATCATTGCCATCCGCCAGATGCCTCCCCCGAGCAATATTTGGGACCTTCAAGGTCTCCAAGGCCACTTAGATTATATACACCGATTCATTGTGAATCTTGATGGAAATTGTAAGCCCTTTTCGTGGATCATGAAGAAGGGTACTGCCTATGAATGTGAGGAAGAGTGTCATACCACATTCGAGGAAGTCAAGCAGTCTCTACTACAGCCTCTGGTCTTGAGGCCACCTGTCACTGGAAAGATGCTGGTTCTTTATTTCACCACAATGGAATGGTCTCTCGGTTCCCTTCTTGAATAAAAGATAATTGAGGGGGCACAGAACATCCTCTACTACCTCAGCCTCATGCTCCTCAATACGGAGACCAGATAATCCCCCATAGAAAGGAGATGCCTCATGCTTGTGTTTTTTGTACAGAAATTACAACATTACCTGCATCACCATGAGTTACAGTTGGTCTCTCGGGTAGACCCACAGAAGTACTTTCTGTACCACCCCTTGTTGACTGCCCGACTAGCGTGGTGGGATGTAATTCTATAACAGTTTGACATCAGGATCGTGCCTCAAAATGATATCAAGGGGCAGACAATGGAAGACTTCCTAGCTGCCCATCCAACATCCGCGGATCAATCCCTGGACTAGGATTTTTTTTATGAGGCAATCCTATCAGTCGATCATGCCATACATGTTGGAAAATTCACTTCGATGGTGCCTCTCGGAGTCCTTCTAGTAGAAGTATCAATGATCCTAGGCTCAACACAGTGGGCCTGGGTATCGTCTTCATCACCCTAGTGTATGCTATTTTTCCATACTCATTCTTTTTGTCAAATGGTTGCACCAACAACGAGGTAGAGTATTAGGCTCTCATCATTGACATTTACCAGGCCCTTGAGATCGATGTTCCCCATCTTCATGTTAAAGGGGATTCTAAACTAGTCAATAAGAAAGTAAACGATGGCTATTTTTTCTGGAAGCCATATCTCGTGCCATTGTTGGAGTTCACCCTCCATCTAATGGCTATGTTCTCTTCTTGGCCATTGGTTACCCATGTCCCTTAGTCACAGAACGGCCATGCAGATGCTTTTTCCAACCTAGCCGCCTCAGTTGCAGAGCCCATGAAGGAAGATCTGGTTATACATGTGTCACACCAAAGATTCATTGCCCCTGTTACCCTATAGGATGACGACGGCCTACGAGTAAGCTATCTTAACACTGGATCCTCCACGTCAGGATCCCCAAGTTATTCAGATGTAGTGGTTGAGATGACTGCTGAATGGATATCACCTTTTGTTGAGTATCTCCAAATTGGTTGCCTCCTAGATTAACAGGCCGAGGGTGAGTGAATTCGACCCAGTGTGCTGCATTTTACCCACCAGAGTGGTCCCATTCTTGATCAGAACCTCTATAAGAGTGGTTTCGATGGTGTTCCCTTCCATTGCATTAAAGGAGTCGATATTTCTCAGGTCATGCAAGAGGTTCATGCCGGTTCCTGTGGTGCCCACTAGGCTAGGCCGAAGATAACCCATCAGATCCGGAGACTGGGGTACTTCTAGCCCTCCATGTTCCACAATTTTATTGAGTTCACCAAGACATGTCATGCATGCCAAGTTCATGCTAATTTCATGCATCGACTGCTAGAACCTTTCCACTCCACTATGTACTCTTGGACCTTTGCGATGTGGGGGTCTGATGACGTTGGACCATCCCCACCAGTGATATCTCTCCAATGCAGGTTCATCCTAACCACTATGGATTTATTCTCCAAATGGGTAGAGGAAATCCCACTCAAGGAAGTCCAGGCTCGACCCATTTTCGTTTTTGTGAGCTCCAACATCATCTACTGATTTGGATTCCCTCAATTTGTCCTCACTGATAACGACACTAGCTTCTGAGCATTTGATCTGATCAAATTGTACGCCAAGTACAATATCCGTTCATACCATACATCTGGCTATCATTCATAGGAAAATGGACAAGTTGATGCGTTAAAAAAACCCCCTCTAACATTTTGTAGAAAATATTTTGTCAGAACAAGAAGAGTTGGATGGACAATCTCCCCAACACCCTCTAGGATTATTGGACGGCGACTCGCAATTCCACCAAGGTGACTCCATATTCCATGGTGTATGGGAATGATTCCCTCCTTCCCATCGAGATCCATCTTCCATCGTTATGCGCTACAGTCTATGACCAGCAGGTGCCAGATAAGGTGGTCGAAATCTGTCTAGAGAATTAGAAGCACTTTACGAGAGTAGGCTCTGTGCTTTGAACAATCTGGAAAGGCATCTGAAAAGAATAAATAGGGCCTTCAATAAGAAGGTTTGCCTCCTCTCTTTCATAAACGGTGACCGGGTATTGGCCCTCCGAGTGCCAATGATCCCTGGCAGGAAACCACAAAATTTTGATCCCAAATTAGAAGTACCTTACATCATTCATAAGGATTAACCCAATAGAGCATATTCCTTAGTGACCATGGATGGTGAGTGAATATGTCCTCCTACAAATTCCAAGTTCCTCAAGCAATACTTTTTCTGAGCCCCTCAGTCCTACATGGCCTTGAACTATATGGACTTACATGACCTTAAACAGTATGGTCCTGCATGAACTTAAACTGGACAGTCCTGCATGACCGTTAAATACACTATTGTCCTACATGACCTTAAACTTTCCAGTCTTGCATGACTTTAAACTGCGCCTCATCCTGCATGACATGAACCTATATCTTGAGAACTACATATGTCTTCATTCCCATCCTTATGGGATATGTAGGAATGCTTAGATGCTTCTTTTCGAACCCATCCCCAAAACACTTCTCTTTTGGCTATCCCCCCTCAGAATAGTTATCTCAGAGGATACTTGCATGATATGGGCCCCCTCATCCCCGCTCAAACAAGGGTTATAATGGTCACACCATTTGACCACTCCCATTATTTTATCCTCCCACGTCATCACCGCATGACGGTAAACTGCATGGCCTTCAAGAACTACGTATGGCTTGATATCCATCTGCATGGGATACATAAGAACTCCCGAACATTTTTTTTGTTAGCCCATCCCAAAAGCTTGATTCTTCCCCTCTGGTTAAGATATATGGTAGGGTGCATAATATTTCCCCAATTCATGTCGAGCTAGACTCGATCTGGCTATACGCCCCCTCCCTAGAAATGTTCTCCTCTTTAGTAGATGGGTACAAGTATGATTCATCCACTCCTTGACTGGGATTCCATTACATTCCCCGTCAGGAAGAGCCCCTGAATGGTATGGATTCTAGGCTTAATGGCTATCTTACCACTTTGGGCCAATTCCCTCGAGGATGTCGAGCAACAAGCCGATACAAGTCCCGGTATTCGAATGTGGTCAGCGATCGATGCTTGTTTGTTGTTCGCAATTTAGGTCACTATTGGGAAGTTGTGTTTCGAAAACGGTAAAAAGTTGTCATAGATTGTTAGGACCACACCAAGACGTCCCAAACATCGAGTGTAGTGGATCATTATGACTCATCGAATCTATGATACAAACTCCCCTCGGGTGATACCATCTATTAGAACCCGTTGGACATAGATAGACAAGACCGACTATTTGTTTACCACACTGAGCACCGCTCACGTGGTCTTAAGAGCTGTATTAGGAAATAACTGTAAAAGAGGGCATATGAACTTCCTCCTGACCAAGGTTATCATTGATAGGATTTTACAACATGGTGTGGGATTATGTCCTCATTAATGTCACGTTAATCACTCTGCTGTACATTTCCCCGGGATGAGACCTCCCCCCGAACCCTCATTCTCACTACAATACGATAAACTACAGATTGGTTAGGCCTCCCTGAATGAGGACTAGCCTCAGGCCCCTTGGCATTTTCGTTCCCCTGGCCCTCATCCTCACTACAATATGTTAAACTACAGTCTACTCAGACCTCCCTAACTGAGGCCCCGCATTTGGACCCTTGGTGTTTTCGGGCCCCTAGCCCTCGTCCTCACTGCAAGATGTTAAATTACGGACTGGTCAAGCCTTCCTGATCGAGGCTCAGACTCAGGACCCTTTCCCTTTCGGGCTCCCTGCCCAGTTTTTCTTATGGGAGCGTATGATGTGGTATGTGATTATGTCCTTGTTCGTCGTGCAGTACACCTACCTTGACTGGGGATATCCAAACTCCCTCCTTGTCCTACATGACGTTGATCTCTATCTTGAGAACTACATGTGGATTGATTCCCATCCTTATGAGATATGTAGGACCACCCGAATGTATAGACTTCGGGACCATCCCCATCTCCCGGATATCTCTATTTCACCTTGGACCCTTGTACTACCTTTCCCTAGAGAGGGGAGTATATGGCGTGGCAAGGGATTATGTCCTCATTCACATCGGTATTGTAATGACCAAGCCATGTACCTCTCCCTCCTGAGCATCCGGATCGACCCTTTTCGATGGTTCATCAATGTGCCGAAGGGTACTCTGGTTTAGTACCTGGAATGCTGGGTTCTACTCGGACATGTTTTCACCTGCTTTTCAGGCTTTGTGTTCCCCTTCATCATGGCTTTCATCACCTTTTACACCTGAAGGGACCCCCAAAAACAGAATGGATACCACACCTAAGGGTTCTCCTACCGTTACGGGCCAACGCCCACGAGGGATTCAAACAAAAAATTGATACAAAACGGGTGTTGCGAATATGGTCAGTGGTCTATGCTTATTTGTTGTTCCCACTTCAGGAAAACACGATATGGATTTTGCATTTCTTCCATGGTTAATAGTTATCCTCCATCTCCACGCCAACCCCATTAATCCCAAAATTTCAGTTGCAGAATTTATATCCTTCCCCACCTTTTCATGTCAATGAAGATCTTCAAAACTCTTATTACTATTACTCAGTGTTCATCGGCACGTTAGGAGGACCAATATTGCGATAGGGATGTCATTCGGGGCTCCACACCGATTTCCCTTTGATGGGAATTCCACGTACTACAATAAAGATCTTATTCCCTGTTTCCCACACTGAGTTTGACTCATGTGGGCTTAGGGATCAGTTCGAGGTATGCACTTACATAGAAAGGTTCCATCACTCAATGTTCCGAGCTCTAGGACCATAACATAAGATCTCCTTCGAACAATGTATGGCTTGATTCCCATCCTGTTGGGATACATAGGAACGCCCAAACCCCTTGTCTGTGGGTCCATCTTGAGTTCAACAAATTTGTCTTTTCTATCCCGCCTTCCGGACATTGACTACGGGACCACTTGGCATGGTGTGGGATTATGTCCTCATTCACGTCGGGATTGCAATAACCACACCATGTGCACAACATTCTATGTATCATCCCTCCCATTTCCTATCCTGCATGACGTTAAATGGCACCCTCTAGAACTAATTATGGCTTGATTCCCATCCTTATGGGATATGTATGACCACCCGAACGTCTCGTTTTCAGGTCTAGATTAGATGGGAGCTAGTTTCTCCAGACCATTTCACATTCACCCCTATTTGGTCCCCTTAGCGTGAGGTTCCTCTCACGAAATTGAATACGGTGTGATGTGGGATCAGGTCCCCATCCATGTCGGTTATGTTTCATGGAACCATACACATTCCCCACCTAACATCGTCTCTTCTGTGTCTGTGCTGCATGACATTGAAATGGATGCTTGGTCCTACCACATGACCCAAAACAATGACAATATCAACATGGCCACATGACGAAAAACATCACTGCATTGTGATGACCTCATCATAGAGGACATCACGTTGGGTATCGGTAATTTACCATACAATTTGTCAATGCCTACAATGGATTGATTCTTATGGAGATGCCAGGGCCTTCAACCTTATGCTTGTCGCTTCACAAAAATAAACCACTCTCCTTAAAAGAATGCAATATTTATCAAATACCAATTATTTTGGTGCGAGGGTCACGCCAGCACACCACTTTTATCCCTGACACTGGTACCTCACCATGCCCCCCCCTTCAAGAACTATGTGCATCTTGATCCCCATCCTCATGGGGTATGTAGGAACGCCTGTTATCATTTCCTCTACCCCAGATAAACTCTCATTTTTTTGTCCTTTTACCTAAAACCTCTCCAAGGAACATGTGGTGGTCAGAACCCCCAGTTCCCATTCAATCCGAGTTGTTGTAATTTCTCTCCATGAGTCTCCCACATATCCTCCCATCCATGGTACGAATTATATGACCCTAAACTAAGATCTCCCTATGGGAAATGACTCAACTCCCTCTATCTAATATGTATTGTTGATGTATTCAGATGCTTTTTGACAACGTGCCCGAGGTGTGGAATTTTCCTGGAGACATTCCTTGTGTTCCATGTCCAAGTTTCAAGGGCTCGCAAGTTGGATCCTCCTCCTCTTCCACATCCAAAAGGACCCTCAGACGGCATGGATTCTAGGCTTAAGGTCTCTCTATGTATGATGGGACTAAGGGATCTCTTATCATTTCAGGACAACGTCCCTAAGAATATCGAATTACATTTGCGATAGGTACCGTGTTTCGAACATGGTCAACTGTCGATCCTCATTTGTATGTCCCCATTCCAGGCTAACACAATATGAATGCTATGTTTTGGCCATGGTCAACGTTAATCTTCCATCGTCATGCGACCATCATTGTGATCCACATTTCAAGCATCATGATTCATACATTTCCACTTCCTCATGTTCAAGTGGATTTCCATAATACTCATCTGTATATCTTCGCATGTCTAGGTGTGCTACATAGATGGTTAGCATCATTAGGGATGGTATATACCGAGCGCCCCTTCACCCAAACATATTCCTTCCTGTTTCAGGAACGTCCCCCATTACATCTTGTTTCCCACATCGAGCATGACTCATGTGGGCTTAGTAGTTTTGTTAGGATCTGTACTGGCGCAACATGGCTTCTCATCGTCCTACATGATGTTAAATTGTGCTTCAAGAACTATGTGTGAATTGATTCCCATACTTGTGTGATACAATGTGATAGCCAGGTATTTTGCCTAGGGTCCAGCCCCTAGGAATCATAAATCTTGTTCTTCCCCCTTTCCGTCCCCCGGGTTGGACCCCTCGTAGGGAACCGTATTACTGTAAATCTACCCTGATCAAGTTCAAGATGCCCCAAGATGACATTGGGAAGCGAAGAATCCCTCACTAGAGAGGCTCTATCTGATGGAAAGAATTATCTATGATCAGACTGATGCACCATGTAGTGTTCTTCCACCATGATGGCATAACCTCAAGAGTGTTGGATTCTATTTTAACAAACCCTCACTCCACATTCCACGCTTTGTGTGCCTCAATATTCGGAACCTCATCCTCTTTCACGTCTGGAAGAACACCCTAACAGTCTGGAAGCTCGAACTATGGCTCGTCTATTATCCTGGGAAAACATTCAGGAAGACTAATGGGTATCATTTTGAGTTATTCCCCATGTTTCGAGCATGGTCAACAGTCAGACCACATTTTTATCCCCATTTCAGGCTGACGCAATAAGGAAACTATGTTTCGAACATGGTCGACTGTTATCATTCATTGTCACGCCACCCCCCATAGCGTTCAGGATTTTGGGTATCTTGATTCACACCTCCCACTTCACTATGTTCAGACTAATCCCAACGCCCCTGGCATTACCCTACTTGAGAACCATAGCACATCAGATGAACGACTCATTGATTGTTCTGAGGCCCTAATCCTTCAATCGGGCCTCTCCCATGTCTTCCTGGAAGATCTGGATTGGTTACATAAACCCCAGATACTTGATGCCTAGTCAACTCATTCTGTTCAGATGGAATAACATGGTGATCACCCCTTGTTTCTCACATTGGGGTCGACCTGCATGAGCATAGGGACTATCCACTGGACATTTCACGAATATAAGTGGCGTGTATGAAGCCAACCTCAATAACGAGACTCATTCGTGCTATGGCATCAAATAAATCAAAACATGAAATTATGTTTGAGTGTTTATGATCCTTACAACACACGAGGGTTTATTCCTCCCATGGACGGGTTTAACCCATCTAAAGAGAGTTGTAGTTCCACCACCCTTCAACTTGTGGCATCTAGAAGTTGTTTCCACCGTCTTAACTCCATCTATTCCTCTGTAGATATGGGGTGCAGTTAATCATCCTATATTTAGGCCCGCTCTATGAAAGTATGAATGACAACCATTTCTTTGGAAGCCTACCTCATACGCTCTTCTGGCTCTTCCAACTGGGCCTTAAATCAGAAGATCAGGTCTGATTGTTCGTCAAGAGAGGTTGAGTGTTCATTTTCTCCGATTTGTAGTCTCTAGACTTCATTTTCAGCCTCTCGAAGCCTCTTGATGTTTATAGAATTATCCGCTACCAGCCCACACTGAGGCCGCAATCATACTCCTACATCTTCTCTACCATGGGATCTCGGATGAGCAGATGAGGGTGCTAGGCATCCATTCCCCCAGCACACAGTTCACACAGCCACAAGCGATGTCTGCCCTTCAAATCCAGCGAAAAAATTTGGGGTGTCTTTTTGATAAAGCGCACGATCAGCTTCCATGATAGGAATCATACTATATCTATGTCCTCTTCATAAGAGGCCATCTCATCCCAGTCTGCATGGTTTGTAGGCTCGTATCCGGGATACACCCTCAGGAAATCATAAGCGGGGTCTGCGTCTGGCATTGGATCAGCTACATCATCTAGCATCAGATCAGGCATGGAGGGACATAGGTCGACTGTTCGATCCACATCATCGGACCACACCTCAATGACCTTGTCCACGACCCCACTAGTGGTCCCGCCAATGATAGAGAGTGTTTCATCTCTGGTCGGCTGCGTAACTATATCCACGATTGATGGAATACCCCTATGAGGGGAGCTGCCAGAAATACCGACCATACTCACCGCAAAATCCCATGCCAGTTGAAGAACTATATATAATAGAGAAGTGAATACATGTTAGTTGGCACAATCAACTTGTGGTAGTAACGAATTCAATAAAGTGGACTTGCAGTGATTGAAATCCTGTTGTCGCTCCAGAGTTGATGTTGATGGGACCCCAAAGCGTGGCCCTCTTTATATTTTCGGACGGTCTAGAGATTCTGGTGGGGCCACCTCAGTTGTCCTAGCTCCGCCAGACATAGAACTGGGCACGACCACAGGTGCAGATTCTGAGGGTCCTGCATCATCACCCACTGAGGGGCGAGAGCGGGGTATGTGTAGAAATTCCTCCTGCGTGGTTCAAATGTTGGTAATATAGCTATAATGACCTGATAGAAGACCCCAAGGAAAGAAACATGGGATGTTTCCTCAAGAGCCTCTGAGAAATCATCGAGACCTGAGTCTGGATCTCCGAATTTTCCTTCCCCTAATGGGCTCCCTCCACCAGACACGTCCCCCCAAGAGGATTCGTCTAATTCTTCCGATAGGGGGAAGAGCTCTCTCAGATTAGCAGCCGAAAGTTGTGGGAGAACTGTTTGATCTAGTAGTACCCTTAACAAGTATGTCATTGGAAGCGGGGCACCCATGTAATGTACAAAGTCCTCCATCTCATAATGATATTACTCCACCATCGCTAGAGACACTATGAAACGGGCCTAGACAGGGCCTATACCTGGTAGATCTATCTTGAGATGGTCTAGGTGTTCCCATATCTCGGAGGGGATGAGGAATTTCCGGTTGACATCCCAGATGTCTCAGGCCTCTGGGAAAACACTATTCTCTGGCATGTCAATATGGGACATCCATTTCCCTGAATCTTGAGTGGACATCCTGCGAAATACCATCGGTGGCCGCCCCTCCAGATCGCTCCGCTCTCATTGGACCATATGATCTACTTCCACCGTTGGATCTACCACCGCCGCCTAACGCTCATCTTGTGTAGGTCTCACATCCACTACAGCACTTCCACCGCGAGAGGCCCTTTCCCCCTTTCTGTCCCCAGCCTCGAGATAGGGAAGGCCCACCATCACCAGCTCGAATAGATGGCTACTTGAGCATTTCCCCCGAATAAGCTGCCCCCCCAGCTTATGGCATATAGGCGGCAGTAGGCGGAGGCAATTCATTTCTCATTTTTCCATCTTCCCATGGGATAATGAGCCACAATTTCCTCATCAAACATAGGTTATCCTCATGAAACATCTCCCAGTAGACCTGCGGGGTCAGCAACTGCATGCACATGAATTTCCTTGCAAACTGGTGTGGGGTGTACGACTCGCAGAGAGGCTCTTGGTCCACCCTTACCACCAAGACGCCACCACGAAAGGCCAAGAGATAGGAACAGTTCTCTTCCATTCCCCTACCATCGTCGGTGAGTACCCACGTCGCTAATGGGAATGGGTGAAAGTTAAACTTGTCCCTCTTCCACACCTGATTTAGTACCAACGGTACGGTTAATTTGGCTAGAAATCTCCCAACAACATTCAGAATGAATGGGGAGTAGTTTCACCCAAGAGGTGAGATGGGGTTCAGATATTCATAAACCCCCGGAAGTGCACCGCGATCCACCCATTCAGATGATGGAATGGCCCACATATGCTCTGTGGCCTCTTGCCCTCGCTAACATGTCGTAGCATCTTGTACAATCTGTCGAGCATCGGAATCCCCTGATTGACCTGCCCTCCTATGTCTATCATGGATTCCATGATTAATGAGCTAGGCTGCACCCTCATGTTGGTATCCCTCACTGGTAGGATCCAACCACATATAAGGACCATGATAAAAGCCGCTAGTCAGACTATCAGCTGTTGTTCAGTGTTGACACTGAAACCCCAAGTCTTCCATTTTCTATCCTCCATGATCCACCAATACGAATTCTCCTTGCCCCGTTGAGCCCCGTTCGGGCATGTTTGAGTCCTTCTGAGAAACACTCAATCCTCCGAGAAGTTCTGGAATGTCATGAACCTCTTCTTGAAGTGGACATCCCTCACCGCTTATTTGTCTTCTCTGTGGACCATCCCCATCAGTTCCAGTGCCAGCCACGACTTCTGCTCCAGATCCTCCCATGTGCTCATGACAGGGAGGAACTCATCATATATAGCCCTGATGATTGGGACCCCAAAATATGATGTACATCCCACAGATTGATGCCATCCTCCCCATGGTGCAGGTGAAATGTGTTGGTCCTAGACAACCATCTGCTCAACAGCTCTGGCATCATCTGTTTTGGTTGATATATGAGGAATTGGGAGGCCCAGGCCGCCGCATTCAAACCCACTCTCCTTAGTTCGACTCCAAACTCCATGCATGAGGCACCTCTCAGTAGTCCCAGGCCCAATCATCTGTGAATTTGGTGCCCTAGTATAGGTCCCACTCATCGTACCACCCCTTCTTTGAATCCCCCAAGGTTTTCTTCAGTATTGTGCCATACAAGGGAGGGTACATCTCCGGCTTCAATGGATTACCATAAAAATTGATTAGATGATTGTATAGGGTGTCGAAAGTGACAGGTGTGATGTCCTCCCGCGCATGACCATCAGCATCCCTGAACCATTAGTGCTGGCACGACGTGCTCTTGAATCAGTAAGATGGTTCGTCCATACTCGCCTCAGGAATGAAGATGGCATCCCTCATCCTGAATCCATACAAGGGAAGACTCCATCACAATGGATAGTTCTTTTGGCTACCTAATAGAAACTTTGTCAATGAATTATGGTCGGTGTGTCTACATACCAACTCTCTTAGGAACAGACAATTTGACATCTCATCCATCTAGGTGGCGTCTGCAAGCAACCCCTGGAAAGCATTTTGATGGGCCATTTGGTTTTAAATCCCTGAAAAAAATTTCATCGCAGGTCGTGAATCATGTTTGTGGATCTCATTCACGATGCCAAATCATGGAGCCTGGCCTCATCCTGCAAATGCATGTTCACATGGAGATGTCGCAAAGTCAGAGAATCGTGGTTCTGCACGAATCCTGATTCGCGGAGAGTAGGCACGGAGTATGCGGAGATTCACAAATTGAGAGTTGAAAAGGAAAAATTCGCGAAGAAGGGAAAGTGCAAAAGAGAGGCCAGCCTTGCCTATTTATAGGTGGAAACTTTCTGTTCTTCACGGCACATCTGGATTGTTCCGAGATTTGCGGCGATCCCATCTTGCACATCAGTTTTATGCCTCTTGAGCCCTCTTCGCGATCCTCCTCCAAGAGCGACCGAAGATTTTGGTGATTGACCCTTAGTATTCAGCCCTTGATTTCTCCATAGATCCAATTATGAGGGGGGGAATTTGTTGGCACCAAATGGTTGTATAAAGTAAAGAAGAGAAAGAGGATCTGAGACTGGCCTTGCGAAGCCACTACGCCGAGTTCCCCCAAGCAACATGGACTCCGCGAAGCAGAGGACGCAATGCCCTTCGCGAACGATCCTAACGTTCGCGAGCGCGCCGCGAAGAAAATGAGGAAGTACCCTCTGCAAGCACCCCTAACATTCGTGATCCCGCCTCAATGTAGAGGAGGAAGTACCCTCCACGAACCCCGTTGACGTTCACAAGCCATCCGCGAAGAAACAAAGCCCTCTACGCACCACATAAGCTCTGCTTCGTGGCACATATTTCCTATAAATACTGATCTCCCCCTAATCAATCCATAAAGACAATCCAACCATTTGGATTCTCAGCTCCCAAGTTGTGCTGCACCCTTTTTTCTACGAATCATGATCCATGTGAGGTATTTTTGCTTCGCGAGGTGCCTCACCATTCAATCTCTTTGAACCCCTCTTCCAATAGGGATGCCTTTTCTGAATCCCAAGGGCTTTTGCGAAGGAATGGGATCACCAAGGGGACCCGGGTTGTTGCGAATAATTTATGCTTTGCAACACACCCCTCCTTTACATGTGATCCAAACTCCAAGGCATGATCATTGTACTTCATGAAGCACCTTGCTTTAGGACACATAGCTTCGCAAGGCGCCTATGCTCTATGAGGCAGTGCCCCCTGACTACCTACCTACATTGCGAAACACCTCTCATTTTCACCTCTTCCCCATGCTACGGCTAAGGTATCCCACTTAGTGAAGCACACCCCATTGCAATTTACGTTCACCAAGCAGAGCAACCGAGCTCCAGAAGGCCCCTTCCTATGGACTCCTCTTCTTGGAAATTCCTTTTCCCATGTGACCCTCCATGTTTGTACGATTTGACATCAAATTCCCCCAAATGATATCACCGATAGTGTTTCTTTTCCTAATGCTTCTTCGCATAGGCACACTAATGGCTGTTGATTCTTCGCATATCCACACTAATGTGGACCCCTCGACGCTTCACTCCACAACCCACCTTTACCATGGAATTTCCGGTACCTTCCCTCCCACAAGGAGCAGAGGGTACCAGTTATGTAAGTCCTAGTGGTGCAGAAAAAACCCACCTCGTCTGAGCTACAGGACGCTAAACTGCCAAGTACCCTCGACCTCAACACACGACGTTAAATTATGACATAGCCCAATGCCTCTCATGAAGGGTGCCCCACTTTGGACATTCTCCACACCCCCAGTCTCCACAAGGGATGATATCCTTTTTCTGGGAGTGACTTTATCCATAGGGAAGCACAACCACCTTGGTGTAATCCCCTAGTCATTCTTGCAGGAGGCAGAGCCTCCTGCTCCCTCCTTTCATCTTCAGTCACCAAGGCTAGCTGAGGACATTATAAGGAACATAGCCCCTCTTCTCGTCCTGGGTGCAAAATCCCTCTCCCTCTGTGCTTTTTCACCCTCAGGGCCTCTATCCTAGAGTAAGTCCCAACACCATGGAATGCCCAATGCATAGGCCCCTCTTCACTTCCCATAGATGCACCATTTATGACGTGATTGCCAGGGCCCTGCAACCTATTTTTTCTCACACAGAGAATGGCTCCCGCGAGTTTAGAGTGAGCACCGACAATGACACACCTTGGGCCACCTTAGAGGGTATGCGCTAGATTCCCCCCATCCCAAATGACGTTAAACTATATTCAAATATAGCGGTAGGCCGTTGTGACCAACATTAACTATAGTGACTTTGATCCATCTCAAGGCTTGGTACCTAGGAAGCCTCTACAAGGTTCATGCCCAACAACCATCGGACCCCAAGTCCATCTTCATGTCAGTTCACCGACACGCCTACCACCCGAACTATGTGGGCATTGATCCATGTCAAGGCATGGTATGTAGGAAGCCTCCACGTTGTTCAAGCCCAACACCCATCAGACCCCCGTTCCATTTTCATGCCAGTTCATCGAAAGGCCTACCACCTGAACTGAAGGGGACTTTTATCCATGTAATGGAATGGTATATAGGAAGCCTCTACAAGGTTCCATCCCACCATCCAGCTGTTCTGATACCCCTTCGGGTCGGTTCAACATCCCCTTTTCAACTTGAACTATGTGGACTTTGATCCAAGTCATGGCATGGTACGTAGGAAGCCTCCCAGAGGTTCAAGCCCAAAAACCATTGGCCCCGACCGTTTTCGTGTCGTTGTGCCAAGCCTCAGTCCCAAACAATGTGGAATTTGATCCATGCTAAGGCAAGGTACGTAGGAATCCTCCCTAAGGTTCAATCCCACCATACACCTTGACCAAAGTCCTTATTCACGTCGGTTCTCCGACACTCCTCCCTCCCGCATGAC
The DNA here is from genome assembly GCA_963277665.1 of Viscum album. Classification (NCBI taxonomy): domain Eukaryota; kingdom Viridiplantae; phylum Streptophyta; class Magnoliopsida; order Santalales; family Viscaceae; genus Viscum; species Viscum album. The sequence goes on from OY728148.1 coordinate 176,641,968, forward strand.
GTTAAACTGCATTCAAATCCAGCGGTATGCTATTGTGACCCACCTGAACTACATGGTCCTTGATCCATGTTAAGTCATGGTACATATGAAGACTCATGAGGTACAAGCCCATTACCAATCGGACCAGGGTCCATCTTCATGTCGGTTCACCAGCGCCCACCCGAACTATGGGGTCATTGATTCATGCTATGGTAGGGTACATAGGAAGCCTCACGAGGTTGAAGCCCATCATCCGGTCGTTTTGATCACCTTCATGTTGGCTCACCAACCCCTAGGAAGACTATGGTGTTATCCCCACACATCAATCCCTGATATACGAGGACTTTTCTCCATGTCAAGGCATGGTACGAAGGAAGTCTCTTCGAGGCTCAAGCCCAAAAAACCATCTTCCATCCTAATTCTTACCCAGACTGCCACATCCCAGTGAGATCATGCCACCTCATTCTCCTCCATAGTATTTGGGAAGCCACCAACGTGTTGGCCCTAATATCGGTGTTATCTAAAGGGGGTTCTTCAATCTGATCCACTCTAGCTAGTGTCTTGATCAGCCCAATCTGTCTCTGCTTGACGTTAAACATGTGGCATACCCTGTGTTAAACGTGGGAAGATGATGAAAACCTCATATACATGACTATGGAATATGGATCCATGTGCTCGATGTGGGATGCCTCGAGCTTCTGTTCCCTTGATATGCCCTATAATAATGGAAAAAATAAATACACGCCAATTCCTCAGCATCCAGACACGCCAGTGATGCCTCAACGTGACTACTCCTCGAACTAAAGGTTGTTGCCCGGACCAGACCCCTTGGAATGTCCTGACAGAAGCAGTTTAATTAACCAAAATCCATGAAATCAAGGTGCTGGGAAGATTTTCATGAACAACGTATTAAATCTATGAGGGAGACTCGGACTAGAAGATGAGTTCCAGGGAGGAATCCACGGAAGGAAGAACTGACATCCCATCAACCCTTTTTGATCAAGAAGAAAATGTCCCTGAATAAGGAGTGAATGTTGCCCGCATTTGGAATGCGGGAATGTGGGGAAACAGAACCGCGTCGAAGTCTCCTGAACGTGACAGACGTTCACACACCATAGAATACGTCACAAATAGTATGAAAACAAACATTGTCTCTCGAACTACAATGGTAAAAGTGAATCATCCCTTAAGCGAATCTTGGAGCTGCTGATTCAACGGTGTCCTCAGATTTAAATTTTGGGCAATGGTTCAAAAGATGGAAAATGTCACCTACACGTTTACTTAACCCACTTTAAAAAATCAAAATTTTATTCTGGAACACTGGTCCTTGTAATCATGCACTGTCAATATCCACGGACTCTTAATAATCCAAAATAATTATAAAAACAATTACATTGAATTTTTGGGTCTTTGCATGAAATTCATTTGAATTATTGTTTCATACCTTTATATTAACTGATTCATACATGGATTATAAACCATATCACCTCTAACCATTAGAAGAATGGTTTCAGAGTGACTTTATTTGACAAAAATCATATACTCTATGTACCCTTCATATGATGTGAATAAGTGTTATAGAAAACAACTTCTAGATTACTCATGTATCAGCCAAATAGGTAATCTTACTCCTTCTAAAACCAAGATAAACTGTTTCACGTACCACATCTACAAGAAACCATCAAGAACATCACCACTAATCTCAACTTATTCCAATATATTATTACTAAGACAAATTAAAAGGAGCTATATATCATTGAATAAAGAAATAAACAATAAATAGAATTAAATAAAATAATACAACTTTAAAAATTAAGACTTACTAAATATTAAAAAAAATTACAATAATTAAATAGTGTTATTCATCGATGTGTGATATGACAATCATAATGAAAGTTTATACATTCCTTCCTCAATAAATCATATTTTACGCCTCCATTCTAAGGGTAACAAGGATGAATAGAGAATAATAAGACATTAAAAACACATTGAAATGAATAAAATGAAATTTAAATATTAAAAATCAACTATAAAAACATATTATTCTTAAAGACACCCCTAGTCAAGTCTGATCCCAGGTTATATATTAGAGAGTCGATCTCATTTCCTATTAACATTGTAAAACTTTATAGATTATTCGTTATTTGAATATTTAGAATGTATCGTTTTTCCTTGCATAATGAAATCTATTTATCATCCCTTCATTATGAAAATAAAAAGCCTTCTTACTTAGTTCTCAATAAAAATAATTTTAATTTATTGATCCATATGTTATCCTCAAACAAACTGAATCGGTTCCCAATATTCTTTGTATGACTTTAAAATTTTTTTCTTCCACTATACCACATTGTTTCTTCTAAAAATTATTATCATTTCACAAAATAAATTATACAACATCAGTCACTTTAGTCCTATGTTGTTGAAATTACTTTTCTATTTCTCTAAATATCATGTTTTTCAATATTATGTGTAATAAATTATCCTACGTAGGTAATCCTCTTACACAAAATAAAATTTTCCGATGTGTATATGAAATTTCATTTGTGTCAACAAATTTTCTACATGTAGGATAATTCTAATACGTGTTGTTGAAATGTTATAATGTAGGGTCAATGTCTTCAACATTTGAATTTTACATTTAATAAATCATTATTTACTCCAAATATGATACAACAGATTTAAATATTCTACAGACATCAAAAATTTATTCATCATAGAAGAATTACCATATAATGCACCAAAATATCATATATATTTAGAAAATATCATATACATATGATGTTTTCCTTTTCCAATTTTTTTCAATGGAAATCTATTACACACTAATGATTTATTATACACACCAAAATATATCTTTTATATAGATTCCATAAGATAATTCTATAAGTAGTTTCTATGAATATAGCATAGATTTTCTAGAATTTCTTCAAATATTTTCTAAACATCTTGAAATCAACTTTATACTTTCTCAGTCACCTCTATACATACTATAATAATGTAAAAACAATAAATTTTATGTTTATGAATATTTTTTATTAGTTAAAGGATTAATTAATAAATTAAACAAAATGAATAATTCTAATTAATAATTAAAATTTAGAATTTTCAAAAAACCAATAAATGTAAAATTTTCACAAGAATTAATAAAAATTGGGGGATTAAAATCCTGAATATAAAATGTAAATATACTAAAATATTTATTTTATTATGGAGAATAATGATTGAATTTTTTTTGTAAAAATCATGATGTGTGGGGTTGCGATTGACGGTTACTAGTAGGGTATATTTTTGATTGTTTATAGGTGGAAAGGTCTATTTATAAGTACATTTAGAATTTTATAGTGTTTAGAAATAACTGAGTGATATAGTCATGATAGTGTGTTGGTCCATCACCTGGTTCTCAATTAATTATAGGAGAGTCATGATACACTAGTGGGTTTTGGTAATGATCACACATGGAGTGTTGTTAGATTTGAGGGGTGGATTTTTAATTTTTATTATAGGTGGAGAAAAAATGGAATTTTTTGAGATGTTGGTGGGAATGGATGATATTGGTTTTGATGAAAATAAGAGGTGTTCCATATGTATGATGGAGGTATGTGCATGAGTACTTTGAATGCAGTTATTTTGGATAAGGTTTTGGGGGGGGGGTGAGGAGTGTTGGTGCGGTTTCTAATTAGTTGGTACATGATATGTATGTTGTGGAATTGGGGATGAGAAATAGGATATTAGTGTGGATGGATTACTATGATATGGAGCAGTATGAGTAAATATATTTTGGTGAAAGTCATGATTAGATTTGTTTTGGAATGGTATGATTGTGACTGAAGAAGAGAGACACATGAGTAACTTTGCAGCATGTTGGGTGTCATGCCCATGAAATAGTTTAAGGTTATTTATTTTATAGGGATCTCACAAAATAATCTTAGATGGTGTTACCCTCATTATTCATAGAGTTTGGTGAATTTTGAGATGATTTTTTGTTATGTTGTTGTATAATGACTATGGTTTTGTGTTGTCACTCATGTATGAGTGAGTTGGTTTTTTTCTAGTCATTATGTTTATTGATGGATTGGGAATGGTCCACAGGCACCAGGTATGCTAGTATAATGTTATGTTGGTGAAGATTCTTATATAGAAGGGAGTATCTTATTGATCGTTGGTCCCTAATCTTCATATCATTATAGGCATTGATGTAGTGATACCAATTGGTAGATGGTTGATATAGAGTTGATATAACATGTGTAAGTAGATCATGTTTTATTATGTTCCATAGTAAATATCATTTTTTTTAATTATATGTGGTTTTAGATGATGTTTGTGTGTTGAAATCATGATAGGATTGAATTTAATTTGATTTTATAGTGAGTAATATAAGATCTATATCAGTTCATGCATGTGGATCCTGATGAAAATATTGTTTGGTTAAGGATAAGACCTTGAATTACACTAAGAAGGGGTTCTAGAATTTTTTGTGGGTTTTGGGATAATTCTACATTCACTAGTGATTTAGGAATTGTTATCAAATAATGTAACACCCCAAGCTTCCATGATACGCTTCCTTTTGAATAATACAATAGCCGGTGTTGTATACAACTTCGAATTCTAACACACACCACAACAAATCAAACTAGACGTTATGAATAGTAATTACCACTTTTTGAAATTTTATAAATTTTATCATTAAAAATGGACTTCATTTTAGGATTCATAATATTGAAATTATTTTGGAGTTAATTTTTGGTATTTTTATGAAAACAACCATTTTTTGATGAATAGTGAAAAAACACTGAGTTATAGTTTAAAACCGAATTTTAATTTAAATAATTATTTAATTTATTTTAATTTATTTAAGGTCAAAATATAAAATTAATATATTTATATTTTCAATTTAATTCATTGTAGTATGTTTAGAATAATTTTAGATATATAATAATTTTATTGAAATTTTCACATTCTTTTACCCACCTCCTAGAAAAATTTGCAAATTCACATAAAACATAATTTTACCTCTTCTATGGGTGGAATTTCGAAAATCCTAGATACATAGTTAATATCATGGAGTAATATGTGGTTAAATAATATAAAAATAAGTTTTGGTGAATAGTAACTTTTAACATTTACTTACAACAGTTAAAAGTACATAGGGTAATTTAGGGTAAAAATGATTTTAATATTACCCTAACACATGTACTAATTCTACTGGACAGGTGTATCTCGACCAAAAACAACCTTAGGAATATATTATTATCATATAGGTCCACTTGGATTAGATTAGGACATTTATTATTATTTAATTCAAAGAAGAGTTAAAAGAGTTAAAATCAATGTTTAATTTCTAAAACATTTTTAATATAGGGTTATAAATAAGATATGTTCTATTATAAATATTCATTAGAAATATAAAAAGATTTACTACATAATAGTATTTTATTTTTAATTTTTAGACATTAAATAATTTAATTTATTTATGACACAATGGTGATACAGTAATTACCTAATTAATTAAATATTAAATTAGTTGATGTTATAAATATAAAAATAAATTTAATTTGAGACTATTTATGAATTAAACGAGTTTTCTAGGTTGATATGATATATTATTATTGGTTATATAAATTTTTTCACAGTAATAATGCTGTTATAATATATAGAAAAACAAAATACCCAATAGTGTTAAAATTGACATAAAAGAGTTTTTAAAAAAATATTATATGATTAATTGATATTCTATCCTAAAAATATACGGTTAGGCCAAAGGACTTATATCAGGATAGGTGTATCATTAATGGACCACATGGGTGTCTATTTGATGTATATATAAAGTTTATTAACTATATAATAAAAAATTACAAAGTGATATGGTAAATGTCAATCAAATTAACCAAGAGCTAAAACTAAAAGATAAGGTTAATATAGTGACCCAAACCTGTCTAAAACCTATTAGTTGAATGGTTTTTGACCTAAGCCCACCATAAAATTTAAATAATCTACTCTGGAGCCATTATAAATAGAATATTAATTTATAATAAAATAATATTTATAGCTTTTCGTAAGGTGCCCCTCACCGCTCCTATAAAAGGGAACTCCCCCTTCTCTAAAATTCATACATTCAAAGTATTTGGGATCAGACAAAATCTACCCAAATACCCTATAAAATACCCTATGTTTGTAGAGACCCGAAGCCTGAATTACATGGACTTTACATTACTTTTGCGGAATACTTAGTACATAACAAAAACACACACACAAGGATCGTAATAGTTTAGTGTCTTTGGAAACTCGGAATAAAATCTTCTAATCGTGGTGAATGATCTTCAACATCTCCCATAAAGATATTCCTTTTTTTTACCTAAAACCTTTCTTTATATCCTGGGGAAAAGAAAACATAAAAGGGTGAGCACAAATGCTCGGTAAGGGTAAACAAAAGAAATATCAATCACATCGTATTCATAAGAACATAACATTTTGGAAATCATAACCTGCAAAAGAGATCATAATATCTTAACATGGAACAAATCATAGAAGTGAAAATGAGATCCCCATAATCATAACATTAAACTTGAAACATTGTGGCATTCACACATAATCATAGAGAATCATTTCTTGTTAGTCAAGACTCATTGCCAAGACTATCTTAGTGGACAAAGTCCCTTTCTGAATCGAGTAACCCTCGTTTCAGTCCTGTTTCACTGAACCTGTATAACCTACCATTTCAGCTATGTCTATCTCATTAGATATAAAATCATTACCCAATGCATTGGAGGGATATATAGGTCCCACCCATCTCATAATGATACCATTCTAATGTGTGCCACAAAATCATAAATCATACATCATTGCATAACCCATTTAATAAAAATGGGATTCTTAAAGAACATGACATCATAAAACAATTCATATAAGATAAAGTAATTCATAAAAATATTTCCACCACAACATAATCAAATCCATGTAATAATAGGGATAGAAACAGAACCCTTTATTATCTTAGATGGAAAATAATTTTGATAAAACACTTGAAATCCATTCTTGAGGAAAATATCCTTTCTACTTCAAAAACATTTTTCATAACATGTCATACGACTTTAAAATAAAATAAGTTGATTAAAAATAAACATGAAAACTTTTAAAAGAAGTTTCATGGAAATAATGTTTTAAAAATCCATTCATGCCGTATAAGTTAAAAAAAACATTCTTCGTACTTTTGTCGGAAAAGTCAAAAAGTACCTCGTACGAAAAACGACAAAATATTCCTTTCATTTCTTTTACTAAAAACTCACCGAAGGGTAAAAATGGATTTAAACAATTGTAGGTGGATGGAAATAATATTACATATTTATGAAACATGGATGTGGATGATAAAATACACCCCAGTAAATACTTACGAATAAACAGTTTTGGATAAAAATGAGATTGTGATATTTACCCTTACCTTAGGTCCGATTTGCTTCGTATGTGTCCGAACCTCCTGTATAATGATTTAAATAATGTCATTGACTTATTACAGAATCATATTCATTGTTATGATATCATATATGGTTTACTTGTGACTTTATATTACCAGTTCTTTTGTAAATTCCATGTTAAAGAAGCGTTTTGGGTAAAATCGTTTCATTTATTGTAGGTGTTTTGACTTGTTGATCTTGACATTATTATTACTTATATCATGATTTACTTACTTCCAGAATTTAAAATATGATTTATATATAATATATATTCAGTATATATATATATATATAATATATAGATAAATGAAATGAAAAACACCGTTCATGGAGACGGTAGTCCGTACGTACGCATGAACGCTGTTTTCGTTTCCTTATTGTCTTGAATGGAAGTAAGTAGATGGCATACATATATACATAAATCCAGTATCTTTATAATTTCATATATTTCATTATTATTTCTTATATATACTTTTTAATCATTCTTAAATGGTTAACATGGAGAATGAATCTCATCGCGTCGTGGAGACGGTAGTCCGTACGTACGCACGAGCGATGATATCATTTCCATAAATATTGAATTGAATTGCAGTAGATTATACAAGATATCAGAATCAATATGATGTTGTAATAACTATGTATAGTTATTCTTTACACCATTATACCCATCCATGTAAGGTGGTGGTGGAAAATAGATTACACCACGGCGTGGAGACGGTATTCCGTACGTACACACGTGCGGTGATTTATTTTTCCGTAGGATGGATAGATGGTGAAATAGGGTTGTTTCATACTTATAATAACATATCAGTATATTAGTGATACTGATGTTATTACTTCAAAATTAAACAACCTAATAATAAGAAGTGGAAGAAGAAATAAAGATGAAAGAATTGGTAACGGTAATTACCTCTTCTTTGAAGCGCCTCTTTGAGACCTCCTCTTAGGGTACTAAAATTTGTCTTTTAGGAAGACCATAACCTCTAAGATGTTTCTAGGGAAGTTTAGAAGAGATTTTGGCAGGGGTTTGCCGAGCTTGAGTGCTCAAATTGGTGTGAGGAGGAGGGGGAGGAGGTGCCCTTTTATAAGGGAGGAGAGGGGCACCTTAGGAATATCTCAAAATATTATTTTATATTAAAGTCAAAATCGGTTTATATTGGTTCCAAAGGGTCTTATTTGGAAGCTAAAGTGGGGATGGGTCGAAATCCTATCAACCAATAGAATTTAGACAAGTTTAGGGTATTATGTTAACCTTATCAATTATATTTAACTCTAAGTTAAATAATTTAACTTTTACCGTGTCTTTTTGTTTTCTTTCACTATATGGTTAATATACTTACTATAACATGCCAAACGAACCCCAAATTGTTTATTATTAATATTTATATCCTTATCTATGTCATTTGGCCGAGGCTTAGATTTTTAGGAATAAAATAACAATTAATAATATAATATTTGATTTAAAAACTATTTTGTGTCAATTTTGACACTATTTGATATATCATTTTTGTGAAAGTCATAACAGAATTATATGTTCTAACCAAGTCGATTAAATCAACAATAATATATCATAGTAACCTATAAAATTAGTGGAATTCATAGAATGTCTCAAATTACATTCATTTGATAATTTATAACATCAATTATGTTAATATTTCCTTAAAAGAGTAATTACTTCATCATCGTTGTGACATAAATAAATTAAATTATTAGATATCTAAAATTTACAAATAAAATACCATTATGTAGGAAATTATTTTAGCTTTCTAATGAATATTTACAATCGAATTTATCTTATGTATAACCCCATATTAAAAATGATTTACTTATTAAACTTTGATTTTAACTATTTTAACTATTCATTAAATAAAATAATATTAAATGTCATAATCTAATCCAAGTGGACCTAAATGGTCATATTATATTCATAAGGATGTTTTTGGTCGAATTAAACTTATCCAATAGAATTAGGACATGTGTTAGGGTAATAGTAATATCATATTTACCCTTAGTTGCCCTATTTACTATTAACCGTGGTAAAAAAAAGTAAAAAGTTACTATTCAACAAAAATTATTTTCATCTCATTGAACCACATTTTAGTCCTTGATATTAACCGTGTCTGTCGGATTTTCAAAATTCCATTCACAGAAGCGGTAAAATTATGTTTTATGCAAAATTCAGTTTTTAACCTACCACTTAGTGGTTTCACTATTCATCAAAAATTGAAAGTTTTCAGAAAAATGCCAAAATTTAATCCTAAGCTATATTTCATATTCCAAATTCAAAAATGAAGTCTATTTTACCAAATTCATAACATAGAAATTTCATTAATTAATTTTATAATTAAATCCCGCTGTTAAAACAAATAGCGTGTTTTTTTAAGAAACAATATCTATCAAAAGATTGACACTTGATTATGTCTGGTTTAAATGTGAAATTACATTCAATGACCAACATTGTATTAAATTGTAAAAATATATTCTAAATATACTTTAAAACCACTCAAATTAATAATTTATCACTATTAATTATTTCGATTAAAAAAGTTGTTTTTAATTATAATTTAGTAATTTTCACTATTCATCAGAATATGAATGTTATCCAAAAAGTACCAAAATTTCACCTTAGGCTAAATTCGATACTCCGAATCCAAAAATGAAGTCCATATTGAGAGCTAAAATTTCTAAAATTTAAAAAGTGGTTATTACTATTCATAACGGCTAGTTTTAATAATATTTTAATAGCATATCGTTGTTTCGTGAAACTCAGTATTGCGTACTACACACGCTATCGAGGAACGTTGTGATTGAATGTAATGTAAGGCAAGTCAAAGATGCGTGTTGTGCAAGATCCTTTTGGTGTAGCGTACAACACAAGACATTAATAAAATTAAAATGAATATTTTTCAAAAAATCTCGGGCTGTTACATTCTACCCCCCTTAAAATGAATTTCGCCCTCGAAATTTGTCGGGGTTATAAATGGTTTACTATTCGAAAGTTTCTTTAATAGAAACCCACATCGTAAAAAGGAATATGAAAACCAATCTTTAAAAACAAAAGTATGAAACGTAATGGTTACCCAAATAAACTAATCACTGGGTTTCCACATACGTGAAAATATGGATATGGAAGAAAAATATAACCATCATGTTCTGATGGAGAGTGGTAGAGAACATGGCTATGGAAAGGCAAACAATCACAAATCCATAAATTTGTGACGATCTAAGGTACCATCCGATTCATCAGGTATAACATCACAAGGACAACATTTTTGGTTTTCAAGATCATTTCCCTAAAGTTGAAAATTTGAATTAGAATAAATACTTTCTTTATTTTGGTACAATCTCACTGTTGTTCATTCCTTGAACAATTTCCACTTCATCTCTTAAATAAATGAAGTTGAATTTGTTATTCGTGAAGTGTTAGCAGATCATGTGATAGAATGACGGGTCATTCCATCTGTCTCAAACAAAAGGTTAGAAAACATTATATACATAAGTCGATCAATAGTGAGATTAATCACATATGGTTCCTATAATGGACTTATACTTCATATATCATACTGCTTAATATAATAAAACTAGTTTCTACTAAACAGGGACTTCTTGTAGGCCAGTGGAAGGCGATAAAGGCCAGTCGCACTTCGGTTGTGGGTTCGATTCCCACAGCCTTGTCCGAAGCGATGGGCTGTCGCCCGTCCTGCAGGTTGTCCTTTTTCTAAAACTACATTACTATAACATCACATAAATAATATCAAAAAAAAACTTCTATCCTTAAACAATACTCACTTATGTCCAACATAATCCATTTCAATCTTTAGGCTTATCCATAATACTGCAGTCCACTCTCTTAACATAGTGAAAATGATTACCAGGGATTTAATACCATCGTTGATGCCCATATATCATAAGATATGTTTTGTTGGTCGCATTCCAAACATTCAAAGTCCTTAATCATGTATTCTATTGAATACCTTAGGGAAAACATGAATTCAGTTTAAAGTTAACACTTTCCACATACCAAAATCCTCAAAATTATATATACTCAAACCATGATATCACTTAGTCCTTATATCAATCATGAGCTCATGAATACTATTAAACATTTCATTTTCTCGTTTTCCCTTCATTATGCGCATATCATCTTATTTCCAAAAAAATATCTAAATCACTTTGAATACCACATCAATAAATATTGCAATACTCAATGATACAACATTATTTTGGAATCCCATTACATAAACACTTAATCATTCCACCACATAATTGTCATATTCAACATTGCCAATAGTGATCGCATGTGACTTCCCTTTGTACTTTGCCTTCAGTGGTTGCTCATGTTGATCATCACTAACCCTTGGATTAGGGCATTTATTAGAATAATGCCCCATTTCCTTGCACTTGAAGCATTGAAGTGTTGGTGGTGCGTTCTCTGCAGTGTTTGCTTTATTCACATCATTAGAAACCCTTTTTCCATTACTTCGAAACTCAGCTGCTTGATGACCTTCTTTTCCACACTTAAAACATTTTCTAGTCCCTTTAAGACAATCTCCACCATGATTCTTTCCACACTTTGTGCATAAGGAAACATTCATCTTCTTTTCACCATTATTCTGAGATTTCTCCTTGAACTCCATCTTTCATTTCTTGTGAAAACCATGAGATGGATATGTAACACCAACTTTTATTTCTACCTTGATAGCACAACGCACAATTTCTTCATAGATACTGAAGTCTCATATATCTAATGCCCTTCGAAGACTTGGTTTTAAGCCACTAAAAAATCGATCAACTTTACTTTCAGGTTGGATGATAATGCCAGATGCATACCTTGCAAGTCTTGTAAAATTCGCTTCGTATATACCAACAGATTCATCATCCTTTTGCTTTAGTTCAAGAAACTTCTTCTCCATCTTTGTTCGAAGAATACGAGGGAAGTACTTATTGAAAAATAAGTTATTGAACTCGTCCCATTCCATGGACTCAATTTCATCTCTTTGCCTTGTATTCTTGATAAGATTCCACCATTGATTAGCTTCATCTTCCAAACGATATACTGCTAAGATGAGTTTATCATGTTCAGAACATTGAAGAACTGAAAATATATTTTCAGTGTTACTGATCCATTGTTCAGCAACAAGTGGATCAGAAGACCCACTGAAAGAAGGTGGACGTTGCCTCATGAAGGACTCAACAGAATATTGTTCCCTTCTCTGCTCATTTGGAAGTCCAGAATGATTCATAGCTTGTGTAAGTATAGGAATAAGATTTTTCACTCCATCTCCCATAACATTTGTTTGTTCAGGAGGACAATCATTGCATTGTCCATTGCATTGATCAACACGGTTCCTTCGGTTTCCAGCCATCGTCTAAAACCCAAAAAGAATAGCGTGAGAGGAAAAAATCATGCTAGGGAAAACAACATAATAAAGGGGGATGACCTTCAATATCTAACATCTTAGGTTTAATTCTATGATCGTTATCGTAGTTCTAGTACTATAACCTATACGTATACTTAACCTTAGGGACATCCCTAGACATACCTTATAAATATCTCTAGGGATCTCAATAAAGTTCTCGCATCCTAGTTTCTAAAGGTTGACTAAACATTTCCTCTGATACCAACTGTAGAGACCCGAAGCCTGACTCACATGGACTTTACATTACTTTTGCGGAATACTTAGTACATAACAAAAATACCCACACAAGGATCGTAATAGTTTAGTGTCTTTGGAAACTTGGAATAAAATCTTCTAATCGTGGTGAAATATCTCCAACATCTCCCATAAAGATCTTCCTTTTTTTTACCTAAAACCTTTCTTTATATCCTGGGGAAAAGAAAACATAAAAGGGTGAGCTCAAATTCTCAGTAAGGGTAAACAAAAGAAATATCAATCTCATCGTATTCATAAGAAATAACATTTTGGAAATCATAACCTGCAAAAGAGATCTTAATATCTTATCATGGAACAAATCATAGAAGTGAAAATGAGATCCCCATAATCATAACATGAAACTTGAAACTTTGTGGAATTCACACATAATCATAGATAATCATTTCTTGTTAGTCAAGACTAATTTCCAAGACTATCTTAGTGGACAAAGTCCCTTTCTGAATCGAGTAACCCTCGTTTCAGTCCTGTTTCACTGAACCGGTATAACCTACCATTTCAGACATGTCTATCTCACGAGATATAAAATCTTTACCCAATGCATTGGAGGGAGATATAGGTCCCACCCATCTCATAATGATACCATTCTTATGTGTGCCACAAAATCATAAATCATACATCATTGCATAACCCATGTAATAAAAATGGGATTCTTAAACAACATGACTTCATAAAACAATTCATATAAGATAAAGGAATTCATAAAAATATTTCCATCACAACATAATCAAATCCATGTAATAATAGGGTTATAAACAGAACCCTTTATTATCTTAGATGGAAAATAATTTTGATAAAACACTTGAAATCCATTCTTGAGGAAAATATCCTTTCTACTTCAAAAACATTTTTCATAACATGTCATACGACTTTAAAATAAAATAAGTTGATTAAAAATAAACTTGAAAACTTGTAAAAGAATTTTCTTGGAAATAATGTTTTAAAAATCCATTCATGCCGTATATGTTTAAAAAAACATTCTTCGTACTTTTGTCGGAAAAGTCAAAAAGTACCTCGTACGAAAAAAGAAGAAGATTCCTTTCATTTCATTTACTAAAAACTCACCAAAGGGTAAAAATGGATTTAAACAATTCTAGGTGGATTGAAATAATATTACATATTTATGAAACATGGATGTGGATGATAAAATACACCACAGTAAATACTTACGAATAAACAGTCTCGGATAAAAATGAGATTGTGATATTTCCCCTTACCTTAGGTCCGATTTGCTTCGTATGTGTCCGAACCTCCTGTATAATGATTTAAATAATGTCATTGACTTATTACAGAATCATATTCATTGTTATGATATCATATATGGTTTACTTATGACTTTATATTACCCGTTCTTTTGTAAATTCCATGTTAAAGAAGCGTTTTGGGTAAAATCGTTTCATTTATCGTAGGTGTTTTGACTTGTTGTTATTGACATTATTATTACTTATATCATGATTTACTTACTTCCAGAATATAAAATATGATATATATATCATATATATTCAGTATATATATATATATATATAATAGATAGATAAATGAAATGAAAAACACCGTTCATGGAGACGGTAGTCCGTACGTACGCATGAACGCTGTTTTCTTTTCCTTATTGTCTTGAATGGAAGTAAGTAGATGAAATACATATATACATAAATCCAGTAGCTTTATAATGTCATATATTTCATTATTATTTCTTATATATACTTTTTAATCAATCTTAAATGGTTAACATGGAGAATGAATCTCATCGCGTCGTGGAGACGGTAGTCCGTACGTACACACGAGCGATGATATCATTTCCATAAATATTGAATTGAATTGGAGTGGATTATACAAGATATCAGAATCAATATGATGTTGTAATAACTATTTATAGTTATTCTTTACACCATTATACCCATCCATGTAAGGTGGTGGTTGAAAATAGATTACACCACGGCGTGGAGACGGTATTCCGTACGTACGCACGCGCGGTGATTTCTTTTTCCGTAGGACGGATAGATGGTGAAATAGGGTTGTTTGATACTTATAATAACATATCAGTATATGAGTGATACTGATGTTATTACTTCATAATGAAACAACCTACAAAGAAGAAGTGGAAGAAGAAATAAAGATGAAAGAATTGGTAACGGTAATTACCTTTTCTTTGAAGCGCCTCTTTGAGACCACCTCTTAGGGCACTAAAATCGGTCTTTGAGGAAGACCAGAACCTCTAGGATGTTGCTAGGGAAGTGTAGAAGAGATTTTGTCAGGGGTTGGCCGAGCTTGAGTGCTCAAATTGGTGTGAGGAGGAGGGGAAGGAGGTGCCCTTTTATAAGGGAGGAGACGGGCACCTTAGGATTATCTCAAAATATTATTTTATATTAAAGTCAAAATCGGTTTATAATGGTTCCAAAGGGTCTTATTTGGAAGCTAAAGTGGGGATGGGTCGAAATCCTATCAACCAATAGAATTTAGACAAGTTTAGGGTATTATTTTAACTTTATCAATTAGATTTAACTCTAAGTTAAATAATTTAACTTTTACCGTGTCTTTTTGTTTTCTTTCACTCTATGGTTAATACACTTACTATAACATGCCAAACGAACCACAAATTGTTTATTATTAATATTTATATCCATATCTAAGTCATTTGGTCGAACATTAGATTTTTAGGAATAAAATAACAATTAATAATATAATATTTGATTTAAAAACTATTTTGTGTCAATTTTGACACTATTTGATATATCATTTTTGTGAAAGTCATAACAGAATTATATGTTCGAACCAAGTTGATTAAATCAACACTCATATATCTTAGTAACCTAGAAAATTAGTGGAATTCATAGATAGTCTCAAATTACATTCATTTGATCATTTATAACATCAATAATGTTAATATTTCCTTAAAAGGGTAATTACTTCATCATCGTTGTGTCATAAATAAATTAAATTATTTGATGTCTAAAATTTACAAATAAAATACCATTATGTAGGAAATCTTTTTAGCTTTCTAATGAATAATTACAATCGTATTTATCTTATGTATAACCCCATATTAAAAATTATTTACTTATTAAACTTTTATTTTAACTATTTTAACTATTCATTAAATAAAATAATATTAAATGTCATAATCTATTCCAAGTGGTCCTAAATGGTCATATTATATTAATAAGGTTGTTTTTGGTGGAATTACACTTATCCAATAGAATTAGGACATGTGTTAGGGTAATAGTAATATCATATTTACCCCTAGTTACCCTATTTACTATTAACCGTGGAAAAAAAAGTAAAAAGTTACTATTCACCAAAAATTATTTTCATCTAATTGAACCGCATTTTAGTCCTTGATATTAACCGTGACTATCAGATTTTCGAAATTCCATTCACAGAAGCGGTAAAATTAAGTTTTATGCAAAATTCAGTTTTTAACCTACCACTTAGTGGTTTCACTATTCATCAAAAATTGAAAGTTTTCAGAAAAATGCCAAAATTTCATCCTAACCTATATTTCATATTCCAATTTCAAAAATGAAGTCTATTTTACCAAATTCATAACATAGAAATTGCATTAATTAATTTTATAATTAAATCCCGCTGTTAAAACAAATAGCGTGTTTTTTTAAGAAACAATATCTATCAAAAGATTGACACTTGATTATGTCTGGTTTAAATGTGAAATTACATTCATAGACCAACATTGTATTAAATTGTAAAAATATATTCTAAATATACTTTAAAACCACTCAAATTAATAATTTATCACTATTAATTATTTCGATTAAAAAAATTGTTTTTAATTATAATTTAGTAATTTTCACTATTCATCAGAATATGAAAGTTATCCAAAAAGTACCAAAATTTCACCTTAGGCTAAATTCGATACTCCGAATCCAAAAATGAAGTCCATTTTGAAAGCTTAAATTTCTAAAATTTAAAAAGTGATTATTACTATTCATAACAGCTAGTTTTAATAATATTTTAATAGCATATCGTTGTTTCGTGAAACTCAGTATTGCGTACTACACAAGCTATCGAGGAAGGTTGTGATTGCGTGTAATGCAAGGCAAGTCAAAGATGCATGTTGTGCAAGCTCCTTTTTGTGTAGCGTACAACACAAGACATTAATAAAATTAAAAAGAATATTTTTCATAAAATCTCGGGCTGTTACACTGTTTATCCTAGAGGCCTTACTTTTGTCAGAAATCCATCCTAAGGAGCCCTTTTGATCAAATCAAAATGATGAACCTGAAGAAGAGGTAATGTTTTTACCACCATCTTTCAAGTTCCTTTATTCTTCAACATCATCTTTTTTTGTTATACCCATTATAAAAAAATAAATCCAATATATTATATATACAGTGATGTTATTATAAATATGGTACGACCATATTCAGTATTCTATCCATCCATTGAGTGACATGTCACCATATGTGTGTACGTACGGCTTACCGTCTCCAAGTCACGGTGTAATTGTTATTCAATAAATTAATATTTGGATGGGTATAATAATGATTTGTAATTCATGTAAATAATAAATATAACATGATAATTATGCTTTATATAAGATAAACCATCCGCTTATATATTATTTTAATATAAAAAAATTGATATTGTCGCTCGTGCGTACGTATGTACTACCGACTCCACAAACGTGATGAGATTCATTCCACATTGTATCCATTCAAGACAAATTTTCATTTTAAGATTAAGAAAATGTTTAAGGACTTGATATCATTCTAGATATGAATAAGATAATACCTATCCATAACAAACATGACTTATGTAACAAAACATATAAAAGACAATGAGTAAGTTAACACCCGAAATGACGATAATATTAAGATATTATTAACAAAAAATGTTAAAAGATCATATATGATATCATATTAATGTATATGATTATTTTATAATTCAATAAAAATTATTTCACCATTATATAGGAGGTTAACCTACCATCAACAATGGAAATGTACAAGTTAAGGGTTTATTTCACAATCTCTTCATTATCCTAGGTTGTTTATACGTGATTATCTACTGGGACCTCATTATAATCCACATCCATGTTTCTTAAAAATGTATTCCAAAACATTTTTACAATTTACTAGACTATGGTTCAAAGTCATTTATTCCATTGTTTGAATTTTATAAAATGGTATGAAAGAAATCTTTCCATCATTTTCCAAACAAGGTCCTTTTTAACCTTTTCGACAAAATTAAGGTACGAATGTCTTTTTATAACTTATATGGCGGGTGCGGCTATTTTCCACCATTGTAAAATATTATAATCTTCCCTTACAAGATTATAAGAATATCTTCAAAGTAAATGTTTTATTTTATAATTATGTAACTTTTAAATGATTTCAAAAAAGAGATATTTCTCCCAAATAGTTTTGATTTCATCTATGTCAACATCCTTTGATGGATTTTGAGAATATTTGAAGTTTATTTATTATGATAAAAAACATCCATATTGTATTGTAGGTTTTGTGATATGGTTGACTGTGGATGTGTTATTTTTATACGATTCATGGTTTATGGAGAAAGTATTTTCTTTTCGTATGCTAGTTTTAATATGAATGTTTATCATATGTTTAATCCTATTCATATGAGGAATGCATTGGACTTAATAAGTGACGGGTGGAACCCGCTATAGCTCTCTAATGCATTGGTAGGTCTTATGAGTCAAACTAGTGTCTTGGCACGAGGCCTTGACACAATCTTATTTGTAATCTTGGCACGCGGCCTTGGCTATGTGTTTATGATATTCTGACATTATGCATTCCATCATTATGAAAGTGGTTATTGATATTGTATGTGATTATTCAACTAGTAGAATATCCATGTGAATAATTAAATGGAATTATTTCAATTTATTTTTTCCATGTTATGCTGAAGTCCATGTTTAAAAGGATTTTGTTTGAGTTATGCATTGTCTTAATGTTTTATGTTATTTAAGAAAGTTTCTTCTATATTGTTATCCGTACTGGGCATTTAAGCTTACCCCATTCAATATTTTATTTTTCCATGGTTTTGAAGAAGTATTATACGAATGACCTTCATGGATAGTATGAGGGAATATGAGTGTGGACTATAGAGAATATGTTGTTGTAGTTTTAATTTTATGATGTAATGTAAACTTTTTGAAAGTATCTAGTGAGTCCAAGGCTACTAAACTAATCGGTC
This sequence comes from Viscum album, assembly GCA_963277665.1. Classification (NCBI taxonomy): domain Eukaryota; kingdom Viridiplantae; phylum Streptophyta; class Magnoliopsida; order Santalales; family Viscaceae; genus Viscum; species Viscum album. Next base: position 176,661,241 of record OY728148.1, read on the forward strand.
TTTGGAGAATTGATCTTTTGTGATCAAGCCAATGTAATATAATAATGGACCAACTCTGGTTAACAGGGGTTGGGGCATTATAGTTGGTATCAGAGGAATTTTAATACAAACCATGGAAGCTAGATATAGATAAACCTTGATTAGAGCACATAGACCAAAGATGGACTTTGAGGATTAGTGTAGAATAACTTTCTAGAAGTTTGGTATTGTAGACATTTTGTGAGTTTTCCGAGCAATAAATCCATGTCTAGATACGAGGTGGTAGAGGCAGCTCTGGAATAGATGTACCTAGGGGTATAATATGAAAACACCACTTTAAGCTAGACTTGAACGTGAACTGGTGAACGACAACGGGCCTTGTTGTACTCTTGGTTACGACACTCCCAGGGGATATGTTTAGGATAATTCTCATTTTCTTAACAAACTATTATGAATGGTTTATGTGTATATACTTCTTCAAAGAAAACATTTTTACTATAATGGATTATATCCATAAATAGTTCAATTTATTTAAAGTAATATACAAGTATGGAATTATGTGTTTTGATTTATAAACTAATCTAGTTTATTCCATTTTTTAGAAATGGAACCTAGTGGAAGAAATGGAAACTATATCAATGCACGAACTACATGTAGGGATTTCCCTCCAGTTCATGATAATTATAGTGGAGATGGTGATGCAATTGGTGCTGATCAACTAATCACCATACTGGGACAACTCACTCAGGTTATGTATAATAACCTTACCTGTATGGAGCACCCCAATATGCATCATGGATGGTCAATGTTAGATCGCTTAATGAGGAAAAACCACCAATGATCAATAGGAGTACAAATCCGTTAGTAGCTGAGCAATGGATAAATTACCTTGAGAAAATATTCCAGGCTTTGGGGAGTAGTGAAATGGAAAAAGTTATCATGGCAGTTTTTCGCCTCACTGGAGATGGTGATCAAAGGTGGTCATTGATAAAAAACACAAAGGAAGATGATGAAGTATCAAATATGGAATGGAGGGAGTTCAGAGAACTTTTCTTAGAAAAATACTTTCATTGTCACCATCGAGACGATATGGAATGGCAATTTTTGAGGCTGAGGCAAAAGGATGATGAGGATGTTACAATGTATGAGGCAAACTTTACAAGGTTAGAATGGTATGCTGGAGATTATATAAGTAACTGAAGAAGTATGATTGATCATTTCATTGAATGGATAAAACCATTTCATCATCAAGAAATATTGTCACAATCCTTCTCGTCGTATGATGAGATTGTCTTATGCACTATCATGATAGAAAAATAATTCTCTATTTCTTATGACTTTAAATTAAAGCAAGAGAAGAATAGATATGCTGATCAATCTAGGAATGGAAATAAGTGGAAGAAGGGAAAATTTGAATATCCATCCTGTAGTAAATATGGGAAGAAACACCCTAGTACTTAGTTAAAGGGAATGAGAGTCTGTTACAAGTGTGGTGAAAAAGGCCACCAAGTTCGTGATTGCAAAGGGAAGAAAGAAGCTACAGATGTTCAATGCTACAATTGTAGGGAGATGGGACATTATGAAAATGAATATCATAAGCGTCAAGGGAACTTACCTCATAAAAGTCCAAGGGATCAAGCCCAAGATTATGCTATCACTACTGCTGAGGTAGAAGCTCCGAAAGACGTGGTGGTAGGTAATTTAATGGTTTCTTCAAGTTTATCAAATGAATTATTTGATTCTTGATCATCGCATTGTTTCATATCTTCATAGTTTTCTAAGAAAATTAGATATTTCCAATTTTATTTAACAAGGGAGTGGTTAGTTAAAACTCCTATGGGAAGTATCATTACAATAATGTTTTGTGAATTAGTCTCCATTAGAGCACAAAAATGTTCATTATCTGCGGATCTCATCATCATACCTATGATTGAATTTGATATAATCCTCGTTATGGATTGGCTTTCAGACCATCATGAAAAAATTTATTGTAAGAAGAAGGAGGTTACTATTTTTGATGATGGAGATGAAGAACTCCTAGTCTTTAGAGCGGAATCATCACCAAATAATTCTTACCGAGATCCACCCCAATAGCTCTACTAAATTCAATTATTGGGGAGGAAGAAAATTAAATAACTGTGTGTAAGAAAAGGAATGTTCAAATAGAAGATGTACCAATTGTGAGAGAATATGTTGATGTGTTTTCCAGAAGATTTACCCGGACATCCTCTAGAACTAGAAATTGAGTTTTCCATTGATTTAATTCCTGGTTCAAGGCCTATATGGAAGACCTATTATAGAATGGATGCTGTGGAATTAGATGAACTAAAGAAAAAACGAGAGGAATTGAGTAATAAGGGATTTATTCTCCGAAGTGTTTCTCCAGGGGGATCCCCTGTCCTTTTTGTTAAAAAGGAAGATGGATCTATGAGGTTATGTATCGACTATCGGGAGATCAATGCTATAATAATAATGAAAAAGTATTCCCTACCATAAATTTATGATTTATTTTACCAACTCAATGGAGAACAATACATTTCTATGATTGACCATCAATCTGGATACAGTCAGCTGTGTGTGAAGAGGGAAGACATTCCGAAGACAGCTTTTCGAACCAGGTACGAGCATTACGAGTTTATAGTAATAAATTTTGGGATTACTAATGTACCCTTTGTATTCATGGTTGTAATGAATAGAGTTTTCAAGTAATATCCTGATGATTTTTTGATGGTATTTATAGATAATATCTTGATATACTCAATAATCTACAAGGATCATGAAAATCACTTGCGCATTATCAGGAAGACTCTGAGAAGACATGAATTATATGGGAATCTTAGCAAGTGTGAATTATGGCTTTAGGAGATTACTTTTCATGGCCATGTTGTCTCTAAATATGGAATCTATGTTGATCCTTCTATGACCAAGGCAATCCAAGAATTTCCTGCACTAACGAGTATAACTTAGGTATGTAGTTTTATTGGTTTAGCAAGTTATTATCGACCTTTCATCCAGAATTTTTCCCGGTTGGCTAACCCATTAACAATGCTCAAATGTAAAGGGGTTAAATTTGTTTGGAAAAAAGAGTGTGAAGAATGTTTCAATGAACTGAAGAGAATACTAGTCAATGATACTATATTGACTCTACCATCGTGGAATGATGGGTTTGTTATTTATAGTGATGCATCGAAGAAAGGACATGGTTGTGTCCATCTGAAGAATGATATGGTTATTGCCTATGAATCAGGATAGTTGAAAATTCATGAAAAAAACTATCCTACTCATGATCTAAAGTTAGTAGCTATGATCATTACATTGATGATATGGAGACACTACCTCTATGGTGAAAAATTTTATATTTATACTTATCACAAGATTTTGATGTACATTTTCTCACAGAAAGAACTCAACCCGAGGCAAAGGAGATGGAATAAACTACTAAAGTATTATGATTGCATGATACACTACCACCTGAGGAAGTAAAATAAAGTGGAAGATGCTTTGAGAAAAAATGATCATGGAGTTTTTAACATGATGAGATTTTAAAGGGATTCAATTTTCATGGATCTATTAAAGTTGAATATGGGAATCACCATGGATGGTGAAACATCAATTATTTTTCAAATGGTTTCCAAACCATCTCTATTAGAAAGGATAACGATTTCTCATACTGAGGATAAAGAATTTCAAAAGAATATTAATGTTGTGAATGATGGGAGATTGGGTGACATTGTGCATTAAGAAGAAATTTTGAAATTTTGGAAGAGACATTGTGTTCCCGTTATACCTGATCGGAAAAGGGAATTGATAGATGATGCTCATAGCTCCAATTTCTCTATAAAATATGGGAGCACCAACTTGTATAGATATTTTACGGAACATTTGTTGAGGGACAACATGAAATGGGAGATTTCTTATTTTGTGTCAAGATGTTAGGTTTTTCAACAAGTGAATGCTGGAAGGAAACAACCCAGTGGAGTACTGCCACCTCTTCCCATACCAGAGTGTAAATGGGACAATATTATGATGGAATTTTTGAAGGGGATACCAAAGACTCCTAAAAGGAACGATGAAATATTGGACATTGTTGATCATCTTACCAAGTTATCACATTTTCATGCTCTAAGTGAAGATTTAACGCATGAACATCTAGCATGGATATATATTAATGAAGTTGTGAGACTTTATGGAGTACCCCTATCTGTTGTTTATGATCGTGATCACCATTTTACTACACGATTATGGAAGAGTCTTCAGAAGGCCTTGGATACTGAACATCGTTTGAGCACTGCCTACCACCCTCAAATAGATGGACAATCAGAACAAACTATTAAAACCTTAGAAGGCATATTGAGATCTTGATCACATGACTTTCAGGGTATATGGTATCAATATTTACCTCTAGTAGAATTTTCTTATAATAATAACTTCCATTCGAGTATTCAGATGGCACCATATGAACTGTTATACGGAAAGAGATGTCGCACACCAACCTGTTGGGATGACATTGGTGAAAGAAAACTTGTAGGCCTAGAATTGGTGGAGGAAACAATGGAAAAGGTAATGGCAATCCAAAACCTCATCAAAGCAGCTCAATGTAGGAACAAGAGCTATACCGATAACCGAAGGAATGATTTGGAATTTCAGGTAGGAGACCATGTTTTTCTTGAACGTATCTCCATGGAATGGAGTTATATGTTTTGGGAAATAGGGTAAATTGAGTCAAAAGTACATCAGACCATTCAAAATTCTAAAATGTATTGGGGATATATCTTACCGTTTGACAATTTTTCCATGTCTCTCCAAAGTTCACGATGTGTTCCACGTATCACTATTGAGAAAAAACATGCCTGACCAAACACATGTACTTACTTGTGAGGAATTAGAACTGGAACTCGATCTGCTTATTGCGAAGATCCCATCAGGATTATGGATACAAGAGAACAAGTACTGAGAAACTGAACTACCCATCTAGTAAAAGATCTATGGAGAATCCATAAGACGGAAGAGGCAACGGGGGAACCTGAGGAACTTATGATGAAGAACCACCTGATTCTTTTCATGCGGTAGTATTCTAGAAATTTCAAGGATAAATTATTGGATGGAGGGGAGAATGTAGCACCCCAATATTCCATGGTACACTTCCCTTTGAATAATACAGTAGCGTTTGTTGTACGAAACTTTGAGTTCTAACAAACACCACAACCAATCAAACTAGCCATCATGAATAGTAATACCCACTTTTTGAAATTTTATAAATTTTAACTTTCAAAATCGACATCATTTTTGTATTCAGAATATCAGAATTAGCTTAGGGGGAATTTTTGATATTTTTCTGATAACAAACAATTTTTGATTAATAGTGAAAAAACACTGAGTTATAGTTCAAATCCTAATTTCCATTTAAATAAATATTTATTTTATTTAAATTTAATTGTGGTAAAAATAGATACATAATAGTTATATATGTTCAATGTAATTCATTAGATTTAGTTATATAAAAATTTTATTGAAATTGTCACCGTATTTTACCCACCTCCTAGGAGAATTTGCAAATTCACATAAAAGTTAATTTTACCACTTTTGTGAGTGGAATTTCAAAAATCCGAGAGACATGGTTATTATCAAAGCGTAAAATGAGGTTCAGTAAGATGAAAATAATTTTTGGTGAATAGTAACTTTTTGCTTTTATTTACAACGATTAAAAGTAAATAGGGTAATTAAGGGTAAAAATGATATTAATATTACACTAACACATGTCATAATTCTATTGGAAAAATTTATATCGACCAAAAACATCCTTATGCATAAAATATTATCATTTATGTCTACTTGGATTAGATTAGGACATTTATTATTATTTAATTCAAAGAAGTCTTAAATGTGTTAAAATCATTGTTTAATTACTAAAACATTTTTAATATAGGGTTATACATAAGATAAATTCTATTATAAATATTCATTAGAAATATAAACCGATTTCCTACATAATTTTATTTTATTTATAATTTTTAGACATTATATAATTTAATTTATTTATGACTCAATGGTGATGCAATAATTACCTAATTAATGAAATATTAAAATAATTGATATTATAAATATCAAAATAAATGTAATTTGACACTTTTTATGAATTAAACTAATTTTATAGGTTCATATGACATATTAGTATTGGTTATATATATTTTGTTCTAAGTAATAATGTTGTTATAAAATTATCAAAAATAAAATACCCAATAGTGTCAAAATTGACAAAAAAGAGTTTTTAAAACATATATTATATTATTAATTTATATTTTATTCCTAAAAATCTAAGGTTCTACCATAGGAATTATATCATGATATGTGTATCATTAATAGACCACTTGGGGGGTCGTTTGGATGTATATAGTATCTTTATTAACTATATAATATAATAATAAAAAGTGACATGGTAAATGCCAATCTAATTAACTAAGAGTTAAAACTAAAATATAAAGTTAATATAGGGACCCATGCCTATCTAAATCCATTTGGATGAATTTTTTTAGACCTATACCCACCTTAAAATTTACATAATCCACTTTGGAGCCATTAGAAACCGAATATGAATTTATTTTAAAATAATATTTGTAGCTTTTCCTAAGGTTCCCCTTACCCCTCTTATAAATTGGAACTCCCCCTTATCTCAAATTAATACCTTCAAAGCCTTTTGTCTAGGCCAACCTCTGACCAAATACCCTCTAAACTATCCTCCTTTCATCATAGAGGCCTTCCATTAGTTAGAAATCTATCCTATGAAGCCCTATTGATCAAATAAAATGGAAGAACCCGAAGAAGAGGTAATGTTTTCACAACCCACTTTCAAGATCCTTTCTTCTTCAACTTCTTCGTTCATTGTTATTCTCATTATAAAATAAAAAATCTGTTATATTATATCTACTGAGATGTTATTATAAATATTGGATAACAATATTCTTTATTCTATCCATCCTTTGAATGACATGTCACCATACGTGCGTACGTACGGCTAACCGTCTCCACGTCGTGGTATAATTGATATTCAATAAATTATTATTTGGATGGGTATAATAATGATGTGTAATTAATGTATATAATAAATATAACATGATAATGATTTTTTATATATTATATAACATCCAATTATATATTAATTTATTATCAGAAGAATGATATTGTCGCTTGTGTGTACGTAAGGACTACCGTCTCCCCGAACGCGATGAGATTCATTCCCCATCATATCCATTCAAGACTAATTTTCATTTGATGATTAAATATAATTTTTAAGGAATTGATATCATTCTGGATATGAATAATATAAAACCTATCCATAACAAACACAACTTATTTAACAAAACATATAAACAAAAATGAGTTTGTTAACACCCGAGATGACGATAATACTAAGATATTATTAAAAAAGAAATGTTAAAAGATCATATATGATATCATATTAATGTATTTTATTCTTGTATAATTTAATAAAAATGATTTCACCATTATACAGGAGGTCAACCCACCCTCGACCATGGAAATGTACAAGGTAAGGGTTTATTTTACAATCTCTTCATTATTCGAGGTTGTTTATACATAATTATGTACTGGGACCTATTTATCGTCCACATTCATGTTTCTTAAAAATGTATTACAAAACATTTTTAATATTTCCTACACTATGGGTTAAAGTCATTTTAACCCTTGTTTGACATTTATAAAATGGTTTTAAATGAATCTTTCCATCATTTTCCAAACAAGGTCCTTTTTAACCTTTTCGACAATATGAAGGTAAGAATGTCTTTTTTTAACATATACGGCTGGTGCGACTATTTTCCACCATTGTAAAATCTCTAAAGCTTCCCTTACAAGCTTATAATAATATTTTCAAAGTGTATGTTTTATTTTATAATTATGTGACTTTTAATGATTTCAAAAAAGAGATAATTCTCTCAAATAATTTTGATTTCATCTATGTCGACATTGTTTGAGTGATTTTGAGCTTATTTTAAGTTAATTTAATTATCATACAAAAATTTCATATTGTATTATTGGTTTTGTGATATGTTTGACTGTGTATATGTTATTTTTATACCATTCATGGTTTATGGAGAATGTATTTACAATTATTATGATCGTTTAAATATGAATGTTTATGTTATGATTAAAACTTTTCATATGAGGAATGAATTGGACATAATAAGTGATGGGTGGAGCCTGCTATATCTTTTTGATGAATCAGTAGGTTTCATGAGACAAACTAGTGTCTTGACATGAGACCTTGAAAAAAATATTATTTGTATTCTTGGCACAAGGCCTTGGCAATGTGGTTATGATAGTCTGGCATTATGCATTCCATCACTATGAAACTGGTTATGGATATTTCATGTGATTATTCAACTACTAGAATATCCATGTGAATAAGTAAATGGAATTATTTAATTTTATACCATTTTATAATAAAGTTCAAGTTTGTAAGTCTTTTGTTTTAGTTATGCATCGCCTTAAATTTTTGTGTTTATTTAGGAAAGTTTTTTCTATATTGTTATCCTTACAGGGCATTTGAGCTCACCCCTTTCTATATTTTATTTTTCCCAGGATGTGTAGAAGTATTTTATGAATGACCTCCAGGGATAGTATGAGGGGATATGAATGGGGACTATGGGGACTATGTTGTTGTAGTTTTCATTTTATGATGTAATGTAAGCTTTATGAAAGTATCTAGTGATTCCATGGCTACTAAACTAATAGTTCTTTTGATACATGATATTTTGTGATCATGCATATGTTATATAATAATGCACTGACCCTAGGTAATATGGATCAGGGTGTTACAAATAATGTGATATCACATTGGTAGTGAAGGTCATGTGTTTTTTGGAAATTCATCTATTGATGGAATAGTTGGGGTTTTTGTGTATATGAATTTTGTGATATAAAAAGTTCATCAATTACATTGTTTAAAATAATATTTCATATAGTAATGTTAGACTAGAAATTTTCAAAGAAAAACTATAGCATCAATTCTTAGTGTGACGATGGTGGAAGCTTGTTAATGTTATTTTGGAATAGTGAATAGGTGTGGTATCAGATATTGGTCTATGGAATGGTTGTTGATTGATTTTTCAGGTTCTTATAAATAAAAATAAAAATGATGTTGGTTATTTTTTAATGACCTAAATATTTACAATTTGTTAAATTATTATGGAATTTTTTTTTCTGATGGAGTAGGAAATTTTTTTAGAATTATGTTTTTATAGAAATTTTCTGAACTAGAATAAACCGAGCATGTGTTTTTAGAGGTTTATTATGGTTTATGATTTTCTCAGTTGACTGAGTGACAATTGGAGACAGTTCAGTGTGGCCCAAATAAAGAATTATTCCAAAATAAATAGATCACACCATAACAAAGGTGTATATTAACATATAATGTGGTGCATGATATTACGTTTTAGAGGGATTTATAGAAACAAATAATTAATTTATGTTATCACACTAGAAACCAAATGTGTAAAACAAAAACACAAAATTATATGATCTATATCACCAAATCCCAAGGTTTGTTCCCTAACAGATTCTATAAGTTTATGGATCACATCACAACCAATGTGCTACACCATAAGGGTTTATCGAGGGGAAGTTTGACATTGTAGGGAGTTGGATATGCCATGAGAATGGACCAAGGGTGAATCATTAGACCAGAACCCAAGGGACATGCCATGGGGGGTTCTTATATGTTTTTAGTGTTAGGATTTCTCATGTGGTTAGTCACTTCATGAAGACTTTGGCTATTCGATAGTAGATATCCTGTATTTGTTGTTGTTTTTTTACCTAGTAGATATAACACCCCAATCCCAGTTACCCAGAGTTAGTGGATTATTACATAACATTGGAATTATCACAAGAGATCAAGTACCCAAATACTCATCATTTTAGTAGCCTTGGAAATACAAGATACATAAGTATGCTTCACATTACATTATGAAATGAAAAATAAACATTGTGTCTCCATTGAATGCACTCATATCCATTAGCCTATTCATGCAGGTTATTCATAATATACTTCTTCGCATCATCGAAAAAATAAGATATAAGAAAGGGGTGAGCTTAGATGCTCAGTAATGATAACAATATAGAATCTACCAGAAATAAGAATAAACATTTAAGGGGGATTATAGGAATAAAAGACTAACCATTTAAAAATAAACATTAGTATAATATGACAAAGATAAATTAAATAATCACAATTACTTATTGACATGGATATTCTACTTGTCAAATAGTCACATGTGATATCAAAATCAAATCTCATAATGATGTAATGCATAATTATAGAAATCTAAACCACAATGTCAAGGCCTCGTTCCAATACTCTAAATATAAATTTTTAAAAAAACATTTTCGAAGACATTAGTTTTTCTCAAGAGACCTACAAATGCCTTGAGGGGATATAGCGGGCCCCGCCCATCACTTACTACGTCTAATGCATTCCTCATATGAAAAGGTTGAAACCTAACATAAACATTTTTATTAAAACTAGCATAGAAAATGTCAATACCTTAACTATAAACTATTAAGTGTATATGAATAGAACAACCACAATCAAACATATCATAACTCATTCCATACAATATGTAATATTGTATTATAATAAATCAACCTCAATTAAGAATAATACCAAATAAAGTATGTATACATAGGTGAAAATGACTATTAAAAGTTTTTAACAGAAACATCCATTTTTCATGAAATAATTTAATAGACACACAATTTATAAAGTAATTCATTTTAAATATATATTTTAATCAATGTGTAGCATACCAGTTTGATATTTTTTAAAGTAATAAACATTTTTAAACAATAATGTTCATAAAAATAAATCCTTAAATTCATTTTGAAAACAAGGACATTAATTAAAGAGATTCAAAATAATAAATCATTAAAAAGTTTAAAATTATGATTGAGTTATAGATTACCTTAAAAAATCATTAAAACTTTATTTTTGAAAACATTTTTATGAAACATGAACATGGATGATAAATATGTCCAATTTAATAAATACGCATAAACAATATTAAATAATAAGGGGATTCAGGAGTTAAACCTTACCTTGTATTTTTCCTTAGTCAAGGGTATGTTAAACTCCAGTATAATAGTTAAATAATTTTTATTAAATTATACAAAAAACACATACAAAAATTCCATATCTTATATGATCCTCTAATATTACATTGATAATAATATTTTTCAAGAGTCGTTGTTTTGGGTGTTAGCTGATTCGTTTTCCTTAATATTTATTGATACATAAGTCAGGTTTTTGATGGATATAATTAATTTTTATTTCTATAAAAAATAATATTAGGTTCTTAAAAATTATTTTTTAATCATCAAAAAAATTATTCTTTAAGGGTTATGATGTAGAATGAAATCTCATCGCGTCGTTGAGACGGTAAGCCGTACTTTTGCATGAGTGACAGTATCATTCTATTGATGTTGAAATCCTATGTAATTAGAAGATATATTATATATTAATGAATCATTAAAATGTTATATTTTTTATTTACATCAATTATACTCATTTCTATACCCATACAAATAATGAAGTGTTGAATGACATACTATACCATGATGTGGATATGGTATGTCGTACGTATGCACATATGGTGACATTGTCATCAATAGGATGGATTGAATAATTAATATGGTTGTACCATATTTATAATAACCTCTCAGTATGTATAATGTAATTGATTTATTATTTATGTATTGAAACAACAAAGAAAGATGAAGTGGAAGAAGAAATTAACTTTGAAAGAGGTGATAAAATAATTATCTCTTCTTCGGGTGATTCCCTTTGAATTGAACAAAAGGGGTCCTTAGGTTGGATTTCTAATCAATGAATGGCCTCTATGTTGAATTTAGGGTAGTTGGGAGGATATTTGTGTTGGTTTGGGCCGATCCAACTCGCATTGGAGGTGTGAATTTGAGAGAAGGGGAAGTACCCTATTACAAGAAAGGTGAGGGGCACTTTAGGAAGAGCTTGAAATATTAATTTATCATAATATATTTTTCAGTTTCTAATAGCTCCAAATGGATTTATTTATAGTCTGAGGTGGTTATGGGACTAAATCCTCTAAACCAATAGTTTTTTGATATGTTTAGGTCACCATATAAACTTTATATTTATATTTAACTCCATGTTAAATGTTCTAACTTTTACCATGTATTCATGTATTTTTATTCTAAATGGTTAATTTATTTACTATAAAATTCCAACAGAACTTAAATTGGTTCATTAATGATATATATATCATTGTCAAATCCCTTAGTTTCATCTTTGATTTTTATTAATATTATATCATTTAATAAAATAGTATTTGTTTTAAGAACTAATTTATGTCAATTTTGATAATTTTTTTGTATTTGTTTTTTTTGAAAGCCATAACAACATGATTACTTCAAACAAAATTCATTGAATAAATGAAAAAAATTTATTATTCACATTGAAAATTCTTTTGTTGGATTAAATGTTTAAATTACATTTGTTTTTAATATTTATAATATCAATTATTTTAATCTTTCATTAATGAGGAAATTATTACATCATCAATGAATCGTAAATAAATTTACTTATTGAATGTTTTAAAATTTTAAATAAAATACCATGATTTATGAAATTTTACTATCATTCTAATGAATATTTATAGTCTAATTTATCTTAAATGTAACTTTATATTAAAAATGGTTTAGTTATTAATATATGAATTTAACAATCTTAAGTCTTCTTTATATAAAATATAATAAATATCATAACTAATCCAAGTTGATTAATAAAGTGTCATATTTTTTTACCTAAGGTTGATTTTGGTCAAAATAAAATTATCCATGAGAATTTGGACATGTGTTGGTATAATCATAATGATATTTTTACCCTTAATTACCCTATTTACTTTTAACTATAGTAAATAAAATTCAAAATACAATATTCAACAAATTTTTTTTTGATCCTATTGACCCACATTTTACTTACTGATGAAAACCATGTCTATCGGATTTTTTAAATTCAATTCACAAAAGGAGTAGAATTGTGTTTTATGTAAATTTGCAAATGTGCCTTGAATGTGGGTAAAAGACGTTAAAAAGTTCAATAAAACATTACATATTTAATAATTTTATAAAATGACTCCAATGAAGTACATTGTACTAATATAGGTATTATGTATCTATTTAGTCTTTAAAATAAATTTAAATAAAATAATTATTATTTAAATAAAAACTAGGTTTTATAAAATAACACAGTGTTTTTCACAATTCATCAAAAATTAAATGTTTTTAGAAAAATAAAAAAACATCACCCCAAGCTAATTTTGATATTATGAATCCAAAAACAATGACCATTTTGAAAAATAAAATTTATATAATTTTAAAAATTTGGTATTAATATTCATAACTACTTTTTAAAAGTCTAGTTTTATTGGTCATGGTGTGCTAGAACTCGAGGATGCCTACAATGCAAGATGTTGTATTATTCAAAGAGAAACATAATGTTGATACTTGGGGGGATACATTATTCCCTCCTTCAAATAATTTCATACTCAAAATTTCTAGAATATTAAAGAATTTAAATATTTTGGTCATTCTTCATTATATATTCCCCATGTTCCCAAATTTCCTCTTCCATTTTATGGTTTCTCCCAATATTGTTTACCAGACGAGTAATTCAGTTTCTCAACACTTTTTCTCTGGTCTAAAGAATTCTGATAGGCTCTTCACAATAATAAAGATCATGTTCCAGTTCTATTTCATCATAGGTGATCACATGGGTTGGGTAAGGCATGTATTTTGTCAATAGTGATACATGGAACACATCGTGTACTTTGGAGAGACTTGGCGGCATTTCAAAACTATAATATACATCTACAATTCCTTTTTGAATGTCAAAATTTCCGATGTACCTAGAATTAAATTTACCCTTCATACAGAATCATATACAACCCTTCCATGGAGATACCTTTGTGAAAACGTGATCCCCTACTTGATATTCCAAATCCTTCCTTCAATTATCGGTGTAGCTCTTTTTCCTACTTTGAGTTTCTTTTATGTGGGTTTGGATAACCATCAGCTTTTCCATTGTTTCCATAATAAGTTTTATACCTACGAGTTTTTTTCACCAAAATCATCCCAACAAGTTGGTGTAAGATATATATTTCTATATAATGGTTCATATGGTTCTAGTTGAATACTTGAATGGATGTTATTTTTATAGGAAAATTCTACAATAGGTAAATACTAATCCAATATACCATCAAAGTCATGTGAGCATGATCTCAACTTGTCTTATAAGGGATGAAATGTCTGTTCTGATTGTCCATCAGTTTGAGGGTGGTAGGAAGTGCTCAAATGATGTTCAGTATCTAGGGATAACTGATGACTTTTCCAGAATATTAATGTAAATCAGTGATCATGATCAAAAACAATAGATAGGGGTACACCATTATGTTTTAAAACATCATTAATATATAGTATTTCTAATAGTTCAAGTGATAAATACACCCTTATATAACGAAAAGTTATAGACTGGGTAAGACAATGAAAAATAACCCATATAGCATCATTCCTTCAATGAGCCTTTGGTAGACCAATGAAAAATTTCCAAGTAATATCATCCCATTTACACTCATGTTTGAGAAGTGGTTACCTGAATCCTCTAGGATGTCGTCTTCTAGCCATTACCTGTTGTCCAATGATACATCTTGACACATAATCAGCATTCTCCATCATTATGTTTTCCAACCAAAAATGATTCTTCAAATATTTATACATCATAGTGAAAACAGGTTATATAAAAAAATTGGAGTTTTGAGAATCATCCAGAAATTCCATTTTTAGATTAGGTATATCAGGAACACAAATCCTCTTCCCAAATTTCGAAATTCCATCTTTATATATGAATTCAGAAAATCTCTCATAATTCATAGCTTTAATTTTCATTTGAATCTCCTTATCCTCAGTCAGATAACTTTTTATCATTTCTATTAAATATGGTTTGGAAATAATTTGAAAAAGTATTGATGTTTCACCTTCTATGATTATTCCCATATATATCTTTAGTAGATCCATGATCGTAGGATCCATTTCAACTATAAACTTGTTTATAAATCAATGATAATTTCTGATCCAAGATTTTTCCACCATATTTTCCTTCCTTGGGTGGTAGTGTATTGTGAAATCATAATCCTTGAGTAGTTAGAGCCATCGACTTTACCACATGTTAAATTAATTCTATGAGAAAATATACTTCAAATTATTGTGATCATTATATATCACACATTTTTTACAACAGAGATAGTGTCTCCCTATCATCATACAAAATATTACAGCTGCTAACTCAATATCATGAGTACGGTAGTTTTATTCATAAATTTTTAGTTTTCGTGATCTATAATCAAGAAATGTATAATTATTCATAACGAAACAACCATAACCCTTCTTTTTAACATCACTATAAATAAAAACCCTATCATTCTCTGATTGATGAGTCAAGATAAGAGAATTGACTAATATTCTGCTCAATTCTTCCAAACATTCTTCACACTCTTTTGTTCAAACAAATTTAACCCCTTTACATGTGATCTAGGATAACATGTTAGCCAATCCAGAAACATTCTGGATGATATGTTGATAGTAACCTACTAAAAAAATAAAACAATGTACCTATGTTATACTATTCGGTGCTGGCCATTCTTGAAAACTCTATCCAGTAGATACATGAAAATAGAGGGTGGATTAGTAATTTCAAAAGTCATTACTCTAAACTCATAATACCCATACATGGTTTGAAATGAAATATTTGAAATGGTTTCCTTCTTCATGCACAACTAATGGTACCCATATCGAAGGTCAATCTTCAAAAAATATTCAGGTCCATGAATTAATCATATAAATAATCAATGTTTGGTAGGGGATACTTGTTCTTTATTGTTATAGCACTAATATCCATGTAGTCAATACACAACCACGCAGATCCATATTTTTTCTTAACCAAAAGAATAGGGGCTTCCCATGGAGAAACACTAGGTCAAATAAATCCATTATTACACTATTCCTCTAGTTGTTTCTTTAGTACCACTAATATAATAGTGTCTATTCAATAAGGGGTCTTTGATATGGGCCTTGAACCAGGAATAAAATCAATGGAAAACTCAACATTACATTATAGAGGATGTTAAGGTAAATCCTCATGAAACACACCAAAATATTCTTTCACAATAGGTACATCCTCTATTTGAACACTACTTCCATAACCCATATATATTTCACTCCATTCCTCCCAAATAATTTAATTTAGTAGAGCTACCAGTGGTGGAGTTAGATAAGAATCAGATGGTGATGTTTCTTCTCTAAATATATGGAATTCCTTATCTTCATAAAAAATTGTAACATCCATCTTCATACAATAAATTTTAGCAAAATGGTCTAAAATCCAATCCATTCAAAGGATTATACCAAATTCAATCATGGTTATCATCATAAGATCCGCAGATAAATTATGTTGGTATTCCATAATGGTAATTGATTGAAAAAACATGGTTGCTATGATACATCCATTATGAGTTTTGACTGATAACTCCTTTGTTAAGTCAAATTGGAAATATCTAATTTTATAGGAAAACATGGTACATATTAAATAATTCAATGATCCATAATCATATAATGAATTTTCTAATTTTTAGGAAACGATTAAAGCACCTTCCACCGTGTCATTTGTAGTTTCAACCTCAGTAGTTGTTCTCACAAAAGCTTGTTCTTTCCCCTTTTTATTTTCTGTGGTAACTGATATTGACACTGAGGACATTCATTTTCATAATTCCCCATTTATTTATATTTTTATCATTGAACATCGACAACATCTTTCTTCCCCTTGCAATCACGAGCTTGGTGGCCTTTTTATCTACACTTGTAACAAACTCTGATCCCCTTTAGTCTTGTACCATGGTGGTTATTCCCAAAATTCCTACATGATGGAAATTCCACTTTATCCTTCATCCCCATATTTCCATTTCCACAGGGTTTGATAGATCTCTTCTTCTGTTTTTTCACTTTGAGATCATAAGACTTAGAGAATTCCTTTTCTATCTTCATTGCACATGGGACTATATCTTCATATAACGTGATGGATTATGAGAATAATTCTTGAAGAAGAAATGGTTTTATCCCATAAATGATTCGATCAATATTACTTATTAGGTTATGTATATAATCTGAAGCATGTCTCACTAACCTAGTAATGTTTGCCTTATACTTTGTGACATTCTCATCTTCATTTTTCTTCAGACTCGGAAATTACCATTCTATATCAGCTCTAATTTCATGAGGAATGTATTTTTTCATTAAAAGGTCTTAAAAGTCCTTCCATTCCAAATTTTATACTTCTTCATCCTCCTTTATGTATTGAATTAATGACCACTATTGATCTATATATCCTGATAGGTAATAAACTGCCACAAATTTTTTTTCTTTCGCTACTCCCCAAAGCATGGAATATATTCTCTAAGGAACTCATCCTTTTCTGAGCTAAAAATTTATTTATAGTCCCATTGAATTGTAGTGGTTGTTTTTTTCGAATGTTGTCTAACATTGTTCCTCTGCATTTTGTATCTGGGTGTTCCATACGGGTAAGGTTATTATTCACAACATGATTGAGTTTTCCCAGTATATTAATAATCTGTTCAGCACCAGTTGCATCACCAGCTCCACTATAGTTATCTTGAATTGGAGGGAAATCCCTACATGGACCAAAATTGTTGATACAGTTTCCATTCCTTCCACTATGTGTCATTTCTAAACAATTTCATACACTATATTAGTTTATGAATCACAATCCATAATTTGAACTTATAAAATACATAACATAAATTGATCATTTTATGCATAAAATCCAAAATCATAAAAATGTTTTCATTGGGGAAGTATTTACCCATAAATCCATTATAATGGTATTTAATGAAAATGTGAATCATCCTATGAATATCCTCTGGGAGTGTAAAACCAGGTGCACAGTAAGGCCCGTTATCATGTACCAGGATACCCCAAATCAAGCCCGAAACTCCTTGTCAATGTTTTTACTCCTATGTAGATATGTTCTAGAACCATATCCACTTATAGTATCCATAGTGGGATGTATTTCTTGGAAACCCCACATAATATCTATATTACCAAAGTATTTTGATGTTCTTCTATACTAATCATAAAAGTCTATCTTAGGTTAATGTTATCTAATCAGAGTTTTTCAAAATCTAGTTTCCAAGGTTTGTACTGAACATCCTCTGATATCAACTGTAACACCCCAACCCCAGTTACACAGAGTCAGAGCATTATTACATAACATTGGAATGATCACAAGAGATCAAGTCCCAAAAGGATGATCAGTTTAGTATCCTTTGAAATACTAGATACATACAAAAGTTTCTAATTACATTGTGAAATGAAAAGGCAACATTGTGTCCCGATTGAATGAACTTGTATCCCTTATAATATTCCAATATGTCTTTTATAATATACTTCTTCACATCAAAGGAAAAATAATACATAATAAATGGGTTAGCTTAGATGCTCAAAAAAGAGAAGAATATTGTAGAAATTATCATAAATAAGCCTAAATATTTAAGGTAATTTATTGGACTATAAAAAAATCCTTTTAAACATAAAATTCATCATAATGTTACAAAGATAAATAAAGTAATTTAATTTACATATTCACATGGATATTCTACTTGCATAATAATCACATGTAATATCAAAATCTAATCTCATAATTATGGAATTCATAATGTCATACATCTTCAACACAATGTCAAGGCCTCATGCCAAGACCCTATATATTAGTTTATCACAACGTTTTGCCAAAACTCTAGTTTATCTCATGAGACCTATTGATGCAACAAGAGGCTATAGTGGGCCCCACCCATCACTTACTATTTCCAATGCATTCCACATATGAAAAGGATGAAACAAAACATAAAAATTCATATTAAAACTATCATATGAAATGTGAACACTTTAACTATAAACCATGAGATGTTTAAGAATAGCATATCCACTGTCAAACATATCATAACTCATTCGATACAATATGGAATATTTTATTATAATAAACCAACCTCGATCAGAAATAATATCCAGTAATGGATGTTGATATAGTTGAAAATGACCACTAAAACTATTTAAATGAAGTATCCCTTTTTCATGAAATAATTTAAAAGTCATAAAATCTATAAAGGAATTAATTTTAAATATATTTTTAAAACAAAGTATCTCATTCCACATTGAAGCATTTTGAAGGAAATAACATTTTAAAACAATCATGACTATATAAATAAATCCTTTAAATAATTTAAAAAAAATGGACATTAATTAAATAGATTCTAAATAATAAATCATTAAAAATTATAAAATGATGATGCTGTTAAATATTCCAATAAATAAAACTTTAAAATCTTCGTTTGGAATTTTTTTTATGAAACATGGACATGGATGATAAATATGTTCCAGTGAATACTTATAGATAAACAATATTGAATATAATGCGAATGGGGAGTTAACCCTTTCCTTGAACTTTTCCTTAGTTTAAGTTACATTAACATCCTTTATAGTACTTAAATAGTTTTTATTAAATTATATAAGAACCATATATATAAATATGATATCATATATGACCCTATAATATTGAATTGTTAATAATATTTGAGTAGTATCATTTCTTCATGTGTTAACTAATTAATTTTCCATTATATGTTTTATCATGTACGTCATGTGTTTTATGGATAGGATGTATTTGATTTATATCCAGAATAATTTTAAGTTAAAATAATCTTTTAATCATTAAATGAAAATTATTCATTAATGGTTACGATGAGGAATTAAATCTCATTGCGTCTTGGAGATGGTAATCCGTATGTACACACAAGTGACAGTATCATTCTATTTATGGTGAAATAATTTGTAATTAGATGGTATATTATATTTTATAGAATCATTAACATGTTATATTTATTATATACATCAATTATACCCACTCATATAATTAAGTGTTGAATAACAGACTATACGAGGACATGGAAATTGTATGTCGTACGTATACACATATGGTGACATTGTCATTCATAGGATGTATAGAATAATGAGTATAATTGTAACATATTTAAAATAACATTTCATTATGTATAAGTTACTATAGTTATTTTTTTAGAATGGAAAAAATTAAGAAAGAGGAAGTGGATGAAGAAATCAACTTTGAAAGCGGTGATGAACTAATTACCTCTTCTAGGGGTGCTTCCTTTTGATTTGAACAAAAGGGCGCCCTAAATTGACTTTCTGACCAAAGTAAGGCCTCAAGGATTAAGTGAGGGTATTTGGGAAGATATTTTTGTAGGTTTTGGCTTAGACAAATGGATTTGTAGGTGTGAATTTTATATAAGGGGAAGTACCCTTTTATAAGAGAGGTGAGGGGCACTTTAGTAGGAGATTGAAATATTAATTTATTATAAAACAATTTGGGCTTCTAATTTCTCCAAATGGATTTAACTAGAGGAAAAGGTGATAATGGGTCTACATACTCACAACTAATAGGTTTTAGATAATTTTAGGTTACCATATTTACATTATCTTATAGATATAACACTTAGTAAAATATTTTATCTTTTACAATGTATTCATGTATTTTTATACTACATGGTTAATATAGTAACTATAAAATTCCATGAGATCCTAAAAAGGTTCATTAATGGAATATCTAACATTATCTAACTTTTTTGGAAGATTCTTATATTTTTATAAATATTATATCATTTAATAAAATTTTATTCATTTTATAAACTCATTTATGTCAATTTTGACAATATTTTTTATTTGGAATTTTTGAAAGCAATATAAAAATTATTAATTAGAAAAAAATAAATTAAATCAACCCAAACATGTAAAATTCACCAAAAAATTCGTTTATGGAATCAAAATATTCAATTTAAATTTATTTTAATATTAATAATATCAATTATTTTAATCATTCATAAATAAAGTGATTATTGCATCATCATTGTGTTAGAAATAAATTTATTTATTTAATTTTTAAAAATTATATATAAAATAACATGATGTTGAAAATTATTTTTTTTCTTTCAAATTAATTTTTATTGTTGAATTTATCTTATGTTTAACCATATATTAAAAATGGTTTAGTTATTTAAATTTTAATTTAACACTTTTAATTCCTTTTTAAATAAAATTTAATAAATGTCTTAATATAATACACGTGGATCAAAAAGGATCATGTTTTTGTAGTAAGGTGTACTTTAGTACAAATAAACTTATCCAATATAATTTGGAAATGTTTTGGGGGTAATTATAATAATATTTTTACCTTCAATTACCCAATTTAATTTTAAACGTGGTAAATAAAATATAAAAGTTACTATTCACTAGAAATTATTTTCATTCAATTGAACCACAATTTACTTTCTAATGAAAACCGTGTATGTCGTATTTTTGAAATTCAATTTACAGAAGTGTTAAAATTGCATTTTATGGAAATTTTCAAATGTGCCTAAAAGGTAGGTAAAAGAAGTTAAAATGTTCGATAAAATTTTATATATCTAATATTATTCTAAAATGGATCCAATTAATTACATTAGAATAATGTAGGTATTATTTATCTATTTTGTATTTAAAATAAATTTAAATAAAAATAAAAATTATTTAAATAAAAAGTCAGTTTAAACAATAATGTATGTTTTTCACTATTCCTCGAAAATTGAATGTTTTCAGAAAAATACCAAATATTCACCATAAGATAATTTTAATATTCCAAATCAAATATGGAAGTCCATTTTGAAAAATAAAATTAATAAATTTTCCAAAAGTTGGTTTAACTATACATATATAGTTTTTAAATGCTTAGTTTTATTAGTCACGATGTTCTAGAACCATGGGCTTCGTATAGTGCAAGCTATTGTATTATTCAAAGAGAAACGTACCGTCGATGTTTGGGGTGTTACAATAGGCCATAGTGTAATGAAAATACATATGTGGTGATTTTTTCTACGATATCATTTTTTTATTCCATAATGACCCACTTCCTAATTTTTTACTCTGTGTATACCCATCTTTTCAGAGCCCTTTTGATTTGAGATAGATATCCATGTGGGGAAGTCCATTTCAACCATATCATGTATTAATACTTCATGTATTAACCCACCCAATGAGGGGTGGTTCATAGGTGTTTTTAATTTGATTAGAGGTAATTAATTTTTTTAATCCCTTTTATTCTTCTTTTCCATTGTTGTCCTAGGATTTTTCTGTCATCAACCTAGTGTTTCATGGGGAATTTTACCATATAATGGTGAAATTATTCCTAATCAATTTGTATTTTTTGTCAGCATACCATGGTAGATTCCATAAGGATATGTTTTTCCATCATTCTATATTGACGGGTGGTATATCAAATGTTGTATTTTTTAGTGTTTACGCAAAATTTTCTAATGAATGGGAATTGAATGATGATTCTATTATTTTTAGGAGTTCTATGTGCTTTTAGAATGTTGTTTGGATGTTGTTTCTCAATTTTTTGACCATAGAGGGCCCTTCAATGAGGATCTAATGATTTTGTATCATTTAATTAAAATATATAATTATTTATAAATTATTTATTTAAATTATTTGAGTTTGTACAATGTGATAGGGAATCATGGTATGTTGATATATCATAGTTTCATCAAAAGAGATATTATAAAGATTTATCAATCATTATTTGAGGGATTAACTCTTGTATTGATTATGGAGATACCTATCACACATAACCACATGAATGATTATGCGTGATTGTATATACCTCCTGTGGGTTTTGAGTTTTGGTATAATTGAAAGGTACTGAGAGAACCATTATTATATAATTCATGTGATTTTGTGACTCTTAGATCTCAATAAAGGGTTCATTCATATATAAGGATATGGAGTCACACAATTATTTTATTTACAAGGCCTATGGTATGTTAATTGAGTTGTTGGATTCCTGTGATTGGTCTCTTGGCTCAGGATAAGTCTGTAATTTCCAATGATGGGTTTTCCATTGGAAAATGTGACATGTATAATCGGATTAGGCCTTGGAATGTTGAGTGAGACTGATGTATGTCTAAAACTTGTTTGGGAATACCCTATTAATGGTGGGTTAGAGTCATGTGATCTATAGTGATCATGATGAGTCTTTCACGTAAAAACATAGTGTGTCGGGTAGGGAATCCAATAGATGATGGGATTAAAAGTTATTTTGATGAATAAATAGAATTATACCTATTTATATGTCCATTTAATTTTCAAGATATCATTGAAATGAGTTTTTAAGAGGTCTTAGGTTCATGGTATTGGAATAGTCCACGAAATTTGGACAATGACACTGATGTGGAAATTGGAAGAGGATTTGGGCTGACTGCTTGAGGATAAGGTCAGGTAATGTCTTTGGGGTAAGGGCTTACCATAGGGTGTGGAGTAAATAATGGTATAGATGTGTAGAGGCTGATTTTGTTTAGTGAAAAAAAATATATTTCATTATAGTCTGAATAAGAATATTGAAGGGTTTAGCGTGCCATTCTCATGTGTAAAATTCTTGTTTTTGAAGTTTGGCATTTAAGGCTCTATGGGTGATGATTATTTCCATGATATATTAATAAAGGGAAGGAGTGACTAGTGATTTTTTTGTGAAATGGTTATGTGATGTGTTCATAGTATAGGAACGCATCCTGTGGTTAATGGTTGTCTATGGGAGTTAGTGGCATGAATATTAGTTGTTCTATATTTCTATTCTCGTTTTCATGTTCAAGTGTTTAATAAGTCCCATTGGTTTATGAGGAATATAGGTTTAGATCCATTTCCTTGATTGAGATGGTGTGGGTTTGGATTGAATTGGGTGATAGGGTAAATGTCCAGGATCTGAATTTTTTAGCCTCATCCCTGGTGAGTGGGTGTTGACATAGACCACCTTCAGTAATATAATTTTTGTTATTCATGGATTTTATGTCGTTACATGAATGAGAAGGTGATGGATATTATGTGAAATGAGACTTGATGTGTGGTCTCTTCATAAGGGATAGGTTATCATTGGTTCCATGGAAACAATTATATAAATACATCAGAAGACTCCACTAGACTCAAACATGTAAAAGAAGAAATAATTGTATAAAACCCATCCAAAAAGAACTAAAATGTGGAAGTCTCATCCATACCCAAGTAACTTTTTTTTAATGTAAATTCTTCAAAAATTACTTATACAAGTACTATAGATTACAATTATTGTTAATTAACTGATGAAAAATAACAACATAATAAAACTATATGGTTTAGAATTTCTTCCTATAGCATGGGGGAATGATAATTTACTTTAATCAAGAGAAAATTGGATAATAATGAATGAGTTATAGTACATAAATAATCGATCTCACCCTATATTTATAGAAGCGACCATCTAGTTCATTTGGTTTCCACAGCCTTCCTATCTTTAAAGGTTTTATTACACTTATTCCTATCTTCAAACACTATAATTAATTTACATTAAGACTCCCACAACCTTAATTGTATAATTTGGTGGACTATTATTATGCCTTGAAGATATAACAGGATATTCCATCTACCATATCTTATGGTGAACCATTATCTAATGGATGTTAATTATGCTATAACATCCCAAATTTCGTCAATAATTTTCAAAAATCATAACTTATACCATTTTCATTTCAGCATCCTTTATTTATATTGGAAATTAGGAAACCATATATTCTCCTTCAAATGGTATTAATTACCTTAATAAAAAACAATTCTCAGATGACATGAGCCCAATAATCTACCACATAACGATAATTTTTACCATGATTTTTTTCTAAGTACTTCATAATTTTTTATATACTTCTTCCATAATTATGAACATTAGTAAATAAACCCAATAATTACTCTATAACAACCTTCGTAAATATGTATATTTAATTAAAACCCCATACCTATTCTATAAAACTAATAATCCATCATACAAAAACATCTGAATGTAATTATATATTCATTGAATTTTTTTCCATTGTGTAAAACATTTGGTTTTTACACTTTGTGAGTCACAAAAGAGAATCTCATTACTCTCCTTTGTTAGAATATACTTTAGTAACCATTTTTACTATATCAACACTTTATAGACATAGATCAATGTAACCTACTATTTTTTTGTTATTATGAACACTACTATAAGAAAAATATTTAAAAACTGGATAACATACATTCTTAAAAAAGTAAACACATAACCAAGAGTACTATTCTATTAGTCTGAATCTTTTCTAATATATGAGTCTATAAGACATTGTAATGAAACAAATGTTCTAGTGGAGAGTTACATATTACTCAGTACTTTAATTTAATAGAAAATTTACTCTATATCATACCATTGTTATCATCTAGGGTTTGACATAATACTATTGAAATCCCCCCACCATGTGAAATGTCATGATGGAAAAAAATGGAACATGTCAATCTCCTAAAAGAAAATTAATATGAAATCGTTTCCATGTACTTCAACTCAACAACCATTCATGTATAACTCTTATGACTAAGTATCATCTTGTTGTTTTCACATACCAACTTTGATTACTTTATACATCAACCAGATTATGGAATATTGGACCTTAGGATTTCCTCCTTACATTCCAGAGGTTTTCAACTAGTAGAAATTTTATAGAGTGATACAATGGGGAGACAATACCCCCATATAAATGAAATAAATAATAGGGAAACAAAAATATATCATCAATAAGATAATCCAGTAGATTACACATAAGTAATAATCATGAATTAATACTGTTAGAAGAATCTTGAATGTAGGAATTTATACATACAATGTTTTCCCATTAGGACAATCACATATAAAAATGGAATATATAAAAAAAATAAAATATTCTAAAATATTATAATTGAGCCCAACCTCAATTCTATTATACACATTCCACATAAGGAACTCTCGTTCTATCATAAAATAATATGATTCATCCCAACTAGAATGAAAAACATAGTGAGTGGTCTGCTTTTTTACCAATGTTTCATTATTTCCCGAGTAGGGTTTGAGTGAAACTCGTTTAGGTACCACCAATTCTCTCTTATAAATAACTAGTATATGTAGTGAATGTTCATGTCATATGATCATATAATAAAATAAACATTTTAGGAAAATATAAATTACTACAAGACCTTGGGTTATGAAGTGAAACTAATGGTTGGTAATATATACATCGACTTATTATAGAGTGTCATTGAACATTTTGCATAATCATGCAAAAAACTGCAACCACCTAGGTATCTGACTCACCCCGATAAGCATTATAAAAACACATCAGGGCCTGGATCACCTCGATATACTTGACATAACAACTATGTGTTGATTCACCTCAGTATATAGAAAATAAACACTCAATGGATGACCCGAACCAGTATATAGAGGATATTTACCAGGGGATAACCCACCATGATATAAAGGGGATAAAAAATAATGTGTTATACTAAAATTGTATATATGAAATAAGTACCGGGGGTAAAACATGACCTAATATGTTTACGTATTGACTAACTCTTGATCAGGGAAATAAATGGTCTCCAAATATTTTTAGGGAACCACATTTCCTATAAAAAGAATCCAAGAGAATATCCAAGGCTTCCTATGTTTTGTGGGGGGGGCTTGCATCCCAAATACTAAAATTGAAGGAACATGTCTATGGAATCCCAAATCATGGTATCCTGGCTTTAATTCCATGGAATCTGAAATAAACATGTTTGCATCTGAGTGGGCGATGCATCCAGCCCAACTCTCCTCAAAGAGTTCATGTCAATGGGGTTAACCTCCTAACCTAGAAGATTCAAAATGTCAAGTTTTATTCATTGGTTCACAACTAATCCACATCACAAATTTAACATTCTCAAATAATTTATTCATGTTATATGTCAGACTTTTAATCATCCTTACAGATTTCCCAAGATTCATGATAGGTGTAAACATGTAACTATTCACCCACCAGTGTCCTCTAGATCTCATCAATTCTCGGCGGGGGAGGAACTCTTGGTCTATGATTAAATTAACTAGAAAAATTGATCTAAGACACCTCATGATATCCCTGGGATATCCTTCCCAACATATCAGCCTATTTTACATTGATCATTCTAGAAGGTCCTGACACTGAGGTCTCTACATCTCATTCTTTTCACTTTACTTTATCCATTTCACAAATACAACTTAGGTTCCATGTATCACTTTTCCTACAAACAATATCAAGACCCTATTTTTTGGTGTTCGACTTAAACAATCAAATTGAATTTGTTTTGTCGTGGGTCTTGGTACTTTGTTCAATCCATATTGAATCAAACACTTATTAAATAGATTAGTCACCCTCAATAGAGAGACTGCACATCACATGTCATAAGAAGTAAATAATATTACCATAGGGAATGATCAAGGGAACACATACCTCATTCAAATCCATTTACTATTTTAATGAATGGCTCGAAAAATATTCTCAAACCCATACATTCTCATCTATATCAAAGTCAAACACCAGGCAAAAAACTTTATCATTATTTTAAATCGAGACATCTGAATTAATAAATTATAAAAAATTAAAATAAATTAAATATTTATAATTAATTGAAACAATTTATAATTTAATTTCTCATTTAATATAATTTGGCCTAAATTCCAAAAGAATGAGTGGGTTATCCCATTGTATTGGACTATAAGAACTACAATTAAGATGCCCAAATGAACAACTAGAGTCATCCCAATAACAATCCATTACAATAAACAATTATTTATTCCCAAAATAATTTTAATTAAACCCATGAATATTTCAAGAAAAAATCTAATTAAATACTTTAACAAATAGATGGTAAAAGGCATATGAACATCATCTCATGATGTCCACTTCCAATGATTCATGAAATACCAATCAAACTCGGTCGATTTCACCATTATTTGGTAAAATATCTATCAATACCCTAATGGGAAGACACTGAAATTAACGAAGAGGGTGGAAGAAGAATATTGAAGGTAAACTGAAGTAAACACATACATAAAATACTATTAAATAACCTTTAAAAATACCATAATTCAAGGGCTCCAATAGGACAATAAAAACTAGGGAGGGTGTCCTTTGTAAGGCCATCCAAAGGGTGTGTCGGCAGGTAAAAATTGATTTGAGATTAAACATCAAAAAATGGTTTCAACCACCCATAAAAACCCAATACTAGATCCATCATCTAACCAATGCTAGACCATTTCATTTATAGTGGCCCTTGCTAGTGAGATGGATGACTAGCCAGCTCCTTGGTGAGTTTGTGGCTACCCAACAACTTGTTGGTATTAGGTTGCTAATACATTTTAGCACCCTGTGACATTGGTCTAACTTCAATTGTCTCTCGAGAATCCCAACACTCCACTAAGACTCATTCATAATAAAAAAACAATATTTTGAGAGGTTCTAAGAGTAATAATTCCAATGAAAATCTAAATTCCTAAAATGTACCCCTCACAAATTTGGAATTCAAATTATTCTTTAATTTCCCAACTATATGACTGAAGTAATTGACAGATTACCCATAATAACACCTTTTTACTTAATAAGTGTCTCTACCGATTAAACAATTAAACCAAACATAGTAATATCACGAATTTAGGTTCAAATTGTAGATTCTACCCAGGAATGGTAAACAATATTCTATTCTGAAACTCCAAACACAAGGTGAATTAATAATCATAATTGAATAGATCACTTTTTTCTTCCATTTAAACACCAAGGTGACACTCACCCATACTAATCTACCCTAAGACATCATTGTGTTATATGAAAAAAATTTATTAGAATCATGTTGCTCCTCACCATAAAACACTCCTCATAATGGACATTTTTTGATCCATGGTTCTCCCCCAACAAAAAAAAACCTACTAAAAACGCTTCCTCAATAGTCTAATGTTCCACTAGGTGTAGTTTCCAACTCACCATAACCATCCACAAGGGAGAATTATAGGCAAACACTAGTACCCATTGCTGTAGTAGATTTTAAAAAAAATCAGTCGAGTCACTATCATTCATGAAAAGGACCCAAACATGCTATATTTTCAAAGAAAATAACATACGAAAACCCATTACTACTCAATGTTTCCAAAAAGATGTTCCTGATACATTTTTTAGACAGCCACATCCGTACAAATGTCAAATAAAAATTAGACCTATTTATTTCAACATTTCCAAGAAATCATTGGATTCAACCATCGAAATGTATTCCATTTACCAAATCACAATGACTTAAATGTTGGAGGCATCTCATGATCATTTAAGCACTCACACCAATGTATAAACTTGATTCCAAATGAAATTACAATGTTTGATCACAATATATCCAAATTATCCAATATGCAGTACCATAAGGATGGATGCAATAACGATCTTAATAAAACATAGATCCCTAAACTCTAATCATAATTATAATTCCAAATCATGGAATTCAACCAATTTCATGTTTTACTTACAAATATATACTTAAAAAAACAATAAAAATCAAATACATAAACCCCCAACATCATAATTCAAGATCAACCATCCATTCAACTATCCTCCTCATCATTGACCAGTTCAATATAAGGGTCATACACTTTTGACCAATATGATACTCCCCGACCTAGAAGAACATACATTATCACTCCATTGAATCAAAATCCCAATCACTTTGGACTAGGCTCCATCAATTACATAACACAGTGACAAGAAGTGGAAATATCACTCATACCTCAGTATCTATATGAAACATAAAATGATAATCACTCTCAACTCACTAGGTACACAATCATTTACACCCACTGAAATTTATTGAGAAATGTGGGTCATACCCTTAAACAATCATAGGAACACACCCCACAATATGAATTAAATTATAAAAATTCATTAGAATAGAAAAAAATGGTTCACTACATCAACACATTCATGTAACTACTCATATCACACAATCATTCATTGTCATATTCTGGCACCACTCCATTCGTGTTGTCACCCATCATCACAGAGGTGTCTATATCTTTTTTCATTCAATGAATCAGTCATT
Organism: Viscum album; assembly: GCA_963277665.1. Lineage (NCBI taxonomy): Eukaryota > Viridiplantae > Streptophyta > Magnoliopsida > Santalales > Viscaceae > Viscum > Viscum album. The sequence continues at coordinate 176,691,376 of OY728148.1, forward strand.
CATAATCATAAAAACATCATCAAATTTTCATCATCCCTAAAACCATATTTCTAAATAAAAAATTTATAATTCAATAAGTACCATGTATAACTAACCTACACTTCCTTTCCATCATTTAAACCTAGTAGGGGCATGAGCCTACACCACATGAGCTGTAATATAAATTGTACAATGTATATTTAGTGTGATCTTTACACCTAAATCTCAAATAAAATATAATGGATTCACACTCCTGTGTATCCTAATAAGGAATCCAAACCCACATCCCATGATTTACATACCATTAATATAAGAACCTGGTTCTTAATCTTGAGTTATGTGTTTATTCATTGCCTTTTTAATTAAGTGTTTTTTTAGAAAACAAGGGATATGTGTGAAAAATAATAAATTCATGGGTACACGCCATGTACTTTTTGTATACACGCTATGTACTTCAGCTATGTGGGATGAGAATATAGGGCATGTAGGTTTTCAGTAAAAACAAACTACACACCTTGTACATTCATATACATGTCATGTACTTTAGACATATGAGATGAAAACGCAGCGTGTGAAGACTTCTTTGTAGTTCAAGATGTAATAACTAACAACATGTTGTGTACTTACTAATACATTCCGTGTAATCAGTCGGTAGATGAACATGCTGACGGTGAAAAGTAGCCGCTAGAGTAACAATTAAAAAATTAGTACATGCCATGTACTTGAGGTTACATGTCGTGTAGTTATGTTTTTTGTTATAAACAGGCAGTAGCATCCTCATTTGTTTTAGGAGGTAGTAAATTCATTTGGATCTCAGGAAAGGAGGATGAGGCTTGGAGGAGATCCTAATAGCATGTCAGAACTCTGTTTCTTCCTCCGTCAATCTTCTTTGGACCGTGCGGGTAAGGTCATCCTTCTCAATGAGTCGTTCCTTCAAATTCTATCCCAAAGGTATGTTATTAGATTTTTAATGGATTAATTTTTATACCAGATCTATGTCTTTATCTGTTGTTTCAGGTGGCGTCATTCAGGTATATAGATCAAAAGAGATTATGGTAGGTGGTTCGGTATTTATTTCCAACTGTCGTGTTCATTTTATGTACTGTTGTGCTACACGCCCATGTTTGGGGTGTCGTATGGATGAGGCCATGATTGTTAATAAAGATAAAATTTCTTATGTAACTTAATGAACTAGTATAAATTTCTTTTTTGAATCATTGGCTGGATCTAGGGCCACCCCGTGGGTGAATTCCCCATGATTAGTCGTTTGTCCAGGATACCTGCAGTTAAGATGTGATTATAGAATGTTTTGAGTTTTCATGAGAGGAAACGTATATAAATTTCTTGCTTATGCATAAGGGTAGTGTTTTGTTTAGCCTAAGGGAAATTTTTGATTGGACTGAGGGAAAGGTTCTTATTAGCTTGAGGGTTGTAGCTTCTCTGCCTACGGAAATATTGCATTATCCATGAGGGAAAAATTAATTATGACTAAGGCAGTCACCTAAGGGTTTCATTTTAGTTTTCATGAAGGTAAGGACTAAAATGTATGTGGAAAAAATTTACTGGAATATTCTTTGTGGGGATTTCTCATGTTATACCTGCCAAGCTAAAGCACAAGCTTAGTATTGTTATTACCTTCTACTTGTTAGATAACCTGTAGTGGGTTTTTCTGCAGCACCGTATATGAGAATATCAGTGGAGGATGAGTCTTGGGAAACTAATAAATCAATTATATTGAATTTCTAAATAATAATTAATTGGTAATGGAACTAGTAGGAGTAGATTATTTTTAGTACATCCTAGCTTACTGCATTTCATTATTGAACGTTGATGTTGTACATTTTTCACTGACAACATGGAATGGGCCTTTGGTGGTTGCCTACTGGGATTTAATTCTCACACCTTATTTAGGTCTTGTCATGGGCCTAGATAGATTTTATTTCTGTAGGTGTTGATAATATAAAGAGTCTCAATAGAGGTACTTGATTGTTACAGAGGAGTAGGAGAGCATGGGACCGAGCTTAGGCTTGCAATGCCACTGAGTTCCTACTACACTTTGTTTTTGCTTTTCGGTACTTGTAACTTGTACGATATTGTTTTAGATTGGAGTGTATCCTGTTTTTATGATTTATCATAATTTGGGACATTTGGTATCATCCAATATATGGTTTTAGGTCATATTTTACTTCAATACTTTTGTGAATATTAGCTTGATATTATTGACTACTTCTGCATTTTGTATGATTGTATTTATCCAATGTGCTACACTTTGAAAAATGAAGGAATAGTTTCCCCACTATCAGACCTAGTCCCTCACTACTAGTCAGTATCATCTAGTGTTTGGGGAAATGCGCTTGTGGTCATGTGACCAACCAGGTTCAGGGCACCCGGATCTGGGATGTAACAATTAATCCAATGTTTAGTCACCTAAACCACTAATCATTTTCTTCAAAACAAGTCAGTCTATTTATGATAAAATAATCCCATATGTTCTTATACAAAATCATAACATATCACTCTTTCCAAATACAATTACTAGATTTGATTCAATATGGATCCATTTTAAACTCATGACAATACACATACACTCTCACCATGCTCCTTAAACTGCATCAAAGACAAATATGTTTAGGAACTCTACCAGTTCGGCCATCCTAACCCCATCCTTGATTCAAAGTCACCTTAAGGAATTCACATTCCATTAATTACCCAAAAGGGTATCCAACAAATTTTGGAATCCAATGCCCAATGAAACTCATATCACCCAAGCCTACCACGCCTATAACAACATTATAAAGACTTGTTTCTATTCTTGTACCACTAATACATTGAGGAAACATTTTCCATAAAACATAGAATAACAATAAATCTAGAGAAATACCTCAATGAAAAAAGATATCCATGCTCATTTCCTCTAAGGAACTCACAATACAGAGATAACCCCTATTATAGGTTACCCCATATAACATATCTAAACAACGACATAGAAAAATGTCTTTCTTCTAAATCAATTCACTTGTCTCACTATCCCGTGTAATATCTCAATGCACCATCCTCTCCCTATTATCCCATTGGTCACATTTCACACAGGTAACAACTCATAGGAAATACCTCACCATTCCCTCATCAAACATCCTAAGGAATATCATATTAAATCATACCCATGCAAATTTGTCTATCATCCTTACCTGGAATCACATGAAAAAACACATTTCCTGAACTTATAGAACTAACCATCTCTAAGAATCTGTAAATTATAATTCTCCAAATATGATCATGTCATATAGAAATATGAATAATATAAATTCCCTACCATTATTTGTGTTATTTAACTATAGTCACATGGTTCAATTATTTAGAATGTAATTAAAGTTATATGGGAAAACACCATATATGTTTTTATAAAAAATTTATATTAATGAAAATATTTTATTTTTCAAATATGTATGAAAATTAAATTCACTCCCAATGAGACCATTATAAAGGCTTAATGTTCTTTACCAACCCAATGAGGTTCATTTCACCTCCCATGTGTAATTAGAATACACTATCATTCTCAAAGAGTGTGCCTCTCTAAATCAAAATGATCATCCATAAAATAGAAATATATAAATACATATATCATTGTCTAGAATAGTTCTGTGAAAAAAATAAATTATAAGGGAAAAAAATAATAAAAATATGTTTGAAATTTTAATAACATGACCCTTTTGTTTGTGACATATATCAAAAAAATAGTAATATGTTTTTAGAATTCTACATGCTAAATATAATGCATGAGATTACACATTTCACTATGGGTCACGATCCAAATCCATAATGAAACATAAATTCCAAACGTTTGCATGCATCACCCAAGTTGAAATCTCATAAAATATTGATATTAAAATCTCTAAATAATATTCCCATATCCCTAAAATCGTGTAAATCCACCGGAAAAAGTTTTTTCCTAATAACAGTCCATATTTCATCAAAATCATTAGAACATGCCTATATTATTGTTTTATCATGTCCCAAATAGTTAAATAGAAATAAAAATTCTTATAAGATTTTTATGTTAATCAATTAAAATATATGATACCAATGTTTAATGTATTGATCCATCTTACTCTAAAATTTAACCATAAAATGGGGGAATATACCTCAGCTTCCATTCCATGTATTCTATAGGCTATCACATATTTGTGGGGGTCCGGAGTGATACTGTGTAATGAAAATACCCCAATAGTTTTGTGGGAAATAATAAGTTAATAAACCAATCATCAATCTGATTAAAAACAACCAGATTACATGAAAATAATAAACATGAGTCACAAATATTAAAATAAATATGAATATTAGATGATAGAAACCATTATTGCCCAGTGATTCTATCACATATACAAATGAAAGATATAATAAAATAAATGAAGTCTCTACAATAAACCCCTAGCCCCACCTCAACCCCAATTTTCCCATCCCACTCACGCTGCTCAAGATCGATCATTAAACATTGAAATTTCTTCCTACATGAACCTTGAAACTAAGTGAGTGGTGTACATATGAAATAAAGGTATATGGTAACCTTATCATGGTGTGAGTATAACTCTTTAGGGAAATAGAAACATATTCATTTATATAATTAGTAATTGTATTGATACTTAATATGATATTCTTGGATAATTAAATAAATATTTGAATATAAACAACTCATCAATCATGTTTTTAGATGACACCCATGTCTAGTAATACCAGTTTTATCCATTATTGATATGTATATGAGAATATTGTGTAGTTATTCCAATCAATGTAACCACCCAGGGGTCCAACTCACCTAGGTACGTAGATGATGACTTCCCATGAGAACGAGGTTCAAATTTCTATTTGAGATATGGTATAATTAGAAATCCACAACTAAGAGATATTTTATTAAAGTAGTGAGAGGGTGGGTAAACTCCTAGTATGCTTCTAAGGGTGTGTGTAAATAATGGAAAAATCACATTCAAAAATATGTGTTGGAATGTGGATATATCAATTAATCTAATAATCTACTCATGGATATGGTTGGGGCCCAAAGAGGGGAGAACAATTGTTTTTAGTGTATCTGGAGGTTCCTAGTTAGATGGAAAAGGAAAAACATATCGAAAAGGTAGCATTCCAGTGTTATTAGATAGTTTTGGTTATTATAGTGGTATCAGAGAATTTCTTGGATAGTATTGTAGTGGAACTGCCTTGGTTAAAATGTATTGTAAAAAATAGGGATGTTGTGCACTAAAGGGGTGAAAATATGACACAATAAAATGTTAAAGGGATCAAATAAAAAATATTACTACCCATTTCAACAAGATAAAATTTTCATTTAATGAGCCTACCTGATTACAAATCCATTTTTTAGTGAGATTAACCTAGGGTATTGAGAGAAAGGGTGACGTCATGGGGTGTTTACTAGAGTGTGTGTGACTGAGGATAAAATAAAACAAAAAGAAAGTGTGTCGGACAATGTGGAAAATAATTATAATGATAATAAATTTTGGAACAAGAGTGAGATTGAGAGAAGGGATAATACATGTTTGTAGGGAAATCATTGGCACAAGGTGGGCTAGAACCAAAAAACCATACTAATAATAATGATTTCATTTGTCGTCAATGAGGCCGAGTTATTACACTTAATCACTCCAAAATATAATAGATAAAAAAAATGGTTGTCCCGAAAATGTATACAGAGGATAATTACCCGAGGGATAACCCAACTTTATATACTGAGGATAAACACCCACATTCTAACCCTCCCATGTATTCATGAAATAAAAACTTATGGTTTAAGTCACCATAGTATGCATGCTCATTAATATACTCCCAATAAAGGTGGTTCATGGTATCCAAATCTATGTAGGGGTTAAATCCATTAACCCAAAATACAATGGACATGTCCAATGCATCAAAAAACATAGTATTCGTGCTTTACATCATTGTAAGCACAAAAATCATGTTGGTAACTTGGTGGATGGTATGTACCACCCAATTCACATCCTATAGCGCATCTCAACATGGTTGTTCTCCTATACTAGCTCATAAAAACACGAGTCGGGACACAACAGTGTACAAATTATACTCATCATATCCATATATAGTGAAAATAATCTATTTGGATTTTATATCGTACCTGTAAACATCATTTTCCATTTCCTAATATTCTTCTCGGGGGGGTGAGCTTGTCTCTTGGAACCCACCATGGTCTCCTAGAAATTATCATGTCTCGGAAAGGGTGTAACACTTTCTATATGATTTTATAAAAAACAAAAATTATCTATGAAAACTCATTATTCTCACATGGCCATTACCTAGACCTTACCTATGAAATTATCACTTACCTCTAACTCAAAAACACCAAGGGTTCTTAAAAATAGTGCCTTTATTTTATGTACCATCTACAATATATAATTCATTTTATTTACATCCCTAATATTCTATGTATCTAAATTAATACCAATCTAATTAATCTATCACCTACTATTAGATGATGAAAACAATCTAATACACTATGGTCTATCATGGCCCTCATCACTTCATTCAATCCATATACATTTAATTTATAAATTAAAGAAAACATTTTAAATAAAAGAACAATAACCCTATGTGGTGATACCACACATCACATTCAATAAAAATAAATAATTTTACCACAGTGCATGTACATGGTACCACCAACTGCATTTGAATCCATTTCTAATTTAAAATTAATGACTCTCACCTCTTCTTAAGACTTTATAATCCCATAAATATCTAATCGATAACTTTTCAATAGCTTGATTCCCTAAAACCATCCATGATAGCTGAATTAAATGTGTATATGAAAATAATTATCAAATCATTAAATAATATTAATTAATCCAGTTTGAAATTTAATTTCACATTGAATTTAATTAGGGAAACATTCCAAAATACTCACTTTGTGCTCCCGTTACACTAGAACCACAACCAATTACACATGGGAGGCATACAACGAACCCTCAAATGTGTCCAAAGAAAAAAATAACACGAAATTATTATTTGGGCTCAAAATTAAATTAATATAACCACACAATATATAAAAACACTATACCAACATTCCATATCAAAATGACTTGGGGTGACATGCATGAATTTTTACAAGATGTTCTCTCGCTAGACTGTATGACTGCCCCCGAAAAATATAGTGATTTTACAATATTTTTGGATGAATATCCTTCACAACCTCAAATAGGGGAATCAAAAATTATATAAAATAAATTAACAGGATTGTTAAAGGTCAACTGAAGTGAATTCATACCTCAAATGATGAAATATACTTCAGAAACATCCATCGTCAAGGGGTGAGGGGATTGAAAATATGGGGATGAAACATGATTAACACCCTAACATGGGATCCGTTATGAATAAAAATAGATGGGAACTAGAATATAAAACAATGGTTTTCCCATTACTTAAAAACCCAACATTGGATCAACTAGCTAGTTGATGATTTCAGGTGGCAGGCTATTTCTGAAATGTAGTTGTCATGACATCCCTTTCTACCTCTCACACTTTCCTAATCACATGATGAATTATCTAATCAACGTAACTTATACAAAAAATATATATTTAGAGTTTAAAAAGCATAAAAATTATGATCTAAATCCAAATTCTTAAAACAAACCAATGACTAATACAAATTTTAAATTCATATTCAATTTTCACATCTATAAAGGCTAGGGTATTTACATATATCCATGTGTGTGTACACTAGATTAACTTATGAAAATTTCAAGTTATATATTATACCTCATATTTATTCATTATTATTCAATTAAAAAATAAATTAATATAGCTTCCTAATAATCCCCATATCTAAAATCATCTTCTCTAAACCGAGGTTCTTCATACGAAAACTTATTTTCAACTCATTTTTCAACTCATCAATTAAGTCCTTCAATTGATCAATAATAAACATTTCATTGACATAGAGAATTAGGATAATGGAACTCGAATTAACAAACTCCTTTTAATAATATAAATTATAATCTTTTATCTAGTTTAACTTATGGTTCTTAATGAACTCATGGAACATTATATTCCAATTCCTTGCTATTTTCTTCAAACTATAAAGGCTATGTTTGAGTAAGAACAGAATCCCCTAGATAAAATGAAAATTGAAACCATCTAGAGACTCCACATGTACTACTTTATACATGTAACTGTGAAGAAATGAAGTCTTTACATCTCCCTTCTTTTGATTATGTATTTTATATGCAATTATAATTTAAACCATTTGTATATTCATGTTCATAAATATGGGTGAATTTTTTTTGACTAATAAAATACTTCCATTTTTTAGAAACCATTATAAATTGGTAATATATTATATATCCTTCTACAATATTCCAATTATTCAATATGAAAATTCCATTTTAATTATAAGAAATTATTCTTAGTTTCTAATCATATTAGCTACCTTGTTCAGGGCACATGGATGGAATCACGTTCATCCCTTAGGAATAACTCTAATTAATTTAAGTCATTAATGTTTATTGTCTATTATTATATATTTAGTTCACTATCACCCATTATAACTAAATAGATCAAAATATAACCATACATTTTCACTAGAAATCATTCCATGGTAGATCTATGGAGTTTCCCCTATAGATGATTTCCTTTTGGTACTACAACTTCTTGAACTATACCTTCTAATTATCGAGCCTTTATAGTTTTCAAAAAATTTGGTACAACCTTCATGGGAATCCCCATAAAAAATTGACCTCCTTATTTAGGTAGCTCCACTAAATATTAAATTTTCTTTTGGGTTTTGATATGATATTTGGAATCTATAGAACTTCCAAAGCTACTAGACAACCATATATGTAACTTATTGAATTAAATTTTACATTTATTTCATCAAAAATTTATTCTATGTTTTTTAATTCCCATGAATCTATTCATTAGTGATCACATTTTTACATCTAATGACCTCCCTAGAGTCATTTCTTTAATGTCAAAATCTATACTCTCTATCACCACAACCAATAATGCATCACACTTTAGACATAATCACCTTATTATTTCATTCTGATACATTAAATTGGGTATATTAAATTACTCTAACGACATTTATATAATTTAATTAAGCTTAACTTTATTAAAATAGTTCCTGATAAGTAACTATCCAACTAGAGATGATGGAATCATTCTTACTATGTACACCACCCAATTCATATCCTCTTCCCAAAATCACTTGGGGAAACCCATGTGGATTTACATTCTCATGGAATTTAAAAAAACACCTTTTTAATAACATTAAAACAATATTATGCTAAAAAGTCTCAAACATGGTGCTCTTGAATCGAATCCCCTTCTACTGTTAGAATCATAAAATATAATTACATTGACATTCACCACCATTTTACCACTATAGACACATAACCTTACAACCATAAACCTTCTACACCATGGAAATCTATGTGATGAAAGTTTCAAAAACCTCATCCTTATTCCATATGTATAATCCCCACAGTTTTCATGTTGAATCATCGATGAATTTCTCATAAGAGAGTAACCCTCCATGAGAATAAATCATAGCTAGACCAAAAACATCGATGGTGACTGACTCTATCATATGGTGTTTTGGTGATTCACCTTCCATATAGAATTAAACCATTAACAACATTCTAATTATTCATTAATTTCATATTATGTGCTTCATTATATTGACCTTTAGTATTCCTTTTGAATTTTTTTATATTTCCCCCCTTCTCATTGAGATATCCTGTATGGTCATGCTCTAAATTTTTGGAAGTTAACTCTCTTGAAACAATCACTCCATCCAATGAACAAAATAAGTAGATTTTCCCATACTTTAATCCTCATATGAAAACCACGGTGATACACGATATCATCCATGATCCATTTATAGATGTTATATATTACTGTATACAATCACTTCTAAAATTTTTTTTTATATTAACCATTCGACGTTATTTATATCCTTTAACTATAGAATTATTTCATTCCTTGTTTGTATTGAAACAAAAAATTTAGAATTATCTCTAGACCATTTCCGTTTTTTATATTTACCCTATATAACCTTCTGAAATTTTAATTTCTTATAATTCATTTCTCAGATGTTATGTTGAAATTTTTTCATGTTTATATCACCCAAGATCCCAATGAACTAGTAGAAATTATCTGAAATCCACTCCAATAATAGGATACAAAATTTATAGATCCAGTACTAGAATAACATATTCTATATTTCTACGTCATCTTAAAATAATATTTATTTATGTTTTATTTTTTCCATTATACTAGCATAAGAATGCACTATCTACTAAGTTACTCTGACTAAGAATCATCCTTCCAGAACCCTTCCAATGACTTTTATATATAATAAAATTTCCTAGTCCATCTTTATTATAAGTGATACCATAATATATTTGTATATAATTTAGATGAATATAAAATAATAATATCTAATATCTAATTTTAATTATTTTTATTTCTTTATCATTGTTGGATTAACTCACACTATCACATCAAAAAATTCAATGAACAATGAGTGTAATAATAGTTCCCATTATGGGCGTTTGATGATTATTTCTACCAACTCAAACTAACTTTTTATGATATTATATAATTAATCTGATCAGTAGATGACATACATTATATCATATTCATGTTGAATAATATATTTTGCTGGAATGATTTTTACAATGTTGTGGTCTTGTAATATATATTAGTGGGGGTATTCACGAATTTTGATGTTATTTTTAATTATTGAATGTTATACAACACATTCGAGAAAGGTGAGAATCATATCAAAATGATAACTTCGTGATAATATCTCTCCCATTATTCCATTTTTTTTTCTCAAAACATGGAAATAATCATTGATGATCAATATAATTATAGAGAATCCATTAATACATATGCATCTTTGAAAAACCAAAATCCATTCCTTGGAACTTTTACACCTAGATCATAATCTACTATAATGAGATACCTTAATAGATTATGAATTAACACTAATTCAAGTCAATGTAGATCACTATATTAGGAAATTATTATCTATTAATTTGATCTCCCTACCTTTTTCCAATCTACAATAATCATACTAGGTTATCATATAATCTTAGGTATGCCTCCTCGTATTGTATACGCCACTGCCTAGTAGCAGGAGTATAGGGTAGTACCATGAGGAGACTATACCACCATATTAGACAGATATCTTATTAATTGAAATAATCAAACATAAAACATTAACTTCTATTAGAGTATATATATAATAAAAATACTAATCATGTTATGTACATTGTGAATGTAGAAGAAAAAATATATATAGGCTCACAATCACTCCATCATATAACAAAATTGATCTACTGTCAGGATAATCACATGTATAAGACCAAGAAAAGAATAAATATACATGAGGGTGTGATAGTGATCCCAAATCCATACATCATACATGTCTACAGTCATTTCCAATTAAATCCACCTGATCAAACCCAATCATATATACAACTGTAACCTACGAACTGTTAACAATGATCGAGAACCCAAGATCCATCATGTTCTAATAAGCGTTTGCATAAAACATTGTATAAAACCCTCAACATCATCCTATAAATGAATAGTAAATGTAGAGTACATTCATGTGGAATAATCAATTAAAAAATAACCTAAAAATCGTAAATAAATAATCATCATAGATCCTTGGGTTTGAACACGACACCAGAGGTCAACCATATTTTCTTCAGCTAGTACAAGATTCTCTTTGATAATGTATCTCATCTTTATGAGAATTTCATTGCTACCGTAAGATCTTGTGATCACACCTCTACTGAAAACAATATTATATCCTATTGTATAACCTAGGAATCCCAAATAATAAAATAATCATGTCAAATCCTTTGGATTATCCATGTAATCCCATCCTAGAAATATCAAAATTTTAAATCCTAAGAATCTTTAGAATATTACATATCAATAATCACCTATCTATATCATAATAATATTTCGTTATAAATGATAAAATAACTAAATATAATCATCCAGAAATATCATAAATTATCTAACATAATTTTAGAATCCTTGAAGTTATAGGCATCTTATTTATTTGTAGTTATAGAAGATTGATCCTCAATATCATAGGCATCTTATAATTATCATAGATATCAATATAATGTTCTATAGAATCACATTGAATTTTGGATATTATCAGTAGAAAACCCACTAGATCATAGTAATCACAAGGATTCTCATTTGTCACCATTAGGAATAACTACCAGATATTAGGAGGTTATTCCAACAATCACCCAAATCACCATGTATAATTTGATCATTGGGAGGTAATTCCTAGTATCCCACATTCATCATCAAGTACTATCATATCCTCAGAGGTAATTCCTAATATCCATTATCATATATTTAGTGTCCTATATCCATCCAGTGTCATATCACTATAATAATAATAATACTCATAACAATAACAGATTCATGGGCTGTCCACCTTCAATACCTGCATCAAATAACCATGTTTACCTCTCATATGTATGACCCATCATCATTCCTATTCCAATTCCTTTCTCATGTTAATGATTAATGATTAAGTTAACACACATAATCACATATAATAGCTTCACATGGCTAACCCTCTTTATGATCTATGTAAATTACGTTTAATTTATCCCAATCCATTTATATTTATTATTACATGATTTTTAACAATAAAATCCACTAAAAACAACCAATGATAATTATGATTAGTTTCCTTTGAATAGTAGGTTCATAATACATAAATATGAAACTAAAATTAAGAATCTATATTTTATTCTCTATAATGAGACCATATATCCCAATATAATCCTAAACATTTATAGGATAACCTAGAGAATACATAATGTAATGGCTGATCTAAAATCTTATTAAGGGTATAATCCTGGTAATGAAGAATCACATAAGAGTCAGAAGGAATAAAATCATAGAATAAAAGACAAGGTCCTAAATAATAACTTGTATTTGTAATATAGAATATATTGGATATTAAGATCATGGAAACATTGGAATTTTTTAAAATACAAAATCATGACATAACCAGAAGTCAAGGATAAATTCCAATATAACATCACATGGTTGGAAGAGTCAGTTCAGAGATTAGTTTTACTCATTAATCTAATAGACAAAAACCAATGGGGAAAAAATACCCAATGAATTACAACTATATATAGTCACACTCATCATAACATGTAACTAATTATGTCTTCCATAAAAGGAACACAATCATAATGCAAAATCATAATAATTACTCAAAGAAAATAAATGAGTTTAATAATCTTTCCTCATATAATAATCATCACATTTTTTATAATGATTCAAAATAAAATAAGGACTTAGATATTTTGGATGTCTATATTTTATAAGATAATAATATTTCTAAAAAAAGAGGGAACATTTGTAAAAAAATATCTTGTGAATGTTTATAGGATTGGTTACATAAATAAATATTCAAAACAGTGTTTTCTAGAATCAATTAATGAATTTTATAGAAAGGATAATTATATAATTATATATGAAAACAAGTGGTAATCCAATGTTTTTATACATAAAATACTACATTATTTTATGGAATCATAAATGGGGGAAAAAAATTAGCTGGTCATTATATAAATAGGATTAAGGTATAGAAAAGATTCCCATAAATGGGTTTGATATTAAAGAATTAATTTGAGAAATGAACATAAGGAATTCATTAAAACATAAACGGAAGGGGTAATAATCTATTTATGTAAGTAATAGACATATATATTGAATTTAAAATCATGAAATATCATGAAATTGATATATAAGAATAGTTATAGAGATTTAGTTCATAACTTCATGAGAAGGGTGATTCATATAGATACCTCGCCTTATGTTCCAGATTCGTTTTTCACATGAACGTTTCATTATTTTTAATAAAATTAGATCCATTAATTATATAATTCATTAAATTTTAAATTTATAATATGAACTATAATTTTCTTGTGTTCATATAAAATATTATTAATGAGATTTATTTAATAATTTTGTTGTTTTCAGGGCATTCATTTTGGGTTCCATTGACAGATAACTTATGGATAAATATTAATTTTATTTAAACATTAATGCAAATACAGATTTAAAATATGGTTTTAATGTGCTTAAATTAATTTAAATGGTGTTAGATATCATATTTTGTTCTATCACAATGAATAATAATTTTCTAAAAACATTAACATTACATGGTTAGTTCATTTATCCGGTTTTAAGGATCATCACTAAATAATTTTTTATTATTTAATTTTATGTCTATATATTCATTAATGAACATGAATTATGTAATAATATAGATATTATCATATTATTAAACTATAGTAATATTTTCATGATCATTCATGAAGGTGGTGGATAATAATGATATATGTTGTTCATCGAGGTGGTGAACGAACCATATTGTGAACAACATTTTTTTATAAGTAAATCAAGGGAGGTTATAATATGGATATTACAAAATAATAATAAAATATTAGTATATTTTTTATACTTTGTTGCAATTTTTTGATTGATGATTATCATAAAGGGGTGGTAGACAAAGAATAATATTAAAATAAATTTAGTTTCGAGTTTACCTCTCTATTTTGTTGTGTCCTAATAGGATATCCATTAAGGTTCTTTGGGATGGTCTTTGGAGGATAATAATAGAACTATTACATGGGAATTTGGATTGGGAATAGATTTAGGTAGACTTTTTTAATGAATAATTCATCTATGTAGTGATCATAAGGGGTGGTGAGTGGGGTATTTATAAGGGGGGAGACAGGTGTTTTTTATATCATATTCATTAATTTATTATTTTGGATCCAGACTAAAAATAGTAAAAATCTTTTGAAAATATATTGAAAATTATGTATGTGTATTTGAAATAATGTGTTCTTACATCACCCATGACTCAAAAATTCTTTTATTTACATTATAATGTAAAGTACTGTAGTTTCTTATATTTCATTATTCAGTATAAATTGAACAATATTAGAAAAAGACTAAAAATTCTAACTAAATTTTCTTCAATGTTTATATTATAAAAATTAAATCCATTATTGTATATGACATTTAAATAGTGAAAATTATAATTTTAAAATAAATAGGTATTTTATTTTAAAAATAATAAATTTAATATTATGATAAATTTTATACCCCTTTGAACATTTATATGTTGTATCATAAAATTATATAATCATTATAATAGAAAAAATACTACCTTATAAATCCATTTTATGAAAATTCAATTTTTTTAAATCATTATATTTATTATAAGAGAGAAATTAAAACATTTTTGTGATACAATAATCCAAACAATTAATTTATCGTTTTTAAATAATTTACTTATGAGTACCATGATATAAATATATCATATTTTCAATTTTTAAAATACCTATTTAATATTTTATATTTACATTGGGGAGGAAACAATTTTAATGGTTAGGTTACTATTCCTAATGATCATATTACTATTCCAATTGTCATGTTATTATCAAGATGATGAGGTTACTAATATGAGGATAAGATTTATAATGGTCATAATAGTTAAATACTTATTATAAATATGTCATATTTTATTTTATCATTAGTAAATTTCATTTTCTTCCAAGGGTATACATAAATTTTCATTACGATGATGCATATTTTTTTTACTAATACATTGATTCATTTATAATGTTTTGTTCATGAGTGAGATTATTTTGGTGGATCAAGGAAATCCAAATTTTCATACAATTGTTGAGTTATTTTTTATGTTTTTTTCCTACTACAAAACATTGAATTCTTATTTAATGTTTTATTGTTTAAATGTAATTTTTAATTTATTGTAATAAAATATTGTAGGTTTTATCATGAGGTCCATTTGACTATATAATATTATATTACAAGATATGACACATTTATATATTAAAAATTTAAATTCTCTTATTACAATTATGGATCATTAAAACCGAGGTATAGTCTATGACCCCTATAACACATCATACCCAAATACCCATCATAGGTTCCTCTATCTCATATCCCAAGAAAATATCACCACTTTAATGGAATTAAATACATTAATGAAAACAAGATCACAACATGGAATCATTAGCCTCAATAAATATGACCCAGTGTTATTAGTCCATGATTACAGAATAAAGTTAATATAACTTCCCAATCCATCATAAGTTGGTCCACTCACCCCCACCAACCATAAATCCCACCATGGGAATTCCTAGTCGGTGATCATGTACGAAAGGGTGGGAAACACTCAGACCACCACCCCCACCCCCTCTCGCCACATATAGCCCAATAACTTTAAGGAATCTTAGGGTTCAAATGTGGACTTCTCTGGCCTATAATTTTTGATTCAAAACACATTGTTGCTCAATAAAACTAAGAAAAGAAATATTAAGCGATTTTATATTTACATAATTCGTTTAAATTAAACCCCATAGAGTTTAGGTATAAAACGGAACATGATGAGAATCATGGGACATGAATTCAACAAATTAGGTTGAAAGATAGTTCACGAGGGTTACTCATGGTCATTAACACTCTGTTCATTTTATTATAGAAAATTTATTTTAAATAATAAATTAATTAAAAATAAATATTTTAATAACCCTCAGTGGTGAGCCCACATATCACATGAATTTATATATATAAGTATTTACTAATGGGGTTATGTTAGAGTGAAAAAATACATCAAACATAGAGTTATTACCTTTCCAATTTACGCTTAACCACGTTGAATTTTGTGTATGTTTTCATGACTATTATCTATCAATACAAATACGTAAGTCCATTTATCATACATAGTTTTATTATAATATAATTAAAAAATCAAAACTAATTTTAAATGAACAATCAAATAATTAATCACCCCACACACCCATTTATACCTTAAAATAAACACTCAAGAAAATAGGAGAAAACACAATTTTCGAAAGAATATATCTTAATAAACTAACATTACATCACGGTACCTACATGAGGGAATAATTAGTTAACCATATATATGTACAACTATATTGGTAAAAAATGATGTCACACTTGTGATTATTCCCTTTTTAATGGTATTATAATCTTACACTTACACATATCCACTATGTATGTGTATGCAAGCCCTTACACTTATAAAAGTGCAACAACCCTAAGATTTGTTTGAGATAGTTTTTTATTAATTTATTTGAAGCCTTGTGTTGTACACTACCCCAAGATTATCTACCACTACACACAACACTGAAATATCTTTTTTAATACACAAAACTATTCTTGTCTTATGTTATACATTGTTTCTAGTTATTTTGATAAAAATTCATTTCCCGAAAGACTGAGTTTATAAGAAGAAATAAATATTATTATATCACCTTAAACATATACATTATAAACTTATATAAGAAAAATATTAACTGAATTATGAAAATATACATTAAATATTTATATATAATTAATTATTTTATTAGAAAATTTTTATAAATGAAAATGAAACCCTTTTTAAACAAAAGGGAAATGTTATCTAAATAAAAATATTTATGAAAATAATGGAGTTTTTAAAATACTAAAATCATGCTTGATAGATTTTATTAATTATATATATATATATATATATATAGAAATATTATATTCAATATAATGTTTCAAATTAATATTATATGTTTTCTAGAAATTATGTAAGAAAAAAAATCAACTTTTCGGATAAAATATGTATTTCAAAAAAAATGAAGTTTTACAACTTTCTGATGGAACAACCAATATAAATCTATTTTTGTCTTTTTTTCATATTATATTTGACAAAATAAATTTGTTTGAAACAGAAGTATCAAAATTTACATTGGATGAGTATTTTGTATTTATCAGATAATGTTTTTTGATGGACATTGAAATAAATTTTTTTTGTTAAAATCATTACTTTCATTTAATGTATTTAAACGATAAATTAAGTTCTAGATTAGTAAAAAATTATAATTATTTAATTTTAATATTAATATTACAATTTTTAAAATCGATTTTATACATGAATTTATTATAAAAACATTATATATTTTAAGTTAATGATTATTTATTCCAATTATAATTCATTTTTAGATGTTTTTCATCCATTTGGTATATGGTATTGTATTGATAACATTATCTTTTATGAAAATTTAATGATGTCATATTCATGTTTTAAATAATATATCATCTTTAATATAAGGATATAAATAGGATAAATTATAGTATAAATACTCTTTTTAAATATAAAATTATTTTACTTATCATGGGAAAACAAATTTTTTTAGGAAAAATATAATTAACATAAAGTATTATACATTAGTGATGCATAAATTATTTAATTAATGAAAAATCTATAAAATAATTTTAATTAAAATTAAAATAAACATTAAGTGACCAAAACACTTGAAAAATATTATTTGTCGAGTTTATTGTGACCAAAATCAGCGATGGGATGATTTATAGTCCTTTTAGGGATATAAATAATAGATTATGACACTTATAATATATTATATAACTTGATGTTACAATTTTCACATTTAGATTTTATCAAATATATCATTTTTACGGTTGGTTTTTCCAGGAAATATATTATATTTTTAATATTATTATTAAATATAATGGATTTATGCCTATCATAATATTTTTTTTAATTATTATTCAAAAAATAATTATACTAAATAATTACAGAGAAATGATGTTGGAATTTTTTATATTATAAATATCAAATTGATGATTTTAAAAATATTAAAATAAATATAATTTGGCATAATTTATATATACAATGGGTTTTATAGATTATTGTGAGTCCTTAAGGATATAATAAAATATTTGGTTTGAAAATAAAATATTATCTTCTTTTTCATTAGAATGGCACTTCAATGTACCAGCTAAAAATCCAACAAATTAATAGTTTCAAAATTGAGAGAATTGATATTTTGTTAATATAATAATTTATAAAATTATTTGAAAATCATAAATTTTTATTAAAAATATATAATAACTATTATATGATCTAAAATTTCCTATATTATTTAATTATGATATAATGTACATCAACTATGTACATATTTTACCATATTAATATAGAAATATTTTTTACCCTTTATAAAATGAAATAGAATAACTAAGTGTTAAATTGTAATGATAAGGTATAATTGATAGATAACCTTGTGTAAAATTTATTAGTTTATTATATTACAAAATTATATACAGTCATATTTATAATTAGTACATTTTGGGGGTTTGAATGTGTTTTTATTTTATTATAAATAAATATTTTTGGTTAATCTAAATTGGGCCCTCACATCAATTATTAAAGGTTGAACCATCCATAATAACATCACTTCACATTTGGCCTTCAATATCAACTAGAAACTAACCATTTACCTTATAAACATACTTATTTACATTATTGAGGTGTTATTAATCTCAATAGACAAACTCTAGTACATTAAATATGTTATCTAGAGGGAACTCGTCAAAAAAGAGTTAATCTCCTCTACCGATTCCATCAAACTTATTTTTTTTCAATATCTTATTAATGAGTTTTTTCCATCCTAATGTATTAAATATAATATCAAATATATTATTATAGGTTATTATGGTAATGGAACAACCATATTCTACATTCTATCCATCCATAACAAACGAAATCAGCACACATTCATATGTATGGTTACCGTCTCCACGACGTGGTGTAATCTATTTATCATCACCACTTTTCTGTATTGGTGTAATTATGGAAATAATAAATATATATAATTATTAATACATTATATTTATTCTTAAATATTATACACATCATATATGTAAATAACATTCAATAATTATGTGAATGATATTGTTTCTTATGCATACATATGTCATACAGTCTCTATGATGTGATGTGATTTGTTATAAATTATCTTCGTTAAAGCATGAATATATAAATGAATATAATAAATAAATAGGATATATATTATAGTAATATCTTCTCATCTCACGTTTACTTTTTTTAGACATATCCCATATTCAAAACTTTTTTATTGTGTGGTTCATATATAAAAATTTTTATATCTAATATAATGAGTCATTTGTACATCAATGTATTTTAATTTTTATTTTGAAATAATTTGTACAAGGTGATTAACATGAATGTTACCAATTGGAAAATAGTTTCTTAACTCAATTTCCCTTCATTGGGTTAAAAAACATATTCCTTGACTATGTTACGATATTATTATGTGTCAATTAATATACAAATAGATTTATTTTGTATTTAAAAATGATTTTTATGAATATAAATTTTTTAAACATAATTTAACCAATGATAGAATCACAATTCAACAATATGATTTTTATAAGGGTTAGTCATCCCAAATTCCATTATTTTGGACATATGTTTATGATTTACACAAATATTCTTAATGAGGTGTATATATTTAAATTTGGACAACATATATCATGGAAGTACTTATTTTCTTAATAATTATAAATTTTATTTTATGTTATTATTTTATGGGGATTAAAATTAATGATTTACCAATGTGGTTAGTGTTTTATGATATAATCTCATCATTTAGTGAGACTGTTTAAGATTATATTTTTGCTGTTGATATATTACAGTACATCTCTAAAAAACTATTAAATTATATTCTATTATTGTTATGTCATGATAATAAGTTTTTCTCTTAATTTTCCTCTATTTATGTACTCAATATTTCAAATGAATGTTTTTATGAAAAATCTTATTTATTCCTCTTTTAATCCACAAAACATTTTTATTCAAAAACTGTGTTTTCAAAAAAAAAATTAAAATTGTGTTTTAAAATTTATTCCAATGAACCATTTAAAACATTTTACCCATGTTTCACCTTTTCCAAATTTTTTTAAATGAAATATCCATGTCATTTTCTAAAAATTTCCTTTATGGAATTTATCCATTTTGGGAAATGACTATTTGTTTTAAAATTTATGGAAGTAATGGAATTTCCTAGTATCATGACCATTTTTTACATTGAAAATTCTTTTATAATTTTTCATGGTTATTTTCAAATAAATGAATTTTTTTTTAATTTTTATGCTCTAAAATATTTTTTAAAAAGAATATGGGAAGAATATGTTTTTCATGAATTTTTTAAAATCTTTTTTATTCCTTTTTTTATTATTTCATGTTTATATTTAACAAAATAAGTTTAAAAATGTTTATTTAAATATTATTTCTATGGGGAAATGATTTTTTCATCAAAATAAATTATGAATTAATTAGAAATATTTATTTAAAAGTTTTTAATTTAATATTCACTGAAAATTATTTTAAAAATGTTTTATGTTTTAAAAATAAACTATTTTTTATAATAAAGGATAATTTTCTCAATAAATGTTCCAAATGATATATTAAAATCATTTTCAATCCAAGATGAAATAATCTAATGTTACATATGATTTATTGGGGATATAGTCGAAGGATACCATTAATATTCATTCTTTGAATGGTTTATATTTATGATAATAATATTTTTATGAGAACTAATTATTTTCAATGGATTGGTCATGTTTTGAAAGGAATATTGATTAATTTTAGTAGTATTATGATGAAATTTAAACACTATATACTTGATTCATATTTTTTTTATTATACATTGTAAATATGATTGGTGTTCCCAGATTGCATTAGGTGATCCCATTATAGATTATATAATGAGATCACACTGATATCAATCTAAAATGCATTGGGTATAGAAGTTAACCATATGGTTCATAAAATTTTAAGGTTTTTGAAAGGGTTAGATTAATATAATGTCCCAGTATACCGATACGTTTTCTCAATGCTTTTTATGGGATATAAATAATTCTTTATGATTATTATTTATATCACATGGATAATTATTATTGATTATGAAAAATCGTACCTTTTTAAATCATTATTATATTTTTCATGTTTTATTATCTACGAATTTATAGATACAAATATTCTTGCGTTGCATTCATGAAATTTTATTATGTCACCATACCCCCACACTCTTCTTATTCTTTCTAATGATTGTAAATTGTTAATGATTATGATTAAAAATTATGAAAATTTGTTGCCACAATTATTATGATAAATTTTACCCATTATATCAAGACCTAGGTTGAATGATTTATTTCTGCAATTTTTTCATATGTATGATAATGTTTACATAATTAGAAATAATAAAATCTAGGTTAAGTGGGGTAAATTATCATTTAAAGGCAAAGGTAATGTTTATGAATGGGTTTATCCTAATTCACTAATACCCAAAAATAAAATAGTCCATGGTAATCTAAGTGAATCCAAATTTCTTTAATTTGTTGTTATAAGTTTTAGAGGGAAGAAATTGGGTCACCATAACCAGTATCAAAGAATGAGATTTAAAGTTAATGATTCCATCACCAAATCAGGAAGTATATGTTCAAGTCCATTATATGTTGTATAAGAGGAATGGTTTAGGTAAATATGGTGATTCTGAATTTCAAAGGTGAGATTATCATAATAGTTATGGATTCCATCATGAGTATATAAAATTAATGATTATTATAAGTTCCATGTCTTAGATACCAATTTGATGTCATAAGTGATGAGATATTAAAGTGATTAATGACACATTATGAAATGATTAATTTGGTTGAAGTATTGGAAATTATTTTATTCAATGAAATACACTGTTTAAAAAATATTTGGAACAATTATTAAGTAATTGATAACCATTCAAGATAATACGATCTTGGATATTAGGGTAATTTAAGGATCTTATTTTCATATAGATAACAACAATATTGAAATATGATTTTGTGACAATTTCATTAATTTTATTTCATAATAATGTCATTATATAATGGGCTTCTAAGATGATAGGGGTGATATAACCATATACATTAAAAACTATTTAATTTTTATTTTGTTAAGGTTATTTGGGATATATAGACATTTATATATGGAATTATTTAGTATTAACTTTGGTGTATTACTAATGAATTTTAATAATTAATTTATCATATGAATGCTTATTTATATTTGTAATTATCTTAACATGTGATAACTATTTTGGTTTTATTTAATTTATAAGTATATTAGGAATATCTTTTTATCACTTTTATTATAATGTGGTATATAAAATTTTATCTTAATGCGTCTGATATTAAATATTAATTTAGAATACTCATCATTTGGAGAAAAATATTAGGTTATAGAAGAAATTTAAAAATTTATGATATTATACTCAAAAATTAAGTATATAATTTTTATTATCTTAGTCAATATGGTAATTTATCCCTTTAATTCTTGTAAAATGATATTGAAACCAATTATTTTTTATTTTATCATTTTGGATTATATCATAGACCTTTTTTACACCTCATTATTTTCTCATTTTTGGGTTCTAAACTTTCACATTAATTTTCACTTTCATATTATAAATGATCTATGTGAGTCTATATCATAATTTAGACTATATAATTTTATTCTCTATCCATGTATTAACTTCCAAATTATTTTATCCATTTTAGAAACCTATTCTAAATTATCTTCATACTTTTCTTTCTCTTCTATCAAGAGGATGCTTTACTGATCCTTTTTTCGAAGTGGGTTTAAGTAAATAATTTTAAAACATCTATATTTTATTTACTTAGAAAATGTTGAAAAATTTTACAATGGGATTTATTAAATTGGAAATGATATAACATCCTGAGACTGTATAAAATATAAATATGTTTGATATCATATTCGATAGACAACACTGATCTTAAACAACCCATAAAATATATAGCTGTTAAAAACTAGCCATTAATTTTAAGGTTATGAATTTTATCAAATAATTAATAACATATAAATATATATATATATATATATTACTATAATACTCTATATAAATTACTAATAAATTCATCAATGTTAATCAAGAAAATTAGTTAAGTAATTTTATAATTTAATAAATTGTTTTCTTCTTAATAGATTTTTAGTACTAATCATTAAAAAATATTTAATTATATTTTTCATGTTTGCGATTTTTTTAATTAAATTAAACTAATTTTATAAATCATAATTTTATAATTTCATTTTTATTATATTCTATGAGTTGCCGTAAAATATTTATTTTACAACGAATAGTTAAAAATAACAATTTTTAAAAAAAATATCAATTAGTTTCAGAAAATTTAAAAATTAAGAAGAACCATTATGTTATTAATGCGATTTAATTTAAAAACAGAGTTACTTATTTATATTTAATCTAAATAATTTATATTTTATCAAGTTCATAATGTTTTTTAGTATAAGGTTTTATTTTGGATTGAAAGATGTTTTGTTTGAAAATTATTTTAAAGAGAAATTTTTTTATTCATTTTAAGTACTTAACAAAAATAATAAGGAATTATTTTAATAAAATGTATATATTTAATTAATATAAATATTAATTTATATTCATAATCTTATTATTATTATCCATATATAAAATATAAAATCTTTTTTTTATTGAAAAACTCTTGTTTGATAACAGTTTTTTCGTCTGGTCTGTGGGTTTATTATTTAATTTTTCAAATTATATGATTATAACATGGTCCAACAAATTCCATTTTTGTATTACATATATTATATATTTTATAATTTTTTAAACTTATGTGTATACAGTAAATATGAGTTAACAAACAATAATTATTTACCATGATTAAGGTAAAAATGGGTTTACCATGTGGGTTAAACTAAAATGATATGGTTTTAAATTACTTAATTACATTTGAAAAATATATTTCATTACCATATATTGACCTTATAATTTATAAATATCTATATTGATACATTCTTATACCATTGTGGCATGATACAAACATGGGTACACCTTTTCATTTCAAATATTACAATTGTGCCACTCCCCTCATGTATAAAAAGCCACCCCTCTCCTCTTTTCATCACACCATCAACCATATTTAGTTAGAAAAATAACATCCCCAATACATTACCATTTTCAATCCTATCATCCATGAATGCTTCTTTTCTGACATAAATCCATCCTAGGAAGGCTTTTGGTGAAAACCAAATCTGGATACATGAAGAAGAGGAAACCTTATCCATGTAGCATTTGTATTTTATTCCTTCCCCATCCTAATCAATTAATATTAAAACATTATGATATAATAAAATATCAATCATAGATATAAATATATATGTTTATGTTTATTTAATTACATATAAAAATCTCCAATTTCAATAAATGTATTACAAAATGATCATTCATATGTAGGGAAGAATACCTACCCGTGAATCAATGTCATTTATTTTTTCATCATCACTTATCAAAGTTGGGTATGAGGACAGATATTAATTATAAATTTTATATTAATAACATAATTATATTTATGGGTTCATTCTACTATATATACCTATTTAACTTTCTATTCTATTGGTCACATGATAAGTTCGCTCGTGTGATGACGTACTTCTAGCTCGCCAAGCGATATGATTCTTTTTTCACTAGAACATTACATTAAAAGTAATAAGGATACAATTAATGAATAAATGTTATATTCATGGAATAATTATTATATTAATTTAAAATTTTTCATTATGAAAATTTAATATATCATTTTCATTATTGAATAATCGATCACAAAAAAATGATAACGGCATTCATGTAAGTGTGGATTACCACCTTCACAAAGGGATGCGACTCCAATTTCATCACCACACCACATGGATGTTATATATTAGTATATAAATATAAATAATATTGTACTAAATATATTATGATAATTCTATAAATATAATATATTACTTACCTCATTTCCATAATGATCGGTGAGAAATAGAGATGTTACTCATGCATTTGTACATCCTACAATCTCACCGATCATAACATACATCATTTACCAAAACCATAAACCATGATTGTTTTTAAATTTATAATTTATAAATAAATATTATAAATATATCATTATTATTGTTCTTTATATTTTTAAATAATGTAATTTTTACCATGGTCAACTCATTGAAGCAAATTTGAAAAAGTGAACAAAACGTCCTCAAAACACCTGATATGGGCTTGATTGATTACATAATGAAATATATCATTATAAACAAATAAAATAAATGATTTATGTATATGGTGTAAAACCTATAAAATTTTCTTAATAAATCATATACTTGATATAATGTTATTATACATGAGTCAAATGACACACATGGAATGTATGGACAAGAGGTTAGGGATTTTCTGGTTTCACATTAACATATGTGGGACATATTCAAATTTCTCCACTATTTTTTGTTTTTCAATGGATATAATATTTATTTTACATGTAATATAATGAATCCTTCAAACATAATGGTATTTAATGTTTCAATTTGAGTTATTCTTTCCAAGTGGATTGACTTGAATGATAAAATGTGGTGAAGAGTTTATTAACTCAATTTTCATTCGTTGGGTTTAAAAATTATTCATTGAATTCATTAAGATATTATTAGGTGTGAATTTATTTAAACACTATTTTATTATATATTTTCTATTATTTTGTGGAATTATATTTTTTTCCCATAATCATCCCATCGATAAACACTCAATTCAATGAGATGGTCTTTATAAGGGTTCATTATCACAAATTTCATTCATTGGGACATATGATTATGTTATGAACAAATCAGCTTCATCAGGTGTATATACTAACCTTTTGGAATTTTATATCTTGGATATACTAATTTTTAGGATATTTATTGTTTTATTTCATGTTATTATTTTTTGGGGAATAAAATAAAAGATAAACTAATGTGGTTAGTGTTTTATAATACAATCTCATTATTTATCAGGACTGTTTATGATTATATTTACAGTTATGATATATTATAATCAAACTATCAATAAATTAAAGAATTCCATTATCCTGTAGTTATTTCATCAGATTATATTATTTGCATTAATTTTACTCTACTTGTGTATTCATTATTTCAAATGAATTCTTTTTATAAAAATCATCGTCATATCTCTCTTCAATTTAAAAAATATTTTCATTCAAATTTTTTTTTCTAAAACTATTTTAATAAAATTTATAATATTCTTAAAATTATTTATTAAATAAATATTTACCATCTTTTGATATTTATATAATTATTTGAACGAAATATTCATATGGTTTTCCTAACAAATATTATTTTCATTTTACCAAAATTGTGAATGAAAATTATAATATTCTTTAAATGATTTAATTTTTTAGGTCATCTATATTTTTTGATTTAATATTAAATTAAAATTATTTTCAAACTATTATATGATTAAAAGATATATTTTTCAATTTAGAATTGATATCTTCCTCAAAATAAATTTTTAAATGTATATAATTATTATTTTATGAGAGTTCATGGGAATTAAAAAAAGGATGTTAAAATTTTATTTTGTTTAAAAAATAGGGTTTTTTGAATAAGAAATGATATCTTCCTCAAAGGATATTTTAAAATATTCCTTATGATTCATTGAACGTATTCAATATTATTTCAAACTAAATTGATTTTCAAAATTTTTATTCTTTAAAACAATTATTTTTCTATGAGGAAATGATATCTTCCAAATTTTATATAACAACTAATATTTAAAAACAATTTTCTATCAAAGATGTCAAATATTTGATATTACAAATTCTTTAATGGGGATGTGACACAAGGATACCATTATTATTCTTTACCCGAATCATTTATGTTTATGATGACATGATTTTTTTTGGAATATGATTCCTTTATATGGGTTAATCATGTTATGAATGTAATAATGAATTTTTATGGATTTTATTATTAAATTAAATATATATGAACTTTATTCATGTTGTGGTTCTTAGAGATTTCTTAGATGATTGGTGCACTTGGATAGAATAGGGTGATCCCATTATGGCATATATGATGGGACTTCTTAGATATCACACCAATGAATTGGGTATAATAGTCAACTCTGTGGTTGTTATATTTATAAAGATTATTTAATGGTTCAATAACATTTTTATGAAGATGATTTCCAAAGATACCAACACGTTTTAGTTATTCTTTCTATGGAATATATATGCTTCTTTATGACCAATATTGATATTAATTCGATCATGATTATTGATTCTAAAGAATCTTAAATTTATTGAATAATCATTCCATTTTATCATGTTTTATGATCCATGTATTTATGGCTATGAATATAATTCTGTTATACTCAATAAATTTGATTATTACAATCATACTGTTAACCTATTATTATACTCACTTATGTCATTATATTTTGAATTCTAATTATTACCATTTATATGATTTTGATCATACACTTCTTATGTTTCAATTTCCCATGGTTACTAACATTAATGTTTAAAAAATTACATATAGAAGGGTTTTGTATGGATTATGATGGTGACTTAATGTGAAATAAGAAAATTATTATTATGTTATAAAAATTATCATTTAAAGAAATATGTATTATTTTTATGTACGAGTTTGTCATAAATCACTAATATTATAAACCTAATAATTTCCTTGGCTATGTAAGTCTGTCGATTTGTTTTATTTTGATTCAACAAGTTTTGGATGGGAAAATTGAGTCACGTACACTAATATAAAAGATAGAAATATAGAGATTATGATTTTAGTAGCATGTCCAGGAATGTGGGTTCAAGGATTTCATATAATTAGGGAGTATAAAATAATTCGTGGAGAGGAAAATTTGGACGGTGTTAAAATAAATATCCAACTATGAGTGGTTTACTAAAAGGGTGTTAGGGATATCAGTTTTAATAGATGAAAAGGGAACTATTAGAATCACTCAATATTTTCCTACCTATTCCATGAATCTATTAAAGGATAAATGTCTCAAAAGAAATAAAAATGGGAGTTTTCGACAAGATAATGTAAAAATTTATATTAAACACCTATTTTAAATCATTTTGACCTTGTTATGGAAATTTCTCCATAGTAAATGACTTTTAACCATGTAACATTATACAATATTAACTATTTTATTAAACATGGTGATTAATTTCAATAAATATTATTCAAATTCACAAAATTTTATAACATGAACATTATGATTATTTAATTGAAAATAACTTTATAATATTAAATTTATAAATGTGTAGAAATATTAGTTTAAAATGAGAAACAGTAATTCTGTAAAAAAATTTAGAAAATGATTTTTTAATCATTAAATATTAATATTATAAATAATTCTCATTATTATAAATTAAAATGATATAAATTTATCTATAAAAATCATATTAATCATATGTTTCATTCACGTAAAACCGTAACCAAATATAATCTTTAAAATACTTGATTTTATGACATTATATAAAATGTTTTTATTAAACTGAATTTTTTATTTAGTTCTAAAAAATATGGAAATTGAATTTATAAGCTTAAGTAATATATAATATATCATAAATTAATTTAATAAATATTTACTTTGTTATATTAATTAGTTTTTAATCTTCTAGGATACTATTATATATATATATAATCATAAAAATTATATTTTTTAAGAAAACCATATATCTGAATAAAAAAAATTCATTTCAAAAAAATTAAAAAATTCATACCACATAAATTTTAATTAGTATTGATCAAAGGGTGGGTATTTGATCGAATTTAAATTTTATAATTTTTTTATTATTTTTTGGAAAAAAATTTCAATATAAATAAAATGAATTTTATAAAATAACCATCATTAATATTAATTTTTTTTAAATATTTATCAGTTAAAGACAATATTTATTAATGGCTTAATATCCTAATGTAATTTGTTATTTATTTTTATTGTCTTAATATGTTTTGGTTCATTTATTTTGGGTGTTATGTGTACCATAGGTTATCAAAAAAATATTTATTTAACAAGAAAACACTAGTGTAGTTATATTCTACCCCCTATAAAAATAATTTCATTCTTAAATTTTTATCTATGATAAGAAAAGGGTGAATGTAATTTTCATTGAATAAATTTTCATGTCCCAATATTGTATCATAAAACACTGTATTTTTATATCTTACATTGATTAGATTAGTGGTTTTATTCCATAGTAACTTGTCTATTCTATAATAGATCTCTACTGGCAATTCATCAGAGCTTAGGTCATGTTCTAGTTTCATACAATATGCTCTTAGAAATTGTGAGGGATATAGTTTTTACATCATAAAAATGATATATGGTATACATCATGCTCTAGGGAGGGGTGAAGAGAGATTTTAAAGAGAAAATATATGACTGCAACCTGAAAGAAAATATCAAAAGGACTGATTTCACAAGGGTTCAGATTACCTTTCTTCCCAGAACACATGACCTATTTCCATGGAGATATTAATAGAAAACCATGTCATCTATGTCATACTATAGTCTTTATTAACGGTTATATGTATATCTCTTCTATCAACTTCCTTCCACTAACATACACAGGTGAATTATTTTAGCCATCTCTTCCATTTAATTTACAACGGTAGGAAATATCAACATACATTCTCCAATTTCATCTTAAAATGTTGGATTAAAACATCACATTAATTATTAATCCTCATATGGTTCCATCTGATTGCAATAATATATGTTTTTATATATATTATAACTCTACAATGAAGAGGTTTTTAACCCAACATACTTTGAAATCAATCAAAAAAATTCGAGAATACGAAATAAATATTGAATGGTTCTTTAAAATTAGTGATCTGTTTGATGTTGACATATAATACTAGATCTCAATTATGAGTCCAATGATTTCTGAATACTTATCCAGATCATTGAGATAACCCTCAGATCCCGATCAAATACAATATTGTGAATTGGTAAAATGAGAAATTATATTTTATGGAAATATTATGTGTTTAATTTGTTAGGATATAAACTATAAACCATAATGGATTGTAACAATAAGAAGTTTTATTAAGTCTTATGACATATTTAAATCCTATGTTGTCCCATTTAAATAATGATATAAGAAATTTTATTATTATCCATTTAGGCCATTTTATTTCATCCTTAATTTTATTTCACATCATTCATTGAGATATATACCACATGATTTATCTCCTCATGTAATCCCATAATAAGTATTTATTTATATATCCATACATATTTGTCCCCTGAGTATTGATAGATAATGATGTATTATTCACATTATCAAAAATTTCTTTTTTATATCTAATATAAATCGGTTTCATATCAGTTATTCATGACTTATAACAATGTATTTAACAGATTTTAACTCTTAAATATTCAAAAAGTTATAAAGTGTCTCAACATCATCATTGATGGTTTTTTTATCATCATGTGAACGGATGGTTGAGAAATCAAATGTATAAGATAAAATTAGTCTCCAACCATTTAGACATTAAAATTCACTTTCTGTAAATCCTTAAGAATTGAGTCTTCTTCAAACCACAACATAGAATGATACACATGGTATTTTCTACTCATATAATCATCCAACATGACTTCCATTCCAGGGTGATAATATATCAAGAAGTTTTAATATTTTATTTACTCCATCCATCTATTTAGGAGCATATTTAACACCCTATATATTATGATATATTTTAACCTATTATTATAATTATGTAAATACAAATTATTACAATAAAAATTATTCTACCAAATTTTCAATTATTATATAACTAATTATAATTTCAAATCACATGTCATATAATTTTCTCAAGTGTTTTTTTGGTATGTGGAACAACAAATTACATTTTAGATTTTCATGATGACAAATCATTAATTTACAAATACTTATCCTCTAAATGGTAATGTATGAATAGGATTAGTGGAAATACATTCCATGATCTCCCTATAGTAATCCTCACATTTATTCATCAATAAGAAGATGGCTCATTTTTTTCTAACTTTGTTAATGGGTTTGATATTCATGATAAACTAATAAAATTGCATCGGTATTACCCTTCTAACCCAAGAAAAATATATCACATGTAGTAGTTAGCCTTGGAAATTTATCAATAAACCTAGTATTTTAAGTATCTATAGATAAACTCATTATTTTGAATACATGACATAATAGAAAAAAATCATGGGTCTAGAATACACATTTTCAGTGTTTCACATGAATTCTTTTTTTCCCTTGGGTCTTCAATACAAACATCATGGAATATATATGATCTTATTTACTTATGGAATATATAAGGATATCGTATATAATGACTACCACAAATTGATCAGGGTAATATATAAATACACTATTCTTCAGATCCATGAAGATATTGGTGGAACTGTTAAAACAAATGACATCATTATAAACACATAGTTTCAATATGTTTTATAGAATGATGACCTCAAATTATCATCCCTTTTTTACCCTTCATTGAATATATCCAATCTGGATGCCAATCATTATGAATAATTGACCTCATTTAAGTGGATCAATCATTTCAACAATTTGGGTAAGATGATACTTATTTTTTTACAATGATTATCGCAATATGTTATTAATATATTCAATGACACCTTGATCCTGCTGTTTTCATTACAAGTGGGATTAGAGCACCACCCAATGAAGTACGAGAGAGTATAAAACTCATGTCATGATTATCCTATAATTACATCTTTATCTTATCCAATTAAATAATATATTTATATAGATATTTTATTACATACATATATTGATGGATGAGTTTCAGTTAGAATTTATGGTCATGTTCATTTGGAAAAGTGGGAAATTTATCTGGAAATACATCAAAATATTCAAACATAGTGGTAATGATCTCAATGTTTACTTCCTTACTAGTAATATGAGAAATGAAACTCTTATTTATGGGTATCAAGACCCATATTATATAATTTTCTTAAATGACAGTGTAGGATCATCCATGTATTTCTGCATGATTAACGAATGATTATAGATATTAAATAATATTTTCATTTCTCCGTAATTGATATGTAATTTATAAAAGTAATTCTAATCTATACCCAAAATTATATCGATATCAACTCCATGAATATGAACTTGGTTTGCTAAAATTGTCTCTTAAAAACATCGATTGGAGATGATTTTACAACATAGTAAAATTTTTCACGCCAACATTTATTTTCCTTGATAAATCAACATTCTATGTTTTCGGTGGTGAATCCATGTTATTTATAAACATTTAAAATATTAATGAATTTAAAAAACAAGAAACAACTATTTTATTCACAATTCTATTGTAGATAATGAATATTCCTTTCTGCCAATCATTATTTTTTCCCATCACTGTATTATTGATTGTTTATTCCCTCCCATTCGCCCTTAAATTGTCTGGTTAATACTACATATTCCTTTGAATATTTATTTATTTTGGTAATTCGTTCAAATAATACCTATACAAAATGAAAATTATTCATAGAAAATTTATGTGGAGCATTAGCAGGGGCCATTTTGTCCATAGTGTTGTTATTCTTCTTCTATACATTTCAATACTTGTCATGAAATAGGTGGCCAATTAAACAAAACATATAACACTTTCAAACACAATTAAAGTAACTTACATGGTGTTTCCCACAATTTTTTTATTACACATGGGTATTTTAACATTAGTGTCATAATAAGACTATTCCATAGGGAATAGGCGATGCTCCATCATTCATATACATTCACCAAGATCATCTGGGTCTACTTCTTCCATTTTTAATTTATGCACACATCAATCAACTTCATCAAAGATTCCAAACTCTCATATAACTAATTCATTTTTATGAAATGGTTTGAAGAAAAGAGATAATAAATAATTCTAATTTTATTGTATAAGGATATAATCTAAGGCATACCATTCTCATTTATCATGTAATGTGGACGCTGATGACTATAATGCTGTTGAGATCCTATACTAATCTATTTGGATAATCTACACAAGTAATGAAAATCATTAATACTAATTGTGTTTATTAAATACCAATATAAAATCACTAAGTGATCATGATAAATAATATAGTAGATGGAACCTACATAAAATAGTGACCCTTAATTTGATCCTAGACTCATATCGGCCCCCCATGAATTCAGTAAACCTATTTCACCCAAAAAAATCATTCAGATTAATAATAAAAATATAAAGGAATAAAAATACAATTTTTAAAAATTGACTTTAGACAAACTAGACGACATTATGACACAAAAATAATGAATAAAAGGGTTTCGTCCATTGTAATCATGCACTCAATCCTAATACAAAACAATCCAAAATTATTCTTCCAAATCAATGATCAATTTAAACCAAAACAATCAAATATACTAAAATAAATAAATGATTTGTAATGAAAAAAAATAAAATTGATAAAAAAACATGAACCACACCTCCTGGAAACTTATTTTTAATTATCACATTAATTCATCCGCAAATGGGATGATTTACAGGAAAACTGTGAGATTTTCTCAAGATACCAAAAAAGGAATAAACAAAATCAGAATATAAAAAGGGTGGATAAAAAAATGATATGGAAATCACTATAACATTGAATAAGTGAAAAAAATACTACTCAAATTATCTCGATCATTTAGTGGAAAATTGGGGTCTCTCCCATGGTTTACTCAGTCTATGAAAATAGAGAACTAGGGGTGCCAAATAGTACCCCTAGAAAAATTACAAAAATGAGAACATTTCAAAATAAAATTCCTACTCCATGTTTGAGGAATAATATTGATGGTATCACTATAATTCACCCTTGGTTATCCTTATCATAGTCTGTTCTATTTAGGGAAAGATGCAAACACGTCCAAACTGAGGGGCCACCCACTGGCTAAACATCATCATGACACATCATACCATAATAATGGGCCTTATACCCTATATAATAACCATTATGTGAAACCCACTTGGGTCCTAAAATGACCTCTTACATTTTACATTATTTTTTCCTCTATCACCAGAGGGATTTATCATGTCACATGTCCATTACACTACTACAATTCACTAGACTTCCACAACAGGATTTTTGGATAAAAACATGTTCTTTAAACATGAGGATTGAGAATCGTAGATATGGCCCAAAAAATTTATATCATTTCACATGAATTAAACATTAAATGCAACCTTACAAATTTAGACACTCATACATGGTGGTTATTTTACAACATTGGAAAAAATACTGGATTTCATATTCAAAAGGATCCAATAGTGAAGTAGTCTTAGGAGACTGGATACAAAAGATATTCTGAAATTATATATGAAAATAATATAAAATAATATTTTAGTGATGAAATTATAAATTTATTTATTATATCCTAGAAATCAATCATAAATCCTTTCCTAGAAACCTATTGAATGACTAAAAATTATTTTTTATTTTATTATCAAATCACATTTAAAGGAGAAGGGAGAAACCCCAAATACATCATGAGAACCAAATAAAACAACACAGAAGAATCTGAAGCATAATACATGTCTTGCCTCTCCCCAGAAACTTCATAATTGAAAGGCCCTCCACCAAAGAACGGGTACTCGATAGAGTGTGTCGTGCATAGATTCATGGTCATGGAACTGATGGTAAATCCACACCCTCTCATTATTCCACTCCATGTGCCCCGCGGAAGTGAAAACCTAGTGCTCTGAACCCAATCTAATGAAGAACAAAGTAAAATACTAGAATTAGAACACCCAAATTCACCTCTATCCACACAAACTTCTAATTAACTTCTTCATTTTGAAACACAATTAGGAATAGGGAGAAACCAAGATATATCTAGAAACAAAGACAATGAAGAATCATTGAAAACCAATTTAATTATTCCAGAATCCATATCCCTAAATATCTTCCAGGATATAGAAGTTACCTGAGTGTTCAGTTCTTTACTTATCCGGTCTACAAATATTGTAGTTAGTTTATCCCAATCCTATATATACTCCTCGAGCCTGATCATCCCTTTATTGAAACCCCCAAATAGGATCATGTCATTTTTTCATCCAAATAATATTTTTCCTCACTTAGACCCACTTCAATAGCTCAGTCCATCATATTGGCTACTTCATCTTCCAATGCATTCTGAAATAACACCTTCTCTATTTCCTTAGCAGTGGAACATTGAATCAAATGAACGGATAGTTTAGGTTCACAAGGTGATATCGGTTAACACATTGGCCTACTTTCCATCTCCTAATCCATTTTCTTTTTGGCCAACTGAGTCTTCAAAGGAGTTTTCAAGGAGGTGTAGTACTTCTTACCTTTCCTCCACCTATTACTCTTGTTGCTCCTTGGTCTGTATTCCCCTACATAAAAACTCTTACTGGATTCAATGGGATCCTCCACATAGTATCCATTAGTAAAATTCGATTCTTCTTAATCAGTGATCATACTTTCCATATCGAGGCCACCAAATCTATTCATGGGAATCTCTTCTCCCTCAACATGATTAATTAATTCAGATCTCACCCCTACCTCAACAAGCCCTTCAAACGTATTACTCAATAGGTCTGGGATCTAATTTTAAGACTCTAAACCACCTGATCTCCCATTTTTATTATCCTAGGCCATTTCTAAAGCAGACCCATGCTTCCCTTATGTCACATCACCATTGCTACTACCATTCCTCTGACTAGCCACTAAAACCACCTCATTTTGGAACATCTGAACATTATTTCTCACACCACGATTGGAAGGACCCCATGATTCAGTGGCAAATGATTCAATGTATTCATGCACAAAACTAACCATTAATTCATGTTGCACTAATCCTCGACCCATGAATTGTGGTTGGAGATTTGTACCAATAGCCAGATAGTAATTGCCCTCACTGTTGGCCTTCCCCTTACTTGTTTGCGCATTCGCTTACTCCATCTACTTCGACCCAATGTCATCTCTATCAAGTAGTTCACCTCCTTCCTGTAGATATCAAATTGAGAAAGAACATCTTGTTTCAACAGACCAGGGACATCCTGCTCCTGCTGATTATCCCCTACAACCACAATTCAAACTAAATGATGTTTCATACCACTAGTGTTAGTACCACCCTTGAATATAGTTTAATTTGCACCATCCCTTATGTTTAGATCATGTTTGATCATATTCAACATTGTTTAAACCATTGGGTTATAAACAACCAATATAGATTTTTCCAGAACCAGTGCATCCTGAGGTCCCAGGCTTGGTGTATAGCCAGGCCGATCATCCATAGCATGAATCTTCCTCTTGTCAATGATCTTTCCTAGACTCTTCTCCAGACCAGGTGGCCTCATGCTCATGGATCCACTATGACACATAGAATCTAAATTCCACAATCAGTTATTGGTTGAGTAGTAGTCCATCCATGATTATATACCGTATCCTGTTCCATATAAATTCTCCACCCACTAAAATTCACATCCATTCTACCAGAGGCCTCAAGATATCCACCTCATCACAAAACTGAGGGTTGATCGGGTGGCAAAAAATAGATTTGAAAATATTAGAACACAAAAAATGTCCCTAAAAATTTCCAAGCATATGAATAATTGATAGGTTTTGAAAAGTTAATGGTAGATGAGGATGTCTTACCCAAATCGGAATGGAGGTTTTGTCATGATTCATACATAGATCGAATGTCCACTAGTAGAGAAAAAACATGCAACTGTTGCATTTCTGGGGAGCACTATACCATGCAAGTATCAAATTTTCTTATAGAGAAAATTATATCATAAAATAGAGATTATCCAGAAGGTTGACGATCGTGTGGTCTTGCAAATCACATTTACGAAAAACAAAAGAACCAAAATCAGTAACTAAAGGCCATTGGAAATTGAATCATGCCACCAGAGTCAGATCATGGTAAATCGAAATTTGGGAGAACCCCGACACATAGATAGGTTGGTGAGGATGACCATGGTGGGGATCATTATACATCTAGATTAAAAAAATCAGTTGGAACATTGGAAGATAGTTTTGGTTGGAGAAGGGTACAAAGGGGTTATCTGGACTTAGAGGAGGTAAAAAATGACCATCCCTCCCTTCCCACCTCTAGGAACGGGGGGGGGGGGTCTCCATCGGACATCTCATAGGGCTCCATCGCAAAGAGGATCACTAAGAAAAACCCAATTCCTTTTAAAAACATATTGAATGGAATGCATAATAAATGGAGATCCTAGATACTCAGTAGCGGAATGAGTATAATAAAATCTATCATCGAATAAACAAATCTTGAATATTATATAATGGACTAATTATAATCAAATATTATATATAACTAATATCATAAAATATTCCTAAATATAATGATGACTTGACAACATTAAAAAAACAATGATAACAAAACAATCTTCCATAATGATAGATTACATAATGTTAAAAACTAAATATTATACAATAAATTCCCTACATCATGAAATCATGCCTGAATATTAAAGGC
The DNA here is from genome assembly GCA_963277665.1 of Viscum album. Taxonomy (NCBI): domain Eukaryota; kingdom Viridiplantae; phylum Streptophyta; class Magnoliopsida; order Santalales; family Viscaceae; genus Viscum; species Viscum album. Next base: position 176,729,677 of record OY728148.1, read on the forward strand.
AAGCTCCAAATATTGAAACTATTATGTATCATGAGACCTAAAGATACATTGAGGGTATATAGAAGCCCCATACAACTACTTATTATTTCAAATTAATTCATCATATAAAAATGAATAATAATTCATTTCATATTCAACATAAATATTCATATTAAAAAAACTAGAATATGATATTTAATTATATTATTGAGTTAATCACCTAAAAACATGATCATTATAAATCCATAGTAGTATACATCACACCTATGTTTTATGGTCTATATTATTTTAGTTCGGATTGGTTTCTAGCCCATTTCTATCAAGAATCAGGTGTGATGGGTTTAACTTTTAAGGGTATTCCTTCTTCTCATACAAGGTCTAGTTTCCACCTCTATATTTCCATTATAGTTATGGAGAAAATAATGACATTTGGGTTAGGTTCATTAGGGCACACAGTTCGTGCACAGTTAGGTAAACTACATGCCTTGGTCCAGGTAACCATAAGGTATATAATGGGTGAGATAGTAGCTATTGCACCACTACTTCATGGTTAGAAATACCGTATGGGTTTCATGTGTAGTAATTATTATTCTCAGTAGTGGATGTTTCATGGTCACCACACGGTTTATAAAATCATGCATACTAACTATGGAACCTTACATATCATAAAAAATATTAGGGTTCGTGTTTTCTCTTCCAAGATTTTAACCCATCTCCCCTCTTCCTCTTTCACCTCTCAGACCTCCAAACCCTATTCATGCCTCCCCCAACTATAAACTATCCATAGGCCCCATGTTTTGGTCATTTCTCACTTAGATTACACATTTTATCTCATGTAAGGCTTCTAATATATTATTTTAATATTCTTTTAAGGTCTCCCCTCTAATATTTTGTGGTTTTCTGCTTTCCAGTGGGATTGGTGTGCAATATAGGGTTAGATATCATTTTCATAGGGTTTGATCATGATTTTGTGGCATAAATATTGCCTTACATGGGATTCATGGTGGTCTGGATGGGATTTTGCATCATTTAGAAAAATATTCACCATGTAAGGTAGGATATTCCATGACCTCACATTTTTAGGTAAATATAATATGTTCATTTGAATTTATAAATATGATCATTGATTAGATTGTGTGATGTGAGGTATATTTTTTTTGGTATTTGGAATTCTTGTGTGGTGTGGGATGATTTTATAGGGGTAAACTATATTGGTCTTGTGAGTGTGTGTTTGGTTGTACTATTCCTAGAAATTCATTATTGATAGTTTAGAATAGGACAATAAAATTTTAAAACACATAATGTGAGGGGTGTTGAAAATGGGATTTTGAAGAAAAATATACATCTTGGAATGATGATTTTGTGTTCACCTTTGAATGTAAAATTTTGTTTGTTCAAATAAACGAAAGACATGTTTTAGAGTTGATTTTGGTTAGTGCATGTGGATTTATAAAATGGGGTAAACTTGTTGAAATGGTTGAGTAATTGTATGTTCTTATTTCCTTTTGAAAAGGGGGTTATTTGAAGTGTGCAAGTGATGTGTAATGCATTGAAATGGATATTTGGTGTTATTGAATTGGAAAATGGGTTGATTCATAAAATTGTGTGGTTTCCTTGAAATATTCATCATATTTTTTTGAATGGAGTGATGTGTGTGACATTTGTAACATAATTAAGACCAAAAAAGAACCACAGTAACTAGGTGGAGGAACTAGTACTATATTTATAGTGATACAAAAGAGGATTTAGACAAGTCTCACATAGATGCAATAAAAATTACAACTGTAACTAAAGATGGTTAATTATTGGAGACCACTAGGGTTACAGGGGTGTCCCGTACTAGTGGATCAAGCATGATAATGTTTCTTTTCATGGTTTATGTACCACATTTTCATAAATATGTGTGGTTCCTAGAACCCCACTTGATCTAGTAATAACCTAGGAATAAAGCCATGGTTCTCTACCTAACATGATGCTAATGTAAAATGTTTCCTTTCATAGGAAAATAGATGACCTATTGTGTGTTTGTGTTTTCTTTTATGAATTGCCGTTATCAAAATCCATTGGTTGTGAAATGGTTTTCAATTTCTTTTTTGAAATGATTACCAGTTAATTCTTTTTCTAGAAATGTTTTATTAAGAAATTAATTAAATGATAATATAAAATTATATATAAAAAGTTTTTTCATGTATTGTTTTTATCCAAGTGGCATCCCACATGGCTTTGGATCACACCCTACAAACAACCTTGGGGGTATATTGATCTTGTTGTATGTTTGTTCTAGGTAAAGGTAGGGTGTGTTGTGTGGACCATTTGGGTTCACAGTGTATCTTTTTGTAGATATTAGTGGTAGAGTATTCAAGATGATTTTCCAAACATTTCATGGATATTTGTGACAAAGTTTTAGTTTTCATTTAATGTATACTTTTGGGGTTTTTGTAGGAGTTGTAAACAATAAATTTGGATTTTTCTTATACCCTATTTAGATTTTTATTATTAGAATTTTCATACTTGTCTTCTTGGTAGTTTATGTATATGAAATTGGGTAATATTATTCCCAAATCATAATATCGATAACTAGGCACTAGTTTCTATCTTGTGGGGAATGGGAGCGCCCTTTGAGTTATGTCATGGAATGGGTCAGGCACCGGGTCAGATGGAGAACCAACTAGGTTCATGAAAAAATGGTATCAAAGGGAGGTTATTCTTTTTTGGGTCTTATTTATTATGGAACAGTCTAGGTGTAACATATCTATGATTTTTCGGACTTCAAATTTCATAGACGAGTGGGGTTCCCAGCCAGAACGCCTTGTGATGTGACCCAATTTACCATGGGAAGTCAGGTTTCATGAGAGTCTTTTGGTCCTTGTGGAGTCTACACAATTTCCCAAGAACACTCCCTGTGATGGTGGTGTTATAGGTGTGTGGCCACCAACCATATGTTAGATTCACCCATTTGCAATATTTTCTATCTGTATCATTTTGTGTGTCCATGGGTAATGAAAATTATTTTTGAAAACCATTTATTTTAGTCTGTGGAAACAGAATTTAAAGATAAAATGGTTTTATTTTAAATAGATGGAAAATGGGTTTTTAGAGTTATTTTGAATGATGTATCTAAAGGTGGAATTTTATAAAATATTTTTTGTGTGAAAATGAATATTATTTAAATTGTTTTTTTGGAAAATGGAGTACTAGTTTTAATGTGGATTTGAAAAAAAATTGATTTCTGGAGCTTGAGAATAACTTTTACCAGATACAATTTTATGATTTGGTGGTTAGTGAATTCGAAGATGATTTGTAATCTTTTGGTGGATGACGGTTTGGTACTTGTAAATTGTTTAAAATAGAATGACACTTTTTGGAATTTTTGTGTGATATTTGAAAATGGGTTTTATTTTGATACTTTTCCAAATATTTTTATGAAAATTGAATTGGGATATAATTTTTTTATAGGGTTTCATTAATGGTGGAATTATTGGGTATTTGAAATTTGAAGGTCAAGGATGTAGTTTAAATGTTTGTTTTGAAAAATGGAATGAAATTTTGTTCTCACCATTTTTATTTTCATGAGTGTCCATTTGAATGGATTATATTTGGAAGGTGAATAGGTTCCAAATTGGCTACAGAAAATGCATGTGTGAGGCCCATTTGGTTACATTGGGGCATGTGAAAACTAACAATCCTGTTTTATATATGAAATTTTTTTATGAAAAAGGAGTGGAGTGTCTTTTTGTATTTTTTGGGAATGTTAGTTTGGGGTGTTTTTAGTTTGAGAACATATCTAATTTGACTGATGTTCAATGTTTTTTTATATAGGTGAGTTTTTTTTGAGTGGTGGTTTGTGGATTCTTTTGAGAAGTGTTTCAGGAAGCCATTATGGTGGTTCCCCACAATGAGTTCAATGTTTCTCATGGTATTTTTTCCAATTCACCTGTTTGATTAGGTCATTGGTCTCCCTTCATGGCATGTGTACACACCCATAAAGAGTAAATACATGATTAAAGTGAGGCAACAAGTGATTCAACCTTGGTAGATCCCCATGCTGATCAACATAACGAATTTATAGTTATGTTTCATGGATTTAATTGACCACTTATATTTTGTATAATAAGACCCTCTAATAGAGGGAAAATAGATGTGAGAGGTGATGGATGATGTTTTAGTTTCTTATAGTCTTTTGATGATCCAAAGGCGAAGTTTTACATTGTTAAGTATGAAGGTACATCTTGGATGTACTTTAGGGAGTTCCAATGTGGAATGCGGAATGTGGTATGGGTTGTTGGTGTTGATGAGTATCATCAAAATATCTATGTGTCTTTCATTAGTTTTAACTAATAACGGATTCATGATGGGATTCTAGGGTAGAAATATTGGTTTTAAGAGGGTATAATGTCCATTTATATGAATCACATGTTTTTTGGGACTCATTCTAAGTCCCATCTCCTCAAAATATTTCTATCAGTCACTATTTTCATGTTTGGTGGTGCTTTAAAGTTTCATAATCTCGATCGACTACAAATGTGAAGTTTGTGAAATATTCCAAAAAAATCTATTTGGACATAAGTGTTTTTTCCTTCAGAAAATATCAAATTCCTCCACTTTAGATGTAGATGTAATCTGTATTCCCTTTCTCCTAGTGTTTCACATTCAAAGATTGAAGGGGTTATGCATTTGCGACTTCTAGGCCCCCCATCTTAGAGGAGGTTCCATGTGGGAGTAAGTTGGTTTCGAAGGGTGTTATGTCGTTGTGGTCCCACAGATGATGTGGGGAAGTTTGATGTTGAACCATAAGATGATGAACCATTCAAGGGTTTCTAATGTGTTACTGAAAGGAAAGAGATTCTTCAACCACTATAGCTACATCTATAGGTCCCAAAGTAAAGTCGTTACATAGTCAGGAATTCTCAAATTGTAAGGGTTCCAGGTCTAATCTCTATTGTCATTTTCTATAATGTAAGAACATTAAATATTCGTCTATAGAAGCTTCAGTTCAAGTGGCCATGTGTGGTTGAAAGAGATATGAAGAACCTATTCCTTAGTTTTGTGACTAGTGTAGGTGGAAGAGTCCCTTCTTGGTTATAAGGATTCATGTTTATTTTTTTTCAAGAACATTGTTGCTTGAACCATTACGGGTTCAACCATCCATGTGATTTTTAATGTATGAACGTCCTTTTAATTTCATTTCAATTTAATTTCTAGTTGGGATCATATGATAATTGAAATTACCATAATATTAGTATACCATTTGAGGGTTTCCATTGGGTTTGATGTTTAATTGATCAAGTACCTTGAGGTGGGAGATTAGGTTATCTTGGAAGCTCCAATAAAAGGCCATGATAGGTCTCCTTTGGCAATCCATGCTTGTTAGATAATATAGTTGGTCTTAATAGTGGGGACAAACACTCTGGGTCTCACTTAAAATTCCTCTAGAACTAATTTATGTCAGCATCTCCATTATATTGGGGAGTCCATTTGGCCTCCTCATGTTGGTATGTTGGTTCTCTATTACGTGTCAATTCCCTCATAGAGTGGGGATTCCGGTCAGTACCCCTATGTCTGCAATCTAGTTTCATCTCAAGGGTTGGTTTAGTTGAAGTTAATCTCATACAAATCTATCTAAGCCCAAACTCCAATCTAGAGTGAACGTTGGGACTAATGCATTCTCAATGGTTCTGTTGAACTAATGTGAATTGATTTTTCCTAAGAAAGTTGTTCGGTTTACATTTGGTAGTGATTGAGGTGATCTAACTTGAGAAGAGGATTGTGCTTTGTGGGAAGTCTTTTTTACTTTGATCAGTCATCTAGAAGTGGTTTTAATTTTGATGGCAAGTGACACATATTTTGGAGTCCATTTTTGGGACCCCCTGAGTTAAATTTGAAATTAATTATCTTCATTAATAGTGTTATTACCTCACTCTTTTTTATTGTTAGTTCGGAATCGACATGATTTGAGAAGGGGAATTGGGATTTATTTTCTAAAAAACCATCGGGTGGATTTCTAAGGGTAGAAATCATTTTTGTGGGGAGAATTCTCACACATAGGATTTTATGTTTTCCTTTATTCCATTTCAAGTTCGGTTATCGTACATTTATGTTGAGAACCAGGTGTGACGAGTCTAAATTTTTGGGATATTACTTCCTCTCATCCATGGTATAGATTCTGCCATTGGGTTTCCGTTAGTATTTTGGATAAAATTATTATGTTAGGGTTAGGTTGATTAAGGTTCATGGTTGGCATGTGATTATGAAAACTATGCACATCATCACAGGTAACCATGCAACAAGTCCTATACGAGACAATAGCTAGTGAAAATTTATGGCATTGGTAGACATACTATGTAAGATTCTTATGTGGTAGTTCCACTTCATGGTAGTGGTAGTCCCGTGTTCATCGCATGGTTTGTCCAGCTGTGTGGACTAACCATGTGACCTTCATGGTCATTAAAAATTTAGGGTTATGGGTAATCCTTCCCAAATTTTAACCCATCTCTCCCATTAATATTTCTTCTTTCGACCCTACGAACCCTAGGTTTTCCTCAACACATCGTCCCCTCTCTTTAGGCCTCAAATATTTGTTGTTTTCCTCCCAAAATCCTTATGATCACTCATTTATGTCCTCTTATCTCTTGTTTTCTTATTCTATTAAGGCTTCCTCTTTTCTAATTTGGTGGGTTTGGTTTTCTAGTTGGTATGGTGTGAGATTTAGGGTTAGATATCTTCTTTTAGGGTTTCATCATGATGTTGCAGGTTAGATCTTGGCTTGATAGGGTTTCATTATGGTTCGGATGGGGTTTCTCGTCATTTTCTAGAATTTTCTCCAGGTAAGGTATGTGATTCCATGCACTCACATTTTTTGGTTAATTTAATATTTTCATTTAAATTTATAAATATGTTCTTTTATTTTATTCTGTTGGGTGAAGTATACTTTTTAATGGTGTTTGGTGTGCTTGTGTGGGGTGAATGGATTTTATAGAAGGAAATGTCTAGGTATTGTGCATGTGTTTTAAAGTAGTGTTTGTTGAAAATCAGTATATATTGTTTGAAAGAATAAAATCTCTTTTTAAAACACATATGGTAAGGGGTATTGAAATTGGGATTTTAATGAAAATTTTACCTCTTAGACATGTCGAGTTTTTGTGCACCACTAAATATAAAATTGTATTTGTTCGAAGCAATTAAAAACATGTTTTCAAATTGATTTTGGATAGTGTTTGGGGATTTGTAGAAAGGGCTTATCCTAGGGATCTAGTTGAGTAATTTTATGTTCTTATTGTGTTTTGAAAATCAGTATTTAATGATGTTCTCTAGTGTTGAAAAATGAACTGAAATGGAGATTTTCTGTGAATAAAGTGGGAATAGGTTGTTTTATAAAAAATGGTGGATTCCTTGAATCATCAAGAATTTTTTTGTAAAATTAGTTATGTGTTTGAAATTTTTAATTTAATTGAGCACAAGTTATTCCTGGTTAACTTGGTGGATGAACTAGGACTAGCTTACTAGTGATACGCAAGAGGCTACAACCCTACCTCACATAGCAGGATTGATGATGACAAATCTAACTAAACATGGATATTAATTGGAGACCACTATGGTTATAGGGGAATCCCCAACTAGTGGTATATTCACACCAATGCTAGTTTTTTGTGCTTTGTATTCCACATTTTCATCAAGATGTGAGGTTCACAAAATCCCACTTGAGCTAGTTTGAACCTAGGGATATACCCATTGTGCTCTACCCAACATGACTCTTATATAGAATTGTGTCATCTATTATCATATGAAGGACCTATTGTGTGTTAATGTTTTCTTTTATAAACTCTACTTTTCTAAATCCAGTGGTTGATAATTGGTTTACATGTTTCTTTTTAAACTATTTACCAAATAAATTTTTTTCTTATAAATTGTTTAAAATTATTTTACATAAATTTTCATGTTATATTATATTTAATATTTTTTATAATGTAATATTTTTATCTGGATGGAATCCCACGAGGATTTTTCTCACACCCAATATATACCTTTTGGTGTTTGTAGATCTTGTTTTATGTTTGTTTAAGGTAAGACAAGGGTGAATTGTGTGGATGATTTTGGTTCTTAGTGAAACTACTTGTTGATATTGGTAGTGGTGTCATGAGTATGTTTATCCTTATGTTGCATAGAGGTTTGGGTCAATTTTTTGTAATCCTTTGGGGGGTTCTCGTAGAGTTAGAAACATTAAATTTGGGGTTTTCTTATACCTTATTTTGTTTTGTATTTTATGTTTTGGTTTATTTGACTTATTGGTTATTTTTTTATAAGAAGTTCTGTAAAATCATTCCCAAAGAATGTTACTGATACTATTGAACTAGTTTCCATACTGTGTGGATCGTGAATGCCCTTTGAGTTATACCACAGATTGGGTTGGGTGCCAGATCAGATGGAAACTTTTCTTGATTCATGATATTATGGTTGATGGTATTATTAAGGTGTATACATATAAAATATTAAGAATTATTAGATGATGTTGAGATAGTTTAAAATAGTGTTTACTTAATTCCATAATTTTTTTTGGTGAAAGTACCTTTATCATTTGAAACTACTAATTAAAAATACAAAAATATCGATAATATTTTAAAAAATTTCATTGAATAGATACATTGAAACTTATAATGGAATATTAAAGGAAGTGAATAGTCATAATGGGGAGAATTTACATTCATATGGTAACTACCAAATAATCCACACTGACATTAATTAGAAACTTATCATTCAAAAAATGATAAAAATATTCCAGTAAAATCATTTTATATAAAATTAATCATGTTTAAATAATATCTTAATCAACAATTTGAGAGTAAGAAAAACATTTTTGAAAATGATTAATGGTAATATATAAAAGTAAGAAAAATATTCCGATCAAAAAACTAAATAATGTATATTTTTCATAATAAAATTATTTTTGACTATTGAGAACTTAGAGGGAGTAAAATTGATGAATAATGTATATTTTTTATAAATATCATATGCAAAATAAAATATATATGGTTTTAGATAAATATAATAAAATTACACCCGAATGGAAACATAAACTAAAATAATTATAAATAAGAATGACATTCTGAAATTAACACTAACCATACGATTGACATGCATCATAACTGTATTTTACCTATTGTATAATAAATTTAAATTTATTATATTACTATACAATAACAATAGAAATATCTATAAAAATATATAGTATCCACTTATTACATTTCAATGACCAATTACAATCTTTATTTGTGTGTGTCAACTGATTCATTTTTTCATGAATGTTTTGGATTGGTAGTTTCCAAAAATGTATCCTGATTACGGTAAAATCATATATGTAACCTTAGTCATGAAATTAGAATATGATTATATCATTTAAAAACATTTATAACTTGTTTTATAATGCGATGTTGAAGAAATAATTGCATCACTTTGTGGATACGTTAGTCCATACGTATGCATGTGTGATATTTCTACTCATTAATAGATAAAAGGAATAAATAGTAAATAATACTTCAATCACATAGTGTTTTTATTATATCATAAATTTAAAATATATTTATTAAATATATATTTATTAACATATACATATAGTATCAATGAAAAATTATTCATGTCACTTCACGAAGGCTGTTTTCCAGTATTTCACTCAAGTGGCAATATCATATCTAAGTGCCTTGGAATGAAAAAAGAAGGTAATATTATATAATTTAAAATTAATGATTATATTATAAATATTATATATAATCATTAGTTCCATATTTTAACCATCCATATTGTTTTGTGATGAAAAATGAATTACTCCTCTATTTGGAGATGACATTCCATACGTACACATGAGAAATGTTTTTTCACATAAGATGGAAAGGAAGCTGAAAATGGTTGTACCATTATCATAATAAAACCTCATAATATTGATTAAACATGATTCACAATTTTAGGATTTTTAAATAAAATTAATTGTAATTATAAGAGGAAATAAACAATAAATGATTCGGTAAAGACAATTACAGCTTATTTGGGAGACCCCCTTTATCTTACAACTTCAGCCTTCATAGGATGGGATAAAGAGAATAAAAAAATGAAGATTATTGATATATAATCTATGACTATTTTTTGTATATGAATAGTACAATCTATATTGATCACATTTCTAAAATAAGGGAAGTGATGAGGTTCCCATTTATATGTGAGGTGAGGGTCACATATGGAATTACATGAAAGAATTAAATAATAGAAACCATCATCTTGTTCAAGTTGAGAAAGATGTCCCATGAATCAATTTCATTACATTGTAAGGAATAAAAAACATCATCAAAGAATTTTTAGATAGGTTTACATGGAAATAAAACCATTAACACATAGTTTAATAACCATGTAATCCAGTTTAAGCCCAACTATGATAACAAATGTTTACTTCATTTACTAATCATTATAATTTTTTGAGCCTATAACCTAGATTAAATTATTATCATCCCAAATAAGGAATCTAATTTATGATATTACCTTTTTATATGTAGAAACAAGTAATTTTTATTTAAGCTGATAAAATGAAGAATGCATTTTTATAAAATTAAATATTTTATTCATAATCAAGATTTTAAATAAAAATAATGTAATTTTTTTTGAAATATAATTAATTTAATAATTTTAAATAAATTTAGTCTTTTATGTCTTTAAAAAATGGAACCTTTGAAATACTTAACAAAGATGGAATAAATAAAACAAATTTTTATTTGGAAATTAATATTAATTAAATTTCCAAAATTTATAAAAATAATTTTTAATTTTTAATTTATTTATATGAATTAGATTACTTCAAAAAAATTTTTTTTTATTTTGTAATTTTTCCTAACATTTATTGTTATTCTTATTTCATTATAATGTCATAAAACAAATAGTTTTGGGAAGATGGGGGTATAATGGAGGGACCACTTACCTCAAATGTGGAATTATTCCCTGATAAGTAAAGACTAACCACCCTCATCAAATCTCTTTCAAATCATAAAAAACAACATCCATCAATGAAATGTCCTAAATAAAATTTTAAATTTTTTTGAATTGTAATATAATATCAGTAATTATTTTATAATAAATTTTCCAATTAACATAAATATAATAAAAATTTTATTAATCACCCAAAAATTCACTTTTATATATTGAAATAAAAACATAATAAAATTGGAGTAAAAAAATTATTCATTAATAATTTTATAAAGAAACTACCACTTCCTAGGTTAGTGGTATATTCTTGTGGATAAAAGTAGTTACCATTATATAGTTACCACTACAATGGGGTAATAAATTTGTTTTCCTTATACAACTCCCCTTGTGTAATAGTAACCAGCCCTAACCCTTACTCTAATACATAGTGTGAGGGTAAGCATGACAATACCATTATGTCGGTTTGTTGTGTAAGGGTATGTTGTCCCTTACTCTTATGAATGTCCAATGCATATTATTAATCAGACACATATCCTTGAACATGTTTTCAAAATAAGGGTAAACTGAACCTTACCCTTACACAGGTCTTACTACATCATGGTCAAAAATATATATAATTTCAATACATTTTCACTTCTCTTAATTATTTTTATTATTAGAACACGAAAAACCACAACAAAACACTTTTTTAGAATTCGTAAAAAAATAATACAATGTTTGAAAACCCGAACATAAAATATTCTCCACCAGAAATGACCCTCAAGAATAATCAAGACAAACAATAATAAAAATAAAATTTTAAAATGGAATAAATTGGGCAGAAATAAGGAAGAAATAAAAATATCCATACAACCTTATAATGAAATGTTGATTCTTTAGGATCTAAATCTCCCTCAAATGTTATTTCATATTGATCCATAACCTATCGAGATCTCAATGAATTCTTATATCCTCTTCCCTATTTACCACTCATGACATGATTAAGCTTCTAGGGGAAACCAATTTTCACTTTTACACTAAATGAGGGAGACAAGGGGATAGATTAATAAAAATTAAAATTAAAGAGTATTTAATTAATTAAATTTAATTTAATTAAAAAAATAGAGTTTTAATATCCTAACATTGGTCTAATAACCTATACCATTTTATACCTCCCCATGTAAAAACCATTATTCCAATATAATCCATGAACAAATTTTTTTAGTCCAAGACCTTTTTTAGGATATTTAAAAATTAATGTACATGGAAATATTTAAAATATATTTAATAAATATTAAAATATTCCAGAAAACATCAACCAATGAAATTTCTCAAAATAATAAATCCTAAGGGTAAACATCTCATTCTAAGATCAATGGAACCCCCAAAAATATTTCAAGGATTGTTTTCAAGGTTATATTACCATTTCTCCATTCATGACCACCCACCTATCTAAAAAATCACATTTTTCTAAATTTCACAAACTAAAATAACACTGGGTATTAAAATATTCAAATAAAATAAAAACATGAAGAATATTTTTACTAAAACAATATGTAAAACACTTTAATTTGGGCCAAATATTTTGAAAATAACTCTAACCTTAAGTTATGATACCTATTTTTGGTCCATGTACACCTTCTAGTAAAAAAAATAAATAGACACTCCACAATAATGTAACACATGAATGATGAAAAAATATCCATCATGAAACACTAACTATAATTACCTAACCATGGGAGTCACACCTACATCCAAGTCACCATACTATAATGTAAAATATTCAGAAATAATGTGGACTACATCTATTGATTAAAATAATCTAATATTAATTTATAAATAGAAGGAACACCAGGGAATTACATGGCTTAGATATTTATACTAATATATGGTTTAATACTATTATAATTTATTCTAGAGTAAATATTATTACAATGAAGGATTTATATATCATTAGAATGTGATCACACCCTATATTTATAGTAGTTCTCAACCAGTGTTTTGGTCACCACCACCTTCACATTTTCATAGGTTACAATCCAACTATGAATATATTCATATAATATCCACTACATTATCAAGAAATATCCTTGACATAACTATCTCTTCTATTACACTACTCATACCTCCAAAAAATAGTGCAAGATATGGTTATAATAATATTATCTAGTGAACCTCCATCCTATAGATTAGTTTTCCTCTATACCTCTCTAGCTATCATCTATAATTTCAGAGGATCTAAACATCGACCAATACAATACTATCATCCCCTATTGACATCATAATTAATACTATAAGATATTCACCTTCTAGTTATCATAGTATACTCTACCAAAAAAATGAATCTGTTATATCTTTATCCTAAATGGATTCATGGAAAACCTTTAGTGAGAGTGTATTGGACTAGAATGTTTCTTTGTGGCAAACCCATTATTGGGAGTGTGGTGGTAGATACATGGTCTAATTTGGTTATAGTTCAATGTGGAATCAATCCTAAGTTAATGTGTAGTATTCAGGGAATCATATGTCACCAAACCCTAAATATTTGGGTATAGGATAAGAAAACATCACATTATGGATTATTCTAAAATGTTTGTTATACCCTGTATGATAAGGTTTTATAGTGTCTTTTTAGTAAATGATGATCCAAACAATAGGGTTTTATGTTTTTCATTTCATTTATTTACACTATTTATGCATAAAAATGTAAATTTTGACATATATTAGGTGAATATAGTGTGCCCCAACTAAGGTATATTCCTCACACATTTCCCAAAAACCATGGTGAATGTAAATACCTTATGTTTTAGTTTATGTTCATATGATTTACAATGGATTGGGTTAGAGTAGCTTGATGGTATCAATATATGGGTTTTAGGTGTGGTATGTGGTTATATTATAGCCTCCATATAATGTTTTTTGTTTATTTTTTAGGTTATCATTTTAGTGGGTGATCTATTGGGATATATAAATATATGAACTATGTTTATATTACTTATAACATGGTGTATGTTTATTCTAGATGTGGTTAAATTTTACAATAATTCTATTATTTATACTCTATTTATCCGTTTTGAATGTTATGTGTTTATTCATTTTGTATTTATGGTTATGATAACGAGGTAATAGTCTTTCAAACTTATGTTTTAAGGACTCACTACTACTATAAAACATCTTGCATATAGGGTGGAATGCAAGAAGTCATGTTGTGACCCTACAAGTATTTTTTTTGGGTGATATCATATCTGGAGATACAATAGTGTCCATTAAAGACTTATTCTAACTAGCCAAAATTTATAACTATCAATGATGATATAAAACACAATAATGAGAGCCATTATCCTCATAAACAATGAAAAATAAAATAATTCCTCATATAATCTTTAAATATTTCTCTTTCAAAAAATAAAGTACATAGAACTAAATGCAAAAAAATATCATGGATTATAATCAACGTGAATGGAAATTAAATAATGATCTCTTTAGAGTCTATGAAATCTACCAGAATGCATTTGAGTTACCCATGTATAAGTTCTACTAACCCTTGAAATATCCTATAAAATATTTTTATAAAAATTGGTGGGGTGAGTAGTTGCACATACTTTGTATGATTATCAAACCAAACCAATTATGAAAACATGTGCAATAAATATTAATGAGTAGAAAACTATGATATTAAATTAAAAATGTACATCACAAATAGGATTACCATAAGAATAAGAAATATGTATAATCTAATTCTATGTTCCACCTCAACAACCAGAAATAACTCCATTCACTATATAATCTTCAACCACTTTCCCCAATCAATATTCCAATATAACATCAATTCCTACAAAAGATTAAAATATAAAAAAATTATTAAACTGTAAGCAACAACAACTCTATAAAAATCAAAAAAACTAATAAAACAAAAGGGGCCTAAATTTTTTTCTCTACTCTTACCTATCTATTCATCAACCAGTCTGACTCACAACATTGTAGTAAAAATTATTAGGACATCCCCACACCAAATGATCAATAATGTGATACTAATATAATAGAAACCTCCTGAAACATTATAAGAACCAAGCACAACACAATTCCATACCACATTATCCTAGAAACATTATAAATACATCACTATATAACATGAAATTATATACCCACTTAATATAACAACATAATTGTAGGGTAAGGTAAATGTGAAGAACATTGGCCTCATTCTCTATTCCTGTAATGTATTCCCCACTCAGATCTCATCATAATCATTGCCTCGTTATCATAGTAGTTTATTTTGAAAATTAAAGTCATTAATATTACACCCTCCTTCTCCCAGATTTACACCACAACCATGACATATTATCTATATCCTCAAGACATTATAGATCATCTATAAAAAATGATTCATTACATGAAATATTTACACACAGATATATATATATATATATATATAAACTATAGCCTCAAGACATTAAATATCATGCCAATATTATATAATCGTGAACAATTAAAACCATGAAATTCCACAACAGCACATTGTAAAATCATTTTTTAATTCTCAAAATAACAATATATAAACTACAAACAAACATCACATACAACAAACCATCATCCATTGAATAAATGAAATTATAGGATGATGTATGCCCGAAAAAAATAAATTCACATTTTATCACATTAATTCACATCACATCAATTACCATTTACAAGAAACATTAATTTCTTTATACTTTAATTTTCTTATATCCCTTCATTTTTCCTTGTTTTTCTATTATTTAATCTCATATAATTTTTTCCCACAAGTCAGTAAACACTATTTTATTTAATAGGGTTATTAAATTCCAAACCATTACTTTACATCATACATTTATATTTAGCACCATCCCACAAATAGGAAGTTAAATATAGAAGACACATCCCCTGCTTATTCATATAAATGTACACATGACCACACCAAAATAATTATCTGGAAATTGATAATAAAATTAATGTGAAATAAGAACCAACATAATACTTATGTATTAAAATACTGCCTTTTCACATTAGAAAAACCATCACTACTTTTTGATAAAACAATCCCTCTAGTACCTCTTTAATTCAAGTGACCACATAATTACCAACCCATGTCAAACCAATGAAATCATCTAGACAATAATGATGGCAAGAGGTAAACCCACAACTAATCACCGCACTCAACCTAAATCAAATAGATCCCTTTATATATGGATACCCTACATTTTCTTAATTGATTATTACTTCATTTTAAATATAATCAAATTAATAGTGTTAAAAACCTCTGATACAAAGGTTTAGGGTCTTGGAAAAATTGGGACCATATAAAACATTTACATAATAAAAAAACCATTATGTAATTCTTTATTATATATCTTCATAGTGGACCCATGTACTCTTTAAAATAATTAATCCCATGAGTATATACATCAATGAAAATAGAAATCTAATATCCTAGTAAGAGGAAATATATGAACATGAAACAATATATCATGGGTGAGCATAACAATCATCATCATAACATAGCCATCGGATCATCATACTATTCATGAGAGGAATCATTAGATAAATGAATGAAATTTGGAAATGAAATAAAATGAATGATCATAACTCACTAATCAAATACCACACATAATTGTGAACTAAACTATCATCAAGTTCATGCATAAAATATGTTCATAATAATAAAATCATAATTTTAAAAAAATAAATCATCATGTTCCTGAATATATCAAATTATCTCATCTCATACATCACATTACCCAATGAATTGGAGTGCTATATAATTCTGAGTAAACATGTCATGTCATAACATTTACCTAATCATGATTGACTCATTTAATATATACCAATCATGTAAATAAGATAGCCCATGGAATGTAATGGGTTTTATTACTTAACAAAAACATTGATAAATAATCATTTTGGTTCCCAAAATGAAAATGTAATGACATATTTTGTATAAGAATAATCAATTTTGAGTTAAGAATAAACTATTACAACTAGAGAGAAAATGTGTTTTCGAGAAAATAGTTACATAGGAAAAGAGTTTTGGTCATAAAACTAAAATATAAATAAGCATATACCATAAATTAAAATTTAATAAGAAGATTAATTATATTTTAGGACTATTTAAATAACATCCAAATTGAAATTTGTCATGATATAGGAATAACCCAAAGAATTGAAATTGGAAACAAGAATCCCCTTACCTAATGTTTGAATACATTAATCACATTATTATCCTATTTAATAAAATATTATTAGTTAATTACCAAATCCATAAACTCTTTTTCATTAATTTGATTCATTATTATTTTATTAATTTCTTTTATTTTCATTTTGATGAGTTATATAGTTCAATTCCATCGTTCTAGAGTGTTCTTTTTTTGGTTGTCTTGATCAGTTTACATGTATACATATATGTATGATCATGTAAAATTGGATTAATTATCCCAAATTAAAATTATATGTTATTAAGGAACTTCAAGAATTTTAAATTTTATTATATATTGTTTTAATTCCAAATATTATTATGATTTATTAATTTGGTGGTTTTTCATTCATTACAAACTAGTTTTGTTTAATAATTTAATATTATTTATATATGATAGTTTCTGAATATAAAAGGTTTTAACAAACACTTTATTGTCTGTTTAAATTATTATAATGGTTTTATGACCATCCAGGAAGGTAATAAAGTGGGATATCATAGTGAGTTGATCCACCAAAAACAATATTACAATGTTTCCTTTGTATTTCTTTTGGAGACCAGTGACAACGTTTATAATAACATTATCGAATTTTGACATGGGTATAAGAAATAGTTGCATCATCCCTTTTTATTTTTTTCACCCTTATTTAAATTGATTACATTTTAATAACCTTGAGATATACTATGAAATCTCCTTCATCATTTTGTCCTGCCAAAAGTATTTTCGGAGATAACGGTGCATCTTTGTACTTCCAGCATGAATAGAGAAAGTTGAGATATGTGTATTATCCCATAAATCCTTCTTTATCTCATGAGATAAAGGAACACAAATCCTTTTTCCAAATCAAATCAAAACATCATCATTGATGTGTAATTCATATATATTCTATTACATTATGTTTTTATCCTTATTTTGAATCTCTAGATCATCCCTTAATTCCTTTTTAATCAGCTCTTAGAAAGATGGTCAGACTACAATTTGGCAAAGGATGGATGTACTACCTATCATTATGATTTCTAAATCCATCCTTTATTTCAAAATAAAGATAGGTTATTTCTCCATCCACATCACTGATAGAGTAGAAGGTTATTTTTTCTAGGAGCATTATCTTCCCTGTTTTCTTTCCCATGATGATAGTGAATAGAAAAATCATAGTCTTTAATCATATCTAACCATATCCTTTGAAATATTTTGAGGCCCTTTTTTATGAATATATACTTTAAGTTGTTGTGAATGGTACATATGTCATAATTCTTAACATAGAGATAGTGCTTAGAGATCATTAGAGTGAAGATCACAGCTTTTAACTCTAGGTCACACATCAGCTAGTTCTACTAATGGTTCTTTAGTTTTCGGGAGGTGTAATATATAACATTATATTTATATATGATTACACAACCTAGTCTTTTATTTTAACCATCATTTTATATCACAAAAAATTATTTACATCTTGGTAGTGTGAGTATGTGTGTATCCACTAGCCTCTTCTTTAACTCATCAACGATTTCCTCACATTATTCAATCTATACATACGTTACCTATTTCATTGATAACATAGTTATCAAGATAAAACATGATAAATTTTCTAATAAACGATTTTAGTTACCATTTTATCCAAGAAAATGACTGATTTCTGCGATACTAGTGGTTCTAGGCCATTATCAATATCCTTTTTTAAGTATCCTAAAAAATTCTCTCAGTTGTGATCATGTGTCACAAGAAAGTGACATGATACATCCAAAAGTCATAATTTCTAAACTTGGAATAAAATTACTCCATCATTAATGTCACTAACACAATAGTTCTATGTTTTTCATGTTCATCCTTCGTCTTGGAGTATATGATAATATCATCGTTAAAAATTCCATAAATATTTTGCGGTAGTTTCTAAAAACCCTATTCATAAAATACAAGAATATGGTAGGGGAAATAGTATGACCTACTAGAATTTCTATAAACATATAGTGACCATAACTTGTATGGAAGTGATTCTTATGAATAACTTCCATATTCATATTTAGTTAATGATATCCAAAATAAAGATCCACCTTTGTTATGTATTGAGCTCCATGTCATTGATCGAACACGTCATCAATTCTTGGAATAGGGTACTTATTCTTTGTGGTCATCTTTTTGAGTTTATAATAATCAATACAAAATCACATTGTTCCATCCCTCTTGATGAAAAATATCTCTCGATCACATTAAGGTGATGCACTATGGCATATGAACCCTTTTCCCATATTCCCTTGAAACTGCTTCTTTAACTCCTCTAGTTTGATCGAGACTATCATGTATGGTCATTTTGAGATAAGAGTGGATTCGGGTATGATTTTTGTTTAGAAATCTAACTCATTATATGGAGGTTTTTTGTGTAATCTTTGAGAAGTACATCATTTTATTCCATCGATATGGGAATTTTTTACTGGTTGATTACTTCACTTTAGTGATCCATTTGAGAAATGTATGCTTCTTCACAGGGAATCAACAATGACACCATTGCCAGATTTTTCAATAGTGATTAATGGTCTTCCATTTATTTGTATAGGATCATGGGATGATTCTAAATTTGAAAATTTATTTCCTTTTCCAGATACTAGATGTGTGCTCTATATAAAAATAGACAACCCATACCCCTTACAACATCAAATTCAATCCGGAAAAGTATCATGAGATTTGCTAGATGAATCATCCAAAATACACCAAGGAGAAGATTCAAACAATTGTGTTCAAATTATTGCACCACTATGTGTTTTTATGGATATATCCACTTCAAGTTCTTATAGAATTGATTCAACAATTATATAAATCTCTCAAAATATAAAATAATTTGAATATCTAGAATCAAATAAGACTTTTTCTATTCCTAAGGGAATATTACTTCATCCTTTTACAACTTCATTTTATTTCTCCAATCCAGCAATACTTATGGAATAAGACAACCCTTTCTCTTATGGATTTAGTGGCAACTAACAGTGATTAAACTCAAATAATCTTGGTATAGTGCACTGGATTTCATATTTTTATTTCTCCCTATTGTTGAATCATTGAACCATTGGGGGTTCTATCTCTTCCTCCATCATATTGGCTATATTATTTATGTCCATATGACATTTATGGACATGGATGCCTTATTTCTAGAAATTTAAGCATTTCAACATCCCATTGATGAAATTTCTATGATGATTCATCCCATATTTCTAACATGGGTGTGGTTGATATTTCTTCAACACTTTTTTATTATATACTCCATCTTGAAACCCAATATTATGTTTCTTATCTTGGTAGACATGGGACAATTCTCCATACTACATCTCCACTTTGAGATCACATTGAAAAAAAATATTCATAAAACCCAATGTCAATGATTTATAGAACATTTAGATGGCATGGTTTCAAACCCTTTAAAAATCTATCAATTTTTCTAACATTGTTAATGAAAAAACCTAAGGTGTACCTTGTAATCCTTGAGAAATTGTCTTCATTGTCAATGATAGATTCATCAATTTTTTTTTCTTTCGGGTATGTAAGTTAATTGTAAGATGATTTTGAAGTTAATAATTGTTAATAAAAACTTCCTTAAAGTTGTCCCACTCTATATCATCTATTTCATCCTTTGTTTGGTGTTCTTAATCAATTCCCACCATTGGTCGGCCTCCCCTTCTAAATGATAATCAAACAGAGTCACCTTCTCAATCACAGAACAGTTAAGCATTGAAATGATGGTATATATTATGTTATCCCACTATTATATGAAAAATGGTTAGGAAGATCCAATAAATATCACTGGTCATTTCCACATAAAAGAATTAATGGCCAATATATACCTCTTCGGGGAAATATGATATTCCAAGTTGATCAGGTTGTTATAAATATCTTATATTTGTTGGGTTAGCACGACAATGAAAGTTTAAACTCTAAATCATAAGGGATTTGGGATGTCAGTCATGCAATTGATACATTGTCCATTTCATGAGTTGTTTCCAGATTTCTCTAGGATTCCAAATTTTATAAAGTATAAAATGTTTTAACAAAACATAATTCAAGATTCCATGAATTAATAATTTATTAAATTTCCCAATTAACTCTAATGTCATATGTCATGGTATCCCTATGAATAGTATTTTTCTAAAACAAATATCCTTTGGATATTACATTCACAGTCTCAAACTAAGGGTTCTAACCCATGTTCACTAATCCCAATTCCAAAACTAACGAAATTGTGCTATATTACCAACTATAGTGACTCATATTTTTCTTACATTACTATTACATAATTATAAAGACAAAACAATTATAGCAATAAAAAACTTGGAACAAATGTTTTAGATACTTGGGAAAATCCCAGCCTTAAATAACATTTATATAATCAAACATAAAAATTAGTTGATTATTTCTTCTCTAGATTCATAGTGGCCCTCATCTTCTCCTTAGCATAATTAATCACTTGAGGATATAAATCAACTAAATGGTGAGCTAAAATCCCTATAAAAGGATATATATAAACATAGATCAATACATCATGGGTGTGAATAATCATCATCATCATAATATAAGCTTGGGAACACCAGCATATTCAGGAGAGGAAAAATTAAGTAAAATTCATGAAATGTGGAAATGCATAAAAATGAAACATCGCGTCTTAGTGGTCAAATACAAAACATAGTTTTGAATGAATCTAGCATCATGTTCGCAAATAACATATTTCCATAATCATAACATATTAATTGTGAAATAATCTAGCATCATTTTCCTTCATATTTCACATTAACTCATGATATACATCACATTACCCAATGCATTGTAAAGCTATATAATTCCCAGAACACCCATCACATCAAAAAATTTACATAATCATAATTTCCCCAAGGAATTTATAACAATAATCGACATAAAATAACCCATGAAATGGGATGTGATTCATTTTATAAATAATAAATTCAGGAAGAAAATTTTTTTTTCCAAAAATAAACAGGTAATAACATATTTGGTATAATAATCACAAGTCTTGTGTGTAGAAGATGCTATCCCAATAGGAGTCAAAATGTGTTTTCGAAAGAGGATTTATTTTTGATAATGTATTTATCCATCATAAAAATTGAAAAATTTATATCCTAGAAATTAGAGTTAAAGGACAATGAAATTGTATTTTAGGAATATTAAAAGAACATCCACACTAATATTTGGCATGAAAGCGGAATAACCCAAATAAACAAAATTTGGTTGGAGAATACACTAACATTTTGTAAAATTAATTATTCAGATTAATATCCTAGATAAAAAATAGATTAATTAATTCAAAATTCCATAAACTATTATACATGTATTTTATTAATTATAATTTTATGAATTCTTTTTATGATCATTTTGATGAGTTATATATTTTAATTTCATTGTGTGGGAGTGTTTGTTTTCTTGGATTTCATGGTCTGTTCACAAATATACATGTATGGAAGATAAAATAAAATTAGAGTAGTCATCCATAATTGAAATAATATTTTATTAATGAACTTTTAGAAGTTTAAATTGTGTTATATATTATTAATTTTTCAGATATGATGATGGTTCATTAATTTGGTTGTTTCGGTTCATCACGAAATAAATTTATTTTATTATTTAACATTATGTTTATATATTAGTTCCAAAATTTAAAAAATGTTTATAAAATAAATTTTTCAATATTTTTAAACCATTATAATGTATTGATGACAAACTTTAATGAATTAAATTAGAATAAAAACTTATTATCCGTGAAGGTGATTAATCAACGCTTCACAAACAATGTTTTCATTTTTAGAATAAATGGGAAAGGTGAATAGGTTTTATGATTGATTATTATATTAACATAATAATATTATATTATATATAATTCCCTATAGTTATAATCCTACTTAGATAACTGTTTTTTAGAATGTAATTTTAAGAGAAAAGAAATTGAGAAGAAATTAGAAGAAAATGACAGAGGATTTTTCCTCCTGAATTCTTCTCCACGACAACCTCTATAGGGAAATTGGACTTGGTATTTTGTTGAGACCAAAGGAACCTAGAAAAGTTGTAAGTTATTGGAAATATGATTGGGAATAATTTTTTCAATCATAAATTCATAGAAGTTGTGAGGATAAGAGGTGGTTATGGTGGTATTATTGGGGACGAGATGAGTTTTTTTCTCACTATTATATTCATTAGTTTATTATTTAGGATTAAAAATATAAATAGTACTAGGCCTTGTCAATAAATATTTTAAATAAAGAATTATATTTTTTGATAATGGATATTACATCATCCATGAATCAATAAATAGAGAATTTAATTTATAATGTTATATACACTAAATTAATGTATTTAACTATTCAATGAATATTCAACTATTTTTGAAAAATACCAAAAATTCACCTTAACCATTTTTTCAAGTGTATAATTAAAAAAATGAACGCCATAAATGAGATTAATTTTCTCAATATTATATGATTAGTTTTTTATAAAAATAATCAATTATTTAAAAAAGATTTATTTTAAAATTATAAATGATTTTATGACACTTTGAAAATTTAATTGTGGTATCATAAAAATATATTATAATCACAATAAAATAAATTATTATTTTAGGAATATTTTTTTTGGAAAATAAATTTTCTTTTAAATCATTTTATTAACTATGAATTTCTTAAAAATATTTTTTTAATAAAAATACGAACATTTAATTTATTGTTTTTATAACATTTAATTACTTATAATATGATATAATTACATAATATTTTTATTTATAAGATGTATAAATTTTATTTATGCTTCCATAAGTGATGTTACTATTTTTTTGGTTGGATTACTATTCTTAGTGTTCATGTTTCTGTACCAATGGACATTTTACTATTCTATTAGTATAAGTTACTTATTTTCAATGAATATCCCTTAATTCATTGTTCCATTATGAGAATAACGTTATTTTAAGATTTATATGGTATGAATGTGTTTTATACAATATAACATAATTATATGAATGAATATTTACTTGATAAATGTTCATGTTGTTGCAGTCCATACTAAGTAAGCATTAACTCCAACACCCTTATAAAAAATATAACATCCCTGAACTAAACAATCGTAGTAAAAATAGAAAAAGAAATAATATAAACCCAAAAATGATATATAAAAATTCTACCAAGATCATGAACATTATTGAGATCACAAAAATATGAAATCACCTACAAATAGTAATGAAAATCCAAAAAAATTCTTAAACTATTTCTCTATTCCATACATAAAATATCACATTTATTAATACAAAACCTAATATTCCAATTTCCATTCTCATGATCTATATAAATTGAAACAAATTAATCATTTTAGTAATAAAAAATAATAAAAATTAATAACAAAAAATATCTACAATACCCCATATAAAAACAATCCCTCTAACCTTACATTAATCGATATAATAATAACTAACAATCAAACAAAAAAATAAGGAAAATATTTTGTACTTGAATAAAAAATCATCATATCCTACACTTCAATATTTCCCTTTTGGATAACATAATTTTATTCTTATTTGGTATTGACAGTTTAATTGTTCATTAATAATAATAGTATGTGAGAAATAATAGAAAGTAATATCAATTAATAATATGAACCACATAACTTGAAAATTTGAAGTGTATATTTAAGTATCTCCTCCATTACATTTCTTCATTCCCAGTTTATTATCTTATTTCATTTTTTCCTCTTAATATAATTCCCCATAAGTTTCCCCTTCCTCACCAATCCTGAATATTTTTGGGATCCATTACCAAATAACATAGCCTATGGAATATAAGATGATTGAAATAAATTATATTAATCTATTAAAGAAAACCATTCCCGTTGAAATAAAAATAATGTGTAAATCCATTACCTATTTTAAAGACTCAATGATAAAACACTATAAATATGAATAATTTCAGGGTAAAGTATAAAAAAATATAAAAGAACTCATAGCATGACCTAACCATAAGAAGAACTCACTATGATATCAACCTAAAAATACAGTTGACCAAAGAAACCCACTTCTATATCTACATGAGAAAGAGGAGAAATGGAAAATCAAAAGGGAAAGAATAATGGGACAAAGAATATTCATATCATTTCAATAAAATAATTATCCAATGAAATCTGGGACTTAATGTCCATAATGTAATGAATAAGTTGGTTTGAAAGAAGGGCATTGGTCGAATGGGGTTTAGAGAATGAAGGAATGTCAAACTAATGAAGAGATAAACCCTTAATTATATAGAAAGAAAACGTAACCTCCTAAATAATATTATGGGTTCTAAAATTAACATTATAGCCTCATATAATTGTAAATACAAAATATCTCCCTTTTAAAATGGCTATAACCCCTTAATTTCATTTCATCATATGCCTTTTAAAATGGGTTTTACAACCACAATGGTGTGGTAGTTTCAAAAATAGTCATATAGACCTCAACACTAACTCCATTTTATGATTCCCAACAAAATATAGGAACCATGCACATCATTTCTGAAATCATCAAAACCATAAAATGCATAATAAATTTCACAACCATGACATAAAAACAATATTACTCTCCAAACCACCATTTATTTCCCATTGGGATTACATTGTAATCTCATTGGAGCCACACCCAACCAAACATGAACGACCATGGAATGGAGAACTGCAATGAAAAAGAAACTCACCAAAATTGGTTATTTTGAATCCAAAATACACTAACTATTATAAATGAAAAACATATCATGCTCAAAACACTACCACGACTAGAAATATCACTAGAGACACTTCAAAATAGGTTTTTTAATCCCTAACATGAAAAAAATGAACCTTAAACCTCTTATCTACCTTCAAAAACTCTCCTGACAACTTTAACACTCATATAAACACAAATTAAATGCATTAGAAAATATATAATGTTACAATAATCTCCATTGAAATGTTCATTCTATACCAGATTAAATTTTAATAGCATTGGCCTCTATAAATTACTCAATCCACCAAAAATATATTCCATATATCCCAAGAAAATAATATGTACGAAATGAAACTTCAAATGGAATGAAATGTATCAATTTGACTACATTAATTTCATATTAAATACACCCCCATAGATCAATGTGGAAGTACATCATCACATTTCAAAAAATAGTAAAATTCCAACCGGGCATGTACATTTAGGGACCCATCAGATCAAGGTCCAACCTAACTTGTCCAATTTAAATCCATCCCATTTTTTTGATTCCCATTGTATGAATTTTATCTCCGTTATATCTCCCTTCATTGTGTGTATAGGTTCATAAGAGTTAACAAATGATGAAATCAACGCATTCCTCTAAACCTCATAAATAAGACAAGTGGTGCATCTGTCCTTTAAGGAGGGACATACAAGAGGTTATTTGAGAATGAATATATAACATCATGTGGTACAATTTTTAAAATAATTTCCATATGATTTTAGAAAATTAATAAAGGAAGAATTTCATTATGGAAAGAAGATTCCCAAAACCCATGTATTATTTTTATTTTCTATTTTTTTTCTTGAATTATTAGAATCCTATCATTTTTTAAATGATGATGAAGGGGATATTAATGGATGATCTCAATATCTAATTTCTGGGGGGAATTTTAATTATTAATTTTAGGAATGGATTACACTTGTAAATGTGTTTAATTCTTATGAAATTTTTATATGTATGTGATATAAATGATTTAAAATTTGGTAATGACTATCTTTTTATACTATTTTTACTTATTTATTTCCTTTTTTGTTACGATATACTACTTTGATCATAAATTCAGTTGGACATAGGATTTGTTTCGTGGATATTTCCCTTCATGAGAATTTATTTTAATTCTTTTCTAACAATTATTTCCATAACTAAATTTTTTGTAATATCCTAAATTGACACCTTTATAAATTTCAAACAACTTAATTTTATTCAAATATCTAGAACTAACAATTCCAGGTAGAGAATAATAATTGTTCATTGTTAAAAAAAATTCTTGTGAAAAAAATCGATAAATTTATCTGCATATAATAAATAACCAAATTTTAGTAGCTTTATAAGATAATATAAAATAATATTTTTCAATCTCATTTCTCTTAAATTTTAAGTAATATTTGGTCATGCATCTTTTAAAAGAGTATGGATAGATATAAATATATTGATTAATATTGAAAGGGTTCATCATCACTTTGGGGAAGGGATTATAAATTAAAGAATTAAAAATGAATGGATTAAAAATATTTTTATACATAATGTATCAACTTATTTACCTTAGAATTAATTTATTGGTTTTATCATGTTTTCGTCGTTATTTTAACTTATTCATTATTTTTACTACACCCCCATTATTCTCAAATAAAAAATATTCATTACACTCTCTTCCATTACCACCATACTCACTTTTAGTTTTTAACCACTACATTGGGCCATCATCACCTCTATCATCACCTATTCCACGTATGAATCCATGGTTCACACACTTCT
This sequence comes from Viscum album, assembly GCA_963277665.1. NCBI lineage: Eukaryota > Viridiplantae > Streptophyta > Magnoliopsida > Santalales > Viscaceae > Viscum > Viscum album. The sequence goes on from OY728148.1 coordinate 176,757,305, forward strand.
ACCACTATTATGTATTTTTTTTACCACCATCATGTTTCCACCACCATGAAAACACATCACATCACGTTCCAAAAATTTTATCATAGGAAAAAAGCATTCAATAATCCTCATCCTTATTGGTACAACACTCTTTTCCACTATATATTTTTCTAGGTAATATGAAAATGGATACTTCATTTTTCGACATTCTTCAATTATGGGAAATTCTACAACCTCTATGATGATCTGATATCCATGAAAAAAAATATATTTATATTTTTAATAAGGTCCTCCTAATATGTATTATAGGAGGTGATACCAATAATAAAATGAATGAATTTAATAATTTAATATGTGTAAATCATTAAATTTGAACCAATATCTCCCTAAAAATCAACAGTCTAAGGTAATTGTATCCTATAAAAACAAATTACTATATAGATTTCATAAGGATAATTCATAAATACAAAATTAAAATTACCATTATTTTCCAGTCCATGGATTTATAGAATGTTATATATAACTCTAAACATATTTTATTTTTGGAATTGTTGTTGTGTGTATATACACCCTGGATACAATATAGTATTTCTTATTTTCAAACTAAAACTGATTTTTTCTCAAAATCTGCGAAACCAGTTCTGTATAATGGAATAAATATCAAACTATATAATGTAAGGAACCTATGATAAAATCATGGAATCTAATCCAACAATTATTCCCATAATCCCACATGTTCTTCTTAATAGATTGTGTTCTTTAACAAGTCCACATCAAACAACCTACCAAAAATGGTTTATCTTGTTAGGAATACATAGTTAGATAAATTATTCAATGCATTTTGGTTTTATCACAACACCTCATACACCCGACATTTGAAAAATAGTATTCCTTTGTTATGGGATAAAATAAATGTTTCTAATTGAGGTTGAACATCTATTACTCCATGTGGTTGTTTATGACCATATCATGGAGGATTGATATTTAGAAGTATTATTGGATGAATTTAAAGTCCCAAATGATCGAATATAAGAGGTTTTTTATAACATAAATTTACATATAAATCAACTAACTCATGAAATTAAAAAAACATTCCCAATGAAAATTTACCTATGGATAATTCATGTTATCTTTAAAATATCTGATGATATAGAGGAATAAACCTATAAAATTGGACCCTAAATGGGAGTTTACTTATATTATAAAAAAGTTTTACTCTAAAATTGTATATTTTTAAGGTGCATAATATTAAAATAATGTTACACCTCCAACTAATTCACAGTTTCATGATTGATACATTTAAGGATAATTCACATCAAGTCACTAAAAAGTTATTCACCATGTGACCATAAATAATATGGTGTAAGCAATTTAACACAGGACCACAAATATAAAATATGAGGCCTTTGTTATAAAAATTAAAAATACAAAACACCCAATCCCTTTTAATAGGACAATAAAATAAAATATCGGTCATCCATATCATAATATATTAAACTATACATACAGTCCATGATACAATACCATACAATATAAAAATAATTTTACTCATAACATTAAATTAAATTGAAAACCCACATTATTTTTTTATATATAATCTCAATATGATCTATGAAAATTACAATTTATTAATTTGATTAGAAACTGATGAACTCACGGTAGATTCACGGGTCTTTATGGAAAGTTATTAAACTAAATAATATCACAAATTTCTTATATGAAGTTGAAAATCCAAAACCCTCATTTCACATGTTCATGAGCCTAAAAAACCAAAATACCATATTCCAATACATACAATAAGACTGTGTGATATTTCAATTTATTTCAAGTTTCTTTTATAATCACTATTCGCAAATATGACCTAATTAAAATTCATGAATGGATTGATTCCTATTTTCGAAGGGTACATGCTGATTCTTGGTTCTCTTGTAATGATCCTAGCTCTATGTTCTGCTATTATGTAATTTCTCATTCACTCAATCCTAATGTATAGTCCATTAATTCACATTATCACTCCTCCATTGTCCCAACAAAAAGATGTCACATTTTGTATAAATATGTTCATTTTTATTCATGTTTTTTCTAGATATATTGTAATTTTTGAATCCTCAACACTAGTCCTAGTGTAAATCCTCCCCCATTAATTTTATATTTCATTCAACGAAAATACACAATTTTCGTATTAAATCTTATTATATATTCCATATTTCATTCTACACAACATTTAAATAATCATGGTAGGTTGATTTATAATTCCCGTTGTTTTTTTCATACTACAATACCTATTTCATATCAATAATCATTCCATGGTTCTTGAATAAACCAATTAATTTTGGTTTTCCACCACCCGTTGCACACTAGGATTAGTTTTCCTTTTCAAAAACTACATATTGATTAATTCATAATTTTATAGAAAATATTATTATTCCAAAATCTCATATCATATGTTAACCCAAAAATTCCCTATATGTCATTATTTCTCTATTCCTCGAAGAATAAGGGACACTCTCCTATTTTTATTCAAACTAAAATAAGATATTTCATAATTCATGTTATATTTTTCTTATTTCAAAATAGTGCAGTATACTCCAAAATTGGGGTTGATTCACATGTTTTCATATATATTGTGATTTTTATAATTCTTGAAAGGTGAATATATAGTGTCACTCCTATGTTGAAATTTTTACATTGGTTCCAACTCAATTTAGGTTATTTATTGTTTTTTATAGAACCAAGTGTAATGGGTTTGAATATTTGAGATATCATTGGTTGAAGCTCAAGTTTGAAGCCTAGAATAAATTTTTGATGTTTGAGTTTTTTTGTGGGTTTTAGGTCGGTATATAGGAAAAACATGGATAGCAGAAATCATGTGGTCATCCAACGTACCCATGTGACAGCTTTTTAAATGAAAAGTATCTACTACGTGGTTCTATCATGGTCTATTAGGCTATGTGCACACTGCATTTTTTCCCAGTGTTTTAATAAATAACATAAAATAAACTAAAATTTGATAATAAAAATTAATGTAAATAAAATGGAACCTTTTAACCATAATAATGACATTATTATTGATGCAGATAATAATATTGTAATTTTTAAAATTTTCCTTGTTATTATTATTATTACTATTTTTATTTAAATTATTAAAAAACATTATTATCATTATTATTATTAATTTTTTTATTAATATTATAATTATTAAAATAGATATGAATATTATTTTGTTTATTATTAGGTTAAATTTTTTTATTGTAGACTACTGTTTTTATTAAGTTATAATTATAATTATTATGTTATAATTATAATTATTTGTTTTTTAGGGTTTAAAAAAAATTAGGAAAACAATTAAAAAACCCAAATCCCCCCCTAACCTCATGTGGCTCCCCTCTATCACCCCTTCCCTTAAATGCACCCCCTCCCCTTTCATACCCCTATTCATGTGCCTCACCTCGTCAGGTGCCCTCCTATGGTGGCCTCCCTCTCTTCCATTGAGATCTCCCCTAGTGGATCCTCCATATAGAGCGGATACCCCTCCTTGTCATTCACTATTTGTTCCCCTCTATATGGGAACCAACTATATCCACCCTCTTATCCTCAGTAGGAACCATCCTCCACTATGACATGAACCTCTTCTCGTGGGTCGCCCTCCTCCAGTTAGTGTGGCCCTCTTCTATGATGTATCCCTCCCTCCTGTGAGTCACCTCTCCCATTGGTATGGTATGTGGTGGGGTATCTCTACCACAACTCATCTTTTTTATGGTATAATTCAAAAATTATGGGTCTAATATAGTTTCTTTAGATTTGTATAGCTTCCCTCAGGTATAGTTGAGGTGTAAATGAGGTTCTACACCAGTTTCTAAAAGTTCTTCATCATTTGAGGTAGGATACCATTTAACATTTCCATTAATGTTATGATTTTACTAATTACTACCTTTGAACACCCTCCTTGATAGTTAAATTGTGACCTAGAGTTTTTAGAATAATTGGTTCAGGTGCAATAAATTTCTTTTCTCAATTATTTTTAAAATGTAGTGTGGGTTTGTTGAAGTGTTCATGCCAGGTGTTTGTTGAATAGCCTGGTTGGGTCTTTCTAAGGGTTTATAATATTTAAAAAATGTTTTTTTTATCTTATAAATTCAATTTTTAGGAATGAATAGGATGATTGGCAAATCTTAAATGGGTTTAAAAATTGTTTGGTTTTTAGAAAAGGATTGTGCATGGTTATTTATGAAAAGACTAGATATGTGAAAATGTTTTAAGGCCCGTTTTTAATTTTGGAGTTGTTATTTGGAAAACCCTTATTGGTTTAGGTCACATTCCTTGTTTTATGACCTTGATATAGGAGGGTATTTGGTATGGGACCTCCCATGTGAAATAATTATTTTAAGGAAGGAAAATACCCTTAAGGTGGTCGAGGTAGTTCTAGTTGTGTAATATTATAATGATATATATGTATGCCTTGATTCTTGAATTTTTTGTAAAACCTTTTTAAACAAAGCATGGGAACCTATCATAACAATGATTAATTCGATGAACACTATCTGTACTAGTTTAGGTTATTGTTGTAGATAGTGGCCAATAAGAGGGGGTTATTTTGATATCATTTCTATGGGATTGGTCTTCTCGGTCTGGCAAGGTAGGGTGATGATGAGGTGTTTGGCCACTATGACATCATCAGGTAGGGAATTCCTTCTAGATGAGTCACATGAATAGAATGTTCAATTTCTCCTCAGATTTTATAGGAGTTCCACTATTTCTCTAATACTAGTACCATTAGTGCATTTTCCCTCGTTGTGTGGAGCCATGAACATTATTCTTGGTTTTGATGTTATCGTGTAATATTATGAAAGTGTTGATTTGATAAAATGGTTTCAATGATGTTGGGTTGATATAGAAAATATTTCACTTTCTTGTTCACCATTATGAAATAATGAGAACTTGTTATTTGGTTTCCTTTAACTTTCTCCTCTTAATCATTCTTTTAAATCATGAGGTCGATAGATTTGGATTTTTTGTATTGAAATTAAATGTGTAGAAAATCATATATTTATATATTGAATTTCAAACCTGAAATTAATGTTTCTTTATTTAATGAATTATCATTCAGAAAAGAATTATCAAATCCTACCTACTGAGTTTTAATACTCATGCCTATAGTGTTTTCTTATTTTCATGTATTTGTTGTGGTGTTTGGTTTGGGTTAGATATCCTTACATGATGGCTAGTTTTTTATTAGAGAGTGAACCTCAGGGTCATGTGGAAGAGTTTTAGGTGTTAGGATCAGTTTGGATATTATGGTATTTTTTTATCATTTATTTTATTTTTTCTTTACTTGTAAATATAAATAATGAAATGTTTGGGAATCACATTAAGTTTGGTATTCTATTATATTTATTCTACTTTCATGATGAATTTATTGGGAAAAATAATTCGCATTCTCTGTAATGATTCCCTTGATTCTTGTCACTAGCCAGTGATGATCAGTGATGCGTCTTGGGCCTTTCCACAAATCAGATCGGCTAACCAGTTTAGGGTCAACCTGAGTTAGTTCATGACATAAATAATTATGAATTAATTAAAGCAATCATAAAAAATAAATAAAATGGATATACATTGTAATTTGGATCAAATAATATATAATTTAATATTCACATCCCTGATAAACCTTCATTGGAATGAATCACACTAAAAACATGAGTTTTTATTCTCAGTCATAAACCAATTCAAACCTTACTTTTCTAATGATGTGAAAACCAATAGACCATATGCATTTTTGTTGTTTGGTAGAACCTATTTGAGGCACTTACATTTTATAGGGATATAACCAGTACATACATGACTTTTTATAGGAATATGATTAAAAAACATAGATTAATCACTCCAATTATACGAATATGAATTCCAAATTAATCTCCTTGATCATAGTGATGGTTTGATGATGGTAAGTTGAGGCATGATTTTCAATAATCATGGTTTTTTATGTAGGATTACAATGACATTTAATGGGAAAGAAACTCTATCATTTCATATTCTAATACCATTACTAGTGGATTGAATCTATGAAATCTCAACAATATCTACCAATATATATTTAATCAATCCCTTCCTTGGAAATCAGGTTCATTCCAGACCATTCAATTATCCATTTGTCCCATTACTTATTCCACCATGACTTTATAAATGATGATTAATAATAATATGATAATATAATAACCTGGAGTAAGTCATGCATGGTTCCTAGTCTACATTAATCTAAAATAAAAACAAGATGATAATATTGAATCTTAATATAGTAACATAACCCAATGAACAGTATTGACATTGTACAGGGTGATTCCATTGGTGATTATCACATCATACTTAACTAAAATTTTCTTAGGGAGTTTTATAACCCCATATTTAATAAAAATTTAATTGTGAGTGGCTGGTCATTGATTAATATATATAGAATAGATAAAGATAATATAATACAAAACTAATATTATCCTAATTATAATATATTAATATTTAATAGATGAAATAGTAGGTTTAATTTTAGTAATGGTGTTCAAGATGATTGATACATCAGAGGTAGTGTAGCTAAATGTTAGTGAAGATCAAAATTTTAATATTTGATCCTCTAATTCCCTTTTATATCACATTATAAATTTATTTTCAATGAACTTATAACTAATTAATATTTATTATATTATTTATATAACCAATCAATTGATCTTCAATTTCAAAATATAAAGTATTTAGAAGTGAAATTGGTTCCCAATTTAAATATTTGTTAAGTGTTATTTCATCAATGTAGTCTAGTTAAAAAACAATTAATTAGAATCTTGGTAATACATTATCCACATACAATGACCTAGTTGAAATCATTAATATCATGTTATCCCTATAATTCTTATCACATTTGAAGTCTAGAAATGATGTTTCCTTGATAGTGTTTCCACGTAAAAACTCTCCATGTTCTATTAGTGTGATTATATTATCTCTTAAAAAATCATGGTGTTATGATATCGATCAATATATCTTATATAGTCATAACTATATTTCAATTTCAATAATTCTATATCATATTAATTCTCAAATTATTTTCTAATTCTATCATAAAATCTTATCACATTATATAATTTCAACACTTCTCATGTTGGATCAATTTAGTCTCATGATAAGGATTTATATTATGTTTTCTTCCAATGCAGTAACATGCATGGAATGTTTAAATTCCTTGATCGATATTCGAATTAATAAAAATAAATTTTTAAAAAAACAATTCTCCATTTTAATATATAATAAAAAATATACATATGAACATTATTCTAAAAAAATATTCAAATCCATTGAAAAAAAATATCCCAATGTACGGAATTCTATTTTTAGGGGATCTTGATAGAAATTACATTGGATGAAGTTAATAACATCATAAAATAATATATAGAATTTTGGATTAATAATAGATTCAATTTCCAATGAAATGTACACCCTCATAGACATATTTTCTTCATGTAACCTTGATTAATTTATGGAACAATTAAAAATAATAATAGAACCATTATAACACGATTAAAAAAAATATAAAACTACAAATAAATATACATCTATAAAATTGTATTATTAGATAATGGATCTCATAATCTATAACTTTCGTTAATTTAGATAAAATAATAATAACATTAAAATAACAATAAAATAGTAAACTATAAGATCCCCCCCTCATTCATGCATATGTACAAATATACATTCCACAACCACCTCTTATATTTTTATTATTTTCCTTTCAAAATATAAAAATAGTTAAAATGTAATGAAATGTATGACAAATATATTATATTTTAATATTATAAGAATTATTTTATTTAATAAATAATAAGAAAGAATTAAAAACTAGGAAAAGAGAATAAGGAATGTCTGTTCGAGTAGATTAAACTTTTATGGATAGTTAGTTTTGTCTTGCTCAATAATTGATATATCTATTTCAAAAATTGGGGTTTCCAATTTATATTATATATCCTAATACTATAGAATATTTTCAAAATCAACATCCATGAGTACAGGTGCTTCTAATTATATTTATAATTGCTCTGAACCCACACTTTTGGATGTGGTTCTAAAAACATAATTATTACATTTCTATCTTTGATACTAATAAATAAAACCTAATTACAAACTTAAAAAACACATATTATCAGATTGATATATTAGATCATCTACATACCCAGGTAACGTTCAGGTATAAAATTTTATATTATTTGGAAAAACTATTTCAAAGTTGACACATCCACACAATATCCATTTTCCACAAAAAAGTTCTTTATAATGAAATTATATATAGATTGAAAACACTTTTTTTCCTTCAAAAATATTTAAACTAATCGAAATAATGTACAAAAACCATTATGTAAACATAATGATTTATATTCATAACCCATATCATAAATAACTTGAAACTTGTAAAATCTACAGGGGAAGCCTCCCAAATTAATTACCACCTTAATGAATTTGAAGAGGATGAATATTAGATGATTAATTAAGGATCTATATTGGGATAAATAGTCATATAATATATATGTGGATCACTTAATCATATAAGTTTTATCGATATCACAATTCATATAAGATGTATTTGCCACACCCATCATATAAGGTTTATTAGGATCACTTATAAATGTTTATAAGGAATAAGAATTACATTATAAATAAAGCATTTTTGTTATTTCACTTTATCATCATAATAACCTTGAAAAACCCTTTCTAACTCATACAACAAACATATTCGAATATCAAAAAAACCTTTCCTTTTAAAACCACATTTTCAAAACTAAAAAAACCAGAAAAATGGAAGGAAGAAATATTTATTTGACTAAAACATAAAATATTATAATCGAAGAAAGAAATAAAATAATGGTTATACTGGTCAGAAATCCATTGGTGATGTATATGTTAAAATAGCACATTCCATTTTTCATTTTTAAGGAAATTATAATTTTCCATATAAAATAATGAAAAATATTAACTATGATATTTTTGAATGAAATTAAAAAGAGTAATAAAGAAACCATTGTAATTCTATTTAGTCCACATAAGTAAATATATATAATAATTTTAAAAGCATGAACATGGAAGAAAATTAGTTTCAAAATATATCATTAAAATATTTAAAACTAGGTTTTATGAAAAATTGTCCCTTACCTCTAATTTGAATCATCACGTAAATACTTTATCATTTCTATTCATTCTGAACATTTTAAAGATATTCAGCTCATATATCCAAAATGACATCATTTTGTTGAATCAGGTAAAATATATAATTTTTACATCATATATATAATAATAATAAAATAAACATTATTTTTAATATTTAATATAATTTTTTTACCATCCATGAATGAAATACATGAGAAATAAATAACATAACATTGTGGAGTTGGTAATACTCACGTATTCATGAACGATGTTATCATTTTCCAATATATAGATAGGTAATAAATTTTATGATAAATCATAATTATACAATGATAATAATTTCCTTAATTTCATATATATATTAAATAAATTGTTATAAATATCCATGATAGAAGATGATGAAAAATGAAACATGTCACTTCATGGAGGTGCTTGTCCACATCAACACACATATGATATTTTCATTCAACAATTTATATAATGGGAGATAAAAGAGGGTTATAGCATAGTCATAATAAAATTTATGAATATATGAAATAATTATGTTTTTATATCATAACTATTAGAATATATTTCAAGGAGTTATAAAATTAAATATAACTAAAACATTTGGTTAAAAGCTATACATATTCTTTAGAAAACCCTTTTTTGTTTACATATCTAACCCCATTAGATTTGTATAATGCCCAATATAAAACAAATAAAATTTGAGTGGTTATTTAATGGGGGTATTTGTTTAGGTATATGTTAATATATAGTGCTGAAATGTGTTTATTATAGAGGATATGGGGTGTTTTTTTATATGTGTGGGGTGCGGACCTCTTTGAATTACATAAAGTATTAAATTAATAATAAATTATTTTCTTGGAAATATGTAACAAAATTGATAAATATAAATTATAGGATGAGTATGAGTCTAAATCATATCATAAAATAAAATTTTGGAAACTTTATGTTGTTTTTTCACCCTTCACTCTTTGTTTCAACCCTAATTAACAATGTATATGATTACCATGACATCAATGTTTTTAAAACATATGAGATAAGAAAAAAACTATTAAAAGAAATTTTGGTCAAAAAATTGATTATTATTGATATTGTATACCTATAAAGTTCCCTAGAATAATGATAATATTTTAAGGAATTTTAAAATATTTAATAAAATATTCATTATTATATAATATCATTAATGCAATTTTTGGAACTGTTCATTTAATTTGAATTTAATTACATCATAATAACAGTGTAACTCGAAAAAAAACCTTTTAGAAATAAATAATATGATATAGTTGTTTCTAAAATTCATTGGGAGATATAATTTAACCATAAAATATTTTTTTAGAGTTTCTAAAATCATTTAAAAGATTTTTGTACTGCATAGACATGAACTGTGTTGGCATTGGGTAATAATTTAGGGTAATTATTTCATCAATAGAAACTAAATATATATATTAAAATCATACTAATAAATTAATTATGTTCAATAAAAATCATTAGATTCATTAAATATGAACATTTAGTCACATTTATGTCTAGATAATTTATATAATATAATCTTTTAACTTTTATTACCTTATGCATGAATTCCACACTAATTTGGAAAATTAACTAGATATATAAATCCAAAATTCATTTATATCCATTACAATAATCTATAATACATAATATTTATTAAGAAATTTGGTTAAATATTTCTTACTTATAAAATATAATCTCTAAGACACCAAATTGGACTTTTCTAGTGTTGCACAAGCATTGTGTAGACAATAAAAATTATTACCATATTTAACAAGAAATAATTTTAAATTTATATGTTATTGAATTATTAATTTGGATATTTTAATTTTGTTATCATACTAGATTCAAAAAATTGGTTCAATAAAAATTTACATCACTATTATGTCTTGGTGACATGATAAAATATATCTTATTTCATAAAAAAAATGTATTTTTTACTATTCACCAACAATTATATATTTTTCATAAAAATATAAAAATATTATACTATGATAAATTTCACCTTATAAATCCAAAAATTTATTCTATTCATGAAATTTAATTCCTATAAGTTGAAAAAATTACCTTTATTATAAATACTAAAAATTAAATGAGATATAGTTTTAAGAAAAACGCGTTTTTGAGAACAAATTATGAAATTGTAAAAAGATATGGAAAATTATTATTAAAATATAATTAATTATGTTATATATAAATAAATGAGAATATTATTACATTTAGATAAAGTTTTACGAAAAATATGACTTATTAATGGTAATAAATGGTAGTATTACCAAAAATAATATTTTTCACTATTTGTTGAGAAATCAATCATTTCAAAAAAATATCCATAAATTTCACACTAAGATAATTTTCATGTGATAATTTAAAAAATTATAAAACTTTTATCAAATTAAATTTCTAATTGTTTAATAAGTTAATTATAATATTTACTCAAAAAAATTAATAAAATTATTTTTAAAGATAAAATATTTTGATAGAATATAATTAATTTTATGAAAATTAAGTTATTATTTAGTAATAATTAATCAAAAAAATTAATTGACTATGACCTATATATATATTTCATATTTTTTTAATACTTTTCTTACTAACTAATTTAATGTCTAGGTTATAACAATCATATAATATTTTTTGGTTCTTTAAATCTTATTGTTGTGTATCTTGTATGCTATCAAACTAAATATTGTTTTAAAATCCTTGTTTATTACATGATTGAATAAATATATTTTACAAATTCCAACTCTATTAGTCCCTCCCCATTCTTTTTGGAAACTATTTTTTCTTGAACTAAGGAATATGATTTTTATTTTTCTCTATGTATAGAAACTATATTCAAAAGAATGTAAATAGGAATATCCACATATTAGGTATCTAACAATACAGTTTCTGTCTTATGTCGTTTTATTGACACATTAACTAATCAAATAATAAACGATCTAGAAAAACAATTCATTGTTTTATGATTACTTGGGAGGAATTCTAGGTAAACCACCCACAAGATACTTATTTAATGTCTTGGAAGTGTCCAAAACAGAAGTTGATAACTATCCACTAAAATTAAAAATATTCATATAGGTATTAAGATCCTTTTCATCACCCCCTCAAATAATAATAGTTACTCATAATCAATTTTTCAAATGTGGATCATTTTTGGAGGTGATAGGATTGTGCATCCTAACCTTTTTTCTAACCATAATGCCTCCCCAATGAAATGTTCATCCTCTACTCATTGTATCTTGAGATTCACTTTAGTAACTACCAAAGTCATCATTTTACCTATAGTTTTCACTTATCTTCTCATCTATTATTATTTAAAAGGTATAGATTTACCCTTTTGAGAAAGGATAGCATTATTTATTGAGCTTCATTTCTTCTATGAATTCTTGGATTATTTTTAAATACAATACTGAGATCCATATACATAAATTAATTCTAATTCCAATTTAAATCCATCAATAAATTTCTACATGAATCCTTTATATTTGAGCTACTATATATAAATTTTTATATGAATTCACCATCATATAATTATATCTAAATGTAGAAATTATTACATTTTCCTATATATATTGAAACTAAAAATTTATAAAACATTTTATATAATTGACTGCATAATTCAAATGTGAAACATGCATGAATTTAAATTCATGATTTAAACCATTTGGTTAAAAATTTTATATACATTATTCTTTGTTTTCTTCATTAATTTTCTCATATTACCCAATTTTTAAGGGATCATCTTTCAGTAGATAAATATATTCTTCTACCTCATTGATATTATTATTAATATTTATCTTTAATATATAAATGTTGATGTACTTCTATTTTCTTCTTATTCATCATTTTACATTCAACACACTGTCTTAGAGTAGTGAGTAATGAAACTAGTGCATCAATTTGTTATTAAAAAAAATTATAGACTTCTTTCACCCCTAGGTGCCTTAGTATTCTACAAGGGTTGTAGTATTTGGGTAATCCTAGATAAAAAATCAATAAAAGACGTCGAAAATGTGTCCCAATATATATTATTTTTTCCAATAATAAATTCTCCCACATAAGTCATTTATATAGGAGTATTACCTTTTTAATTATGAATTGTTACATCTATTCTGTTAATATATTTGTTGATGAACATTTCATAAATCGATACTTGATTCCCACTTAATTTTTTTAATTTAATAATATTAATAATCTATAGTATCATTTTTATCATGTAATATGGTTACCAAAATAGAATAATGATAATAAATAAACCTCATCTAGGATCACATGGTCATATTCACCTATCCATTGTGAAATTTTGGTTTTAATAACATTTTCTGTCAATATATTCTCAAAACATAATTGAAAAATCATCATCGTTTAAATCCATAATTTCTACACCAATTCGTATGAGTGTATTCTATGGAGACCAATTTTTACTTAAATAAATACCATATAACTAATAAAAAAGTTCCCAACATGATCATACCAAATATCATAATAATCTGAATTTATTTAACCATCATATATACTCCATTTAGCTTATAATTAATTGGATTGAAATTCATATTATCTAAAAACATAAAATCTTTATTTAAATATCTCACCTCTCTATCAAAAACAATTTCATTATCACTGTATTTATAAATTTTATTGATCTTATGTAATTTTAAATCATACATAACCAAATATGAATTCTACTTCCATCCCATGGATAACATCAAGAAAAACATGAACGTTGAATTCAATTATTTTTCATTGAAATATTCTCATACAACATAACATATCATTGATAAATTTTAACGAGATTTATTTTGAATAGATATCACCTTTTTATTTTCCCTTTTCAACTAGATTGATTGGTGACAATTCCTAAGAATTTTTATTACACTCTTAGATCATGAAAGTATTATCTTTCTTTTTTTCCTTGTAAAATACATTCAATGTTAAAATGTGAAGTAAAAACAACAACAAAAATCTCACCATTATCATTATAGAATGGGGATCAAAAACTCGATAGTTAAAATATATTTATAAATGTATCAATGGATTCTTCGTTAGAAATATGCTCTTAAAAGTTTTAAAATAGTTATAAATAATAAATAAAACTAAAAAAGGTTTGTCATTTTATTAAATATGTTATTCTCAAAATAATAAAAATAATACATGTATCCAATTAAATTTTTATGTTTATGTTGGGTCACATCATCATAATAATATACATCTATTGCTATGAAAATTTCATCAAACTTATTTAGTTTTTTATCCCATTTTAAAAATCCCACAAAAACCAAACACAATCTGTGTTTTATTATTATATAGGATATATAGGTAGTGTAAAATTGAATTGAACCGCAAGATAGTTCTCAGGTTCCAATTTAAACTCAAATTATAGTTTGAGAAAGAATTTAGTTACAATTTAGTATCATTTATGAATTAAATATTATGTTGCGACTACAATATAATGTCACATGACCTCTAAAAATAACATTGAGTACCCAAAAATTTACTATTGTTGGAAACAATACGTCAACATAACCAATGATACCTCATGACTTCACACATCACATCATTGATTCTAGTTTATTAATAACATATAGATGTATACAATGTCTTCATAAATATCATAATTCCATTATTTTGTTATATGTCATTTATAGTCAGATTTTAGAAAAACAATATTGCTCATAATGATCAAAAATTAAATGAACATAAAAAAATAAAAAAATTCCTTAAATACCTATCATTCCAAAATAATTTTTATCTTTTAAATAATTGAATCATCTAGGGGATTTCTAAATAAGACTTCTTGTTTTTCTTTAATTGGAATAAATTCAATTGTAATGTGTCACATATTCATGTGATCTTGAGTGATGTGATACCTCACTACAATGTTTATCATCCCTATATATTGTATTGGAATCACTGAAATTGACATGGAAAAATAATTATCACACATTATTGGCATCTTATCATAATTTATACAAAAATTTATAAATTATATATTATCTAAAGTTTCTGTGTAAATAGTTTGTTATGATAATGTTTTCAACATCATATGTAAATAAAAAACTAAATATGGATTACTATAACTCTGTTATATATGATTATTTCCAAAAAATTGAATTATCCACTTCTGTTATTCTATTAATAATACAACATTCAAAATTTAAATCTAAGTAACTCATTAGTATTAATTATACTTTTCAATGATAGAACTAATAATGATTATTAGATACTTTTGTATACTTTTTATCCTCTTCACTACTATAAAATAACATTCCTTTGGGTCATCTTGAAATCTAACACAAATGAACATGCTTTAATGCAAAAATTTTAGTTCTTTTGATCATGATTTAGCGGAAATTGTGGTCCCTCCTCCACTTGAGGGAGAGGAACACCTCGAAGGTGTGATTATTCCTTAAGTTGACCACTATTGATAATTCACCCAAATCTTATAACTAAAGATCCTCACACTTTTTCTTATAATATTATTGAGACTCTAAATACCCAATTTTAAAGATTGATTCCATTCTCTATCAAGTTATCAATCAATTTTCAAAGACGATTTGTTCATTTCAACTATTCTATGGTCACACATTCTTGGCGACAAAGATTGTTTTTGACATATTTGACATAATTGAAAACAAAATTTTTGGGATTATAGAACCACACTATGTTATGGTTATGGATTATTTATACTTAATAATTCATTTCATGGATGAACATGATGTAAATATCATATGGTCTGGCACAAATTATTTAATGAAAATGTTTTAGTACATTCGTTTCATGTGTTAACTTTATATTCACATGTATCAGGATCCTCCCTCTTCAATTATTTGGGTTATTCACCCATGTTTTCTCTTCCAATTTTATAAACCTTCTATCCTTAATATGATAAGAAATTTTGTAGGATGATTTCTATTTATGGATCGAAGGAAATAATATTTATTTTATCCCATATTCACTTATACATGTGTTAAAGTATATATTTTTTAGTTACAATTCATTTTTATCAAGATTTAAATCAAAGGTCAATACAGAAATAAATAATATATTTACTATGAATAATATAATATCTTCTTCTGACAATAAAATCAATAGATCCATTATTTTTTAAAGTGTCATTATAGTAATCAATGTGATCATCATGAAAGAATCTCAATAGACAATTTAGTTGAAATCAATGTATTTCAAGAAAGAAAAAATTAATTGAATCTTTATAAAATTGATTCTCCCACATCCAAACATAAATTAGTGGTTAGATACATCATCTTCAAGGGAGAATATAGGGAATTTAGATGTTTTAGTCTCAATAATGGTTTTGTTAGCTTGGACAGTTAATGTTTCATTGTGGAAAGCATGTGTTGATATATTATGTCTATTGGATGGAATTAAAGGGTTTTTAATAAACATTAGAGAAGAAATAAAAGTATACTTATTTGGAATTATGAATCATGAAGAACAACTATTATTCCAAACTTCATTTGTTATAAGGGAGGTTGTGACTAGTGTGGGGGATTAAGGAAACCTTTTCCCCACTTTTTATACTAAAATTGTGAATTCACATGGTACTAGAATACATAAGGGAACCAATAGCGGGATTCTACTGTAAATTATTCCTCTATTAAGCCTATATAATATTATAATGAATCATAGAAAAAGACTATTACATTTAATACTCTTTAGATATAATGGAGGATATTCAAGTAGAATTTTTTTCCAAATTTTATGAATTTACATATTCTATGAAATATTTAAGTGGATTTACCATATGTCCCAGGAGGAATTCACATCATTGAAAGGATTAATCATCACATCCAATACCCATTTTCAACATAACTACTAGTAATTCCCCAAATTTAAAATAGGTGGCTAAAAATATTCTAATGAAATGTAATGCTTCTCACCTACTACATTTCTCTGGAATAATAAAACACTAATTTTTTGACATTGGTAAGGGATCTTATGAATAATACATCATAAAATTAATATAAAATGAAATTGAATACCATAGGAGAAAACAACAATGGGATCATAAATATTTCCATACGGGATCAACAATGAACTCATTAAATGCATTGAATTACAAGATAAATCCTTATATACTATAATTAAAGCTAACGTTTTTTTCCCATGAAGACAATTTAATATTCATAGGCCTCATAAACTCCTACATTGAAGAAATAAATCATTGTGATCTAATGATTTATATTAGAAATATATCATGGAAATTCAATATCGGTACACCTACATTGAGTTCATGTAAGTCTTGTTGACATCCTTATGTTAATCTATGATTTTTCATGCCTATATTTTTATTTTAACTAATGAATACATTTAAAGTTACCACTCAACAAAATAAAGGGCCTTTTAAAATAATCTACAAAATTGGAATAGATGGAATGTATTCAAATCATATGATTTTCCATCAAATTATTTATCTTATATATCTAAATTACTCATTGAATAACTCATTATTTTAGAATAATCGAATAAAAAACATTTCACTAACTCTCTATAATGCTTATGTTGACTCAGAAATATCCCATTTTCTTTATAATATAATATAATTACTTTAAATAATTTCTGTTCTACCATTGTACTCATTTAAAACTCAATAGTAATAAATTATAAATCTCTACAAAAATATTAAATTGTGGAATTACAAAAAATATAATCTATATAAACCTGAATGATTAGAATATGCCTATTAGACCATTTGATAAATAGAGTCCGATTTTCCTTTAATTTGTCATACTTGTTCTATAACAATAACTATATCGACCTTTTATTCAACTCTTGAGGTTAATTTTTCTAAATATATAAATTACTATATAACATGGATGCATTATTTTCATTCTTCTCATGCAAAAATGAAGGTATTATTCTTACAATGGAATTTTTTAAAAGGAATCCATTCAAAAATTCAATTATAATGTTCATATAATACAACATGAATACATGATGTGTTGTATTTGATAGAGGAATCTTAATATCTTCTGATATTGATATGGGCGATGAGTTCTCTCTATAGTATATTCATTCCCCATAACTATAACCTTGGTAAACTAGTTTGGCATTTTTTCTCAGGAAACATTGAGATTCATCATAAAAATTCTTAAATATCAACATACATCTAATAAAATTTTGATTTTCTAGAGAATTAAATAACTCCCATACTTGTTTCTTTATATACTTATTACTATCCTATTTTATATCCATAATCCATTTTTGGCAATTCAATACATCTATATGATCATTTACAACACAATATAAAATAAAATAACAATGTTTAAGATGAAATATTATTCTTTGTTTTTTATCTTGAATCAAAACCTATATTTACTATAAAAATACGGTGATATACATGTGTCTTTCAAATATTCAGTTTTCTATTATCTTAATCCCCAACAATAGTGTTTTTATTTTTTGATCGATATCTCCAAAAATTAACAATCTCCCAAATTCAGTTTTTCAAATTCATTATTAATTTAATTTGTCAATATTGGGTTCTCAAGGGAGTATTTCCTATTATATTTTATTGGTATTTAATATTTGACAATCATATATCATTTTATATAAACAAAAAAATCATTGATATGATCAAAAAAATCCAAAAATATTCCATTATTATATTTTTCAACAAACTTGTACAAATTATCCTTAATACTAAGGTTGATCACTTAATATTGTATATTTTTTAAATACCCAACTTTCATATTTCTTCCTCTATATGACATAAATGGTGTTTTATTACTAGTTTACCCCAGTACAATATTTTTAGGGATATAACAAACAATGTGAATATATTTTACAAAAACATAATTTGGTAAAATTTGTTTATATAGTATAGTTCATATGATTTTTAGCAGTTTCTTATCCTCTCTCTCTACTTCTTCAGTTTTTATTGTTGATTTATTGTATCCAAAAAATTATAAAAATAAAAATTTTATCCATAAAACTTCTCAAACTCTTAGTTTTTTAAATAATTCATAGTGTTCAAAGTCGTTTTATTTTTCCTATTTCTGGTCCTATGATCACATTTTCAACATAATTACTACAATTCCATCATTTTGGTTACTTTTTCATTGGTAAAAACCATAATAATTCCAAAACTAAAACCCTTTGGGTTTTTTCTCAATCTTCTTTACAACATTATAAAAACATTCCACATCTTTCATCAAAATTTCACTTTTGATTTCTTGATAGACAATACGCATCTTTTCTATTCCTTTGTTTATGAAAAAAACATGTATCATGATAGGAGACCTCTATGGACTAATCTCTGTAATCTATGTTATAATATAAATCACTATTGGTTCGTCATCATAGGCTTAAATTTTTTAATGGAGACTTTTGAGAATGTGGCTCCATCACACTTACAAATATCTATGAGTGAATTTAAGGCTGCTATTGAAAAAAAAACATTATTGAAATCAATCTCACTGGTGGAATGTATAAATGGTATAAAAGGAATTATAATAGTTTTTTCTCTAAAAAATTTGTTATATCTTATGTTAATGATCTTTATTTAGATAAATGGGACACCATTTCAAGCACTACTCTCCCCTAAATACAATCTGGCCATCGTCTTATTATGCAAAATATCTCTCACCAAACGATGAAAATTCCTATACCCTTTAGATTAAAAAAATCATGGACCTTGGACTAGGAAGTTTGTAATAAAATTAAAAAGTTTTATTCCTCTTTGTAACACCCCTATATTTCATAGTATGTTATCCCATTAATGTAATTCTGTAGCATGCGCTACACGCAAAACCGAGTACGAGTGCACCACAAATTACCAAACTAGATGATCAAAAAAGAGGATATGAATAGTATTAACCAAATTCTAAATAGTATATATCCTATATAATATTATCATTCAACGTTTTTGTTTCTTATATATAATATAATAAATTTCAATTTTTAAGATAAAAGAGGTATTTTTAAAAAAATGCAGTTATTCCACCTTTTAATGAAGTACCCTTTTGTAATCCGATATTTGACGCTTTTATATATTTAAATGAGTGAAATAAAATACTTCATTATAATAGTAACATAAAAATTTAGTTTCGATAAATTTTTGTACTTTTCTAATAACTTTTATATTTTTATGAATAGTAAACAAAATACTAAATTTTTATTAAATACACATTTTTTAATCGAAATAATTTATAGTGTTAAATTTAAATTTTTTGTGGTTTTAAAGTATAATTAGACTATATTTTTATCATTTAATATAATTTAGTTCATATAATGTAATTTCACATTAAAAATGGATATAAACAAGGGCCAATCTCTTGATAGTTTTAATTTCATAAATACACACTTTCTGTTTTAACAACAGGAATTAAATTTAAATTAATTTCTGACACTTCTGTGTTTTGGATTTGGGAAAATTGATTCCATATTTGTAATTAGGGGGTCTAAATTGTTTAAATAGTTAACTTGTATTTTTATACATTATGAATATTTACATTAGTAAATATTTTATTTACCATGGGTAATAGATAAATCCAGTAAATTATGGAAAATAAATAATATTATAATAATACTAAATAACTATAAAATGTGTCATATTCTAATTTGTGGATACATGTAGGACCATGATAATCCTTTAGTCTCTTTTGGGACCCCATGGAGCCAGTTGAGAGTGATAATGACACTTTATATCAATTAATTTAAAGTAAAGGCAAAATGGAAAAAGCATATATCTTTTAGTAAAACATTTTTTATGAGGTTATTTAATAGATATATTTGACTATAAATATTATTTATAAATATAAAAATACTTCCTACATCCAGGTATTTTATTTAAAATTTTATTCAGAAAATAAATATATTTATATATGACAATATAATGATGCAGTATTTTCCTTATTAATTAAAGAATCAATTAAATTGTATTATAAATATTAAGATAAATATAATTTAAATGTTTTAATGACATAAGGTATTTAAAATTTCAATATGAAATGTTAGGGTTGATTCAGAATATGGTTTTATAATTAATCAAGTTCTTATGAATTTCATAAAAACAAAATACCAAACAGTGTCAAAATTGACATAAATGAGTTTTTAATACAATTATTATATTACTAAATTATAAAATAGTCCTAATAATATATGGCTCAACCAAAGAATTTATATTATGATATTTATATCATTAATGAACCACTTTTGGTTCTCTTGTAATTTAATAGTATTTTTATTCACCAATTATTATAATAATACAAGAATACATGGTAAAAATTATACTATTTAACTAAGAGTTAAACCAAAATGATAAGTTTAATATGGTGACAGAAACCATTAAAAACCAATTGGCTGAGAGCTTTTCAACCCATAACCAACTTATAATTGAAATAAATTATTTTTTATCTATTATAAACCGATAAAAAATTATTATAAATTTATATTTCAAACTTTTCATAAAGTAACCCTCACCTCTCTTATTAAATGGAACTTCTCCTTCTCTCAAATTAACACCTCCAAAACGATTTGACTCGGAAAAACCCTAACCAAATATCCACCCAACATCCGTAAAATCATGCAAGAGTCATTAATTATATCATAAATCTAACCTAAGGATCCCTTTGGATCATCTCAAAGGGAAACACCTGAAAAAGAGGTAATAATTTCACAACCCTCTTTCATGTTATTTTAATCTTCCACATCCTCTTTCTTTGTTGTTTCCATACAAAAATAATGAATCCAACACCTCCTATATACATTGATGTTATTATAAATATGGTACAACCATATTTCTTATTCTATCCATCCTATAAATGATAGAGTCACCATACATGCGTATGTACAGCTTACCGTCTCCATGTCGTGGTGTAGGTTGTTATACAAACACTTCATTATTTGGATGGGTATAATAATGAGTATAACTGATGTAAATGAAAAATATAAAATGTTAATGATTCTTTATAAATGTTATACCATCCCATTACATATTATTTCATATTTAATATAATTATATTGTCACTCGTGCGTACATATGGATTAACGTCTCCACAACACGATGTGATTCATTTCCACATTCACCATTCAATAATGATTATAAAAATAAATATTATTAATAAGTATGTAATATATGACATATTGATGCTAATGAGTATATATATATATATGTATTTATGTATGTATGTACTTACATATATTTTATTCACTTACTTCCATTCAACATGATATGAAACAGAAACAGCATTTTGGCGTACGTACGGCCTACCATCTCCATAAAAAGTGATTTCCATTTCATATATCTATCTATTATAGAAATTTATATTCTAAAGATATATGATATAAAAATCAATTGTCATATTTTAGATGTATGTAAATCATGATCTAAATTATAAGATCAAGAATAACACTTTAAAACATGTACAATAAATAAAGGAATTATTACCAGAAATGTTAATTTAACATGGAAATCATTATTAAATGGGTAGTATAAAGTCATTAATGAATCATGTATGATATAATAAATATTAATATGATTATTTTATAATTTAATAACATACTATGGTCATTATACCGGAGGTTAAATGTACCCTCGACCAAAGGAAAGTGCAAGGTAAGATATGTTTCCTCAATCTCATTATTACCTGAGATTGTTTATGAGTAAGTATTTACTAGGACATATTTATCACCAATACCCATATATCTTAAAAAAAATTCAAAAGGAATATTTTATGGTTTTATGGGAGGGTCTATTTAACTATATCATCATTTTAATTGTTTGAAATATTTATCTTTCGAAATCCTATTAATTAATTTCCATGATTTCAAAATTGTTTTAAGGATTTATTTATATGGAAATGAATGTTTTCAAATGATTTTTTTTTCAAATGATTGAAAGTGGTATTGGAAACCATTATTCAACAATATATTTTAATATAGTTCCGTTAAAAATGTGTTTCTTTTAAGTGATTTCACAAAAAGGGATCTTTCAATCAAAAGATTTACTGGTCATTTTCATCAATATCAGTATCCTTTACTGGATAATATTCTTGATTGAGGTTGATTTATTATAATAATATATTTTATATTGTATTGAATGATTTATGATATGTTTGATTGTGTATGTTCTATTTTTATAAAATTCATGGTTTATGGTTAATGTATTTAAAATTAATACTCTGTTTTTAATACGAATGTGTATGTTATGTTTCAACATTTTCATATGAGGAATGAAGTGGTCTTAGTAAGTGATGGCTGGAGCCCAATATATCTCCTTGATGCATCAGTAGGTCTCATGAGGCAAACTAGTGTCTTGGCACAATGCCTTGACAAAAATATTATTTTTAGTCTTGGCACAAGGCCTTGACTATATGTTAATGACGTTCAGCGTTAGGCGTTCCATCATTAAGAAATTAGTTATTACATGTGATTATTATACTAGTAGAATATCCAAGTGAATATTTATATGGTGATGTTTGATTTCATTTTTCTATATTATGTTAACGATTATGTTTAAAAAGGGTGTAATTTTTATTACACATATTTCCTTAAATGTTTATAGCTTCTGCTAAATTATTTACCCTTGATGAGCATCTGAGATAACCCCTTTCTTATTTTTTATTATCCCAAGATTCTTATAAATGTATTATTATTGATATGAAGGGTTATTCTAATGGGAATAATGGAGTTTTAAATAAATTATCTATGTTGTATTTTATGTTTTAAATTGTAATGTAATGTTGATGAATGTAGTCTATTTTCCAGAACTGCTAAATTGGTTGGTCCATTAATACATGATTCCATGTAATCACGCCAATGTATTAAAATAATGCACTGACTCTGGGTAAATTGGGTTGGGGAATTACAGTTGGTATCGTAGAATGTTTTGTACAAACCTTGGAAACAAATTTTATATAAACTATGATTATAGAAAAATGCCCTAATATTGACTTTGAGGATTATTATATAATAACTTCCTGTAATGTTGGTCATGTAGAGATTTTGTGTAATTTCCAAGCAATACATCACTGTCTAGATATGAGTAGGTAGAGGCGGCTCTGGCACGTATGTACCTAGGAGTGAAAACTCCGACATGGATGTTTCAGATTGACCAAGGGTATCCTGGTACACAACAACGGGCCTTATTGCACTCTTTGTTACGAAACTCTCATGGTATATGCTTGAGATAATTCACATTTTAATTACAATCCATTATGAAGGATTTAGGATTAGATACTTCCTAAAATAAAAAATTTTATTATTATATATTATATGCATAATATTTTAAACATATATTTGGTAATTTAAAATTTTTGAATTATGCATTGGGATTCAAAAAATAACCTAGTGTATGGTATTGTATAGAAATAATTCATATTAAATGGAATGATAATTCCAGCAATACGCATGATCAACAAATTATGAAGGATCACATATTTCTTGAAATTAAGCCATTATTTAGATAGGAAATAGTCTCCCATGTATTCTCATCATATGAATAATTAGTATCATATGTTAATAAGATAAGTAAAGTATTCTCTGATTCCTATGGCATTGAAGGAAATAAAGATAAGAAAAGCATAGAAGAGAGAAATATGGATAAATGGAAGAGTGGAAAGAAGTATTGTCCCATATGTGATAAATGTGGAAAGAATCCCCTTGGTAATTGCTTGAATGGGATGGGAGATTGTTATATGTGTGGAGAAAAAGGACACCAAGCATGCGATTTCAGGCGTAAGAAAAAGTTTTTAAATGTACAATGCTTCATCTTCGCGGAATTATGACAGAATGTTAATCAATTTCCAAAAAAACAGTGTATACCCCAAATGTTGTTATTGGATAAAAATCAAGTTATGATACAACCAAAGATAAAGAGGAATGATTATATTTCTTATGTTGTTATTAATGTATTGTTTCATTTGAGTATTGAATTAATGAAGTACATGTTATATGAATTATATATTTTATAAGGATTGTATTATAATACTATGTTATTAAGGACATGAAATTGTGTGGAACCATGAAATGTGACTCAAAAGGTGGTAAAAGTTGTTTTTGGAAAAAATATGGTTGATAGAAAGATAAACCATAATATGGTTTTGTTACTGATGTAGTTATTTTGGAATAATATATGAATTATTTCCATAAATTATATTGGATATTCTTGACTACCATAAAACTGATTAATGATTTGTAAATTCCATCAATGTTGGAGTTTACAACATTTTTTGGATATAATGAGTATATCCAATATTCTATAAGGAATAAGGGAGAATGAATGTAATCAACAATGTTTTATGGTAATTATTGGTGTTACAATGTTTTAAAATAATAAATATGAAGGTTTTTACATGTTATTATGTGGCAAAAAGGATCTTCAATCTGTTTAACTTCCTTATAAAATTTGGACTATGAGTATGGAGGAAGTATTTTCGATAATTCATAAGGTTGGAATCGATTATGTTTTACATTGGATACTATTTTTAAGGTTAAATCATTTCTTCAGATTATTTTTGGATTGTTATAAAAAGGACAACCTGGAGGTCGGGCGACAACCTGTGGCGTCTGAGAAGGTCGCGAGAGGTGAACCTGCAGTTGAAGGGCAACAAGGGTGCATACCCTACCACTGGAACTCATGTTTTCCGGGATTCTATAATTTAGTTTTTTATAAATGGTCTGGTATATGAATTATAAATTTAATTTCATGGAACCATATACGATTAGGATAAATAGAATAATTTTGAGTTGTATTATCTTTTGGAGTGAAAGATGAGTTTGTAATAGAAATTAGTTAACGGATGGAACTATACTTTTCAATTATTCTTTTTTATACTTATTATATGAAGAAATAAATTCTTAACATTTAGTGAATTTATCATAATACAAATGAATATGTTATCCTTATACATTATGTTTTGTTGAACCGATAATATTTTACATCATCTTAGATTGATGGTTTTGAGTCTCCCAATTGTACTTTTGTTGTGATTGATGACCTCAATAATTCCCTATAAGTATTTATGTTTTTCCTCCAATTATGTGTCTCTAATTTCCACCAATTTTCTCATAATTGAGATCATAATTTGGTGTTGGCTTTTTTCCTTTCCATTTCCCTCTTATAAAGGCTAAATTTTATTTACCCAAATTCCGATGTGGGTTTTCCAAAAAGGTATTTTTCTATTTTCAGCCTTTTATTTTCGAAGAACATTTTAAAATTGTGACGATGAAATTTATTGAAGGATGGTATAATTTAAAACCTCAGGATTTCATAGTTCATTATCTCATTAAATTAATTCAATAGCTTCCTCTACACAAAATACTTAGTTCGAGCGCACCACAACATACCAAACTAGTCATTTAGAAAAGAGGTTATGAATAGAATTAACAAAATATAATTTTTTTTATATCCTATATAATTTTAAAATTCATATTTTTTGTTTCCTATACATAATATAAGAAAAAATAAATTTTTAAGATTGAAGAGATATTTTTTTTTAAAAAAGCAGTTTTTCAGCCTTTTAATGGAGAACCCTTTTTAAATCAAATATTTGACCCTTATTAATATTTAATTTATTGAAATTAAATTATTTATTTAGAATAGGGGCATAAAAATTAAATTTGGATAAATTTTTGGTACTTTTCTAATAACTTTCATATTTTGATGTATAGTAAAAAATACTTAATTTTAATTACAAACATATTTTTTAATCGAAACAATTTATTGTGAAAAATTATAAATTTGAGTGGTTTTAATGTATCATTAGACTATATTTATATAATTTAATATAATTTAGTCCATTGGATGTAATTTAAAATT
The DNA here is from genome assembly GCA_963277665.1 of Viscum album. Lineage (NCBI taxonomy): Eukaryota > Viridiplantae > Streptophyta > Magnoliopsida > Santalales > Viscaceae > Viscum > Viscum album. Next base: position 176,784,255 of record OY728148.1, read on the forward strand.
TATAGATGATATAAGCAAGTGCCAATCCATTGATAGTAACTATTTCTTAAAAACACGGTTTTTGTTTTAACAATAATAATTAATTTTAAATTAATTTTTCCCACTGCTGTGTTTAGAAATTGGAAAAATGGATACCATATTTGGAATAAATAGGTTCAAACTATGTAAATAAGTAACTTTTATTTTTATACATTATGAATATTTATTTCAGTAAATATTTTATTTACCATGGGTAAAGGGTAAATCCGGTAAATTAGGGTAAACAAATAATATTATAATAATATTAAATTACACTAAAATGTGTCCTATTCGTATTGGATGATACATGTAGACCCATGGTAATCCATGGGTCTATTTTGGTACACCATAAAGCCACTTGAGAGTGATAATGACACTTTATATTAATTAATTTAAAGTAAAGACAAAAATGAAAAAAAGCATATATCTTTTAGTAAAAAATTTTTTTTATGAGGTTATATAATATATCTATTAATATATAAATATTCAGTAGAAATATAAAATAATTTCCTACTTAATGATATTTTATTTATAATTTTATACATAAAATATATATATTTATATATGTCACAATAATGATCCATTATTTTACTTATTAATGAATGAATCAAATAAATGGTATTATAAATATTAAAATAATAATAATTTTTTTATGACATCCACAAATTATAGAGGGGAATAAGACATGTAAGGGTTTATTAAATGTATTTTTTTCCAAGTAATCAAAATTTTATGACTTTTAGAAAAACCAAATACCAAATAGTCTTAAAGATGACATAAATGAGTTTTTAAAACAAATATTATATTATTAAATTATATAATAGACATAAAAATATAACGCTCTTCCAAAGAACATATATAATTATAGTTATATTATTAATGAACCACTTGAGGTTCTCTTGGAATTTTATTGTATTTTTATTAACCAATTATTATAATAATACAAGAATACATGGTAAAAGTTAAACTACTTAACTAAGAGTTAAATCTAAATGATAAGGTTAATATGGTGACCCAAACCTATCTAAAACCTATTGGTTGAGATGTTTTCGACCCATCCCCAAAATATCCTCGAAATAAATCATTTTTATCCATTATAAACATAAAATTATTTTATTATAAAATAATATTTCAAAATATTCCTAAAGTGACCCTCACCCCACTTATAAAAGGACACTTCCCCTTCTCTCAAAATCACACCTCCAAATCCATTTGACTCAGCAAAAACCTGCCCAAATATCCCCCCAACATCCCTAAAATCAACCAATATTCCTTACATTGATCAGAAACCCACCCTTGTAATCCATTTTGATCTATTAAAAGGTAAACGCTCGAAGAATATGTAATAATTTCACCACCCTCTTTCATGTTATTTTCATCTTGCACTTCCCCTTTTGTTGTTGTTTCCATACCAAAACAATAAATCTTGTACCTACAAGATAATATTATGTTATTATAAATATGGTACTACCATAATAAATATTCTATACATCCTATAAATGACAAAGTCACCATACGTGCATACATACTTCTTACCATCTCTACATCATGGTGTAGTTTGTTATTCAAACACTTCATTTTTTGGATGGGTATAATAATTAGTATAATTGATGTAAATAATAAATATAATTTGTTAATGATTCTGTATATATTATGTACCATTCAATTTCATATGATTTCACCATCAATATAATGATATTTTTGCTCATTCGTACGTGTGGATTACCGTATCCACAACGCAAGGAGATTCATTTCCACATTAACCATTCAACGATGATTATAAAATTATATATTATAAATAATATGTAATATATGAAATAATAATTATAATTAATATATATATATATATATATATATATTTCTGTGTTTATGTATGTATTTACTTACATATATCTTATTCACATACTTCCATTCAATAATATATGAAAATGGAAACATCATTTAGCCGTACGTACAACCTACCATATCCATAAATAGTGTTTTACATTTAATATAACTTTCTATTATAAATAGTTATACTCTTAATATATATGATATATAAATCATGGGATATATTTAGGAATTATGTATGTCATGGTCTATATTATAAAATCAAAAATAACATGTTTAAACACGTACGATAAACAAAGCGGTTATTATGAGAAATGTTGATTTAACATGGAAATCATTATTATATGGGTTGTATAAAGTAATCAATGAATCATGTATGATATAATAAATATTAATATGGTTCTTGTATAAATTAATAACACACTATTGTCATTATAACAGAGGTTAAACATACCATCGACCAAAGGAAAATGCAAGGTAAGGGTTATTTCTTCAATCTCATTATTATCTAAGATTGTTTGTGTGTAAGTATTTACTGGGACATAGTTATCATTGATACCCATATTTCATAAAAATGATTTTAAAAGGAAAATTTTACAGTTTTATGGGAGGGTCTATTTATCTAGATCGTCATTTTAAATGTTTTAAATATTTATCTATCTAACTCCTTTTATTTAATGTCTATGTTTTCAAAATGATTTTAAGGATTTATTTATATGGGAATGAATGTTTTGAAATTATAATTATTTTCAAATATTTAAATTTTTTATGGGACAATTTCATTCCGAAATCATTTTTAAATTACTTCCTTTAAAAAATTTAGACTTTTAAATGAATTAAAAAAATGGATATTTCTCTCAAAAAGTTTTACAGATCATTTTCAACTATGTTAGCTACCTTTACTAGATATTTATATTTTTTAGGAGGATTTATTACAATAAAATATTCCATATTGTTTTGAATAATTTATGATAGGTTGGAATGTGGATGTTCTGTTTTTATTCCATTCATGGATTATGGTTAATGTATTGTCATTTCATATGCTAGTTTTAATTTGAATGTTTGTGTTTTGTTTCAACATTTTCATATGAGGAAAGTAGTGCACTTAGTAAGTGTCGTGTGGATCCCACTATAGCTCATCGATGCATCGATAGGTCTCATGAAAAATAATATTTTCTTGGCATAAGGCCTTGAAAAAAAAATTATTTGTAGTCTTGGGACAAGTACATGACTATATTGTAATGACGTTTGGGGTTACACATTCCCTCATTATGAAATTAGATTTTACATGTGATTATTTGATAAGAAGAATATCCATATGTATGTTTATATGGTTGTTTTTATTTAATTTCTCCATATTAAGTTCATTATTATTTTTATAAAGGCCGTTTTTTACACATATTGCCTTAAAAGTTTATGGCCTCTACTAATTTATTTACCCTTACTGGGGATCTGATCTCACCCCTTTCTTATGTATTGTTTTCCTAAGATTCCATGAAGTTTATTCTTATTGATATGTATAGTTAGGATAATGAGAATAATTGTGTTCATGAAAAAGTATCTATGCTATATTTAATTTTTTAATTATTAATATAATGTTGATGTATGTAGTCTATTTTCCATGTCTTCAAAACTGATCATCCCTTCCGGACATGATAACTTGTAATCATGACAATGTATTAAAATAATGCATTGACTCTAGGTAACTGAGTTTGGGGCTTTATAGTTGGTATAATATAATTTTTAGTACAAAATTTGGAAACTAGATTTATATACACTCTGATTATAGAATATTACCCTAATATTGACATTGAGGACTAGTATATATATACATCCTAGAAATTTTCTAATGTATATATTTTTTGTACTTTCCAAGAAATACATTATTTTCTAGATACATGCAGGTAGAGACTGATTTTCCATAGAAGTAACTAGGAGTGGAAACTCTGACATAGAGTTTTGAGCTTGACCTGAGGTATCTTGGTACACAACCACATGCCCTATTTCACTCTTGGTTACGACACTCCTAGGGGATATGCTTAGGATAATTCACATTTTCATTACAAGACATTATGATGGATTTAGGAGTAAATAAATCCTCAATGAAAACATTTTCTGATTATAGATTATATGCATAATATTTTCAACTTAATTTTGGTATTTTACATGTTAATAATTATGCATTGTGATTCATAAACTAACATATCATATTCCATTGTTTAGAAATGTTGCCTAGTAGAATGAAGGAAAAATCCAGAAATACACTTGATTGAATGATTAAGAAGGATAATATCATTCATGGTATTAAGAAAACATTTAAAAGGGAATAATCTCCCACATATTTTCATCATATTAAAAAAATAGTATCATGTGTTAATAAGATAATTAAATAATTCTATGAGTTCTTTGGCTTTAAAGGGATGCAAGATTTGAAAATGATGGAATGGAGAAAGATGGATAAAGGGAAGATCTGAAAGAATTATTTTCGCATATGTGATAATTATAGAAATAAGAAACTTAGTAATTTCTTGAATGTAATGGGAGTTTGTTGTATATTTGGAGAAAAAGGACACCAAGTATGCAATTTCAAGGGTAAGAAAGAGGTTTCAAATGTACAATGCATCATCTTCAAGGTGTAGGGACACTATGTGAATCAATGTCCAAATCATCAGAGTATACCCTAAATGTTGTTATCAGAGAATAGTCAAGTTATTATACTACCAATGATGAATATAAATAATTCGAGTGCGTATATTGTTATTAAAGAACTGTTTCATTTGAGTATTTTAATAATGATGTACATGTTAGTAAAAATTATAGTGTATATATGGATTTTACTGCAGTAATATTTCATCAAGGACATGTGATTGTGTGGAACCATGAAAAGTGACTCAATAGCAGATTAATTTTTTTAAAAAAAATATATGGTTGAGAGAATGATAAACCATAATATGGTTCTAATTCTAAGGTAGAGATTTTAGAATAATATATTATTGATTTGAATAAATTATATTGTATATTTTTTACTACCTTGAAACTGATTAATGATTTTTATATTCCATCACTGTTGGAGTTTAAAACATTTTGTGATAGAAGGGGTATATCAATTATTCTATAAGAAATAAGGTAGAATAAATTTAATCAATATGTTTATATGGTAATTCAGGGTGTAACAGTGTTTTAAAAGAATACATAGTGATGGTTTTCACATATTTTTATGAGGAATAAATGATATGAAATGTGTTTACATTTCATATAAATTTTGGACTCTGAGTTTAGATAGAAGTATTTTGGATAATTCTAAAGGTTCGAATAGATAATGTTTGAAATTGGATACTATTGTTAAAGTTGAATCATTTCTGGATGCTATTGTTTGATTTTCAAAAAAAGGACAACCCAGAGGTCATGTGATATCCCGTCGCATTTGGCAAGATCACAAGACGAGAACCAGCAACCGAAGGGTGACCGGGGTGAATCACCTACCACCGGCCCACTTGATGTCTCATATTGTATAATGTTTTTTTAATGTATTGATAGATTAATTATAAATTCATTTTTTGGAACCCTATACGATTAGGATAAATAGAATATTTTTGAGTTCTATTAACTTTTAGAATGATAGATGAGTTTGTATAAGAAATTAGTTAATGTATGGAACTCTACTTGTCAACTATTCTGTTTTCTACTTATTCTATGAATAAATAATTTCTAATCCTTTATGGTTGGTATCGTAAAACCAAAAATGTGTTATCCTAATACCTTATGTTTTTTGAACCAATGATATTTTACATCATCATAGATTGATGGCTTTGTGGCTCTCAATTGTACACTTGATTGTGATTGATGACCTCAATCACTTCCTATATATATTTACGTTTTTCCTTAAATTATGAGTCTCTAATTTCCATCAAAGTTCTCCTAATCAAGATCATTATTTGGTCGTGACATTTTCGTTTCCCTTTCCCTCTAATTGAGACTAAATTTTATTTACCCAATTTCCGATGTGGGTTTTCCTCAAATGTAGTTTTCTATTTTCAATCATTTATTTTCAAATAACATTTTTAAATTGTGAGGATGCAATTTATTGATTTAGGGGAGAATGTAACACCCCAAGATTTCATATTACATTATCTCATTAATGTAATTCAATAGCTTGTGATACACGCAACACTGAGTTCGAGCGCACCATTACTTATCAAACTAGCCATTCAAAAAAGTTTATGAATAGTATTAACCACATTTTAAATTTTATATATCCAATATATTTTTAAAATTCATATTTTGTGTTTCTTAGACATAATATAAGAAAATTTTAATTTTTAAGATAAAATTTGCATTTTTAAAAAATGCAGTTTTTCACCTTTTAAGGGAGAACCCTTTTTAAATCCAATATTTTACACTTTTATATATTCAATTTATCGAAATCAAATTCTTATTTATAAAGGCAACATAAAAATTTAGCTTCGATAAAATTTTGGTGCTTTGCTGATAACATGTATATTTTGATAAATAGTTAAAAAATACAAAATTTTAATTAGAAACAACTTTTTAAATAAAAATAATTTATAGTGTTAAATTATACATTTTAGCACTTTTAAATTATAATTAGATTATATTTTTATCATTTAATATAATTTAGTTCATTGGATGTAATTTCAAACTTTAACTAGATATAAAAAAGTGTCAATCTTTTGATAGTTATTATTTCTTAAAAACACGCTTTCTATTTTAACAATAGGAATTGATTTTAAATTACTTTCTGGACCTTTTGTGTTTTGAATTTGGAAAAATTTATTATATATTTGGAATTGGTAATTCCAAATTTTTTAAATATGAAACTTTTATTTTTAGACATCATGAATGTTTACTTTAGTAAATATTTTATTTACTATGGTTAAAGGGAAAATTTGGTAAATTTTGGTAAAAAAATAATATTATAATAATATTAAATTACCCAAAAATAAGTCTTATTCCAATTGGATGACCCAATTCGGACCATCGTCATCCTAGGGTCAATTTGGGGACCTAATGGAGCCACTTGAGAGTGATAATGACACATTATATTAATTAATTTAAAGAGAAGACAAAAAATGAAAAAAGCATATATCTTTTAGTAATACAACTTTTATATAAGGTTATATAATTGATCTATTAAACTATAAATAATAATTAGAAAGATAAAAATATTTCCTACATGATTATGTTTTATATATTATTTTTATATATAAGATTAACATATTTACATATGACACAATAATGATGCAATATTGTCCTTATTAATGAAATAATCGAATAAATGGTATTATAAATATTAAAAAAAATAATTTAAAAGTTTTTATGACATAAACGTATTTTCAATGTGAATATGAAATGTTAGTTTTGGTTCAATTTTTTTTAAGTAATAAAATTTTGATGTATTTTAGAAAAACCCAATGACAAATAGTGACAAAATTGACAAAAATGAGTTTTTAAAACAAATACAATATTATTAGATTATATAATAGTCCTAAAAATATATGGTTCTTCCAAAAAACTTATATAATGATAGGTATATTATTAAATAACCACTTGTCGTCATCTTATAATTTTATATTATGTTTATTATCCAATTATTATAATAATACAATAATGCATGCTAAAAGATAAACTATTTTACTAAGAGTTAAATATAAATGATAAGGTTAATATGGTGATCCAAACCTATATAAAACCTATTTGTTGAGATTTTTTAGAACCAACCCCACCTTAGCATCGAAATAAATCATTTTGGATCAATTTTAAATCAAAAATTGTTTTATTTTAAAATAATATTTCAAGCTTTTTCAAAAGTGACACTCACCCCTCTTATAAACGGGCACTACCCCTTCTTGCAAAATCACACCTCCAAAGCCATTTGGACCAGCAAACACCTACCCAAATAACCTCTCAAATTCCCTCATATAAACATATAGCCTTTAATTTGATCATAAATTCAACCTAACAAGCCCTTTTGATCTACTCAAAAGGAATACCATGAAGAAGAGGTAAAAATTTCACCACCCTCTTCTACGTTATATTCATCTCCCACTCCATCTTTCTTTATTGTTTCCATACAAAAATAATAACTCAACTACCTCCTAAGGACTATGATGTTATTATAAATATTTTTAAAACAATATTTTTTATTCTATCCATCCTATAAATGAAAAACACACCATACATCAATATGTACAGCTTACCGTCTCCATGTCGTGGTGTAGTTTGTTATTCAAACAGCTCATTATTTGGATGGGTATTATAATGAGTTTATCTGTTGTAAATAATTAATATAACATGTTAATAATTATTTATATATAATATAAAATCCAATTACATATGATTTCACCATCAATGCAATGATATTGTTTCTCTTGCGTACGTACGAATTTCCACCTCCACGACCCTGTGAAATTCATTTCCACATTCACCATTCAATGATGATTATTAAAATATATATTATTAATATGTATGTAATATATGAAATAAAAATGATACTTAATAGATATATATATATATATATATATGTACTTACGTATATCTTATTCACTTACTTCTATTTAATACGATACAAAAACAAAAACATCATTTATGCGTACGTACGACCTAGCATCTCCACAAAAGTGTTTTCCATTTAATATATATATCTATTATAAATATTTATATTCTAAATATATATTACATATAAATCATGAGTTATATTCTGTAAAGTATTTAAATCATGATCTATATTTTATGATCAAGAATAACAAGTTGAAACATGTATGATAAAGAAAGCGATTATTACCTAAAATGATAATTTAACATGGGAAAAAAATTTAAATGGGTAGTATAATGTCCTCAATGAATCATGTATGATATTATAAATATGAATATGGTTCTGGTTCAGTTATATTTTAATATCATACAATTGTTATTATGCAGGAGACTAAACGTACCCTCTACCAAAGGAATGTGCATGGTAAGGGTTTTTTCGTCTATATCATTATTATCTATGATTGTTTAGGTGTAAGTATTTACTAGGAAATATTTTCCATCAATACCCAGATTTCATAAAAATGTTTTCTAAAGGATTATTTTAAGTTTTTAGGGGAGGGTTTAATTAACAAGACCATCATTTTAAATGTTTTTGTGATTTATCTCTCTAAATCGTTTTAATTAATGTCCTTGTTTTCAAAATGGTATTAAGGATTTATTTATATGTGCATGACTATTTTGAAATGATAATTATTTTTCAAAGTTTCAAAGTGGTATGGGACACAATGATTCAAAAATATCTTTTAAAATACTTCATTTATAAATTTTTTAATTTTATATGATTTCAAAAAAGGTATATTTCTCTCAAAATGTTTTTCTGGTCATTTTCATCTATGTCAGCATCATTTACTGGATATTATTCTTGATTGAGGTTGAAATATTATAATAAAATATTAAATGTTTTATTTAATGAGTTGTAGAATGATTTACTATTTATGTTATATTTTTATACCATTTATGGTTTATGGTTAATGTACTGACATTTTGTTTTCTAGTTTTAATACGAATGTTTATGTTATGTTTCAAATTTTTCATATGAGGAATGCAGTGGATATAGTATGTGATGAATGGAGCCTTCTATTCCTCCTCGATGTATCGGTTGGTCTCATTAGACAAACTAGTTTCTTGGAATAGGGCCTTGACAACAAATTTATTATTAGTCTTGGCACAGGGCCTTGACTATGTGGTAATGATGTCCAACATTAGGCATTCCCTCATTTTGAAATTAGTTTCTACATGTGATTATTTGACTTGTAGAATATCCATGTGCATGTTTATGTTTGATGTTTGATTTACTTTTTCCAAAGTATGTTCAATATTATGTTTTAAAAGGCTATTATTTTATTACACATATTTCCTTAAAAGTTTATAGCTTCTTATAAATTATTTACCCTTACTGGGTATCTGAGCTAACCCCTTTCTTATATATTATTTTCCGAGGATTCCAAAAAGTGTATTATTATTGATATACATGGTTAAGATTATGGGAATAGTGGTTTTCTTAAATAAATATCAATGTGGTATTTTATGTTTGAAAATGTAATGTAAGGTTGATATATTTAGTCTATTTTCCAAGACATCTAAACCGATCAGTCCTTCGGTACATGATTTCTTATTATCATGCTAATTTATTAAAATAATGCAACAAATCTTGGTAACTGGGGTCAGGGTGTTACACTCTTTTACTCAATCAAATGACACTTTTCATATACTCTAAAACATAAACTTCTCAAACAAAAGCATAAAAGTTGGTGTAATGTAAAATATAGAAAAATGGCCATGACATCATTATTAATGAGAATATCCTTCACCAAATCCAAAATAACAATTCCAACTCAAAATTTTATTCTAATCAGACCCATAATATTAACCTCTCGGTGAAAATCTACTCCCTCTACTTATATTTAAGGATAACAAGAATAAACACGCCTTCAAAATCAAATGGATAACTAATGGTGATAGTAATACTAAATTTTATAATTCTCTTCAATGTGTTAGAAAATCCTAAAGACCATTAAACTCTCTCAAAGATGGAGAATGTCTTCTAGATAAGGATAATGAAATTAATAATCATGTTGTTTTCTTTTTTTAATCCTTATTTTATTGACTTATCATCAACAAGAATCTTTTTTCATGACATTATTATGATAGTGGTCACTGAGAAAGATATCACTCTATTTTCCATTCATATTGATAATTTAATTAAGGACATAGTCTCCTCCTTGAATCATGATACAGCCCCGGGCCTGATAGTTTTAATAATGGATTATTCCAAGAATATCAAGTTACCATTCAACTTGATGTCAGCACACGTTTGAAATCATTCTTTTTAGGTGGTTTTCTACCCCATGAGTTAAATTCCAAATTCCTCGGTTTGATTCCAAAATTTGAAAATTCATTTTAGATTCACCTTTTCAGCCCCTAATCTTGGCCAGAACCCTTTATAAAATCAATTCCAAATTTCTTGCGAAAATAATTTCCAATATTGCATAAAATATAACTACATGGAATTAATTTGGTTTCTTCAATGGTAGATCAATCCATGATTGTATTTTTCTTACCTCAAAATACACTAACACCTTAAATAAAAAAAATAGAAGTGCTAATATATCCATTAATCATGACATTAGAAAATTGTTTAATACCATGGATTGAAACATTATCATTAATTCTCTTCAAGTTTTTATCTTCAATAAATCATTTATAAATAAAACTATTACTTTTTTCCTACTAAACATCTATTTCTATCGTAATAAATGGCTCTACCATAGACTATTTAGAATGCACTAAAGCTGCTAGGATGTGTGATCCTATCTCTGCCATTATTTTTTCAGTTGTGGAGGATTATTTATGTCATATACTCAATTTCCTAGTGAATCAGAATAAACATACACCAACAAAAACATCACGGAATTTTAACGTACTTACACATATTTTTTATGGTGATTAAATTATTCCTTTTTTACAAAAATACAAAATAAAAATCAGAAGTCAAAAAAATGATCCTTTTCAATATAAAGAAGTCCCATGTCAGGTCGATAGCTAAAAAAATCCTAGGTTTTCTACAAAATTAACATTCCATCTAAAAGAAAAAACAATATCATAAATTTTTTATGTATTAAGGATGGATCATTTCCTTTCACGTATCTTAGAGTCCCCAAAATTTGGGGCAAGCCCAAATCAAGCTATTTCGATAACATTGTAGATAAAATCTTTAATCAGCTCTCCTCTTAGAAAGGGGAAGACTCCCCCTATGGTAGGGAGAACCTGCCTTGTGAATTCGGTTATTGTTTCTAAAAAGGAATAATCCATGATGGTTTATAAATTCCATGCTGGTCTTTTAAATAAAATAATATTTACAATAAATGTTTTAGCCTGGTAGTACATTGGAATGGAATATTTTGACTATTCTTTGTTCTACATGATGCAAACCTCTTGATAAGGGTGATCGAAGAATTAAAAAAATTACCCTCATTAATAATGTGCTTCATGACAGACATACTGGGTTCTGGATTTACAATGATTATCCTATTATTGACATCATCAAAAATAGGTTCCTTGATAAACTAAAAAATAGCAACATAAATTTTATAAAATTTGTTATCTGGACTTCCATTTAAAAAATTATGGAAACATTATGACCAATTCCCCATGGATGATCTCCAAGGAATCCTCCATGAGATCTAGTTAGAAAACTAGATAGGCTACCCTGTATCTATAATAATCCCATATCAAATCACTAAAAATTGTAATATAACCATCTGAAATGTCATTAATTAACAACTTGATAGTCCCCCTGCAAATGGCATCCATGTGATTTCGAAATATACTTTCTCAAACATGGATAATTTTATTTTATTTTAGATTTCTCATAATGGAATGCTACATTAAAATAATTTTTACAATCATCACTTCTATAAAGATGGAAATGACCTTAGTTGGATCAATATTTTTGACATTCCATGGATAAAAGCTTCATGAATTACTCTTCTTTGGAATGACTTCTACAATAGGATCCCAGTTGATGCATGTTTAAAATATTTTGGAATTCACATTTTTTTCAAATGTCAACTTTGTAATTAACATATTAGGATACCAATAACCTATTTCTTTCATGTTCCACTACCACTTCCCATTGGAATTATATTATTCATATCTTTTATTTCATATGGATGTTTCATGACTCTGTCAATGCTCAGCTAATGTGTTGTGTGGAAATGAATAGTTGTCAAAAAATAAAAAATCATTTCCATGATTCCATTTTTGTGCTTGTTCATGTGATCTAGTATGAAAGAAATGAAAATTTTCACAATAATCACTCGGTCATCACCAATGCAGGTCGGAATCAATTTATCATTGCTACTCATGACGCTGCCATCATTCAGAAGGGGAACTGTAACAACATTGTTAATGGTTTCATGATTCTAAGAATACATCATGTTGATGGAATTTTTCTCAAACTACGATGCTCATTTGATGTTTTTTGGCAACCCCCACCTTCTGGTTTGATCAAAGTTATTGTTTATGGTGCTTCCAAATTAAATCCAAGGCTTGTGGGTTGTGGGGCCATCTTCAAGAACCTTCTTTGGAAAATCCTCTATTGTGTTCTCGGAGGATGTGGTACCGCCACTTCCCTATAAGCTAAAATGATGAGAGTCATTCATGTTATCTCCTATATAAAAAACCAGTGATGAAACAATATAAGGATTCAGAGTGACTCGACTACCATTGTCCAAAAACTTCTAAATGAAGAGGTTCATCTGTCCTGGTCAATAACTAATCAATGGATGTAGTACCTTAATTCACTTAAATATAGCAGTCATATTACCACTCAAACCTACTGTGATGTGAATATAGGTGCAGATGAGATTTAAAATAAATCTGTATGTCAGGGAGTTACTTGGCAAGAGGATCTCCCCAATGACTTACTCCCCCTTCAAATGAAATATTGTAATCTAACCCCCTATTTAGGCTGATATAATATTGACTTTTCTTTTTAATATTGATTTGGTTATTTAACCAAAACAACACATTATTCAAAATAAATATCCATGTGAAAGTACATAGTCATCCAAATTGATAAAAGTTCACATATTCTGTCCTAGTAATGATACATGGGATGGCCCAACAAGCCAGGACGAACCAATCAATCTACCTTTTTGAGTTCACTGAATTGATTGGCCTATATGACTTTTGTATTTCCTAACCCTTTGATATGGATTATATAGATAATTTCAATCCATATTTAGTTTTTTAAATCGTAGTATTCTTGGATGTTTATCTAGTTTATGTTTCTATGTTAAATTCATATGGAAATGAATTATATTTCATAATATACTATCTTTTTCAATAACATTTAAACACTTTACATGTTTCACCATTCATTTATCTATAATAATATCAAATAAATTATACTTCCCATAAGGATAAAAAGACAAATAAAAAATCATCTTTAATGCCTAGGTATTTGTAATTTTTAAATGTAACATGAACTCCACCATAACATAACAAATATATAATAATTATATTATGTTTTAATCCTTAAACATACAGAAAGTTATTCATAAAAATAAAATCATAATATCCATCCTCACCATAAACCACAAATATTTCCATTATAATTTTCTCCAAATGTTACTGTGCCTCCACCTCTTGTATAATATGTTTTAAAAATTGAAAGGACTCAGGTGATATTCCTCAAGAATCCACAATATATATACCACACATATCTATTGATACATACAATATTTCTTTCCAAAAAATGATCATTTAATTGGATATTTTGGTACCCATTCTACTATAGGTATAATATAAGTATTCACACAATTTTTATGTACCCATACTAATTTTACAAAAATAAATTAATAGGGATAATATTACAAAGTGCTTTCAAGATATATTATATGATACACCAAATGGTTTGTGTATGTATAAGAGAAAATTTAAATTCACAATGTCATTAAATTATAAATATAAAACAAATATCATTGGAGATTATAGATTTATATTTTCTTATTTATAAATTTCTATACATTTTTGGGAATATCCCATTGTAATAAATATTTTTTTTTCATTAATCATATTTTTCAATTAAGTCATCATATTATAATATTCACTAGATCCAATGTGTCCAAATCCTGTTTTAATCATGCAATGCCACCCACCCGCCTCTTATTATACTTCTAAATAAACTATAAATTGTCACATAAATTGTCATTCATACTAGATGTGGTGTTCCATATATTATTAATCTCATGAGATTGAACCTTGTTTTCTTCATTAATATTTGCAATATTTTCCATATTATTAAAATATATTGAAGATATATTAATTAAATACTTAAAATATTTTTCACCATTTTCAGGAAATTCAGTATCATTAGGCATATCATAGTCAGAATCAACATTAATATCATAATTAGATTTCAAATTGAAATCTTTAACCTATTTATATTTTTCATCATTCATGGGTCAGTGGATAACTACTCAATTCCGAAAACCGAATTTTAATTATAATCCTTGGTACAACTAAATGATACATATTTCAATTATTTATAATTATTTTTTATATTTATGGTCCATTATTTAATTTTTTATCCTTATGAAATTTATTTTAATGTCTTCTTTTCACTATATTCATAACATAAAATTTATTTATTTAAAATATTATTTTTTAAAATAAATTATATGTTTATTTTTTGGCCATCCATTTGGGTATCTATTATAGACCACATTATAGGAAGTTTTCTTATTTATATCAATATAGATACATTTTATTATTTGAGTTACCTATCCTTTTTCACTTCCCTGTATTTCATAATAAAAATATTCTAAGGTAAAAATATTTATAGATTCAAAAGGTACACCATTATTATTTTTGAAATCATAATTTTTAATGATAAATAAATATAGTAAATATTATATTAGAGAATTTATTAGATAATCTAGTGTGTAAGGAGTTATGTTATTACTCTCATCAATCATTACCATTTAAGCATGCACTCTCCTTGGTAGAGATATTATAACTCTCTTAACCATGATAATATTTTATACTTTTTCTAAAAAAGAACTTATTTCATTCATAAATCTTTTGAATCTATATAAAAAATAATTAGTTTTATAATTTTATCGCATCATGAAATATTTATAATCATTCCATGTCATTCCATCCATGTAACTTTTCAACTTTTCTATACAATAATGAGTAACTAAAGAAATTATAAACTTATCATAAGTTGTTTTACATATATATATATATATGTATAATTACATTTTACCTAACATAGGAATAAAAAGATACTAATTATGTAATTTTTAGAATAAAATTTTTTCAATCACTTCTAGTATGTGATGTAGGGTATAACCTAAGAATTTTATAAGGTGTTACCATTGAAATCAAGTACTCTATGATACGTTTTGTGGAATATTCATCTATTCTATCATTCCAGTAGATGTAATTACTCAAAAGAATGGAGGGGGTATTCTATTGAATATATCAATTATTATAGCATTATCATTACATTTAAAATGTTCAATCCATTAAAAAAATTATATTTCGGGATGGTTAGTAACATAATTATAATACAATAGAGCTATTTCTATGATAAAATTTATTGTACCATATATTATGATTTAATGTATTCTTAAGGGAATAGATATAAATAATTAAAAGTTAATGAAAAAAATAATATAAGATAATGCCACATTAATTTCTTATTAGTTTAATGAAAATGATGATATTCTACTTTTCAATGCATTTATAGTTTTTAAGGAGTTTTCATCACATTATTAATATGACTTCTCAGTGGGATTCACGCCCAAATTACAACATTCATTTTCTATGGATTATAAATATAGTAAATTTTATTCATTTTTTCAAATAAAACTACACAATAAGAAACACATACCTTTTATAGATATATATCCAATATTGAGGTTATTTTTTATGAAAATAAAATGTTTAACACAAATTAAGCTCAATAGAAATGATAACTAAAATTTCACACTAAGAAAAATAATATAAAAATAGTTTAGAATATAATACATTTAGATGAATTATAATATTTATAAATGGTGTAATTGATCACAGTCTCTAAAATATTAATTATATATTGGTACCTTATATTCTCACATCCACGATCCCCAATAGTATTTTTCATTAACAAAGTCCTTCATAAAAGCCTATAATTATGTATTTAATAACATAAAAAGTGAAGGTACATGAAATAATTTTTATTTGTAACATAGTCTGCATTATATTATGCATACTATATTATTTATATTTTGTACAATCATAGTAAACCATTATATTACATTATGAGTAAAATACCTGACATAATATTTATATAGAAACTCTTTTGTCTGGAAAAGATGATCCCTCAATAACTCTCAATATTATGTTATTCAAATAGTATAGTATCATGAAACATATTCATATTACATTTTTGAATTTGTTTTATAATTTATAATTGAATGCCTTATGTTAGTCCTTAAAAAACTATTTTTAATAATTAACAATATGGTCTCCTTCTTCTGTGCCAAAGATCAACTCCTGTAAGGATAATGCTACTCATGTTGGCTAAACATTGGATTAGTATTGTTCTTGATATTATATTTTCTTTTAATATACTTTCATACAAGTTATTTTAAAAATTATCTAGTCAATATAACAATTAAATAATCATAGATTCAATAAAGATATTATATAAGGTATAAACTATAAAGGAATATATTAATTATGTGGTGAAATAATTATTCAAATAAATCAAAAAGAATATAATAGTGTGCTAGATGCTTTTTTTGAGAGACTGTGATGCTAATTTTATTGGATAATGTTTGGAAAATAAATGTAAAATGTAAAAACTATTCAATTCATCATAGTGTAGACATCAAAATAAAAATATTTCCTCTTCAATAATGCGCCAACCCATAACATAGTCAAAACTAAAAAAATCAAATAAAATACAAACTAAAATAAAAAAAAGGTTTATCATACCTAAAAACTAGATATCATGTCACTTATTAAAAAAATTATTATTTGAGAAAGGATTTTGAACCAAAATTATATACAATAAACTGTATTACATCTTTTCCTGAGTATTCTGGACTAAAACAACATGCACACCTCCTAGTGGTTACATGTGAAGAAAATTAATGATTCTATATTCAAATCAGGTTCATTGTATAGTCTCATAAATTAATAAATACATTTTCTCCAATTATATTAAACCTATAAGTATAATATTTGTATAATAATTATAAAATATAAATTCATAAAATTTTTCGCCAAATATATATAACTATACACTTTAAACATCATATTTTAGTCCAAATTTTGAGGACTTGAACAATATAAGAAAAGTGACAAAAAAAATAGACAAAATATTATAAAGGATGGATTTAGGAATTTTGATTCATTTTTTACTAAGACCTTCATTTCAAAGGATTATAAATAAATATATATTAGTGAAGTTAACTTACCTAATGATCATGGGAGCACTATCCTACACAAGAAAAATTCAAACCCTTCTTACCATTTATACAAATATGGGAAAAATTATGATTCATTTAAATTAGAGGTACTACATTATGTTATTATATATGGATTTAAATAGATATTATTTGTATTTCATTTTTATGCATCACTCACACTAGGTTGTATTTAATTATATTTGGTAAGAAATTACATTTTTCTTTGAACTGTATAGCTTAAAATGTTGGTATGTCAATTGTTATAATCAATAATATTCTAAAAAGAATAAACAATTATCTTAAAAATAAAGTGTAGTTTAAAATGGTTTTTAATTCATCCCAAACATTAGATAACATCACCTGCTACCTGGTTAATGACCACACTTCATCATAAACCCTACAATCTTTGAAATATATTTAATCAATTGTGTCTAAAAAGCATAAACATAAACTCTGACCATCTAGTAACCCCTCACCATATAGAAAACAAAGTTTCTTTCATTGATAAATGGAGTTGCATTAAATTTCTATTATATATGATTATATTGGTAAAGTAACCACCTTTTTAGATTAATTTCAATTATATTAAAATTATAATTATATGATCATTCTAAAATCAAGGATATTTTACACTTAGAATATTCTTGATCTAAGCTATATGACCATAAAATTATAACACCTATTGGTAAATTTTTTATGATTAATAACATCAAGATCATACCAGTATATCTTGGGTAAACTCATACATGAATCACCTTTTAGCCTAATCTACATAACCACAACATTAAAATACTTTTTAAATGTTTTTTATAATATTAAACATCAAGATCTTGATTTTGGATTATTATGCACATACTTAAACTAGAATGAACCATGTGAGAAAATATGAGTGACTATAAACTCTTTGAACCAATTATACCTTATTTCAAGACCATAAAATGAGTAGAATGAGAATTAAATATCATGTAGTTAGAAATTAAATTAATTTTCCTACGAAAAAATTTATACTTATCTTATTGAATTAGATACATTAGAAGTCTTATAAAAATGTTATTTCATATAAAATAAAGATCCAATAATCTCATTAGACTGATACATGATCCCATGAAATGAAGATCCATGAAAAAATAGTTAAATAGGTCATGGGAAAAAATTATATCACTTCATTTTGATACATGGGGTTTCACTTTGGTATCCTAAACATTTTATAGTAATGTCACCCCAAGATACTAAAACTCATATTGATAAAACCAGTACTTCAATAAAACCTACATTATGATTTCAAAATATTTTATCACTATTATCCTTCAATGTCAAATGGCTTGACCTTATATTTTGTTGATAATGGATTATACCCATATGAGACCCTATTAAACATAACGAAGATCATATTTTCGTGAGGAAATCATTTCAATAAAAATACCCAGGGGTTGATTATAGTTTTTTAAGAAGGAAAAAATTATCAAACCTAGATAATACCTACCAAGTGCACAAATCATATTGGGAATTTTCCATTTTGAACCCTTATTGAAGAAAATTATTGATGTTTATTAGTGAATGTATAAGTTTATATGAACTAGTCAATTCAAAAAAATGTATAGAAATGTATTATGAAATTAATCCATCAATCAATTTTTAATGGAATAGATATGGTTTATGGTGATGGTGTATATGCCTAATATACAGACTTCTATACTCAACCAATTCAAACCATTGATGTAAAATTATTATCTCTACTATTCTTCCTACCTTATCTCCAGAATGATGAATTATAATATATGAAACCAAATTTTATACTTATTTGGGTGAATTTATTATCATATTGGGGTTTTCACTATACATTTCCATAGACTAATAGAGTAAATAAAAATATCTATCCTAATATACTATTGTAAAGACCCAACCATGGTTTATCAAAGATGATTCCTTATTTCGTTACAATGGAATGATTACCAGACATTCATGTATTAAAGGAATGAATAGTTTATTAGTTTTCAAAAACATGATACAAACATAAGTTCAAAATTAAATCATTGTAGAAAAACAATGTATATATATATATATATTCCATTAGAGAAATTCATGGATCCATGATTATCCATAAAATTAACTCATAATTTATTTATTCATATCTTAGAAAGATAAAACATAAAAAAGGGGTGATCTCATATACTCGTTAAGGGTATGAAATCTAGTTGAAGAAATCAAAAACCTAAACATTTGGAATGGTGAATATCTAAAAACACAGGCCTTTAAAATTATACCTGAACACAATATGGTATGAACAAGAGATGAATAGATAATGAAATAATAAAACATAATCATTGGTTTTATAATAGATGAATAACTATATGAACAATCAATTACTGAAATCATAATGAATGAATTCCTAATTTCAGACATCATAGCCATAACTTCAAGGCCTCATGCCAAGACAATAAATAACCATACTATCAAGGCCATGTGCCTGGACAGTAGTCTGTCTCATGATTTTTAATAATGCATCTAGGGGCTATAGTGGGCCCAAAAAATCACACAATAAGTCGAATGGATTCCCAATATTAATGGGTATAAATATAAACAACATATACATTCATATTGTATCTATCATAGGAAATTTTAATAACTTTCCCCAAACATTAAACATAAACACGAACCAATCAGAGTAATATGGTGTATGGTATCATGGTTTAACATATATAGTAAAAATAAACATAAATCACTAAATAACATATGGTGGATGATATCATAACACATTAACCCCATTTGAACAAAATAAACAATAATAGTTAGGAAATAGGTGAAAATACTCTTATAAAATCATCGAGTTTTTTTTGAGATAAATACTCTTTTATTTTGAAATGAAATGTTCTTTTGGAAAAATATTTATATAAAACCAGATGTAAATTAAGATAACTTTTTATTATAAAAATAATTATTTTATAAGAATAAATTTTTCTAAAAATATATTATATAGTGACCTTTAAAATAATTTCTAATTTTAGAAATTTTGATGAATTGAGCTTGTATTTTGGGAAGAAGTTTATAAAGATCCTTTTAAAATTTTAAAATTCCCCTAAAATAAATAATTATTATGACTGATACACATAAATATAACATTAAAAGAGGATTTATGATGATTAAATAAGTGTAAATAATAATTTCATTGAGGTACATACAAAATAAGAATATCCTGAATGAAATGTTGAAGTTCATGTAGAACCCCTTACCTTATGACTAAATATGTTCCACTCTTGAACATAAGGCCATAGAAAATGAAATTAGACTTATGAATTAATTAATTCATTACCTCTTATACATTTATTTAGTTTATCATATTTTTATTATGTTCATTTATGTACTTATATATAGGTTATAAGATTGAATTTTTTGGTTCTAGAGTGTTTTTCCTTGGTTTTCACAATCGGTATAATTTTATATGAGTATAGAAACTCATGTGAAATTGATATAATTCACCATAATTGAAATTATATATCATTTATGAATATAAATATTTTTTTATGGCTTTATGTATCATTTTCTTACTTGTTTTTCGTATTAATCCATACATGAAATATTAATGACAATCACTTTGATTATTTTGGTGGTTTTTTGATAATTATGAACTAGTTTTGTCATATGAATTAATATTATTTACATATACTAGTTCATGAATATTGAATAGGTTATAATAAATAATTTATATTCTGTTTCAATATTTACTATTTTTTAATGTCCAATATTGAAGTAGAAATTTAAGAACAAGACTTCGTCGTACACAACGGTTGTAAATTGGCACCTCGCAGATGATGATTTGGATTTTAAAATAAAAGAGATAGTCTGTAAGAATATTGATAATGGATATTACATTAACATGATATAATTTTAGTATATAGTTTATTTCAGAGTTATCAAGTTTATTTTTATAGAGGTTTTGAGTAAAAGACAACAAGATAATGGATCGTGAAATGAAATTAAATGAAAGAAGATGCGAGTTTACCTCTTTAATACACCATCTTGAGAATCTCTTTAAGGGAAAGGTTTTCTCAATTATGGAAATACCGAGAGCTCCTAGAAGTGGGGAGGGAAATGGAATGTGTATCTGGAATGACATTTGATGATATTAATAGCATATAGGGGTGAGTATAATAGGGAGTGATGGGTGGAACTTATAGTGGAGGATATGTGTTATTTCCCATTATTTTAATAATTATTTTATATTTTTGGTTAAAAACTATGAAATGTCTTGACTTTTGTGTCTAAAAATTGTAATAAGGGAATTTTATTTCAAAAAAATGTCCATTTATGTAATCCATGACTCAACAATGGTGCAGACATTCATTTATTTAACATATTTCAGAAATTATCAAATTTCAATATTCACCAAAAAATTCAAATACTTCAGAAAAATCCCAAAAAATCGCCCTAGATATTTTTGGATATGCATAATATAAAAATGAAATCCATTTTATCAAAATAATTTTTTAAATAATTGAGATTTAATTATTAATTAAATCATTTTTTACTTGAAAAATACAACTTTTAAATTTAAAATTGATTTTATAATATATTCAAAAACTAACTACGATCTCAAAATATATTCTAAAATAAAAGTTAAAAAAATATTTATTTCTGAATACATTTTATCAAAATTATTTTTATTAATATATTAATTTAAAATTTTTATTAAATATTCATTACCCACAAAAATACCGACAATTAATTATTAATTTTTGACATACGGTATTTCATTTATATGGTTCCAAAATTTTGTTTATACATAAAAGGGTGAGGTTACAATTTATAAGGGTATATTTATATTCATAAGGGTATGTTACTATTCATATATGTATGTTAATATTGACTAAAAATTTTAGTTGATCCTTTAAGACACGGAATATCTTAATGATCGCAACTGTGTACGTCACGTTTTTGAAATTCAAATTAGAGAAGAGGAAAAAATTATGTTTACTATCTTGGTTATTACAAAGTAGTGTTTTTTAGAGAATTGGTGTTTCATTCATTCACTATTAAATTTATTTTTCAATCCTTAGGGTGTAACATTCAACCCCCCTTAGAATAATTTCCTCCTCCAAATTCCATAATTTCACCTCATAAAAAGATTTGTGTAGTTTTCCATCATAAACTCCACAAGCTCCCATGTTTATTATACAATTTTATTATTTTTACAATGTAACTCTAATAGTAATTTCATCTGATTCCTCAACACATTTTCTTTACTGTCTATAATTTGGATAGGATATTCATAGTATGATAAGTGAGGTTCAAATTATTTACCTTCAGAAGTGAGGACTTGCATGGGGTCAGGCATGCACATTCTATAAAACGAGACATAGAACACATTGTGTACATTAGATAGTCTAGGTGGAATTTATAAATGATACCAAACAAGTCAAATTCTATAAATAATTTTAAAAGGGCCAATGTACATGGGGCTCAATTTCCATCTCTTCCCAAATATTATAACACCCTTCCATGGATATACTATTATGAAAACATGATCTCCCACATGAAATTCCAAATCCATCCTTCGATTATCAGCATAGCCCATTTTCTTAAATTGAACTTATTTGATATGGGTTTGAATATTCGTTACCTTATTTTTTGTTTACTCTATAATCTCTAGACACACAAGCTTCCTTTCACCTATATCATCCCAACATGTTGGTGTGGGAAATTTCTTTCTATGTATTGAATCATAGAGTGTAATTTGAATGCTAGAATGGAAACTATTCTTGTATTAAACCTCCACCAAAGGTAAATACTAATCCCACAATCCTAGAAATTTATGTGAGTATGATCTCAAAAAATTTTCTAATGTTTGGATCATCCATTCTGATTTGCCATTATCTTGAGGCTGAAAAGCAGTACTAAATCAAAGATCCATATCAAGGGATTTAAAAATATTTTCCCATAATTTTGATGTAAATCAAGGATCATGATCAAACAAAATTAATATAGGTTCTCCATTATTTCTTACAACTTCATTAATATAGAGTCTTCCCTGATTCTCACATGTAAAATCCTCCCTTATAGAGAGGAAATGTGTAGATTTGGTAATTCGATCTACAATTACCCATATTGCATCATCCATTGTTGGAGTTTTGGACAATCCATTGAAAAATTCAATGGTGATTTCATCCCATTTCGATGTAGTAGTAGGTATGGTTTTAATGATTCTTCTAGGATGGTGATGTTTAGTCATCAATTGTTGATAGGCTAAACATAACGATACATAATCCAAAATTTTCCTCTTCATGTTATCCCATAATTTTTCTTTTAAATCTCTATAATCGTAGTGCTTCTAGAATATATAGATAATTTTGAACTATGAGAATCATCCAATAACGCCATTTTAGCTCATATAATGTTGGAAAACAAATCCTATTCCCATATTAGAGAATTCCATCTTCATATTTGAAGTCATGAAACATCCCATCATTCAAAGAATTAATTTATATTTAAATATTATCATCATTATGCTGGGAACATTTACTTTTTTCCAATAAAAATAGTTGGAAAAACTATATAAAAGGTAATTATGTTTTACCTTCTTTGATAATTCCCAAGTCCATTTTTACCAGATCCATGATTAATTGAACCCTTTTAATCATCATTTTGTTTAACACTCCATGATACCTCTTACTCAATGCATCTTCTACCTTATTATCCTTTCATGGGTGGTGGTTTATAGAACAATCATAATCATTGAGTAGTTTTAGCCATCGTCTTTACCTCATGATGAGTTATATCTAGGAGAAGATATATTTCTGTCACTTTTGATTATTATATATCTAAGATCTTTCACCATAGTGATATTTCGTCGATATTTATAGAGCAAAGACAACAATAGCTAAGTCATTATCATCGGCAGGATAGGATTTCTCATGAATTTTAAATTACATTGAAGCATAGTCAATATATTTATCATTATAAAACAGAATAAAAGCAAGTACTTTCTTTGATGCATCACCATAGATAACAAAAACATCATTTTCCAATGGCAGAGTTATGATCAGAGAATTCATTAATCTCCTATTAAATTATTCAGAACATTCCTCACATTCTTTTTTCTATAATAACAGAACACATTTACATGAAATCATTGATAACAGGTTGGCTAATAGGGTGATGTTTTGAAGGAAACACTGATAATAACATGTTAATCCAATAAATCTACAAACCTCGGTTATATTTATTGGTGTAGTAAATTTATGAATAGCCCTTATCATCATAGGATCAATATATTTTCCATCTGCAGAAAAAATATGTCCACGAAAAGAAACTGATTGAAGCCAAAAATCACACTTACTAAACATCCAATATAATTTATTTCTTCTAAGAGTCTTCAAAATAATTCACAGTTGATTTTCATGGTCTCTTTAGCTTTAGGAGTATACCAAAATATCATTAATAAATACCATAAAAATTAATCAAGATATTCCTTGAAAACCCTATTCATTATATATATGAAGGTAGATGGTGCATTATTATGTCCAAAAAGAATTATTGTAAATTGTAATTCCCATACCTGGTTCAAAATTATCTCTTTGAAATATCATCGTTCCTCACACGCAACTGATGATATCTAGATTGAAGGTCAATCTTCAAAAAATATTTGGCTCCGTGAAATTAATCCAATAAATAATCAATGTGAGGTATGGGATACATGTATTTTATTTTTATAGCATTGATATCCTTGTAGCCAATACATAACCTCATAAATACATCTTTATTTTTAATTAAAAGAACATGGGATCCCCATAAAGAAACAGTAGGGAGAATAAATCATTTATCACACCATTCCTATAATTGTTTCTTAAAATTTACTAATTCTATTGTTTCTATTATATAAAGACTATTTGATATATGTCTTGAACCAGAAATTAAATAAACTGAGAACTCAACTTCACACTATAGAGGATTTCTAGGTAAATCCTCTAGAAAATATCAATATACTCCTACACAGTGGGTATATCTTTGATTTGAACATTTCTTTCCACTTTCATAGTTATCGAGTTCTCATCCTCCCCATGAATTGAATTTAGTAGAGATACTAATAGTGTATCTAGATGCGAATCAGATGGTGATGTTTTTGGCCTAATGATAATTCATTCCACTTCATTCTAAAAATATTTAACATCATTCTACTTGAAATATATTTTAAAAACATAATTTTAAATCCAATGCATATCGAATATTTTATCAATGTCAATCATGGGTATAATCATAAAATAATTTGATAAATCATGTTCATATGCCATAATGGGGATTTTCCGACACATCATTGATTCAATGAAAGTACCCTTATGAGTTTTGACTCACAACTCCTTTATTAAATCAAATTGGAAATATCTAATTTTCATTGAAAACTGTGATGATATAAAAGAATGAAATGATCTAGAATCAAATAAATCATTGGCTCTGTTTGAGGAAACAATTAGACTACCTACCACCACATCATTATGGACATTCTCCTCAGCAGTTGTGACAACATAAGCTTGGCCTTTCTCTCTTGGCCTTCTATGGTGGAAGTTTCTTTCATGCTTTAGACAATAATTTGCATAATGTCTCATCTCCATGAAACTGTATCATTGAGAATTGGTAGCTTCTTTATTCCCCTTGAAACAATGGGAGTGGTGACCTTTTTCTCCACACATGTAACAAACAACTATACCCTATCCTAATGTACATGGGAGTTTATTACCACAATTTTCATAGGGTGGAAAGTCAACTATTTTCTTCTTCCTTATTTCATTATTTCCTTTTCCAGAGTTTTCATCAGCTCCCTTATTATCTTACTTTCCTTTAATGTCATAATACATACAAGATTTCTTTTCTCTCTTGATATCATATGACATTATATCTTCATATGATGAGAAATCTTGGTAAATAGTTCCCTCCAAAGTAATGGTTTTAAAAAATAAAATAATTGATCAACATTGCACTGTGTATTATGTATATAGTCATTTGTATGTATTTTAAATCTTATGAAGTTAGATTCAAACATTGAAAAATTATCATCCTTTTTTCCCTCACATTCATAAACTTCCTTTCCATATCTACTTTTTCTTTATTGTGGAAGTATTTTCGTATGAATGTTCCCTTAAAATTTCCCAATTTGATTTCTTCAATTTATTCCTTTTGAAAAAACTAGTTTCGGATATAGCTAACACCGAGAGGGGGTGAATCAGTGTTGAGTACTTTTTAAAAAAATTCCAACTTTTATCCCTATACCTCTTAACCTTTAAGGATCTTGATTCTCTTTTTCTCTTTTCCCTATCGCATGCAATAATAGAAATAAGTAAAAATATGCAAATGATATTTTTACAAGGATCACCACTACGTAAGAGTATCTACGTCCATGTCATTCATGGGAAGGACTAGTGCGTGTATTCTCCACAATAATGTACTATGCTGTTACAATGGAGTGGATAAGAAAACAATCCTCTAGCCAGTGTAAGTCCCTACACATTGGAGGGGGTGGGAAAAAATCCTCTTCCCTGGATAGGTGACAGTCTAGTCCAACTTGTAGCCTCTAGCTAGTTCTTTATACTTCCTATAGAGACAGTCTTCTTCCTTCTTGATAAGGTTGGTCATTCTCTTAGTCTTCTTTAGAACTCTTCACTTGATTACTTGCAAAGCAGTAGGAAAAAAATTATTCATTCATTCGTTCTCTTCTTCTCTAGTGCAACACCATCTGCACTAAACCTTTTCTTTCATTTTCTTAGTAAAATAACCAACTGCACTAAATCAAATTCTCAATTCGTCTTAGTGAAATAACCAACTGCACAAAATCTTAACCTCACTTCTTAGCCAGAATCACATATACCAATGTGATTATTCAAAAACAGAGTATTAGCTCACATAGTATCATCTAAATTAAGTTTCCCTAAATAAACGTAGGCTTCAGTTGGGATTAATGTGTTCTTCTTCATATTCTTCTCTTCCTTCTATACAATAAACCTATAAGCTTCACGCACTTCTTCTTTTTTTCCTACTTCAATACAAAAACCAGCTGCACTGAAACCTACTCTTCTTCACAAGTTTTCTTTCAGTGAAAAACCATATGCATCGAGCAATTCTTCTTCTTCTTTAGCTTGTGCGCCAATCCTTACATGAATTCCCCCTACTTGCATGCCCTTAAGCTTCCATGCCACCTATATGCACGCCACTCATCTTGCCCTCCACCTACTTGCGTGCGAGAAATTTCGTACACAAAACATGTGTGCCAAAACATGCGCAGAAATTCTTGTGTGACAAAACATGCACGGTAAAAATGGCATGGAAAAACTTGCACAGAAACAATTGTGCGGAATAACTTGGGTGGAAAAACTTGCACGGCACCCTACTTGCGTACCATATAAATAACCCTCTACTTGCGCGCAACTTTAAATTTCACGCTTCCCTCTGCTAGTTGCGTGATTAGAGAACCCTCTCCTACTTTCACATTCAAAGCTCAAATTTTCTCTTTAGTGTTGAGGATTTGAAAAATAAGGAGGCTAGTCATGTATTTATAGGATTTTTGGTGACATGCGCGCCGCATAAACTTGTCCGCCGCTCTAGCACATGCGCGCCACACTTGCGCGTCGTTCTAGCACTTGCACACTATTCCATCACATGCATGCCGCTATCCTTCCATTGTCATATTTTGATAGGATGATTTTGAAATATGACTTGCGTGCCACTTACGCTTGCGCTCCAATACTTGCATGCCAATACTTGCACGCCACTACTTGACTAGTGCGCCACTCTTTAACTTGCGCACCACATTATTTCCCTTGTCATATTTTTACAGTATGATCTTGAAATATGACATGCGCGCCACTTACAGATGCAAGATAATACTTGCGCATCTTTACTTCTGTGCCAATACTTGTGCACAAATACATGCTCACCACTACTTGCACGCCACTTTATTTCCTTCTCCAAAATCACTTCTTTACTCTCTCTACTCATCATAAGGCTTGAATCACAAGTTCTAGAAACTTATGATATATGTGTAATACAAATATGAAAATCATTATCATAGTTTCTTCCATTCTTTTTGAAAAATGAATTCCAAAGTAATTCTTTCATCCTCTCATTAAATCCTAAATTCCATTTGGATTGTTAATTCCAAAGAACTCCAATAATCAATCTTCATCCAAATGTGGAGGCTTGAAACTTGTTCAAATACCTTCAATGTTGCAGATAATGTATTGCCTTTGGTACATGAATTTGGAACTTTATGAATAGAGAAACAATCATCTATTTTCAAGGTAATGTCTAATTAATCACCTTCATACAATGCCAAGTCCTTCCACACTCTATCTTATTCTTCAGTTATCATTCTCTACTTCATTCAAATCATATGATTATTTGCTTCAAGTAAGCTCATGTATGGATGTCATGCAGTCATGTAGAATTGCATGGTCTTCTTTAAATCGTCATTATTCTTCAATCATCCTTAGATGGATGATACATCACCATTCTTCTTTGTTTTAAACAATGTGTCACCATTGACACAAGTTCATTGATCATAATATCAGTTCAACAATCTCTTGAATTAATCTTCTTAGAGAATTACTCAAGTTTGACATCCAATACTATGATTCCATAACAATTCTCTAGGAAACCTCACTTCATCCAATCTCCACTTAATTATTAGTCCTTCTTTATCTCATTCATCATTTTGACAAGTATTAACAACTGTTGACAACAAATTCAATCTTCATACACAATGTGGTCCCAACAATCCCCCCTTTGTATTTTGTTGTCAATATCACGTTGTCTCCTCAAATGGACACGTCAATGTCAAAATAAGAATCTTCTCTTTCCGCTTTCATTTCAAACATTTATTTCACATTCTCTCCCCCATATTGAAAATAAATACAATGTTCATGGTAGAGTTTGTATCAGTCATTACTTATGCAGTGTGACATCAATCATTTCACTCTATTTCTACATGAGCAAATCTCAATGTAGAAAACAAGAGAATTTGATTTAGACAACAAGGTTATCCATTATCCACTAATCATGATACCTCATGAGATGATATCTCCTACACTTGTCTTCTAGGGTTTTCCACTTTCATTCCAATATAATGATATTGAATACGATAGGAAATAATCAATACTGAAATTCCTGCACTCAATTCAACAAAATGATCAAAAACATTCCAGTGAAATTTGCAGGATAAGTGGTGTTGGGGAACTTTCATTCTTCTTATGTCACTAATTGACCTACTTACTCCCCCATTATAAAAAGAAATTTATTTTGAGTAACTAATGATGTGAGATTA
Organism: Viscum album; assembly: GCA_963277665.1. Taxonomy (NCBI): domain Eukaryota; kingdom Viridiplantae; phylum Streptophyta; class Magnoliopsida; order Santalales; family Viscaceae; genus Viscum; species Viscum album. The sequence goes on from OY728148.1 coordinate 176,814,429, forward strand.
AGAAACGACATACCTTTTCCAATGACATGATATTCATATAATCTTCATAGTAATTTAATTTTATACCAACTGATGTTGATACTGATTGAGATAATGACTTTGATAGCTTCTTCATGTCTCTCCACCTCAGGGGAACACTTCTCCTCACTGAATCCTAGGTTTTCCACCTGAGATATTACATCACATTAAATTTCTTGTACGATAAAAACTAATAAAATACACAAATATTTAATGGAATAACGTCGATTCTCATTTCTCCATCAATGTGAACAATAACATTGAGATGATTTTCTCAACCTAGATGCTCCATTCGTAACACTTTCAAAACTAATATTCAATGACGACTATGATTTTGTGGACATTACTATTTCTCACATCTCCTTTTGAGTGAGTATTATTTCTTCATGTTGTTTTTATACCCTAGAATCTCTTGGTGCAACATTCATCTTCTTGAGGAACTAATGTTGGTTCGGATTAAATTCAATGCATCTTATAACAGTATGACCATACTTGTTGCGCATCACACACAGAGTGTCATTGACTTCATGTAGAGTCTTCCTTTGGTTTGTAGCACTAGCTTTATCCAGTGCATCTTCCATTTTACTCATTGTTTCTAAATATTTTGTACAAACAACCAATATGTCACTAGGAACTGAGGCATCCAGATTGGATCTTCTATAGAGATTCTTCTGAGTTTCATCCTTCTTAGTGGTTCTTTTTGATGTACCACCCTTCTCCTCCATGGGAATAGAATCGAATGGATTCTCAGAATTTCTTCATTGGATCATCTTGGGAGAATGTTTTTTCAGATCATTGTTCTAATTTCTTCCCAAAGATGCCTCTTCATTCATTCCCATATTTTGTGGTCTTGTTTTCTTACATGTACATGCACCATTCATATGACCACTAATATTGTGTACATCACAGATGTTACATAACATTTCAAATCTGTTTGTAGTATAAAGATGTTTTTGGATCTGTGGATGTTGCTTCTTCTTCTCTAGCTTTCTCTCCCTTGAGATGAGCTTTCTCAGTGCTTTTACATTTAAGGGGTTGTACCAACAATCTAGTGAACAATTCCAAAGTCTATTACAACACAGCATTGACCAACAAACCTTGACTTCTTTCCATCTTTTTTATAATGTTGCTGAATATTCTTCCTGGTATATTGTGATTTCTGTGGGGAGCTATCTTCCACACTCTTTCTCCTATCAACTCTATCCATGGTGGTTGGTTTATTCTCACTTTTCTTCATCCATAGTTCTTTATAATTTTTCTTCCAACTTTCACTTTTTGTAGAAGAAAATTTAGAACCATCCTTATAAGTTGTTATGGATGGTTCCATTACTTTCTCAACTGCTCGAGATAGATCAATGAGTGAATCCATGATCTTTTTATCACATGTTGGAGGTATTTTGAGAGTAGAATACTCTAGCGAGAATTGAGTACTAGGAGAAACTATTTCCATATTTTGTTGGGACTCAATATGTGTCTTCTCAAGATTGGTCAACTCATCTTCAAATACTAGAAATCTCATACTGAGGATGACTTCATGGTCTTCAATAATAGTCATCTTCTCTTAATGATATTTCTTTAATATTTAAAAATCATCTTCATTCATCATTACATTATTTTGTAACAAAAAGTCAAGTTCATTGATCTTCTTAGAGTCGTCTTCCAAATATAACTCCTTTACATCATTGCTCATTTTCAGCTCATCTTAAAGTACATGGAACTTCTCTTCTAGAGTCTTATTAACTCCGTATTTCTCTTCAACATCATTTATCCACATTCGAGAACTTACTACAAATTCCCTCTTTGTTGCTTCAATTGCTCCAACCTGTCTGGAGAGCTTTAGACATTGAATAAATTTTTCTTCTAATCCTTTCTCCAAAACATAAATTACTTCTTCCAACTAAGTGATATTTTCTTGTATGCATTGAAATACTCCAAAAACTGGGGATGTACTCTCTTCAAGATTACCATGTAGAATCAATCATAATATATCAAAAATATTTCTTGAGATGTTGTAGATTTGTCATCACCACTTGTGCCATCATTTTCATTATGTAAATAATTTCCAAATGTAATAACACAAACCTATTTATCATTTGTGGTAGGAAGGTTATCCATCTTCTTGGTGGTAACATGATCCTCCTTCTCATAACCTTCCATGTCGGTTGTGTCTTAAATGTCAGCTAGATATGGAGCACCAGATGCTTCCTCTTCTTTAGATAAGTGGGAATTTTTCTTCAACTTCCTCTTCTGTTTCTTTTTCAGGTTCATCCTGGTCTTGGTAGATTTAGCCTTCGGATAAAAGGTATCATAATATTCACCAACTCTTGTCTTCATTGTTGACTCAAGAATGGAACTAAAAAATTAAAAAGGGAATGGCTTCACTGTATAGAATCCAATAGAGGTGAACATGCACTATGATACCAATTAAGAGGACTAGTTTGGGAGATACCTAACACTGAGAGGGTGGGTGAATCAATGTTGAGGACTATTTAAACAAATTCAAACTTTTATCCCTATCCCTTTTTACCTGTAAGGATCTTGATTCTCTTATTCTGTTTTCCCTGTCGCATGCAAGAATAGAAAGTAGTAAAAATATGAACATGATATTTTTAAAAGATTCACCACTCAATAAGAGTATCTTCGTCCAAACCATTCATGGGAATGACCAGTGCATCAATTTTAAACTATAATGTAATATGTTGTTACAATGGAGTGGCTAGGAAAACAATCCACTAGCCAGTGTAAGTACTTACACTTTGGAGGGGGTGCGAAATAATCTTATTCCTTGGACTAGTGATAGTCTAGTCCAACATGAAGCCTCATGATGATTCTTTATACTGTCTATAGGGACAATATTCGTCTGTCTTGATAAGGTAGGTTCTATTCTTGGCCTTCTCTAGCTCTCTCACATGATTACGTGAAATGAAGTAGGCAAGAATTTCTTCATTGTTTCTTTCTCTTCTTATTTAGTGAAACACCAACTACACTACACTTCTTGTTTATTCTTATAGTGCAATAACCAACAACAATAAATCTTCTTTTCTCTTCTGATTAGTTGAATAACCAACTTCACTAAATAGTATTCTCTCTTATTGGCCAGAATCACATATACCAATGTGATTATTTAGAAACTGAGGATCATCTCACATAGCATCATCTGAATTAAACTGCCCTAAATAAATGTAGTCTTCAAATTTCCACACTTTGTTCTTATTCTTCTTCTCTTCTTTCTATACTGTAAACCTGTAAGTTGCACACTATTATTATTTTTATGCTTCTTCAATTCAAAACCAGCTACACTAAAACCTACTCTTCTTCATATGTCTTATTTCAATGCAAAACCATCTTCACTAAGGACGTCTTCTTCTTTTTTTAGCTTGCGTGCCAATACATACCTGTGCCCCCCCTGCTTGCACGCCTCTCAGCTTGAATTCCACCTATATGTGCACCACTCATCTTGTGTGCCACCTACTTGTGATCTATAACTAGCGTGCCCAAAACTTTCACACCAAAACTTGCACAGAAACACTTTCACGGAAAAACATGTGGGGAAAAACATGCATGTCAAAATGTGCACAGAAAAACATGCGCGGTAAAACATGCCAGACACCCTACTTGTGAGGCTTATAAATAACAGTCAACTTGCGTGCCACTTCACCTTGTGCACCACCATCTGCTACTTGCGCGATCAGAGCACCTTCTCCTACATGTTTGTTCAGAGCTCAAATTTTATCTTAAGTGTTGAGAATTAGAAAAATGAGGAGGCTAGTTGTCTATTTATAGGAATTTTGGTGACTTTCATTCCACATACACTTGTGTGCCATACTTTCACGCCACTCTGAAACATCATCTCTATTCCATCACATGCGTACTGCTTTCATTACTTTGTCATATTTTGATATTATGGTGTTTAAATATGACTTGTGTGCCACTTACACTTTCTCGCCAATACCTGTGTGCCAATACTTGCGCGCCACTACATGACATGGGTTCTAATATTTAACTTTTGCACCATTTTTTTCATTTTTCATATTTTGATGGGATAATCATTAAATATGACTTGTGTAAAGACCCGTAAAATTCAAGGGAAATTTTTTCTTAATTTTCTTTTGAATTTTACAAGAGCGCGGTTTCTGACGGAACCTGATTCCGAGGCCCGGAGTGCCCGGAATCAATTTCCGAAGTTTGGCTCGGGTACGCTCAGTGAACGAACGAGTGGGAATTTCTAACATTTGAACCGGTGCCCGGAATGAAATTCTGAGGGCACCGATGAACTCGCAGCGCCGATATTCTCTTAAGGGGACCTTTTCCAAGGTTGCGTTTTATGCGAGACGAAAGTTAGTTTTTGGAGAAATTATAAGAAGTTAAATAAAAAAATGTGGAAATACTTTTTTTATTTTGTTGGTTAACTTCTCTCAAAGGAAGTTAGGGGTGGGACCCACACCCACCTAACCTCCCCTGAGAGAATTAAGTGTGGTGGGGCCCACACGAACCCTAACTTTTCATCTTCTCTCAAAACTCCCTTTAACCCCTCTTTAAATGACATGAAAACTTGTTAATTAATTTGGAGTTATTTTATTTGAATTTCAAACCTTTGAAATTCAATTTGTTAAGTGTGTAAATAAAATAAGCCCTTAGCTTATTTTATTTGGTTAGAATTCTCTATCCTCTTGAGAGGATTTGGGAGCTCCTTCTTCTTCTTCAAGCTTTGACGAAGAACGCGAAGAACCTTCAAGCTCCAACGAAGAACGCCGCTCCTCTCTTCTTCGTAGCCGGTTGTTTCCGAAGATCGACAACTCCTTCCATGTCCACGAAAGGGAACGTCGCTTCCTCCTTGGACTTCCTTCGCCGGCTTACGAAGATTCTCCAACGACATACCTCTTCGGACGTACCTCTTCGTCAACGGATTTGACGAACGATTACCGCGACGCCCGACCTCCGCGACGTTGTCTTCCGCGGGTCGTTGACGATCATCGATCTTGAAAACAAGGTAGGGGTTTGTTGTTGCTTTATTTATTTATTCTCGTTCTTGGTTCTATCTTGAAAATTTGAGGTTTATTGTTAAGTGTTATCGACTAACGAGAGGGGGGCCGGACCGCACAAACACAGAAGAATTCCCCCTCCTCTGTTCATGAATATTATTTCCTTGCGGATGTACGAGATGGCGTGGTGCCATCGCACCACGCGGGAATCGCAAGGCCATAATCGCGTGGCGCCGTCGCGCCGCGCCACGGGAAGTTTATCATGAACGCGACGCCGTCGCGCCGCGTCGAAGGGAATCGAAGGCACCGCGGCCAGAGCAGGGCCGCAGCGGAGGGGCGCGGTGACGTCGCACCGCGCCGGACGACGAACACTGCGGCCGGTTCCGGGCCGTGGCGAGACGGGAAGACCGGCGGCTCGCCGGGCCGCCAGTGTCGGAAGCCGGAAGGGGACTGGCTTTGCCGGTCCGTTGAAGAAGAACCGGACGGCCAGGTGGGCCGGCCGGAATGGAAAAACCGGGGGAATTTAATTCCCCCGGTCAACTCAAATGCCCCCCCATTTATGAGGGGGGGGGGTTTCTTTAAGGGGGGAAGGCGCCCCCCCCCCCCCCGGTTTTCCTCAAAGCAGGCCCCACGAGGGGGGGGGGGGGGGGTTCTCCAAAGGAGCGGCTAAAAGCCGCGCCGTCAACATAAAGAAGCGGGGGCCTTGCCCCCCGCGCGTGGCACCAAGCGGCGCCAGGCCGCACCGCCGCGCCGGGCCGGGTCGGACCCGGGTCGGTTCGACCCGGTTCGAGCTGTCCCAGGGGGGGGGGGGTCGGGCCGGGTCGCCCTGGGCCCGGACCCCCCGTTTTCAAATCGTTTTCGTTATTTTGGCTATAACATGAGCCACAAACCTCCGATCGACGAACCGTCAGCGGAAATGCGATCCTTGGATCGAGACGGTCGTTTCGGTATATCGTACTCAAAGTTTTGGAATACTTTGAGTTCGGACGGGTTGGTTCGTACACGAAACCAACCGGGCCCTCGGAGCGAAAGCGCTAATATCTTGAGCTACGAACATCCGATTGACGTGTCGTCAGCTTTGTTGTGTTCCTCTTAGTGAGACAGATCTTTTGGCATACTCCGCCCGAGGTTTGGATGCAGGTGGAGTACGGTTGGGTTGGTTTTGCCTTAAAAACCAACCGGGCCCCTGGGACGAAAAAGCCAATAACTCTCAGACCGGGCGTCTGATCGACGCGCCGTCTGTTGCGTTGAGACCCCTATGATGAGACGGTCCTTTGAGAGTCTTCTTCGTGGGACTTTGAGATACTTGGAGTATCGACTAGTAGCTCATGGAGTGGACCCTCCCGGTGACGATCGTGCGGAGTACGGAGACCGGGTAGCTGACTGAGACCCGACGACTGCTGATCGGACGACCCGGTGTGTTACAGAGGTGCGCTTGGTTGTAGCGGCACATGGGAGCGCTTGGTTGTAGCGGCAGACCCACGACGGAGGTGAGTTTGGTTGTAGTGGCACATGGAAGGGCATGGTTGTAGCGGCAGACCCACGACAGAGGTGCGCTTGGTTGTAGCGGCACATGGGAGCGCTTGGTTGTAGCGGCAGACCCACGACAGAGTTGCGCTTGGTTGTAGCGGCACATGGGAGTGCTTGGTTGTAGCGGCACATGGGAGTGCTTGGTTGTAGCGGCATACCACGACAGAGGTGCGCTTGGTTGTAGCGGCACATGGGAGCGCTTGGTTGTAGCGGAAGACCCACGACAGAGGTGCGCTTGGTTGTAGCGGCACATGGGAGCGCTTGGTTGTAGCGGCAGACCCACGACAGAGGTGCGCTTGGTTGTAGCGGCACATGGCAGCGCTTGGTTGTAGCGGCAGACCCACGACAGAGGTGCGCTTGGTTGTAGTGGTACATGGGAGCGCTTGGTTGTAGGAGCTGGCCCGCGGTACTCGTCAGGAGGAGAACCTCAGCAGTCTTAGGTTAGTGAGCAATACCTCGGAGTTGTGACAGGACCACTGTACACTCCAGAGACGGAGCTCTTCAACAGTTACGGTTTCGATAATGAAAATCCTGGTTTGAGCTGAGACTTTTCAGGACTTTTGTGTTTACCTCATGATTGAGATGGGTCACATGATAACTTATGTATATGTATGGGCATATTCCTAAGTAGAGGTTATCTGTTGAGATATTCTTTGTGGTTATCCTTTTTGGTTTAGTGAGACCTTGAGAGTCTCGGGATCCCTACTGAGTATCGTTATACTCACCCCTGCACGGGCTATGCCCGCACCTCATTGTGTTGGTTGCAGACGACGGGAAATGCTGACAGAGGCCGAGTGCTCGAGGAATGGACAGTACCCAGAGGTGGATATAACGACGGGGCGGTACCCGGAGGTGGACCACTGGGCGGGACATACTCGGAACAGACGGCGGGACCCGAGGATCTGTGGAGCTATCTGTACCCACCCTTCAGGTGGGATTTCTAGTGGACAGCTCGGCGTACCAGCATTACTTTTCAGTTGTTGTTTTCCCTTTAAAGTTGTACTTTACAGCCGAGCTTGTATTTCCGGCACCTTTTTACATTCTGCACTTACTGTTGTATTCAGTGTTTACTTCTTCCGCTTGTACTCTGTGTGATTGTTTACTTTACAAAGGCAATGCCTTCCCTTTTACCGGGATTTACGCCTTTGTGCTAGTCGCTAACCCCTGGCCTATAGAAGGCGGGCTTGGGGTAGTCACGGCATGGACCCCGAGGGCGGGTCGTGACAATTGGTATCAGAGGAGTTCGGTTCTACCTTGAATTCTGATCTTTTCTATGTGAAAAATAATGTTTAGCGTATTGAGTGTGGTTATCAGTCCAGGGAGTCCAGTGTTGGTGCGGCCGCCGACGTATCCGTACACCAGGATCCTGACTTCTGATTTCCAACTTAATGCACGAAAACATTGATTGCATGTGTGTTTCAAAGTTTTCTTTGTGATTAATTTGTATCAGCTCACCAGGTATACTGTTCTGACCGTGGCGCACCTGATTCCTTTTCAGGATGGCCCTACGATGGAAGCCAGCTAGGGTTCTGAGAGTCGAGTGTGACGACAGCCCGCCGAGCGACGAGGCCTCGGTGCAGGACCCTTTGTCAGCAGTGGCACCAGCGGTAGTTTTATCCGCCGAGCCCCCGATACTTCCAGCACCATCCGCTGACGATGAACATTGCCTCAGCGCACTTCATGAGTTTCAGCGCCAGCGACCGCCCAGGTTCCATGGGGAGACGGACCCTCAGGAAGCCGAGGACTGACTGGAGGCAGTCGTGCGAGTTTTCAGGCTAGTGAGGACACCAGCAGACCTCATGGTGATCCTCGCTGCGAGCCTACTGCACGCAGCAGCGGGCCGATGGTGGAGCTTGATTCTCCAGGTGCATGACGAGACATCTCTTCTCTGGACGGACTTGATAGCATCTTCCGCTCGGAGTTCATCCCAGCCACCCTCCGAGCGGTGCGCATTCAGGAGCTACTACAGCTGCGGCAGGGCAACATGACAGTAGCCCAGTACTCAGCGAGATTTACTAATCTTTCACGCTACTCAACCGACATGGTACGAGACCCATTCTTCCGGGCCCGGACCTTCGAGCAGGGACTGAGGCATGAGATCAGGGCTTCGATGATCCCCCTCAACATTCCAACTCAGGCAGGGGTGTTGGAGCGAGCCCTCTTAGTGGAGAGTTTCCTTGCTGAACAGTCTCCAGCAGCAGGACCCACCACTTACCGGCATGCAGTAGAGTCTTCTGCAGCGGGCAGTAGATGGATGACGCAGGGGTCCAAGAGGACTGGACCTACAGGTGGTCGACAGCATGAATCTGGATCGTTTGCGCGAGGCACTCGGGGTGGGCAACGACTTGCCATGAGAGGGCAGTGTTACTCCTGCGGCGGGGTTGGTCACATGGCTAGTGACTGTCCGACCCGCCATACGGATGACCAGCAGACGAACGAAGGACCCCCCAGGCAGAGGCCGAGGTTCGATCAGGGCAGGCCACAAGGAGCAGGTGGCCATGACAGGGGAGCTGGTCGTGCAGCTGGAGGTGGACGACGCTTCGGGGTGTTGCCACCACCACCACCAGGAGGTCCACCCCGACCGTAGGGGAAAGGAGGACATGGGAGAGCTCAGCTTCAGGCAGTTGAGGCTTACGATCATGGGGCTCCGGGAGCAGATGGACAGGAGCGGGACTAGCTCCAGACCTGGAGACTTTTGTTCATGTTGCTTCTTGTTTTGTTGATGTATGTTTGTAGATGCTTTGTGTCTTTATACTTGAGCTGCAGTAATAAAATACACCTTTTCTTGTGACATTTACTTCCCTGTCCTCTCTTGTGTTGTTTCTAAGAGGTTCTGGATTATACCGTTGACTTGACCCTCACTTGAGAAGTACCTACTGGAGGAGACCCAGTTACCACACACTGATGCCGACAGTGTGACTCAACCCTTGGAGGCGAGAGTAACGGTTGGATCTCTTTGTAGTAGCGTCGAGGCCTTACGACGTCATCCTTGGTATGTGTTAGTATCATCCATGTCGGGATTGACAGTATTAGGCGAAGAACGTGGTTCATCTAGGGAATGAGACCAGATTTCTCTTATTGGCAAAGAAGAAATCATAGAAGCTCTTGTGGGACCAGAGGTGGTCTAGGCCACGACAGAGAAGGTCCAGGTCATCCAGGAGCGGATGAGGACAGCTCAGAGCCGGCAAAAGTCATACGCTTACAGGAGGCGGAGGCCACTTGAGTTCGAGGATGGCGACCACGTCTTCTTGTGGGTCTCACCTCGACGTGGTATACGGAGATTTGGCTGTGGCGGCAAGTTATCTTCGCGCTTCATCGGACCCTTCCAGGGCCTCAGCAGGATTGGCGAGGTGGCTTATCGCCTGGCTCTACCACCTCAGTTGCACCGGGTGCACGACGTCTTCCACGTGTCTCAGTTGAGGAGATACGTGCACGACCCGACACACATCATTGACCATGGGGATCTTGACGTTGACGATGCGGCGACTTTTACGGAGGTCCCGGTGGAGATAGAGGATCGACAGGAGCATGTCCTACGAGGGCGATCGATTCCTCTTGTGCGCATCAGATGGCATCACGGGAACCTCCAAGAGAGCACATGGGAGCGGGAGGCTCAGATGCGTGCTCAGTACCCTCATTTGTTTCCCTAGTTTTCGATGTATCTTTACAGGGACGTAAATCCCTGAGGTGGGAGTAATGTAAAGACCCGTAAAATTCAAGGGAAAGTTTTTCTTAATTTTCTTTATAATTTTACAAGAGCGCGGTTTCTGACGGCACCTGATTCCGAGGCTCGGAGTGCCCGGAATCAATTTCCGAAGTTTGGCTCGGGTACGTTCAGTGAACGAACGAGCGGGAATTTCTAACTTTTGAACCAGTGCCCGGAATCAAATTCTGAGGGCACCGATGAACTGGCAGCGCCGATATTCGCTTAAGGGGACCTTTTCCGAGGTTGTGTTTTATGCGAGACGAAAGTTAGTTTTGGGAGAAATTATAAGAAGTTAAATAAAAAAAATGTGGAAATACTTTTTTTATTTTGTTGGTTAACTTCTCTCAAAGGAAGTTAGGGGTGGGACCCACACCCACTTAACCTCCCTTGAGAGGATTAAGTGTGGTGGGGCCCACACGAACCCTAACTTTTCATCTTCTCTCAAAACTCCCTTTAACCCCTCTTTAAATGACATGAAAACTTGTTAATTAATTTGGAGTTATTTTATTTGAATTTCAAACCTTTGAAATTCAATTTGTTAAGTGTGTAAATAAAATAAGCCCTTAGCTTATTTTATTTGGTTAGAATTCTCTAGCCTCTTGAGAGGATTTGGGAGCTCCTTCTTCTTCTTCAAGCTTTGACGAAGAACGCGAAGAACCTTCAAGCTCCAACGAAGAACGCCACTCCTCTCTTCTTCGTAGCCAGTTGTTTCCGAAGATCGAAAAATCCTTCCATGTCAACGAAAGGGAACGCCGCTTCCTCCTCGGACTTCCAGCGTCGGCTTACGAAGATTCTCCAACGACGTACCTCTTCGGACGTACCTCTTCGTCAACGGATTTGACGAACGATTACCGCGACGCCCGACCTCCGCGACGTTGTCTTCCGCGGGTCGTTGACGATCATCGATCTTGAAACCAAGGTAGGGTTTTGTTGTTGCTTTATTTATTTATTCTCGTTCTTGGTTCTATCTTGAAAATTTGAGGTTTATTGTTAAGTGTTATCGACTAACGAGAGGGGGGCCGGACCGCACAAACACGGACGAATTCCCCCTCCTCTGTTCATGAATATTATTTCCTTGCGGATGTACGAGATGGCGTGGTGCCGTCGCACCACGCGGGAATCGCAAGGCCATAATCGCGCGGCGCCATCGCGCCGTGCCACGAGAAGTTTATCATGAACACGACGCCGTCGCGCCGCGTTGAAGGGAATCGAAGGCGCCGCGACCGGAGCAGGGCCGCTGTGGAGGGGCGCGGTGCCGTCGCACCGCACCGGACGACGAACACTGCGGCCGGTTCCGGGCGGCGGCGAGATGGGAAGACCGGCGTCTCGCCGGGCCGCCGGTGTCGGAAGCCGGAAGGGGACCGGCTTTGCCGGTCCATTGAAGAAGAACCGGCCGGCCAGGTGGGCCGGCCGGAATGGAAAAACCGGGGGAATTTAATTTCCCCAGTCAACTCAAATGCCCCCCCCCCATTTATGAGGGGGGTTTCTTTAAGGGGGGAAGGCGCCCCCCCCCCGGTTTTCCTCAAAGCAGGCCCCACGAGGGGGGGCCGGTTCTCCGAAGGCGCGGCTAAAAGCCGTGCCGCCAACATGAGGAAGCGGGGGCCTTGCCCCCCGCGCGTGGCACCACGCGGCGCCAGGCCGCGCCACGCCGGCCGCGCCGCTCCGCCGCGCCGGACCGCGCCGCCGCGCCGGACCGCGCTGCCGCGCCGGGCCGGGTCGGACCCGTGTCGGGTAGACCCGGTTCGGGCTATCCCAGGGGGGGGGGGGGTCGGGCCGGGTCGCCCCGGGCCCGGACCCCCCGTTTTCAAATCGTTTTCAGTATTTTGGCCATAACTTGAGCCACGGACCTCAGATCGACGAACCGTCAGCGGAAATGAGATCCTTGGATCGAGACGGTCGTTTCGGTATATCGTATTCAAAGTTTCGGAATACTTTGAGTTCGGCCAGGTTGGATCGTACACGAAACCAACCGGGCCCTCGGAGCGGTAGCGCTCATATCTTGAGCTACGAACATCCGATTGACGTGTCATTAGCTTTGTTGTGTTCCTCTTAGTGAGACGGACTTTTTGGCATACTCCGCCCGAGGTTTGGATGCAGGTGGTGTACAGTCGGGTTGGTTTTGCCTTAAAAACCAACCGGGCCCCTGGGACGAAAAAGCCAATAACTCTTAGACCGGGCGTCCGATCGACGCGCCGTCTGTTGCGTTGAGACCCCTATGATGAGACGGTCGTTTGAGATTCTTTTTCCTGGGACTTTGAGATACTTGGAGTATCGACCAGTAGCTCGTGGAGCGGACCCTCCTGGAGACGAGCGTGCGGAGTACGGAGACCGGGTAGCTGACTGAAACCCGACGACTGCTGATCGGACGACCCGGTGTGTTACAGAGGTGCGCTTGGTTGTAGAGGCACATGGGAGCGCTTGGTTGTAGCGGAAGAACCATGACAGAGGTGCGTTTGGTTGTAGCGGCACATGGGAGTGCTTGGTTGTAGCCGCAGACCCACGACAGATGTGCGCTTGGTTGTAGCGGCACATGGGAGCGCTTGGTTGTAGCGGCAGACCCACGACAGAGGTGCGCTTGATTGTAGCGGCACATGGGAGCCCTTGGTTGTAGCGGCATACCCACGACAGAGGTGCGCTTGGTTGTAGGGGCACATGAGAGCACTTGGTTGTAGCGGCAGACCCACGACAGAGGTGCGATTGGTTGTAGCGGCACATGGGAGCGCTTGGTTGTAGCGGCAGACCCACGACAGAGGTGCGCTTGGTTGTAGCGGCACATGGCAGCGCTTGGTTGTAGCGGCAGACCCACGACAGAGGTGCGCTTGGTTGTAGTGGTACATGGGAGCGCTTGGTTGTAGGAGCTGGCCCGCGGTACTCGTCAGGAGGAGAACCTCAGCAGTCTTAGGTTAGTGAGCATTACCTCGGAGTTGTGACAGGACCACTGTACACTCCAGAGACGGAGCTCTTCAACAGTTACGGTTTCGATAATGAAAATCCTGGTTTGAGCTGAGACTTTTCAGGACCATTGTGTTTACCTCATGATTGAGATGGGTCACTTGATAACTTAGGTATATGTATGGGCATATTCCTAAGTAGAGGTTATCTGTTGAGATCTTATTTGTGGTTATCCTTGTCGGTTTAGTGAGACCTTGAGGGTCTCGGGATCCCTACTGAGTATCGTTATACTCACCCCTGCACGGGCTATGCCCGCACCTCATTGTGTTGGTTGCAGACGACGGGCAATGCTGACAGAGGCCGAGTGCTCGAGGACTGGACAGTACCCAGAGGTGGACATGACGACGAGGCGGTACCCGGAGGTGGACCACTGGGCGGGACATACTCGGAACGGACGGCGGGACCCGAGGAGCAGTGGAGCTATCTGTACCCACCCATCAGGTGGGATTTCTAGTGGACAGCTCGGCATACCAGCATTACTTTTCAGTTGTTGTTTTCCCTTTCAGTTGTACTTTACAGTCGGGCTTGTATTTCCAGCCCGTTTTTACATTCCGCACTTACTGTTGTATTCAGTGTTTACTTCTTCCGCTTGTACTCTGTGTGATTGTTTACTTTACAAAGGCAATGCCTTCCCTTTTACCGGGATTTACGCCTTGGTGCTAGTCGCCAACCCCTGGCCTATGGAAGACGGGCTTGGGGTAGTCACGGCATGGACCCCGAGGGCGGGTCGTGACAACTTGCGCACCACCTACACTGGCATGCCAATTCTTCTACGACAATACTTGCATGCCAATTCTTTAGTGCCAATACTTGTGCACCACTACTAGCGCGCCACTTTCATTCCTTTTCCCAAATCACTTCATTACTCTCTCTACTCATTATAAGGCTTGTATCGCAAGTTCTCCAAACATATGATATTTGTGAAATACAAATCAGAAAATCATCATCATAGTTTCATCCATTCTTTTTGGAATATGAATTCCAAAGTACTTCTTTTATCCTCACTTCAAATCCTCAATTTCTTTTGGAGTGTTAATTCCATAGAACTCCAATAATCTCTCTTCATCCAAAAGTGGAGGCTTGAAGCTTCTTCAAATACATTCAATGTTTCTGATAATGTATCACCTTTGATACATGTATTTGGAACTTTAAAAGGAGTGAAAAAATCATCTGTTTTCAAGGTAATGTAAAATTCATGACCTTATTATAATTCCAAGTCCTTCCACACTCTCTCTTCTTCATCAGATATAATTCTCTACTTCATTCAAATCATATGATTATTTTCTTCAAGTAATATATTTCATGGTTTTCATGCAGTCATGTAGCATTGCATGGTATTCTTTAAATCATCATTCTTCTTCCACCATCCTTATATGTTTGATACTTTACCATTCTTCATTGTTGTAAATAATGTGTCACCATTGACACATGTTCTTTGAACTTAGTATCAGTTCAACAATTGTCTGAATTAATATTTTCGAGAATTACTCAAGTATGACATCCAATACTATCATTCCATAAAAATTCTCCAGGAAACCTCACTTAGGCCAATATACACCAACTTTTTTGTCCTTCTTCATATCCTTATTCATTTTGATGAGTATTGACAATTGTTGACAACAAATTCATATTCATACCCTAAGTGGTCCCAACACCTCCTCCTTTTTTAATTAAATACCACCACTGATCTTCATATCCCAATAGACGATAAAATTTTATGGTAGCCTTCTCTCTTTGTTTTCATCCCATAGTGAGATATATCTTTTCTAAAGAACTTATCCACTGCTCCACTATAAATGGGATTGTAGTCCAGTTGAATAATGGAGGAAGTTTTTACATAAAGTGATCTAACGTAGCTCCTCTACAGTGTGGATTATTATTTTTCATATGAGTGATGTTATTATTCATAACATGAGTCAAACCACCCAGTATAGTTTTGAGTTTCTAAGCATTAGTCAAATCACTAGAGACAACATCATTATCCTTTATCATTGGTAAATCCCAACTTAGGATACGTGGATTCATGTGGTTTCCATTCCTCTTACTAGGGGCCATTTATAAATAATGGAACACACTAGATTAGGTTGTGAATCATAATGTATAATATCAACATAGAAAAATACATATCATAAACTAAAATCCTATTCATACTTAAAATAATAATCTGAACCATGGTTACATTGAGGAAAATTTACATTTAATTTATTTTTAATGGTTTTTAATGAAAATTTGATTTATCCTATGCATATCTTTGGGACAGTCAAGCCAGATGTGCGGTAAGGCCCATTTTTTTGTACCATGATACCTTAGGTCAAGCCCGAAACTTTTTGTCTGAGTTTTTAATTCTTGGTACATCATTATCTAAACCACGTCCCTAAATAGTATTCATAAATGGATGTATTTTCGTGAAATAACTACATAATATATTCCTTACCAAATTCCATGATGATCTTGTATAGTTATCCTCAAAGAATATCATAGGGAACTATTCCCAAATCTGTATTTTCTAAATATATTTTTTATGTTTTATACTAAACATCCTCTGAAACCAACAATAAAACCCAACCCTAGTTGCATGGAGTCAGTGCCTTATATCATTACATTTTCATGATTACAAGAACCTCGTGTCCCTAAGGAAAATATAGTTTAGTGGTTTTGTATAACTAGATACATACATATGTAAAAAATTACAACATGAATGAAAACCAATATATATATGTATATGTATGTATGTATGTATGTATGTATATTCTAATAGAAACATCCATGACTATAAGATTATCCCTGTAATTCATTCATAATGAACTTACTCATATCCTAGGAAAATAAAACATAATAAACAGGTGATAAAAGATGCACAATAAGGTTGAGATATACATTAAAAGTATCATAAACATAAACACAACGTGTAGATAATAAATACAAAAACAAGACTTTAAAAAATATACATGAACACAATATAGAAGTAATAATAGATGAGTAAATAATTCCATAATAAGATATAATAATTGGTGTGGTACTAGTCTAATAATCACATGAATTATCAATTTCTATCTATATAATGTGGTAATGTGTAATGATGGACATCAAAACTATACCGTCAAGGCCCCATGCGAAGACCATAAATAATCATAATGTTAAGGCCTTGTGCTCAAACACAAGTTTGTCTCATGAGACCTATTGATGCATAGAGGGGATATAGTAGGCCACACTAATTACATAATAAGTTAATTCATTCCTCATATTAATGGGGAAAAAATAAACAACATATACATTTATATTGAAACTATCATATTAAATTTAAATAACTTTCCGCCTTCATGAAACATAAACATTTACCATTCAGAGTAATATGGTGAATGTTATCAAGGTATAACATCCACTACCAAAATAATCATAAATAACTCAATAAAATAAGGCGTATGAAATCATAAAAAATTAAAACCATTTTAACATAATAATCAACAAATTTGTGGTAATAAGTGAAAACACTCATATAAAATCATTGAGTGATTATAAGGATACATAATCTTTTACATTGAAAAGAAGAGTTATTTTGAAAAAATATTTTTATTCAACTAGAATTGAATTATGGTAGTATTTCATAATAAAATTCTTGATTTTATAAAAAATATATGTTTTTTAAAAAATATTATATTGTTCCCTTGGAAATAGTTATGAATTCGAAAAATTCTCTTGAGTCGAGTATGTATTTCAGAAATAATTTTTGAATGATCCTTTAAAATTATGTAACTCCCCCTAAAATATATAAGGATTGTTATTGGTACACATATATAGAACCTATAAACCAGATTTATGAGGAGTAAATATCTATAATTAATAATTTCATTGATGTATGTGAAGAATAAGAGTAACCCGAAATAAAAATGGATGTTCGTGTAGAAACCTTTACCTAATGTATGAATATGATATTCTATTAATCATGAGGTCATAGAGTATGAAATTAGCCTTATTAATAACATCCTTCAGACCCCATTTGAAATTTATTTAGTTTAACTGTATTTTATTATGTTCATTTATGTCCTTATTGATATGTAATAAGATTTAATTCCATTATTCCACAGTGTTTGTTTCCTTGGGTTTCACACTCTGTATACTTGTATATGAGTATGGATGTTCATGTGGAATGGATTAAATTATAGATAATTGAATTTATATATTATTGATAAAAATACTTATTTTTTAATTCTTATATGTATTATTTGGTTACATGGTATTAGGATGAATCATTAGATGTAATAGTAATGACAAACCCTTAGATTATTTTGACGGAATTATTATTATTACAGGATAGTTTTGTCATAAGAATTAATATTATGTACTTATACTAGTTCATGAAAATTAAATAGGTTATAATACATATTTTATAGTCTTTTTCAACCGTAAAAATTGTTTAACGAACAATTTTTAAGGAGAAATTGAGGAAAGAGACTTAGCCATCCATGAAGGATGTAAATTGGCACCTCACGGATGGTGATTTTGTTTATAAAATAAAAGAGAGAGAGAGAGAGTAAGAAGATGGATAATGGTTATTAAATTTCCATGATATAATTTCAGTATATATATGATACTAGAGTTATCGAGATAATTTTTACTGGGGATGTGAGTATAGAATAACAAAAGAAAGGACCAAGAAATTAAATTAAAAAAAAGATGTGGATTTACCTTTTGAATACACCACTTTCAGAATCAATTTAAGGGAAAGGGTTTTGGTATTTCAGAAATACCAAGATCTCTAGGATGTAGAGAGGGACTAAGGAAGAGTATTTTGGCAGAAATTTGAGGAGCTTCAAGGATTATAATAGTGTAGAGAAGAGGGAGTGATGGGTGGCTTTAATAGTGGAGATGAGGAGTTATTTAACATTATTTTAATAATTATTTCAATATTTTTGCTGAAGACGTTGATTATTCATGATTATTTTGACTCAAAAATCAAATAAGATCATGTGAGATCCAAACAATGGCTATTTCAATAATCCATGACACATGCATGATGTAAAATTTCATTTAGTTGGCTTATTTAATAAATTATTGAATTTCACTATTCACTAAAAATTCAAGTATTTTAGAAAAATCCCAAAAAATGACCCAACCTATTTTTTCATGCGTAGAATATAGAAATTAACCCTATTTTATAAAAATTCTTGTATAAAAAAGTGAAATTTATTTTTTATATAAAATAATTATTTACATGAAAAATGCAGATTTTAAATTTAAAACTGAATTTATTATACATTAAATAATTAATTTAGGTCTCATAAAATTATCCTAAAATCATTGGACAACAAAATATTTATTTATGAACACATTTTATGAAAATTAATTTTGATAATTTATTAATTTATAATTGTAATCAAATATATATAACTTATAAAAATACCTACAATTAATTATTAATTTTTAACATATTCAATTTCATTTATATTATGATTAAAATATTATTTGTACTTACTTGGGTGAGGTTACTATTCATAAAGTTACATTGAAATTCATAATGGTATGTCACTGATCATATGGGTAGGTTATAATCCAACAAAAATTATTTTTATCCGATCAGACAGTAAATATCTTACTGATCTCAAATGTATATGTATATTTTTTATAATTAAAATAATAGAAGTGGGAAAATTTATGTTTAATAAATTGTTTATAACAATATATTGTTTTCTTGAAACTTAGTATTCCATGAATTCAATATTAAATTTATTTGTAAATCCTTGTGTTCTTCGAACTTTGATTTATTAAATGAAGTAATGTTGATGATAAATCATTATATAATATTTCCTATGTAAATTTATATTATTTAACATCCATGAAATGTATAAATGTTTATAGTTGTGTAATGAGGTATAAATTCTTCAAATAAGAATAATTTTATTTATTTCTGAAATAAAAAGTTGAAGGATACTTAAAACTTGTAACCACTTCAATGAAACATTAAAAATTATCAAAATAAAATAAAATAACATTACTAAAACAAAAATTGGTCGACTAAGTGATTAATGTTGATTAGTTATTGGTAAATAGAATTGATCCACTATTTATGTATCACTTATTACATTTTATGTACATTATTTCACTTATTAAATCCTTAGATATCCATGAATAATGTCTATAAACCCCCCAAAAGACACTTAATACATTATCAATTCTCAATAACAGAACTTTAGATGATTCCAAAATTAATAATATAATACACTTTATTTATTTATAAAGAAGCATAAACAATGATTTTAGATTCCCCCACTCCTTTTTATCCGAAATAATCATTATCCTTCTTCATGAATTATGCATACTTACTTATATCATGTATAGATGAATGTTTTTCGATTGAAATGATATTTAAACCCAATCTAAGAGAACTTATTCAATGATAGAATGAAGAACTGAATAATAAAATTGTGTTACACCCAAACCATTAAAATTTTTAAAAATTAAATGTACATTTATTCTCATTGCTGTTAATGTGGTTTCTGCTATCACTTTATAAATTTTGTTTCATGTTCGTTTCATAATTATTTTACAATTATTATATAAATTGGGGTTAGAACATACCAAATATAATTTCTTGTTCACTTACCTGGGGATAAGATTCACCATGGAGTGGAAAATCGTTGTCATAAAAGATGATGAAAATGATCTTTATTAATAGAAACATGTGTAGTATTAATGATTTTTTATATTAGAAGATCTTACTCAGGGGAGATATACCTCATCCAAAACACTTATACATGAGATATCCCTAATAAAATATACATAAAAGAATATAAAAGGTAAAAATGTCACAACATGGGTTTTTCTAGGGTTGAATTTATTATCTTCTACATTCCCCCGAACTTTAGAAGGTGTGTGTGTGAGAGGAATATTTTAGTTACCACAATTAATAAATTAGGTGCCCCCCACAAACATTTAGTCCAAATGAGATCATATTAATTATTTATGTCTAGTATGTGGTCCAATAAATTAATGTATAGAATAATCTATTCAGAATTAGGGTCATCATTAATTTTCAATGATTTAAGGTTGCATAAATCCATTAGATAATATACATAATAGACGCCATAGTAAAGTGATGAAATAACACTATAAGAACAGACCAAAAACCAATATAAGTAGATTCAATTTTCATGTTTTATAGATAATGGATCCACTATTTTAGGTTATCATCACAAATTGTTTAAGAGACATTATTTAATGTAATTATGGAAATGTTTTTCTACTTTCATCAATAATTACCCCACATTGTATCTTTTACGAGATGAATTTGAAGTAATTTTAATGCCCAAACATATCAATTACCTCATTAACATCCAATTTGACTAATCAAATAATGAAAAAATTGGGATGTTTTAAATAGAATATGAAGTGTGGGTTATGTTCAGTGTTTTTGAACTTGTATCCACTGAAATAATCTACCATATAACAACATAAAATTTGGATTGGAAAATAATCCTATAATGGTTCCCTTGATCAATGGATGTAGCCCAAAATGTTATTGATTTAGGATTATACTAACATGAAAGTGTTTATTGGGAACATTTGATCTAAAAGTGTAGACCTCATGAAGATGCTTAACATGAAAGGTGAGTTGTCATCATGAATTAGTTGGACCCACCAACTGAGAAACATCTCATAGAGGATTACTAATTGAATATTAAGGCATAATGAAATATTAAATTTATAACAAAAAAAGGTGTACAAGTCATCCAATATAATAGACCAACCCGAACTGTCAATACAGTAAGTTTATATAGAATTTTTTTTATTAATCACCAATGAATTCTATTGAAGGTGTTACAAGTAGATATCAACCAATTCAATAAATTGGATTATTTAATTTGAATAGATAACTTTTATCAACTAACACTAAACTAATATCAATAACCACTTTAAGATATGTATTTATTTTACACTAGACATTATGGAGTTATAGGAAATCAATATAAAAATTCCCTAAGGATTAGGATGCTACCAATTTAGTACATGTTACAAATGATTATCCCAGAATCCCTATATTGAAAATAGAAGGTTCTAGTCTCTACGAAAAACCCCCTTTTAACTAATATATAATATAATTTTGGTAGTAAAACATTAATTAATAGATCCAATAGACCTAATATAGATGAATATATTGATGTCTCAATGTAAACTCTTCATAATTTATAAGAAACCCATAATCTTATACCTATTCATTATAGAAGTTACAAATTATATAAATATACCAATGAAATATCCATTATATTTTAACCATTATTATGGAAGAAATGTTATTTTATTACTTTTTTGTGATGGGTCCATGACAAGAACAATTAATCATAGAGGTACCCAACTAGATGAAGATACCAATGCAATATCCATTGTACCCTTTGAACATTTACAGAACAATAAAATGTTATTGAGAAATTTGGGGTAGTTGGATTGTACATTAGATACAAATTATCCATTATTAATTAATATTGGATTATTATATGAACATTCCCCCCACTGTCATTATAGATGAAATCACAATTGAATGAATGATTGAACTGGGAGTTTCCATATAGTCTTTTGAATCATTTTGATCATATGATGTATTTTGGTTGGGATTAATATATTTTACAGAAGAGTGAAATCATAAAAATCCACGATGCACATTGGTGGGAACCATTGATGTAAAATTTTAAGAAGGATCTCAAGTTCCTACAGAAAATATGGAAGAAGATGTCATGGAATGGCCTCAAACATTGTGGTTGTATATTCTCTTAATTTGATAGATACCATGAGATCACATTAATGAAAATCGATTGAATCCATTTTCACATTAAATAGAAATAATAATGTTATCTAGAGAAATTTTAGAAAATATAAGATATTGATGAAACCATATATTACCCACATAATTAAGTGATTACCTAAGCCTCATGTGACAACAGTTTATCATTCAGTTCATGTGTATAAAATGAAATTTTTTTAAGCAAAGAGGGTAACATAAACCATGTATGATCAGGGGATTAAGAATTATAAAGAACATATTTTATCACGTAAAATCATTGAGTAACCATCCAAATGAGTGGGATTACTATACTTATAGGTGAGAACTATCTATATTTGATACATATTCGATGATAAAAAAATAATGCAATATCTACATTGCTTTTCTTCAAAATTTGACCACTTTAATTTTAAAAATATCTGATTTTAGGGGGAAAATTATAGATAACAAAAAATGTTTAATCCAATATAATAAATATTAAGATGTTTTTTTAGGGTTATTTTGGTTTATATTGAAAATTATATAAAAAATTTATTTGTACTGTCATGGATCCCACTTGATAGAACCACATGATTTTGAATCCCAATCCAAAGGCTTCCGCATCCATGTAAATAATTAATATGCATTAATAACCCATTTATATCTAAATATAATAAGTCCAACCTCATTTTTGATTTCTAAAAATTTACATAGGAAATCAAAGAGTCACACTGTCTTAGTGATTCATGTGACTCCTATAGGTAAACTGCCTAACTCACACATATAAAACTAATCATACAAACAAGAATAGAGTTGGATATTCATTGAACATATCACTTTTTCACTAAACACAAATGATACATGTTCTTTAGGGTATTCATTATGTATATTACATAATATTGTTTTATAGTAATGATACAATAATCCATTTAAATTATAGCATGACCCATACTATGAGAGAGAATCAATTTTCTTCCAGATTATTTCCTTCTACGCCTATGGATCATTCTACCACTTACACCACACATGGGACATGTATAGTTTTCTATCCAATAATGTGTGGATTTATCACCAAAAACATATATTGTAATTATTAAATTAAATCATGTATCCCCATATCAATCCCCTTTCCCATGAGTGAAAAATAAATCCCATGAAATCTTGATGTGAACACAAGAACCATTGATAAAGGAGATCCTATATCATATAACTGATATCCCCAATTGTTCCCTAATTAAACATATTGGGTCTAGAGGATCCTTTAATCACATACCCCTTGGAAATAAGTTTAGTTAATATTTTACATTTCGTACTAAATAAGTTTCCCTAAATGGCAACAAGTATTTTAATTGGGGTTCTTTTACTATGTATTTTCAAACTTATATAAGCCCTAAAAATTTATACCCTCACTTACTCAAGATACATTTAATGATTATTTTCAATGGTAACCTCACTTAGTATATTGACACTTATTATAAACCTCATACAATATTACGATTCTCTGATTATAATATGACTACATGGAATAATCCCTAACACACCAATTGATTGTTTCTAAAAAAATGCACATACAAGGATAATGATGCCCGATTCCAATAGTCATGTCATTACTAGTTATCTTTTTCATAGTAATAATTATTGCATGGATTTAAACTATATGATTTTGGTCTGGGATACATGGCCATGAAAGGAAAAACATTGGTAGTAAAAATATTACTATAAAATATTTCAACATTTTTAATTTTTGGATGTATTTAAATGTCACAACTTTACTAATTTATACATGAACATAAAAGGAAAAAAAATTCATCAACATATCATCATAAAATGAATTGCATATATCATTATTTTATGAGTTTAAAATATATAGTTTAACTTCTTGGTCAATATAAAATATTACGTTGTATTCTCCCAGTTGTCACACACTAAAATCTGGATTTAAACTAGTACATTAGAACATGTGGGTTTTAATTTCCGTTTTGGTGATACACTGAGATACCTCGTCAGGCCCAATCCCAAAAACATGGCATTGTATGCCTCTGTTACAACCCTTCTTCCATCCTAGATGAAATTAAATTCTACGTATACATTAATATATCGCATTGGACACTAAAACACATCATAAAATATTTTTCATTCATAGAATGCATAAAAATCCATTATAAACTATAAATCATTCGTATATAACCTTAACCTCATATGTAAACCAATTAACTATCTAGGATGGAATGAAAATACTACATTACCTTAAATTTTTTTCAAGTACAATATAATCCAAAAAAACCTAATTCTTTTTTATAGATTGAATAAAACTCTATAATAAATCTAAAGTCTTCCTGATAACCTTAAAGTTTTCATAACCTAATTTTCTTTATTTTGTGTCCAAATACACTAGTATAACATTAAATATTTTAAGAAAGAATTAAAATATATCATAACCCTTTAGTCTTAATAGAATTCATGGGACTCTAGAATGACTATAATTATACATTGGGAACTATAAATAACACTATACCCTTATAAAATACTAGAAAACACGAAAATATAGTGTTAACATTATGTATTACTATATCAATTTAATCAATAATATAACCTAATTAATATTCAATAATTCCTTGAAACTCTAACATTACCATATGTATTCTCTATGAACAATAAATCATAGTATAAACTATTTAGCCTTCTGGGATGATTTGAAACCCAAATAAAAAGAAATATTTTTTATTTTCCATCAATAAACATAAATTTAAGGAAATTTTACTTTCTAAATAACATAAAACATTAAATATTCAAATAGTAACATAAATTTTTGAATAAACCTATTTTTTTTCTGAATAAGATAGAACTCCAAGGTTCCATAATATATGGATTTGATCTATAGAGAAGAGACACTCATAACATAGTGTGATGAGAATGTAGTAACCCATACATTAAACAATACATTATTTAAGTTCTTATATCATCATTTTTACAAAAAAATCACCCAGTGATTGAAATAGGTAAGGTAAAATCAACAATAATTGTTTCTTGGAATGATTTAAAAAACATGACTCTAATTTATATGGGAGTCATAAGGTAAAAATATGATCTGTTTTTATGTTTCAATTATCCATACTAATCATTATGTTATTCACTCAATAATATACTTTTCACATCTATTTCCACTTCCAATAATAATGGTTGATTAAACTGATTGAGGAAAAAAAGACAAGAAATAAATTTACATGATCTAATTTCAGCTTAATGTACTCACACACTATGTAAAACAATTACAGTAATTATATATTGATTAAAATATATTTATATTGTTAATATGTGGTTTTTGATTAAAATATCTATATTATGTATGGTAAATAAAATATACCAATGATTTTATTATTTCTTAAAATTATGGTTCATTATTATCTTTAAACCCTTTCAATTATTCTAATACCACTCTAGTTTCAGAAATATACAACATGAATTTGTAAAAATATCCTTCTTACATAAGTTATTTATTATATTATAGTTATTGAAAAATCTTTTTATTATCTCTAGATCATTAAATAAAACTATTGTAATTAAACCTATATGAAATTATTATATCAAACTCAACTAATCCCAAAACTATGAACCTTTTCCCCCAAAGCCAAACATGAATGAAGATTTGAAATATTGGATTTTGTAACTTTTTTAACATTATAAATCATAATTATGTTTTTGTTGTGTCATATTATTTTTTAAATATTGCATAAAAACAATAATATCCAATCAATACTCAAACATAATACAACATATTGTATTCATAATTAATCCTCCCTAATTACTCTCATAGATTCCTAATAATTTTAATGAAACAATAATGATTAAATTTATTGAAGCATCATTATTAATCTAGTTATCATTATGAATATATTAAATAGAATCAAAATAAAAATCAATTTGATTTATCCAATAAAAATAATATTTACTTTGATATTAAAAACTATAAAATTATTTCTATAATTATATTTAATAAATAAAGTACATATATTTTTCATAGATCACCATGTATATTGATCAACATATCATCATTTAAAATCCACTAAATGAGATCCAATTTACCAAATTTCTCCATTATATTATTCTATAAATAAATATCTACAAATTCCTTTAATAATCTTATTAGATATTTAACATGTATTTGTTGAAAAATTAAATATGTCAAAATACTAATAAATTCCTTAAATCCAAATCTTATATAGCCTTGGTAAATTTCCTCTCATAATTATTTATTTGTATCTTAACTATTATGTAACCTTTTAAAACATGAATTCTAATAAAATTATCATCAAAATATCATGGATCATAATTTTGAAATTTCTTAAAAGTTTTTATTCATCTAATTTTTACTCTTATACAACTTATATTCAAAAGTTACATGGAACTAATAAATTATGTTTTACAATTTTAATGTTTTATAAAGTCTAAAATTATGAAAACTCTACAATAAATGAATTTTTTGTTTTAAAGTTTACACTTATGAAACATTTAAAATGAAAATTTCATAATTATACGTACTTTTAAAATCACATAAACTATTGTACAGTCCTAAAATCACACTTATCTAGAATTTATATATTTTATTTTTCTCTTATATAATCATGTTGATCTCATTATCATGCACATTTATTTCCATTAAAAAATTCATATTCAACTGAAAACATTATGAACAAAAATAAAAATTCAACTAAACCTTCAATAGATTATTTTAGAAATAATTAAATGAACATATTGGATTTGAAATATGTAAATTGTTGCTATTAAATATTCTTATTTAGACTCAAACTAGTTACTCATTATAATAATCAATGTGAAATCGTATTCCACTTATTAACTCATGTATTCTTTATTGCATATCCTATGTTGTTATTTTCTTTATAACTCATGATTTTAAGTATTTTATTCATGTATTGATATCCAAATGTATAAAAAACCAATAGTATTGAAAACAATAAAAATTAGAATAGTTAAATAACCATTGCAATGTAACTTCAATTACCCTAATCCCATTCTCAATCCAAATTCACTTCAATTTCCCCCTTTCTGTTTGTTTTCAATACCAATTATTTATTATCATTACCAAAACTTCCATCAAATTATGTAAATTTCAATTTATTCTCTTACTGATTCTTAAAATGTCAAAAAAAACTCTTATTATACATTCTATTTACATTATCCTTATTAATGTTTGTATATTTTCCCAAAAAATCCATATTTCCCCCTATTACTGCCAATAAATTTTAAAAGGATAAAATTATTTTGCGTATTAGTTTCCATAAGTATTAAATATTTTATATACTCTTCCCTATTTGGGTTTGAGGATTCAATTATGAATAAAATTTATTTAATGTATTGGATTTTAAAAGCAAGAGGGTTTCTTTTTAGTTTGGGTTTACCCTACAATCTACATGTAAGAGAAGGCCGATTAGATTTTATAATGAAAGGTTTCAAGGGGAGGTAGGTTGGTTGTAGATCAAGTACATGACAAAAACTAAATACATGATTATTAGGTACATGATGTGTAATAGGTTGGCTACATCCCTCGCACATCATGGGATGAGTGTTCCCTCGAAGGGAAGGACCCATATCTTTAAATAAAGTGTAAGGATTAAATTCATTGTAAATTAACCAAAATATTTATAAGAGGTGTTAGAATATATTATTAATAGAAGCCACACATTTATCTTGAAGGGGAAGTTGTGCGAGAGTCCCTCTGATGCCTCAGATTGGTTCATCCAGATCTCCACCATCTGAGCTATATTATCTTCATTGTGCAGTATGTTTGATCCAAAACACTAACCTCTATTATTAATACTTATATTCATGTTTTCTCTTCCTTTATTTTTCTCAATTTATGTTTGAGTTTGTTTTCCCTATTTTTAGTGTTTTTTCCACATCATTGTTTTCTCCCATTATAGCATGAAAAAAAGGGTGGAAAAACTTGAGTGGTAATCTATGAACATAATTTGGGTGGCCTATATTTTTTCAATAATTTTGGTTTCGTTTATATCTTGTGTTGTTGTCATGTGTGTTGTACCTTTCTAAGTATGCCACTAAATTTTCTAAAAACATCAATTAAATTGCTATTTTTACCCGCTAAGGTCCAAGATAGCGTCAAATCAGCCATTTTGTTGATCTCTTTGCCATCGGTTAACCATAGGGGTGATACATTCATAGATATCATGTCTTCGCTCGGTCCTAAATTGTTTAAATATCTTTTGGGGTTCTGTTTTCATATAATTATTATTTTTTGTCTGAATTGAATCATGAGAACTGGTTAGACATCTGTTAGGCCCCTATAGATCACAACATAAATGAATTTATTAATTACATGAATTTTATAAACTAATTAAAATGTTTAAGGTATCTTACCTTCCAATTGAATTGATTATAATATTTATTTTATAACATATTTGATCTGAGTGATATACTCAATCCTTATGGGATGCATTGGATGTCCTCATCGGGGATTATAACTAGTTTTTCATGTATAATGTATACATATCATAATTGTTACAAATTGTTCCTCGTATAGGCTCACCATGTGATTACCTCACCTCTATGTGAACAATACCAACTCCATAGGGGTGATAACATGGAAATGATTAGTGGATATATGTTAAGAGTAATCCATAAGGGATACATACCCCCCTACACGAGATACCAGTGATGGGCTCAGAGGGTTGTTTCACAACACATCAAGAGTGAAAATTGAGATTAAATTTATGAATAACCATGGATAGATTCTTAATTTATTGGGTATATCAAACTGTACCTAGGTTGATACATAGAATTCATTCTGAATTACCTTGAATAGGTTTAGGGATCCACTTCTTAAATTATAATGATGGTAATTAAATTAATGAATAAAAATATGTGACTAAAATTCTCGGGATGCATCCGCTAAGACAAATCACATTCTTGGAGATAGTCTATCTTCTGACACATATTTATTATGGTCTACATAAAATAGTTTATACTTCTACAAGTTTCCTCCATTTTGAGACAATTTTATTAGGCTAAAGCATGTTATATCGGTCAGGTGAACATTGAGAAACCCGGTCTATTGCATTTTATTTATTTATATCATTTCATTTATAATTAATATTATTATTCTCATATTATATGCACTGAATGGAATGATATAAACACCATTTTTTGTGTCCTAGTGTTTATATATCACACCCTACATTTACCACCCTTATTACCAATGAAGAAATCAAATTTCATGGTTAGTTAAAGGGAATTTTATAGCTTTCAATGCTTGATTTTTAGTTATAGGACATGGTACATGAGAAGATGACTGAGCCTATTCTTGTGATACTTGTAGTTGTATCTTTTTCCCGTTTTTATTTTTGATAGCATGTGGAATATTCATGAATATCAAATCCCCATGTACTCATTTTTATATAAATAATGAATGATCATCATCATCATTTTTTAATGTTTTTTTTATTTAGCTTTCACCTATTTGTATTTAGTTAATGTTTATTTTTTATTTTTTATACTACTTGTTGTTTTCTATTTCTACTATTGGCCATTACTTTATACCATTGTGTTACACTCTGATTAATGACAGAATTGTATCCCCATAGACACACTATAAGACCTCACTACTATTGTAAAGCCTCTTGCATAAATGGTGGCATGATTATGGTCATGTGGCCAGCGGTTATAGGGAGCTACTAAGTGGATTCCGGGGTGGTAAATCACGATGTGGAATCAGATCCTCCTATTGATTACCCATGTACCAGGGAAACCAAAATTACTGGGATAGGTTAATGATGTAATTGGTTTTTCTTATTATTGATTTATTAATTACATCATTTGGTGAAACACTTATTTTGTGTCTTCGCTATTTTTGGTATAGTTAATATGGGATTTATTTTACCCTTCTTTGATGATATGAGGTTGTATCATTTAATAAATCATACAAGGAACCATTGGACATGAATGTCATGTATTATTCCATTCCATTTATATATTTCCATGCTCATTTTGTATTCTATTTTTGGGTTCCTTGAGTTTAAAGTATAGAAATTTACAACCATTTCATGTAGGAAAGACATGATTGGTTAAATTACAGTTTAATAATCAATCTAAATAGCTTTTTTCCCAATATATAGATGAATAATCCTTAATTTACCATTTTGGCCACATTTAATCTATGAACCACTAGTTCTATTATCTAAAATATTAGTGATTTGATTAATGAATTGTAATGGAAATTTAAGAAGAATGTACTTTTATAAATTTTTAATGGTGTTTCATTCAATAAAATGACTACACTTGACCAGTTATATTCTTATATAGGACAAACAGTTTAGGTTGTAGTTACTTGACATGGAAACATCAATTTATAAAGATTATGGGCCTTTATAAATAATAAATGGTGACAGATTTTACTAGGTTAAGATATCTATATATATAATAATATAAATAAACAAAAATAAATTAATGTTTTAAAATGAAAAGGTTACCACTTTAATAGGGATTTCAATTGAAAATTATCGGGTGTTTTTCATTATACCTTACAATTGACACTCTATATACCAAAACCATTGCTATATTTATTAGTGACATTCCCCTGACCCAACCATAGTTTTGGGAAGTATAATATATTTATTATGGTCTTTTATGATCTATTTCATATTCCATGGTCCTAAATTAAGGTGTAGGATGAGGTTGTGGCTCATTATATGAATAATGTTTACATATCATTTATTGCTTCCGTGGTATCTATTTTAGGTAAATCATATATAAGGAATGTGATTGGAAATATTAAACTTATGTATCCACAACATCCTTGATTAATGTGACATATGGGTGATTATGACTATGATATAAATATGGTGGGCCCCGGACCACTAGTATTACTGCATATGGTGACACTTGAGGAACCTCTTGTTGATCATACATTGGGTGTCAGTTCTCAGTTTCAAGATAGTTTATATCATTTTATGTCGTCTTTATAATGTTATCTACGACCTTCCCTTATTGTGGAAAATTTTTCCCAATGAGTTATAGTGGAAACAAACTTTTCAAAGGTTGATGGTCCTCCAGATACATAATTTTTTCTAGATGCCATGACTTTAATCATTAATAATCGTGATATTTCGTCAGAGTATAGTGTCAAGATCACTAGAAACATGTTATATGATTCAGATAAGGATTGGTGGGATGTCAATTCTAGATGTCTTTAGGATATGATATGGGAGGGCTTACATAAATCCTTCAATGACTAATTCTTCACCTGATACATTATTATTATATAATTCCTAATGGTTTGTGTACTTATAATATGGTGTCATGTTGGTGATTGAGTACTCTTCTTGTTTCACTATACTCTATTTTTTTTCACCAGGTCCTACTGGGGATGAAATGAAAATTATAATACCATTTAAGGATGGGATTGTGTATTCCAACAGATCATACATGAATGTTTTTTGGATAACTACCATTTCAGAAATATTAAACCAAACCCTCATCACAGAGCCAAAGCTGAGGGAATTTGTAAATGTGAGATTGGATCATTCAGCTTCTAGGAAGGGAGATGGTTTATATTGGGACCACTTTGTGTTTAAGTTGTATTTGTGGTCCACAGTTATCAATAATCATAAAAATGATGAATGAACTCTAAAGTTATTAGATATTGTTTGATGTGAATATTGCTATAGAATGGTTATTGATTCAATGCACTGGATGTAATTATTAATAAATTATACATGTTGTTCAAATTAAATGATTGTTTCACTAATTTAAAAGTTAAAATAATGTGTTTGAAAGATTGATAAATTGTTTACAACATTGAAGAAGAATCCTTTTTTGGATAAATTATGTGTTTTTAATTGATAATTCAAAAAGAAACGAAGACAAGATGTTTGAAGGTTGAAGAATAGGGATGGAATATGGATTGGATTTTGAGGTGGCCATACATATGATTTAATGGTATCCCTTAATTGTCACATAGAAGAATATATTTGTGTATTAATTTAATTATCCGGCCAACCCAAGAGATAGAAAATCAGCTACAACCTGAGGAATTTATGGGACCACTGGGGTACACCATGCCCATAGGGATGCTAGCCAAGGACAGCCTGAGAGCTGCATAGTGGACGAAGAGTGCTCCCACATGGAATAGGAGAATGATTACCAAAAGAGTGCATAGGGTGGGGG
Organism: Viscum album; assembly: GCA_963277665.1. Classification (NCBI taxonomy): domain Eukaryota; kingdom Viridiplantae; phylum Streptophyta; class Magnoliopsida; order Santalales; family Viscaceae; genus Viscum; species Viscum album. The sequence continues at coordinate 176,846,566 of OY728148.1, forward strand.
AAGAGTGTTCTTTTAGTGAACATGGTATGGACTAGTACCATAGATAGGGGATGATAATTCTAAGAAAATAGAATATCACCTTGATACTTATACCATGCCTAACTCGTTCCTCTATTTCAATGTAGGGTGAAGTTTTTAATGAACCAAATGTTCTTTATATGCTCATATTATCTTGTGTCTCACATGACCATATTATTTGTGTATAATCTGATCACCTAATCCTAGCTGGCCATCCATCTTACACCGCAAGAGTATGAACCTAGTCCATCTAATCATTCCATGATGTGAGAACCAGCCCGGTCCATCATCTTCCTTCACCAACTCTCAATAGTACCACTTCTACTCATAGCTGATGAATACCTAACCATGATAATCCACTTATTTCGATCAAATAAGGATCAATCCAAAATAGCGAGGTTTATTTGATCAAACCAAAACCATGAATGCAATATAAATCTTGCATGCATGAGGATAACTCGAAGATGAAGATCATGGTTTGGATGAGGAAATATAAGTTTCCAAGTCAATGTTGATTTGAGAAGGGATTTAAAATGAGATAAATGTTATCTTGATTCCGTCCACAATGAGAGGACCCCACATTCAAAAAAAAACAAACAGAGGATCTCCAAATATCTCAAATGTGGATTTCACGATTTTAAAAAACTGAATATCCAGAGCATTAAAACCATGATCTTCATGGAATTTCATATGGGATTGGAATGTTGAAGGTGTACCTTCTCTTTCCAATAAAAGGATATGCCCGATTTGAGAAAAGGATGGTGATGCCAATCTTTTGAGAGCTTCTGTTTTAAAAAATAGAGCATCTCTGTATGCTTCTACATTTCGAAGGGAATGAAGAGGACTTGTCTGCCTTATTCTCTATGAAGAAGAGATCAAAAAGTATTGGACACGTGATTTTCACTCTCAAACAACTTTGGGAAGAACTGGTTCTCACAGACACATGATAGGTTGTTTAAAACCCTCTCTATGACTTGCGAAAGTCATGCTATCATGAGTTAATGATGTAGATTCACTCTCACTTAGCATTGCAATGTGGCAGATCTATGCACCCCCATGCATGAGGAAGACACGTGACCACACATCCTTTGTGTGAAGAAGATGACATGTGGACATATAGGTTTCAAGTAGAATGTTGATAACACCCTTATGTTTTCACACTTATATTCTAATTTTGTAGGGGATTATGTTTGAAAAAGGAGAAAAATGTACAATGAAGGTCAATGATTACATGCATGCACACATGTGATTTTCTTGAAGGATCCTGAGGCCATGTGCGGTTGTGTGATGAAAGAGTTCACACAGGGAAAGGGAAAGTGCATGCACAACATACACCCAAGCGTGAGAATTAAGAGGCAACATTTTCACGAATAACTTCATCCATTGTATTCCGCCATACAAAGGTTAATTGTGGGTTTCAGTTATTCGGGTATGAAGGAAAACACATATAAACCTAATGAAACACTCGAAAAAGTACTAGATAAATAATAGAAATATAAGAGAGGAGGTATTTTGACTGTGCTTTAATAACTATAACCATTTTGTTTTTCTCATAAGAGAGATGAATAAGTATGTTCATGCATTCATTCATGGACATGCATATGTGAAGCCACTTAAATAAAGACTAAAAATATTGTGTTTAGGTGTGTAATGAAGAAGAAGAATTGTAGAATAAAGGTTGATCCAAAATTTGTTATGCATGATCACCTGAATTCATGAAAAAATGAGAAGAATATAGCTCTTATGATACCAAGTGAGTCGATCCTCATTTCCTAAACAATCACATAGGTGTATGCGATTTATTCTAAGAAATAAGAAGAAGTATTGCATTTGGTTTTTTCAGTAAATAAGAATAAAGTAGAAGAAATAGTGAAATTGTTTTTGCAATATTGAATAAATGGGAGAAAAAGAGAGTTTCATGACTTCTTCTTTGAAACTAACCAATTTGAGTGAACCTAATAAGATCAAGATGTAGAAACTACCTTTTTAAAGATCCATCAATTAATATGAAAGTTGGACTTGATTATCACCAGTCTAGCGAAGAGGATTGTTTCCCACCCCCTCCAAAGTGTAGGGACTCACACTGGCTGGATGATTGTTTCCCTAGAAAACCCATTTTAAGAGTTATCACATTATACTGGAGAATCCATGAAATGGTTATTCCCATTCATTACAAAGATGTAGCTACATTTATGGAGTAGTGAACCATGTAAAAATATCTTATGCATATTTTTAGTTATTTAGATTATTGCATGAAACATGGAAAAGATAACAAGAGAATGATGTTCCTAACATGTCATGAGGTACATGTATAAAAAGTTTAATAGCTTTTAAAATTCCACAACACTAATTTTTCCCCCTATCATTGTATGTTATTTCCCAAACTAGTCTTCTCAATTGGTATCAGACCATGGTTCACCTCAATTTTATTCTATACTGTGAGGTTATTCTCTTTTAAAGAGTTTATTTTCATTCATTATTAATCAATGATGTGTTGTTTTAGTAAATATTTAGTTTTGTATGAGCAGAATATCATATCTACCAAGACCAGGATGAACATGAAAAATAAAGAGAAGATAAATTTGAAGAAGAATATCCTCTTATCTAAAGAATATTATGTATCTAGTTCTCCATACATTTCTCATAGTGAATACATATCTGGCATGGAATGTAATGGGAATGTGACTCAAGTTTCAACCAGGAAGATGGATATTCTACCTTCCTCAAATGATCAAAAGGTATGTGTTAGTATAATTGAAATTTACTCTCATGATGAAAATGCTATCAAAAGTTGAAATAATCAATCTACAACCACTCAAAAATTATCTATTGGTATATTAAGAATGATTCTCTATGGTATTCTTGAATAAAATGAATCACTTGTTTCTAGATTATTTCAATTCATGGAAGAAGATATCACCAAGTTGTAAGAAGAAACTAATGTTTTGGAGAATGTCATGTAAAAAAAATGTTGAATGTCTAAGGCTCTCCAAACTGTTTGGTGCCTTTGAATCAACATTGGTGGAATATGAAGGATGTTCCACAAAATATATCACAGAATTTGACGATAAATATGGAGTTGATAGTAATTTGGAAAAGAATATATATGCACTATAAATTTAGATAAATAATAACATTGATGTCAAGGGATTATATTTGGAAGGAAATTCCAGGAAAATCAAATAACATGATTCTTTGTTACAAAATAATGTGAAACTGGATGAAGAGGAATTTTTATGATTAATGAAGTCTTTTGAATAGAAGATGATCATGATTTATGACCAAAAGATCATCATCAATATGGAATGTCTAAAATTTTAATCTTAGTGTGCCAATATTGAAAAGAAAAATATTGAGCCCTAACAAAATAAGGTGATAGTTTATAATGGTATTCAATGTTCATTGAAGGATTATAATGGTGAAATAACTCCAATAGGTGATAAGAAGATAATGACATCGTTCAATGATCTTTAACAATTAGTTGAGAAAGAACCATTAACAACCATACAATCTTGTACCAATATTTCTAAATTTCATTCAACAAAAAGTGCAGCATGGAGAATAATTCTAAATAAGTATGTACTATAAAAGATGATGAGATACATAAGATCATGGCTAGGGTGGATTGGATGAAGAAGTTAGAATATGGTTCCCCTTGGAGAGCATAACAAATCAAGAATAAGGCTATACAAACCTACATAGAAGAAATCAAGAATATATGGTTTGTTGGTCAATGTTGGTGTTGAAATATATTTGGCCATTGTCTATTGGATTATTGATACAACCCCATAAAAGAAAAATCATAGAGAGAGCCTATCTTAAGCGGGCAGAGGCTAGTGAGAAAGAAGATAAATCCATAGATCTAGAAGCATATGTATACTGCAAATAGATTAAGAATTATTGAAAACATTTATAATGTATGAAATGTAATTGGTCATAAGTCTTGTACATGTTTATCTCAACATGAATCCAAAGCTAATAAGAAAAGATGATCACAAAATCTGGCTATGAAATATGAAGTATCCATGGGAATAAATTGGAATAATGTGGTAAAAACAAATTCTCCCAAGAATATTACAAGAAGGAAAAGTGATAATACCTTTGATTATAAGTCCAAGAAGGTGAAGGGTAGTGCATCCAAAATAAATACTCAAAATAATCCATATGGAAGATAAAAACTTGATGGAACAAATCCTAACAACCTATTGATTATTTGGCCAAAATATTTTTAAATTATGTGGGAAATGGAAGATTTGCAAGCTAAGGATTTTGAAAATTACAAAACAAATATTTCACAAGAAGATAAAGAAGTAATTTCTGTGAGGTGAAACAAGGCTAGACACACTGTTAAAAATTACATTACATTTATTCCTTCTTAAGAATAATTATTTAAGAAGATTAATGTTTCACCAGGATATTCTAGTGCTTTTAAAGTCCTTGAATAAATAATATTAACACAAAAATAGATGAAAGAAGTATTTAAATCCTCACAAGAAAAACTAGAACTAAAGATCAAATGTTCAAGTCTGAATAGGAGAACAAATGGAGCATATTTGTTGAGAAAACCATATTAACTTAGCTTCTCACATTTAAGAAGAAAAGAGGATCTACTATTTTCACCTAAATCATTGTGTATTGTTTTTGTCCTTATAACACAAGGAATCAAAGATTAAAAAACCCTCTCAGGGGTAGAACCAAAGAGTCATTAATGAGGAGTATTCCATTGAGGGGGATAAGCTTAAAGAAGATTTCAGAGTTATTATTTAAATTAGATTCATCTTTAGTTCATATAAAATTCATGTTTTCTAAATAATATTTGAAGACATTTCATTGCAAAGGGTATGACATTTCTGAATCTATCATCAATGGTTACTCAAAATTAATATAGTTTTCCAAGGGGGGGGGTAACTGAATTAATTAGTGACACAAGAAGAATTGAAGTTCCCCAAGGTCACTCATCCAACATATTGCAATGGAAGTTTTATTTTATCCATTTATTCATGTGAGTGCAGGAGTTTTAGGTTGATTATTTAATATCAATTTTTTTATCCTCATACAAAAAGGAAAGTGAAAACCCCTTCAAGACAAGTACATTATTTTTCATCTCATGGTGTATCATGATAAGTGGGTAATAGAAAACATAGTTTTTTTTAAATCAAATCCTCTCATTTTCTAGACCAAGAATGGCTTAAGTAGACATAGAGTGAAATTATGGATTACAAATTACTTAGGTAGGGATTGATAACCTTTTCCCATTAATTTTTTATTTCATATCAATAAGGGGGAGAGATAGTAAAATGGAAGCTAAAAACTGGGTGAGAGAAGTGAAGGGGGAGAGAGTATTCTCATTTTTATATTGAAACATTAATTTGAGATTACTTTGAGTTTTTTCCTACAAATAAAAAGGGTGAGATTGTTGGGACCACTTTGTGTATAACTTGTATTTGTTGCCAAAAGTTTTCAGTAATAGTCAAAATAAACAAGGAACTCTATTATAAGTGGAGATTGGTTGAAGTGATGATATCTGGAGATTTTTTATGTATTCATAGCATTTGATGTCATTCTTGGGAAATTATTTATATTGTTCAAATCACATGATTATGGAACTACTCATAGAGTTCAAAGAACATGTATCAAAGAGTGACACATTTTTTAAAACATCGCAGAATCATCCTTTTATGGATGATTGAAGTGCTCTAGAATTGATAATCCGAAAAGTAAATAAGATAAAAATAATTAAGGTAGAATAATAGGCTTAGACATTGTCTGGATTTTGAGGTGTCCATGCATATGTTTTAAAGGTAGACATGAAATTTCACATAGAAGAATTTATTTGTGGTATATGTAAAAAATTGGGCTTTCCCAAGATCCATCAAGCCAACACCAACCTGAGAATTTTGTGGGACCACTAGGGTCATCCATTACCATGGGGATGCTAGCCACGGTAAGCACAATATCAGAATAGTGGAAGTAGAGCACACCCAAAAGGAAGGGGCACAAGCGCACCCTCAGAGTGCAATGTGAGGGAACAGAGTGTGCCTGTGGTGAACACGGTACATGGTGGTACCTTATAGAGGGGGTGCGAATTATGAGTGATTGGTTTAGTAACTTGATACGTGCACCATGCCTCACCCACAACACTATTTCATTGTGTGATGAGGTTTTTAATGATCCAAGAGATCTCAGTCGCTCATCTTACCTCATATCTCGCTCGACCATCCAATAAGTGTGGAATCCGTTCATATAATCCTAGACTTACTTCCTTGTAATTCCATGTGAGTATGAACCTAAGTCATTAGATCCTCTTAAAATGTTCAATCTAGCCCGATCCATCTTCCTTGTTCTCCAACACACGCCAATTCCACTACTACTCACCTCTGATGATGAACGAACCATGATGATCTAATTTTGTCTATCAAATATGGATCATTCCCACATTGAATTGGTCATTGGAAAAAACTGAAACCATGCATTCAATCTACATCTTGAATGCATGCGAATAACATGAAAAAACATGGTTTTTCCAAGGAAATAAATGTCTCTAAGGCCACCTTGATTCAGGATGTGATTTAAAATGAGATACATGAAACCTTGATTCCATGCATGGGGAGAGGTGCTTGTGTTCAAAAAAGGAAATAATCTTAGGGTCTCAGCATATCTCAAATGAATATTTAAATATTTCAAGACATCAAATATCGTGAGAATTAGAACTATGATCTTCATTGAATTTCATAGGGAATTTGAATGAGGAAGGAGTAGTTTCTATTGCTTTAAAAAAGGTGAGGCCTGAGCAAAGAAGAGCTTGCTTCCCCCGATATTTTGAGAGGTCTTATTTTAAAAAATAGAGCATCTATCTATGATTATACTTTTCAAAGGGAAAATGAGAGGACCAGAAAGACTTATTCTCTATGAATAAGAGATCCTACAAGCTTTTGATACATGATGTGTACTCTCAAATGAATTTGTGAAGAACCAGTTCATGGGAACACATGATATATTCTATAAATCAAACGCTATGATTTGTGAAGGTCACGACATCATGACCTATTTCATGATATTCAGACTCACTGAGACTTCTAAAGAGGAATATATGTGCACCCCCCATGCATGAGGAAGACCCCTTACAATGAATCCTCTACCTGAAGATGAAGACTTGTGGCCATTCTAGTTTCACAAAGAATGGTGAGAACACCTTCCTATTTGCAGACTTATATATTAATATTTTTAAGTGTTAATTTTTGCAGAAGGGTAAGCCTGAAAAATGATGGCAAGAACTTACATGCATGAACACATGTGATTTGATGAAAGGAGCCTGAGGTTTTGTGTGGTTGTGGTACGAAGGAGATCACATAAGGAAAGGGGAAGTGCATGCACTACATGCACTCTTGTGTGAGATGGAAGACATAGTGTGTGAACAAGGAACTTTATCCATAATTGTGTGCAAGAATAAGGTGAACTATGGGTTATACCCATTTGGGATTGAAGAAACACACATATAATGATAAATAAAAAACTTAACTATGTACAAGCGAAATAAGAAAAAAAGAAGGGTGGAGGCACTGTGTGTTCGCAATGAACTATACCCATGAAGGTTTTCCTAGATTACAGAAGAATAAGTATGTGAATACATTCATGCATGCACATTCATACGTGAATCCAGTAAAATAAATAATCAAAAAAATGTGTGCACATGTGTAATGAAGAATAAGAAGAGTAGAAGAATGGTTGAACCCAAATTTCACATGTATTCGTGAATAAAGGAGAAGAAGCTCAATTTAATGATTCCAAGTGAGTCAACCCTCATTTCCTGAACAATCACTCATGGGAATGTGATTATTTCCAATAAATAAGAAGAATTAGTGCATTTTTTTTTCAATAAAGAAGAAGATAGTAGGAGAACTAGTGATATTTGGGTTTCCCAAGAGAATCAGAGACAGAGGAAGATAGTTTATTACCTACTACTTTTCAAGTAAATAAGGGAAGATTACATAAAAAGATCAAGTTTAGAACCTACCTATTTAAACATCTATAGAAGAAACTGCATGTTGGACTAGTCTATCACCAATATAGTGAAGCATATTGTTTCCCACTCCCTCCAATGTGTAGGGACTCACACTAGCTAAAGGATTATTTCCCCAGTCAAATCTCTGTAATAGTTATCACAATATAGTAGACAATCTATGCACTGGTCATTCCCATGCTTGGAAATGATGTAGCTTATTTTTTTGAGTATTGAACCTTGTAAAAATATTTTTTTCCTATTTTTAATTTTTTATATTATTTTATGTGATAGGCTAAAGAGAATATGATAATCAATATCCTAATAGGTCAAGAGGTACAGGGATAAAAGGTTTGAATTGGTTTAAATAGTCCCGAAAACTGATTCACTCCCCTCTCAGTGTATGGTATGTCCCAAACTGGTCCACTCAGTTTATCTTGTAGTATGAATTGAATTTTAGAGGGTTCGTGTGGGGGGATGTTTCATCCAGATGACATGCACTAACAACTATTTGGTTTGTCACAAGTGTGGTAGGATAGGTCATAGTAATACCAAGTGTATGAAGAACCTAATCATTTGTCAAGAATGCTTCACCTAAACCATTTCTTATGAATATTCACTTATATATCATATGATAAAGGATCTATGTTGAAACTATTTTTACGTGTAGGATCAGTGAATCCATGATAGGCTAGGCACTGGTCTACTATTGGTCGATCAGGCTGGGGAGGTGGTCCAGGATAGGGTAGTTGGATGTCATAGGTCCAACATAAATGGATCATACTTGCCCAGGTTAGTCAGGTTTCATCTCAGGGAAGTGGTTTGGGTTATATCTATGTAGTTATACCTACACATGAGGTGAAGATTCCATTTCCATATATAGTATGAGGGCTTATTTTTTTATCCTCTATATTACATTCTTAAAAATTTTATATAGGTTCATCACAGTCCTTCATATCAGATGCAATTATGGTACTTTTGGGCCCATAAATGGATAACATTATGGTCATGATAATAATCGATACATTGTTAGGGGTTTAATCATATGGTATACAACAGTTCAAGGACTTCTCCTTTGAGATAGGTGGGAACCAATTCTTATGGAATTTTTTTCCTTGAGATGATTCTCTTTGATGTCATTATCAATATATAATATCTAGTTCTCTATCATGCCCATGTTGATTTCAATTTCCTAAGGGAGTCATTTACATCAGAAGAGGGTAGTTCTTATAATCTTATGGGTGAATTTGGAATCAAGTAATATCATGATGGACCTGAACATCATGTCCAAGGAGGTGTAACAACCCAAATGGCTAATCGCTTCATGAGATATTAGGGAATGATGATTTTATTATTACCACTTATGGTAGACCAATTCAAGGATGTCTCCCTTGATGAATAATTTGGGATACATCATGTAAGATATGAACATTTCACCATCTAGCCAATTCCATGATAGGTAGTCATTTCCATTCCCCTATAATTGATGGCACTTAAAGAGCTCCAGGAACTCTAGATCTAACTGGAATAACTTGTATACGACCATGTACATTTCCTTGGGGTCCACAAATCATTTTTTGTAATAAGTTTTATGGAACCCATGAGTTTTTTGTGGGTTACCGCCGCTTGAACCAGCTTTCAGTTAAGAAATAGTATCAATTTACATGTATAGATGACCTATTTGAGTAGATCCAAGGAGAAACACTTTTCTATAAGATTGATTTCAGGTTGGGCTACTATCAAGTTCTTGTGAGATCATTAGACATATAATGTAAAATGTTTCAAAGTAGATATATATTGTACAAGTATCTAGTTTTTCCATTTGGACTTGTGAACATGCCAGAAATTTTCATGGATAAGATGAATCTGGATATCAAAATGTACATAGATTCATTTTTAGTATTCATTATTATTGACAACTTGGGGTATTTTCTCACCAGACATGTCCATTCCACCCATCATATTGAATACATTGAGAGAGCATCATATATATGTTAGTCTCATAAAACTCCACTTTTGGATCAATATAGTTCAATTATCATGACATATCAATGCAATGTGAGGCCTAATTGTTGAACTAGAGAAAGAGAGAATCGTGGCCTCTTAGGTGAGTCCCATGAATTTCCTTGATATATATTGTTTCTTATGTACAAATTGCTATTACAGGTGACTCATAGAGGTCTTTTCAACCATAAAAACAACTCATATGGGATTAATGAAAAATGTTATTATGTTCTTTCAGTATGAATAGTGTGTGACAACCATTTAGATGTCAAAATAGAGATCAACTTTAGCATTGATCCAAATCCTTCCATAGTTTGGAATAAGATATATTGTCTACTATGATACTATAGTAATTGTTCTAGGAGCATTTTTGAAGAAGGGTGATTGAGTTTTTGTATACTTGTACTTCCAGCTCATACACCACAAATGGAATTACCCTACATGTGACCTCGATAGAGAATTCATGGTTCATTATCTACATTATTTCAGGCATTATCTTCTGGGTGATCAGTTTGATGTTTACATAGGTAAAAAAGGATCAAATACATCTCCAAATAGTGATATTTGAACCTGAGATGGTTTATTTTTGTTTAGTACCAACAATGATTTTACATTGATCTTTTTTATACACATGGAATGTTAATATAATAGGTTATGTCCTGATTCGAAATAATTAAAAATAAGCCTTCATGGAAACCATAGAAGAGTTAAAGTTATGGATTTATTTTCTGAAATGAATAATGAGGTTCCAGAACAACATGAGAAACCTATTTTATTATCTATATCTATGAATTAATCCCTTATAGAGATAGTACATATGATACAACTATCATATTTCGAGTCCCTCGTCCTAATGGGTAGTGTCTCCGGTGAGAACCCACTGCCCAGTCGGGATATCAGTAAGAATGAGATCCTTCACTTCTATAATCCTATATGGGTTACTTTAGACATATCTGATGATCTGATGTAGGAATCTCATACCTCTATTTGGGAAGTTTTCACTAGGAATACCAAGATGTACTAAGGAATACATCATCAGTATCGATGACCATATATGAAGAAGATGATTTCGAGTTACATCATGAGGTGTTCCACCTGTTAGTAGGTGAAGGTGGATCACCAGTGGCCCAATAGACTTGTATATCCACTACCCATTCCTGATTGGAAATGGAACAACACCACAACATAATTTTTAATAGGATTTATAAGATCCCCTTAAAGAAAATGATTCAGTATGGGTGATCACTGAATGGATGACCAACGTCACACAATTCCTACTTATCCAAGATTCCTTCTCAGTTGATGATCATGGAAGGCTATATGTTACGGTGATTTTGAACCATGATGATGTTCCCCATTCCATATTATTGAACAAATAATATTGGTTTACATCCTGGTTTTTAGAGGGGTGGTAAAAAGAACTAGGTTCAATTTCCCTCTTATGTGCAACATATCACCCTCGAATTGAAGGGTAGTCTGAGTGGATAATTCAGTTGTTAGTGGACATGTTCTAGCCACATTTTCTTGATTTTTGAGGTTCATGGTAGAAAAATATACCTCTAGTTTCATTATCATATAATAATATTTTTCAAGAAATGATTCAAATGGCTTTGTGTGAGACCCTTTATGGTAGGCCATGTCATTCACCTATATGTTAGTTAGAGATGGGTGAGGAAACACTACAATATCCATGTCTCTTTCCATAGATTTCACTGATACTGTAAATAATTCAAAAGCATATGGATACAGATAAATCCATACAAAATTCTTACACATAGGTGAGATATCAACTCTTTATTTGTGGTTTTTCTAGATTGGTTCATAGATGGATTCAGAGATAAGGGAATCTCTCACTCTGTTATGCTGGTCTCTTTGATGTTGTGTATATTGAGAATTTTTCTATCCTATTGGTTGTAGTTAACTCTGAGATAACATGAAATTCATGATGTCTTCCACGTATGATAGCTTTTCTGGTATCATACTAACCCATCTAATTAATTTTACCTCAATGATAATGAGATGGAGGTAGATTAATTATTTGAGTAGTATCCAAAACATTTTATTAACTCGAGCATGACGTGTTTTCGAGGTAGGTCAATTACACTGGCCCATGTGTTATTGTAGAATGGCTATGTATTTGATGAGACATGTGAGTGAGAGGCCATTGTATGTGTTCAGCGAACAAAACATTTCTCCAATAATTCATTACCACCTTTGTAAGGGAAACATAAGGATGAGGTTTTTTAAGAAAGGGATACTGTAACATCCCATATTTTTATAAAGGTAAATATTCTTTTTAGTAATGGGTTAAACCTGAAACACACACCAAATGGAAGATCTATTTTATTTTGGACGAAATTGTTACAAGAGGGTGGAGGCTTTTTAAAAGACAAGAACATAACATGTACAAAATACACTATGTGTATTTAGAATACGAGACATGTATTAATTGAAAAATTTGCAATAGGTTGGAAAAAACCATTGAACGTCGTGAGCCGGGTTGTTCCTAGAAGGGAAGGACCTTGAAATTTACAGGGCGTGTTATGCTTACTCACCATGAAAATTCTCTAAACCATTTTTAAGGGGGATGGTGATTTTTTTAACATAATACAAATTTTTATCAAGTAGGGGAAGATGTGTGAGAGACCCTATAGAGCCTCACATATGTTCATCTAGATCTCCACTATCCAAGCTCTCTTCTATTCACCATCAGTACATTGGATCCATAATTTTATGATCTCCATTCTTCCGCATTCACATCCTAGTATCTCTTCCCTTTTTTTGATATTTCTTATGAGTATATTTTCAATAAATTTTGGTTTTTAATTCATTGTAGTTTTCTCTAGTTCTAGATGAAATTGATGGCCTACAACGAATGATTGGTCATCTATGAACCTAAAGAAGGTGGTCAACCTTATTTCTGTTAGTTTCATTTCATTTATATAATTATTATTTGTGTTTCACATTGTACCTTTTAGAAAAAAATTAAAAGGGATAATAAAGTCAATTCAAAGGTTTGCATACCCACTATGATCGTAGCTAGCGGCGAATCAACCCTTTGGATAGACACCATGCAATGGGTTACCCATATGCATGAGCCTTTCCATGATATCCTTTTTTCATCTACTATAAATTTTTAACCAATATTTTGGGATGTTTTGTTATATAATTTAATTTATCAAAGTGTGAATTACATAAATGAAAATGGGAGAGCATGTGTTAGGGCACTTCACTTCATGCAATATGTATATTATTTAATTATATTTCTTATAAAACCAGATTGAAAGTTTATAAGTTCAATGCATACCCAATTAAATAAATTATAATAGGTAATAAATACCTTATTCATGTTGATATAGATACTTGGATTCTTATGGGATTCCATGGAACGTATCATCCATATTTATAATTAGTTTTTCTTTGGATCAAATAGATGATGGAAGAAATACCGCTTTTTTCTAGGAAAAGATCATCATGAATTTACCTTACCTCTATGTAGGCGATTCCAACTATTTAGGAGAGAAACATTAGATAGGATCAGTGCGTAGTTGGTCAAAATAGTTCACGAGTGATACTTAATCCCCTTTGTAAGATACTAGCAATGGGCGGAGAGGGTTGTTTCACACCATGACAAGAGTGATTTTTAGGATTCCATTCATGGATCAACTTGGATTGAATATTATGTTATTGGGAAGATTACAATACCCCTGGGGTAATAAATAGGATTCCTTCTGTATCTCTATAGAAATACTCATATTTACTCTTCTTATATTCAAAACATGACAATGATATTAAGGGATAATAATATTTCACTAAAATTCTAGAGACGCATCCATCGAGACAATAGGGTATGCTTTGGGACATTCTATCTCTTGATAATTATTTATGATGGGCTACTTACCATATTTCATACATGTGCAGGTTACATGGGTATAGAGAAATCCCTCATAGGCCAATGTAGGTATTATTGGTCAGGTGATCAATGAGGAACCTGGTCAAATGTATTTTAACTATTTGTGATATTGAATTCATTATTATAGGAACACTTATCATTTTATTATCATTGAATGGATTGATCTAAACACTATTGGGGGGTTATACTGAGTATATCTCACACCCTATTTGGACTTCCCTTAGATCCCAATCATGATTCATGATTTCAAGTATAGATAAACAAATGGGGCCCTCTTCCAATGCATGATTCTTAGTTTAATGATGGTGTATGGGAGAAGAGGACGAAGCCTATAGTTGGGATCCATATAGTTATATAATTTTATTGTTTTTAGATTTTTATATCATGTGGAATATTCCTATATTCCATATCACAATGAACTCATAGTTTCTAGAACCATGACACGACCATCATCATAATTTTTTATCTAATTATTATTCATCTTCCACTTATTTGTATTTATTGGATGTATATTTATTATTTCTTCTACTACTTTCCCATTTCTATTTTTCATCCATACCACTATTATATACCACTATGTTTCACTATAATCAATGATTTTATAATCACCCGACGGACACACCCTAGGTCCTCAATACTATTCGGAAGCCTTTATCATATGTGGAGGCTTGCTTGAGGTCAGGTGGAAAACTATCAAGGAGAATCGCTAAGTGGATTCCCAGATATGACACTACATGTTTTACCTTATAAGTTACTTTATTCGTTTAATATTTTATTTCATTAAAAATTTACTCGCAATACAAGGATGGAGTATTTCTAAGTATAAAAAAACAGTATAATAATTTAAAAAAATATTTTACTGGTTAATATACCTGTAAACACTCTAAACCAAGTTTCTATGATCTAATGGAAACATTATTACAGTGGAACTACATATATGTGGTCTCATCCTAAGGGATCAGATTTTTTAACAGTCTTGGTAAACTAGACACATGCTTAAAGATAATATTAATTTTGAAAATATAAAATAAAACAAAGTATTTTTGTTGAGAATATAATTTTTGTCTCTAAAATTTCTTTAACTATCATTCCAATAACACTTCATAGAATCATAGTAAATTAAATATAAGAAAGGGTAGAGATGAGATGCTATGTATGTGAATGCATACAGTCGAAGATATAATTGAATATATTCCGCAAGAAAAATATGGTAGGAGTAAATAATGATCAAAGAATTACGTAAAAATTAACATATGACCTTTAAACATATATATCGATATCATGACTACTCTAATAATCCTAGGAACATCAATAAATTATTTCATAATTTTGGAATTCGTAATAATGGGCATCTAAATCCTATCATCGAGGCCTCAAGACAAAACATCTTACATAAATGGGTAAGGACATGGAAAAATAACCAAACTATTTTATATCCAGATATATTCTAATTCATTAATGAGTTATATAAATTCCTACCATGCCCATAAATTAATAATTAACATGAATTCATCATATGAATAAATAATAAAACATAATCAATATTCATTAATAATCAATAATAATCATTATTCAAAGAACTAGAATATAGTATATTAATACATTCCTCTTCTAAACATATCATAAACCATATTAAAAAATATGGTGGATAATATCACTAGATTATATCCTTACTAAACCATGGAATTCATTAAATTATATTAGAAGACACAAAAATACATTAAAAATATCCATGAAAATTTTATTTAGGAAATAACCTGGCCATTTTTAAATAACTTATTAAAAATATAAAATTTACCAAAATATTAAGAAAAACATTATATTTTAAAATTCTCCTGTTAAATTTATAATAATATTCAATTAAAATAGTATCCATGATGGTTATAAAATATATTCATATGGTTTAAATTGAAATAAATAGATCATTCACACCTTTGGTAAAAAGTTACTTGTTTGGAAAATAACATGAAGAGTATATTTCAACTATATTATATAATTTAAAAAATGATTTTAATGATTTTAATCCATCATTTTTGGCTATTAAAAAACATTCTTGAAAACATTTTTTTAAAAAAAATTATATGGAAGAAAACTATTCCCAACCCAATCAAAAAACAAAATCAATTTTCATTGAAAACATTATTTACATATTTTGAGTTCCAAAAAAGGATTAAATGGAAATAATTCATAAAAATAAATGAAATAACTATCGGATAATAAAATATATCAGTTCTAATATAGGAATATGATATAATAACCTAACAAAAACATAAACATAAATAATATTAATTAATGGTGAGATTGTGAACTAGAACATTACCATAAGTCTGAATTGCATAATAAATAATTTTAAAATATTTAATAATAAATTTAATTTCATGTTAATTGTATAACATAACCACAAACATAATTATAAAATCATATATTTTCTACAAACAATATCTAAAAACCCATTTATTAATAATTATTTATTAAAATCATTGTTTTTGTGATTTAACTTCCTTATTTTTATGTATGTTTTTGTTTTATAGTTTCAATCCTTTTTTATTTATCATGGATACATCATATAATGAATTTTAACATGTTATAAATTTAATATATTTATTATATATATATTTATAGTCTTTTATTTAAGACATACATGAAAAATTATTTTCATCAATTTGTGGAGGTAGTAGTCTACATGTACGCATGAGGGACATAATAATTATTTTAACAAGTCAATATATAATAATGTAAATAATATAATATATTATTATAACCATTGTTATTTCATATATATAATATAAATTAATTAGTTCCATATTTATTAATATACAAGTAAAATGGTGAAGAAAAATTAATACCACCACGATGCAGAGATGGTAAGTCGTACACACACAAGAGTGATGTTTTTGGCTATATAGATGAAATATTGGTTGAAATGGTTTTCCCATAATCATTATAAAACAAAAGTATATTTAATATATATTATTAATTCTTATATTATGGGAAAAATTGATTTATTATAAGTATAAGATGAAATAAACCTAGAATATTTGGTAAAGATGATTATCACTTATTTGAGAGACCTCCTTTGGCATGCACCGTAAGAATTAGAAGATTAGTCAGAGGAGAAAACCAAAGGATCTAAGAAGAAGGTAATAAATCATGCAATTTATGGGGTGAGTAATTTTCTAATATATATGGCTCAAAATTTTTGAATAATGGAGGATAGGATATTCCCATTTATATGTGAGGAAATGGCACACTTGGAATTACATTAAATAAAAAATAATATATATCAAAATCATGTAATGTAGAATTAAGGAATATAATTTTCAAATATAAGGTGTTACAGGGTCTAAATATACTAAAAAAATCACATTAAGACAATTTATTTTTGTATTTTAAGATTTATCACAACGTTATTCCACATTAAACCTATTTTAACCTAAACCATGATAAATTAACATCTGTACCATGATAACGTAACTATACGATCAAAGTTAAGTTTTTTTACATATCAAAAAATTTGAACATAATAATAATAAATATTTAATCCAATTTATTATATTCAATTTATCTAGGATAATAATATAATTTTTATTATAAGATATCAAAACACTTGAAAACCAATTTTTTGGAAAATACTCGATTTAAGCATAAAATTTATTTTACCTTCAAAAAAAGTAATTTGTTTCTTTCATTGTTTTTTTGTTAAAAATTTAAAAACATAATATTTTCAAACATTTCAATCAATAGAAACTCAAATTTAATCTTACAACAATTCTATTAATTGAAATGATTCCAAAATTCTCTCTAATTTGAATAAAATATAACTCCACTTTTCAAAAGACATGAACGGGATCCCAATATCAAAATATTGTTATAAAATATATTATTTAACTTAGTAAATATTTTTTTTCTTATAACAATTGATATAATAGGGTTAATTAATATTTTATATAGATGATAAATCTTTATCCCATAGTCTTAACCCAGTCTTACCTCATTTAGTAAGGTGATAAATATTTACAATGGTTACAATTTATAATGATCTTAAAAAAAATTGTCCATATTATATTTTATTTATTATTATGATTCCAAATAGGGAATACATTTTAAAATATTCAATTTCTAAAATTAGAAAAATAAATAAATATAATATAAATATATAAAACGCATAAAAAAACGTTTTTACAATAAAAAGGTTTTCAAGCCTAAAACTTCACTTATTCCAAAATCATGTATAAAGATGATTAATATTTATTAAACTATATTATTTACAACTTATGGGTATTTATGTTAATTTAGGATCAAGATAAAATAATTATTTGGCTTTTTCAATTAGTATAATTGAATGTTCTATAAAAATTGTTATTTTTTCACTATTCACCGAAAACTCAATTTTTTGTAGAAAAATCCAAAATTTTCACACAAAAATACTGTTCATATTATGATTTAAAAAATTATATCATTTTGATAAAATAAAATATTAAATTTGGTATTAATTATTTATTATATTCCCACATATAAATCAATAAAAAGAATTTATGAAGAAAATGATATTTTGAATCATAAAATGAATTTTCTAAAAACTCGGTGCTTTTTTAGAATGAATTTTTCAATTTATTATCATTATAACAATCATTTTTAAATAATTTTAAAACATTTTATATTCTTACTCATACAATGAATTTTAATGACTGGGTTATAATCGTCATGTTTAAATAATAATATTTTTATTTTACATCATGGTTTATTTTAATGTTATATTGAGTATAATGACATCTATCAAATAAAATAAATTTATTTGAAGAAAAATATAAAATAAAATCTTGAGATGTTAAATTCCACCCATATTAAAATAATTTCTCCCTTGAAATTCTATCACTCTAAAATAATCATTTCAGTAATCTTTTGTCTCATTATATCATCATGTTCCCACAGAGTTTCCGAAAATGAATGGTTTAATAAAATAATTTGACTTAGTTAGTGATCATGTTTCATATTACATTATCTCTATGATACATATACTTCATTAGTTGTCCCAAATTATAGATACCTTACTCTATTTGTACAACCTCTTTATATTGTTCATGTGAAGGATAGGTTATATAATTTATTAGGTGAGGCACTTGAATCAAATTGGGAATATAACAATGATTTAGTGAAAGATTTAATACATAAGCTATCATTATGATATAATACATAACTTCCAAGAAATATATATATCTAGTGCTTACAATGACCTTTATTATAAATCTCAAAACCTTCTTCCAAGGAGATCTTAATAGGAATACATAGTCACAATCTTCAATCTCAATATATTTTCAATGATTTTGAACATAACTTTTTTATCAAATATGATCTAAACATATGTGTTATTGAATAGATCTAACCTTATCATTTATTTCCTTAACTAAATTAGTTTGTAAATGATTAATTTCTCAATTTTATTCTTACTACATGTTATTTATACACATCCTGCAATAGAGGCATTTATAAGGATCCATCTATATTCATCGATAGAACGCTATTATTGTTTGAAACTTCAGCAATGGAAGGTGTTGATCACAAACACCATTTAAATCCATCAATAAATATATCAAAATGTACTCTATAGTTTTAAGGGTCCTCTAATACTGACCATCCACCTAATAATAATAAGGATAACTAATACTCGACTTTATATATATTGTATGTTAAAGACATTTCTAGATCTTTAAGACAAACCTTAAATCCTGATAAAATAAAACAAAAAGATTATATGAATGAAATATTGACACTTACCTAATGTATAACTGAGTAACATAGTAAAGATATGATTATTATCTAATGTAAATAAAATTTTAAAATTTTTTAAGGTGATCGACTATAACCCAAATAGATTTCGGCCATTTAGATTTTTTGGGGACTCTGAAGATGAAACCAATTGTAATGTTTTCTCATTCACATTATGGTATGGGTAGTGGTTTCAACATAAATATAAAATTCTATCTCATGTGTTAACTTTCTAACACATAGGTAATATAGATACATACTCTACAATATCCTTTTTCATTTTATCCCACAAGGAATACTCTTTAAAATCACTATACATACAGATAACTTCTGGATGATCATAGAATGATGGAGTGAGAGATTCATCCAATATCCCCTTATTCATGTCTATAAATTATTGGAAAAATACTCATGTACTAAACATTAAAATTCTAGAATAATCACAACAGATCATAGGAGCCCTCCACACTATCCATGGTAAATCATCACCTTCCACCTATGCCTTTTAAATAATTTCATGGATGTATGGTTAATATTCATCTATGAAAGATAATATATGTGTCATTTCCTAAAAATATCAATATAAATATTCTGAAAATCGAAAAAAAATTCGAAATTAGACAATTAGAAACATTGTTATCCTCCACATGGTGGCAATATTTTCAGTAGTGGTAATTTTTATCAACTCCAACCATCTTCTTTTGTAAATATTAAAATATTTATGTGAATATATATACTTTAATATTTTATGATTAAAATATGTATCACAGCATTCACCAAAATGATTATGCCTTAATATCTTCATTGTTAAATTTATCAGTACTTTATCGAAATCATGAGTCAGGTAATTTCTCTTATGGATTTCCAATTAGAGAGAGGCATAATCTATCCCCATATCATTTTTCATGAGGAGGTATTTCAATACCTTATACAAGACAATATTATATATAATAAACCCTTCTGCAAAACAATTGAGATTAGGAAGAGTTGTAATGTCAAATCCTCTCCTTCATTCATTTGAATTATCCCCTCATTAATCTTCCCACAATAACTTAACAACCTTCAGAGTCAACATTGTGATTTGATTTGATATTCATGAGAAATATATCACAATGTATTAGTAGTATCCATCCAACATAATAAAAAAGGGATATTTCTTATCATTTCTTATCTGGAAACCCTAACTATAACCACCCATATTGAATGATTAAATTATTAAATTAGTGTAAGATATTATGAATCTAACCACATATGATCGATCAATTTAGTAGTCTAGGAAAACTAGATAAATACATGATTCCAATATTATATTTTAAATATAAAAAACATAGCACGATAAACATGATTTCATCCTTTATATCATTTATAATATCCTTATATAAATCTTAGTGAAATGAAAACAAGTAAAGGGTGATCTCAGATGCTCAGCAAATGTTATGTATAGTAGAAGTTGTCATGGGTAAATAAGGCATAACAAACATGGAAGAGTGTATAATCAAAACAAACCTCAATCAATCAACTAATGAGTTTTATTTTTATCCATGGATATAATCATCTTTTATAACACATGAATTAATAAATCATGTTTCTTAGGAATGAAAATTCATAATTCTTTGTAATCAAGATTATGGCCTCTCACCACGATATAATGAATCATACTGTTATAGCCTCCCAACCAAGACATATTTCTTCTTAAAAGGGTATTTGTAAACCAAATAACTATATAATATGGGATGACAACTATTTTTTCTCATGATACTTATATATGCAATGATGGGATATCTATAATCTATCCCCACCCATCACTTCCACATCAAATAAATTCCTTATATTTTGATTGATAAATACAATCCAATCTGAAAATGAGATTTATGTGAATAATTATCCCAATTGAATAAAAAATAAGGAATACAAATACATCTTCATCATAAATCAACCATATAAAGATTAAATTGGGTATCATTGGATCATATCCCAAGATACATCAATGGGTGTTTTCATAGTTGGATGTGCCTATAAAACCTAATTGGATAATTTTTTGAGAAAAATATCATTTTTCATTGTTAAATCACTTCTTAAAATTTAAATAATACTCCACTATTAAAGATATGTTTTTCATTGATAATAACATTGGAAAAATTTAAAGGAATATTCAAATCATTGAGCGGTTATGATAGTTGGAAATAATATCAATGTTGTGTATGATAAAATAACAATATATTTTACATATTCATTAGAAATTAAAATGTACCTCATTCAGAAACAAATTATAATAATATTCCTTTTAAATCGTTTAATGAATGTTTAATTTTCATTAAAATTAATTTCAACAATCATTGGGTAATATTAAATCCTTCCTATAATTTTTTTTAGAAAAAATGGAAATGGAAGAAAAATATTTCTAACTAAAAAGAAAATAATTTATCTTTTTTATCAAAATAATTTTATTTCTCTTTTTAACTACCCATGTGAGTAAAATATTAATATTAATTGAATATTATTATTTCATTTCTATCCTGGAGCATGGAAAAATGTAAATTTTTTTCCTAACGTAGTACATAGGCTGACCAAGGTCATCTCAATTGAAGAGCAATTTAGTTTGATCACTTACTTATTGTATATCACTTAAACTAACTATTTTTGTTGTTTTGGTTGTCTAATGAAAATAATAAAAAATATTTTTGTGTTGTTCTGAATAATGGCTTGAAAAAGGGAAATTATAATTCATACTTCCATGGATTTCTAGACAATTTGAAATTATAGAGATAAAGGACTTCGGTTTTGGTCTAATCATTATTAGCTTTTATAATATTGATTTTTGTTTGATAATACAAACATGAAATATCATTTTTAAGTATTATTTTTTATTTATGAATTTTGGAAATCATCAAATGACTAAAAACTATCAATTCCATCTCATATATTAATCAGTTTTGATAAAATACCTTTGTCTAAAATGTTCCATCTTCTACGACACAACTCTATTGATGTTTTTTCGTCCAAAGATTATCTAAATTCTAACATGTGAAGAAATAACCAATAGAAACAGGGAAATATATTAAATAAAAAAATATAAATTGATTGAGTTGCATGTCATTGGGGGTAATTCCACATTTGGGACATTCGACTACCCATTCATGATGCTCAAATCTACATACAACCATAAAATAAAAAATAATGAAATTTTGAGAACAGATTTACCTCCCCTGAGACCAAGCCTCATGGTTATCACCTCATTTCCAAGGGTAAGAGATAAATAAGGTTGAAAAGTTGAACATAAAAAGAAGATAACAAAAACAAAATAAAATGATGAGAAAAAATAAAAATAAAGAGATGAAGAAATATAATGAGTATAAAAATAAAAATAATAATTGTGATGGGGGAAATAAAATAAAAGGATAAAATAAAATATAATTGGGATGAGAGAGAGGGTCTAGATAATACAATAAAATATAAGGGTAATAAAATAATATTAAAATAATAAATTTGAATTTTGAAATAAAAATAATAATAACAGCTTATAATAATTAAAAGAATAAAATTATATATATGAATTGTTAGACAGAATAATAAAAAGAATATGAAAATGGATGATGGGGGTGATACTTATATAAGAAAAAGAATTCAGTTTAATTAATTAACATAAAATTAAAATTAAAATATAATTTAAACAAAAACAAAAAAAAATTAAAGCTACAAAAATTAAATTACAGATATGAAAAATTTGAGTTTTTTACTTGGTGGATTCACTCTTCATGGAATCAAGAGATATCATTTAGTATGGGAGAACTACTACATATATTATCCAAGGGGTTTCCATACTTTGGTATTAAAAATCAATATCTCTCAAATCCCCCATTAACATCACCTTTAAATTATATTGACAAAAAGGTTTCTCATGGTTGACCCATTTAAAGAACGAATATGGGAATTTGAACTTCTTAAATGTTATTGTAATTTATATTTTCTATTGATCCTACCAATTTAAAATAAATTTTATGTATATAGAGAATGTAATTACATGATAATGGGACACACTATTTACGGATCAATGTTTCCAAAATATTCCCCAAATTTTGAGCATCCAATAGCCCCATTAATTATGGGATATCTCCGTGATCATTAATCGTAAAACAAACCATTTAATTATAGTTAAAATCATGTTGTAATATCCATAATTGGATGTGTTCAGCATGAGTTATGACTCAATTACTGCTTTGGGGTTCATGTTGTCATCTAAATCTATATTTCAATTTGATTTATTTTTGGGGGATTTGTATGTTTGAATCATATCCTAGTACAAATGCAAAAGTTTAATACCACAAACCAACGTGATTAAAATCTTTAAAAATACAAAAAAAAAATTTAACATTTTATCCCATTTCATTATATAATTCCAGTTAAAAATTAATTAATAAAACATTGAAGTCCATCGGTTTTATAATTTAAAAACACTTAAAAACATTTAAATTTGAAAAAAAATATTCACTTATCTTTTCTATGAAAAATACACCACACATAATCCATGCTTATCCTAAATGAAAAAACATCATTAATGAGTTAAAGAGGGCCCAAAATTTATATATATTTAAATTTCAATGAAATTAAATCAAAAAAATATCAATTTCAAATAAAATATTAAAAATCCACATAAAATATCAATTATATTTATTATTTTTAAATGATTAATCAATCCATGTATTTTACATCTATGCTTTCAAAAATTATGGAACTTATCCTCTCATTCATTTATTTACTCAATTCAATATTACTAAACATGTCAAATCATCATCTACCTCACAATTAATTCTTTTCATTCATAACTCATGATACAATTTAAGTATAGCTATTCTCATATAATAGATACATGCTCTATATCCATAGACTTGTTGAGGAACTACTTTATCCACTTTTTAATGACAAAAAGGCACATAAAATCATGATGAATTTCAATAAATGATCAAATGACTATGAGGCATATGTTTGGTAGGATTTTATTTTTTAAATATTGTGGATCAAGTAGAAGGTTTATATCTTAATAATAATGAATTATATAAATAATAAAATTGTAATGAAATTATCCCCCTAAAATAAGAAATCCCAAATTACCCCAAAAATTCAAATAAAATTTCGTGAATAATGAAATCATAATGAATTATGCGCTCCTTCTTAATTTTTTCTCTACTTTTAAACATAATAATTTTTCAAAGTACCATTTTTTTTCTTTTTTGAAATTTATTCATACAATTAACCAAAAATACACCATCTAACCACATATGTCAAAAGTCATTGTTCCATTTATGATGATTATTTGTTCCACTAACTTGAAACCCATTCCTTTTTTCAAATTTCATATGGAAGGTAAAAAATTAAGTACATTAAATTAGTCAAAAAACATTATTAATTCGCACAATAATGACCCCAACACATCTTTCTGACAATTTATTTCATCCTATACACCATGATTTCATTCACCCCTATACTTCAATTGTAAAATATCACACACTTACTAATAGTTGGGTAGGAATGGATAAAAATATAATGAAACGTGGTGAATTACTAACATGTACATTCATTATTTCTATGGGATAATCAAGGATTTATGTAAAGGTGGTTTGGTAAAAAAATGTGTTTTATAAAAATATTACTCAAACAATTTAAATGTGTTTTTTAATAGGCATCTATTTGAAAAGATCAAATGAAAATTCGATCAGGTGGCATTTCCCAAGACCACTCAATATATATTTTCAATAAAAGTATGAATTACATAGTCTATAAATCCAATCAGGAATGGGAAAAATATATTTATAAATAACTAAAATAATTACTAATAATAAAAATTAAATTCTATTAATTTTATAAAATTCAAGAATAAATAATGATTATGAAATTGAATTTACATTATTCAATTAATATCCAAAAATCACGAGTCTTTATTCTAATATAAATTCTTCACATTAATCATCCATTTATCTATATTACTCATTCAAAATAATTAAGCATAAATTCTAATACATGTAATCATTATTTTCCTATAAAACCCAACTCTCCTAGATTAGTCAATTATATTATAGTTCCAGCATGGACATGCAATTTCAACTTTAATGAAAATAACATGTTTTGGATAAAAATATGAGTTTTTTGAAAGATAAACAATAAAAGGGAACTCCCTTTACCAATATTCATAATCCAAATATTATACTTTATGAATATTACTTATTCAATTATGAACCAAAAAAATATAATTACTAAATAAAGCACAAGGATCATGGCCTTAAAATTAAAAAGGATAGGAGGGATTGGGTTACATGCTAGACTAATTCCTATGAAATTGAAATCTTAATTCATAGAAATAAAGTAAAAAGGTGTATGTCTTGGTATAATCCCTAAAATGGTCCTTGAATTTCTATAACCTCCAAAGATAAATACATTATTTTATCCAAAAATTTATTATGTATAATGATTATTTAATTAGAACCATGACATGTTCCTTTTCTAAGCATGCGATTTATCCTTCTCTGTGAGGAGTTATCCATGGTTATAGTACACATAATCCTCCCTAGTAACAAATAGTTATATCTACAATTACGTGGGAGGATAAATTAGGGACTACCCCCTTCTTTGGTTTCTATGTGTGCAACCTTCTCTTTTTCTTCCAGTGCTGGATTTTCAGAGGGTGCATGAATTGAATAAAAGAAGGGTAAGTAAACATGAATTTCTACTTGAATAAAATTTGTATTTTTAAATATATATTACTCTACCTTAATACGAGAAGAATTTTTTTTAATTTCATTAATCTTTGGAACTTCGATATTTTCTTGATGGGTCTCCTCAAATGCTTATTTATTCAAATCAGGGAGATCCATGTATCCCTTTATAGGTTCAGTTCCAGTATCTTCATCATACTCACAGGAATAGAAAATATTGCATAAATCTAAAAATTCAAAATAGTGGGAATTAATACTCAATTATAATTGGATAAAATATATTAATGTATTATTTTATTAAATATCAACTCCCTTAATTGGTTCATATATTATATTTTCTTTGTGTGACTATTCAAGTTGATTATCAGTGGATGGAGGTAGGTGGTCACAATTCACTATATTTTCTTCAAATTCCATAACTATTTATTCTTAATCCTATTTAATGGATAGATTTACATTTAATGATATTGAATATTCTACATGGTATGGATAAGTGAGATCAAGATGTACTAGATACTCATTCTAAAATTCATCCAGATATTATTGATCTCCCATGGTTATCTCTAGAAGAATATTGTTCTCAACATGAATCCCCTCAAGTTGATCATTGTATTTTTGGATGTTTATCCGCATATGCTTGGGCTATGAATACTATTAATTTTAAACCTCTACCTCTTTGATATATTTAGGGAAATTGCGTAGTTCTGGTGGCCCAGATTTCATGGTCGTTAGTACTTGATTAAATATTTAGACTTTACAAACCAAATCATCAATTTCATGAAATAAAATCCTAATTTTATGCCAATTTTTTATAATCATGGCTAGATTATTAACTTAATCAATATTTTTCAAGAGATAAAACTCATCATCATTTTAAATTTTTGGATTTCTCAAATTAGGGTGATTCTTCGATCAATTGAAAAAATATATCATTTAAAAACATCAAGTATTTTGGTTTAGAATTTTTATTTTTTAAAAAAATAAAATCTACCAATGATGTGAAATATAAAAATATAATAAAACCAATGATTGGATCCATATAAAGATGATCATTTTTTACGCACGCCTATCATGGTACATGGAAAAAGTAAATTAATTTTTCCCTAATTTTTCATAGAGGATGAAAAGGTTTGTATTAGTTGATTATCTTTTTAGTTTGTTTACTTAGTTATTTTATATCTCCTAAAATATATTTTTTGTTGTTTGGATTAATTATTGAAAGAAATAAGAAATATTTTTGGTTTTTATTTTTTAATGACATGCTAAATGGAAATTCTAATTTATATCACCATGTATTTGTAAATTGAAAAAAAAATCATGGGGGAAATTAAATGGTTTTGGATTTAGTTTTTGGTATCAATCATTATTTTTATTTTTTTAGTTTTGTTTCATAATACAATTATAAAATATCATGTATTGAGTATTATTATTTACTTAGAAAGTGAGGAAATCATTAAATGCCGAAGAACACTCAATTCCACCTCATCCTTCAATCAAAGTTGATGACAAAACTAGGTATACGATGTGCCATCTTCCAAGAACCATTTCTATCGATATTAATTCATCAATTAATTATCTCCACTCCAATGTGTTAATAACTAACCAATGGATGGAGTAAAATAATATTAAATAAATGAATATAAATAGATTGAGTTTCATTCTATTGGGGGAAAACCAAAATTGGGGGAATTATCCAAAATAATAAATGCCATTAAATCTACTTAAAAACATAAAATAAAGATTAAATCAAATCCAAGAACACATTGACCTCTTCCTCGACCAAGCCTTTGGGTCTTTCCCTCCTTTAAAACTGTAATAGATCACAATGGCGGAAATACGGAGGGGAAAAGGAAGACAATAAAAATATAATAAATGAATGAGAATAAAAGAATAAAGATAAGAAGAAATATAATGAGAATAAAAATGAAAATAATAATGATGGTAGGATAAATAAAATAAAATAATAAATTAAATTTGAATTTGGATTTTAGATAATGGGATGAATAAAAAATAGATTAGGAAGAAAATAAGAATAAAATATGAAAAGAAAAGGAATAATAAAATTTAATGTTAATATTATTATTATTATTATTATTATTATAAAATGAAAATTAAATATATAATTAATTATAAAGAATAAGAATCATCATATTAAAATGGATGATGGTTGTGATAGTTTTATAAAAACAACCATGGAATTTTTTAAATTAACTAAAAATTCATATTCCAATTTAAATGAAACTAAAACGAAAAACAGAAAACAAAATAAATAAAAATGAAAACATAGTCATGTAGTAGCTAATCCTCCTCAATGTTGGATTCTATCCTATGGGTGTCGAGATATATCCTTTGTAATGCGTTATGTACTCTTTATATAGTAAAAGGGGGTTACATCATTCAGTATTGAAAATCAAGATCTTCCGAATCACCCTTTAAGATCTCCTCTAGATTATGTCCATGAAAATGTTTCTTGGTTATTACCTTGTAATGAAAAAATATGGGAAACTCTTCTACTATAAAATTTATCTAAATTAAATTTTATATTGACCATCCAAATTTTAGAGTAATTAGAATCATATAGTGGATGTAAAGACACAAGTAATGAGTCACACTTTTTCTAAAAGAATATTTCCTAAATCTGGACCAAATTTGGAGTGTACAATTGCTATATTAATTATGTAATATCTTAATGATCAATAATTTCCAAGTGAACCATTTAATTGTCATTAAAATACATTTGGAATATCCTTAATTTGTGTTATTTATCCAAATTAATGACTCCATTACTAATGTGGAGTCCACACTGTCATCTGGAAAAATATTTCAACATGATTGGTTTTTTTCCAATTATATGTTGAACTCAACTCTTATTTTAGAATAAGAAGTTTGATCACATAAGTAAATTTATCATATAAAAAAATAATTACTATAATTGGAAAAGTATTTTAAATGATTTGATCACAACACCAAAGTGAAGAAAATATGTCAAAATCTAGAAATAAGAAATTTTCACATTTTATCACATTTTATTTCTATAATTATAATTACCCATTATTTAATAAAACATCAAATCCATGGATTTTATCATTGAAAAACATAATAAAATGAAATTTGAATAAAAATATTCATATATTTTTTGTCTACCAGTTGCATAATTAATTAGAGTTGAGTAAAATTATAGTGTTTTATCATATATATTTCATATAATTTTCCATAATGTAAGTTTAGACATAAAAAATCATGAATGTAAATTATATTTTAAATGAAATCTATTACCTGATGTTCGACATTCGTTATATGTTTTTTAATATTATGAATAAAAAAGTATATTTATTATACTGCTATACCAGATTGTTGTGAATAATTATAATATCATATATGGTTCAATTTTAATGTTTCAATCACCAATTTATCAATAATTTCTTATTAAAATTGCTATTTTTGGGTATTAAATGATTCATTTTTTATGACCAAATTTGTTCAGAAGTTCCAGTCCTTATATAATAATCACTATTCAATCATCTATATAATTTTAATCATGATTCAAATAACTTGTAATTTAATTATATATATGTGGTTTCATCCATATAAGGTAGATATCGAAAAATTAATTGCATTGTTCATATAGACGGTTGGTCATATGAACACATGAACAATAATTTCACTGTTTTCATATAGAATGGTTAAAATGTAAATAATAAATATAATTTAATGAATCATTATTATATACAATATGTCATATATTTTATTTAAATCAATTATTATTACAATTTATATATAATGGAAATGAAATAAAATCACATCACTTCGTGGATGTGGTAATGCACACATACGCTTGAGCAACGATATCGTTTCCCAATGGAAGGAAAGGTAAGATGCTAGATATTATTATATAATTTAATAACAATAATTAGGTAATAAATATCATAATTAAACATTAAAACCATCATTATAACCATTCATTTAATATGTTGATGGAAAATGAAATGAATTGCAATGTCAAGGCGGTAGTCCACACGTATACACGAGCAATACATTAAGTTCACATTTGATGAAAAATAGGGTTAATTATGGAGGTTCCCTAATCAAAATTACATTTCACAACATTTATGATACTTAATTTATTCATTTTTGGTGAATCCAAAATATTCTGAGTAGGTAAAGGAAGATGTCCATTAAAAGTTGTTGGACAGGATGATTTCCTCTCCTTCGGTAGACCTCCTTTAGATACCTTCATAACTGTAGAGACCCAAATATTTACATATATAGACATTACACTACTTTTTCATAATAATTAATACATAACAAAAACAGACACAGAAGGACAGTAATAGTTTAGTATCTTTGGAAACTCAGTAAAATAATCTTCTAATCGTGGTGATAGATCTTCAACATCTCCCATAAAGATATTCCCCTATTTGTTTGTTTACCTTAATTCATTATTTTAATCCTGGGGGAAAAGAAAAAATATAAAGGGTGAGTTCAAATGATCAGTAAGGGTAAGCATAGAGAAAATAAAACAAACCAAATACATTTGAAATAAAAACATGAACATAATGTTTAAACATCGAAATCTTATTGAAGGACATAAAACATGGCAGTACGTAAGGAATAGATCATAATATAACATCAATCACGATAAAATAGCTTGGGAATAAAACTTTAAAATGTGGAAAAACATTATGCACATGATATGATTTCCATGGTATCGCAGGCATTGCTGCCAAGACCATCTTAGTGGACAAAGTCTCGTTCTGAATCGAGTTCACTCCTCGTTTCCGTCCTGTAACACTGAACCGGATTAACTTACCAGTACTTCCATGTCTATCTCATGAGATATAAATATTTTACGAATGAATTAGAGGGAGATATAGGTCTCACCCATCTCATAATGAAATGATTATTACTTGTGCCACAAAATAAACATACATCATTCATAAAAAACCCAATAAATAAAATGGGTTTCATAAACATCATCCCATCATCACATAATCCATATAAAATAAATGGATATTATTTCATAATAATAAAATTGAAACCATGTAAATCATAGAGACATTATACTTTAAAACATACACATATGAAATAATGTCATCTTAGATGAAAAATGGTTTTGATAAAACACTTGAAATGAATTCTTGAGGAAAATATTCTTTTTTCTTCAAAATCTTTTTCTTTTCACAAAATGTCATGAAATTTTAAACAAAGTATTTTGTAGAAAATATTCATGAAATATTTTGGAAGAATCTTCATGTAAATAAGGCTTTATAAAATTGTAAAAATCCATTCAGGTCTTATAAGTTAAAAATAACATTCTTCTCGTACTTTTGTCGAAAAAGTCAAAAAGTACCTCGTATGGTTAAAAAAAGAAATATTGCTTAAATACCACGTATTAAAAGACATAAATGGTTAAAAAGTACATTAAAAATAAATGAATCCATTTTTATGAAATATGGACATGGATGATAACAATAACCCCAGAAAATACTTATGAATAAACAATCTCAGATAAGAACGAGATTGAAATAGCTATCCCATACCTTATGTCTGATATCCTTTGTATGTATCCAAACGTGCTATATAATGATTTCATTAATGTCATTTACTTATTACAGAATCATATTCATTGTTATGATATCATCTGTCGTTCACTTATGACTTTATATTACCCGTTATTTGGTAAGTTCCGTGTTAAAGCAGCGTTTTGGGTAACATCGTTTTATTTATCGTATATGTTTGGACTTCTTGTTCTTGATATTATTACTTATATCATGACTTACATAATTAGAAAGTGTAAACATGATTTATATGTCATATATATTCATCATATACATATACATATGATATATCGATAAATGGAATGAAATACACCGTTCATGGAGACGGTAGGTCGTACGTACACATGAACGTTGTTTTCGTTTCCTTATTGAATTGAATGGAATTAAGTAGATGACATACATATATATAAATAAATAAATCCAGTATCATTATTATGTCATATATTTCATTATTTCTTATTATATATACTTTATAATCATTCATGAATGGTTAACATGGAGAATGAATCTCATCACGTCGTGGAGACGGTAGTCCGTAAGTACGCACGAGCGATGATATCATTCACATGATCGTGGAATTTTATTGAAGTGTATGTATAGTATTTCAGAATAAATATCACTTTAAAATAATCATATATAGTTATTTATTTACACCATTATACCCATTCAAGTAATGTGGTGGTGGAAAATAGATTACACCACGGCGTGGAGACAGTATTCCGTACGTACGCACGCGTGGTGATTTCGTTTTCCGTAGGATGGATTGATGGTGAAACAGGGTTGTTTCATACTTATAATAAAATATCATTATATTAGTGATACTGATATTATTACTTCATAATGAATCATCTAATGAAGAAGAAGTAGAAGAAAAAATAATGTTGAAAGAATCGGTAACGAACATTACCTCTTCTTTGAAGTGCCACTTCCTAACCTCCTCTTAGGGCACTGAAGATGGTCTTTGATGAAAACCAGGACCTCTAGAATGTTTCTAGGGAAGTGGAGAAGAGATATATGCAGGTATTGGCCGAGCATAAAGGCTCAAAATGGTGTGAAGAGAAGAGGGAAGGGGTGCCCTTTTATAACGGAGGAGAGGGGCACCTTTGGAAAAAAAATATTATTTTATTATAAAGTCATATTCAGGTTTTAATAACTCCAAATTGATTTATTTAGAAGCTAAGGTGGGGATGGGTAGAAAGCCTCTAATCCAATAGAATTTAGACAAGTTTAGGTTTCTATTTTAATCTTATCATTTAGATTTAACATTAAGTTAAATAATTTTACTTTTACCGTGTCTTCTTGTTTTCTTACACTATATGGTAAATAAACATACTATAAAAATCCAAAAGAACCCCAAGTAGTTTATTATTAATATATATAATATTATATAAGTCATTTTTCTGAGACTTATATTTTTATGAATAAAATAAAAATTAATAATTTAATATTAAAAAAAACTATTTTATGTCAATTTTGACACTATTTGGTTATTGATTTTTGTGAAAATCATAACAAAATGATTAGTTCGAAGAAAGTTAATTAAATAAATACTAACATGTCATATTATCCAATAAAATTAGTTTAATTCATAAAATGTCTCAAATTACATTTCTTTGGGTATTTATAATATCAATTATTTTAATATTTTATTATTTAGGTAATTACTACATCACAATTTTTTCATAAATAACTTAAATTATTTAATGTCTAAAAATTATAAATAAAATACCATTAGGTATGAAATACTTTTATCTTTTTAATGAATATTTATTGTCTAATTTATCTTATGTATAACCCTATATCAAAAATGATTTAGATATTAAACAATGATTTTAAATATTTTAACATTTCTTTCAATAAATTAATAATAAATGTACTAATCTATTCCAAGTGGACCTAAATGGTCATATTTTATTCTTAAGGTTGTTTTGGTAGAATTACGCTTGTCCAATAGAATTAGGACATGTGTTAGGGTAATAATAATATCATTTTTACCCTTAAATATCCTATTTACTATTAACCGTGGTAAATAAAAGAAAAATATTACAATTCACCAAAAAATATTTTCATCTCATTGAACCACATTTTAGTCCTTGATATTAACCGTGTCTCTTGGATTTTTGAAATTTAATTCATCGAAGTGGTAAAATTTCATTTAAATGAAAAAATTCAGTTTTATATCTACAACTAAGTGGTTTCACTATTAATAAAAAATTGATGTTTTTCAGAAAAATACCAAAAATTCAGCCTAATAATTATATGATATTCCAAATTCAAAATTGAAGTCTATTTTTCCAAATTCAAAACATAGAAGTGTCATTAATTAATTTTAAAATTAATTCCCGTTATCAAAACAAATAGCGTGTTTTTAAGAAAAAATAACTATCAAAAGGTTGATACTTGTTTATATCCAATTTTAAAATGAACATAATTCCAATGTCCAAAATTTGATTAAATGGTAAAAATATATTCTAATTACACTTTAAAAACAATTAACAAGATAATCTAACCATATATATTATTGCAATGAAAAAAGATGTTTTTAATTAAAATATACCGTGTTTTTACTATTCATTAAAATTTGAAAGTTCTCATAACAATATGAAAAACTTATCCAAAGAAAAATTTTATATCCTTATTCCAAAGAAGAATTTTATTTTTCCAAATTGAACTTATAGACATTTCAAAACAATATTTAAAGTGGGTGCGCCATCAAAAGGAGGAAAAACTGCATTTTCATGAAAAATACTTATTTTATCTAAAATATTTATTTTGTTCTCATACAATGTTCTAGAAAATATTTAAGATGAATAATAATGTTATAAAATTAAAAATATTGTTAATAATATTCATAACAGCTTGTCCATAATATTATAACAATATATCATTGTTCAGTGAAACCTGATATTCCGTAAAACACGCACTATTGAGGAAGGTCGCGATTGCATGTAATTCAAGCCACGTCAGGGTTGCGTGTTGTGAAAGGCTCTTTTGTTGTTTCATATAACATAATCCAACCATATTTTATTTATACATTGAATATATATATATATATATATACTCTCAATGTTGTGTAGAATGACTACTATCAAATGAACTTGAAATTGTGTGTAACACAATCCAAGAATAGTGTTGCGTGTACTGCAAGATAGTACAGTGTTTTGTATAGAACAAGATAATATTGGTGTAGCATAAAACACATGACATTAAATAAATTAAAAATAATACTTTTGATAAAATCTCTGGTTGTTACATTCTACCCCCCTTAAAATGAATTTCACCCTCGAAATTCGTTGAGGTTATACATGGTTTTCTACTTGAAAGATTATTTAATTGAAAACAACATCGTAAAATGAAATAGCAAAACATAACTTTAAAAACTAAAGTATGTAACATAAATATTACCCAAATTAACTAATCACTTGGTTTCCACATAGGAGAACATAGGTGAATATTTGGATGTGGAAGAGAAACCTAACCATCATGTTCTGATGGAGAGTGGTAGAGAACATGGTTATAAAAAATCCAAGAATCACAAATCCATAAATTTGTGATGATATAAGGTACCATCTGATTCATCGGATATAAGGGTACTATTCCAACATTTTTGGTTTTCAGGATAATTTCACTAATGTTGAATAATTTTCTAATCAAAAGAAATACTTACTTGATTTTGGTTCAATATCACCATTGTTCATGCCTTGAACAATTTCCACTTCATCTCCTAATGAAATGAAGTTGAATTTGTCATTCATGAAGTGTTAGCAGATCATGTGATAGAATGATGAGTCATTCCATCTGTTTCAAACAAAAGGTTAGAAAAAATTATCAAATATACATAAGTCCATCTACGGTGTGGTTAATCATATATGATTCCAATAATGGACTTATACTTCATCTATCATACCGCTTAATAAAATAAAACTAGTATCTACTAACAAGGGACTTCCTGTAGGCCAGTGGTATGCGATAAAGGCCAGTCTCACTTCAGTTGTGGGTTCGATTGCTACAACTTTGTCCGACGGGATGGGTTGTCGCCTGTCCTGCAGGTTGTCCTATTTCTAAAATTACATCCTTATAACATTCCATCAATAATATCGAAAAACGTTCTAGCCGTAAACAATACTAACTTGTGTCCAACATAATCCATTCCAATCTTTAGGCGTATCCAAAACACATATGTCTAATCTCATAGTATAAAAAAACAATTACTAGAAATTTCATCTACCGAGCTTGTGAATACCATCATTTATCCCCGATATATCTTGTTGATCACATTCCAATCATGTGAATAACTTAATAATGTATTCTCTTGAAAAATGAATACACATTGAACCTTTGTGAATACATGAATTCTGTCAAAAGTTAACTCTTTACACATACTAAAATCCCTAATATTCTATATACTCAAACCATGATATCACTTTGTCCTTATATAAATCATGAGCTCATTAATACTATCAAACATTTCATTATCACCTTAGCACTTCTTTATGCGCATAATAGGTGCATTCCCAAAATATATGAATAACCGTTCATGGTTACCGGAACCATTCATCATACACTTTCAAAACTTATGGAAAGACAATAGTGTAACAATCCTTAGATGTCTCTTTATTCCATAGTACCATGAGATTACTTATACAACATTACTCTTGACAAAAATGTAATCATTCCACTACCTTCTTAAACCATTGCCAGAGCTTCAACAATTCTTTCATCTCACATATCATTTGTAGTCACTTCGTCATCATCCACATAAATACTACCCATATGACCATGCTGATTCACTTTATGAGATTTTCCCTTAGGTCATTGGTTTGCATAATTCCCGTACATTCCACATTTAATAAACTTAACCATTGTTGATGTCTTAGCAATACCATTAACCTTGTCCATGGAGTTAACTGATCCTTTTCCATTGCACTTACTAGATTTATGTCCTTTATTTCCACACCCAAAGAATCTTCCAGTTCCTTTATAACATTCACCTTGATGCCTCTTCCCACATGACTTACATTTGGGAAAATGAACTTTCTTTCCTCTATATCATCATGAAACTCCATCGTTCTCTTATTAGCTGAGTTAGGAAACATACTAAAATAGAGATTATTGATCATATTATGAGATTACTGATTAGGCATAATAACGATGTTTCACCTTCCAAATCCCATTTTAATTTCTTGATCATGAAAAATATCATTCCATTGTCCATCATATTATATATTATCGTGAATCTTCCTATTTCCAGCCATTTTCTAAAACCCAAAAAGAATAGCGTGAGAGGAAAAAATCATGATAGGTAAAACAATATAATAAAGGGGAAGTAAGTTAAATATATAACATCTTAGGTTTAATTCTATGATTATTACTGAAATTCTAGTACTATAACATATACATATACTTAACCTTAGAGACATCCCTAGACATACCTTAGAAATATATCTTGGGATCTCACTAAAGTTTTCACATCCTAGTTTCAAAAGGTTAACTAAACCTTTCCTCTGATACCAACTGTAGAGACCCAAATCTTGACTTACATGGACATTACATTACTTTTTCAGAATACTTAATACATAACGAAAACATACACACAAGGACCGTAATAGTTTAGTGACTTTGGAAACTCGGATAAATAATATTCTAATCATGGTGAAAGATCTTCAACATCTCCCATAAAGATCTTCCCCTTTTGGTTTCTTTAACTATATTATTTCATTTAATCCTAGGGGAAACGAAAACATATAAAGGGTGATCTCAAATTCTAATTAAGGGTAAGCATGGAGAAAATAAAAAAACCATATACAATTTAACATAAAAACATGAACATAATGTTTAAACATCAAAATCTTGAGCAATGACATAGAAAATTGCAGTACGTAAGGCATAGATCATAATAGAACATCAATCATGATAAAATAGATTGGGAATAATACTTTTAATTTTGGAAAAACATTAAGCACATGATATGATTTCCAGGGTAGCCAAGGAATTACTGCTAAGACCATCTTAGTGGACAAAGTCCCTTTCTGAATCGAGTTCACTCCTCGTTTCAGTCCTATATCACTGTACCAGATTAACTTACTGTTCCATCCATGTCTATCTCATGAGATATAAATCATTACCCAATGAATTGGAGGGAGATATATGACCCACCCATATCATAATGAAATCATTCTTACTTGTTCCACAAAATAAACATACATCATTCATAAAAACCCAAAAAATAAAATGGGTTTCATAAACATCATCCCATCATCACATAATCCATATAAAAGAAATGGATATCATTTCATAATAAGAAAATTGAAACCAAGTAAATAATAGAGACATTATACTTGAAACATTCACATATGAAATAATGTCATCTTAGATGAAAAATGGTTTTGAC
Organism: Viscum album; assembly: GCA_963277665.1. Taxonomy (NCBI): domain Eukaryota; kingdom Viridiplantae; phylum Streptophyta; class Magnoliopsida; order Santalales; family Viscaceae; genus Viscum; species Viscum album. Next base: position 176,884,922 of record OY728148.1, read on the forward strand.
AAAACACTTGAAATGAAATCTTGAGGAAAATATCCTTTCTTCTTCAAAATCATTTTCATTTCACAAAATGTCATGCAATTTTAAAAAAATGGATTTTGTAGAAAATTTTCATGAAATATTTTGGAGTAAGATTCATGAAAATAAGGCTTTATAAAACCGTAAAAATCCTTTCATTCCGTATAAGTTAAAAATAACATTCTTCTCATACTTTTGTTGGAAAAGTCGAAAAGTACCTCGTATGGTTAAAAAAATAGAGATTTCTTACATACCACGTATTAAAAGCCTAAAATGGTTAAAAAGGACTTTAAAAATACATGAATCCATTTTTAGGAAACATGGATATGGATGATAACAATAAACCCAATAAATACTTACGAATAAACAATCTCGGATAAGAACGAGATTGGAATAGTTATCCCTGACCTTAGGTCTGATATGCTTCGTATGTATCCTAAACTTCTATATAATGATTTAAATAATTTTATTGAATTATTACAGAATCATATTAATTGTTATGATATCATATATGGTTCACTTATGACTTTATATTACCCGTTCTTTTGTAAGTTCCATGTTAAAGCAGCGTTTTGGGTAAAATCGTTTTATTAATCGTACATGTTTGGACTTGTTAGTCTTGATATTATTACTTATATCCTCATTTACTTAGTTTTAAAGTATAAAATATCATTTATATGTAATATATATTAATCATATACATATATATATTATATATCGATAAATGGAATGAAATACACCGTTCATGGAGACGGTAGGCCGTACGTACGCATGAACACTATTTTAATTTCCTTATTGAATTGAATCTAATTAAGATGATAACATATATATATATACACATAAATATAGTATCATTATTATTTCATATATTTCATGATTACTTATTATATATACTTTATAATCATTCATGAATGGTTAACATGGAGAATTAATTTTATCACGTTGTGGAGACGGTAGTCCGTATGTAAGCACGAGCGATGATATCATACCCATGATCATGGAATTGTATTGAAGTGTATGTATAATATTTAAGAATCAATATCACTTTATAATAATCATATATAGTTTTTTATTTACACCATTATACCCATCCAAGTAAGGTGGTGGTGGAAAATAGATTACATCACGGCGTGGAGACGGTATTCCGTACGTACGCACGCGCGGTGATTTCGTTTTTCGTAGGATGGAAAGATGGTGAAATAGGGTTGTTTAATAATTTTAATAACATATAATTATATGATTGAGTCTTATTTTATTACTTCATAATGAAACAACTAAAGAAAAAGAAGTAGAAGACGAAATAAAGTTGAAAGAATCGGTAACAGACATTACCTCTTCTTTGAAGAGCCTCTTCTTAACCTCCTCTCAGGGCACTAAAGATGGTCTTTGAAGAAGGGAATGACATCTAGGATGTTTCTAGGGAAGTTGAGAAGCGAAATTGGCAGGGTTTGGCGGAGCATCAAGGCTCAAAATGGTGTTAAGAGAAGAGGGAAGGGGTTCCCTTTTATAAGGGAGGGGGGGCACCTTTGGAAAAAACTAAAAATATTATTTTATTAGAAAGTCATATTCGGTTTTTTATAGCTCCAAATTGATTTATTTCTAAGCTAAGGTTAGGATGTGTCGCAATAATCTCATCCAATATAATTCATACAAGTTCATGTTTCTATTTCAACCTTATCATTTATATTTCACTTTAAGTTAAATAATTTTACTTTTACCATGTCTTCTTGTTTTCTTACACTATATGGTTAATAAAAATAAAATTACAAGCCAAACGAACCCCAAATTGTTTATTATTAATATATATAACATTATATAAGTCATCTGGAAGAACCTTATATTTTTATTAATAAAATAACAATTAATAATATAATATTGTTTAAAAAATTATTTTATGTTAATTTTGACAATATTTGGTAATTGATTTATGTGAAAATCATAACAGAATGATTTGTTCGAAAAACGTTATTTATATCAATAAATACATGTCATATTAACCTATAAAATTATTATAATTCATAAAAATTCTCAAATTATATTTATTTGGGAATTTATAATATCAATTATTTTAATATTTCATTATTTTGGTAATTACGTAATCACCATTGTGTCATAAATAACATAAATTATTTAATGTCTAAAAATTATAAAAAAAATACCATTAGGTAGGTAATAATTTTATCTTTCTATTGAATATTTATTGTTGATTTCATATTATGTATAACTATATATAAAAAATGATTTAGTTATTAAACATTCATTTTAACTATTTTAACACTTCTTTAATTTAATTAATAATAAATGTCCTAATCAAATCCAAGTGGACCTAAATGGTAATAATTTATTACTAAGGTTTTTTTTTCGAATTACACTTATCCAATAGAATTAGGACATGTGTTAGGGTAATAATAATATCATTTTTACACTTAATTATCCTATTTACTTTTAACAGAGGTAAATAAAAGTAAAAAGTTACTATTCAAACAAAAAATAGTTTTTATCTCATTGAACCACATTTTAGTCCTTGATATTAACTGTGACTCTCATATTTTCAATATTCAAGTCACAGAAGTGGTAAAATTTTATTTAAATGAAAAAGTCGGCTTTTTATCTACCACTAAGTGGTTTCACTATTCATCGAAAATTGAAGTTTTTTAGAAAAATATCAAAAATTCAGCCTAAGCATTATTTGATATTCCGAATTCAAAATTGATGTCTAATTTACCAAATTCAAAACATATTTGTGGAATTAATTTATTTTAAAATTAATTCCCGTTATCAACACAAATAGCGTGTTTTTAAGAAACAATAACTATCAAAAGATTGATACATGTTTATATCCAATTTCAAAGTGAAATTAATTCCAATGACAAACAGAGGATTAAATGGTAAAAATATATTCTAATTACACATTAAATCCAATTAAAAAGATAATCTAACCACATAAATTATTGCGATGAAAAAAATTTGTTTTTAATTAAAATATACCGTGTTTTTACTATTCATTAAAATATGAAAGTTATCAGAATAATATGAAAAATTTATCCAATGTAAATTTTTATATCCTGATTCCAAAGAAGAATTTTATTTTCTCGAACTGAAATTATAAACATTTCAAAACAAGATTTAAAGTGGGTGCACCATCAAAAGGCTGCAAAAATGCATTTTTTTGAAAAATACTTATTTTATCTGAAATTTTTTTTGTTCTCATTCCATGTACTATAAAATATGTAAGATTAATAATAATTTTATAAAATTCAAAATTTCTTTAATACTATTCATAACGGCTTCTACATAATATTATCACAATATATCATTGTTTAGTGAAACCTGATATTGCTTACAATACACGCTATCGAGGAAGGTCGTGATTGTGTGTAATGTAAGCCATGTAAGGGTTGCATGTTGTGCAAGACTCCTTTTTTGTTTCGTATAACAGAATACAACCATATTTCATTTATAAGTTGAATATATATATATATATTCTCAATGTTGCGTAGAATGACTACAATCAAACGAACTTGAAATTGTGTGTAACACAATCCAATAATAGTGTTGTGTATACTGCAAGATAATACAGTGTTGTGTATAGCACAAGATAATCATGGTGTAGCATAAAACACGTGATATCAAATAAATTAAAAAGAATACTTATCATAAAATATCAGGTTGTTATAATAATGACCCTTGGAATGGTATTTTAAGATGAAAAACACTTATAATTTATTATTAGAGAAGCTAATAAAATAATTGGGAAGTTTTTGTTCAATATATATTGCTCAAAGTGGTGTCAATAAAAGAGATAATGGGTTTCATAATATATATGAGGGAGGAGAACCCATGAAACTACTAAATGGTTTAAATTAATATTAATTAACATTCCGGTCTGAATGGATCGAAATTGATATATTTATATTACAGGTTGAGGATGAGCCTAAATAATATCATACAATAATATTTATTTAATGTTATGATATTTTTAACCCTTATCTATTATTTTTAACCCTTTGTTAACTATTTTTACTATTACAGTAATATCAAGGGTTTGTTCACATTAATGATGAATTATTTTACCATAAATGAAAATTTATAAATTTATTTAACATTATTTAATTTATTCAAAAATATCACATTAACATGGCCAATTATAGGATTTATATAAAATTTAATATTTTAATAAAGTATTATTTTTTCATAAAATATAAATCCTCTCATTTTTGACACTATTAATTTAATTTGGATTTAAATACATCAAGACAAATATGGAATTTGAATATAAACTTTCAAAAATATTTATTATGTTATATTTTTCAAATAAATTTTAGGGGAAAAAATAAACTAGATTAGTTTTAATTTTAATTTCTCAAAAATCATTTATATTGTTTTTCTAATAATTGTAAAAAATATTTTTTTCAATGTTGAATAATAATTTTATATTATTATTCGATCACTAAAAAGTACCATAATAAAAAATCATTTATCATTCAAATATGTATTTATAACTAAACATATCCGATTTTATCATTTTGGAAAAAATTAGTGGCATTAATACAAAGAGATTTCATTTTGTTTTTACTCATTATTTAAAATTACATTAAGCTCATTATCAAAGAAAATTTGAAACAAAATCATCATTTTTGTGCATTTAACGTTTTTTTGTGAACAAAATATTTGAGATAATTATGATAATTGATTGGGAGATTTTTAGGCCTTATCACATTAATTTTAACCTTAATTACCAAATTTATCATTGCCAAGGTTACAAATATTAATTATGGTTACTATTCAAAATGTTAGAAAATTAAAGGGACATATTTAAAAATTTTGGGCCACCTTATTAAAAATATGGAGTCAATTTTTAAACATTCAATTCTTATATGATTCAATAATCATTTGTAATATAAATTTGTAAAACCCAACCAAAAACAGTTTTTAGAAAGATGCATTTTAGCTTAAAAGTAACTTATATCAAAATCATGAATATTTTTTATTTAAAATAGAATTAATTAAATTATTATAAACAAAATAATTACTATGTCATTTTAATATCAAATCCAAAAGAGAATGAGACTTTTAAATAACTTCATTTAATGAAAAAAAATGATTTATCTGATAAATCAAGAAATTTAATTATTCATTCAAAAAATAATATTTTCATAAAAATACCAAAAATAAAACCTCAAATAATTTATATTTTATGTTATAAAAAATAATACAATTTTTAAAAAATTAAATTTCTAAAATTAAAATAAATTTATTGTAATATCCAAGCACACAATGTAATAATAAAATTTTCAATGAAACATATTATTAAAGAATTAAATATATTTTATGGGCATTGACTACTTATTTTAGAAGTGTAAATCATTCATTTTGTATTAAATAAATAATTTATAAATAATTTTTAAATGTTTCAATCTTATTCGTACCCGCCAATATTGTGACTAGGTGATAACTATCAAATAATAATATTTCAATAGCGTTTTTTAGTTTGTTTAAATTCATTGTTTTGTATAAACCAATATATCAATGAGAATAAATTTATTTAAAGTGACCTATATAAAAAAATCTAATGGATTTACATTATAAACCCTTATAATAATTTCACTATCAAAATCCAAACACATCGATTTGAACAACGGAGGTTACTTCTTTCTCATAACTTATAAGAAGATATACATAGGAATGCCTTATCACTAATTTTAAACTCTAGGTATCTCCATAAATTTTTAGCATCGCATCCCTCTCCATCCAAAGATACCCCTCCTAGGATGTCAATGAAGAAAGGTATATAATGACCCCTGATTCCCGCATGATGTTGGCACCTGATTTGAGACTAGAACTAAAGGTGTACAAATATCATATTATGGGTGGAATTTCCCTTTAATAGAAAACATGATCGATAGATATGATGTATAAAAAAAAACTAACTCATTGACATATATATATGAAGAACCAAAAAAAAATCCCACAATTAATGTTTAAATAGAACTAATACAAATAAAATTACCCAAAGTTAATACCCAAAAACAAACTATAGAAGAAACAAAGAAATTGCACCCAAGTTCAAGCTAGTAATGCACAAAACATTTCACGTAATCCTCCTAAAAACCCGATAACATTTATATATATATGCAGGGTGATCATAAAGTTATACATAGTAGGAAAAAAGAATGTTCCTCATGTACAAGTAGAAGGATCATACTAATGAACCAATGAGAAAATAGAAAAACCAAACAAAACTTAACAAATAGACTAACCATCACCCCAACCTCGCCAAGGCCCTCTCACTAAATAATGCCTCCAAGTGATAATGAATAATATAATGGAATCAATTATAGGGTACCTTGAAACACTTTACCACTAATTATCCACTCTAACACCCTAATGGTAGACGTCTTGGTGCTGTTTCATCTTCCAAATATTCCACATCACATCTAACCCGCACACACCTTGGCATAAAAATAATTCCCGACCACACACACTTGGGCCTCACAACACCCCCCCCCCCCCGCACACATCAATGTCTCACAACACATCCCACCCACACACACTTGGCTCTCACAACACATCACATCTCATCCTGAAGATACCTGGGAAAGCACATCATAACTCATCTCTAAGACACATGTGACCCCACATCACAACTGAACCCGAAGACACGTAGGATAACACATCATATCATATCCTACCTGATGAATCTTGGGTTTTCATTATCTTGAAGAAGGGATTGGGATGATCGATTCTACGACCATCCATCATCCAACATGGATTTTGGGATGTACAGCCTACCACATGACTATGTAGGTGTTGGACCATAGTTCTAGACAAGTATGGGGTACATATTAAAATCATAAGAACATAAAATGCCTATAAATATATATAAGTAAAGTCAAAAAAACCCAACCTAGGGGTTTATAATAAAAAAACCAACCAAATCATGACTTCCACACTTTTTGGTTGCCTTTAAATTCGTAACACCATATAAGAAAAACACAATCCATAGTTCATTTTAGTATTTAATTAATATTAAAATGTTTTATTGATTCTATGTTAACAAACCATCACATTGAACATTTAATTTATATAATTACAATGTAATAATTCTAATTCATGATTATTGTTCATTTCACCATTCATACCAACTAGGAAATAATTACAACACAACACATAGTATGCAGCACACATAATCAACCTAATATCCTAGTCCAAAACCATATTACATTGCAACCCTAAATCACTATCACAAAACCATAATTAAATCCCCACTACATAAAACATGTCATCCATTTCCCCCAAAAATCACAACATTTTTATATTCCATCCATCTTATCACCATATCTATCCCACGACACACAATCAGGTCCCCAAACACACCACACCACATAACAGAGAAAAACATACTATCATATTTAACAGTGAATACCATAATCTATTTCACATAATTTAGGGTGTGATTATTGAAAATGTATAATCCAAGCGAATCCATTTATTTTAACTGAATTTAAATGGTTAACCACTTATATAATAAGTGGTGTCAATGGCCACATAACTTCCAATTATTCCCTAAACAATAAACTAGTACACAGGAAAGTACCCTCCAACAACCATGATTTTCAATTGGTAAATTATTCCATACAATTAATAAAATCAAAAAATGAAAAAATCATATAAAATAAAATATGTAAGACCATGCATCACATTCCCCAACCCCTCTATATCAATTTTAAATATATTTTATAATCTTTAATAATTTGAAATCAATGATATTTTGAAAGGTGAACATTTATATACCCATCCCACATGATTCTCAATAATGAAAGATAACAAGAATTCTACATAGAAGAAGGATGACTGATATATCCTTATTACACCAAAATTATGGATGCACGTACAGTTGGAATCTCTCTAGGGGAACACAACCCAACTATAGAAAAAATATACAAGTAAGAGGGTATTGATGATGTTCAATTTCAATATAATGACATATTGAAATAGTGTGGGGAAGTAATTACATCTTGACTTTAGATATATAAGTCTCATGACATGGGGATATGATACGGTCTGAATTGTTGTTAATGGTGGATCAAACAATGACCACATGCCTTGACCATTTAAAAGCCTTGTAATTTCATAAAGTTAATGATATTATTGATATCCTTTAAAATGGCCTCAAAACCTCTTAAATATGGAATAAAATTTATTTCACTTCAATGAAATACAACAAAATGGAAAAATTGAAAAATTGAAAAATTACATAAATTTGGAAAACTATTTAGATGAATCACCACCACCGCCAGGATGATACACCTCCAAATGAGTCACTGTTAGAAAATACTCCTCCATTGAGTCACCATCCACAAGTCAATTCCAGTGAGTCACCACTTGATGAGTCACCACCATCATTTCACCTTTAAAAGAGTCACCTGCAATGAGTCACAAAAAGACGAGTAACCATTAGTGAGTGACCAACAGCGAGTCACCACCTAATGATTCACCACTAGAGATTCTCTTTTAGATGAGTGACCACCAGAGAGATACTTATAAGATGTGCAACCATGGGGATGATCTACTTATTGAATGAGCTACTTTCAATATTAGATACATTATGAATGATCTACCAATAGAATGAGTTTCCATTGAAAAACTAGAAATTAAGAAAACGATTGAAAATTTCACATCGGAAATGAATCACATGTACCAAAAACATCATGCACTACCCCTAGACACCATAAAATAAGATTTATAAAAATGTAAAAAAACTATATGGTTTGTTTTGTTACATCATATACCTCTCAAACTATTATAACCCCTGATAATTTAAAACAAACTTAGAAGAAAAAGTCAAAGGGTCCAAAATACAATTCCATGAGAGAACTCTCAATGACCTTGTTACACCTAAAACACTTCCAAACAAAATGACCACAATCATAAGGTAAAACACCTTCACCATGAAACCACAACTACAAACTATCACCTCTCACTAATCCATTTCACAACAAAAAGTCCTACATGTATACGAAACAAAATACCACTAAAACCAATCAACTGCACCATCCAAAACATACTAATTAGAGAATTTCTTTTCCATGTCAATGTATTATCCACTCTGGGATGCACTGAGTCACCCAAATTGGTTTAATCACATCATAGTTAATGTGTATATATTGGGAATGTGGTGCTCCCCTATTCATATGTCAGGACATTATCATACCTCACAGTACACATATAACATACAGAAAATAAATTTCATCTCATATAAAAAATTGATCCAAAAATCACATTAAAAAGAATGAATGGGAAGTGAAAACACAAAAAATTCTGGGTACTAGGACAAATTCTATGTCTCATGCTCCATTGTATGCTCCAAAAATCCACCATGCCTCTATAGCACCAGATCATGGGGAATTTTTTGTCCTTGAATCACATTATCTTGATAGTCATGGAACTCCCCTAGATGCTCCCTGAAGGTTTTAACATCCTAAATATTGGACTCTCCCCAATCGATGAAATAGGATTAATCTTGAATATATTCATGGAACTGATATACGTGGAAGACATACAGGACTCAATCCAGTTATGGCATAATATAAAAGCAGTAATCCACATATTTCTGTGAATGTCATACAAATTATTATAGTAATTCACTTCCTTCATCCTATCATGAACAATATGTGCTCTCCCTATCTTTTTGTACACCACATTAAGACCAAGATCAATTATCTCTCCATCCTCAATCCATCACAATGGATAAAAATATTCTCCCTTGTACAATGCCTCAAATGGAGCCATTCCAATTGAAGGGTGATAGCTATTATTATAAGAAACCTCTACCAATGGAAGGTGTCTTACCCAAGATCCACCAATGCCCAAGATACATTGCCGCATCATATTATCCAAGGTTTGGATATTCTATTCTGTCTGCCCATCTATCTGTGAGTGGAAATGAGTGATGAGGCATAACTGAGTCCCAAAATCATGCAGAAATCCCTTTCATACTCATGTGAAAAAATGTGCATACTAATCTAGTAAAATGAATCTTTTAACTCCATGAAACTGCAACAACTCATCCATGTTCTTCTTAAATAAAGCATCCACTAAACTTGACTACATGATCACTAAGAAGTGGGCGTAATTTCTCAACTGATCCACATTCACCAAGATAAAATCCCTACCACCTTGAGCTATAGGTGACTTGCCAACAAAATCTATTAATATGTCATTCCATTTGCACTGAATAACATTCAACGGATGAAAATCCCCATCGAGAACACAATGCACAACCTTCACTTATTATAAAACCAAGCACATAGCCACAAAATCTTCCACTACCTATTTCATCTCAGACCACCAAAGATTCACCCTCAATCCATGGTACATCATAGAAATTACAAGGCCTTCCACAAAATATGATAATATGAAACACACAAATGAATCAATTTCACATTTTTAATGGAAAAACAGCCATCCTAAAAATAACATATGGTTCTGACTATCCCATGACTATCCCTCCAAAGAATCATCATGGCCAATATGGTCATGAATCACAAAATCCTCCACCTACTACATTATAGAATATTGTACCATCATCTCAAAAAAAAATATCATCTACCACCATCCACCCATTCATCTATGTGTCAGGATTCCAACTCCCTGATTTCTCTCCAAGAATCCACAGACTCCAAAATAACGCCCTTACAGGAATTCTTGCTCAAAGAATCATCCACAAAATTCCCATATCATGAGGTGTAAGATATCTAAAAAAATAATCCTGAATAAACATCATCCACATATACTCCCACATGTAAAAATAAAATGGGGAAAAGATATACCTTTGAGATCTTGTGATTCGTGAAGACCACAAATAAATACCCAATGCGGTAATGTCGCCACATCAACTGTGCCAACCCAACTAATGGGAGTACCATATCAGGGGTGGAATATTTACACACTCAATAATGTAAGTGCCTAGACCCATAAGAGATCACTGCCTTCAATTGCATCAAGACACACCCTAATCCTAGATAAGAAGATTCACAAAAAAACAACAAACAACACTCCTTCTTTAAGAAAACATAGCATTGAGGCAATAACCAAATTCCCCTTCAGAAACCAATCCTTGACTGGAACTCATTACTCCATATATAATCTTTGTATTTCTTAATCAATGCTATGAAATGTGATGAATCCTGAGGGAAAACAGGCACAAAAATTATATAATATCATGTGAGACCAAGAAAACTATGAACATCTACCACGTTCATGGGTGATTCCCAATAAATATACAATTTAATCATCAATGGGTATAATACCACACTATGCTGATACACCACATTCCTAATGAATTTCACATGTCATATGTATAACTTACACATGGACAACGTTCCATAGAGCTGGTGGCATCAAAGAACATGAAATACATCTCAGTGATTCTCAACATGCTCCTCTTCTGAATTATAGTATATTAATATATCATCGATGAATATGAAGATAAACCGATTTAATAACTCATTGAACACAGATTTTATAAGACACATGAACAAAGCTGTGGAATTCATAACATGGATTCGAATCAATAAAAATGTGAAGTTCCCATACTAGAATATAATGGAAGTATTCCAGATATATCTCTTATTCACCCTCAATTGTTGATATCCAATCCATTGATCAATATTAGAAAAATAAATATCCCCTCTCAACAGGTCAAAAAGATCATTTATCCTTGAAAGAGGGTAATCATATTTTAACAAATATGGATTCAACCTTCGGTAGTCAATACACAACCTTAGACTACCATCCACCTTCTTGGAGAAAAACACTGGAGCACCCCAATGTGACACAATGGGCTTAATAAAACTCTTCTACATCAGATAATCTATCATAATCCTTATCTTCAATAACTCAAAAAGTGAAATATGATAATGATACATCGAAATCAAGGAAGCAACAGGCTTGAAGTCTATCCTAAAATCAATATCAGGTCGAGGGGGTAGCATCACAACCACTTTACTGAAAACATGCAATAACTTTTTAACAACCCTCAGAACCCACACTATAATAGCATATGTTGATTCAATTTTAGACTCTTCCAAAAAATAATGAAGGGCCTTCACATGCTTGATTACCACCTAAAAATACCACTCACAAAAAAACATGTCTTGGCCATCCACAAGCAAAAACACAACTCTCCTCGAGAAAAAATAAATAAAATAACATACAGAATACAACCAGTAGATGATAAGGATGACATAGTATGGCTAAATTTGTATCATTAAAAGATCTTTTCTTGACTGATATGTCCCCTTAATCATTCCGCACCCCCGACACACATCAAACAAGTTAGTCTGACCTCCAATAGGCATAGTCAACACCATGGTCACTGGGAGATTCTCTATGTATAATCCTAGATCATGTGATAGTGTGGGTGAAACAAAGTAGTGTGAAGCTCCTGAAAAAAACAAGTCACAAACAAGGGTTCCTAACAAAGTGGTCATACCTCTGATGATCTTTGACCCCCTTTGAACTGCATCCTCTAATGAAAGCAATTGACCATAATCAGATCCTATGCCTATCTTCTTATGACCACCTCTATGGTCATGCTCATGTCATAGTCATATAACATAAATAAAATCCTGAGGTTGGCCTCTACCTTCTCTATCTCCGTTTTGGTGGAGAAAAAACTTACTTTCAATACTAATTAAATGACCTCATTTGAAACTGTTACTTAGGCTGACGCTAAACCTGCCCACCTCCCCCAACCATTGATCGATAATCCAGTAGACATTTCTTCTGAAGATGTATGCAAACATCATATAAAAAAACATTGGCCCCTATCACGAAGTAATGTAATTGAAACTAGATGTTCAAAAGGGAATCTATCGAGGTTCACTCCCTTCTAGTTTAATCCTTGTAGGTACGTGAGCTAGAGACTGACCACTGACAACAATTACCCTCAAGGTACCATACTAGTTCCCCTCTCATGGAAAACCTCCACATGAGTGAATTTGTTTGATCACTTCTACCATCATCTGAACCTATAGATACATTGGCAGCGTAACAGTACTAACTGCATACTTGTTCGATGGTCGGAGTGCCTCCTCAAGACACCTTGTTGGGGACTCCTCATCTAAAAAAAAGTGTCATGACCCACCTTCACCAATATGACAGATGGGGAAAAAGGCTACCAGACTGTCCCTTCTTCATGTTGAAGGAGAGATAATGACCACCTAGACCTGCCTTCAATAGGTCCTGGAGTGGCGACTAGAAACAGTGGTATAGAATCACACATAATATGGAAAGAATTACCCTTTTTATTTAATAGAATCAGATGATAAGATAGTAATTCCCAACAACAGCGAAGGTGAAAGTACATATAAAGCCAAAATAAACCACTCTCATATCAATGTTCTAATAGTAATGCTACAAATGTACAAGAAAACCCTAAAAGAATGTACCAAAGAAAAGAAAACAGAAACAGAAACCCTCCCAACGTATGAACTAGTACAATCCGGCACAATCCCTAAAGTCCTCCTGGAAACCTGGAAGAAGTTTTATATAATTAGGTTGAGCATTCAATTATACTCAGTAGAGAAAACCAAAATCCCTCGTGCACAAGTGAGGATGCATTATAATGCCCCGTGAGAAAAGTGATAACTAAAACACCTAGCAAGGAAAACTACCCACCCAAGCCTCATCATGGCACACTCCACAAATAACGCATGTCATGTAATGTAATAGTAATAACACATTGATGTTTGGGTACCCCAATCCACCTTCCCACTAGTTATTGAAGATATCATACGCATCAAAACTCTCCTACCATTCTCACTACATTTCCACAGCCATCTCCCGCCCGCACACACCTGGACCATCACCACACACCCCTCTTGAATACACGGAGGCTATAACAACCACACATAACCACACCCATAAACACCTGGGCCAGAACAACCACTATCACACCCAAGGAAACCTGGGAAAAAAACATTCCCACACACACAAGGGCCAACCTCCACAACTAACATACTTGAAGAATCAGGGGATATAATGCACCTCAGGCCATCACAGCATCCGTAATGAGTCTTGTTCATTTCAGTAAATGGAGAAGAAAAAGATCTAATAAAATGCCACTCATAAGAGTGTTGGAAAAAACACCCTCCCCCATGAAATGGGGCTGTTCAACACAAATTTCTCAACATGGGTGGGGCGTGAATAAGAAACATGAGAACTATAATTAAATTTATAGGTAACAAGAACTCATCCCAACCTAGCGGATCAAAACCAACCTAACCAGAAACACCCTAGTTACTATTCATTCATAAATAGGCACAATACTCACATCCAAGTCACAACTGATTCCTAGAATCAATTCCCCATTGAACCCATTATTGGTTTTATGGTCTAATGATTCCATTTAAGTACATTATACACTATTGGGAATCTAAAAGGCATAACCACAAGCTGTGGAATGGGAAAACATCCAAACAAAACATTTAAGCATTCACACCTGGTCCTCTTGTAATTTTACAACAAAGGGATCTGTGAGATCCCTCAAACTATTGGAACCAATCCAATATTCATGATACTACCCCACACAGCCTCAAATACACGAACAATAACCCTGATACAACATCAGATCCCATCCCCATCCACATCACCACATAAGAATCAAGAAAAACAAACAAGCATACCACCAAGATAGAGCAAGGATGTTTCCAGACTAAAGTACATCATTGATTGAGTTTCTTATTTCTGATTGGTTAATCAGGATCATCATACAAGGATTGGTGTTCACTAGGAATCCATTTAATCGGCTGAGTTTGCGTGATTAACTAATTTTTATGTTACAGACATTCTATAACATGAAATTCCAAGAAAAACAAACATTCATTGGTGCGTAAGTAAATACCACCAACGACAATGATTTTCAACAGACATAAGCCCGTACAATTCAAAACACATAATCACAGAGAAGGGGTATATTAGAAACTAAGAACACCAACCCCTTCTTTCATTAAAGTCCCCTTTACTATCTTTATTAATGTTTGGTTTCATCCATTCACACAGAAACAATAGCATACCCACCCTACATGATACATAGTAAAGAGAGACAAAGGAAAACCCTACCTGAATTGATCAAGGATAGACGTTTTAACTCGGTACGCCAAGAACTGAGGATGCGCAACTTGTAGGGGAGGAACTCCAGGAACTCTATGGTTGAGTAGGGAAGCTACATCACATGTGCACTACATTCCTAGGGAAGGGGGTGGACTCCAAATGTACATGGAAGGAAAAAGGAGACCAACCAAGAAGTAAAAGAAAGAAATTATCGCGTGATATAAAGATGAGATCTAGTTGTTATGGGATATACAATTTTGAACGGATTTAAAGTTGGATCGTAGTTTTCCATGCGTTTGGGCTGTTATTCATAATGGAATAAATTTTAATTTAAAAATTCTCATTAGAGAGGTGTCCATAACAGCTGTGTGTTTAAATGGTTTCACATAAATCGTGCAACATGGGAAGAATTGGAAGTATGGGGAAAGTGTGTGACTCACGGAAAAGTAACGAGTTTTGGTAAGTTAAGGGGCGCCCGACTCTTGGGGGATTTTATATATTATTTATGGGATTTAAATGGATTTTAACGGGGGGGGGGGGTATTAAATCATTTTTATGTCAAAAGATACATTGTGGGAGGAAAAATTCAGTAACTGCAAAATGAATGAAGATCGCTCGGTGAGGACATGGTGCCACCTTCACAGTGTCACCCTTACGATGCCACCTTTACAGTGTCATCGTCACGGTGTCACCCACATGGTGCCACCCTCACGGTGTCTCCCACACTGTTCCACTATCATGGTGTCTCCCACACAATGCCTCTATCAGGGTTCCACCGTCACGGTGTCACCCTCATAGTTCCACTGTTTCAGTGTGAGAAAATGACTAGTGGCACCGTTTTGGTGGGACCATTTGATGGAACCGTGTTTTGGAAAAGTACTGGACCAGGAGGGTCCATGGAATTACATAAAATACCTATCAAACTATTATCATCCTTTAGTATCAAAACTATACCAGAAAAAGGGGGGGGGGTCCGAACATTCACCTCGAAAGATACCTCTCAGGAGTAAACCTCATCGATCATTCTAACGACTATGTATACACTACCGCTCATCTTCCCAAAGTAAGCACCCAGACATTCAAGGGTCAAACCATACAGTCATATGGATTAGGGAGTTTTCTTCCTCCATGTCAATATAATTTCTACTTTGGGCGGCACTGACATTCCTGCATGGGTTTAATCGCATCAACCTTAATGCATCTTGATTAGGGATCAGATCCCCCCCTCCCCACAGTCAGGACTCTTCACACACAATCAGAGAATAAGGAAAACAACACATTCAATTGTTAACAAATAAAAAACTCTTCGTCATGAACAAGTGTATAAAATAAAACAGAATAGAACACAAAATAGCTCTGGGTACGGGGAGGTCATCTGTGCCTCCCGCTCCCAGGTACTCTCTTTGAGCCCACCATGTCTCCATAACACATGAACCAAACAGATGGTTCATCCACAGAGAAAATTCTTCTCGTGATCCTAAATCCTCATTGGTCTTTCTATAAACGTTACTTCAGCCTTGATATCCATATTTCCCCAGTTGAGGATGTGTGAATCGCTGTGTAGATACAGTCAGAGTTTAGACACATGGAAGACGATGTGAACTCTCAATAGCGGCGGTGGTAACGCTAGCTGATAATCCACTTTACCAACCTGTCACAACACATCGAATGATCTGACGAACCTGGGAGAAAGCTTACTCCCCCTACCAAACCTCTATTGCCCACTCCAAGGGGAGACCTTCAAGAACACATGGTCCCCAACCTTGAACTCCAAGGGTCTCCTCCTATTATCGACATATGAATTTTTCTGGTCTTAGGGTGCCATCATCCTCTCCTATATAAGACGAACCTTCTTTGTCGGGCTATGTACCACCTCTGGGCCAAGAACACCTATCTCCCTGACCTCTGTCTATCACATGGGTGAGTGACATGACCTCCCATACAAAGCTTCGAACAGAGCCATGAAAATGGTAGAGTGATAGCTAATAATTTACGAAAACTCTACCAGAGGCATGTGTCGCACCCACTATCCCACAATTTAAAAAACACATTCCCATAGCCTATCCTCCATTGTTTGGATGGCGTGTTCTGTTTTCCCATACGTCTGGGTGTGGAATGTAGTGCTTAGGTATAGCTGGGTGACAAAAGAATGTTGTAGTCCTTTCCTAAACCGTGAGGTAAACTGGGTATCCTGATAGGAGACTATGGACCACGAAACTCCATGAAACCACACCACCTCATCCATGTAACTATTTGCTAGGGCATCCACCGTACTCGACTCCGTGATTTCCAGAAACTGAGCTGATTTCGTCAGTCGGTCCACCACTACCTAGTTAGCATCGCAACCCACTTGAACTCAGGGTAGTCCAATGATGAAATCTATGGATATGTCATCCCACTTCCACTCGGGGACATTTAAAGGTTGTTACAAACCTCATGGGATGTGGTGTTCAGCCTTAACCTACTAACACATGAGGAACATTGCTACGAACTTTCCCAATGCCCGCCTCACCCCAGGCCACTAAAACTGACTCTTCAAACCCCGGTACATCTTGGAAACTCTCAGGTGAAATTCTAGAGGTGAGTTTATTACCTCACCAAGAAATCTCTCGCGTATTCCCATGGGGATGAAAAACATTCCATGAAACAACATTCGATTCATCCCGTCTCTTGACCACCCTTCCGGAGTATTGCCTTGGTTAACCCGATCAAGCAACACTTGAGTCTCTGAGTATCCCCACTGAGACTCATGTACCTGCCGTGACAGAGAGGACTGCACTGCTGTAACAACCCGAGATTTTATGAGAATTATACTTTTTAATTTCATTGATGTCTTGTGCTCTACACCAAGATTTTCTTGCGCTATACGCAACACCGTATTAGCTTGCAGTATATGCAACACAATTCTTGGATCGTGTTATACACAATTTTAATTTCATTTAATAGAAGTTATTCTACGCAACATTGAGTGTATATATATATATATATTCAATGTATAAATAAAATATGGTTGGATTATGTTATACGCAACAACAAAGGAGTCTTTCATTACACGCAACCCTGACTTGGCTTTCATTACATGCAATCGCGACCTTCCTCGATAGATTGTGTTGTACGCAATAACAGGTTTCACTAAACAATGATATATGGTTATAATATTATCAAGAAGATGCCTTTATGAATAGTATTAACTAAATTTTAAATTTTATCACATTATTATTCAACTTATAAATTTTTTAGAACATTTTATGTGAACATATTAAAATTTTCCTGTAAAATAAGTATATTTAAAAAAATGCAGTTTTTCCTCCTTTTGATGGCGCACCAACATTAAATCTAGTTTTTGACATTTTTATAAGTTCAATTTTACAAAATAAACTTCTTTTTTTGAATAATTATATAAAAATTTACATTGGATAAATTTTTTATATTTTTCTGATAACTTTTATATTTTAATGAATATTAAAAACACGCTATATTTTAATTAAAAATAACTTTTTTCATCGTAATAATTTATATGGTTAAATTATATTATTGAATGGTTTCAATGTATAAATTGAATATATTTATACCATTTAATATATGTTATGTCATTAGAATTTATTTTACTTTGAATTCATATGTTAAATCAATTCATTCTTTTGCAATGTTTTAAACAAAAACCCGTTTTCTTTCGAAAATAGGATTAATTTTAATTTAATTTCTGCAACTTTTGTGAATTGAATTTGGAAAAATGGATTCCATATTTGGAATCAGTGGTTCCAAATTGTTTTAATAAGCTACTTTATATTTTTGTGCATTGTGAATAGTAACTACTGTAAATTTTATTTAGCATAATTAAAGGTAAATCGGGTAATTAAGGGTAAATATAAGATAATAAATTTACCCTACCACATACAAAAATCCTATTCGATGACTAAAAGTCGAAACATATCACCTAAGGGTCAGATTAGATTCATTTAATGAACTTTTTCCAATGAAAATAATTTAATTATTATTAAAACCAAATAAAGTGACAATATGTCACTTTCGTAAAACATATAAGTATAATAATTATAGTTTAGTCATAAACCTCATGAAACATCGTATATAAATATTAATCAAAAAGATAATAAAATTATATACATAAAATAAATTTATTTAGAATTTTTAGGGATTAAATAATTGTCATTAAAGGTGGCATTATAGTGATGTTGAAATTATTTTATTAAGAGAAATATCAAATAAATGGTTTTAAAAATATTAAAATAAATATTTAATGAACTATTTAATGCGATCCACTAATTTTTTAGATAAATATTACATGTTATGAGTCTATTAAATCTTTTAGTTAGAACATAACTTCTGTATATTGTTTATTTCAATTTAAATTAATGAATAGTGTCAAAATTGACACTATTCTTATTTTATAAAAATAACATATTATAAAATTGTTTAAAAATCACAAAAATATTTAAAAATTATAAATTTAAATTTATATGGTCTAAAATGTCCTAAAGTTTCCAATTATGAAAAATTTACAACACATATGTAATTAATTATAATAATTTTAAATTTAGAATATTATTACCACAAATAAAATTAAATTGATAAATAAGGATAAATCAAGTTGATAATGTTTAAAATAAATTCCTAACATGTTTAAAATTTATTGGTTGATGATATTACAACCCTATATAATCTAATATTTCTATATGAGTCATTTTTGATGTTTTTATGTGGGGTTGGGATTTAATATAAACTAATATTTCTTATATTTCCAGAGATGCCCCTCTCCTCCCTTATAAAAGGGCACCTCCTCCCTCTCCTCCTCACACCAATTGGAGCCTTCATGGTCAGCCAAACCCTGCCCATTTCACTTCCCCACTTCATTAGAAACCTACTAGAGGTACTCGTATTCAAAAAAGGCCAACTCTAGTGCCCTAAGAGAAAGTTTAAATGAGGAACTTCGAAAAAGAGGTAATACCTTCTACAGTTTTCTTCACATTCGATTCTTCTTCTACTCCCTCTTCATTAGTTGTTCCATTATGAAGTAATAACATAAGTATCCCTAACATATTAATATGTTATTATAAATATGAAACATCCCTATTTTACCTTCTATCCATCCTATGTAAAACAAAATCACCGCGCGTGCATACGTACGGAATACCGTCTCCATGCTGAGGTGTAATCTGTTTTTCCACCAACTCCTAACACAGATGGGTATAATGGTATAAAAAATAACTATATATGGTTATTATAAAATCATAATGATTCTTATATATTATACCATCCACTCCAATTATATTCAATAATTACTGGAATGATATCATCGCTCGTGCGTACGTACGGATTACCGTCTCCACGATGCGATGAGATTCATTCTCCATGTTAACCATACATGAATAATTATAAAGTTTATATAATTAATAATAATGAAATATATTAAATAATAATACTACTGGATTTATATATATATATATATATATATAGGTATTTCATCTATTTAGTTTCATTCAATTAAATAAGGAAACAAAAACAGCGTTCATGCGTACGTACGGTCTACCGTCTCCATTAACGGTGTATTTCATTTCTTTTATCGATCTATAGTATATATGTATATGATGAATATATATTATATATAAATAATGTTTTACATTATGGAATTATTTAAATCATGATATAATTAATAATATCAGGAATGACAAGTGAAAATACATACGATAAATGAAATGATTTTACCCAAAACGCTACTTTAGCATGAAATTTACAAAAGAACGTGTAGTATAAAGTAATAAGTGAAACATATATGATATCATAACAATGAATATGATTATTCAATAAGTCAATTACATTATTTAAATCATTATACAGGAGGTTTGGATCCATATGAAGCATATTTATTGTAAGGTAAGGGATAATTATTCCAATCTCATTCTTATCCGAGATTGTTTATTTTTACATATTTACTGGGGTTATGATTATTATCCATGTCCATATGTTCTCAAAATGTTTTCATAAAATGTTTAGTTTTCATCCATGTATGTTTAAATTCATTTTTACCCTTTTCTACTTTTACCACATCGTATGGAAGGAATCTTTTTTTTACCATACGAGGTCCTTTTTGACTTTTCTGACATAAGTACGAGAAAAATGTTATTTTTAACTTATACGACATGAACAGATTTTTACGGTTTTATAAAGCCTTATTTTTATAAAGCTTACTCCAAAAGATTTCATTACTATTTTCAACAAAATAATTTTCATTTAATATTTCTTGGAATTTTATGAAACGAAAATGAATTTGAAGAATAAAGGTTATTTTTCTCAAGAATTCATTTCAAGTGTTTTATCAAACCCATTTTCCATCTAAGATGACATTATTTAATATGTGTATGTTTCATGTGTAATTTCTCTCAGATTTACATGGTTTCAATTTTCTTATGATGAAATATCCATTTGTTTTATATGGTTTATGATATGATGGGATGATGTTTATGAAACCCATTTTATTCTTTGGGTTATGATGAATGTTTTAAGTTTATTGTGTGGCACATGTAAGAATAATTTATTTATGAGATGGGTGGGACCTATATCTCCCTCAAATTAATTGGGTAAAGAATTATATCTCATGAGATAGTCATGGCTGGAATGGTAAGTTAATCCAGTTCAGTGTTACAGGACTGAAACGAGGAGTTATCTTGATTCAGAAAGGGACTCTGTCCACTAAGATGGTCTTGGCAGCAATGCCTCGGCTACTATGAAAATCATGACATGTGATGAATGGTTTCCATAATTACATATTTTATTGCAATTATATTTTATCATGATTGATGTTCCATTATGATATATTGCTTATGTACTTCCACGATTTATATCATTGCTCAAGATTTTAATGTTTAAATTTCATGTTCAATTTTTTTACTTTCAAATGTTTATGGATAGTTTTGTGTTCACTATTTTTGCCCTTACTGAGCATCTGAGCTCACCCATTTTATGTTTTCTTTTTCCCAGTATATAAGGAAATGTTTTAAGTAAAAAAGGGAAGATCTTTATGGGAGATGTTGATGATCCTTCATCTAGATTAAATGATTATGTTCCATGTTTCCAAAGGAAATAAACTCTTACAGTCCTTTGGTGTCTGTTTTTGTAATGTATTAATTATTCTGAAAAATTAAGGTAATGTCCATGTACGTCAAGCATCGGGCCTCTACATTTGGTATCAGAGTTAGGTTTAGTCGACCTTTGGAAACTAGGATGCGAAAACTATATTGAGATCCCTAGAGATATTTCTAAAGTATGTCTAGGGATGTCCCTATGGTTAAGTATAAGTATAGGTTATAGTCCTAGAATTACGGTAACAATATTAGAATTAAACATAATATGTTAGATGTCGAAGGTACTCCCCCTTGATTATGTTATTTTCCTTGTATGATTTTTTCCTCTCACAGAATTCTATTTGTGTTTTAGTCAATGGAGGGAACAAGAAGGAATTCGGTTAACATTGAATCCAATGAACAAATTGGTGACTATGGGAAACAAAATTGCATACAGCCTAGATAGAAATTTATTGTGATTATGCCTAATCATTCATCGTGATACATGAATAACATGGTGAAATTTATTGGTATGCCTAATTCATCAAATAAGAGTAGGATAGACTTTTATTCATGTTCGCATGTTGAGGAGAATAAAGAAAGGAAGATTGAGTCTTCTAAATAATGGAATAAGAACCTTGAGGAATACCTAAAATGGAGGGATAAATGTTATCTGTGCGGAGAAAAGGGTCATAGAGTGGTAGACTGTTATGGAGTTCAATGTCTTATTTCTGGAGAACATGGGCATTACCCTACTCAATGCCCTGACCTAAAAAGTTACTTATAAATAAAGGAAGGACTTATTCCAGGACAATCATTGAAGAGGATGGATTGAAGTGCTTATGTTATGTTATTCATGAATAATGTTGTTGAGGTACTTTTATGGTGTGTTAGAATATTTTTGTATTAGTCTATTATAGTTTTCAATTATTTTAAGGTACCAGTAACCATGAAAAGCGATTCAAATATTTTGGAAAGTAGTTGATATGGGGATAATGAAGGGATAAGGAGAAAATTAAATGTTTGATAGTATTCATGAGCGCATGACTGATATAAGGACTAGGTGATATCATGGTTTGAGTATATATAACTTTGAGTATTTTTGTATGTGTAATGTGTTAACTTTTAACTTCATTCATGTTTTCACTAAGGTTCAATGGGTATTCATTTCTTTCAAGAGAATACATGATTAAGGCCTTCGAATGTTTGGAATGTGACCAACAAGACATATCTTATGATATATGGGAATCAATTATGGTATTAACATGTTTGTTATATGAAATCATTGGTAATCGTTTTCACTAAAACATGAGATTGGAAAGTAGTATTTTGGATAAGCCTAAAGATTGGAAAGCATTATGTTGGACATAATTTAGTATTTTTTAAATCTAGAACTTTTTCGATATTATTGATGGAATGTAATAATAATGTATTTTTAGAAAAAAAGGACAACCTGCAGGATGGGTGACAACCCGTCGCGTCGGACAAGGCTGTGGGAATCGAACCCACAACCGAAGTGCGACATGCCTTTATCGCATACCACTAGCCTACAAGAAGTCCCTAGTTAGTGGAAAGTAGTTTTATTTTATTAAGTTGTATGATAAATGAAGTATAAGTCCATTTATGGAACCATATATGATTATTGTCACCATAAGATGGACTTATAACTTTTGCTAACCATTTTTTTTGAAAAATATGGAATGACCCATCATTCTATCACATGATCTGTAAATGATTCACGAATAACAAATTCAACTTCATTTCTTTAAGAGGTAAATTGGAAATTGTTCAATTCACGAACAATAGTGAGATTGTACCAAAATCATGTAATTATTTATTTTAATTCGTCAACTTTAGGGAAATGATCTTGAAAGCCATAAATGTTGTCCTACTTCCCTTATATTCGATAAATCAGATGGTACTGTAGATCATCACAAATCTATGGCTTTGTGATTGTTGGCTTTTTCATAGCCTTGCTCTCTACCACTCTCCATCAGAACATGATGGTTAGAATTCTCCTCCATATAAATATTTTCACCTATGATCTCATTCGTGGAAACCTACTGATGAGTTAATTTGGGTAATAGTTATCTTTCATTATTCACTTTTTAAAATTATGTTTTGGAATTCCACTTTACGATGTGGGTTTCTATGAAAGAAATTCTCAAGTAAAAAACCATATTTCATTGATGTCTTTTGTTGTACACCAATATTATCTTCCGCTATACGGAATACCGTATTAGCTTGCAGTATACGCAACACAATTCTTGGATCGTCTGATACACAATTTTAAGTTCATTTGATAGAAGTAATTCAACGCAACATTGAGTGTGTATATATATATATATTCAATTTATAAATGAAATATGGTTTGATTATGTTATACTCAACATCAAAGGAGTCTTTCACTATAGGCAACCCTGACTTGGCTTTCATTACACGCAATCACGACCTTCCTCGATAGTGTGTGTTGTACGCAATACCGGGTTTCACTAAACAATGATATATGGTTATAATATTATCACGAACTAGCCGTTATGAATATTATTAACTATATTTTAAATTTTATAACATTATTATTCATCTTATAAATTTTCTAGAACATTTTATGTGAACAAAATAGATTTTTTAGGTAAAATAAGTATTTTTAAAAAAATGATGTTTTGCCACCTTTTGATGGCGCACCCACATTAAATATAGTTTTTGACATGTTTATAAGTTCAATTTTACCAAATAAACTTATATTTTGAATTAGGATATAAAATTTACATTGGATAATGTTTTGATATTTTTCCGATAACTTTCATATTTTAATGAATAGTAAAAACACGCTATATTTTAATTAAGAACATCTTTTTTCATCGTAATAATTTATATGGTTAAATTATATTATTTAATGGATTTAAAATATAAATAGAATATATTTTTACCATTTAATATAATTTATGTCATTATCATTGATTTTACCTTGAATTCATAGGGTAAATCAATTCATTCTTTTGCAATGTTTTAAACAAAAACTCGTTTTCTTTCGACAATGGGATTAATTTTAATTTAATTTCTCAAACTTTTGTGTAATGAATTTGGAAACATGTGTTCCATATTTGGAATCAGTTGTTCCATATTATGTTAATAAGCTACTTTTTATTTTTGGGCATTATGAATAGTAAGTACTGTAAATCTTACTTACCAAAATTAAACGGAAATCGGGTAATTAAGGTTAAATATAAGATAATAAAACTACCCTAAAACCTTACAAAATCCTATTGGATGACTAAAAGTCCACCCATATCACCTAATGGTCGGATTATATTCATTTAACGGACTTTGTTCCTTGAAAATAATTTAGTTATTATAAAAACCAAAGAAAGTGACAACATGTCACTTTCTTAAATCATATAAGTGTAATAATTTTATTTTAGTGACGAAATTCATGAAACATAATATATAAATACTCTCCAGACATTTAATAAAATTATATACATCATATGGATTTATTTATAATTTTTAGGGATCAAATAATTATCATTAAAGGAGACATAATAGTGATGTTGAAATTATTTTATTAAGAGAAATATCAAATAAATGGTTTTAAAAATATTAAAACAAATATTATATGAACTATTTAATGTTCTCCACTAATTTTATAGATAAATATGACATGTTATTAATCTATTAAAGCTTTTAGGTCTTACATATCTTCGGTATATTGTTTACTTAAATTCAAATAAATGAATAGTGTCAAAATTGACATTATTTTTATTTTATAAAAATAACATATTATAATATTGTTTAAAAATCACAAAAATATTTCAAAATTATAAATTAATATTTATATGGTCGAAAATGTCATAAATTGTCAAATTATGGAAAATTCACAACACATATGTAATTATTTATAATAATTTAAAATTTAGAATATTATTACCACAAATAAAACTAAATTGATAAATAAGGATAAATCATGTTGATAATGTTTAAAATAAATTCCTAACATGTCTAAATTTTATTGTTTGATGATATTAAAACCCTATATCATCTAATCATTGGATTTGAGTCACTTGGTATGTTTTTATGTGGGGTTGGGATTTAATATAAACTAATATTTCTTATATTTCCAAAGGTGACCCACTCATCCCTTATAAAAGGGCACCTACTCCCTCTCCACCTCACCCCAATTTGAGCCTTCAATGTCGGCCAATACCTGCCCATTTCACTTCCCCACTTCATTATAGACCTACTAGTGGTACTGGTCTTCTCAAAAGACCAACTCTAGTGCCCTAAGAAAAAGTTTAAAGGTGGTACTTCGAGAAAAATGTAATACCTTCTACCGTTTTCCCCAGGTTCCATTCTTCTTCTACTCCCTATTCTTTAGTTGTTTAATTATGAATTAATAAAATCAGTATCCCTAATATAATTATATGTTTTTATAAATATGAAACAACCAATTTTCACCTTCTATCCATCCTATGGAAAACAAAATAATCCCACGTGCGTGGAATATTGTCTCCACGCCGTGGTGTAATCTTTTTTTCCACCAACACCTTACATGGATGGTTATAATGGTGTAAAGAATAACTATATATGGTTAATATAAAATCATACGGATTATGATATATTATACCATCCACTCCAATTTTATTCAATAATTATGGTAACAATATCATCGCTCGTGCGTACGTACAGATTACCGTCTCTACGACGCGATGAGATTCATTCTCCATGTTAACCATACATGAATGATTATAATGTTTATATAATGAATAATAATGAAATTTATGAAATAATAATGCTACTCAATTTATTTATATATATATTTATGTCATCTATTTAGTTTCATTAAATTCAATAAGGAAACGAAATTAGAGTTCATGCATACATACGACCTTCCGTCTCCATGAACGGTGTATTTCATTCCTTTTATCGATCTATAAAGTATATGTATATGATGAATATATATTATGTATATATCATGTTTTACATTCCGAAATTTTGTAAATCAGGATATATGTAATAATATCAAGAACGACAAGTCGAAACACATACGATAAATGAAATGATTTTACCCAAAACGTTGCTTTAACATGGAATTTACAAAAGAACGGGTAATATAATGTCATAAGTGAAACATATATGATATCATAAAAATTAATATGACTATTTAATAAGTCAATGACATTATTTAATTCATTATATAGGAGGTTCGTATCTATAAGAAGCATATCGGGCCTACGGTAAGGGATAATTATTCCAATCGCATTCTTATACGAGATTGTTTATTTGTAAGTATTTACTGGGATTATGATTATTATCTATGTCCATATGTTCTCAAAATGTTTTCATAAAAATTTTAATTTTCTTCCATGTATGTTTGAAGTCAATTTTACCCATTTCTACTTTTACCATATCGTATGGAAGAATCTTTCTTTTGTTTACCATACAAGGTACTTTTTGACTTTTCCGACAAAAGTACGAGAAAAATTTTATTTTTCACTTATACGGCGTGAACAGATTTTTTATGGTTTTATAACGCATTATTTTTATGACTCTTCCTCCAAAATATTTCATGACTATTTTCAACAAAAAACATTTTATTTAAAATTGCAAGGAATTTTTTGAAAAGAAAATGATTTTGAAGAATAAAGGATATTTTCCTCAAGAATTCATTTCAAGTGTTTTATCAAAAACCATTTCCCATATAAGATGAAATTATTTCATATTTGTATGTTTCATGTATAATGTCTCGATAATTTACATGGTTTCACTTTTCTTATGATGGAATATCCATTTGTTTCATATGGATTATGTGATGATGGTATGATGTTTATGAAACCCAATTTATTCTTTGGGTTATGATTAATGATTTAAGTTTATTTTGTGGCACAACTAAGAATGATTTCATTATGAGATGGGTGGGACCTATATATCCCTCCAATGCACTGGGTAAAGATTTATATTAATGAGATAGACATGGATGGAATGATAATTTAATCTGGTTCATTGTTACAGGACTGAAACGAGGAGTGAACTTGATTCAGAAAGTGACTTTGTCCACTAAGATGGTCTTGGGAGCAATGCCTTGGCTACTATGGATATCATGACAAGTGCTGAATGGTTTCCACAATTACATGTTTTATTCCAATTATATTTTATCATGGTTGATGTTACATTTTGATATATGCCTTACGTACTTCCACGATTTATGTCTTTGCTCAAGATTTTGATTTTTAAATTTAATGTTCAAGATTTTGCTCTCAAATGTTTGTGGATTGTTTTATGTTCACTATGTTTTCCCTTAATGAGCATTTGATCTCACCCTTTTTATGTTTTCTTTTCCCCAGGATATTAGGAAAGGTTTTAGGTATAAAAAAAGGGAAGATCTTTATGGGAGATGTTGAGGATCTTTCACCAAGATTAGAAGATTATGTTCCATGTTTCTGAAGGCACTAAACTATAATGGTCATTTGGTGTCTGTTTTTGTTATGTATTAAGTATTCCACAACATAAATGTAATTTTCATGTAAGTCAAGCTTTGGGTCTCTACAAATATCATCTGAAATAGGCAACCTCTACAACCATCCAGCCTTGCATCCAGGTGTAGGGTAGCCAACTCCTTTATCGCCCTCCAAGCATCTACCGACCCTCAAACTGCATCCCTCTATGATTTCCTTCTCAATGAATCGACCACCATGATATAATTTACTGAGATATAGGGGATTTTGATGTTGTATTCTTAGAGGAACTCCATCCACCTTCGATCCCTAAAATTCAGGTCCCTCTAGGAGATGATATACATAAAGCTATTGCGATCCGTGATGACCATGAAGCGCTCCCCGACGAGGTAATCCCTCAAAAAAATTATTTTGAACATGAATACCCCAAGCTCTAGATCATGGGGGTATAGTTATTTTCATGGGGATGTAACCACCTAGACCCATAAGATATCACCATTTGATGTTGAATCAGCACACACCTGAGGCCTTTCCCTAAAGCATCACAGAACACCTCATAAGCTACCCCTTCTTCTGGAAACCTCAGAACTATGGCAGTAACAAATATCCCCTTTAGATAGCTGAAGGCAGCCACACACTACCCATTCCACAAAAAATCTTGATCCTTCTTAGTCAAGTTTGTCAAAGGTGCTGTTACTTGGGAGAAGATGGGAATGAACATTCGGTAGTAATCTTCCAGAACTATTAAACTATATACTTCTACCACATTCATGGGAGCTTCCCAAGAAATAACTTCCTCTACCTTCGATGGGTCAACCTCTATTATCTTCTCAGACACCACGTGTCCAGGACAATTCTTTTCTCGCACCTAGAACATGCACTTGGAAAATTTCCCATAGAGTTGGTGTTGCTGGAGGACCTCTAAAAACATTCTTAGATGCTCATCGTGATCCTCTTCTGATCTCGAGTAGATCCAGATGTCATAAATAAATACATCTATGAACTGGTCCAGGTATTCCTGGATAATGGAGTTCATGAGCCCCATGAACACAACTGGAGTGTTCGTAATGCTGAACAAAATGACCACAAACTCAAAGTGTCCATATCTGCACCTCAAGGACATCTTCGAGATTTCATCCCCCTTCACCCTCAAATGGTGAAATCCTGACCACAGATCGATCTTGGAGAACCACCCTTCCACTTTAAACTAGTCGAAAAGGCCTTCTATTCTTGGGAGAGGGTAGTGGTTCTTGACTTTTACCTAGTTTAGTCTCCATTAGTCTATGCACAGTCTGAGAACACCACATTCCTTCATTGCGAATAAGACTGGAGCACCCCATGGTGACACACTTATTCAAACAAAACCCTTCATCATCAGATCTTCAATCTGAATCCACAAATACTTCAATTCAAAAGGATCCATTAAGTAGGGATCCATCGAAATCGGACAGGCACCAGGTTGCGAGTCTATCCCGAACACAACATCACGTCGAGGGGGTGGAGTCTCCACCACTTCAGGGGAGTCATAAATTATGTCATGGATGATCCTCGAGACTTCCACCATCTCTGTATCGACCGACTCCACTAACAGTTCAGCTAACATGGAAAGGAGGGGCACCACCAACCAGTTACCTTCCTGGTAAACCTACTCCCCAATGAAAGTCACATGTCGGCCACCCATGTCTGAAAACACGATCCTTACTCAAAAGTAGTCAATAATGTCACATATATAGAACATCTATTCAATGCCAAGGATGACATCGTATGAATGTTTCTAGAATAGTAGAAGACCCATGATTGACTAATGTGGCCCTATCATCAGCCTACACCCTCGGCAAACATAAAACAAGTCAGTCTGACCTCCAACTAGTGTACTCAACACTAGGGGAACTGGAAGTCTCTCAGCATCTAGACCCAGAGTACGAGCCATAATAGGCACAACAATGGAGTGAAAAGATCCTATATTGAACATGACATAGGCAAGAGTACTAAACAAGTAGATCGTACATTGATTGACTTATGGCCTGACTGAAACAACTGCCTCTGCTGTATGTAACTAACCACTCCCAAATCCCCTACCCCTCAGTTGTCGGCCACCTCCCTGACCGCGCCCTGGTCGAGGTCCCGGAGGAGCACCCTGAGGTCAGCCTACTCCTGCAATGTCTTCACTAAGAGGATCGGGAGCCTGCTGTCCCTGATTCTACTGAGGTGGGTGATTCTCTTGCCGACTCCCACTGTACCGCACTCGGTCCGGGCACTGGTTGTGA
Source organism: Viscum album (assembly GCA_963277665.1). NCBI lineage: Eukaryota > Viridiplantae > Streptophyta > Magnoliopsida > Santalales > Viscaceae > Viscum > Viscum album. The sequence continues at coordinate 176,915,852 of OY728148.1, forward strand.
TGGTTCCCATGATAGCCATAGATGAAGAATATATGTTCTGGGACCAAAAGAAAGGGAAAGGAATGGGAAATCGGAATTGAAATTATTGAGGCATGCTCCCTACTGGTTGAACCCTAGAGGGCCCTGATGCTGGAGGCCTTCTGCTAACGACCTTCCCCTTCAACGAGCCCAAAGGATTCCCTCTCGAGATACACCTTTTAGTGTGTGCATCCTTTCAACCACTTAAGCCTTCTTCTGGTCCTCCAAGTACGCCATTAGGGTGAAGGGGGGAACTTCATACTAATGGTAAGGTCGGAGTGCCTCCTAAAAACGTTTCTCCCGATACTCCTCATCCGAAAAGCGGTCCAGAGAAAAGCGAAGGAGATCCTTGAACATGATCCCCAACTCCCTCAATGACATACCCCATGTTGGAGGGTGAGAAGTTCTGGCCTCTTCTCAACCTTCATCATGGAAGAGAGGAATTCCGCCCGAAACTCCCACTCGAAGTCAGTCCAGGTCACCTCAGTCTCCCTCCTTTCACCAAGATAAAGTGTTCAACACTGTTTTGATGTTCCTCGCATCTGGATTACTTCCAGAGAAACCCAGTACTCCATCGGATACTAGATCAAGCTAAAAGCTTTCACTAGCTCTTCTATCCAACTCTCTATCTCCACATCAGAGACGTTTCCATCACACTTCCTGAGGTTATGTTGCTAAAAGGCACGATGCATCCTCTACCACTGATCGTCCTCCTCCTCTTGATCAGTCCTCTGCCGATCATCCAAGTCATCCTCATGGGCCTCGATCGCCTGCACCACTCGCGGTCGTCGTCCAGGTGCCATAGCTTCAAGGTAAACAAGGAATGACTAAGCCCGAGTATTGTATAAGATTTCTTTTAAATTTTCTTAGACTTCTTATTCATTTTAAACCCCAAAATTCCAATGAAACACAAGAACACAAGTCATTATCATGCATGTACCATTCCTAGGGTCTCTACACTAAAATCATTGTATCCTCAATTGGTCATTTGGTAGGCTCGGAGTCCTTGTATCAGATCATTGGGGGCCCTAAAATCTCATGTCCTAGCCAGTCTTCCCTAGCCTATTTCACGCACCAAGATTGTCCAACACTGTTACCCTACCATCCCATGAAATCCTAATTGTGTCTAACTCCGATCTATATCCTATCTCTCAACCTCCTACCTATGATACCATTCTATGATGACCTGTCGTCACCAAGATGAGAGAAGGGACAGCAGGTTGCCAGACCCTTCCTTCTTCAAGTTGAAGGAGATATAATGTCCCCTGAGACCCACATTCAATAGGTCTCGGAGTAGAGACTAGAACCAAGGGTATAGAATCACACAAAATATGGAAGGCATTACCATTTTTATATAACAAGATCAAGAGATAAGATAGTAATTCCCAACACAACCAAAGTAGTAAGTACAAGTAAATCCAAAACAAAACAGTCTCAAATGCATGTTCCAAAAGTAATGCTACAAAAGTATAATAAAAACCCAGATGAAAATACCAAAGAAAAGAAAACAGCAACAACAACCATCCTAATGTATGAACTAGTATGATCCTACACGATCCCTGATGTCCTCCTGGAAATTTGAAATATGTTTTATATAATTAGGGTGAGCATACAAGTATACTCAGTAGGGAAAACCAAAAGCTCTCGTGCACAAGTGGGGAGGAATTCTAATGCCTCGTGAGAAAAGAGATTACAGAAACACCTGGCAAGGAAATATTCCCACCCAAGCCTCACCATTGCACACTCCATGAATAATGCATGTCATGTAATGTAATTTTAATAACAAATCGATGATTTAGTACCCCACGCCACTTTCTAACTGGTTATTGATGACATCCAATGCATCGAACCTCTCCTGCCATTCTCACTGCAATCCCACTACCATACCCCACCCTCAAAAACATGGTCCCTCACATCACACCCTGCCCATGAACACCTGGTCAATATCAAACACATGTAACCACACCCGTAAAAACTTGAGCTAGAACAACCACAGTCATGCTCGATGACACCTGTGCCTCATCCCAAAGACACTTCGGAAACATCATACCCGCACACACCTGTGCCAACCACCACAACTACCCTATCCGAAGAATCATGGGCTATAATAGACCTCAGGCCATATCATCATTCCCAATGAGTCTTGGGATATTTGGGAAAGGGAGTAGAAAAGGATCTAATAACTAGCCATTCATAGGAGTGTTGGAAAAATCACCCTCCCCCATGAAATGGGGGTGCTCGGGACAAAAAGCTCAACATGGGTGGGGTGTGAATAAAAAACATAAGAACTACAATTACATGAATAGGTAACAAGAACTAATCAAAACCTAGGGGTTCCAATACCATCCTATGCAAAAACACCATCATTACTGTTCATTCATAATAAGGCACACCACTCACAGCCAAGTCACAACTCATTCATAGGACAAATTCCACATTGATCCTGTTCATGGTTTTATGTTCAAGTGATTCAATTTAACTATATTATGCACTACTAGGAAACTACCAGGCATAACCACAAGCTGTGGAATAGAAAAACCACCAAACAACACTTTTAATCATTCACACCTGGTCCTCTTATAAAGTTACATCAAAGGGATCTGACAGATCCCTCAATGTACTGGAACCCAACCAAGCCTCAATATACAGCACCACAAGGCCTTAGATCCACAACCAAAAACTTTAAAACAACAGAAGATCCCATACCCATCCATATCATCCCATAAGCATCAAGCTGAACCAACAGACATACCACCAAGATAGATCATGGATGTTTCCAGACTCATATACACCAGTCATTGAGTTTATTCATTCTTTTTGGTTAACCTGGATGGTCAAACAAGGATTGTTATTCAGTGTGCATCCATTTAATTGGTCGAGTTTATGTAATTAACTAACTTTCATTTTATATTCAATAAATCACATGAATATCCACAAAAAATGAGGTTCATTAGTGCGCAAGAATGACCCCCAACGGCCATCATTTTCAATGGACAGAATCCCATACAATTCATAACACATAATCAATGATAAGGAGTATAGTAGAAACTGAGCACAACCCCTTCATTCATTAAATGCCCATTTATTATCTTCAATAATGTTTGGTTTCATCCATCCCCACAAAAACAATAGAATGCCCACCCCAAATGATACATAGTAAAGAGAGATGATGGAAAAACCCTACCTGGATTGATCAAGGATCGACGTTTTAACTTTGCACTCCAAGAACTTGGGATGCGTGAATTGTAGAGGAGGAACTCCAGGAACTCCAAGGAAGAGTAGGGAAGCTCTATCACATGTTCACAACAAGCCTTGGGAAGGGGGTGGACTCCAAAAGTACAAGGAAGGAAAAAGGAGACCATCCAATAAGAATAAGGAAGAAATTCTAGCGTAATATAAAGATGAGATCACGTTGTTACGGGGTATAGAATTTTGAATAGATTTAATGTTATATCGTGGTTTTCCATGAATTTTGGTGGTTAAACATGATGGAAGAAATTGTAATTTAATAATTCTCATCAGAGAGATGTCCATAACATATGTGCGGTTAAATGGTTTCCCTTAAATCGCACAATAGGGGCATAACTGGAAGTATGGAGAAAGGGTGTGACATGAGGAAAAGCCATGTGTTTTGGTAAGTTAAGGGTCTCCCGAATCTTATGGAAAATTAGATATTATTTATGAGATTTAAATTGATTTTAAATGTGGTATTGAATCATTTTTACGAGAAAAGATATGTTGTGGGAGGAAAAAGTCGGAAACTGGAAAAAGAACAAAACCCGTTCAGTGAGGACACGATACCACCATCACAGTGTCACTATTACGGTGCCACTTTGACGGTGCCATCTTCACGGTGTCACCCGCATGGCTCCACCATCATGGTTTCTCCCACATTGTGCCACTGTCATAGTGCCACTGTCACGGTATCACCCTCACGGTGCCACTGTTTTAGTTTGAGACCGTGACTGGTGCCATGGTTTTGGTTGGATCGTTTGATGAAACCTTGTTTTGGAAAAGTACTAAACCATGAGGGTCTGAACCATTACAATATGATTCTTGAAAAATAGTATAAGATACTTGAACTTGATCCCTAGATCCTACATAGACATAACTCTGCTAAAGTGAGAGAAAATATTTTCTTCTCTCAACATTCATTATTGATGAGTGGATCTATTCCTGAAACCCTTTATGCCAGCAAAAAAATGAAAACTTTTCCTCCATCCAATCACTAAGACATTATTTCCAACAATAATGTACATATCCTCACATATTACTAACCGCCAAAGCAACCCCCTACTCCATCAGTTCCTAGATCAAACTGAAAGTGATTTTGAGATCCTTTATCCAACTCTTTATTTCTATGTCAAAAATTGTCCCCTCATACAATGACTTCTAGTAAAAAGTTCACAACATCCTATGCCACTAATTATCATCCTTAGCTAGACCAATGCTACAACGATCAACAATATCAGCCTATTGATCCTCTACTACCTAAGACATATGAGGATAATGACAAGGAGCACAGATGAAATAGAAAAAAGAATTTTATACGCCTGGTAGTATATATTATCATAATGGTTTATTTTATTTATATTTAGTACATTTTCATTTTACATATTTTTACATTCCACAAAAACTAAATTCAAAAAATAAACAAAAAATAATCACGATTCATGTACCTATCTGAGTTATCTACCCTGCTTGTAGTCCCATATCACATGGTCATTCAATAAGCATAGAGTTTATTCACAATATCATGGGGTACCTAAAATATAATATCTTATCTGGTGTCTATGGCCTATGTTAGGCACTATGGTCAACTAACATTGTTTCCATAACAACTCGTGAATTCCTCATTGTTCCTAACCTCGACCAGCACCATATCTCACAAACATCACCATTGATACCAATCCATCATGACCCTCTCCCTCCAATGATACACCTCCTCAAATAGAAATGAAGAAACGTGGACAATGACCCTAACATGCCTCCTTCATTAGGCCTCAGGTTGGATACTAGCACATAGAGTGTAAAAATATCACCATATGGGAGGAATTTCCCTTTATAAGAAAACAAGATTGAGAGATATGATAAATCAACCAAAATAAACTCCATGAGATTTATATATGAAAAACTAAAAAGAATCCCACAATTCATGTGTAAATATAACTGGAACAAACAAAATTATCCAAAGTAAATACACCAAAAACAAAGTAGAGAAGAATCAGAATAACTATCCAAAGGTATGATATAGAAACACCCGACATGTTCCATGTAATAATCCTAGAATACTAAAAATAGTTTTTATATACATAGGGTGAGCATACATGTATACTAAGAAGGAAAACCAAAGTCCCTCATGCACAAGTGAATCGAGAATACTAATGCAGCCCTGAAAAAATTGCAAACCCAAATAGAACCTTACATATATAATAACGAAATCCCCAACCTCACCAAGCCTCCCTCAGCAAAAAAATATCCAAGAGTTATAATATAATATAAATCCCATCTATGATAGGGTACTCCACCCCGCATTACCACTAATTAGACACTCCCACACTCTAATGATAGACGTCCTAGAACACCCACGTCATCCAAATATACCACATCACATCCTAACCACATTCACTAGGGGATCACAACACATCCCACCGAAACACACCTAGTCCTCACAGCCCATCCTACTTTCACACACCTAGGCCTCACAACACATCGGGCCAGCACACCTTGGGGCCTCACAACTCATCCCTCCCAAACACACCCAGGAATCATTACACATCCTACCCACACAAACATGGGCTTCACAATACATCCTACCCACACTAAACTTGTCCACACTAAACATCCCACCTGCACACACCTGGTCCCTACAACACATCACATGTTATCTTGAAGACACTAGTGAAATCACATCACAACTCATCCTAAAGACACCATGGACACAACACCACAAATCGTCTGGAATACACCTGGGATACAACATCTAATCAAATCCCACCTGAAGAAGCAAGGGTTGTCATCACCTGTAAGAGGGAGATTGCAAGAGCAGGTGTCCAACCATCCATACGCCCACCAAAATGTTGGGAAAGACACCCTCCCACATGAATATGTGGGTGTCATCACCTAGTTCTTGAATAGGGTGGGTTCTATATAAAAATCCTAGGAACATACAATGGTTATGCATATATAAAAATAGTGGAACACAATCCCAACATTTGGGTTTACAAATAAATCACAAACCGAGTCATGACATCCCCACATTGATTCCACCTCTAAATACATATCACCATATACGAAAAACACAATCCACAATTAATTTTTAATCTTGAATTAATATTATACCATTTTTAGATTATTCATTACCAACCCGTTCTGTTAAACATGTATTTTAAATAATTATCATGTAATAATTCCATTTTATTATTATTTTTCATTTATCCATCCAGACCAACTAGGAAACTAGAAATACACCACACATATAAAGCAACACAGTTAAACAACCCAACAGCCAAGCCCAAAACCATCATCCACCATAACCCCGTTGCACAACCACACAACAATCATCACATCCCCACTACATAAAACATGTCATCCACTACCTCCCAAATATCAAAAAACAATCATAATTCATCCATCGTATCACTTGTGATATCCCAAAACACACAATCATGTCCACAAACACGATAAATAATGTAACAGAGAAAAAAATACTTTCAAATTTTGCAGGAGTTCCCTTATTCAATTTTACTTATATCATAATGTAATCAATAAAACTATATAATCCATTGGGATTCCATTTATTTTAACTAAATGTACATGGTAAACCATTTATATAGTATGTGACGCTAATAGCTTCATAACAATCATGTATTTGAAAACCCATAAACTAGTTCTCAAGCATGGACCCACAACCATAATGATTTTCAATGTGTAATTTATCCGATACAATTAATTACATAAAAAAAGAACAATATGAAATAAATTAAAAGTTGTATGACCATGTTCCACATTCCCCAACCCCTTTATATTGATTTCAAACCAATTATATTTTTTTATTAAGACATAGTCAAAAATCTCAACAATGATCAAAATTTATATACCCATCCTTAATGATACACAATTAAAAAACAAGGGAAATCATACTTTGAGAAAGGATGATGGAAATAGCCTTGTTGCACTAAAAATAGACGTGTGCGTACAATAGGAAGCTCTCCAGGGAAACAAAAACTAACTATAGGAAAAAAAACTCCAAGTAATAGGGTCATGGGGATGTCCAATATTAAAATAAATATAGACAGAAATAATGAAGTTAATGATGGATATCTTGGATTTAAAAATATCAGAACCGAGACACTGGAATTGAATATAGTCTGACTTGTTGTTAAAGTCATATCTGACCAACACCATAAATTTTGACCACTTAAAAGCAACCGATTTTTTTGAAAATTAAGGCTATGATTGATATACATTGAAATGGAATAAAAAACACTTTTATATGGAATTAAAATCATTTTATTTCAAAATAAAGATGTTAAAAGGGGAAAACTACAAAAACTAGAAAATTATAGAAATTTGGAAAAATGATGAAATGAGTGACCACCACCACAAGGATGAGTCATCGCCAGATGAGTCAACACCATAAGAGTCACCACCAACTATTCACCACCATCATGTCACCATAAAATATTCAGAGTCACCACCAGTGTGTCCCTAATAGACGACTCACCAACAGTGAGTCCCTACTAGATAAGTCACCACCATCAAGTCACCGCTAGTTAGCTACCACCAGTATGATCTACCCCTAGGATGAAATACTACCAGAATGTGCGACCACCAACATGAGATACCACCATTAGAATGATCTACCATGAGAATTATATCCCATTATAAAACTATTAATTTGGAAATATATTTAAATGAGTTAGCATAGGAATGACCCACATGTCCAAAAAAACCCATACATCCCCCAAAGTCCTAAATAGATCATATTTCTAACAATGTAATGGACCAAAAGGGTTGGTCTTATATAGTTAGTATAATATTTGTAATAATAAAAATGAGATATGTGAATGCAATTGAATTAAAAATAAATTGTATGAGGGGATTATTTGTGGAAAAAATTGAGTGAAACCATTATTGATATATATGGAACAATATGGAATGAAGGAGGTGGAAATTTTGTCACAAATTCACCAGAACATATTTGTTTGTATTTTGGCACAGATATTTCAAATTTGAGATGCATTATAACCAATGATTACACATACAAATTTATATAAGGCATAAGAAAATATTTTAGATTACATAATACTGATTACAATAGAAATTATATAATTTCATCCATATTCATGATATGGAATAATGTTAAACATATATTTTATATTATATGGAAATTACATATTACATAACACCATATAAAAGGCTAGTTATACATTGATATGAGATTATAATGCACTGATATAAAACAACTTTATTGTATATTACATTTAATAATTAATTGTCAATGTAGTTTATATTACAAATTATATCATTTAATTGACTTCTCATATTGTTGAGTGTGATAGAAATGTCTATGACCAAACCATACAAAAAAATCTCCAGACTGCGCATTGACTCCTTGTTTGTTATGGAATAAAATTCACCAAAACCACCGGTACACCCTTCAACTCATTCGGCATGAAGTTGAACAGTAACAAAAACACATGTTTAGAAATGATATATTTGGGTCCCAAATATCATAAAGAATTTGGTCGATGAATGCCTCCAAATATGTAAATCGAATATTGGGGGTATTAAAGCAATAATGATAGCATATCATGCATATGTAATGGCTATCATGGACATATTACAATATAACTAATGGAAGATAATAAAAAAATATTATCGATGCATAGAACCAATAAAAAACAGTGTGTTCTAGGATTTATCAAAATAGATTACATATTACATAAAGAAAATGTATGAGATAACATTGGGTCTAAATTATGATGTTGGTAAAAGTTAAAAGTTATATGTTTTCAAAGATGAATATGTAATATACATGTCCGGATATGAAATATTCATTGGAAAATATATAGCACATAGAATAGTATTAACCCAAATATAATATATAGATTATGAATATTAATATAATAATGGATCTTTAAAATGATTAATAAGATGAATATAAAATGGAAGACGAGAAGAAAACTCACCTACTGTGGGTATTTGTAGAAGAAGGTTAAATGAATCTTCCTGAAAGGTAAATTGACCACCAAAAAAACACGTGAATTCCCACAACAAGAATTCCACAATGGCTAATTTACCAACCTAAAAATCATATAGTGGATGCCTTGTCTACTGCCTCATGATCCTTCCAATGAACCCAAGAATGAAAAAAACATTTTGATCTAATATCATGTGATCCTGTTAATTTCGCCAGGAATTATCTGCATAGAAGAAATAATATGTTTTAGTATATGTTCTATGGATATTATACAAAAACAATCATAGGAATAGATTATTTGTTATTATCATATAATACAAGTCATGGGTGAAAGAAATCACCATAAACTAAAAGGAATACAGGTAGAAACAAGAAAGGGATTTATAAAATAAAAGAACATTCATTAAGATTTCTATTTGAAATTATTTTATGATCCATAACTTATTTTAGTTTTTCTACTGGTTCCTACGGTGTATGATTATAAAAAATGGAAATGAGTGACAATAATACATGATAAGTCAGTAAATGTTTTTATTTCTTATCAACATTGAATCATACACATAAAATTTATTTTAGATAATCCTGAAAATTAAATGGGAAATGTCTCGCATACAGTTTGAAGTGGATGGCAGAAAACATAAAAAATATAAAAAAAGTAGAAACAAGAACCTGGATGTTTGTTTATTTTTCCAATAATAGTATGATTCAATATTCAACAGGTGATTGAGGTGTTGTACATGTTTTTTCCTATAGAGAGAACACAAAAAATGTTATAAATAGTAAAATAACTGAAGGAAAAAATAAAAATTCATTGACAGTATCCTATTCATCGAGTATTGTTTTCACAGTGTATAATCTATTTGTAAGAATGTTGTTGGGAAAAAAATGAAAATTATGTAATTATAGTCATATTTGAAATCTTATCTTGATAACATCAATGGGTTAAGTTATAGTTAGAGAAACATCATTAAAAAAGGCCCCCGACGTCGCAAAAATAAATGAATGTTTTCGCTTGTTGGTCTTCTCCATTTACTCCGTAGATGCTGAAACCTACCGATCAATATTCAAAATTTCAAAATTTAATGTTACCTTCATCCGAAACAATCTAGAAATACGAATAAATAGGAATTATAATCAAGATGGAGATATGGAAATAATGAAGACAATAAATTGAATGAAATAAATCATACTGTATGAAAATTGGAGGATGTGTTGAGGGTATCTTGGAGTGGCTTGTAGTGTTGTTGGAGGTAGGGTTACATAAAGCCTTCGATGGAAGAATCAACAACAACACATTTTATGTGAGATATTTACATGAATAGTCTCACAAATGACCATTACAGAGTGCAGTAAATCACATCAAGGATATCAAAGTCCTTGAGCCAAGATATTAAATTTATTTTCAAGAAGCCTTCAAATTAAACATGCAATGTCTCGAATACACATTAAAGAGTAAGGTAAAAACATAAAGAATATTGAATACAATGTAGAAACATGATCCTAGATGTTTTTTTATGCTTCCAAAAACATTATGATTCGATCTTCAACACGTGAATGTGGTGTTGTCTAGTTTTTTCCCTGCCCTGAAAACACACAAAAACTGTTATTAAATAGTAAATTAACTAAAATAAATAAAAGAGAATAAAAGGGAAAGTAATTTTTAGTTTTCAAACCCCAAAAATGTGCTATTGTTAACCTGTCCAGAGCTGGATAGATTAAATTAGTAATAAGAAATGGTAAAATATTCTATAAAAGTAGATAATTGGATTTTCTAATTAATGACATAAATTTCATTATTTATGCATATTTTGATATTGAGTGACAATTGCACATTGTCATTGTTGTTAAAAACCACCATTCATTACACCCATGTCTCTTAGTCAAGTTAAATATGAAATGGTTGATAGACAGTTTAAATTGGTTATATTTCACTACATTGTTCTTTTAATAGTCACTACTGATAGCAATGAGTAGGGTAACCATTTCATATTGAAGTCTCAATCCCAAACCTAGATAAATATTATATTACATGAACCCTAAACCATAACCATTTATTACCACAAACCTGAACCCTATCCTACTAATTCTAAAACTAACCATTTCACGACCCAATACCATTCATCTAAATTGTCTTCTTGAACTAAACCAGAACCAGAAGGTCAAGATTTCTCGGTGTAGGGAATGAATTGTTCATCAATATCTGTTTTTAATAGATACACCTATTTTGAAAATTTTAATTGTGCATATTCACTCTGGTCTCCCACAGCAATACCTATTTGGAATTGAAACACCTAAAATAATAATCATGAGCTCCAACATATTATCCATATGAATATAAGAACCTGCTTTGAAAATCAATCTATGTATATTCAATAATAAGACATATTGATTGATGACACAAAGCAGTTATTGCTTTCCATGTATAAATTCATCTAAAACAATGAGAATACGATGACACAAATAAATTATAGAACGTATTGGTTGACGAAAAATAACCTAGCCATTGAAGGTTTCCATCCACCATCACGAACTCCGAATTTTTCCATGGTGAATCTGCTACATAATCCATGTAAATCTAGACAATCAAGTCATGTTCTAATGAAGTGGATCAAAATTAATTGTGTAATGAAAATCATGGGTATAGAATAGACTCTGTCTTAATCAGTCACAAATAGATTCATTATAGTACATATGTGAATGGTTGATCCGGAGGTCACAAATGAATCATTGATTAGGTGGAGGTCAACGGTGTATCTATATTGAATATACAGCTGCATATTTATGGGTATTGTAATGAGACAGTGATACACAAAAGTTAGTAAATGGATAACTTTATAAAAATAATGGATTATTATGCAGACTAAAAGGTGATTTAAAAATACAATGCCTCAATGCAGGGAAACTAAACATATTACAATAATATCCAAAAAATAGGTGACTGTGAATTCTAATAATTGTGGATGTGTTGGAGAAGATGATGATCCCTTGTCATGTACAATGTGTAATGCATGTACTGAAATCTGGCATCTACATAGATCGTAGTAGCTGTCTAGAAACTAAAATGGTAATGTTACTGATGAAGATAATAGTATTTTCATAACAATTATGTAATTGTAAATTTAAAATTATACTATCTTAATTAAGGGACAAATACCTATTACAATAATCTAATGTAAATAGGTGAGTGTGAATTCCGATAACACTGGATTTTTGAATACATGCATCATGAGAATTTTGAGATCCATTCACATGAAACCCACAATCAATGAGTTGTAGAAGCACGATCTGTAAACTTCTTATTTGATAATCATAAAATTAATGCACTGGTACTGCAATAATATTGACTATTTTGGAATTTTACAGTATACCGAACATGTCATACACCATCTCATCATCCATATAAATCATTAATTGTGCCTACATCATTTGTGTTTTTAAATTGGAGGATGTGCTTCCTGCATAATGAGATGTTTCATAAAGATTGATTGAATGCATACTTCTATCTTTGACTCATGAAGTTCACACTAGGAAAATGGGATTTTCAAAATGTGAAAATATAATAACCCAACAGATCATTGCAATAACTTGTGACCTATTACATAATTGCATAGTATAACACATATTTACCCTATAAACATGGACATGAATTATAAATGGATATTCCAGTATTGTACATGATTCCAAACAGAGCATTGCCGTAACTTAGGACATATTTCATCACTGCATAGTTTGAAAAACAGTTACTATTTAAACATGGGGTAGAAATAAAATAGACAATTGTGGGATTTAATAGTATACAGAAATGTGAAATGTAATAATAAGGGGTAGAAAATATTAAATGTAAATTTATCAATTATTGGATACTAAAAAACATGTATTCTCCAAATACATGTATGTACATCACCTAGATAATGACCAGAATACAATTTCAAATAAGGAAGTTGCACTCTGCATGATGTAATAATCATTTTCCGTAGATAGGAATTCTGAAAATAGACATGAAAACAATATAAACAGTCAACCTGTTTTAATACCATACATGTATTAGCAGGTGACTGTGAATTCCACCCTTGTCAAGTGCAATGGGTTGTGCAGGACCTAGAAGCAATAATCTGTAGAGACAGTTGTGTAATGTAGGTTTGAATGTTCGTTTCAATGTAATAATAACACTACCATTACAGTCAACATACCTGGTAGCAATTTTTACCAGAAATTGGATGAAAATGATGTGAGGAAACATTCAGAGTTTTTAGCACCGATTGTGCTGGGAAATCCCAAGTGGTAGAGGTTCTGGAGTAAATGGATAGCAGACGCATATGTAAAGGATATCCCAAGTGAAATCCTCGATACTGTCAGGGAAGCCCTGGAGGAGTGGAGGGGAACAGAAAGATGGAGGGAGATGTTAATAGGGGAATGCGGGAACCCTATCCTGACTAGAGTTTAAACATGTGTGGTTTGGAAATCATAGTCATTCAAATATGATGCTTCGATGTGTAGGAAATCTCAATCAAAAAATGATTGTAAAAACACTAATAATTGATTGAATTAGCGAGGTTTGATTTGTCGGATTTTTTTAGAGTTTATTAATGTTGATATAATGTGTGAATCGATGTAGGGAAGAGGGGAACCTGGATTTGATCGAACATAACTAATGTGATCTGCAGGAAGCATAGATCGATAGGGGATGTGGCTCCAGTGAGATAAAAATTTGAGGAAACCACTTCTAGAAGAGGTAAGTAGGGAAGGAATGGGTTTCAAATGATATAATATGTCATATGTGGTGTGATAGAACCCTCAATCGATAGTATATGATGTCTGACCGTAGGCTGAACCTGATGTAAATTGAGGTTGTGCGAAGAAGGTGATGTCGGTGAAGTCAGAGAACAAGAAAAAAGTCGAAAACATGGATTGGGGAGACCGAAGACGTTGAAGTTGGTGGATGGAGAGGATAAAAAAGGGAGTAGAAGTGGAAAAAATAAATGGGGATGAGGGAAATCGCGATGGGGAGGCCGAGCAGAAGGGGAGTGAGAGGGAGAGAAAGGTTGAGAAACAGAGTGGCGATGGGCCATGGAGTGCTAGAGGCTTGAAACGTATGAAAAAGTAGGATGTGGAGAATTTTTAGAGTGACACATGGCATTGTAGAATACCTAAGATTAGTATATTTAGTAGATTTAATCATCCCACTCAATAATAGGAGAATAATGTCTTGCAGGATATCAGGTTTCCACTACCTAATTAAATGGTTTGGTTTATCATGAATGTCTTTAATAACAGAAACTGTGTGTTTTTTTATTAACCTGATAATAATCATCATTATTATAAATATAATCAAAGTTATTATAATTTATAAAAAAACACATCCAGTAGAAATTTGATCTGACCAGAAAATACTGTTTTCGCTGGAACATGATATTAACTAGAATTACACCCCCACTTCCATATACATATAAAATATTCATTTATATATATATATATGTCAATCAAATTTAATAACAAAAAATAACCATGATTGATTCATAATTTTTTATATAGTCTTACCTTGGTCGTCAGAAATTTTATCAATGCGTGGTCGAATTCGTTGGGACTGATTTGATGCCCTCAACATAAATTCAATGCAATTTTTTTCTTGTATCAGAATAATTACTACATACATCTGAAACCAATTGAAGGAAATGATGAAATCAGAGGAATCTATTAGGGTAGATGTTTTAAAATTTTCATCATCAGTGCAAAAAGACTCATTTTATCTGATGATCCAAGCCTTGTATGGTTCGAGGATCTCGTGAAAATTATTTGAATAAAAAAATATAAACTGAAAACATACCTTTTTCAGAGCTGAAGCTACTATCAAAATCTATTTTTTAGTAGTTACTATTATATGAAGGATCTGAAATTGAATCTCTCTATACCATCCTCACATGCTTCAAAAACCCACATGAACATCAATCATCAAATTCTAGGCGCAAGCGCAGTGATCTGACAAAGTCGTTGATGTCATGATAATCACCATGATACATGGACTCTAAGGCTTGAATGCATTCTTGTATCATCACTTGGAGATAGATACTATATCTCTATAAAGTGGGAGAGGAGAGATCCTCTCATTCAAAATGAATGGATAGTACCCACTGTGCAAGAGCCTCTCTCTATTTATAGTGGATATGCAAAACACTCGGTAGGGTTCCCCAAACCCTAGAAATTTAACATCCACTAAATAATAATCATGATGAACAAAAATGTTCCATAAATCTTATTAATAATATATCACATACCTATAATATATATTAAATATATAAAATGATAAATTAGATACATTAACTCGACACGTAATTACCACTAAATATTAAACGAACCTATAATATTAAAATAATATTTGTTCAAATAATATTTTCTCATATTTACTTAACTTGTAAATACATATAAAAATAAATTCAATACCAGTTATTTATAACTTGAATAGTATGAATTTATTTATTCTATTAGTTACTGATAACATGTATAGCAGTCAGACCCAGTGGTGGGACCCACAATGTCCTATATACCTATTCCACTGAATATGGCACATTCATGAATAAACTATTTTTTTCAACCCTCAATTACCTTATCATGATATTAGTGAATAAAATCAACTAACTAAGAGCAGATTTTATAAATCCATTCAGGCTTCTAAATATATAAGTATTGTTATAGAAATGAAAACCAACATACAAACATGTACGACGTACTATAATATCATTGCCATTAAATATATCATAATGTAGAATCCTCACTTATATAATCATCCTTTTTTAATTTATTATTTTTTGATTTATCCTAATGTATTTACCTATAAAATTATTTAGACAAAGACTTATTAAGGAAGTAACATCCTGATCTATCAGGTCTGAGATATATAACTTCTTTAACCATGAAGTGAAAAATCATTTCTTAACCATTAATCAAATGTCATACCTCTAATGACTCAACCAACACAAGATACCTCACCATGATTCCATTATTAAGGTTTTTTACTTGGATCAATGTATGTGATCAAGTGGAATACACTAGTAATGATATCATGTCAGGGGATGAATAAACATTTCCATAGATATGAAAAACTGATGACATCTCAAACCTGTAGTGTTCTTTTTTTCTGGTTGTTCCTCATAATCTCAGTACTAATGATCAAAATGTGCAAAATTCATGAGATGAAGTTTGATTTCATATGGTCCGCCAGCACCTAATAATCAAACATCTATTGTGTCCATTCAGTAAGATGCATCTTGACCACAAGACCCTTGTTTAAGATTAATTTCAATGAATCTATAGGTTATCTTTATAGCCTATGTTCTTATATATCATTTTTTGGTGGAAAATTAATCTATAGACATTAATATTAAATAGTGGATGAAAAAAATATCTACTCTATAAGGATAAGAATACATTATATATATCTAATTGAATACATGATATGGTAAAAAAAAGTTTTGTTCATGTTGGCTCTAGGGAACCCACTATCACAACAACCCCACTTTCGCTAGAGAAAACTAGATAACCAAACATGTTATAACTCACATTATTAATATCACATTTCTACTAAGTAATAAAATTTTTTGCTGGGTCTTCCACATTTCTGCAGCATGGCTACTTTGCTATTTGTGACCTCAACTCATTGAGTAAAACTTCTCAAGTTATGGTATCCCTGAGTATATACTTTTTTCCACTATCAAAACTTGACATCATGGCTATTACATGAAAAATATTTATCATTATACTAAAATATACATAGTAGGTGAAATTACATGAACTCGAACAAATCCTTCCACTTAATAACAACTTCTTATCTTCCTATAAGCCGCAATCTACACTCTATTTTTACATATGGGTACCACATGTTTTATGATTTTTTCTCACTCAACACCATAGCCTAACTACAATAAAACAATAAATTGATCTATGGATGTCTATTTTGTGTCCCCAGAAACTAGTATCTATTATTATCCACTTACTAGGTACATATCTTTTGTAATTTTCTGTGTACCATCAGATAGTACTTGCTGCATTACTTGCAACTTACATGGATATAATGATATTTTATAACCATAAAGTATATGTTGGTAAAATCATTTCTTGTATATATCATGGAATATGTTAATAATCCATCAATTAAGAATATGTAAATCAACTCACCCCTAAATCTCCCACTATTCCATTGCATATCTACTGGGGGTGATTTATTCCATGTGACACTGTCAAAAATTATTATCTTGAATTATTCCAACATGTATATTTCAATAGAATGACAGTATATGTACAATTGAGTAGGTCCAATAAGCCATTAGATATTCCTCGGGGGATACTGTTCCCTAGAAATTAGGTTTATACTTTATGTCAATCACTAGAGGACTATCAATCCGAGCATGGTTCTCAGCTATTATTTTCTAAAAGTAATAGTGCTAGATGTTGTAAAAGCATGGGTGTGTCATGGGAGGACTGACATGTGTTTGATCTTGAGACCCATTGTAGTATAACTAGAGTTGAATTATATATAAATCCACATGGTGGAGAGTTCCACAATGTTTTGTTGAGAGTGGTGGCCCTCATTATTGATTTAATTGCAATAGACTCCATGAGTGGAATTTCTGTGGGTTGGGAATGGGTGAAAAATTATATTATGTGATGGTTCTCTGGGATTAGTGTTCTCAACCATGTCTATCCATCATGCTTAGTGATATATGGATCATTCATTGTGGTAATATGGAGTTTTATTTAGTGGTGTGATGATAATGACATTCCCTTGGTTTAGAGTGTGATATCATATACAGGTGTATAACCCTCACACTATAAGAATTGTTAATGTGTGGGACTACTTAGTGGATGGTCTATAAATAATTGTAAGGTTATTGTGTGGTAAATTTGAAAAGATCTATATTCATTAGGGAATGAGACATCAAATTTCATAGGTGATGTTAGATCAATACCGAGCATTGGACACATGCTAGAAGTCAATTAGGGATGATTTAAGGGTTCTCTAGATGGGTAATGAATTAATGATAATGAAATAGCATGGTGATGGTTTTTGATGATTTATAATAAACTATGTAATATCATTGATGTTCATTTGGAACTTCATTAAATGTGTTGGGATGATCTTAGTTTTCCTTTTGGAGTAAAGGCATCTTGATCTACTGCCTCAGGTGACACATTAGTTGATGAAGCCAAACGATTTTCAGATGGGTTGACCATTATAGGTTTGTGTTAAATTATCAAATGTAATTGGATGTGGTGGGATAGAAACCACATAAAGTGTGACATTTTGTATATGGTTAGTGTTATTCAAGGATTGGTAAGTATTTTTAGGAAAATGTGTCATGATAAGATATTTTGTATATATGGTGATGACTTTTTGATGTTGTATTGGGTTTTGGAAATGAGTTTAGTACCAAGGTCGGAATAGTATTCTCATTCTTAATGGGATGTGGTGATTAGAAACCAGCATAATCATGTAGTTGGTAAATGTTTTGGGCCGTTGAATGAGATAATAGGGCATGGGGATTTAAAAATTTTCTTCATCAAATCAATATAAGCACGTTGAATGTAGTGATATGTAACCTTGTATGGAATATGAGGATCCCAAATGAAATATTAAGGCACAAAATAAATTTATATATTCCTCATTTTATATGAATACATGAACAAAAACTATTCATCACTGGTGACATTTTCCTGAAGGAACCAAATCTATATCCATTTAGACCATCCATACATGAATCAAAAGTCTATGGGAACATATATCATCAAAATAAAAGTGCTAGTAGATAGATCTAATGATGTATTCAACATCCTGAAAATCACCACATAGATTATCCTTCAATCTGTGAAAGATAGCATGGATTGGTTGCTTGAATCATTTATTTATCTCTATATAAAGCGAAAAGGTGGATAGAGGGGATCTCCATCTCATATAGATAATAATTCCTTGTAAGATAGCTTCACCCACTTATATAGAGATGTCCAAAATAGGTTTAAATGGGGCCTCATCACCTGAATATTTATTTCCCACAAATTAATCCATAAACAACATGTTATAAACAACTCACATGGTTATAGTCATTCTTTATATTTTCTTATTTTCTTATAATATAATATTTATATTATACGATAAAATTGATTCATTTATGTTGGCTCTTTGTTCCCGTAAATATTATGTAACCCTAGGATATTAAAATAATATTCATTCGTTAAATATTTTACCTATTATTCTCTTAGTATAATAGGAATACATTTAATAAATAAATTCTATAATAATTATTATAAACTCGGATATTATGAGTTTATTTTTTTCATGGTGATCATATATTCCTGGACATAACTCAGAAACCATGGGGGGCCCACCAAATCCGATAATTAATATTCCTAAGGATAGGCCATGCTTTTGAATAAACTAAGTTTGCGAAACATCAATACCTTATCTCATTATCAATGAATACTATATACAAACCTTGAGCAGAGTCTAGTAACCCATATAGGTACCCAAAAAGATAAGGATATTCCATAGAAATGAAAACATTTCCTATGAACATTCATCATGTAATATAATCTTTTTGTGTTGTTGTATATCTTAAATCATGTTTCACAAATTATGGAATTGTCTGTTATTGCTTTATTATTTTTCTAACATAAGTAGACTAACATAAATTCTTTTACCATGGTCATAGATATGGTGAAGATACAACTGTTCTGATCAACTATTCCCATGATATCACTTCATTCCAAATGTGAAATGTTCTATCTTGATTATTCAATCGATGTCATAACTACAATTTCACACTGAAATTCAATATTCCTCCCCTAATATAAACACCACATTTTCCCCCTGTATCAAATTACATGATAAAATAGTATACACTGATAATAATATAAATTCAAGATACCATTATAGAAGTTTATAATAGGGATATTCCAATGACACCTGTAACATGTGGTGTTCATTTTCATAGGCCGATCATTATGATCTCATTTACGTAATACCACCAAGTGAGAACTTTATTAGATGAAATATCAATTCTTGTGATCCACCAATGCTTGATATTCAAACACCATCCATTTTCAGTTTGTATGATGTATTTAGACCAATGAAAATATTTTTAAGATCAATTTCATAGTATCATTAGGTTCACATTATAGTCTGGGAGATTTTATAACCTTTTATATGATAAATAATATATGGCCATTACCATGAAAATAGTGGACATATAAATACCAACACTTTTATAGTAAGTGTACATCGTTTATAACTCACTATATATATGGTATGTAAATAAAAATTTATGCGTCACGGGAACCCACTTTTCTAATTCTCTCACATTTACCAGATCTATATTTGTAACTATAAATATTATTTATATCATGATAAGATTATTCTTTTGGTGAGTTATGTTTTATTTATTACACCTTTGAAATCTACTCTGTGTGGATACTTAACTCTTTACCACATATGATTATTAGGTGTGATGCCTCAAGAGATGATATCCCCAAGTGTATTAATGTTTTACACTATCAAAAAAATCATGGATAGTACCATTTTTAGGATTTTCATTATTTATTTTATGATAAAAATTTACTTTCCTGGTGAGATCTAAGAACTCAAACAAATCGTTGTGTTTTTTAGAATTACTTATTCAACTAAATTAGATGAAACAACATACTCAGTATTTAATTATATTGATACCACTTTCAGGAATGAGATTGTCTTTCTCATTACATCATCTTCACTACAATATTAGATCATATTGATAAGAATAGTTAGTTCCCCCTTATAACTAGTGTCTCTTTCTTTCTATGTACCTAAAACATATCCCTTGGACTTTGCTAATTACAATTGGCCATTTCTAACAATATCACAAGAATCTATCCTTTATAAAACCGATATTTTCCTACCATGAACTATATTTTATAAATATAACATCTAGTACATAGCATGGAAAATGAGATTGATCCATCATAGAAGAATATAGAATTATACTCACCACATTAATCTTCTCTTACAATTTTTTACATGTCTCCTTGGAGATATTTATTCCCTATGGAATTGGAATCTATTCTCTCTCAAAATTTTCTAACCTATATTTTACATGTCTTGTCAGTATATGTACATTAAAATGGTCTAAGAAACCCATCAAACCGAACTCAGAATATCTTGTTCCCTAGAACATAGCTTTCCACTTTAATTAATTTTAGTTAGATTTACTTTCATTCTAGTCTTAACAAAATTTTAGACAAATTGTTATTTTTTATATGTTATAATCATATTTTTCTTAGTACTAATGGATTTCCAAGTAATATTATGGATACATTGGAAAAAATCTATCCCAAATTAATATTATATGATCTTGTTGTGTAATTTAATACAAAACATTATATTAATAACTTTCACACATTATTGTCATTCTATGGTGTCACGAACCCTATTTGATCCATCATATATAAATATTCTAATATTGGAGATCTTGATATTAAATTTCAAATAAATTTATCATTTAAATTAGTTGGGACAATTTGAATTATATTTTATTTATTCATGATAACTTCGTATAACCAACCAAGACTTATTGGTTACACTCTAGTACCACCCATGTAATGTTTTTGTTGAACACCCCTAGAGTATCAAGATCAGAAATAGTCAAAATACAATGCTCTTGTAATATGATACATGGTATCCATAATTAAATTTAAATTTTACATTTAAACATTACCTTGTTTCTATTTACTATATAATTGTAGGATTAAATATTATCAATGTATATTGTATCACCCACCGCAATGAATATAAAACCTCCCCTATGGTTTTTTACATTCTATGAAATATGTGTCTCTAAAAAATTCATTTTCTATATAATATTCTGGAACATGTTCTTATGCAAAATTATCTTGGATCTTTGATATTGAGTAAATCCATCTCAAAATTGCTCTGACTAATCCAAATAGAGATGTGAAACTTTTTTAGAAATATACTATATGTCTTTACTATCACTTTTGGGTTCTAGGTATTTCTATAATATCCTTAGAAACCATAAGTATAATTAATTTTGATTCAAATTGTTTTTTTATTGATGTTTTTTATTGATTTACCCTTAATAAAATCATTTCATATAAAAAAAATTACTGATGAATTATGGATTTATATCATACTATATCTAATTTTATGTCCATTTTCCATTGTAGATAGTATATGGTTATGGTATAATGTTGTTAATTGCAAATAATGTCATGAAAAATAATGGAAGTGTCTAAAATGAATATAAATATTAACATTGATTCTTCTTTTACATAAATCATTACTCTGATATGTATACAGACATTTGAATTTAGGAATGAATCCATGATACATTTTATTGTTCAATAATTTATGTCAGTCTCATCTTCAATAATCTTTATTAGAATCATATCATTGATGTGTGTAAGAAAATGTTAATCTAGAAATCGATCCCCTATATATTTTTATGATCATTGAATGCTTGGTTATCATATTCTTCAGCACACACACATAAATATACTCATATCCTAAACTGTGAATACTTAATAATTCTCTTTTACATTCCATAATACTATTTATGAAATCTAATTATGTATTCATTTTCAAGTAGCTTTTCCTTTGTGGACTACACACTCTCTAGATTAACCAATTATGAATTTCATGTGTCTTTATTTCTAATGGATTGTTTTTCCAAAACATGGTAAATCAATGTGTCAATAATACATTAGGTATTTATCTCCAAAGATTCTAAATACAGTACTGGTTATGTTGTGGAAAACTATTTAGCTTTACGTGACAAATACTTGTTTCTATAAATTTGTAAAAATTAGACTTACATATCATTTCCATAAGTTATTTCAAATTATTCATATTTTAAAAAATGATAGGTTGGGTATTATACTAAAAAAAATTCATTTCAAAATATAATAATTTATCTTTGTGACCAAAGGAAATACAAGATAAATATTTTCATAATCCTTAACAATACATCAAATATAATCATTAATCATTGAAATTATAATTATTTCACTTTTAACTCCAATATTAAGAATCACCCTTTCTCCGCTGCATAGAGAATTCGTCATACTTATTCAAACATTTATTTTATTAATCAGTTAAAATATTTAAATACACATATGTGATAGGAATATTGTATTTAATACCCAATAATTATGATATAAACATCACATACAATGATAAATAAACACTAAGTGGAAGACACTTCTGGATTCAACTTCAATTCCTTACATTAAATATTCCATATACTTATCTCATGAAATGTGAAGAAATTTAACATCCTATATATGATATAAATTAGTTATTTGAAGGTTTTTGTGAAGGTTACATTGGTATAAATCAATCTATTGGCCTTTTCACCATTTCTCTCTACTTATTAACCATAAGAGATAACCAATAATCTTTAATTAATTACATATTAACTTGGAGAACCATACCCTAAAGGTAATGAAGCATTTTCCACATACTATTTTTTAAATCCTAATTAAATATAGAGTAATTGATTGTAATTGAAATAAGATGTGAATGTATTGAAAGATCGTGATCCAAATTTTAATTTACATGAATTTTATGTTATCATCACCTCAGTCACATCTCTCTTCACTTACTCCTCAAAAGCTTCTTAGATACGAGGAAATAAGTAAAATCATCCAAGTCCTGGTAATGTTTTCAAAACTCATTGGAAATTGATGGTATAATTTTGATGTAAACATCAAATACATTATACGTGGGTCTCTTGTAGGTATCTTTCTCACCCATCCTACATGAGGTGGGTCAATAGGTATTGGGGACTCCAACACATAGAATTTATTGTATCATCAATCATTGTGAAAGTGCTTGTACTACCCACAAAATATTTCTGTCAGAGAGGACATATTCATTTCAAATAGTAATTATAGTGTATTTTTAGTACTATATTCCATTGTTCAAAAATATAAATTTTTTAGAATATAAGTACTTTTTATCTTGATTACTGATAAAATATTACTAATTAAATAAATAATTAGATGTCTCCCACTATTTAATAAAACCCTAGTAGCCTTCACAACATGATTTGTAATTATATATTGTTATAATATTATAGTGTAAAGGATAATAGAAACCTATTCTCATAGTCCATGATATGGCTATCCAACTACTTAAAGAATTTCAAGATTGACATTTAATTGGTCACCCACATTAACTCATGGTTTCTTGAACTTTTGATTGAAGTTTCTGCTTCTAGAAATAGTGAACACACTTTACTAGATGTTTTCCGATAATGATTCAATGTGATATATAAGGATTCTTATTTACTATAATATTTTTTTAAGTAAACAAATTACTTTCATAAGAACTCCCTCGTATCTCATTCACTCAGTTTTTTTAAAATTCATATGATATAAGGCATAATTAATTAATAATACTGTGATGGTCTTTTATTATATATGAATGAATGTAATCACTTTCTATTTGATATGAATTAACTATACGATCACATTCACAACATGACTCTGTATTTAATAAAATCCATTCATCACATATGAATTTTAGTTTATTATTTAATGTGATTGCACAAACATGAATATTCAAAAAAAAGATTAATCAATTAATAAATTAAAAAAATATTAATAATACTAATAATATAGTATTGGATGATCCACTTACTCTCAATTAATCATCTGTGAACCTAAAGTTAAAATTCTTGAGTTGTGTCTGATTTGTATCACTACTTTCACCTCAATTAGATGTTCCCACATCTCATTAAGAATACCAATTTATCTTCACATGGTCCACATCTTATAACATTATTGTCATAAAACATAAATACTCACATGCATGGGAGAGGGTTTCATGAATTTCAATATACCTACAGAATTATACTGATAGACATGATGGTTCTCATACATACTAAGAGAAGAACGAAGATGTGAAAACCATAAAAATTGATTAACTATTACATTAGTCAAACAAAATTAGAATAATTAATTTACTAAATAAAATAAAATACAAAAATTGGTCGGTCTATTCTCAATAATAGTGGATACAAAAATGAAATATTGATAAAATTAAATTTTTGATTAATTTTTTCTAATATAAATTAAATGAATATAAATATTTATTCAATTTTTATTTCAAATAAAATATCACTTGTTCCCAATTTAATATATTTTTATTTCTAAATTTGTAACATAATTTTTTGAAATATGCATATATTTATAAATTCATATTCATTGACCCCATCCAGCCTAGATAACCCATGAAAGCAGTTTGGGGTTTATACAATACCTAAAATGAGATGGGTGGGTAGGAAAACCCAAATTGGTTGTAGGATGGCCACCAAGGACAACCCTTGGAGGGAGTAGGCACTACAAGAGGCCATTGTAGTGAGATTCCAGTGCATGGTAGGAGACTGGTGCTAGGTCTAGCAGAAGGGGGGGAAATAATATATCTAATGGTGGATGCACATGATATGAGAGTGGTGGAGGCCGACAGGGTGGTGGGTAGATAGGGAAGGAAGGTTTTAGGAATGACTGGTTTAGCCAGAAGCATAACGACGCAGTAGGAGGAAAACATGGGAAGTTGATGGGAGTCTGTACTGTAGTGACATAGTGAAAGCATTCCGAGAAGCAGGGGATAATGGAGGGTGTGTCCAAAAGATGGAAGTGTATGATGAGGGGGCATGTAGATTTGACTACCACAATTTACTTTTTATTGATTTTTTATTAGTTCGAATTACAACCACCCTTTTTGCATTTACCTTTTTGCATATTTTTTCTTCTAGTAGAGGATCCAATTAATAATTTTGGAAAAATATTTATCTAAATACTGTTATATAGGAAAATGAAAATTTTATCTAAATAATATATAATTATATAGAAGAAAAGTTCTTGTTGGAAAACACTATTATGTCCTCCTATGTTCTGGGCAGAAAAAAAATTTCACCAGAAACATGGCTTCATGTGAATTATAATTCACACACACACACACAGACATATATATATATATATATATATATATATATGAATATTTATCAAAATTAAACCCAAAAAATATAGGTTTCAAACCATTTTTCTATATTTGGATAATAATATAACATCCATCCAATATCAGATTAGATTTTCATCAATGGTTATGGGACCATCATGATTCCTAAATCTATCACAAATTTATTTTTTATTTTTATAAGGATACATGTGATCACTGAGACACCAATTAAAGGTACCAGGGCACGTGTATCAGAATCAGATAATATGAGGATTAAAAAAATTTCATCACTCGATTATCCAAACTACATAAACTACATTGATATTCAGTACAATATGGAAACTGAGGATACCACATGAATTATTGGGGAATAAAAAAAAAATTTAAAATATCTCATTCGATTTGAAGATTTTTTTGACAATCATTAATCGCTAGATTCTATTTCTCAATGGAACTGAATCAAATCCATCTAGATCATAAAACAATCATTAAAATGTCTTTGGGAATAATTATTTTCAAAATATGATTTCTAGCACTGATACATGATGGTGCAATCCATGTCCTGATGATCACTTCATCGATGATCCTTCAATCAAAAAATTTGAACTTGGATTGGTTTCTCAGATTGTTAGTTTATCTCTCTATTAAGTGGGAAGGAGGAAACTGTGGCTTTAAAAATAATTTAGTGAATAATACCTTATATGAGAGCATTAACCGACTTGTATATAGAGTTTTAAAATACCATTAAATGAATACTTGACCCCTAAATATTATTTTCCAACTAAATACACCATAAATGATGATTTATTACCAAATACCTACGTCATAAAAATAATTTATATATTTTCCAATTTAATGTTATATAATAAATATATTATTTGATAAAATTTATTCAGTTATGTTGAATCATTGTTCCAATAATTATTAAATAAACATTGAATATTAAAATACTATTCATTCTCTAAATACTTTCGTATGTATTTACTTAATATCTTTTGATTAAATTTAATAAATAAATTTAATACTAATTACTAAAAACATTAATAATATGAATATATTTATTTAATGGATATTTTATATTCATGTACATCACCCTGACCCCGTGTTGGGACTCAACATCTCCAACAACTACTATTCAATAAAATAAGACAGACAGTTGAATATTTTAAGTGTGTAACCTTTTAGGGCCTTATATCGATGGCATTGATAACCATTCACAAACAATGATTAGAGTCTCAAATAATATCAAGACCCATAAAGAGATAATGAAAAGAAATATAAATGAAATCCTTTCTTATTAACAAATTCTACCTATGATAATATATTTATGTCATGATATCTCATAAAGTAGGAAGCACACCTTGTGTCATCTCATTTTTGGAATTATTATTCCTTAAATTAACATAATCGACATAACCTTTTATAATAATTAAATAAATTTAGTGAAGGTTATTCCATCAAGATCAATAAGGCCCAATACATAACTTCTTTTCAGAAGTGAAAAATTATATCATTATTATTTAATTAAATTCATACCACTAATAGAACACTAAATGAAATCTACCTCGCTATTACATAAATGTAATGGGTTTTAACATGCATTAATATATATGATAAAATTGTATAAAATGATAATAATCTCAATTTAGGAGACGATTATATATGTTTAATGATAGGGACTTCCAATGATACCTGAATCATGTGGTGTTCCTATTGAATATCATTCATCATGATCTCTTATACTGGACATCACCAAGTCAATAATTCATGCGACGTAGTCTCAATGTTAATGATCCTCTGTGTAATGACCCGTGTTTTGAGAAAAGGCAGAATTTCATGGGAAACTGAATTTTCTCATTTTCTGGAAGGTCTATTTTTTAAATCGAGCATCACAATGGAATTAAGAGAGTTTAATTACATCAATGTGTTATTTTTCGATGTTGTTCAAGGCCCTAGGGTGACCTATGTTTTCCATCAAGCCTCAAGATCATTAGTCTCATAAACATCATGTTTGAAAGATCTAATAGGGGTGAACAACTAGTTTAAAACTATGCGTCCCCCAAAATAAAACCATAAGGATACCGTAAAGGAGATGAAACACCTCACTCATGGTGTGCACATTTTTATCCAAAATGAATGCCTAGTACATAAAGTTAGTTTTAATTGGATAGTATACTCATATTGTTCATCACACGATTGGCCCATAGTTTGGATAACAATGCAACCAAAACTATGCATTGTGTTTTTTAGGTAAATAAAATAATTAAATTATTAAAATTAAAATTAAAAATATTACAAAGACATAGACTACTCACTCCCCCCACTATACTCGCATGATATCCCCTTGGACGAACCTCATGGCATGTGACCTCCCACTTTGTGGCCTCCTCTGGGGCACTGATCAGGCAGATTTCATGGGGTTTTACATTTATCCTTCATGATAATGACACCAGCTCCATCCTCTTCATCTTTTCCACTATTTTCCCTCTCTCAGTTTCATATTAGTTTCTGCCAAACCCTATGATTATGGTAGATCCGATTATTGGTGTTTTCTTCCATTGTTAGGGTATTAAATGGCTCTCTCGGGTCATCCTTGCTCATGTTCTGGAATCCACCAATGAAGGTGAATAGTTTCAGAATGTTTTAGTCCACCCATCATCAATTTCATGTAGGTATCTCGATTCCTTCACTTTGGTCTAATTATTAATTTTTTGTTCTATAATTATGGCGTTCCTAATACTTTTTGTAGTGCATCATGGTCGTCCTTGAGGTGGGTACGAGTTTCCAG
The DNA here is from genome assembly GCA_963277665.1 of Viscum album. Taxonomy (NCBI): domain Eukaryota; kingdom Viridiplantae; phylum Streptophyta; class Magnoliopsida; order Santalales; family Viscaceae; genus Viscum; species Viscum album. The sequence goes on from OY728148.1 coordinate 176,944,862, forward strand.
TGTCATAGGTGCCTTACTTCATATGCATATGTGAGAATATATATATATATTTAAGATCCCTATTTATATATATATTCACCCATGGAATCATGAATATATATGTTGCGTCTAGGTGTACACACACACAGACACACACATATATATATATATGAAAAATGAATACATTTTTAAATGTCAATGGTTATATACATATATAATCATATATCCAAGGATCCAATTTTACATATTCATGGACATGTGAATAGGTACACAAAATCTAGGTGTCCTTATGTAAATGGAAAGGTGAATATGCTCGAATGTAGGAAAACGAGGCTTCGAGTGGTCAGTGATGAAAATGTCAAGTGATAAGGTGTTCATCTGGACCCTCTTCTCTTGAGGTAGAATCCCTTTCATTTACCGTTTTAAATTAATAATACATTAATTGATCTCCCTTCATACCTTTTTTATTGCTAGTCATTGATGCATCTATTTTAGACAATATGATTATTCAATTTGAATTGAGTGTCACTTATGAAATTCTTTTAAATTATTCCAAATTTTTCTCTAGAAAACAATGTCATGTTATTATAATAAAACCACTATATGAGGTGCGTTGTCGTTAAATGGAATATAATATGTACAATAACCTGCTATTTTTTCATTTTCTTACCATCAATGAGTTTTTTTATTTCACCATGTAACATTGATTCTTGTCATGTTATAAATTAAATGATTTGATTAGTGAATTGTGCACATTCCTTGAATGGTCCTTTAAAATCTGAATGTCCAGACTAAAATTACATTCATGTATTAAATGCATGGAGTTAGTAATTGCTACCCCTTTCTTGAATTATTTCAAATGTAATTCTTGTGTAATGATTTTATCTTAGTGATTGAGTGATATGAGGGGTTCTGACTTAAGGATCCCTTGGATGGACACTCACACATTTGTTTGAATTTTCTAATTTTTAGTAATTACATTGGGGGAAACATCAGATATGCCTAAGATGGTCTCTTCGAGCACTATCTAATTTCACCTACAGATGTGTGACACTGGTTCACTAGGCGAGACCCCTTAGATAGGTTCAAAAGAACAACAGTTGTAATACTCCTCAAGTAATAATTGGGACCCTAAAAGTGATACCATGTATAGATTTGGAGGCTAGTACTTGACTTTTGACACCATGCACTAAGAGACAGGTGGGACATCATTCTTGGGCCACCATGGATTGACTCGTTGGAATTGGTAATGTGTTGATCTCCATGAGCTATACTTGGAAGTTCCATTAGGATTTCTATGGATGGGCCCAAGGAATATCTATATATCTATGAAAGATAAATAATTGTTTACAACTACTTTAAAGATCTTGTTGATTTTTTATGAAAAATGGATTGAATAATTGGAAAAATGGGAATAAAGGGATGTGTAAACCAAGTATAATCACATGATTAGGGATTGTCCAACCCCACATAACTTATTTCACTTATGTTAATAATGTAGGTGCTCCTTGTTAAAGCACATCGTTCTAGAAAAAAGTAGTTAATTGGATGGGTGTACAAGTGGAACCCAGTATACTGACTAAATTTATTTATTATTTATGAAATGCATTTATTACTATGGAACAATATTTAATTTATAGTGCATGAAATGGATTGTGCTAAACATAATTGGTGTCAGCCTACTAATATTTTATCTCAAACCATATTCGGGATCCATTGGTACTCGATTCAATCATATGTCTACAGGTATTGATTGAGGGAAGCATCCAACTTCCAATATTATTTTACATTAATAAATTGGACATGGGGAAAAGGAAAGAGATATTTCTCCTGACCCTTGTGGAGTTAGTCACTATGTAGTTATTTTTTATTATATATTATTTATTATTATAAACCTTACTTGTTATACTAATAGAAAGATATGTCACGCATGCGTTGTGGAAAATTTTCTTTGACAACTTTTATATTTATTTGATATTATATTTATCTTCCACTACTATGCCATTTATTCATATTGTTTCTTCACATGTCAATTGTTTTTCTTATATTCTTTACTAATGTGATACTCTGAACCTGAGGGTATTATATCCCCACCATACCACAATTAGACCCTCACAACTAGTCGGCAGCCTCTGGTGTATGGGGAGGCACACTTAAGGCAATAGAACCAATTGGTATGGCCACCGTCTTAGTGGTGAGCCATGTTGAGATGTTAAACGTGGTATAATTGGTAGTTTTTACTTTTTCTTACTATTTTTCACTCATATACAGAATACTAGGAATGTTTCAATTCTTTGTAAATTGTCATGTATGAGACTGATCACCCCACTTACATGGGAAATCCGATGTGGCTTGGGATGAGATTATTGTTCACGCGGTTTACAATTACAGTTGATTTTGATTTCACCTCGAGTGAATGGTGTACATTAGGCTATAGGTTGATTTATAAATTAATTTTATTTTTCCATTGGCCTAGTTTATCAAGGATGAATCATTTCATGCATCATATTATAAACCTAAAATTCACATTCTATGAATATTCCATGTTGTGTAGTCTCATTTTATGTTTGTTTTCTGATTTTGAATGCGTGCCTTAAGTGTAATGTCATGTGTAGTACATTACATGTTTAGGTTTTCCTTTAGAATAAATTTTCTATTTATATTCCATTCTTCTTTATTTATATCATTTTTCTTTGTGGCACTTTCTTATGATAGCATGATAGTTTTTTTTGGAAATGTAAATGGATTCATTGGCTAATTTATATTTTGTGATTAAACACCAACCATTTTTCAGTTATAAGGTTTATGGTCAACATATAATTTAAGAAAATGTAAACCATATATGTAAACCAATATATAATCTTTATACATGTTTAGAAACTATTGTTAAAATGTAAATATAGATGAAGTTTAAATTCTAAAGGGCATTGGTCCGTGAATAGGAGCCAAATTCCAATCTAAATAGAGTATGAGCACTTTATATGTTGTTTTATTATCACCCTTATAATTGAACAATTATATAAAGTCATTGAATATTTTTAAATGCTTTTAAATTAATATTATGTTTAACATTGAACTGAATGGTGTTGGTTTATTTTTAAAATGAAAAAATGTACCCCAGTACGTAAATTGGGGAACATTTCAACGAGATAAACCTCTATGGGTGTTTTGAAACTTTAAGAATTAAGAAAATGCTATTGGGTTTAATTCTGATAACCCCAGGTTGGGTTAATGGGCCCCTTATAGGTGTATGTTTCTGTTATTACATAAATGGTTTTTATATTATAAATTTCCTAATTATGACGGGATGCAAAATAATGTTAACTGTTTAAAAATGAAGTTGTATAAGACATTCCTACTTTCCTTGGGGCTGTTCGATAAATCAAGTACCAAGTGTTTTTGTTTTCTAATCGGTATGTGTTTTTATGTTTAAATATTGTAAATGATTAATGTTTTTCTTGAATCAGTTTAATGACCATTAAAATGGAACTTGAAGTGGTTTCCCTTGTTTAATTCCTCTTGTAAGGGTAGTCATATTTTCTCATTGAGAATCCTTGGAATGGATTCATGGACATTTTCTATAAGCCTCATCTACTTTTAGAAATGGATAAAATTATGGGATCTTGAGCTGGTGACTTATTTTAGGTGTGACCTAGTGATAATTTTGATGCGTTTTCATTTTATGGGGATATACCATGGTAGGTAGAACCCTTATAGTTTGAATTCTTTACTAAATCCTATGAGGATTTTTCTGTTTGGTGTCACTCGGTTGTCGTTGTCTACAGAATGGATCTTACATTCTAAATGACACCCTTGTTTGGACTAGAGTCCATGGAATCCTTGAACACTATTATATTCACGAGCATTGAGTAATTCTCTTTTTTAAGAGGATAAAAATTCCTATGGAATCATTAACTGCTTCATAGGTCTACTGACCCTATTCAAAATTTTGGGTGACTCGAGAGGTTGTCAATCTATTCTACAGTCGTTTGAGATAGTGATCCTTTGATTCAGTTTCTGAGTGATCCAAATTATACATGAATTCATATGGTCGATAGCCTATGGATAATATTCAGGATTTTCCATTTGTTCATGTAATCTAGTTTTCATATGAATTGATATATGTGGCACTAGTTTAGTTTCTAAAGGATGTGATGAACCATTTGATTTCCGGTTAATCATTGAGCCTTGTGTTGTTGAGTATATTCTTGGTACATCCTTGTAGTATAGTGTTTTTTTCATTAATAAAATTAGATTCTTCCCAATACACAGGATTATGTTTCAAGGGAATCAAGTTTTTTCACAAGCCTATCAGATTGGTTTTGGTATTCAGACCAAATTCTTGAACGTATGCATTTTAAGGTGAATCGTATCTAGTGATCTTTTGAGATGAATATCTATATATTATTTTGATGACTACGATACTCTTATGGTGGGAATAACCACGTAATTATTTTTAAATATATTTCCTTATATATAGAATGAGCACAACTATGGAGGACCATTGGGAAGTGGTTGGTCTCACTTTAATTCCATTTAGGCATGAGAGTTTTGAATCTTGTATTTTCTTAATAAACTAACTGAATTTGAATTGGTTGTCAATGTATTCCACCATTGAAAAAAATTGTTCTTTGATGTACTTTTGTGGATAATCATGATTGATCATGAGATTCCTTAGGTGGTAAAGTCTTGTGATCAGTTTTGAAAGAGAATTGGTTGGTGAAGATGATATTTATCATACAAGTCGACCAGTTTTGGTTCATTCAGTTGTTTGGTGGTTAAATGGAAATCCTTTAAATCCTCTCATTTTACTTTTCCTAAGTTGAATGAATGTCCCCTATCATAGAATTTTTCATAATACACCATGAGAGTGTTGGTCTTATTCCACAATAATATTTTAAAATATGTTGGTATGTTTGGGTTCTTTTCTCACTTTTTAATGATGGAGGCAACATTATAATAAAATCATGATTATTTCTAAATGAATCATAGGATACCATGTAGGAATTTGTTTTGGATAGACTCATGGAAATCAGAAGTTTCAATTGACATGAACGCTATATGGATTCCTTTTTGGGCTCTTTCAATGATCTGATGTGGGATTTGTGGATTTGTACTGATGTCCTTCTGATAAATATGTAGTATAGAATACCATAGGTTATTTCGTTGGACTCTATTTCATTGAATATGAGGTTATACTAGACATGTAGTTGGGATCAGAGGTTATATTAAAAAGGTTGGTGATTTCAATGGGTTGGATATAGGTTGGACCATTGTTTTTGACGAGGAAAAAAAATTTAAATGGTTAGGTGATGGTTTGACTGAATAATGTCACTAGAAGTTAGGTTCATGTTTTGGTAAAAATTCATGTTGTAAACAAAAGTTTCCTAGGAGGAAGGAATAAAAGTTCAGTTTCGGTGCACCGACCGTCTAAACTGGGCATCTTCAAGGTACTTTGGTCAGAGTTTCTTGACTCATTATCTATATTTTCAATTTTTATGGGGGAATAGAAACTATTTTAAGAAAAATATTTGGTAAATGAGCTTGGGGTTTAATTGTCATGGATTTCTTATTGGAAATATTTCTTGACTAGTTTAATTTTCTTCCATTGGGATTTGGCAATATCCTTTCATTGAGGTTCTTGTTATGGCCTAATATTATTTCATGTTCGTCATGATAAAGAAAACCATGACTAGAGAATTAGTAGAATACTTAAAGAAATGGTTGGTATATAAATTCTAATGGTGTAGGTACCTTGTTTCGAAATTGGGGCCTTTTAAATATTAATATCCATAGTTGGGAGAACCATTAGTAATATGTTTAAATAGGGACAAAGTGATATTGTCTCTAGATAAATGGGATCGAATAAGCACAATATCGGTGTTTCTATTGGAAATATTGCTTTAGGATCAGTTTATTAGGCTTAATTATCACGGAATAATGTAATTCTTGAAGGTGCATTGGGAGTTTGGAAGTATAATGCAATCATTGGAACAAAACATCTTATCCCTCATAGGTTGGGTGATGTTTTCATTGTTCTTGAAGGCTTCATTTAGATAAGAATTTATAATGCAGGGAGGTTGTAACAACCCATGTTTTGATCCGACGTAGTATTCTATAGGAATTTAAATTTTCTTGTTTACTAGATTATATATTTTTTAAACCGATCATCAGAATAAATTTTTGAAAATTTTATTATGTCAATGATTTGTATTTGTATGTGGTTAAAGGCCTGGGTGGGAGACATAGGTGTTTAGTCATGTTTCTGGAGCATCGGGCTATGAATCCCCATGTCGGGAGGAGCTTGCATTGGAGCCCGATTAGTCTGAAACCATATGTCTCTTAGTAAAAAACCAGGGAGATATAGAAAAGGATATGAAATTCCACAAATGGGATGCTCCAGGTTTACACATACCATGTGCCTATCCCACATAGTTAGTGACAAATGGATAATATGCTCTCATTGTTCATTGCATGGTTGGCCCGCAATTTGGCTAAGCGTTCGACCCAAATAGTTCACGATAGTTTTTTATAGAAATTAGATTATTTAAATTAAATTAATTTTCTTAACAAACCATAATATACCCCCACCTACCTTCATATGCACGTGACAACCCCTCTGTCGAACTCCCATAGTGTTTGACCTCCCTCCTCCCAGCCACCTCCGGAGCGGCGATCAACCAAATTTCTTCTGGTTTTGTCTTCGACCCTTAATTTTAAATACATAAACTCCCTCCTCTTCCTTTTTCAACATTTTACCTCTCTCTTATTCTATATCATTTCATCTAAACCCCATGATTATAGTTGATTTTATTTTTGGTATTTTCTTCCTTTATTAGTGTATGCAATGACAACATTGGGGTATCTTTGCTCGTGTTCCAACATTAACTACCAAAGGAGAAGTGTTACTATTTAATTTGGCCCCCCATTATCAATTTCATGTTAGAGATCTCATTTATTTATCATTGGATCAATTTTAAATTATGGTTTTGTAATTTCAGGGTTCCTAATATTTTTTGATTTGTGTCTTGGTTGTCCTTAAGGTGGGTTCAAGTCACTAGAGTTAGAGGTGACTTACATATATATTTATTGATGAGAATATATATTTTTATTTTCCACCATTATATATGTATTCTCTCTTAGAATATTTCATTTATATTTTGGGGTTAGGTGTGATTATATATATATACATATATATGTGAAAAATGAAAATATGGTCATGTGTAAACAGGTATATACATATATAAACATATATGTAAGGATCCCTTTGTACGTATTCATGTCATTGTGAATATATAAATTATGGCAAGGTCTCCTTATGTATATGTGAAGGGGAATAATCTCAGAGGTAGGGCAAAAATGCTTTGAGTGGCCACCGATTAAAACGTTACATGTTGAGGTGTTCAGATTTATCCTCTTCTCTTGAGGTAGGATCCCTTTCCTTTTACCCATTAAATTTGGAACGAATCAATTTCTCTCTCTTAGAACAATTATTTAATGCTAGTTAGTGATGCATAATTTTACGATAAATGATTTTTTAATGTAAATTGTTTATGAATCTACAAATGATGATAAATGATTCTAAATGATTTTTTTCTAATCAATGTCATGGTTTTATAATAAACCCCCTCGATTAGGTACTATGTCTTCAATTTAAAAAAATATATGTGAAAAGACATTTAGTTTTGTTTCTATTCAAAGGATTATTTCATTTTGTCTTTCACCATATTATATAGTTTCTTGGATTGTTATAAATGAAATGAGTTTCTTAGTGAATTATTCTCATTCCATGAATTGGCCTTGAATATGGAAACATATTGACTAAAGTGAGTGTCATGTATTAAATGTTGCACATATGAATTAGTCCCCCATGATTGAATTATTACAAATTCAATGATTTAGTAATAAATTTATCATAGTGTTGGACTGATATAAGGGGTTCTAACATCGGGATCCCTTGGAGATAATCTTGTGCCCTTGTAAAAATATTTATTTTTATTAATTGTACTAAGGGAGAAATCAGATATGCTTGAGACGGGCATGCTCAGCATTATACATTTTTACCTCTAGGAAAGTGAAATCATTTCCCTATGGGGAACCCATGGACAAAAATTAATGCACGATTATTTTATTAGGCCCGAACTGAGGCTTTCGTCCATATATTTGATGCTATTTATAGACTCATAGGTTAGTACTTGGCTTTTGACACCAAAAATTGTGTGACATGTGGGACTTCCTTCTTGTGTCACCATTGACAAACTCCTTAGCAATAGTTATATGTTGAGCCCCTCATGCGACCCATGGAATGTACCTTTATATTTCCATGGATGGGCTCAGGTCATATCACATTATCTATAAATGATTATTAAATGTTTAAATTGATATTCAAACTAAATTAATGATCTTGTCAATGTTTTATGAAAAATTGATTGAATCATCGTAATGATGGAAATGTAGTGATGCATCAACCAAAAAAAATCACAATATTAGGGATATTCAAACCCCTCAAAACATATTTCACATACATTACCAATGAATGTTCTCCTAATTTAGAAACACAGGATTAGGATGAAGTAGGTAATTGGATTTGTGTCCAAGTGGAACCATGTCAAATTCAAGAAATTATTATTTTTTATTTCATTTATTTATTATGAAACACTTCTTAATTTATTATGAACGAAATGAATTGTGATAGACACCGTGGGTGATAATATACAGTGATTTTATCTCTCACCCTACTCAGGCACCATTTCAACCTGAATAGACATTATGTCTATAGGTATTGATTGAGGGAAACATCTAACTCCCTAAGTTAGTTATACATTACTTGGATGGAGTTGGGGCAGAGGCATGAGGTGGTGCTCATGATGATTGTAGAGGTAATTAATACGTATTTATTATATTATTTAATTTTATTTCTTATTGAAATTATTAATTCATATAATTGTATCTTTAATTGGAATACATGAATTATTTTAAATTAGCATTGGCCACTTTTATATTCATTTCTGATATTACATTTATCTTCGGTTGGTCTATATTTTCATTATAATAATTATGTTTCTATCAATTATTTTTCTTATCTTTTTTATGGTTATGATACTATGACCTTTAGGGTATAGTTTCCCCACCATACCACAATTAGACCCTCATTTCTAGTCGGAAGCCTCTCGCATACGAGAAGGTATTCTTAAGGCCATGTGACCGATCAGTTCATCCACCGTCTTAGTGGTGACCTAGGTTGGGATGTTACACCCCAAATCCTAATTTTCATACACCATTGGTTTCTATTAAATATAATGAATCTAGAAAATATGAAATATTTTTATGATTAATATCAATGTATCTTGAGGTTCACATTATTACTAGGGAAGTATTATATCCTTTTGATATAATAAATATTAAATGAACATTACCGTGTAAATAGTTGATGAAAAACATCAATACTATTAAAAAAATTTACATCATTCATAACTAATATGATACATGATATGTTGATAAAAAATTACTATTTATGTTGGGTCTAGGGATCCAAATTTTACAATAGTTAGTGTGGTGTAGTGGAGTTTTTTTGGTTCATTTCACTAGTGGAATGCATCGTGATTTGGAATTGTATTTATTAATACATCTCTTAAGGTGTGGAGACCCATATACATGATGATTAATTAGACAATGAACCCATCATGTATCAGTGTATAAATTCTTCGGTATGTTTTATCCTAGTTCATGCTGGTGAATTACAATCATTAGTTTATATTTAGTACTTGGCGTGACTTGTTTTTAGGACTAAACTAATGTTGTGTGTTTGGAATTCAACGATGGAATATGATATTTTAATAAAATAATAGATATTTATGAATGTCAAGAGGTGTATTTGGATGACCACCAAGTCTTTTTGATGTTGATAAGTGTTATAGTGTAGTGGTTATATGATCCCACGTCCTTATGGGTTTGGAATTTCAAAATGAATTTCAATTTTCATAGTTCGTTGATGGGTTTGATATTGAAGTAAGGTTCAAAAGAGAATTTTATGAGTTTGAACAATCAATTGTTTTTTTGAATTTAATGAAGCTTGAATAGTGGTCAGAGGGTCTGGAGAAAAAAAGGAGGGTATAGGAGGAGGTCAATCTAGTCAAAGCTATAGTTAGTAGCCACCAAATAACTGGTTTCCCTGGAAGTTGTCGAGATAGCCCATTAATCACACTAGATATCTTGTGGTCTAGTCACATCCAACTGGTGTCCAATTAAAGGTACAAAACTAGACCCCCCTCGAGTTTTGAGGGGGAATCCCTCCTCTCCTTCTATTTGGTTTAATGAGTAGTTCTAAGCCCCTACATTACATCAATGGTACCTTATATGTTGTGGTGTTTTATAGTGATTCTCAGCAATTAAATATATGTATTATCCTTGATTGTTCTATTTCTTATCCCCCTCATTTGTCCTAAAATTTAATTTCTCCTGGTTGGATATTTTGTTGATGATCACACAAACTGATGGTGAAATCATCTAATTTAGAGGGGGATTTTTTATTACATGCTAGAGAGTCTATCAATATTCCATCAATATGTCACCACTTTATGATTTAATAAGGTATGTTTCCACAATAGTTTTTCTATTCATTTTGGATTAAATGAAAATATTTTGCTTCATAACTGGGTGTTGGGGGTTTGGGATTTTACATAGGTCGGTGTGAGGAGAGTGTTACGAACTTCTCGTAGGAGGTTCACTATGTTTTAGTCATGATGAAATGGATCAGTGATTTCAATGATGATAATTCCTATATTATATTAAATGGTCAAATAAATTTTTTATGTTATAATTAATTTTTTTTCCAGATCTCTTGGAGGTATTTTGGGCCCTAGGATTGTATCCAATGGATGATAGAACATGGGAAGGTTTTGGAGTATGACTTAAATCCTTAGTGGAGTTGTTGGGTGATTTATTAAATAGGGAAAAATCATTGTATGAGGTAGTAAATCCTATAACATTTCCTATGGATTTTATATAGTTTTTTAGGTGTTGGATATGCACAGGATTTCCAAAATGTGTGTTTCCATTTTATATTAACTAAATGTTTGATTTATTTAAATTGAAATTTTGAATTTTAATTAAACTCCATAAAAATGAACAATATGCCTTAGACACTATAGAAATAGTGTATTATTTAACTACCTAAGACACTAATGGTTAGTGTTGGGACCAAATAAGTTTTACTAGGAACCAAAATCCCCCTTGAGGTGTGTGATAGGCCCAAATACGAATTTGTGGTTGTTATGTTGGTTGTATCAAGGTAGAGGAGTGGCTTGACATGTGTGGAGTGACATGGTTTGGTCCACATGAGAAATATAGGGAAAACCATAGAGTCATTGTCTTGTTGAGATGATTTGGGTGAGTGTACCGCCCAAGTACGACATTTGTAATTAAGATAGGGCATGAACCACCTCTAATGTGTTTCCTAGATGGATTTTCCTATTTAAAATCTGAGATTGTGATATGTTAGATATTTTATGGGTTGTGATAACCCTATGTGAAATTCTTGACACTAGTGATTGTTTCTCTAAAAGGGGTCCTGAACTGGGGTTCTTCGTTGTGGATTGACAAAAAAGAACCCAATAGAGGGTTCCTTTATGGTTTGTCAACTTAGAGGACCCCCATGTGGGATACCATTACTATTTATTGAACTAATGAGCCTAAGTAGTTACTAAGAGTCATATTTTACCCTTGGTGGGTTTGTGAGGAAATGTTAGAGATGGTTATATGTGTCAATGTAGAAAGTTTTCCTCTTTTGCATGAGCTGATGGGTTGTGCGTAGTGATAAAAAATTTATGGATTGAACAAAAACCATTTTAAATATTAAATATTATGTGATATAACATAAACCATAATTTATGTTGTGATGTGTATAGAATACACCGTAGGGTATGTTGTGGTATTTAATATAGAAAAATTCCATAATGGGAGGTCCATGAAAACTAAAGAAAACTCCCATCGTGGAATTCTATAAAGCCTAAAGAAATATCTCTTTTGGGAGTTCTATGTTACTAAAGAAAAGCCCATTAGTGGAGGCCCATTATAGATAAGAAAAACATCCATAGGATAGTTTCTTGATACATAGGGTGGGGCATCCATGGATTTAGATCCAATACTATGTTGGTTATAGGATGTGAACATGTACTACCATGTGATAACTATCATGGATTTTGAAGTCATTCGTTGGTGTGGATTAGTCTCCCACATTATTGGCGAAAGACTTATAGAAACCATTATATAATAATGTGGTTTTATACCTACAATAAAATTTCTTCACCATGATGAGTGAATGGAAAAAAAACAACCAGGATTTTCCTTCTTCATGTTGAAGGATAGATAATGACCTCAAAGTCCCACCTTCAATAGGACCCAGAGGGGCAACTAACACTAAGGGTATATAACAACATGTAATATGGAAGTAATTTCCCTTTTTCATTTAGTAGGATCGGGAGACATGTTGGTAAATTCCCAATAAACTCCAAAAAAGATGGTAAAAGTAAATCCAAAACCCATTCTCATATGCATGTTCAATGATAAAGCCATAAAAATTTCCAGAAAAATCCAAAGGGAATGTATGAAACTAATGGAAAACAACTAGATAATGTCCCAATGTGTGAGCTAGTATAGTCCCACATAATCCAAAATGTTCTCTAAGAAACATAAAATCAGTTTTATAAACTTAGGGTGAGTATACATGTATACTCAGTAGAGAAAAATGAAAAGCTCTCTTGCACAAGTGGGGAGGCATTCTAATCCATACTCGGAAAGTAGAGGTATCCAAAAAACCTAGAAAAGAAACTATCCACCCATCTTAATCGAGGAATACTCCCCATATAATGAAATTCATGTAAGGTAATAGTAATAGGACATCAATATTTGGTTACCCCACACATCATTCCAACTGATTATTGTGACATTCTACGTGTCAGACCTCCCCAGCCATTTTGACTGCAGTCCCACTACTGCCCCAACAACAACCTTATGGGCCACCACAACTACGCATCCCACCCACACAAGCCTAGGCCTCCACAACCACAAATCCCTCAAAAGGAAACCATGGCCAGCACAACCATACATAACCACGCCCGTAGAAACATGGGCTAGAACAACCACTACCATGCCTGATGACACCTAGGCCTCATCCTGAAGACACTTGGGAAACAAACCTGCCCACACACACCTGGTTCAACCACCAGAACATACCTTGCGCAAAGTGTATTTGGATATAATGGAACATAGTTTGTCACAACCTATTTGAAGAGTCTTTGGGTACATATGATAGGGAGAAGAAAAGGAACTAAGAACCAGCCACTCATAGGAATGTTGGAGAAAACACCATCCCCCATAAAATGGGGGTGTACAACATGAAGTGCTCAACGTGGGTAGCGTGTGTGTAAGAAATAGAAAAAATATTTTATTTATATATTTGAACAAGCACTCATTGTAGAGACCCGAATCTTGACGTACATGGACATTACATTACTTTTGTGGAATACTTAATACATAAAAAAAATAGACACACAAGGATTGTAATAGTTTTGTGTTGTTGGAAACTCGGTATATCAACATATAATCATGTTGAAAGATCTTCAACATCTCCCTTAAAGATCTTCCCCTTTCTGTTTCCTTACCTAATACCTTTCTTTATTTACTGGGGAAAATAAAACATAAAAATGGTGAGATCCAATGCTCAGTAAGGGAAAATATAGAGAACATAAAACACTCCATAATCATTTGAATGAAAAAACTTAATCATGAAATCTAAAAATTAAAACCTTTAGAGAAGACATAAATCTTGGAAGTACGTAAGGAATTTATCATAAAGGAACATCAATCATGATAAAATATCATGGGAATAAAAAATGTAATTGTATCAACCATTCATCACATGTTATGATTTTCCATAGTAGCCAATGCATTGCTGCCAAGACCATATTAGTGGACAAAGTCCCTTTCTGAATTGATTTCACTCCACGTTTCAGTCCTATAACACTGAACCTGATTAACATACTGTTCCAGCCATGTCTATCTCATTAGATATAAATCTTTTCCCAATGAATTGGAGGGAGATATAGGTCCCACTAATCTCATATTGAAATCATTCTTTCGTGTGCCACAATATAAACATAAATCATTCATCATAACTCAAAAATAAAATGGGTTTGTTAAACATCATTCCATCATAACGTAATCCATAAAATAAAATTGGATATCATTTCATCATTAGAAAAGTGAAACCATGTAAATCATAGATACATGATACTTGAAACATACACATGTGAAATAATGTCATCTTAGATGAAAATTGTTTTGATAAAACACTTGAAATGAATTCTTGAAGAAAATATCCTTCTTTCTTCAATGTCATTTTCTTTCCACAAAATGTCATGCAATTTTAAATGAAAAGTATTTTTTTTTAAAATAGTCATCAAATATTTTGGAGTAAGCTTCATGAAAATAAGGCTTTATAAAACCCTAAAAATCCTTTCATGCCGTATACGTTAAAAAAACATTCTTCTCGTACTTTCGTCAGAAAAGTCAAAAAGTACCTTGTAGGTTAAATAAAAGGAAGATTCCTTCCATACCATGGGTGAAAAGTCATAATGGGTAAAAAGGACATTAAAACTACATGAATACAATTTTATAAAACATGGACATGGATGATATCAATAAACCCAGTAAATACTTACGAATATGGAATCTCAGATAAAAATGAGATTCGCAAAATTATCCCTTAACTTTGGTCTGATATGCTTCGTACATTTCTGAATCTCTTGTATAATGATTTAAATAATTTCATTGACTTATTACAGAATTTTATTCATTGTTATGATATCATATATTGTTCACTTATGATTTTATATTACCCATTATTTGTAAGTTCCATGTTAAAGCAGGGTTTTGAGTAAAATCATTTCATTTATCATATGTGTTTTGACTTGTTGTGCTTGATATTGTTACTTATATACTGATTTACATAATTATAGAATGTAAAACATGATTTATATGTAATATATATTCATCATATACATAAAAATATATATATTATATATCGAAAAAAACAATGAAATACACTGTTCATGGAGAGGGTAGTCTGTACGTACGCATGAATGCTGTTTTCGTTTCTTTATTGACTAGAATCAAATTAAGTAGATGACATACATATATATAAACATAAATCCAGTATCATTATTGTGTCATATATTTCATGATTACTTATTATATATACTTTATAATCATTCATGAAAGGTTAATATGTAGAATGAATCTCATCGCGTCGTGGAGACGGTAGTCCGTACGTACGCACGAGCGATGATATCATTCCCATGATCGTGGAATTGCATTTAAGTGTATGTATAATATTTCAGAATCAATATATCATTTAAATAATAACATATATTTATTTATTTACACCATTATACCCATCCAAGTACTGTGGTGGTCGAAAACAGATTACACCACGACGTGGAGATGGTATTCTGTATGTACACATGCGCGGTGATTTTGTTTTCCATAGGATGGATAGATGGTGTAATAGGGTTATTTCATACTTATAATGACATAAAAGTATGTGAGTGATACTGTTGTTAATACTTCATAATGAAACAAATAAAGAATAAGAAGTAGAAAAGAAATAATGTTGAATGAATCGGTAATAGATATTACCACTTCTTTCGACACGCCATTTTGAAACCTCCTCTTAGGGCACTAAGATTGATCTTTGAAGGAACCAGGACCTCTAGGATGTTTCCAGGGAAGTGTAGAAAATAATTTTTCAGGGTTTGGCCGATCTTGAATACTTCAAGTGGTGTTAGGAAGAGACGGAGGAGGTGCCCTTTTTTAAGGGAGGAGAGGGGCACCTTTGGAAAAACTAAAAATATTTTTTTTTATAAAGTCATATTCAGTTATTAATTGCTCAAAATTGATTTATTTTGAAACTAAGGTGAGGATGGGTCAAAATACTATCATCCAATAGAATTTAGACACGTTTAGGTAACTATTTTAACCTTAACATTTAGATTTAACTTTATGTTAAATTCTTTTACTTTTACCATGTCTTCTTGTTTTCTTACACAATAAGGTTAATAAACTTACTATAACAAGCCAAACGAACTCCAAGTGGTTCATTATTAATATATATATCATTATATATGTTATTTTTCCGAAACTTATATTTTTAGGAACAAAATAACAATTAATAATATAATATTTGTTTTAAAAACTATTTTATGTAAATTTTTACACTATTTGGTACTTGATTTTTGTGAAAATAATAACAGCCTTATTACATCGAAAAAAGTTCCTTAAATCAATAATAACATGTCATATTGACCGAGAAAATTAATGTAATTTATAAAAAGTCTGAAATTACAATTATTTTGGTATTTAATATATCAATTATTTTAATATTTCATTATTTAGGTAATTACTGCATCACCATTGTGTCATAAATAACTTACATTATTTAGTGTCTAAAA
Source organism: Viscum album (assembly GCA_963277665.1). Classification (NCBI taxonomy): domain Eukaryota; kingdom Viridiplantae; phylum Streptophyta; class Magnoliopsida; order Santalales; family Viscaceae; genus Viscum; species Viscum album. The sequence continues at coordinate 176,961,349 of OY728148.1, forward strand.
TTTATAAATAACATACGATTAGGTAGGAAATATTTTTAGATTTCTAATGAATATTTATAGACAAATTTATCTTATTTATATCCTTATATTAAAAATTATTTATTATTAATCTTTGATTTTAACTATTTTAACCCTTCTTTAAATAAATTAATAATAAATGTCCTAATCTAATCCAAGTGGCCCTAAATGGTCATATTTTATTCCCAATGTTTTTTTGGACGAATTAAACTTATCCAATAGAATTAGGACATGTTTTAGGGTAATAATAATATCATTTTTACCCTTAATTACTCTATTTACTTTTAACCGTGGTAGAAAAAGTAAAAAGTTATTATTCGCCAAAAATTATTTCATCTCATTGAACCACATTTTAGTCCTTGATATTAACCGTGTCTCTCGGATTTTAGAAATTCAATTCACAGAAGTGGTAAAATTTTATTTAAATGAAAAAGTCAGTTTTTTAACTACCACTAAGTGGTTTCACTATTAATCGAAAATTTCAATTTTCAGAAAAATACCAAAAATTCAGTCTAAGCATTATTTGATATTCAAAATTCAAAATTTATGTCTATTTTTCCAAATTCAAAACATAGAAGTGGTATTAATTAATTTTGAAATTAATTCACGTTATCAAAACAAATAGTCGGTGTTTTTAAAAAAAACAATAACTATCAAATGATTGATACTTGTTTATATCCAATTTCAAAGTGAAATTAATTCCAATGACCAACATTGGAATAAATGGTAAAAATATATTATAATGAAACATTAAACCGAATTAAAAAGATAATCTAACCATATAAATTATTTCAATGAAAAAAGTTGTTTTTAATTAAAATATGAATGTTATCAGAATAATATGAAAATTTTATCCAAAGTAAATTTTTATATCTTGATTTCAAAGAAGAATTTTATTTTTTCAAATTGAACTTATAGACATGTCAAAAACAAGATTTAAAGTGGGTGAACCAATAAAAGGCGACAAAACTGCATTTTTTTAAAAATACTTATTTTACTCGAAAAATTGATTTTGTTCTCATACCATGTTCTAGAAAATGTGTAATATGAATAAAAATTTTATAAAATTAAAATTTTAGTTGATACTTTTCATAACGGGTAGTTCATATAACATATCGTTATTTAGTGAAACTTAGTATTGCGTACACCGCACACTATCATGGAAGGTGACGATTGCGTGTAAAGGAAGCCAAGTCAGTGATGCGTGTTGTGCAACACTCCTCCGTTGTTTCGTATAACAGAATCCAACCATATTTCATTTATACATTGAATATATATATATATATACACTCAATGTTTCATAGAATAACTACTATCAAAATTGTGTGTAACATGATCCAAGAATAGTTTTGTGTATACTGCAAGCTCATACGGTGTTCTGTATAGTGCAAGGAAATATTGTTGTAGCATACAACACAAGACATCAATGAAATTAAAAGAATATTTTTCATAAAATCTCGGCGTGTTACAGTGTACACCCCTTAAAATGTATTTCTCCATCGAAATTCATCGGGGTTATAAATTTTTTACTATTTATTGAAACCCACATTGTAAAAAGAAATACTAAAACTTAATTTTAAAAACTAAAGTATGAATTGTAACGATTACCCAAAGAAACTCATCACTGGGTTTCCATATAGGAGAACATAGGTGGAAATATGGATAGGGAAGAAATATATCATCATCAAGTTCTGATGGATAGTGGTAGAAAACATGTCTATGAAAATTCCATCAATCCCAAAGCTATAGATTTCTGATGATCTAAGGTACCATCTGATTCATCAGATATAAGGGTACTAGGACAAAATTTTAGGTTTTCAAGATCATTTAGCTAAAGTAGATGATATTGGAATTAGAAGAAATACTTTCATGATTTTGGTACAGTCTCACCGTTGGTAGTTCATTGGACAATTTCCACTTCAACTATTAATTAAATGAAGTTGAATTTGTCATTCATGAAATTTTAGCATATCATGTTATGGAATGATGGGTCATTCCATCTGTCTCAAACAAAAGGTTGTAAAAGTAATAAAAAATACATAAGTCTCTCTATAGAGAGATTAATCATATATGGTTCCTAAAATGGACTTATACTTCATATATCATACTGCTTAATATAATAAAACCAGTTTCTACTAAACAAGGACTTCATGTAGTCCAGTGGTAGGCAATAAGGGCCAGTCACACATCAGTTGTGGGTTCGATTCCCACAGCCTTCTCTGACGCGATGGGTTGTCGCCCATCCTGTAGGTTGCCCTTTTTCTAAAACCACATTATTATAACATCCCATCAATAATATCGATAAAAACCTCTATCCTTAAACAATACTAACTTATGTCCAACATAATCCATTCCAATCTTTAGGCTTATCCATAATACTACAGTCCACTCTCATATTATAGTGAAAATGATTACCAGAGATTTTATATAACAAGCCTGTTAATACCATCGTTGATCCCCATATATCATAATATATTTCTTGTTGGTCAAATTCGAAACATTCGAAGGTCTTAATCATGTACTATCTTGAAATATAAAAACCCATTGAATCATAGTGAATACATGAGTGCTGTCAAAATTTAACTCTTTTCACATACCAAAACCCTAAAATTCTATATACTCAAACCATGGTATTATTATTTCCTTATATCAGTCATGAGCTCATTAATACTTTCAAACATTTCATTTTCTCCTTATCCATTCATTATGTGCATATCATCTTTTTTCCTAAAATATCTCAATCACATTCCATGGTTACCGGTAACATAAAATTATTGAAAACTACAATAGACCAATACATAAATATTCCAATATTCCATGATACTATATACAAAATTATTTTGGAATCCTATTACATAAAAACATAATCATTCCACCACATCGTTGTCATTTTCAACAGTGCCAATAGTGATCGCAAGTGGCTTCCCTTTGTCCTTTGCCTTATGTGGTTGCTCATTTCGATCATCACTAACCCTTGGATTAGGTCATTTTTTAGCATAATGCCCCATTTCCTTTCACATGAAGCATTTAAGTGTTGGTGGTGCGTTCTTTTTAGTATTTTGTTTATTCACATAATTATCAACCCTTTTTCCATTACTTCGACACTCATCTGGTCGATGACCTTCTTTTCCACACATAAAACATTTTCTAGTCCCTTTAAGACAAAATACACCATGATTCTTTCTACAATTTGAGCATAAGGAAACACTCATCTTCTTTTCACCATTATTCTGAGATTTCCCCTTGAACCCCATCTTTTGTTTCTTGTCAAAACCATGAGATGGATAAGTAACACCAACTTCCATTTCTACCTTGATAGTACACCGCACAATTTCCTCATAGCTACTGATGTTTCTTATATCTAATTCCCTTCGGAGATTTGGTTTTATGCCATTGAAGAATCGATCAACTTTACTTTCAGGTTGGATGATAAAGCCAGATGCATACCTTGCATGCCTTGTAAAATTTGCTTCATATACACCAAAAGCTTCATCATCATTTTGAATTAGATCATTAAACTCCTTCTCCATCTTTGTTCTACAAATATGAGGGATGTACTTATTGAAAAATAAGTTCTCGATCACGTCCCATTCCATGGACTCATTTTCATCTCTTGGCCTCGTATTCATGATAAGATTCCACCATTGATCATCTTCACCTTCCAAACGATATAGTGTTAAGATGAATTTATCATGTTCAGAACATTGAATAACTGAAAGTATCTTTTCAGTCGTATGGATCCATTTTTCATCAACAAGTGAATCACAAGACCTAGTGAAAGAAGGTGAACGTTGCCTCATGAAGGACTCAATAGAATATTGCTCCCTTCTCTGCTCATTTGGAAGTCCAGAATGATTCATAGCTTGTGTAAGTATAGTAATAAGATTTTGCACTCCATATACCATAAAATTTGTTTGTTCAGGAGGACAATCATTGCATTGTCCATTTCATTGATCAACATGGTTCCTTCGGGTTCCAGCCAACATCTAAAACCCAAAAAGAATAGTGTGAATGGAAAAAATCATGCTAGGGAAAACAACATAATAAATGGGGAGTACCTTCAATATCCAGCATCATAGGATTAATTATAAGATCATTACCATAATTCTAGGACTATAATCTATACTTATACGTAACCTTTGGGAAATCCCTAAGCATACCTTATAAATATCTCTAGGGATCTCACTAAAGTTCTCACATCCTAGTTTCCAAAGGATGACTAAACCTTTCCTCTGATACCAACTGTAGAGACCCAAAGCTTGACGTACATGGACATTACATTACATTTGCGGAATAATTAATACATAACAAAAACAGAAACACAAGGACTGTATCAGTTTATTGTCTTTGGAAAACTCAGAATAGAAACATCTAATTATGCTGAAAGATCTTCAACCTCTCCCTTAACGATCTTACCCTTTTTGTTTCCTTACCTAAAACCTTTCTTTATTTCTTTGGGAAAATAAAACATAAAAAGGGTGAACTCAAATGATCAGTAAGGGCAAACATAGAGAACATAAAAAAATCCATAATCATTTGAAAGCAAAAACATGAACATAAAATCTAAACATTAAAACCATGAGAAAGGAAATAAATCATGGAAGTACATAAGGAATTTTTTATAAAGGAACATCAATCATGATAAAATAGCATGGGAATAAAACATGTAATTGTGGAAACCATTCATCACATGTTATGATTACCATAGTAGCCAAGGCATTGCTGCCAAGACATTCTTAGTGGACAAAGTCCCTTTCAGAATCGAGTTCACTCCTCGTTTCAGTCCTGTAACACTGAAACAGATTAACATACCGTTCCATCCATGACTATATCATGAGATAAAAATATATACCCAATGCATTGGAAGGATATATAGGTCCCACTCATCTCATATTGAAATCATTCTTTCATGTGCCATAATATAAACTTAAATCATTCTCCATAACCCACGAATAAAATGGGTTTCATAAACATCATTCCATCATATTATAATCCATATAAAAAAAACTGGATATAATATCATCATTAGAAAAGTGAAACCTTGTAAATCATAGAGTCATGATACTTGAAACATACACTTGTTAAATAATGTCATCTTAGATGAAAAGGTTTTGATAAAACACTTGAAATGAATTCTTGAGGAAAATATACTTTTTTCATCATAATAATTTTGTTTTCACAAAATGTCATGAAATTTTAAAATAAAGGGATTTTGATGAAAATATTCATGAAATATTTTGGAGGAATATTCATTAAAATAAGGATTTTTTAAAACACTAAAAATCCTTTCATGTCGTATACGTTAAAAAAACATTCGTCTCTTACTTTTGTCAAAAAAATTCTAAAAGTACCCTGTAGGGTAAATAAAAGAATGATTCCTTCCATTCCATGGGGTAAAAGTAAAAATGGGTAAAAATTACTTTAAACATACATAAATAAACTTTTATAAAACATGGACATGGATGATAGAAACAACCCTAGTAAATACTTATGAATATGCAATCTCCAAAAAATGAGATTTGCAAAATTATCCCTTACCTTATGTCTGATATGCTTCGTACGTTTCCGATCCTCCTATATAATGATTTAAATAATGTCATTGAATTATTAAAGAATCATATTCATTGTTGTGATATCATATATGAATCACTTATAACTGTATATTACCCGTTCTTTGTAAGTTCCATGTTAAAGTAGCGTTTTGGGTAAAATCATTTCATTTATCGTATGTGTTTCGACTTTTAGTTCTTGATATTACTACTTATATCCTTATTTACATAATTACAGAATGTAAAACATGATGTATATATAATATATATTCATAATATACATATATATATATATTATATATCGATAAAAGGAATGAAATACACCGTTCATGGAGATGGTAGGCTATACGTACACATGAACGTTGTTTTCGTTTCCTTATTGAATTGAATGAAATTAAGTAGATGAAATACATATATATACACATAAATACATTATCAATATTATGTCATATATTTCATTATTACTTATTATATATACTTTATAATCATTCATGAATGGTTAACATGCAGAATGAATCTCATCACTTCGTGGAGATGGTAGTCCGTACGTACGTACGTGCGATGATATCATTGACAAGATCATTGAATTTCATTGATGAGTATGTATAACATTTAATAATCAATATAACATTGAAAAAATCATATATAGTTATTTATTTACACCATTATACCCTTCCAAGTAATGTTGTGGTTGAAAACAGATTACACCACGGTGTGGACACGGTATTCCATACGTACGCATGCGCGGTGATTTTTTTTCCGTAGGATGGACAGATGGTGAAATATGGTTGTTTATTACTTATAATAACCCATAATAATATGAGTGATATTGATTTTATTACTTCATAATGAAAAGACTAATGAAGAAGAATTAGAAGAATAAATAAAGTTGAAAGAATCGGTAACAGATATTACCTCTTCTTTCGACATTCTTTTTTAAAAGCTCCTCTTAGGGAACATTGATTGATATTTGAAGAATACCAGGACCTCTAGAATGTTTATATGGAAGAGGAAACGAGAATTTGGCAGGGTTTGGCCGAGCTTGGAGGCTCAAAGTGGTTTGGGGAAGAGAGGGAGGAAGTGTAATTTTATAAGGGAGGAGAGGGGCACCTTTGGAAAAACTAAAAATATTAGTTTATTATAAAGTCATATTCGGTTTCTAATAGCTCCAAATTGATTTATATAAAATAAAAGGTAAGGATGGGTCGCAATAATCTGATCCAATAGAATTTAGACAAGTTCAGGTATCCATTTAAACCTTAACATTTAGATTTAACTTTATGTTATATATTTTTACTTTTACTGTGTCTTCTTGTTTTCTTACACTATAAAGTTAATAAACATACTGAAATAATCCAAACTAACCACAAGTGGTTCATTAATAATATATATATATCCTTATCTAAGTTATTTTTCCTATCCTTTTATTTTTAAGAATAAAATAACAATTAATAATATAATATTTGTTTTAAAAACTATTTTATGTCAATTTTGACAGTATTTGGTACATGATTTTTGTGAAACTCATAATAGCATGATTAGTTCGAAAAAAGTTACTTAAATCAATAATAACATGTCATATTAATGGAGAAAATTATTGGAATTCATAAAAAGTCTCAAATTACATTTTTTGGGTATTTATAATATCAATTATTTTAATATTTCATTATTTAGGTAATTACTACATCACCATTGTGTCATAAATAACATAAAACTTTTAATGTATATAAATTATAAATAAAATACCATTACATCTGAAATCTTTTTAGATTTCTAATTAATATTTATATTCGAATTTATCTTACGTATAACCTTATGTTAAAAATGATTTAGTTAATAAACATTGATTTTAACTATTTTAACCCTTCTTTAAATAAAATAATAATAAATGTCCTAATCTATTCCAAGTGGGCCTAAATGGTCATATTTTATTACCAAGGTGGTTTTTGGTTGAATTAAACTTATCCAATATAATTAGGACTTGTTTTATGGTAAGAATAATATCATTTTTACCCTTAATTGCCCTATTTACTTTTAACCGTGGTAAAAAAAGAAAAAAGTTAATATTCATCAAAAATTATTTTCATCTCATTCAACCAAATTTTAGTCCATGATATTAACCGTGTCTCTCGGATTTTCGAAATTCAATTCACAGAAGAGGTAAAATATCATTTAAATGAAAAATTCAGTTTTTTTGACTAGCACTAAGTGGTTTCACTATTAATCGAAAATTGCAGTTTTTCAGAAAAATATCAAAAATTCAGCCGAAGCTTTATTTGATATTCTGAATTCAAAATTGATGTCTATTTTTCCAAATTCAAAACATAGAAGTGGAATTAATTAATTTTAATATTAATTCCCGTTATCAAAACAAATAGTGAGTTTTTAATAAAAACAATAACTATCAAAAGATTGATACCTGTTTATATCCAACTTCCAAGTGAAATTAATTTCAATGGCCAATGTTGGATTAAATGGTCACAAAATATTATAATTACACTTTAAACCCAATTAAAAAGATAATCAGTCCATATAAATTATTACGATGAAAAAAAATTTTAATTCAAATATAGCGTGTTTTTACTATTCATTAAAATATAAAAGTTATCAGAATCATATGAAAAATTAATCAAAAGTAAATTTTTATATCCTGATTCTAAAGAATAATTTTATTTTGTCAAATTATACTTATAGACATGTCAAAAACAAGATTTAAAGTTGGTGCGCTATTAAAAGGCGACAAAACAACATTTTTTGAAAAATAGTTATTTTACTCAAAAAATTGATTTTGATCTCATACCATGTTCTAAAAAATGTGTAAGATGAATAAAAAAGTTATAAAATTCAAAATTTAGTTGATACTATTCATAACAGGTAGTTCATATTACATATCGTTGTTTAGCGAAACACAGTATTGCGTACAACACACGCTATCGTGGAAGGTCACGATTGCGTGTAATGCAAGCCAAGTCGGGGTTGTGTGTTGTGAAAGACTCCTCCGTTGTTTCGTATAATAGAAGCCAACCATATTTCATTTATAAATTGAATATATATATATACACACTCAATGTTTCGTTGAATAACTACTATCAAAATTGTGTGTAACATGATCCAAGAATAGTGTTGTGTATACTGCGAGCTCATATGGTGTTGCGTATAGCGCAACGAAATATTGTTGTGGCTTACAACACAAGACATTAATGAAATTAAAAATAATATTTTTCATATAATCTTTAGGTGTTACACTCTTCCCAATATAAGGGTTCTGAAACAATCCTATACACAAACACCCTCGTTACTATTCATTTATGCACAAAATCACAACAACCAGAACTAGGTCACCACAAATTCTTGTTATCACGTTCAAGTGGGTTACTTATAATTTAATTTATCACTACTTGGAAACTAACATGAACACCCTAAAGTCAAAATAAATCTGATGGAGAAAACAATCGAATAGCAATTTAAGTATTCACACCTGATTCTCTTGTAAAATCACTTCAATAAGAAGGTATATGTGAGATCGCTTAAAGTAATGGAACCAAACCAATCCCCCATATATAGCTCCACATGACCTTATATCCACACACCAAAAACTGAACAATAAGGGATCCCATCCCCAACAACTCCACTCCATGAGAATCAAGTAGAAAAACTGTACTTATTAGTAGAACCAAGCAAGAGAGTTTTAGATTTAACCACCCCATTTACCAAGTTTCATCAATTTGTATGGTTAACTAGGGTGACCAAAAAATGATTTTAATTTATTTGGAATCCATTTAATCAACCAATTTAATGTGACTAACCAGTTAAAATGTTAAAACCATTCAATCACATGGTTATCCAGATAAATAGGGGATCACTAGTGGGTAAGGAAAGAACCATCAATGACCATGATTTTAAGTGAGAATAAGCCAATACAATTGACAACATATAAAAGAAAATAAAATAATACAGTACAATCATCATAAAACACACCCCCATCATTCTTTAGATACCATTTGTTATCTTTGTTAGGTTTCAGATTTATCCATACCCTGAGGAAGCATTAACATACCCACCCCACATGATACATATTAATGCGAAATGAAGAAAGACCCAACCTGGATGGTCAAGGATCAATGTCTTTTCCTCGATCCATGAATCAGGGATGCGCGGCTTATAAAAGAATATCTACAAGGACTCCAAGGGTGAGAAGTAAAGGCTCCAGCACCGGTGCGTGATTCATCTGTGGAAGTGGGACTCCAAATGAAAAAAAAAATTTGAAAGGAAAGGAAGAGATGATATCGGCTTAAGAAAAGGCCAGATCGTAAAATTAGGGAGATGATTTTGATGTAATTAGAGTTTTGATCACGGATCGACCACGCCGTTGGGCATTTTCAAATGATGGAATTAATTTTAATTTAATAATTATTCATTGAGATGGTGGAGATAATAGCTTTGAGTTAAATGGATTCTTTTAAATAGAGGAAAACCTGAAACATGGGTGAAATCATAAAATGATATAAGGTGGGAAACTGAGGAAAATGGCCACACATGTTGATAACCCATGGGTATCCCAATTAATGAGGGTTTAAGACATCTTTCAATGGGCTTAAATGATTTTGAAAAAGGTATTAAAACTCTTTTACATTGAAATATACATCATTGGGGAAAAACTGGAAGGTCCTTGAAAAATTTGGAGGGACTCACAGTTAGGTGAGGCACCATCACCCTATCAGCATCGGCATGGATCTGATGTCAATAGGTGCTATTGATGACCCATCGGTGGCAGAAATAACTATTGGTGCCACAAATGACCATCGGTGCCACCGAAACTCATTGATGCCGCAGAAGCTCATCGGTGCCACCAAATCTGATCGGTTCCATCAATTCCCATTGGTTCCCTTGACAGGCATCGGTGCCACCGACTCTCATCAGTGCCACCATTCGTCCAAACATGAAATTAGGGAAAATAATTAATGTGTAACTGATGGTCCCCATGACACTCTAAACACTATAAATTTGAAAAATTATTGGACCTGGAAGGTCCAGGACATTACATAAGATACCTGTCAAACTATTCTCACCCTTGTGAATTCAAGATAAAACCCAAAGAGAAAAGAGGGGTCTGAACAACCTCCCTATATGATACCTCTGAGGGACATAACACCATAGAGTTTCTCAAAATCCAGAACAATCCTTGATATCTAGGAACACCTCTCACTCATATATCTTCTAAAAAACTACATATGCACCACCAAACTTCTTTCCCACGTAACCATAGAAAAATTTAAAAGTCCCTCTGTGTAGAAAAATTGATTAGTGAGTCCCTTCCCCCATTTCCAGATACTATCTTCTTTGTGTGGCATTGTATCACCTATACATGTTTAATCACATCCACCTTAATGTGTCTCGATTAGGGATCATGTACTTCCCTTCCCATGGTTGGAACTCTTCACACAGACTCATAGAAAAGGGAAAAAACTCATCTCACAGTTAATAATGTCAATCACTACTTCATAGTGTAGTACAAAACTAGACAGAACCAAACTCAAAACAACTCTGGGTACTGGGAATACATCAGAGCCTTTATTTCCCAGGTACTCTCTTTAAGGCCACCATGCCACCATAAAAAAACCAAGGGAATGGTTCATCCACAAAGAATCATCCCTTGATGATCCTCGATCCTCACTAGTCTCTCCAAAAATGTTGTATCGTCTTCAACTTCCAACTCTACCCAGTCGAGGACTTGAAAATCATCGTGTAGATACCGATGGAGATGAGATACATGGATAACATCGTGAAACATCAGTAGCAGCGGTGGTAACGGCAATTGAAAACCCACTTCACTGACCTGCCACAACACCTCGAAGTGTCTGTCGAACCTGAGAGAAAGCTTACTCCTCCTCATGAACCTCTATTTCCCACGCTTAGGGTAGACCTTCAAGAACACATGGTCCCCAACCCCATACTCCAAGGGTTTACTCCTATGATTGGAATATTTATTTTTACGGTCCTGAGCTGCCTTCATCCTCTCCCTTATAAGCTAAACCTTCTATATTGTGCTCTGCACTACCTTCATGCCAAGAACACATGTCTCGCTAACCTTTGTCCAGCACAATGGTAAATGACACCTTCTTTTTTACAAGGCTTCCAATGAAGCCATGAAAATGGTAGAGTGATATATATTGTTGTAGACAAAATATACCAAAGGAATTTGTCATACCCACGATCCTCTGAAGTATAGAACACATGTCTGCAACATGTCCTCCATCATCTGGATGGTCCTCTATGTCTGCCCATCTGTCTGAGGGGGGAATGAAGTGATGATGCATATATGGATGCCAAAATCATGTTGTGATCCCTTACAGACTGATGAGGTAAATTGTGTATCCCATAATTATACTATGGACCTTATAACTCTAAGACATCGCACAACCTCATCCATGTACCTATTTGATAAGGCATCCACCGCACTCAAATCCTTGAATGCCATGAAGTGATCTGATTTCATCAGCCAGTCCACCACTACCCAGATTACATCGTATCCTATTTGTGCCATGGGTTGCCATGTGATGAAATACATTTATATGTCATCCCAATTATAATTAGGGGTTCCTAAAGGCTGAAACAGACCACCTAGAACATGGTGCTCATCCTTAACCTTCTGGAACATGAGGCAATTTTCATGAAACTCTGCCACTGCTTGGTTCACCCAATCCAACAGAACTAACCCCTCAATCCCAAATACATCTTGGAAAATCTTAGGTGGACTTCAAGGGGTGAGATATAGAACTCACTGAGTACTATCTCATGCATTTCCATTGGAACAACAACATCGCACGAGACAATAACTGATTCTGGACATCTTCCATCCAACCTTCAAGAGCATTGCCCTAGCTAATATGATCATGCATCACATAAGCCTCCAAGTCCCCCCACTTAGACTCCTCCAAATTCTATTCCAAGGATGACTACTCTGTAATCTGGAACAGACTGCCTATACCATTATACACATTTGTATCTCAGTGTAAGACATCAAATTCCTCCATCACCTTCTAGCAATCTGCTTATTCTCTATACACGTCATTCTGCGACTACCTGCTCAAGGAATTGTCCACCATGTTGCCTTTTCATGAGGTGTATGAAATATAGAAGTCATAGTCCTAATGAAACTCCATCCACCTCCACTACCACAAGTTTATGTCACAATACGAGAAGATATACATCAAGATCATGTGATTTATGAAGACCATGAAATGATCCCAAATGAGGTAATTCTTCCACAACTTCAATGAAAACACAAATGCTAGAAGAACCAGATTGTGGGTGGCATAGTAATGTTCATGTGACCATAATTGTCTATACCCATAAAAGATCACTCATCGCTACTGCATTCGTAGACAACCCAAGCCTTGGATTGAAGCATCGTAGAACACCTCAAACATTACCCCTTCCTCTGGAAAACCAAGAACTGTGGAACTGACCAGTTTACCTATTAGATAATTGAAGGCTACCTAACACTGCTCACTCAAAAAAAAAGACTTGTATTTTGTGGTCATGGATTTCAAAGCTGCCGTAACTCTGGTGAAATTGAGAACAAACCACCAGTGGTAACCCGATTAAAACAAGAAACTAAAAACCTCTACCCTATTATTGGGTGTTACCCAAGAAACATCCACCTCGACCTTCGACGAGTCCACTACTATTACCAGCTGGGACACCATGTGTCCATGGATGTGAACCTATTGTGTCAAGAACATTCACTTGGACAACTTCTCATGGAGATGGTGATGTTGTAGGACCTATAAAACCATCCTTAGATGCTCGAAATGATCATACTCTAATCATGATTTGATTAGAATGTCATCGATAAACACGACTATGAACCGATCCAGATACTCACGGAATACAGAGTTCATGATCCCCACGAACATGGATGGTGCATTCGTAAGGCCGAACGACCTGACCATGAACTCAAAGATCCAATATCTGCACCTGAAAGTAGTCATCAAGATGTCACCTTCAACTATTGTTATCCTAACCACTGGTAGATCATAGAGATCAAAACTGCCCCTTTAACTATTCAAAAAGGTTGTCGATCCTTGGGTGGGGGTAATGGTTCTTGACCATCACCTTATTCAGCCTTTGGTAGTCTATACACATCCTTAGACCACCATCTTCTTCATTGAGATCATGACTTGAGCACACCATGGTAACACACTCAGTAAGATGAAACCCTACTTCATCAGGTCATTAACCTGGATCCTCAACTCCCGCAACTCAGAAGGCACCATACAGTAGGGATCCATCGAAATTGGGCGATCACCAAGTTGCATTTCTATCCCAAAATCAACATCACGTGGAGGGGTTAGAGTCACCACCTATATAGGGAAGACCTATAAGAACTCACTGATGATCCCTGGGACTTTCACCATCTCTGTATCTGCTGACTCCAATGACAGTTTAGCTGACAAAGAAATATGGGGATCTACTCCCTAGATGCCCTCCAAGAAACCCCACGCACCAACGAAAGTTACATGGTGGCATCCCATATCTAAAAACAAAACCCTTCACCAGAAGCAGTAGATAATGAAACGCACCTAGAACATCTAATTAATGCCTAAAATGATATCATATGGCTTTGTCTCTAGAAAAAGGAGGTCCCCCTAGACTAATGTAGCCCCCATATCAGTCTATATCCCCAACAAGTGTATGATAAACAGGCCTGACTTCTAAATGGTGTAATCAATACAGGGGAACATGAAGTATATCTGCATCTAGGCCCACATCATGGGATTGAATGGGAGAAAAAAATGAGTGAGATTCTCCTAAGTCAAACAATGCACATGAAATAGTACTAAACAAGATGATCGTACCTCGAACAACCTCTGGATGTGCTAGAATTGTGGCCTCAATTGTGTGTAATTAACCATGACCAGATCCTCTCCCCATAGGCTATTTGACACCACCCTGAACAAGCCCTAGTCTATATCTGTGATGAGTTCCCTAGGGTCAGCCTCCTCCAATGACGTCTACTCTTGGAGCAGCGGGAGCACGCTGTCCCTACAACAGCTACTGAAAAGCCCTAACTTGAAACTGCTACTATTGATGTGGACATTGATCCTGCACACCTCTAGTGTACTACATGTGGTATAGACAATGATTCCAAAGGTTACCACAACTAGAATTGATGGATCATCTCACTCATAGGCCCACAAAGAAAGGGAAAGGACTGGGAGATCCAAATTGGAACTACTGGGGCCTTCTCCCCACCAGCCAAAAACTCGAATTCCCTAAGGATGGAGGCCTACTTCTGATGGCCTTACCCTTTGACGAGCTCAACTAGAACCCATCATGTGGCACACCTACAAATGTGTAAATCCTCTCCATCACTTCAACATTCTTCTGAACCTCTAGGTATGTCGATAGACTGAAGGGAGTAACAACATATTGAAGAGAAGGCCGAAGTGCCTCCTCTAATTTTCTCACCCGAGACTCGTCATCTGAAAATAGGACAAAAGAGAAATGAATTACATACTTAAAATTTATCCCCAACACTCTCATTAACATACACACATACTGGAGTGAGAGTACCTCTTGCCTCTTCTCATCCCTCATTGTTGAAAAGTTGAATTCTACATGGAACTCTCTCTCGATGTTAGTCCATGAAACCTCAGATTCCCTTTTCTCCCTGAGGATGAACTCCCACCACTAACATGTCTCCCCCTTCATCTAACTCAGATCCAGAGGAAACCAATACCCAGATAGAGCCCATATCAAGATTAAATCTATCACTAACTCTTTGATTCGTCTTTCAATATCCATATCTGAGAAACTTCCCTCATACATCTCAAGGCTCTACTACTGAAAGGACCGATTCAACCTCTGCCACTGGTCGTCCTCCTCATCTTGGTTAGTCCTCTGCTGATCAGCCCAATCACCTCCTGGGCCTCTATTTCCTACACTAATCATTGTTGTCGTCTGGGGGCCATATCTTCTAGATAAAAGAGGAATTCCTAAGCCTGAGTAGTGTAGATAATTTCTTTTAAATTTTACTTAAACTTGTTATTAATTTTAAATTCCCAAAACACACAGAACAAACATGACCACAAGTCATAATGATGAATGTACCTTTCCAAGGGTCTCTACCCTACAATTAATGTACCGTCACCTTGTCTTTCGGTAGTCCCAGAGTCCTTGTATCAGATCACAGGGCCCCATAAAATCCTATGTCCTAGCCTGCCTTTCATAGCCTATTTCATGCACCAAGATTGCCAAAAATTGTTTCCCTACAATACCATGCTATCATGACTATGCCTAACTCTAAACTCCATCCTATCTCTCAACTATCATCCTCTGACACCATTTTGTTATGAATCACCTTCCCCAAGATGAGGGAAGGGACATAAAATTGCCAGAACGTTCCTTATTCTAGTTGAAGGAGTGATAATGACCACCACGTCCCTCCTTTAATTGGTCATGGAGTGGTAACTAGCACCAAGGGTATAGAATCAAACATTATTTGTAATGCATTACCCTTTTTATTTAGTATGATTAGAAGATATGATGGTAAAAACCCAAAAAACTCAAAAAGTTAATGTAATAGTAAATCTAAAACCCATTACCATATGCATGTTCAGTGGTAAACCCATACAAAGTATAAGAATAATCCAAAGGGAAAGTATCAAAATAAAGGGAAAAAATAGAAATTGTCTCAATGTCTAAGAAAGTATGGTCCCACACCATCCCTGATGTCCTCCTTGAAAAATTAAAGTACTTTTATATATGTAGGGTGAGTATATAGGTATAGTCAGTAAAGAAATAACAAATGGTATTGTGCACAAGTGGGGAGGCATTGTAATGTCAAGTGAGAAGGTAGAGATAACCAAAACACATATCAAAGAAACTATCCAGCCAGCCTCACCAAGGAACTCTCCCCAAATAATCCAAGTCAAGTAAAGTAATAGTAATAGCAGATCAATATTTGGGTACCCCGCACAACTTTCCAACTAGTTATTGATACATCCTACACATCAATCCTCCCCCTCCATTTTCACTGTAGACCCACATCCACCCTATGAACAACCTTATAGGCCACAACAACTACGCACCCCATCCACAGACACCTAAACCACAAAAATCACACATCCCATCAATATAAACTTGGTCCACCACAAGCATATATAACCATTCCCACATACACATGGTCCATAACAACCACTTCCATGTCCAAAGACACATGTGCCTCATCTCGAAGACAATTGGGAAACAATCCTTCTTGCACCCAGTAGGGCCAACCACCGCAACGTACCCTTCCCACTATTTCTTGGGATATAATGGACCTCGGGCAATCACAATATGCCTGAAGAGTCATGTGTACCTGGGAGAGGGAGAAAAAATGGAGCTAACAACCATCCACTCATAGGAATTTTGGGAAAACACCCTCCCCCATGAAATGAGGGTGTTCATCATGAAGTAATCTATGTGATTGGGGTGCCTATAAGAAATTAAAAAAACTAATTTATACATATATTTGAAAAAGAACTCATCCCATACAAAGGTTTCATAAACCAACCTATACATAAACTCCCTCATTAATATTCATTCATTAAAAAAATCTCAACAACCACAACTAGGTCACCACCCATTCTTGTTATCCTGATAAAGTGGTTTTGATAGAATTTAATTCATCACTACTGGGAAACTAATAACCACATACACAAGTTGATACAACTCTAAAGGAGAAAATTACCAAAAATAAATTTAAGAATTCATACCTAGTTCTCATATAATGTCAAAACAACAAGATGGGATCTATGAGATCCCTCGATGTACTAGAACCAAAACAAGACCCAAAATACACCTCCACATAGCCTTAGATTCTCAAACCCAAAACTAAAAAACATGGGATCCCCTCCCCATCTATGTCACTCGAAGAGTATCAAGAAGAACAACTGTTCTTATTAGCATAATAGAACCTGGGATTTTTCAGATTTAACCAAACCATTTATAAAGTAATTTCTCTCCGTATGGTTAACCGGGGTGATCACAGACGGATTCTTGTTCATTGGGAATCCATTTAATCAGCCATGTTTACGTGATTAACTAGTTCCCATGTTACATCCATTAAATTACATGCTAATCCAGAATAATATTGTTCACTAATAAGCAAGAAAGGACCCCCAACGACCAAGATTTTTAGTGGGCATAAGCCCATACAATTCACAACATATAAATGAAAATAAAAGAGTACAACAACTTCATCATCAACCACACCCCCTAAAAATCTTCAGAAAACATTATTATTAACATTATGAATGGGTTTCATCCATGACCTGAGGAAGTTTTAACATACCCACCCCACATGATACACATTAATGAGAGAGAAAGGAAGACCCAACCTGGATGATCAAGGATCGAATATTTCTCCTCGTGCTAACAATCGGGGATCCACAACTAGTAAAAGTAGATCTCCAATGATTCTATGGGTGGGAAGTAAAGGTTACATCACGGGTGTACAATTAATCTATGGAAGAGGGACACAAAAAACACCATGATAGAGAGAATGTAAATGAATAGATGATCTCGACATATGAAAATAAACGATCCCGAAATAAGGGAGATGATTTTGAGGTAATTAAAAGTTGGATTGTGACTCGGCCATGCTATTGAGCAATTTCACAAATTAGAATTAATGGGAAATTAATAATTATCCTCAGATATGGTGGAGATAATAGCTATGAGTTAAAAGTATTCCTTTAAATAGAGGAAAAATCATAACATGTGAGAAATTGTAAAAGAAGACAAGTTACGACACCGAAGAAAAAGGCCAAACGTTTTGAGATCCCAATGTTCTCCCAATTAATGGTGGTTTGAAAAATCTTCCATTGTCATTAAATGTCATTGAATAGGGTATTGAAATGAATTTACGTCAAAAGATACATCACTGTGGAAAAATTTGAAGGTCCTAAATAAATAGGGAATGGCCCTCTGTTAGGTGAGGCACTGTTACCCTAGCACCATCACCCTGGCAGCATCACCCTAGGACCGTCACCCTAAAACCGTTGATCTGGCATGGTTTCCCTGGCATGGTCTCCCCTGCATCGTCACCCTAACACCATCACCCTTAAATGGATTCCCTTGCACCTTCGCCCTGGACCCATCACACATGCATCGTCACCCGGGCACCCATGTTGATTGGTGATATGGATGACCCATCAGTGCCATTGATAACAATCGGTGCCACCGACGTTGATCAGTACCACTGACACTCATCGATTCCCCTAACGCTCATCGGTGCCCTAATGCTCATCGGTGCCACCAATGCCCATCGATGCCACTGATGCTCTTTAGTGCCACTGAATCTCATCATTGCCAACGTTCGTCAAAACTTGAAATTTGGAAAACTCCTTAATGAGTCACCGATTGTCCCTAGGACACTCTTAACACAAATTTTTTTGAATATTAATGGACCAGGAAGGTCTATTCCATTACAATACTTCAGGTTATTATCATTTTTACTAAGAAAAGTTTATAACCTTAGACATTATGACTATATACCTAGGTAAAAGAACCTCATGTCATTTTATGCTTGGCATGGTCATCATGGAATCCTCATAGACACTCATCCACTAGATAAAGAATGTATGGTTGATTTGGGTCTCATAGAAAAAATATATGGTGGTTTATTTATTTATCTTCTTGTATTTTTTCACTTCTGTATATAATTTCATAATAACATAACACTATATTTATAGTAAGTATGGGACCATGTCAGTAGTTCCCTTTTGATTTTTGTACATGAACCCAGATCGAGCCTCTATTATATATTGTTTCCCAAGAATAATCTTATTTTGGTGTAAGTATGATTTTGATAGGGGACAAGGTTTCTCATATTCAAATAGTATAGCTCACAGTTTGGAGATATAAAGGAGTTGAGGCTCATGGTTTTCCATTGAGCCCTTTTTACATTATTTCATTTGGTTGTTATGTGGATGTGATCATCCCAATGCATGGTATATCATGTATGATCATATGATCAATTTCATTTATGATAATATTTCTAGTTTATCAAAAAATTTTTATGTACTCTGAAGGGTATGATTCATTGATATTCTATTTATGATCACACACTTTATATAAGAGTATAGTCTCTCAATTATATTTTCGTATCCCCTTGATGCTAGTTTGAAGCCTATTTCATATGAGGAGGAACACCTAAAGTTATATCATCCAACTAATCTAGTTACTATTCACATTAATCGAGGTTATGATGTTACACCTCTAACTCCTAGAACCAATAAAAACAAAATAAATGAATAAAATAGATATAATAAATTTATATTGTTTACTTATAAGATATCATAATTATTTTCCCTCTCATGTAAATTTGGTGTATTAATTTACTTATTTGTAATGTTTAGGAATATTTTTAGTATGAAAACCACCCTATTGAACAGATAATTTACTATTTTTTTAGTTCTTAAGGCACATACTTTTTATTTTCTAAATCAACATGATATATTTTTATTATTTTTAGCATATTTAGTCATTATATTGTAATATTCCATCAAATAAGTCTTTTTCTATATATAATTTGTAACATTATAAGATGGATAATGACATTTACTTTTTAAAAAATATATAATTTTAGGTCTATGTATTGTTTTTTAACCAAGTTTTTTCATGTTTATTTATTTTATAACCTTGTAAAATATTATTTAACGATGATGATATAATAACATCAGTATATTAAATATACATAAATTCAATTATGTTGATTTTAAAAACCTTTATAATCTCTTTTTCCATCATATGGGAAAAGAAAACATTGTTAGTGTGTATGTGTGGACAACCACCTCCATAATGTGATATGAATCATTATTTCTCACCACCTTACAAGGATGGTAATTATGATTGATTAAATTAATATATATTATATTCTTGAAATAATTATGTATTTTTTCGATATTATAATAAATAAATTATTACCCTTCTATCTATTAGAAAATTATAATGTCGCTCGAGCATATGTGTGTACGACCACCTCCACGAAGAAATGATTCATTTTCATGTTATCTTTTCATGAAGGGATTTAAAATTGTAGATAATGTATAAAAAAATAACAGTTTCATTAATATTATTTTATATATGATGAAACTGTGATCATATTTGACCAATATCAACCTAACAATGTTATTTTGGACTTGTGAATCGAACATCTTGAAAATGACCAATTTGAACTGAACGATTTATCAAATCATATAAAATAGGGTAAAAAAATTAAATAATGAGAATAATTAAAATTTAATGAAAATTATAAAAGTTCTTAAGGAGTTATAAAAATAATATAATCTTATTATATATGATTTAAATTTTGTACGAGGAAAGTTAGACTCAAGGTATGGGATTTATTATGATAATTTTCTTTATTTGAGACTCATTAAAATTTCATCCCATGTTTTCATATGTGTGGGGAATATATTTCTATAAGTAGTTATTTTATCACTCATTTATGGATATTAATGTTGTTTAAAAATATTTTTCTTATAATATCCTGTAATTTTATTGTGTTACAAAAAATATTAAATTCATAAGGGATTCTTCTTGAAAACCTTATTTTAATAGTTTAATGGTTTTTCATAACCTTTTCTAACATATCCATGATCGCTAAAATGTATCATTTATGTTAATAATATACTAAAATAAATTTTCAATTTTATTTTAAACCATGTTTTAATTTTTTTTATGAATTTTTTATGATAA
Source organism: Viscum album (assembly GCA_963277665.1). Taxonomy (NCBI): domain Eukaryota; kingdom Viridiplantae; phylum Streptophyta; class Magnoliopsida; order Santalales; family Viscaceae; genus Viscum; species Viscum album. The sequence goes on from OY728148.1 coordinate 176,982,666, forward strand.
GATTTTATGAATACTTTCCAAATTGATTATTTTTTAAATTTTTACAAATGTGTGAAAGAAATATTTTTTTATCATATATGGCATGAGGATAATTTCTACCAATAATGACCATTATTATTTAAAAATATTTATCTAATATTTTTCATGGTTTTCAAAATATTATCCTATTTCCCATTCTTCAGAGAGATTTTTATCAACATATGTGTTAAAGACAATAGCTTATGAGATTTTATGATGTATATGAAATATAATATATGCATTATGATTTTTATGGCCATTTTAAATTTTTCCTGATGATGGATGAGACCAATATAAATCATCAATTCATTAGGTAATGATTTTTTTCTCTATAGAATATACGATGGAATTAACCGGTACATTATGCAATTTTTAAGAGTGCTTCTAAGAGTGATTGTAGGAGTGGTATGAAGATGATATCCAAAAATACTGAAATGAATATTCTAGGATTTAAAATTATTTTTCAATATTTATTTTTAATTTATAAGGTTTTATAATGATTTTTTGTTTAAAATAATGTTTATGTTCGTTTGTATGTGTAACAATGCGTTTTTATGAAAATGTTTTCATGAGTTTTCATGTTTTATAAGTACCTCTCACAACTATGATTTTTTTCTTTTATTATTTATTAAGATATATTTTATTATTTCTCTGGGCTTTGAAATCACTTACATGTATATGCAATTATTATTTTGAGAATAAATTCTATTATACATTTCATGATTTTTAAAATGGAATAATTGGTCTCTTTATTTTTGTATCCCTTACATAGAACATTCTTCCAAAAAATTGATCTTAAAACCAAATTTTTAATCTAATTATTCCATGTTTTCACCTATAACACATATCATGGCTTTTTAATTCCATAAATCAACTATATTGATTATCCTAATCAATTAAATGGTTTTTATCCCATTATGAAAGATTCTAAAGACTCCACATATAGGATTTGGTTAAAATAAAAATTAAAGTGTCAATTTATTTGTGGGGTTCAATACTGCAAGCATGTACATATTTTTTTATTCATAAGAAATACCAAAAAATGTATTTTTTAATTTTTGGTTATTATATTTAGTTTGGGTAGTCCACAAATTCCATAGTCAAAAATTAGAGAATCATTCTTCAATTGATATTATTTATTCTTCTTTATTCCTATCATTGAAGAATCCTAAACCACTCTCCATTATTCATAGGTACATTTTTTAAAAGGATTAATATTGGTTTGAATATATATTACACATTTCATTTTTTGATTGATTTGTGATGTTTATATTTCTTATAATTTTAAGAAAAAACTCAATATATTTTTATATTAAAATAAACTATAATTTTCTTAGAATGATAAATAATAATTATCATGCTTAAATAAAAATACAAAAGATAAATAGAATATTATTACAAGTCAAATTATAAATATTATTTTGGAAAGAAACTGTATATCTCATGTTGTGGATTGAATTGATAATCATGAAATTATCTAAGAGATAGAATATTTGTTATCATATGTGGGGTAACTATTTCCTTTGGAAGTAAAAATATCTATAATGGGTTCAAGGAACCCTTGTTGAGTGGTTTGATGCAATAAACAGATGAATGTGATAATTGTGACATCTCATTAACGAAAAGTGGAATTCATAACACAAAACCATGAGGAAGGAGTCCCTTGACATTAGAATAATTTTTATATGGGTTATTGGATTAATTTTTGGGTTTTATGTGTATACCTGAGAAACCTATGTAAGATGATTGATCACATGAAGTGTTTATCTGTAGCCTTGAAATGTGATTGTGTTTCCTTCATAGTGAATGTTGTGATGATGATAATTCTTGAACCGAAATGATATTCGATATTTATTTTTCATCTTATATCATATATGTTTTTTCCATGTTCTATAGATGGTCATATAGGTTGAGACTACTAGACATCCTATTAAAGAATTGATTAGGCATTAGATTACAATGAATTGGAATATCCCTTTAATAAGGATGTTTTTGAAATGTATGGTACTATCTCTCAAAGAGTAATGTTACAAAATGTGAGATGGTGTTCTTAATGGATTGATGTTCAAATAGGTATATTCTCTCTACAAGGACCTGGCATATGATTCGTAATTTTAGGAAATAATATTGTCTATATATGAAACTTGTTTTCGTTTATGGAATGAACATGAATATTTTATGAACTGATATTAATGGTAGTTAGTGGTTTCCAAATAATTCATATAATATAACATTACTCATGAATTTTTTCTTGTTTATAGATTTCAGGCTTAGGGATATGGTGAATGGAAAGTTCCCTATAATGGATTGTTAAGAAGGTTGAGTAGGAGGGTGCGAACATTGTTGGATGTAGTTTGAGTGGGATTTCTATTTTTTCATTTATTTACTAGATTACCTCATACCAAGTATCCTTATTTAGTTTTGTTTTATATATATGGAATTCAATATAATTACTACATCAATTATTTTTTTATGTATATTACTACTCTGATGGTTACATATTTATTTATTATTTCTTGATTATTTTTATTTCTCCATTTATTTATATTATGATATAATTATAATATCCTTGAACCTGCACTACCAGATAGGATGAAGAAATAATAAAATTTACATTTCTTTAATTGATACTGGGGAAGGTGACCTTATAATTTCCATAAAAAGGCATTCAACATCAATAGAAAAAAATTTATTCACATGCTTTCCCAAGAACCTTTTTTGTATTAGTGTTTTAAAGAATTAAGAAAAAAAATCTTATATTAACAATACCAATGTCTTTAAATGATAATTTCACCCACAAGACATATATATTCTTATTTCACATTATTACGTAATAATAATCCATATGAAACCCTTCTAGACATAATTCATTCTACCTAAATCGTTATTACAAAATTAAAATGAAATATAAGAAGGGTGATATCAAATTCTTAGTATGAGAAATCATAATCATTAGCAATTTAAATTAATCATAGAACATAATAACATCATAAATGTATGATGAAATAATCAATGTTCAAGTGTAAAACATAAGAATATTCACACCCATCAATACATATATCCTTAAAAATGAGAATATTGAATATGAATTTAACAAATGAAAGAGTCATCATAATCAATAATCATGATCCATTTTATGTCAGTCTTGATAATAATGAAACTTTTATATACTAAAAATCTCATAATGAAAATGTGTTGGAATCTTGGGACATTATCTTCACAAAACCCTTAGAAATGGAATAACCATATGGTAAAATTCAATACCCTCTGCATTATAGTTCTATCTAAGCGCACCCATCATATAAGTTATAATAAGCTCTCCCAACACAAACGGGGGACACCCATCATATAATAAATACAAAAAAAATAAAATGAATAAATTACATCAAGATTTTATTTCATCATAAAATTAATAAAAAATATCACAATTCATTTAATAACTTAATTAACTAGTGGAAAAGTAATGGGTTCCATAAAAATATTTTCATCATAAACATAAAGCATTTAGAGAAATAATAAGAATGGTTTCATTGAATCATATCCCCATTAAACAATAAGTAACATCAACAGATGTCACATTAGATGGAAAATCATTTTGAAATATACCTTCAAATATGTACCGAGGAAAATATATTTTCTAAATATAAAAACAACTTTTTATAAAAAATAAAACTTTATGAAAATACTTTTATTTGAAAATTACTTTGAAAACATATAAAATAAGCGATAAAATATATTAAAAACTTTTCCTCAGAAAAAAATCATTTCTTATTTAAAAAAATTATCTTTATTCACCAAAAATTTTAAATATACTATTCCATGAGAACAAATCTAAAATATTATAAAATAACCATTCAAAATCATTTAAAATAGTTCTTGAAGAAAATATCCAACCTATTTTGTATAATTTTTTTTGTAAAACATTAAACATTTTTAAAATAATTTTCATTTAAAACAGCCATGAAAACTTATAATATATTCTTCAAAGAAAATAATTTTCCTGATGGTTGGAATTTTTGTTCATGTCCTACACGTTAAAACAATGATTCCATTCAAATTTTTTATAAAATCCAAAATGGATTTTTTTGGGAAATAATTAAATTATTCCTTTCAAAAAAATTTGAGAATGTGAAAATGTGTAAAAATGTGTCTATTATTTCAATTATTTATTTCTAAAAACATTTTCAAAATCATTTTTATAAAATTTGGTTTTAGATATAAATGGGTTTTCAATTGAATATAAAAATAATTACTAGTTTCAATAAAAACATTCATATAAACTATTGTTTACATTAGCTGAGAAAAATGAAGGCAAACATGAATTCTTATTACATAACCAGTGGAAAATAAAATACATTTTTTGATATGGATCCTAATATTTTTTTATCAAAAATATAATTATAAATAATTCATGTAAATTATGATATTATATCATAAAACTCCTACCACATTAGGAACTCATTAATTGTAATCCCCAGGAATGAATAAATTCAGATGATACTTTAAATATCATTAAAATAAATAGATCTATAATACAAAATTCCAAAACATCATAATACAAACCTTATTAATAAAATAGTTTCATATAATAAACATATGTCCCATATAATGGAATTTGGTATGATTATCCCTTACAATGATCACATCATTGAATTGAGGGTTAATGAATTGATAGATTTTGTATAAGAAATTTAAATACAAAAAACTGTTTAAATACAAAAGAGTATATTTTAGAGATCAATTAAGTAAAAATAATATCAAAATAGAGTCTATTAATAAGTTTTATAACATAATGAAAATAAATTTAATTATGAAACTCTATACCACTTAGTAATATTCAAATCAATCCCCTTATACAAATTAATTTAAATTCAAACATAAAATAAAATTATGTAAGAAGGATTCATGATATTACATGTAAAATGGATGTTATATAAACCACCTAATATAACTTGTGTTGAGTATATAGTATGTCTCACATAAGTAAAATCAAAATAAGAAAAAACAATTACCTCAAGTACCAAATTTCCTTCTGTCCTTTTACTCATGTATAAAAATATTTTATCAATTATTTTTTGTTTTAAAACATTTTACACTTTAATTTTTTTTGTATAGGTCAATTATTTTATTTTATTAAAATGATATTTTTGAATACTAAATAAATCAAGTCCTCGTCGGGCGTTTTGAAAAAGTTTGGTTCACTATTTCAAAACAGTTTTTTCCTATATATTGTGGACAATGAGGTCATTATTAAAAAATATACCGAAAAATAATCATGAAATAATTATCATATTTATTCATCAATTACAATTCTAAAAAGAATTATTAATGATGTTTTGGATAAATAATGTATGTTATGATCATGGAGACGATATGTTGTATGTATACATAAATAACATTTCTATTTTTATAAAACCATAATAGAAAAGAGAAAATTAATATTTTAACATTTAATAATAATAATTATATCATAGATAAAATATTATTTATCTAAATATAATTATATATATGATACATTTCATGTGGTTATGCAATAGTCACATCACTTCGTGAAGGGGGTAGTCTACACGTACATGAACGACGATATCTTTTTTTATTTAGTGGAAATTTAAGAAATAAAACAATATATTACCTTTTATAAATTATTAATATTCTATTAATATAAGAATAATTTCATTCATATCACATATATTTATTTAATTTATTTATATCATCTTCAATGTGAAGTGTTAGTGAAAACGAATCACATCACATCTTGAGGCGGTACTCCGTCGTACACATGAACGATGCTATTGTATCCCATGCATAAATGAAAATTAAAAAGTTATAAATATATATATATATATATATATATATATGATATAATTAATCCATAGGTATAATTTTCTTATAAATAAATTTTATATACATTATATACATCATCATACACAATCATGAGAGATGGTATTGAAAAAAAGAATGATATCGGTTCGTGAGGTGGTGACCCATCGTACACACGAGTGATGATTTCATAACCCATTTGATAAAAGTAAAGATGATATTAGGGGATTAAATTTGCATAAAAATATATCAGTATATGGAATATACTTGTTTAATTATATCATTATGGTTTAATTATAATTTAATGAAGTGGATAATGGAATAAAATTAAAATTGATGTTGAAGAATGTAGCCTCTTCTTCGGTTATCCCCCATAGGTTTGCACCAATAGCCTTTATAAGTTGTATTTATATCAATAAAAGGATTATATAATTATATGAGTGAGGTTAATAATTTATTAAAGGGGTTATTTTCTGAAAAATAGGTTTTACAGTGTGAATTATAGAGGATAGGTTGTGGTCTCTTATAGGCGAGGTTAGTGGCACACTTGAATGTTTTGAAAATAAAACGGTGTACCCACATTTTTCACATGAAAAAATGATATAAAATAGGTCATTATAAATAAACACACATTATAAGGTCCAAATATTTCCCTGAAAATATTATATAAATAGTTTAGGTTATTTTAACTAGTATATTTTTAGTTTAATCCCCGATAAACCCATTTTTACCATAAGTGTGGTAATTAATTTTTATTGTTATTACTATTAATTATGATAAAAAATTAATTCTAAATTATTATGGAATAAAAATTATTCCTATTTTAAATATTTACAACATTTTAAGAAATTAAATTCAAATATGTTGAGAAATTAATTTTAAAACTAAACCTGCAGATGCAACAAAAAAGCTGCTTTTTAAGAAGTGTACTGTTTTAAAAAAATATGACTTTATATTAACTAAGTCACTAATTATAATAATTTTATGAATATAAATTATTATTTTTTTGATATATTATATATATATTTTATTGAAATAATTTTTCATTATAGGTTTTTTAATTAATTATAATGAAAAAACATCATTCACTGTAATCTAACTTTTAAGAAAACCCGTTTTCAAACCTAAAGACATCCTTAAAACAAATTCTAATATGAAGTTGTTTAAAAAGAAATTAAGTTTTAAAAATACAATAAAATAATATATATTTTAATTTAAATCACATTCAAAACATAATTAGACTTTTAAATTTCTCAATATATTGAAAATATATGACATTTTAAATAAAATTGGTCTTTTCACTATTCACTAAAGAAATCAACATTTGTTCTTAAAAAACCAAAAATTTTACATAGAGTGAAATTTTATATTAAAATATAATAAATGAATTTAATTTTATCAAATAAATTTCCATAAAACACACAACATTTAATTAGAATTTTTTCTATAAAATACAATAAAAATCATTTTAGAATAAAACATATTTTGGAAGAAAAATATTACCTTACAAATTTTTTTTTGATTGAATACTAAACATTTATTAATAATATATATTTATTATAATATATATTTATATATTTCTTAAATTAGTTATTACTATTCTTACTCACAAAGTTAATGGATAGGATTTAACAGTTATATATTTCACCGGTCGTTAATGACCAGTGTTAAGTGTCGAATACTATATCAAACATAGTTTTATATTTTTAAATCTATAGGTATCACATCTTGTACCCCTTTAATAAATTTTTTCCTATAATTTTTTTATCTCAATAAATAAATATTTTATGTTTTCTAAAAAAATTAGCTGTAAATGCACATTTTAAAAATATTTAATAAACCATTATCCTGATAAAAGAGAAATGGGAGTATGAGGTCAAATGGGATAACAAATAGTAGATTTAAAATAGAAGAAAATTGGTGTAAAGTGAACATTTTTACATGGAAGAAAATAATAAATTCTAAATAATGATATAGAGGTATTGAGACCATTGATCACAAGAAAGTTAATAGTCAATAGAAAGTTAATAAAAAAACCATGCACCAAATAAATTTGAAAAAGGTCAATGATATCATATGAAAATATGGTAATAAGTTAAATATAGTTTGAAGATCATTTTCCTAGAGTTCTAAAATTGAATTTCATTCTATACTATGATAATAAGGAAATAATCTTACATCATGTGCAGAATTTCATTGCTTTGATTATTTCCATCACAATCTCATATTTTTCTCGAAATGATGAGTGTTCAAGATGAATTTGTCTTGTATGAAGATATAAAATAAACGTTTAAACACCACATAATCATAAAAGCGATAAAAAAATGTTTTTCATTTCATTTGTAATTAATCAAAACCAAAATGGTGAGTACATTGTAATATAACAAACAAAATGAATAAACCTTTGTATGATATATAAATATTAAAAAATCAACAATGATAACAAAATTTATAACAATTTTATTCCATTTGTAAATTAACCTATATAAAAACTGTAATTTAATCAACATTAAAGACTATTTTAACCCCAAATGTTATCTCATACCTTTCATCTGACAAAGCAAAAAAATATAATGATCTTCTTCTGAAATAAAAATAATCACTTAGGCACCAAATCACTTTTAAATCACATTATTATTTATATGATAGGACATTTATTATTTAAATAACCTCAATATCAAAGATCATGAAATCCTGAAAATCTATAAATAACATTAAACATATGTATAAAAAATGTACCAGAATACATCACATTAAACTGAATCGTTACATATACTTCAACATAAAATTTTGTTTTAATGTACCATTAGTTACTTGAAGATCTCATCACTTAAACCTAAAAGTGGTGAATAATACATTTAACGTATGGTAATAATTAATATTAGAGACTTATTTTCGTACCCAAAACATTGAATATAACCTCATATGAAAACATCACAATATTAAAAGTTTTCTAAACCTTTCCTTTGATACCAATTATAACAGTCTGAACCCGCACTCCTGGATCGTGTGCTGAAATCATAAACTATAAATTTCATGAATTGATACTCTTTAAGGTGACCCAATTATTAACATCTAAAAAATATAATATAAAAAGTAAAAATTAATTTTACTTACATTCTTAATGACCATTTTAGTTTTTTAGATAATTATGACAAACTCTTACATAAAAAATAAATATTTCATTAAATATGAATTTCTCCAACTTAAACCATCATTTATCATTTCAAATTATATCCTAATAATAATCTATATATATATACCTGATAGAAATAAATTATTCAAAATATATCTTTATACCCTATGCACAATGAAATATAAGATGATTGAGGAAGAATTATCATTAAGCATAATCATAATAATTTACAATTGAATTACATCAGGGATCATAAGAAGAGAATAACGGTATTATGACATAATCAAAGTTCATAAGTATAACATATGAATATGTATATCCATCAATACATGGATAAAATGACATGAAAATATTCCATAATGCATTATTAATAAATGATTCATCAGAACCAATAACCATGATCCATCTGATATCAATCCTGGCATGAGGAATAATTTGCATCCCATAATAACAATAACAAAATCATGATGTTATCATGGGAAATTATCTTTATTTAAACCTTATAGAACACATAAAAATAAAATAAACATATTGTTGACTTATATACCAAATGCAATAGAGTGATATCTTGGTGCACGCATCATATACGATATAACAGATACACCCAACACTATTTGAGAACACACAATGTTTATGAAATTTCCAATAACCACTTCATAAAGAATGTTCATAGAGATTGAATTTGATCATATAACTCATAAAAACAATTATTTTTAATTTCATAACATGATTAACCCATCAAAAAATTAGTTACATAAAAAATATTATCATATTAAACATAAAATATTCATATAAATAATTACAATGGTATCCAGGGATCATATACACGTTATAGAATAAGTAACATAAAAAATGTCATATTGGATGGAAAATTATTTTGAGAGACCACTTAGACCATTTATTAAGAAAAATATCATTTCTATTTATAAAAACACTCTTTTTAAATAATAAAACATTTTGAAAATCCTTTTATTCAAATATTACCTTGAAATCTAATAGACGAATATTTAAAAATCAATTGAAAAATTTCAGTAGGACAATATATTTTCCACTTAATAATATATGTCAATTAAAAATATTAAAATATTAAAAATTAAATTTCATTCAAAATAAAAAATAATGATATGAAAAGAATCACTAAAATTAACTGAAAACATTTCTTGAAGAAAATATCCTTTACATTAGGAATTTTTTCTTAAAAACAGAAAACATTTTGAAAAACATTTTCATTGAAAATAAACTTTTCATATTTTAGAAGAATCGTCAATGATATAATGGCCACAATGATAGAAAATTTGGTTAATTTCATGTATCTTAAAAAATATTACTTTATTTTTTTTTGGAAAATTCAAATGGAAATTGTTTAGAGGACAATATGAATATACCATTCAGGATATATTGTAAAAAGTAAAAAATGGTATTTTTTTTAAAATGGGGTTCTCAAGACAAAAAATTATCTGTACATTTCTATTTCAATTTAATTTTAGTGAGATATACATTATGTACACTTACCATTATAGTGTAAATATTTCTACATTCACTATTTAAATGGTAAAATCCATAGATAAATTATCATATCAAAAGATTATTATAGATCCCTGGATATAATGAGTATCTCTAGATACCATGAAATTATTGTTAAATATATGTATTATGGTCTAGATACATCATACTGACTAGACATAGTTAATGTTAGACTATCATGTGATGGGGGCTCAAAAGTACTGAAACTTCTTCTTATGATATTCTCACTTGGCGATCTCTGATAGGTGATACCATGGGGAATGATTCTCAAATAGGAACACCACATGTTTTAGGTGTCATTTGTAGTTCCTATATATATTTATGTTTATTTGTATCGTCAATTTAAATTATTATCAATGTTTGAAATTTATCCCATCCTTTTATAAAGGTAAAATATTTTATAATGATTTTGTGGTGATTTATTTTTTATTTAATGTATCATTGGTGGAATAACATTTTTTGAATGATCATGTTTGATTTTTTCACTTTTGAGTTGAGAAACTGATATCTCTAGATAGGTTGGTCGGGATGGTAGTGTCTTCATAAATCCATTGCCATGGTAGATGAGGGTAAATCTATAAATGTAGTTTATAAAAAAATAAATCAAGAAATTATGATGAAATAAGTGTTTATGAAAGTTGATGATATATCTAAATAAAAAGGGATTATATTAAAAATGCATGTATATAGGTTTTTTTTTCATTACTATGATTATTCCCCATCTCGTAAGAGTCCTTGATTGATTTTTAGACTCCATAATTGGTTTTTCAATATAATAGCTAATATGATCATAAGTTTCTAGATGGTCACATTCATTAACACTTTTAGGAATCTACCATATTCAGATGAATATGCATATATGACTTAGTGGATCCCACCAAGGGGTTCGAATGTTATCCCAGCATTATCAATAACCAATAAATAAATCAATTTATTATTATTCAAGTATAAAATAATTGGGTTGAATATATTTATTAATAGTGTTTAGACGAGTGTATAAAAATACAATGAATACTATTATAAGAATGATTATTATTATTATAATATTCAAGGTTAGTTTAATATTAGTGGAAATCATGAGTCAATTTAATGTCTTAGGTTTTGTCACGTTATATATATATATATAATATGATAAAAGTATGAGATCAAACATACATAAAATTTATTATGTAATAAATTTCATATAATTTTTATTTAATACATATTTATAGGATGTTAAATATATGGGGGCTACGGAACCCTAACCGGGTATTAGAGAATCCACTATATAAGTGGAGGAGAAGCTTATTCCAAATTACTATTCATTGGTCAATAATTATGAATGTGTCTCTCATATATATTCAAAGAACGATAATGTCTCTAACAAGCGATATATCCATGAAACCTTCAATGGAGTGAAGACATGTGATCATGATGACTATCACAACATCAATGTGACGATTAGAACTCCACAATAGCACTCAGAATTTGAAAAATGATGCACACACAGATTCTTGGAGTGTATATGGATGATATATAGGGGTTTAGAATTAGATATGTTGACAAATGTTCATTTCCAATGACTGATGAACATGCACACTTCAAATAAAAACGAGGTATTGATTATTTTATTATATTTTCTATAATAAGACAACAAGAGATCCTCATACTGTACATAGGTTATTATTTGTGGATATGAAAATTTAGTCACTCTAGTGATAAATTTTTTGAAACTCCCCAACCTAATGACATCCACTGTGCGACCTAGTACCAACAATTTGTACTAGAAATTTTTTTATTGTTTTATGATACATGGAAAAATTATGTTTATTAAATTTAACTAGATGGATGTAAATCAGTCTCAACCAATATGAATGTGTATTCCTTCAATCATACAGTAGTGTAAATTGAAGTTTTCCCAAAAAAAATTTACCAATGATTGAACAAACCATTACTATAATATAAAATCAACAACCATTCCCATTGTTTGATGAAACCATTGGCATTGTTATTTTAGAATGAAGATTTCCCAACGGTTTACTCAAACCATTGGGAAATCAATAATTTACCTAATGTATATCAATGGTTTTTTAAAACTGTTGGTTACTAATATACATCCCATTGGTTTTTAAAAACCGTTGGGAATGGTTTCCCCTAAATACATAGTAGCCCAGCTGCCCCGTCCACGCAATTAAAGGCATTAATCCGAAGCTCTCCTGAAGCGCTCTATGTAACCTAGGTTGCAAAACTCTTTCCACCAGATAGATCCATCATAAATCAAGAAATATTTTATTTTTAAACTTCAAATTAGTTAGTACTAAATTAGTTTTAATGTTGTTCAAATATTTTTTTTCTGTTTTGATATTGCTAAATCCAGAGTTCTGTGTGGTATGTGGCATGGTATAACAGACACATGGATTTTTTATGTTTTTTATACAGTTCATGTTTCATGATTGTTCAATCACCATTATTTGAAGTCTTCATATACACTCATTCTGTTTTGTGTTCTTGAACCAAATAAACTAGTGGGTGCTGGTCAGATGTATCCCCACTAAATGATGGTAAAGGGTTTGTTTCGTCATATGATCTCGATGTGAGTAATGGATACAAGGATGGTCTATGTGAAGGGATTGTGGATAGTTGGGGTAGTGGTGTAGGTGGTTCTCCATTTTTTAGTGGGGTGATATGGTAGATTTTATGGACTTTAGTTTAGTTGAAAATTTGATTTGGATTTTGTATTTATAGTTTTCATTAATGGAATAATGGGAAGGGTAGTGATATTGAGGATGAATTGGCTATTGGATGTGTGATGGATTGGAATTATGATGTTGGATGGATTGGGTATAGGAAATTTTCATGGTATTATATAGGTATTACCTCCCCGAACACCCCCACCCCCACCCCCTCATCACCCCCACCCCCTAGATAGCCCCCCCCCCCACCACCTGGACACCCCCACTGGACCCCCCCATTGGATAGCCCCCAACCCCCATGCACACCGCAACCCCTGGACACCCCCATCCCCTTAGAAAACCCCTCTTGACACCCTCACCCCCTAGGAACCCCACCCCACACCATGGACACCCCTCACCCCTATAGACAACCCCCCCTGGACACACCCACCTCATGGACAACCCCCACCCCTAGACACCCACATCCCCTTGGACAACCCCCACCCCTAGATACCCCACCAAATGGACACCGCCACCCCTTGTCACCCCACCTCCTGGACACCCTCACCCCCTGGACATCCCACCCCCTTGGACAACCCACTGGACACCTCCCCACCTCTTTAGTGCTTGGATGAGTTTTTAAATTGTAATTAACAATGTAGGTGATATCTACTTTCCCTAATGAAATTTCATAAGTGACCCATATAGCCTTATAAATTTAACTTTTCATGTTTTGATAAATTTAATGGGTTCTTTTCAATGAATTAGAAAATTCAGGATGTTTTTCCATTTTTAATTAATAAAATGGTTTAAAATAAAATCACTCTGATGGGAGAAGTATGGGGTAGGTGTGTTGTGTGGGGGGGTTGTCCAGGTGGTGGGGGGTTGTCCAGGGGGTAGGGGCTGCAGGGTTTGGGGGGGGGTGCAGGGGTGTGGGGGAGTGGGTGTGGGCTGTCCAAGGAGGGGTGTGAGCTATCCAGGGGGACCAGGGTGGGGTGTGCAGATGGGGGAGGAAGTTCGGTGTTGTCTAGGTGTTGGGCTGTCTAGGGGGTAGGGGGTGGGCTGTCCAATTGGGGGAGGGTATGTGGGATATCCAAGGGTGGGGTGTCCAGGGGTGGGGGTGGGCTATCTAGGGAGGGGGTGGGTTGTCCAAGTGGGGGTGGCTAGGGGGGGGGGGTTTCCAGGTGTGGGTGGTGGGGGTGTGGGGTGGGGTGGGCTTGGATGTCCATGTAGGGGTGGGAGTTGTCCAGGAGGGTGGTGGGGCTATCCAAGTGGTGGGTGGGGTGTACATGTGGGGCTGGGGTGGGGGTTCTCCCCATGTGGGGGGGGTGTCTATGTGGGGGTGGTGGGGTGGGCTGTCCAGGTGAGGGTGGGGTTGGGCAGTCTAGGTGGGGGGGGGGGCTCTCCAGGTGGGGTGGGTGGGCTCTCCAGGTTATGTGGGGTGGGGGGTGTCCATGTGGGGGGTGAGGAGTGTGGTCTGTCCAGGGAGGTTGCATGGGGGGGGGGGGGGGGGGTTGGGGGATGAAGGGGTGTGGGGATGTAATTATTGACTATGAACAAGGAATTCAAAAAGGAGAACATTAGGGAAAACAACACATTAGTCATTGTTTTCCCAAGTAAAACTAATAAGTGTGGATTAATAATTTAATAATCAAAAACACATAAATTCTATGAATGTAATGTTGGATTAGATTGAGTTTAATAACACATGGGATTTGGTTCTTAATCGAATGATTGATAATATTATTGGAAGAAATTGGTTATTAAGTAAAATTTGGAATGAAAATGATGATGTTATAAGAAATATGAGAATAATTATAAAAAAATATTGGTTCCTGTATTGAAATGAAATACCATTATGACAAAGTTTCTAAATTTTAAATGGAAGGGATAATTTATTTATTTTTTCTTTTTATTACTACTCAAAAAAGATTCATGATCCTTTAAATGGATGTTAAATTATCCTTCCTCAACAGAGTGATTTAAAATGATGTGTACATAGAAAAAAACAATTGATTTTTTGTTATATATAATGATGGAGGGGATTTTAGGTTGACTAATTCACTATATTAGTTAAAACAAGCTCGTAGGGAATGGTATTTGAAGATTGAATCTTCTTGAATAAGCCACATACCATGCTCAAAATATGGAGGTTTGTTTAAAATTAGGTATTAATTAGATATCCTCTTAAGGAATAAATAATCCACATACCTAGCTCAAAATCTAGAGGTGTGATTACAAGTTGGTGTGTTTTTTTTATAATTAATGTATGATATTTAGAGTGGAAGATAAAATCCGAGCAACATATTATTTCTGTAGGTGTGTTTAATATTAGGTGTGTTATGATTTATATTTAAGATATTCATAGTTTACACCAATAGTATTTTGGGTTATCTATAATAGGCTTGAAGTCATACTAATATTGACTTTAGATTTTATGATATGACTCAAGTTTGAGGGTGGACACCCCCACCACTTGGAGATACCCCCACCACCCTCACCCAACACCCTAGACATCCCCACACCTAGACACCCCACCCCCAGGGACAACCCTCATCTCTCCTAGACAACCCCACCTCCTAGACACCCCCACACACCCCCATTGATATCCCCTTGGACACCATCCCACCCCATGAAAACCACCACCACCTCGACATCCCCACCCCACTGGACAACCCTCCACCCCCTGGACAACCCCACTAGACACCACCCCAACCCCTAGACACCCCCACCAAGGGACGACCCCACCCCCTTGGACAGCCCCTACCCCTAGATATCCCCCACCCCCAGGACACCTCGACCCCCTTGGACAACCCGCACTGGACACCACTCCACCCCTGGACACACCCCACCCCTAGACCCCCACCCCCTAGATAGCCCCCAACCCCCAGGAGAACGCCCATCCCCTAGACACCCCCACCCCTAGACACCCCACCCCCTTGGGCAGTGTATGTGATCACTCAAAAATCTACTAACATAAAAAATTTATTTGATCTAAAATTTGCTCAACTTTTGAATAGTTATCCTCCACAAGTGTATATGATCTTGTACACTCATGTGTAGTTATTCAACGATATGTATTTATAAATAGAGTATTTTATTGCTTTTTATATTATGATTCTAATATAGAGTGGTGTGTCATTTATGGTTTTATATAAAGTGAAAAAATATCATTTATTTAAATATATTTTTGATGAAACCTCAATATTATTGAATTTATTTTGATGAAATGACTTATAAGAATTTTTTTTACGGAATGGATAGAAACTGGATGTATGAAACCAATCGGATCTCAAGCTATTTTCAAAATAATTTGGAGATATTTTTAGTTTTTTCATATCACAATGCTTCAGATAGTCGTCACATACACCTCCCATGTTACAATTTTCTTGGAAGACCTTTTTTCAGCTATAAAGAAGTCATCTACCACAAAACAAAATATTATATTCAAGAAAACTACTATGTCTTGTATCATAATGGGAAGAAAATGAAATCACAAATTGCTGAAGATCCAAATGAGTGGATTGGATTGTAGAATTTGTTATATGACTGTATTCTTTTTATTCTTCATCATAAAAAAGAAAGGATTATCACCCAAGAAGACTTCGATATGAGCACACATGATGCATCTAATAAAAATGATGATGTCTTTTGGGTGAAAAAAATTGAATGATGCAACCACTAATTCAATATATCGACAATGTGGTAAAATGAAATGCTGGAATTTTTAATTTAATTGTTTCATGGGAAACATCGATAACATTCCTACCTTCTTCAAGGACTTACTTCTCTATGATGCAGATATTCCCTCAAACCACTATATGGCATGGAAGTTAGTTGAGGAACTTGAATTTTATAGAAACAAAAGTCATGCTTAACTGAAAGAATTTAGTTTATAATGGGAGGAAACTGTTGTATAAAATGTTAAACATCCTGTCGGAATCCAAAAGATGATGAAACACCATACCTTGTTCCACAAAAAGTATTGTAGAACTTTCCATTGATCCCCAAACTCCAAAATATTTTTAGTTATGATAAAATATCAATAAAAATGTGATGGAATGATACCAAAAGAAAGAAGACTAATGATGAGTTGGCTCACCCTGTAGATGGATTTTCATGGCAGATATTTGATGCTCGATATCTGGTTTGAATGAAAAATACATTGTCCAGAAGACTGAAATATTGTCGTAGAATTAGTTTTTTGGGACATCGATGATTCATACAAATGGACCATCCATATAGAAATAATTGTTGGAGATCTGACAATACCATACTGACTGATGATCCTCCTCAGCGTATGTCTAGAACTGATGTTCTTAATGAATTGAAATATTTCAGTTTTTCATACGGGAAGGGTCAAATGATATTTGGAAAGAGAAATAAATTTTTCACAGTAACCTAATACAATTTTAAGAAGAGAAGTATATTTTTTTGATTTTCCTTATTGGTCAACCAATTTGTTACATCATTTCTTAGACATAATAAAATTGAAAAAAATTTATGTTAAATGTTTCTTTCGATACAAATAAATATTAAGGGAAAGACAAAATATTATTTACGATCTCGGCGTGACTTGGTGGATTGGGGAATCAGGCAAGAATTTCATTCTGTGGGTATCAATGAAAATAAATGTCAAGTTCCTTGTGCTTCTTATGTGATGAAACCAATAGAAAAAAAGATTTTTTTGGACGTACTATAGATTGTTAATGTTCATGATGGATACTCAAGAAACATACCTAAATGGGTCAACAGAAGAGAGGTGAAGCTAAAATCTTTTAATAATAATGATTATCACATCATTATGCATGAGTTGATTCCAATACCAATATGTTATCTTCCTTCCAACAATGCAAGGGTAGTTGTTATTTAGTTGTGCCATTTGTTTAGAGATCTTTGTGAAAAGAAGTTTATCAAGTGTATCTTGTAAAAATTATATTAGATGACCCATTAATATTGTGTGAGTATGAGAAAATATTTCCTCTTTCATTTTTCACATTCATGCATCATTTGACTATCCATATTCTAACTAAAATACTTCTCGGAGAACATTTTCATTTCATTGGATGTATCCAACTGAAATAAATATGTACACACAAATTTCTTATGTCTAAAAAAAGAATAATCATGAATGTTCTATCATGAATGGTGACCTGGATCATGAATGTATGGATTTATGATCTATGTATTTGTCTGATCATACTACAAGAATGATCAGACCAATGCGAAATGAAGAAGAACAATATGATAAAATTGAACCTAGTTTTCCATCACTTCCTCAAATAGAAGGAATTCCTAGATCATATACATTGTCAAAATTAATCATTGAAGAGATAGAGATGGAATGTCTCACAGTTTTTTTCAACTATGATTTTTTGATGATGACATCAGGTAAGTAAATTAAATATATTTATATCTTACAGATATATCTTTTAAACTATTCCTATTTATATATATAGGGAACATAAATCACTAATAAATAGAAATCATCATTCTTTATATTTGAGAAGGAGGGAGACATTGAATATAATTTTATTCTTGGTTAAATTGAAGGTAAAAATATTACTATTTAAAATAATTAAATAAATATTTAATTATGTTTAATATTCATTTTTATTTCAGGTATTTTGTTTTCTTGCTGAATCTGTCTCTGAGGAAATTAGCACATTGGATTCTCGTCCTAATATCATGGTTCTTGAATTTAAATCAATTCTTATATGCGGGTATATATTTATTATCACCGAATGAGAAAAGAAAAAGAGAAAAAAACATGATAGTGTTGTAGTTATTAACACAATAGACTGTTATTCGAGGGCCTAAGATAGTAGGTCATGATGTGAAATTAAAGGTTATTATGGAGTTGTTAAAAAAAATAACAATATTGGATTATTATTCTCATGGACGAGTCACAATGATGAAATTACAGTGGGTTGATTTGATGACAAGGCATGTAACATTTATTAATGATTGTGGATTTTGTGTAATTGATATGACTCACACTCTTGCTATTGATGAACCATATGTATTGACATCAATGGTGAAACACGTTTTTTTGTCAAAGACCATCTTTGACCTGATTTTGGTGTCATTATTGAAGTAATTACAAGACATATTTTTTATGTTGGTGATAATGGAATGGAAACCATACCTAAATCCATTGGAAATGATCCATTTATTACTTTTTATGACTATAATAGATCAATTTTCAATGATGACTGTGAACCTAAAGTTGTGGTGGGGAATATATAAAATCATCCATCTATTTTATAAATTCCTTTGGTTTAGCTCGACATGCATTTTTAAGGTTTGTACTTTTCAAATTGATTTAATATTGAATACAAATATGTTGTATTCTACTTGACTATTATGTGAATTTTCAATGTTTGTTGGTTGAAATTTTATTTTAATTTCATTTTCCAATTTGGAATTGAACGTAATTCAAACCTACAAAACCAACATTTCTAACATGGTGAAAATTTCAATTCTTTATTGACCATGTATAAAATTACTATAACTCTAATAACTTCTTTTAATGTTTCAAAAAATAAGGAACATGATGGTTTGTCTTCTTCTGCAAAACATGTATAGAAACATGCATCATCTACCTGGGATTAAGAAATTAAATTTTTCCTTAATTTTGACAAGTGATTTACCCTTTATGAATTTGATATATACATTATCCCTTTTAATTTGTTTCTATAATAATTTTCTACTATCTTAACTGTTTAATCATTCATAATATATACATTGCTGAATTTTCTAGAGGCATAATTCAATATGCTATGTATCTTGGTTGTTCAGTGAATTAAAGCCTCAAAATCAACATTCAATGATTTTATTAGAGTGATGAAACTTAGTAAATAATCATCCTACAAAAAAATTAAATTTATTTATTACATCTTTAATGATTTATTTAATTCATTATATATATATTCAAGCTCACCTAAAATAATGGATAGTTAAATAATCCATGAATCCCCCTATTCCCTCTCATTTATTCTGTTTTTTGGGTTACACATTAGTTATACATTTCTAATTACTTATATTTTCATTCAAAATAAAGAAATATATATCAACCCAAGGATTTTAAATATAACATTTCAAAATTTTATTCATATTTAATCATCAATGTACAAGTCAATGATCGTTAAGTCATGTGTCTTTGAAGACTAGGTACATTAAACATAAAACAAGGGGCTAAAAACAAATTTTCATTTGATATCCATAAAAAGAACCTAACATTATTTGAGCCCTTACATCTTCATAGGGTGCCCTAGGGAAGACATGAACAAAGGAATGAGCTAAAAATCCCAGTAAAGAAATGAATATAAGGATACATCTTAAGCACAAGAGTTAGGAGGCATGACATAATGATATCCAAAGCATGGAACAAAAGAAATCATATCATATAATCATGGGATAATATGAACATGGAATCATATAAATGTGGTAGAATAAAAAAACATTTTTTAGTATGGGTCTAGGAAAACAACTAATCCAATTTCCCATCTTAGTACATGTCAAGGCTAAATGCCAATCTCTTTTCACATCGCATCTCATGAGACTTAACTTTACCCATTACATTAGAGCACTATCTGGGCACACCCATTTGAAAATTTTCATGAATATTATTTCCACATAAATATTCTAAACCAATAAATATTCCTTCCAAATAAATAATCATACATAATCAAGCTTACATAAACATAAGGGTACCCATTGAAAGAATTTTGTAGAACAAACCTAACATAAATCATAACCAATAGGCGTATCATGAATGTTTCCATGAAAGAAAAGGATTTGATCATAGATAAAAGTTCATAGGGTAAAATCAGAATATATCATGGTATGCTTTTTCAAACAGAAGGGACAACATATACGAATGGTATTTGAGTAACATTAGCATTAAAATATTTTTTTACAATTTTAAGGAAAATTCTATAGATCTTTTAAAATAGGGTTAGGGAAAATCTTTTATATAAAACCAGGATTGAACCAATAATTTTTCCATAATAAAAAGAATAATTTTTCCATAATAAAAAGAATTATTTTATAAAGATAACTATGTCTTAAAATATAGGATAGAGTGCACATGAAAATGGGTAAAAATTTGGGAAGTTCCCTTAAAATAGGTTTGATTATCATAATTTTCTATGGAGTGAATCTTTAAAAAACATGTATATCACCAGAACGGAGTGATGAAAGCATATTCATAGGTGAATTTTGTAAAATTAAACAGAATTTATAATATTTACATAAATAGATTAGATAAATATGCTTTGATATAATGAAATATAAGGAAACCCGAATGAACAAAAAGTGTTCGGGTAGAATTTGTTTTCGTTTATTGGCATGGTGTCGGGAGTACATAAGAGGGATTGATGAGAGAGAAAAGGGGTTTCTAATAACTTTTAAATAATTATGGAAGTATGGTGTAGGTGTGAAAACATACCCCATAATTTTATATTACACATAAAAATGCATAGCATAGAGGAAAATCTTTATTAAGAGTGAAACAGAGAGGATCCCTTACCATAAATCTGTTGGTGTTATCAACTTGTTATTAAAGAAATGAATAAAAAAATTACGTTTAATAATTAGTAATTACATAACCTCTTATATATTTAATTCATTTATTATAATCATTTTTAGTTCATTTATAACCATTTTTATTGGTTATGAGTTTGAATTTCATTGTCCGGGCTCGTCTGTTTACTTGGTTTAATGACCGGTTCACTTATACTCATGTCTAGATAAACATGTAATATGAAATTAGATATTTGGAATTGAAGTTATATACTATTATTTAACATCCAATATATGAAATGGTTTTAAATTTAATTTGGTTAATTAAAGTGAGGTCAAATTGTTATATAAAAACATAGTGACAACTGTTTCTGTTAATTAGTGGGTTTGATTACAAAGAACATTTTTTTCTTTATACCATTTGTAAAAAAACGAGTATAGAAAAAAAAATGGATATATAACATATATCATAATATTTTTCAACCATAACAAATGGTTTTATGACTATAATTAATGATGATAATAGAAATTTATAAATTGTTGTCCTTGAATGGGACAAATTAGCACATCTCAGACGGTGCTTTCTTTTCTTTCAAAAAAAAGGTGCGGAAATAATAGAAGATAAAGAAATATCCCATTAGCATGAAAAATTTCTAGTAAATGCATTTTACTTGAGTTATCATACTATTTGTGTGAATATAGGTGAAGAATGAAACAAAAGGAAAGAACATAAATGAAATAAAGGAATTGGAAACTGGAATTTACCTCTAGAGACTTCATCCTTTAAAACCTCTTAAAGGGAGAGGTTTTGGTATTTTTAAGAGGATGGGAACATTTGGAAGTGGGGTAAAATATTAGGGAGAGATTTGGGGATAATATTGGCAAGGTACATGGCTTGATAAATATGAAGTGAAGATGGAGTGAAGGGGGTTTTTTATAGTGGAGGAATGAGGGTTTTCATAATTTTTTAATCATTAGTTTACAATTTCATCACAATAATAGGAATAATAAATATTCCATGACCAAGAATTGTAATAAATGCATGTGAGTTCGATATATTATTGCTTAAATAACTTTTTATTTTAGGAATAGTGGATTTTCACTATAGTGTATTAATACAGAAAATTAATAAATTTTACAATTCACGAAAAATTCATGTATTTCAGAAAATTCTCAAAAATTCACCCTAACCTTTTATCGAATTGTAGAATCCAAAAATGAAGTCCATTTTTTAAAAAAAATTATATAAATATTATTATTTTAATATTTAATTAAAATCAAAATTTATTATAAAAAATGATTAATTTACTTATTCTAAAATATAGGTATGTCGTACTCTCAACTTGAATATTATTTATATATTATCATTGGTAATGTAACTATTCATTAGGGTATATCACTATTCATAAGGGTTTGTTACTATTAAGAAGGGTATGTTAAAATTCACCAAAAATTATGTTTTTTAATCAGACTCCAAATTACTTACCGATTCGATCCATCTATGTCATTTTATCAAAATTCCAAACACAAAAGTGACAAACTTCTGTTTAAAGGTTACATAGCACATAGTAATTAATTATGTTGTGATGTAATGAAATATTTATAAGAATGTAATTTCCTTGGAAAAACATTTGGTCATTACAAAATGCAACCAATTAAAGAGATGTAACGAAAAAAGATGATAGACAACAATAATCACATGGATGAGATGGGAGTTCCACCACAAGTTTCTGTAGTGAGTATATTATTAAAAATATATATATTTTAATAATATATTATGGCAATGATTATTTTTTATTTAATCATTTTTGAAAGATCCACCTCTTAGGGAGAAATTATTTGATTAGCATGCTAGTAGTGGTCCTAGTACTAGGGGTGTTCGTACAAGGGGGGGGGGTGGTGGTGGTTTGAGAGCTAGGTGATCTGGTCGGCGTACCCGATTAGACCATGCCCCTCCTATTGACATACCATCTATCCCACATATTGATCCTGATGTGTCCTTAGGGACACACATGATATTTAGGTCTCCCATCTTGTCACCACCCTTTACATCTGATTATCATCACCCATCTTTACCATATCTGATGATGATTCCCACTCCCCATCCAGCATTTGGCCAGCCATCCATGCCATATTTTTTTACTTCTACTTCCTTCTCATTAAACTTATATATTCCATATTATTTGACTAATTCTTTCTCAGAGTCTGTCCCTGTGGAGCATACATTAAGACCCACTCCACCTGAACTGGGTGTTCCATCAGTTTTTGCGGATCCAGTGGAGACCATTGATCAAACTGTTGTATATATGTTTAGATAATACTAACAATGGTTTATACATTTATTTATTTTAATTATAATATTTATTGATAAAAAATTAGTTTTCATTCAATAATAGATAAATCTACTAATATGAGGTAGGGGTGGGGGTGTACACGCATGCTTGCGGTGTAGAAACGCCACACATAGTTGATGGTGGACTTCAATGAAGACAGCCAAATTACTGAAAAAATAGGGCTGCAATGTCGGAGTTTTGTTGGCAATGCTTTCCAAATACTTTTACATCATTCCTATAAGCCTGCTGTCATGGAGAAATTTTCCTAATGAAGTCAATGATAATGCTTGTCAGATATATCAGTAAAAAATTCTATTTTAATTAGTGATATATATTATTTTTTTTATTTTTATGAATTAACATTTTGGAGTCATCTTTTATTTAATGTTCCGGATGGTGAGGGTGCACGATCAGCACATGTAAAGGATTTAGGTGATCTTTGGAGGGCCTATAATCACAATTTGTATAATGTATGGCATACTAGAGTAGGTATAGAGATAGAGGCGGTCCATGTCTTGGATTATTTTCTGATATAATAGTATCCACTGATTATTACTCATTGGATGACTAACCAGTTTAAGGTATTAATCACATTTGAGGTATTTAAATGAAAAATTTCATGTTTTACAATAATACTATATTTTGTATAATTGAATTTTATTTTGGAATCATCCAAAATAAATAAATAAAAAAATTGATGCTAAAAAATACATCTACACATTGGGATGTACTACAATGCCAGAACATGAGAGGAAGTAGGTATGATAGTTGTTTATAATTTTTCTTTATGACTTGCACTTTCTATTGTTTCCACCACAATTTATTTGATTGCTAAAATTGTTATATAATTTTACTTATGAAATTAATTATTGGTAACTGATTTTTAATTATCATTTCCAACATTCAATTTCATTTTAGAAGGAAAAAATGAATATTTAAGGATGCTTGCCTCAAGAAAAACTGTTTTGCTCGAGTCGATGGAAGAATGATGGAAGTGCGGTCAATGAACTGATTCAACAACATATAGTATGTTTTAATTTATTGATTTAAAATTTTAATATCTATTTTGTAACTTAATAATCTATTTATATTTGTAAAATGCTTCTTTAGAGGCCCTTGATGCCCACAAACCTGACAATTTTGGGCCAAAAAATCACTTACATCAGGTGTTGGGAGATGAGAACCTTGATAGAGTACGCTTCCGACATGGGAAGAGTATAGTCCCAACGAGGTATTGGACCTCTTGAAGTACACTATTTAGTGAAACTGTATTCTAAAATGTTAATGCAAAGGTAAAACAGGCTGAAAAAGGTCCATAGATATGGAAGAATAGACTGCTAGGGAAAACACAACATTTATTAAACTGATGGATGCTTTACGTCAAACACTTCTACCAGAGGACAACATAGTTTATGATGAATATATGTCATCGATGCATTCTATATATGGTGTAACAAGTGGATTTTCAAGTGGTGGTTGATATGATGGTGTGGAGGAGGCCATGTTGGTGGATGAGGAGGCCGAGGTAGAGATGGAGGGTGAGGAGGAGGCTGAGGCAAGGTACAATGGTGAGTAGGAGGGCATTGAGGATAGAGGGGATGACGATGATGGGGATGACAATGAGGATAGAAGTGAGATTGATGATGATAGTGGTGATAGTGATGGTAATGAGAGACAGATTGATCTGTTAAAATATTGACTAATATTTACTGACATTTGACATGAGACAAATTTTTGTTCTTAAATATATGTGTGACTAGGTAGGTCCCATTATCATTATTTCTTTATCCATAATTAAAAAAACACGACTTGATGATTTTATGTGACTGATTCACCCCCCTTGGGCACCCCCACCCCCTGGAAACCCCCACAACCATGGAAAGTCCCCCCATGTAAAACCCCCATCCCCTAGACACCCCAACCCCACTGGAAACACCCTACCCCATTGGAAATCCCCCTAATCCCCTGGATATCCCGCCAACCAAGATGGACAACACCCCACCCCCTAGACTCCCCCACCCCTACACACCCCCACCCCCAAGGACAACCCCCACCCAATTGACAACCCCCATGCCTAAACACCCCTACCTACTTGGATTACCCCAAACTTCTAGAAAACCCCCACCCCCTAGACACCACCCACCCCCGGACACCCCACCCCCAGGACACCGCCACTCCCATGGAAAACCTCCTCCCCCCATGGACAACCCCCACCCCACCCCCAGGCACCCCCACCCCCTGGACACCCCCACCCCCTAGACACCCCGACCCCCTTGGACATCCCCAAACCCCCTGGACATCCCCCACCAGCTTGGACACGACCCCACCACATTGACACACCCACCACCGAGACACATACACCCCATGGAAATCCCCCAACCCCTTGAAACCACCCACCCACTAGACATCCCCCAGACACCCCCATCCCCTGGACACCCCCACCCCCCGGACCCCCCCACCCCCTAGACACCACCTACCCCCTTGGACATCCCCCAACCCCTAAGCCACCCCTTCCCCGTAGACCCCAACCCACCCCTAGACCCCCACCATTGGACACCCCCACCCCCATGGACAACCCCCACCCCCTAGATAGCCCCCCCCGGACACCCCCTACCTCCTTGGACATCCCCAACCCCTTAGATAGCACCCACCCCTTGGACACCTCCCACCCCCTTGAAACCCCACACCATGGACACCCCACCCCGATGGACAACCCCCCACCCCCAAGACAGCCCCAACCCACATCCCCCCAGACACCCCCCGGACACCCCTTACCACTTGGACAGCCCCCAACCCCCTGGACACCCCCACACCCTAGATACCACCCCAACCACTAGACACCCCCTCTTTGTGGACACCCCTAACCCCATGGGCAGACCCCAACCCCTGAATATCCCCCACCCCCGGACACCCCCTACCCCTTTGACAGCCCCAACCCCTTAGACAACCCCCACCTCATAGACACCACCCCACCCATAGAAACCACCACACAATGAACATCCACCCACCCCATGAACAACCCCCACCCCCTGTACCCCCCACCCCCCTTGTGGATAGCCCCATCCCCCCAGAAACCCCCCACCCCCATGGACAGCCCCCCTGGACAGCACCTAATCCTTGGACAACCCACCCCCTGGACACCCTTAACCCCTTGGAGAACCCCCCCCCCCACCCTTTGGATGGTCCCCACCCCCCGGAAACCCCCACCCCCTGGACACCACTACCCCCTTGAAAATCCCACAACTCCCTATAAATCACCGACCTCCCTGAATAGCCCCTACACACTGGACACTCCCTACCCCCTTGGACAATCCCTAACCCCTAGAAAGACCCCCACCCCTGGAAACCACCCCAACACTGAGACACACCCACCCCTAGACCACATACCAACTAGAAACCCTTACCCCTTATAAATCCCCAAAGCCTTGGACAACCCCCACCTCATGGACACCACCCCACCCATTTAACACCCCACACCCCTAGACACCCCCACCCACATGGACAAACCCATCCCCCAGGATAACCACCCACCCCTCTAGGCACCCCACCCACTAGACACCCCCTACAACCGTGGACAACCCCCAACCCACTGGACAGCCCCCAGCCCCTAGACACCACCACACCTACTGGACACCCCCATCTCATGGACACCCCACCCCCATTGATGTCCCCCACCACCAGACACCCCTACCCCCTAGGACACCCCATAATAAATTGTATATCCACACAACCCCCTGGACCCCCTCCCCGAGGACACCCCCACTACTTGGACACCCCACCCCCATGGATAGCCCCCGCCCCCTCGATAGCCCCCACCCCCTGGACACCCATACCTCCTTGGATAGACCCCCAACCCCTAGAGAGACACTAACCCATGGACACCACCCACCCTTAGACACCCCCACCACCGAGACACCCCACCCTCAGAGACAACCCCCACCCCCTGGATAGCCTCCACCCACTAGACATTGCCGACCCCCTTAGACATCCCCCCAACCCGTGGATATCCCCCACCCCCCGGACACCACCCCTTCCCCTAGACACCACCCCACCCCCATGGACACCACCCCCACCCACCCTAAACCACACCACCCCCAGGACACAACCCCACCCCATGGACACCCCTTGGACAACACCCAATCCCCTAAACACCCCCACCCCCTTGGACAACCCCCCACCCCTAGACAGCCCCAACCCCTTGGATACCCCCGAAATACCCCCTGGACACCCCCACCCCCTTGGAAAACCCCACCCTTGGACACCCCACCCTCATGGACAACCCCATGAGTGTTTTTCTAATTCTATACATTGTATCATGGGCATGAGTTTTTTTTCCTGAATTCTGTATTTTCAGAGGTTAAATAATTATTTTATATTGTTCGATGTATATTCAGGTGTTTAATTACACATATTGGAGAGTGGAGGTAAGTGGTGATGTAGGTTATTGTGTAAATCATTAGAGGTTGTACATGGTAGAAAAGAGGGAAGGCTTCTGTACAGGGTATGCAAGAGGTCATCCATGTAATCTTGGAATACTATATACCAACCGTTTATAAACTATTGGTATAAATTCAAATAAACCTTCTATACAAACGGTTTAGATAAAACCATTGGTAGATCACTATACCAACAGTTCAAAAACTGTTGGTATATAGGTTCTAAATATAATATATACCAACAATTATATGAAAACCATTGTTAAAATTATATACCGAAGGTTTGTAAACTGTTGGTATAGATTGTAGAGTAACATTTACCAATGGTTACAAACTGTTGGTACTTCTGTATAGAAACAGTTCGATGAATCCATATAGATGTTGGATTTTTTACTGGTCAAACCCAACAATTTCAAAAAAAACCATTGGTATAAGTCAATCCTCATGCGTTGTCACAAAGTAGTTTTCCAAACCATCGGTATAAAATATACCATCGGTTTGGTACCATTTCCCAATGGTTTTAAACCATAGGGAAATCCTTGGATTCCAGTAGTGTCATTATTCAATGTTATTTCCATCAAAAGAACAATTTTTTTATATTTTAAAATTTCAGGAATTAAATTTAAAAAAAACATAAATATGTCAATATATAAGATTTTTTACACAAATGTAGTCATCGATGTAATTTTAGTCATCCCATAATTACTGAAATGTTCCAGATGAATACCAAATGTTATAATTTTATTTTTTCCATACTAAAATTCAATCAGTTAATTTTATTTTACACACAATGGTGGATAAATTTAACAAAAAATGATAAATGTACTATTATAGAGCCATTTTTATTTCTAATTTATGGGAATTGACTGAACATAGAAAATAAATAAAAAAATTTCCTTATGTATTTTTCAAAAAGGGAACCATATCCTTATGAGATGTAAATATAAATAAAAAAATGGGTGAGGGACCACCACCAGTTCTCACTAGACTCCTCCTATAAAGAACCATCAACTTCTATCCCTATCATATTCACTTATAAAACCCAACGACACCCTCATCTCCCAATTGGGACACAAGATTCCCACAATCCAACTGTGTGGCACCCACACTACCCTCTAGTGGATGGGTGCCCATATGGCCAGATGACCAGATGCTCGTGCAACTGCCATCCAATCCAGGGATGATCATCCACCATCGACACCACCTATCATTACATGCCAAAAGACTCAGTGCTTCTATACCTACATGATTTAATAGTTTCTACTTTAGTTAAAGGCATATCTCACACCATACTAGTCACTCATACCATCCCACCTCCTCCCACTTCTAGATCAGCAACTATGCATTCCTCCTATAGCTGTTCAATTTTGCCACTATCTTGAATCTTGGGCCTATCATGGTTGAGATGACTGATCCTGCATAGAAACCATCATCCTTTTTTCGACCAAGACACAACACTACCTACCTCTATGACTGTATCACTATAAAAAATTTGAAAAACAGTGGTGGTTTAAAGCACAACCATATATTTCCACAAGGGGTTCCAAAAATGGAAATGAACTTTGGAATTGTCATCCAACTCACATCAGTTCCTTCTATTTAGTGGCCATTTCTAGAAACCATCACATAATGTTTTTTATTGGTGGGTTTTTGGGGGTTTTTCATCAATTTACCCTCCCAATATGCATAGGGTATTGAAGTAATTTAAACTGATGATAAACAATAATTTGTAGTATTTAGACATGTTTTAAACTAATGATATATAATAAATTTCCTAAAAATATTGCTCTAGAAACAATAGAACTAAAACAACCCAAAAAATTATATAAAAATATACAAATTGTGACAAAACTATCATAGAAATGAAAACATAACAAGAACACTTAATTTTCAATTTATTCAAACCCATAATACAAATAATCCGTAATATAACAAGGATAATAACCAGAATTTACAAAACATGATTAGTGTTGTTTGATATTCATGTTGAGTTTATTTTGATGGATATTTCACAGATTACCATTTATCTAACCCTCATGCTACATTAAGGTTAAAAAGGAACCCAAGTGTGGGGTTTTCAAGATTTTCATAGAATAGTGAACTAATTTATAATCCATGGACCCCACTATGATATATTATATAATTTTAAGGTAAATATAAAGTCTTGGTATCCTTATTAATTAGTTGGTATTTTAAATAGGTCAGGTGTGTGACTCTAGCTACCCTAGCTTTTGTAGCATATAGGATTGGACAATTTTATAACCCGTGAGAACCCAGGTCCATTTATTTAAGTTTTTATAATATTTAATATTATCGTTTTTAATAGTGAGTTATTAAATATGTCTTAATATTTTGTATGATTGGATTTTAATATGGGTGCCATGTTAAATGAGTTAGGTGAGAATTACAACCATTGGATTGTGATTATATAGAATGTTTATGTGGAATGGGTCGATATAAGTTGTGAATGATGTTCAGGTTTGTGATGGAAATGTGGATTGGTTATTCATGTCAACCATGGAAATGTGAGATGTTATAAAAAAATTATTTATTTTGGTTCTAGAATTTATTATAACCATAGAAATAAGTAGTGTGATTGAATGCGATATATGATGATAGTATGGAAATAATTCCAATCATGTATATGAGTTATATATCATTTCATATCAGCATGAAAATACCTCTTGTATGTGAATGAATATGATGTTATTTAATTATAATAAAACTTCTATATAAGTATAATGATTTTATATAAAAGTTATATAAGAGATAAATCAAATCCAAGATGAATGAGTGTGTAAATTTAAAAGAAAAATATGGAATATGATTTTTGTACTTATAATGATTACCTTATAGTTCCCACATCAAAACATTCTTTATTTAGATGGATTATAGTTTCATCTTAAAAAAGGCGATTACAAACATGATATTTCACATTTAGAGATGAAATATGGGAAATTAACTTCTAAAAAACTAAACAGAAGGTGTCCCTTTCAATAGGTAAAAGAAGTCCCTTTTATATATTAGAATGATAAGAATTTCAGAAAACATGTATTACATAATCAATATGGATTATAATTTTATGGGGAAAGTGAAACAAAAAGTCATAAAGGATATAGAATCTCCATGAATTCCTATCCTCAGCACTTATGTGAAAAGTTTCCAATATATTGCCTTTAGCATTTATCACATTTAAATTTACATATTGATTAAATCATAAATTTTACTTGAAAACCACCAAAATACCTTCACATAATCTCTAAGGATGGGATAAACAATTTTTTTCTCAAGGGTGGGGATTCATCTAATATAAATATTGAATCCACTTCATTTTTTCTTTTCTTTTTCCTTTTCAAAGATGAATGTAATATGTATGAATCCAATATATATTATGGAACACATATTCAATGTATTTTTGAGTTCCCAAGAATGATGTTGATAATAGAGTTTTATGTTCATTCATGGTTTTTAATACTAAATAATAATTAATATGATGATAGAAGATTCTTCCATTAATAATGATACATAAATAATAATCCTTTGGATAATTGGTAAAAGATGATATAGATTTTATATACTGTATAATTATGATATTAAAGATATACATTATGATGAAATATTGTGATATATTATTTAATTAATTGAGTTGTAAGGAAACATTGCAATTATAGAATATTTTTTAGGACTTTATATAATGATGGAAATATTATCTATGTGAATAAACTTTTTTAGGGTCCTCTATCTGAGAGGATTGTGAAGATAACAATATATAAATTCCATAGACAAGATAAATACTAGTGGAAAATCCATATTCAAATGGAACCTCATCTTTATTTATCCATTTATTACTGGGGTAATTGCTCAGTGGAATTCCAAAGAGAGTAAAGTAAAAAAATGTTGAAAAAACTATGTATTTTGAAAATATCAATAAAATGTTGAATTTAATAGAGTACTAAAATAAAACAAAATGTGGAGAGCATAAAAATGATTTGTATAGGGTAAAAATATGAGTAAAACATATGAAATGAAACATGAATATATATTTTCATGCAATTTAAGGGAAATATAGATATACCTAACAATAACCACAACATGTTTTAGAATTACCATATTAGTGTTAGTCTGTCATAAACAAAGTTACATGCCATATTTGAATCCAAAGTGAATTAAACAACTATATGTTGAACTTTTATTGAAACCCTCTCAAAATCCTGATTCACTCACTAATACAAGTAACTAAACGACAATTCTGTTAAAAAATAAATAGTTTTTTGTATTTAAATTTTAACATTAATCTAATAAACGGTTTTTAGAAATTTTTTCTGTTTTGTGATTTACCTATTCACTACCATCCATCAATGTAATATCAAAAAGGACAAATCCAATCATCTTCTGATATAATTCAATCAATTACTTCTATATATCAATGAACTATTCATCTTGAATATTTAAATGATACTCGTATTCCAGAATTGTATTTTTGGTTGAAAAAAACTACATCTGATAATATCGAGATAGGGAGTAACAACCACAAGTAGTAGATGCTTCTCTAATACTTGGTGGGTTTTCAAAGTACTTAGATGACAATGGTCCCAAACAAATCCTCTTCATGCAAACATTATTCTTCTTTAGAATGAATTGACCGACTAGATCAGCCTAGGATACTGAGAAGAACTGTGCATGATTGAAATCCTAAAGTTATTATATTTTTACCTATAAATAATGTATAAATCATTTTTGAAGTAATATATATTAAGAGATTGAATATTGAAAATATCTTATCATAATGAAATAGGAATTCATACCACATCCCCTTTTCCAGGCTCATTAATGTAACTCCAATCATATTTTATTTAATCATCCAACCAACGTTCTGTTATAGAGACTTGGTGCCCCAAATTCTATAACTATATTAATGAATTATAAATAAAAAATTTCATAAATGAAAAATATATTTTTATATTGTAAATATATATTATAATGAAAATATTAATATATTTTTTATGTTTCCAAAAAACTCATTTACCATGCAGTGTGGGGGATGATTTCTTTAGCTCGACCTGATGCATTTTTTCATGAAAAATCCTTAAATAAATAAAATGTAACTTAATATTATTGTATGAAATGTCATATCTTTTTAATATACATGAATATATGTAAAATTTTATTAATATAATAACTATATTTAAATAACATGTACTTCTCAAGACGATGGATAAAAAAACACCATCTATTTCTCTATAGGTAACCCTTTGACTACCTTATCATAATGTTGTTGATTCATCAATAATGTATCATTGAATGCATTTGACAATCTCTATTTAAAATCCTTAAATTTCATAAAAAAATTTTCTAATGTCCACATTCATACGATAATATCAGCAATGGTAAATTTGAATACTATTTGTACAAAGAGATTCATTTTTTAAATATTAGAATTTAATAACATTTTGAGATTCAATTTAATAATAATATATAAAAATTACCTTTATATTGGAATAAAATAATTCATTTATCCATGAATGATGCACAGTCCACCAACAGGTATAGAAAATCGGAAGGATAATGTTCTATTCCAACTGTTGTCCTAGAATCTAGACCAATAGTCCAACAAAATCATCCATGGGGTCCCCAAAAAAGTAAAATGGGAAAATTATTTTCAATCAATTTAGAATCCATAATTTTAATGGTTTATATTTATATTTTTAGTAACATTGTTTACATATTTTATGAAAAAATTACTATAATTAGAAATTGAAATATATTTATTCATAATAAAATTTGTATATATAAATATCACTGTCAAATATCCATGTGATGAAATAGGAATGAAAACATGTTCCATAACTACTAAACCTAATGAATGGGGAGACATTGTCTATGATGTGAATGTGATGGAGATGGAGGGTTATCTTGAGACTGACAGAATGTCGGTTGTGGGATATGATGAAGGGGTAAAGAAAGAGGTCGTCTCAGATTCTATAGGGTGGGAGACCGATGAATCATCATCTGTTATTGTAGTTGACGAAACATCAACTAGGAGTTGACTCGGATGAATGAAATTATTCTTCCTTGGAATTTTTATCATTTAATCAAGTAAAAATAACTTTAGAACATATATTTCAAAAAAACCGTGTATAATGTTTTTAGAAATGATAGTATATTTACAATAATAGAATATATATATATATATATATATATATTTTTGATAAGGAATTATTTCACATATATTAATAGTGGTCAATAAATTAATGTATGACTACACATACACTCATTTTTTCCTTCAATCATGTCTTTTCCTAATCTATCATTACTTCGTCTACATAATCCACCCATACAAGATTAATATTTTAAATATCATGATGGATATATATTTTTGTTTCTTGTTGTTGATGGGATTTAATGTTAGATATCAAATCATTCAATAAATCACCCATATCATAGAATTCACTTTTTTTCTGAACAACAACCCTCCACCCTTAATCAATGACATCTTTTATAAAATATACCATTTTTATTATGATGAGAAGATATACAGATAATATAATTCTTAGTCACTAAAATCCATAATGAAAAAACATTACAAATATTCAATGAAAATAATTTATCAAACTAAACATTGAAAACCATTTAAAAAATATAACTATTTCTATAAAATCATTTTCGAGTGCAATAAACCCCTCTTTAAAGAACATCAACTGGTGTCAAGGACCAATATGGAAGTCCATTCATTCACCTTGTAAAAACATTTCAATCCACCATGACACTTTTGGTCTAAATTTTTTTAAAAATTACAAAGGTCAGCTAGCTTAAATTCATAAAAAAATCATATAATACAACACATACACTTTAAATGACAAAATTAGATACGAACAACCCTTTAAATATCTCATTGCCCTTAGAAAGTCCACAAAAAAATTTAGCATCCACCTTCTAGGGGACCTAGTTCTAGGAAAATCCATTAAACGATTTGAAACTGTTTATAGTCTCAAATCGGAATTAATGAATGTTCATATGTTCATGATAATTATAAGGTATAGAATAGATTAAAATACTGAAATACTGTGAGATATATAAATAATGACCAAGGAATGATATAACTAACCAATAATGAATATTAATTGAAATATAAAAAATTCATATGGAATTGAATAACCAAAAACCAGGTTGTACTCATAGTAATCCTTGAAAAATACAAGAGGTGAAATAGGGAACAACTGATTCACATTAACAATAAACTTACCAAAGTATAATAGATGGAATATGTAGAAACTAATTCAAACTTGTAGTACCAAAAAATGTGTATAATATATAATAAATGAGACAGATTAACATACTAGTATAAAAATGAAAAAAATGATCAGTGATCTCAAAGGAAATGCCTAATTCATAATCATAGAATTCCAAAAGAAACATAAAAAATCTATTAAGAAAAATCTATTTTATACTTGTAGAAACTAAAAAAATATTATAATACTCATAGAATGAAAAAAATTTCTAAGACATTGTATAGGTAATATGTATACCTGAGGTTTTGGTTTCATATATGAAAATATATATGTATTAAAAACAATTAAAATTCCTAATAAGTCACTGTCATATTTCATTATAAACATAAAAATTATCGAATGAAAAAAATCTTTGATATAACTTTATTAATTGATGAAAAATTGAAAATAATGGTGATTATATATTGTTTAATATTTCACTATGCATAACAAAGTAGTAAGCATGCTGAGAAAGTACATGATAGATAGAAACAATGGTAATTTAATTAACATATCTTGATAAATATGTAAGACCCAGTAAAGAGAAAAATAACAAATCATTTTACAATGAAGGGTTCATGGAAAAAATTTACTAGTTTTAAAATCGTAGTTTTAATATTGTTTTCCCCACCTTATACCATTTATATGTTTACGATCCTTATATATGAGAAGAAAAAGGGGTATATTTACTGATTTAATTGTTAAGTACCTTTTGAGGCCTTAGGAAGAAGAGAAATTTAACCCAAAAGCTAATATCAACCACCTATCAAGGTATTGAAATTAGGTAAATGCTATTCAAACTGAGGAATATAAATCAAGGAAGAAAAAACTCGTTCTTACCTTATATTCACATAACTAAATACTATATAGATGCTATCTTGTATGGAATCTAGGTGATTAAAAGATTATATCATTCATGTATTACGTGAGACCCAGAATTTATTGAATACTAAAAATCTTCTTTAGTATAGTTTATGGGGTTCCTAGTATATGTGTTACATGATGACCTCCTAGAGAGTATGGCTCTTGGGAGAAGAGGTTACAGGCGGTGAGGGAAAGGGGAGATTAGTGGAAAATAAAAAACTCGCAATGCCGAGGGATATGGTTGATCAGGAGAAATAGGATCACTAGAGAGGGTGAGGGTTTTGGGTGATTAAGGGAAACTTGAGAACTAACAATAGATCCGGCTTGAGAGGATCATGGAAAAATATAGCACCAACGAGGTATTGGGGGGGTCTATAACACCTGAATGTTTTTTTGAAATAATTTCACTAAATAATTTTTATTATTTAGTATCTTTCACTCTAATAAATTGTGATTTTTAAAAAAATAGGGGTTCACTTATTATAATATTACTTTTATATCTTACCCATTAGGTTAGCGGGAATAATTATAACCAACTTATGAAAATGAATTATTAATTCATTGGCTATCATTTATTTATGAAAAATATAAATTAACTAGATATATTTTTTGGTTGAATTACACTTTTTAATGAAATTAATGAGATATATAGTTGTTATATACCTAATAAGATATTTTTTACTTTCATCCAATGGATATTTTAG
Source organism: Viscum album (assembly GCA_963277665.1). Taxonomy (NCBI): domain Eukaryota; kingdom Viridiplantae; phylum Streptophyta; class Magnoliopsida; order Santalales; family Viscaceae; genus Viscum; species Viscum album. The sequence continues at coordinate 177,019,946 of OY728148.1, forward strand.
TCATAGTGTTTCAATAAAACCCTATTTGATATATAAAAACCTTTTTTAAAGGTTAATTTAACACCTTTGAATGGTGAAACCATTTAAATTAATATTTTGACATATTAATAAATTTTATATGAATAAAAAAATATTATTTTTAACTAGGATGAAAGAATTATTTTGAATGAATTTCAGATATTTTTCCGATAACTTTCATGTTTTGATTATTATTAAAAATACTCAAAATTTTAATTAAAAACAATTTTTTTCATCATGATAATTTATATGGATAAATTATATTATTGAATGGTTTTAAAGTATAAATAAAATATATTTTTAATCATTCAATATAATTTATGTCATTTTCATTATTTTTATATTTAATTAACTGCTTAATAAATTTCAATCTATAGGAATGTTTTAAATTCTAAAACCATTTTTCTCATTTCCACAAGGGGATCAATTTAAAATTAAGTTATAAATCATAATTTATTTGAAATTTTAAAAATGGATTCCATATTTGGATGCAGTAGGTCTTAATTATGTTAATATTATACTTTTATTTTTGGTCATATTAAATAGTAACTTGGGTAATTGTTTTTATTACCATGTTTAAAGGAAAAACAGGTAATCAAGGGTAAAAATAATATATCAAAATTAGCTTAACACAAAATATATTCCTCATAGAACTCCAATTATCTCTTCCAAGAAGGAGCTGGCACACAATAAGATATCTAGTATCCTCAAGATATGATTGTTGATCCATTGGCCAATGTATTCACCATAGGTATTGTGCTTATGTTTATTCTTCATTACGATCTTACTTAAATACTCTTCGTGATTGGATGATAGAATATTATAAAATTAATTTTTTATAGGTACATTTTTTTAATTTTATTTACAGGTTTGTTGCATGATTATTTATTTTCTTATGTTTTGGGTAGTCTCTTGATTAATATGATTGGAATATGATCATAAAAATCCATCAATGGCATTAGAGCCGATTTCATTAAGATGTAAACATGATTTAATCACTGGTTTTAAGAGAAAATGAAGACAAATGATTTCATTAAAAAACAAGATCCATTTTAAAGGTAAATATATTTTACACTGACATGATACTCCTTTGTAATACCCTTATACAACATATTTAAAATTGGGAATACCCCCACATAATAGAGATTCATAAAAATGGTACCCTTAGAGAAGGGGATTTGTGTAAAGGTAATAGACACATTAATCTTTCATTTATAGGCTTTTGAGATGTTGTGTAAGGTTCCCTATTGATTACCACTATGAAGAATGATAAATATTGATGGTGAATTTAAATAAATTATTTTTTTAAGGTAATACCATTACATAAGGGATCTGCATGTTGGTAATCTTGGTATTACCAATACGTAGTGTCTTTTAACTCTATTTTGTAAAGGTATCCTTTGAGTTATATGTATGCTGGCTTTTGAAATCCTTGGTTACCCTCACACAAATCATTACCATGAGGGTAAAACGAAGAATACTCTTATGGAAGATACGAGTTCTATGTAATGGTATGAAATATTTTGATTAAAAATATATTAATCACAATAATAGGATTTAATGGTTTATACAGCATAATAAAAATCATTTTGGGATAATTTAATTTAAATTTGATTATAATTTAATAAATAACTTATAAATTGTTTATAATTAATTAATTAATTATATATTTCTGAAATATTTTTCCCAAATAAAACCGTTTAATTTTTTAAAATAACTTTTGATAAAACAAATCATGCATTATGATGTAGAAATAAATGGTATATTATGAAATAATAATAGAAGAATTTTTAAGTATTTATAATTAAAAATATATTGGATATTTGTAATGTATAAAATATTTATATATAATATATAAAATTAATGAGTGTTTATAATTCAATAAATATCATATAAAATACCTTTAATATAAAATATGAAGGGAATTATATTGAAATGAATATAAAATTCTTATATTATTGCTAAATAGTGAAATTTTTATAATTTACATTTATTTATGTATAGCTCATAAATGCCACATGTTTTCGAAAGTGAATAAATTTTATATTTATTTGTGAAATTTATCAAAAATTCCTACTTAATAAATTGTTTATGAAAAAGAAATATTGTTTATACTTATTTATATAATAAATTACTTATAGGATAATGACTTAAGTTTGATTCTATTTATGAGAACATAAAATTTATCCTTTATATACCCTAAAATCAGTTTCTAATTATATTTATGAGCATGAGAATATTAATTTAGGCATATTATCTTCATATTGGGTGTTATATTTATTTAATGAATTTAATTTAGGGTATCCCAGTATAGATGGAATTGAGGAAAGACTGCCTACATTTTTGAGGATTTCCTTGGATGGAAATGTGAATGTGGTTGGATATCTATCACTATAAGATTACTCATCTGGTGACTGTAAATATCCTAAAACTCAGTTTTATTATAGGAATTGATCACATACGTTATGAATATGATGAATTTGGATATGTATGGATATTATTAATATCATTTTTGGGATGAATAACATAGAATCATGTGTTGAGTAAAGAGTTAAAAATTAATGTGGTGGGAACACATTAATTTAGTGATTTGAAAAGGGTTTTCAAAAACATAATTTATAGAAGCATTCATACAAAAAAGGAAATAATACATTAAAATATAATTATTATATATCACATAATATGTTTTTTATTTAATATATATATATAATGTGTATTAATTTTATGAGACATAAACCCCTAAAATATTATATGTTGGAAACCTTACAAAGTGATACTTATTATGACCTCATTCATCAAACCAGGTAGTTTCAAACCAAATTACTATTCCCATAGATTATCTTTTTTAACAAAAGTGAGTATTTGTTAACTCAAGATTATTCAATGGGTAGTATCACACCAATGTGGAGTGGCCCTAGATTTTATTATGTTATCATGTGTTGGACATTTTCTTTGTATTATACTTAGTTAGGAAACCAAAAGGGTTGGGATTCCATTGGAATAGAGTTGATTAAATTCATGGGATGGATTTGGATATTTTGTTTTCTGGTCAAATATCGATGAATAATAAATTATATATTTGATATGAATATATACGTAAATTACTAATGAAAAGATTTTAATAACAAATAGAGGTCATTACATAAAGAAATATGGGTCTTATCTCACTAAATGGGTATGATATAGGTTTTTATCATTTTTAGTGGGAGTAATTTTATTTAAATATATTAATTAAATGATATAATTCAAGATATTCACTGATTAATATATATTTATAGTATATTATGACATAATTTACATGAATGTTTTTGATATCATTAATAACTATGACCTATAAAATAGTAAAAGATTTGTATTAATGATTCATATGTGTTCTAATGGAGAATCATTCAGAGTACCCAAATGTGAATATTATTGAAATAAATTTATCCAAATCTTTTCCATGGGTATTAGATATTTTGTTTTTTTCACACATTTTTTCTAACAAATAAAGACTCAGATATAGGAAGGAATTAATATAGGATGAAGCATATCATTATGTTAGTAATGGATAACGATTTACTTCATTAGAGGTCAACAGTTATGATCTTCTTTAAACAAGTGGATTAAATATTGAATTAAGAATATTATTATGTTCCTGATATAAAAATGAATTTGATATCTATATCTTGTTTAGAAAATTTTGGTTTTTTATTCTGTATTAAGAACACTATTTTTTCAATATATAATATTGAATAATTTTATGGAATTTGGAAGATAGTGAATAATTTATATATTTTGGATATCGATATTCCCATTTATATATTTCAGAATAAGTATGTCAAGGTTGATTCTAATTCTTCATCAGAATTTTCTCAAAAGGACATGTAAATTAGAAACACATCTAAATATATCATAGAGATTGATTAGTGGAATTATTCAATTACAAATATTTTGATACATGTGAATCTTAATTGTTCATAATATTTAAAAATCAACCTTTTGGGGGAAAAGGTGGGAATCCTTGTAGACTATAGTATATCATATATTGTTATGTCTGTGGATGAATGATTACTTAAGAAATTGGTGGTCTTTGGTACATCAATAATTTTAACGATGACTTCAGTCGGGATGGGTATGACTTTATGATGAAACACAATTATGAAAATTTTGATAATATTGAAGAGTATTAGTAATGAGTACAAAATAAAATCAATAAGAGTATTAAAATACCCCAATTAGATCACAAGGGTGAATACTGGAACCAAGAATCCATATCTCATCACAGATCTTGTGGAATTGTTTCAAAAATCACTCTTATAGGATAACTATATTGGAAAGGTGAATCTAAAACGAGGGATCATACCTTATTAAACATGGTTTTATCAATAATGATTCTATGTGAACATCCTATCACATTTTAGGGTTTTGAACTAGAAGATAATTTATTTTTACTAAACCACATTCTATGTAATGCTTTCATAAATACAATATTCGAGATATGGTTTGAGAAACATCTCGTTATGTATTTTATGAGGATTTTGGGATTCAAAGTACTCGTATGATGATTGGATTCTGATAAGTTTTGTGACAAGTTAGAAAATTACATATTTTTTTATCCTATTGATATAAAATAATATTATTTATACCACCATACTGAACAAAAGTGTATATTGATTGAGATTTTGTTTTCCTAAAATACATGGGGTGATAAGTTAGTGTGAGGAATTTTAATCATAGAGAATTTAAATACTAACCAATGAGAAGTGTTTTGGAGATGGATGTTGAGACAATTCTATTAATAGTTGTGGAAGGCTAACCGACCAAACATACAAAATAACCTCCATGTTCTAGTAGGATTCATCAGGATCCCAATAGATATGTATTTTTCACGGCTAATGATGATGAATTAACATTCCTAAATGATGAACATACATCATATCACTATGCCACCAATATTTAAGATTTCAATAAATTTTTAAATGTAATGGAATCTACAGATGGGATCCATGTACACTAACTAAGCCTAGAACTTAGTGGAAGCACCAGAAGGGGTGATACCCATAGGGTGAAAGCGGGATTTCATGAGGAAAACTAAAATAAATGGTAGTGTATCTTTCATTAAATAATTTTTAGTGGAAAAGGGTTACATCCAAGTTCATGTTATTGATTATAAAGTTAAATTTTCACGTATAGTGATGATAAAGTCTATTCATACTTTTCAAGTCATAATAGATCATTATGATTATGAGATATATCATATGGATATCAAAATGAAATTCATTAATGATAATTTAGCCAAGGTTGTGTATATTAAACTGAATAAGGGTTTTAATGTTCCAAATGACAATGCACTGTTTTGAATGTTTCAACGGCCTATTTATGGAGTAAAATAATCTTCTCAAAGATAGATTATCAATTTTGATGATTCAGTCAATGTGTTTCTTTTATCAAGAATGAAAATGATTCCTAAGTAAAATATTTTCTTTTTGGATGTATACTTGTATTTCTAATTGGACATTGAGATGAAATAATTTTTATTAGAAATGGAATCCAAATACTTTACTATGGAATATGTTCATGGGAGTGTGTTTCTCTGTGAATAACACAAGGGATGAATTGTGTATAATTAGTATGAGGAGCTATAGAGATATATCTAATTAGTTATTTGGACTATTTCAGAACAAATATATTAGTAGTTTTTAAGTGGTTTAATGTAGAGAACTCTCTAAGGGGTCTTTACTAGAAATTCATGGAATAAATCTCAAGAACATTCAGTATCCTTCCAAAGAGTTAAATAGGATGCTTTGAATTCTATATGAATCCTATGTAAGATCTATCTTGTATTCCATGTTTTTTAATCAACCCGATGTCTCAAATTCTTTTAGAATAATTTTATAAAATAATCCAATCCGGGTGACAGTAACTTTAATGATTTCAAGAACGTCCTTAAGTAATTGAAGAGGACATTGGATATGCTATTGATCATTGTTGGAGAGGATGAGCTCGGTGTAAATTCATACACATATATTAGTTTATAATATGAAAATGATGATATAAAATATCAAATTGGATTCAAGTTTTGACTAAATACAGGTGCAATTTGTTGGAAGTGTTTCAAACCAGACACAATTTTGTAATTGAAAATACAAGATAAATACACCATTTCATCAGAAGATGTGAAAGAATCTTTTTGGATCAATATTTTAATTTTTGAACGTGGAGTGGTTCCTAGAATTTTGCGATAATTTGAGATATATTGTGGAAATAATAGTGTGGTTTCTCAAGATAAATATCCTTAGTCTCATAAAAGGACATATTTTTTTTCATAAATACCATATAATATAAGAGATCACTGAATTGTTAAATGTATTGATTAGTTTAGTGGACACATAGGATAACTTAGTAGATCTATTAATAAATCTATTATCGCAAGAACTAAATGATGGTTAGATATTATCTCTAGGAGTTGGAGACATGATAGATTATTTTTAATGGATATAAATGTATCATGTTTTAAAAATTAAAGGAATTATATAATTATAATTCATTCATGTGTGCTACCTTTTTATATTACATGAAAATTTCAATTATAATACCCCTAAAATATTGACTATGATTAGTCCATAATTAATGAATAGTACGGATTATTGTGCGTTGTAACGATATCATAGGGCTATCACGAATATAATATTCTATTAATTGAAATGAGTTTAATACATGATATGAAGAATATATTAACGAGTTAAAACATAATGACTTATTATATAGATTGATCTTCTAAATAATATCTATTTTAATGTTATATAGTTATCTATATACATATGGTTTTAATCTTATTATCAACATTTATTACCTAAGGTTGGATAGATACCTTGAATGTTAACAAAAATACATTTATACCATACATACAGAAGTCAACATATAAACTTATCTAGTGAAGTGTGGTGGGGTGTTTTGTTGATCATGTTGCTGGTAGGTGTGAAACCAAGATGATATTTTTCCACCTATAAGAGAAGAAAATGCATTTGGACCATGATTGATTTAGAATGAGAAAATTCATGGTAGTTATTATTTATTTCACATATATAGTATTCAAATATGTATATAATATACTTGTTATGTTATTATTAGATAGATTAATGGAATGTGATGTATTCATCCACATGGGCAGTATTTTAAATAGAATAAATAAATTATGAGAGGCAAATAAAATGTTGACATGTTCTATGTGTAGTGGCTCCTTGATGCCATGTACAATTAGATTATATAGGATAAAAATTATTTATATGATACATATTGTGGTGGAAACATTCATATGGATATATGAGTATGTTTGATGGAGATCACACCAGAACCCTTAGTAGCATGAGTAGCATTGATTCTTTTCCAGAGGTTTCACATTGATTACATCTATGTAACTTAGTTTTAATATATTTTTCAACACTAATAATGAAAATTGGGTAACATGGTTATGACCTTCTATAAGGATATAATGTTGGAAAATGTTTTTTCAAAATTAAGGGAGTTTAATGAAAAAACTAAACGCAAAAGAGTATCAAAGGATTCACAAGGAGTTGGAATTTTTTTCCTAAATCCATTATGAGATTTTAATTCTAGTGAGAGATTGTGGGATGTGAAAAAAATATGAATACATGAAACAAGTATAAAAATTCACATGATTTTCAAGATATATATATATAATATTGGTTTCTATTTATATAGTATATATTTAATTTATGCATATAATGCTCATACATTTCATACATTCAATGATTGAATATAATATACGCACACATATATATTATTAATTTCCACCCAAATGATTTCATTAGTTAAAACAAAATTAGTAATGGATAATTGAATTTTCATTAAATTTAATAAATTCATCGATGAATTATACCATACATGTTAGAAACCCAAATAATAAATTAGAAGGGCCTCATGACTCAGCTATATAAGAGGATAATATCATCTTGTTGGATGTGTATGGTGTGTGATGATTTTCATTACTAACTATATTCCTACTAAAAGTATATGTATATCATCTGAGAATGAGCTATAATTCTTTTATATATCGATCATACTCATGATACTATCATAGATCTAGTGGCCTTTGTACCCCCTCAGAGGTAGGATGTTTACGTTATTAGCTGCTCATGATATTACTAAATCACTTTTTACGGAAGGAAGATGAAATATGAAACTATTCATTTTTTCCATTTACTATTTATTAATTTTATTTACACAGTGAGTTCATTATGTTAGATATTCCTATGTTTTGTGTTTTCTTTAACAAAAAATTGTCAGTAGATGATCATAAAACCCCCGTATATTTATATCCTTAAACATGTAATATTGTTTATCCAAGGGTAAATTTTTTTAAGATATTTTGAAAGGGTATAATGGAGTTTACCTTGGATGTGTAATAGAAAAACATATTTTAACGAAGTTATTTGATGGTAAAAAATTAGTGAGTATGGGTAGGGTGTTTCTTCCAACAACTGAGAAAAGGTAACTTGTAATTGCCAAGGTTCCATAAGTGTAACAATGACTTCAATAAATGCATGAAGAGTTCATATATGTTGTGTAAGGGTGTCAATATATTTAAAATTACATTTAAAATGAATATCTTGAGTTTCATATGGGTATATTCCTTTTTCTATAGGTTATATTGGATTAAGACAATGTTTTTGGAGGTTGTGTAAGGGTAACTTTAGAGTTGTGTATGGGTAACATGAGGTTTACATAGCTGTGTAAAGGTATTTAATTGTTTCTAAAGGTTGTGTAAGGTTATCCAAAGGGTTGTAAGGGTAAAAACCAACTATTGTGCGTTATATATGATATAAATAAAGGTAATAGCATGTTATCATTACATAATTCCCTCTTTGGGAAAACTGATTTCAAAACATTTTTTTTCTTTTTATTCTCAGTTCACACATGTAAAATGTATCAAGATTTTTTATATTACTTAACTAGTATTAATTAATTTTTAATCTCATTCAATTGTTATAATAAGTTTATAAATGATTTAAAAACTTAACTATCCAGATTTTTATAGTATATATATATAATAATTAATATAATTTATCAAGTATAATGTTGTGAACATCAACTTGGGTTTTCCACCTTGAAAAGCACCTCAACATTTCTTATTTCGATTTGGGTTTTTTTCTTAAACCTAGGAAGTCTAGGAATTCCATTTTTCAAGATTACTAATGCTTTATATGATCAATATGTGTTCTTTTTCTGATATCAAGGCATGGAATAACACACACTCTCTCTCCTCTATTCTTAGGTATAATATTTTAAAAATATTATTATATAAATGAATCATTATTCCCATTCTTCTATTTGATGAGTGAATTTTGAAGATTATACTTCGAAATCATTCTAGAAAAAGGATCATGTTTTTCTAAACGACAATTACCGAGAATTATAATAGAATGAAAATGAATAATTATCATTCTTATCTTGGGTTATTCTAGAAAGATATAATAATAGGACATATCAAATTTCAATTTTTCATTATAAAAGATACTGATTATATCATTGTATGTCTTAAATTGATAATCTAAAAATTATCCAGGCATGATATCATTTTTATCAGAAGTGTGTTTTTAATTATTTTGGTAGTGAAATATCTAGAATTAGTTCTTGGAATCCTTGCAGAGTGGTTGGAGCTAAGAAGAAAAATTACGTGATTCAAGTGACATTTTCTTGAGGATCCTTGGTTTTATTTATAAAAAAAATTGATGTAGCAATCCCTTCACTATAGTTAATGTTTTACATGGGTTATTATAATAATTTTTAGCATGCGTATATATACATAAGAATCTTATGTCTGATTATATTTCAAATGAGTCATTAGAAAGTATACTTGACCTATGATTGTGTTTCTTGTATATATATTTTTCTAATAATGACAATTCTTGACATTATGTGATATTTTATCTTTCATTTTAATCATATATCATATTTTCTCCTTGTTTTCATTAAATGAGAGTACATGTTGATCCCGGTAGACATCTATTTAGAGGATGTGTCAGGAGTGTGGTAGAAATGCATTAGATTATCCCTTAAAGAGGGATGTTTCATACAAGTATGGGAATATATATATAAGGGGCATGTTTCAAGATGAGATATGGAGTTTTACTTGGATTTGTTCAAAGAATGTTGGTCTAATCTCTTAGAAAAAAAAATATATATTTCTTTATATTTTGATAGTTTTTTAATATTTTTACCCTTTTTACATTCCTAGCATGATCTTTTTATATTATTCATTGATGTTAGGGGATGGTGGTGGTGTTTTTTTGAGTATTGTAGTCACACCCTAATTTGGATTTTTAGAGAACTGAAAGATTTCATGGTTAAGGATCTCGTGACGTTCAAGAGACAGTGGTGGATGGTTGAGAAGGTTGAATAGAAGGAGGAATATTGTACTTGATGGAGTTTTAGGTTGTCTCCTTTTATTGCATTTATTTATTTTATTACCCATACATTGGTTAACTTATTAGTTCTGGTTTATATAACTATCATTCCATAACATTATTCATTGATAGGTTTTATTGTGTATATTTCCACAATGATGGGAATTTCTTTATTCATTACTTGATTATTATTATTTTTCACTTATATTATTTATTGTAACATTTAGACCTAAATCACTAGGTCTACGATGGATTCTATGTGTCCTCATGTGTGCCTCAGCATACATAAGTGGTTTCCAAATATCAACAAGGTTCAATGACAATCCATTGGGAGACTATATCTTCAGTGTATTGTCATAGGATAGATAATAATCAATAAAAAATTAGAGTAAACATATATATTGAATAAATTAAATACATATAATAGATCCTAAAGTGGTAAGAATTTATAGAGTATAAGTGTTATATATAAGAAACTAAAAATATATAATCAACCGTCAACGGGCCCTCCAGTTTCTACCCCTATCCATAGCATATCTATGCTCCACTACTAATCCATCAATAATAGGACCCTGCCCTTCACCAGAACCTTGGTCATGAAATATACAAGTGCACTAAAATGCTAGAGTATGGTGTGACTATAATGAATCATTAAGACACCACTAATGTGTCTCTAACATGTGTACACATGACTTATAGTGTATAACATAATAATAAATAAATTCTCACACATCATATTATATTGCTAGGTGTCTATTTGGTAACCAAGCCTCCAGATACATCGTTATACCTTATTCGACACCATGGTAGAAAAAATAAGAAAAATCATGGAAACACCACAAAATCATGTCCAAATTCTAGTTTCTCAAATGTCAAAAAGGCCCTAGTGCTCCAGGTCAAACCTCACTAGGTTATCAAACTTAGGTACTATCTCAAGGTAATGTCACATAGACCTTCATGACCCACTATTTCAACATAGTTGTGATCACTCTTTACCATCATTCTTCATGGTTATCAGTAACGAGGCTGATAACTCATTATATTAATTCACCCAGGTCAGGCCACAGTAGGAAATAATGCCCCATCATACATCTTAGTCTTGTAATCTAGTCTTATGGGATATCCAAGCATGATCCCCCTCTATGGCCATCCAGACACAATGAGACTGCATGTCACTTTGGTGCCAAACATATCACAACAACAAATCATATACCCAAATGAAAACAATGGAATCTTATATAACATATCATGAATGTGATAAAATCCACACATAAAAACATGTACGAAAATCAAAATGGTATAAAAAATGTTGACATGAATAATGATAATATGTAAATCAAATAAGTCTAATGGATATACACACACCAACATGAATCAATAATAAGCATGGTTTTGTCTTGAAAAAATATCATATAATAATCAAATCATATACATGACCCCAAATGTTAAGGAACAACATACCTCAATGTTTTCGACATCAATGTAAATGATAAACCAACCTATGTGGTTCGATAAATGGAGTGGAATACTAAATAGTCAAGAAAAACTCTTTAGGGAATTATTATTGTAGTCATAAAGGTTCCAATGATCAAGGTTTTTCAAGGGTTCATATAATAAAATAAAATATATTATATTTTAAAAATAAATAAAATATCAAAGGTAATAATACTTTATCCGTCCAAGATAATTTGCAAATTACTGTTTTTGTCCCAGGAATGAGCTCCCAATATTCTCCTAAAAATATTGAAATCCAAATTCTATAAATTACATCCTTAAATTATTTTGAGAACTCATGTTTTATTATTTAATAATTATTTGATAATAATTAAAAAATTAACCTCCAAAATTGCATAATTATCTTTTGAAAATTTGATAACATTGTCCCATGATAATTTCTTTATAATCATCCTAATATAATTTTCATAATTATCTTCTAATATTTTTCCTTACAAATTTTCTAATCATAATAATCATTGTACTATTTATTTCTAAATATTATCATTTTATGATCTGATATAATTATACTTTAATGGTTATTGCTAATTATTTTTTAGATTTTCTATAATTTTCACATTATAATTGTATTTTATTATCATTTGGAAATTTCAATAAATTATTTATTGATAATTCCTTGAAATTATATTTGATAATTCAACGAGATCATCTTTTTATAATTCTTCATTATTATCCTTTGTATATTATACATAATTTAACCATTGAAAATTATCATTGAATAATTTCATATAAATTATCATTGATAATAATTTTAGATTGTCTTATAATAATAGCATGAAATTATATTTTGATAATTCATAGTATTTATCATTTGATAATTCTTGAAAATTAATTTTTATTAAAATATCACAACAATCATTTGATAATTGTTTACAATTATAATTGTCAAAATTAAACAATTATCATTATAATAATATTGTAATTGTCATTTGATAATTTTATAGATGTATCTTTTCATGATTTTTAATAGAATATCCATTTTTATTTTTTTACACTATTAATTATTTGGAAAACACCCAAAATTATCTATTTATATTTTTTATTACCTATATTATATTAATTTTGATAATTATCCCCCCCAAATGGTTTTATGATTTTAATTTAAAATTTGTTTTAAAAAAATTACTAATTAGAAGAATAAAAAAATAATTAAAAATAATGTACCATGCCAAGAGATACTATGTTGGGTTCTTTGTTCCTAGAGTAGAAAAATCAGATCGCAGAGGTCTCCCTATCACACACAAGGGGGTTCTAGAATCATCTGCACTCAGTCAAATTGATGAAAATTGAAATCAAAATGGTTCTGTGATATGGAACCCCAAACTCATAGAATTTAAAACCAAAAATCAAAGGACCAGTTTTAATACACTATTCAAACAAAAGTTCATTTTGGAGTTATTAAGATCTCCCCATTAAAACATTTTACCTAAAATTGGTCAACAAAGTGTTAACATGGAAACATTTTGATTAGCTAGATGTAGAAAATGGCGGTTCATGTGTGTGGAAAAATATGTAAATAAATAAATAAATAAATATATAAATTTAATTAATAATATTATTATAAATAAATATAAAATAGTTATCATTATGAGTGATATGATCAGGAATTTGATATAAAAAATTGATATGTCACTCCATGTTTAAACCCCATATCTCGGACATAACAACAGTGTCATATTTCTCATCCCACATTCCATCTGGGAGATATTAAATATATTTTTTTTATAAAAATTATATTAAAAATATAAAATAAATTATCCTCATGTTTGTTGTTACCAAATGCTTGATGCACCAAAATATTATGTAACACATATGGTAAATCTTGTTGAGTCAATAAGGTTTCCTTATGACTTTTCCATTACTATATGTTTTGAAAATCACAAATACTCTATCTTATGGAAAATTATATTTTCCCAAAGAATTATCTTAATAAGGAAACTTTTCCTTCCTCAAGAAAATTTTATTCTTACAAATGTATTCATTATTCATTTTATAGTTTCATTATACCTAACTCTTTTTATTCCTATGGGTAAAATTTGGTTTCATATACAAAACCATTGAAAATTATAAATCCTTGGTTATAGAGTTTTCTATTTTTAGAATCTGAATTCTCTAAAATTTAGACTACAAATTATCTGAAATTAGGACCCAAATTCTCTTAAATTCAGACTCAAAGTTCTCTGAAATTCATACTCTAAATTCCTCACAATTCGGAGTTGGAATTCCTCATTATTAAGACACCGAATTCCTCAGAATTTAGACTCCAAATTATTCAGAATTCATAATACATATTCATTAGAATTATGACTCCGAAATCTATATAATTTAGGTTCCGAATTCCTTGAAAAACTAAATCTGAATATCCATGATTTACAGTCCCAAATTGATTATTAGCTTAGACTCCAAACATCATTTTATTCTTACTCAAAAAAATTAGATATGGTTAATCAACCTTATTTTTCATACACATGAAATAGTAATGAAACGATGTCGTACAATCTATTTAAAACTAACTATTGTTTGAGTGACATGTGTACAGGTCCCTCCTAAATTCAATAATAAATATGACTGTTGGAGTAGGGGGCCGAACATTGGTGAAGTTCCTATAAATAGGAGCTCATTTTACCAAAATCATAAAATGGTTGATAACTATATATATTTCATGCAATTGAAGAGATTTATAGAGAGACAAACAATCATGCATTGTGTAGTTCTGATAATCTTGTTTATATTTCTTTATGTAACTATGATTGTTGATGTGTAAAATAGAGAACTACTAGGGATAAGAAGACAAAGGTACCAACTACCTTAATGTTCTAGGAAATTTGTGGATAGGAAGAAAGAGGTGCCATATACCTTGAAGTTCGAGGGCATGTGGGGATAGCAAGACATATTCTGATATTTCTATTGAGGGATTACCCTGGTGTGGGTAAGACAGATTTCATGAAAGTATAAATCAAGGGTCCTATATCCATGGATGTTAAATATTATACTCTTTGGGTTAAAATATTGCATAATTGTTATTAGTTTTTCATCAATTTTATTTCCAATATATTTTGATAAATGAAGAAATAATAACCTTCATATCATTCTTATACTTTTGCATACTATGATAAGTCCCATTATGTATGCATTAAGGTAGAAAATTTTCCTTGTAAACTCTCTATAAGATTTATTTTTGTAATCATATTTCTGGAACCTAGTAATATTGTTTAGTAGAACTAAAAAAGAAATTGTCAATTTACCTTGTTTAACTCGGTTAAAAATAGTTTTTCTTACGCTTAAAAATAAATGTTTTAAACATAAAAATCACACCCTACTATAATACATTCAAATTTCAATCCTAAATTTGGTATCATATGATGTATCTGAAATACTTATATTCCCAAATATGTTTTCTTGCTGATGTTTTCATTATTCAAAATTAATCCTTACTCGAGAATCCTTATTCTTATCTAAAAAAAATTTCTAGTTACAAGTTTTTGTTGAAAGAAATTTTCCTTAAGAATGGAAGGAATGAATGTTGGTTCGATTGAAAATATAAATCCAAAATGACCACATATATTTTATGGGAATTATTATGAATATTGGATAGATCATATGAATACTTTTTTTATTAATTCTACTGTGGAAGACTTTTTCATGATCATTGGAGATTACAAATTCTTGATAAGAAAGTCAGAACCCTCCCTAGTAAAGAAAATTCATAACATAAATTAAACTAAAAGGTATGAAATACATTGTTATGTTCTATGACCAGGAATATATATATTCAAATTTCTTCTTATGAAGCGACAATTTGTATCTAGAAGAAATTGGAAGTTACACATTTTGGTAAATATAATGTTATTGAAACGAGAAGATCTATGTTTAGAGAATAACATCATGGATTTTTATTTCCTTATAGAGAAATAGTTTTCATGTTGCATCACAGATTCATGACAACCATTAATAGCTTTCAATATACGTGTGAGAAATTTTTTGATGATGAAGCTCTTTTGGATGCGACTATAGATATCATGCCTAATGAGTGGGAATATAAGAGAACATCTATTGATGAGAATAGAAAGGTATATCAAATTAATCTTGATAAACCTTTTGGAACTCTTCTTTTACATGAGACAATAATGAAATGAGAATATTATATGAATAAGACGAAAAATGGAAATGGAAGTGTAAACATTACTACTACTTTGTCCAAAACTCCTGAAAGGGTTACAAGATCCATGTTTAGGAAAGTCACTTCTTTATCTGAATCTAGTGAAAGTGATCATTATGAGAATGAGCTATATATTATATCTTGAAGAATGAAAAATAGAGCCAGAAATAATGAATTTATGTATAGATATTAGAATAATGAAATAAAATACATGAAATACTCAAAAGTCACTTTTTATGAATGCAAAAGAGCAGGACATATAAGGCCAGATCGCCCTATGCATAACAAAAAGGATAGAAAGGAAAATCATTCTGAGTGGAATATAAAGAATTATCATAAGGCTACAACTAGGAATTATTTGAAAGATATTTAATCCTAGAGTGCCAATGGTGGTGACTCGTCTGACGAATCCTCAAAGTATGAATATTCTAGTTAGAAGAGTCTCGAACCACTAGCCAAATTACCCATTGAAAATTTCTGTCTGATGGACAAGGTACACAATTCCCAATATATTACTAATGTTTCATTGAATTTACCTTATAATGATAATAAATATTATGAACCTTCATATGAATAATCTTCTTCTATTGAAGATAATCCCTTACCTTCTTATTAAGAGATGTCTAGGTTTCTTAAACATCTTGGAAATGAAAATTACAAACTCAAGAAAAATATTGACAAGGAAAATTCTTGAATTTATATTTTAACTAAAGATGTATCACATCATTCTTAATATCTTGATAATTTATTTTTTTATTTGATAGTGTTTCAAAAAACCTTGAGTAAGATAATTCTGGGAAGGAGAAACCATCTAAGGCTCTTGAAAATTTAATTTCTAAGAAAAATATTTTATAGACTAAATCTAGTATTAAAAATAATTTTTTTGAGGATAAAAACATGGTTATTGAACTAAATTTTGAAATTTTTTCTTTGGGGATGTATTTGTAAAACATTAATTCTAGTGAGGAAGACATTGAAAATATGTATTCCCAAATTCAGCCTATAATTAATTGTTCTGGTTTTGGTTATACCAATTTTAAACCGGTTTTTAGTATTAACTATTTTTCCCCAAAGTGCTACATTCTGTACTAAATATAAGTGTGGAGGAAATTAGGTGAAAATTAAATATTTAAACAAAACCTAGTATTTATGATTTTATAATGATTATTTTTTTTATGAAAATATGGATACCAAAAATTTTTCTTTCAATATTTTTTGGATTTAATAATGTCTGGGTTCTGAATGTCTAACTCTTTTATTTTTAGGAAAATAAAGATAGTACCAACAACAATACATAGTATATGGATAGTGGATATTCCCTTCATATTAATGGTAACAAATTCTTCTTATAAAATATTATCAAGATGAAAGGAGGAAATGTAACTTTTGGAGATAATGTTTAGAGAGAAATTATTGGTATAGGTAACATTTTTATTCTTGTAAAAACATTGATTTAAAATTTTTTATTTGTTAATCATCGTAATCAGAACCTCGTTATAATAATCTAATTATGTGATGAAGGATACCTTGTGAATTTTAGGAAGGATTAGTTATTATAAAACAATTCAAAGGAAGAGTTTATTCATTATGACCATACGAAATAGAATGTATACACACTAATCATAAAAGACCTTAGGATCCAAGACCTACCTTGCCTAAGTGCAATGGAAGATCAATCTTGGTTATAGAATAGAATAATCAGACAACATAACCTTATGAACCTATGAAAAAACTCAAAAAAATGACTAGTTAAGGATCTACTAGAGCTTATATTTAATTATTCAATGTTTTACGATACTTCTCAATATGGAAGTCAACATAAATCATGTTTTAAATCAATCTGTAAAGTCTCATCTATTGATGCATTTCAGTTTGTGTATATGGATCTTTTTGGTCCAACAGAAACTGGAAGTATTGGAGGTAAATATTGTATATCTGACCTAGTTTATTATTACACTATATTTACATGGGTCTATTTTTTATAAAAGAAATCAAAATCATTTTCTTATTTCAAAATTTTTAGAGCCCATGTTAAAAAAGAAAAAAACCTTCCATATATAACTATTCATTGTGATCATGGAGGAGAATTTCAAAATTCCATCTTCGTAACATTTTTTAGTAGAAAATGCATTACTCATAACATCTATGTACCAATAAGTCCCCAATAGAATTTCTTTTTTGAATTAATAAACCAAATTCTTCTAAAAGATAAGAAGAACCATGTTGAGTGATTATTCTATAGATAAAAATTTCTAGGCTGAAGCTATATTTACAACTTTATATACTATAAATCGAGTTTTTATTTGACCGTTTCTTAATAAAACATCTTATGACTTATGGAATGGTAGAAAACATAGACTTTCCTACTTCATGGTATTTGGATTCAATGTATTAATCACAAATACAAAAGATAATTTACCTAAATTCACAAGCTAATCTGATGAATGAATTTTCTAGGGCTACTCAATAAATTCTAAGGCTTATAGAGTTTTTAATAAAAATAATAGTAATGTTGAAGAAAATATACATGTAAAATATGTTGAAACTGATCCATTTATTTTTAATCAACTATAACCTACATCTTCATATGTGTTTTCAAAAACAGATTATCAACCCTTGATAGAAAATATTTCTGATAAGGATGTTTTTCAATAAAATATTTCTAAATCATTTATCCTAGATTATTTCCTACCGTATATTGAAGAAATCATTCTACAAAACTCAAATCAGTTGTTTCACATGAATCATCTCGTTGATAGTATCATTAGTGATGTAAATCAACTTTTAAGGACTGGATCTTCAATAAGAAATTATTTAGACAATTTAGCATTCCATTTCCAATTAGAACCAAAAACCACTGATGATGCTTTAGGTGATAATTATTGGATTAAATCCATGCAAGATGATCTAAATGAATTCAAAAGTATTAAGGTCTGGACCTTAGTTAAAACACCTAAGGAAGCTTATGTTATTAGGGTAAAATGGGTATTCAAAAATATGTGTGATTAAAATGTAATCATAGTAAGAAATAAAGCTAGATTAGATGATAAATGATATAATCAACAAGAAGGAATAGACTATAATGAAACCTATGATCCACTATCTAGAAACGAATATATTCATATTTCACTAGCCATTGCAGCATTATTTAATTTCGAATTTTTCAAATGGATTTAAAATTATCTTTCTATAATAGATATGTTCAAGGGAATATTTTTGTTGAAAAAACATCTAGTTTGAGGAAATAAAACATCCTGATCATGTCTTCAATATTATCAAACCATTATATGGAATTAAAAAATCCCCTAGATCTTGGTATTATAGAATTATAGAATATTTATTTGAAAAAAATATGGTATGGGAAATTCTAATCCATCCCTTTTTATAATGAAAGATAAGGAAAATGTTTTGATTATTTAAATTTAAGTTGAAGACATTATACTTGGTTCAACTCAACAATATTTAACTTATTCGTTTGTGAATCTAATGATATATGAGTTTGAAATGAGTATTATCGGTGAGTTAACATTTTTCCTATGTTTTCAAATTTCTCTAAAACTAGATGGAACTTATATACCCCAACATAAGTATATTAAATATCTTATTAAAAGTATGGATTTGAAATCACTATGAGTATAATTACTCCCATTGATACTTGAAATTCACTTGATCTTGATGAAGATGGGAAACCAGTAGATAAAACATCATTTGGAAGAATGATGGGAATATTACATTACAAGATATATAGTCATCAAGACTTATTGTTTTCAGTATGCTTATGCGCAAGATATCAATCCAATCCTAAAAAATTCACTTTAATTGAAATGAAAAGTATTTTTCTCTATCTAATGTGAACCATGTATTTAAAACTCATTTATACTTCAAGAAATATTTTTGTTTTAAAATGATTTTAGATGCTGACATTGGTTGATGAAGAATGGATTGAAAAAGTACATCCAGAACATGTCATTTGTTAGGAGATTCATTATTTTCTTGTTCATTCAAAATACAACCCTATGTAGCACTTTCCACTACTGAAGCTAAATTTGTTGCAGCGGGAAGTTGTTGTGACCAAGTGTTTTGGATGCAACACACACTCACAGACTAAGGTATGAGTTTTACCAAAACTCAAATATTGTGTGATAATACTAGTTCCAATTCCCTAAGTAGAAACCCTACACATCACTCAAATTAAAAGGACATAGATATTAGGCATCAACTTCTTATGGATCACATGATAATATGAGATATCATTCTTCAATTTATTGGAACACATGATAAACCTGCTAATAGTTTCACAAAATCCTTACCCACTAATATATTTGAATACATTAAAGAAAAGTTTGGAATGATAACTGTGAGGTAGTCTTCCATATTAACTCTTTGTTAAAAACAATCTCCTTACAGTTACTAATTTTTTTCACAAGGGGAGTACATTTTTCATGTTAATCAAAATTTATTTAATTAAAATTTTGGTAATTTAAAATTTCATAATCACAATTTTCAAGAATATATTGTTTTGTAAGATTAATTTTCTTTATTAGGGATAATTTTCCAAGAAATCTTAAAGGTATGATTCTTTTCATAAATTTTTGTAATCATATTTTTTCATGGTGGTATTTTTATCTTGTTTATTTTTTTTCAAAATCAATTTTCCATAAATATGATTTTTATCTTAAAAAATTCAAAAGATCGGAACCTAAAAAATTTCTTCTTCACATATCATCCTAATCGTTAGATCTAATCATGAATACATAAAATCTTGGATCAATCATGGAAGATGAATAGTTGGCTCAACTGCCTATATAAGGACCCACTGATGGTTGTCCCACATCAGTTGTAAAAGCCTTAGCATGGTGATGTTTTGATTCTCTACTTAAGGCCATTCTGAATATTCAGGTTTTCATTAATTTTGAATGTTTGTGGAAGCATCTATTTAGAAATAAATGTCATCAGTAAATGAATTATTTTAATGGAAGATATATAGATAAATGTTAGTTGATCTGAAATTATTTTCTAAATATGATTCTATTATTTTGAAGAATATCAAGGTGAGTGACTAGAAGCGCCTATGTGTATCCAAACTGAAAGCACAAGATCCGGTTTATCGAGAGTTGTATGTTTAATTCTATGAATCATTATATTTTTTCAATGAAGTTGGGGGAGATATGTTTTCCATTATGAGCAATGGAATGACCCACTCCCTTTCCTATCGTAAGGATTCCAATCTGGTAGGAATTCTATATGAGGGTGAAGCTGAACATTGCAATGACAAGCTACCATATGTTTCAGGATTGTTCGATAAGGAAAAGGATTTAGAGTGCCTTGTCATAAAATAAGTGGAGAACCTGAAAATGGTTCATCTCTCTAATTTTTTTTGGATTCATCAGTTATGGGTTCAGGAAATTCTCATTCTGAGAAAATGTGACAAGGATACCCTGAAGAAGAGTGATATTTATTCCTTTGACTTTTTGGTGAATTTCAAAAAGATCAATTTGGTGAAGTATGTTTTACTTACAGTTAAAAATATAAAGAAAGGAAATATGAAATCTCAAATCATTGTGTATCTAGTTTTTATCTACAATATTATAGTCCTTTGTCGAGAATCATTTATATTTCATTTTAGTTCTAAGACATGTAATTTTAAGTTTATTCTTCCTAGTGATTACACCCTAAAAAGGATGAAGGTTGGATTCCCAAATGAATATAGAGAATTGTATGAACTATCTAAAGTATAAATAGAATCCATATCAACAAAACTGGATGTAGCTGAGACATCCAAACAAGGGTGGAATGAAGAGGAAGGAGAAGGAATAAGAAGATAATGAAAAAACACCTGCTGTCATGGAAACTCAATCTGCATCTCCAAAACCAAGGAAGAAAAATACTTACCTGGATGAATTGGCTTCCAAGTGGATAGAAGACCATAAGAATAAGAAGGAAGGGGAGCCTAGTTTTGTCTTGGACCCTTCTGAGGAAAAATCTATAAATATGAATTATACTGACAATATTGAGAAGAAATAAAAATAAAATAAGTTGATGAAGAAGACGTTGGAGAATGATATTGTTCATTCCATTCTCAATGATGATGGTAAAGACTCTGAAGAAATTCTAGTACTGGAATATTTTTTGCAAGAATCACTTCCAGTGACTCCATGAATGAAGATGGTAATTCCAGAACACAAAAAAGATGAATAAGTGGTTCAAGAAGAAAATTTTGAAGAAGAAGAAGAAGAGGAAGGAAGTGGCGATACAAATGACATGATAAGGCAAGTCGAACATTATCTTGAGAAGGATAGTCATTATGAAATGTTTTTAATCCAAACTTCTAATGTTTAATCCTCAAAACATGCTACCCCATGAAATGCGGAATAGGGTCATGAAGTAGTAAATAAACTATATGAAGAAGATAGTAGTAACCATGAATTCATTCTGCCAAAAGATTTTGTGGAGGATACAGAGAAAGAAAATCTTGAGGAAGACATGATTGTTCAACTATCAGATAGTGAACATGAATTGCCCAATGTAGAAGAGAACATTATTAGAGCTAATAAGGGAATGAAATTTTAGGAGTATACACCTAATAAAATAGTTTTAGCAACCAAATATATTGGTGGATCATCAAACAGAAAAGCTAAGTAGACAGAGAACGAATTATCACCAACCAAATAGTCTGATTCAGAATTGTCATCTCTTGGACATTACATTGTAGTTCAATCATTGAATATGTTGGTTCATATTATTCCCTTGTTTACGAGTATAGATTCAATGTAAAATATGCTTCATAATTTGATTAATCAGAAATAAGAGTCAGTTTCCATGATTGTGGATATGTTTGTCAGACTCAAGCCCGATTTCAAATCGATTTATATTAGGATTGGTTATTATAGGATGTCATGCAAGTAAATAACTATGTGGTAAAAGTAGAAAATAGAAGAGATGAGAATATGTGATGATTTTCAAGATAGTGTGAAGGATTCTTTTGACTTTGAATATGGTAAATTCAAATATATTATGAAATTTTTTGAGGAAATGATAAGTATTGAACAAATAACTCAGAAGAAGAATTCAAGGATCTGAATGCAATGATTAATTTAGTAGCTATGAATTGGAAGATGGAAAGTTATATCAGAATAGAGTTTGACGAAAATAATACTAAGAAAAAAGAATTTTTGAATGCTGAATAAAAAATTCTTAAGGCTAAGGAAGAAAAAATAACATCCTTAGAGAAAAAAGTGAATATCGAGATCAACTGATGATCATTTTGAATAAGATGACTTGGAACATAAGAAGCTGAATACCATTATGAATAAGATAATTCCAATGGAGAAAGAAGGATAATTTTCCCCAATCTGATATTTGTTTGTATATCATTATATGTTCAAATCTTTTTAATCAAAATAAATTTTTTGGTTGCTCTTCATATATTTTGTTTTATAGTACTAATATTTTAGGTACCTAATTTTTTCAATTCCCTTTATTCTTTTTGACTCACAATGTTGGATAGTGGAATCATAAAAAGAATACTAAGAAATGAAGATAATTCCATATGTAAGGGGGTGTTTCATCAGTAATGATTTACTTATAGAGGAAAAAGAAAAATCTATTTTTAGAATCCAAGAATACAATCCTTATTTATTTCAAAAACTAAGGGGGATTTAATCACATTCATCTTGATTCTTAAGTAGAGGGAGATATTTTTTTTCATGCAGATAAAAATTCTATATCCTTATAGTATTTTTAGTAAGGATGTTTGTGCTTTCCAAAAAGGGAGATATTTTCGAGTCAATAAGGTTTCCATATGAATTTTTCAATCCACTATGTTTTGAAAATCACAATCACTCTATATTATGGAAAATTATATTTTCCCTATAATTATCTTAATATAGAAAATTTTACTTCCACAATGAAATTTTATTCTTACCTATGTTTTCATTGTTCATTTTATAGTTTCTCTAAATCTACCTCTTTTTTATTTCTATGTGTAAAATTATGTTTCATATATAAAACCTCATAATCTTATAAATCCTTTGTTATAGATTTTTTCATCAGACTCTACATTCTCTAAAATTCCATATCCGAATTATCAAAAATTCAGACTCTAAATTCATTAGAATTACGACACAGAAATCCTCAGAATTCAGACTCTGAATTTCTCATAATTCAAACTATGAATTCCTCATAATTCAGACTCTGAATTCCTCAGAACTCAAACTCTTAATTACTCTAAATTCAGACTCTAAATTTCTCAGAATTTAGACTCTATATTCCTCAGAATTAATACTCCTCATTCTTTAGAATTTAGACTCTAAATTCATTGGAATTCAGTATCCGAAATCAATAGAAGTCAACATCAAAATTCATTGAAAATTATAATCCAAATATCCTTGATTCAAATTCTCCAAATGATTATTTTCTTAGACTCTGAACACTTTTTTCTTACTCCGATAATTAAATTTGGTTAAGCAACCTTATTTTGATTACCCGTGTTATAGTTATGAAATGATGTCTTACAATATGTCTTGAACTAACCTTTGTTTGAGTGACGCATTTATAGGTCCCTCATAAATTCATGGAAAAAATATGTCCATTGGATCTGGGAGATAACCATTGATGAAGTTCCGATAAATATGATCTCATTTGAATGAGTGCATAAGATGGTTAATAACTATAGAGATTGCATGTTGTTGAAATTATTTTTAAAGAGAGAGACTCTCATGCATTGTGTGGTTCTAAACATCTTGTTCAGCTTGATTCATGTGACTTTGATTGTTTCAGTGTACAATCAAGAACGTCTAAGGATATAAAGATAGAGGTACCGACTACCTTAAAGATCAAGGACTTTCATGGAAAGCAAGACAAAGGTTCTAACTACTTTAAATTCGAGGGATTTCAGAGATAGCAAGATAGATTCTGATATTTTTATGGAGGGATTACCCTGATATGGGTAAGACAGACTTTCTTGAATGTATAAATCAAGGGACCTTTAACCAATGTTATCGGATATCCTACTCTTTGTGTTAACTGATTTCATTCTTGTTACTAGTTTTGTTTCATGTTTATTTCCACTGTATTTTGATAAAGGAAGAAGGTATAAACTTATTATACATTAATATAATTTTATATACTCTGATAAGTAAAATTCTATATAATTTAAAGTTGAATCTTTAACATGTAATGTTTCCTTAAGTTTCATTTTCATAATCATATTGTCAGAACCAAGTAAGCATGTTTAGAAGAACTAAAATCAGTCTTGAGGATTTACCTTGTTTAACTCTATTAAACATAGTTTTTCTTAATGTTAAAAAATAATGTTTTTAATGTTACAACTCACCCTTTCTATTAATACATTCATATTTCGATCCTAAACATCTCACATCCCATACCTAATGGTGGTACGAAATTTCTCAAATGCGACAACCTTTTG
The DNA here is from genome assembly GCA_963277665.1 of Viscum album. NCBI lineage: Eukaryota > Viridiplantae > Streptophyta > Magnoliopsida > Santalales > Viscaceae > Viscum > Viscum album. The sequence goes on from OY728148.1 coordinate 177,045,474, forward strand.
GAGATATTTCTTTTTTTTGGAAAAAATTGTGCATGTGTAAAATAATATATTTTATATTTTTAGTCTATCTGTTCTGAAGAAATATCTCCCATGGATTATTGTACAAACTCAGTGATTGGATCCAAATATATTTCATGTATCATTCAAATGTTAATCAAGGAAAAATAATAGAGAAATTTTTTTTGGTAAAATAAATTTCTCCATAAAGATATGTATAATTTATTAATGAATATTGTTTTATTATCATTTATAATTTGAGGATTTCACATTTAACATTTGATAAAATACTGAGGATATAATATCTTCACTTTTGAACATAGAACTACACCGGTATTTGGAATCCTCTTCCAAATGTTGAGTCCCACATGAGTTCTGTGACACTTTTGGTTAGACACAATGGTTCAAATATTGATGTTTGATATGGTTATGGTTAAAAGTAATTTACCAGGATTTAAAAAATAGATATGAGTACGATTTCCAGAAATATATTTATAATTCTTATTATATGAAGATATTTAAACCTTATCATTTACAACCTTTTAATGCATATCCATTTGGAGCCACATACCCATGAGATTTACCTTATATAAATGATATCTTTTAATAAATTTCATGTATGTCCATCGACTCATTTATAAAAAGAATCCTCTTATCCTCCTTCTTTTACACCATTTGAGCCTTCTAGATAAAAAAAATCCACCTTTAAACCATAATAGAATCTTTAAAAGTTTCCTAGAGTTTCTCATATTCTTCTATGATCAATCCTTAAATTATTAATGTGTATTCCATTGGAGGTCTCTCACATGATAGGTATAGAAATTAACCAAGATCTTTAAATTTTACGTATTATTATACAACCTATAAATATGATGTATCCTGAAAAACATAATCAATGTAGTATCATCAATATACTAATATTTTATTATGGGTATGGAGAAAACATTTACCAGCTCTTATTAATAAAATGGGAGATGGATGTATCGCACATGTATATGTTATCACTACCACATCCACATATCGATGCAATTAACTTTAAATCAGCATCATTCCTGGTTTGTTTTTATGACAGATTAATCATTATATATGATATTTTTTATATATTTCTGATTCTATAATATTGAATTAATAATTACCTTTCTCTCGTCATATCCATCTAAAAATGGAAACATCACTCATGCGTACAAATGGACTACTCTCTCCACATTGTGATGTAATTCATTTTCCAACACAAGATTATATAAGTGTTAATAATTTTATATATAAATAATATATATTATATTTATATCATTAAAAAAATTCTTCAGATTAAGCAACCATGATCTATGTTCGTGGACCATAACCGTGTAACCAAATCTAACATGAAAAATGTAGCAGTTGACACCTGAAATGATGATGATAATGAATGATTGTTAATGAATATGTTAATAGATGTTATAAGTAAAAAATTTATGGTTATATATTTATGATTTTGTTTTTTGTATATATATATAATAAAATCTTATGTTATCAAATAGTCGGTTATAGAGCTTATAAAGCAATACAGACTTGGGATGTGGGTTTTATCCAACAATATCATTTTTATGGGAATTTTTAGCTTTAATTATATAATGAGGAAATTTTATATAATGTAACTTCAAAATATTATTACATTTCTTATCCTCAAGTTAATTTTATAAATTTCAAATATTCCATTCATTTTCCACTTATTATGTAGTGAAGAGATCGAAATATTTTTTTAAGTGAAACCAACCATATTTTCCTCTTCGGTTGGGAATCCTTTCATCCATGTAAACATTTTCATTAAAATCATTTAATTATTTTTTTCAAAATTCTACATATATTATTTAAATTCATTTTTACTATATATTATTTCCTATACAATTTATTAAAATTGAAATTATAAACATTTTTTCAATCAAGTGATTTTAAATATTTTATTGAAAATGTGAATGGAATTTATATTTCAACGTACACTGCTAAAAAAATTTCCTGCTACAGTGAATAGTTTTATCATTAAAAATTGCCATATAAGTTTCAATATTCTATTTAAAGTAATTTTTAAATTAATATTTATTAAATCTATAGACTCTAAATATGTTATTTCAAATAAAAATGGTATATTCCTCAATTAATGTTCTAGTGATATTTTAATACAATTTTTTATATAAAAACATTCTTAGAAATTCTAATTATTTACTAGGGATATGGTCTAATTATCTACCATTATTATTTCCTAGGATAGTTTATGATTATTGTGATGGGATTTATATGAAACACATATCCATCCGATGAGTTATGATATGATGATATGATTAAAATTTTATGATCATGTGAAACACATATATTTTGTTTTAATTATGATATGGGTGGTCAGAGAATTATATATCCCTATAATCAATGGTAAAATGATGGATATCTCATATGATAATATATAATCGAATTAAGAGTGAACCCAATTCAATATGGGAATTTGTTCAATAATATAGTCTTGGTACGTAACCTTGACTAATGAAATTATTAAATGAGGAGTGAACCTAATCCACTGTTATAAACATGGCAACAATCCTTGAATAAGGAAATTACTTTATATTATTTTGGTATGAAAACACTTCATTAATTTTTATTAGGATATGTTTTCATGAATCATGATTGATTTTTAATGATACTTTACTTTTATTTCATATGACTGAATGTGTCAAATGCGATCATTTTTTATTTTTAGTGATAATCCCCCTTTAAAGAGTGAGGTGGAACCCTTACAAGGCACACATACTTTTGAAAATTACATGACCCATCGATTTTAGAAGAATTCATCCAGAAAAGAAAACTTATAACTACCCCTCCCTAAAAAATGTCATGATATATGCACTCCAACTTCACAAAGCTAGTTTACTATCTGTCCTGTGCAGAGCTGCATATGCCCGGTACCAATGGAATAGCCATACCCTCTAAGTCCTCCAACTCCATTTAGATATGCTCTGATGAATGTTCATGAAAACTCTAAATCCACATCTAGAGACTTTCTCTCTTGTAATCAAACTGGTTGCATTTGAAAATTTCATGTGTCACAAAGGTCTTGGGGTGGTCTGAAGGCATTGGCAGGACATAAAGGCCTTGAGAGATTACTAGGCAGAAGGGCTTGGTTGTCCCGAAGGCCTTACAAGACTTGAGGACCAACCCATGGCCTAAAGGCTCAGATGGATGAATAGTTCCAGCTACTACAGTATTGAACAATACCTTATAAAGTACTACTAAAATAACATAGATTTATGTGTCCACCAAAATTTGATCTTGGGTCTTTTGGGTGCACCTACCGAGTCTTCACCACCCAAGCTAAAACTCGTGTGATGATTTCTTATGTATTACGTATTTTTATTGATTAAACATCCTACCATGTTTCATTACAATAGTATATGATTTAATGGATATTATATTACAAATTCAATCTTCTGTTATCATACAGGATGTTGCTTTAAAACTCATGATTTGGCCACATATTTCGGTTCTGTTTTAATGACATAAATAATTATTTTTACTCTTTTTGTTAAATTATTTCAATATAATAGTTTTAGATATTAATTAATTAATTAATTATTTTTCATTATTAATTTTATACTTTAATCCTCTATAATATTTTTTTGTGGTTTATTTATTTATTTCACTAATTAATTTTTATGTTTTATTATTGATTTAAAGTATTAATTTTTTCATGTCTTAATCAATTAAGAATTTATCCCTTATTTGAAATACTTAATCTGTAATTAAATTTAACTCTTTAAATTTTGTATTTTCAATTTATATTAACATTAATTATAAATATAAGAAGTTGATGTTTTTTAATTTTTTTAAAATAAATCTTCTTAATTTAATTTCATGAATAAATCTGGTAATAAATTATTTAACTACTCTGATTTATAATAATATGTTATTCAATTTTACTTTTACTATTTAAAATTAGTATAAATTATTTTTGTGTTAATTTAATTATTTTTTGTATGTACTAAATAATTTTATTATTCAATTAGAACAAATTTTAAATGGCTTTGTTGTTTTTTGTATTTATTTAATTTATGTTCTATAATTATAATTATTTTGTGGTGTAGATTACTAACTAGTTTTTTTTCCTTTTCCAATTCCCAATAGTGATTCCATGACAGACCATTTCCTCTAAATTTAATTAATTTATTATATTTAATTAATTAACTCTTTATTTTCAATGTTAATCTTTAAATTATATATTATTAATTTTTTTACATTAATTTTTTTTAATATATGTGATTACAATTAATAATACAACTATATAATTTGATCTTTTAATTTTAATTTTAATAATAATCTAGTTTCACATTTTTTATTTGACACTATTTAGTTTTTAATTTTAGTTTATTTATTTATGTTTTTAATTAGTAAATGATTTAGTTATTTTAATTAATTTAGGTTTTAGTTTTATGTGGATTTAATTAATTGATTTAAGATTATATCTCTAGATAAAATTTTATGTCACCGACAGAACATCTCACCGACGCCGTGTTAGTAGCTCAACCTACCATTACTTCCCTTTTCCACTATTGATGATTCCACGAGTTACCGACACACGTCCACAGAATGACCTACCATTGCACCAATCTAGGTTGGTCTCTCACCCACTCATCGACAATTCCATTTTTGTGCTACCGACACAACACGTATCAATATTCCTTTGTCGCAACATTGCTTCGGTAGCTCATCACTTAATGACTAATTGGTAGCTCATGTGATAATTATGCATTTCTATATTCTCAATCTATAGAAACCTCCACCCCCATCCACTAATTACCTTGTTACTCCCCAACACTGTCTTTTCTCCTCACATCACCATGAAAACAGTGTCTTAGTGTGACACCACTGATCCTTCTCACACCGATCTAAGAACCTCAAACCGCCACATAGAAAACTGAATCAGCATATTTCCCAAGCAACTCACATGCATCAGACCTTCCCTCCACTGTGTTTGATCAACCATAACCCTTTCCACCAGATTTGAACTCACTCATGGCTGAATTAGCATCATACTAGATATGGTATTTCTCCATCAACCATAGATCTGGAAGCATCGAGAAGCTTCTTTTGAGGATCTATTGAATTATAGGGTGTTGCCACTAGGACGAATCTAGAGTTCCTACCTGGATCTGGAGATCTGTAGATTGTACACTCTACCAATGGTTGTGGATAGCCAAGGCCCTGCCATTTCTTGTTAGAGGAGGAGTCACCTCACACCACTGCTTTATGGCTGAGATGTGGAGGTTATCATCACTATAGGGAGGAATACCCACCACTGTCAGCTTCTCCAAGATGCCTGAGAACCCCCCTACTGAGCGATGAAGAATGGGATGCGGGGAGAAAGATAAAATATATAAATATATAAATAAATATATATAATTAAACAGGTAAATATAAAAAAAATTATATAAAAAGTAATAAATTATAAATCAATAAGAATAATAAAATCAAATGTTAAATTAATTAATTAAATAAAATATATTATACTTAAATAATAATAATAACTTATAAAAAAAATAAAAAAAAAATTTAAAACAATAATACTATTATATTAACATTTTTATTTTAATAATTATAATTTAACTTTATAATCAAAACACTTTTAACTATAATAAAAAAATTAATAAATAAAATAAAGTAATTTATTTAACTAAATAAATATTAATATATATTTAAAATATAATGAAGATATAATAACTAATTAATGATAATATTAATTCAATAAAATAATGAAATAAATAAATATTAAATTATAATCTTAATAAATTGATCTAATTATAAATGATTAAATAAATAAATTAATTAATAACATTTATAGTAATACCAAACAAATTAAATTATTATAAATAATAACTTATAAAAATGTATATAATGTTAATAAAATAATATAATAAAATAACTAGTTAATAATTTTTTAAAATATAATATTTAATCCCCTTTATTATAAAAAACATTAAATTCGTATAAATGAGTTAACACAATAAAATAATAAATTAGTAAACTAACTTTTACTCTTATATGATTACTGTTTTCATAATTAGATAAATATATAAATTAAATATTTTGATATTTTGAACTGAATTAGTTTTGTAGTGCAGATTCGTGTAGGACTTGGATTCACTCCTAGATTACTTTCAACCAAATGTTCAGAAGTTAGTTACAGGGGTCTTGAAAAAATGAAAACTGCTACAATGAAAAAGCACACACTTGTGGAGACTTCATGAATCCCTACCTCAGTCGGTGGAAGATCGTGGGTGACATGCAGTAGTTGATGGATGATACTTAAAAATAGAGTAGTACTATGATGAAAAGGGAAAAACATTCATTTACCATAATCATTTTACAACCAATAGGGACCTAAGAAAAGAATCATATTTCTATTGAACCACCTGGAGATGGAGGAGCGCGAGAGAATTGTAGAAACATAGGATTCAAAGGTGGATTATTTCATCCTTCATTTCAAAATTCTGTACTCAATAATCAAATGATTTCAATCTCTATAATAAATATTATTTTATAATAGATTTTATAGTTTATGGAATCTAAAGCATCAAGTGATTTCATTTCTCATTTTCCATTTTTCATTTAAATAAAGAAGCTAATTAAACTAGTGAAATTGAATATTATTCTTATAATTTAAATATTTTTTCATGCCTCAAGAACTGAAATTCTAAACACCCTGTTATTTTGGAGACAAAGACAAAGGAAACATTTCTTTTCAAAATATGAAATTAATTTCATCTAGGTTAAATCATTGATATTTTTTCTAGTATATTCAATTCAATTACTATCATATTTGGGTGACTGTAGTGTTGGTCAACTTCAAGGTTCACATAGCTGAGAGATTAATCTCTTGGTGAGGGACATTAATTGATCATTTTAGAGGCTGTGGATTCAGTTTGTAAACATATAAATATGATAGCTAATCAACTAGTATTGTTAGATTCCCTATGCTTATACCTTTATTGGAAGTTTCTTAGTATTTTTTTTATAGATTTTAGTTCACAATATTTTGTTCTGTTCATCTTTACTCTTGAATAATGGTTATCAACATAGTCAAAATATTATTTTCTTATTACTGCATATACAAAATATATAAAAATTCAAAAATTAAAAAATATGTTACCCACTTCTGACATGAATTGGTTTGTTGTTTAAAAAAAAATTCCAGTCACCAACCTTCCATGTGGGTTTAACCGTACATGCCACTATGTTGTAGTAGTAGGAAATCATAAAATTTTAAACATTGACTTGTTTTCAATGATGAGAGGGTCAAATTTTTGGCGCCATTTACGGGGAAGGTTTCATGCAACTATCATTCTCTAAAAAACTCAAAAAATCACATTAAAAAACATAAAAAATTGAAAATTGAAAACTCTGTTTTTGTAATCATTCTTTAATTCTCTAATTTTTTCATTACATACTGTTTCTATTGTTACTGCACATTTACTATTGTGTACTGCTTTGATGTTTTTTGTGTTTAAAATCATCTGTTATTATCAATTTTATGAACTCTATATCATCCATTGTTCGGTCATATCCCTTGTAATTATAAATTTATAAATATCTCACTACTCCTAAAAAAATTAATTTATATTTGAAATTAAGATGAAAGGGTTCATGCACCTCATAGTCAACAAAACAATCACCATGAACCCTTAAATGATATAGAGAGGCCTAGGATGATAGATCTCCAACTCCTTCAATTTTCATGAAATCCTTATTCAATTAGACTTTCACCTAGATCCAAAAACTATGAACTTAAACACTCCAACAATCTTCTACTACCATCTTTCAATGGGATCTCTAATGAGGATTCTCTTTCCTTTATTATATACTTCAATAATACTATTCAACAATTATCTATTCTACGAATCACACAAAACTAAGCTAAGAATGAGAGTGTTTCCCTATTTATGTAGAGGTAATTCTAGGAATTATTTCTTGAGTCTAGATGAAAACATATTTTGGAATTGGGATGAATTGTATAATTCATTCTTAATTAAATATTATCCTCAAAGACTTCAGGGTGAACTCAAAACCAAAATCATAAGTTTTAATCAAGAGGATCGAGAAACTTTTCATGATGCTTGGGATATATTTTGGAACTTTCATAGGTAGCACCCTCAACATAATCTCCCAACCCACCTTCTCATGGATATATTCTATGAAGGGATGCACTACTCTAGTCAAAAAATTGTTAATCTAGCTGATGAGGATAATGACATTGATAAGACTGATAAATATTTAATATAAATTTTCAATATCCTTTCCCCGAACCATCAACATAAATATTCTATAAGGAAACGAGTGATTAGAGATGTATACTCTAGTTCTGGAATGGAAATGAATACCCAATATCAACTTTCTCTAATAACAAATCAACTTCGATCATTAATGAACCATAATTCCAAACAATCTCTCAACAAACCAGGCTACCAACTCACAAACCAATCAGTTAGGGAACAATGTTATTAGTGTATCATGTTTGGGAAAATTTATAACTTCTATCACAAATTTGACATGCCAACCCAATATTAAGAAAACTCATTTTTTTCAATTATGGTCCTAGAATGCTGACTAATAATGAACCATTTTCAAACAATTACAACCACAGATATATGCATCATCCCAATCAATCTTGGTAAATCCATGGAATGATAATAAAATCCAATGCCAATATGTATCAAAACCCACCTAGACAAAATTTTAAAAATCAACAAAGGGAAGTATCTTCTAATGAACAATGAAATTAAGTTGGCCATGTGACATCAATATTTGGTAAAATTTTTAATATAATGGACTCTCAATAGGAAATATTAAAAAATCAATTTAATAAACATCAAAAAAATATGAATCTTATAAATGTACAAATTATGATAGAATGAAAAAAATGAAATTCACTTGGGCTAAATAGCTTGGGAATGTACTTCAATAGATATAAAAATATAATTATTAAATTTGAACTCATCCCTAGGAATAATTCCATGGATGTTGTCATTATAAGTGGGATTAACACTCAAAATGTAGCTGAAGAGACCTTGAAAATTCCCAAACTAGAAAATAAAAGGAATCTGTAAATAAAAATCTATTGTGAACACAATCAATAAATTAGAAAAAATCTACGGGAAGTGGGAAAAATATGAATTTGAATCCGAAAATTCAGGCTAGAAATATTTCTGAAAATATAAATAATAAATGGAAGGGGAAAACTACTTAAAAATTATGGGATTTTCCTACTATTCTTAGGAATTATTCCCCACTGATACCTTTCCTAGAAAAACAAAAATCCCAAAGAAACACAAAGGTTGAACATCTTCAGTTCCTTGGGCTTTTAACCAATCTCCAAGTTAGCATCTCATTAATTCAGGAATTAATTCAAATCCTATATTACATTAAATCCATTCAAAAATTTGTTTAAAAAAATAGACTCTTGAATAATATTCCACGTATATCCTCAATAAATAGTGAAACACTATACTCCAAAAGAAAATCCCACCCAAACATAAAGGACCATATAGCATTGTCTTACACTATACCTTAGAAAATTTAAATTTACTCAACTGACTTTCTAACAAAGGTGAAAATATCAACCTTATCCGATACTCACATTTTATAAATTTTGGATTGGGTGATCTTCAACCCACCATAGTCATTATATAGTTAGTTGACTGTTATTTCACTCATCTATGGGTAGGATATATGGAATTATAGTTAGTATAGGGAAGTTTGTTTTACATAATGACTTCTTAGTCATTTATATCATGTGTGACTATGAGGTTCCCATCATTCTGGGTAGGCCCCTTATGGCCAATGGTGAAGCAGTCATAGATGTGTCTATGGGTTAGCTGATTATTAAGATTGGAGATAACCAAAAAGAATTTAGTGTCTTTAAAAATATTTAGACATCATTTTTTTTGAAAACTACTCAAAGATATAATTATTTTAAAAAGGATATTCATTTGGAAATTTTGGAGAGTCTGAATATGAATTAATTATTGAATAAATAATGTTGTAAGCTGAAAATCACTTTTCATATTTTGATAAATCCATTCAAACTAATTTTATGGAAAATTTTCATGAACTTGAAAACTGTCCTATTTATTATGTTTCAGGATATTTTACATCTACTTCTGAACATAAATACTTATCTAGTGAACTTTTGTTTTATTTTACTCTAAATAACACTTCTAAAAAAATTTATGAAGTAGAGGGACGACTTGTAGAACAAGATGAAGCTTCTGTTTTGTTAAATTTCAAAATTTCATAACATCAATGCATTGACAGTGTGCTATCCATCTTGGATAGAAGTGAGTAAAACCTGAAATTTATTCATGAAATTGAAAATATATCATCATTTCAAACACTGTATAAGAAATATGGTGAATATATTATACCTCATAGGCCCAAGAGTATACCTTCACGTGAAAATGTACCCATCCTTGAACTTAAACCACTTTCAGCACATCCAAAATAGTCATGTTTGGGTGATAATTCAACATTTCCTATTATTATTTCTGCTGAACATAATGAAAATCAATAATACATATTTTTTAATGTTCTAAATAAATTCAAATATTCCAATATTTGGGAAATGTTGGGAGAAATAACGAGTTACATAAACAAGGTATTATGGAGGTAGAAATTTTTGATTTATGGGGTTTAGATTTCATGGTACCATTTATTTAATCTCATGGAAATTAATACATTCTTGTGACTATATATTATGTGTCTAAATGGGTTGAGGTAGTAGTTGTTCCTAATAATCAGGCCAACCGTGTTATTATGTTTTTCAAAAACAATAACTTCTCTTGATTTGGAATTCCAAAATCCATTGTTACTGATAATGTAAAAAACATAAAAACCTACAATATTATGCCTATAATGGAAAAATATGGTTTTTCTTAAATAACATGTTCTACCTAACATCCACAATCTAGTGGAGAGGTAGAGAGTTCAAATAGGGAGATAAAATATTTCATAGAGATAAGTGTCTCTCATTCTTGGAAGGTCTTGTCTCTTAAATTTGATAAAGTTTTATGGTTAGATAGAACATTTGTAGTACCCCAATAAGTATGTATACTTATAGGATTTTATTTGTGAAATTATCTCATTTTCCAGTGGAGTTGAATCACATGTCATATTGAGCAGTTAAGGCCTTAAATTTTTATTTTAGGAGTATTGGGGATAGAATAATGATTGAGATGAGTGAACATGATGAGATAAAGAGATATCCTTTTGAAAATTATAATATATATAACAAGAGAACTGAAATCACTCGTGATTCATTCCTAAAAAATAGAATGTTTAAACCTGGACAAAAGGTTCGTCTAGTTATTTCAAAACATATGCTCTTTATTGGGAAGTTGAAATCCAAGTGGTATGTACCTTTTACCACTGTAAGTGTTTTAAAGAAGGGAGTTTTTGATATTTTAGGAGAGGAAAAAAATCATGTTCTTGTTGATGACTAGATAGTAAAACACTATTTTGAAGGTCAACCGAAGGGCTTGGATGCCATCACTATGATTGACTACTGATTCTGAATAAATTCTAACTAAAGACATAAAACTTATTGTTTCATGGGATTGAACCCATGGTTTATGATTTTTTCCCTATTTTTGATCATATAATGTTTTGAATAATGTATGACCTGATTTTGGTTCTTGACATCTCTTTTTATATTGGTGTTGTCTTCTTATTCTTTCTAAATAGAGTTTCTTGCTGATGGTGTTTCAAGGGAGTGGAATTTCCATACTGGATTAGGTATGAAAAAAATATATGTCAGGGAAGTACCTTCATTTAGTTTCTAAATTAATTTTTATGCTCCATATTTTCTTTAAAAAATAACAATTTTTTCAAAATTTCTTTCTTTAATGCTTAGTCATTAAGCTACACTTGAATTGATCTATCATTACACTTTTGTTGGTAAGTCACTCAACAATGACTTCCTAGTGGATGTGTCTGTGACTCAGGGATTTTATGTTGATTTTGATTTTTTTCTTTATGCCATTGTTGAAAATATTCTACTTCATATTTTTGATTTTAGAAAATTATATTACCCATGACTTCATGTTTTCAATGATTTAACACTGTTGAAAATTTTTACCACGTGTATTTATTTTTAAAAATTCTATTTCATGTATTTCTTGTTGAGAATTTTTATTGCATGATATAGAGTTTTGAATATTTTGTGATTCAATGTTTTTGGAACAAATATTGTGGTTAAATTAATTGTGGTTTCTCATACCACATATCTAGGTACTTACTTTTAAATGTGTTCTTAATTATTTGTTACGGTGTTTAACATTCATTTTTTTTCTTTATTAAAAATTTGACTAAATAAAATTCTCAAACATACAAACAACCTATTCACTTTGGTACTAATTATTTCACATGAGAATTTTTGAATTTAAATGAAAATTACATTTCCCTTTATTTAATGAAAATTCATTCAAACATGATGTAAAGTAATATTTTTGGAAAAGATTCTTTTGGGTTTCAATGAGACCCTTGATACATTTTCTAAATATAATTCAATGAAATACCTTCTTTGATATTTATTTGTCTAATTTTTCTTCTCCACATTTGAATTAAACATTGGGGAAAAATTTGAGTTTTATGTGTGGGGGAGGTGGCCAATTTTTGATTGAGTTTATATGTGCCTTATTTGGAGCCAATAATATTCCTATTCTTCTTAATTTTTTTGTTGAAAATGATTAATGTTTTTCAAAATTCTTACTCATCTTTTGATTCTTTAGGCTCTACATTGTAGTTCAATTCTGTATTTCCTAAGGACAATTAACTTATTGGTATTTAACAGTTTCCTTGAACCTGAAACATTTGAGGATGAATGATTGTTAGTGTTTTTACTTACTGTTTTTATGAAAATATTAAATAGGATCTATTTTTTAGAGAGATATATGATACATTTTTGAGGAATTTAGATCTTATCTTTTGGAAATTGAAGTTTTATCTTTATTAGAGAAGAATAAATTTATTTTATTTACTAAAAAAATAATAATCACCTTGGTGAAATAATATAAATGGGATTCATATTGGTCAATTGAAAAGGAATTAATTTGGGAATTTGGGAACCCACAGTGAACCTCTATGACCCTAGGAACTGGGATCATTTCTATTAAATAATGACCTATATACAATTTTGAATAAGTACATATGCACAATGATCAACACAAGATACAAGGATTGGAAAAGATAAAATAAAATGTATAAGGTCAAAAATGATTTCATTAGGTGTGGGTAATAGTGAATGTTAGATGAATAAGGGAATAATTGATTTGTATGGAACCATTTATGTGTTATCAATAAGGTGATTCCAAAAAAATCAATTAATTTTAGTTTTCGGAACCTAGGGGTGAGCCAACATATATGGCCTCTTTTGTTATATTTTTAATTCCATTTACTTTTAACCATTTATCAATCTTGACCTTAGAACATGGATTTGAATTGTACTAATTTATTAGGAAGTCTCATATATGGGGAAATAAATCATCATAAATGGATGATTCATTGATCTCTTGATTACTCAGTGAGTATATGAAGTTAGGAAAGACTTATTTTAAACTATTTCATTTCAAAAGCCTCACTAATAAGCCTTTTTCTCTTCTTTTAAATTAATTTACATGTTACATCATGAGCTGACTAATAAAAACATTTTTCTATTTTATAATTATAATAAAACATTGGATTGATAGTGGAAAATCAATTCGTATGTGTTGATGAATTTTATTTGTCTTTAAAATGTATGATTTTTCCACAACATTCTATTAAGTTTTAAATGTTTTAAATAATTATTTTTGGTGTTTTTGTTTAATAATTAGAATCTAATAGTTTCATAGGTTAATTTATTAAGTAATCAAGTATTATAATTAATTTTTTGTTTTAAACCTCTAAAATCATTATTTGTGGTTTACTTATTTAATTCTCTGATTATTTTTATAAGTTTTAATTCACATTTAAAATATTAATTTTATCATTCCATAATTAATTAATAATTTATCCATTATGTAATCTTCTTAATATATAACTAAATTTAACTTCTTAATTTTTTTCAATAATGATTAACATTAATTATAAATTGATTGTGTTAATCATATTTCGTTTTTTTAAATAAATTTATTTAATTTAATGTCTTGAATTAATCTTGTAATAAATTAATTAACTACTATCATTTTTAATAATAATTTTTGGAATTTTATCATTAGTTTTTGATATTATTGTACTCTATTTTTGTGTTCCCTTAATTATTTTATATAAATATTAATTAATTTTAGTCTTAAATTAAAACAATATTTATGTATTTTTGTTGTTATTATTTTTATTTAATTCATGTTCTTTAGTTATAATTATTTTACTGTTCGAATTACCCACTGTTTGGTTTTCCTCTTTCAATTCTCAAAAGTGAGTCTATGACTCACCGTTGCATATCCCTTTAATCAAATTATTCTATTTAACTAATTAACTCTTTAATTTAAATTTTAATATTTAACTTTATTAATATAAATAAAATTTTACATTAATTAATTTTATTAATATATGTGATTACAATTAATAATTTATCAATGAAATTTGAATTTTTAATTTCAATTTAAATAATAATCTAGTCTCTATTTATTTGACACTTTATAGTTTGTAATTTTAATTTCAGATTTTATTTTTATGTTTTTAATCAATCAATTTATTGTTTTTTAATTTATTTATATTATTGTTTTATTTTCATTTAATTAATTAATATAAGTTTATATTTATATATAAAATTTAATGTCACTTAAAAAAAATCTCACCAATGCTGTGTCGACAGCTCATCCTACCATGACATTCCGTTTCCACTTTTTGTTACTTAATGATTTACCAACACACATGCATAACATGACCGACCAACGTAACTATCTCGGTTGGTCTGTCACGCACTCACCAACAACACCATTTTTTTTATAGTAATGCTTCACATATCAGCGTTCCTTTATCCTAATATTTCTTTAGTATCTAATTAATTATCGGGCCATCGTTAGATCAAGAGATACTGAAACCTTCCCCTAATCTCGAGATACCAAGAGCTACAACCCTAAACTACTGATAGCACAATGAATCAATGATGTTGTCTTCTCCACTCACATCTTCTGGGAAACATTATCCCAGTGAGACAACATCAATCCATCTCTCTTATATCTAAAACCCGAAAACTACCATACAAAAAATAGATTATGAAAATTTCCAATGAAACTCACTTTCATCGGATCTATCCTCCAATGACATTGAACAAGATAAACCCATGCCACCAGATTTGAACTCACTCATGGTCGAATCAACATCATACTAGATACATGATTTCACCACAAACCACATATCTAGATGCACCAAGAAACTGTATCTAAGATGTCGTCGATGTTTGGTATGTTTTCACCAGGAATAACTTGGAGTCTCTATGCAGATCTAGAATGCTACTTTCCAAACCCACCACATGTTACTATAGATATATGGGGCCACACCCATGCTTGTGAAAGGAGGAGTCACCTCACACTCCCACTATAAGGCTGGTCCTAGGAGGTCATCGCCTCCGTATGAGAGAACAACTGCCACCACTAACTTCTCCAAGAAGCCCATGAAACCCCCCAATAATGATGAAGAAGAGGGGAGTGGGAGAACGATAAAATAAATTAATATATAATTAAATTAATAATATTAAACCAGAAAATATAAGATAATTTAAATATAACATAATAATTTATAAATAAATAATAATAATAAAATCAAATATATAAATAATAAATTAAATAATATATATATAACTTAAATAATAATAATAACATATAAATAAAACTATAATTAAGTTATAAAATAAAATTAAAAAAAAATTAATTTTTACATTAAATATTTTGATAATTAAATGTTAATTTTTTAGTTAAAACAATTATAATTATAATTAAAATATTAAAATAATAAAATAATTTTAATAATTTTAATAAATAAATAATAATATAATTATAAAATATAAGAAATATATAATAACTACTTACTAATAATATTAATTTAATAAAATAATCATCAAAAAATATATTAAATTATAATATTATAAATTTAAACTTATTATAAATTATTAACTTAATAAATAAATAAAAAACCATAATAATAATATTAAAAAAATAAATAATTATAAATAATAACATATAACAACATATAGAATGCTAATAATGTAAATTAATAAAATAATCATGGAATAATTAATTAAAATAATAAATTAGAAAAAAAAATTATTATAAATAACTTTAAATAAGTATAAATTAATGAAAAAAATAAAATAAAAAATTAATAAAATAACTTTTACTCTAATATCATTATTTTTTTGATAATTATATAAATAGTTGTATTAAATCATTTTATTATTTAAACTATACTGTGTTTTGTTGTGATGATGCATGATAGACCCGGATTCACGTCCACATTCATTTCAACCAACATGATTGGAGTTAGTTATTAGTGTTTTTATAAAATGACAAGTGTTCAAGTGAAAATTTCATGTGTATGGAGACTTTGTGAAAGTCCTACATGAGTTAGTGGAAGATCGTGGGTGATTGATAGTAGTTGACAGAGGATAATTAAAAACATAGTAGTAGTATGTGGAAAATGGGATTGATTATTCATTCACCTTACTCATTCGACAACTACTAGAGACCAAGGGGGGTAGTAGATTTCCTCAGAATCACTTCGAGATGGAGGATCCTGATATTAGATTAGGAGCATGAGATTGAATAGAGGATTCATTCTTCCTTCTTTTTAAAATTTTATACTTTGTAATTAAATGATATAAATCTCTATAATCAGTATGATTTTAGGATAGACTTTATATTTTGGGCATTTTGAATCTTACTGAAATTTCATTTATCACTGTCATTTGTTTCATTAAACAATAGAAGAAAATTCAACTAGAAAAGTTGAATTTGATTCTGAGATTTTAAATTGTTTTAATACCCCATGAAACAAAATTATAAACACTATCTTCTTTCTAAAAAATTGGCCAATGATACATTTTTCTAAAATATTAAAATTCATATATATTGGATTAAATTAGTGTTATTAATTCTCGTATATTTTATTCAATTACTGTCAATGTTGGGTGATTGTAGTGGTGGTGAACTTTATTAATCAATTAGCTGAGATAATAATCTTCTTGAGAGAGAGATTTTTTTATCATTTTTTTAGGTCATGGATTTATTTTTAAACAAAACAATATTCTATCTATTCCAAAATTAAATTTAGATTCTGTGGGATTAAACCTTGATTAAATGTTTCTCAGTCGTTGATCGTAATTTTAGTTCACTATTATTTTTTAAGTTCATCTTTACTCTAGTTTAAGGATTATCCTCAAAGTAAAAATAGTGTTTTCACATTAATACTTAAGAAAAAATAAAAAAATATAAAAAGTAAAAAAAATTAAGATTATTTACCCTTTCCTGACAACAATTGGTTAGTTTTTTTTCAAAGAAAAATATTGTCACCAATATTCTTTATGGGTTCAAAATTGCTAGCCACTATATATTAGAATTCAGAAATCATATAAACTTAAATAATTAAATTGTTTTCAATAAGGAGTTGTTAATGTATTTGGTGTCTTTACTATAGAAGACTTCGAGTGAACATATTTATTTTTAAAAATATAAAAAAACACATAATAAAAACAAAAAATTCGAGAATTTAATACAATGTAAAAATATATATACTTTAAATATCTACAGTTATTCTTTACTGAATATCTGTACTATTACTTCTTTTTTACTATTGTGTAATGATTTGAAATTTTTTGTGTTGAAAATCATCTATTTTAATCAATTGTATGATGAATAGATAATCAATTTATATGTCAGATCCCTTGATCATATAAATTCCAAAACATCTCATAGCTCGTCAAAAGAAAAACAAAATTAAAATGGAAAATTTTGATGAAAGTGTTCTTGCACCTCATAATCCACAAAACAATCACCTTGAAATATTATGTGAGATATAGAGTGATAGAATGGAGGATTTATAACATCCTCAATTTTCATTACATAATTATTAAATTAGAATTTTACCTAAACCAAGAAACATTTAACTTAAACAGTCCCACATTTCTGTACGTCCTTCTTTAATGAGACATCTAATGTGGACACTATTTTTCGTCATTAGAGACTTATATAATACTGTGAAACAATTACCACTTCTAGGAATCCCAAAGAGTATGATGAGAATGCGAGTTTTTTCCTTTTTCCATAAAAGGGAATTCTAGTAATTGGTTCTTGTTTCTAGATGAAAACATATTAGAAAATTGGGACCAAGTGTGTAATTTATTCACAATGAAATTTTATCCCTAATGACATATGGGGGAACTAAGAACCAAAATCACAAGATTTTGTCAAGAGGAAATAGAATCCTTTAATGAGGCTTGGGATAGATTTAGGTAATTTCTTATGAAGTGTCCTCATCATCAACTCCAATCCCAACTTCTCATGGACACCTTCTATAAAGGGTTGTCCTCCTATGGTCAGAACATAGTTGATCATGCTACTGGGGGTAATTACATTGATATATGACTGATGAAGAGTTAATTCAAATTTTTAATAGCCTCTCCCTGACTTGTCAACATAAAAATTCAAGAAGAAAAATATTGAATAAAAAGGTAAACACTAGTTATGGAACGAAAATAAATACCCATGATTAACATGCTAAAATAACCAACCAACATCAATCATTAATGAACCAGAATTCTTAACAACTTATGAATCAACTTTGCTATCAAAACATAGAACATTCATTTATGGACCAATGTTTTTAGTGTGGTATGTTTGGGTACACTAAGAACTTCTATCCCAACATTGACATGTCAACCCAACTACAAGAAAACTCAAATTTTTTATTTTCTTATTTGAATTCCTATGAAGGATGACCCATTCATAAACAATTTTAACCAATACTATTGGAACCATCCCAATCTATCATGGAATGACCAGAGATTGATAAAAAATTCAAATTCCCCTAATTATCAAAACCCTCCTAAAAGTTTTCTAAAACAAATAAATCATAGAATCCTCTCATGCACAAGGAAATTAAGATAGCCATGTGTCTAAAAAATTTGATAAAATTATAAATATAATAGACACTCAAGTGGAATGATTCAAAACTCAATTAATAAATATCAACCCAATAGGAATTTTATAAAATTCAAAATGATGGTTGAATGAAAAACATTGAAACTCAATTGGTCCAAATAGCTAGAGTCTTTACTTATAGGGTTAAAGGATGGATACCTAGTATAACTGAACTAAACTCTACGGTTTATCTAGAAGTGGGATTAATATAAAAACTGTAGCTAAAAAATTTTATGCAAATTCCGAAACTGGAAAATTCTATAAATCTGGAAATAAAAATCTATTGTGCACACAATCTATAAATTAGGAAAAAAATGTTGTGAATGAGGGAAATTTAAATTTGAAACATTAAATTCAAGAATGAAATCATTATAAAAATAAAAACTATAATGGGTAGGAGAAAAATACGAATGAATGAAGGGATATTACTACTATTTTTAGGATTTATGCCTCACCCATCTAATTCCACGAAATACTGAATCCCAAAGTAACACCAAGAATGAACTTCTTCCGTTCATTGGGATTTTAAACAATATATAAGTGAACTTAACATTCATTAAATATTTAATTCACATCATATATTACATGAAAAACGTTAAAATATTGTTACAAATAAAATGAATCTTGAAGAATTAACCACCTACAGCCTCATTGAAGAGTGTAGCACTATACTCTAAAAGAAAATCCCACCCAAGATCAAAAACCCATATATATTTGTCTTAACCTATACCCTTCAAAATTAAAATCAACTCAATTGTATTTGTGGATTAAGTGACAGTATCAACCTAATCCCATCCTCATTTTTTCAGCATTTGAGATTGGGTGATCTTCAACCCAGAATAGTCATCATAAAGTTGACTGACTGTTCATTCAATTATTCATTGGGAAGGATAGATGACCCACTATTTACAGTAGGGAAGTTTTTTTTTCTTATTGACTTCATAGTATTAAATATGGATTGTTACCAAGAGGTTCACATCATTCAAGTTAGGTCCTTCTTAGACACTAGTTGAGCATTCATATATGTGTCTAAGGGTCAGTTTCTCATTCATATTGGAGAGAAACCATAAGATTTTAATGTCTTTAAAATATTAAGGGACCAATATTTTCTGAAAAATGATCTAAGATAGTATTATTTGAAGAAGAATATTCATTTGAATATTGTGAAGAGATTGAAAATGAATCAATTGGGGATGAAATAATGTTGGAATCTAAAAATTAATTTATATATTCTGATCAATCCATTCAAATTAAAAATATGGAAAATTTTCCAATACTGGATAACTATCCATTTTCTTCTATTTATTGTGATGTTACATATTCTTATAAACTTAATGACTTTTGTATTAAACTTTGGGTTGATTTTTATATTCATAAATCTTATGAAAAATTTTATGAATTAGTGGGATATCTGATTGAATAAACTAAAGAATATATTTTAATAAATTTCAAAAATTATGAACAGTAATTATTTGACAGTGATTTGTCCATGTTAGAAAGTATTGATGAAGACATTAAATATTATTATAAAATTTAAAATCATTAATCATTTAGAACAAATTATATGAAATATGTTGAATACCTTTGACCTCCTTGGCCCAATTGTTTACCTTCATGTGAAAAAGAACCCATTCTTAAACTTAAACCACTTCCAACACATCTAAAATATTCATTTTTGGGTGATAATTCCACAATTCCTGTTATTATTTTTGATGAAGTAAAATAAAATAAATAATAAATATTGTTAAGTGTTCTGATGAAATTAAAATATAATAAATGTTTGGTAATTTTGGGTAAAATAAAGTGTTACCAGAAATAGTTATTTTAGAAGTAGAAAATTCTAATGTCTTGGGATTAGATTTCATGGAAGCTTTTCAATTATCTCAAGGTATTGAATATATTATTGTTTTTTATATTATTTTCTAAATGGGTTGAGGCGGTAGATCTACCAAAAAATTATGCCAACAATATTAGTATGTTTTTCAAAAATTATATAATCACAATATTTGGAGTGCCAAAATCCATTATAAATGATAATGGATCACACTTCAAAAACTACAAGTTTAAGGATTTAGTGAAAAAATATCTTTGTGCTCAGAAAAACGGTACTTCCTACCAACCACAATCTAGTGGATAGGTAGAGATTTCAAATAAGGAGATAAAAAAGATCTTAAAAAAGAACTATCTCTCACTCAAGGATTGATTGTTCTCTTAAATTAAATGAATATTTATACACCTATAGAACTACTTTCAAGACCTCAATAGTTATGTATCCTTATGGTCTTTTATTTGGGAAAGGTTATCATTTCTCTGGGGAGTTCTTTCACAATCATTTTTGGATGTTAAGTCCTTAAATTTTGATTTTAAGAGTGCTGGTGAGAGAAGACGACTTGAGATGAGTGAACATAATGAGATAAAAAGAGAGCCTTCTAAAAATTCGAGGATATAAAAATAGAGAATTAATATATTTCATTATTTTTTCATAAAAAAGATAGTTTAAACCTAGAAAAAAGGACATTATTGTAAATTCAAGAAAAAAACACTTTCTCAGGATGTTGTGATACAAGTCTTCTGATCCTTTGAACATTGTTAGAGATTTAAATAATTGATCTATTAAGATCATAAGGGAGGAAAAGAAGCAAACCCTTGTTATTGTCCACAGAGTAAAAAATATAATATTAATGATAACCAAAGGGCTTGGATTCCCCCACTATTCCTGAATACTAATTTCAAATAAAGTCTAACTGAATAATTAAATCATAGTGCTTCATGGGATTAAACCAATGGTTTATGATTTTTTCAATATTTGTGTTCTTTTTATGTATTGAATAAATTGTTTCTTCCTTTCTATTCTTAACATCACTATTTCTTTTGGGGTTGACTTATTATTATTGCTGAATATAAGTTTGTTTTTGATAGGATGAAAATGGAGTGGAATTTCCATAATAACTCATGTATGGAAAAAACTTATTTTAGGCATGTACCGTCTATAGTTTTTTGATTCTTTTTTTTGAACAAAATTTACTTTAAATAATTTACTATTATTTCATTGTTACTCTATTAAATACAGCATCATTAAGTTATTATTGCATTGAGACACCATTAAAATGTAGTCAATAAGTCACTCAAAAGTGACTCTTTGGTGGAAGTTTCAGTGAGTCAGTGATTTGATAAATCAATTTAATTTTTTTATCCTTATTCCTCTTCTGGAAATATTATGCTTCATATTTTCATTTGCTGAAAATTCTGTTACCCATGACATATTTTTTAATGAGTCTCCTTTGCTGAAATTTTTAGTGCATATAATGACAGTTAATAATTATTCTACATGTATTGATTGATGAAATTTCGTATTTCATGATTTTTATTATTAAATATTTAGTGGAAAAATGTTTTTGGAACCATTGTCTCTGTGAAATTAAGTGTGGGAGTCTCATACACGCATTTTTGGATTCATTATTTTAGAAGTGTTCGACTTGTTTCAATTATGGTGTTTTACATTCATTTTTTTGCATCATTGAAAATCTTATGGAATAAAATTCTAAAACATGATAACACCCTATTCACTGTCCACCTACATGTTTCACAAGAATTTTTTTTAATTTAACTAAAAATTACTTTTCACTTTATTTAATGAAAATGCCTTTAAACCAACTCGAATGTATTTTCTATCACAACCATTCATTTTAGTTTCAATGAAACCCATTTTACATTTCATCAATCTACTTCTATGAAAATTAATCTTTGAGCATTAATTCACTAACATTTCTTCTCTACATATTAATTCAACTTTGGGGAGAAATTTAGGTGTCATGTGTGGGGGATGATTTTAATTAATGAATGAGACAATATGTTCTTTAATGGAAGCCCGTAAATACCAATTCTTCTATAAAAAATTGGATAAAAATAGTAATTTTTTTCAAAATTCTAACTAAAATCTTGATTCTTACGGTTATACATTATACATCAATTCTGTCTTGCCTAAGGAAAATTAACATATTGGTAGTTAACAGATTTCGTAAACCTCAAACTTATGAAAATTGATTATTTATGGGATATTATGCTTATTTATATTAGGAATATTTCAGATTGGAGTGTTTTTTAGAGTTATATAGGATACTATTCTGTGGAATTGAGATCATAACATAAGGAACAGGATGTTTGAACTTCAGTAAAGGGGAATCACTTTTATTTATTTATTAGAAAATAATAATCACCTTAATGTGTCCATATAAATTTTTCCATATATATCATTTGAAACTAGAGTAATTTGGGCATTTGAGTACCCTCAGTAAACCTCCGATACACTAGGCACTGGGTGTGTTTTTCTTAACTAATTCCCTCTATAAAAATTTGAATAAGTCCACATGCACATTACTCATTACAAGATACATGGTGTAGGATAATCATATAGATGTAGATTCTCAAATTAAAGAGGTTTGTGAATTAAAGGTATAATAATATTAATTTTTTACCTTAAAATATCTTTTTTTATCAAATTTAAACAAGGTAATTCACAATTCCTATTTAGTTCATATACAAATGGATAATTAGAAGGCTCCAGGTCCAATTATAAATAATCCAATCTTAATAATTTTTATCTTAAGGAAACTTAATAAAATTTATCTTAAAGAAATATTGTACCTCAAAGCGTATAAAATCTTAATTTTTAGATTATAATAGTATATGAAATTATAAGAATGATATACATACATTCTTCAAAATAATATAGTCGAATAATAAAATTTAACATAAAATAGTTGAACAAGAAGGATATATTTTAACCCAAAGAGAGGGGTATCCAACAACCTTGGATAAAGGTCCCTTGATTTATAATTTCATGAAATTCAATATTACCCACACCTTAGTAATCCCTCAAGAAGGGTATCAGAGAATATATTGGTATCCCCGCAAGACGTCAAACTTTAATTTCATCAGCACCGTTGTCTTCTTATCCCTAGAAGTCCTCGATTGGTAAGACAATCATAGTCACACTAACATGTCTGAACAATTTGTTGACAACATGAACATGTTGTTCACAACATTCTCACAAATCATGAGAATATCTTTCTCAAAAAAATCACTTCACATCACTACAACATGTAATCTATAGATGTATCAATGTATAACCAATGTATTGTTTTTAAATATTTAAATGGAAGGGGTATTTATATGCGATAATCCCAATAATCATCTCCTCATCCAATGGTCATATTTTTCCTTAAATTTCAGAGGGACGTAGATATACTTCACATAGATAATGGTTATTTAGAAACATATTGTATGACATAATTTAATTTTAACATAATCATGTTTAAAGGACTATAACATAGAAGAAAAACCTTTTTATGTTAATGAAACATATGTAAACTAGGATATGATAATGTTTGAACTATATATTTATAAATAATAGTATCTTTAACAAGTATGAATAATCAGATTATAAATATATTGAGAAAGAGAGTATAAATATTTATACACATAATGTCTGAATTTAGATGGAAATGGAGTCTGATTATTGATAAAAACAGAGTCATAATTTTTGAGAATTTAGAGTCTGGATTTCTCAGAATTCAGATTTAGGATTTATGAGAATTTGGATTATGAATTTAAGATGAAAAAGTTACTGAAATTAGATGGAAATAGAGTCAAAGAAGAGTGATACTTGGATTCTAAGAAATTGTAATGTTCTTATATATGGATAAGGATCTGATTATTCATAAGTTAATTCGGCCTTAAGAAAAATATTTTTAAGCATAGATAATGATCATTAATCTTGACATATAAAATATTGTTAAGGTTTATGAAAATAAATTTCCTTAGAGAAAGAAAATATTCTTTATGGAAAAAATTGTTATTGATTTTCAAAACATAAAATTATTGATAATTCATAAGATAACATATTGACTTAATAATCACCCCCTTTTAATAAAGCACTAACCGCTTTTCAAAAAGAATATTAAGAATGGAAAACTAAAAATAAAAGCTTATCTCCCTCCTATTTTTGTCTTAGTGAATATGAATAACATTTTATTAGGTTTTTTTATGTTAATGATATTATTTTTATATTATGAAACCATATTGAAAAAGATATTCATTTTCTTAAGAATTTTTTCTTTTTGATTAATTGCCCCCTTTGTTAAGAATTTATTTTTAGTAAAATCCTGCTTAATGTGATATTATTTTTTAATATTTTATCCCCCTTTGTGATTTTACAAAAGGAATGGAATGTAAAAAAATTTTGTACTGAAAAGGTTATAAAATAAACATAAAAAACAAACTATGACAAATATAATTCATTAACATTGAACAAAATGTTTTAGTACCACAATAGATCTGAATTTTTAGGTTCATCAATCATCATTATTCTTCTATGAAGAAGCTTCTTAAGGATGGAATTCATCTTCCTTATATCTATATGGTCATATTGGTACTTCTTGAGTAAGTCTTGTTTTTCTTAGTTTTTCTTGTCGAGAGACTAAATCCATTATTCATGAGATTTGAGATCTTCTTCTTGTGATTTAAATTTCCTTTATATGTGATATGTGGTAATTTGTTTCTCTATTTTGGAAAATTACAACAGAATTAAAATTTCCATATAGATCATTAACCTTTTGGATTTGGGCATATTTTTCTTAATTTATCCTTTCAGAAAAAATCATTAACTTTTCATCAGAGTTGGTGAAAGTATCTTTGACTGAATCCATATAATCACCAACAAGATTATGACCATATACTACTAACTTCGACCAAGTTGTAATCATATTTCAATACTTTATATGATATTATTAGTTGATCATGAAGGTTTTAAAATCCATTTCTTTCTAGATTGTCTTTTATATAAACAAATTTATAGAATCCATCATAATGTTTACTGACAACTAAATAAGATGAACATAGGATTCAATGTCTTGGAAAAATAATATTGAATCAATAAGCATCTTCCGTGATTGGAAAAAAAATTCATGTTACATGGATAAAGATAATTCAAAATCTATATCACTTTTCTATGGAGGAAAATCTTTCACTTATTCAACATACATTGACTTAGATGATCTAGATATATCATTTGGTAGGGTTTCAAAATGGACTGAAATTCTTTTATCTAATTTCTTTTCAACAGCACTGGTTACCTCACAATCATTTTCATAAAAATTATAATTCCTTTATCTTCCTAAAAAATGTCATAATATTCCTCAATATCTTCAAAGGAATGTTTTTTTAACTTCATTCTCTTTTGATTTTTCCTTTGGCTTATCTGAAGCTATTTTGGTGGATGATTCTTTGGAATTTTTTAATTGATAGTTAAAAAGAAAGAGTCTTCTGTTTTAGATATTCTTGCACCATTATTATTATTTCTTTACTTTCATCCTCTTCTACTTATTGAATTTATTCTTCTTCAATAATATTCTCCTGAACCAAATCATTCATCAAGAAGGATTCTGGTTTTAAAATGTTTTTAGAAGCTTTCTCAAAATCATTTAATAGTGATTGAATAACATGATCTTGTACCTCATTTTATTTTTTCCTTTTTTTCTTTTATTATTTCTCTAAATTTTTGGCATCAACAATATTCAATGCCTTAGCCTCCTAAGGGCCGAGCCTAAATATTGGATCACCTTCCTTTCTTTTTTTCTTCTACAATCTCCACTCAACAACTACTTCATTAGAAACTACTTTTTCTTATTTAGTTTTGGAGGTGCTATTTTAGTTTCTAAAAATATGTATATGTAACTGAGGTTCGAGTTATTTTATTTTCATTATGGAATGATTTGATCATTTTAACTTCAATTTTAGTAACATGATCATCCTTATTAGGAAGATCCTCAAAGTCACCTAATTCACCATTGAAACAAATCTTCATTCTCCTTAATGTGTCATCACTAATAAACATAATATTAAATATCATGGCCTTTGAGTTGTACGGTATTTTCAAATACTTTAAAAAAATAGACAATAATCATTGAAATGATCATCGGATACATAAAACTATGAGACATTATGTTTCCATTATTTATTTTAGTGATTTTCATAAGGATATAATTTACCAAATTTATCTTCCTTAGGATTACCACAAAATCTAATAGAATGATTTTACATATATTAAGTGAACACATCCATGGGATAAGGAAACCTTGTATCCATAATGCATCCAACCTATGGTTTGGTGAGAGATGATAAATAATGGGTTTCTTGACATTATTCATCCAAATAAACTCTATAGCTTTTACTTTCTCAAAGTACCCTACCTTATTAGTAAATTCGTGTGAACATAGAATAGCATCACCTTCATAGGGGATATCAAGGATGCTTCTAGCCTTGTTGAAAGACAATGAATACTAATTCCAATAAAATTTGACCTTATAAATATCTCTTCCACCTTTCTCATAAAAAATAACTAAATCATAAAATTTATTGACAAGATCTTTATAGATCGTATCATAAGTCTTCTATTTATCAACACAAATTATTTCCAATACAATTAAATTAATAATATTAAAAATCATAGAATCATACATAGATACAATTTTTTTATCCATTAACATGTCCATGAACATAATGAGATCCTTGGGATCCTTGCAGGATGGAGACTGCATTATTGTTTGAGGATAAGCTTTAAGAGATATTCAGAATCTCTGGAAATTGGAAAATCAAAATTTTACACATAAGATTGAATTTTGGCAATTTTAATATATTTCCAATGAGGATGGAATATATGTTATATCCATCCTCATCCATATACATTTTTATTATGACACTTTTATGGAGAATGTGTGAAACCAGCTAGTACAATACAACTATCAAACACTATATCACATACAAAATTATTAAAAACCAGCTTGAAACCATTTGACTTAACTTCCTTAAAAAATTTCCCATAACGTGATGTTTCCCTTTTTCCAGGTTCGTCTCTGATAATGTCTTCAAAATGGGAATCCAGCTTAATCCAGACCAGGATGAACTCCTCCTAAACTATTTTCATGTTGTTGAATCATATGACTATGATTAGGTGTTGTTTTCAAATCCACTAACATTGTTCCTTATTCATGTCTACTTGAATCAATCTTGCTTACATCCTTTCCGCAATATCAGTAGAAGCACGTATAGATACCACCATCTCTGTAATCTCTTCCACAGATTTTAATAGAAAATCCCATGAATATTAATTGATAACATCCTCCCCTTCTCGCTCCCCAGGCACACCCTCCGCTCCCACTATGGCTGGTGAAATTTCTTCCCTCTCAAGAACCTATACTCCATATTTACCAGACATACTCCTTCCTTCCTTACACTACGGACTAGGGGTCGTCGTTGGTGTCACCTATTTTGTATACAGTTGCATCTCTTCTTGTTACTCTCCATCCATTGAGGGTTCCTTCTCTTGATTTTGAGACTCGGGGACCAATGCTTGCTGGCCATTCTCTCCCTCCGCTGGTTGAATCTCATGATTCTTTTGTATCCCTTTCTTTTGGCGAACATGGTCTCCAGCGGTCTTGGAACGGAGGAGTAGTCTTTGTGCCCCGTTAGATTTGGCATCAAATAAACATGGCAACACCTTAAGTCCATGTTATATTTATTCCCTTTCTTCATTCTTTGGATGTGAAAACCATGGACCACCCCTCTCAATCCATTATCATCAATGAGCTTCTCATCACCCTTAGACTATGACTCAGATGGACCCTTATAATTTCCCTCAGACTCTCCCTCATTTATCAAGTCTCCAAAACAATTGGTGAGATCAATGCTGGAAAGAGTTCTCATTGAGTTGGTGTCCTTCTTGTTATCCAGTGTCCTGCATACCAAATGTGAAGTCTTCTCCCACTCATGGCCTACCTTTGAATTAAGCTCTTCTAGAATACACCTTTACAGAATTCGTACTATTTCAAGTGTTCACCCCCATAGCATATGTGCATAGATCCAATGACCTAGAAGATAGAGAAACATAACTAGAAACTTCTACAAACTCCCCAAGGTCCTGAGTAGGTCCATTGAGTGTGTCCAGATTTTCTCCATCCACTCCACTAGCTTGGGAACCCCCTTCCATACTACAAAGAGAGCCATCCAGATCACTCCACAACCTCTTAAATACTTCCACTACATAAGGTCCTAGGGGGAAGGCCATAACAGGTTATTTCACCCTTGCTCCACCAGATCACCCAGTATCCTCTGACTCACCATTCCCTTGACCAGAACCATCACATACATTCATAGACCCTACAACAGTCATATTTTGTAGCTGACTAACACCTAGAGAGATACACTGGTCACATTCGACTTCCCGAACAGCTCCATGTTACCTCACCCTTTTCTTACAGATCTCCCGACTATGTCCCAACATCTTTCATGAAGAACAATATTCAAATAAGGACTCAAATATGAGAGACATCTTATATCAAAATTATTCTCCCATGGAAATCCTTAAATAATCAATAGGTTCCTTCGAGAAATGCACTAAGACAAAAATCATTTGTGAAATTTGGTGTCACACCACGTGGGTCCGACTATTAGTATATAGGAAACTCCCTACCAAATTTTCAAACCACCAAAGGATAGAGGTATTTTGAAATGGAAGTGGTAGTCATAGAAAAAATTCCCAAATCACCAACTTTGAAGGGTCTCGTTTCATTTGAAAATCGTATAACCATTTAAAGAGGAAGAATAAAGCACAGTCACAGGAGCGGGGCACGCTCAACCAAGCATGAATTAGATCATATTTGGAGCCGAATTTGATTATCATGTTTCTACAGTCAAGAAGACCAATTGTGACTCGCTACTGTAAAAATCATGAATCAAATATCTTGTGGTTGAAGGAGTCCACCAATGTCCGTAGTCACTTAAAGTCACAATTGATGTCTATTTCAGTAGGGATGGAATCTTTTTAAATTCCAATGTTGAAATTGGTTGATGCGGAAGGCCCACAAAGCTTTTGGGAGCTTTCAGGCTTACCGAAATCAATGGAAAGAAAGGTAGGTAGTCAAGGATCGAGAAGGGGATGAATGCCAATCCCCATGGAAATTCCGAAAAGGACCCTCAACCTCTAAGGGGGGAGGAGCCGAAGCGAGGCTCATCACCTCTCAGGGATTCAACCCGGAAATAGCGAGACAGACGACCCTCAAGTGGGGAAATTATGGATGGAATATAAACAACACACATGAATAAGGGAAGATATTCAATGAAAATGGATAAGAAAACCATTATGGGACATGAAAATGGGTTCCTTTTAAATTTGATTCACAACGATGGTTCAAATTATTGAATAGATCCAATGGATGAGATTAACATGATCCTATCTAATAGATGATATTAATTCTGAAGAAGGATTTATAGATTCTGATATTTTATTGTTTTAAGGAAAAATTTGATTAAATCATAGTGAGTCCAAAAAGATTTCCTTAAAACAAGATAGAAATACCGACCTGTAAAAAATTAAATTATGATGATTCCAGTAATAAAACATACCTTACATATTGTTCAGAAAGAATTATCAATATTGATAACATTTTTTATGATGAATATATATTTTGGAAATATTCATTTGTGAATGAAAATTTTAGATTTCAAAAAATTTATTAGGGAATGATAATTTATGTTTTTGAAAATTTTATTAAGGAATGAAAAATTTAGATTCCAAAAAATGATTTAAGTAGTGAAAATATTATATTCTGAATAATTTATAATGGAAATAAAATTTTATATTCTGAAAATTTGATTAACATATTTAAGCCCCTATGAAAAGAATATACTAAATGTTAAGATATAGTTTATCAAAAAAGGTTAATATTGATGATCACCTTTTGGTTATCATTATTAACCATTGTTTAATGTATAAAATCTACCTGAAGGATATGATTTTGTAAATATGATATCATTTTGATCTTATATTCTGATAAATGGAAGAAATATATCACATTTAAGTGTGAGATACCTAAAAAAGTTATTCGTACTGTCTATGTGTTTTTAACAAGATTAATGTGTAGGGTTTTTTCATTGGAAAATGACATTAGTACTATCACAATTTATATTTGTCTTGGTAAAACACATGCAATAATCGTTGAGTGTGTGTTTCATCCACAATATTTGATCACAACAACTTCTAGTTTATGTTGGACAAAAAAAACCATATACAGTAGCTGTAATGCATCATAAGTTGTGAATTCACTAATTTATTTAAATCATGACTTGTTTTTCTTACCATATTGACGAGGGATAAAAACTTTTGAAGAATCAAATATATGCTTTGGAAGATCGTTAACAAGAATTTTTATTAAGATTTTTCACGGGTTCCTATGGTTATATTGTCCTAGTCATCTATTCCATTAAAAATATTGACATTCAATTACACTATGTAATGTTTGGTCTTGGATCAAAATGTCATCTATGTTTAGTGTATAAACATTATCATATATATGGGAAGAGATAATAAAATATTCTTTGGAATTTTGTACTAAGCCTTTATCATTACTATAATTCACATGTTATCCTTCATCAGATAAATGGATTATGCTTATAAGGTTGTTCTTAATACCTTTAAAAAATAAAAAATTCGAAATTAATGGTTTTCCAAGAAGATCAATGTTACTTATACCAACAGTTTCTCCAAGAGAATTATCTTTAAAAGTTACATTTCCACTTTTTGTATATATAATATTTTCAATGATGTTTTGTTATCAGTAATGTACTGGGAGCATCCACTATCCATGTACCATGTATTATTATTGGGACTTCCTTTGTTTTCTAGAAAATATAATAGTTAGACTTTTGGAATTTTTATATTATTGGATCCAATAATTATAGAAAGTAAAATCTTAGGTATACACAAATTTTAAAAAAATAATATTTAATAAAACCTAATGATTGAGTTTTACTTAAAGAGAAATTATTCACCCAATTTCCACCACATATACACTTAATGAAAAAAGGATCACTTTGGGGAACAAAATAGTTATGACTAAAAATAGGTTTTGAGTGAGTATAACCAAATCTAGAATTATTATTAAGAGGATTATGTTTTGAATACATTTTATCAAATTATTTCCTTCCAAAAATGAAATTTAATAAAGGTTTTATTAAGAGAAAAAAATTAATATTCTAGTATGATGACTAAATTCTTATCCTCGTAGTCATTACTCTTAGAGTTTGAGTTATTGTAAAACACAATTAATAAAAATAAAATTTCCAATATCCATAGAATGTTTATCCTTCAAAGAAATAACGTTTTTATAGTTTTTGGTAATATTTTTTAAAATCAACAGTTTTCTAATCAAATTCCATTTTAAATATCTGATATTTCTTTTCTTACTAATGAAATTATAGAATTTTATTTCTATAACTTCTTTTTTATCTTACAGTTATCATTCTCGTGTTAATTAGAAAATCTAGAAACATGTTCAAATAATTTTAAGGTATTATCTTCAAATGACGAACATAATTAATCCAATGATTCATAACATTATTCATTAATAGAACTAGAATTTAATGAAATTTTGGTTAAATATTCAGAATTGTGTACCTTATCCATAAGAAAATTATTTTCAATATGTAATCTGTATATAAGAACATTATTATTCTAAATATAAGATTCATATTATGAGTATTCATCTAAAGTTTCACCCACACTAGGGATCTTGGTGTCATTATCATTGAGGACTTTCTTATCCTTAGAATTTTATAGCTTATTTCTATTCATATCAAAAGTCCTATCAATTCTGTCTTTTCTCTTGAGTATAAGAAAATAATGTTTGACATCTCTTCCCATTTTTGATTCATAACAAGTTAATTTAGAATCATTCTTGACCATTCATTCATTCTTCTTATATATGTATTGAAAATAATTCATTCATGTAATCTTGTTCATCCTTATAGAAAGATTATCTAGTTCATTGTAAGACTAATCACTATTAGTGGATTCTTACAAAACAATAGCTTTCTTATCTTTATATCATGTAAACATTTCTACAGTAATTAATTTAGATGTAGTAGTGAAAGAAACACTACCATTACTATTCTTATTCTTTTTAAAATCAGAATATCTCTTCATTCTTGTTTCATGCTTATGGGGAGTTCCAAATTACTCATCAAAATAAATGTTATGAACTTTCACAATTTCATCAATAGATATCCTTTTAAATTACCACTCATTGGGCTTGATATCAACTATCGTACCCACAATAAATTCCTCATCATGTACTTTCTATCCCATAGATTACATAATGTTGATGATAATCATAAATCATTGTTTCACATTTCATAATGAATCTCCATAAGGAAAAATAAAACCAAAATATACATTTCTAATCATAGCTCTTCTGGTTTCAATGACCTTGGACGTACCAAAATGTTTAACATCATGTTTATTCCAGATGATATAAGCATATTCACAAGATTAAATATAGATATAGATATTCCTGGTCATATAACATAATAGAGTATTGTGTACCTTGTAGTTTAGTTGATATTTTTGTTTTTTTTCTGATTTTTGAATGTTCTGATTTTTTTGTCATGAATCTAATATTCACCAGTGACCATAATAATGTTGTCCACTATAGTGTTTATAAAAAGGGTCTTCATTTTATCTCTCCAATGCTCATAATCTTTGTAACAAAAAATTGTTGGTCTTGTAGTAATTAAATTATATATCGAACCAACATTCATTTCTTCCATTCTATAAAAAATCTCTTTTCCACAAAAATTATTAGTAAGAAAAGATTTTATAAATTAAATAATTAAGAAAAAAACAAAAACAAGTAATGTTACGAAAATTATGTTACGTAATAAAACTTATATATAAATATAAGTATTTTTGAGACATCCTTTAATAAAAATTATTGGATTGAAATATATATTGAGATGCTCAAATACAAGAGGGTGTGGTGAATTGTACATTTTAAAAACATTCATTTTTAACCTTAAGAAAATCGATGCTTAAAAAAGATAAACAAGGTGAATTCACAAATAATAATTATTAATTAAAAAAGGGATACATGGAAAAGACCAAGTCCAATTATTAAGAAACTAAACTTAAACAAGTTTCTCTTAATGTAACATAATCATGTTTATATTAATGAAAAATTCTACCTGAAAGCTTATAGAATCTTATTTTTTAGAGTATACAAGTATATGAATGTATCAGAAAGTTATCATTTATTTCTTTGTAAAAATAAAGCATAATTAAAATGTGTATCATGAAAATTTTTAACAAGATGGAAATATTTTAACCCCATGAGAAGTGTATCAAACAACATTGGATAAAGATCCCTTGATTTATACTTTCAAGAAAGTCTATCAGACCCACATCAAGGTAAGCCCTCGATAAGAGTATCATAGTATGTCTTGATATCCCCACAATCCCTAAAACATTAAGGTATTCAACACCTCCATATTCCTATCCCCATAAGCCTTCGATTAATCATCCATTCAAGATTTCACTAATAGGGAGAACATGTTATTCATAGCTTGAACAAGATTATCACATCATTCTTAAAAATCCATAGTCTCCCAGTCTCTATCTCTACAAATCACTTCATAGAATCACCCTTTTTAATCTCTATATATTTCAATTTATGACCAATTTCTTCTTTTGAATTATCCAAATGGCTGGGGAATTAATTTGAAAAAATCATAATGAAAATTTCTTCCTCTAACTGTCATATTTTTCCTTGATGTTAAGAGGTACATTGACAAATGTCTCTTATATAATGTTTGTTATAGATATATTATATGAAATCATTTCATAGTAACATAATCCGATGTAAGGAAACATAACTTGTAAGAAAAGAATTCTTACATTTATGAATCTTATGTAAATTAGGATCCGATAAAGTTCGAACAATATCTTAAGAATGATTACAAACATTAATAAGTACAAATAATCGGATTAAAAATGTAGTGAGAAATGGAGTCTAAATATTTATACACATAGAGTCTGAATTTAGAGGGAAATAGAGTATGATTTTGAATAAAAAAAGAGTGATAATTTATATGAATTCAGTTTCAGAATTTCTAAGAATTCAGTGTCAAATTTTTTGAGAATTCATATTGATAATTTCTATGAATTCAAAGTCAAAATTGATGAGAATTCAGAGTCTAAATTTAGGATAAAATAGAGTCTAAAATCAGATAGAATCAGATTAAATATAATGTGATACTCCTATTCAATGAAAATTGTATGTTCATAGATATAGGTAAGGATTCAATTATTATTATGGTATTCTGTCTTAAGAAAAATATGACAAACCATGGATAAGGAAAAATAAACAAAACATATAAAATTATGTTAAGGTTTAAAAAAATAAATTTCATTAGATAAAGAAAATAATATTTATGGAAGAAGTGTTTTTGATTTTCAAAACATAATGTAATGGAGAATTCATATGATAACCTATTAACTTAACATGTGGCATGGGGAAAGTAAAATATATTCTAGGGTCAAAACGAGTTCATTAATGTGAGTGGAATAATGAACACCAGATAAATAATGGGAGAATTGATTTGAATGGAACCATTTATGTTGTAACAATAAGGTGATTCAAAAAAATTAAATTCATTTTTTTTAAACTAGTACTGATTAAAAGTACAAGGTTCCTTTTTTATGTTTTAAATTCATTTTAATTTTAATCTTTTCACAATATTGAACATAGAACATGGATTTGAATTATATTAATTAATTATGATGTCTCATATATAAGGAATGAAATCCTAAAAAATTGTTGATTCCTTTCCCTCTTGATTACCTAGTGAGTATATAAAGTTAGGAAAGACTTATTTGGAACTACTTCATTTCAAAATCCCCACTTATAGTTATTTTTCCTCTGCTTATAAATTAATTGACTTGATATATCATGAGATGTTTTATAATTTTTTATTTATTAAAATGTAATAATAGTTCGGATAGATTAAGGATAATCAATTCTTAAGTGTCGGATAATTTTATGTGGATATAAAATGCATGACTTATGAACATCATTCTATTAATTTTTAATGATATAAATAATTCTTGTTGGTGTTTTTGTTAAATAATAAAATATAACAGTTTGTGGGTTTAATTTGTAAATTAATAATTTTTTATAAAAAGTTTTAAATTTTTTCCGCTAAATTCTTTATTTTTGGTTGAATTTTTGAATTCTCAAATTTATTTTTGATGATTTAATTATAGATTAAAATATTAATTTTGTCATGTTATAATTAATTAATAATTTATCCATTATTTAATCTTATTAATATTGAATTAAACTTAACTCTTTAAATTTTGTATTTTTAATTTAAATTAACTTTATTTAAAAATTTAATTTGTTAATATTATTTCTTTTTTTTAAAAATAAATATTTATAAATAATTTATTGAATCAATATGTATAAAATTTAATTAACTCCTCTTATTTTTAGTATTACATTTCAAATTTTTAACTTTTGTTTTTGAAATTATTGTTATCTATTTATGCGTTCATTTATTTATTTGTTCGGTACATAATAATTTTAATATTAAATGTAAAAAACATTTAAATATTTGTATTATTATTATTTTTATTTAATTCATGTTCTTCAGTTATAATTATTATTTTGTGCAGATTACCCACAATTTGTTTTCGTTTTTCAATTATCGATAGTGAGTCTATGACTCACCATTTCCTCCAACTTTATCTAATTTATTCAATTTAATAAATTATCTGTTTAATTTAATGTTTAATATTTAACTTTTTTATTATATATAATCATTACATTAAGTAATATTATTAATATATGTATGTATAATTAATAATTTAATAAGAAATTTTAATGTTTAACTTTAATTTAAATAAGAATATCGATTCAATTTATTCATTTGACTCTATTATTTTTTTATTTTAGGTTTTATGTTTTATTTTTTTAATTATTCAATTAATTAATTATTTTAATTATTTTAAAAAAAATTCTTTTTTAGTTTTAGATTCATTTAATTAATTTATTTAAGATTATATTTACAGATAAAATTTTATGTCACTGACACATCCTCTCTCCGACATTGCATTGGTAGCTCAACCTATTGTTACTTCCCTTTTCCTCTATTAGTGACTAAATTAGTTACCAATACACCTATCCCAATCGGTCCCTCACTCACTCAAAAAAAACTCCATTTTGTGCAACTAACACTGCCCATATCAGCATTCATTCATCCTACCATTGCATTGGTAGCTCATCACATACTGACCCATCTCTATCTCATGAGCTACTGACGCCTTCCCCAATCTCATGATGCCCACATCTCCACCCCTTCATCCATTGATAACCCAACGAATCACTAACACTGTCTTCACCTGTCACATCGATATATAAAAGCTGTCTATATGGGACACTGTCAATCCTTCTCCCACCGATCTGAAAACCTAAAACAACCACACACAAAATCGAATCATCGTAAGTTTTATGAAACTCAATTAAATCAGATGTACCCTCTGTTGTCATTGAACAACTAAAATAATTTCCCCCAAATTCGAATCAACTCGTGGTCGAATTAGTATCCTACTAGATATGGGATTTTTTTACCAACCACAGATTTTAGAGCACTAAGATG
This sequence comes from Viscum album, assembly GCA_963277665.1. Classification (NCBI taxonomy): domain Eukaryota; kingdom Viridiplantae; phylum Streptophyta; class Magnoliopsida; order Santalales; family Viscaceae; genus Viscum; species Viscum album. The sequence goes on from OY728148.1 coordinate 177,083,201, forward strand.
ATTCTTGTGAGACTCCATCGATGTGCGGGGTGATACCACTAGGAATAACCAATATTCATTGCCAGAATATAAAGAGCTGCAGGATGAAATCACTTCCAGTCGTTGTGTATAGCTGAGGCAACACCGCTATAATTTAGAGGAGGAGTCACTTCACACTACCACTGTTAAGCTGAGTAGGTCATTGCTGTCGTAGGTAGGAACATCTACTGCCGTAGGCTTGTCAACCACACCCACACAATGATTAAGAAGTGGGAGGGGTGAGGATGATAAAAATAATGAAATAAAATTAAACGGGTATATATAATATAATTTAAATCAAACTTAAGAAATTCTAAATAAATAATAATAATAAAGTCAAATATAAAACTAATTAATTAAATAAAATATATTTAACATAAATAATAATAATAACATAAAAATAATAATAAAATAAACCAATAATGATAAATAAATAATGAAATTATATTTTCTTTAATTACTTTAATAATTATAATTTAACTATCTAATTAATCCAATTATAATTATAATAACCAAAGTGATAAATAAAATAGTGTAATTAATTATACTAAATAAATAATAATCTAATATCAAAATATAATTAACATATAATAACTAATTAGTAACAATTTTAATTTAATAAAATAATCATATAAATAAATATTAAATTATAATCTTAATGATTTAGTCATATTATAAGTTATAAAATTAATAAATAAATTAATAACTTTTATAGTAATATTAATAAAATTAAATAAATATAAATTATAAAATATAATAACATTAACAATGTTAATAAAATAATCAGTTAATAATTAATTAAAATAATAATGTAGAAAAAAATTCTTATAAATAAAATTAAATAAGTATAAATTAATTAACATAATAAAATATTAAATTATTAAACTATCGTTTACGCTAATCACTTTATTGTTTTTATAATTAAATAAATAGTTTAATTTAATATTTTTATGTTTTAAACTGTAAAGTGTTTTTTTGTGTAGATTCACGCAGGAGCTGGATTCACATCCAGGTTCATTTAAACCAACGGCTCAGGATTTAGTTATAAGGGTTATGATAAAACGACGTGTGTTGTTGTAAAAAAACGTAGATGTATAAGGACTTCATTAACGACCTACTTGAGTCGGTGGAAGATCATGGGTGACTTGCCGTAATTCATAGATAATACATAAAAATAGAGTAGCTGTACAGAGAAAAAGGGATTGATTATTCATTCACCTTAATCATTTGGAAACCACGGGAGAACCAGGGAGATCAGTAGATTTCGATTGAACCACCTAGAGAGGGAGTAGCCTGAGAGGAGAGTAGTAGTACGGGATTGAAATGGGGATTTGTTCAACCATATTTTTCATATTATGTATTTTTTAATTTAATGATATCAATATCTATAATCAATATGATTTTATTCTATACTTTATAGTTTGGGGAATTTGAATCCATTGGTGATTCCATTTCCCATCATCATTTGTTTCATTAAAAAAATAAGAAAATTGAACTGGAGGAGTAGAATCAGATTCTTAGAATTTAAATTATTTTCATGCTTCATGAACCAAAATTCTAAAATCCATATTCTGTTGGAGAAAATGATCAAGGATACATTTTTTCTACAATATGAAATTCACTTCAACTGGATTAAATCTATGATATTTATTCCAGTATCTTTAATTCAATTACTATCATTATTAAGTGATCAAGTGTTGTTAAACTTCTAGTTATACAAAACTATGTAAAAAATAAATTCTAGAAACTATAATTGGATGTGGTTTTAACATAGAGGTATCATGGGGTGAAAACACCCAAAAGAGTTGGTTAATTATATCTCAACCACCATTATGGTGCATGGTGAATTTTCACCTACCTCTTATGTGATTTTGTACTCATAGGAGATATTTTTAGGTTAATTTACATTTTTTATTATGATCCATTATTAATTTTTTCAATAGATAATGACTATGGATGACCTAGGTTAAACCAATGGTTTAATAGATTTAATAGGTTTCATTTTTCATTCATCCTAGAAATGATTTTTACGATCATGTGACGTCCCACTTTGATTATTTTTGCTCACATTATTCTTTTTGGTCTCATTCAATGGAAGTAACTAGAATGAACTATTTTAATGATGAATGAGATAGAAAATGAAATGATTCCCCCCCCCCCCCCCCGAGTAACCACATATTATGGGATATGGAATGAAAATTCTAGCTGTTATGATTACACAACATTACCATGAAATTAATTATGCTGATCTTCCAAATAAGAAAATTAAGGAACAATATACTATTGAGTCATTCATGATGAAACTCCTTCCTTATTTTAGAGGCTGAACTGATCCACTAATTATTGAGAATTTTATATGTATCATTGAAATGATATTTTATGATCTCCAATGCTTAGAAAATGAAAATTTTATCAAAAAACTCATTTTTTAGAATGTTTAAGAGATCATTGGTGGAATAATATCAAGAATATGATAAAACTATATGAAAATAACTTCATAGAGTGGGATGAGTTTAAGAGATTGGATTTAGATTAAGAAAATTATTTATTAGAATATAGAGAATAAATTCATTGAGCCTGAGAATTAGTTTGATGAATCCAATGGAACCTATAAGGAAAATTTTACACGACATGGGATGTATTTTTTTGGTATTATTATTTAATCATAATGTCAGATTGATCGATTCTTAAATATAATAAAACCAAGCCTTTAAAGGGTGTTATCCATAAGAGACATTATTTTCAATGAAGATAACAATCAATGTAATATCATGGTGTTAATGGAGACTGAAGTCAGCCATAACTCTCAAGATTTTAATAAGAAATGAAATATGTAATTCATAAGAAAATATAATAAAAATACTTTGAAGGGAAGATTTTGGGAATTCCATTATGCTATATTATTGGAAAGAAGCATAGAAGGAATTGTATTTGTGGATTGGTAAATATGTTATATTTGGAAAGAAGTTCATCGGGAAATAAAATGTTGATGTAATGGGAATGTGTGAGCTAATAATTAATAGGATGAAAAATATCCATTGAATGCACTACCCACAGTCAAATTTTATAATTTCAAGGAGTATGAAAAATATGATAACCAGTTCATGTAACCAATGGTTAATGATGATTATCAATTAAAACAACCTCTTAATTTTGACAAAAAAGTGAAATCACATAGGATAACTATTGTTGATGTGGGGGGGGGGGTATAATGAAGAGGTTAATAGTTAACTCACCATCAAATATTGAACTAATAATAACTTATTGATTCTAGTTCTACACACTAATTATTATTGTAATAATTAGCTAAGGGTATAAAATTTACACCTCAAAATATAGTTACCGAAATAAATTTAAGAAATTATAATAGTATGATGATCACATCTTAAATATATCAATCTTCCCCAATTTTTATTTTGGGGAATTTTCTCCATATATATCTTATCATTCAACCTTTAGGATAATTTGATTTGATTTTGGGAATGGATTGACATTAATTATATAAATATCATATTAGTTTTCAATGAATGGATTTAAAATTTGATATTCCAAACCACCGACTAATTTTCTATTTGTGCGAGGAAAAATATAATATTCCATTGGAAATTACATAGATTTAATTAAACATTGTTCCTATTGAAAGATGGAAGTTATCTAAGATTGTTCGATAGAAACCCAATATCAAACACATTCCTAGTTTATGAGTTTTTTTTGATGTATTTATGAAATATTTACTAGGTATTTCTATAAATATTGACATTGAGTTTTAATTATACTCATACCTGGTGATAAAAAAAATTCAAAGAATCCATAATGAATGTATCTAATTCAGTCGTAGGAATTGATCAAGAAACTCTCATAAAATTTGGAAAAGGAATTCATTCATCCATGTGCGTCACCAATGGGTTATCGTATTATTTTTAAAGTAGAAAGATGGATTAATGGAACTCTACCTTTATTATTATGAACATTACAACAACACAATCAATAATATATACCAACTATACTATTTTATTTAGTTGTTCAATCAATTATGCAGGGATCAATATTAAAAAAATATTTTTGATTTGTATACTATAAATTGATATTCAAAAGTGAAGACACACCAAATGTGTGCTTCCAATTATGTTATATAAAATAATAATTTAAAGTCATTACATTTAGTAATTCTAATTTCCCATCTATCATCATGGATTTAATAAATATATTCTTTAGAAATTACAATGATCAGTCTTTAGGGGTATTTATAGATCATATTATTATATATTATAAGATAAAGGAAGAGAATAAATATCATTTGAGGATTATAATTAATACCCTAATGAAGGATAAGATATTTGAAAAATTATCTATGTATGAATTTTAGTAGTAGAACGTTTCTTTTTTTGTGACATATAATCTCAACGGAGGGTATATTGGTGAATCCATCAATGATGTAAGTTATTGAGAGTTGACCTAGACCAAAAAATACGACTGAGATCCATTGATTTCATATATTATCTAGATATTATCAATGAGTTTTGATAAATTTGTCATATATATATAATATACTCACTAATTAACATTGAAAGGGGTGATGTTTTTTTGGACTGAAAATTTTGAAATAAATTTCACGTAACTGGAGAGAATCATAGCCAGTGCACATATTCTCTCACTACCCTACCATAGATAAGGGTTTTTGATTTATAATGATGAATCAACAACATTTTTTGGATGTGTTATTCTATAGAATAATATTGTGATATCTTATTCCTCAGACGAATTTAAGGTTCATGAGAAAAATTACTCGACTCATGATTTGGAGTTAGCAGCGGTAATATTTTCATAAAATATATAAAGGAATTATCTTATAGAGAATGGTGTAACATATATAAGGATCGTAATGTTTTTAATTGTATATTTACTCAGAAAGACTTTAATATGCTCTATATAAGATGGGTTTACTCGATTAAATATTATGAATTCTTAATACATTACAACCATGGGAATGCTAACAAGGTGGATGATGCTTTGATTAGAAAGGATCATGTTATCATATATATGACAAGGATCCAAAAATATCTAACATTAATGTATATTCATATTATAAACATTATAATATTAAAGGAAGGGGTAAAATAATATCTTCTCCAAATGAGTGTTTAACCATCCTTCCATGTAATGATTAAAGAGACACATAAGGTGAAGATATATAAAAGAAGGCGAGAAATATTCCCAAGTTTAACATTGAATCTAATGGAATGAAAAGGTTCAGAAACTGAGTATGTATCCTCCAAATTCCTTACCTAAAAAATGAACTATTGGGATAATCTTATAACTCATCATTCTCGATTCATGAGGGAAGTTTGATGATGTATAGATATCTAAAAGATTTCTTATAATGGAAAATTATGAAGAGTGATATTTCAAAGTATATATCATGATTATTGGTATATCAGTATGTCATGTATAAGGGGAATATGTTAAGGGGATGTTACAACTATTACCCATACCAGGATAGAAATGGGATAAAATCACTTTGGATTTAATTGTTTGACTCCCCCAATCATCTAATGGCCATAATGTTTTTGGGTTATAGTCGATCAACTTATAAATATGGTACTATTATTTTATATTATAGAAGAGTTCTATCTTAATTAGGATTCAATTATATAAATTTATTATGTGGAAATGATACATGAGGTACAACATTATATTATATGATATTGAGATCCATGGTTTGCCTTGATGTTTTGGAGAACTCTACACTATGCTTTAGATACAGAGTTTTGGTTCCATGCTAATTATCATCCATAGTTATATTTTTTTGTCTAATAGTACCATTAAAAAATAAAAGGGCATTTTGGGGTCCAATTATCTATATTCTAAAGGGGGATAATATTAGTGCTTCCCTCTAGTCATGTTTTTTTATAACAATAACTTTCACTCAAGAATTCATATGGATCCTCATAAATTCTTCGATGGAAATAATTATAATACTTGGATATGCTTAGTTGACGTTGGATAAATAATGATAATAGGACATGAGATTTCTAAGGAAATAGAAAATACTATTGGATTCATTCTGCTACACATTAATGAATCCCAATGATGATAGAAGAGTTATGCTAAGAATCATTAATGAGATATTTAATTTGGTGAGAATAAATTCATTCATATTTCACCATGGAATAAGGTTGTGAGATTTTTATATAAGGAAATATGAGAACAAGGAATATTTATGCATTCAAGATTCTTGATCGAGTTGGGACCACAACTTCTCTCATGGAACTCCCACAAACCCACTCTAATGATTACAATATGTTCATTGTATATATCATGAGGAGTTACATACATGATAATTAACATGCACTAAACTCAAAGGCTATACAACTAGATCATGATCATTCATATAAGGCAAAATAGAAAAGATATTAAATCGTAGTAATAATGTTCTATGGAATATGAATACATAAATTTTTAGAGATCTCGGTAGTAAATTTGAGAGATATCGTCACATTTTTGGTTGATAGATTATATCAACCCATGTTTTTATATGGATTTACTTTGAAATAAACATAAAAAATATAATAGATTTCATTACATGTGATCCATATGTATATAGGAAATATGATATAATAAATTGATATATCCTAGATGGTAAGTTTTAAGGTATGGATTATAATAATCACTTAATTAAAATATGTATAATGGGTTTTAATAATGAAATTATATTTAATAATTCATAATAAAAAACATCTCAATTTGCATAAATTTCTATTTTCAGTTCAAAAATATGTTTTATTCAGAAATGGTTTTTATCACATTGATTCGTTCAATCATTTTAATTAAATTATAATTTTATATAAATTTTATTTGAGGAAACAATGATCACTTATTAAATCACTATCTCAATATTATCTGAGGGTGAGTTTTTAGAATTTTTCAAAATAGTTTTATTTTTCAGTGAATAGTGAAAATACTTATTATTTTAATAGCTATAATTTGTTTTCAAGTAAATTCCCCATTATGTTTTGATTATAATATTTAAGTAACATTAAAATACTTTAATTAGAAATAATATAATTAATAAAATTAGAATCATCATTATACATTATTTTTCTATCTGTTGAGAAACATCTATAGAATCATTACCTTCATCATATAGCTTTTGGTAGCCTCCAAATACTAATAATTCATGGCTTTAGGTCTAATCCAATGTATTCATTTCAAAGAATATGTCAAAATCATATACATTCAATTTCAATATTATTTCTGTATTATATTCACTATGAACATTTTATATCTATAAAAAGATGATGAATCTAGTATCATTAATATAAATTGATGTTATTATAGTGGTTTTACAACTATTTACCACCTATTCACAATCACGTGAGAGATGAGAGTATATCTTTTGGGTTTGTGTGGACTACACCCTCCATGTTGAGATGTGATTCATTTTCCAACACCATCATTAATGTCAGGTTTTAATTATTGGTATTAATTTTATATATTTGATTCATCTTATATTAATTATTATTGAAAGGCTATTTAATATTTACCTTTTATTCATTCCTTCCATCAAAAAAACGGAAACATCACAAATGCATATTTACAAAACACTATCTCTATATAGTGATATAATTCATTCATTATCACCACTTTATATTAATGTAGTCAATTATTTTTATAATTAATATAAAATATATTAATTTTATTATAATGATTTTGTAGATGAATCAGACAGTATAAATATGTGTGGAGCATAATCACCGAACTAAATCATAAATGAAAAATGAAGAAATTAACTCATGAAATGATGATGATGATGAAATATTGGTAATGAATGGGAAATAATATGTTATATGTAATCCATGTATAGTATTATAGGTATTATTATTATAATTATGGAAAATAATCTTAAGAAAATTTAAATTGTGTATAAATGAGGTAAGAGTTTTTATAAAGCAAGAAAGACATGAGATAATGGAATTCTGATACTATCTCACATTTACCAAGATTTTTTATTAATAAATTTTCTCATGATGAAATTGTATGATCCATCTGTTCCAAGTATTATTTCAATTATTTTTTAATGGGGTTTTGTAGGGATTTCATTTTTTCCATTCATTTTATCTCTTAACACACTCAAGAGACATCAAGTTTCATTTTAAGTCAAATGAGGCCTGCTTTCCCATCGGTCAATAATTTTTTCTTCCATTCCCATATTTTCATTATAGAGTTTTATAGAATATTTTTAATATTAACTAATATTAATTTAAAGTCATTTCATTTATATTTTAATTTTAGTACTGTGTTCTAAAAGGATCCTTGATATCATTTTTTGAATGTGTTACTTTTGAATATTAATTAAAAATGTGAAATGATTTTTTTTCTAAACATACAACATTTGAAAATATTTCACCCCTAACACAAATTCTTTTTTTTATTAAATCCAATTTTATAATTATAATTTTCATTTTACAAATTATTTTTTTCAAAAAATATTTTAGAAATATTTATATTCTAAGTAAATTATTTCAAATAAAAAGTGTATTTTCCTCAATAATTTTTCTACTGATATATTCATCATATTTTGATATATAATAAAATCCTTTGGTGTTTCTAATTACTTACTAGCGAGATGATCGAATTTTACCATCATTATTCTTTCTTTGGACGACTTATCATTATGATGATGAAATGTTTTTGAAACTCATTTCCTTTATAGGGGTTATGAATTATTTATATAATGAATGTTTTATGAACTTATGTAATTCATATACAATATTTTTATTGTGATAATGGTGGGACCATAATTATATAGCCCGAAAATGTATTAGGTAAATAAAGATATCTAATGAGACAATAAGAAATAGAATTTGGAGGGACCCAATTCACTAATAGACATTATCCAATAAGATAATCTTTGGAGTGATCCTTGACTGAGGAAATGATGGAATTTAGAGTGAACCCAATCCACTCTGATAGTCTTGGCAGTGACCCTTGTCTATGGAAATTATTTTATTTTCTTATGTGCATGAAACAAACTTATATATTATTCTTATAATATGATTTCATGTATTGGGATATATTATTGATGACTCCACTCTCTTATGTCTTACGTAATATTTATTTTTATTGATAAAACCTAAATCAATGGTTCATGATTATGATATATGAATTGAAGGGAATGATTTTATAATGTTAATATCATGTTCTCACACACATATGCTTATCTTATTCCCATGTATGATCATTTATTTATATATTTTATGTTTACCCTTATTGAGAATATGAGCTCACCTGTTCTTATGTTTTCCTTCATCAAGTCATAAACTATGGATTTATATTTATAATGTCTAAGAAGGGTTCTTATTGTGAAGAAATTAATGGGAAATGATGTACATATTTTATGTACCAGTTGTTTTTGTTTTAATATTTCCAAAGATATTACACCTTTACTATTATGGAATGGATCGTATGGATATATAATCAATATTTTTTTTAATATAATATAGTAATTATATATTAATATTATTGGTAATTTTATCAAGAGTCTGATTATGTGTCCCAAAAAGTAGATATTATAGGTAAAACATCTAAGGAGAAGCACATGACCTATCACTTGGAAAAAATAGGTGTACTCTGAAGTCCTCTCTTGGTCTTTCCATATTGTATAATATGGGGTATAAAAACCCTTTTAAATAATATGTGTATTGGGAAGATTGTATGTGGGACCAGGTTGGGTCTTAGGTATGTACCCTCTGAAAATAGGTCTATTTGATGGGTAACGTCACACAACTTGTCCATTAAGATGACATGACATATAAGACCACTATGTGTCCCAGGTGTACCCTCACTACTCACATATTGGATACCAAATTAAAAAAATGTGAAATGTGGTCATGGAATATATCTATGTGATACATAACGTTGTCTATATTGTATATACATTATAAATATTTAACTACACAATGTGTGTTTTCTCGAAACATAAGGTGTGCGGTTTAGAATTCCGTAGATACTAATGTATTTTTCATGAATCATTACACATCCTCTGATCTCACCTACAATATTACTTGAAGATCCCTACAAATAACTAATATATGTCTATGAATCTTTAGTCAAGGGTTTATAGCCTTTTCTGGGTGGAAGACAATACCTCTATTGACCGAAATGATTTTTACCATCCCTGTCACACCTCCTTCATCTTCCAAAGTATTAGGTCCCCAAAGTTCATATAGAATCCATTTTGGATCATCATCAATTATTAAAATCATCATTTGAATCACCATTCAAACAAAAATCATCAATCTAGTGTAAATGATATCTCAAACTAGATTAATAAACAAATCTACAGCATTTCACAGACCCTCAATGAACAAGTGTTTAAATAAGGGAGAAAGGCATACAAATTAAGTGAGTCAATCAGTATAAATTTTGAGACCATCCATATCTCATAATCAAGGAAATAGATTATAAAACCATAAGAAATATGTCACAAAAAATTTGAAAGTCCATAGGGAAATCAAATAGATAAATCAATGGGGCCATGATTTCACGAGGTAAAAGTAGAATCTAAAGTAGAATTTAAAGAACAATTATTATACATGATGGAATTAAAAAATGATAGATATTAATTTAATAAATAACAATTAAATAATTTATAATTAGATAATTCAGTAATGAATAATTATTCTACATCGATGATGATGATGAGTTCCTATAAATCTGATCACCAATCCATTATTTCCCCGATCACACATCATTGAATCATTCTATGGTTTCACTATCTTTCCCACAAACTGTCACACTATCCCATATTTATATAGAGAAAACTACATAATATATCAAATATTGATTAAATATAGTAGGGTCCCTCGGAATAACATTAATAAACTAAATAAATTAACTAACAAATTTCTTAAATATATCTTCTAGTTATTTCACCCCAATGAATAAACTGAAGTGGATGAAAATTATGTCACACCTAGGGAAAAATCATTATTAATCCATTAGTGGTCTTACATTACTTGTAAGATGATTTAATCATTGGTAATTCATTATTAAAAAAACTATTTGAATATACGGATTATTTTATTTAATATTTTTAATATGTCAATTTTTGGGTATTGCGACACATATAACATCAATAAATCACTAAATACTAACATATAAATATACCTAGAAATTTTAAAACGGTACCAATGATAAAAAAGAGTCATTAAATTTACCCTTTCTTCTAGGATTTTTAAACATAAAAAAGAAAACCCACATGAATGGGTGGGGTACTATGCTCACATCTAGCTCTCATACTACCATGATCTATCTTGGTGGATATAATTATTCCAAGGAATATGCACTAACAAGATGGATTACTTATAAAGGATACCATCATTATAATCCTTGATCTCTATCTGATACCTTGAAAAGTGGATTCATCCTCGATATCCATCTCACTGTAATCAATAACCTAAGACAATTCATGCATATATAACCTCAATTACAACTTGTGGAATATGTTAAGAACTATGTCAAATAGTGGCGGTGAATTCAAGTTGTGAGAAACCACTAAAACCCAATATAAGAATTAGTATTTACTGATGAACTTCGATGATAATTGACCACCGTATATAACCCTCTACAAACCTTAACGAGGAATGACCTTTAGGAACACATGGAATCGATACATGATCATAAAGGGACTTTGACATTGATCGGCCTAATAATAATGTAAACTATGAGTTGTTCCCAATCACACATGGATCAACTATATTTTCATCATCATCGCCTTCCCCAAACTTGTCCCATAAGTGATGACTTTACTATTTCAATCTAGAACATCAGTGATATGCAAGGTATCCTGTATAGAGCCCCAAATTGTTTCATGCTATAAGTATAATGGTAGGTATAATTATAAGATAAACCGATGAATAATTTTTCATCCTTCCAACTCAGAGTAAATTATAATGCATAGACACTCAGTTTATCCCGCAAAACATAAATCATTTTTTTACTCTACAAAATTTTACTTGGGGGGGAACACCATGCTCATCTATAAATGTGCACTGAAAACCTCTTTAGAAACCCTACACAAATAATATATAATCTATCTATCAAGATAAAAGGAAATCATATAGTTTTCTATATGAATTCATAAGCTTTTTTACACATATAGGATTCCCAAACTCTATACTAATCTCTACTCATTAATGGGAATAATGTGAGATGACATGATAAGCCAATAAATAATCACCAAAATAACATCATGGAAACTTTCTATCCATGTAATCCCCATCACAAAATATATCATTATGTCATTCCATTTACTTTTGGGAATTGATATAGGTTTGGTCATACTTTTTGGAACTTGATGCTCTGCCTTCACCTAATGAAAGGTAAGGGATCAAAAAACAAACATAGCAACACTCCACCTCATGCCTACCAACAAAAATTGTAACTAATGGGCTTGGTAAATCTTCACCACTGTTGGATGTTTCTCTAAGGGGGTATGGGACTCACTCATCACCTCATCATGCTATAAAACCAAAACTATTTTCTACCCTTGAGAAACATTGGAATTCTACCCACACTCAAGAAATACATATGGTGATTATATAGATGATACATGGTATCTTGGAAATAAAAAATATATTTCACCCAACTGATCATCACTCACACATAAAATGAGTAGTGGAGTAATCCCCACCAACTATAGAAATGGTTCCTCTCAATCCAGTATTAGGGCCAGCATCATAGAGTCCAACTGTTATGAAGCATCATTCATCAAGTGTGTATGGTGTTTCCTACAATTAAAATCTACCCCCATGGTGCTGTTTCTTTTAATATGGAATATCATGAAATAATAGTTATATAGGAACTCCGTTCAATGTATCTATCTCAGGTTGAGTTATATATGTAAATTTTTTTTCCTAATACTCTACCAGTCTGAGTAAAATATAAAACACTGATCCATAAGGTAATATACATCTTCAAGATAAAGGAAACTACTGCAAAATCTATGTCATGGGACACAAATTTCTTTTCCTTGGGTCTCAAATTATTAGTCTCACAATCTATTAACTCCTTTCTCAAGATCAAGATAGAATGAATCCTTTCTCTATAGGCATTATAAAACAATATTTACTCAAAACCGTCCATTAGAAGTCTGAAAAAATATAATTACTAATATGTCCATTTCATAGTTCCTTGATGGATTTATGACACTACTAAATATATGATAATGACTACCGTTTTTCATTCCGAGTAATTAAATGTGGATATAATTTATTAATATTATTCCACAAACTATTGAAAGTACATGACAAAGGAAAGGAAACTTTGAACCATATATATGATCATATATGGTTCTTAAGATTCAATTACAGTTATCTTCATCGATTATATAACCAAAACATGTTCTAAAACGACATTACCGAATAAGTGAAGCTCTCTAATATATAAAAAACACAATGAGTGTTTATCATAATTTTTTTTCTCCCAAAGTAATATATGGACCACCCTCAAGTGCAATGCATGCTCCTCCTCCAATGCCGTTTAAATGAGAATTTCATTGATATAGTCAACCATGAAGTGATCCATGTATTTCAAAATGATCAGGTTTACAAGTACCATGAATAAAATAAGGGTATTTTTTATAACAAACGGAATTCTGTAGAACTCATAATTCTAATAGTGACATTAGAATTTCATCTATAGAATGAATTCTTCAAAAACCCATAAATATTGGTATCTAGACATGAGATCATCATTTAAAACCTTCATTCTCCCTTATTTTGGTTTAAATGGACCTTAACCCTTGGAAATGACTTATTTTCCGTGATTTTCACCTGATTTATGAGATAATAGTCAACATAGAACCACCATATATTGTCTGCCTTCAAAGAGAACATAATTGGAGTTATTCAGGGGGACACACTGTGTAGAGACCCGAATCTGGACGTATATGGACATTAAATTACTTTTTTAGAATACAGAATACATAATGAAATTAGAAACACAAGGCCCGTAATAGTTTAGTGTCTTTGGAAACTCGAAAAAATAATCTTCTAATCATGGTGAAAGATCTTCAACATCTCCCATAAATATCTTGCCCTTTTTGTTTCATTACCTAAAATATTTCTTTTAATCCTGATGGAAAAGAAAACATATAAAGGGTGAGCTCAAATTCTCAGTAATGGTATGCATGGAGAAAATAAAATAGACCATATACATTTGAACATAACAAAATGAACATAACGTTTAAACATAGAAATCTTGAGCAATGACCTAAAACATGGCAGTACGTAAGGCATAGATCAAAATAGAACATCAATCATGATAAAATAGCTTGGGAATAAACCATTTAATTGTGGAAAAACATTAATCACATGATATGATTTCCATGGTAGCCATGGAATTGCCTTCCAAAACCATATTAGTGGACAAAGTCCATTTCTGAATCGAGTTCACTCCTCATTTCAATCCTTTAACACTGAACCGGATTATCATACCATTATATCCATTTCTATCTCATGAGATATAAATCATTACTCAATTCATTGGAGGGAGATATAGGTCCCACCCATCTCCTAATGAAATAATTTTTACTTGTTCCATAAAATAAACTTAAAAAATTCATCATAAACCAAAGAATAAAATGGGTTTTATAAACATCATCCCATCATCTCATAATCCATATAAAACAAATGGACATTTCATCATAAGAAAATTGAAACCATGTAAATCATAGAGTCATTAAATTTTAAACATACACATATGAAATAATTTCATCTTAGATGGAAATTGGTTTTGATAAAACATTTGAAATGAATTTTTGAGGAAAATTTCCTTTCTTCTTCAAAATCATTTTCATTTCACAAAATTCCATGCACTTTAAAATTAATGTATTTTGTTGAAAATAGACATAAAATCATGTAGAGTAAACTTCATGAAAAGTAGGTGTTATAAATCCATAAAAATCCATTCACGTCATATAAGTTAAAAGTAACATTCTTCTCGTACTTTTGTCGAAAAAGTCAAAAAGTACCTTGTATGTAAACAAAAAAAAGATTCCTTCCATACGATGTGATAAAATTTAAAAAAAAGGGTAATAATATCTTTAAACATACATCGAATAAATGTAAACATTTTATGAAAACATTTTGAGATCATATGAACATGGATGATAAACATAAACCTAGTAAATACTTATGAATAAACAATCTCAGATAAGAACGAGATTTCAAAAGTAATCCCTTACCTTAGGTCTGATATGAATATGAATCCGAACCACCAATATAATGATTTAAATAATGTCATTTACTTATTACAGAATCATATTCATTGTTATGATATCATATATGATTCATTTATGACTTTATATTACCTGTTATTTTGTAAGTTCCATGTTAAATCATTGTTTTGGGTAAAATCGTTTTATTTATCGTACATGTTTGTACTTGTTGTTCTTCATATTATTACTTATATCCTGATTTACTTAATTACAAAGTGTAAAACATGATTTATATGTAATATATTTTCATAATATACATATATATATGATAGATCGATAAATGGAATGAAATACACAGTTCATGGAGACGGTAGGCCGTACGTACACATGAACACTATTTTCGTTTCCTTATTGAATTGTATGGAATAAAGTAGATGTCATACATATATATATACATAAATACAGAATCATTATTATGTCATATATTACATGATTACTTATTAATTATACTTTATAATCATTCATGAATGGTTAACATGGAGAATGAATCTCATCGCGTCGTGGAGACAGTAGTCCGTACATACGCACGAGCGATGATATCATTCTCATGATCGTGGAATTGTATTGAAGTGTATGTATAATATATAAGAGTCAATATCACTTTACAATAATCATATATAGTTATTTATTTTGACCATTATAACCATCCAAGTAAGGTGGTGGTGGAAAATAGAATACACCACGGCGTGGAGACGGTATTCCGTACGTACGCACACGTGGTGATTTCATTTTCCACAGGATGGATAGATGGTGAAATAAAGTTGTTTCATACTTATAATAACATATCACTATATTATTCATACTGATGTTATTACTTCATAATTATACAACTATAGAAGAAGAATTAAAAGAAGATATAAAGTTGGAAGAATCGGTAACACACATTACCTCTTCTTTGAAGCGCCTCTTCTTAACCTCCTCCTAGGGGACTATAGATGGCCTTTAAAGAAGACCAGGACCTCTAGGATGTTTCTAGGGAAGTGGAGAAGAGAAATTGGAAGGGTTTGGAAGATCAGAAAGGCTCAAAATGGTGTGAAGAGAAGAGGGAAGGAGTACCCTTTTATAATGGAGGGGAGGGGCACCTTTGAAAAACTAAAAATATTATTTTAGTATAAAGTCATATTAGGTTTTTAATATCTCCAAATTGATTTATTTATAAGCTACGGTGGGGATGGGTCGAAATAATCTCGTCCAATAGAATTTAGACAAGTTTAGGTTTCTATTTTAACCTTATCATTTAGATTTAACTTTAAGTTAACTAATTTTACATTTACCGTGTCTTCTAGTTTTCTTACAATATATGGTTAATAAACATACTATAACAAGACAAACGAATCCCAAGTTGTTTATTATTAATATATATAACCGTATATAAGTCATTTGGTCGATCCTTAGATTTTTAGGAACAAAATAAAAATTAATAATATAATATTTTTTAAAAATCTATTTTATGTCAATTTTGACAATATTGGGTAATTGATTTTTGTGAAAATCATAGCAGAATTATTAGTTCTAAAAAAGTTAATTAAATCAATACTGACATGTCATATTAATCTATAAAATTAGTGGAATTCATAAAAAGTCTCAAATTACGTTTATTTGGGTATTTATGATATCAATTATTTTAATATTTCATTATTTAGGTAATTTCTACATCACCATTGTGTCATAAATAACATAAATTATTGAATGTATAAAAATTATAAATAAAATACCATTACATATTCAATCTCTTTAGACTTCTAAATAATATTTATAGTTTAATTTATCTTATGTATAACCCTATATTAAAAATAATTTAGTTATTAAAAATTGATTTTAACTATTTTAACACATCATGAAATAAATTAATAATAAATGTCCTAATCTAATCCAATTAGACCTAAATGGTCATATTTTATTCCTATGGTTTTTTTTGTCGAATTACACTTATCCAATAGAATTAGGACATGTGTTAGTGTAATAATAATATCATTATTACCCTTAATTATCCTATTTACTTTTAACCGTGGTAAATAAAAGTAAAAAAGTTAATATTCACCAAAAAATATTTTCATCTCATTGAACCACATTTTAGTCCTTGATATTAACCGTGTGTCTCGGATATTCGATATTCAATTCACAGAAGTGGTAAAATTTCATTTAAATGAAAAAGCCAGTTTTTTATCTACTACTAAGTGGTTTAACTATTCATCGAAAATTGAAGTTTTTCAGAAAAATACCAAAAATTCAGCCTAAGAATTATTTGATATTCCAAATTCAAAATTGATGTATATTTTTTCAAATTCAAAACATAGAAGTGGAATTAATTAAATTTAAAATTAATTATCGTTATCAAAACAAATAGCATGTTTTTAAGAAACAATAACTATCAAAAGATTGATACTTGTTTATATCCAATTTCAAAGTGAAATTAATACCAATGACCAAAATTGGATTAAATTGTAAAAATATATTCTAATTACACTTTAAAACCAATTAAAAATAATATCTAACCATATATATATCATTTCGATGAAATTTTTTTTTTATTTAAAATAAAGCATGTTTATACTATTCATTAAAATATGAAAGTTATCTGAATAATATGAAATTTTTATTCAAAGTAAATTTTTATATCTTGATTCCAAAGAATAATTTTATTTTCTCAAATTAAACATCTGGTCATTTCAAAATAGGATTTAATGTGGGTGCGCCATCAAAAGGCTGCAAAACTACATTTGTTTAAAAAATAATTATTTTATTCGAAAAATTTATTGCGTACAACACAAAGTATCGAGAAAGGTCGTGATTGCGTGTAATGCAATCCAAGTCAGGGTTGGGGGTAGTGCAGGACTCCTTTGTTGTTTCGTATAACAAAATCCAACCATATTTCATTTATACGTTGAATATATATATATATATATATATATATATATATATACTCGAAATGTTGAGTAGAATGCCTACTATAAAACGAAATTTAAATTGTGTGTAACAAAATCCAAGAATAGTGTTACGTATACTGCAAGCTAATACTGTGTTGCGTATAGCACAAGATAATCTTGGAGTGGCATAAAACACAAGTCATCAAATAAATTAAAAAAGAATACTTATCATAAATTCATAGGTTGTTACATTCTACCCCCCTAAAAATGAATTTTTCCCTTGAAATTCATTGGGGTTATACGTGGTTTTCTACTTGAATGTTTCTTTAATTGAAACTCATATCATAAAATGAAATACCAAAACATAACTTTGAAAACTAAAGTATGAAACATAACAGTTACCTAGATTAAATAATCACTTGGTTTCAACATAGGAGAACATAGGTGAAAATATGGATATAGAAGAGAAACCTAACCATCAAGTTATAATAGAGAGTGGTAGAGAACATGGGTATGAAAAATCCAACAATCACATAGTCATAAATGTGTGATGATCTAAGGTACCATATAATTAATCAGATATAAGGATACTAGGATAGCATTTTTGGTTTTTAGGATCATTTCCCTAATGTTGAAGAATTTTCAAATCAAAAGAATTACTTACTTGATTTTGGTTCAATCTCACCATTGTTCGTGCCAGGAACAATTTCCACTTCATCTCTTAAATAAATGATTTTGAATTTTTCATTCATAAGTGTTAGCAGATCATGTGATAGAATGATGAGTCATTCCATCTATTTGAAAAAAAAGGATAGAAAAAGTTATCAAATATAAATAAGTCCATCTACGGTGTGGTTAATCGTATATGATTCCAAAAATGGACTTATACTTCATCTATCATACCGAGTAATAAAATAGAACTAGTTTCTACTAACTAGGGACTTCTTATAGGCCAATGATATGCGATAAAGGCCAGTCTCACTTTAGTTGTGGGTTCGATTCCCACAACATTGTTCGATGCGACGGGTTGTCTCCCATCCTACAGGTTGTCCTTTTTCAAAAATTACATCCTTATATCATTCCATTAATAATATCGAAAAATGTTCTAGCCTTAAACAATAGTAACTTGTTTCCAACATAATACATTCCAATCTTTTGGCTTCTCCAAAATACATATGTCCAATCTCATAGTATAATGAAAAAAATTACTAGAAATGTCATCTACCGATCATGTGAATACCATCATTTATCCTAGATATATCATGTTGATCACATTCCAATCATGTGAATACCTTAATCATGTATTCTCTTGAAGAAATGAATACACATTGAACCTTAGTGAAAACATGAATGCTGTTAAAAGTTAAATCTTTCCACATACTAAAATCCCAAAAATTCTATATACTCAAACCATGATATCACTTTGTCCTTATATAATTCATGATCTCATTAATACTATCAAACATTTCATTATCTCCTTAGCACTTCTTTATGCGCATAATAGGTGATTTCCGAAATATTTGAATAACCTTTCATGGTTACTAGTATCATTCATCATACACTTTCAAAACATAAATATAGACAACAGTGTAACAATACTTAGATGTCTCTTTATTATATAGTACCGTGAGATTACTTATACAATATTACTCTTGATAAACATGTAATCATTCCACTACCTTCTTAAACCATGGACCGAGCATCAAAAATTCATTCATCTCACATATCATTTGTAGTCTCTTCATCATCATCCACATAAATTCTACCTATATGACCTTGATGATTATCTTTATGAGATTTTCCCTTAGGGAATTGGTTTTCATAATGCCCATACATTCCACATTTCAAACACTTAACCATTGTTGATTTCTTAGAAATACCATTATCCTTATCCATGGTGTTAACTGAACCTTTTCCTTTGCACTTACTAGATTTATGTTCTTCTTTTCCGCATACAAAGCATCTTCCATGTCCTTTGAAACATTCCTCTTGATGCCTCTTCCCACATGACTTAAATGAGGGAAATTGAACATTCTTTCCTCTATTATCATCATGAAACTCCATCTTTCTCTTATTAGCTGAGTCATGAAACTTACCAAAGCTGAGATTATTGATCATATTATGAGATTGCTGATTAGGCATAATAACGATGATTTTCCTTCTAAATACAATTTAATTTTCCTGGTCATGAAGAATATCATTCCATTTTCCATCACATTCTCCATTATCATGAATCATACTGTTTCCAACCATATTTCTAGAACCCAAGAAAATAGTGTGAGAGGAAAATTCATGATAGGTAAAACAACATAATAATGGGGATGTAAATTCAATATCTAACATCTTAGGATTAATTCTATGATCGTTACCATAATTCTAGTACTATAACCTATACTTATACATAACCATAGGGACATCCCTAGACATACCATAGAAATATCTCTAGGGGTCTCATTAATGTTTTTGCATACTACTTTACAAAGGTTAACTAAACCTTTCATATGATACAAACTGTAGAGATCTGAAGCTTGACGTACATGGATATAACATTACATTTCCAGAATACTTAATACAAAATGAAAACAGACACACAAGGACCATAATAGTTTAGTGTCCTTGGAAACTCGGAAAAATAATATTCTAATCATGGTGAAAGATCTTCAACTTCACCCATAATGATATTCCCCTTTTTGTTTCTTAACCTAAATTATTTCTTTTAATGCTGGGGGAAAATAAAACATATAAAGGGTGAGCTCAAATTCTCAGTAAGGGTAATAATGGAGAAAATAAAATGAACCATATACATTTGAACATAAAAACATGAACATTATAATTAAACATCAAAATCTTGAGCAATGACATAAACCATGGTAGTACGTAAGGCATAGATCATAACAGAACATCAATAATGATAAAATAGACTGGGAATAAAACATTTAATTGTGGAAAGAAATTAAGCACATGATATGATTTCCATGGTAGCCAAGGCATTTCTTCCAAGACCATCTTAGTGGACAAAGTCTCTTTCTGAATTGAGTGCACTCCTCGTTTTAGTCCTGTAAAACTGAACCAGATTAACTTACCTTTCCATCAATGTCTATCTCATGAGATATAAATCTTTAGTTAATGCATTGGAGGGAGAGATAGGTCCCACCCATCTCATAATGAAATCATTCTTACTTGTACCACAAAATAAACTTAAAACATTCATCATAACCAAAATAATTAAATTGGTCTCATAAACATCATCCCATCATTTCATAATCCGTATAAAACAAATGTACATTTCATCATAAGAAAAGTGAATCCATGTAAATCATATATAAATTATTCATGAAACATACACATATGAAATAATGTCATCTTATATGGAAAATGGTTTTGATAAAACATTTGAAATGAATTCTTGAGGAAAATAACCTTTATTCTTCAAAATCATTTTCTTTTCAAAAAATGCCATTCACTTTTAAAATAAAAGTTTTTTTGAATATAGTTCAATAATCGTGTATAGTAAATTTCATGAAAATGAGGCGTTATGAAACTGTAAAAATCTGTTCACATCATATAAGTTAAAAATAACATTCTTCTTGTACTTTTGTCAGAAAAGTCAAAAAGTACCTCGTATGTAAACAAAAGAAATATTCCTTCCATACGATGAGATAAAAAAAATGTTAAGAATGAAATTAAACATACATGGAAGAAATTTAAACATTTTATGAAAACATTATGAGAACATATGGACATGGATGATAAACATAACCCTAGTAAATACTTACGAATAAACAATCTCGGATAAGAACGAGAATGGAAAAGTTATCCCTTACCTTATGTTCGATTTGATTCGTATGTATATGAAAATCCTATATAATGATTTAAATAATTTCATTGACTTATTAAAAAATCATATTCATTGTTATGATATCATATATGGTTCAATTATGACTTTATATTACCCATTCTTTTGTAAGTTCCATGTTAAAGCAGTTTTTGTGTAAAATCGTTTTATTTATCGTACATGTTTGGACATTTTGTTATTGATATTATTACTTATATCCTGATTTACATAATTCCAAACTGTAAAGACAGATTTATATGTAAAATATATTCAGCATATACATATATATATGATATATCGATAAATGGAATGAAATACACCGTTCATGGAGACGGTAGGCCGTACGTACATATGAACGCTGTTTTCGTTTCCTTATTGAATTGAATGGAATTAAGTAGATGACATATATATATATATACATAAATCATGAATCATTATTATATCATTTATTTCATGATTACTTATTATATATACTTTATAATCATTCATGAATGGTTCACATGGAAAATGAATCTCATCGCGTCGTGGAGACGGTAGTCCGTAATTATGCACGAGTGACGATATCATTACCATGATTGTGGAATTGTATTGAAGTGTATGTAAAATATTTTAGAATCAATTTCAATTTACAATAATCATATATAGTTATTTATTTATACCATTATACCAATCCAAGTAAGGTGGTGGTGGAAAATAGATTACACCACGGCGTGGAGACGATATTCCGTCCGTACGCACGCATGGTGATTTCGTTTTCCGTAGGATGGATAGATGGTGAAATAGGGTTGTTTCATACTTATGATAACATATTATTATATGATTGATAATTATGTTATTAATTTATAATGAAACGACTAAATAAGAAGAAGTATAAGAAGAAATCAAGTTGAAAGAATCGGTAACAGACATTACCTCTTCTTTGAAGCGCCTCTTCTTAACCTCATCATAGGCCACTAAAGACGGTCTTTGAAGAAGGCCAAGACTCTAGGATGTTTCTAGGAAGTGTAGAAGAGAAATTTCAAGGGTTTTTTTGAGCATCAAGGCTCAAAATGGTGTGATGAGAAGACAAAAGGGGTTCCCTTTTATACGTGAGGAGCGGGGAACCTTTGGAAAAACTAAAAATATTATTTTATTATAAAGTCATATTCGGTTTTTAATAGCTCCAAATTGATTTTTTTCTAAGCTAAGGAGGGTATGGGTCGAAATACTCTCATCTAATAGAATTTAGAAATGTTTAGGTTTCTATTTTAATCTTATCATTTAGATTTAACTTTAAGTTAAATAATTTTACTTTTTCCATGTCTTCTTGTTTTTTTACACTATATTGTTAATAAACATACTATAACAAGCCAAAAAAACCACAAGTTAAATATTATTAATATATATAACCATATCTAAGTCATTTGGCCAAACCGTAGATTTTAGGAATAGAATAACAATTATAATATAATATTATTTTTAAAAACTATTTTATGTCAATTTTGACACTATTTGATAATTGATTTTTGTGAAAATCATAACAGAATTATTAGTTAAAAACAGTTAATTAAATCAATAATAACATTTCATATTAACCTAAAAAATTAGTGCAATTAATAAAAAATCTAAAATTATATTTATTTGTCTATTTATAATATCAATTATTTTAATATTTCATTATTTAGGTAATTACTGAATCAACATTATGTCATATTTAACTTAAAATATTTAATGTATAAAAATTATAAATAAAATACCATTATGTAGGAAACCATTTTATATTTCTAATGAATATTTTTAGTCGAATTTACCTTTTGTATAACCCCATATTAAAAATGATTTATTTTTTAAACATTGATTTACCTATTTTAACACTTCTCTAAATAAATTAATAATAAATTTCCTAATCTAATCCAAGTTGACCTAAATAGTTATATTTTATTCCTAAGGTTTTTTTGGTCTAATTACACTTATCCAATAGAATTATTACATGTTTTAGGGAAATAATAATATCATTATTATCCTTAATTATCCTATTTACTTTTAACTGTGTTAAATAAAAGTAAAAAGTTTCTATTCAAAAAAAATCATCTCATTGAACCACATTTTAGTCCTTAATTTTAACCGTGTCTCTCAGATTTTAGAAATTCAATTCATAGAAGTGGTAAAATTTCATTTAAATAAAAAAATCAGTTTTTTATGTACCACTAAGTGGTTTCACTATTCATCGAAAATATATGTTTTTCAGAAAAATACCAAAAATTCAGCCTAAGAATTATTTGATATTCTGAATTCAAATTGATGTATATTATTCCGAATTCAAAACATAGAAGTGGTATTAATTAATTTTAAAATTAATTCCCGTTATCAAAACAAATAGCGTGTTTTTAAGAAACAATAACTATCAAAAGATTGATAATTATTTATATCCAATTTCAAAGTAAAATATATTGCAATGACCAACATTGGATTGAATGGTGAAAATATATTCTAATTACACTTTAAAACAAATTAAAAATATAATATAACCATATAAATTATTGCGATAAAAAAAAGTTGTTTTTAATTAAAATATTTCATGTTTTTACTATTCATTAAAATATGAAAGTTATTAGAATAATATGAAAAATTTATCCAAAGTAAATTTTTATATACTGATTCCAAAATAAAATTATAATTTTTCAAATTGAACATATAGGCATTTCAAAACAAAATCTAAATTGGGTGCACCATCAAAAGCCGGCGAAACTGCATTTTTTAAAAATAATTATTTTATCCGAAAAATTTATTTTGTTCTCATACCATGTTCTAGAAAATATGTAAGATGAATAATAATGTTGTAGAATTTAAAATGTATTTAATACTATTCATAACATCTTGTCTATAATATTATATCAATATATCATTGTTTAGTGAAACCTGATATTGTGTACAACAAACGCTATCGAGGAAGGTCGTGATTGTGTGTAATGCAAGCCAAGTCAGGGTTGCGTGTTCTTCAAGAATCCTTTTTTTGTTTCATATAACAAAATCCAACCATATTTCATTTATACTTTAAATATATATATATATATATACTCTCAATGTTGCGTATGATGACTACTATCAAGAGAACATTAAATTGTATGTAACACATTCCAAGAATAGTTTTGTGTATACTGCAAGCTAATACGGTGTTGCGTATAGCACAAGATAATCTTGGTGTAGCATAAAACACATGGCATCAAATAAATTAAAAATAATACTTATCATAAAATCTCAAGTTGTTACACACTGGGTTTGATAATAAATTCCAGAAAAGTCCTTCTATGTTCACCTTCACCTTAGGGAGCTCAGTGGAAGTCATCAATAATCCATAAATGATATCTTTGTGGTCTTATAGTGCAAGTCAATGAATACGTAAATCTACCGCTAGGAATGTATCCCCAGATGATCATTGGGGAAGACAATTTTTTATTCCACCATTATGGCTAGAAGTAATATATTATAATGTACCACGAAAAAAAGAGAGAAACTCACCAATTTATGATAGATATGATGCAACTTCTTTCTAATGATACCCACTCATTCTACCAGAAGATCCTTATTTCTATTTAAGTAATATCAAATCCCATCTGCCTGTATTTATCTAACACTCCTTCAGTAAAAATCTATTTAGGCATGTACCTTGAATATCATGTCAACACCTTGGATGAAATCATTATTTTTTATCATGAAAACCAACTAGTGTCGTTATAAAATTTCTAAACTCGGCACAATCTTTAACTATTGGTAGATGTGAGAAATAATATAATTATTCTTTTTAGAAACATCTATACTAACTAACAGACTAACGATTCTATGTGAATCTCAATATCTATTCAAGGGATATGAAAATTAATTAATGAATCGGGTAATTTTCTATGATTACTAGTACTATATTAATGAATAAACATATCGTACCTCAAATCATCTCATTCATAGATTAATCATATCCCTCCATTGCTTACAACTAACCACACCACTTGCCGCCATCCATATAAGCATATCATGGAACACATAGGGTTTTTGGTTGATGTAGGCTATAGTTTCTCTGTCCACTTATTTCGCACCTCCTCCTATGGATCTACAGGGCCCCTAATCATTACCTCCTCACTAGGGGATGACCGAACCATCCATCAGAATGACCAGATCATGATTATACATCCACCACTGAGGTCTATACAATGTGTAAAAGCCCTCTAAAGTACACATTTTTAAAAATTCATGATCCATTGACCCTACCCATTGCATCCTTAACACCATTAATCATTCTACAATCTACATCCATAGTATAATCCAAATTCTACTAATCTATAATACTATGTATTATTGAAAAATATCCTCATGCTTCAAGAAGCCAAATTATGATTACTTTTAGGCTCATCATGTGACTATTCTTCACACTCACCACTCCCAACTCCAACATCCTAATGCTCCACTTCCATGAAGATCTCTATCACCAAGTCTTTTTCCAACACCTTGACATATGTGGTAATGGATAGAGAGGCCATAGAAGCTTGGATTTCCCAATGGAAGCCCTACCAAAACATATGTTATCAAAATTATCCCTCTCCTACCATATCTAGATAGTAGTGAGTATGGTCTATGAACCTAGAATCGTACTCTATATGGGTCATATCGACATTTTTTAGCTCTAGAAGATATTAAATAAGAAAAATGTTCTTGGTCTGTGGATAGAACACGTCATGAAATATGTACATTGTCTTCATCTTTGAGAGTGTCAAATCATCATTGTTCCTGGTGTCCAAGCCCCATCAGTTCATTTATTATTTATTAATAAGACTGATTATGTGCACAATAAACTCTTTTTGGTGTTTTCAGGGGTTATAAAAATTAAACTATTGGCTGATATCGATCTTATGCTACCTATGTTTTTAGATCCCCACCAATTTATACTGTTCTTTGCCATTGTAACTCATGTAAAATACCCAGCCTACATGCATCATTGTATTTTCTAGCTGGAGTAATAGGATCATATATATAATGGAAAACATCATCCCAAAATTTTTGGGGGTGAGTCCGCACATCACTAAATGTGTGAAATAACTACTCTCTACTCTCTTATAAGAAACATGTAATGAGTAGTCCACTATCCTGAAGCATCAATACTGAACTGGTCATCATCACACCCGAGTATTGGAATGATGGATGGTTTCTGTTATGGGGGAATCAACAAAGTAAAAAATATGTACTTTGATTAAATGAGCATATATGGGGAGCATGGAAAAGAAATACAGGGAATTCAATTTTCCATTCCTATATGATACATAAACCACTACCCTCCCTAGAATTGGTGTCTTATCATATTGAATGAAAAAATAGGTTATAATATTCCTTGTGTATGGATACATCAGTCATTACACTGCAATTTGGATCCATGTCCTGGGATCCAAACTCAATATTCATTGACATCATTACTCTAATTTCCCAATCACATTCCACTAGACACATCAATATCCAATCAAATCACCTAAGAAAAATTAATATGATACCTATATGTTATGGAAATACACAATAGGGCCCCTACTAGACTGGTAGTAAGATGAAAGTGACACCCCAGGACCTCCTCAAATAGTCCATGGGTATGATACTTGTGTTAAGTACATATATAACATAAATTGGAAGCCATAAAAACTTTTAAATATATATAAACACATATCATTTTTAATCACAAAAACACACAATAGATACACTATACTAACCTGAGAGGAAACAAATTCATATATCAACCACCTAGAATAATAAATGTGAATTTATAAAAATATAACAAATGTATAAAAGTGGAAAGAAACAAGGCTGACAAGAAATAAAGGGAATTATGACCTAGAAATGTATTGGGACGAAGAGTCGTACTCATGAACATCAAATCCAAATGAGACCTATAATCAATGTCTCAATTAACTACTATGATCTGTCAATACCTGGCCCACTGAGGACACTGTTTATCTATATGTCATTTGTATATGATAAGATATGATTTGGGACGTCCCCTGCAGGGGAAAATATATACAAACCACTTAGGATGCATCAAAAACATAATAGGGAGAAATAGAATAAAATAATTATCTCAACCCATACAATAAATGGGGATAAAGAAACCCAATAATAGATATTCTTATAAGATTAATTGAACTGGAGAGAGGGGAGAAAGAAGGAGAGAGAAATATATATAGAGAGAGATCACCATCTTCGAAGATAGCTACGAATAATTTGTATTCCCAAATAAATATGAGTTAGTATTAAATTGACGCTAGTAGACTGAATTAATACTCAATCAATTTGTGGGGTCCCACATCATGTTAATGGCATATGATGATCGAAGGGGTGATGAACCCAAGAGGGTGGATGAATGACATCTTTTCTATGCTTGATATCATGGGGTTCCACTCCATGGGTAGAATACATACACCCTATGGTGAGTACATGTGTTTCCAATCCTTCCTATATTAGAAATGGGGTAACCACTACATAACATAAGCATACCTCTATGGGGGTTTTCAACCCTGATGTCACTCCAGAGATCGCACTTCAAACTCTATATCATCTAATAATGATAGAAGAATCATGACTCCCCTGAAACCATATGTCATATCAAAAATGTTAAAAAAATCCACTATCCCACCTTCTATGGAATTATATTCAAGAAAGATTAATCTTGCATCTAATTGTAAGTCTAAAAAATGCAGATATTAGAGGTGGAACATCCAGAGAAAAGTAAATGGAATATCCTTTGGTGAACATGATGTGTACTCCTATTTCTTCACCTGTATGCATCCCACTACACAGTAAGGCATGTAAAACTCCTTGTAGAGAACATGTGGTCATAGAAACACAGTGTTTGGGACTAACTGGGTCCTAGTGATATACCCTCTGGATAAGAATCAGTCAATTGAGTAGCATGACAAGGTTAGTTAATTATGGGGACAGTACGTGTAGGACCACTCAGTGCCCTACGTGTGAACTCACTATACAAAGCTCATATACATGAGTAGAATCCCATAGTTTTTGGGCATACTACACCGTCTCTTGATATTTAAATCAGGATAGAAACCATATATTCCACGAATATATGACTATAATGTGTTTCTAAATTGTAGTTGTTTTCAATTTAAATATTATTTATTAATTGTTCCTTCTATTTATACATTGGTTTTTCATTCATGAAATTGTGAATTTTAATTTTATGTCTTTATTATTGAAATATTTTGATTATGGATCATAATGTTAACGCTTCTGTATGGTTTTCCATACCATTATATTGACCTGTGTAACCTTACATGGGATTCCATTAACTTTATTTATGATTAATTTATCCTTATAGAAGGACCCATACATGAGGAGTTACCCTTATAAAAGTATCTTTTTGTGGGGGTATCCCTTTATGTGTTAACCCTTACATGATGCATGTAATTTGACGTAAGTACCCTTCTGCCAGTCTTTCCATTATGTGGGTACTCTTATGTGATGCACTACCATTACACATGTACCCTTACATGGATGGCACCCTAAAGGTGTTACCCTTACATGTTGGGTTATATATTTATAATTTGTAGGTTCTACCCTTATGTGGGGGATAATTCCCTTAAATATTTCCATTACACAACTTGTTACCTTTACATAGTGGGTTTATTACCCATATGACATAATAGTTTTAACCTTATTCTAGTTTACCGTCACATGGGAGTCACCTAACACATACATATACCTTAAAATTTGTTAGTGTGATTTTTTTCCTATTTTCTAGAGAACCATAGAATGCATTGATTCATTGGTATGTTAGGATTGAATGTGTGATAATTGGGGTATATAATCACCCTCTACGGCCTTATTTTTGAAATTCAACTAAATATTTCTTCTTGGTTTTTTCTCTAGTTATCTATTTGAAAAAGGCATAGGGGTTATTGATCCACTACATCTAAGTAGGTTAGTTTTTATGGACTCGAATTAAACATTGATGTTATTGTTTCTTTTTAATGTTGGAGATCATTATTGTTCTTTCTTATAGAAGAAGTATTGCCTCACATTCAAGATATTGAAACCACCAAGAGAGAACCAAGGGGTTTTAGGAGAATGATATGGATTCAATGATATGTGAAAGAAGTAATATAGACTATTGGATATAAAAATTATCAATCATTCTGACTTATTTGAAATTTATATTATTCAACATGAACTTCTCTTGAATCTTTTATTTGAGCTTAATAAAATCCATGTGAGTGTATGGGTAGGGTGTGGGTTGGAGTTAATTGCATTCTTATAGGCCCAAAAGTGATTGATGAACATTAAATGTTATGTTCATTCATCTATATTTTTTTAAATTTGAATCATTTTTTTGAATCTTTGAATATTATTCATGTTCTCATTTCAAGTTTCATTTCTAAATTCCTATTAAATTATTTCTGCTCCTCTTATATTTAATTGAAATTATAGTTACAAAAATAGATATTTTGAATTCTAATACTTAATATAATAAATTTATCATTGAATTTAGATTTTTCACAGGGGAGTATCCTTCATGTTGTCCAAATAAATGTGGTATTAAATCCTTTAGTTAAATATTGCTTCAAGTAAGTATAAAATTCAATTGTTTTACGGTTATAATATTTTTAATTTGTTCAGAATTAAGATGATGGACCTTTTAGTTAAATGAATCCCAATAGATTCTTAATATAACCTAAAAAACTATCTATTAAAAAGTATGATGAGGGTTAAACCTTGATTTCATATCAATATGTATTCTTTGACATTATTTTCAAGACCCATATGCCCTTATTACTTTATTTATGTGATAAGGTTATTATAGAAGTTACTTATGCAATTACTCTTTATGTAATATGTCCTAAAGTAGATAAATATAACATGATAGATTCACTTGTTGGTAGGATATATAAGAAACCGAACAAGTTTAATTTTTAAATGAGTTATAATGTTTTTGTTAAATCCCCCTTGGATGAGTTTAGTAAAATAATTCTTGATTTAGAAAAAAAATTTAATTATTGATTATGATAATAATATTGTGATTATTTTAGTTTCCCTTATTAATTACAAAATCACATTAATATATAGCATAATGTATGGTAAAAAATCTATAACACTTAAAGAGGCAACATCTATAATATTTCTAAGTATTTTAATTACAAACCCAAAACAAAAGGTGGGGATAAGTGTTTTTTCACCAGAGGGAGGCCCCATTACAATAGAAAAAAGAAATATTAATGTAATGATAACATAATGAAAAATGACCAATATAAACCATGTTTAATCTGTAGTGATTTAATTATTGTGTGTTTCATATATAGTACACCCAGGAAAAAAAATTACTCTAAAAAATCTAAAAAAATATAAGGATGATGAACATGTTGACTATTCCATTTTAGTGGATTTTTGTTATGACACTACTAAAGTTTTAAATGTATATAGAAACTCCCTCACCAATTAGTGGGTTATAGATTCTGTATTCAATATTCACATGTTTCGTTCTGGAGAGTTGATTATTACGTTAGTTTACATATTTAAGGGAGATTTAATTCTAGGGAATAATATGATGTTTAAGTTTCATGGAAAAGTTTTTTATTATATAATTAGAGCATCATTCTATCATCACCCTAATATATTTTAGGTGGGTCCTTAACCTTAATAAAAACATTATTTACATTGTTGTTCTAGACCCAAAGGATACATCATTAAGAATGAATTTGGATTCCATAAAATCAATAAGGGAACTAGAACTATAAGCAAAGGATTCATAGTTTATTGGATTTATGTGTTGACTGGGAAGACTCATACCTAGAATATAGTATTTTTGAATTAGAGTATTACTCATAATACCATCTTATGGAATAATTGATTGGGGAATGTAAGTATTAATGTATTAATTGAATTGGGTAAAAGGTTTTTTAGAAAATGTTACAGAAAAAATTATCACATATTGTGAATATTTCATATTTGTTATGTCTAAGAGGGTTAGTTTCTTATTTTATGGATTCCCAACCAGTGGAGTACATCAACTATTATTTATGGGACCCTTCCATAACCAAATACAATAATAGAGGTTCTCCTTTTGTTAACATCATTAATGAAAACTATAAAAATGTTTAAATTTACAAAATTGAAAACAAATATGATGTTTTTAAATAATTAAAAACATATAAACCCTTTGATGAAACTATAATTGAAATAATATTACGGTAATTTGAAAAAAAATATGGTCATGAGTACTTTTCCACAGATTTAATCTAATTTTATCCATCCTAGGGTATAACAAGGGCCCATAATATTAGGAAAACCCCCGTAACAGATTGGGCATGTTGAAAATGAAAATATATATATTCTTGAGAAATAATGAATCATTCTTTCCTCCTACAACCATCATTAATCCTTTTTTGTAGAATCTTCCACTATGGAGGTATACCTACTTATGAGGTTCCCATTTGATGAAAATAATTTTAAACCCCTGAATGAATAAAGGCATAGAAAAAATTCTTATAAAAATTTAAAATTCATTGGTTGTCTTTCTTATTCCCACATTAAAACTAATATGTTGGAACAAAGAGATCTTAAATTTTATTTTATATGATATTAAGATAGTGTAATAGAATTAAGATTATGGTTTCACAAACCTAGATACCAAAGGTGTATAATTAGTAGGGATGTGATATTTATTGAGTCTAACTCTTCTAAATAAAAATTCGTCACACGTGATAGAGAAGATATATACTATAATAAAGTTATTAATACTCTTCCTTCTACTTCACATGTGAATACTAATTATCTTCCTCCACTTGATCCATGAATAGAAATTCATAATGTTTCTATCTTTGATTCTGATTTGGATTATGATCCTCTTAATGATAAAAGTGATTACTATTATAGTTGAGACATAGTTAGGTGGGTCATTATACCTCCTTTTCACTTTGGGAGATTTGTTATAATTTATTTCATCTATTCATATTTCTTATGATATGATTCATTATGATCCAAAAAATAATAATAAATCCTTGAATGAAAATTATTCCAAATAAGTGATAATGTACAATCATGAAGAAATGATATAATCTTGTAAAATCCACATTGTCCTAATGTTAGTAGAACACCTAATTCTAAGGCCATTTGATGTAAATGGATTTAAAAGTGAAAGGAAGAATATTTTATTTAAAATAAAATTAAATTTAACACTATTTTAGTGGAAAAGGGTTACATTTATTTATATTGTAATAATTATGTTGATATTTTTTCACATGTTAATATACATTATTTTGATAGGAATCTCCTAACATTAGTAGATTTTCGTGGTTTTCAACTAGAACAATTAGAGATGAAGATATATTTATTTCTTGGTGAGTCTGAATTAATATTTTTTTAAAATAAATAATTAAGGAGCATAAAATTATATATTGGGGATGGAATTTATACGGGATGTATGTAAATAAACTATTAAACTTTTCCTGAAATTCTTATATACTAGATGTTCTAAAGAGGCACTTTCTTGAGAACTGAAAGTGAGTTAATGTTCCAACTGGAAATCATTTTAAACTATTTCTATCCCAATAAATACATCTATTATGGACATTGAATACATACAAAAAATTCATTTTCCAATATTTATGGTAGCCTATTATACTCTATGATTTTTTATTTCCCAGACACAGATTTTTCAATTTTCACTCCCAGTTGATTTTTGTCCAATCCAGGGAAACATCATTGGAAGGCCCTTAGATGGTTACTTATATTATAATTATATTATATTGAAATTTCATTTTTTTTATAAATGTAAATAATGAATAACTAATTTATAGATATGAATATTATAATTATATAGTTAATGTGCATTATATTACTCCCTCACAGGATATGTATTCACTAATTGTGGAGGACCCATATCCTGGAAATGTAATATGAAATCAGTAATTTCTCTTTTAACAATGGATCTTGAGAAAATTTCTTTATCTGAGGCTATAAAGGATGATTTATTGTTGAAGGGTTTGGATTATGAAATCTATTTAGAAAATTATATTACTTCATTTTATTGTTATTTTCAAGTATTATTTTACCTAAATGTCCCGAAGGACTTATTTTTTATTCATTATGGATCAACCCCCATCAATGTGCTTAAGGGGAAACCATACTTGGACCAAAGGATTAGAAACATTACAAGAAACAAATGTCTTAGAGTAATTAATCTAGACAATCACTACATGGAAATTCCCCTCCCCACCGTCTACATTATGGTGTCATCTCTCCACCTTCACATGGTTGTTCAGATATAAATTCTAGGTAGAGATCCATAGGCTAGTCTGAATGGAAATTCCCATAACCTACCATTCTTCTAAATCCAATATCTCTTATTTGGTGAGATATCCTTTCTTTTAATCCTTATCAACTGACTTTTCTTTGTAAAATATTTCTAGTACATTTTTCTCGAAATCCTAGAGGTGCCTAAAAGTTCTAGAGGTGGCCTGAAGGCCTTGAGATAGTTCATAGACCTTAATGACCCAATTTACAAGGTGTCCCAAAGGCTTAAATGTCTCTAGGATAGAACTTGGTATCCAATGGTTTAAATATATGAATATTTTTGACAATCACATTACCATCTATAGTTACCAAAGTATATTCCTTCACTCAGATTTTATCCTGGGCCTCATGGATGCACTTGGAGAGTTCTTACAAACCCAGGTGAGGATCATGTTCTTAATAAGTCTTTAATTTTTCTAAAAATAATGATTTTCATGATACATGTAACATATAGATATTAGGATATATTTTATTATATATATCATGGAATCTAGAACAATATGTGTCACAATGATATATACTGATAATAAATCAAATTTTTGTTCAACTAACCTTGTGGTTTTATCAAAATTCATGTATTTTTTGATATAATGAACTTAGTAATAATTCAATAAAAATACGTGAAATAACATTTATGATTTCAAATATATACGGGGTATGTTTATGAATTTGTGGTTTTTTCATTTTGAATTTTACTTGTTAAAATTTCCTTATATTTATATTTTATTTTTTCATTTATTGAATTGTGAATTTTAATTTTCCTATTATTTATTATTCTTATACTTTGAATCTAGATAATTAGGTTTATCTTAAATATGGGTTTCCTTAACTTTATCTAGTTTTGGGTAACCTTATGTGTGTATTTCTTCCCTTTATATTGGTTTTTGTTTCACTTACTCAAAGTCCATTACTGGTGTTTTTACCCATGGTTAGTACCATTATGTAGTGTATACCCTTATCTGGACAGCCTGACAAATGGCTGGTACTATTATGTAAGTACCCTTATGTGGGTATTACTGTTATGT
Source organism: Viscum album (assembly GCA_963277665.1). Taxonomy (NCBI): domain Eukaryota; kingdom Viridiplantae; phylum Streptophyta; class Magnoliopsida; order Santalales; family Viscaceae; genus Viscum; species Viscum album. Next base: position 177,118,538 of record OY728148.1, read on the forward strand.
GGGTACTCTTATGTGAGGTGATACCCTTTTGTGTGGACACTGACATGGATGGTACCCTTATGATTTTCCCCTTAATCATTTTGATTTACCCTGACATAGTGTAAAATATATCGTTATCAGAGGGCTATTACCCTTATGTGACACCCTTACTCAACTTCATACATTTTAGCATTGGGTTTATTAAATTTATACCAAACCTACTTTACCCTTACGATAATTTACCCTCTCATGGTAGTCTCCTAAAAACACATATACATTTTTATTTTGTTACATAGTTTTATTTTTTGTTTCAATATAAATCATTCCATTCTCTGATTCCATTGGATGTTAGACTAGTCTGTGAAATTGTTATGGGATACACTCTATATACTCATTCATCTATATTCAACCAAATTATTCTTCATAGTTTTTATTTTCTTCTTGAAGTTGAAAATATCTAGGGGTTATTTATCCACTACATTGATATGGATCCGGTTTTATAGACTATAACCATACCACAAAGTTTCTGATGATATGTTCATCATCCTAGGTATTTTAATTTTTTCACAGAGAAGATGTGGGGCCTCCAATTATAAATATTAATGTCATAGAGAAAGAAACAATGTGTATCAAATAAGAAGAAGGATTTTAAGATCCATATGAGAAGTGATCCAAACTATTGGATAGTAAATCTATCCTGTGTTTTAAGTTATTTTTAATTTCACTTATTCGATCAAAACTATTCTTTTATCTTTTCATTGGGCATAATAAAATGGTGTGTGTGGGTGGTCGTCTTACCATGCATATAGGACTCAAAGGAGATGAGGAATGTTAAATTATGTGTTATTTATTCTATCATTCCTAATTAATTGTTCATGTTGTGAACATTTATTTTTGAAATCATGAATATTATTCACATTATGGTTTATTCTTTTATGTCTACAATCCCCTTAATCCCCCACTTATATTTTTTGATAGTAATTTAAATTTTTGTTACCACAGGTGGATTTTAAATTAATAATACATAATTGAATAAATGTGTTCAACTATCGATGTTGATTTTTTTTGGGGGGGGGGGGAATATGTATCTTGTTGTCCCCAAGAGTATGAGTTCCTCTAAAACACATAACATGAGGTCAGTAAGTCTACAAATAGTAACATCTTATTTCTAGATCTTCATGATTTGGTTTATAATTACACTAATATCACTTGATGTTCCATCTACGGGAGAAATCCGGATTGAATCATATGTAGTCATAGATTTATGATTTACAGTTTCTAGAAAATGAAATATATATTAACCCAAATGATTATCGTTATTATCTTCACGCCTCCATCATTTTATAAAGGTATGAAACTCCATCATTAATATGGATTCCATGGTGAATGATTTTATTTTATAAAAATCATCATGTTTTTTGTCAATATCACATTCCAATAAGAATCCATAATTCTATCATGTTTTGAACCTAATTGATCATTGATTCATTAGCCTTATGTGCTCTAATGATTAATATACAATGAAATAATAGATAAAAGACCAATACATGAAGTGAGTTCATCATTTTACATTGTGAACGTGGAAATTGGTTTCAATATTGGAAATATATGAGAAATTAGAAGCAACCCAGAACAATGAATGATCAGGGCCAAAAGAAAATCTAATAGATAAATAAATTGGGCCAAACAACTTGGGGTAAAAGAAGAATATATGAAACAATGATAATACATGATTTATTTAAGGAATTATAGGGTAAAAATACATAAATAACAAATTACTAACTCATTGTTAATTAGTTCACTGATGAATACTAGTTCTGTATAGAAGTTTTGAGTTCTAATGAATCTAATTACTGGTCCATGAATTTGATGACCGCCCTATGAAGACTCCTTCTATGACAATACTCTATTTTCCTCCCATGATCATAGTCTTCCAGGGTTATAAAAATAACCCTAGAGAATGTAAATTTTAAAGATTAAATAGAGGGACCATATGTTGAGCTTAATTAAACCGAATAAATTAATCACTTATTTTCATTCATCTATTTCCAAGTGATAGGATTCCAAATTAGAATCCAATAAAAAATAGAATTCTACCATGCCTAGGGTAACCCTCACATTTGGAATCCAATGGCTGTGTCGAATTTCTCATCTTCGACAATTATTATTTGGAATTACATTAATTCAAAAATAATGTATTATCATGATTTAATGTTTTTAATATATCAATTCTGGGATCCTAAAAAATTTGTAGCATCACGCCAACTCTAAAAAAAATCTCATATATTGATATAAATATTTAATGGTTTGAAATGAGAAAATCAATGAAATTAATTTTTTTCTATAATATACTGATAATATTTACTAGTTATTATGTGATAAATTTGAACTATGGAGAGATATATGGAGAAGTTAAATGAAAAATAAGGATAATATAACATTACATACAACAAAAAAATTATTTCGTCTTTTAGAATCCTTCTTAGTAATGAAAAATTTAGTGCTACCTATTGAGAAAAAAACCACAAAAACTAGTAATTGGTTAAAAATTAGAGAGAATATGTGTATAATAAATGGAGAAATGTATATATTTTATAAAGTCTAGAAATGGGAATGTATGGGTCCTTTTATAATTGAGAATGGGTGATAATTTTTCCGATATCCATTATTTTGATAAGTCAAATAATATTTCCTTGAAATCAAATTCAAAATTTCCTTGGAAGGAATTTTGTTAAATAAATCTTTTATATATACATTTAATTTTTAATTTATAGAGATACTTTACCCATTTTACACATTATTATGAATATTTATTACATTTTACCATCTATCGTTGTAATTATCTTTTTCCTCAATAACTTATTTCATTTTCAAAACATGATATTGTTCGCATTACCTAATTTTGATATTTTAGTTTCAAATATTATATACACATTATTAAATTCATCTTCTCAAAGTGATCAAAGTTTATTTTATTATAATAAGTTATGACACATAAATATTCTTTAGAAAAATATATTTTTATGAAAAAAATGATTTGATGATTTATAATTTTTTTTGAATATGTAAATTCATTCTTTAATAGTGATAGATTTAATTGATTAATATTAAAATACGAAACATATTGGGGAAAAAATATTTGAAAAATATATAATTATAACAATAAATAAATTTTTATTTATTTCTAGTGAATTGATAATAAATGTATGAATTTTAATTATTTTTCTTATATATCTATAAAACATTTCTTTAAATTTCATACTAAAAATATGATAAACAAAACAAAAATATCATAATACAATATTAAATGAAAATAATTTTTTAAAATTAAAAAACATTTATTGTCTATAAATCATTAATTTTTTCTTCATTATAATTAATTTATTACTTCTTGAAAATTATTTAATTATTTTAATATTAAATAATTGTTTTTTATTAATCCATTTTTTTTGAAATCACACTATAAAATGATAAATTTTACAAAAAATGAATAATCCAAAAAAACTTATTTAAAAGTTAATTTCACAAATTAATAATTAAATATTTATATAATTCTGAAATCAATTATTATATTTTAATTAATTACTTTTTTATAAGGATGTATATTTTTAAAAAATAAATAAATTTTATTTATATTCACTACATACCAGTAATTACAATATTGTGATATTTTGACTAATACTAAATGACTAAATAAACTTTTATAAGGGTAAACTACATACTATATTACATCAATTATATTTTATAAATTCATTTTATTCTAACCTCTCAAATAACAATTTTCATTAATTAACTTTTCTACTAGAATTTTATAACATGATTTCCCTTTTCATGATTTTTTTCTTGTTGTAGATCTAATTTTACATGATGTGATTCTCTAGTGTGAAGATGGTCACAATATTTCCTAATTACAAATTCTTTTATTATTTTATATTTATTGAACCATTTTTCATTTAATTTTTAAATATATAATATTCCATTTAATGTAACATTTATTGATATGTAATATCTAGTTTAATGTAATTATGTTGCAATGTACTATTATGAGTTAATAAAGTGTTTTTATTTTTTTTTCTGAATCTTGTATATTTTACCTTCTACAAAAATTTCAATTCATTAATGAGAATAAAAAAATACCTAAGGGAATTAAAATTCATACATAAATTTACAATGATGAAAAATTGATCAAATTTTATCATTGAACATATATTCAAAGTTAGTTCTGATGAAATTTTCTTTTCTATTTGATAAATATAAGTTAAATTTTGGTTATAATTTTACTTTAAATAGTCTTAAAAATTATGATGAATTTAACTATTTTTTAGTCTAATTTTTTCTGTCTAATATTTATTATATGTTATATGTTCAAAATAAATAATTCTACAAAAAAAATTAGTATTAGAATGTGTTTATAATGTTTTTACGTTCAATAAATTGTCTATCTTTAATTTTTTTTCCAATTTTCTTCCACCAATTTTATTTATGAATCGATCTTTGTTCCATTCAAATTGGCCATAAAATTTGATGTTATATGAAAATTTTAATATCTTATAATTATAATGATTTTTTTTCTAGTACTATATTTTATGCATGACTTTATTATGCTTTCTAGGAATGATCATATATGGTTTTTGAAAGTTATCTTTCCAAAACAACTTTCATTGCTTATAAGTTTAATGTCCTGTATAATTAAATCAATGTCATCTATTTATATTCTTAAGAAATATATAGTAATGACTTTTATTGGGTTTGTTTCATTTGTTGTCATGTATTTTGTATATTTCTTTTAGAAATATATTAAAACATATATGCCAAAAATAATTTTATACAACAGAAAATGATCTTTACATTCTTTGAATTTTTTTGCTGCCTTCATAAAAATGCTTGATTTGGAGGAATATGATTTCTATTTTCAATGTAATGTTTTTATATATGTATTTCATTTATTACAATTATGGTTCCACAATATTTATTGTATAATTTTCACTTAAAACATATTAATTTACATAAATAATTGGTTTTTCATTTTCAAATAATATCTCACAATTTCTTGAATGATTTATATCACACAAAGTATATGATTTCCCTTAAGTAAATGATTTTTGGAATTAACTACATATTATTTCATTTGTATTATAATATTATTTCCTATCAAATAATAAATATTATAGGTTTTTTGGTCTATAAAATATATTATATAACATTTTTCTTTACCATACAAGAATATATTTATATATATATATATTGATAACTATTTTTTAAACTTCATATGCTTCTAGAAAAAATCTATCAGATACAAATAAATATTTAATGTTCCAATCAGAATTTTTTTATTAACAATAAATATTTTATCACATATCAATAATTTTATCTCAATATACATCTCATTGAAACTATTTATTTCTGAATCATATTCGTAGGATTATATTTTTTTAGAAGACTAAATTTGAATAAAAAAATGATTTTAGAAAAAATAAAACACCCAAATATAATAGTTGTTCCATACTTGGTAATGTGGTCTATATTCGTTTTTTATGTTAAATATATTAAAAAAATTTGAGTTATTTGATAGTGTAGTAGTATTATACTCAATTTTGAATAATCAACTGGATATGAGTGAAATGTAGATGAGAGATTAAAACAAAGGTGTTAATGGGACATCAAATCATTTATAGATTACAAAAATTTCATCTTAGAGAAAATTATGATGTATCTAAAAAGGAATTTTATGTTTTTAAAAAACCAACTAGAATGTTTTCATTGAATCAATTGTAAACCACACTATAAGAAACAATTCCAGGAGAAAATCTTAGTGATTTTAATTTTATATGTATTGGTTATATAATGTGATAATATCCATGTTGGTAGGGGATAATATGGGAAAATTTTCTTATCTAGGGGTAATAATAATTCTTATAATTTTCTAAAAAGAACAATACAGATCCAATAGTGGGGATTGATACATTAGTTAGGATGTTTTTGAGTAAATCATCATAATAACCTGATTTGTATCAATGTAGAAAATTTAATATTAGGAATATGTTTTTATGTTGTCTGAAATGATGAGATAGTTATAAAATAATATTTATTTATTATTTTTTATTTAATTTTATATGAAGGAATATTCTGAAAAATATAAATTTATATTGTTAATATCATTAGTTGAAAAATATTTTATGTTTTTCCTAAAATGAAAAATAAAAAGGTTGGATTAGTTAATGTAAATTGAATTTTTATAGTGTTTATTAATATAAATATTTTAATCATGATAAAATGTGTTTTAAAATATTATTACATAAAAGGATAATGCTTTAGAATAATTAATTGATTATGATTATGTTTCTTTATAATATAAGTAAATTAAAATTAAATTCATGAAACAATATTATTTTAATGTCTATTAAAACTAACCCGATATATATAATTAAGTAATATAAATGAATAAAAATGAATTATACATGTTTCAAAAAAACTGTAAATATTGGTTCCAATAAAAAAACAAAGATAATTCATACCATTACAAATTCATTAATGGAGAAATATGCATGGACAATGTCTAAAAAACGAACATTGAGTTTCCTATAAAACCAAAGGGCGGATCAATATGAGAAAATAATTATTACACATCTTCCATCCCTAAATTATATATTATTTTAATTGATGCATGTCAATGTATTGTGATTTAGTTAATCTGTATATAGAATATATATCATATTTATGATATATTTATTTATGATACCATACAAAACATAAACCCAATGACACATTCCTTAGCCTCACTATCTATTATTATACATTCAATATCTGAATTCAATAGTAAGAAATTTCCACCACCTCAACTATTATTCTCACTGGACTAGAATAAAATGTTATGGGATAATTTAGGTTAGTCCTTATAGTGCATTGTCTTCCTCCGCTAATCTAATGATTGTCCCCTACTTGGATAAGGTTCATATTTTCTTTTATCATGCCAGGGAAAATGCGAAATTCTATCTTGAGAGTCTTTTTTTAAAAACTTCCTAGGATTTTTCCTATTCCTCAAACATATCCTCATAGATTTATTTATCCTTATTCCTATACTCCACTAAATTATAAAAATATTTATCCTTGATTCCCTACTGTCATTCATGATGTCAAGGCTTCATTGAGATTCCATCTCTAAATTTTGATATTTGTCATTCACTTTAGAATCCTAATCATAAATCCATATACTTATGAATGTGGCTTGGATATGATCAAATTGACTATCTAGTCTGGTGCATCGGTAAAGACTAGTTTCTAGGACCTTATGTACAACTCCAGAATATCCTTCCTCTTATATCAAAACCAATCAGATATAGGTTATTCCTTCACCATCTACAACCCTTTTGATACAGATCTCTACTGAATATTTTTCATAAGATATATAAATATTACAAGAAGTTATAAAAATATAACAACTTATTAGGTATGAACCCCCTTCCTTCATCATAGTCAGCTTCTTATATTACATACATAGGTGATTTGTGAGTAGTAAAAATCAAAGATTACCAACTCAGGGAGAATTATATTCATTATACATCATGATAAATATTCCACCTAAATAATATTTCATAACTAGAAACACATGATAATATTATGGATATGGGTAAACTATAATATCTAATTTCCTATCCTTAAACGGAGTAATAATATGAAAACCAGCATGATAGGTTCCCTTAAGATTCGATTACATGTCCATGCATCATATTTGAATGCCATTATATTTTAGAAGGGATAAGGTGCTCAATATCACTTTATTGTGCTGTATAAATTTCATCTACATATACTTCTATAGGAATATGAATCAATAATATCCTTGAGATTGAGGTTACACAACATGTTTTTCCTTTCTCTATATTTTGAAAGTTGATAGACAAAAATCAAATTCCCTTATAATTTTCTGTATTAAAAATAATAAACCCTTGATTTTAAAATAATATTTTGAAAATACCAATAATCCCCATTAATTTTATTCGAAATAAACATTGTAGTAGGTTTTTATATGATGATATTGATACATCTCTAAGGGAACATGGGATGGTTGATGGTGTAAGTGATCTATTTCACACTAATATTATAGCCTAGGGAAATATCTATCTTATTGAGAGTTAATCGATTATCAAAGGGCAGGGGAAAACTACGATTTGAATCCATAACATGATGGAGGATTTATAATGTCTCAAGTTGATGTCAAAGAAGGAATAATTAAAATAAAACCAGAAATATCTTAAAGTGCATGAAGATCTAGAAATGTGGATGTTGAATATTCTTTAATTAATAACCTAATGGGAATGTGGTCAGTGTTATAGTACCTAACCTCGAACCATTAAATTAAACACAAAAAAATTATTTACAGGCTTAAAATATCTAACTGGTGGGGCCCATGTTGACTAAATCAAAAAACCAAATATAGGTCAAGAAAAAAAATCCAAAAAATTTCATCATTGAGATTGACACCTTTAGGTGATCATTTTATAACCTGAACTAATTAGAAAATTTTATTGTTTTGAAAAAACAGGAATCTATTTTAGATTTGTATAATGACCCATACATTACATACATTGTTAATACTTCAAAATTGAATCACACTTATTACAACATATAACAAAACCCTGAAAGGATCGTATAGGTATATAGTCTTGTGAAACTGGGAAACATAAACAACTAATTCATAAAGCATCTACATTGCCTCCCATTCATTTCATCATATCTAGAGTCCCTTTTTGGAATATCCACTTAATAACCTTATTCCTGAACTGGGGAAATAAAACATATAAAAGGGTGAGCTCAAATTCTCAGTAATGGTAAACAAAATAAATATCAATCACCTTATATACATAAGAACATAATATTTGGAAATCTTAACCTGCAAAAGAGATCATAATTTCATAACATGGGATAAATCATAGTAGTGAAATGTAATCCCAATAATCAAAAAATCAAACATGAAACTTTTTGGCATACACACGTAATCATAGAGAATCATTTCCTGTTAGTCAAGACTCATTGCCAAGACTATCTTAGTGGACAAAGTCCATTTCTGAACCGAGTTCACTCCTCGTTTCAGTCCTGTTTCACTGAACCAGTTTAACCTGCCGTTCCAGCCATGTCTATCTCATGAGATATAAAATATTTACCCAATGTATTGGAGGGAGATATAGGTCCCACCCATCTCTTAATGATACCATTCTTATGTGTGGCACAAAATCAGAAACCATACATCATAACATAACCCATGTAATAAAAATCGGAATCTTAAACATCGTGACATCATTAAAAATTCATATAAGATAAAGGAATTCATAAAAATATAATTCCATCACAACAAAATCAAATCAATGTAATAATAGGGATATAAATAGAACCCTTTATTATCTTAGATGGAAAATAATTTTGATAAAACACTTGAACTCCACTCTTGAGGAAAATATCATTTCTGCTTAAAAGTCACTTTTCCTTTCTTAACATGTCGTACAATTATAAACAATAAGAAGTTGATTAAAAATAAACATGAAAACTTATAAGTAATATTCTAGGAAATAATGTTTTAAAAATCCATTCATTACATATAAGTTAAAAAAACATTCTTCTTACTTTTGTCGGAAAAGTCAAAAAGTGCCTCGTACGAAAAATGAAAAAAGATTCCTTTCATATCCTTTACTAAAAACTCACCGTTGAGTAAAATTGGTTTTAAACAATTGTAGGTGTATGGAACTAATATTACATATTGTGGAATCATGTATGTTGATGATAAAATACACACCAGTAAATACTAAAGTATAAACAATCTCGAATAAAAATAAGATTGTGATATTTCCCTTACCATAGGTCTGATTTTCCTCATAAGTGTCCAAACCTCCTGAATAATGATTTAAATAATGTTATAGACTTATTCTTTTATTATAATTGTTGTTATGATATCATATATGTTCATATTCTTAGCTTCTTAGTAGTAATATTTCATTGCTACTTGTTATTCGGGTGTTATAACTTTTTTTTCTTATGCGTGTTTTGTCGAATAAATTCTTATTATTCTCTTTAGGTTATAGATACATCATTTCTAGAATGGTATTAATGTACTATATATCATATTTATCCATTCAATTCATCTATATAATAATTATTCAATGAAGATCATGTAGAACTAATCGCATCACATCGTGGAGACGGTATTCCGTACGTACGCACGAGCGATGATATCGTTCCCATGATCGTGGAACGATATTGGAGTGTATGTATACTATTTAAGAATCAATATCACATTACAATAATCATATATATTAATTATTTACACCTTTATACCCATCCAAGTAAGGTGGTGGGGGGAAATAGATTACACCACGGTGTGGAGATGGTATTCCGTACGGACGCACGCGCGGTGATTTCGTTTTCCATAGGATGGATAGATGTCGAAATAGGGTTATTTCATACATATAATAACATATCATTATATTAGTGATACTGATGTTATTACTTCATAATGAACCAACTAAAGAATATGATGTTGAAGAAGAATGAATTTGGAATGGATAGGTAATGGATATTACCTCTTTGACGCGCCTCTTCTTAACCTCCTCTTAGGGCACTAGGGTTGGACTTTGAAGAAGACCAGAACCTCTACGTTGATTCTAGGGAAGTGGGGAAATGAATTGGAAGGGTTTTTCTGAGATTTAAGGCTCAAATTGGTGTGACGAGGAGATGGAGGAGGTGCCCTTTTATAAGGGAAGAGAGGGGCACCTTTAGAAAAATAAGAAATATTAGTTTATATTAAATCCCAAACCCACTTAAAAACTTCCAAAATGACTCATATCCGAATATTATATGAGATAGGGTTGTAATCTCATCAACCAATAAAATTTAGTCATGTTAGAAATTTATTTTAAATGTTACGAACTTTATTTATCCTTATTTATCAATTTAATTTTATTTGTGGTAATAATATTATAAATTTTATATTATTATTAATAAATACATATCTGTTGTGGATTTTCAATAATTTGACACTTTATGACATTTTAGACCATATAAATTTTAATTTATAATTTTTAAATATTTTTGTGATTTTTAAACAATTTTATAATATGTTATTTTTATAAAATAACAATAGTGTCAATTTTGACACTATTCATTTATTTGAATTTAAATAAAATATATACGGAGGATATGTTTGAACTAAAATATTTAATAGATTAATAAAATTTCACATGTATCTAGAAAATTAGTGGAGAACATTAAATAGTGCATATAATAATTATTTTAATATTATAAAACAATTTATTTGATATTTTAATTAATAAAATAATTTCAACATCACTATTGTGTGATAATTAATGATAATTATTTAATCCCTAAAAATTCTAAATAATTTTCTATGAAGTATATAATTTTATTAGATTTCTGGAGACTATTCATGTTCTATGTTTCATTTAGTTTATCACAAAATTAAAATTATTATACTTATAATATTTATGAAAGTGACATGTTGTCACATTCTTTGGCTTTAATAATAATTAAATTATTTTCATGGAAAAAAGTCTATTAAATGATTCTAATCTGACCCATAGGTGATATGGGTCGACTTTTAGTCATCCAATAGAATTTTGGCAGGTGTTAGAGTAATCTTATAATCTTATATTTACCCTTAATTACCCGATTTACCTTTAACTATGGTAAATAAAATTTATCGTAGTTACTATTCATAATGCCAAAAAATAAAAAGTAGCCTACTAACATAATTTGGACACAGTGATTCTGAATATGGAATCAATTTTTCAAAATTAAAAAAATATATGTTGCAGTAATTAATTTAAAATAAATCTCAATGTTAAGAAAACGGGTATTAGAAGTTAAAACATTGCCAAAGATTGAAATGTTTATACCTATGAATTCAATGTGAAATTAATGCTAATGACATAAATTATATTAAATGGTAAAAATATATTCTATCTATACTTTAAAACCATTCAATATTATAATTTAACCATATAAATTATCTCAATGAAAAAAAAATTTAATTAAAAATTACCGTATATTTACTATTCATCAAAATATGAAACATATAAGAAAAATATCAAAGATTTATCCAAAATAAATTTTTATATACTGATTAAAAAGAAGAATTTTATTTTGTCAAATTGAACTTATAAATGTGTCAAAAATAGATTTAATGTGTGTGCGCCATCAAAAGGCGACAAAACTGCATTTTTTTGATAAATACTTATTTTACCCAAAAAAATATTTTGTTCTCTTACCATGTTCTAGAAAATGTGTAAGATGAATAATAAGGTTGTAGAATTTAAAATTCAGTTAATACTATTCATAATGGCTATTTTATAATATTATAATAATATATCGTTGTTTAGTGGAACTCTGTATTGCGTACTACACATGTTATCGAGGAAAGTCGTGATTGTGTGCAGCGAAAGATTCCTTTGATGATTTATATAACATAAAAACAAAATATTTCTCATAAAAGTCTCGGGTGTTACATTCTACCCCACTTAAAATGAATTTCACCCTCGAAATTCGTCACTTTGTAAAAAACAGATGAGGATACATCTCCCTCATCATATCCTCAAGATCCCATTAGCTTCTTCTAATTGGTGGTTCCTCCATTAAACTTTCACCAAGCGAGTGGTCTTGTTTTGTAGGATTTTTTCACTACGATCCAGAATCTCTATCGGTTGTTCTTCATAATAATGATCTTTCTCCAGTGGTACAACTTCTGAGCTGAGTACATGTGAATGATCAGGTATGTACTTTCTCAGGAGAGATATATGCAACACATCGTGAACTTGACAGATATTCGGTGGAAGCGCCAATCGGTAAGCTACCTTCCCAACACGATCCAGTATATCGAAAGGACTGATGTATCTAGGGATCAACTTACCCATCTTTCCAAATGTCATGACCCTCTTCAAAGGTGATATTTGTAATAACACATTATCACCCACATCAAACTCTAGGTCTTTTCATCGGTTGTCGGCATAACTTTTCTGTCGACTCTGACCTGGTCTTATGTGTTGTTGTATAGATCTGACCTTTTCTGCCATCTCATCAACAATATCAGGTCATAATAGCTTTCTTTCCCCAAATTCATCCCATCAAGTTGGAGTCCTACATTTGTTTCCACAGAGAGGCTCATAAGGAGCCATCTAAATACTGGTGTAAAAGCTATTATTAAAAGAAAATTCCACCAAAGGTAGGTGTTGATCCCAACCACCTGTGAAATCCATAGAGAAAGCTCTCAACATATCTTCTAGAGTTTGAATTTTTCTCTCAGACTGACCTACTGTCTGAGGATGATAAGCAGTGCTGAAACTCAAATCTGTATCCAGAGTATGCTGAAGACTTCGCCAAAACTTTGAGGTAAACCACGGATCCCGGTCAGATATAATAAAAAGTGGTACTACATGCAATCTTACCACTTCCTTCACATATATCCTGGCTAGATGATCTAGAGAGAAATCCTCTCTAATAGTGATGAAGTGTGCAGACTTTGTAAGATGATCAACTATGACCGAGATAGCATTATTACCTTTGGATTTTTTAGAAAGTCCTGTGACAAAGTCCATACTGATGTTTTCCCATTTCCACTATGGTATGGGTAATGGTTGTAACATCCCATTAGACTTCTGTCTCTTAGCTTTAACTTTCTGACAAACCAAGCATCGAGAGACATATTCAGCTACATCTCTTTTCATGTCATCCCGCCAGAAGTACTCTTTCAGGTCCCTATACATCTTCGTGCTTCTAGGATGAATAAATAATGAAGAACAATGAGCCTCATCCAGCAGATCCTTCTTTAATTCATGGATGGGAGGAACAGAAACCCAATTCCCGAACATTATTATCCCATCACAATCAAGGTTGAATTCAGGAACATTTCTCACCTTCTTTTGTAACTCGACATCTTATTTTTGTGCCTCTTTAATCTTCACATGTATAGACGTTTGAACATTCATTTGAGAAAGATACGATTTTCCACTTTAATTATAATTCCAATATCATCCTTTGTAAATCCATAAATATTGGATCTTTTGTGATCCTCATCATGGATAAACATGCATGGTCTTGTCAACTTAATGCATCTTCAACCTTTTTTGCTTTCCCAGGGTGGTAATAAATTGAGCAGTCATAATCCTTAATCAGCTCCAACCAACTTCTTTGGCGCATATTCATCTCCTTTTGTGTAAAAATATACATTAAACTTTTATGATCAGTATAAATATCACACATTTCACCATAAAGGTAATGCCTCCAAATATTTAATGCAAGGATTACCGCAGCTAACTCCAAATAATGAGTTGGGTAATTTTTCTCATGTATTTTCAAATGTCGTGAGGCATAAGCTATCACCATATCATTTTTCATAAGAACACACCCCGAAACCTTCTTGGATGCATCACTGTAGATCACAAATATTTCACCAGTACAAGGCAGTGTGAGCACAAGTTCGCTTGATAACCTTCTTTTCAACTCAATGAAATTCTCTTCACATACCTTCGACCAAACAAACATAACTCCTTTATGAGTCAACTTGGTGAGTGGATTAGATAATCGTGAAAAATCTTTCACAAAACGTCGATAATATCCCGCCAAACCAAAAAAACATCTGATCTCAGTCACTGTTGTTGGTCTCGACCATATTTAGATAACCTCTGTTTTTGCTATATCCACATATATCCCCTCATTTGAGATTATGTGACCCAAAAATGAAACTCTTTGATGCCAAAATTCACACTTGGTAAATTTGGCATAAAGCTTCTTCTTTTTCAGGGTCATAAATATAATTATCAAGTGATCTTCATGTTCTTACTTTCTCTTTGAATATACAAGAATATCGTCTATAAAGACTACCAAAAACTGATCAATATAGTCTCTAAAGACTCTATTCATTAGATCCATGAAGATAGCAAGGGAATTAGTAAGACCAAATGTCATCACTATAAACTCATAGTGTCCATACCTTGTACGAAAAGCCGTCTTTGGTATATCCTCCCTTTTGACCCTTAATTGGAGATACCATGAATGAAGATCAATCATGGAAAATTATTGAGCTCCTCATAGTTGGTCAAATAATTCATCAATGCATGGGAGAGGATATTTGTTCTTGATAGTGATCCTGTTAAGTTCTCGATAATCAATGCAGAGTCTCATTGATCCATCTTTCTTCTTAACAAACAGAACAGGTGCTCCCCAAGGTGACGCACTAGGGCGTATGAACCCCTTATCAAGATTCTCTTGGAGTTATTTTTTCAATTCTTGCAACTCAATTGGGGCCATTCTATAAGGTGTCTTTGAAATAGGCAAAGCACCTGGTACGAGTTCTATTGAAAACTCAACTTCAGGATTTGGTGGGAGACCCGGTAATTCCTCCAGAAATACATAATCAAACTCCCGTAAAATGGTCATATTATTAATCTTGAGATTCTCACCAACCATTTGAGATAAATAACCTTCATTTATTAGAATCAATACCCATAAAATGGAAGAAATTTACACTGGAAGGTAATATTCATCCTTGCATCCATAGACGATCATAGATTGATCTGGAATATGAAATGTGACTTCCCTTATTTGAAAATTGATATGAGCCCCATGTAGAGAAAGCCAATCCATGCCAATAATCACATCAAATTCCACTATAGGAAGGATCACAAGATTTGTAGGAAGCACTTTCCCACAAACTTCAATCGGAGAAGAATTATAAACTTTTGATGCGACTGTTGTGCCATTAGGGGTTGTCACAACTAACTCAACATCTAACTGTTGAGGTAATATGGTGATATCCTTAGAAAATTATTTAGAAATAAAGGAGTGGGTGGATCCAGAATCAAATAAAACATTTGATACTTTAGAGTGGATGTATGTGTACCTTTCACCACATTGTTATCGTAATCCACATTACTCATAGAAATTGCATGTGACTTTACTTTGTCTTTAGCATTAAGAGTTTGTTGACGTCGACCATCATCATCAACCCTTGGATTTGGGCATTGATTGGAATAATGCCCCTTCTCCTTGACCATGAAACATTGAAGTGTAGTAGGTTTATTATGTGTGTCCCTTACTTTGTTTGCATCATTAGACATCTTTTCCCATCATTGCGACATTCAAATGCCCGATGACATACCTTTCCACATTTGAAACATTTACTTGTCCCTTTAAGACAACTCCCTCCATGTTTCTTTCCACACATTGAGCATAAGAGAAAGCTCATCTTATTTTCAGTGTGCTCTTTAGAATTTCCTTTGAATTCCATTTTGCTCTTCTTAACAAACCCTTATGACTGATGGGTTACTCCAATCTCTATATCGACTTTGAGAGCACATCGAACGATTTCCTCATAGCTGTTGAAGTACCTTATTGCTATCGCCCTCGAAGAATTGGTTTTAAGCCACCAAAGAATTGATCGATCTTACTCTCAGGTTGGATAATAATACCAGAAGCGTACATTGAAAGTCTTGTAAAATTTTCTTCATAATCACCAACAGATTCATCATACTTTTTCTTTAGTTAAAGAAACTCTTTCTCCATCATTGTTCGGAGAATACGAGGGATGTACTTATTGAAAAATAAGTTCTTGAACTCATCCCATTCCATGGACTCAATTTCATCGCTTTTCCTCGTATTCTTAATAAGATTCCACCATCGATCATCATCTCCTTCCAAACGATACACTGCTAGGATGACTTTATCATGTTCAGAACATTAAAGAACTGAAAATATATTTTTAATTGTACTGATCCATTGTTCATCAACTAATGGATCAGTAGACCCGCTGAAAGAAGGTTGATGCTGCCTCATGAAGGATTCAACAGAATGTTGCTCCTTCCTGTGCATGTTTGGAAGTCTTGCATGATTCATATCTTGAGAAAGTTTTGTGAGCATGGCGACATGATTTTTCATTCCATCTCCCATAATGTTTGGTTGCTCAGGGGGACAATCATTGCATTGCCCGTCGCATTCCTCATTAACATGGTTCCATCGGGTTCCAGCCATTGACTAAAACCAAGAAGAATACTGTGAGCAACACTAATTATAATAGGAAAACCACATAATCAAGAATAAAATTTCACACATAAGGTCTTATCAAAGGTTGTTCATTGCCATTTCTAAAACACTAAGATTGTGTTCAATTCTTAGACATATCCTTAGGATTCTTACTAAGGCATTCACATCCTAGTTTCCAAAGGTTGATTATACCTTCCCTCTCATACAAACTATAACGACCCATACTTTACATACATTGTTAAAACATCAAAATTGAAGCACACTTATTACAACATATAACTAAACCATGAAAGGACCGTATAGGTATAGTGTATTTACAAACTGGGAAACATAAACAACTGGTTCATAAAGCATCTACTTTGCCTCCCATTCATTTCAAAATATCTAGAGTCCCATTTTGGAATATCCTACTTAATAACCTTCTTCCTGACCTGGGGAAATAAAACATACAAAAGGGTGAGCTCAAATGATCATTAAGGGTAAACAAAACAAATATCAATCACCTCATATACATAAGAACATAACTTTTTGAAATCTTAACCTGCAAAAGAGATCATAATTTAATAACATGGGATAAATCATAGTAGTGAAATGTAATCCCAATAATCTTAACATGAATCATTAAACTTTGTGGAATACACACATAATCATAGAGAATCATTTCTTGTTACTCAAGACTCATTACCAAGACTATCTTAGTGGACAATGTCCATTTCTGAACAGAGTTCACTCCTCGTTTCAGTCCTGTTTCACTGAACCGGTTTAACCTGTCGTTCCAGCCATGTATATCTAATGAGATGTGAAATCTTTACCCAATGAATTGGAGGGAGATATAGGTCTCACCCATCTCATAATGATACCATTCTTATGTGTTCCACAAAACCAGAAACCATACATCATAGCATAACCCATGTAATAAAAATGGGAATCTTAAACATCGTGACATCATAAAAAAATTCATATAAGATAAAAGAATTCATAAAAATATAATTCCATCACAAAATAATCAAATCAATGTAATAATAGGGATAGAAACAGAGCCCTTTATTATATTATATTGAAAATAATTTTGATAAAACAGTTGAACTCCATTCTTGAGGAAAATATCCTTCCTGCTTCAAACACACTTTTCCTTTCTTAATGTGTCATAAAATTCTAAACAAAAAGAAGTTGATTAAAAATAAACTTGAAAAATTGTAAAGGAATCTTCTTAGAAATAATGTTCTAAAAATCCATTCATACCTTATATGTTAATAAAAACATTCTTCGTACTTTTTCGGAAAAATCAAAAAGTGCCTCGTACAATAAACGACAAAAGATTCTTTTCATATCCTTTACTAAAAACTCACCGAAGGGTAAAATTAGATTTACACAATTGTAGGTTGATGGAAATAATATTAAATATTGATTAAACATGTATGTGGATGATAAAATACACCCCAGTAAATAATGAAGTATAAACAATCTCAGATAAAAATGAGATTGTCATATTTCCCTTACCTTAGGTCCGATTTTCCTCGTAAGTGTCCGAACCTCCTGTATAATGATTTAAATAATGTTATTTACTTATTCCAGAATCATAATTATTGTTATGATATCATATATGGTCATATTATTAGCTTCTTAGTAGTAATATTTCATTTCTACTTGTTATTCAGGTGTTTATAACTTTTTGTTCTTATGCGTGTTTTGTCAAATAAATTCTTATTATTCTCTTTAGGTTATAGATACATCATTTAAAAAATGGTATTAATGTACTATATATCAAATTTATTCATTAAATTCATTTATATAATCATTATACAATTATGATCATGTAGAACGAATCACATCACATCATAGAGACGATATTCCGTACGTACGCACGAGCGATGATATCGTTCCCATGATCGTGGAATTGTATTGATGTGTATTTATAATATTTCAGAATCAATATCACTTTACAAAAATAATATATAGTACTTATTTACACCATTATACCCATCCATGTAAGGTGTTGGGGAAAAATAGATTACACCACGGCGTGGAGACGGTATTTCGTACGTACGCACATGCGGTGATTTCGTTTTCCATAGGATGGATAGATGTTGAAATATGGTTGTTTCATAATTATAATAACAGATCAGTATATGAGTGATACATATGTTATTACATAATAATGAAACAACTAATGAAGAAGATGTTGAAGAAGAAAGAATTTGGAAAGGATCGGTAATGGATATTACCTCTTTTTGACGCGCCTCTTCTTAACCTCCTCTTAGGAAACTAGGGTTGGACTTTGAAGAAGACCAAAACCTCTAGGATGATTCTAGGGATGTGGGGAAGTAAAATGGGCATGGTTTTTCCGAGCTTGAATGCTCAAATTGGTGTGAGGAGGAGAGGGAGGAGGTTCCCTTTTATAAGGGAGGAGAGGGGCACCTTTGGAAATATAAGAAATATTAGTTTATATTAAATCCCAACCCCAATTAAAAACTACTTAAATGACTCATATCTGAAGATTATAGGAGATAGGGTTGTAATATCATCAACCAATAAAATGTATACATGTTAGGAATTTATTTTAAACATTAACATCTTGATTTATCCCTATTTATCAATTTAATTTTATTTGTGGTAATAATATTCTAAATTTTAAATTATTATTAATAATTACATATGTGTTGTGAATTTTCCATAATTTGACACTATATGACATTTTAGACCATATAAATATTAATTTATAATTTTTAAATATTTTTGTGATTTTTAATCAATTTTATAATATGTTGTTCTTATGAAATAACAATAGTGTCAATTTTGACACTATTCATTTATTTGAATTTAAATAAAATACATACAAAGGATATGTTTGAACTAAAATCATTAATAGATTACTAAAATGTCATATTTATTTAGAAAATTAGTGGAGCACATTAAATAGTTCATATAATAATTATTTTAGTATTATAAAACCATTTATTTGATATTTTAATTAATAAAATAATTTCAACATCATTATTGTGTCATAATTAATGATAAATATTTCATCCCTAAAAATTATAAATAAATTCCTATGATGTAGATAATTGTGTTAGATTTTTGGAAAATATTCATGTTCGACGTTTCATTATGTTTATCACCAAATTAAAATTATTATACTTATAAGATTTAAGAAAGTGACATGATGTCACATTCTTTGGTTTTAATAATAAATAAATTATTTTCATGGAAAATAGTCTATTAAATGAGATTAATCCGGCCCTTAGGCGATATGGGTCTACTTTTATTCATCCAATAGGATTTTTTCATGTGTTAGGGTAATTTTATAATCTTATAATTACCCTTAATTACCCGATTTACTATTAACTATTGTAAATAAATTTTACCGTAGTTACATTTCATAATGCCCAAAAATACAAAGTAGCCTGTTAACATAATTTGGACCCACTGATTCTGAATATGGAATCCATTTTTCAAAATTCAAAACATATAAGTTGTAGTAATTAATTTAAAATAAATCCCGTTGTTAAGAAAATGGGTTTTATAAGTTAAAACATTGCTAAAGATTGAAATGTTTCTACCTATGAATTCAATGTGAAATTAATGCTAATGACATAAATTATATTAAATGGTAAAAATATGTTCTATATATACTTTAAAACCATTCAATATTATAATTTAACCATATAAATTATCTAAATGAAAATAATTGTTTTTTATAAAAAATTAGCGAATTTTTACTATTCATCAAAATATGAAATTTATTAGAAAAATATCAAGAATTTATCCAAAGTAAATTTTTATATCCTGATTCAAAATAAGACTTTTATTTTGTCAAATTGAACTTATAAATGTGTCAAAAACTTGATTTATTGTGGGTGTGCCATCAAAAGGCGGCAAAACTGCATTTTTTTGATAAATACTTATTTTAACCAAAAAAATTATTTTGTTCTCTTACCATGTTCTAGAAAATGTGTAAGATGAATAATAATGTTGTGAAATTTAAAATTCAGTTAATACTATTCATAACAGATAGTTTATAATATTATAATAATATATCGTTGTTTAGTAGAACTCGATATTCGGTACTACACACGCTATCGAAGAAGGTCACGATTGCGTGCAGCGATAGATTAATTTGATGATTTATATAAAATAAAAACAAAATATTTCTCATAAAAGTCTTGAGTGTTACAATTTTTAAATTGCATGATGTTTTTTGATGATTCAAGAACAAGGAAGGATAGAGTGGGAAGCACCTCTCACATGGGCAGATAAGGGGCTGAGGATTACATCATTTATGTTAGGTCATTTGGAGCATGTAATCACTACTTATTTGTATTAGTTTTAATATACCTAAATTATATTATTTCTGGGTAAAAAATATTAAAATGGTAATCAGGAAACCAAAAATTTAATAGAAATACATGGTGAGGTTTGAATTCGACACATTGTTGAGACCCACAAGTGAAGCAACCACTATGGTGCACCCTGGAGAGTAGTTTTTATTTATTTGAAAAAATTAAATAATATTAATTTATTTAAGAAATATGTGAGGAAAAAAAAATTAATTTTTAATATATAATTAAATTAGAGAAATAATATTGGTTGATTATTATAGGTAATAAGTGAAGAAGTACGATATGAAATTGGATTTTTTGTGGGGGGGGGGGTTCCAAGTGAGCGTGTATTTGAGAAATTGGTATGTGTAATGATGGGGCCATGTGTATGTAAATTGGGTGGGAAATAAATTTTATATGGGTGAGGTAAGAATAATACAAATTTATTTTGAGTTATAAATGGTTTGGAAGATATATGAGTGATTTAAATAAATAAGGCAATGTAATATATGGATAAATGGAGAGGTTTAAGGGATGATATATGGAGAGATACATAATGTTTTTAATGTTTTATAACATTTTTAAATTTTAAAAATAAGGATTTATTATTTTAGATATAATTAAAAAATGAATATGATTAAAAACAATATAATATAATGTAAAAAATATGACATGAAAAGAAGTGTATCTTGGTTGAGATTTTGTTTGAATAATTATAAAAGTCATTGAAATTTCATCTAATATAATTTTTTAAAATATGAAATATTTCCTATTATATCAACTTTATATTTTATTTAATTTATAAAATTACAAGTTCAGTGTCTGTCATGTTTACCTTATACTATTTTTTAATAATTAAATTGAAATGATGTTTCAATAATAATAATTCTAACCTTACTATGATATATTTTTTTTCATTATCGATGTGTTTTTTTATTTTTCAATTGTAGTTATGTGTAATTAACTCTATGATATTGGTTATGTTAATTGAGATAAATCTAATTAATTTTCTAAATTCTCTAATAATAATTTATTTTATATGAAAATATTATTCAACATGGTATCCATTTTATAATTGTTTATAATTTTTTTATTATTAGATAATCTCTTTATATTTAATTGTAAAATACATTTAACCTGATTCGTAGGTTTCTTAAAACACTTTGATCAACATGAATGTTGAAAAATTGATCATAATTACAAATCATTAATGAAAAAACTATTTAATTATTGTAAATAATAAATATGTATCTACTAGAAATAAAAATATTCAATAAATAAATAATGTACAGAAGTAATCATAAATCAATTCATAATTCATCCAAGTAAAATAACATTATTGGAAATTTAAAAAAATTATAATACTCAAAGAAGTATTGGGAAAGTGTGTGATCAAATAAACAATGATAACTTAGCCCAAATGATATTTGATGACTTATAAAATTATAATGATGTTCACTTAAAGGTGGTAAATCAAAGATCTTTTATAATAAAAACATTTGATTCAATTCAGTCCACCTTGGTATTTTTGTGTAGTTCAAAATTAATGTTAGTATTGTTCACCCTCATTTCTCAACATTCACATGGCCATTCAAAAAGGGTAAACAATGAATGAGTCTAATAGTTTTTTATAAGGTTTAACAAATGAATATATTCACTAGTTATGGTATGTAAATAGTGATATATCCAAAGTCATTATTTGAATATCAACCTCTAGATCCATGGTTTTGATGAATAAAAATATAATATCATTCCATTAAAAAGTTTTCCATGAAAAATGTTCAATTTTTTTTAAATAGTAAAATTAAATGAAGAATATTATACATATTCAATTCCTGAATAAATATTTATTAAATTAATGAAAAATAAAACGTTATTAATGGAATATATTAATATAAATAATATTATTAGTTTTAAATCATGCTTGAATATATAATAATTGAAATAGAAAACCTAAAAAAAATAAAAGGAATGAAAAATTTGATAAAAAAAATATTGAATATGATGAATCATATGATAAAAAATTACATATCTACTAATAGATGTTTAAATTATTAAAAGATTTAGTACTGATGGATTATTTTCACAATGGTGTCTTCTAAGGAAAAAAAATAAGTTTTCAGTTCATTGATTTTTATGAAATTATTGTAAATAATCAAGTAGATAGAATGTCAGAGTTAAATGCATCAATTTTCAATATTCATAGAAATCATATGTTAACTCCTATAAATAGAGATTAGATAATGATCTCTGTGAAAATTGATGAATGAAACGAAAAGTTAAAATTCTCATGAAATATCATCATCATTGGAAGGAAAATAGTTATTTACTATTGTACTAATTTTCACTTCTTCTTCCTTATATTATTTCATATCGTCAATTTGTGGTATTCCTAAAAGTAAAAACTAGTTTATTTATTTTTTTTAATATTATTTATTTTCTTTATAATCATGTAACGAAATATTTTTGTTGTTACAGAGACAAGATTTAATATATGATTTCTGGCACTCAAGGATTTATTATCTAGATATTATTATAAGATCTTACATTCATGTTGGGTAAAAGATAAAGACATTATAAGTATAGAAACTATTTATATCCAAACAGTTTTGAAATATGGGACTATATAATTTTTATCATGAGTTAATGTGATAATTTTTTATTCATTCATCATGAATTTACATTCTCTATATATTTTCCCTTGTACAATTTAAACTATTATGACAATGTCTATTTTGAAAAAAAATTTTGTCTCAAGTCATTTTTATTTTAGAGATATATTTATTTCAACTAAAACATTATTTTATACTAGTAAAAATATTTTCTTGTCATACATTCTATGGATTTATTTTAAAACATAGTCAAACATCTTTCAATTTTTAAATATCAATTTTTCTAAATATCTAATATACCTATTATTAAAGATAATTTAATTGGTATTATAATTTTAATCTTAATTTTTCACTTGTTTTCCAAACAATAACATGCTTCATAGAGTGGTACTTCATGGGGGTCAAGTACCAGTTGGAACGTTTGTGAACCAAAACTAGAATCAAACTTCATCTCGTCTCTTTTTTTCCAAACACTAAGAGATTTCATATAGACATTATTAATGCGGGTAATCCAATAGTTGTAACTTTAGAGAACCAAAACTAGAATCAAACACCATTCTATAATGAATCATTATATCAATAATGGAACAATTAGATGAATTATTTTATTAATATCCTAGGAATGTACCACTATTATTCTAATAAAATAAAAACTAAATTTTAAAAAATATCATCATTAATTTAACTACTAAATAACGGAATGAGTATTGTTGATCCCCAAAGAAAAACTCTTCATTGAGATATTTATTGAAATATACATAATCACATTTCAACATGAAAAACTAAAAATTAAATATTATATAAACTATAAAATATATAATTATATACTTCTAAAGGGAAATAAACTAAATGTTCTATGATATAAATGTAATATAAACATTTTAATTTCTAGTTATCTGAAAAAATTATCAAGATATATCCATAACAAATAAAAGAAGTCCATGGACTATAAAATCCTGTCAAAATAGATAATATTTTATAAATGCCTACAAATGTTATTAACAATTTAGAGAGGGGTATTGAGTTGAATTAGACTATACTTGAAAACATTAATAATATAAAAAATTAGAAAAATATGAAGGAGTTATAATCTTATTTATAAAATATGATTTTAAATAGAAAAGGGATAATGAAATTTATAGAATAAAAATGAATTTGTTGAAATCAAGAAAGCATCCCCAAATATAGACGAAATAAACATCCATAAAAATGCTGATGAATTTAGAGATATTCCCAAAATAATAGTATGAATGATGAGATGAAGATAACGGTATGAAAAAAGTTATTAGAAACTCATATATATAGTGTGCCAATGAAGATTCGTCCCTTGAATTTTACAAGGTTAAAAATGATGGAAATAATTATACACGATTTCTCACATCCAAATTAGTTTAGCCAATTTTTTTTATAACTATATATAGTTATTCCGGAACATTTAAATAATTAAATTCCTATAAAAATTGCCTTCTATATGGAATATCTATTGTTAGAAAAACTCAATGATTAGGTTTATAATCATGAAGATTTATATTTATCACCTCTTTATCTTAATGGTACAAAAACATTTTTGTTATGTTAAGAATAATTTTATTTTTTTATGGAATTAAATCATATTATCTGTTAAATATAATAAGTGAAAAAATATGAATCAAATTTTGGTTATAAAGATCTACCATTGGTTTTGGAATGGTATTGTTAGTTCATCCTATTGTTTCTATGTGCTACCATAAGGCTGTGTTATCATTCAATGGAGATACCACCAAGCATTGATAGCACCACAAGATACATCGTATCGTTTTATACCATTACTATTATACATTTGTACCATGAATCTCTCATACTTCCAGTACTTTCAACCATCGCTCGATGCTACCATCCCTAAAAAGCAACCTCTATTGATACAGTTTAATGGTTATACCATCAATATGATCTACCACATGATCAAGAAACTAAATGATTTTTCTACCACATCAAATACCCCCCCCCCCCAACATTTGTAATTTTATACCATCTTCTACTAATAGATTCAACCACTATTGTTGTACAATTATATAATGCTACCACAAGTTCATGATTACTCTCTTAGGACATCTACCACTATTGTAGTTACCATATATATCGATTACTAATTTATAATTTAATTATCTAATTGATAGTTTATCAATTTATTTTTGGATATATGAACATGTATTTAAGAAGTATTACACTTAAATAACTCTATGAAATAATTAAATAAAATTTCATTATTTCCATATTTAAGTATCAGTACAAGGATCCATATTATTTTTTATTATGATTTTGAAATAGATAATTGGATTTCCTAAAATTATATATATTAAAAATATCCTCCTCATGTGTGATTATAACAACGAATAAGTTTATGGTAAATATTTGAAAAGAGTGGAAAGATGCTATGACAAAAAACTCAGACATAAATAAATATTTTCTATAGAATTTATGATAGTATTTTCATTGAACATAATGTGAAAACTTTATATAAGCCTTTTATAAATATATTTTGAGACACCTGAGAAACATAACCCATTAAAATTGACATGCAGCACATTTTATAATCCATAATATTTTATCTTCATATTCATACATTAATTTTGTGTTGTTTTTAATATTGCTCTATATATTCATAAAATAAAGTATATTGTATTAAATTGGAGAGTTCTTGACACTCTGCCTCAATTGTTTTCATCGTTATTCCCATAAAACAAAATCAAAGTGGACATGTGGGAACTTTACTTGTTCTATACCACCTAAAATTGAATAAAAGTCTTTTTTCCTAAACATGCATATGATATTTGATTTCTAAAACATGATTGATGTTGTATATAATTTTATTTTTATAATAAACTAATTTGATAAATGTGTTTTCCATGTGATGAGGATTAAATTATCATTTATGACTGAATCCCTTGTAAAATTTATTGTGCTAAAAATGTTGTAACTAATTTACTGTTTTATGCATTAATGTAGTTGATTTTAATTAAAAAAATTTTACTGTGCTCTAAACATATTAACAAAAATAAACTATTATAGTTAACTTGAATTTGTATTTTATATACTATTTTTTATATAAGTATATTAGTATCAAAAGTAAAATAATTTTCAAAAATTATTTTAACTGAGACGTGGTCAAGATTTTCATAACAATTTCTATATTTAAATTTATATAAATCTAATGTTTATGTTATTTTGGGATTTTTCATTAAATCATGGGATTTGAGTTTTAAATTAATTTCGATACAAATTTTTAGGAAACTCAATTCACCCCCTATTGAGTTATCCATCTGAACAACAATTGGTTTCAGAAAAGTTCAAATTATGTTATCATAGTGATCTATTTTTATTTAAATTCTTTAAATTTATATGTTATCTAAATTTTATTCGTTATGGACAAAAATAGACACAAAAGGATAACCCCTAATCAACAACCTAATTTTAATTTTAATAAAAATACTTAATGAAGATTAAAATAAAAATTAATATATAGATAATGGATTTTTATATTTTCACAATTATTTAAGAAAAATATGAATAAACTAAATATCTTATATGATATTATTGTTATGCCACTAATTTTTCATGTGATGGTAACTATAAAGCTATGAATTCATTGTATTGTTCAATATGATATTAACATTTAATTAAAATATCTACTTGCACAACTATTTTTGAGATTTTGGATATACTAACTAATTAGCATGAAAACATTTCCAATTATAAATAAATGTTCTTAAAGACATACATTATTAAATATTATTCATTTCAGATGAATATTAATGAACCTATTTCAGATATATATCTTTGGATAAATGCTATTTTAAACATAATTCATTCACTTGGTATGACAATAGAATGTAGGGATCATGTGATGATACTTATTAGTTGTATACCAAACAGATTGGGAGGAACTTCACTGTCTATAAGGGAATCTTTGTAAATAAGTAAGATACCAGTGAAAGAGAATATAGAAAAGATCATTATGTATGAGGAGTAAATCAATGTGAAAAAACTATAAGACAATTAACCAAAAAAAAGCTCAATATCCATAAATATTAATTAATCTAAGAAAAAAAGAAAAGATCTTGGATGAGTGTTCCAGTAATGGGGAATCATCGCCAAACAATGATTATGAGATGGATCACTTGGCTATAAATTTCAAGAATATCTATAGAAAGAAATTTTTTTCATGAAATATAATTAAAATGGTAGGTTTTATAGAAGGAATTTGAGAAAAGAAAGGAGAAAATATTATTCATTAAATTAAGTAATCATCTATGTGTTCAAAAGAAAATGAAACATTAAAGAAGACACTCCATAGCTAAAATATAAAAAAATCGGTGGTAAAATACATTAGATATATTTTTTTTAAATTCACATGAAGTAACTCATAGAATATTTCAAGAAATTCAAAGTCAAATAGGGGTGAAAAAATGATAGAGAATATATGTGTTTTATGATAAACTCATATTAGGTATCAAATATTTTTCACACATATCTTTCTCATATTTCTATCAAATTTTTGAATGAAAATAGTGAAGAAAATATGTACAGTGATGAATTATTTTAATACATTAACATGGAAGAAGATAGAATTATTGAATTAAAAGATACATAAAATATTTTACAACAACAACATACTTTTTATTCTTATTTTAAATTTGATCAAGCTATATAAAAAGATAAAAATGATCATCTATTAAAGTAAAAAAATGAAATGAAATTATCAAATGATAAATTAAAGTAAAATATCTAGTGGTTGATCAATGTAGGGAAATATTTAATACATATACATGGAGAAAAGGTCACATAAGAATACCATTGGAGTTTGATATCAACTAGGACAAATAACAATTTATTAATATTTCCCCCAAGATCCAATTATGAAAATTTAGTTAGTTGTTCTTACTCAACATGACCTAATACATTTTTTATTTTGAAAAATATGTAGTGATCTTATAGAAACCATTTTAAACAATTTAATGATTCCTTAAGAAATTATAAATTTTATTTTTTTCCTATGAAAATATAGTATCTACATTTTTTTTGGTTGAAATATTTATATAGGAAACATGAATAAAATGTTTGAGTTAAAAATTATAGAACCTGGACATTGGATGTTCTATACATATGGATGGGTACTACGCCCGCTTAAAAAGAATGGTAAAAGTTGATGTTGGACATGTCACATTTGGCGACACTTCCAAATGGAAGATAATTTTACTCAGTCAAATTGGTAACTGTATTTTTTTAAATTGTTAAGTACTAATTTTTGATTGACTAAATTATAATCTACATTGAATTTCACAATGTGTGATGAGGGTTTTCATGTAATTTTTTAAAAAAATGATTGAAATGTTTGTTATGTCAAATATCATTTATTGTTTACTTTTATGTAAAATGATAAGGATTATTTTGTAAATTTGATTTCATTATTTTAAAAAGATATTTCTTTTTTAATGTACCATAAAAATAATATTGGATTTCTAATAAGGGACTAGTCCATTTCAAATATTCAGTAACTTAGAATGATAACTATGAATGGTTTAGTTAAGGATACACCCTGACTATAATTCATATCTAAAAAAGTATGTAATCCTTATCAAAATGGTAAAAAGATTAAAACTTATTTCAACCTAAAAAATGAAGTGTCAAAGTCCCCTCATTTATATTTCATTCACAAGGACATGTTTTGGCCCCCTAGAGTTTCCCGTTTACAAGTAAATCATTATCCTGATGATATATTTTATTATTATTCATGATATACATGGGTATTTTTCCTTACTCATAAAAATGAAGTCCTTTCATATTTTTCTAAACATGCTCAATATATTAAAAATATTACTAGACTTAAAATTTAAAAAATAATCAAGTGATCATGGTCTTGAGTTTGAAAATCCGGAGTTTGAATCATTAATCTCCCATCATGGCTATCATCATAAATTTTCAAATCCCATAACACCATATCAGAATGGTCTAAAAGGGAGAAGAAATAGAAACCTTCAAGAAATTAAATATACTGTGACCAATGAGTATGAATGACCTATTTATTTCTGGGTACAACCTATGAATAATACTTTTTATATAATTAATAGAGTTTTAATTAAACAACTTCTAATGATTACCAACTATGGATTATATAATGGTTGAAAACCAAATTTTATTGATTTAGATTGTTGGGTTATAATGTCATTATACTCAAAAAAAATATTACAAAATATATAAATTTTCATCAAATAGTTAGGAAGTAATTTTCTTTTGAAATTATTTACCCTATTAATCAAACAAGTTGTTCAATAAAAGGATTAAAATTGTGGAATAAACTGTACATGTAAAATTTGATGATACATATCCCAATGAGGATAAGACCTATTTATTAAACCTTGAAGATAAATTTTACAATCTAAATTTAATGCCAAACAATTATAAAGTTTCATCAAATCTACCTAAATATATTTCTATTTTGATTAACAATTTGAACTCAAACATGTAGATGATAATGAAGTACCAAATAATTCACTCCCAAAAGAAATTATAAAACATAGATATCAATACTTAGTTGATATTTTAGGAGATCTAGATAAAAGAAATTAAAAAATATATAATCATTGAAACCATGTTGAGAATTATGCATTCTTTTAAGGCCTAGATCCTAATATCGCCAATGTAGAAATTAATGATGAATGCACAAAAATGGAAATAAAAGAAGTGTCAAATATTTTTGAAAAAAATATATTTTGGGATTTAGTTGAAATAACCAATGAATATTTAACTATTGTAACTAAATAGGTGTTTATAAATTAGGTAGATGATTCATGAAATATACATAGAAACAAAGCTAGATTGTTTGAATACAGATATACCCAAGAACATGTTATTGATTATAAGTAATCCACCCCAACAATATTTATAAATGAATCCATTATAATTTTGCATTCCTACATGTATAATTTTATTTCAAACTATACTGAAAGAATGTTAAGTGATTATTCTTAAATAATTTTATTATTGATGAATTTTTTAGAACTACCCCTATATTTCAAAAACCATAGTTCCTTTATCATGTTTTTAAATTTAAAAAATACTTATATGTTTTAAAAATATCTCATATAGATTTGTATGAATTTCTTATCTCACTTTGATTATGAAAGGTTTTACCAAAGGAATTTCTTATCCTACATTATTTATAAAATTAATTTCAAAATATGTTTTAGTGTTACATATTTATGTTGATGATATTATTTTTGGGATCATAAATAAATTATTTATGTTCTATGAATTCAAAAATGATGAAAAATTAATTTCAAATGAGTTTAATGGATGAAATTCAATACATTCATGGTTTTCCAAATTTTCCAAATAAATATTAAATTATTTTATATCAAAAAATGTACAGTAAATATGCTTTAAAAAATATTTCATGGATAGTAATAATGGTAGTGATACTCACATGATCATTAGTTATTGGATGGATGCTGATGAAAATGGGAAATTAGTTTATCAATCCACTTATTGAGGTATGATTGGAAGACTGTTATACATAACTTATAGATTACATGATATATTGTTTTGTGTTTTTATGCTTTCATGTTTTCAATAAAATTCAAATTAATCAAAATTACTTCTAATATATTATTCAAATACCTCAAAAATACAATAAACATAGAATTTTTTTAATTCAAGAGTAAAAAATATGATTTAGATAGTAATTGAAATGATTATTTTTTTGTGGTTGTTATTTAGATTGATAAATAACCTCTTGAAAATCTATCTTCCTGAGATGTTCTATAGTTTCGTGGTGTAGTAATAAAAAGAACATTTTTGCATTATCGGATACTAAATATAATTATTTCGCAACAAGAATTTTTCATGAATATGTTTTATCATATGAGACACACTTTCCGAGATTATGTATATCCATTTTGACATGTCCTTACAATCAAAAAAAATAAAATTGTAAAAAATATCTCTAATTACCCAACCACTCATTGTAGGGGAAAAAATATTTATATACGGAATTACACATTAAAAGATCATTTATATAAAATGGTTAAAACACTTCAGTTCATTTTTACAAAGCGTCAACTGGATTAAATATTCTCTAAGTCTTTCAACTTTGAGAGAATAATCTATATGAGACAAAAAACTAGAATGATAAACTATCAATAGTATTTTGTTATTAGATCTATGTTACTTATGGATGAAAATAACTTATACAAGAACTACTATGGTTGATCCATCATTACTATCAATAGTCAATTGATCGACTATTGTTTATGCTTCTATAAATACCAACAATGACATAGTACTATCACATGCTTCTATTAGCTGTTATACTGCTAGACTTGTCACTTTTGTCTATGATACCATTACCTTTATACCATTAGCTATACTAATATGAGTATCACTACCATAAGGATCCACCCTAAATATTCTACCATAGTTATGATACCATATGAATGCGATTATTGACCTAAGATCATTGGTATATATCATTTCTTACTTCCATGATCACTACTATTGTGTCTTAGCATCCCATATTTTATCATATGTTTATCTTACTGTTACTACCTTTGAATAATACTTATTATTTTTGTCAAATTTTCTTATATTTATTTAATTTACTTTCAAATAATTTCAATACCATAATGATAAATTTTCTAGAATAATAATATGTGGATCTCTTTAATGTGTGAAAATTCATTAAAAACTCTTTTCTTCCAATATTTTCTCTTAAGCTTCTACGCATTTAGCCTTCAACACTTCAAAAATTTAAAATATGGTATTAGTGAAATGTAAATTTATTTTTCTGATAATCTACATCGAATAATTAAATCTTTCATAGAATATATTAATCTTGGTGTGCTAATGAATTCAAATATTTCATCTTGGGTTATAATCACTGAAAAACAAATAGATGTTGAATGTTTAGTCAGTAGTATGTCATTTGTTGTGATAGTGATCTAGATACAATGATGGATTAATTGGTTGTAGAAGAATTAATTAAAATTCTATCATTAGTTGGTTTACCAGTTCTATATGTTTTTAGAGTAGATGTTCGGGGAAAATAAATTTGTTTGTGCATAAATGATATATAAGAGAGTTCTTGTTTTTTTGAAGCAATGGTTCAGATTCTTAAACATTCCATCATAATGTATATTTTATGAACACGAAGGATTATTTAACATTAGTGAATATAATTTGATTTAGGATTTTACTATAGATCTTACTAGGAATGAAGTTGTGTGAATACTGGAAACCGTATATTTGGAGGGGGATTACCACTTTCTATTTATGTTTATCAGTGATATAGTATTTACGAGTAAGGTGGGACTATTAAATTATGAGGTATCAAGATAAATATTTCTTAATATTAAAATACGGAATAAGATATACTTTTAAAAATATATAATTTTACATTTAATGAATATTTTCAAACTGATATGTATGTAAAATTCCATGGATAATCATAAGACGAAATTTTCCTTATAGATATCCCAAGTTATTTTTCCTAAAGTTGATGATAAGAAAACATGTTGTGGTTGTTTTTTCTAGAGTTATGAAACCTATAAAAGGATGAACGTAAACTATAATCCTTATTTAATGAAATGGTTTGGTGATGATATTAAACTGTATGAAATATCCATCCCTGTTGATAAACATACTTGATAGAGAGATGTATTCAAACAAGGATTGGATCTACATGATGTTGTGGTTTATTCCTATGATGATGATTTTGAGGATGGTAAGAGTGCGGAAGATAAGGTTGTTGGAGAGGAGTAATATCTTCTATCTATAGTTGTGGGAAGTGACCTTGGTGTGGTCAAAATTACCAATGATTCTGATAGACAAGAAAAATGTCTTCTTTTTCCTCCAAATAGATAAATAGTTACTTAAGAAGGTGATGAATCGAATGAAATTGAAGTGTAAAATTATTCAAAATTATAGAATTATTCCTCTAATAGTTCAAAAGTAGTTTTTGATGTGTCTGATTGATTTCTTTGTGATGATGATTGGGATATTAAATTTAAATCGATCTCTCAACAGAGTAATTCTAAATTAGGTGAGTCTATTGGAGAATTAAAGCCCATTTCAACACAATATTTATCTTCAAACTTAGAATAAAGTCTTATAGATGAACCATTTGATTTAAATAATTTTAAGATGAGGCACCATCTAAGGGTTATAAATAACCAAGCTACAAGATTTTAGGTATTTCTTACCCTGAATCCATTGGAGATAATAATAATAATGATTCTAGTAGTGGTAATTTTGAAGATAAGGATGGTCCACCTACGAATGGTGAACTTTCCTTCTCGGTTGTTGAAAAATATCCTATTATATCATTAATTTAAAGGATTAGTCATGACGAAAAGTGAGATGTTATTCCTTCAGGTGAATGTGGTGAGTAGACGAAACTTGAAGATGTTTCCTTCCCTAATCAAGAGAGGATTTCATCACATCCTCCTTCTCATACTCTTCCACAAATTAATGTGACTAAAGATGATTTGGATTCCTTTAATAATTTTTTTTCATATCTCAGATCCAAACCTCCTAAGGAAACAAAATTTAGTGAAGCTAATAACTAGTGATTATTATAATCAGTTAATTCATACATCCATCCTAATATGATTATAAAAAGATAGAATATTGAAATTGATATTAATATTATATCTAATCATATGGATGAATTTACATATATCATGCATGAAATGAGATGAAGCTTTCCTGGGAGACAACTATCTATTCTAGAGATATTAGACTCAATTCCCACAGTAGGTGTTTCCACTAATAGATCTCTACTACCTAATATTTCCTCAGATGATGCTGATTTGATCAGAACCACTGTTAGAAAAGACTATAAGTTTCTATGTGTGATTCTTCTTTTTCATATCAATAATATATTCATTAGATAAAACCATATGTCGATCATACTTTCAAACTGGTTATTTAATTCTTAAATGAGGGTAGTAGTTATATAGAAACTATCACTTAATATATTAAGTATTATTATTAATTAATTGACACTTATCATTAACTTTATAATCAAATTAAATTCTTATATTAAAATTTAATATTCCACTTTTCATTAGATCCTTCATCGATCAAGTAAACTAGATAATAGATTTGATTCCTCTTATCTATATTTTTATAGACTAGAAGGTAGAAATAACAAGAATCGTGGATAATGGTGGAATAATTATGACTCAATTTCGTGAATTGATGGATCCTTTTCTCCATATTACTAGAAAAATAGTGTTAACTCCTACAAATCATC
This sequence comes from Viscum album, assembly GCA_963277665.1. Lineage (NCBI taxonomy): Eukaryota > Viridiplantae > Streptophyta > Magnoliopsida > Santalales > Viscaceae > Viscum > Viscum album. Next base: position 177,153,775 of record OY728148.1, read on the forward strand.
ATCCATTCGTTCATATATCTGGTTATCTTTTGTTTCATCCATTTCTATTCGTGTCTAATCTACCTATATTAATTTGATCCCCTTTAGCATCACTCATAATGATCTTTTGAGATATCCTAGACCTGTAGATACTCTTAATATTTTATTTCAACCACCTACACATCTAGATACACTTGCCTAATATTCTGGTTCCCCTAAAACTAGCAAAGGGAAAGAGGGAGTGGAACCTACCTCACATAGAAAGAAGGCAGATTACTCATATTAAGATTATCATTTGATAGAGAATGGTTTTTTTTCTAATGTCATTTGTAATATTTGATTGCTAATGTAAGGGTCTATTTTTATGCGTTCTTCTATTAATTGATTATTATATTCTTAATTATTTTTACTTTTTTTATAATCCCTATTGATGAATTACTTAAATAGAATTTGATACAATTAATATAATAGAATGTAAACCCATGAAATTGTAAGGAATTAATTTATAAGTATGTTCATCACTTGTGGTATTGAAATGTTATTCATGATATTTTTTAATATTAATGATTTATTTCTATGTTTTTAAACATGGTTTATAAATTCAATTATTTGTTCTCATAAAAAAGAATTATATTTTTAAGAACCTTTTTTTAATGATTCGAAATCATTTTAATATGTGTCTCATAAGTTCAATAATTTATGAGAGAAAATAATATTTTGGATAAAAAATTAATAGTGGATAAGTTTGAATCTACAGTTAGTTATAAAGATATACCATTGGTCAAATCATGCTACCATTAGTTTAATCCTATGACTTCCATTATCTATGAAAATGATATATAGATAGAATAGACCCTCTCATTCATGATGTCGAAAATATGTACGAGAATTTTCAATATGTAAAAAGAATAAAAATATACAGTGATAAAAAACTGAAAAAGAATAAAGGATTTTCTAGAAAATTTATTGCAATCTATGGCCAAACAAATTTGTTGAAAAACATAAGTAATATTATCTTGATGAACTTCAATGACTAGTGAGAAACAAACCCAATTTTGATAGATTCAAACCAAATTTTCTCATCCATATTAGTTTATCATTATTTTTATACTTTAATTTTGAGTTTGTTTAGTACTATTCTATATATCCATTGAGCATGATCATTTCTACTAAAAAAGACAGTGCTTGACACACTTTTTCAATTTTCTTCATATTCATTCGCATGAACAACTATGGAACTGGTTTTTTGTGACTTGTACATTCTTTAACCCCTGAATATGTATGGAACTATATTTGTGTCAAGATAGCCATATGAGATGTTTGAATAACATTATCCAGGTTGGGGGTCATTTTATATTTATAAAAAAATAATAAATAGATGGATATTTTTAATTGGATTGGACTATGTCTTATCTTAAGAGCATAAACCTTATTAAATTTTACAATGCTAAATAATCTATAACTGAGTTATTACTTCATTTTTCTGTTTTTTTAAATTAAAAATATTTAATAAGTAATAAAATTATAATCTTTAGTAAAATATGATAGATAATATAAATTGGTGTTTTATATATTGTTTTTGATACAAGTATTATTGATTCAAAAGTAAAAGTATTTTCATAATGTATTTTGACTCAGTTGTGATCAGTATTTTGTGAACCCATTCCAAAGATCAAATTTTATAAATCAAAATTTCTATAACTGGTAGTTTTTATTATATTTCTATATTTATATTTTAAAATTTATTTGAATAGAAATTTTATTGGAAACTCAATTCAACCCCCTACGTGGTTGTCCACTATACTAAAAAATTCAAAAATATAATAGAATCTAATTTCATATTTTAATGATAGATATATTTAAGTTTCAAAAAATTCATTTCTAATGTTTTTTCTTATTTAAAAATATGAAAATCAATATTTATAGCATTTGGTGATTAGAATAAGGTGATCTATATAAATAATATTTTTATATAAAATTTATCTAAATTACTATATCAATTATGATATAATAATAGACATTCAGATACCACTAAACTATAAATGTTTACATGGACACTATGAACCCTCACAATATATTTTTTATAAATATTATTTATTTCAATAAAACCATAAAAAACACCACACATTCGACTAAGCTATTTAAAAATTATTTTTTATCCAATTGAAATTTAGAATATAGTATTATTTCTATGAATAATAATTTATTTTGGATAGAAATGAATTTATTTTAAAGAAACTAGATACTCTATAACATTATAATGTTACAATGTTATAGGTTTTAAAGGTTTTACATGAAAATGATTGGGTTTTGTATTAGAAATGATTTTTTTGGTCAACTGTTATGGATCTCATTGTTTTTTTTTCACTAATGGTAACACATGGGACAACCTGTATGAAGATGGTACACCAGAACATGGAAATTATGTGTTTATGAACCTATATTCATTTATATAAAATTTAATTAGGTGGACGATTCAGTTTACCAAATTTAATAATGAATATTGAATGAATTTTTGGTAGAATCCTTAATATGGTATGTTGGTTTTTAAAGTGGTCAAATTTTATATTCACCAAAAGATCAGTGAAATTCACTATGTGAGTTTAGAAGAAGATACTGGTTGGATTCAGTCCAGCAGATGTTTCACAATGGAGTGAGGGTTTAGGAAAAATGGTGTTGATCTTGTTACTCTAACACTCTTTGGAGTTATTGTGTTTCAACATAACTAATTGTACTATATTCTAAATTTATCTTCTAAAGGTTGATGAATATTCAATAGTTGGTGATAGTTTTTTGAAATTCCATAACATACATGAAATCCAAGGACATGATATAGAAGTCTTTCATTTGGTATGGGTTAAACAGAGATTCATCAATGTAAATAAATTGGAGTAAAATATGAAATTAACTATCTATTTGATGTTTGTGGTTATGTTAATGAATGTTTTAGGCAATCAGTTGTTGCATAGTTCAAATTTATAGAGGCCCATGGTTAACAGATGGTTGTACAGTCTAGATGATTGGATCAGACAACTATATTTAGTGTCACTGGTCCACATTTTCAAATCATGAATAATTGAGATGAGTAGAAACAATTTTTAAATTGTGGATGTTATTCCAACATATTAAAACATGGGCACATACAAGTTTTAGAGTCCTTTGGATTAAATACATACTTCACGATCCACAAGGGTGGAGACTTGATGATACAGTTGGAGGATTCACTAACTAAAATAAAGAATTAGTGAGACTTCATCAATTCATCTAAGTAGGGTTGCTATAATATATTGTATTTTTCCTTGTAATTAACATGGAATCCATTTACCTGATAAATGAATGATATTACATCATTCTCTGATGGATATAAATGGAAAATATGAAACATATAACCCCCATTGTGTCTTGTTAATTTTATTTAAACATTAACTAGTGGAAAAACACCTTTAAATGTTGTTTTTTCTTTTCAAAATTGGATAAAAAGATTTGTTTATATATGTGATGTTGAAAGTAGGAACTTAAAAAATTGTTTATAAAAATAGATGTTGAAAAAAATTAAAACAATTGAAATATAAATTGATATGAATTTATATTTTACAAAAAAAAATATTGAATAACCTTCTAAATAATTAAATATATAAAGATTTATATGTTGGTTTTACTAAAAACCACTATGGAAACTCATTATACTCATTGTTGCATGTTTTTGTCAGTAAAAGAAGAATTGAAAGGCCTCCCTATATGGAATTTAATGTTATTTTGTTCTAAATAAGATGTTGAACGATGACTTTTTTTCAAAAAAATGTTACAAAATACATAATTCCAAACATATATACATAATTTATAACATAAAAAGGTGAAAAAGAATACAAAAAAATAGATATGAAGTAGTAAAAATCATTGTATAATTTCAATACTTTTTTATAAATATACATATAATAAAACTAAATAAGCACATTAGTAAAATTATAAAATAGCCAGCAAATAAATTTTGATGGTGTATTAAGTCGTTTGTTGTATAAGAAGAAACATCATAAAAAACCTACATCATAATGTGTCATGAATTTCAAAAAATAAGATATTTGGCCTAATTGAATGGATTATAATGTAACTAACCCTTTCAAAATATTTTATTATTATTGATGTGATTAGCTCATAAATGAATCATATAACACGGTACCAACATTTTACTTTCCCTTATTGACAATGAAATTGTGTTTATGAATCAATATTTTAAAAATAGGAATTGTAGATTTGTAAGAAAAAATAATTATTAATTGATATATAATTTCTCTACCTAAACATTCACATGTCCAATTTGTTATGGATTCACTGTTGAAAAATGTGCCCCATTGAACTCAATAAATAAATTTTTGTAATTTCAAATATTAATTAAAATAAATTATGTGAAATATAAATATTAATATTAAAAAACTAAAAGAATATAATAAGACATAATTCTTTAGTTAATTTCTAAATCTTATATGAACACAACCCAATAATGGACTTAACAAATATGATTTACACTGATTTATACAAATATGAATAAAATCCAATTTCAACTTAAATATGAAAATTTTAGCAATAATAATAGTTTAATGAATAGTGATTCATAATTATATATATGTTCTTACCCATCATGGAATTAAAAAAATCCATGTAATATACTTATTTTTAATACTCTAGATATATATATATGTATTCAATTATGGAATTGTTTTTCAAGTATTTCATAACTATAGAAATATATTCTGGATCCAAAGAACTATTAACAAAAGTGCAATAATATTGTGTTATAATATTATGGAGAAACCCATTTAAAAATAAATTAATCAAGAAAACATAAAATATGATTACACAATGAAATTAAATTAGAAATTAAAATTTAATAATATTTAAAACAACTACTTAATCAATACAATGATATTATCTCACTTTAATACATTCTTGATGTATGTTTTAAATATATTTAATGTATAATATCTTCTACATATATCAGAACTCATCAAAAATATATAATAATTATCTTATATAGAAACAATGTGTGACGAAATTATTACTCAATCAACAACACGGGGAGTATCTAAAGGTTCCAAACCCCGAATATTCCATTCATTTACAGAAATTATTTAGATCAAATATAGTCTTATATATGGTAGACATAAGATAGAATTATAAGTAATTATAAATATAATGATAAAGATGAAATAAAAAATAACTCATAATTAATTTTCCATCTAATGAAATAGATTATATAAAAAAGGCCAATACTTTATCCATCAATGGACACCTCCACTATTGGATGAAATACTGGAGTAGATGGACAAATAATAACACTACTAATACTCTTACCAAAACTAGCTACATATGTCAATAGTGTACATAATCCCCCACATGATGTACAGTTTTGAATTCAATAATATCTAAATTTGGATACGTAGCATGAAACTCATAGTACGTGGTCTGGAATGAATGAGGAGGTGGAATATATGTGTAGGTAGGTTATACATGTTACATTAGTTACACAATAAAGGATAGTCTCCCTTCATCCTCAAGAATAACGGCTATATATTATTTATTTCCATCATCTATCAAATCATTCAATTAATCCATGTTTTAAAAGAAATGGGACATTTATCACTTATATTATTCCCCCATCAATCGCACACTAGGGGTATGGAAAAAAACGTGTCTAAAATGGATACCCTTCAAATACCGTTTTACAAAGTAAGGATGTTTCATATTTCCTAATGTAGGGATAATAATATTCATCCCCCCGATATATATAAAGTTCTCGTCATTCATTTTATACTGAATGGAATTTTAATGTAATATTATCATATGATGATTCTAAATTTCATTATTATATTGAATGAAAAATTTTACATGTAATTTAGTCAATATAATATTAATAAATGTTAAACATTTAAACCATTGGAAGACTAAATAAATATGTTTAGACAATTTTCTATTATGGACCCCAATAATAGATATTTCATAGAATGGTCGACACTCCACTAATTAGTGAATGAAATACTTATCCTGTAATGAATCTAAAAATTCATTTAAGTCATAAACTATGTAGCATGTGGTCTAGTTCGGTGTTTGTTATCATTAAATTTTACTATTTACAACTACATTACACATCTAAAAACTTGTACATTAAAAAGACCAAAATTTCATGATTTAGGGAAAGTGATTCACATTATTACATTCACAAGATCATTTATTTAGATTTTCAGATAATCAAGTAAATCATTAAATAAAATGTTTGAAATTCCCCACAATATCCATTTTCACCAAAAAAATATGTTCTTCATGAAGGAACTCATATTTCTTTCATGGTAACTCCCATATCTTGATATATGACTGTATTAAAATTTCCACCCTTCAGTAATCCTTGAGAAAAATCAGTTAAAAATGAGTTTTTACAAAAAAAGGTCACTATGTGATATAAATGAAATGAAAAAAAAATTCCATGTTTTAAATTTTGAAAATGCATAATAATGTCAACTGTTTTCACTATAATCAGTTGACAAAAAATATCTATTTACTTTTTCATGAAAAAAAAAATCATCATATATTTCCTAAAGCATTTCATATGTAATAATAAACGAAATATTCATAACCAATAGGTCTTAATGTAAAAAATGAAATCTCATGAATAAAATTCCATGAAAAAAATACTTTCAACTATACTTTTAAAAAAGAATTTAATCATTTCATAAAATACAATATCATTTTGTAACATTTTTTAAAAAAAATATCATATATAAACCATATCAATAGGTACCTTGAGAGGGCTTCCATACAACTATAAATAAGTGAAAACTTATAATATAATCATAGTAATTCACCTGTGTTGTAGGAGTATCCACATATGAGTAAACATCACCACATTACCTTATACACTAGAGAGCTATGATAGGTTCACTCATCGTTAATGATATATAAATGTCACCCTTGTTAATAATAAATATCTAAAAACCAAAACATTAATAATACACATATATACTGGAATTTAATTTGAAAACCTATTTGAATAGGTATTTAATACCATTAGAAATAACACTTTTAGTTATCTCTTAAATGCGAGCTACTTTTTCTTCCATCGTAGAAAAAATTCATAAAACTAAAAATTTGAAAAATATATAGAAAAATAATTTATTTTAAAATGAACATGAATATCATATAATAATTATTAATTAATAATAATATCTATTATAGATACGGAAAAAGTATTCAAGCTATATATGATAAGAAAATTCATTTTTCACTTTGGTAAAAAATGATTAAATGACTCATACATTAAACAAGTAAAAGATATATTTTCAAACATATTAAAATAACAAAAAAAGTAAATGAAAATGAATTTTAAAAATATTTCAAAAGTAAATGAGAAAATTCATTTAACATTGGATGAATATAGACATAGAGGGGAAAGATTTTGAAATGAATAATGAAAAAAATGGTTTAAATAAAATTTTCTAACCTTAAGTCCCATATATATTCTAATGTTATCAAAATCATGAGTAATAAAATAATATTTGATATATAATTTCTTAAATTTTTTTCTAATGCATTTTATTCTTATTATTCCTTTTGTGTTATTTATTACCATGTTTTATTTAGTTACTAAAATAGTCATGTTCAAATTGGACGTTTTGAGGAAAAGAGGTCTATAACCTCTAAACAACATATAGGTCGTGACATTGTTCAAGGGGGTTATACCCAAATATCTCAATAATATTAAAAAAATTATATTTACTATTTTTATACATTATATACACTTTTAAAACTAACCATGTCAATTGGTTATGAAATATGAACCACATTATTTCATCATGACGATAGTCAGTACATACACTTGAATAACATTTTCATTTTTAAAACGTGTTGAAAATAAATAAAGTTTAAGATATATTACTTTATTTAATAATAAATATTTTATAAATTTAATATTTATTTAATATTTTCATCTTTATTTCTATAATTATAATATAGATATGAAAAATGAATCACATAACTTCATAGAGGTGGTATTCCACACATATGCACGATGGACATTATCAATTTCCAAAGGATATAAGTATTAAAAGAAAATTAATATATTATAATTATGGAATAATAATCATGAAATAAATATCATATATATTAATTTTCCATGTCAACTTAATAATCCATTCGATCAGGTGATGAAAAATAAAACACTTCACTTTGTGGATGTGGTAGTCCACACATACACAAGAGTGATGTTTCTAGTTCGCATAAGATGAAAATCGATATGAAGAAGTGTTAAATATGATAATAATAATATTATAGTATAATTAATATAATTATTTTATTATTTTATATATTTTTAAGAATATTTTAACAATGTCTAAGAAGAAATAAACTTGTAATATGCGAGTTAAGACTTTTACCTTCTCCGTGGATATATACCTTTTCCTCACACATTAAGCCTTTTTGGATTTGAATTTAGAGAATCCTAGGAGTAATATACCATGTAATGGGATATTGGGGATAGATTAGGATAGTGATTTGTCAAAAAATATTGATGAAAATAATTGAGGAAGGGAGGATAGGAGGAACCTTTTATAAGTAAGGGGAGTGGAAGACAAGTAATTTAAAATGTTTTAAATATTATAAATTATTATTCATTATCAAGTGGAACATAAAAAAAATTAAATTAATAAATATGGATAAATAGTGAAAATTAAATCATCCTATAATATTCAACATAATATTTTCTCACCATATCACTTAGTTTTTTCCAAATTTATCTAGATTCTCCATTTACCATGGTGACCCATTTCTATTATATTTACATCTTATAATGACCAAAAATAAAATATAAATCACTACTAAAATGTAAAATAATTATTATAAATATTAAAAAATATTTAATGATTAAAATTTTGTATGATTCGTAAATTAATTATAATATAATTATTTAAAAGACAATGAAGAGTTTTTTTTAGAAAAGTCCATTTTCAATCAGAATAATGATCTTATATCAAAATAAAATATAATACTTATTAATATGAAATTATTTATATTATATTTTATTAAATTGAAATTATTTTAATTTAAAACAACATCAAAAATATAGTTTTAATTTTATATTACCTGATTTTATGAAAATAAATGACAAATTGACAAAACCTCCCATTTTTTCCTATTCACTCAAACATAAATATTTATAAAAAATCCCAAATTTTCATCATAAATTATATTTTATATATAAATGTAAAAAATGGATTCATATTTATAAAATTAAATTTCAAAAATAAATAAATTTATATTTTCTTATAAATCTATGTAATTCATTGAAAAACATCTAGTTAAATAAAATATTGAATTTCAACTCAATAATTTTATAAAATTATTTAATAAACAATGATTGATATAAATACATATAATCAATAATCATAAATATTATTATTTATTTATTTCTAGGATTACCTATGTTTTAATATTATTCCCCCTATAGTAAATTCCAGCTTATTTAATTTCTAAATAAGTGAGAGTATTTTTCCCTCGTAGCATTTTCTGATTCCCATGATGATTCCTCAATCATGTTATTCATCCATAAAACCTTAAAACCATCAATAAAATTATTTTCAATTACCCTACTTCAGGGTTAAATAAACTGAAAATATTTTTCTTCTTAATATATATTCTCATCCAATCGTACCCTTTCATGGCTCTAAACAAGTGATTCATTAGGTATGTACATTCATATAAAAGAGATATTAAAAAAATCATGTACCTCAGATAAACTCAATATTAATGGTACTCTATAAGTTACTGATCCAACCTTTTAGAAATGTTCATACAGACAAATAAAACATAGAACTATGTTTCTCTTCCTTCCAAAAAAGTTAACACATTTTATGGAGACACATTAAAGAAATAAGAATCCTCTACCTCAAATGAGATATATGACAACCCTTCTTTTTATTACAACTTAAACATGATTTATTACATAAAACTTCACTTGATACAACAAAGAATATCGAAAGGTTTAGTGTCTTTGGGGATTAATATAATTACATAAAAACATGAAACATGATATAAAACATCTATATTGAAAACTTCCTTTACATGACCATTACATTCCCTCGTACTTAGCATTGCATGGGATAACATGAGGACATGCATAAGAAAGGGATGAGATCAAAAGCCTTATAAGGGAATATACATGGAATAAAATGAGGATTACAATACATGTTATACATTAGGAATATCAATAGGGAAGAATAAAACATGAACCTAAAGGCATGATAAATCATGATAATCATAACATGGAAATTTGCAACAACACTTAACATGGAATTAGCATGAGCCAAGGCTCATTGCACATAGAGCATGAGTAAATCCTCATTGCACATGAATCACGAGTAAACCATCATTGCACTTGAATTATCATGATTCAACACTCACTGCACATTACGTATTATGATACTATATTTTACCCAATGCATTGGAGCGCTATAAGGGCACACCCTTCTTAAACATATCATTTCATGCATAAGTGTGCCACATCGATCATAAAACATTGATTCATAAAACATAATAATTTATTCCATGATAAAATAATGTGGGACTCCTATATGAATATTTATAATCCATAAGTAAATGTGCATAATGTTGAATACCCTTGAAGGAGAAATGGGAATGGTATTCACTACACAATGACATTGGCTTAGAAAATCGGTGTGATTTCGGCAGCGTAACAGCATAACATAAGAATTCATAAAAATGGTTGATGAGAGAGAAAGTGGTTACTTATCAGATTTACATGTAATGGAAACTATGTAGGTCATACAGATACATTTCCCAGCAATTGTAATGGAACTTAGATTCATGATACAAAATTATTGCTTGAATGTAAAAGAGGAGAGAGAAGTTCCTTTCAGAATTTTAGTATAGTAACGAGTGTACATGGGAGGCATTTAATTAGAGAGAGAGGGTATCCCATCAATCAATCATAAATAGGTCAGTATGAGGGAGGTGCGTAATCATACCAAACCATTCATAATTGAAATTAAAAGGGAAAAACAACCTAATGAAAATTGGACAAAAATTAGAAAGGATGAAAAAACCCTTACTCGGATGTGTGCTTCCAAAGGCTAGAGAGAGGCTAGTGAGAGCCTTCTTGGGAGCTTGGTGAACCTTGGGAGGATACTAGAGAGAGTAGGGTGGAGGTTGGACGAACTCCAAAGGCATTGAGTGAGGAGGAAGTGGGATACTGGGTGGGTTTAGAAAGGAAAGGTGAGGGAATTCTTTATTATTTAGGTTTGGGTCCCCTTACATTAAATAAATCCAAAACACAAACAATCACATGGTTTTTCCCATTGTTTTTTTTGAAAACAGAAGAGGAATTAAATATTTTATAAGGTCAAATTCCGAACTACTTAAAATAATAGGGTTGCTAATGTGGAGGTGGGTCATACTCCCATGGAAATTAATTTTAAAAGACTAGGTGTTTAATAAGTCTTGAGGGGTCTGTTAATGCTTTGAAAAGTAATCCAAACGAACCTATAATCACATTATTTTAATGTTAAAACATATATTGTCAGAAAATAATGATTATAGTATTTTATTACATCACTTTTGGGTCATTATGATGTCATAAAACACATTATATATTTAAACGATATTTAATTTTTACTCAAAAAATTGACTGTCTCAGAAAATTATGATAAATTCACCGTTGGATAATATCAACATCATAATTCCAAAAATAAAATATAATTTACCTAAATAATTTTCTAAATATCTTAATTTTCCATTTTAAAATAAAAACTGATATTTATCGAAAATTTACGGGTTTTAACAAAAATGGCTTTAAAACCATAATAAAAATTATAATTGCATTCATACAATTATATGATCATTTATATATAATAAAATTAATCTAATAATAATAATAATAATATTTTATTAAAATTATATTTAATTCAAAAGTCCCTTAATTTAATAAAATATATTTTTAATTAAATAATAACTAAAAACACCATTTGTACTTTAAAAACTATTTAAAATGTATCAATAATGACAAGACATTATATTCATTATTATATACAAAAAGAATAATGTACATGAACATAGTACGACTGATTAGTTACATAACCCCTTAAAATAGCCGCATAAGACCAAAGGGTAAGGTGTGTGATGGTGACAGACTCTTGTGGTGGCTTGGATAACATCACTCGAGTGGTAATTTCTATCAACTTCTACTTTTACCGTAGATGGTCTCTTTCGAGTTTGACATGATGAAGCTCAGATTGGGCTTGGTCAAAAGTGAATCCCAAGGATGCCACCACTTTTCCAAGCTCTGAAAAATGGGTTTCGTATGGAGAAACTCTACTGGATGAGGCCATCACTTCTTTTTTCTAAGTAAATTTGGATTTGTTAAGGCCCTATATTTATACTAATCATGTGATCACTGTTCAACGACTATATTAGAAATGGTAACAATTATTAACATAAAACCAATGAAGTTGACATTTTATATAAAAATAATGAGACATTTAATTAGATGAAGAGGGATTTCCATTAATGAAACATTGGGTCATTACAATATTCCCCCCTTAAGAAATTTTGCGCTCCAAATTTTCTATTTCCCACACTAAAACAGATGTGGGTAACTTAGCTTCATCATTTCTGCCGATTCACAAGTCTCTTCTTCAAACTTGTGGTTTCTCCATAACACCTTGAGGAGGGGAATTGTCTTATTTATTAGAACTTTTTCTCTATGATCAATGATATTCACTAGTTTCTCCTCGTAAGAAATATCATCTTCCAATTGTACCACCTCAGAAGAGAGTGCATTTGAAGGGTCCGGTATGTACTTCCTTAAGTGGGATACATGAAATACATCATGTACTTTGGCCATGGTAGATGGATGTGCTAGTTGATAGGCCACAACCCCGGCACGATCAAGAATCTCAAAGGGGCTGACGTACCTTGGACATAACTTCCATTTCTTTCTAAACTTCAAGACCTTCTTCCACAGAGATATGAGTAGAAAACCATGTCTCCAACTTTAAACTCAAGGTCTTGTCGATGGTTATCTGTATAACTCTTCTGTCGACTCTGGGCTACCTTGATATGCTGCTGAATGGTTTTCACCTTCTCCACCATTTCGTCGACCATTTCCTGTCCAAGCAGCTTATGTTCACCGACCTCATCCCAACACGCTGTTGTTCTGCATCTTTTCCCATAATGGACTGCATATGGTGCCATTTGGATGCTTGAGTGGAAACTATTATTATAAGAGAACTCAACCATAAGAATATGTTGACCCAATCCTACTTTAAAGTCCATTGAGCATGCTCTCAACATGTCCTAATGTGTTTGGAGAGTCTGCTCAGATTGGCCATCAGTTTGAGGATGATAGGTCGTACTAAAGTTCCGGTCAGTATTCAGAGCATGTTGAAGACTCATAAAAAATATAGAGGTGAATCATGGATCTTGGTCAGACACAATAGATAGTGGTACTCCATGAAACCTTACCACTTCCCTGATATATATCTGTTCCAGTTGATCCAAAGAGAAATCCTCCCAAATAGCAATGATGTGTGTAGATTTTGTAAGATGATCCACAACAACTCAGATTGCATTGTTTCCTTTGGATGTCCTTGTAAGTCTGGTGGAAAAGTCCATGGTGATGTTCTCCCATTTCCATTCTAGTATGGGAAATGGTTGCATCATCCAATTAGACTCCTGCCTCTCTGCCTTCACTTGCTGACACACCATGCACTTTGATATATATTTAGTGATCTCCTTCTTCATATTATCCCACCAAATGTTTTCTCGGATATCTCAATACATCTTTGTGCTCCCTGGGTGAATAGATAAATTTGAACTATGTGCATCATCCAAAAGTTCCTTCTTCAGCTCCGGACTCGATGGAACACATTGTCTTTTCCCAAATTGCACAATTCCATCTTCATTAACATTAAACTCCGAGGATTTTCGTTTTTTGATAGCTTCCACTTTTTCCTGAATTCCTACATCATCCTTTTGAGGATCCATTAAAATTTCCAAAAGAGACAGTTGAGCAACCATTTTTGAAAGGATTGATGATGTTCCCTTCTTTATGATTCCCATGTCCATCTTCCTCATGTCTAAGAATATTGGATCCTTCTCAATTCTCATCATTGATTGAATTGTTTGGTCCTTTCTACTTAGGGCATCTTCCACCTTGTTCGCTTTCTCAGGGTGGTAATTTATTGAACAGTCATAATCCTTGATGAGCTCCATCCATCTTCTCTGGCGCATATTAATCTCGTTCTGTGTGATTATAAATTTAAGACTCTTGTGGTCAGTATATATCTCACATTTCTACCCATAGAGATAATGACGACAGATTTTCAAGGAAATGATCACTGTCGCTAACTCCAGATCATGCGTTGGATAGTTTCGCTCAAGGATTTTCAACTGCCTTGAGGCATAGCATACCACTTTATCATTCTGCATCAGCACACATCCTAATCCCTTCTTCGAATCATGACTGAATACCACAAAAATTTCCCCACTTGTGGGTAATGTGAGCACGAGATCAATGGTAAGCCTCCTTTTCAACTCCTTGAATCTTTATTTTCATTCATCACTCCATGTAATTTTTACTCCATTTTTAGTTAGATTTCTAAGAGGGTTGGACAATCATGATAAATTCTTCACAAATCATCGATAATATCCATCTAACCCCAAGAAGCTACGGATATCTATTACCGATGTCGGCCTAGGCCATCCCTCAATTGCATCTGTTTTGGAGGGATCCACAGATAACCCATTTCTTGTGATGATATGGCACAAGAATGAGACCTCCATCAACCAGAACTCACACTTGCTGTAATTTGCATAGATCTTCTCCTTGCGCAAAGTCTCTAGTAATGTTCTTAATAACTCCTCATGATCCTCCTTGGTTTCCGAGTATATTAGAATATCATCTATAAATACTACAACAAATTTGTCTATTTAATATATAAAGACTCTATTCATTAATTCAATGAATAATGATGGAGAAATAGTGTGTCCTAAAGGCATTACTATGAATTCATAGTTCCAGTATCTTGTGTGAAAAGTAGTCTTGGGATATCTTCCTTCTTCAGCCTTACTTGATAATATTCTGACCGCAAGTCCGCCTTGGAGAAGTATTGTGCTCCATGCAGCTGATTGAACAAGTCATCAATTCGTGGGAGAGGATACTTGTTATTTATCATGATTTTTATGTTCATGATAATCGATGCAAAGCCGCATTGACCCATCCTTTTCTTGACGAAGAGGACTGGTGCACCCCACGGTTAAGCACATGGGTGTATAAACCCTTTATCCGGATTCTCATGTCATTGTTTCTTCAGCTCTTCAATCTATAAAACATGCATTCTATATGAAGTCTTGGATATTGGTATTTCCCCAGGTATATGTTCAGTTGAGAATTCAACATCTCTTCCAGGAGGAATACCAGGAAGTTCTTCGGGAAAGTCTTCAGTGAATTCCCCCAAAATAGGCGTTTCTTCAAGGATGGTTTCTGACATGGACTCAATCATCTGAACTAGATACGCATGCTCGTAGGGCAGTAATATCCATGCTTGAGATGATGGAGCTAATGTTGATTCATCTTCCTCCTTACATTTGTAAAGAATTGGGGGTCGATTCTCTATATGGAGAGTGATTCCCTTTAGAGACCCGAAGCTTGACATAAAAGGACCTTAAATTACTTTTTCAGAATACTTAATACATAACGAAAACATACACACAAGGATCGTACTAGTTTACTGTCTTTGGAAACTCGAAAAAATAATCTTCTAATCGTGGTAAAAGATCTTCAAAATCTCCCACAAAGATCTTCCCCTTTTTGTTTCTTTACCTAAATTCTTTGTTTTAATCCTTGGGGATATGAAAACATATAAAGGGTGAGCTGAAATGCTCAGTATGGGTAAGCAAGAGAAAATAAAACAGACAATAGACATTTGAACATAAAAACATGAACATAATGTTTATACATCGAAATCTTGAGAAATGACATAAAACATGGCAGTACGTAAGGCATAGATCATAATAGAACGTCAATCATGATAAAATAGCTTGGTAATAAAACATTTAATTGTGGAAAAACATTATGAACATGATATGATTTCCATGGTAGACAAGGCATTACTGCGAAGACCATATTAGTGGACAACGTCCCTTTCGGAATCGAGTTCACTCCTCATTTCAGTCCTATAACACTGAACTGGATTAACTTACCGTTCCAGCCATGTAAATATCATGAGATATAAATATTTAACCAATTAATTAGAGGGAGATATAGGTCCCACCCATCTCATAATGAAATCATTCTTACATGTTCCACAAAATAATCATACATCATTCATAAAACCCCAATAAATAATATGGGTTTCATAAAAATCATCCCATCATCACAGAATCCATATAAATGTAATGGATATCAATTCATAATAAGAAAAGTGAAACCATGTAAACCATAGAAACATTATACATGAAACATACACATATGAAATAATTTCATCTTAGATAAAAATGGATTTGATAAAACACTTGAAATTAATTCTTGAGGAAAATATCCTTTCTTCTACAAAATCATTTTCTTTTCACAAAATGTCATGCAATTTTAAAAGAAAATTATTTTTTGTAAATAGTCATGAAATATTTTGGAGGGATTTTCATGAAAATAAGGCTTTATAAGACTGTAAAAATCCTTTCATGCCTTATAAGTAAAAATAACATTCTTCTCGTACTTTTGTCGGAAAAGTCAAAAAGTACCTCGTATGGTTGAAAAAAGAATGATTTCTTACATACCTTGTATTAAAAGTCAAAAATGGTTAAAAGGGACATTAAACATACATGAAACCATTTTTAGGAAACATGTACATGGATGATAACAGTAACCCCATTATATACTTACGAATAAACAATCTTGGATAAGAACATGATTTGAATAGTTATCCCTTACCATAGGTCCGATATGCTTCGTATGTATCTGAAAATCCTATATAATGATTTAAATAATGTCATTGACTTATTATATAATCATATTCATTGTTATGATATCATATATGGTTCATTTATGACTTTATATTACCCGTTCTTTTGTAAGTTCCATGTTAAAGCAACGTTTTGGATAAAATCGTTTTACTTATCATACATGATTGGACTTTTTATCATGATATTATTACTTATATCCTCATTTACATAATTAAAAATTGTAAAACATGATTTATATGTAATATATATTCATAATGTAAATATATATATATGATAGATCGATAAATGGAATGTGATACATCGTTCATAGAGACGGTAGGCCGTACGTATGCTTGAACGCTGTTTTCGTTTCCTTATTATATTGAATGGAATTAATTAGATGACATAAATATATACATAAATAAATCAAGTATAATTATTATGTCATATATTTAATGATTACTTATTATATATACTTTATAATCATTAATGAATGGTTAACATAGATAATGAATCTCATCGCGTCATGGAGACGGTAGTCCATACCTATGCACGAGCGATGATATCATTCCCATGATCAAGGAATTGTAATAGAGTGTATGTATAATATTTCATAATCAATATAACTTTACAATAATATTATATAGTTTTTTTATTTAAACCATTATACCCATCCATGTAAGGTGGTGGTGGAAAATAGATTACATCACGGCGTGGAGACGGAATTCCGTACGTTCGCACGCGCGATGATTTCGTTTTCCATAGGATGGATAGATGGTGAGATAGGATTGTTTCATACTTATAATAATATATAATTATATGATTGATACTTATGTAATTACTTAATAATTAAACAACTAAAGAAGAAGAAATAGAAGAATAAATATAGTTGAAACAATCGGTAACAGACATTACCTCTTCTTTGAAGCGCCTCTTCTTAACCTTCTCTTAGGGCACTAAAGATGGTCTTTGAAGAAGACCGGGACCTATAAGATGTTTCCAGGGAAGTGGAGAAGAGGAATTGGCCGGGGTTTTCTGAGCATCAATGCTCAAAATGGTGTGAATAGAAGAGAGAAGGGTTTCCCTTTTATAAGGGATGAGAGAGGCACCTTTGGAAAAACTAAAACTATTATTTTATTATAAAGTCATATCAGTTTTTAATAGCTCCAAATTGATTTATTTCGATATTAAGGTGGTT
Organism: Viscum album; assembly: GCA_963277665.1. Taxonomy (NCBI): domain Eukaryota; kingdom Viridiplantae; phylum Streptophyta; class Magnoliopsida; order Santalales; family Viscaceae; genus Viscum; species Viscum album. Next base: position 177,171,950 of record OY728148.1, read on the forward strand.
ATGGGTCGAAATAATCTCATACAATAGAATTTAGTCAAGTTTAGGTTTCTATTTTAACATTATCATTTAGATTTAACTTTAAGTTAAATAATTTTACTTTTACCGTGTCTTCTTGTTTTCTTACACTATATGGTTAATAACCATACTATAACAAGCCAAAGGAACCCCATGTCTTTTATTATTAATATATATAACCTTATATAATTAATTTTGAAGAACGTTATATTTTAATGAATAAAATAACAATTAATAATATAATATTTTTTAAAAAACTATTTTATGTTAATTTTGACACTATTTGGTAATTAATTTTTGTGAATATCATAACAGAATGATTAGTTAGAAAAAAATTTATTAAATAAATAATAACATGTAAAATTAACCTATAAATTAGTGTAATTCATAAAAAGTATCAAATTACATTTATTTGGGTATTTATAATATCAATTATTTTAATATTTCATTTTTAGGTAATTACTGTATCACGATTTTGTCATAAATAACATAAATTATTTAATGTCTAAAAATTATAAATAAACTTCCATTAGGTAGAAAATAATTTTATCTTTTTAATGAATATTTATAGTATAATTTATTATATGTATAACCTAATATTAAAAATTATTTAGTTATTAAACATTGATTTTAACTATTTTAACACTTCTTTAAATAGATTAATAATAAATATCCTAATCTAATCCAAGTGGATCTAAATGGTCATATTTTACTAATACGGTTGAATTTGGTAGAATTAAACTTATCCAATATAATTATGACATGTGTTAGTGTAATAATAATATCATTTTTACCCATAATTATCTATTTACTTTTAACCGTGGTAAATAAAAGAAAAAAGTTACTATTCACCAAAAAATATATTCAACTCATTGAACCACATTTTAGTCTTTGATATTAACCATTTATCTTGGATTTTTTAAATTCAATTCACAGAAGTGGTCGAATTTTATTTAAATGGAAAAGTCATTTTTTATCTACCACTAAGTGGTTTCACTATTCATCGAAAATTAAAGTTTTTTAGAAAAATAGCAAAAATTGAGCCAAAACATTATTTGATATTCTGAATTCAAAATTGATGTCTATTTTGAAAAATTCAAAACATATAAGTGTAGTTAATTAATTTTAATGTTAATTCCCGTTATCAAAACAAATAGCGTGTTTTTAAGAAACAATAACTATCAAAAGATTGATACTTGTTTATATCCAATTTCAAAGTGAAATTAATTTCAATGACCAACATTGGATTAAATGGATAAAATATATTCTAATTACACTTTAAAACCAATTAAAAGGAAAATCTAACCATATAAATTGTTGCGATGAAAAAAATGTTTTTTTAATTAAAACATACCGTGTTTTTACTATTCATTATAATATGAAAGTTATCAAAACAATATGAAAAATTTATCCAAAGTAAAATTTTATATCCTGATTCCAAAAAGAATTTTATTTTGTCAAATTGAACTTATAGACATTTCAAAACATGATTTAAAGTGGGTGCGCCATCAAAAGGCGCCAAAACTGCATTTTTTGATAAATAATTATTTTATCCGAAAAAATTATTTTGTTCTCATACAATGTTCTAGAGAATATGTAAGATGAATAATAATGTTATAAAAATCAAAATGTAGTTAATACTATTCATAACATCTTGTCCATAATATTATAACAATATATCACTGTTTAGTCAAACCTGATATTGCGTACAACACATGCTATCGAGGAAGGTCGTGATTGTGTGCAATGCAAGCCAAGTCAGGGTTGCGTGATCTACATGACTCCTTTGTTGTTTCATATAACATAATCCAACAATATTTCATTTATATGTTGAATATATATATATATATACTCTCAATGTTTTATATAATGGCTACTATCAAACGAACTTGAAATTGTGTGTAACACAATCCAAGAATAGTGTTGCGTATATTACAAACTAATATGGTTTTGCGTATAGCACACGATAAACTTGGTGTAGAATAAAACACATGATATCAAATAAATTAAAAATAATACTTATCATAAAATCTCGGGTTGTTACATTCTACCCCCCTTAAAATGATCTTCACCCTCGAAATTCGTCTGGGTTATACATGGTTTTCTACTTGAAAGTTTTTTTAATTGAAACCCACATTGTAAAATGAAATACCAAAACATAACTTTAAAAACTGAAGCATGAAACATAACGGTTACCCAAATTAACTAATCACTCAGTTTCTACATAGGAGAACATAGTTGAAAATATTGATATGGAAGAGAAACCTGACCATCATGTTCTGATAGAGAGTGGTAGAGAACATGGCTATGAAAAATCCAACAATCACAAAGGCATAAATTTGTGATGATCTAAGGTACCATCTGATTCATCGGATATAAGGGCACTATGTCGTCATTTTTGGTTCTCAGGATCATTTCCCTAATGTTGAAGAATTTTTGAATCAAAATAAATACTTACTTTATTTTGGTTCAATCTCACTGTTGTTCATTCCTTGAACAATTTCCACTTCATCTCTTAAAGAAATGAAGTTGAATTTCTCATTCATGAAGTGTTAGGAGAACATGTGATAGAATGATGAGTCATTCCATATATTTGAAACAAAAGGTTAGAAAAAGTTATCAAATATACATAAGTACATCTACGGTGTGGTTATTCGTATATGAATCCAAAAATGGACTTATACTTCATCTATCATACCTCTCAATAACATAATACTAGTTTCTACTAACCAGGGACTTCATGTTGGACAACGGTAGGCAATAATGGCCAGTTTCACTTCAGTTGTGGGTTCGATTCCCACAACATTGTCCAACGTGACGGGTTGTCTCCCATTCTGTAGGTTTTCCTGTTTCTAAAATTACATCCTAATAACATTCCATCAATAATATCAAAAAAAGTTATAGCCTTAAACAATACTAACTTGTGTCCAACATAATTTATTCCAATCTTTAGGCTTATCCAAAATACATATGTCCAACCTCGTAGTATAAAGAAAACAATTTCTAGAAATGTCATCTAACGAGCATGTGAATTCCATAATTTATCCCCGATATATCTTGTTGATCACATTCCAATCATGTGAATACCTTAATCATTTATTCTCTTTTGAAATGAATACACATCGAACCTTAGTGAAAACATGAATGCTGTCAAAAGTTAACTCTTTCCACATACTAAAATCCCAAAAATTCGACATACTCAAACCATGATATCACTTTGTCCTTATATAAATCATGAGCTCATTAATAATATCAGGCATTTCATTATCTTGTTAGCACTTCTTTATGCACATAATAGGTGCTTTCACAAAATATCTGAATAACCTTTCATGGTTACCGGTACCATTCATCAAACACATTAAAAACATAAGGAATGGAAATAGTCTATCAATCCTTTGATGTCTCTTTATTCCATAGAACGATGAGATTACTTATACAACATTACTCTTGATAAACATATAATCATTCCACTACCTTCTTAAACCATTGGCCGAGCTTCAACAATTCATTCATCTCACATATCATTGGTAGTCTCTCCATCGTCATCCACACAAATACTACACATATGACAATGCTTATTCTCATTATGTGATTTTCCCTTGTGGAATTGGTTTGCATAATGACCTTACATTCCACATTTAGAAAACATAACCATTGTTGATGTCTTAGAAATGCCATTATCCTTGTCCATGGTGTTAATATAACCTTTTGATTTCACTTACTAGATTTATGTATTTCTTTTCCGTACCCAAATCAACTTCCAGTTATTTTGAAACATTCCCCTTGATGCCTCTTCCCACGTGAATTACATGAGGGAAATTTAACATTCTTTCCTATATGATCATCATGAAACTCCATCTTTATCTTATTAGCTGAGTCAGGAAACTTACCAAAGGTGAGATTATTTATCATATTATGAGATTTATGATTAGGTATAATAACTATGCTTCACCTTCCAAATCCCATTTCATTTTCTTGATCATGAAGAATATAATTCCATTGACCATGAAATTCTCAATTACTGTTAATCTTCCTGTTTTCATCCATTTTCTAAAACCCAAAAAGAATAGTGTGAGAGGAAAAAATCATGATAGGTAAAAAAATATAATAAAGGGGACGTACCTTCAATATCTAACATCTTAGGTTTAATTTTAAGATCTTTACTGTAATTATATTACAATAACCTATACTTATACCTAACCTTAGGGACATCCCTAGACATACCTTAGAAATATCTCTAGGGATCTCAATAAAGTTTTCACATCCTAGTTTCCAATGGTTAACTAAACCTTTCCTCTGATACCAACTATAGAGACCCGAAGCATGATGTACATGGACATTGCATTACTTTTTCAGAATACTTAATACATAACGAAAATAGACACACAAGGACCGTAATAGTTTAGTGTCTTTGGAAACATGGAAAAATAATCTTCTAATCATGGTGAAAGATCTTCAACATCTCCCATAAATATCTTCCCCTTTTTGTTTCTTTACCTAATTTATTTCTTTTAATCCTGGGGGAAAATAAAACATATAAAGGGTGAGCTCAAATTCCCAGAAAGGGTAAGCATGGAGAAAATAAAACAAACCATATAAATTGGAATATAAAAACATGAACATAATTTTTAAAAATCGAAATCTTGAGAAATGACTTAAAACATGGCAGTATGGAATGAATAGATCATAATAGAACATCAATCATGATAAAATATCTTTGGAATAAAACATTTAATTGTTGGAAAATATTAAGCACGTTATATGATTTCCATGGTAGTCGGGTCATTGCTGCCAAGACCATCTTAGTGGACAAAGTCCCTTCATGAATCGAGTCCACTCCTCGTTTCAGTCCTGTAACCCTAAACCGGATTAACATACAGTTCCAATCATGTTTATATCATTAGATATTCATCTTTACCTAATGCATTGGAGGGAGATATAGGTCCCACCCATCTCATAATGAAACCATTCTTACTTTTGAAACAAAATAAACATACATCATTCATAAAAACCAAATAAATAAATTGTGTTTCATAAACATCATCCCATCATCACATAATCCATATAAAAGAAATGGATATCATTGCATAATAAAAAAAGTGAAACCATGTAAATCATAGAGACATTTTACATGAAACCTACACATATGAAATAATGTCATCTTAGATGAAGAATGGTTTTGATAAAACACTTGAAATGAATTCTTGAGGAAAATATCCTTTTTTTTTCAAAAACAATTTTTTTACAAAATGTCATGAATTTTAGAAGAAAAGTATTTTTTTGAAAATATTCATGATATATTTTGGTGGAAGCTTCATGAAAATAAGGCTTTATAAAACTGTAAGAATCCTTTCATTCTGTATAAGTTAAAAATAACATTATTCTCGTACTTTTGTCGGAAAAGTCAAAAAGTACCTCATATGGTTAAAAAAAGAAATATTTCTTACATACCATGTATTAAAAGTAAAAAAATGTATAAAAAGGTCTTTAAACATACATGAAACCATTTTTAGGAAACATGGACATGGATGATAACAATAACCCCAGTAAATACATACGAACAAACAATCTCGGATTAGAACGAGATTGGAATAGTTATCCATTACCTTAGGTCCGATCTGATTCGTATGTATCCGAACCTCCTATATAATTATTTAAATAATGCAATTGACTTAATACAGAATCTTATTCACTGTTATGATATCATATATGGTTCACTTATGACTTTATATTATCTGCTCTATTGTAAGTTCCATGTTAAAGCAGCGATTTGGGTAAAATCGTTTTATTTATCGTACATGTTTGGACTTGTTGTTCTTGATATTATTACTTATATACTGATTCAATTGATTCTATAGTGTAAAAATGGATTTATATGTAATATATATTCATCATATACATATATATATATGACAGATCGATAAATGGAATTAAATACACCGTTCATGGAAACAGTAGGTCGTACGTATGCATGAATGATGTTTTCGTTTCCTTATTGAATTGAATGGAATTAAGTAGATGAAATACATATATATATACATAAATCCAGTATCATTATTTTGTCATATATTTCATGATTACTTATTATATATACTTTATAATCATTAATGAATTGTTACCATGGAGAATTAATCTCATCGCGTCGTGGAGATGGTAGTCCGTACGTACGCACGAGTGATGATATCATTCCCATGATCGTGAAATTGTATTGAAGTATATGTATAATATTTAATAATCAATATCACTTTACAATAATATTATATAGTCATTTATTTACACCATTATACCCATCCATGTAAGGTGGTGGTGTAAAATAGATTACACCATGGCGTGGAGACGGTGTTCCGTACGTACACACGCGCGTTGATTTCTTTTTCCATAGGATGGATAGATGGTGAAATAGGGTTGTTTCATACATATAATAAAATATCAGTATATTATCGATACTGATGTTATTACTTCATAATGAAACAACTAAAGAGGAAGTAGAAGAAGAAGAAATAAAGTCGAAAGAATCGGTAACAGACATTACCCCTTCTTTGAATCACCTATTCTTAAATTCCAACTTGGGTCACTAAAGATGGTCTTTTAAGAAGACCAGGACCTCTAGGATGTTTCTAAGGAAGTTTAGAAGAGAAATTGGCAGGGTTTGGACGAGCATCAAGGCTCAAAATTGTCTGAAGAGAAGACGGAAGGGGTGCCATTTTATAATGGAGGAGACGAGCACCTTTGGGAAAACTAAAAATATTATTTTATTATAAAGTCATATTCTATTTCTAATAGCTCCAAATTGATTTATTATGAAGCTAAGCTGGGAATGGTTAGAAATAATCTAATCCAATATAATTTATAAAAGTTTAGGTTTCTATTTTAACCTTATCATTTAGATTTAACTATAAGTTAAATAATTTTACGTTTACCATGCCTTCTTGTTTTCTTACACTATATTATTAATAAACACACTATAACAAGTGAAATGAACCCCAAGTTGATTATTATTAATATATATAACCTTATCTAAGTCATTTTTCTGGACCACATATTTTTACGAATAAAATACCAATTAATAATATAATAGTTTTTAAAAAAACTATTTTATGTCAATTTTGATGCTATTTGGTAATTGATTTTTGTGAAAATCATAACAGAATGATTAATTCAAAAAAAGTTAATTAAATCAATACTAACGTTTCATGTTAACCTAGAAAATTAGTGGAAGTCCTAAAAAGTCTCAAATTACATTTATTTAGGTATTTATAAAATCAATTAATTTATTATTTCATTATTATGGTAATTACTGCATCACCATTGTGTCACAAATAACATAAATTCTTTAATGTCTAAAAATTATTAATAAAATACCATTAGGTAGAAAATAATTTTAGATTTATAATGAATATTTATAGATGAATTTATCTTATGTATAACCCTATATGAAAAATGATTTAGTTATTAACCTTTGTTTTAACTATTTTAACATTTCATTAAATAAATTAATAATAAATGTCCTAATCTAATCCAAGTGGACCTAAATGGTCATATTTTATTCCTATGGTTATTTTCGGTCGAATTACACTTATCCAATAGAATTATGACATGTTTTAGGGTAATAATAATATCATTTTTACGCTTAATTATCCTATTTACTTTTAACCGTGGTAAATAAATGTAAAAAGTAACTATTCACCAAAAAAAATTCATCTCATTGAACCATATTTTAGCCCTTGATATTAACCGTGTCTCTCGGATTTTTGATATTCAATTCACAGAAGTGGTAAATTTTCATTTAAAAGAAAAATTCAGTTTTTTATCTACCACTAAGTGGTTTCACTGTTCAACGAAAATTGAAGTTTTTCAGAATAACACCAAAAATTCATCCAAAGCATTATTTGATATTCTGAATTCAAAATTGATGTCCATTTTTTCAAATTCAAATAATAGAAGTGGAATTAAATAATTTTAAAATTAATTCCCGTTATCAAAACAAATAGCCTGTTTTTAAGAAACAATAACTATCAAAAGATTGATACTTGTTTATATCAAATTTCAAAGTGAAATTAATTCCAACGACCAAAATTGGATTAAATGGTAAAAATATATTCTAATTACTCTTTAAAAAAAATTAATAAAATAATCAAACCATATAAATTATTGCGATGAAAAAAAAGTTGTTTTTAATTAAAATATAGCTTGTTTTTACTATTCATTAAAATATGAAAGTTATAAGAATAATATAAAAAATTTATACACAGTAAATTTTTATATCTTGATTCCAAATAAGAATTTTATTTTTTCAAATTGAACATATAGAAATTTCAAAACAGGATTTAATGTGGGTGTGCCATCAAAATGCGCCAAAACTGCAATTTTTTATAAATATTTATTTTATCCGAAAAATATATTTTGTTCTCATACCATATTCTAGAAAATATGTAAGATGAATAATAATGTTATAAAATTCAAAATTTAGTTACTACTATTCATAACGGCTTGTCCATAATATTATAATAATATATCGTTGTTTAGTAAAACCGGATATTGCGTACAACACACGCTATCGAGGAAGGTCGTGATTGCGTGTAATGCAAGCCAATGTAGGGTTGCATGTTGTGAATGACTCCATTGTTGTTTTTTATAATAGAATACAACCATATTTTATTTATACATTGAATATATATATATATATACTCTCAATGTTGCGTAGAATGACTACTATCAAACGAACTTGAAATTGTGTGTAACACAATCCAAGAATAGTGTTGCATATACTACAATCTAATATGGTATTGTGTATAGCACAAGATAATCATGGTGTAGCATAAAAAAAATGACATCAAATAATATAAAAGTAATACTTATCATAAAATCTCGGGTTGTTACATTCTACCCCCTTAAAATGAATTTCTACATCAAAATCGTCGGGGTTATACATGGTTTTCTACTTGAAAATTTATTTAATTGAAACCCACATCGTAAAATAAAATACCAAAACATAACATTAAAAACTAATGTATGAAACATAATGGTTACCCAAATTACCTAATCACTTGGTTTCCACATAGGATAACATAGGTAAAAATATTCATATGGAAGAGAAACATAACCAAATAGTTCCGTTTGAGAGTGGTAGAGGACATGGCTATGAAAAATCCAACAATAACAAATACATAAATTTGTGATGCTCTAAGGTACCATCTGATTCATCGGATATAAGGGAACTTGGACAACATTTTTGGTTTTCAGGATCATTTCCCTAATTTTGAAGAATTTTCGAATCAAAAGAAATACTTACTTGATTTTGGTTCAATCTCACCTTTGTTCGTGCCTTGAACAATTTCAACTTAATCTCTTAAAGAAATGAAGATAAATTTGTCATTCATGAATTGTTAGAAGATCATGTGATAGAATGATGAGTCATTCCATCTGTTTCAAACAAAAGGTTATAAAAAGTTATCAAATATACATGAGTCCATCTACAATGTGTTTAATCATATATGATTCCAAAAATGGACTTATACTTCATCTATCATACCGCTTAATAAAATAAAACTACTGTCTACTAACTAGGGACTTCCTGTAGGCTAGTGGTATGCGATAAAGGCCAATCGCACTTCAGTTGTGGGTTTGATTCCAACAACATTGTCCAACGCAACGTGTTGTCTCCCATCCTGTCGGTTTTCCTTTTTCTAAAATTACATCCTTATAACATTCCATCAATAATATCGAAAAATTTTCTATCCTTAAACAATAATAACTTGTGTAAAACATAATCCATTCCAATCATTAGGCTTATCCAAAATACATATGTCCAATCTCATAGTATAAAGAAAAAAATTACTAGAAATGTCATCTACTGAGCATGTGAAAACCATCATTTATCCCTGATATATCTTGTTGGTCACATTGCAATCATGTGAATACATTAATCATGTATTCTCTTAAAAAATGAATACACAATGAACCTTAGTGAAAACATGAATGCTATCAAAAGATAACTCTTTCCACATTCTAAAATCCCAAAAATTCTATATACTCAAACCATGATATCACTTTTTCCTTATATAATTCATGAGCTCATTAATACTATCAAAAATTTCATTATCTCCTTAGCACTTCTTTATGCGCATAATAGTTTCTTTCCCAAAATATCTGAAAAACCTTTCATGGTTACCGGTACCATTCATTAAACATTTCAAAACATAAGGAAAGACAACAGTGTAAAAATCCTTATATGTCTCTTTATTCTATAGTACCATAAGATTACTTGTACAACCTTAATCTTGATATACATGTAATCATTCCACTACCTTCTTAAACCATTGACTGAGCTTCAACAATTATTTCATCTCACATATCATTTGTATTCTCTTCATCATCATCCACATAAATACTACCCATATGACCATTCTGATTCTCTTTATGTGATTTTCCCTTATGGAATTGGTTTGCATAATGCCCATACATTACACTTTTAAAACACTTAACCATTTTTGATGTCTTAAAAATACCATTATCCTTGTCCATGGTGTTAACTGAACCTTTTCCTTTGCACTTACTAGATTTATGTCCATCGTTTCCGCACCCAAAGCATCTTTCAGTTCCTTTGAAACATTCCCCTTGATGTCTCTTCCCACATGACTTACATGAGGAAAATTGAACATTCTTTCATCTATGATCATCATAAAACTCCATCATTCTCTATTAGATGAGTCAGGAAACTTACCAAAGCTAAGATTATTGATCATATTATGAGATTTCTGATTAGGAATAATAATGATGTTTCACCTTCCAAATCCCATTTCATTGGCTTGATCATGATGAATATCATTCCATTGTCCATCATATTCTCCATTATCATGAATCTTCTAGTTTCCAGCCATTTTCTAAAACCCAAAAAGAATAGTGTGAGAGGAAAAAATCATGATAGGTAAAACAACATAATAAAGGGGAAGTAACATCAATATCTAAAATCATGGGTTTAAATATAAGATCTTTACCATAATTCTAGTACTATAATCTATATATATTATTAACCTTATGTACATCCCTAGACATACCTTAGAAATATCTCTAGGGATCTAACTAAAGTTATCACATCCTAGTTTCCAATGGTTAACTAAACCACTCCTCTGATACCAACTATAGAGACCCGAAGCTTGACATATATGGACATTAAATTAATTTTAAAGAATTCTTAATACATAAAGAAAACAGACACACAAGGACTGTAATAGTTTAGTGTCTTTGGAAACTCAGAAAAATAATCTTCTAATCGTGGTGAAAGATCATAAACATCTCCCATAAATATCTTTCCATTTTTTATTCATTACCTAAATTCTTTCTTTTTTTCCTGGGGGAAAAGAAAACATATAAAGGGGGCGCTCAAATGCTAAGTATGGGTAATCATTGAGAAAATAACAAAACCATATACATTTGAATATAAAAACATGAACATAATGTGTAAATATCGAAATCGTGAGAAATGACATAAAACATGGCAGTACGTAAGGAATAGATCATAATAGAACATCAATAATGATAAAATATCTTGGTAATATAACATTTAATTGTTTCAAAACATTAATCACATTATATGATTTCCATGGTAGCCAAGTCATTGCTTCTAAGACCATCTTAGTGGACAAATTCCCTTTCTGTATCGAGTTCACTCCTCATTTCAGCCCTATAACACTGAACCAGATTAACTTACCATTCCAGCCATGTCTATATCATGAGATATAAATCTTTACCCAATTCATTGGAGGGATATATGGGTCCCACCCATCTCATAATGAAATCATTCTTACTTGTGCCACAAAATAAACATACATCATTCATAAAAACCCAATAAATAAAATGGGTTTTATAAACATCATCCCATCATCACATAATCCATATAAAAGAAATGGATATCATTTCATAATAAGAAAAGTGAAACCATGTAAATCATAGAGACATTATACTTGAAACATACACATATGAAATAATGTCATCTTAGATGAAAAATGGTTTTGATAAAACACTTGAAATGAATTCTTGAGGAAAATATCCATTCTTCTTTAAAAACATTTTTTTTCACAAAATGTCATGCAATTTTAAAAGAAAAGGATTTGGTTTAAAAAATTCATGAAATATTTTGGAGGAGGCTTCATGAAAATAAGGTTTTATAAAACCATAAAAATCCTTTCATGTCGTGTAAGTTAAAAATAACATTCTTCTCTTACTTTTGTCGGAAAAGTCAAAAAGTACCTCGTATGGTTAAACAAAGAAAGATTGCTTACATACCATGTATTAAAAGTCAAAAAATGGTTAAAAATTACTTTAGACATTCATGAAACCATTTTTAGGAAACATGGACATGGATGATATCAATAACCCCAGTAAATACATACGAATAAACAATCTTGGATAAGAACGAGATTGGAATAGTTATCTCTTACCTTAGGTCTGATATGCTTTATATGTATTCGAACCTCCTATATAATGATTTAAATAATGTAATTGACATATTACCGAATCATATTCATTGTTATGATATCATATATTGTTCAATTATGACTTTATATTACCCGTTCATTTGTAAGTTCCATTTTAAAGCAGCATTTTCGGTAAAATCGTTTTATTTATCATACATGTTTGGATTTTTTGTTCCTGATATTATTACTTATATTCTGATTTAGTTAATTCCAAAGTGTAAAACATTATTTATATGTAATATATATTCAGAATATACATATATATATGATATATCTATAAATGGAATGAAACACACCGTTCATGGAGACGGTAGGCCGTACGTACTCATAAACACTGTTTTCGTTTCCTTATTGAATTGAATGGAATTAAGTAGATGACATATATATATATATACATAATTACAGTATCATTATTATGTAATATATTTAATAATTACTTATTATATATACTTTATAATCATTAATGAATTGTTAACATGAAAAATGAATCTCATCGCATCGTGGAGACGGTAGTCCGTATGTAGGCACGAGCGATGATATCATTCCCATGATGGTGGAATTGTATTGAAGTGTATGTATAATATTTCAGAATCAATATCACTTGACAATAATCATATATAGTTATTTATTTACACCATTATACCCATCCATGTAAGGTGGTGGTGGAAAATAGATTACACCACGGCGTGGAGACGATATTCCGTACGTACGCACGCGGGGTGATTTCATTTTCTGTATGATGGATAGATGGTGAAATAGGGTTGTTTCATACTTATAATAACATATCCGTATATTATTGATACTGATGTTATTACTTCATAATTAAACAACTAAAGAAGAAGAAGTAGAAGAAGAAATAAAGTTGAAAGAATTGGTAACATACATTACCTCTTCTTTCAAGTGCATTTTCTTAACCTCCTCTTAGGGCACTAAAGATGGTCTTTGAAGAAGACCAAGACCTATAGGATGTTTATAGGGAAGTGTAGAAGAGAAATTTTCTGGGTTTGGCCGAGCATCAAGGCTCAAAATGGTGTCAAGGGAAGAGGGAAGGGGTGCACTTTTATAAGGGAGGAGAGGGGAACCTTTGGAAAAAATAAAAATATTATTTTATTATAAAGACATTTTCGCTTTTTAATAGCTCCAAATTAATTTATTTCGAAGATAATGTTGGTATTGGTCGAAAGTATCTCATCCTATATAATTTAGACAAGTTTAGGTTTCTATTTTAACCTTATCATTTAGATTTAAATTTATATTAAAAACTTTAACTTTTACCGTGTCTTCTTGTTTTCATACACTATATGGTTAATAAACATACTATAACAATCCAAAGGAACCCCAAGTTCTTTATTATTAATATATAGAACCTTATATAAGTCATTTGGCCGGATCTTTTATTTTGAAGAATAAAATCACAATTAATAATATAATAATTTTTTTAAAATCTATTTTATGTCAATTTTGACTCTATTTGGTAATAGATTTTTCTGATAATCATAACAGAATTATTAGTTAGAAAAACGTTAATTAAATTAATACTAACAAGTCATTTTAACCTATAAAATTAGTGTCATTCATAAAAAGTCTCAAATTACATTTATTTGCGTATTTATAATATAAACTATTTAAATATTTAATTATTTAGGTAATTACTACATAACCATTGTGTCATAAATAACATAAATTATATAAATGTCCTAATCTAATCCAAGTGGACCTATATGGTCATATTTTATTCCTATTTTTTTTTTGGTTGAATTACACTTATCCAATAGAATTATGACATGTGTTAGGTAATAATAATATCATTTTACCCTTAATTATCCTTTTTTACTTATAACTGTGGTAAATAAAAGTAAAAAGTTAATATTCAACAAAAAATATTTTCTTCTCATTGAACCACATTTTAGTCATTGATATTAACCATGTCTCACGGATTTTCAAAATTCAATTCACAATAGTGGTAAAATTTCATTTAAATGAAAAAGTCAGTTTTTTATCTACCACTAAGTGGTTTCACTATTAATCGAAAATTGAAGTTTTTTATAAAAATACCAAAAATTCAGCCAAAGAATTATTTGATATTCTGAATTCAGAATTGATGTCTATTATTCCAAATTCAAAACATTGATGTGGAATTAATTAATTTTAAAATTAATTCCCGTTATCAAAAGAAATAGCGTGTTTTTATGAAACAATAACTATCAAAATATTGATACTTGTTTATATCCAATTTCAAAGTGAAATTAATTCCAATTACCAAAATTGGATTAAATGGTGAAAATATATTATAATTACACTTAAAAACTAATTAAAAAGATAATCTAACCATATAAATTATTGTGATGAAAATAAAGTTATTATTAATTAAAATATAATGTCTTTACTATTCATTAAAATATGAAAGTTATCAGAATAATATGAAAAATCTATACAAAGTATATTTTTATATCCTGATTCCAATGAAGAATATTATATTGTAAAATTTAACTTATAGACATTTCAAAACAAGATTTAAAGTGGGTGCACCATAAAAAGGTGCCAAAACTGGATTTTTTTAAAAATACTTATTTTATCTGAAAAATTTATTTTGTTAACATTCCTTGTTCTAGAAAATATGTAAGATGAATAATAATGTTATAAAATTAAAAATGTAGTCAATACTATTCATAAAGGCTTTTCCATAATATTATAACAATATATCATTGTTTATTGAAACCTGATATTGCGTACAGCACACGCTATCGAGGAAGGTCGTGATTGCGTGTAATGAAAGCCAATTCAGGGTTGGGGGTTGTGAAAGACTCCTTTTATGTTTCGTATAATAGAATCCAACCATATTTCATTTATACATTTAATATATATATATATATATATATATATACTCTCAATGTTGCGTAGAATGACTACTATCAAACGAACTTCAAATTGTGTGTGACACAATCCAAGAATAGTGTTGCGTATACTATAAGCTAATACGGTGTTGCGTATAGAACAGGATAATCATGGTGTAGCATAAAACAAATGAAATCAAATAAATTAAAAGGAATGATTATCATAAAATCTAGGGTTGTTACATTCTACCCCTTTAAAATGAATTTCTCCCTCGAAATTCAACGAGGTTATACATGGTTTTCTACTTGAAAGATTCTTTAATTGGAACCCACATCATAAAAAGAAATACCAAAACCAAAATTTAAAAAAAAATATGAAACATAACAGTTACCCAAATTAATTAATCACTAGGTTTCCACATAGGAGAACATAGGTGAAAATATGGATATAGAAGAGAAACCTAACCATCATGTTCTAATGGAGAGTGGTAGTGAACATGGCTAGGAAAAAGCCAACAATCACAATGCCATAAATTTGTGATGATCTAAGGTACAATCTGATTCATCAGATATAAGGGCACTAGGACAACCTTTTTGGTTTTCAGGATCATTTCTCTAATGTTGAATAATTTTAGAATCAAAAGAAATACTTATTTTATTTTGGTTCAATCTCACCGTTGTTCGTGCCTTGAACAATTTCCACTTCATATCTTAATGAAATGAATTTGAATTTGTCATTCATGAAGTGTTAGCAGATCATGTGATAGAATGATGAGTCATTCCATCTGTTTCAAACAAAAGGTTATAAAAAGTTTTCAAACAAATATAAGTCCATCTATAGTGTGGTTAATTGTATATGATTCCAAAAATGGACTTATACTTCATCTATTATACCGCCTAATAAAATAAAACTACATTCTACTAACAAGGGACTTCCTGTAGGCCAGTGGTATTCGATATAGGCCAGTAGAACTTCAGTTTTGGATTCAATTCCCACAACATTGACCAACACAATGGGTTGTCGCCCGTCCTGTATGTTGTCCTTTTTTTAAAATTACATCCTTATAACATTCCATCAATAACATTGAAAAAAGTTCTAGCCTTAAACAATACTAACATGTGTCCAACATAATCCATTCCAATCTTTAGGCTTATCCAAAATACATATGTTCAATCTCATAGTATAAAAAAAACAATTACTAGAAATGTCATCTACTGAGCATGTGAATACAATCATTTATCCCCGATATATCTTTTTGATCACATTCCAATCATTTGAATACCATAATCATGTATTCTATTGTAAAATTAATACACATTGAACCTTAGTGAAAACATGAATGCTGTTAAATGTTAACTCATTCCACATACTAAAATCCCAAAAATTCTATATACTCAAACAATGATATCACTTTGTCCCTATATAATTCATTAGCTCATTAATACTATCAAATATTTCATTATCTCCTTAGCACTTATTTATGTGCATAATAGGTGATTTCCCAAAATATGTGAATAACCTTTCATGGTTATCGGTACCATTCATCATACACTTTCAAAACGTAAGGAAAGACAACACTGTAACAATCCTTAGATGTCTCTTTATTCCATAGTACAATGAGATTGCTTATACAAAATTACTCTTGATAATCATGTAATCATTCCACTACTTTCCTAAACCATTGACCAAGCTTCAACAATTATTTCATCACACATATCATTTGTAGTCTCTTCATCATCATCCACATAAATACTACCCATATGACCATGATGATTCTCTTTATGTGATTTTACCTTATGGAATTGGTTTGCATAATTCATGTACATTCCACATTTAAAACACTTAACCATTTTTGATGTCTTAGCAATACCATTATCCTTGTCCATGGTGTTAACTGAACATTTTCCTTTTAACTTACTAGATTTATGACCTTCTTTTATGCACCCAAAGCATCTTCATGTTCCTTTAAAACATTACCCTTTATGCCTCTTCCTAGATGACTTAAATGAGGGAAATTGAACTTTCTTTCCTCTATGATCATCATGAAACTTCATCTTTCTCTTATTAGCTGAGTCAGGAAACTTATCAATATGTGATTATTGATTATATTATGAGATTTCTAATTAGTCATAATAACGATGTTTTGCCTTCAAAATCCCATTTCATTTTCTTGATCATGAATAATATCATACCATTTTCCATCATATTCTCCATTATCGTGAATCTTCCTATTTCCAGTCATTTTCTAAAACCCAAAAAGAATAGTGTGAGAGGAAAAAATCCTGATAGGTAAAACAACATAATAAAGGGGAATTAACATAAATATCTAACATCATAGATTTAATTCTATGATCATTACTGTAATTCTAGTACTATAACCTATACTTATACTTAACCTTAGGGACATCCCTATACATACCATATAAATATCACTAGGGATCTCACCAAAGTATTTACATCCTAGTTTCCAAAGGTTAACTAATCCTTTCCTCTAATACCAACTGTAGAGACCCGATGCTTGACGTACATGGACATTAAATTACTTTTGCAGAATACTTAATACATAACGAAAATAGGCAGAGAAGGACCGTAATAGTTTAGTGTCATTGTAAACTCAGAAAAATAATCTTCTAATCGTGGTAAATGATCTTCAACATCTCCCATAAAGATCTTCCCCTTTTTGTTTCTTTACCTAAATTCATTCATTTAATCCTGGGAGAAATGAAAACATATAAAGGGTGGTCACAAATTCTCAGTAAGGGTAATAATGGAGAAAATAAAACAAACCATATACATTTGAATATAAAAACATGAACATAACGTTTAAACATCGAAATATTGAGAAATGACATAAAACAGGGCTGTACGTATGGAATAGATCATAATAGAACATAAACAATGATAAAATAACTTGGGAATAAAACTTTTAATTGTGGAAAAACATTAATCAAATTATACTATTTCCATGGTAGCCAAGGCACTGTTTCCAAGACCATCTTAGTGGACAAAGTCCCTTTCTGAATCGAGTTCACTCTTCGTTTCAGTCCTGTAACACTAAACTGGATTAACTAACCGTTACAGCCATGTCTATATCATGAGATATAAATCTTTACCCAATGCATTGGAGGGCGATATAGGTCCCACCCATCTCATAATGAAATAATTCTTACTTGTGCCACAAAATAAACATACATCATTCATAAAAACTAAATAAATAAAATGGGTTTCATAAACTTCATCCCATCATCACATAATCCATCTAAAAGTAATAGATACAATTTCATAATAAGGAATGTGAATCCATGTAAATCATAGAGACATTAGACTTGAAACATACACATATGAAATAATTTCATATTAGATGAAAAAATGTTTTGATAAAACACTTGAAATGAATTCTTGAGGAAATATCATTTCTTGTTCAAAAACAATTTTTTTCACAAAACGTCATGAAATTTTAAAAGAAAATGAGTTTTTTAAAAATAGTCATGAAATATTTTGCAGGAAACTTCATGAAAATAAGGCTTTATAATACCTTAAAAATACTTCCATGCTGTATAAGTTAAAAATAACATTCTTCTCGTATATTTGTCGGAAAAGTCAAAAAGTACCTCGTATGGTTAAAAAAAGAATGATTTCATACATACCATGTATTAAAAGTCAAAAAATGGTTAAAAGGGACATTAAACTTAAATGAAATCATTTTTAGGAAGCATGGACATGGATTATTACAATAACCCTCGTAAATAATTACAAATAAACAATCTCGAATAAGAACGATATTGGAATAGTTATCCCTTAACTTAGGTCTGATATGCTTCGTATGTATCCGAGCCTCCTATTTAATGATTTAAACAATGTCATTGACTTATTATAGAATCATATTAATTGTTATTATATCATATATGGTTCACTTATGACTTTATATTACCCGTTATTTTGTAAGTTCCATGTTAAAGCAGCGTTTTGGGTAAAATCGGTTTATTTATCGTACATGTTTGGACTTGTTGTTCATGATATTATTACTTATATCCTCATTTACTTAATTACAAAGTGTAAAACATGATTTATATGTAATATATATTCAGTATATATATATATATATGATATATCGATAAATGGAATGAAATTCACCATTCATGGAGACGGTAGGTCGTACGTACGCATGAACGCTGTTTTCGTTTCTTTATTGAATTGAATGGAATTAAGTATATGAAATAAATATATATATATAAATAAATCCAGTATAATTATTATGTAATATATTTCATTATTACTTATTATATATACTTTATAATCATAAATGAATTGTTAACATGGAGAATGAATCTCATCGCGTCGTGGAGACGGTAGTCCGTACGTACGCACGAGCGATGATATCATTCCCTTGATCGTGGAATTGTATTGAAGTGTATGTATAATATATTAGAATCAATAAAACTTTACAATAATCATATATAGTTATTTATTTACACCATTATACCCATCCAAGTATGGTGGTGGTGGAAAATAGATTACACCACGGCATGGAGACTGTATTCCGTACGTACGCACGCACGATGCTTTTGTTTTATATAGGATGCATAGATGGTGAAATAGGGGTTTTTCATACTTATAATAACATATGATTATATTATTTATATTTATTTTATTACTTCATAAGAAAACAACTATGAAATAAGAAATATAAGAAGAAATAAAGTTGCAAGAATCGGTAACAGACATTACCTCTTTTTTGAAGCTCCTCTCTTTAACCTTCTCTTAGGGCACTATAGTTGGTATTTGACGAATATCAGGACCTCTATGAGGTTTATAGAGAAGTGTAGAAGATATATTTTCCGTGTTTGGCAGAGAATAAAGGCTCAAAATGGGGTGAGGTGAAGAGGAAAGGGGTGCCCTTTTATAAGGGAGGAGAGGGGAACCTTTGGAAAAACTAAAAATATTATATTATTATAAAGAAATATTAGATTTTTAATAGCATAAAATTGATTTATTTCGAAGCTAAGGTGGGTATGGGTCGAAATCCATTCATCCAATATAACTTTGACATGTTTATGTTTCTATTTTAACCGTATCATTTAGATTTAACTTTAAGTTAAATAATTTTACTTTTACCGTGTCTTCTTGTTTTCTTACACTATATGGTTAATAAACATACAATAACAAGCCAAAATAACCCCATGTTGTTTATTATTAATATATATAACCTTATATAAGTCATTGTTCTGGAATTTACATTTTTAAGAATAATATAACAATTTATAATATAATATTGTTTTTAAAAACAATTTTATGTCAATATTGATGCTATTTGGTAATGGATTTTTTTGAAAATCATAACACACTGATTAGTTCCAAAAACGATAATTAAATCAATACTAACATGTCATGTTATCCTAGAAAATTAGTGGAATTCATCAAAAGTCTCAAATTACAATTATTTTGATATTTATAATATCAATTATTTTAATATATCATTATTTATGTAATTACAGCATCACCATTGTGACATAAATTACATAAATAATTTAATGTCTAAAAATTATAAATAAAATACAATTAGGTATGAAATATGATTATCTTTCTAATGAATATTTATAGTCGAATTTATCTTATGAATAACCCTATATTAAAAATTATTTAGTTATTAACCTTTTATTTTAGCTATTTTAACACTTCTTTAAATAAATTAATAATAAATGTCCTAATCTAATCCAAGTGGACCTAAATGGTCATATTTTAATCCTAAGGTTGTTTTTTTTTCGAATTATACTTATCCAATACTATTATGACATTTCATAGGGTAATAATAATATCATTTTTACCCTTAATTATCCTATTTACTATTAACCATGGTAAATAAAAGTAAAAAGTTACTATTCATAAAAAAATATTTTAATGTCATTGAACCAAATTTTAGTCCTTGATATTAACTATGTCTTTCAAATTTCCAATACTAAATTCACAGAAGTTGTAAAATTTCATTTAAATGAAAAAGTCAGTTTTTTATCTACAACTAAGTGGTTTCACTATTCATCGAAAAATGATCTTTTTCATAAAAATGCCAAAAATTCAGCCTAAGAATTATTCGATATTCCGAATTAAAAATTTATGTCTATTGGTCCAAATTCAAAAAAAATAAGTGGCATTAATTAATTTTAAAATTAATTCTCATTATCAAAACAAATGGCATGTTTTTATGAAACAATAACTATTAAAAGATTGATAGTTGTTTATATCAAATTTCAAAGTGAAATTAAGTACAATGACCAAAATTGGATTAAATGGTAAAAATATATTATAATTACACTTTAAAACCAATTAAAAAGATAATCTAACAATACAAATTATTTCGATGAAAATAAGTTGTTTTTAATTAAAATATATCGTGTTTGTAATATTCATTAAAAATAAAAGATATCAGAATAATATGAAAAATTTATCCAAATTATTTTTTATATCCTGATTCCAAAGATGAATTTTATTTTGTCAAATTTAACTTATAGACATTTCAAAACAAGATATAAAGTGGGTGCGCCATTAAAATGCGACAAAACTTCATTTTTTGAAAAATACATATTTTATCCGAAAAATTTATTTTGTTCTCATACCATGTTCAAGAAAATATGTAAGATGAATAATAAGGTCATAAAATTCAAAATGTAGTCAATACTATTCCTAATGGCTTGTCCATAATATTATAACAACACATCGTTGTTTAGTGAAACCGGATATTGCGTACAACACACGCTATCGAGGAAGGTCGTGATTGCGTGTAATGCAAGCCAAGTCAGGGTTGCATGTTGTGAAAGACTCCATTGTTGTTTCGTATAATAGAATCCAACCATATTTCCTTTATACGTTGAATATATATATATATATATATATACTCTAAATGTTGCGTAGAATGACTACTATAAAACGAACTTGAAATTGTGTGTAACACAATCCAAGAATATTGTTGCGTATACTGAAAGCTAATACGGTGTTGCGTATAGCACAAGATAGTCCTGGTGTAGCATAAAACAAATTACAACAAATAAATTAAAAATAATACATATCATAAAATCTCGGGTTGTTACATTCCCCTCTCCCGGTAATTTATGTTGTCTCTATATAAGGAAATCCAATTTATGCCAAGAATTGCATAAAATTCCACCAGAGGGAGTATGACAAGGTTTTACAGGAAATTCAATCCACAAATTATAATAGGGGAGGACTTATATTCCTGGGATGAAATGATTGCCCCATTTTCCGTACTCCCCGACATCTTCACTTCCATGATATGTGGTGGTGCTGGGATTTTTCTACTAAACATTCGAGATATAACAAAATGCGTAGAACCTGAATCAAAAAGTATGTTCGCTATTATTGAATGAAAAACTAGAGTACTCATCACCACTTCGTTTTCGGGGTTCACTTCAGCAGAATTTATGGAAAAATCTCTTCCTTGCTGCCTTGGAGGTTGTTGGTTGCCTTTCCAAACCCTTGGATTAGGGCACTGATTTGAAAAAATGACCCGGTTCATTTCTTTAGTTGCATTAAACAACGTGTCGAGGATCGAACAGAGCATTATTCTCCTTTATCGTAGCCTTGAGTATTTCTTTCCCTCAGTTAACAACAAGTTTCCCTTCACTTCCACACCTAAAGCATTTCGTCGTCCCCTTGGGGAAATTTCCATTGTGCTTCTTTCTTCACTTTTGGAATGTGGGGTGTTGGATGTTCTTAGCACCGTTGGATTTATCCATCGGACCGCCATCATTTAAGTCTACCTTACGCTTCTTTTCCCCATGGTACCCCTTTGATTCTACAATCTCCATTTCGACCATGAGGGCACATCGAAAAATTTCCTCATAGCTGTCGATGTCACGGATCGCTAATGCTTTCCGCCGGCTAGGCTTCAGCCCCCCAATGAAGCGGCCAACCTTGCATTCGGAGGCAACGACAAAGCCGGAAGCGTATCGTGCATGCCTTGTGAATTTTTCCTCAACGGTCCAACATATTATTCATCTTTTTGATAGAGGGAAAGGAATTCAATTTCCATCTTAAGCTGGAGGGTGCATGGAAAATATTTATCGAAAAAAATATTCCAGAAATCCTTCCATTCCAACACCTTGATCTCCTCCTCAGGCTTCATATTTTTTATCAATGTCCACCATTGATCAGATTCACCCTCCATATGATAAGCCACTAGGAGAACCTTATCCTGTTCATAACATTGAAGGATGGATAAGATTTTTCAATGGAGTTGATGCATTGTTCAGCGATTGTGGGATCAGGTTATCCACTAAAAGTAGGAGGCCTTTGACACGTGAGGCGCTCGATAGTGACATGTTCATTATTAGGGGGGTTGAACGTTCCTCTTGACCCTTGTTTCTTTTCAAAACATGAGTTAGAGGATAGAGAAGCGTGACAAAGTTTGTGATTCCCGCTCCCATTGGATTGGGCATCTCATTAGTACAGTCAACACACTGATCTTCACATCGGTTGCTAGCCCGAGTCCTCCTATTACTGGCCATTGGCTAGAATAAAAGGAAAGATATGGGTAACACATAAAGGCTAATCCAATGACAAAAGTTGATGAATTATAAATAAACTTTTATTTCCTTAACTCATTAGTCTATAGGCTTCAATCTAGGATTTTCATGATCTACATTCAAACATAAATTATTAGGGGAATTTTTTTAAATCCCTTAATAAGGGTTATTACTAAGCTTGTTAATTTATCAAAACAAATCTCCAGGGAGCGTCGTAACCAATAGTGAATCAAGGAACGTTGTTGTGCCCTAGTTCCCATTTGATTCTATATCAAAGAGGTGTTTTCGAGTTTTACCTCTATGATACATCTGTGCCAGAGCCGCTTCTACCTTCTCGTATCCAGTCATAAATGTATTTTCTTGATAAACCACTTACTCATTAATCACCAAGACATAAGGAGGTTTATTTTGTACTTAGTCTTGTATCTAAGGCTTTACTAGTGTTTTCTAATCATAATCCCAAAAATAACCAAACCTATCCTCTGATACCAACTATGACAACCCGACTTTTTATTACAAATTAAACATGATTTATTACACAAAACATACCATGATACAAAAAATAAGATCGAGAGGTTTAGTGTCCATGGGGCTTCAGATCATTATATTAGAACTTGAAAAATGTAATAAAACATCTTTACTAAAAACCTTCTTTACATGACCACTACATTCCCTACTACTTAGCATTTCATGGGATAACCTAAGGACATGCATAAGAAAAGGGTGAGCTATAAAGCCCAGTAAAGGAATACACATGAAATCACATGAGGATTACAATACATGTTAGAAATTAGGCATATCAATAGAGCACAAGAGAAACATGAACATAAAGGAATGATAAAGCATGATAATCATAACATGGAAATGTGACAACAACACTTAACATGGAATTAGCATGAGCCAAGGCTCATTGCACATCGGTCATGAGTAAATCCTTATTGCACATGAATCACGAGTAAACCCTCATTCCAGTTGAATTACCATGATTCAACACTCATTGCACATGATGTATCCTGATACTATACTTTACCCAATGCATTGGATCACTATAATGGTGAACCATTCTTAAACAGATCATTTCATGCATAAGTGTACCACATTGATCATAAAACATGGATCCATAAAACATAATAATTTATCCCATGATAAAGGAATGTGGAATTCATACATGAATCTTTATAATCAATAAGTAAATGTGTAGAAATGTGAATACCCTTGATGGAGAAATGGACATGGTATTCACTACACAATGACATTGGCTTAGAAAATCGGTGCGATCTTGGCAGCGTAACGACATGACATAAGAATTCATAAAAATGGTTGATGATATAGAAATGAGTTCATCAACATATTTAAATGTAATGGTCTGTAATAATGTCATATAGATACATGTCCAAACAATTGTAATGGAATTTAGATTAATGATACACAAGTATTTCTTGAATGTAAAAGAGGTGAGAGAAGTTCCTTTCAGAATTTCAACATAGTAACGAGTGTACGTGGGAGGAATTTAATGATAGAGAACGTGTCTCCCATCATACAAACATAAATAGGGAAGTATGAGGGAGTTGCGAATCATTACCACAATATTCATAATTGAAATTAAAATGGAAAAACAACATAAAAAAATTGGAGAAAAATGAGAAAGGAAGAAAAAACCCTTACTTGGTAATGTGCTTCCGAAGGCCAGAGAGAGGCTTGTGATGGGATTCTTGGGAGCTTTGGGAACCTTGGGAGGATTCTATAGAGAGTAGGAAAGAGGTTGGATGAACTCCAAAGTCTTTTAGTGAGGCGGAAGTGGGAGCTTGGGTGGGTTTATATTGGAAAGATGAGGGAATTCTTTATTATTTAGGTTTGGGTCCCTTACATTAAATTAATCCAAAACACAAAACATACCATTGTTTTTGCCCATGGTTTTTGGAAAATGGTAGATGAAAAAAATATTTTATACGGCCAAAGTCCGATAATCTTAAATTAATAGGGTTGCTTATGTGGAGGTGAGTCATACTCCCATGGAAATTAATTTTAAAAGACAAGGTGTTTAATAAGTCTTAAGGGGTCCATTAATGCTTTGAAAATATCCAAAAAAACCCAAAATCACATTATTTTAATTGTAAAACATATATTTTCCGAACATAATGATTATAGTTTTTTATTACATCACTATTGGGTCATCATGATGTCATAAAACACATTATATATTTAAAAGGTATTTAATTATTACTAAAAAATTTGACTGCCTCAATAAATTATGAAAAATTCACCGTTGGATAATTTCGACATCCTGATTCCAAAAATAAAATTTATTTTATCTAAATATTTTTCTAAATATTTTTATTTACACTTTTAAAATAAATACCGACACTTAACGAAAATTCATATGTTTTGACAAAAATGCCTTTCAATACATAATAAAAATTATAATTGCATTAATAAAATTATATGATCATTTATATATAATAAAATTAATCTAATAATAATAATAATAATATTTTATTAAAATATTATTTACTTCAAAAATCCCTTAATTTAATAAAATATATTTCTTAATTATATAATAACTAAAAACACCATTTGTACTTAAAAAAATATTTACATTGTATCAATAATGAAGGGAAATTATATTTATTATTATATACAAAAAAATAATGTAAATGAACATAGTACTATCGATTAGTTACATAACCCCATAAAACAACCACATAAGACCTAAGGGTAAGGTGTGCGATGGTGACCTACTCATAGGGTGGCTCAGATAACATCGCTCGAGTGGTAATTTCTATAAACTACTACTTTTCTAGTAGACGGTCCCATTTGAGCTTGACATGATGAAGCTCAGCATGGGATTGGTCAAGAGCGAAGCCCAAGGACTCCACCTATTTTCCAAGCTCTGACAAATGGGCTTAGTATGGAGAAATTCTAGAGAATGAGGCCATCGCCTCTTTTGTCTGAGAAAATTTGGATTTGTTAAGGCTCTATATTTATACTAATCATGTGATCACTGTTCAACGACTATATTAGCTATAGTAATAATTCATAACATAAAAACAATGAAGTTGACATTTTATATAAACATAAAGAGACATTTAATTAGATCAAGAGGGATTTCCATTAATGAAACTCTGGGTCGTTACAAGATATCATTCCTTATGTAATCTACATAACTCTAATACATTATCTTATTCATCCCCATGTGTTTATAAATAATATTTATTTTATATAATATTTATTCTACATATTATGGTTCTAATAATTCCCACTCACTATCTTTTCCCCAATATACTGGCAGTTGCCACCATTCTCCATATACTGCCTAAAAAATACACTATCTATATAATTGATTAAAAAATATTATTATAATAAAATTCTACTAAATATTTTTTCTAATCCGAACTTTTATACTAAATAAATGTGATTTCTCAAATCTTATCCCCTATGTTTTGAATCATATTCAATGATTTTTAATTAGATTGAAGATTTGGAGATGTATTGAAATTTAACTCAACACCCACTAATTTTTGATGTCCAATCTAATAATTTGATGTGATACTAGGATAAATATAATATATTATGGAGAGAGGGACCCATGAAACATAAATACTTATTTGTGAAATGTTGTTTCATGTTTATCATAAGACATATTATCTAAAATAGGTTGAAAATTCATATATTTAATAAAATTATAACAAAACCCAAATCATATTATTACCTCAATTTTTATATGCTAATCCCACCATGATGTCCATGGAGTATTCTACCATTTCTATTTTGGCACCAAAAAATAAGAAAGCAGCTCCTTTGGTAGTTTTTTCAGCATTAACCTACAGAAGAGTAAAATAATTTATGGTAAAATAATCTATATATTTTTTATACCATCCCACTAAAAAATTAAAAAATATAACTATAATTCTTAGTAATTCTATTATTAATATAAAATGGAGACATAAGAGCATTAATTAAAAGTTAATTCATCAATTGGGAATCACTTGGCCCAAAAATCTGCTTTAAAAATATGATAAAAACATTTTAATCAATTTTAAAATCAAAAAAATCACACATCTTGACTGATTATACTAATTATTTAAAACATTTATCATCTTTATGAGACTCCTTAATTTTATCTTATAATTATTATTGTACTGATAAATGAGGAAAAATTTAATAATTTACCTGAATACAGAAATTTATGTCCAACATTCATTAAATTTTTAACTAATGGGTTATATTATAGTGATAACATACTAAAAAGATGTGTTAACTTTATGAATAAAGGAATAATTTTCCTTAGTTTCATTACCTATATGGCAGTGAACTATGTAATCATAATAATTAATTAGTACTATTAATATTTTCTACTATATGATCAAATATTTTTTTGTAAATATATATTTATGTATTTTATGATGATTATATATTTCACATTTTCCACATAAAAATCATGCCTCTAATTTTTTAATTATAAAATTACTACAACATGCTCAAGGACATGTGTATGATTATTTAGATAATGTGTTTTCAATTGATGAGATGAATACATGATAATTCGACGATTTTGCACAAATAAAAAACACAATCTCTTCATATAAGCATCAATAGAAAAAAAAAATTATAATATATTATTAAATTATCTATCACTGGATAACACTCCAATATTTTTTCAATTTAGGAAAACATTAATCACATTCCTTTCACCAAATGGATTTTATTTCATTTCAAGTTATCATAGTTAGTGGACTTGATAAAAGAAAAACAATCTCAATAGCATGTTGGATGTTTCCCACTAATCTATCAAAATTTTAAATCTCAATAACATTGGAAGGAACATTATAATCATCTTCAATTTTTTTTGTATGAACAATAAATATGAAATATTTTTAAACAATGTGGCTAATAAATTAATTTTATTGCATCCAAAATTCTCATTTACTGAATTTTACATAAAAAATATTTTCCATTAAATTATAATAAATAAATACATTTTAGTATTCCATGATATATATAGTTTTTAGAGTATTCAAAAAATTTCATCAATAAACACAACCTAAAGTTTATCAAAAAAACCTATGGAATACTCTATTAATTAGATTTATAAATATATTGAGTTCATTTTATAACATTAAATAAATATCTAAAAAGATTTATTGATAAAAAATTATATATAACATCATCCTTAAAATGTACTCCTCATTGTCCTTTAGCTAGTGGTACCCAGACCTGTGATTAGTCTTAAAAGTTATTGTTCACCATCGAGCTGATCAAACAAGCCATCAATATGAGGAAATGAATTATTATTCTTAAGAGTGAGGTTGTTGAGTTTGTTATAATAAATGTAAATACTCATGTACCTATCCCTATTTTAAAAAAAGAGAGTAAGAGTACTCCAATGAGTTGTGATAAGGAAGATGAAATTATTATCAAGAAAGTAGTTTAATTTATTTTTAAATTCAAACAAAACAACAAAATTCATTTGATATAGAGGTTTTGATATTATCATATCACTTGAAACTATATACCTAATAATCTAAAAATATTTATTATTAAGAAAACCATGAAAATTAATAGTATTCACGTGCATAAAATCATTTTTAACTACAACATCAAAAACATCAATAGTTCATTTCTTCTCACCAATAAGTGAAATATAACATTCAATTTTATATTTCCTCATATTATTTACTTTATTAAATGTTTTCAAATATATGAATTCATTATTATATATAATGAGAAACTCATTCTAAAGAATATATTTTTTGCTATGTATTCTATTAGTTCATGATAAATTAAAATAAGATCTATATGTAGGCCACCATCAAACTATATAATGGGAAATAAATTAAGATTTTGAGGAAAAATCATTCAAAAAATAATAATAAGAAAATTTATATGAATAATTGTTTCCCTAATACTACCCCCAGTATTTTTTACAAAGAGTTATGAATTTATTTCTTAATAAGGTATTTCAAACATTAATTTTTTTCATATCTAAAAGAATGTGTATATCTTGAAACAAACTATATATTGAGATAGTCTGCGTAAACTAGTAATATACATGTCACCACATAATTTGAGGGTCCCTCATCTACTATAGTAGTAGGAAAAGTCTGTGTTCCCCAATTCTGTATTAGGTTATGACGATTCAAACCTTGAGTTAGTGACTATGGACCTAAGCCTTGTGAATTTGTTTTCCACATCAATAACACTTCTATAATATCATTAATCATAATCTATAATACTTTTTTCTGCACATATAACAAGAGCGTAACAAAAAATTTGTACCTTATTTTTTTCAATAGCTGCTTGCCCACTGCCTACACCATAGATCATGTATTATAAATATTATTCCTAATGTCCATAATTTTGTCAACACATTATTTTCACACCACAAAAATTCCTCACAACACTAAAGTCATGAGTTACTAGATCCCTTTTTAATCATGATTCATTCATGAGTAATATCAATCAATTTTATATTCATGTTCCATAATGATATTTGGTGAATACATATAAAATATGGTCAAATTTTATCTAATTTAGAAATAGAGTCCTACTATTTATTCAATAACTCTTGTAATGTATTTTCTATCAAAATATAAATGTCTTTTGGAAAATACTTTTCAATTAAGTTATCTTCAAATAATGTCCATCCAATGATTGAATTTTTTTCCTTTCCTTAGTTTTCTTAATCAATGAACGCTGCTGATCGACTAAACCATCAAAATTATAAATATATATGGTTACTATATATTGTTATAAATATCCCATAACATTAAATATCTTATCTAATTTATTTATCCAACCATATTCATTAAATGATAACAAACGAGCCAATGAATGATAGAGGGCATTGTTTCCTGAATTGCTCTACTATAGGCATTTTCCCCTATTGGGAATTTTTTCACTATCTTGTCTAGGATCCTGTCCTGATATCTTATTTAAATTTTATCAAAATAGAAATAAACTACTCTACTACAATTTTAACCATTCTATGATTCTGGATTAGAATGATATTATCCTCCACATTCCTTTCCACCTTACCTATACTATTTCCGTAAAAGAACACCATTCCAAACATACATTTATTTTATGAAGAATCATGAAAATCTTTTAAATATATCTCATAATAAAATATCCATAACTTAATCTTTAAATTTTCTTGTAAAAATACATTTACCTTTATAGTTATCTAAACTTTTTACTTGATACGAACTGTAAGACCACATACCAAAGAAACACATAATTATAAGATTTCTCATAAGGGTTTCACATTATATATTTCAATGATATTTTTATATTATATTTTTAGTGAACTAGTAAAATATTTTCATGTTTATGAGGACATTTCAACATAGTCTCAAATTTCCCCACTAAATATGTTCTTTTAAAAAAAGCACATTCTTCTTCCAAGGTAGATCCTATATCTAAAACTACAAGTCCATTAACTTTTATAACAATCTTTGTACATAGTAACAAATCCTTTGAAATAATAAGATAATAAAAATAACCTAGTAAATGATATAAAAATAATTATCCCTTTAGACTATTTATAAACATTAAAATTATATAATAATGTTTACCTTTTTCAGAATAAAAATTTGGCCATAGATATCTAATTATTTTTTAATAAAGGAAACCAATTTTAATAGATTTCATTTAAAATTTTCTATTTATTCATTATAGAAATATTCATACACATAATGTTTCCTTGTATAACATGAAAAATAATGAATACCATTCCATGAATACAATCCTTTCACATTGATTTTTAAATTTTTTACAAACATTCCTTAAAAGAATAAGCTTTTTTTTATAACTTATAAATTCAAAATGCTTTCTTAAAAATGATTACAGTCTTCTCAAGTTGGTACATTGGGTCATTTTCATTAAATTTACACTTAAAAGAGCCCTTGAAATTGAATTAGCAAACCAGATAATTATCATATCATTTTACAGTAACCTATAATCAGTAAACTCCATCATGTTAGCCAATACATTCGAGAGCTATATCAGGTTCACCAATCACCAGAGCTGTATTGGGCTCACTCACGATTCATATAAAATTTATATGAACCAAAAAAATGAATAGATCATATATAGATTTAACATTAATAAAAAACAATTTGAATTTACATTCAACACTATCGGAAATAACACCATTATATATTTCACAACAATGGGAAAATGTTTCCATTTCATTATTAAATAATTTTAAAACTAAAAACTCCCAATATATTTTCAAAATTATTTTATTTTAAGATAACCATAAAATATTTTCAAAGTATTATTGATAATGAATATTGATATGATGATTGGAAAAAATTGTTAAACCATGATTTTTTAAGAAAAAATAAATTTTGAAATTTCATAATAAAAGTTAAAATGAATCTTATGGTAATGATATTATGGATTCATTTTAAAACCATTCAAAAATATAAATTAGTTGAAAATGACTTGAGAAATTTTTTTAAACAAAAATAAGAAATTTATTTAAATATTTAATGAATATGGATGTGGAGAAAAAATAATGTCAAGGGAATTACATAAACAATGTTTTAAATAAAAGTCACTACCTTAGGTATCATCCAACATCCCATTTTATCATTGTTATGACCCAACTCATCATGTCCCTACTAGATGGTAATAAGATTAGTGTGACACCATAATCCCACCTCTAATAGGTTAAGTGATGGTAACCAACAAAGTGTAGTAATACCACACGCATGAGAGATATCAATATAGTGAACCTAGACACAGACACACACATCTCCATATACCCATAAATTGCCAAATGGTAGAAAAAA
Organism: Viscum album; assembly: GCA_963277665.1. Classification (NCBI taxonomy): domain Eukaryota; kingdom Viridiplantae; phylum Streptophyta; class Magnoliopsida; order Santalales; family Viscaceae; genus Viscum; species Viscum album. The sequence continues at coordinate 177,204,611 of OY728148.1, forward strand.
ACATCAGATGCCATAATTTATTTATAACATATAATCTATATCAATGTATGAAAACAATATTAGAAAGCATAAAGTCCAAATAAAAAACAACCAAAAACTGGAAAAGAATTCCAACATGCTCATAGGAATGGGACTGTTATATAATGAAACACATAGTGAAACCATGATCTATATAGATAAAACTATACTAGGCCTACTCACGGCCTTCCAAGGACCCTGTAAAAAGGATTTCTATCTACATATGTCATGACATGTTTGGGTGGATCCAATGCATAATTTAGTATAACAATACACATTAGGATACCTTGGTATCAACAACATTAGGATACCTTGGTATAAACAAACATAATGAATAAAGGGAGTAGTAAAATCATCACAATGTAAGATAATATAGATATTAGACATTTACATAAGAAAATATAAACTAGATATAGTTAATATAGACTCAATGTCTCAAATAGGACTCAACCATGCATCTAACCGCAAGATTCAACATAGAGATTGAAGGTCTTCTAGGTGATTGAACTCCACGACCAATGATATAATTGATAGAACATACCCAATAAGTGGTGACTGATAGGTATTCTCTATAAAATATACACTTTAGAACATCAATAATCTCACCACCCAAAAAGTGGATCACAACTATGGTTACTACGGTACACCACAATCCATACAGGAATAACCGGCTATATTGGGGATCATATGTACAATGATACCATGATCCATATTATATTAACATATTAGATATGGGACTAAATCCATATAGATAGTGGTCACACCGATACCATGAACCATACCCAAGGTGAATGGAGGAACAACAAAGGCTCTCACCCTGGGTCTTATGGAAGGACACAATGAACTCTATCCAAGACTCATCCCGTATAGCATATTAGAAATCTATGCACAAGACATAATTCCATATTGTACCATCATTAGGATAGATGAAGGGGACTCACTCAACTAACATTGTTATATAATAAAGTATTCTTATGGAAAACATACAATCTCATACCAAGGAAAAATTGGGAAGAATGTGGGCTATAAATTTTATTTAAAGAAGTACTTTAAATGTTCCAAAGGTGTAAACAATGAATCTCACTGTGTTGTGAATTATCGTTACTCATGATCACAATACATGAACTTCTACAAAAAACATGGAATGCCCCATAGGAATATGTGGAGTGTAATAGCACTCAGTGTATTGTTCTGTCTACCATGTTTCCCTTTTTTTGGTTCTAAAATTGTTCATACAATACACGACATATAGGGGCTTGCACTACTATTGATTTGTTTCATTTACCAGGCCCATGTAAATTCCAATTTAAACCATATATTCCCCTCCTTACATGGATTATGGTGAAAAATGTGTTCCTCGATGTGTAATACTAGTACATGTTGATCCATCCACTATCATTTACATGACATGTGACTTGGCACACATGTCATGTAGTGCAACATGGATTCATGTGTGTGTACTCCATGTACATATTGAGTTAGTCCGAGGAGGTTAACTTGGTGTGGAGATCCACCACATGACTTGTGATACTTTACTACATGTTGAGACCATACCCACCGTATAAAATTGATTACACAACATGTGTTCCTAAAGTACATGGTGTATTGTCAGGATTTTTCTTGAATCTTTGTATCTTCATGCATTACCATCTCACATTGCCAAAAACATTTTATTTTAATAAAAATCATATTGTAGATCTCATATCTGATTCATTTAGGAAAATTTATCACTCGTGGATAGATTATAACCATCCAATTTACCTGAAAGTTCGTTCACATTGATTGTACTACCTCCGCTACACCAAAAATCAACTTTTGAGTAAACCAAATCTGATCTCAATAGATCATAATTACCTAGAACCTTGATCTCATCACCAATAACAAATGACATCCTATGGAAATGATCAAGTCTTCCAAAGATCAAATCAAAAATTATACATTCTTGGGTATTTATCAATTTTACGACCAAATGGAATGCTGGGGAGGAAGTCGTGTAGAATTTTGGGAGAAAACAAAAAAAACATGAGAAATGATCCTTGGAAAATGATTAGGTCTTTCCCCATCCATTATAATAGAAACAATGAATGTAGAAGAAATAATAGAAAAAATATTAAATCGTAGGATGATTAAATCATACTTGCACAAGTCGATATCCCCATTAATAACAATGATGGATGAATTGATTCATGTTCATCATGTGATAATCAAATGTGGAGAATAAACAAATGGAAAACAATTCCCTACCTCATGTCTGGATCAAATGATGATAAATAAAATAACCATGTCATAATTATTGGTGAGATTCATAAGATTATTTAGTGAAAATAATCATTAGTAAATCAATTGTGATCCTCAATTTGTAGACATTATATAATCACTCCTCTGATGAATCCTCTATAAATCCCAATGTGTTGTGAATAACCTAAGAAATTAAGAATAACAAAATTTATATATTGGATTTTTGGTCATGGAATTATAATAAATAATAAATTTATTTATTTATATATTAAATTACTAATCCTCCCAAAAATTTACATTCCTTAAATCCACAACGGATTGAATGGTTATGTCACACAATCTGTAAAACCCAGATTATAAATTCAACAATTGTCTTAGATATCAGATACGATAAAATTTGAGAGTTATTTAATAATTCATTAAATGTTATGTGGACATGACATAACATATTTAATATATTTATTATAACATATTTCAGGATCACTAGATCATTGAATCTCATGTTTTCTTAAAAATGGCTCGAAAAATATTACATAAAGTATTCAGAAGTTTTACAATGAAAAAATAGTGTTACAACATTCTCCCATACATTGGTTTTCCATCTAAATAAATTTAAAAAGGATACTAAAAAATATTACTGTATTGTGCTCATATATGGGTATCCCACTCCCAAGTGCTCTCCTACAAATTCTCGTGTTTCTAACTGACATACACCAAGGGAATACGTCATCCAAGAGGGAATATATCCTACTAATAATTGATCTATATTGAGTATTCATTATAGGTATCTTCATCTATGATGTCCAAAATTACCTATTCGATAACATGTGATGGGTCATGGCCATATCTCCTCAATTGCGACACATGGATGACATTGTGTACCAAATCTTATAGTGGCAGTAGGGCCAAGCAGTATTCCATGTCACCAACTGTACTTCAAAATTGGAATGTGCTAAATAACATCAAACATAACATGAAGCCTAAACCAAATATCCACAATCCACAATGAGGGGAGATCAATCAAATTACAAGATCAACCCATAATAATCCAAATGCCATCTCTATCAATCCATAAAGAACAACTGACATTATAAATTTATTTTCATACAACAACGATTGAGCTTTATACTTTTCCACCATCTCTAGTAGTTATTCATTGCCCATAAGCACTATCTCCAAATGGATCTGAGTAGTACCTTTTTGACCTTCAGGGTCTATCACACATGTACTCAAATGATTCAACACTAATGTAATAGCGGCGTTTGTTATGATGAAAATCACCACAGCTGGTATATTATCCACCTAGTTGTGGCCTAAATATAATAAGAAATCCTATGTAATGTTCACTAGTTCTCAAACCATCCACTCTACATAGACATTTATTTGTGGTAGACACACTGAGGTCATCTAACATCATGTCTGTAAGGGCCCATTCCTCCTTTCATAATAATAACATTATGTGAGTGTATCTATTGAAATTATCATTGAGGTACTTCCATGAATTCAGAAATACTCTTTAACATAATAGAATCTCAAACTCACAAATGATATCTGCAATGAATTTTTTCGAAAATGGGATTACATAGTGAGTTACTCAATAATAAATCGGACAACATCATGACCTATCATATTTAACTGAAACTCTGACAGGAATACCATAATGATACAATTCCATTTCCACATCTATCTGACCACCTTGACTTTCACCAGAAAATAGGTGATAAATCAATAGAAGAAATCATCTCGAAGGTACAAAAACGTGGATACAAAACCCAATACCATAGAATCATGGACATACTCATCTCTGCTAGACCAATTTTATGAGGAAAGTAACCTCCCCAACACATCCTCTCATATCATGACTGGTTTAATCATTTTCCATGGAATGATGATGCACTCTCCACCATTATGAAAACCAATAAGAACATGTAAAATAGATATTTTGTCATATAAAATCTCATAATTGATGTCCCTAAATTGTACGCGTGTGGCTCACTCATGAATCAAAGGGGTAAAAAACATCATTAACCAATATTTTAAATAATTATCATCAACAAGGTTTATCTTTAAAGAGATCAACTACTTCATCACCACTCTCAATAATAGCTGATTGAAAACCACATTATGATAATCCACTACACTGACCACACCCTTGGGTGGCTCTCAAGATATTACTATCTCATCCTTTTATAGGCCCATATTCACATCCATGTCTAAGAAGACATATCAAAATATGTAGAACTCTTGAATCAAGACAAAAGTCTTTATGATGATCCTATAATGTTAGAACATTCAAAGCATGTCTAAAACAATCCTCAAGTGTATTTTGTGTTCCCCCTCCTACGACGAGTACACATAGATGTCAAAAAGGAAGTATACCATGAATAGATCTAAGTAGTGTTAAAGGATCAAGTTAAGAAGTCTCTAGACACTGATACGGTCTCCAAAAAACTGAAATTTATCACCTTAAACTCAATGAAACTATAGAAACTTTAAAAATGACACATTTTGTACATCCTCCTCTCAAAAATAAAGTTGGGTCATCCTATCCTGAGGATAAACTCTAAGAAAGTATTTGATACTAACCAATGAGAGAATAATTCATTGATTCATGGTTATGGATACTTCCATATGAATTTCAACCAGTCATGGTTATATCATTGCACACCTAAACATAAGATCCCATTAACCTCTTAGGTGAACAACATTGGGCTTCCCAGGTGAACACACTGGGTTTAAAGAATCTGTTTTTCTATAGATATTGTAACTCCCCGACCCCAGTTACCCAGAGTTGGTGCATTATAACATAACATTGTCATGATCACAAAAGATCAAATGTCGAAAGACTGATTAGTTTAGTAGCATTGGAAACACTAGATACATTCATAATGTTTACATTACATCATAAAGTGAAAACTACAACAACATCTTGTCTCCAAAATCATATCCCCTTATACAATCCCTACAGATCATTCATAAAATAATTTTTCACATCTTGGAAAAAAAAACATCGAAAGTTGTGAGCTCAAATGCCCAGTAAGTATAAAAATATAGTGGAAACTTTCATAAATAAGCATAATCATTTAAGGAAATGTATAACTAAAAAAATCCTTTTATACTTGAACATCATAATAATATGGAAAAAATTTAATTAAATAATTCCATTTACTTATTAAAATGGATATTCTAATAGTCGAATACTCACATGCAATATCAATAACCACTTTCATAATGATGGAATGCATAAAGCGAGACTTTCATAACCATGTATCGTAGGCCTCGTGCGAAGACTACAAATAAGATTTTGTCAAGTCATCGTGACAAGACATTAGACTGTCTCATGAGACCTACCAATGGATTGAGGATCTATAGCAGGCTCCACCCACCACTTATTAATCCCAATGAATTCTTCATATGAACAGGTTTAAACATAACATAAACATTCATATTAAAAATATCATAATAAATCTCAATAAATTATCCATAAACCATGAATGGTATAAAAATAACTCATCACCAATCAAACATATCACAAAACTTTCAATACCATATGAAAGTTTTGTATCAAAAAAATAAACTTCAAATAAGCTTAAAGTCCATCAAAGTCTGTTGACACAGATGAATTAAAAACTATTTGAGAGAAATATATCTTTTTTGAAATCATTTTAAAGTCACATAATTATAAAAGAAAACATTTACTTTGAACATATTATTATAAACTTATAAGGTAAGAATCGACGATTTTATAATGGTGGAAAATAGCCACACCCGCCGTTTAACTTAAAAAGACATTCTAACCTTGATTCTTTCGAGAATGTTTAAAAGGACCATGTTTGGAAAACGAAAGAAATATTACTTTATAAACCTATTATAAAAAGTAAACAGGGGTATAAATGACTTTATCCTGTAGTCTAGAATATAGTAAGAATGGTTTGAAATTAATTTTTAAGAAACATGGATTTGGATGATAAAGAGGTCCTAGTAGATAATCAGGTATAAACAACCTCGAATAATTAAGAGATTGTGAAATAAACCATTACCATGTACTTTTTCTTGTTCGAGGAAAGGTTAAACTCCTGTATAATGGTGAGAAAATTTTTATTAAATTATACAGGAATAAAATACATTAATATGATAACATATATGATCTTTTAACATTTATTTGTTATTAATAACTTAGTATTATCTTCGTTTCAGGTGTTAACTTACTCGTTTTATTTTATATGTTTTGTTATAGAAGTCATGTTTGTTATGTATAGGTTTTATCATATTCTTATCCAGAATGATATCAAGTCCTTGATCATTTTTTTGATCATCAGATGAAATTTAGTCTTGAATGGATATGATGGGGATTGAATCTCATCGCGTTCGTGGAGAAGGTAGTCCGTATGTACGCGTTACCGACAATATCATTCTTTTGATATTAAAATAATATATAATTGGACGGTAAATCATATATACAGAATCATTATAATTTTATATTTATTATTTACATGGAATGAAACATCATTATTATACCCATATAAATAATAAATTTTTTGAATAACAATTACACCACGACGTAGAGATGGTAAGTCGTACAAACGCACGTATGTTGACATGTCATTCAACGGATGGATAAAATACTGAATATGGTTGTACCATATTTATAATAACATCACAATATATATAAGATAAATTATTTATTATTTTATAATTGTAATAATAAAGAAAGAATAAGTTGAAGGAGAAAGGAACTTTAAAGAGGGTGGTGAAAACATTACCACTTCTTCAGGTTGTTCCTTTTGATTTGTTCAAAAGGGATCCTTAGGTTGGATTTTTGACTAAAGGCCTATAGGATGAAGGGAGGATATTTGAGAGGGTATTTGGGAATAGATTGGATGAGCCCAAAGGATTTTATCGTATGAATTTTAGAGAAGGGGGAGTGCCCATTTATAAGAGGGGTGAAAAGCACCTTACGAAAAGCTAGATATATTATTTTATAATAATTTAATATTCGGTTTATAATGGCTCCAAAGTGGATAATTTAAATTTTAAGGTGGGGATCAGTCGACAACAATTCAACCAATAGGTTTTAAAAAGGAATGGTTCAATATATTAACATTGTATTTTAGTTTTAACTCTTAGTTAATTAGATTGACATTTACCATGTCACTTTGTATTTTCATATTATATAGTTAATAAACATACTATATACTTCCAAGAAACCCCCAAGTGGTACATTTATGATTCACCTATCAAGATATAAGTCCTTTTTCTAAACATTATATTTTTAGGAATATAATATCAATTAATAATATAATATTTGATTTAAAACCCCCTTTTATGTGAATTTTGACACTATTGGGTATTTTGTTATTGATAATTTCATAACAGCATTATTACTTCGATAAAAATTTATATAACCAATAATAATATGTTATATTAACCCATAAAATTAGTGGTAGTCATAAAAAGTCTAAAATTACATTTATTTTGTTATTTATAATATCATTTATTTTAATATTTCATTAATGAGGTAATCACTGCATCACCATTGTGTCAAAAATAAATTAAATTATTTAATGTCTAAAAATTTTAAATAAAATAAATTTATGTAGGAAATATTTTTATTTTTATAATTAATATTTATTATAGAATTTATCTTATGTATAAACCTATAATAAAAATGTTTTAGATATTAAAATTTGATTTTAACTCTTTTAACTCTTCTTTGAAATAAATAATAATAAATGTCCTAATCTAATCCAAGTGGACATAAATGATAATATTTTATTACTAAGGTTGTTTTTGGTCGAGATATAATTTTTCAATAGATTTAGAACATCTGTTAGGCTAATATTAATATCAGCATTACCCTTAATTACCCTATTTAATTTTAACCGCTATATATCAAAGTAAAACGTTACTATTCACAAAAAATAATTTTTATCAGATTGAACCGCATTTCTCCTCTTGATATTATCCTTTTCTCTTGGATTTTCGAAATTCCACTCACAAAAGTGGTAAAATTATTTTACATTTGAATTTGAAAATTCTCTTAGGAGGTGGGTAAAAGAGGATGAAAATTTAAATTAAATTTTTATATATCTAAATTTATTCTAATTTTACTCCAAGTAATTACATTGAACCTTTATAGATATTATGTATCTATTTTGACCTTAATTAAATTTAAATAAAATAAATAATTATTTATATGAAAATTCAGTTTTAATTTATAACTCAGTGTTTTTTCACTATTCGTCAAAAATTGAATGTTTTCAGAAAAATACAAAAAAAATTCACCGTAAGCTAATTTTGATATTCAGAATCCAAAAATGAAGTCAATTTTGAAAGATAAAATTTTTAAGATTTTAAAAAGTGTGTTTTACTATTCATAATGGCTAGTTTTATTGGTTGTGGTGTGTGTTAGAAGTCGAAGTTACGTACAACACAAGCTACTATATTATTCAAAGAGAAGTGTACAGTGGAAGCATGGGGTTTTACATTCTAACCTCCTTCAAATAATTTCATCCTTGAAATTTCTAGAATACTACTACATGAAAAGACTCTGGTGGTTCTTCATCATAAGTTCCTCGAGTTCCCAAGTTGCCTCTTCCATATTATGGTTTCTCAATAGAAATTTTACCAAACGAGTCGTCCAATCTCTCAGCACTTGTTCTCTTGTATCAAGAATCCTGATGGGCTCTTTGCAATATTACAGATTAGGTTCCAATTCTAATTCCTTGTAAGTAAGTACATGCAATGGGTCCGGCATGTATTTTTTCAATAGTGATGTGTGGAACATATCATGAACATTGAAGTGACTTGGAGGTATTTCCAAACGGTAAGCTACAAACCCAATTCGTTCTAGAATTTCGAAAGGTCTGATGTACCTGGGACTCAATTTACCCTTCCTATCGAAACGTATAACTCCCGTCCATGGAGATACCTTCCAAAAAACAAGATCTTCTACCTGAAATTCCAAATACTACCTTCAGTTATCGACATTTCTCTTCTTCCTACTTTGATCTGCTTTGATGTGGTTTTGGATTACCTTTACCTTTTACATTGTTTCTTCCACCAGTTCTGGGCCTACAAGTTTTCTTTCACTAACTTCATCCCAATAGGTTTTTGTGCAACATCTCTTTCAATATAACACTTCATATGGTGCAATCTGAATATTCGAATGGAATCTACTTTTATAGAAAAATTCTACCAGAGGTAAATATTGATCCCACAAACTATAAAAGTCATGTGAGTAGGATCTCAACATGTATTCTATGGATTTAATAGTCCGTTCTGATTGTGCATCAGTTTGAGGCTGGTAGGTAGTGCTCAAACAAAGATCAGTATCCAAGGCCTTATGAAGAGTCTTCCATAATCCTGAAGTAAAATGGGGATCATGATCAGAAACAATTTATTGGGGTACTCCATGAAGTCTCACAACTTTATTAATATACATCCTTGCTAGACGTTCAAGTGGTAAATCTTCCCTTATATCAAGAAATGTTGATGACTTGGAAAGATGATCAATAATGGCCCATATTTCTTTATTCCTTCTTGGAGTATTTGGTATCTCCATGACAAAGTCCATTGTAATATTGTCTCATTTCAACTCTGGTATGGGAAGAGGTTGCAATACTCAACCAGGTTGTTGCCTTCCAGCTTTCACTTGTTGACAAACCATACATATTGACACAAAATCGGCAATCTCCCTCTTCATGTTGACCCATAAAAAATGTTCTGTCAAATCTCTATAGATTTTGGTGCTCCCAGGATGTACATAGAAATTAGAGATGTGTCGATCATCTAACAATTCCCTTTTCAGATCAGATATATCGGGAACACAAAGACACTTCCCAAATTTCAAAATTCCTTCTTCATACACAAAGTCTCTCAATCTCCCATCATTCACAGCTTTAATCTTCTTTTGAAATTCTTCATCATTGGTCTGAGAACTCTTTATCCATTCTAATAAATATGGTATAGAAACCATTATAAAATGATTTGATGTTTCACCTTCCAGGGGGATTCCCATATCCAACATTACTAGATCCATGAAAATTGGATCCCCTTCAACTCTCATCATGTTCAAAACTCCATGATCTTTTCTGCTCAAATTATCATCCACTATATTTGCCTTCCCCATGTGGTAGTTAATCGTGAAATCATAGTCTATGAGTAGTTCAAGCCCTCTTATTTTCCTCATGTTGAGTTCTTTCTGTGAGAAAATATACCACAATCTATTGTGATCAGTATAAATATCACATTTTCACCATGGAGGTAGTGTCTCCATATCTTAAAAGAAAAGATCACAAATACTAACTAGAGATCATGAGTAGGATAGTTTTTCTCTTGAATTTTTAATTGTCGAGATGCATAGGCAATAACCATGTCATTCTGCATAAGGACACAACCAAGTCCTTTCTACGATGCATCACTATAAATAACGAACCCATCATTCCCTGATGGTAGAGTCAATATAGGAGCATTGACTAATCTTCTCTTCATTTCATTAAAACATTCTTCACACTGTTTTGTCCAAACAAATTTAACCCCTTTATGTGAAATATTTTTTAATGGGTTATCCAACCGAACCAAATTCTGGAAGAAACGTCAATAATAACCTACTAAACCAATAAAACTACATACCTCAGTTATACTCGTCAGTGTAGGCCATTCATGGATTTCCATGTTATTAGAAATATCAACAAAGATTCCATATTTAGAGATAATATGGCCAAGAAAATAAATCTCTTGAATCCAGAAATCACACTTTCTAAACATCCCATATAATTCATGCCTTCTCAGAGACTTCAGGATAATGCGCAAGTGATTTTCATGATCTTCGTAGCTTTGGAGAATACCTAGATATCATCAATAAATACCACCACAAAATCATCGAAATATTCCTTGAAAACACTATTCAATAGATCCATGAATATAGAGGGTGCATTAGTCAGCCCAAATGGTATTACTGTAAACTCATAATTCTTGTACCTGGTCGAAACACTGTCTTTATAATGTCATCCTTCTTCACACACTACTGAGGGTATCCATATAGAAGTTCAATATTAGAAAAGTATCGATCTCCATTCAGTTGGTCAGATAAATCATCAATGCGAGGTATGGGATACTTTTTCTATATTTTTATTGCAATGATCACCCTGTAGTCGATAAATAACCTCATAGATCCATCTTTATTTTCAACAAAATGGATAGAGGATCCCCATGGAGATACACTATGGAAAATAAATAACTTATTACTCTATTACTCATATTGATTCTTTAGTTCAACTAATTCCACAGTGTCCATTCTATAATGGGTCTTCGATGTAGGCCTTGAACCAAGAATTAAATCATTGGAAAACTCAATTTCTCATTTTAGAGTATTTCCAGGTAAATATTCTAGAAACAAATCAATATATTCCCTCATAATTAGTACATCCTTTATTTGAACATTACTTTCCTTACCCAAAATTATTTCATTCTCTTCCTCCCTAATAACTGAATTTAGTTGAGCTATTGGGGGTGGATCTAAGTAAGAATTAAGTGGTGACGATTCGGCTCCAATGATAATGTGTTTCTTATCATCATCATCAAAATAGTAACCTCCTTCTTCCTAGAATAAATTTTTGTGTCATGGTCCGAAAGAAAATCTATACCGAGGATTATATCATATTCAATCATAGGTATGATGATGAGATCTATAGATAAAGAACATTTATGTTCCCTAATGGGAACAGATCCACAGAACTTTGTAGAAATGATTCTTCCCTTAGAATTTTTAACTGAAAACTCTCTTGTTTAATAAAATTGTAAATATCTATTTTTCATTGCAAACAGGGAAGATATTAATCAATGTGATTATCCAGAATCAAATAAATAATTTTCTAAACATGAGGAAAACATTAAATTACATGACACTATGTCTTTCGAGGCTTCAACCTCAGCAGTAGTGATTGCATAAGCTTGGACATGATCCCTTTTCCTTTTCTTAGGTAAGTTCCCCCCACACTTAGGACATTAATTTTAATAATGTACCATCTCCCTGCAATTGAAGCATTAAACATTAGTGGCTTCTTTCTTCCCCTTGAAATCATGAGCTTAGTGGCCTTTTTCACCACACTTGTAACAGACTCTAATTCCCTTTAAAAAATTACCAGGGTGTTTCTTCACAAATTTTCTACTGGATTGATATTATACTTTTCCCTTCTTCCCCTTATTTCCATTCCCAGAGTGATCAGCAGATCTCTTCTTCTCTTACTTTGATTTAAAGTAGTAAGACTTATAGAATTATTTTTCTATCATGATAGCGCATAAGATAATATCTTCATACGACGAGAAGGATTGTTACACTATTAATCGATGGAGAAATAGTTTTAACCCATCAACGAAAAGATCAATATTAATTATTGGGTTACATATATAATCTCCAGCATACCTTTCTAACCCTATAATGTTTTCCTAATAATTTGATACATTCTCATCCTCCTTTTGTCTCAGACATAGAAATTTCCTTTCCGTATCTGCTCGATGGTCATGAGGAAAGTATTTTTCTAAGAAATGTTCTTTGAACTCCCTCCATTCCATATTTGATACTTCACAACCTTCATTTGTTTTTTGCATCAATGACTACCATTGATCAACATCTCCAGTGAGGCGATAAACTGCCATGATAACTTTTTCACTTCCACTACTCCCCAAAGCCTGAAATATTTTCACTAGGGAATTTATCCATTGCTCAAATACTATGGGATTTGTACTCCCATTTAATGTTGGTTGTTGTTGCCTCATAAAGATATCTAAAATTGATCCTCCATGCTGCGGATCGGGGTGCTCAATATGGGTAAGCTTATTATTCATAACCTGAGTGAGTTGTCCTAGTATGGTGATTAGCTGATCAGCACCAGTTGCATCACCATCTCCACTATAATTATCTTGAGCAGGAGGGAAATCCCTACATGGATTGCAAGAATTGATACGGTTTCCATTTCTTCCAGTAGGCGCCATTTCTAAAAAAAATGGCATAAACTCGATCTGTTTATGAGTCAAAATACTTAATTCCATACTTGTAAATCACTTAACATAAATTGAACTATTTATGGATATACTCTATAATCATAATTTTTTTTCTTTAAATATGTATATACTCATAAACCCTTTATAATGGATTGTAAAGAAAATGAGAATTATCCTAAAAATATCCCCTGGGAGTGTCGTAACCAAAAGTGCAGCAAGGCCCGTTGTTGTGCACTAGTTCCCATTTGAGTCTACCTCAAAGCGGTGTTTTTGGGTTTTACCACTAGGTACATCTGTGCCAGGGGCGCCTCTACCTGCTCGTATCCAAACATGGATGTATTTCTCGGAAAACACAAAAAATATCTACAACACAAAAAATATATGAAGTTATAATACACTAATCCTCAATGTCCATCTTAGGCCTATGTGCTCTAATTAGAGTTTATCTAAATCTAGATTCCAAGGATTGTAGTAAACTTATCTAATACCAACTATAACGCCCCGCCCCAGTTACCCAGAGTCGTTTCATTATTTATAATATTGTCATGATCACAAAAGGTCAAATATTGAAAGACCGATTAGTTTACTAGCCATGGAAACACTAGAAACATTCATAAAGTTACATTACATCATAAATTGAAAGCTGCAACAACATCTTGTCTACACACCTATATCCCCTTATACTATCCCTACTGGTCATTCATAAAATACTTCTTCAAATCCTAGGAATAATAAAACATTGAAACGGGTGATATCAATTGTCCAGTAAGGATAAAAATATAGCGAAAACATTAATAAATAAGAATAAACATTTAAGATAATATATATCTAAATCAAAAGTCTTTTAAACATGAACATCATCATAATATGGAAATGATAAAATGAAATAATCCCATTTACTTATTCACATGGATATTCTACTGGTAGAATAATCACATGCAATATCAATAACCACTTTCATAATGAGGGAATGCATAATGCCAGACTATCATAACCACGTAGCCAAAGCCACGTAAAAATACTACAAATATGATTTTTTCAAGGCCTCGTTCCAAGACACTGGTTTGTCTCATTAGACCTACCGATTCATCGAGGAGCTATAGCGGGCTCCACCTGTCACTTATTAAGTCTAATGCATTCCTCATATGAACAGGTTTAAAAATAACATAAACATTCATATAAAAACTAGAATACAAAATGTCAAAAATTCCTATATAAACCAAGAATGGTATAAAAATAACACAAACATAGTCAAACACATCACAATAAATTAAATACAATATGGAAGTTTTGTATCATAATAAATAAACATCAAATAAGCTTAAATTCCATCAAAGGCTATTGACAAAAAAAAATAATAACTATTTGACAGAAATATATATTTTTTGAAATCATTTAAAAGTCACATAATGATAAATGAAAATATTTACATTTAAAATATTCTTCTAAGCATTTAAGGGAAGATTTGATGATTTTATAATGGAGAAAAATAGCCGCACCTGCCGTATAATTTAAAAAGACAATTTACCTTGATTCTGTTGAAAATGTTAAAAAAAACCTCATTTGGAAAATGACATAAAGATTCTTTTATAAAATTCTTATAAAAATCAACAAGGGTATAAATAACATTATCACATAGTCTGTAAAATAGTATGAATGATTTGAAATACATTTTTAAGAAACATGGATGTGGATGATAAAGAGGTCGCAGTAGATAATCACATATAAACAACCTCGGATAATGAAGAGATTGTGAAATAAACCCTTACCATGTACTTTCCCTTGTTCGAGGGTTGGTTAACCTCCTGTATAATGGTGAGATAATTTTTATTAATTTATACAAGAATAATTCACATTAATATGATATCATATATGATCTTTTAGCATTGTTTTTTAATAACATCTTAGTATTATCGTCATTTCGGGTGTTAACTTACTCATTTTCTATTATACGTTTTGTTAAATAAGTCATGTTTGTTATGGATAGGATTTATCTTATTCATATCCAGAATGATATCAAGTCATTAAAAATTATTTTTAATCATCAAATGAAAATTAGTCTTGAATGGATGTGATGGGGAATGAATCTCATCACATTCGGGGAGATGGTATTCCGTACATATGCACGAGCGACAATATCAATATTTCAATATTAAAATAATATATAATTGGATAGTATATCATATATACTGAATAATAATCATGTTATTTTTATTATTTACATGAATGAAACTTCATTATTATACCAATACAAATAATAATTTATTGAATAACAATTACACCATGACGTGGAGACTGTATGTCGTACATACACATGTATGGTGACATGTCATTCAAAGGTTGGATAGAATACTAAATATGTTTGTACCATATTTATAATAACATCACAGTATATAGAAGATACTGGAGTTATTACTTTAGAATGGAAATATCAAAGAAAGAATATGTTGAAGAAGAAATGAACTTGAAAGAGGGTGGTGAAAACATTACCTCTTCTACGGGTTCTTCCTTTTGACTTGAACAAAATGGATCCATAGGTTGGATTTATGACTAAATGAAGGACTCTAGGATTAAGGGAGGATATTTGATAGGGTATTTGGGTAGAGGTCGGCTGAGCCTAAAGGCTTTGACGGTATGAATTTTTGGGAAGGGGGAGTTCCATTTTATAAGAGGGTTGAGAGGCACCTTAAGAAAAGCTAGAAATATTATTTTATAATAAATTAATATTCGGTTTCTAATGGTTTCAAAGTGGATTATTTAAGTTTTATGTAGAGAGAGTTCTAAAACCAATCAACCAATAGGTTTTAGACAAGTTTGGGTCACTATATTAACCTTAACATTTACTTTTAACTCTTAGTTAATTATATTGACATTTATCATGTCCATTTGTATTTTTATATTATATAGTTTATAAACTCACTATATACATCCAAGAGACCCCTAAGTGGTCCATTAATAATCCACCTATCATGATATAAGTCATTGTTTTCCAATCATTGTATTTTTAGTATTAGAATATCAATTAATAATATAATATTTGTTTTAAAAAACTCTTTTATGTCAATTTTGACACTGTTGGGTATTTTGTTTTTGATAAATTTATAACAGAATTATTAATTTGAAAAAAATTTATATAACAATTAATAATATGTCATATTAACATATAAAATTAGTGTAATTCATAAAAAGTCTCAAATTACATTTATTTGGATATTTATAATATCAATTATTTAAATATTTCATGAATTATGTAATTAATGAATCACCATTGTGTCATAAATAAATTAAATTATATAATGTCTAAAAATTATAAATAAAATAATATTATGTAGTAAATAATTTTATATTTCTAAATAAGATTTATAACATAATTTATCTTATGTATAACCCTATATTAAAAATGTTTTAGAAATTAAACGTTGAATTTAACTCTTTTAACTATTCTTTTAAATAAATAATAATAAATGACCGAATCTAATCCAAGTGGACCTAAATGATACTATTTTATTCATAGGGTCGTTTTTGGTCGATATACACTCATCCAATATAATTTGGACATGTATTATGGTAATATTATTATCATTATTACCTTTAATTACCGTATTTACTTTTAACCGTTGTAAATAAAAGTAAAATGTTATTATTCACCAAAAATTATTTTTATCTGATTGATCCAAATTTTAATCCTTTATATTAACAATGTCTCTTGGATTTTATAAATTCCACTCACAGACGCGACAAA
Organism: Viscum album; assembly: GCA_963277665.1. Classification (NCBI taxonomy): domain Eukaryota; kingdom Viridiplantae; phylum Streptophyta; class Magnoliopsida; order Santalales; family Viscaceae; genus Viscum; species Viscum album. The sequence continues at coordinate 177,221,613 of OY728148.1, forward strand.
ATTATGTTTTATGTGAATTTACAAATTCTCATAGGAGGTGGGTAAAAGACGGTGAAAATTTCCATAAAATTTTTATATAACAAAAATTATTATAAACTAACTCAATGAATTATACTGAACTTATATATATAATATGTATCTATTTTTAACTTAATTAAATTAAAAAAATAAATACTTATTTAAATGAAAATTTGGTTTTAAACTATAACTCAGTGTTTTTTCACTATTCATCAAAAATTGATTGTTTTCAGAAAAATACCATAAATTCACACTAAGATAATTTCGATATTATGAATCCAAAAATGAGTTAAATTTTTAAAGATAAGATTTATAAAATTTAAAAAAGTTGGTATTACTTTGCCTAACAGATTGTTCGATTGGTTGTGGGGTGTGTTAGAACTCGAAGTTGCAAACAACACACACTACTGTATTATTCAAAGGGAATTGTACCATGGAATCTTGGGGTGTTACCGATGCCTATAAATATAACATTAGATATCACAAATATACAGTTTCATATGACATTCTAGTGTAGATATTGAGTAATCCATGGAGAATGTTTACATGGAATAAAATTTGATTGTGAGATAATCTGGAAATATCACCATCAAAGACGACCACATACACCTCACATATAATAGGAAAATAAAAGGTCATAACATCATATATTCCAAGGGTAATATCATCCAAATTATAAGAAATCGAATGTATCCTCTTATATAAGAGGTTATCATGTTCTTCCAAGTATATCTCTTGTACGTCAAAGAAAAACATCATCCCATGACTCCGATTAATTAAAACCCTCACTATTAAGAGTCAACTTAGAATGGATGGTAGACAACAAGTCAATGTTGAGGAGAAAAATATTGGGCCTCACTACTATAATAGAAAGGTTCCATATGACGATTTCTCACTCCTCAGAGTTAGGTCATACTACTGTTAGATGTTTTTGATTGCCGATCCTCATCCTATAGCTTCCAAACACAAGGGGCATGTAATTTGTTGAACCGAAAACTCTTTTTATTGAACTAGAAAAAAAGAGTAGAATGTGCTTGTTTCTATCAAAACAGTAGCTAATGATGAAAAGACATATTCCACACCTTCATTCACTTCTATATCCTTTGGTTAATAAGACTCCATCACCTATATTTTTCCATTTCTAAGAACACTAGTTCCATAAGCATGGGATGATCTAGGTAGGGGCAGTAGTAATTGATTGAAGCACTAACAACGAAATGATACTCTCCAAAATCATTTTATCTCCCATTGCCCTATAGTCCTCCCAATTCCATCTACTACCTCTTCATGGGTAATATATCAACCATATATCTATATTTAATGTAATTGGTAGTATAATAACTCACGATATGTCATTTTCCATTATAAGAATAACAATACCTTTACCTCAATGGACCGTTCAATCCCCAAAGACCCAGTGAACTATGTATCATACAATGAGATGAACTACATCACATTACTAATTTCAATGGGTATTGCTCACCTTAGATCAAAATTTATCACTGACATGGAAGTGCATGCCACCCTTTTAATCCCTGCACATCATCATCCAACCCCTTTAGAGTAATCTATATCCTAGTCTGACAAGAAACATCATCTTAAACCACCATTTGAGTGTATATTCACTAATAATTGGTTAGGAGGACCACATTGTACCCACATGAAAATAAACATTCCTTGGGAACATTCCTTTTCTTGGATCCGTCATCACCGTTCTGGTTATAAGATCAACTCTTTTATGAAAACAATACTATCTATTATTTCAAATACATCCTAAAAAGAGAAAAGGCATACCATAACCAATGAGTAAATCGAGGTGGTTGACTCAAGGTGAAGATATAAGCCAAAATCCATTCTGATATGGTGCATGTACCATTTTTTCCCTATAACCAGTACCTATACATATTGAGTCAATAAACATGTTATCAGAGTCCTAGTGAAGGGATACGTTGGTTTCCACACCAATAGAAGAGTCCCTAGCCTTTGAGGTGAACTCAAAAAAATTTAATACTATTTTAATAAATCCTAATCTAAAGATCACAACTATAAAATATCATAAATCTATCCCCATGTTGAACTTTGTTGATACCACTCCTTCATGACCTAACCCATTCTGGCCTACTTGGTAGGAGATAAGCTGAGTGTGACACCCCATGCCTTCCTCAAAAAGGCCAAGGGATAATGACAGATGTTGAGTTGGAATATTACACACATGGGAGTAATTATACCAAAGTACATACAAAAAAGTAAAATCTACAAATTACTATAAAATTATGAATGTTAAAATAAAAAAAATTATACTATACATCAGGAATAATGTATAGTCGTAGTAGAGTATGAACATGTATTGGTAAGTAATAAGGATAAATAAAATCCCACAAAAATCTAAAATGGATGTCCAACCAACTCATATGGATGGGATTTCTATCTAATGAAACACCTGGTATAATTTTCATCTATCTAGTCGAAAATAAACCCCTACATCTAATGGTCCTCTAAGGACTCTATTAAAATGAATGTTGTCCACATAACACATGACATGTGTGGGAATTGTTCTTACTTGGGTGAGTATAATAATACATATTTGGACACCCTGAAATCAACAAACATAAAGAATCAAGGGAGTACTCATATCATTATATGGTATGTTAATCCGGATATGAAACATAGGAATAAGAATAAAAAAACCATATATACTCAAGATAGACACCATGAATCCAAGAGGTCTCAATGATACTACCAACAACATGATTCCACTAAAGGTTTCAAGGTGATTTTCATTCTAGAGATTCCACTCGATGAGACATGCTATAACTAATGGAACTCAATATAGAGGGAGTGATCATTAGGTCATCACCATAGATGATACACTTTGAAAGTTTGAATATCTGGACACCTGACTAGTGATATAGACAAATGGCTTCTAGGGGACTCTATGAAACCTACGGGAATAAACTGATATGTTGGGGGTGAAAACATATGATGATACTGAATATCTAACTTATTAACATTCTAGTTTGTTGATTTGTTACCTAGGCATGGTTGTCATGATAATACAAAAACCCCTATAGAGGGTAAATAAAGGAATTATAAAGGATCACACCCTGGGTAATTTAGAGGGACAACAGAAACATTTTTTGAGAACAATTATGTACAGGGGATCATAGTCCCATGGTTATGATGTAATTACACACTATAACCACAATGGGATGGACCAAGGAAAATCAGTCAACAAAAAATATTATATAATAAAATAGTATGGGGGAAAATACCCAAGCTCCCAGTAGATATGAACTATGAAATACGAGGGCAACAATATTCTATTAAAGGAGTAGAAGGAGTATCCTAGAGGGGTACATGATTTTCCTCAATAAAAATAAAACTACTAATTTATATCACTAATAATACGCAAATTTCATGAAAATATATGGAATTCCTCAAAGGGCTACACGGTGGGTAGAGGCACTCATCGTGTGGACTTAACTGTCATTTATTCTTGTACAAATATGTATCATGTTCTTGTGATGCACGACATGTTTGAACTGGTCTGAAACCCATTGTGTACCATTTTCCATGCCTATGTATAATCAAAATAATACTAATTTTTTTCTCACCATACAATGTCTTGTGGCCATGTAGTATCCTAGGTGTGTACACATTATATGCACTAATTCATCCACCATGGGTTATATGTCATGTAGTTTCACAGGGATTCATGGGTGTGTCTTCCCTATACCTGCTATGTTGGGTGGATGATCGTTGCACAGCATGTGGCTACACCACATGATGTGTGATAATTAACTCTAAATGAAATTACTAACCATTTTATTGAGGGGAATACATGGCTTTTGTTCCTAAACTACACACTATTTTGTTCAAATTTTTGTAGAATCCAATGATAATAACATGTTTCCCCCTCAAACAAACCCCAACCCTTAATTCCACATGTAATTATATCATAGATCGTGGATCTGATTCATAAAATATTTGTCATATGTGTGGCTATATTCTATCCGTCCATTTTTTTTTCAAAAATCCTTCCCTATTGCACTGGCTACCATCTTCACACAAAAACTCAAGTCACAAGTCACCCAAATCAGATTCAGATCCATCTTTATTGCCATACACTTTAATTACATAACCAATACTAAATAAGAACCTATAAAAATTGACCCATTTCACCAAATATATCATAAGAATTGATCAATTTACAATTATAATTCGATGTACCATAAAAAGGAAATTTCGATAATGAATACACGTAGAACATGGTGAGAAAAATAGTAAACAAAAACATAAGGAATAAACATAGGATAATGTTAATGTTGACCTATATCATTTTTTTAGGAATGATTAACGAATTTGAAAAAATAAAATAAAATAACTACTAAACTATATAAGTATAAGCTAATATCTACAAAAAACTGTCAACCAATGAATTGAGCTCTTAGATGAATTGATTCATGTCGTTCGGATGTAATAAAATGGATAAAATAAACTAATGGAAAACAATGCCATAAATTTGGATTTAATTGGATTTTAATGATGAATATAATAATGTTTTCATCATTATGGATATCAATGACCCCCTTTATAAAAAATGAACATCATGAAATCGATCTCAATCCTATCTTTATTTTCATTCAACGAGCTTTTCACTAAGGACTCCTCTCTCAATCCCAAGGTCATGTGTCTAACACTATGGATTTGGAATAACTGCATTTTTATAGATGAGATTAGGTCATAGATATATAATGAATAAATAAGTAATTAAATAAATTAATAAATATCTAATCATACAATGACTGTAATTTCAAAAAACCCCTAATTCCGGTAAAGTTTATGTTGATCCTATGGTAAAACCAATATTATAGATTCAATTATTGTCTAATAATTTTGATCCGAAGATCTTGCAGGAGTTATTACATTATTTTTTAAGATTCATTAATTTTTGAAATAATATTAATAATATTTTTTTAATATCAACAATAAGGATCACTCATCCTTAAAATATCACACCATCTCAAAGGCTGGATATGAAAATTTTCTTTAAATTAATCAAATGTAATATGAAGAAAAAACAAGGAAGTTGCACTCTAGGTATTGAATGAGAAAATTAAATTAATTTTTAACATAACTAATAAATTTTTCCATGATAATTAATTTATTATTACTACATTTTTTACATTTATTAACATCTTTTATTTATTACTGAAATGGTGAAGCTCATGTTGGACGTTTTGAGGATGTTTCGTTTATAAATTCAAAAAACAACCCGTGTGTTGGAGAGGGAGAAGGGGGTTATGTTAGAATTTTCTAATAAATATTAAAAACAATCATGATTATCATATTTATATATTATGTATAACATTAAAACTAATCATGTATGTAGGTCATGAAAAATCGACCATGTTGTTTCAGGGAGATGATAATTATTACGTATGCATGAACACTACTTTCATTTTTTAACCAGGGGAATGGAAATAAATTTAATAATATTTTTCTTCTTTATAATAAAAAATATTTAATAACGTTAATATTTATTTATTATTTCAATACATATAAAAAACATTAGAATTTTGAAATTTAAAAGTATATAGATCACTTTATGGAGGTGGTATCGTGCACGTACGCATGAGGGATGTTATCAATTTGTTTATGGATATAAATAGAAATATGGAATGTAATATATTAACATTAAATAATAAGAATTATTTCATAAATATCATATGTATTGTTTTTTCATTACATTTACCATCCATTTGATCAGGTGGTGAAGAAAAACACATCGCTTCGTGGAGGTGGTAGTCCAGTCATACACAAGAGCGATGTTTCCTTTTCAAATGAGATGTTAGATGATATAAAAAAGGTTTTAACATAATAATAAATATATTTATGTATATTTAAGATACTAAAGTGATTATTTCATAATGGTTGAAGAATATTTGATGTAGGTAAAGGAAGAAATTATATTATAATATGTCGTTTAGGACATATACCTTCTTCTTTGATATTGGCCATTGATTTACTCTTTATGAGTTCTGTAATTTATATTTTGAGAAATGAAATACCGAAAGTATGAGGGGAGATATGGTGGGATGAATTTTGGGCATGATTTTTCTAAAATTGGGTGTTTAAAAGGTTTATTAAATGGAGGATAGGAGGTTAACTTTTATAAATGAGGGGAGTTACACACTTATAATTAATAAAAGAATTAAAATAATATAAAGTATTAATCATGAGAAAGAGAAACTTAAATATTTTAAATTATAATATAAGGTGATAATGTTAAAATTAAAACCATCCAATAATAATTAATATATTTTTTGTGGCCTTGCCACATATTTTTTTACTTTAATAAACCCAATTGTCCTTTTACTATGGTGATATATTTTTACCATGATTCCTATTTTTGTTGTCAAAGAATGAAATAGAATTAATTAATAAATTTGAACCTACTAATTGAAAATATGGAATACACTTTTAAATCATCAATTTGATGAGTCATCTTAAATTACATTAAATATCACAGTTTAAAATGCAACAAAAAATAATTTTTAGAAAATTTCATCTTAAGCAAAAAATGAACATATACCAAAACCAAATATAATATTGACTAATATGGTATTATATATTTTATTTTTAATAAATTGTATTTTTTGATAATTTAAAAAAAATACAAAATATAATTTTAATTGTTGAATACCTTATTTAACGAAAGGAAATGATACTTTTTTAAAAATTGTAATTTCATACTATTCACTCACAAATCAATATTTTAAAAAAATCCCAATAATTAATCCTATATTATATGTTATATTTTAATTATAAAAAATAATTCATTTTTACGATATTAAATTTCTAAAATAAATAATATAATTTTTTTAATTAAAATCATGTAATTAAATGAAAAATAATTTAGTTAAATAAAACTCTTCATTTTTTTATTGGAATGTTTTATAAACATATATATAAAACTATGATGAATATAAATCCATAAAATTCATATTTATAAATAAAAATATAAATTTATTTATTATATTACGTTTTTTTCACACTATGCCTGAATGGATGTTCTAGTAAATGTGTAATCCAATAACAAGCATCTTTATGTACAGTCTTCTTGGAAGAAGAAAATGATGTACACATAATTTTAATAAATATATGTTTAATTTCATTAAATAATATCAATACTATATATATATATTTATGTGAAAGAACATGCATAACATGGTACTTTTTCTTCCCTGTCTTTCATCAAGAAAGATGTATGTTACATCAATAAAATTAGGCATACCTGTATTTGATAAAAGTTAAATAATTTTAATGAATAAAAAATTAATTTTTCATAATATAAAACAACAAAAATGAAATTTAGAGTTTCCAAATTGAAAAATGTATAACTATAATGAGTGAATACAAACATAAAGAACAAAAATTAATATAAATAAATATCATCAAAAAATGTGTAATTTTATATACCTTTACCTAATTAGAAATAAATAAATGTTATAAGTAAAAATTTAATTGTTATAAATAGTAAGTAAATTGAAAATACTTTATTAGATAAGATTTTATACGTAAAAATAAAGAATATAAATAAAATAGTTACAAAAAAATGGTAATGTAATTTTTTTTAAACAAAAATGGATATATGAATATTTTGAATAAAAAAATATTAAAAAAATGGTTGAAATTATAACCATATATATATATATATATATGTTAATAAATAATGTTATATGTATTCTTGTTTCACAAAACAAAGACATTTAAGAGATAAATTATGTGAGTAATGGTGTGTTTTCCTATTACCCTTATACACGATCATTTCGGGTGGCTTGGATAATGACCCCATCAAAGTCATCATTATCATCAAGTAATTGTGAAATATATAATGAAATTATAGAAATACCTTCCACATCATCTATATTCTCATCACCAAAATGATTTTCCACTTTAAAACAATAGACCACAAATCATTTTATGGGTCAGTGATATACAATATTTCTTTTACATTCATCTTCATGATAGATGATTCTTCCTTATAGCTAAATCATTTGAAATCAATCTATATAAACCCGAACACATCATCTTTCACACTACTATTACTATCAACCCAGTTATACATAAATAATAATTCGAATAATTTTGTTTCATAAATCATTCATATAACCTCAACAACTCCAATATATGATTTTTATATATAAATTGTGTTTTTATTCTGTGGAACTCAAAAAAATAAAATGATTCAGTGAAAACCATTAAAATTTTATTTTTAATGGTAATCTTATCATTCATGATATTAGTGAAAAATTTGTATCCATTAATATCAAAACTAGACCACATTGGAACATTAGCACTTGGTCCCCCAACTAACCAAATCAATATTTGTGGGTGAATAAACCAATCTTGATTTTCTCCTTAAACCATGAAATAAATTTTTTTAAAGTTGATTCATCAACCAAAGTTCATATCTTTATGAATATCTTACCATAAATCCCCAAATATTTGATGACATACTTGGTTGAATCTCACCTAAGTTGCTTAAAATGTTTAAATATTCAAGAACCACTTAATCAAATGCAATTTACATCAGCTTCATGCCATATATCAATTTACATTCACAATCAACTATCAATTTTTGACATATAGGGTTACCAAAATTCACCAAATTGGAAAAATATTTAGTATATAATGAAATTGACAACATTGATATATATATTTGAAAAATAGATGCCTATAGTAAACACATATTCATAACATTTTCCATTAAGATTTTCATATATATTTTTAATGGATACAACAAAAATAAATAAATATGCCCACATATTATTATCTATAACACTAAATGAATCAATAGGTGAACCATTATAAAAAAAAGGGTGGAAAATACATTTAGATTTGAAAATTTATGAGGAAAGAATCATTCTCCAATACATCAATAATATTTGAATATATCAATTTATTATAAATTTAATTGAAAAAATAACACATCCTAATGATAGTTTTTTATAAGGTACCCCAATATTCCACACAATGAAATTGATAGCAACCATTATATCAATACATGGTATTAATTAAATTTTAATATAATTATCATTAAATTCTTCAATTACCCAAATTTTTTTCACATATTATGAAAACCCAATATTTACATTAATAACCTTTATGAAATGAAAAAATTATATCTTCACACTATTTATTTATTTGTTATCTGTTTGTGGAAAATATATTTTGTTTCATTTATACAAGGTCATTGAATACAAATAAATTCCAACGGTTATTAAGTCTACTATTTGATGAAATCTATATTTTTTTATTTCCTTTCAAATTTAAAAATATTCCAATTAGAATACAAAAATAGATTTTCATAACATGAATAACATCAATGTTATGTTTTAGGCATAAAAATATATAATATGGTAAATTGAAAAAAAAATTTCATTTATTCCATTTATTTATTTGTTGATTGAACTTTATTTATTTATTAACGTTACATGAATGTTTATCTGGATTATCATAATATTCATTGGATGAAAACTATTTCTAGGGAAAAATAATAATATTATAATCCATAAAATTCCTTTTAATCTTGGATAAGGTTGATATATTAGAAAAAATAATCAGGGCCCTGTATAAATTGTTTTTATTCCATTGTATAATTGTTAATATAAAGTCTCCTATTCACAAATAGGTTAACATTTATATCTTAATTTATATCTAGATATGTTTCAATATATAGGAATGTAATTTATAGTGAACATTATGATAACAAGAAAATTAAAATACCCTCTCTTGAATTCATTAAATACAATAACACAATTCTCCATTATAAATTTCAAATAATCAATAAATGGTGACATATAAAAACAAATATCATTTATGTGATTTTTTTATCAATAATGCATCAAGACAGTTATCACATATTTCCAATTCATACTTATATATGCGTATGTGTTTTATAAAACCAGCATAATAAGCCAGGAACTATGTTTTATACTGAGGATATGAGATGGATTCATTCTATCTATGTACAGATCCAATCTTTGATTTTTAACAACATTTTCAAAATCAACAAAATATATAATCAAATATTTTACATTATGGTGAATTAGAAGGGGGACATAAGTTTCTTTAAGAGATTTACTTATCATCATTCCAAATGGGCCTCTTTGAATTATTTTAATTTAAGAATAGATAAATAAAATAATGGGTTCTTTAGGAATATATAATACTTTTTTAGTATGATGCATGGTTCATATTCTTGCGAATGAATCATGGTTGTATTTGTCATTAATTTTATATTATGATATACTAAATCTAGACCATTATAATAATTTTTTTTATTCCTATAAAACAAAAAATAATTAGGTAATTTATGTGTCTTTTTATACCGCAATCTAATTAAACATATTAATTTTTAACCGTAGAAATGACATCCTGAATCTCATTTGTTCTAGAAGTATCGAATGTAATCATTTAAGATATTTAGTGAAACCGTAATATTGTTTTTGAAAATTCCAAGAAATTTTCAACACCTTTGACTTATTAATCACTAATTCTTCATAAATTTAACCAATTTTGATCCATTAGTTTCCTAATATTAAATATATAATAGATGAATATATTAAAATTAAAAAATAATAAAATTTATTTAGAAATATAATCAAATAAAGATAAAAATATTCATATTTCTTAATAATGGTTTTTATATTAATAAAAAATTAATAATACAAACAGTTTTTACAAGAAAATAATTTTTCATAAAAAACAATTATCATCATAAAAACAATTTATAAATAAAAAATATAAGAAAAATTATTTTCAAATCTAAAAAAATAAATAAATTATAAAATTAGAAATATAAATAATAATAAATTCATATAATTACGTAGAAAACAAATTAAAATAAAAAAAATATAATCCTAAAAAATATAAAACATTAATATAATATTAACAACAAAAATTTATAATTGAAAATAATATTTAAACAAGAAATTAAATAGATCAATGAAATTTACAACTCCCAAATAATTAATAAAACATACAAAAAATTAACATACAAAATATTGAGGGAAAACATGTTAAATTGTTATTAAATTCTAAATAATGTACATGAGGGTGTTGGAAGTCCGGTCGCCAATGAAATATTAAATAGAATCCTTTGAAAAAAATTATAAAATAAGATGAAAAAACATTATATAGTGGCTCAGAGTTGTGTTTATTAGGGTTTCCATGAATGGAATAATTTATAGATCTTTTAAAGAAGGGTGGTGGAAAAAATATTGAGTATAAAAACAACAAAGATTAAAATCAAAATAGAGTTAAATATCAAGTATGGGAAGGGTGACATCTTGTGTCAAGAGAAAAAGTATTTTAGAAATACCATGATGAAAAAATTAAGGAAAAGACCCTGGGAAACATATATTTTAAAATCTTGAATCATCAGTTTTATAAAAAAACATCATTAAAAATTTTATGGTTCTTTTAAAGTCGTTTTTGAAAAAAATGATGTCAAATCTATAATGATAAATAAAAATTTTCTATTTTTTTTGTATGAATGTGTGTGCTTGTCATATACATGATTACTTGTTTATTTACTAGAAGGAAAACCATGAGGTAACCAAAAATAGATAGTGGTTAAAAGATGAATCAATTTAGTGGATGGGGTTATTTTACATCTTAGTTTAGATATTCAAATTTTTTCGGTTGAATTGATTAGAAGCATGACTACTTTTAGTTGTCATGGTTATGATGGGACAGGAAATATGAAAATGGAACATGTAGAGATTTGACATTTTCTTGCATTCCCAATAAGTTATACCAAAGTGGGTATGGTTTATTATTTCTGGTAGGAAGAAGTATTAGTGTATGGATATATTTATTGGTAGGACATCAAAGAAGAAAACTATTTTAGTGGATCACTTTTTCAAGTATCAAAGGAAATTCACCTTGAATTAGTTGTGATTGTTATAGATTGGATTTATTCCATGGGGTTCCTCTTTGTCAGGTGGTAATCAAGTTACCATAATAATATCACATTTGAATAATGATTGCACTAGTTCTATTATTGGGAGAGAAAATTTTAAATTGACTCCATGCTTCATATGGTGTGTTCTATTCATTAGATGGAATAGAATGATTTTTAAAGAAATACTAATTATTTTTAATAAATATTCTATGATTAATTACACTATTAAAATTTATTATAATTTATATTTCCAAAATATAAAGTTTAATGGACTTGGACCAGTTTGATGATATGATTTTGGAGCCTATAGACATTATAAAATATTTGTGTTTCTACTCCTGGAGTGATTTCTTATTCCATTTAGTAGAGACATTATCCATAAGTAAGGTAAGAATATTAGAATTATATGAAAACTTATAGAGGGATTTTTTAGAGGTAAAATTCATACGACATAGGGAATATTTCCCCAGAAGGATATGTCAGTGAAGTTTAAATATGTTAGTCCATGTTGAGTATAATCGATTTTGATTTAACAGTCTATTCCTTGAAGGTCAAACTATAAAGATTCCTACAAAAAAAAATTTGGTAGGGGTGTTGAAATTACTAAAAAGAGTTCATCAGGCCTATGTGTTGACTGAATACATTTTCTATGGGATTTTCATGGTCAAATTTTAATGGGTGGTTGAAAGTGAAATGTTTTAGAGAGTCTCTTGAATATAATTTTTCCATACATGCAATGATGGAATTATTGGAGAATGAGTCTAAATTCCTAAAAATATGATATATTTGAAGTAAGATAAATTGTGTAAGGTTATGGGAATTAATATTGTGGTTCTTCTTGGTTATCCCATGTATAGACATGGTTTCTATCATTAGATGATATCGTTGAGAAGGAGAGTATCATGTAAAGAATTAGTTGACAAGAATATTGTATATGAGGCATGGTTATCGTGAGTGCATGGGAGTGATAGTGAAGGAAGGATTATAAAAATAATTCATTTAAATATAGACTAATACTCAATAGAAATAGTGAAATCCTTGGTGTCCTGAATTTGAGTACATTCTCTAGAAGTTAGTGTACACAAGAAATTAAAATTCATTTTCAAGTGAATAATCTATCATAGAAATCTATTGTATATAATTGTAACTTCATCATAAAATTAAAAAGTTCCGTGATTTAAAAAAACTATGTTATGTTTTCAAATATGTGATATTTTGGCACAATGATTGAGTTCTAGAGGACTGCTGGTTATAATTCTCATAGTCGTAGAATGATGAACTAGAAAATAGGTAGAAGGTGTTGTGGAGTATGATTCTTCCATTTGGGGGGAAATATTTAATAGGATACTCTATAAATCCCAATTTATGGATATTATTATCCCGATAACACTCCAATATTTTAAGATATAGTTCATAATAAATAAATTTGATAAATTTTATATCATTATATACATGAAACATTGAGTTAATATGAACCAACATATAATTTTATTTTGAATCTCTTCGATTGGTGGGTATGAATAGGGATAACATAGTTATAAAGATGTATGATTTAAAAAATTGTTAACTAAATTAATTTTTAATTTATTGATTATATAGAAAACTAAAATCACATGGAAGTAAAGGAGTAGTTTGTATGAAAAATTGTTCTCATTCACACAGTGTGTTTTTATCTTAATAAATTAAATTAATCAATATTAGTGAATAATTTTAAATATAAATTTATAAAGAAATTTTTTTAACATTCATTTAATTTTTTATCATGGAATTAAATTAAAATAATTCTAGTTTTAGGATTAAAAAACACATCGTTTAAAACAATGAGTTTAATTTCATTTTTCTCAAGAAATTAAAAATGGATTTATTCAACCATAAGAATTTCAATTTTTTAAAAAATATTCCATAGTTGTAATAATAAGGATAAAAATTTTAAAATATTTCCTTTTATTTTTTTTTCATTATGAATAATCGCATTTTAAAATGTTTTTAACCATAGTAATGAGAAAATGAGTAAAAGAGGGTAAACATATGAGATAGAGATTTAAAATTTATCTGTGTAATACATTTATCTTATTATAAGAGTGTATTTTGTCTATAATCATCCAAAATTTGAAATTAAGACAACTTCGTGCCATTTTTTCTTTGATCATGAAAAATATATTATTTTTTGAAAATGATAAATAAAAAATGCCAATATCCTAAATTTATTATCTATATTATTTTATTCATAAGAAAAATATATTTTAATATTAGTTGTAACTTTTTATTTTAACGATGAATTATATTTTTATGATTCTAAATTAATTTTTATTCTTTAGTGATGGAATAGTTACCATAAATGCTTACACAATGATGACACTTATATTGTTCTTGTAATAGAAAAATAAAAAAATGATTTTAAAAAAAATTAAAAGTAAAAAAATATGGATGAATTTTTATGTTCCCTGAATTTATCGAACACAAATAACATTATATTGATGTTTAAAATGTAATTATTCATATTAAAATACCCATTTCTTTTATTTAAATTCAATCATTGTGAAAGGTCTTAAAAATGACTTTAATGGTTACCTTATTAAATAATAATTTAGTAAATTATTAAAAATCCATAAAAATACAATCATCATACAAGTTAATTGTTTATGCATTAATATATAAGCAATAATCTATTTTGGGTCACACGTCATCTTATTATAACATTATTGAACCTCGAAAAGTAAAAAACTTTATCATTGTGACAATTATCAAAAATGTAAACATGGGGTTAAAACCAATAGATATGGTTTAAAACATTATTTAAACTTCTATGAATATTAATTGATGAAAATAAATAGAATTATTATCTTAATATAATATATATATCTCCATTTATAGACACACGAACCTTAAAATAAATTTATTTAAACATAATAATTTATGTAATTCTAAGAGTGCCCCTTCCATACCATATAAAAGTGAACATCCACTCCTCCCTTGTTAACAATTTTTTGGTCCTCTATCATAGCCAATTACTAACATAATATAATAATAGATTATATAATCACTTCATAAATCTATTTGACTCTCAAAATTACCACCCCATCAAATCATAAGATGAAATCCATTGGAGGTTTCTCAACGAAGTGGTATAACTATTAACTAAATAATTTAAAATTTATTCCATCCTTTAAAACTTATAAATATATTATATCCATTATAAAATAAATATTTCAATATAATAATTATATTAAATCTTTATTATGATTAATTTATAACCAGTAATCACCTACTTTTTATTACATGAGTAAAGAAAAAGTTGCTCGTCTATAGGTGTAGACTACATTCTATACAAAGTGACGAGTAGTGTTTTTCATCAAAACACCTCATTGATGTTTATAATGATTTATTTACTAAATAGCTATGATTTTATTATTTTAATAATTATTTTTAAAGGTGAATTATAATTATAATTTCATTATTTCCATCCATAAAAAATTGGAATCATCAGTCATGTGTATATACAAATTACCATCTCCATGAAGTGATGTAATTAGTTTTTCATCGCCACATTATATGAATAATTATAAAATTATATATAATAGTAATATTTGATAAAAATTTTATTATTAAAATATGGATATTATGCAACCATAACAAATGTATAAGTACTGGTACTTCCAAATCAAAATAAGCCTGATAAAAAAGTAGTTATCACCCAGAACAACAATTTTAATAGCACACTATTAATAAATGAGTGAGAAGATGTTTTAAGTAAATAATAAAAAATATGTTATATATTTTTATGGATTTTTAATAGATTTATAAAAAATAAATATTTAATATATTTTAGGTTTAAACAAGAATAAATAAATATGAGACTTGAGGTAAGGGTATTGTGTTTCAATCCCATTTTTATTAAGATTGTCTATGCTTAAAATTAAATTGAAGAAATTATATGATACTAATATGATATGTACCATTTTATTTTATTCTACTCTATCTATTAACCTGATTTAACATTAATAGCACCATTAATCTATTTTCACATATAATTATTTATGGTTTTATATGAAAATGAACTTTTTTTTCTATTTGGCCGGAAATATTCTTCATCTATCTAAACGATTTTTCTGAAATAATTTCTGCAATTTTTAATATATTTTACAATGTATATACATAATCTTCTTATCCTTTATTTATAGTTTATTAAAATATTTCAAAGGAATCCTATCATTTTTTGAACAGGGTACTATTTACCTTTTACCAAATAGGTAAAAGGTCTCTTTTTTTAAATGTCCTCAACATGGTAATAATTTACCACAATAAAAACCACTCAATGTTTTGAATACTTGTTAAAAAATATACATTGTAATATTCAATGAATGTGTTATTTATCAAATATTGTAATTAGTCATATCTCAAATAAGTTATATCCAAATAAATTGGGTATTTTCAACATGAAATATTTATGAATAATTTAATGAACGCTCCCATATATTATAAAATAATTTGACGTTAATTATAGATTACTAGGTATTAGACCAATATTAATAACCTCATTATTTATTTGGATGGTTTAGTATTATAATGATGATATGTGTATCAAACCATTTTATTTTCCATGTGGGTTTTTATGATATAATGTTGATGTATTTATGAAACCCATTTCCTTTCCACATGTTACTATATGTTTATATGATGGATGTTTTGTGACCATTTAGTATACATATATATGGTTTTCCTTATTTTATGGGAGTAAAATGATTATATACCACTCCAATTAATTTTCTAAATCATGATACTTTATGAGATAATTATGGAAAATAGGGTAATGTACTCAATACACTAATGAAAACAAGTAAGGATTCCTAATTCACTATGTGAAATAGGTACGAATTCCATATCCACTATCAGGAATTGTTGGCGATATTAGTTCCATTGTGATATTTCAATTTGGTGTTAATGCATAAAATAATATGCTTTGATAATCTATATAGTTAAACATTTCATATGAAATTGTTTCTTTGCCTATGATGGTGCCATAATTTTATGAAATGATTGTATGATTTGGATTTAGATTCAAGGTTTTTAATTAATTTTGGAATATTTCTCACTCTTATGATTGTTGTATATTGAAATTATAATGTTTTATGTGTTGAATCATGTTTATGATCTATTATAGACTATTTATAATGATTGTATTTTATGATAATGATCTTATACCCTTATGGTTATAAAATTCATACATATGATCATTGATTAATATGTCTCATGTTTAAAGTTACAGATTATATGAGTTCACCATTTCTTATACATTATTTCTCCTGGTTATGAATAAAGGTTTTAATTATAGTATGTAAAAAGGGAACACCATGGGAGGAAATTTATGAGATATTTTGAATAATATACCTAAATAATATATTTGATGATATTGTATCCAAGGACTATAAACATTTATGGTTTTGGTGTTGATCTAAATGTTGTGTATTAAATCCTCATATAAGATGATATAATATTTATGTATTAAAATCATGGGTAGATTCACATTAACATATATAAAATAAATAGATATTTTTGAAATTGATATATTTTAAAGAAATATAATGTAAATACCTACGTCATGGTCTAAATTAAATCCAAAAGGCTTCTAAATAGGTAGTAATGATAAATAGTAGATTAGAAGAGAGTAAGCAGAATCTTAGAAATGAAATCATCTCTGGGAGAGTTGAAATTACAAAGAATTAGTGGGATTATAGGACCATTAATGTATTGGTTTCATTGAGCATTGTGACAAAATATATCAAGGGTGAGATTAATGGTCCATCTTCATGCCGACGGTAATAGATTTTACTAGAAGTTATTGTTTTGGATAAAAGGCCATTTTTCAATGGTGTTTCTAGAGTTTTCTATACCAAGAGATCTCATATAGTGTAATCGTGGTGGAATAGTTGTTACTAATGTTGGATTTATAATAAAATTGTCATATACCTAGTTCATGAACATATTATTTTTGAAGATAGTAAAATATTTCATAATAGTGAAACTAAATTTATTTATTTTAAACAATTCCATAGAGGCATTCAGATGAGTTTCATGTCTTCAATGGAATGAATAATCATGGTTCTATAGAACTAAGGAAATACTTATTTATTTGGAAACAATATGATTATAAATTTTATTGAGCATAGAATAATGTGGGAACTATAATGAATCTAGCCATATTAATTTAAATGAATTGAGATAATGAAAATAAGAAAAGAAGAACAACATTTTTCATAAAAAATTACTATCCAATCTTCACACAATATATCTTCCTCGAAGGATAATGACAAGGTTTCTTATTATTCATCCCATTTAAGGGTTCCCTGATCTTCAAAATATAATAAAAGTATGAAATATTTGATCATGTGTTTTCATTTGATTAATTCGTTGAGTGTGGATGATATTAAGTAAATGATAGATCAACCCAAAATTTCCCTTAATCACATGATACAAATATAATTGGATGTTGATGACCCATTATGTAATCATTGTTGATCACACTCTATGACCATGATATGCCTTCCTGATAGAATGTATATCACTCTCCATTTATCATACATCATGATGGGGTAATATGGTCAAAAAATCCATTGACACGTGATGGATCTCAGTTACATGAATCATCCATCAGGTGAGCTAAATTACACAATCACCTTGACTTATGTGGATGGACTCATCTACCATAATACAATATATGTGTATAATTATCCTAATAACATTACAGTAATATTGGGCCCATATTTCCTATAACCCCAAAATGTTTCCATTTAAAGAGAGGGGTGATCATAAATATGAAGAAAAGATGGGAATAATTATAGATATTGAATACTCAAAGAAATAAACTTATAGAACCAGTATGTAACATGGGATGAAAGGATAAATGTTTTTCAGAATGAAAAAACTCATAAATATTGTATCTATTTTCTCAAATTCTAGATACAAGAGTGAGTAAAATGATAACCTTTTGTAGATAATTAATGTGATCACCTAATTCCATAACTGTTATGAGATGAATCAATATCAATTATGATATCATATTACTCACATTTCTTCACATGATCGATTAACCCCATCTCATTCAGAGGACCGCATAAATTCAACATGTGTTATTCTATATAATTCTTTGAAAAGAATATACTATATATTTATTCATGATTTTCTTTCCACATCCATAAAAGGATTATGAATTAATCCAAACATTGGGCATCCAATCTCATGTAATACCACGTCTTTTCATCACTTGGACATATTCCACTTGATTCATACCCCTACATTAGGATTTTTTTCATTTTTGTAATAACTAATACAACGTTATCTTTGGAAACTTTATTTTGTAATACCCTTTTCAATGAAATTATACACTCACATGAAATGTGTTTGATCTTATTCTACCTCTTATTTATCACACTAATCATTAATCATATGATATTATATATCTATAATAATATTTTGATCAACATGGTGAAAATTTCTCCATTATTATAATTTGTTTTAGTTTTAGTCCATGAATATATCATTTATATCTCAATGTCCAATATTTCGTAACATGAAATTAATTTAAAGGGTTATATTATAAATATATAATTTTAGAGAAACAATAACCCATAAGTCCCTATTAATATTCTATTATTCACCTTTTATGAAGAAAATGTCCTCATCATTAAAACTATGTGGGATTTGATTACAATTTTAATGGGAAACATTAAATGCATCTTTGAGCTTCAAACCCAACATCACCAATATTTTATTCTTATCATAATAGTTATATATTATCTATTATATCACACTATCTCAACCTCATTGGTCCATATTACCATGAGAATTGATGAAAACTTTTCCTAGGCCCATAATCCCTTTAGGAAATCTTCACTCCGTCAGATCGTATCCATGCAAAAACTAATAATACACATTGAGGTCCATATTCATCTCAGTTGAGTCGTCATATCACCAACTTTATGAAATATTCACAATATGGAGAATCATTATAGGGCCATATCCCTCACGAATTCCACCCAACCTTATTGGTATATATTCCCTTAAAGGTCAAATAGAATGGGAATCTCATATGTAAGTCTCACACCTTACATTTTAATTTTTTTCCCTCATCATCTATACCACATGACATTAGGATTCATGGATTCATACTTTTCACATCATATTAAAAGGTATGACATGTCCCATTAGCTGGAACTGAACTATAAGTGTTGTGATTCCTTTTACAATGATACTTATAAGGACCCTCTCATGGGCTCTATCTTGGAACCAAATGTACCATTTACCTTCCTAGATGAGGATTAAATCCTATGTTCCCAACTATGTGGATTTAAAACAAATTAACTTATTGACCAACATCACAATGTAATAATAAGGAAATAATGTAGAAACTATAATTCATGTATATGGTTACCTATACGGAGGACCTATGATACATACAAATATTTATATTCAACAGAAACATTTGATATGTATTATAATTCACATCAACATATGCATACAATATATTACTAGTCTTATGGTTTCTAAACTCATACTCAGACGTCATTAATAATCATGAACATGAACATGAATTTACAATAGAGTCCTAAATTAGGAAATAATTACATTAACTATAGAGTGATGATCATGACCTCTCACCCCCTTGGTCATGGTGAGTACCTAAGTGTCATTGTAATGAAACCCCATCAACTACATGCCTTTCGATTGTAGTTCCATAGAGATATATCCTATCATGGATGATGGATTCATTGAATATTTTATATTCCAGGTATAAAACTCATTAGAAATTGTCTAAAATGATATTATTTAACTACAACGAGGATTTGGTAACCATAGATAACCCTTCACAACCATGAATTGAGCCATCCTTTTTTGGGTTGAAATAAAAACGAAGAACCCAATATGAATATTTTTATAAAAAAATTAAATTGGTTTTTAAAAACCATTGGTCCATTTTGTGTCTTATGTTATATGTCATCAAAAATAGTGAACCTCCATTGAATCCATCAATACGAAAAAGTGATTGGGTTGACTTTATGTTATGCCATTTTATTTTTTACATTATAATAAAATTACAATGTTAAAATTGGATTGAAAAATAAACCTATAAATATGATGTTTTTAATATAACCCTCAATATGATATTTAACCAATACTTATAATTTTTTACTTTCTGTCTATAGGGTATCATTCTCAAGGGATCGATTAAATCCAAACAGATTCCATCATCCTTATGAAAGTGTTCATGTGATTCAGCTTCCTTGAGAACCAAAAATCCTTCAATTGGAATGAAAAATAATCAATTCAACATCTCTGTAATTAGGGGAAACAAGATACCAATGGAGTACCATCATCATGGTTCCATACCTGACCTAGAGGCTCATGCAACGATCTATAGGTTATAAATAATAGACGATCATCCAATTCTAGGAGACATGCAATGAATCTAGTAACACCTATCATGACAACCAATTTCTTTGGGATCACATCCGTAGATAGTGACAACCAATACCATACATAAGATACGAATGGGGATTATGAAACTAATCGTAATATCACTTCAACATAAGTTCCATCTTGGAGAGATCTTTATATTTTCCACCGCTAATATCATACATCAACTACTATTAAACTGCTTTCTTTGGGTGTGATAGGGATAACCCCACCTCTGATACCTAGACATAAGCATATAAGAATTCTCCTTAGGTGTGGAATGTTGCGAACCAAATAGATCTAGATGAAATATGTAACTTAGATTAAGAATACCACATGTATAATATGTTGGAAACCAATGTGGATTATTATACAATTATTCACTCATAATAAAGTTTCTAGTATATTCTGGCAACAGGTTAGGGGTAATCATAGATTCATTCCCCCAAACATGAAGCCCATTATCATATTACAAAAGGAAAAAGGACTTTTGTGGGAGTATATTTACACATCCATTTATGGAATATATTATCATATCCTAAAAACAAAAAATTATAATTATAATAAACAATTCATGATTTTCATATTTTTTAAAATATTGCAGTTGTGATAGTGGATATTCATTGGTATATTCTAGATAATATCAAAGAGTAGTCACATATACAAATTTTATCAATTTGAGTGGTGTATCAAAATGATCAACATGAATAGAAAATTACTCAATAGAAGGCAGGTATTATTACTCCCCCTTATAAGGATATTCAACATATTAATATTAAGGGAGATTCTATTGAGCGAGCCCATATCCCTACTCCGACAATAGAATGAATAAATATTAGAGAAACCACTATAGATATGGTTCATATTCATTCCAATGGTGAATAACATATCCAAAATGGTATAAAAATAGAATATTGATACCATTATATCCCAATGGATAATATGATAAAGACACATATTACTACATTTTCCAATGAAGAACTATATCAACATCCATAAAAGGGTATACATAAGATGATACATATTACATAATACAATCTAGAGGTATTTCATTATATCATGGTGAGGAGTGAACATTTAAATCAGGTTCATACACCTATTTATACTTAGGCTGGCTAGAATATTCTACTATCCACTAAAATGATGAGTTATATTCCCACCCACATTATACAAGAATGCTGTTTTATCTCAGAATATTCTTAGTAGTAGAAATGTATACCCACAAAAACCATGTATCAAGATCAAATCCTTTCTCTAACCTAAATAACATATGGGAATATTTCAATGATAACATAGGATGAGGATCATTCATCTACCTTCCTCAATATCAATATCCTTGTGTCTATATAGTGAATTTCTAAAAAATACCAAGGAACCACTGACTCTTCATATGATATAGAAGGTAATAATTACTACAATATTATTCATAATCGTATAATATATATGGAATATGAGGATCATACCCCTAACATTTATTTTGGACATCCACCCCATATTGATATGTCACCAAGGCAGAGACATCATCCCATTTTTAGGGCATATTCATATAGTTCAGTTATCATAAAATCGAGGTAAACCACATTTAGTGTTGCATAAATCTCTATAAAATCTTTACCTTAGTTCTTATATGAATCTTGGTAGTGAAAAACATCCAATCCACCAACTTCTCATGAGTCAACATCTTTGAAAAAGAAACCTCTATGGTTTGAAAATGAACAAGAGTGTCCTCTGACAAAGAAGAGGATGATATGGATACATGGAATGATTTAGTGAAGAATGATATCCTTAATATGTTTGGGACCTTCTCCACTCCCTCTTATGACATCCATGATATATTAAATGGGTATTAAATCCACTTCTTTCTCTAGATATTATGGTTGAATATTCCATGTATAAAGGCTAAGAACCACTTTTATCAGGTATATGATGCCAATCACCTTGTGGTGAAATAAATTTATAATTAGATAAACTTTGTTAAATTATCCATAGCACATAAAATTAGGTAAAAAAATATGTTATAATGGGACATGATCATATTCATATTCTAGTATCACTCTAGTAAATAATCACAGAGTTATCCTCATATTTATGTATTCAAGGATGTGGTAAGTATGAACTATTTTAATTTACATTATTCATATGTTAGAAGAGTACCCCACAGATAGAATATTGTAATTTTAGTACTATAAGAGGGGTTAGAGGCCCAAAAAAATTGTAGGCTAGTTGGAAAATACCAAAAAACCCTCAGGTCCTAAAGGGAAAAAAGTCAGACAAATAGGTAGGGAGAAATTCATTGGTAGAAACCTGATTTGGGCTTCATAATGCTACTAGAAATTATCTCAAATGTTAAATAAAGAATCCCAATCTATGAGAAAACTCTATATGGAATGTATCTCACAATCTGAGAAGGTAATACACTTGAATATTGACTGTATGAAAATATTCAGAATCAAAAAGATTTCATTGGAAGCCACCATGGATGCTATCTAAGAGAAACCTCAACCCATTAGGATGGGTTCATATTTACCTCCACCTCCACCGGTAGTGTCCTCAAATCCTCAAAAATTCTAGAAGACAATGGATGTAGTTCAATTCAAACCACATCTCATAGGGATGGGGGGAGTTTTAACTCCACCACTACCCAAGGATTTATCAAATAATTATGAGGTTCATGAAGAATAATTGGTGGCTCCACATTTGACTTTTTCTTGGGTATATGGAAATTATTGTCACAATCTTCATGAAAATCATTAATATATTAGATAGAAAATTATTTTTTGTAGTAAGTACCATGGGGATTCCTATTAACACTCAACATACACATATTGTTTGGGGTATGTTTTAAAAGGATAGTCATATATTCCATGAAAATCACAATCCATACATCAATGATAAGGGAACATGTGATATATAAGAACAATACTCATGGGGGTTACAATATAAGACCAATCAATAAAGAAGGGGTCCATTGAGAATTAATCAATACAGATTTTGAAGGAGATGCAATCAAAAAAGAGTCACTCTATTACTATAATGATGATGAGTTGATTCCTACTACCAGATGTTCCTTGGTGAACTTCATCACTATCATCCTAGTAGAAGATGTAGAGTGAGTCCTTGAAAACAATGTACATAATCATGAAATAATGTCAGGATATGATGGTTATAGAAAAACATAGTTTTTATTATTTTATTCCTATAATGAGAGGTATAACTAGAATCTGAATCATCTTGAGGATTTGATCCTCCACATCAATTCCATCCCAGTAAAGATAAAATGAATGTCATGGATATATCTAAATATATAGTAATAAAACTCAAAATTATCTATATGTATGATAAAGCATGGCTGTATGGGGACAATATATTAAATATAATAAGGCACATATACTTTATACACGAGGTAAATATTTCCAATGGGTATAACCTTCAAGGAGATGTGAATAATTCTTCTCCCACTCATCAGGAGGGGGTTAATTTACCCATAGGAATAGAATCTGAACATTAGGTTGGTTATAGATCCAGGCAGTTAGTCTACATGAATTTTTCGAGTAAATGAAATTAGTATTTTACTCATTTATTCTAGTAACATACCTAATATCATAATATTCAAATAGTTCCTCAAGGAATAAGTAGTCAATAGTTGGTAGATATTGGATTACCACATCAAGCATCACCCATTTATCACACATAGTGGTGACTTAAAAAGTGATTCCCCTATAAATCCTCATGCCATTGATTCTCATTCCACTCAAATGGAGTCTATTGTAGTGTGGTGTAATATAGTGCATTCTCAAAGTTTACAATATTTTTAATGAGAGGATGGCAGTCCAACTCGACACAATTTTTAGAATATTATTATATATACCTTTGATATAAGTTAATATTCAATGTAGAATATCTCATATTTCATGTCTTGATGTGAAACTATGATGGGCCAATTGGAACAAAAATATTCAAAAATGTTAATGTTAATCATATATACATTCATGGGTAGAAATTTTGTTCCATACTATAGTTAACCAGAAACGTCCATCACTTACTAAGAGGACCTTTTCTACAAATTCATTTCCTAATTTATCTTCAAACTAATGAAACAATTTTCACTGAACTCATCACAACCAAGTTTTTTGAAAATGAGGTGGTCTAAAACATTATTGTTAGATATAAAGAGTCAATGTACTCACCCATGATTCCTCTCCCACAAGATAAGATATTAGAATGTTATGTAGAAAATCTTTATGATGAATTATAGACCCCACTAAGCCATTGATATATTCTAGAGGATCCCATGAGTGTGAGGACCCAAAAAATAAATAAAATAATACATGGAGAACTTGGGTAAAATAAATACTCACACCTTTGTTATAGGGAAGAAGGTATGATAATGTAGAAACTACTGTTAATACCCTAAAACTAGAACTAAAAACTACTAAAGCACCAAATAAGGACCTATACTATAATGTTCCTCTTTTCTAGAGGAAACAAATAAATACATTTTCATGTAGATGTATTTATAGATCAATAATTCCTAAGATTGAAGGAAGGGAAAGCCAAAAAGCATTCCATTCAAAAAGAAAACATTCTTAGTTACTTCATCCCATCCATGGGTAATAGTATCCTCAAGATAAATTCCCCCAAGAGACCTGGTAAAGTTGTCCTTAATTCTCATACTTTTTATTTCACTTTCATTTATGTGTTTTTTCAATCTATCCCATAAAAATTCATCTTAAAACACATCCTCTATAAAATATCCATGTCGAAACATGAGGTATTAGAGAACGCCTAATCATAATATTCCCATGTGTCCACCATTCATATAAGGGAATACATTGAATTGAATGATGTTCTATGTTGAAATGAGTTCAATTATGTGGATTTGAAGACCCAAAATGTGGTTTATATTGTTCTTTATGTTCTCATGGAATAAACCTATTGATTAATTATGGTTCAAAGTCGCCCTGAATAATTAAAAATGATATCATCAAACCCATCTTATGAATTTATATTCAACCGGTTGGGTGAAATACTGGGTGTGAAAAAGAGTCTCATCCAACCACCAAGTAGGCCCCGATCATAATCTATTTTTCCAACATCATTCAGAGATTGTGGGTCTCCTAAAAAAAGTTCCCATGAAAATGACATACTTTTTAGTAGTATTAATTTTTTTCACATACCAGGAATCTTCTATGATGATGAGTATATATATAAACTATATTTCCTTATACCTTCCCCATGATATATGGGTGGATACCTGAGAAGCTTGGAAAATAGGGGGTGGCATAATCATTTTTGAGAGTATTATTTCTACCATATCCCCATACAATCTATATACATGTATAAAACACATGGTAAATAAATTTGTTGAGGCCAACAAAACTGTGGAGACACCCTAAAATTCATTAAGAGTCTTCTAAACCCAAATTTTATGAAAAAATTATTGGGGAGTGTATTATTGTTCAATCAACACATATGACTGGTTAATCTAGATAAGCTAAACCAATCTGTGATAATCTTATATCCAAGAAGAACTTCTTGATTCTCTATAGAATCTATATGAGTTTTATATATATGTTTATGTAGACATGGAACGTCAAAATGATATTACTTATTTATAATTCCATAAAACTATATCCTTCATTGAATAGATCAAGAAGAATACATTTAAGGGCATATCCGAACCCTAAACATTTTTGATAATCTTGATATTGTTGAAGTTAAATGGGAGTTGATTTAAAAATTTTCTGAGATTAATATTATCCCAATAAAAACTATTTTATGTTTAGGATACAAGGATGATGATTTTTCTCCCTTAAATTTGACAATTCATGGGTATGACATGAGTGATGGAAATCTGAAAGGAATGATATAACTCAAATCCCTATTCAGGGACATGGTTTCTAATTCTATGTTAATTATTATCCATCTAGACATGACATATAAAATTCTAATAAAAAACCATGCCTTTATAGCCCTGTAGTGGTTACTCCATTATACCATCAATTCATGAAGTACTCCATCAACAGAAAGGTTGAAATTCAATGTCAAAATATACCCCTTTAAATATTATTAATTTTAGTAAACTATAGAAGGTTTCTATTAGATATATGTAAAACAACTATTTCTAGAGGGATCTACATGCGGTTCTACTCATAAAATCTTAATAAATTTCCCTCAAACCCCTTGGATCTTACTTAATAATGATTATATATAAACTATAAATTTAAAAAAATTATTATACCATGAAATGTAGAGTTACCGTAGTTTTATGCTTCACATTTCCATGATTATATAGTAATAACCAATCTAGATAATTTAGGCATATCATTTGGAATGAACAAACACATTAAGAGATTAATATTATTGATGGACATTCCAAAAAAAGGGTGCCCCTTTTCTATCATTGAAACCACTTGAGACCCTTAATCCACCATTTGGATCAGATAAGTCTTGTATTCCATCTTTTAAAATTGAAAACTCTAATATGAAATATCTTCAATTACAATATTTTTATGCTTATTCTAGCCCAGATGATGTTAGTGGAGAATGAAATCGTCTTTAGATTAAACATAATCATAATTCCCATGAATTAAATCTCTTTTATCCATAAAATGACCCAATTCATTGAATTTTATGGAGGTTTCAATGCACTATCTACAAATCCTTAAAAAAGGTCCATCGACATTGATATGGGAGAAGAAGTGGATAATTTAATAGATTCCACTCGAACATTTGAGGAAGAAGTATCTACCACAGTTGCTGAGCATAGAAAATAAATATAGGTACACAAGATAATTCACAACCACTATTGACAAGTGTTTCTCAACATTTGGATTATGAGGAGATTCATGTCTCTTTATTGAAATAGAATCATTATTTCTTCTTCTATAATTACATAGAGATTTTGGGGATCATTTATGATGTGATAACTCATTGTAAAGGGCATCTAGATGATTATCAAGGTTTCATGTAGGCAACCGGGAGAATGAATCACTAACATGTTATCAAGGTAGAATCTGATCTTGATAATATTATTAAATAAAAATTATTTTAAGAGGTTAAATAAATAAAATAGATTACTAAAACAATTCATACTAAGAAAAATAATTGTTTGATCTTGGTCTACATCAATTATAGGGATCTCGATTCACACTACACGAAGAATTATTTTATAGTCCCTATTATAGAACTCCTAATTATGGCAACCACATGATTCTAATACCTTTTGATTATGATTTAGTAATCGGGTTAAAATATTATCAATATATCGTTAGATGATAAGGAATCCCTCACTTTCAGATTAACTAATTGATATTATGCAACTAGTTCATTCTCATCAGTTTAAATAAATATAGAACCACCTTTAAACATTTCAAGCATCCCATTATCAATCCTTTTCTAGGAATATTCATATAATTATATTTCAATGATCTTGATTTTATAAGCCTTGAAAAAAACTTTCTTTAGTAAACATATAATAATTATTGGGAAATTAAAGAAATTTTTTTTGACGCTGAACACTCTAAAGTGTTCTTTTGGGTAATTTTTTAGAAATTACTTGGTTTTTTTGTATTTTATGTTGGTTATGGTTTTGAAAAATAGGATACTAGTTCAATACTCATGACAATTCATCCTTGAACCGGTAATGATTTGACATGGATCTCGAGATGCCTCACCTATATCAGTTATATCATGGAATATATAGACAAAAAATACAACACCTATCAAATTTTTTGTATATGGGAGCCACTTATTGAATGAACAACTATTTATTAAAATCCTTATAAAACAAAAAACGATATTTTCTACACCCCTCAATTCTGATTACAATAGTATAAGGGAATCCTCTCATCCTATATGTGGATACTTCGATGTAATCAACCAATACAATTATTTAATTAAAAAATTATATAAAGAATAACAAAATTATATACAATATTAGTAGGACAATTCTATTTTTAAATATTTAATATTATAATGTGTAAAAAAATGCAATAAACTTATTTTTTGAGTATATATTTGAGAAATTTAATGCAGCCCTATGAGGTATTTGTGTTCTCTCATGATGGCCAAATCAATACATTTTCTATTAGCCTGTTATAAGGGGGCATTTGTCTCAATGACAATTTATCTTATAAAAATATGAAATCCAATTCATATATAAAAATGTAATCTAAGAGAAGGTGCAAAATGATTTCCACAAAACAAACACCACCCGATAGATCATACTATCGAATGGGGATATATTATAGGAATAGGTTTTCTATTCCCATGAGACTCTGAAAACATGGAATATATATACTTATTGAGCCTATTAATTTAAAATAATTAATGTAATGAAAACTCAAAATATGAATAAGATTATTCTGTGTATTTTGTTTATCTTTTTATTCATGGAAATTCTACAATACTATTTCTTACTAACCAAAGGCTTCACAAACAATGTGGTAGAATACAAATATATTATTAAATTCCATTAAGTATACATTTTAATGTAGATATACCATTTAAATGTTAATGTTTATTCATAACTATTGATTAGGAAACTAACTAATTATTAGATCATTTATAAAAAGATTTGGCCTCTCTTCTCAGCTAAGTGCAATGACTGATTATGGAATTCCATTTTAAGGAGACACTTGATATTTCCCTATACACTAAGAATGATCATGATGATTCAATATAGAATATAGACATATCCTTGTCTTAGACTGAATATTATGAGTATTATTTATTCATTGCACACCATAATGTAGTATCCTTGTTCATAATTTATGTTATTCAGAAATTAATTAGCATAGAATTTCTATAAGGTGTACTGATCCAATATCTTCATAAAATAATATCAATATAGTATTAATGAGACCCATTATATAATACCTTAAATAAGGGATCATTCTATTTTACCAAGAAAAAAAGAAATATATCTAACGCTAATAAATAAACTTTTCCCTCACATGCTCTCCCTTCTTACTCTGTTCCAGATTGTTGAGCCTCATGTAGTCATCTCAGCAACCCATAGGGTAGAATTTTCTCCACATTCTCCATCTTGGAAGGTGTATGAGGAACCTTCATCATAACCACTGCCCTTACCAAGAATCCATATATTAACAGATGATGTGGTGATTTTTCTCTCTTTCAAGGATTCTCTTTAGGGATCACATTATATGGATGAGACCTATCATATTTCAAGTATTCAATGTATATCTCATTTTCCATTGTCACTAAACATGGTGGATGGGTGTAAATTAATTTATCTCTATGTGGATGAACTCATTGAGGTAGAAATAAACCATGAATGGTCACTAGTGGGAATATATATTTTGACATCTGTATCATAACTTGTTCATTCGTGCATTCATGGGTTCTTGGGTGTTGTAACATAATTCAATATCTTTTGGAATGCATGTATACCTTTTTTATATATATATTTTTATGGTAGATTTCATGAAGGCATATCCTTGAGAGGCATGGGTCTTCTATCTATATATATTCTCATTATCTAAGTTGTAATGAGATGCTTATCTAAGAAAGGAGTAAAGTTCGATGGCGGTCTGAATCAGGTTTTTAGGACTCCCAATTCTCATTCACAATGCTTCTATCCTAAAAATAACGGTTTATATTCTAGTATACTCTCTATGTGTAAAATAGTATACTAGTATCTTGTAAATATCTTCATTATATTAGATCTATGTGGAACAAGACCTCTGGTATTGGTTTCCATCAAGTGTTCCCATCCTGGACGTCATCGAGTAATCACGTGGTAAATTAATTTTTTAACAAGGATTTCAAATATTTTTTGAGTTTTTGAGTCTCCATGGACATTCATATTTTTTATAAACATTTTTTATATCCCTATGAATGTGAAGGTGGTGGAGGAAAGTGTATCTCATTCACATTCCTTATTAGAAATTATTGGTGATAGTCAATCCCTATATGTGAGGTATCATTGATATATTTTGGTACCACGATAGGTTGAGGGTTATGATATGGTTTTACCTACCCCATGTTCTTCTCCTACAGTTCCATTTCCAGCAAATTTCCCTTTATTGGGATGATGGATTCATTGGTTCTTCTCATATGGTCCCTAGTACTTCATGTTTCAGAGAACAATTATGGACTGTGCATGTCTTCCTAGTAGATATGGGTGTGGATGACATGGGGGTGGGAGTTGAGATTCAAATCCCCTATCCATTGGCCCCTTTAGAGTTTTTATTTCATTCATTAAAGGGTATGGACATAGCTTCTTCAGAACAAGTGTGCTCTAAAAAGGGCCTTCACGTGGAGAAGTATTTCTGCAAATGTATCTCATTTTAAGGGTTTATCACTACTCTCGAAGAAATCTGTTAGTTCAAATAATAATTTTGACAATATAAATAGTGATGAGAATGAGGGGTGACATTTTGAGGTCCCAGGAAGAGTGGTACTCGGAAGGGGTTCCCACTCCCACTGATGGTTGTTGGATTACATGGTCCAATATGGATTAGGTTTCCAATGATTCTACTTAAATAACTACATAACATAGAACCCATGTCCACAAGTACAACAATGAACTTTTTTATGATATCCTTTATTATTTGTAATTCAATGGGTATCAAGGTCTTGGTGATATGTTGTTATATTTTGACTAAGTATTGAAGATATAATTCTTTTTGGATAACTGTTTTGGATCCCATGATTTATGATCACAAATTATCGCACTTATCTATGAGCACCATTTTTTCATATTGAATTCATGGAGAACCATGGACATCTCATATTTGATCATATCAAAGGAATAATGTGTCTTTTGATCATGTTGAAATATATCTATAGATTACTACCTTTAATTTTAACATGGTGGGGGGTAAATATGTCTATCGTTCACTTATTATAGCTTTTTATCCATATGGGAGGAAGATATTATAGAAGCATTTTTTTGGATTCAAACCAAGTGGTTTGACTTAGTTTGATTGAGGGGATTTCAATTATATAGCCATGGAATTTGAGAAAAAAGGAACGGAATCTATATTGATCATTGTAGTAAATGATTTATTATTGTTCATTGATAACAATGGAATACTTGATTTTTGATTCTTAGGTGACAATTTTAAATTGTATAATAATTATAAGAGGTGTTGGAGGATCTGTAGTAGGATTTATCAATATGTGAATAAGATGAAAGGAATCAACTGATTTCTCCTATAATATGTAAAAACCATGAAGATAACATTTTTTTAATGTTCCCCTTTGGTGTTGAATTTAAATAGTGATAGTTGGGGTAAAATTTCTTCGATTACTCATCCGATTGGGAATGGGATGATAATTTCACACATGCAGTTCATGATTCTTTGGATGAAACATATTTATTGATTAGCATGGATGAGAATTTATGATCATATCTTGCCCTATAAAAAGAATCTCTTATAATGAAATTGATATAGAAATATTAAATATTCTATAATTTATTATATAAAAATTAATTTTGAAAAGAATGAAAAGAAGCTTTATTGGGGCTTGGGATGATGATACATTCACCATTTTGAGTCAAAATAAAAACACTCTTGTTGAGACAATTTGAAAATTAAAATAACTTACAGAGACATATCAATATTTCATTGGATTAGGGAGAGATATTGAAACAATGATTTTTTTAGGAGTTCCTGAAATAAAAGAATGATTTAAGGGAATGAATAGTATACATGTTGACAGATCGTATACAAATGATGTTGATGTGGCTACGAATTCAACAATGGATCATTTTAAAGAGATTCTAAATAGACCACATGGATATGAGAATTTGGGATGTATAAAAGAGATTGATAAAGACCATTTTCTTCTTATCATTCCACAAATTGTGGACGAAATAGAGAATGTGGGAATGTAGGACATTCCTAGAGAGAATTATATTGGATTACTATTTTCATCTTAACATCAGATAGTTCACTAGGGATTGATGGGGTACTATGATCATTCAATATGGTGGTCTAGGAAATCATCAAATCCAAGGTGAATGTGGTGGTTCAATAATTCATCATATGATGAGTGCTAACTAGAGTGGTTTGAGCATATATAGTGGTCCTAGTCCCAAAGGTGAAATATTTGGAGTCTCTATACTAATATAGTCTTATTTTTATATGATGGTTTCCCTTCAAAATAATGTCTAATATTCTAATAAAATACTTGAATGATTCTATTAAAACTCATATCTAAGGGGCATCATGGATTCCTTCATGGATGAAGAATTTATGTGTAGATTGTAATAGTTAATGAATTGGTGGATGGTATTAACATCATATAATTTGGATCCAATATTATGATATTGGTTTATATTTATAAGGTCTATGATCATAGAGTGGATTCTTATTTTGAAGACCATGAGATTATTTGGATTTACTGAATATATGTGTGATCTCTTTTTAGGTGCATTACTTATCCGTGCTCAAAATTTTGATTATAGGTAAATGATTTTGGTTCATAAAAACTATGTGAGGTCTCTATCATAAATACCTTGTGTCACATATCCTTTTTATTCTAGACATGTTTTCTATCTCAAGGAAAATTAAGTACAATATAGTTGAAGGAAGGATCATGCCTTTTAGAGATAGGGTTTGGTCCAGAGTAAATTCATAAAAAAATATTTTTAGGCAATATGATTTTTTATCAACAGGTAGAAGAATATAATCAATAGATTCATTAATCTTAGGGATTATTATAGATTCTAGATTGGGCAGTGTATTACACATGAATAAATTATCATGTATATTTCAATAAATTCTCACTCATCCATGGTACAGTCTTATATGAAAACAATAGACCTAAAAACATATCCTTCTATTATATTACCATGAATACTTATTATTTGATAGAAGGATCAAAACGTCCATCTTTGATTATGTCATTAGAAGAATTATCTTGTATACTCACAATTGAAATATCCATTTTTTATAATTTAGATGAATAATCAAACTTGTTAAAAGAACCATAAATTCTAATCACATTCACATTATTTTATTTACCAAGGTACCCATAGGGAACTTCAACCAGTTAGAGAAATTGTGAAAATATTTATATTGAATTCCAACTAGATAGAGAAGTATCATTGAGATCCCTGGGAAAGGATGATGAGTCCCATCGAGGAGGTGGTATCAGATTGTTGATCGTTTTAGAGTCAATGTGTGCATGGAATCCAGTTTATTTTGTGATATTATTTGTGGAAACTCTTTGTGGGATATGTTTATCATATTTAGTAATGAGATAAACTGTAAAGGTTATAAAAAATTCTTGGTTAGGATGTTTGGGGTCACCTGATTTATGATGGATTGTATGGATTTATTCAAGGAGAATATGTGATGAGTTGTGGGCTATGAAGATATCATTTTCGAAAATGATACAAAGATTGGATTGATACTATTCTACCATGGGTTTCTAGTTTAATTTTCATATCATACTAAATCTTGTAACATCCCTAATATTATAAACATAATGATCAATAAGGATTAAAATATTCTCTACGAGGGCATTATGCTGACATAGGATCCTTAATGTTGTGATTTCATAGAGTCATCAACTGAAAGGATTATCAAATAACATTATCATGAGTGGAAACATATTTATAAAGTGTGAGGCATGTGTCCTATTATTTTTTAGTTAATATAAATTAAAAAAATATGAACATTCGAGTTTGGAATCTCAGAAATATGTTCATTCCAATATATGATAGTATTTAATGGAAGGGAATCTCCATTGACCATGATGCATGTACTATGAGGATCCTAAATGTGAAATAGTGTGGAACCAATTTTTAAAAGTGGAATGGTCTACCAGCATATAAGATTATAATAGTAGGTGCATTGGGTTTTTAGTGAGTGGTGGATCACTGATGGAATTCATGGATGCATGGTATCAATGGGCTGTTCAAAATTTGATGGAATGGAAATTAATTTTTATGGTATTCAGAGTTGTGTTATTGGTGTAATGGGAGGCTAGTAATTGATTTAGGAAAGGCGGTTTTTGATCATTCAACTTCATTCTGTTTTGGGTGATGTTTCTTTTGCTAGAGCATGTGTTTAATTTTCTATGCAAGGTGTCTTCATTATATCTCATGAGGATTCCTTCACATCATGTGTTGACTATTAATAAAACTATTTAAGGTTATTTAGGGATTTGGGATAGATTGATCCCCCTATATAGTGGTCTAATGATTAATATTGATGGATAGTGTGTTTCTTGGGAGATGCGAGGTGACGCTCTAGTAAAGGATGACATGTTCACATTAGTTTTTTAATTTACTGCTTGTTATGATGAAGATAATTCCATTAGCGAGGAGGAACAAGTTATGTACAATGGACTAAATTTTTGAAACTTGTATGCAATGGAAATATATATCATGTAATGTGACTCTAAAATTATACTTTACCTTCCCTGAGAGAAAATATGAACCTCCTCAGATGTGACCTACTTTATTAGTTAGTTTATATTGATCATGGACCTAGGAACTAAGGTGAGACATGCCTAGAGGGAAGGAAACATTTCTAAGGTCTCCTTGGTCAATAATTAAAGTCATAGTAATAGACTAATTATTTACAATTTTATAAGATCTTTTCCAAAAGATCATAATCTCATTATAAGTGGGGATGTAATTGGAATGAATCTTTTGGGCCTCCATGAGTCTATTTTTTCTATATTATATTATGGAATAAAAATTTTATTTTTATTGAGTGAATCGAATGTCCTATGCTATCATAGTATTGAAAAATTCCTCCTTAGATTCACCAAATAAGGACTATCACTCATAATCCTGTAGGGAGTCCATATAGGATCATGTTGATCTCATCAGTAATGGACTAGGAACCCCCCCCCCCCCAAATTAAATGGCTCACCTATTTCAAGATAATGACGATAAAGGGATTATTGGTATTCAACATGAAGTTTCATCCCCATAAAATACATGCCAATTCCACCTGTTATTCTCCACAGTTGTTCTATACTACCAAATACATTTTTTCATTCGATATATTAGTAATTAATATCATGGGGTAGTATCCTCCAACCATAACAAAGTATATTTAGTATATCCTTAATAACAATTAATTTGTATCTAAAAGGAGAAAATATATGATTCTTAAATAAGTCAATATGAATAATATAATTAACACTGTGAATTATAACATCATCACCATATTTTGTTTCCTTCATGTAATATTGATTTTTTTTTCACCATTTCCACTTTTCTAAGTAAAAAAGGTGGTATTGTGAGTATAATATCGAGTCTATCCATTCATATAGCTATCACGTAATGGAAAATGGGAAAATATAGGTTTTTGATAAGACCCTCTCAAATATACTGTAAAAAACTATCAATTAATACTAGAAATATTATTCTAAAAAACTCCAAACATGCCTTATTGGTATATCATTTCACAACATTAACTACCACAAAAATGTCCCTATATTATTGAATCTTCATAACAGAGGTGGTGCTTTATATTGATGTTCAATTTCACTCACTTTCAATTTCCATCTGTAGTTATCTCTCGGAAGAGGATATATCTCAAAAGTGATTTGATGAGTTAGAATGTATTAATGAGAATAGTTTTCATAAATTATCCAATATAAATTCCATAAAAATTAAATTACATGGGACTTTAATAAGATTGTGGAAATATACTCATTCCTTTAATGAGAGATAGTATCATTTCTCATAACCATGATTGTACTAGGTATGATGCCTCTAAACATGATCTAAATTTTGAAGGACCTTATATGAAGCATAATTTTTATTCTACTAGAGATTAATAATTGGACAAGATGAATGAATAATGCATTGTGACACATACCCATTAAAGGTTTAACTATAAATACTTTTTCATAATTCTCACATTTCCATTATATCCTAGGGGAAGGACATTAAACTGTATAACACCAAAGCCCTATTGGTATGATATTAAACTACATAGAAATCATGTCTCGAATGTAATTCTATAAATTTCATATAACCCATGTTTTCATCATATGATAGTAAAATTCATGGTTAGTATCCTCATTACAATATTTTAAACTACATTTGTATGTATATCACTCATAAAATTAAACCACATAGTGTGTCCCACTTTATATGGCCACTTCCCCCCTACACGAGAGACCGATCTATATTAAAACTTTTGTATCATGATACACCCTTTCCATAGGACATAAATTCCCCATATTCCTCTCATATGTCACCAGTATAAGAAAGGAATATTTCAAAAAAAAACTACATGGGGGTTCATTACTATCTTCATAAGATATACAAGGATGTCATAATCCCTTTCCATAGGGAAAACTACAAATATCATCATTGATGAATTCCTTCAACCCTATGTGAGTTCATGATCTATATAAGGAATTAAAATATAATGAATATATGTGTATTTTTTCATATCAACATTGGATATATAGGGACACCTAGGTTTTGTTAGATGGGTCCATTTGTATAGATCAAAAAAACCAATCCTTTCCTTGGTGCATGATCAAATCACTCTTCATTGATTTCCTTTTTTTTCAATAAAATATTATGTTTATTTTATTTCAAATACAAATTAGGTACACATAATACCAGAAACATGAAAATACCCCTTCCTATGTATGAGTAAGGTCTTAATTGGATTAACTGGCATCGATTCGCTGATTTATGAACAGATGGTAATAAATTTTTTATTTTCCTTGTATATGATTCAGGTGTATGCATCGGACATTTTTATAGGAACTATATGTTGTTTGATTATAGTATTAACAGTATACCTAGTGATGAATGGGTATATTATCTTGGGACCAATTATTATTTCTACAAAATAATTCCCTCTCTTTGCATGTCATTTAGATTCGTACAACAGAATAATTGGAAATAACAGTATGTTTATTGATTCTTATTTCCATAGGAAATATAGTAAAAATAGGAAACTCTATATTTGGAATAACTATGATTTTAAAAAATGCACACTTTCACATTAGTATTATATCTCCTCTATAAATATTTTTTCTTTCAATATAGTGTTATACTAAGGTAAACACTCGTTCTTTTCTATTACACATAAAAACATTTTATAAGAATAGAGTAAACAAAATTTTCCACCACCTATGAAAGACCTTAATCTATGTTGGGTACATTACTATTGAATTATTTATTTTTGAAATTTTTATAATAAATTTTTATACATAGAATATCTTGATATGTAAATGGAACAAAACATGAACTAATTGTTTCTTGATTTCATCATTGAAATGAACTATAGTAATGCTTAAATCATATATTCAATTCCTATAAAGAAAAATTCTGTCATCAAATATCCCCTTTTGTTTTATTCATGGGATCTTTTAGTGGATAATAATTTATGAACATACACTAATGAGGGAGAGATCATGAAAATTATTTCATTCTAGTGATAGGTGTAGACTCATAAAACAATTGTAGGATATAGTGTTCCCATTTTTAAACAAAAATGACTGTATCACAAGATGTTATAAATAATGAAATATGAGTCATTATCATATGTTGTTAGACTACACGAAATTTATGAAATTTTTCATAACTATAAAAAACAAATTATATCACCAAATCTCATTCCTTTTCAAAGGAATATAATTGCTTGATCATAGATAATCGGGGTTTGACATTCATGTATCACCATATATGAACATGTCAGTCCATTTCATGAGTGTCTCGATTTGATATATATCCTCAATGGATATTGATTGATTTTTTTCTAAGATAAGGGGACACATTTATTTTTATATTCTTACATGAACTAATTAGGATCCGACATATATCCCACAATATAGCTTTCCACGAAGAAGCATTTTCATTTTAGAGAAAAAATTATTTCAAATTTATGAATTACCTAATGGTAATTTGTTGAATTTGTTAATCAAATATATATAATAGTGATCCCTTACACATCATTCAAATAAATTTTTTCACAATATGAGATCCTTAAGCCATGATTTATGGAATCCTCAACCTCCATTCAATGGGGTTTCATAACCTGGACAATACTAATTTTGTAATTTTTTCAAACACTACCTTGTAGTTAGTCCATCTATCATGAACGTAGATTTTTTTTTGATTTATTACATGCATTAAGACCTTATGTTGCATGTAACCTAGTCAATGTTGTATGACCGTAAAATCAAGCCATGGTTGGTCTATATTACAAGACCAAAAATATTTAGTGAAACATACACAAATATTTTTAGTTTTGAACCCCATAAAAGGGTATCTTGATAAAAATATGAGCCTCATATCACAATGATTTAATATTTGAATGATTAGTAAAAATTTTGAACCTAAATAAAAGATGACTAAAACTTTTAGGGATCAACTCATGACACTAGATAATGTTGATTATATCATTCTAGATCTATTATTCTAGAAAAATGTTAAAGAAGTGATTTATAATATCCATTCACCCTGGTAATGCATTTAATAAAAAATGGTTTAACCTTTAGGGTAGCAGAACGCACCATTACTGTCATTTTATTCCATAACCTACTCAAACCCTAAGGTGTTTTAATATTTAAAAATATTCAATGTATATCAATAACTAGTATGCTCGAATCTAGATGACTCTTATGTTGGATATGTATTCATTCCCTGATATGGATCTGCATAAGCACCCTGATTTTAGCCCATTATATAAAAGAATATTTTCTTGAAGGGTGGGTCCTCTAGTTTCCATTATCATTGGAAACATAATAGTAGAAACCATAATTCTAATTTTTTGAGCTGAAATAGTTTACAAGACTATCCAATATCATCATAGTCAGTTCGAACTCATTGTAATTTGATTTAAAAAGCCCAAAATCCATCTTTTCAAGTGAACTTAATATCCTCCAAATTACACCACCATATATCATACTGAACCTTACATAGGGGAGGTGTCATTTCATTTCGTAAATTTTAGTGCATGTCATATTAACCTAAATTGACAATTTCACAGGTATGAGAACTATAACCATAAACTATAGGAACCAATCCCTAATTTTTTCTTCATCTATTACATTGGTCTAGCATTCATGACTTTTCTACATTAATTGTGCACTATATATACTAACTCACATCCAAGTCAAAGTCATTAAACATTAAACTCCGATCTTCATGGGTCCAATATGCATAAAATTGATCTACCCATGTAAAGGGAACTAATACTCTTTATGCTAAAACCTTATAGAAATAATTTTTTTGGCTAAATTATAGCCCTTACTCACAGTACATACACATTTCATGATCTTGGTAAAATTAGGAATTCAAAAAAAAATTATAATGATTATTAGTTCGAAACCCCATAATGGGTGACATATGAAAAGGAAAATCACCTACCCACTTAATCTTCTCATATCTAATTATTAGGAAAAAATAAATCAATGAAAAAAGTGAAAAAAGATATCGAAAAGTTCTTTAGATTCACTATGTAAACCCAAAAACATTCAAGCCATTCTCACCAGACCGTTATCCTATGAAAATATTGGAGCATTCTTATCCCATAACATGAGAACTCAAATTACCCATTGTCCTAAAACATTCATCATGAATTTCTAAATGAACAAAATATTGAATATCTATTATGGTATCGATTTAAATAAAAATCCAAGATCCATGCCTAGGATGAATTCATCACTAATTTCCATTGGACCAACTCTAGCACATTAGTAATGGAATTTATGCCTATAACCATATGTAATACATGCCTCAAATGTCTTGATTATCAATTTATAAATGGAATAACTCTATTGTATCTATGTTTCTCATTATGCATATACACGTTCACATTCCACATCCATGAGGAATCCCTTATTATTTTTGAATGGACCAACTCTTGTTAAAAAATTATGGTACTTCATCATATACCTTTATGCGAGATATGATTACAAGGACTTCATAATTCACATAGAAATAGATCAACTCTATTTCAATATTTATCAGATTTTAGTTATACCAATATTTGTTCCACACCCAAGGGAGATTCATTATGGTTAAAGTGTTTTGAATCTTATTTTGTATTGTTTTATGTTTAAGAGATATCAGATCACATGGAGATTTATAAGGGTATTTGGTAATCAATATATTATGTGTAATAAAATATTCTCAATGAAAAAAGTAATTAAATTATCTTCATTCATTTATAGATCCAAAAGATGGAATGAACCTCCATATTTCAATGTCTCTCCCATATATACCCCAAATAGTGTTTCCTAAAAAAATAATTTTATGAACACATATAATATGATAACTCCCCATGTTTAATCATCCACCACCCCAAGTTGTTTATTGATTGATTTTATTGATCTACCATTCCAATTTATACCCTTGAATATAATTCCAATGACACATCTATCCCAGATTCATCCCTTTTTTCATTCTTAGCTACAATAAAAACTGATGTTCTTCCACTATTTTATTTTAAGAAATAGTGAGTATATAATATTTGAAGGACATTTATTGTTGAATCTTAACAAATCTGGCTCCCCATTTAGTGACTATGGCATCATGTTTTCTTTCCTAGAGATATATTGAGAGGATTAAATAATATATTCACTAAATAAATGTGTGCCATATTGCCCAACCACTTCCATTGAGAGTTCCAATTATGGTTTTCTTTTCATCCATAGGATGGGATCAACTATTTTAAACTAGTATACAGTGAATGATAATCAAAACCATCATAACCATTAGTGGTGAAAATATAATAGTGGGGGAACAATTTATCTTTAATATCATGGTATGAGACCTCTATGATTAGACCCCAAATGTCCTTCCACACATGTTGAAAAATCATTGGTTGGAATGCTACATACTCCGAGCCATGAATTTAATTTATTATGGATGTAGATATGTATTCCAGAAAAAAAGTCTCAAATTGAGGGATTCTCATTCAAATATCCAAGGGGGGTTGACCTGAAACTATATTTCATCTCTGTTATTTCATATATATCAGAAAATGAAGAAAAAAGATCCCGATTGTCTGAACTCCACAATGAAGCTATTGAGATCAAACAAAAGAATCAAGTTAGTTATAACCCATAAACAACATAGTTCATTCCTGAATTTCTAGAAATATATTTGCATCTATTATTACACAAACTTATTTTATTTCCATTTCCTCAACAAGAGGAAGGATATGATGATTATCTTATGGAATGTTGGGATTATCACTAATGAGATATGACAATATTAATAGACATGTAGAATAACAAAGGTCATCTACAAGAACAAGGGACTCAGGTGGGAACTGATTCATTAGAAATGATCGATACATTTTCCTTCGCAAATTAATTTAAAAGAGGTATTATTTTATTGACACCTTTGAGACAAATGTCAATAAAGTGGGATGATAAAAAAAATGATAATTCCATTTTTATTAAAGGAAGATACCAATTAAATATGTATTGGAAGTATATTTACCAAATGATAATCAAACAAAACCACTTTATTCATCCCATTATAGGGTTATGTGTTTTAATAACCCCAGTAGGACACATATGATTAGTAATAGTCATAAACATTGATGAAATAAGAAGCCGATGGCCAGCCTTATCATTATTGCTATTAATCATGCAACATGTCTAGGATGCACTACCCATGACCGAATTAATATCACTCTATATTGATAATATGACATTCTGGGGTTATACAGGTGATAAATCCATCAATACATTAAGACTCAGTTCTCCAAAAATCATTAATCATTAATCCTAAGTCACGTTATCACCCCAAAAGATGTTGATGGACTCTATTTCCTTTATACATGTTACGTGTATCCATATCCTCAGTATGCGAAACTAATCATGGGAACATTTACCTATAATCCCCCCATATGGTTTCCACTTAATGGGATAAGAGAACAAGAAAATGATTGATAAATGGTGACACTTCTAATTATTGACATCTCAGAATATTATACTCCAAGAACCAATAGTCAACTTTGGATTAATGGATGAAATTCATCCAGAATATACACTAATAAGCCATCTATTAGTGCACACTAATACCAACTATATAACTGATTCATTGAATCACTTTACAATATATAAGTTATAAGGTCAACTAACTCCACCACAAGCATGTGATCATTCAATGATGGTTACATGGTTGGATGACTAAATTTACTTCTCATGATCACATTACCCCTATTCAGTCACATGACCACATAAACATCTACCATATCCAGTTTTTGATAATTATTTACAAACCTAATATATTTTTATATGATATTCATGACTATAATTCCATATCCCTAAACTAATATGTAATAAATCTATACCATGGGTATCTTATTTTATGTAAGTAGTCACATTTTTATTTATTGGATATATTACTCATGAGTCATACCCATTCCTTTATCATCCTTCCAAGGTGTATGTCCAAAATATAATTCATTTACGTGGCCTTAGTGAATAATACCATTTCAAATCTAATTGTATGCTCTCATTTAGGGTGTCTGGTCATATATTATATATTTTTTCTCAAAATGATCATGAATCATGTGGGATCATAGATCTATGATGATCATGCCATCAATATGATGAATATTTCTCAGTTATTGGACTCATTGATTTTTGTAAGAACCAGGAATATATTATAATTATAAAAGAGACATAATTTACCTTGATAAATTCCATAAAAGGATCATAATACCTAAATAAATCATCTTAAGGAATGTGAATGTATCTCTCAATCGTATGTTATTTTCCCTTTATTGAAACAAAGATACTCTATATCTAAGCTATGTGATCTTTTATTACTATTTTTATGGGCTAGATAGGACATAACATTGATGTAAAAAATGTACATCATTATTTGTTTATTCTTATCCTCATTGTGTATTGATCTTAATAATATCACATGTGTTTACCCTCACATGGAAATATTCCCATAATATTCGATGTCTCCCTATCCTAATGAAACACTCCCACTATAATATCTTCACCGAATCAATTTTTATCCAAGGTAAAATTTCCACCTCACATAGAGGGATATATTCCTATAAGGTGTGAAATAATATCACCCTCACTATGTCATGTTCCCAAAGGGGTATATACCTATAAGTCCACATCTGTTGTGATATTAACACATCCTTATTATGACACATTCCATTGAAGATAAACTAAAACGAGACTCTCATATTCACACCCCACACTATCACATAGTATAAATATTTCACATAGTCTTACTAACCACATTATTTTAAGCTTCATGGACTGGTCCTTAACACATGAACATGAATGGTATGATTTATCCTATTATGTGGTGTCAGTCTATGTTTTTTTTGATTCATTTCGCAAGGATATGTAGGATTCCCTTATCATTTGCTCGATCCTAATATCATAATTATATACCACCTTTTAGAAATATGATATACTCTATTGAATATTAAAACTCCATCATTTTGCAAATATTATTACATGATATCAAAAATAAATAACCATTAAAAAACAAAGATCGTAAGGTCTAGTTTCTTGGGAGAATTAGGTAAATAAA
This sequence comes from Viscum album, assembly GCA_963277665.1. NCBI lineage: Eukaryota > Viridiplantae > Streptophyta > Magnoliopsida > Santalales > Viscaceae > Viscum > Viscum album. The sequence continues at coordinate 177,266,549 of OY728148.1, forward strand.
ATTGAAAACGTGGAACAAACATTTTAAAAGGAAAATTTATTTAATCTTCATAAAGATATAATAACTTCTTTTGAGGAAATACATACATATATGATAACCTTAGGAAATACATGAAAAATGGGATGCACTACATATCCCAGTAAGAGAATAAACAAAGTAATAAGTCATAAAACATGGGATAGATGACATAACATTATTACATAAAAAGGAATAAAAGAATAATAAACATATGTTAGAATAATATTTAGAAAATGGGAATATATATTCATTGAATCATAATAATTTTTTTAGAAACATAAAAAATAACATAATCATGAGTCAATTATCATTTCACATGATGTAGCATGAGCCATGGCTATCCAGCATGAACATTCTAGATGGAGCACGAGTCACGAATATCCACCAAGACTGTTGCACTAGATATATCAGGAGACAAATAAATAAACATGCATTGGAGTACTATATGAGAACAACCATTATAAAAATTTCATGAATATGTGTTCCACATAAGTAATCACGCATGTGAAATCAAATATAAACACACAAGTTAACTATTGAAAGAATTTGGTTATCAGAATCATGTATAATGACATATCAAAGGGGAATGTCATAAAAGTGTCCATGAGAGATGGATTTAAATTATTAATGGACATTATTAAGGGAATATATCCATATATAATGTTATTTCATGTGAAACTGAAGTAAAAACATTTAAAAATATTTTTTAAGAAACTTTAGAAATAAAACATTTATGTGCAGTTTAAGGGAACATTTTTGTGGTTCTTTAAAATAGAAATCAAAATAATTGTCTGTATAAACAAAATGAACCAAGATTGTTTTTAATGATAAAATGAGTGATTTTAGAAAAAAAATCGATGAAAACAATTATTATTGGGTTCACGTGAAAATCGGTATGAAATAATAATGTTCCCTTTAATTGGGATTTCTTATTAGGATGAATTGAGAATATAACCTTATAAAACAAATATATCACCCTAAAAGAAGGATTATATGATCTGGATACATGATTTTGTAACATTAAAATGAAATATAGAAGAATTGAATAAAAAAATTATGGTTACATTGGGTTTAATGGAGAGAAAGAGAAACCCTATGAAAAAATGGAGGTTTGGATAGAATCCATAACACTATGACCGAAGTAGTTTTGAACATGATCATAATGTTCTAGATAGTAAAATTAATTCCATTATTTATTTAATTATGAAAATTTTTACATTTATTTTATTTTTTTAATTTATTATGATCATTTTTTTCGATTTTTAGGTGTTATTAGATTCATTTTCAGCTTTTGAGGGTGAATTTTTTCATTGTTTTCATGTTCGGTTCCCTTGAATAATTGTATGAAAGATCATGTGAAATGGGAATTGATATCTATAATTGAAGTTATATGTTATTAATGGAAATAAATTTGACTAAATTATTTTATAATTCATTTTCTTATTAGGGATGGGTATGAATCATTGGATAATATGTTACAGATAATCATTTAGATTAATTTGATAGTTTCTCAATCACCATGAACTTGTTGTGTTCTATAATATAAAATCAGGTATATATAATGGTTATAGAACTTTAAATAGTCTCTAATACATATATTTTAAAATTTTTTGACAATAAAAATGGATCAATGACTATAATTGAAGGAAATAATGGAAATTGGAAACTCATCGTCATTGCATAGAGAAATTAACACGCCACGAATGATGTTTTCAATTTTAGAATGGAAAGTTGTGGGGAATGAAATAATGATGAATTATATAATTAACATAATAAAATTATAGTATATGTGAGATACTAGTGTTATGATTCCCCTCAGAAAAGTAGTGGATAGGATAGAATAAGAAACATAAAAAATTTGAAATAAATTAAGAGAAAAAGAAAGGGGTTTTTACCTCTTAAATTCTTATCCTTTAGAACCTCATTGAGGGACTTGTGTTTCACCTTTAATTGAGGAAAAATTCTCATGGTTGTGGTGGAGATACATGGTAAGATTATTTGGTGGAATATTGACAAAGATAAAATATAATAATGTGTGTGGATAAGAGGAGGTGAGGGGTGGTATTTATAGTGGAAGAATCTGCTGTTTTGTAATTATTTAGTTTATTAAGTTTTTATTTTGTCTCATGAAAATAAATATTGGGGATAATTATGGGAAAATAATTTTTTTTTCATGTTAGTTATAACTAATGTTTGTTAAATCATCTACACATCATCCATGAATCAATAATTCACGTATTTAGCATATAATGCAAATTACCGTATTTCACTATTCCCAAAATTAAAATATTTTAGAAAAATCCCAAAAATTGACAATAAATATTTTTTGATGTGTAAAATCACAAAATTAATCTATTTTATAAATATAAATTTTTATGTATGAGAAATTCAATTTTTAATTAAAATCATCATTTAAAAAAAAGTAGTGATTTCAAAATTATAACTCTTTTTATAACACTTTGAAAAAATAATTAATTTATACTAAAATTGTCTTATAGTCATGAGAAAATTAAATATTAATATATAAATTATTTCATGGAAAATAAATTTTCTTTTCAAAAATTATATTAATTATAAAATTATAAATAAATATTTATGTTTAAAAAAATTACCAAATATAATTTTGTCTTTTTCAAAACATATATTCACTTAAATTATGATATTATTATATCATATTTTAATTTATAAAATTTATAAACTATATTTATACATCCATAGATGAGGTTAATATTCTGTTGGCCAATTTACTATTCATACTTGTCATATTACTATTCCAATAGTCAAGTTACTATTCCATTAGTGTAGGATCCTTAATTTATATAAAAACATATTATATCATTAATTATTCATTTATAAGGTTTTTATTATTCTATATATGTTATTATATATTATTTATAATATATAACATAATTATGAGAAGCAAAATTTCATTGATAAAATCATGGGTCATTACATTCTTCTCCCCTTATGAGATTTCCACCTCAAAATTTTGTTTTACTAACAATGGGGGAAAAGGTGAGGGTACATATCCTTCATCGATTCTTCTGGTTCCCATGTTTCCTCTTCACAATTGTGGTTCTGCCATAGTAATTTCTCTAGGTTAGTGGTATGTCTACACAAAACATTATATATACAGTCGAAGACCTTCGAAAGAGAGATCATTAATTAACTATACCTCCTAAGAATTTATGACATGTGAGGGATCTAATATTCCATTTTTCAAGAGGGATACATGGTATACAATAGGTACTTGAGACATGGTTGGATGATGCTCTAGTCAATAGACCATAACTCCAACATGATCAAGGATCTCAAAGGGTATGATGTAACTTGGACATATTATTCCGTTCTTCCATAATATCATGATCCTGTTCTATTGAGATATAATGAGGAATAACATTTATCTATGATTAAATACTAGGTCTCATTTACGATTTTATACATATCTCTTTTGTGGAATTTGTGCTTCCATGATGTGCTCCTGAATGGTTCCACCATTTCCACCATTTTATTGACCATTTTAGGTCTTATTATATTATGTTCACTAACTACATCGCATCACACTGGTGTTCTACAAATTTTCCTATTATAGGATTCAAATGGTTCCATTTAGATGCTCTATTGGCAGCTATTACTATAGGAGATCTCGACTAGAGGCAGGTGTTGGTCCAATCATCCATTGATGTTCAGAGAAAAAAAGATCATCATGTCGTAAAGTTTATGAATCATATACTCATATTGGTCATTAGTTTAATGATGATAGGCCATATTTAAGTTCAACTAATTGTTTATAGCATGTTTAAGACTTTTTCAGAACATAGAGGTCATTCCCGGATCTCGATCAGATACAATCGACAGTGGTACACCATACAAACTTACCACTTCTCTGATGTATAACTGTGAACGTCGAAATAGTGAAAAGTCCACCAAAATTTCAATAATGTTTTCTATCTTCATAAGATGATCTAGAGAGACCCATATATAATTAGTCTCTATATATGTCATTGTATGTGTAGTGAAAAAGTCCAAGGTGATGTTTTCCCATTTCCATGTTTATATCAGAAATGGTTACATCATCCCCTTAGAATTTTTCTATTCAACCACTACTTTGTGAAATACCAAGAACTTTTATCTATACTTATCTATCTCTTTCTTCATATTTTCCCACCAATATTGTTACTAGAGATCTCATTACATATTTGAGATCCCTAGTTGAATAGAAAATATTGAGCTCTATGTTTCATTCAGATGATGTTTATTTATATTTGGATTGGACGGTACAAATAGTAATGAACCAAATCCCATGAGACCTTCCTAACCCATTTGAAACACTGATCATATCTAATTTCTGAAAAATTCCTCTTTTTTTAAATTTCTACATAATTTCTATAAGAATCTGTTTTTTATCCATAATGGATGCTTAAAGAATCATTTGAGAAAGGATTGATGATGTTAATTCCTAAATGATTCTCTTATCCAATATTTGAAATTCTATGAATATTGGTTCCTAATCAATTATCATCATTGGTAAAGGCACATGATCCTTTCTACATAGGGCATCAACCACCTTCATTAACTTTCTAGGATGGTAGTGTATTGAGAAGTCATTGTACTAAATGAGATATAACTATCATTGCTGGCATATATTAAGTTCATTTTGCGTGAATATATACTTGAGGATTTCATAATCAATATATTTTTCAAATTCACCCCACAGAGAAAATTCCATTAGATTTTCAATGTAATGATCACATCCCCCAACTCTATATCATGCATAGGATACGTTTTCTCATGAATTTTCCACTTCCATGAGGTGTGGTATGTATCTTTATCATTTTTCATTAGTACACAACCTAATCCCTTCTTTGAAGCATAATTTCACACCAAAATTGTTCCCCACCTGTTGGTGGTGTGAGAACTAAAATTGTGATTAACCTCTTTTTCAACTATTTAATGTAGTCTCTATATTCAATGGTCATACTTTTTTTTCTCCCTTACGAGTCATCTTGGTTAGTGGGTTTGAGATTCATGGAATGTTCCTCAAAAATCGTCAGTGGTACCCATCTAGACCAAGAATGTTACAGATATCAATTATAAATTTTTTCCTGGTCATCTTTTTAATAAACACTACCATAAAATTATCCATATATATCCCTTTTCTAGTGATAACCATCCCCTTAAATTATTCTTCTTCCGTGGAGAACTAAAATCTAATGTAAATTTCATATAGTTTATCCCAATGAAAACATTTAGTATAATATTCAAATTCCATTCATGTTCCTCATTTCCCATGTATTATATGAAAATATTTTCAATAAAGACTACGATAAATTATTTGTAGAAATACCTTAAGACTCTATTGATTAGGTCCGTGATAATTGATTAATAATTTTTGATTCAAAAGGGAATCACTATGAACTATTACTATTTTTACCTTATATGGATGTTATTCTTGGGAATATATACCTTCAAATACTTTAATTGGTGATATCATGACTAACGGTCCACCTTTGTGAAATAGATAGCCCCACATAGCTGATTGAACATGTAATATCTCTGTGACATTGGATACATGTTCTTTATCATTATTTTATTGAGCTCATTATAATAAATACAGAGGTATAATGATCATTACATATTTTTGGTGAAGAGGACTAATGAACCCAATGCTGAAGAACCGGGTCACATAAAACCCTTGTATAGATTCTCCTGTAACTACTTCATTAGTTCTTCCAGCTCAATGGTGTCCATTCTATAGGGTGTATCTGATATATTTAGAGATATTGGAATATGTTTAATTGGTAACTCAACCTCTAGACTAGGAGGAAGACCATGTAATTATTCAGGGAATAAATCAGTTGAATTACTCGTGATAGGAATGTCTTCGATCATGATTCTCTCTTTTCTCGCGCTCAGTTCAACTTGATAGACTTTCTTGTAATGAAAAATATCCACAACTGATATGATTATTTTTAAAGTGATTCATCCTCCTCCTTACACACATAATATATAGGAAGATTCCTTATATTGTAAAGAGTGACCTCTATTTCCCGACAGTTGATGTTGTCTTTGTATAATGATACACAATCTATGCCCAATATTACATCAGATTTCATCAAAAGAAGTATGACCAGGTTTTCTCGGAGGTATAGTCCATATAAAATAATTAGGGAAGATTTATATACATTAAATGCAATAATTTCCCCATTTACCATTCTCATATTTGACTCAACCTCTATATTATAAGGTTTTTTTACATTTTTGTACTAATCTTGCAAGATATAAAATAAATAATTGAACTAGAATCAAATAGAATGTTCCATATTTTTTAATGAATATCCATAATACCTATCACCACATAATTATCGGGCTCCACCTCAATAGTACGGATAACATATTCCCATTGATTATACTGTAGAGCTTTTTTTTACTGATTTCCTGCAATAGTTCTTGGGTTTAGGTATATGGTTTTCATAATTAATATGTTCATTATATCTATATCACTACAATAAAGGCTAAGTGTGGATCGGATCCTTTCCGTAATCTTCAACATTAGAAGGATTATTCATTTCCCTTTGATAGTTATTATCCAGATTCCCCAATTCTATTATTTTTGATGAATTTCATGGTTCCCTTTATATAGTTCCCAAGACACTTTTTCTAACATTTTTTACACACGGGATTCTGGGTTCTCATTCCATAATGGGATTGATATATTGATCTAATCATATTAAACTATATTTCCAATTTTTTTCTATAGGATCACAAGACCTCTAAGAGTCACTAATATCTATTTCAAACATAAGGGTACAATAGACAATCTCCTCATAGTTTTCAAAATCTAGAATCACAAACACTTTTTGTAAACATGGATTTATTCTGCTAAAGATGAGATCCTCTTTGATTGTGGTGTTTAAGAAAAATTTGGAGCTGTATCATGAAATCCTTCATAAGTTTTATTCATATGCCCTGATAGACTAATCTTCTCATTTCAGAAATCAGAGGAACTCCCATTCTTTCTTGAGGAAAAGGGTTCATGGAAAATATTTATTAGATTTTTTTTCATGAATTCCTACCAATCCATGGAATAAATTTCATCCATGGAATTTTTTTTCTTCATTATTGACCAACATTGATTAGTTTCCCCATCAAATTTTTAGACCACAAGAAAAAAATTTATTCTTATGGTCACTAGAGGACATATAATATCTTCCCAATAGGGTTAATCCATTGTTATATGCGGAGTGGATACAAATATCTACTAAACATGGTAGGCCTTTTCCATATAAAGTATACGTATAAAACCTGTACTTTCTGAATATAAGGGGGGAGTTCCATATGATTCGAGCTATTATTCACAACATAAACCTGTTGAGAAAGAACTATCATAAATTTTTTAGCAACCATATCCATCATATTTGGTATATCATTTGGTAAATCTTAATATTTTCTATCCCATTGATTCTTTCCCTGGGTTCTCCAATTTCCATCCATTAACTAAGAAAAAAAATATAAAATTAAGGGTATTGAATAATTAGATACTAATAATATGACAAGTAAACTCTAAACACGAAGGGTAAACTTCTAAATGAAAATAATATCCTAACTTGTGATCCACTAATTTCTAATCTATTTGTACAGGATGAAAGAATTTTCCATAGGGTTCTTAATAATGTACTCTAGCCCTAATATAAAAAAACTAAAATGTTATATGATACCAACTAAAATAACCCCAACCTTTTACACATTTTATTAATTGATTTAAAGAAAAATTAAACATTAAATATAGACCAAGGATCATAAAGTATAGTTTTTTTGGAGGATTAGGTACATAAAATAAAAAAGGAAATATAAATGATATTTTATCTCCATGACGAGATCCATAATTACATTGAATCCTTAAATTAACATAGGATAACTAGGGGAATTACATGAACAAGGTGATGAGCTAAAAAGTCTAGCAAGGTAATAAACAATGAAGTAAATAATAAAACATGGGTTGGAAGGAATAACTTGATGATAAAAAAAACCTGAATAAACATTTGGAAGTATTACATGTAGAACATGGGATAATATAATCATGAAATTATATAACTGTGATAGAAACAAAAAACATGAAATAAAAATATTTCAATACTTATTTCATATGAAGTATCATGAAGCAAGGATAACCACAAAGACCATTTTACTTATAGCATGGGTCAAGTATAACCACCATGATCATTGAACATGACGTATCGAGAGAATAAACATTACCCAAAGAATTGGACTACTATATTGATAAATCCATCATAAAAGTTCCATGAATTTGTATTAACATAAACAACCATGCTTATAGAATCAAATATAAACATAACAATTACCCATGAAAAAATTAGGTATCATAATCATGTGAAAGGGAATAAAAAAATGTTATGTCATAATGCTGTCTATGAAATAATTGATTTAAATAATAAAATGGAATTAATATGGGGAAATAGGAATATCTCACTGTAATTTATGTCAAAAATATGTGAAACCATTAAAAAGATTGTTTAAGAAATGTTATAAATAAAACATTTTAGTGCAGTTTAAAGAAAAAAAAATTTATTGTTATTTAAAATCGAAAATGGATTAATTTTTGTATAAATCAATAAATTATATAAGATATTTCTTCATGTAATAAATATTTATTTTATAAAAATAATTATGGATTAAGATTTATTATTTTGTGTACATGAATATGTGTATGAAATCTCAAAATTCTCTTTAAAAACATGTATTTACAAATAAAACTAGGATGATATGATATGAATAAAAGATTTTGGAACATAGAAAAATAAATTATTGTAATTAAATAAAATTAAATTAATTTTAAACTGTTGTAAATAGAGATAAAGTGAAACCGGATGCAAAAATGGAAGTTCAAGAAAAATCCCGTACTTTATGCATGAAACAATACTTCACTTGATCATAATGTCAAGTATAGTAAAATTTAATATATTAATTAAATAATTCATAATGTATTGTAAATTTATTTTATTTAGTATAATTTTTTAAGAATACTTATTTCTATTTGGGGGAGTTATTAGATTCAATTTCATCATTCGGGAGTGTTCATTTCCTTGGATTTCATGCTTGGATAACTTGAATAAATGTACGAGATATCAAGTGATATGGAAATTGTTATCAATAATTGTACGTATATGTTATTAATTAACCTACATTTTATTAAATTATTATAAAAATGATTTGGTTATATGGGTTGAGGATGAATCATTAGATAAGATGTTATTGACAATCATTTAGATTAATTTGGAATATTCTCAACCATCATGAAAATGTTTTTTTCTACTATTTAATATCATGTATATATTCTGGATTCATAATATTAGATAGGATATAATACATATATTATAATATTTTTTAACCAAAAAAATGTTTTTATTTCTTTTTTTAAGGAGTTAATGGAAATTGATAACTCATTGTCCTTGAATGTAAATAAATAAAAAATCGTGGATGATATTATTGTTTTTAGAAAAACAATGTGAGGAGAATGAAATATTGATGTATTATTCCATTAACATAATAAAATTCTAGTATAAGTGAGATATTGGAGTTATTATTCCAATTAGAAAAGTTTATCTAAGGATATAATAAAAAAATAAATGAAATTGTAATAAAATTAAAAGAAAAGGAATGTGGGTTTTTCCTCTTCAATTATTCTCCCTAAAACCACCATGAGGTACTTGAGTTTGGTCTATTTTTGATACAAAAGGATACTAGTCATTGGGTGGTTGGATGCTTGGGAATATTATTGGGATTAATTTGGACAGGGCTAAAATCTTGTTTGATGTGATGAGAAGAGGGGGTGAGGGGTAGTATTTATAGTGAAGTAGAGGGGTGTTTATTGATTATTTTATTCATTAGTTTATTATTTTGGCATATGTGTATGAATATAGTGGATTATTCTGACTAAATACAATATTTTTTGCTTGTTATTTTTAACTAATTGTTATTATATCATCCAAACATCATTCATGACTCAATAATTCATGTACTTAGCTTATATAATAAACTACTGTATTTCAATATACACCAAAAAACCAACTATATTAGAATAATTACCAAAATTCAGTAAAACTATTTTTAGAAGCTTAAAAATAAAAAATGGAATCAATTTTATGGAAATAATATTTAAATATGAGAATTTTAATTTTTAATTAAAATTATTATTTACTAGAAAAATATCAATTTTTAAATTATAACTGATTTTATAACACTTTGAAAAAATAAATAAGGTCTCATAAAATTATATTATAATAATTCGAAAACAATAAATTAATTTATGAAAACATTTTTTTGAAAATAAATATTATTTTTTAATAATTATATTAATTTTGACATTATAAATAAACATTTTTGTTTTACTAAAAATACCCAAACTTAACCAATCATTTTGAAAACAATTGTTTACACACACTATGATTTTATTATATCATATTTTCATTTACACAATCGATAACCATTATTTATAATTTCATAGGTGAGGATACTAATATATTGGCTAGTTTACCATTCATAAGGGTCATATTACTATTCCAAATTTCATATTACTCTTCCATAGGTTTAGGATTCATAATTTCTATACATACATATTATTTCATTAATTATACATTTATAATATTTTTATTCTATTCTATTTGTTATTTTGTTTGGTTTATACTATATAACATTATTATATGAAGGGGGTTAGCACAAATCAAATTATCGGCTGTGACAGAGAACATTGATATGTGGATTTAAATCATAGTGACTGATAGATCTCCATTTATAAGTAATAATAATATAAATAGGGAGAAACTATGATACATAATGATTCAGTAATCAATATATATCCCCACATACATATATATTTTGACATTAATGAGATACTTGTGATATGTAATGAAATTTAAATTATAATATTATAAAAACTGGTTGCTAGAATTAGGGCAACGAGTAACATAATATGAATTATGAATGATTAAAAAATTAATTAAATTTGTAATGAATATTTATAGGAAATAGTTCCCCACAATAGGGTTTAGTGATAATAACCTCCCATTCTCTTAAACAATGTGTGTTCCTAATTTCCATTTGGAAGAAACCCTTGTTGACACATTCCTTCTGAAAAAAGTTCATAGTAAGATCTTTTATCATGGATGTGGGATCTATTAGGTGTATTCGGTTCTATAAATGAACTCAATTTGAATATATTATAAATTAGAATGGGGACCTAACATAAAGATTGTGAATCAACAGACAACACTTTGTAACCAAATATTAGGCCACCCGATTCTGTGTCGAAGCACACTAAAAAGGTGAACAGATGCTATCCATCCAGAATTTGGTGCAAGAATCAAAATAGTATTCATGTAAGATATTGATAGAATATCTATGAATAAAATTCCCAAGTGTTTTATTTTATAGTTTGTTGTGATAATTGTTTTATAGTATAAGTGTTTGAGATATATAAGTATTTTCATGAGAAGATACAACTAGAAGAACCTAGATAAGGATAGTACAAACAAACCATAAATATAGTGGTTCATGAAGATAAAGATAGTTCACCAGAAGTCCAATTGATGGATTTTTTACATTCACTAAATACAATAGTGTTGATTTAATAATAGTTTTATTAAATCCTCATGGTTTCAAGTTAGTGGATGCTGTAACTAGATGGTGAATTCATCAAAATTTATGAAGTGGTTTCTAAGTGAATTCAAATAAATATATTGGATGGATTTAGTTTTGTAAATGGATTATAGTGGATACAGAGTGTGAGAATGATGTGTATTATCTAATAGTTTATGTACTACGGTCTATTGTCATGTTTCTAAATGTTTATGTGATGAAAATGGTATAGTATGCTTCTTAGAGATAAATTATGCTTTAGAGGTTGTTAATGTTTTGAGCAATTTGTTCAGGTCCATTAACATTAACATTGATACATAGAATTCATCAAATTCATTAGTTGGGATGAAATTATGAAATGAATAAGTCACTAGGATTTAGTGATCTTGCTAAAAAATACTATAGTAAATCAGGAGTTGCACCATTCCAACTGATTGGGGCCTAAAATGTTTTGATACCAATAGTCACTTGATGACTATATATAACCACTATATATTTTTTTATTAATCAAATTTTGAAAATCATAAAAATTGGATGTGATAAAATTATTTAAACAAGGAACATGAAGAAGCACAACTAGACACATCAATGTTCATGAGGCTTTATTTGTGAAGGAAGAAGTCTGGTTGTACATGGGATGAGACTGAAAGAATTATAGGAAAGATGAAATTTCCAGAACATGGAATTAGTGATACTTCATTCATTTATCCAAGTAGGGATATAAGAATATATTAATTTTCCCTTAACACCTATGTGTAAGTTATTTTGATGATGAATGAATTAGATGGTATCATGGTATCGTAGATGTCAGATGAAAAAAAAACTAATTAATCCACTTGTTTCTTATGCCAATATTTTTTTACTTTGTTATTTCGCATGTGTATTCATCATATTGTTATTGACATTTATGATGGATGGAAGGAAGATCATGAGGTAACTAAAACTAGATGGAGTTTCATTGATGAATCTACGAGGTCCCTAGGATGCATGTACTTATTATATCTATTCTTGAATGTCATGGTAGATGATTAATTTAATGTTGGGATGTTTTAATAGTTTATGTTATGTTACAGTACTGAATCATATGATATTACAGCCATTTATTATATTTTCACCCTCATCCCTTATAACTAATAATTTTTCACCTAAGAAAATATAAGTAAAAAAATATTTACTTATATGATATTAAGGATTTTATTTAATGTATCAGTGATAAAGAATACATTTTAAAAAAAATTATTATTCTCCCAGAATATTAACGGTGAAAATACTATCTTCAGGAACATTAACTAGTGGAAGAATGAAATTATGTTTTCATATATGACACAGAAGAATAGATAGTTGGAATTATGTTTTCATTATCCAAGGTAACATTTTAATATTATATTTTCTTTACCTTGTATAGATTATTTATAATGTCATTAGCATTAACCATTTATGTAATCTATCATTCTCTACAAATTTTGGGTATAATTTTTATTTATTTACTAATTTCCATGGAAATACAATATAATCTATAAAAAGAAATTATAATTTTTATATCATAGTCCTAGGTTACATGACCTGCTATAATATTTCATTTTATAATCCTCATGATGAAAACATTTTCCTCTATCATTGATTTTTGGGAAAATAAATACTCTACACTATAAATAATGTATAATCAAATTAACATAGTTTAGAGTGCTTATGAATATGAGTTTTGATATCATAAACGTTAAACAATTTATATGGAAAATGGTATCAATAAAATATTTTGATATATGAATTTCTATAATAATGTGGGATAGATTAACAAATTGTCAAAAGTTTTGAAGATATATTATGAACATTGTATTTTTAATATAAAATTATAAAATACTTTGGGATAAGGATTTTAATACTATCATTGCAATTATAAATCATGATTTACAGTATATTATATTATTAAAAACCCTTTATTAATTGTTTAATGTTATAAACCCTAAGATATGGTACTTATAATATCTTGGATTTATAGTTTTTATTATTTATAAGAAATATACTAATGAAATGATATATTTAAAATTTATAGTTGATTTATTTATAGGATATTGCAACACACGGAAAATAAATCATTGACAAAGGACACAATCCAATGAGGAAATTGTATAAGTAAAATTTAATGATGCTTATAACTCATAGAAATAAACTGAAAAACATATAAATAATTATTATCCATATAAAATATAATGACTTTAATCTAAGTAATGAACCAACCTAGGATACTTCATCCTAATACTTGATCTGACACATGATAAGGCCAGTGTCATGTTCCTAATCACCCTGAGTATGAAACTAGTAGAATGAGAACAATGTAATTATGTTGTAATGAGTTTTCAATAAAACGATCAAATAATAACAATGTTGTTATTCATGTGAACCTGATATGATATTACCATATTTTTCTATGTAATGTATCAAAATAAACAATACAAATTATTAATAGGAACTAAATATTGAATAATGAAAATGTATTCTCAAAATAATACCAACACATAATAAAATACTTTTTAGAGATGACTTTGACACAACACAAGAATATATTATCCTAAATGATATATAAATAAAGGTATAACATGATTATAAACCGATGATGAAATATACATTTGAATATTATAATACAATAAAAAAATAACAAAAACAAACTATTACTACCCATCTATTGCTAACATTAGGGGAATATCCTTACACATCACACCCACTAAACTAGATCTAGTATAACAAGAACCACCTCCTTGTAGATAAATTACTTTAACTATATTAGTTAATATATGACTTACATACACCTAAATAATGTATATATAGTGTGAACATGATACACAAAGTAGGTTCCAACATTTAATTGAAGTTAAACCCATATAAAAAAATTGTAGTCATCTAGTCTAAAATAATAAATATAAAGTAAAGATTTACATTTTAAATATAACAAGTATAAAACATGTGTTATTTATAAAATATTTATATGGGAATAATTTGAAATTATATAACATAAGAATGAATTTATAAAACACTAAGGACTCGTCATGGGAAATATAATGGGGATTGAGTTTGGGATAACTAGTGTATGAATTAAAATATCTATTGGAACAAAAAATTCAATAGGATGAGTCTAATTATACACAAATGAGGCCTGAGTATTGTTAACTAAATAAAAGATTTAATATAAATGTATTTCCATTCACCGGTTTGGGATGATTTCATATAAAACATTATGAAATATAGTTATAACCAAAGAAAACCTAGTGGTAGGTTAACCATGGTGTTAATAGACCTGAACAATTTTCACCAAGATTCTTTCCCACCAATTCTTGTTCTCTTGTTAGAGAAAAACTATTCAAACAATAATTTATTTACATTTATAAAATATAGTCACAACAGATATCTTGTATATTTATAGAATTTAAGTCATGTAGTGACACATATATTTTAATTTTTTACCCACCCCATGAGACACAAAAGTATTATACACTAAAAATTGTGTTTGTGTACTAAGGATACACTATAACTCAGTAATTTGGTGGATACAATGTTTAAGTGATGTCAATTATTAAAATGACTCACTAACTACAAATGGTAAGATAAATTAAATCCCCAACAAGAGTTTCTAGATATTGAATGGTTTTGGAAATGAATTATTAAATACAAATTATCAACCCCTCCTCTTTCACCAACCACATAAGATGTTATCATTTGTAGACTTGTGTGTCTCTCAACAGTTTATTGACTTGAAGGTTGCACTATTTTTAATATATATAATTATTAGGATTTAAATAAGAATTTATATATTTTATTAACCAATGTATATAGTGTGATACTATCAAAACCAAAACCGTATATAAATAAATCATTATGATATTAGTTGTGTTCGTGATTTTAAAAAACCAATTACCCAAAAGTAACCAATATTCCCAAAATTGAATAATTCTATAATAGTAAAGATATTATATATATTATTTATTAAATACTTCTATAAACTGATTGTGTATCCTATAATACAAATATATAATATTAAATAATCATAATAAAAAACGAAAAACTCTTATGGGTTACTGACTATCTTCTTTTTCTTTCATGGAAGACAAAATTACTATATTTATTCTCTACCAAATCTGTATTTTTTCATTTATCTATACGGTTTTAATAAATAATGAAAATTTTAAATACCCTACATCATGTTTGTTAAAATATTCACCATAGATAATCAAATATGAAGATTATGTACACTAAAAAATTTCCAATTCTTCTTGGTAAAACCAATTCATCATGCTGATTATTATTATTTAGATAAAAATATTCCCTACATGATAATATTTAAGATGGAATGAAAGAGTAGTTCCTTATTTAATTATTCTTTAAATATTAGCTATATCCTGACATGGAAAAGTTCTTTATAGTGTGACATTGATTTTTAATAAAAAATATATTGATGATTATGCATTTTTGAAAAAAGGAAATGACATGTTTTCTTTAATAATTATGTTGTTAGTATACCATGGAGTGATCAAACTTTTTATACTCAAAAGATCATATTTTTTGTTTCATAACTCAACTCTATGTAATGGGAATATACAAATAAATAGAGCCACTTGTATCTTTTAATAATCTATTATTATCATGGCCAACATATCACAACATGTCCGATGCCAATCTTATTTTCTGATATAATCATTAATACTGTTATGATCTGTGAGACATGAATAGAGTATGGAAATTTAAAACCATTCATGACCAATATTTTTGGATATATAAAACCATACATTTAATTGAAATAAATTCTTACATATTATCAATGACACATATATATCACCATGTACTCTAAAACATATTTAACACTGTAAAGACAAATCTCATACTGTGAATAATATTTCAAGTCATTAAAAATATTTTATAGGTATACAAAAAATATTATTCATTTTAAGAATTTTCCATTTTCCCTAACCAAAAACCTAAAAAATTGATTACATATGAAGTTTTATCAATGAATAACCATTGACCACAACATTGGGTTCCTAGTTTTTCCCCAAAACTTTTTTATAGATTGAAAGGGATTCTACAATTACCACATCTTCTCCACTATATCAATTTTTTCACTCAACATTTCGTGTCCTATATCATCATGTTGTGGTGATTATTTACTTCATAAAACAACTCCAAAAACTTTGAAATTATTCTTTTTCTTCCAAGACACTATTTCATTTTTAAATTTCTAGAAACAATATTGCAATTTCTATCATCAACACTATAAGTTTTACAACATTGAAAATATCAAACTTTAGTAATTATATATCATTCTTTATTTCTCTTGAAATAAATCCCTCTCATAGCTTCAATGAAAAAATAGGCTTTTTGAAACTTCAATAATAATTAATTTTAAATGATTGTCAACATATCTAACAAACAATTTTTTTTATAAAACTATCCCCCTTTAGATTTTATTAAATATTGTTTTATATAATCCATCAACAAAAAATAGATAGAGATAATCTCTCCCCATTTCCCTTTTAAATTGTAGATCCAGCAAACTTTTTTTAGAAGGAAAAATATATCCCCCTTTCTCCATAAAATAAAAACAATATTCATTGGTTACTTTATTCCTTAATCTTAAACAATATCATTTCATGTTTTTCAATAATATTCATACACTATACTTCTTTATGTATCATCATCTACTCATTATTTTATGAAACATTAGTTTCAATGGGATTAAATCCAATTAAGAAGCTTATAAATTGATATATTTCATTCACCTTATTTCAAATTCAAAAAATTTAGGCTCAATATTAACAACATGTCAGATATCATTAGTACCTATGAGATTTTATAAATTATCCATTATTATAATTTTAATTTCAACTAACTTTCACATTGAACTACATTTTTAGTAATTAATTCCATCGAGTGAATATAATATTTGGAAATGAGTCATCAAAAAATTCCTCTAAACCTATTGAGTTAAAAATCTAAGTATTATACAAGATCCTAAGTTGATAACTTCGATTATTTCATTGTTAATCATTTATTTCCATAAATACTTATTTATTTTTTACATTATATCACTTGTTGTTTTTATGATCTCAATCAAAATAACAGAAGGGAGTTATTGTACAAACAATAATGAACAAGGAGTGAGAGACATAAGACAAGTTGAATCAATTGATACCACATATTTATGATAAACTAATGTCACAACATAATATTTTTGGTATTCATTCTTTCATAGTATTATTCTATTCTTATATGAGTCTAATCATCACTTGAATGTTCATAATCAACATTTATTTATTTGATCAGTTATTGATACTAAATATTGTGATAATTTTTATCAAGAGGAAATAAATATTTGGCCATGATACATTCGTCTCAACAACTTTTATTACCGTGGAGCATGTCATAATGATTCAACATGCTACATTCATAAAAAAGAATTTATATTCCACCATAACTGAAACTACTACTTTGCCAGGCTGTAAATTTATTCCTTTTGGACTGAAAAAACATATTAAATGCATAATACTACATTTTGAGTTAAAAATCTAAATTTATACATTTTAGAATATTCATAAATGGTTTTTACTCCAGTTTTACGCCAAATAAAGATCTATACAATCTACACTGATTCATCTCAAAAAATATAAATACATTAATAAAAAAATATTCATTATGGATTAATAATATAACCTTTTGGTATTGTATGTCATGACACCACATGAATTTATTCATCCTTTTATATATATATCATGTTTTCTCAAGGTTATCCTTTTAATTTATCTTATCCTAAGGGTAATAATAAAATTTTATTGGGAATAAATCGAGGATACATATAACACTAATTACAAGATTTTATCCACTCCTAATGTAACAAATTCATCTCAAATAATTCACCCGCTGCCTTTTCATTCATTGCATTTAAATATACACTAATGATATATTATATATACCATTTAATCTGGAATCACTCCAATTACTAGATATAAAAAATAAGTGCTTGGGGATGGAGATACCTCTATACATTCTCATGTAGAGAAATATAGTTTTCCATGAAAATACAATCCTTTACTTCTATTTTTTTCTAAGTATTTATTGTGAATTTCCATTGATTGTATCCTCTTTTCTGAAAATTCCTCTAATAATTCTTTTAAATAATTATTTTTATTTAGATGAAATAATTTTTAACAATGTCTAATGAATCCCTCTTATAAATTATTCTTCTTTATGTCCACTAAATCTACTTCCATCCCAATGATTCTTAATCCATGAAAAATCTATTCTACTAGACATGTTTTCATAACATATTCTCATACTTGTGAAACAAATTAGACATACCGCATGCTTATCCTCTATGATATCTATTTAACATACATTATTTTTTCCATTTAAGGAACATTATTTCAACATCCATTAACATTGTATTTGATGAGGAAATAATTATTCAACTTTGAAAGTGATATTATTTATTTTACATTTTTTCTATTAACCATTTGAGCAAAAAATTTATATTCATTTCTCTCCATAAATTATTCTATTATTTTTTAATGGTTGTTGTAAAAAAATAACCTTTGATGTTTGAAACACATCTATTTTATAGTTTATTTTCCTTTTATTCAAGAACAAGAATGTGATATATAGTGTAAAATATTTTTTACCGACTAGCTTGATTTTTTTAGTCTCATAATCATTGGTATTCTTCATCATTCATTCTTTTATAATCATATTATAATAACATAAAATAGATTTATGTAACAATTATCAATAATTTAATTTTAGTAATTATCACTGAATCTTCTTTAAATACATGGATTCAATCCCACCAACAACATTATTCACATATTCATCATCAGACCCTATAATCTGAATGAAAATTCCCCTAGGTTTGTATTTTTGATTTGATTCATGGGAGTATCATTGCTCATAAATTTGATTATATTGTTCAAGTCACTCTCACCATATGTAGTAGAATTATTATTATAATTATAAGAGTTATACCTCTAACTTTTGATTTCATGAACTCTAATAATCATTCAATTACATATAATGAAATATACTCAATGATATCATCTAGAAAACATAATGCATGAACATGAATCTCATAAAAAAATACATGTCATCAAATATCTTTTTTTGGATCCACCTATTTTATTTAACCACTTTATTCACTTCCTTTATCGATTTCACGAATTTATCTTTATAAACTCCACATAAATATATTTTTAATTAACTATTTATTTATTATTTTTTAAAAATATGATGTTTTGAACAACAAAAATATTGTTTATATTTTTTTTGTTCAAGTAAATCCTTAAGATATCCTGATAACTGAATAATTCTGCATTTAATTTTCATATTTTACTCTAACAAGTCTTCCAAACATAGAAACCTCACTTCATTACCAAATGAATTCAATTTGAGTTGATCAATTTAATCCAACAAGGATTTTACTTTGGATTTTTATTAAATTTTATATAGCTTCAATACATCATTATTTATTGATTATAAAGATACTATAGAACATTCATGTTATTTAATCCATTGTCGTTTTAATTCAAAATATTATTTATTGACAAATTTGCAATAAAAAAATTTCTCCTTCCACTACATTAATTTTTGTTTTCATGATTATTAACCAAGTATTTATTCATAAGTCCATTATTCAGTGAAATTGTTTGATCAATAAGACATATTCCTTAAATTTTATTCAATATGGTACCCTTAGAGATATATGATATAGTATAAAAACACTATTAGTATTTTCTCATGACTATTATTATTTTTATACATATCTTTATCACTACACTTTACTATATCCATTTAATGATAGTATTCAGTAGTAATATCATCATACACATGAAACTTTTCATCTCTTATAAATTACCCAAAACTATTATATTCGAATAGATAATAATTTTAAGGATCCTCATATGTTTTCCTTTTAGAGAAAATGCATTATTCCTGATGAGAAACAATTATAGGATTTCATTCTCCACTAAAAGCACTTTTAAGTTTGATCACATAGGTCTAGTTTTATAATTTATTTATATTAATAAAATTATAAAATTCATTCTCATTTTTATTACGATTTTCTAAAAAAAAATTCAATCCAAGTCCCTCTGACAATATTTTTTTTTAAAAAAAATCATAGGATTCCTTCAAGATCCCTCTAATATTTTATTTCTTATTGTATTAAATATAAAATTATTCAATAGAAACATAAATATCCACTTCAAGATAAAAAAAATGCAGCTGGTAATTTTTATGTTGAACATTCATTTTTTTTTTTAGAAATATAAGATATATTGAAATTCAGAAAGTGATCCTCAAGGTTAAACTCAAAAGAACAAACCTTATAAGAAAATCTCAATAAGACAATTATTTTTTGTTGAATCTATAAAAGATATTATTAGATATTAACCCACTTATTATAACCCATGAAAACCTAAGGGGAGTGAGGATCAGACTGATCGTTTATTTAAATTTTTCATTCTAGTTAAAATTACCTTAAAATCTTTTTATATCTTAAAAATAATAAATATTAAACCTATAATTACTTTTTGTTTATAAAATTCATTTAGATTAGATATCATGATTTTTTATGAATTTAATTAATGAAATGAAACATATAATTTACTTGGTTCACAAAATATTGGTTAAATCAAAGGGTAACACACTCAAAATTGGTATAGTGTACCAAAATTCCACAGTATATCACTATTTCGGTAGATATAATGTTAATGTGAAGTCAGTCATCACCTTAAATCAATTCTTGTACCATTATAAGAGAATTAACTCCTCAATTACTATTGTATATATTATGAAATGAATAAATTTTAGCTAAGGGTCACTCCCTTCTCATTTTTCATATATTTCTACAGAAGAATTTTTTTATTGACTTATGCGTCACTTCGTAGTTTATTGAAATAAAGGTCACTCTATGATCTGTATATAAAACTTTTAGGTTATAAATCATAATTTTAAGATGTTATACTCTAATGTATACTAATTTGGTGTTATTAATTCCACTACTATATATAAATAACTCATTTTTTGAATCATTTGAATCATTTATCATCAAAGAACAATTACTCAACATCAATCAATAATCTCTTGATTAAATAATTACATTATAGGAATTGTCTTTTATATATTATTGCAGAATTTATTTAATAATGGTATTGTAACTTTATTAATATAAAAATATAATCTTTAGTAAAACTAATCACCAACAGCAAAATCCCTCTCAAATAAGATATTCATCAAAGCACTTATTTCTGGATGCCGTGTTTTCTTTTTATTATATTCTTTGACTATTTTGGGTTTTTTAATTTGGTTCAAAAACTACTAGATAGTTTTAAAAATAAAATAAAAATTTAAAAATTAATTAACATCCAAATTCATCTAATCCATGACCATATACTGGATCGTTAATAAAAACTTATCAAATCATCCCTAGATAGACAAGTCATGATTTATATTAAAATTGTGTATATTATAACATTAATTACCTATTAATATTCAACATATAATGGTAGATTAAATTATTCTTTTTATAATTATTCAGATACTAATTACATCATAACATCACTCAATGTTTCAAAACATAACCTTTATTTTCATTTTAAAATGACCCAAAGCATATATATTATCTCTTAATGTCATGTAATGATTTTTTAATCATGGACGGATCATTATACCATGGAATAGTAAAATACTAGATTCTATTACTCCTTACATGTTGCATCAGGACACACATCTTTTACATAATATGCTATAAATTAATATAACCACTGAGTTTTTTAACAAAAATTCCTTTACAGTGTGTCTATCATGTGACATCCTGGCTGATGTAAATCATATTTTATTATATAATAATTTTAACTAATACAGTGTGTGAGATGTGGTGGTGGTCCAATAAACTCATCTTGTCTTTTTCACTCAATATTTTGAAATGAAAACCATAAATTTTATTTAAAACACTCTAATATATTAATCATTACGCATATTTTTCACATTGTATTCCAATAGTTTATTAATTCTATAAAAAAATATCTCATGGAATGACCAATATGTCATGACATGGAAATACTATTCACATAAACCAAAAACAATACTCTAATTAATACTTTTATATATCCCCAAACAGATATATCAAAAAAGTATCAAATATACTAGACGTTGTAACTAAAATGACTTCAACCACGATATTTGTAGCTTATCCATTTCTCACTAGAATTATTATATACTGATATTGATCAAAAAATAACTAATCTAAATTCAATATACCCATTTTTTCATTCAAAATGGAATTACCAATATAAATATCGATTGATGAGCACATAATTAATTAAAAAACACATTATATTATAGCCTTGTTATAGAATTCTTAGATATATTATATATATCATTGTCACTATTAAATTTCAATAAACCTGTCACAACTTCTGATATCCATAATATAAAACATTTACAATATTTAAAACATCAATATTATATGATTACTACTAATATATTAAACCCAATGAAATAAATCATTCTCATATCTTATGGGGAAAAAATTAATAAAATATCCATCATCAATAAACATCAAATAATTTTAATAAATAAAACATAAAACCTAATCGTTGAAATAAAATCACTAATAAGGGTAATCCCAAAGACCTATCATTTTATATTTCCTTGTTTACCCCTCTATACCTAATATTTCCCATGAGGACTAAATTATTTTCTATGAGTTTTAATTGTTCACACATATATATTATTAAACCATATCCAACATAAAATTGCACACGTCATTAATCTATAGTTCACTTGTGAATTTCATATTTCAAAATCATAAGATTCATGCAACAATTCATTTGAGCTAGATATTTAATTTAATTCAAAAAACCAAAAAAAATTCTTATTTTACCAGTATCCCAAATATAAAAGTTATTATTAATAATGGATAATAATTCCCATAAAACATTACAAATTATTTCAAATAAAATTAATAGTATTATTTAAATAAAACACTATGATTGAATGTTTTAATTAAATGTGGTCCAAGAAACATACATGCAATACATATCTATTTAAAACTATAAAATAATTTAAAAATTGAATAAATTTTTACGTAATTATTTATAAGAATTATATAGTCAATTATTTGATTTTTAAAAATTAAATAAAAATTTATAATATTATGTATTGTAAAACATATAATGTCAGAGAATTTCACCTACCATTTATAAATATTTTTTTTAAATGTTTCTATTACACTATATTAGGAGAAGAGGGGACCATATATCTTAATTAATAATTATAAAATGGAAAACACCCAAATTTAATCATATTACAACAAAATCCATAGGTTATAAAAGACATTAGAGTATGGTTGAATAAAGGAGGTGAAAATATAATAGAAAAGAAAGAGGAAAATGATGACATAATTTATGAAATATTAATGAGAATTGATAATTAATGTCACATGTATGTTATTGGAGGAATATTGGAATAGTGGTAAATAGATGGAGCTCCTAAAGAGCTGAAATGGTGAAGAAAAAAATATTAAAATGAAGTTAAAACCAAATAAGGACATGATGGTAAATTCAATATTTTTAAATAGGGATGTTCATATAGTTTGGTTATGTAGTTAATGAAAACATGTTCTAATCATATAAATTATTATTGAAAGTTCCTCAACCCTTTTGTGGTTAATATGACATGGTCATCATTAATCACGACACATGAAATCAACCCATTTTCTCTTAATCTAAATACAATTTCAAAAATAAAAAAATAAGCAATTATAATCATTAAAAGTATACCTTGGGTGGCATAATTCTCACAAAGGTATCATTTTATATCCCAAAAATTTAAAAAAAACCTGATGATTAAAAAATATGTGAAGTATTTACTCCCTGATATGATATTCTTATTCACTTGTATAATGGGAATCCATCCCATTTTCCTATAAGACACAAAATAAAAAAATAAATTTTTCTCACAATACATTATTATTAGAATCAATAATCCAGACCAGTTTCTCAATTGTTGAAACATCTCGATCCATGTCAAATTTTTTCAAGCATAACACATGGAAGGGTTCATGATTTTATTTTGTTAATTAAGATACATGGAAGAAATTATTTTTAAAATTTATCTAAGGATAGATTTATAAATGTTATAAAACCATATTGATACTTTCAATAATATATAATAGTTTTATATACATCCACATTACATTTCCCTACCTTCCAAGTAATTATTGATTCAATCAAGGAAATATAGCTAATAATTAATTTTTTCTGATACAAAATTCTATAGGTTTTTTATGATGATAAACATAAAATTTATAGTGTATACTATGAATCATTAATATTATATTAATGTTATAAATCTTGTCTATTATCTCCTACACAATATTAAATCCCATCAGTAACGTTTCACAAACCTAAATATAGTAGAATTAATACTTGCACCATCCCTAATAGAATAATTCAAAGTGTCTTATAATGCTTAATATCATTTGATATCCCATAACCTCTTGAATCCCTCTCAATAATAATAACAAAAATTTGGGGTCTCTATTAGAAAGAATCATCGATTCTACTCCGTGTAACTTCACGATTTCATGAGCACATTAATTTTCCATAACATACATTGTAGTGCAATATTTTATCATTAAAAAATTGAGTGATTTGTTTAGAGGATCAATAATTTCAAAACTGTTGTTCTTTACCTATGGGTTAATACTATGATGAATTCCTATGATAACATTGAATAGTAATTAGTATGGATAGGTAAGAGTTTACTAATACCAATGACTTATAATGTTTTATTTTAATTTATGGAAAATTATAACACCATTACACATAATTCTTTATGTCTTGTCTCATACCACGACAGAAATACCGACATTTCATGTACTAATACATATATTCTTTTCCTGGATGAACTGCCCTCATTGACTGATAAAAATTCTGAATCTCAAATTTTCTCAAATAATTTTGGATAAAATATTTCATTTTGAAAAAATCTTCCATTTGGTGATATTTTCCTATAACTCATGGTCTCCCCACTATATATAATTCGTTCGATATATAGATAGTCTTTTTCATTGAGTTTTTCCTAATGATTAAGATAATAAAAATAAGGTGTAATTTTATAAATATCTCATAAAATTATAAAATTTTCACCATTTACTTATCAAATAATATCACTAAAGAGACACATCAGGTTCCATTACTCATCGAACACAATCAATTCTCGCATCACTAGCTTCTACATGATATCATCTAGGACCACATTCCACAATCCCATTGTATTGGTGAGAAATAAATCAAATGGTTTCATATATTCCACTATTCACATTTTCCTAAGATTCATGTACACTTGGGTAAATATATACCTTAAGATCTTATGATTATTATATACCATGGATTTTTCAACAGTGAGATAGTTTCAACAGTACTTATGATCATGCATGATGACTACCAATTCCTGATCATCAATGAAGGTTTTTATATTTTTCCAAATTCTTAATTGGAAGTGTAATAAACACATGTAATACAGAAAATATAATCATAAAATAAAAAATTACTAAATATAAATAATATAAATGAAGTGTAATTGAAACAAAAAAGCCTCTATATCCATTGACCATGATTAAGGATTTTTGATTTGGAATACTAAGTGGTAGCCAAAAAGATCTTACCTTAATGGATGATATAAAAACCCTTCGATCCTTTTTAAAACGATATGATCCCAATCTGCCAAAGTGTTAATAAAGGGTTCTTCTAGATGTATGTAAATAGTGACTCAAGTTTAAGATATCATCTAATTATCTTGTATTAATTGAGGGTTCTCAATGAGATGGATCAAATCCCCTTATATAGATTCCCATCATTTAACGAAGTGATTAAATGGATTTATGCATTGGGTTTCATCTCATGAAACTAGTACATTACTAACAATTAGTGATATTAATTGTTTAACAACTCAATAGCTATAATAATGCATGTAAAATCATAAAATAATCACTTCCATTAGTTTTAAATTGATACAATTTCATAAAATATATGGTAGTAATGCATGCATGTGATACCATACATCACATATCTTATTATACAAGATAATTGACATATAACCACAGACGATGATATATATTATATATTTATTATAGATACTACTATGGTTTTAATAAATCATCCTAAATTTTATTATCTCTAAAACTATATCCCCTTAAAAATAAAATTTTCTAAGGAATATTTGAAAAATATCACGAATATTTGTGAATCCATCCATGTTTTTTAGATATAATTTAATAAAATTTCATTTTTATGTAAAAAACTATTTAAAACACACATTCCTTATTGAAAGTCCTAACTACATTACTCTATCAGACATAATAAAATTTATATAAAAAACTGACTCCCAAATTCATAGATATTAGAAAAAATATGCATCTAGAAAAGACACAGTAATACTTATGAATCTAAGGTGTATAGTGTCATCATTATAAAAAATACTTAAATCATTACACACACATGTCTAACATTGTATATATCACATATAATTCCTTATATTCTTAAAACTATTCTATTATGATTTCATAATGACCAAATTTTTTAAGGGTGTGATTGGGTCTTCTTCCATTTGAAATTTTTTTGATTATTTTCAATGTTGATCAATTTATTCTCACAAAAAATCCATTTTTTCTTATTATTTATTGGTATCTATTCATTATCAAACTATTTTCCATCACATTAAATCCAATCTATTTTTTGGTTTATCAATTTTCCTCATATTATATCATTTTGTTTTCCTGGTTTACCATTTTTTCTAATTATTGATCAGTTTTTCACATGGATGATTAATTTATTCTCATAGACGATCTTTTATTCACACATTAAATCCATTCCCTTGGATGATTGATCCAATATTTTAATATTCGATTAGTTTGTTCCCATTTTATTTTGGTTTTTCTCACATTTGATTAGTTTAATGTCATGGGTGATCATTTTTCTCTCCTAGTTAATCATTTCACATAGTTGATGAATTTTCATTGTTGAACCCTTCACAAGGAAAAAACCATATATTAGTCATTCATGAAGATTTGAAAACTTATATTTTTTATAAAATACAATAATTTTTAATGAAAATTTAAAAAAATGATGTTAATTTATAATGTGGTATTTGATAATGAAATAATTTTTCCAAAAATATTTTTTTGATTGTATTACGTCATGTATTTTAATTCCATAAACTCTTTAGTATTAAATATATGTTTTTTATGTTTTAAATTAATTCATATATATGATTAACAAAAAGGAATGTTCAATACCTTATGTTTTTTATGATCCATGACAATCCATATTTGGAATCCTAAATGTACAATATTTCATCCATTTATGTTTTTATTATTTTTTATCAAGTTATCATGAAGGAGATCCTTTTTCTTAAACCATACGTGTAATCTAAACCATTATTTAAGCCTTACATATCATGGTATCCATTAAGAAACATGACATGCTTTCCCCCTATATTTAGTTTAATGCGGTTTAGAATTTACTGTCTGGATTGTAAATCCTTGTACTATCTTGTTTTTTAAATATATACAATTAGCATGATTTAATTTTCTAGTTGGTGGGTGGTAAAAATTTTCTAATAAATATAATAAACCAAATTAAATATATTTCCATGGGAATAAGAGTAATCACATGTGTTTTTTTTGTTTTATTTAATTATTGATTGTTTCCTTATAAAAATTATAAATTGTTGTGACATGCATGTTATGAATAATTTTAACCACTGCTATGGATTTATATCATTACTATGAACGATTGTTTAAACACACCACTAATAAAAGACTTAATATGTATATGTACCTAATAATTGGTAGTCTGTCTAAATCAATAACATTTTGAAAGAACCCATAAAAAACATTTTATATAACGGTACATCCCGTTGTAAGTGAATTATAGTAAAATAAGTGGAATGGAAATAAATCATTCTGTACAAGTAGTATGTTTATTGTTATACTTATGGTTTTATAGCCTTGATGGGATTTTCATGATGATGATGGTGGCTAATTAAGAATTGATATGTGTCATAATATGTGGAATTGTGGTGTTGGGTATGATGGGTTTCCATGTCATTCCTTGTGGTAGTGGCATGTAGTGATGGAATATAAGGCCAGTAATAATAAAAAGGGAAATGATGTGGGTTTTTTTAATGAAATTAGATAGGATTATTTATGTTATAACTACTGTAAAAACGTGAATAATTATCAACAAGATATAGATAAATGGAAATTTACATTTGGGAATTGGATTTGCTGTTTTGTGAAAAAATATTATGAGAAATGTAATGATTGAGAATAGTTTTTATTAATGAAATAATTCGGAATTATAGTTGGACCTGAAATTGAAGGAAAGGAAGGTTGGTTATGTGTTGCATTTTTTTAGCAGTGATTTATTTATCAGTCTTAATAAATGTAAATAATATTTTAATATTGATGCTATATTTAGAAGATAATGTATTGATGTGAAACATTTATTTTGGTCTTGTGTTTTGGATTTACACACACCCACACCCACCAACTTACTGTACACACAAAAATATATATATATTCTTTTATTTTCATGTCACATTTATCCACACACCACATACATAATCTACCATGTACTAGAAACTAGATATTATATGGGGTTCTCTCCACAACATCATTTATTTTAGGAATAGGGGGATTATTACACAATCCTCCCCACTCGTACTTCAGTAGTAGTATCAGAAAATCAAATATTTGGTGGTCGAGCCTAGCCCTGGATAATTATACAGTCGATAGAGATATTTTATGATGACTGGATGTGATATATGGTGTGGTTAATCCATGGAAATTTGATGGAATGAGGATGATTCCCATTACATTAATGATACTTTACTTCCCTTGTTGTGATGTTTTATATAGATTTTTTATGATTCAATAGTGGAACGAGAGATGATGATTATGAAATTGCACTAAAAACCTGATGCTAGGCCCTATAGGAGGCTAGGGTAGGTATATTTTCAACCCAAACAACATTAGATATGGTTGGATACATGGAGATGAAATAGAATAAAAGGGATGGGAGCATAGTATGTTTGACGCTGGGGAATAGAAGAAACAAATTTTTGGGAAGCGTATAGGGGGAACATCAATTGATTTTTTCTTAATATTATCTTACTAATTGATTGAATTATTTATTGAGTTATCCATTATATGGTTAGGATGGATAGATAAATTTTTATGCTACTTGTTGCTTCTATTGTTTGATAACTGGTTCATTTGTAACAACTTTTTAGATTTTCATGGGATATATTCTGTATGATCGTAGTGAGTGTACATGTTATGACCACCCTATGTATATTAACAATTTTTGTTTTCAATGAGGATTATGGGGGTCAATATGGGCTTTAATAGCATGTATATTCGAGCAATTGTTTAGTTATATCCTATAATTCTTTTTGGTATTTACATTTGAGACACTTTTTTACTGATTAATGTAGAAATTTGAGATGGTTTGGTTTCATTTAGGGAATATTATGAATTTTTTTGTGGTTGTCTACTCATTCCATTGATCCTTTTATATAATTAGGGTAACACATTACATATGAGTATTCAACACCATCAACACTAGTCTCCATCTTGGGGACTATTGGATATGGGAATCCTAGGTCATACCATCTCTTCAAAACCAACATAGGAAGGGTTTCATTAGGAGGTGTTGTTTAAGAAGAGGTTTCAAAGGTTTTGGTTGGTATATGTGATGGAGTTTGGAGTTAGGTATTGTTGAGGTATTATTGGGAATGGTAGGGAAACAATGGATGCCAAACTTAGTGTGTGATATAGAAAAAACAATGGTTAAGACACGAGCATTTATATCCCCTATTATATAATGTATGGACTATAATCTTACTGAACATAATAGGTGTGATAATTCTTAGTATGTGGTAGAGACCTAGGGGAGGTAATCCATCATTCTTGTATTTGGCGATTTAAAGTCGGTTTTTGTGAATTAAATTGAGTCTAAATAATTAGTGCAAAAAAATACATCCTACACGGCTTAAGATTGATTTGATTTTTTTGGAGGTATGGCTCTTGGTGATAATCCTTTTATTATTTAGGAAGTAAATGATTATTATACTGACATATTTTATTATTATTGGTTCGATCTTACTGAGGAGGATGAAACGTGGGAGATAGAATTGTGTGATTTCCATTATCAGTGTTTGGAAGAGTAATAGGGGAGTGACATTAAACCAGAGAAGGATAATTTCGTAGAGGATCATAATATTATCATACTTTTATTTGGCCATCATATGATTATTGGGTTCTACTGTAAGTCATCTAGATATGATGAGTGACACGCCAGGGGTGGATATTGTACCTTTGAGAGAGAATAGAGGAGATTGATCTTCAGATGACATTTATAAGGTTTTCAATTTAAAATTTATGTCATAAATGATGAAGGTATAATAGTTTCCTGAGTTTCAATCCCTTTAGTAGGGGATATTGAGTGTGAGATAATTCAAGATCAGGTTTATAAACCACCTATATTTTTTTTCTAATATATTTCAAGATAATGAATATTGGAAATGACTTCTTAATGACGTGCTACATAATATTTTAGGATAAACAATCATTATATTATCAAATATTACATATCTCATAGTTCTCATGAAAAAAAATGTTATCTAGTGGATACACTCACAAGGAGGAATTCATTATGTGGGAGGTCAATATATTTTTAGGCAGTGGTTGGTGGATGTTAGGAAAGTCATCATTTTGATTAGAAGGGAGTAAATTATAGTATTATACATCATGATTTTATAGAGTTGGTGGACCTGAGGAATCTACAGGAGGATTTTCATTGATGCTCTTTGCTTATGGTGGTTATAGTCACCATCAAGATTACTATCTGAACACTCATGGAGGTCTGTTTGTTTTGGGTGTTCTAGAATCTATCTACACAAAAACGTATTAAGGGCTACAAGAGTGTGTTCAACAATTGAGAGGAGATGAGCTTGGTAGTGGTTATCCCCATGATGGTCCTCATTTCCAGGGAACTAGACCAGAGACCATCCATATAGGTTATTAATAATGAGGTAGTGTCTCTAAACATGGTCAGTGGAATTCATTGGATGATCCAATTCTATAGAGGCCATAGATTGGTCTAGGTAAGATAATTATGTTATATTACATGGTATATCATTTTTTTATTATGGGGAACAAACTTAATTTTTTTCACCCACATTAGATCATCCATGAAGACTATAGGTAGATAGGATTATAGTTACCCTATTGTTTTCTCCTCCAGTTTAATAAAAGGATTAATTATATAATGATTGTAAGTTATTTATACTGATGATGAGGAATCATCATTCAATGTTATGTTTATTACAATGATAAATGTATCCTTACAATGTCATTACATGCATTGATGGATGTATTATATGAGTGTTGTTGTTCATTATTTTTATAGCAGAGTCATGTTTTCCAATTTAGAGGGCCATTTATTGGCATTCCACATAGATAATATATATCATAAGGAATGAATGCATAAATATATCATTTTTCCACATTTGGATGAGTTTTTAGTAGAGACTTAAGTGTTATACATCAATATAGTTGATTAGGTGTTTTGCAATGCCTTATCGGATGAGGTTGTGATGCTAACCACTCTTTGTGATGTCATGTTTTGGATAGATCTCAAATCATGTTCCTCTCTAATTTTGATGGAAAATTATCATTTGGCACCCATGATTCACTGTAAGTTGAGATTATATATCTATGATTTATAAAATAAGGGATTAATCTAGTCCAATTTATCTATTTCTGGTGGTATAATTCTATTGTCCATGAATTATTAAATTGTTATGATTTCCTCTATAGAATACTAGATGTGAAATCATCTAGAGGTCAAGAACAATTACCCACTTCTTAGAAGATATGATCTTCCCAAAAAGATGAAGGGGTCCAATTGATTTTGAACGATTAATTCATGTTCAAGATTTCACTAAATGAGGTTGATGAACTAAAAAATGTTGGGCATGTATTGTATCAATGGTACACTACAATTTATTATTATTTTTAGGCTCAAAAATTACCCTATTTGTTTTTTGATTATGTATCATTGGGTGTGTTCTATAGGGATTTATAATCTATATTAAGGAATTTTGCATTATGGGAATGCTTTAGAAACACTGTTATCAACCATGCATTATGAAAACGTGTGATATGATTGCGTATGTTATCAACCCTACATTAATATATAGCATTTTTTGTTTGGATAAACATCTTTATGTTAAGATAATCATCAAACGTATGGATCATCAACCCTACGTTACAATCCATATTACTATTCATACCCTATATTTGGAAATGTTGAACGTTTGATTAACGAATGGAATGTTAGGGATTTCATGCAAATAAGGATAAAAATAGGGTTATAATCCATACGCTATGAAAAGGAACCTTATGCAATGCAATGAAACCCTACACTAAGAAAAGGAATCATATTCTATGCAATGGAAACCCATGATATCCAAAAGAAACTTAGGATGCACAAAGGTAACCTATACTACACAATGGAACCCTATGATATGCAAAAGAACCCTATGCTATTGATAACAACACTAAATTTCATTCTCAACAGTGATGGTTTTCATGTCATGTTTTCAATTCGATATTTCTATAATGATCAATTTAGAATTAAATACAAATTCAAGGATCATTTTTATATTTTCAAAGAACCAGTTTTGTTGGATAAAATCACTAATATTTCTATGGGATTTTTCAACTCCCTTTGTCATTTGGAAGTTGAATTTACATGATCAGTTAGGATATTATTTTGTGTCTGGAATACTAACACATGTTTTCAGTTCAATATATTCTTTTAGTGCATCTCTTCAAATACATATACATATGTGTGTGTGTGCGTGTTTGTGTAAAGTGATTCACATATGAAATTGTATTATTGATATTATCTATTACAGTGCTACTTTAATAAATGATCGATTCTGAAAGAATCTACACATTTGTGATTTATATATTCAATCTCTTATTGTAGTAAGAATACTACTATTGTTTATGTTTCAATGTTATTGGGGATATTTTTGTAGCAAGGATCACTTTAGACTATTTTATTCATGAACATATTCATTTTATAAGTAGAATATCAATCAATTGTCATTTGACCTCTATTGATACTATGATGTTCCACCTAAACCATTAAAATCATATGCATTTGATTTATTGGAGTTTCAACTACACGTACTCAGTTTTGGTGGACTATCAGCCTCTTGATCTATGATATGGATAATCAATTCACTGTTAATGAATAAGAATGATTTTTTTAGTCTTTTTTAAAGGATTGAACTACCTACACTATATTTTTGATTATTGGTCTTTTAATAAGAGGAAAATTATTGTGGAATTTTCCAAGCTCGTAGAGAGAGTGATTTATTGTTTGGTCTAGAGGATCTTTTTGACCAATCGACTACAAAAAGTTGTTTTCTTAATTTTTATTTATCTGCTATATATTTTCATCTAGAATACCAACACATCATAGTTACATATATCATAAGGGTTTTCAAAATATAGAGTTGTGAAATATTTTTTCAAAGACACAATTAACCCCCTTAGGAGTTACTATGACAACCATGCTTTTAATACTAACTTAAACAAGATTTATTACATAAACTATTCACTTGATAAAACATTTAGGATGTAGAGGTCTAGTGTATTTGGGGCTTAGGATCATTACATAACAACTTAAAACATTAAATATAACATCTTTATTGAAATCTTCGTTTACATGACCACTACATTCCCTCGTACATAGCATTGCATGTGTAACCTGAGGAGATGCATAAGAAAAGGGTGAGTTATAAAGCCCTGTAAGGGAATAAACCTAGAATACATGAGGATTACAATAAATTTTAGACAATAGTCATATAAATAGAGCATAATAGAAACATGGACATAATGGTATGATAAATCATGATAATAAAAACATGGAAATGTGGCAACAAAACTTAACATGGAATTGGCATGAGCCAATGCCCAATGCACGTGAAGCATGAGTAAATCCTAATTAAACTTGAAGCACGAGTAAAACAAAATTGAACATGAATTATCATGAGTCAACACTCATTGCACATGACGTATCATGATATTATACTTTAACCAATTCGTTGGAGTGCTATAAGGGCACACCCTTATTAAACATTTCATTTCATGCATTAGTGTGCCACATGGATCATAAAACATGGATTCAAAAAAAATAATAATTTAATCAATGAAAAATTAATGTGGAATGAAACATTATAATCAATAAATAAATTTGCATGAAGGTGAATAACCTTGATGGAGAAATGGGCATGGTATTCATTACACAATGGCATTGGATTAGAAAATCGGTGTAATTTTGGAAGCGTAACGGCGTGAGATATGAATTAAAAAAATGGATGATGAGAGATAAAGGGGAGCCTCATCATATCTATATGAAATGGATTTTAAGGGGGTCATATAGATAAATTTCCCATCAATTGTAATGGAATTTATAATCATGATACAAAAGTATTTCTTGAATGTAAATGAGGAGAGAGAAGGTCATTTCGGAATTTCGGCATAGTAATAGGTGTACATGGGAGGAATTTAATAAGATGTAAAGGGGTCTCCCATCATTAAAACAATATGAGGTCAGTATGGTGTAGGTGGGAAACCATACCCCAGCATTTATAATTGAAATTAAAATGGAATAACAATATTATGAAAATTTGACAAAAAATTGAAAGGAAGAAAAACCCTTACTTGGAAGTGTGCTTCCAAAGGTTTGAGAGAGGCTTGAGAGAGGATTATTGGGAGCTTGGGGCACCTTGGGAATATTCTTGAGAGAGTAGCGCAGAGGTTGTATGAACTTAAAAGGCTTTTATTGATGATGAAGTGGGATCATGGCTGGGTTTATATAGGAAATGTTGGTGAATTATTTATTACTTAGGTTGGGGACCCCTTACACTAAACTAATCCAAACCACAGATCAGCTCATCTTTTTTGCCCATGATTTTTGGAAAACGGGATAGGAAAAAAATATTTTATAAGTCCAAAGTCTGAAATTATTAAATCAATGGGGTTTCTTATGTTGATGTGAGTCACACTCCCATGGAAAATAATTTAAGAAGAATAGATGTTTAATATGTCTTGAGGGGTACATTAATGCTTTGTAAAATAAGTCAAAAAAACACAAAATCACATTATATTAATGGTAAAACAAGTATTGGCAGAACATAATGCTAATAGTATTTTATTACATCACTATTGGGTCATTATGGTGTCATAAAACACATTATATATTTAAACAATATTTAATTTTTACCCAAAAATTTGAATGTCTCATAAAATTATAAAAAATTCACTCTTGGATAATTTCAACGTCCAGATTCTAGAAATAACATTTATTTTATATATATAATTTAATAAATATGTTAATTTTTACTTTTTAACTAAAAACTGAAATTTATCGAAAATTCACGGGTTTTGACAAAAATGGATTTAAAAACCTTAATTAAAATTACAATTGCATTCATAAAAATATAAGATAATTTATATTTAATAAAAATTAATTTAATAATTATAATAATATTTTACTAAAATATTATATAATTCCGAATTCTATTAATTAATCAAAATAGATTTCTTATCTGAATATTAACTAAACAACTATTTGTGCTTTAAAATTTTTTTTACAAAGTGTCAATAATGACAAGAAGGTATATTAATTATTATATACAAAAATAATGTACATGAACATACTACTAGAGATTTTTTATATAACCCCTTACAACAGTCACATAAGTCCTAAGGGTAAGGTGTGCGATGGTGACAGACTCATGGGGTGGCTCAAATAACATCGCTCGAGGGGGAATCTCTATCAAGTTCCACTTTTACCATAGATGGTCATGTCCGAGCTTTACATGATGAATCTCATCTTGGCCTTGGTCAAGAGAGGAACCCAATGACACCACCTCTTTTCCGAGATCTGAAAAATGGGCTTTGTATGGAGGAAATCTACTGGATGAGGCCATCACATGTTTTGTCTGTGTAAATAGGATTTGTAAAAGCCCTATATTTATATTAATCATGTGATCACTGTTCAACGACTATATTAGTAATAGTCAAAATACATAACATAAAACCAAAGAATATTACATTTAATATAAGAATTTTACATATAGAGAAACTTAAAAAAATCAAGTGGGATTTCCATTAATGAATCTTTTGGTCGTTACAATATTCCCCCCTTAAGAAATTTTTCCCACAAAATTTCCTTTTCCCACACTAAAATAGATTTGGGTAACTCAGCTTCATCATTTCCTCCTATTCCCAAGTCGCTTCTTTAAACTTCTAGTTTCACCAATACGCCTTGATGAGTGGAATTGTCTTATTTTGTAGAACATTTCCTCTATGATCTAAGATCTTCACTGGTTTCTCCACATAAGAAATATCATCCTCCAACTATACCACCTTAGAAGAGAGTACATATGAAGGGTCTGATATTTACTTTCTTAAGAGGGATACATGAAGGACATCATGTACTTTGTCCATGGTAGTTGGAAGTACTAGTCGAAAGGACACATCCCCGACACGACCAAGAATCTTGAAGGGGCCGATGTACATTGGACTCAAATTACCATTCATTCCAAACCTCATGACCTTCTTCCATGGTTATAGGCATAGAAAAACCATTTCTCCAAAATTAACCTCAAGGTCTCGTCTATGATTATCTACATAACTCTTCTGTCGTCTATGGTCTCCCTTAATATGCTGCTGAATGGTTTTCACCTTCTGCACCATTTCCACGACCTTTTCTGGTACAAGCATCTTACGTTCATCGAATTCATCCCAACATGTTGGTGTTCTGCACCTTTTCCCATACAAGGATTCATATGGATCCATTTGGATGCTCGAGTGGAAACTGTTATTATAAGAGAACTCAACTAGAAGAAGATGTTGTTCCCATCCTCCTTTAAGGACCATTGAAAGCGCTCTTAAGATGTCCTAAAATGTTTGGATATTCCGCTCAGATTGGCTATCATTTTGTGGATGATAGGCTATACTGATGGTCATTTCAGTATTCAGAGCATGTTAAAGACTCTTCCAAAACATAGAGGTAAATCTTGGATCTCAGTCAGACACAATATATAGTGTTACTCCATGTATCCTTACAACTTCCCTGATATATATTTGTGCCAGTTGATCCAATGAGTAATCCTCCCGAATA
Organism: Viscum album; assembly: GCA_963277665.1. NCBI lineage: Eukaryota > Viridiplantae > Streptophyta > Magnoliopsida > Santalales > Viscaceae > Viscum > Viscum album. The sequence continues at coordinate 177,304,537 of OY728148.1, forward strand.
GCAATGAAGTGTTCAGTCTTTGTATGATGATCCACAAAAACCCATATGGCATTGTTTCCTTTGGATTTCCTCAGAAGTCCAGTGACAAAGTCCATAGTGATGTTCTCCCATTTCCATTCTAGTATGGGAAATGGTTGCATCATCCCCTTCATCATCTGCCTCTCTACCTTCACTTGCTGGCACACCAGGCACTTTGATGTATATTCAGTAATCTCCTTCTTCATATTATCACACCAAATGTTTTCCCAGAGATCTCAATACATCTATATTTTCCCTAGGTTAATAGAGAAATTTGAACTATTTGCATCATCTAAAAGTTCCTTCTTCAGCTCTGTAATTGATGGGACACAGAGTCTTTTCCCAAATCGCACAATTTCATCTTCATTTTCATTAAACTCCGAGGATTTTCCTTTTTTGATAACTTCTACTTTTTCATGAATTCCCACATCATCATTTTGAGCATCCTTTATCCATTCCAAAAGAGATGGTTGAGAAATTATTTGTGAAAGGATTGATGATGGTCCCTTATTTATGATTCCCATGTCCATCATCATCATGTCTAAGAAGATTGGATCCTTCTCAATTCTCATCATTAATAGAATCACTGGGTCCTTTCTAGTTAGTGCATCTTCCACCTTGTTCACTTTCCCCAGGTGGTAATGTATAGAACAGTCATAATACTTGATGACCTCTATCCATCTTCTCTAGCGCATATTAAGCTCTTTTTGTGTGAATATATATTTAAGACTATTGTGATCAGTATATATCTCAAATTTCTCCCCATAGAGATAATACCGCCAGATTTTGAAGGCATAGATCCCCGCCGACAACTCCAGATCATGCGTTGGATATTTTCTCACATGTATTTTCAACTACCTTGAGTCATAGGATATTACATTATCATTCTACAACAACACACAACCTAAGCCCTTCTTGGAACCATCACTGAATACCACAAAAATTTCCCCACTTGTGGGTAATGTGAGCACGGACACAGTGATATGCCTCCTTTTCAACTCCTTGAAGCTTTCATCACATTCATCACTCAAAGAAAACATTACTACCATTCGAGTTATCTTGGTAAGAGGGTTGTAAAATCGTGATAAATTTCTAACAAATTGTCGATAATATCCAGCTAACACCAAGAATCTACGAAAATCTGTCATAGATGTTGGCCTCAGACATCCCTCAATTTCATCTGTTTTGGAGGGATCCACATATATCCAATTTCTTGAGATGATATTTCCCAAGAATGAGACCTCCTTCAACCAAAACTCAGACTTTCTGTACCTTGCATAGATCTTCTCCTTGCGCAAAATCTCTAGTACAGTTCTTAAATGCTTATCATTATCCTCCATGATTTTGGAGTATATTAGAGTATCATCTATAAAGACTACCACAAATTTATCAAGGTAATATCTAACGACTCTATTCATCAAGTACATGAATATTTATAGAGAATTATTGAGTCCTAAGGGAATTACTATGAATTCATAGTGCCTGTATCTTGTGTGAAAAGCAGTCTTGGGGATATCTTCCTTCTTCACCCTTACTTGATAATATCCCGACCCCAAGTCCACCTTGGAAAGTATTGTGCTCCATGCAGCTAATCAAACAAGTCATCAATTTTTGGTAGTGGATACATGTTCTTTATCGTGATTTTTTAAGTTCATGATAATCGATACAAATCCCCATTGACCTATCCTTCTTCTTGACATAGAGGATTGGTTCACCCCATGGTGAAGTACTTGGGCATATAAAACCTTTATCCAGATTCTCCTATAGTTGTATCTTTAACTCTTCAATCTCCATGATATCCATTTTATATGGAGTCTGGATATTGGTATCTCCCCTGGTATAAGTTCAATTGAGAATTGAACATCTCTTCTAGGAGGAAGACCAGGCAGTTCCTCAGCAAACACTCCAGCGAATTCCCTCACAATAGGCATTTCATCAACGATGGCTTCTTCCGTGGACTCAATAAACTGAGCCAGATACATGTGCTCATAGGGAAGTAATATCCATGATTTAGATAATGGATATAAAATAGATTCATCTTCCTCATTACACTTGAAATGAATCGGGGGCCGATTCTTCATGTGGAGTGTGATTTCCCTCTCCCGACAATTTATGTTGGCTCTATATAAGGAAAGCCAATCCATGCCACGAATTGCATCAAATTCCAATAGAGGGACTATGAAAAGTTTCTCCAGGAAATTAAATCCACATGTTATAACAGGGGAGGACTTATATTCATGGGATGCAATGATTGTTCCATTTTCCATACTCACCAACATCTTCACTTCCATGATTTGTAGTGGTGCTGGGATTGTTCTACTAAACTTTTGAGATATAAATGAATGCGTAGAACCTGAATCAAAAAGTTCTTTCACTATTCATGAATTAATAACTATTGTACCTCTCACCACTTCATTGACAGGGTTCAATTCAGAAGAAGTGATGGAAAAATCTCTTCCTTTCTACCTTGGAGGTTGTTGGTTGCCTCTGAAACCCCTAGGATTAGGGCACTGATTTGCCAAATGCTCGGGTTCTTATAAGTAGTATCAATGAAAAATGTGTTGAGGTTAGAATAGAGCATTCATCTCCACTGTCACAGATGCGGGTCTTTCTTTCCGATAGTTAACAGCTAGGTGCCCTTCTCTTCCACACATAAAGAATTTCCTCATCCGCTTGAGGAAATTTCTAGGGTCCTTCATTCCACACATTTGGAAAGTGGGGTGATGGATTTTCTTACCACCATTGGATTTATCCATTTGACCACCAGCATTGAAGTCTTCCTTACACTTTTTGTCCCCGTGAGACTTCTTTGATTCCCCAATCTCCATTTCGACCTTGAGGGAACATTGGACAATTTCCTCATAGCTGTGGAAGTCACGTATCGCTAATTCATTATGCAGGCTAGACTTCAGCCCAACAAAGAAGCGGTAAACCATGCATCCGTGGGTAATGACAATGCTGGAAGCCTATCATGAAAGACTTGTGATGTTTTCCTCTTACACACCAATAGATTATTATTATTTTTTTCTTGAGGGAAAGGAAGTCCCTTTTAATCTTAACCCGAAGGGTGCACAAAAAATATTTATCGAAAAACATCTTCCAGAAATCCATCCATTCCAACGCCTCGATCGCCTCCTCCGGCTTCGTATTATTGAACAACTTCTACCATTGATCAGCTCCCCCCTCCATTAGATAAGACGCAATGAGAACCTTATCTTTTTTATAACATTTAAGGTTGGAGAATATCTTTTCATTGGAGTTGATCCATTGTTCATCAATCATGGGATCGAATGATCCACTAATAGTAGGAGGCCATTGTCTCATGAATCCCTCGATAGCGACTTGTTCCTTAATAGGGGGTCTAGACATTCCCCTTGACCAGTGTTTCTATTCAAATCTTGGGTTTTCTGATAAATAAGCACGAAAATGTTCATGATTCCCACTCCATTTGGATTGGGAATCTCATTAGTATAGTCATCACACTGATCTTCACATCGGTTGTAGCTCGAGTCCTCCTATTACAGGCCATTGGCTGGAATAAAATGAATGTTAGGGGGGTAACACATAAAGGGCAATCCAATGTAAAAAGTTGGCGACTTATAAATAAACTTTTATTTCCATATCTTAATAGTCTATATGGTTCAATCTAGGATTTTCGTGATCTACATTCTAACATATATTTTTAGGGTGTTTTTTATTCCCTTAATAAGTGTTCATACTAAGAATGTGAATTTACCAATGCATATCCCCCGAAAGTGTCGTAACCAAGAGTGCAACAAGGCCTGTTGTCATGCACCAGTTCCCATTAGAGTCTAGCTCAAATCTATGTTTTCCGGTTTAACCCCTAGGATACATCTGTGCCATAGCCGCCTTTACCAACTCATATCCAGACAGGGATGCATTTTCTTGATAACCCACATACTTAATACTCACCAATGAATAGGGATTTTGTATTGTACTTAGTATTGTATCAAAGGCTTTACTAGGGTTTTCTAATCGTAATCCAAAAATTAACTAATCATATCCTCTGATACCAACTATGACAACCCTTCTTTTATTACAAACATAAACATGATTTATTACATAAACTATTCACTTGATACAAGATGGAAGTTCGATATTTCTAGTGTCATTGGGGATTTGTATCATTACAGAACATCTTAAAACATGAAATAAAACATCTTTATTGAAATCTTCCTTTACATGACCACTACATTCCCTCGTAATTATCATTGCATGAAATAACCTGAGGACATGCATAAGAAAAGGGTAAGTTATAAAGCCTAGTAAGGGAATAAACATGGAATATGTGGGGAGAAAAATACATGTTAGAAAATAGGAAAATCATTAGATCATAAGAGAAACATTCAAATAAAAGGCTTGATAAAGCATGATAATCATAACAAGGAAATGTGGAAACAACACTTAACATGGAATTAGCAGGAGCCAAGGACTATTGCAAATGAATCATGAGTATATCCTCATTGCACATGAATCACAAGTAAACCCACGTGGCACATGAATTAGAATGTGTCAACAATCATTGCAAATGACGTATCATGATACTATACTTTACCCAATTCATTGGAGAAATATAAAGGCACACCCTTCTTAAACATTACATTTCACGCAAAACTATGGCACAAGGATCATAAAACATGGATTCATAAAACATAATCATTTATTCCATGACAAAGGATTGTGGAATGAAACATTAAAATCAATAAGTAAATTTGCATGATGGTGAATACCCTTGATGGAGAAATGGGCATGGTATTCACTATACAATGGCGTTGGATTAGAAAATCGGTGTAATTTTGGCAGCGTAACGGCGCGATATAAGAATTAATAAAAAATGGTAGATGGGGGAGAAAGGGGTGAATCATCATATATACATAAAATGGATAGTAAGGGGTTCATATAGATAATGTCCCAACAATTGTAATGGAATTTATATTCATAATACAAAATTATTTCTTGAATGTAAATGTGGAGAGAGTAGTTTCTTTCGGAATTTCGACATAGTAACGGGTGTACATGGGAGGAATTTAATGAGAGATAAATGAGTATAAAATCATTAAAACAATAAGAGGGAAGTATGGTGGAGGTTGGAAACCATACTGAAACATTTATAATATAAAATAAAAGGGCATAACAATATTAAGAAAATTAGACAAAAAAGTGAATGGAAGAAAAAACCCTTACTTGGAAGTGTGCTTCCAAAGGCTTGGGAGAGGATTATTAGGAGCTTGGGGCACCTTGGTAGGATTATAGAGAGAGTGGGGAAGAAGTTTGAAGAACTCCAAAGACTTTTAGTGAGGAGGAAGTGAGAAATTGGGTGGGTTTATATAGGAAAGGTGCGTGAATTCATTATTATTTAGGTTAGGGACCCCTTACATTAATCTAATCCAAAACACAAATAAGATCATGGTCTTTGCCCATGGTTTTTGGAAAAGGTGAGAGGAAAAAAAATATTTTATATGGCCAAAGTCCTAACTTCTTAAAATAATGGGGTTGCTTATGTGGAGGTGAGTCACACTCCCATGGAAAATAATTTAAAAAGACAAGATGTTTAATAAGTCTTGAGGGCTTCATTAATGCTTTGTAAAATAAGTCAAGAATACCGAAAATCAAATTATTTTAATGGTAAAACATGTATTGGCCGAAAATAAAGCTTATAGTATGTTATTACATCACTATTGGGTCATTATGATGTCATAAAACAGATTATATATTTAAAAGGTATTTAATTTTTACCCAAAAATTTGATTGTCTCAGAAAATTATGAAAAATTAATTGTTGGATAATTTCGACGTCCTGATTCCAGAAATATCATTTATTTTACTAAATAATTTAAAAATTATTTTAATTATAACTTTTAAAATAAAAACCGACATTTACCGAAAAATTCACGGGTTTTGACAAAAATGGCTTTCAAACCATAATAAAAATTACAATTGCATACATAAAATTATAAGATCATTTATATTTTATAAAAATTAAATTACTAATAATAAAAATATTTTATTAAAATATTATTTAATTCAATAATACTTTAATTCATCAAAATATATTTCTTATTTGAATATTAACTAAAAAATAATATTTGTTCTTTAAAAAAACTATTTAAAAAGTGTCAATAATGACAAAAACGTATAATCATTATTATATAAAAAAATAATGTAGATGAACATAGTACTAAAGATATGTTACATAACCCCTTAAAACAGCCGCATAAGACCTAAGGGTAAGGTGTGAGATGGTGGAAAACTCTTGGGGTGGCTTAGATTACATCGCTCGAGTGGTAATCTCTATCAACTTCACCTTTTACCATAGAAGGCCCCGTTTGAGCTTCACATGATGAAGCTCACCTTGGGCTTGTTCAAGAGTGAATCCCAATAACGCCACCACTTTTCCGAGCTCCAAAAAATGGCCTTCTTATGGAGAAATTATACTGGATGATGTCATTGCTTCTTTTGTCTGAGTAAATTGGATTTCTTAAACTGTATATTTATACTGTTCATGTGATCAATGTTAAATGGAAATATTAGCAACAATCAAAATTCTAAACATAAAACAAATGAAGATAACATTTTATATTAACATTTTACAGAAAGAGAAATTTAATTAGATCAAGAGGGATTTCCATTAATGAAACTTTGGGTCGTTATAGTTACTTTGTATATTCCATCATAATAATTGGTATTAAAGGAGAGATTCTGGATAAAGCTATTGAAATCTTAAAAGTATAATGTCTATACAAATTTGGAAGTGGTTGATCCAAGAGAAGGAATTTCAATGGATTGTAGTCCATATTTTAATGGTAAAAATTACGGATGTTGGAAATCAAAAATGACTATCTATCTAAAGAATCATGGATTTAGTGTCTACTCAAAAAATATTACACTTTATAATATTCTAAAAAAACCAAAATCTTGAAATGTAGAAACAGAAGTTGAATATGATATAAATTCAAAGGAAATGAATGTTATTAATTGTGTTCTTGAACCAGATGAATTCCATCATTAATCACAAGGTCCATGTACCTATTAAATGTGGAAAACTATTGTAGCTTCTTATGAAAGAACATATACTGTTAGACAGATGAGATATACAATAACCAAGATATTGTTGGACAAATTTAGAATGATTGGTGGTGAATGTATCACAAAGATGATTGGTTGGGTTATAGAAATTTTATGAAATATTACAATCTTAGGAGAACCCATCAAAAAAACTGAAAAATAATTAAAATTACTTAGAGTAATACATTCAAAATGGAATAACATGTCTACTACTATTCACAAATCACCACCTGTCAAGAATGTAAAAATGAAATAACTAATTGGGACACTGATGATGTATAATGAATAAATATATGCCGAATCTGATGATCATATAATTTTAGTAAATAATAAAAATACTTCTCTGAATGTAACATCTCAAAATCATAGAAAAAGGTCAAAGAAATAAGTCAAATTGGAGAATAATTCATATTCATGTTATATTGAAATGGAACTTCCTCAACAATATAGAATGTTCAACAAATTTTATAAGAATAAATGAGAATTTAGAAAATTTTCTATGAATGGTGAGAAAGACTCAAGAAAATAATGATGTAATGAACTCAAGAAATTAGGTCATATCATACCTGATTGTCCTGAAATTAATGAAGAAAGAAGAATTCAAAAGAAGAGATATAAAAAAATGATAATTATGATAATAAAAGAAAAAGAGAATGTAAATATACATGTAGTGTATCTGACGAATCTAGTAGTCCTTAAACATTTTATTCATAGAAGGTGAAATCAATTTTAAATTCCAATATGTTTTTATAGATGTAGAGGAAATGGTACAGACTTATTAATCATTTAATTCTAATACTAGTTATTTATCATATGATAAATAGGTGGTCTATTAATCCATTTGATAAGAAAATATGATTCCTTATTAAAAAATAAATATACATTAAAAACACTCATAAAAATATTTTAAATTAATGAGACACTCTGTTAATACAACATCAAGAGTTTATTGAAAAATTTTACTAATCTATGATAAACTATACTGATCATGGAAAAGTGTTAATAGTATTATAGGAGAATATAAAATCCTATAAGATTGATGCACTTGTTTTTACTAAACAAGAAAATACATTAAATGGTATTCATGGAAGGAATTAAATTAAAAGGGAATGATTTGGAATAGGATATAAGGGTGAGAAATCAAAATTGTAAAAAAATTATTTTGTTCTTAATTATACAAATTAAACATGTTATCATTTTCGGTCAAAAGGATATGTAACAAATAATTTATTTTTGAAAAATATTAAAATATGTCATATTAAAAAACCCTTTATTTCTAACAGTTTAGCTATGGAAATTGAAAATAATTATAGATGTCTACAGAAGATATGGATTTCATGATCATTTCATACAAACACCACTGGACCTAGAGAAACATGGGTAAAAAAACAAACATCTGTTTAAATGATTTTATAAGAAATAGTCCCCATGAAAAAAATTCTACATCTTATATGGATGGTGTTTGTTCCATGAATATGAATGGATATCCATAAAACATTCATACGATAACTCAAATGGATGGTGGATTAGTAACTTTTAGAGACAATGCTAAAGGAAAAATAATTTGACTTGGAACTATTGTAGATCCAAAATCTATCTCTATCCAAAAAGTTATATTTGTTCAGTGATTAATGAAAAATATGATAAGTATCTCTAAACTTTATGATGATGGTTTTTATATTGATTTTAACAATTATTGATCTATGTTTAATGATTTTTTACATAAATTTAGAGCACCTAGAATTCAAAATGTTTATATATTGGATTTAAAATCCTTATGTAAACCGAAATTGAAATTTTTAACTGCTAAGTTAAAGGAATAATGGTTTTGGAAAAAAAGACTTAGAAAATGTAATATTTATGTTTTAAATAAATTATCCAAGAAATAGTTGTTTTATGATTTTTTGAGTCTCAATTTTTATAATGACATATTTTGTGTCTCAAGCCAAATTTTCAAGAAGCACAAATCTTCTTTCAAATCTGTTAATGAAAATGATAAATATAATCCCTTATAACATATCAATATGGATTTTTTTGGACCGTGAATTGTAGAACTCTTGCCTGGTAAATAATTTTTTTATATTTTAGTAGATTATTATTATAATTTTTTTATAAAACCCCAATTCTATTTTTAACTATTTTTGAATTTTATTAAATTGTTCAAAATTAAAATGGTGTTAAAATAATTTCTTTACAATGTAATAAATGTAGAGAATTTAAAAATCAATAATTTTATTATTTTTTATTAACAATTCTTATTAAACACTACTTCTATAAAACAATAACACCTCAAAAAATGGAATTGTAGATAGGATAAATAGATCAATTCAAGAAATAGAAAGGAAAATTCTGAATTAATACAATCATCCTACCTATCATTCTGATGAAGCTATATGTACAACCTTCTATATCCTGAATATAGTATTAATAAGGCCTATTTTAAAAAATACACGTTATGAACTTTTGAATAGTAGAAAACCTAAAGTAATGTGCATTAATGTTTTTGGATGCAAGGTTTATATCATGAATAATAAGGAAACCCTAGGAATGTTCAATCCAAATGCTGATAAAAGAATTTTTAGGATATTTTGATACATCTTATGGATATTGATTATTTAATAAAAAATCATTGATTTTTAAATAATTAGTTCATCTGTTATTTGATGAAACTGAGCATTTTATTAAAAAAAATATAAAAAAGATGATGTTATTTACTCTTCTGATAATATGATACATGAAATATAGAAAAAGATTTTGATAATGATATTAATAAAATTCATTCTATTTGAGAAGTACATGATACTAAAGAACATGAATGTGTTTTTCCTAGATAGTATATAACTCTAATGAACCATCCATTAGAAAATGTTATAGGAGCCCTAAACATAGGAATTAGAACTTGAAGAAATATAAAAACCATTGTTGAATACTCCTACATTATATCTCTCTAAGAAACTAAGACTATTCAAGAATCCTTAGAAGATGATAGTTGGAAATTACCAAGGTAAGAAGAGCTAAACCAGTTCAAATGAAATGATGTTTGGGAACTATTAGAGAGACTAAACAATTATCTATTTATAGGAACCAAGTGGGTATTTAGAAATATATAGGGTGATCAAGGGATCAAACCCTGAAATATAACCTGGTGAGCACCAAAATGATAAAATTAGAAAAATTATAAATTGTGATGATACCATTATCTATATAGATTTATTAGATTCCATTAGAATAATCGTAGCTAATCAATCTCATATAAATTTTAAATTATATTAGATAGATTCCAAGTCTTCCATTTTAAATGTTTATTTAATAGAGGATGTTTATATAGAAACCCCCCCCCCCAGTTTTGAGAATTATCAAAAACCAAATTTTGTTTCTAAACTTACTAAATCTCTATATGGCCTTAAACTATCACCGAGATCTTTGTAGGAAATAATATGTTATTTTATTTTTAAAAAATCGATTTATGTTGGATTATTAGAGACATCACTTTTTTAGAAAACCATTTGTTCTAATATTTTAGTAGTTTATATTTATGTTGATGATGTTATTTGTTGTTCAACTAATAAAAATCATTTTCATTATTTTTAAAAATTATTGCAAAAATATATGAAATGAATATGATGAGTGAAATGAATTTATTTTTATGATTTTAAATTTACTAAAAATATTTTGGAAATGCTTTAAATCAAATAAATTTATTTATGGATTAATTAGAAAATTTGGGACTATAGAATAACAATACATATACAACTTATATGTGTACTAATATAAATCATTATTTAGATGAAGCAATAAATCCCATTTGCAGCAAGTTATATTGATTTATGATTGGTAGTTTGTTATATATTACTTTAAAAGGCTAGACATTAGGTTTTATTTATGTATATTTGATAGATTTAAATCAAATCTAAAAGAGTATCATCTTGTTGCTGTTAAAAAAAGATTTACAAATTTAAAAGGAACTATTTTTAAATCTCTTCATTACCCACAAAACATATTATTTTACATTAATTTTATATTTATATTCTCACGTTGGAGTTTTTATTTTAGATAAAAATGTTCCTCAAGATACAATCACGTTTTTTTAAAATAATTCGATTCATGGTCTAGTACGAAACAACACACTGTTGTCATGTCAACCACTGAGGAATAATATGTGTCTATTGGAAATTTTTGTGCACAAGTATTGTGGATGAAAAACACTTTACTGGACATTGGACTAAACATTAATAATATACCTATTTCATGTGATAATATAAGAAAATAACTATTTCAAACAATCCAATATGTCATTCATGGACTATGAAATTTGATTCACAAAATCATTTTATAAGAGACCGTGTCCTTAAAAAAGATATATATATATATATTAATTTTTAGTACTGAATATAAGTAACTTGATATTATTAATAAACAACATTCCAGTTCTAGTTTTTATTTCATTAAGTTGGAGGTAGGGATGTTTACTTTTCAGTAAATATTTATAAATTTATTTCTATTATCTCTATTTTTATTTTGGTAAAAATTATTTAATATGTTTTCATAGATTATGTTTTATGTTTGAAATTCGTTTAGATTTTATTTTATTTGTATTTTTTAAATTAAATAAATAATGAGTACATCCTCAATCAATATGATGAAACTGTTTTCCTTCAGCCACAATATTTCTCCTCTCTGACATGTACTATTGGTTTATAAAGTATCTCTATCTCTCAATCAATTCATGTTTTCAAAAACAATAAACCTTCAATCAATTCACTCTAAAGAAATTCAGAGACAGAAACCTCATGAAGAGGTGTTAATACTTAGTTGGACAATGATATCAATGCTTCATGGAATTCTTAGAAGTAGTTTCAAGGATATGTGATTAATTTTGGCTATTTATATTCTGAAAATCATTCACTTAAGGAAGAAATTTTATTTCAATGATTGGATTATGAATTTTTAAAATATAACATGCCAATGTTATATGAAATTTAAATAAATTATTTTGGTAGAAATGAATCTTTTAGTCTAGGATTTGAAGAAGACACCATTATCTCTATGATTAATTATTTTTTGTTTTCATGGACATCTGTGGAAATTTATAAGATGTTATGTTATCGCCATGAGGGGGTGTTTCAGGTTGATTTAATTAATATCTCTAATGGAGGAAATTATTTTGAGGATATCATGTTTTCATTATTTTGGAACACGAATTTCCACGAATTTATTGATACAAGAAATTTATCATGAACTACTACTGTTGTTGAAATTTATTCATTCTGTTATTTTTTGTAGGAATACTATACATGAGATGTCTTTTACTGAGACATGTATAACAAATTTTTTCTTCATAATAATGGTATGTTTAATTTATTTCATTGTTTGATAAGATATCAAAACCATTTCATCCATGAATATTTGAATATGGGATGTTATCCCTATGGAGGAATTATTTCATTTATGTTGTGAATGAAATGAAATATATTATACATGTTTTCAAGATGATCTTTTTACCTATACAAAAAATTTAATTCTGGGACTGTGAAGAATCTTAGTTTTGATTACGAAAATTCATGCAATTATCTTCTGCAAGTTGGTGAAGAATAACAACAGATGTTATTAGCAAATGCTCAGGGGAGAAAAGGATTATTCCTTCAGTTTGATCTGTTCGAAAGAGGTCATAATAAGATGTAACTTCATGTATAAAATAATATCTTTTTCATAAAAGAAGAATAATTCTAGTCTATGTTCCAGAGAATATAGTTGAGGCAGCTTTCGGTGGAGAGAATGAAAATCCATAGGATGATAATGTAGATCAAGAGGTTCAATGTCACGAAATTAATATGGAATATTTCCACAATCCGAGAACTCATAATGTTCCTAATTTTGATTCATCATAGAGTACTTAAATAGGTTAAATACTAGCTTATACTGAAGAGTGAACTTTGGCCTTGAAAAACGATCATCGCATGGATTCTATTCTTGACACTGACACTCCATTTTTTGTATCTTATGATTCTCCTTATAATGATATAGATATGAGTGTAAATTTTCTGGAGTATTATAAAAATTTTTGTAGATAGAAGATGGAGGTTGAGAAAAATAAATGTGAATAATAGATTGTTTATTCAGTTTTAAGATTAGATTTTTAAGCATAGAATCTTCATTTAAGAGAATTGAAAGAAGAAATCATTTCTACTGAAAATATTAATGATCTTAGAGAAAAATTTCAATAGAATTATCTTCGTTAAAGGATGAATCTATAAAAAGGACTGATTTTGGTAACATGAAGCTAATGATTGGGAGAGAATTTCACTCTCCGAAGGAATGAAATAGATCATCCACCTATTCCCAAAATATACTTCAAGAATTTCTCATAATTTTTGAATCTAATACCTCTTTAATCGATGATTTTAATGATGTACTACACACTCATTAGAGTCATATTACTACAATAAGCATGTTATTGGAAAATAAAATAAATATGATAAATCAAATAACATCAAGTGAACCCTGGTTGGGAATAGTGACTAATAAAATTAATGAAATGTTGACTTCATTCATCAAGTTATAAGATGTTGTGATTGAGTTTATATAGGTCTGTATGGTTGAGAATTTAATGGTTGTAAATGATTTCATGATGATACTTCATCAATAGAACAAGTATTCGACAACCAGTTCTAAAGCCTTATTTTGAAGATTCTTGATATTAGAAGTGATGTTCTAGACCTTCCTCATATAGATGATCCTTTTATCCCTTCCGTTACAGACAAAATCCATTCACTTTGATGAACCTTTTGTTGAATGAGGATTGTAAATTATTTTGCAAAACATTTGAAACCATTTTAATTTCAATTTATACTCTTATTATCTTTTTAGTATATATTATTCTAGTTAAATGTTTAAACTATTAATCCTAGATTTATTTATTCTTAGGCCATAATTTATAAATATTAATCATATTTCAGTGCTATATTAAATTTAATTTATATTTTTTAGACCGAGAAACAATATTTTTAATATAACCGAAAGGGGGAGAAATTTTAAAATGAGACTAATGGTATAAGGAAGATTATCTATGAATACCCTTTGGGTAGAATATATGAAAACCAAAAAAAATTATTAGTGAAAATATTTAATTTACAAGTATAAATTTTTATTTATCAAAATAATACCATGAAATCTAAATATATATATATATATTCTCTATCTATTTTTTAATGGGTAAAAATCCTACATTCTCTTTAAATTTATTATATGGATTATGTTATATGTTTTGTGATCATAAAAAGGGGGAAATTACATCAAGAATATTTCTTGGAAAATACTCTATAATGTCTCAGAAAATGCATATAATTTTTGATAATTATATGTAATTATTTCGAGACTGAAGAATCTGACGGCACATGATTCCGAGGCTCGGAGTGCATGGAATGATCCATTGATGTTTTGTTGAACGTTAAATAGCATGTGTAAGTAGTTTTCCTAAAATGGAAAAATAACTATTAAATGGTTTCCCAAGTCAGAAATCCAAGGGAACCATTGCACATATGATGGATGTTTTACACAAGGCGCGACTAAAGTTTAGTCGGCATGGGCCTCATATGAGAAAAACTGACTAAGCCATAACTGTAAATAAAATTACTAAATAAAATTATTTTATTTTTCAAATTCTTATAACTAACGAATGGTAACTCGGATTAAGAATATGAGACCACCACTGAACTCACGAGGGTATGTTTTCTTTAGGCAGATACTAACATTGGACGGCGTGGGCCACCAGTTAATGTTAGTTTATGGACGTAAATAAAATAATTAAGTGACAATTATTTTATTGTAAAATTCATCACTTTTAGTTGTTAAATCTGATTAAAAATCTGAGAGTACCATTGAGTTCATTGGGGAATGTTTCACTTAGTCAGAGCCTTAAATTGACTGGCATGGGTCGAGGGTGACTGTTAATAATTTATTGAACTTTTTTTCGGGTACGTTCAGTAGAAGCACGAGCAGCGTTTTCTATCATTGGAACTATTTCTCAGATTAAAAACTTGAGGGAAGCGTTTAATCGGCAGTGCCAGGATTCTCTTAAGAGAGGATCTACTTTGACTGTAGTAGCTCTAGAGAAGATGTTAATTTATGTGAATTTTAAATGAAATTAAATAAAATAATCTTATTATTTTATTTCTTTTCCAACAATAGACAAGCAGAGTGTGGGATGCACAGTGAGTCATTCCAATGAATCGCATGACTTTAAAAATCATAAGTAACGATGTCTGGGAGATTATGAAGCTACCTAATTAATGAGCCCCATTAACTCCCTGTTTTGTTCAAAAATCTCCCCCTATCCAATAAATATAGAAAATGGGGGAGGGGTTTTGGAAAAGATTCACCATGCAACGAAGTTTTGTCGGAGTGCCATAATGTTGAACCCTTAGAGGATGGATCCAACACAATCACGAGGTGACGTGCGACACCGAAACCTCGAACCAGAGATTGAAGTTCGATTGGTTGTGAGCACAACTTGTTGCGGGGACAACGAAAAATGAGACTCCCTCAACCACAAGCGCTTTCCAACAATTAGAGATAGAGGTTAATTTTTTTAAGCATTTATAAGGATTTAATATTCCTCGTTATAGAATAACATGAAGATCACGGGTCAACTGACTAACGGGTTTACATGTGATTCATTTGACTTTTTAGGAGGATTGTTTCGGGGAATCATTGTGATGTTTATCTTGTTGTTTAATTCAATTGATTATTCAAACAATTAATATCCTCTGTTGTATGATATAACGTGTAGGGTGCGGGCCTAACGAACTTTTCTCGAACCCTCCTATATCTTCACTACATCCTTTCGCCTCCTTAAAAGACGGCGAGCACATCAACGAAAGCCACATGAAAAATGACGCGACTCATCTGCCATAACGAATGGGGGAGGCGACCTGAACGATGGTCAGTAGAGAGAAGGAAGGCGGCACGACCGCCGATGAACGAATGCCATGAAGAATGTCAAACCCACCTATGGTGGGTTCTGTGGTGACTGAGTGGTGCCCTCGTGGTTCTACTGCCTCTCCAAACGAATGGCCTTTGGGCCATTCGGATTTTTGGGAGACCAAGGGGTTACACCCCAGCGTCGGATCGAGTCGGGTTGTCACCCTCAGAGTGGGTCGTCGGCCTCAATCTGGGCCGCTGCCCACCTACTGGGCCACCACCCTAAGAGGAGGCCACCCCCTCAGACCGGGACTCCACCCTCAGTCTAGCCCTCTTCCCCCGAGCCGGGATACGACCCTCATATAAGGACGTGCCCTCGAATTGGGCCGCCTTCCTCGTCGCGGGCTGCCACCCTCGAGTCGGGCAACCGCCCTTGAATTCAGCCGCCACCTTCTGACCGGGTTGTCGCCCTTGGACCAAGACACCACCCTCGTAGTAAGAAACCAACCTCGAGCAGCGCCACCACCCTCAAGTCATGCCCCAGCCCTTGTAGTGGGAAACAAATTTTGTTTTGGGTCGCCGCACTCGGTCGAGCAGCCACCCACCGACCTGGTCGCTGCCCTCTAAGCGATCTGCCTCCCTCTGAGCATGCCTCCCCCCTCGAGCTAGGCCACTACCCTCGACCCTGGCCACTGGCATCAGATTGGGTCACTTCCATAGGATAGGGCTGCCACCCTTGTATCAGGTCACCACCCTTGGACCAGACCATAGTCCTCAAACAAGGCCTACGCACTCGGACCGGGTCCCTAACATCGGAGCGGGTAGCTTCCCGCTTGTCGTGTTGAGCTGCCCCAGGCGGGCTGCCCTTTTCTAGTTGGGCTTACCCCATTTTGGCCTACACCAAATATCATCCATGCCCAGATAGGGTCAGTCCAGGTCCGTTCGACCGGGACGAACCGGACCTGGGCCCAATGACACCCAAAAACACAGAAAGGGGTTTATCATGAGCACTAGACACCCGTTTGATGATCTTTCTACTACGTTGGGGCCCTTGGAGAAAGAATGGACTTTATCTATATGACATTATAATTTTATAGAAACTTGGACTATGGATGGTTTGGATCACACACGAATCCAATTGTTCCCTCACAACTGAAATTCCAATAACTCACAGACTGAGTATCTGATTAACATGTCGTCTATTGTGTAGGAACCCTAATTACATGGCGGTTCATAGGGTTACATAATTGTGAGATTGTGTAATGGTTGATATGTGACTGATGGCTTGGGGAGTGGTTCCCCCAAGGGCAGTACGTACAGAACTATACGACTGGCTCACACCTGATGGCTGTTGACATTTCAACTCGGAGTGACTCGATGGAAATTATACACGATTGAGAGGAGTACCTTAGCAAACCAAGATGAGATAGGGTGGTTCTATGTGACTAGGCAGTCCAGGGTTGGGAGCGGCCACAGTACGCTAGGGGGGTAGTACCATAGTAGACCACGATGGGGGTGGGTGGCTCTGTGTGACCTGACAGACCCACAGTACGTGATGGGGTGCAGTACCTCAGTAGTTCAAGGTTAGTGGGAAGTGGCTCATAGTGACCTGTCATGCACATTTTACTCAATATATTAAGAGTTATCTAGCAGCTGAGGTGTTCGACGTTGTGATAGGGGATGTTACTTGTTACTACACCTAAAATAAATCGTGGTTTGAGCTGTCTTTATTTTGTTCTTGTGATTGAGGATATGTTATGTGGTACTTTACCTATCTGGAACTTTACCATCATGGTGTTACCCTGTGGATTTCCTTTATAAAATTATAGGAGACCTTCGAGGTCTTGGGGTCTCTACTAAGTATTGTTATACTCACCCATGCACAGGCATTGTCGGCACCTTGTTGTGTCTTTTGCAGGAAAATAGAATTTAGGATGAGGTTTTAGGGACCCAGGACATGGTGGTACGCGGAGGAGGCAAATAGATGTGGAGTTTTGAGGAGGAGATCTATATCTACCCTTCAGGTAGGATTCTTGGAGTTCTTTTTGGTGTGACACGGCGTAGGGACTACTGATCGTGAGATCTACCAACCCTTCTAGTAAGATCTATGTGGACGATCATAGAGCTTCTTTTCACCTTTTTAGCTATTTTGTACTTGTTAGTTATACATGTACTGTTCTAGTTGGACTGGTTTTCATACACCTTTAATTTCAGCACACTTTTTCAACACCAGTTTACTTCATAGTTTCTTCGTGTTGTGTTCTCAGACCGTTTGTTTGGTACATGATTAGAGACAATTCATACCCGGTTTAGGGAATAATATTTTTGGTGCTAGTCTCCAACCCTTGGCCTATAGAATGGGGTCTTGGGGTAGTCGCGAAACATGCCATAGGTGATAGGTCAAAACAATGTGGTATTAGAGGAGTTCGGTTCTACCGAAGAACTAGGACATTGATCTTTTCTATGTGGCAATAGTGTAAAGTGTTATGATTGTGGAATTCTGTTTGGGGAGTCCAGTGTTGGTCAAGCGGCCAACATATCCATAATAATGGTCCCTATGTTTCGATTTCCAGCTCATCACATGAAAACAATGATTTCTTGAGTTTTAAAAAGTCTTTCTAGTGTTTTCTTGAATCAGCTCACTAGGTATAACTTTTAACTGTGACAACCACCCGGGTTTTCTAAGAGAGTATGCAATTACAGCCCACCGAGCGATGATTCCTTGATGCAGGACCCCCTTATAGAATTTGAACCTTCGTGTGGTGTACCAGTAGAACCACTACTTGTTGGACAACCATTTACACCAAACCAACTAGAAAGGGTGCACGCCAACTGAGAGAATTCCACGAGTTTCAGTGGTAGAGGCATCGGAGGATATGAGTCGAGCCGGACTCGCAGGTAGATGAGGACTGGATGGAGGCTATGGCTAGAGTTTTTAGCCTAGTTGACACACCATTATAGTATATTACGATCTTACCTTTTATTGTTTTCTTGTTAGTGACCATGAAGATGGTTCTCATTGTGATGAGGCTTCAGTACATTGACCGTTTCCTAAGATAGTGCATTCGGGTAGTGTGTCATCTATGTCACATCCCATTGGTCAGTAGTTACAACTGGAGATAATGAAAGATGACACATGTAGGTTAGTGCACTACATATGTTTCATCATTAGATTCCCCTCAGGTTTTTTGGCGATCACATCCCATAAGAGGATAAGTAATGGCTTGTGGTGGTAGCCAAGATTCCATTTATTCAGCGAACCATTCGATCAAATGACGGTCCTGGTAGAGAGGCTTCTATGTGGATTAGAAAGATGGGGAAAAGTTTAAGATTAACCAGATCTTTCGAAGAAGCGACTTTTTATGTGGATATTCATTAAAACCATTCTTATAGAAGGGGGTCTCATTCCATAAAGAGATACGAGATGAGTGCATCCTCGAGCTTCTACTGCTTTGGCAGGACGACATGTCTGTAGCTGAGTACTCATCAAGGCATACCGAACATCCTAGGTACTCAATAAATAAAGTACGATCTATGCCTTAGGGCTCAGTCCTATTAGCGAGGTGTTTTTATGGACATCCAAGCCATCACTAATCCTATATGCCTTCCTACTTATGTTATGGTTATAGAGAGAACCTTTGTGGATGAATGTTCATTAGATGAACGATTACAACCAGGGAATATTAGTTGTATGAAAGCAGGAAACATACACCAGTCTCGGAGACTTGGGCGTGTAAATTGTGTTGAGATGTGGAAGTATTTGGGACTGATGAATCTGTATGGAAACATATGTGGAAGTGTAGCTAAGAGAGCAGCATGAGGTGGTATACATTTAGACATGATACAACCACCACCTCAATGTTTTCCCCACTAGGATCAAGGAGATGGAGGATAGGTGAAGTGAGTAGATTCATGTAGTCAAGGAGTGTGACCCATGGACTCCAGGAATGATTAGAGGTACATTCCTTGTCTACTACTTGCTACCATATCAATAGACAGAGGTACCAATCATTCTTTCCATCCACGCATATTTTCCAAGGCCAATAGTTTCCGGTTAAACTTTTGACATGACCCTCACGTCTGGAGATACCTTTGGGAGGATACTCGATAATCACACATACACTGACAGTGTGATCTGACCCTTGAGGTGAGTGTTTCGGTTGGAACCTCTTGTGGCAGTGTTGATGCCTTAAGATGTTAGTTTGGTTATGGATTGGGAATCCACAGTTCATAATCAAATTGACTGTATTTGGAAAAAGGGTTGTGGTTTATCTACAATGTGGTAATGGGGTTTTCCGTTGTATGTGAAAAAGGAATCCCAGACTACACAAGATAATCATAGGCATAGGAGGGTGCAGTAGATGGCGCTTGATTGGGACAAACTTACCCTCAAGGAAGTAGTAGTTGTTAGTTTTCCATTCTAAATTTTAGTGGAATATAATGGGGACTTCTTTTCAAAATATGATTCCAGGATTACCTCCCTGATGGGAGAGAGACATCTGCTTTGGCTAGGATCAACCAGAGATTCGTACCCGACTTCTCCTGGGTAGCAGCACCCTTTTTGGCTTTGATGAAAAAGTGGGGAGCCATTACAATGGATGGAGAAGTGTTAGCAGAGCTATCACGATTTTAGACAGATATTAAAAAGTAGAACTCTGCTACCCATGACCTTGAGTTAGCAACATTGGCCTTTGTGCTAATGATGTGGCAGCACTACTTGATGGGAGAACAAATTGTTGTTTACTATGATCACATGAGTCTCAGGTGTATCTTCTCATGGAAGGTCCTAAACCTGAGACGTCAATGATGGCTATAGTTCATCTAGTACTATGACCTTGGGATAGTCTATACTCTTGAGAAGGGGAACATGGTATAATACACACTCATCTGGTGGTGTGGTCTACAACTGCTATGTGAGGAATTAGAGAAGATAGTCATGCGGTGGAGATAATTCATGGATAAAATGGAGAAGCTACCTCCTGTCTATGACAGTCTCTCCCCCAATAGATCAGAAAAATTGGGGGGGGGGGGACAACTTGAGACAAACTGCATGGCCCTACGTGGTCAGAAATCCTAAGGATGGTCTCCTAAAAGATTTTCTAAATGAGAGGAGCTTGTCATCCTCTTTAGATGATGCACCATGTTACTAGAGATGATTCGAAAGGAGGTGTTGAGGTATATCCATACATCCCTATTAATGGTACATCCTGGAGTGGCGATGTTGTACTAGGACCTCCGACAGTAGTGTTTATGGCTCTAGATGAAATAAATAGTGGCAGAGTTTGTATGATGATGCCTTACTGGTTAGAAAGTGAAAACTAATCATAGAGCTGGCATATGTCTTATTCCAACAAGATGAGGGAGACCATGCCTTCATACTGGTCTCACCTCGATAATATTTGAGGAGATTTTGTTGGGGCGACATGTTATCTCCATGGTTTATTGGACCTTTCTCGATTCTCAATAGAGTGTTTGTGGTAGACTACCATCTATATCTTTCCTCATAGATGTATCGGGTTCATAATGTTTTTCCATGTGTCACAGCTGAGGAGATGCTTTCATGATCCATCACATGTTATCAAAAAGGGTGAGTGGTACTTTGAAGGTGTGGTGACTTTTACAAAGTCCCTGATGGTGTTTGTGGATCGATATGACTCGGTCCTTTATGTGTGGTCGATACCTCTAGTGCACATTCTCTGGCAACACATGAACCTCCAAGAGAGCACATGGGTGTGGGATACTTATATTCATTATATTTTAGTTTTCTTAGTGTGTGTTTTGGATTTTGAGGATGAAAATTCCTAAGGTGGGGAGAATGTAATATCCCAGAATTTCCGTATATTTTTTTAATTATATGGAATTATTTCGAGACCACAAAAACTTACGGCATGTGATTCTGAGGCCCAGAGTTCCCAGAATGATTCTTCATGGTTTTTTAAAACATTAAATAGCTCATGCAAGGAGTTTTCCTAAAAATTTAATAACTCTTAAATGGTCAACCAGATCAGAAAGCGGAGGGCACCATTTCACTCATGATGGCAGGTTTAACCTAGGTGTGAATTATGTTTAGTTTTCATGAGAATCCTGGGAGAAAACACAAAAATTTCATAACCATAAGAAAAATAATAAAATAAAATAATTGTATTTTTCAAATGATTATAAATAATGAACAATAACTTGAATTAAGAATCAGAGACCACCGAAGAACTCATGAAGGTATTATTTAATTAGAAAGATTCTAACATTGGCTGGCGTGGGCCACCAGTGAAAGTTAGTTTTTTGCTGTAAATAAAATAATTAAGTGAAAATTATTTAATTGTAAAATTCATAAATTTTTTATGGCAACTCATTTTTGGAAATGCTAGAGTACCATTGGGTTCATTGGGATGTGTTTCACTAAGGCAGAGCCTAACCTCGACCGGCACGGCATGAGGGTGACTATTAATAATTAATTGAACTTTTTTTTGGTACGATCTGTTAATGTGTGAGTGGAAATTTCTAACTTTTGAATCGTTTCTTGGGTTAAAAATATAAGGGCACCATAGAATCCAATGTGTTGGGATTCACACAATGGAGGATTTACTTTGACCGCAACAGGTCCTGAGAAGAAGTTAATTTTTGAGACTTTTAAAAGAAATGAAATAAAATAATCTCATCATTTTACTTCCATTCTATAAACAGACAAGCTGAGTGTGGGACCCAAAGAGAGTTAGGGCAATTAATTTCTTGACATTCCAAATCCAAAGTAACGTCGTCTGGGTGATTTGGAAACATCTTAATTTATGATCCCCATTAACTCCCTTCATAGTTACCGTCTCTCCCCTCTCCAATAAATATAGTGCATGGAGGAGGGGTTTCAGACAAGCTTCACAAAGAAACTAATTTCTATTGGAGTTCCATAATGCTGAGCCCTTAGTGGACTGAGCCAAATCTAGCAGGAGGTGATGTGTGAAACCAAAACCCCATATCAGAGATTGACGTTAAAGTGGCGACATGGACAGCTTATTGTGGGGACGAAAAAAATGAGACTCCCTCAACCATGAGTACTCATTAACGTTTCGAGGTAAGGGATACATCATTTACAATTTTTTAAAAATTTCCTCTTCCTCGTTCTGGAATAACACGAAGAATGCGGGTCCACTGACCAATAGTTTGACCAGTGATTCATTCATCTTTGCAGGTGGATTGTTGCAGGGAATATTTGTGGGGTTTATCTTATTGTTAAAATAAATTGATTATTAAACCCCTTAATATCCTCCATAATATGATCTAATATATAGGGCATAGGACTAATGAAACCAGTTTGAACCCTCTGATATCTTTGCTACATCCTTGTGCCTTCTTGGAAGACCATGAGCACATCGACCCATGCCACAAGGGGAAGGTTGTGACTCATCAGCCATGGTGAACGGAGGAGGCGACCAACACAACAGAAAACCCCATGAAGTAAGGTGGCATGACCATCGCACTATCGGTGAACTGAAGCCGTGAACATTTTCGTGGTGTAGGAAAAACCCGCATATGGCGGGTTCAACATCGACCAAGCGGCACCGTCGCGGTTCTACCACCTCCCCAGCCGAACAACCTTCGAGCCATTCCCGAATCCTGGATACTAGGGGGTTACACCCCACGCATCGGATCTAGCCAGGAAGCTGCCCTCAGATTGGGCTGCGGCCCACGAGTCGGGCTGCCACTGTCGTACCAGATTGCCTCCCTCGTACATGGATGTCAGCCTTAGAGCGGGCTTCCGCCCTTGAGTCGGGTCGCCTCCATCGAATCGATCCACCTCCTTTGGAGCGGTCCACAAACCTCGGGATTGTCTACTGACTTCCTACTAGGTAGCCGCCCACAGACCGGCCATCCACCCACAGACCGGGCCACCGCCCACAAACCGGGCCACCGTCCTTGGAGGGGGGCCACCGCCTTGGAGCTGGGACACTGCCATCGGATCGGGCCGTCGACCTCGAGTTGGACCTGCAACCTTGGCCTGGTCCTCCGCCCTCAGACCGGGCCCCCACCCTCGGAGTAGGACACCACCATGGAGACGTGTTGCCGCCCTCAAACCGGGTCACATATTGCAGACTGGACCGCCCCCCTCGGAGCGGGTCGCTGCCCTCGGAGCGGTCCACTGCCCACAAGATGGGCTAGGCCACCCCTTACAAGCCGCCCCTCTGTTCGGCTGAACTGAACAGCAGCCCAGCTGGCAGATACAGCCACGACCCATCCCAGACAAGGTCGGGTCGGGTCGGTTCGACCGGGTCGGCCCGTACCCTAGCCCCACCAGGCCCAGAAATAGTCAAAGGAGTTTTTCTTTTGGACCATATGACAATTTGATGATTTTTCAATGTCATGGAGACCGTTAGAGAAATATACCCCTTTTTACATACTCAATTATAGTTTCGGGGAAACATAGAGTAAGACCTAGTTGAATCACACTCGAATCCAACCAGGCCCTCATCACTTAAGTGCCAATAATTCATAGAACAGAAGTCTGATTGATGATCCTTCTATTGAGTTGAAAAACTTAGGACCCAGTGGTTCATCTGTTTAATTTATTGTGAGGATTTGGGCTGATTGAGATGTGACTGATGGAATGGGGTGCAGTTCTCCCAATCGCACTATGTACGGAACCCTGCGAGAGGCTAAGATAGGACGACAACAGACTTTTTTATTCAGAGTGACTCGACAGCTGCAATATGTGATGGGGAAGTGTACCTTAGCAGATCATGATGGGAGAGGATGGTTCTGTGTGACATGGTTGGACACAATGGGGAGTGGCCACAATACGCAATTTGGAGGAGTACCTTAGCAGACCATGATGGGGGTGGGTGGCTCTGTGTGACCCGGCAGACCCACAACACGCGATGGGGAGGAGTACCTCACCAGTTCAAGGATAGTGGGAAGTAGCTCGAAGTGACCCAACCATCCAACAATACTCGATAGAGGATTTCTCCAGCATCTGAGGTGTTCAACATTGTGACAGTGGATGTAACTTGTTACAACCCCTAGAATAAATTCTACTGTGAGATGTCTTATCTTTGTTCTTGTGATTTAGGTTATTCTATGTGGTACTTTATTTGTGTCGTACTATACCGTCATTGTGTTACCCTGTAGTTTTTCGTTGTGTAATTCTATGATACTTTCGGGGTCTTGGGGTCCCTAATGAATATCATTATACTCACCCCTTCACAGGATTCGCCAGCACCTTGTGGTGTCTTGTGCCAATAACGACCAGTTGGGATGAGGTTTGAGGGAGCTAGGACCTGATGGTAAGTGGAGGAGACAGATGGTGGTGGAGTGATGAAGATGAAATTTGTACCTACCCTTCAGATATGATATGGGGTGGACAGTTTGGTTTGACGCATTGCAGGGACTACTGGTCATGAGCTGTACCTACCCTCCATGTTGGATCTGTGGTAGATGATCCAGAAACTGATTTTCACCTTTTTAGCTATTTTTTACATTCCAGCTATACATTTACTCTTCTAGTTGATCTTGTATTCTGGCCCCTTTACTTTCAGCACTATTTGACTATAACATTTTACATCACAGTTTTTTCTTATTGTGTTCGTAGACCGTGTGTTTGTACAGGTTTAAATGAAATGGCTTCCCTTGTTAGGGAACACGCCTTTTGGTGCTAGTCGCTAACCCCTAGCCTATGAAATGAGGGCTTGGGGTTGACACGACACGGGCCCTAGGGGATGGGTTGTGACATACTCTATAATATATGATGATTTGGATGTTCTCAAATACGCTTGTTTTTTTCAATTGATGTTTTTTTTGAGTGAGTTTTACTAGAACATGTATTCTATTTTATGGAATTTAGTATTATAATAATCAATTTGGAAACACTTTTATCAACCCTATGTTATGCTGAGATGTGAAATGCATGTGTATGGTGTAAACCCTATGTCATGTTAAAATAGTTTTAGTTTGGATCAACATCCTTATGTTTGGAGAACCATCAAACGTATATCTCAGAAACCCTACATTGGAGTCTAGATTTACTGTTCATACCCTATGTGTGGTAAATTTGAATGTATTATTAATCAATGATACATTTGGTATTTTATGCTGGAAATGATAAATGTATGGATTATCATCCCTATGCTACTCATTGGAACCATATGCTATACAATGGAACCCTATGCTACACAGAGGAACCGTACACAATACAAAGGAATCCTATGATACACAAAAGAACCCTACGCTGCACAAATAAACCCTATGTTACACATATGATGTGTAACAACTCAAGGATTTTAAAATAAATATTGAATTCATGAAACACTATGTTCCTACAAAAAACATGTTTTATAATATATCCATTAAACACAACATGCCTCTACATTCATTGAATTTCAAAAAACGGTCATCTAGAGTTCTGATCAGTAAGCCATTTGGAGTCTGATAGAACAAACATGATTTTTGGTAAATAGTAAGATTCCCTTATGAATAGTAACAAGAATAGTAATATGACCCTTAAGAATAGTAAATTATTATATTATTTGATTTGTTAATGTTATAATATAATGAAATTTTAATTAATTTTTCAATGTGATTTAAAAATATTATACCTTTAAAATTGATATTTTTTAAATTAACAATGATTTTATTAAAATATTAAATTAATAATATTTTTACAATTAATTTTTAAAAAATGGAGTTCATTTTTGAATTCTTCGTCTAAGAAAATGGTTGTGTTTCATTTATGGAATTTTTGTGAAATTCTTGAATTTTTTATGAATAGTAAAATACGGTAAAATACTGTATATACAAATTATTAGTTAAATAAACTATTTATGACATCATTAGTGATGAAATGCCACTTAGATCGAACTAACATGCACTTATTACAATTCGGGGTCACATGAAACAATACTATTGTTTGTCATGATGTAATTAATAAAATAATGATTAAAATATTTAAACCTCACTCCTCTCCTCCTCTATAAAAATCCCCCATAACACCCTATTCTCTTCAAACCTCTATGACTTGAATATCTTCGATGCTATGAAAAAATACCATTCCATGGTCACTCCCCACGTCCATGAATCTCTTTTTTTGCCAAAATACCAAAACCCATTCCATTAAGGAGGTTCTCAAGGAGGTTATTTCAAGAGGTAAAGCACCCTTATTTTCCATTTAGTTTCATTTCATTTTATCTTATTTTGTTATCCTATCCTCAACTCCGCTTTCCAAATGACCATGATAACTCTAATATCTATATAATGGAAGTATTTCATGCGAATCTATGAACCATCACCAATATTGTTACTCTCTCCCATTTATTTTATAAATGATATCAATGTCTACGAGGTTCCAATTTATAACCTTCGTGGACGACAAAGTTTTGTTCTTCAATTTCTCATTCATTACTTTCCATTAAACTATTTTTATGGCTGAAACAGACCATAATATATATATTTTAACCTATTTAATATTTAGGAATGAGTATATGTACATAATATTAAATCATATGACCAAACTAGTTCCTAATAATCAAAATACCACTTAAATAATCTAAGTAATTGTCATTAATATTTAGTATAATGATTCATCATCATGCCACATAAAAAAAGGATAGAAATAACAATTAATACATTTTTATGTTCATAAATAATATTTCATATCACTTTTAGAGATTTACATCCATTCCTCATGAACTCCATTACATAAAGACAAGTGAGCTGATTATGAAAATCAAGAAAACATACACTCTAGAACGACAGAATGCAACCTTATAACTAATATATAAGGACATAATGAACATCATAAGATTATTATAAACTAAAATAAAGACAAATAGGTTCTTAAATAAGTTATTAATAAAAATAATTTCATATTCCAGGACATTAAGCTAATGAGTGGGACACATTCAGACTTAAGGTAATGGGTTTTCCACCCAAACCTCCATTTTCATTAGGGTTATTTTTATACCTCAATGAAATAATAGTGTACTATTATGTAATACTCATTAATAATGTTTTATTTCTCTTTATAATTTTACAACAAATAATAATAATTTTATTTATTGGGAGTTATATGTTCGAAAAGGATCATTTAAAAATCATTTCCGAAATACAAGCCCGATTCAAGGGAAGTTCTCAATTTTTTACCTATTTTCAAGGGGACCCTATAATATGTTTTTGAAAACCATTATCTCTATAAAATCACTCATTTTATTATGAAAATATTAACTTACTTCACTTATGGTTTTATGGAAATATTTTTCCAAAAGAACTCTTCTTTTCATAGTAGATGTGTATTTATCTCAAGAATTACTTGAATATTTTATAAGAGTATCTTCATCTAATTCAACATTATTGTTGATTATTATATATTATTGGGATTAATATTTCATTTTGTCATATATAATATTTATATTAATGGTTTTATGATTATTTTTTTATGAGTATGTTCTATCTTAAAACCATTCAACAATTTACTCTGAATGGTTATTGCTTATGCTTAATGTTTGGGGAAAGTTATTTACATATCATATATTAGTTTCAATATGAATGTCACTGATGCTTATATTTTTCCATGTTCGTATGAAGAATAAATTGGAAATTGAATGTTTTGGTTGGGACCCTCTATATCCCCTTGGTTCATTGGTAGGTCTCTTGAGAAAAAATACGGTCTTGGCAGAAGGCCTTGAAAAAATGATTATTTATGGTCTTGGCATGAATCCTTGAATTTATAGTGACGATGCCCCATGTTATGAATTCCCTCTTTATTAAAACAATATTGATGGTTAAAATGGTTATTCGACTAGTAGAATACCCATGATTATGTTTTATTATGTAATTACTTACTCATCTCTTATCCCTTCCATAAAGTGATCTTGTTTTTGTTAAAGGAATATGTTTTTCGTTATTTAACTTGCCTAATTTTTATATATCATCCACTGTATTTATTAACCATACTGAGAATTTTATCTCACCACTTTCTAATGTTTCATTTTCTTAGGAAATGATCGATTTTATTGTGAATGACATGCTGAACTAACCTAGGAGTTATGGATGTTGTGTAGGAGTTTATTTGTTCTATTTCTTTTCATGTTTTAATGTTGAACTTATGTATGTATATTGTTTCCAATAATACTAAACTTTTGGTTCATTCGAGATGAATATTCCCTGTTTATATTCCATTGCAATAAAATAAGGCACCAGCTCCAGGCATATGGGGTCGAGTCCTTACAGTTGGTATAAAATGAATTTTATTAGAAAACATGGAAACAGGATTAGAAAATGTAGATTAGGGAACAATTACTTAAGGTATAATTTGAGGACAAACATACAAGAACATCCTGGAATCTTGTTAAGGAACATATTATGTTGATTTTTTTAGAAAATACCACTTTCTCTGTATACAAACAGCTAGAGGTAGCTTTAGTACAGATGTACCTGGGAGTGAAACCATCGACAAGGAGTTTCGAGCTTGACCTGATGTATCCTAGTACACGAAAATGAGCCTTGAATCACTATTGGTATTGAAACTTCCAGGGGATATGCTCTGGATAATTAAAATTTTCCTTATAATCCATTATTAAGGATTTAAATGTAATTTTTTCTCAAAAAATCATGTTTTTGATGAAGAGATTATCTATGTATAGTATTTCAATTTGTTCTAAGTATATTTTTTTTCTAAATTGAGATTATATATTTTAATCCACACCCAAATATAGTGTATACCATTATTTAGAAATTCCTCTTATTGGAAGGAAAGGAAACCGCATGAGCGCGTCTGTCCTATGTAGGGATTTACCTCCAATGTAGGATAATTATGTTGTATATGGTGAAGTGACTGGTGTTGAGAAACATATACATATACTGGGACAACATACATAGATTATGAACAATAAAATTACTCGAATTGAGCATCTAGATCCACCACCTGGATCAGCTTTATTAGATTGCTTTATGGGAAAACAACCTCTGTAATTTAATGGGAATAAAATCCTATTTTTCTAGAGAAGATAATTCTCACATTAAGATGTAACGAAAGTGAGAAGGTCATCATGCAAGTTTATTTTCTATCAAGAGATGTAGATAAGTTGTAGTTGTTAATCCAAAATACAATGGAGGTTTAAGAAATAGAAGAGATGAAATGGAAGGACATTAAGAAAATATTCCTAGATAAATATTTCCCTCGTGAAAAATGAGCCGATATGGAATGAAAATTCTTGAATCTATGGTAGAAGGAGGATGAAAATGTTTCAAAGTATGAAGCCAACTTTACAAGGCTAGCATGTCATTTTTCGGACTACATAAAAAATAGAAATAAAAAATTTGATCGATTCATTGATGGTTAAAAACCATTCCTCCAAATTGGTCTATTCTCCAAATGATTCTCATCAAATAAAGATATAGTCTCAAATGATATGAAGTCAAAAATATTTTCTTCTAAGTATTATGATTTTAACAAAAAATAATAGAACAAGTGGGATGAAAAATACTCTAGAAAATGAAATAAGGATATGGGGAAGAAGGGAAGAGTTTAAAATCCATCATGTTGTAATTGTGGGAAGAAAAACCATTGAACTTTCCTGAAAGGAATGGGATTATATTACACGGGGGAGAAAAAGGCCACCTATCTCAAGATTGTAAGGTAAATAAAGAATCTACCAATGGTGAATACTGAAAATTTAGTGATATAGGACATTATTACCATTAATTTTCTAAGAATTAGGGAAATGTTCCCCAAATAAGGCCAAGGGAGCCAGAACAAGCTTATGCGGTCACAACTATTGTAGTTGAAGCTCCTAACGAAGTGGTCCTAGGTACATTAATCATTTCGTCAAACTTATCCAATGATTTATTTTATTCTGTATCATTGTATTCTTTCATATATTCCTAGTTTTATAAGAAAATATGTTATTTAAAATTTGATTTAGTAAGGGAGTTATCAATCAAAACTCTTAAGGGAAGTATCATTGCAAAAAATTTGTGTCAGTAAGTCCCTATAATGGCATATAAATGTGCGTTATTTTCTGATTTTATTGTCATTCCTATGATTTAATTTGATATTATCCTCATTATAAATTGGATTTTAAATCATGATTCAAAAATTTATTGTATGTAGAAGGAGGGTACAATTTTTGAGGATGATGTGGAATCTCATATCTTAGGGCTGAAACATCACCATCTAATTATAATCATGATCCACACCTATTAGCTCTGCTAAATTTAATGATTTGGGTGGACTGTAATGAAATAAATATGAATGAGTAATGTAATGTTCAAATAGAATATGTACCTATTTTTCAAGAATATATTGTTGTCTTTCCATAGGATTTACATGTACATCTCCAGAGAAGGAAATTTATTTTTCCATTGACTTAATTTCTATTTCAAGGCCCATTTCAATAACCCCTTATAAAATGGGCACACCAGAGATAGTGGAACTTAAGAAACAACTAGAGGAATTAAGTGATAAAGGATTTATTTTACCTAGTGTTTCTCCATGGGGATCCCCTATTCATTTCATTAAGAAAAAATATGGACCCATGTTGTTGTGCATTGAATACATGGAGATCAATGCTATAAGAATAAATAATAATCATACCCTACATATCATTGATCATTTTTTGATCAACATCATGGTGACCAATATTTTTGGAAGATTGATCTTCGATCTAGATATCATCAGATTCATGTGAGGAAGGAAGAACTTCCAAAAACCACAATTCAATCCAAGTACATGCATTACGAGTTTTCATTAATTCTTTTTGGTCTAACTAATGTACCATATGTTTTCATATATATAATGAATAGAGTTTTCAAGGAATATCTTGATGACATTGTCGTGGTGTTTATTGATGATATCATTGTATACACTAAATGCTATGAGGAACATGAATATCACTTTTTCACTATTATAAACACTCTTAAATGAAATGAATTATATGTGATGTTAATAAAGAGTTAATTTTGGCCTCAATCAGTTTCCTTCCTTGTCTACATTGTCTCGGAGAATGGAGTAACTATTGATCCAGTGAAGAAAAAAGATGTTAAAGAATGGATTACACCAATGAATATAATTTAGGTACAATGTTTTATTGGTTTATTAGGTTATTATTGGCATTTTCATTAGAACATCGCATTTTTAGCCAGCCCAATGACCAATCTCGCAAAAAAAAAGGGGTTACGTTCGTATTTACAAAGGAACGTGAATAATTTTTAATGAATTGAAGATATGACTTGAGAATGCTCCAATATTTAATCTACTATTAGGGAATGATGGATTAATGATCTATAGGGACGCATCCAAGAAAGAACTTGGATGTGTCCTTATGCAGAATGACAGAGTGATTGTGTATGCATCTAGGTAGCTAAAAATTCATGAAAAAACTATCCAATTCATGATATTGAGTTAGAAGTGGAAATCAATTCTCTGATGATTTGGAGATGTTACTTCTATTGAAAAAAAATGTGAAATATATACAGATAATAATAGTTTGAAATATATCCTCTCCTAGATAGAACTCTACATAAGACAACATAGATGGATTGGGCTACTCAAGGATTGTGTTTTCACAATACACTTCAACCCATGGAAGGAAAACAAGGTGGCAGATGCTTTGTGTAGAATGGACTACGGAATTCTAAAGAAGATGAGAGTTGAAAGGGATCCTAGGTTCATGGATCTTGTAAATATAGACATGGAAATTATCATGGAAGGTCACAAATCAATACTTTTTAAAATGGATTCAAATCCTTCTTTATTGGAAATGATAAAATGTTCTCAGACTGATGATGTGGATTTTGAAAAGAAAATTAATGATGTAAATGATGGGAAGTTGATTGAATTTATATGATTGTATAATTTTTATATTTGGATGGAGGATTTATGTTCCCACTATTCCTGAGCGAAAGAGGTAACTATTGGATGATCCTAATATCTCTAATTTATCTATAATCCCTGGTAGAAAAAAGATATAAAGAAATCTGAAGGATCAATTTTTTGTTGGAAAACATAAAGGGGGATATTGTGAATTATGTTTTGTGATGTTTAGTTTGTTAACAAGTGAAGTATAGAAGACAAAATCTTATAGGAGTCATGAAACCCCTTCCTATTCCATCGTGTAAATGGGATGATATTACGATGGGCTTTTTCATGGGGCTAACAAAGACTCCAAGAATGAATAATGTGGTATGAGTAATTGTTGATCATCATACAAAATCAGCACATTTTATTTCTGTAATAAAATAGTTTCCACTTGCATATTTAGAAAGTCTATATATTAACAAAATTGTAAGACTTCATGGTGTACCCTTATCAATTTTTTTGATCATGACATCATACATCACAATTCTGGAGAATTTTTCAGAAGGGTGTAGATACTGATCTTCGTTTGATCACTGCCTACCACCCATAAGCTAATGGACAATCAAAATGGACTATTCAAACTTTGGAATACATGTTTATGACTTGTTCAATTGACATTCAATGTATGTGGGATCAGTATTTATCTATCGTATAATTTTCCTATAATAATAGATTCCATTAAAGTATTATAATGGCACCATATGAAGAGTTATAAGGAATGAGATGTCGTACAAAAATGTGTTGGGATGATGTTGGTGATTAAAAGATCTTATGACCAAAATTTGTTGAGGAATCAACAGAAAAGGAGACGATTTTCTAAACACATATCAAAACAAATCAATATAGGAAAAATAACTATGCTGATAAGAAAAGGAAGAATATTTAATTTCAAGAAGGAGATTATGTTTTCATAAAGGTATCTCTATTGAAGGGTATTATATGGTTCAGTAAGATGGGAAAGTTATGTCCAAGGTACATCAGTCCATTTGATATTATGGATCGAATTGGATCTATAGCTTACCATTTTTCAATGCCTCCAATTCTCTAAAATGTTCACAATGTGTTCCATTTATCAATGTTGAGGAAACACATTCTATACCCAACACATGTACTCACCTATGATGAAATAGAACTTGAGTTCGATCTGTCTTATTGTGAATAGCCTATCAAGATTCTTGATAATAGAAAACAAGTGTTGAGAAATCAGACGACTCGTATGGTAATTATTCGGTGGAGGAACCATAAGATATGGGAAGCAACATGGGAGCCCGGGGATCCTATGTTGAATACATACCTGAATATATTTAGGTATGATTTTGTGAATTTCAAGGATGAAATTTTTTTATGGAGGGGAGAATGTAACAACCCTAGGAATAAAAAATAATCATTTAATGCATGAAATACTCTATCCCAACAAAACAACACATTTTATAATCCAGCCGTTAATCAGAACTTTTCCTCTATTATGTTTTGAATTTCATAAAACTGCAACCAAGAGTTGTGATCAGTAAATCATTCTGAGTCTGATAGGACAAACATGATTTTTGGAGAATAGTAACATACCCTTATGAATAGTAATATGACCCTTATGAATATTAAATAATGATATTATTATATCTTCCTAGTTTAATAATATAAAGAGATCTTAATTAATTTTTCAATGCGATATCAAACTAATTACACATTTACAAATTTTATTTTTTTAATTAACTATAATTTTATTTAAAAAAAATTAAAAATATTTATTAGTTTATTATTTTAAAAATGGAGGTCATTTTTTAATTAAACATGGTAGAAAATGGTTGGTGTTAGTTTTTTTGAATTTTTATGATAATCTTGAATTTTTATGAATAGTGACATACAGTAAAATATGGTACATACAAATTATCAGTTAAATATGATATTAATGACATTATGAGTGATGCAAGGCCACGTAGTTCAAACTCACAAGCACTTATTACTATTAGGGGTCACATGAAACAACACTATTGGTTTTCTTGAAGAAATTAATAAAATAATGAATAAAATATTCAAAACTCACCCCTCTCCTCCACTATTAAAATCCACTATCACTATGTCTTCTCTTCACTCCTCTATTACTTGATGCTCCTCAAATATATTCCGAAATATCATTCCCCAGTCACTCCCAATGTCCAAGAACCTCTGGGTGTTTCCAAAAGACCAAAACCCCTTCCCTTAAGGAGGTTCTCAAGGAGTTTATTTCAAGAGGTAAATCACCCTTCTTCTTCATTTTCATTAATTTGTATTTATCTTCTTTTTTTATCCTCTCCACACATACTCTATCGAAATGAACATAATAACTCTAGTATAATATTTATAATTGAATAATACCATGTTAATGGAGTAACCATCATCAATATTCTTAAACTCTTCCATTTATTTTATAAACGAAATCAACCTCTATGAGGTTCCAATTTATAACATTCCAGAACGATGAAGTTTTATTATCCAATTTCTACTTATTTACTAGTCATGAAAAAA
Organism: Viscum album; assembly: GCA_963277665.1. NCBI lineage: Eukaryota > Viridiplantae > Streptophyta > Magnoliopsida > Santalales > Viscaceae > Viscum > Viscum album. The sequence continues at coordinate 177,339,895 of OY728148.1, forward strand.
TTGTTACGGTGGAACCAGATTATAATATATGTATTATTACCTCTTTAATATTCAGGTACCATTATAGGTACATTATATTAAATCATATGACCAAACTAATTACTAAAAATCAATATACCACTTAAATAATCTAAGTGCTTATCATAAATATTTCCTCTAATGATTCATCCTAATGACCTATGAAAATGAGATAAATTACCATTAACCATTTTGGTTGTTTATAAATAATATTTAATTTCATTTCTAGAGATTTACATCCATTCCTCATGAACATCATTATATAAAAACAAGTGAACTGATTATGTAAATCAAGAAATTAAACAATCTGGAACGATGAAATTCAACCATACAACTATTCTATAAGGACATAATTAACAAAATAAGATTATGATAAACTTGAATAATTTCTAATATGTTATTAAATATGTTAATACTAAATCTAATTTCATATTATGGGACCTCGGGTTCAAGAGCGGAACACATTCAGACTTACGTTAAGGGTTTTTACACCTGAACATCCATTTTCATTCAGGTTATTTTTATAACTCAATGAAATTTATTATATACTCATCATAAATTCTATATGAGTGTTCTATATATGTTTACCAACAATAATCCTAATTTCATTTAATGGTAGTTATAATTGCTAAATTGATCTTTTAAAAAACCTTCCCAAAAGTCAAGCCCGATTCAAGGGAACATGTCAAATTCATACATATTTTCAAAGGCACCCTATAATCTGTATTTGTAAAACCATTATCTTTATAAAATCAATAATTTTATTAATAAAATATTATCTTACTTCACCTTTGGATTTATACGAATACTTTTGAAAAATAACTGTTCTTTTCAACGTAAAAGGGTATTTATATCAATAATTACTCGAAGATTTTTTAAGAGTATCTTTATATACTTCAACACTATTATTTATTCTTATGTATTATTGGGATTAATATTTCATGGAATCATATACCATATTTAATTTAATGGTTTATGATTATTTTGGCTGTGGATGTGCTATCTTATAACCATTCACCAATTTACTTCGATTTGTAAGTGTATATGCTTAATGATTGGTGAATGTTATTTACATTTCATATAATAGTTCCAATATGAATGTATAAACAACTGATATTTATCCCTGTTCATATGAGTAAGGCATTGGACATAGAATGTTTTGGGTGGGGGCCACTATAGCCCGTCGGTTCATTGATATGTCTCATGAGAGCAAATAAATTTTTGGCATAAATCCTTGACAAAATGAATATTTATGGTATTATCACTAGTCCTATATGGTTTAGTGATGATGTCCCTCATTTTGAATTCCCTCATTACAAAAAGATATTTGTTGGTTCATGTGGTTAGTCAAATATTAGAATACAAATGATTAGGTTTTATTATTCCAATACTTACTCTGTTCTTATTCCTTCAATAATGTGTTCATGATTTTGTTACAGGAATATGTTTTTAGTAATTCAACATGACTAATGTTTATATATTGTCATTTGTATTAATTAGTCTTACAGAGTGTTTGATGTCACCCCTTTCTAATCATTAATTTTCTCAAGACATGAATAATTTTATTTTGAATGACATGCTGAAATAACCAAGCTGTTATGAATGTTGTCTAATGAGTTTCTTTCTTTTATTTAATTTTAAGTTATAAGGTTGAACTCATGTATGTATCTTGTTTCCAATAATAATAAACTTATCAGTCCTTTGGGATACGCATTACTTGTTTATATTTGAAGAAATAAAATCAGTCACCAGCTCTGGATATCCGCGGTTGGGTCCTTATATCCAACCTATGTTTTGTTCTCAACAATGATGTTTTTAAGAAAAATTTTATATACAAGATTTCTACAATAGTAAAGTAAGAATTGAAGACTTATTCAAGAATCATTTAGGTTGTTTCAAATAACCATGTTCATGAGAAAAAATTTCTTCTATTTCTAATGTATGTTACAACTCCCCCATTCATTTGGAATTTGAATTTCCATAATATATCATGATATTCTTTTATATCATGAATTCTGATGAAAGTGTTTTGTCCTATATATACTTTTACATTTTATATTAATATATATATATATAAAGTTATGTGTGTGTGTGATAATAAATTCACATATGTGATTGTATTATGGAAATTACTCGTTCAGTATTTTACTGCTGCAAGATTACTAATAATGTTTAATTTGATACATTTTTGAAGACTTTTTTCAACATGGATCACATCAAGGGATTTAAATATTGATGATTTTATATTTTGATGATTAATATCCATCATGTTTCCATTTCATGCTACTACAATTGTGAAGAACAACTTGAACCATTCAAAACAATCTCTTTTGATTTATTAGAGTATCAACTTATCAGACAAAGTTGTTGTAGAGTATCATATTCACAATATAAGTGGTGGATAATTGGTTTTTTTAGAACTAGAAGACATTTTTTTAGTATTTTTTAATATATTTCAATTTATTGTGCTCAATTATGGGTTTTTTATCTTTGGATAAGGGGACCATTCTAGTGGAATTTACCAATCTCACAAAGAGAGTGATTTTTTGAGTAGACTAGAGGATCTATGTGGACTGAACCACAATAAAAATATGTGTTCCTTATTTCTATTTGTGCCTTTCAATTTTTTATATAGATGGAAAAAATTTCATATCCTTATAAATCACAGCGGGGGATAAAAACATATTTTTGGATGTTTTTTGAGAAGAAACAATTCACCCCCTATTGTGTTACATCGTATATTACAAAATAAAAAGATATCTTGAATATCATATTCATGTGAAGAAAAGAAAACATCATGATTTGGATCATGTCTTCTGAAATTTTTAACACACCATCTTTTTTCATGGGTCTCATGAGATCTATATTCCATGAGTTTTTAGACTTGTTTGTATGTGGGTTTATTAATGACATCCTTATATACTCAAGTTTAGAGGTGGAGAAAGACGAACATCTCAGATTAATTCTATTTGTTATGAAACACTATATAAACTATATAAATATTTATAACTAAGATTTTTTGACATGATGTGTTTATTTACTTGGAAAATTGGTATCTTAGTAGTGTGTTTCCAAAAACCCATAAAATTTTGAAGCTGTCGTTTCTTGGACTGTAGCATAGATTATGGAATATTTTCATGAAATCCAGAGTCTCATAATATACTACTAGTGTTTTGTTTCTAAATGTTATTGTATTTTATACATATATATATATTTGAAAATGATGGAATATGAATTCATATAAAATGATGAATTTGAGGTTATATTAAACTAACAGAAGGAGAGGTTGATCAACCCTCCTATGCTTCAGTTTCCAGAAGAAGGGATGTGGTCTATAATGGTTCTATGTTGCTATGCACCCATTTGTGTAATTATTCTACTCATGATCTGATGTATGTAGATGTATTTTTTTTCAAATGTTTAGAGATTAACATATCTTCAAGCACTTCTTGTTATTTATATTTAAAAAGACTAAGAGTCATTTATTCTTAGTGGTATTTAAACTTGAATCATTGGTGGTGTATGGATTTTTTCAATGATTATTACTTTTAGACCGATTACACCCTAGGAAATGGGAATGTATTAACTAATGTGATGAGATGGAAGTCATGGTGAGACATTTTTTAAGATTACAATGATGTCTAAAAAGGGATATAAGATATTTTTTTGATGAATCTCAATGTAGAAGAGGTCAACAAAAGAGTTTTCCTCTATTAGGTGATAGTGAATTCATTCCGGATGTGTAATGTAGTGGAGTCTCAGTGTGGATACTTATTGGTTGATGTGATGAGAGACTGTTTCTATCATAGTGATACTCTAGAAGTGTGATTTGATGATGATTGAATTATTATGTTGTTTTGGGGAGACTATATAAATTTTCCACATAAATGAGGGATTTTGATCAGACTTTTATAGATCACCCATAATAATTCATCCATCTGTCTCTAATATGTTCCATATATTAAGGTGGCAGCTTTGTTGGACTGGGATGAAATAGTAATAGGATATGTTTTTTTCTACAAGGTCTAGTTTGTAAACATGGTAGTGGTGAGCACCATGTTTTTGAAAGATTGTTACACCACTATAATATCCTTAATTAGAAGTGGTAAGGGAATATTGATGGATTTATTCATTATTTTACAATGAGATCAAGGAGGTTGTGATGTGTTTTGGGAAATTTTTTTATGAATGTTGAAGTAGAACCATTTTATAGCGATTAGGGAGTTTAGTGTTTTTTATACATTTGGAAGGTGGTACATGGATGGGGTTGTGAGACACCATGTTGTACATAAAACCATTATACCTAACCAGGAAGCTAATTTTTCCACATAATTATAGAAGATATTGGAGTATTATTATGGCTCCTAACAATTCTTTGTCACTGTATTCTATTTGTAGACATATGTATGAACAGAGAGAACCATCCCAATGTAATAATCTATATCACATGTTTATATCTCAGACATTGGAAGATCACGGGTCAACCACCTACCTTTGTATGAGTTTTTTCTGAACAATTACTATCAATCGTTCATTTGTATAGATATGTTTGACGCACGGTATTCCATACACAATATTTCTCTTTTGTAAAGGACCTAGGTTTGGAAGTAAATAGTCCTTGATCATTAAGTGTAACAAAGAATAAAAGAGATGATATTGGTATTTTGAGAGTGGATTATGTAAGAACAAGACTTCCATTTGTACTATGAAAATTATACACATATTTTCATATAGATTGATATTCAAGACCCTTAATTGATAAATGTTTCCCATTTTTAGGGTAAAAGAGGTTTGGCTGAAGGAGTAAACATTATCCTTGGTTTATTAGGCCTTTGGAGGTGTTGGGCCATGTTGATTAGAAGTATTATTAATATTTCCTACCTCCAGAACATGGAAAAGTTCATGATGTCATTCACCTATCCCATTTATGATCTTATCATTACGATGACCCTAATGTCATTGATTAAGGAGCCATAGAATTTGAGGGTGAGGCATCATTTTTGGAGTTTCCTATTTAGATTTAGTATCATCTAGTAAAGGTGATACAAGGGATAATAATTCACTTGGTTAATTTTATATAGAGTAATGGTGGAGTGGAGGATAAAACATTTAGGTAGGAGTCATAGAAACATTCTATGTACCACATATTGTTGGATGGTTGATCGATCAAGTTGTAATGCATCACTTGTTTCATTTTAGTGAGATTATTTCTTTACCCTTATGCATTATATGCTAAAAAAAATTCATTGGTTGATTAAATTGAAAAACCATTCGGGTTTTTCCTCCAATGTTTTGTAGTATTATTATAATAATAGGATCCTTGAGAAGTATCTCTTGGTTGGTTTTATGGTCCTCCATTCACTATACTTATGGGTTATTTTTTGGTTCTAAATAATTAGAATTGATTGACTGGTATCTAGTATAGTTTATCATGTTCATAAAATAATTTTTTTTTAATTTACAATGGTTTAGAGATATCAACGGTTGTTTGGGAATTATATCATTTCATATTTATAAGTTCTTCCTCAAAAAAATTAGTTTTATATCTTAACCAATTAGTTTCTTCTCATGGTTGGTCGGTTTGTTCTCATGGTTTATCAATTATAAATATTTTTTTCTTATATTTGATCATTGAATCTCATTATTGACCATTTTTTTATCATGGATAATCATTTTTTTCTCATATTTTATCATTTTTTCTAATGATAAAATAGTTTATTATTATGGATGATCTAATTATTTCTCACAGTTGAATTTTTTAGTCAAATGGTGAATAATCTGTGTTCACGGTTGATCACTTCTTTCTCACTATCGATTGGTTTTACCTCATGGTCAATTATTTTTTCTCATGGTCAATCAGATTGTTCTCATGATTGATCCTTCTCACAGTTTATCCATTATGAGGATTAATACCATATCATGGTAGATTTTTTATAAAGGTCGATCCATTCTCAATGAAGGTCCAATTGTTTTAAAATATCCAGTTTTTTCGAAACAACAATATTTTTTTAGAAGGATGTGAAAATTGGTTTTACTAAAAATTGTTGGATTTGAAAATAAAATAAATGTATATAAAATGTGAATAAGATAGATTAGATTATGTATTTTAATTCCTTAAACCCTATGGTTTTAAATGTAATGTTTCGCATATTTTAAGTGAAATTGAATTCAGCAGACAAAAATAGAAAGGTCATATTTTTTAACATCAGGTGGATAATCGAAAACTGTATCTATCATTTTAAATTTATGATATTTACTATACATATGTTATTTTTTGTTTCCTTCAATTTTGGATGAATTATACAATATTATTTAACCTTTATTGGTGTCCACCATTATCCCAAATAATTCCATTTTTCAATATCTAGGTGGTGACATCATTTTCTTTTTTTCATTTTTTAATGTATTGAGTTGTGGAAAATATTTTAAAGGAAGAGTATCCTTGTTCTCTCTTATTTTATGAACGTATGAAATTAGAATTATTTTTTCCCAGTGAGTGGGTGAATTAACTAATAAATATTTTAGATATGATTATATTTATTTGGAATGGAATGTGAGTAATAACATGTCATTATTTGTTTATTTTTTATTGTTGATTATTTCCTCTTGAAACATACAAATTATGGTGATATGAATTTTATCACTACTATTAAACCATATTATGTATTTAAAACATTTCTATAGATATATTATTTTAACCACCACTAATAAAAATCTTAATATTTATATTATCCAATTTTATTGCCTGTGTGAATCTAGAATTCTGTGAAAATCCCAATATATAAGCAGTCGATATAATGTGAAATCCACCTCTAAATAAATTAGGTGAAAAAATTTTAGTGTTGAAGTCTATTTTTTCTATTAGTATGTTTTTATTATCCTTGTATTATTATATACTTTTTGGGGTTTGTATGATGGTGGTGGTTACCAATTATGATATGATAAGAGTTGCGGGTAGATATTAAGTAATGATAAGAGTTGCGGGTAAATAGCCACATGATACCCATTATGGTGCTAGTTATTTGGCCAATATTAAGTAATGGTGACTGATAATATGTATATACCCATATATTTTTTGATCGATCTATAACATCACATGATATATAACTAGTTTTCTTAGTTCAATTATAGGTTTTGAATTATTAACTAATTATTATATTATGTATATCTCTTAAACAAATTTTTTATTGAGTATAATATTATACTCATGCTAAACTTATTCTGTCATCACAACCCATAATACTCCCCAATGTTCACTAATTTTGTAAAACTCAATATTGAAAATTGTGTTGATATTATAATTCATGTATTCATGTATAATAAATTTTATCTCATATTATTGAATGGTAAATTGATATTTAATTTATTATAAAAATATATACAATTAAAACCATTACATTCAAAATATTATGTATCATATACATTGATATTAAACATTTCCATTATTCTTTGGCTCAAATTAAAGATTCATAAAAAAAATTCCATATTATAATTTGTTTCCATAAATTATTTCATAACATATCCTCTGACAATGATAACATAAATGATATGGTATTAGAAAGGGGTATTTTTTCGGGGAGATCAGGGTTCATTATACTAATAAATGGATCCATTACTATCATCGTAATGCCCAGTTTCTCTTTTTTATGTTACTCACCAACCCATGTTAAAAAGAGAACTTCTTGATTCAAATAGCTTCCTTCACAGAGTAATAAAGATTGATATATTCTACCCTTTTTGTATGATTTTCATTAGTTTCTTATTTAGACGTTATCCATCCAGTAAATCCACTATTCATGAAAAAAACCAAATTGTTATTTCATGTCATATTTTTTGGATTTTAAAATATTATCATTGATAAACATTACACAATGATAATATACTCCAACAAAGATGAATAAAATTTTTGTTTTCATTTTCAACAACATAAGGATGGTGTTAAAAATAATCTAGTGACCCTCAACAAGATTTTATTGAAATATAGATGTTACTAAATGATTATAGGAGACATTGTTTTGAATACACAACACAGAATACCTAATAGATTATATGAAGGATGAAAAAATACTTATTTTTATTCGTTCTATCTTTCTGAATAGTCTAAAATCGTCTTATAATAAATTTTATTACAACACCATTAAACTATAATGACAATATTATTAATGAAATTTACCTCCTTAAATAAATAGTATATTAGATATATTAATCCACCTGAAACACAAAACCATAATATACAATAACTATTTTTATTAAAATATTTGTTGACTAATTCATGGTAGCCAACCATTGAATAAGAGGTAAAAAGAGTTATAACATTCTACTGTAATAATGTTACCATTTAATACTATTTCAACATGTATAGATTAAAAGATAATGATAATGTATTATAATTAAAATATATTTTAAAAAATATTCATTTAAGAGTTTGATATATTTATTATTATCAAAAATTTTAGAAGAATATTTAGCCTACTAAAAAAGGCTTTCATAAAAAAAGTAGTGTTTAACAAATATTTAATGATTTAAATTTATTGTTAAATTTAAAAATATTATAATTTAATTTTTGGAATATTAAATTTAGTTTGTATATTTTCATAAATATGTTATCTATATATTAATTGTTTGGATTATAAAAAAATTAATTACAATGTCAAAATTACGTTTTTATAAATAAAATGACTTTTATAACATTACAAGTATTTAAGTGAGAATTAACAATTCATGAAACCATTTTATAGTAGGAAGAAATAGATGTGGAGGAATCATATTCTGACATAAAACAATACCCGACTCATGAAACATTCTTCCCTACTACTTATGAATAAAGGGAACCACCCCACCAAACAGAACCCTCATCAGATGAGGGTATCATATTTGGTTATTTCTATGTGAAACACTAAGAAGAACTATTCTCATTTCATGAATGTTCCTTTGAGTATGATTTCCCCTCACCAAACCATGAATGTGAAGGCCCCATGTGTAGCAACTGAGGGTACAAGGGGGCGGTACGAGCATGGTTAAACACAATATTTCAATAACATTTTAATAGAGAACATATATTCTATTCATACCGATAGGAATCACTCTATAAATCCCAATAATGGAATGAATGTGTCCTAGAACACTCCAACAATCATCCTCTCCCTGTTTTCATGGATGACCACCTATTAGGGGTTCAATTATCTGACCATCCCTAGAAATATTGAAGGTTAGCATGAATTTAACTACATGTAGAGGATACCCCCACATCCTTTTAAAAATTAAGAGACCCATCAAACAAAAATTAAAGAATTCTGAAGAAACATCTTGAGGAGAAGTTCCACCATGATAATCAATGACCTCTCATAGAAAATTATAACATTATGAAATTTTTTGAATGTATCCCATCAAATCTCTAAATAATCGATGTGCTCCACATTTCAAAAGGATTCATTGAAGAAATAATTAAATCCCTCCAAGTACCCTATGAAATTGAGATATATTTCCTTGTATCAAAGGTCTTTTCAATAGACACCATTTCCGTATAATTCTATGACTCTATCTCATTCATATATAATGACTAAGAAAAGATCATATAGGTATAAATCGAAAAAAAAAAATTGATTTGAGATGACTTGATAATGTCAACATTAAAAGGGATCTGATTATTAATTTCTCTAGGATGAATCTCATTCTAGTTCAAAACCCCTAATGTTAATGATATAGTGAAGGATATTTTTCTCCCAAAAAACAATCCATTGATGAATATGATGAGATTGAGAAAATACCACTAAGTAATGTCAAAATCATTACTCAGTTTGGGATCTCACATTTGACACTGAATTAATAGTTATATAGCAATACACCATATTCCATATCCATCTCTGATGTAACTATATCCATAGACACTTGGTGGTACCTTCAATCCTCCATCGATGGATGAAGTACACCATATATGGAAATGTAGGAATACATCATTGTAGAAGTTCCCCATTTGAGATGTGTAATGCAACATATGATGACATATGAGTCAAAAAATGAGAGGTATACATCCAATGGCAGATGATGATATAATGGTTTCAGCCACTAATGATATGGGGACCACTCTTGATAATCCATATATTATGTTTGATAATGATTATTTTCTACCCATAAATCTATTTGAAGTGATAGTCCTAGTCCCAGAGGCCCAAGACCTTCATCCTCTTAGTGAAAGTATAAAAGGAAATAATTGTCTACATCTCTAGGAAATGACATGAACTATAGGGGATGATAATGTATATTGTCAAAAACTCATTAACATAAATTGTGAAAAACATTCCTGCATATTCCAACCTATATATGAGAATTACTCCAAATAATCACAGGTGGAAGAATAAGTTTAAGACCACTGGATCCCTCTCCCACATTCGATGATGGTGTCTCCACCACCATTTATGAGGTCACTGAGGTATATTCTGAAATAGAATAAGATCCATAACCTATAGTATTAATTATTCCGTACACCGTAAAGATAAATATATTTAAATTTAATTTGTAATGAAACACGAATATCTATTCTAATGTAACTATATAAAAAGTCTCATATTGAACTCAGATATGGTTACACACCATCTAAGCTTGCATGATCACCATCGAGGCATCAAGAAAAACTCATGGAAGTTGTACCCCTCTCATGCAACCAATATAGAGGTATATTTTGAAAAATTGATCAAATACAACAATTTTTATGATGTTGAATACCTATTATGTCATTTCAATATTGTCTCCATCAATAAAAAAATGGGTGTGTCATAAAATGTATCAATTTTAGAGACCTTACACAACATTTCCTAAAGGGGGAATTCCCATTATCAGTCATAGAGATCTTGATCAACACAACATCTAGCATCGAAGAACACTAATACATGGATGGATTTTCTAGATACAATCTCATAAATATGTTCCACGAAGATGAAGAATCCACTTCATTTAGAGTTCCTCAAGGGATGATATGCTATCATGTCATTCCCATGATCATAAATAATTCATTGACCACTTATTAATGCACTATAAATTATAAATATAAGCTATTATTATTAAGAATATCAAAATTCTATGTCTATGACTAGGTGGTCAAATCAATAATGTGTGGTGGTCACCTTAGGAATATTCAAATTGTCTTCAATAATCTACAGTAGTAGTGTTTGAAGACAAATCTACTGAAATGCGCTTTGAGGGTAACATCATTTCTATTCCATTGAATTTTGGTATTCCACCATGACATAGATGTTAGCCTATAGAATACTATATAAATTTTAGCAGTGTCACACCCATTTATATCAAATAAGAGAGGGTACTATAAGTTCACTTCTCTTACATTCAACGATTCATAGGAAAATTGACCAAAAATCTCTCCCCTTCATTGTAACAAAACAAACTTTTATAAACAAAAATTACTCTTTATCTAAATACATGTATTATTATGCAAATTGGTTATTTAAAACCAATGGAATTTTTTGATTTTATGTTTTTTCTGTATCAAAATACCATAAATACTTTTTATCGTTGCTAATTTAGCCATTGAATAGTGATCACATGATTAGTATGAATATATGGATTTAACATAGCCAATTTCTTCATAAAAAGGAAGCGATGGAATCATCATGTATAATTTCTACATACAAAGCCCATTTTTTAGAGGATAAAAAGGTACCATCACTGGGCTTCTCCCTTGACAAAGACAATGCTGAGCTTTAACACCTTAATCTTCAACAGAACCACCTACGGGAGAAGTGGAAGTTGATAGAGATTACCACCTGAGCGATGTTATCAAAGCCATCCCAAGAGTCTGTCACCATCGCTCACCTTACCATTCAGTTATATGTGGTTGTTATAAGGGGTTATGTAACAATACCCTAGCAATATGATTATGTGAATTTTTTGTATAGAATAAACAATATACATTCACTTTATTATTGTCACATTGTAAATAGTTTTTAATGCCCAAATAGTATATTTAGATAATATTTAAATAAGAAATATATTTTGAAGAATTAATGGACTTTTAACTAAAACAATATTTAAATAAAATATTTTTACTAAATTAATGTTTATTAAATATAATAGACTGTCTAATTTTTACCTATACAATTGTAATTTTCATTAAGGTTTGAAAGCTATTTTTTCAAAACCCATGAATTTTCTATAAATGTCAGTTTTATTTTAAATTAATAATTCAAATATTTAGTAAATTAATTATTTAAAATGAATATTATTTTTATAGTTATGATTTCTAAATTAATCAATGGTTATTTTTTCATAATTTTCTGATCCAATAATATTTTTGGGGTAAAAGTTAAATATCATTTATTTATATAATCTTTTTTTCAACAACATAATGACTCAATAGTGATGTAATAAAATAATATAAATTTTTTGTTCTGTCAATATATTTTTTACCTTTAAAATAATGTTTTATTAGGTTTGTTTGATATATTTTACAAAGCCTTAGTGTACCCTCCATGACTTATAAAACATTTTAACTTTTTAAAATGATTTCTTTGAGAGAGTGACTCACCTCCATAATAAAAAGCTTAATATTTTAAAATGTTCAGCCATTTTCCTAATAAAAATGTTTTTTCCACAACCCATTTTCAAAAAACATGGGCAAAAAAATGGTGTGGTCTGTGGTTTTGATTAGTTTAATGTGTGGTGTCCAAAACCTAAATAATAAAGTATTCCCTATCCTTTTTTATATAAACCCACTAAATATCACATTCCTCTTCACTCAAATCAATTGTAGATCAATATAACTCTTAACTCCATACTCTGTAATCCACCCATGGTGCCCCAATCTCCCATGAAGACCCTCTCAATCCTCGCCCAAGCCTTTGGATTTACAATTCCATGTAAGGGATTTTTTATTCTCTCTTGTTTCTTCCATGTTTTCTTATGTTTTAATACCCTGTTATTTTCAATTAAAAATGTTGGGGTATTATTTCTATCCTCCCCTATACTTCACTAATTTTGTTTGAATGAATAGAGACCACATTCTCTCTCATTAATACCTCCCATGTACACCTGTTACCATGCCAATATTCCAGAATGGATTTCTCTCTCCTCATTTACATTCAAGCAATTATTTTTTATTATTAATATTAATTCCATAATGTATGTTGGTACATGTATTTATATTACCAATTACTTTCCATTTCATTTATATATGATGAGATTCCACTTTCTCTCTCATCAACCTTTTTTATGAATTTTTATGTCACGTCGTTATGCTACCGAATTTTCACCACTGTTTTCCAAGCCATAGTCATTGTGTAGATAATACCATGCCCATTTATCTGTCAAGGGTATTAATCTTTATGAACTTTTACATTTTGATTATATATTTTCACGTATTAATTCCACATTCCATTATCAGGGAATAAATGACGATGTTTAATGAATCATTGTTGTATGATCTATATGGCCCACTTATGAATGAAATGTAATGATTATGAAAAGTTCTCCCTGATAGCGCTCCAATGAATTGTGCAAAGATTAGTTTCAATAAACATCAAGTTCAATGAGGGTTTACCCATTATAATTCTTGTGTAATGAGGATTTACTCATGTTCCATGTGTAATGAGCCTTGGCTCATGCTACTATTATGTTAAATGTTGTTGCCACATTTCCATGTCATGAAAACCATGCTATATGATTCCATTATGTTCATGTCTCTATAATACTTATTTGATATTCCTATTGATTAAAATGTACAATAATCTTCATGTTATGACTTTTTTACTCCCTTAATCATCTTTATATCTAACCCTTTTCTTATGCATTTCCTCAGGTTATCCAATGCATTGCTAAGTCTGAAAAAATGTTGTTGTCTTGTAAAAGAAGTTTTCAATAATTATTTTTTGTTTAATATTATATGTTTCAATTTAATGATCCTAATTTACCAAGAATCTATACCTCTAGATCCTCGTAGTTGACTTAAGTGCATGTTTATATATCAAATCAATTTTAAGCGTCTAGTAAAGAAAACTGTTGTTATAGTTGGTATTAGGGGATTTGTTTAGTTATTTGTGGGATTAGGATTATTAAACCCTAGTTAAAGCCATAAGGAATAAGACATAGTATAAAAAAATTACTAAATTTTGTTTTGTATTTAGTAAGTGGTTTATCAAGAAAATAAACCCATGTCTGGATACAAGTAGGAAGAGGTGGGTCTAGCATAGATGTATGTTGGGGTAAAACCCAAAATCACCACTTTATGCTAGACGCGAACAAGAACTGGTGCACGGAAATGGGAATTGCTGCACTTTGGTTATGACACTCTCGAGGGATATTCTTTGGTAAATTCTTAAGCATAGTATGAAGCATTATTAAGGAAATTAAAAAATTCCTTTATGAATATATGATTGGAAGTAAATCATGGATAACAATGATATGTTATGGAAATAAATGTAATTTATATGTTATCCAATTTTTTCATTGGATTAACTTTATGTGTCACACATAAAATTCATTTTATTCTACCCAATGGATGGAAATAAGAGGACTTCGTCTAACAAATGATGTGATGATCAATGTGATGAATCTCCTAATGAGATTTCAAATATTATTGGACTAGGAATTGCAATATTTGTCATGAAAAACTCTTAGTTAACTCATGTATTGAATAAAAACATTGGTCAATATGAATTTCCACCCCCACCCCCAATGAAACAACAAGAAACAATCGAGAGATTCATGAGAGAAAGGCCTCTTACTTTTAATGGATCATCAGACCCCTCAATCGTCGAACAATGGACCGACTCCATTGAGAAGATCTTCTTCATCCATCAATATTCTGAACAAGAGAAAGTGCTTTTGGATACATATTGTATAGAGGATGAATCTGAAAAATAGTGGTCATTGATCAAAAAACAAATATAGAGGAGAAGATCGAAGAGTTGGAATAGAAGGATTTCCAGTAAATTTTTGTCGATAAATATTTTCTTCTCACCATACGACTTGAGATGGAAAGCGACGTCCTTTACCTCAATAAAAATGAAAATGAATCCATCAGTGCATATGAGGAAAAATTCAAAAGACTTTTATGATATGCCTTCTGCTTTGTGGTTACCCCAAAATGAAAGGGTGGCTGCTTCGTTGGTGGGATAAAACCTATCATACAGAATGCCCAAGTGATCCGTGACTTCGAGAGCTATAGAGAAATCGTATGATGTTCTCTCAAAGATGAAATAGAGATCAGAAAATCTCTGGGGTATCATTGGGATTAGTAGAGTATGGTGGATATTAATAATGGTAGTCTTATGGACAAACCCAAAGATGCTAAGAAATTCCACCACCCAACTTTCCAATGGTGCAGACAGAATCACCCCTGAAATTTCCTTAAGGGGGCATTGAAATTATTTAGGTGATTAAGAGAAGGTAATGTGGCTATTAAATACCAAGAAGAAAAACCTACTTCTACAACAGAGGAGAGGAACACTCTATTCAAACCTCAACACATTGTTCATTGCTTCAACTGCAACGAACTATGGCACATTTCAAACTAGTTCCCTAAGATAAGGGTTTTTGGAGGCAACCAACAACCTCTACAGAAACAAGGGAAAGAATTTTACATCCCTACCACCATAGAGAACCGGAAATAGATGTGGTGAAAGGTAAGCTATTAATTCATTAAGGATTGTATAACATAGATTTGGATTCAAGTTCTATGCATTCTATTATAAACTAAATGATTAGTAGAATAGTCCCAACACCACTACAAATCCTGGAGGAGAAGATGTTTGTGAGACTGGAAAATGGGGAAATCATTGTTTCCCGTGAATATAACTCATCCCCTATCACAATTTTTAGTATAGACCTCCTAGAAAAACTTTCCATTCTCTCTCTGGTGGAATTGGACGCTATTCGTGGAAATGATTTTCGTTCTCTATATAGATCGAACATAAATTTCCATGATAGAGAAATCACTCTCCCTGTGGAGAATTAACACCATGTTATGAACAAGTGCAAGGAGGAAGATGAATCTTCCTTAGAACCATCATCTCAACAATGGATGTTACATCCCTATGAGTACACATATCTTTCATAGATGATTGATTCGAAGGAAGAAACCATACTTGATGACATGATTATTATGTGGGAATTCATGGAAGTTTTTCTATAGGAATTTCTTAGTATTCCTCCTAGAAGACATGTGGAATTACTAATTGATCTTATACATTGTGTGTTTCCAATAACCAAGACTCCAAATATAATACTTACTGCAGAGCTTGAGGATTTGAAGAAAAAACTATATGAGAATCTGTATAAAGGGTTTTAATTCCGAAGTGCTTCACCATGGGGTAAAATAGTCCTCTTAGTCACGAAGAAGGATGGGTCAATGTGCCTTATCATTAATTATCATGATATCAAGAAAATCATGATAACGAAAAATTATCTTATAACCCAAATTGAAGGATTGATTAATTAGATACATGGACCAAAATACTTCTCCAAGGTGGAGTTGTGGTCAGGATATCACCATGAAAGGGTGATGAAAGAGGATATACCTAAGACTACTTTCGTACAAGGTACATGCAATATTTATTCATAGTAATGCCTTTCAGACTATCTAATGCACTCCAAATCATCATATACTTGATCCATTGTTTCATTAGGGATTACCTAAACAAATTTATGGTAGTACTTATAGATGATATTTTAATATACTCTAATACCAAGGAGGAGCATGTGGAGCATTTGAGCATTGTACTAGAGACCATGGAAAACGAGAAGCTATATGAAAAGTACAACAAGTGTGAGTTCTGGTCGAAGAAAGATTCATTCCTGGGTCATATCATCACATTCAATGGGATATCTATAGATCCCTCCAAGACAGATGCAATAGAGGGATGGTTGAGGCCAACATCAATGAATGATATTAATAGATTCTTGTTGGTACCTGGACATTGTAACCAATTTTTGAGAAATATCTCACAACTATAAAACCCTCTTACTAAGATAACCTAGAAGGGATTAATCTTTTCATGGTGTAATGAATGCGAAGAGAGCATCAAGGAGTTGAAAATGAGGATCATCACTGTGCATGTTCTCACACTACCCAAAAGTCTAAAACATTTTATGGTATTTAGTGATTCTTTAATGAAATTAATGGGTTGTTTGTTGATGAAAAATGAAATATTCATTGCCAATGCTTCAATGAAATTTAATGTTTATGAGAAAACCTATCTAACACATAATATGGAGTTGGATGTAGTAATCTTAGCAGTAAAAATTTTGCGACATTACCACTTTTGGGAGAAGTGTGAAATATATTCGAATCACAAAATCATCATGTATATATTCACTCAAAAAGTGTAGAATATTCACCAATGAAGATGCCAAGATCTGACCAAGGACGATGACTTCTCAATCGATTACCACCCCTGCAAATTGAAAAAGGTTATAGATGCTCTATGTAAAAAGGAACCAGTTATTATCACATTGATGGGAATTGAAAAATACCCATTTTTCATCAATTAAATGATGATGGATATGGGAATCATAAATAAGGGAAAATTATCAATCCTTTCCCAAATGATTTCTCAATTGTTCCTTTTGGAAATGTTGAAGGATGCTCAAATAGATGTTGTGAGAATTTAGAATAATGTGGAAACAATCAGAAAGGGTAAATCCCCAGAATTCAATTTTAATGATGACGAAATTGTGAGATTTGTGTCACAACTATGTGTTCAATCAAATTAGGATTTAATGAAAGAGATTTTGGATTATGCACATTGTTCAAATTTCCCTATTAACAAAGGAAACAGAAGGATATATCAAGATATAAGAGAGCACTATTAGTGGGATAACATGAAGAAGAAGATCATTGAGTACATATCAATGTTACTGGTTTGTCAGTAGTTAAAAGATGAGAGGCATACCTATAAGGGGATGATGCAACCATTACCCATAAAAACATGGAAATGGTAGAACATCACCATGGACTTTGTCACCAAACTTCCAAATAAATCCAATGGAAATAATTCTATCTGGGTTGTTGTGGATTATCTAACAAAGACTGCACACATCATTGAAATTCAAGATTATTTATCACTGGATCAACTTGAATGGAAATATATCAGATAAGTTGCAAGGATTCTTGGAGTACCACAATCTATTGTATCCTATAGAGATCTAATATTCACCTCTATGTTCTGGACGAGTCTTCAACAGGCTCTAAATACTGAGTTGAACATCAGTATGGATTATCATCCTCAAACTGATGTCCTATCTTAGCAAACTATCCAAATAGTAGAGAACATTTTGAGAGCACTCAATGTACTTAAAAGGGGGATGTGATCATCATATTCTTCTATTAAAGTTATATTAAATTTATAGTTTCCAATAATGAATCATAATCGCTCCTTATGAAGCCATTAATGGGTGGTGGTTTAGAACGCCAACTTGTTGGGATGAATTTAGGTAGAGAAAACTCCTAGGTCTAGATATGGTTGAATAAATGGTGGAGAATGTTAAAACCAACTATTTTCACTATAATGATGCTAAGAATGGACAAAACGTTATGATGGTAATCCTCAACTAGAGGTAGAGTTTGATGTTTGAGACATAGTGTTTCTTCACATATCGTCATGGAAGAGAGTTTTGAGATTTTAGTAGAATGTAAAGCTTAGTGCAAGGTACATAAGCCCTTTTGATATCCATGATCCCATTGGAGTAGTGTCCTATCGACTACCACTCACACCAAACATGTCTCAAATACATGATGTATTCAATGTATCACTCTTGAGGTTGTATATACCCGACCCTTAAAATTCACTCAATCCATAAGTGGTACCATAGGATAATAACCTATTCAATGAAGAGAATCATTTGAAGATCATAGAACAATGGGAAAAAGTTCTACGAATGAAGAAAATTCTCCTCATTATTGTTTCGTGGTTAAGCCACAAATTTAAAGAAGCAATATGGAAATCAGTGGAAGTGATAAAGAAAAGTTACCCTCAAATGTTTTAGTGTGGTTGAAAGAAATTTGGAGGGTGAAAAATTTTAATGGGGGAAGATTGTAATGACCCAAATATTTATTAATGAAAATTCTTCTTGATCTAATTAAATGTATTTATATGTAAAATTGTTATATAAAACATATTCACTTCTTTTGATTTAGGTTTTTTGATTTTAAAATAAAATTTTGAATTATTACCATAGATAATATAGATGTTGAATAGTGATCACATTATTATTATAAATACAAGGCTTTAACAAATGCAATTTACTAATAAAAAGTAAATGTTGGCCTCATCCAGTAGAATTAATCCACATGAAGCCCATATTTCAGAGCTCAGAAAGGATGTAGAATCACTGGGCTTTATTCTTGACTAACCCCGAGTGGAGGTTCAACACATTAATCTTGAACAGAACCGCCTACAGGAGAAGTGGATGTTGATATAGATTAACACATAAGTGATGTTATCCAAGACACCCCAAGAGTATTTCACCATCACTCTCCTTACACACAGGTCATATGCAGGTGTCAAAAGGGGTTATCTAACAAGACCCTAGAACTATTAATTGTGCATTATTTTTATAGAATAAATTATATACATTAATTTAATTATTGTTAGTTTTTAAATAGTTTTTAAAGCACAACTAATATATTTAGTTAATATTTAATTATGAAATATATTTTAAAGAATTCATGTATTTTTAAATTAAATAATGTTTTAATAAAATATTATTACCATATAATGTTTTTAAATATAATCGATCGTATAATGTTTATGAATACAATTTTAGTTTTTATTAAGACTTGAAATCTGTTTTTCTCAAAACCCACGAATTTTCAATAAATATAGGTTTTTATTTTAAAAGCAACAATTAAAATATTTTGAAAATTATTTAAATAAAATGAATAATATTTTTTAAATTATTATGTAAAAATTATTTAACTGTTAATTTTTCAGACTCTTCTGAGACAGTAAAATTTATGGGTTAAAATTAAATATCATTTAATTATATAATGTATTTATGACATAATAATGACCCAATAGTGATTTAAAATAATAATAATAAATATATTTTCGTCCAATATATCATTTACAAATAATATAATGTAATTTGAGGTTTGTTTTATTTATTTTACATAGCCTTAGTGGACACTACAATACTTATAAAACATTTTATCTTTTAAATATGATTTTCTTGAGAGAGTGACTCACCTATAAATAAGAAGGCCTAATATTTAAATAATTTCGTTCATTTCCATTATTAAATATAGTTTCCTAATTCTTATTGGAAGAAAACATGGGAAAAAACCATGGCGTAGTTTGTGGCTTTGATTAAATTAATTTTTTTGTGTCCAAAACCTAAATAATAAAGAGTTCCATCTCTTTTCCTATATTAAACCTCTGAATATATCTATACTCATTACTCAAAACCATTTTATCTTGACTATCCTCTTCCATCATCTTTCATTAATCCTCCCAAGGCACCCAAATCTCCCATGAAGCCCCTCTCAAGCCTCTTATAATCCTTTAAGATCACTATTACGAGTAAGGGATTTCTCCCTTTCTCATTATTTTCTATGTTTCATTATGTTTTTATACCATTTCTCTTTAAATAATAAATGTTGGGGTATGATTTCACACCTCCCATGTACACCCATTACCATGCTGAAAAATCCATAAGGGATTTCCCTCTCCTAATTTACATTCAAGCAATTTTTTTATAATATGAATCTAAATTCCATTACATATGTTGGGACATTTATCTATATTACCCACTTACTATCCATTTCATATACATATTATTAGATACCACTTTCTTCATCATCATCCTTTTTTTTGAATTCTTATTTCACGCCATTATGCTATAGAAATTGCACCACGATTTTCCCGGAAAAGTCATTGTGTAGTGAATTCCATGACCATTTCTCTATTAAAGGATATTCACCATTATGCACATTTACTTGTTAATTATAGGGATTAATGTATGAATTCATCATTCCTTTATCATGGAGTAAATGATGATGTGTAATGAATCCATGTTGTATGATATATCGGGCACACTAATGCATGAAAAGAAATGATTAAGTAAGATGCACCCTGATAGCGATCCAATGCATTGGGTAATGATTAATATCCTAAAACCTCAAGTGAAATGAGGTTTTACTCATGATAAAACAAGTGAAATGAGTGTTTACTCATTCTCCATGTGCAATGATACTTGGATCATGATATATCATGTTAAATGTTGTTTCCACATATCAATGTTATGATAATTGTGTTATATCATGCATTGATGTTCATGTTTCTCATGTACTCCATTGATATGCCTATTGAATAACATGTACTATATTATTAATTTTATTCCTTTTTTACTTCCTTAATGGTCTTTATACCTCACCATTTTCTTATGCATGCCCTCAGGTTATCCCATTCGATGCTAAATATGTAGGAATGTTGAGGTCATTTAAAAGATGTGTTCAATAATGATGTTGGATTTTATGTTCTAAGTTGTTATGTAATTCCCCTAATTTCCCAAGAAACTATACCTGTAAATCCTCATAGTAGTATTAAATACATTTTTGTGTTATAAATCGCGTTTATGTGTTTAATAATGTGAAGGGATTTTATATTCACGATGTTAATGAATAATGTAATCACCTACCAATGGGACATGGAATTCCAATAATACATTCAGTATCTCAAGAAGTATCTTCTACACCCATTAGTTTTGATCCCTCCAGTGGAAGGTATCCCTCTCATATTTTATGTGTCCTCAATAGATCACTGATTGGGAACCCACATCACACAAAATAATAATGTGAATACTGAGAAGATTCTCTATGACACCGTATGAAAAATTAAAGTTATTGAGACACAATAATATGATTTAAAGAAGAACATAATAACACAATTATTTAAAGTGAAAATATCTGTAATTACATGAATAACAAAAAATTGCATCTAGTCTCTCATATTTATCCTCTCAATTATAACGTTGGCCAACTCATGATTATTGTGCATCTGGCCTAATTAGTCATCATTATGAAATAAAATAACATCCATTTTGTGTAGTAGCATTTTGTGAAAGGGAAAAAGTTGGTTGATTTTCATGATGTACATCCATGCCTTTATATTACATGGGTGGACACTGAGATCCATGATTTGGTTGTATCTTATGCCCATTACACTCCTTGAACACCAGATACGAACTTTGATGGAACCTCTCAAAGTCCTATAGGGAAAATTAATGGAAATACAAAGGCTAATCGAGTTGCCTTTGGGATTTTATTTTTTATATCCAGAAAAATCAACTTCTCCGTACTCTAACTCTCTATTTAAAGGCATTGAAAATAATAAATTAGAATACCAAGCCCTCATATATGGATTCTAATGTTTCTTACAACATCATTTAGGAAATGAATTTCACGTTGGATTTATAACTGGTGATATAGAAGATTAGTGAAAATAATGACATCATAATGGAAAAACAATCCCCTATCACTGGCTACATACAAGGATTAAAGGATTAATTCATCATTGATATCACATTGAATATTGTATCTTTATCA
Organism: Viscum album; assembly: GCA_963277665.1. Taxonomy (NCBI): domain Eukaryota; kingdom Viridiplantae; phylum Streptophyta; class Magnoliopsida; order Santalales; family Viscaceae; genus Viscum; species Viscum album. Next base: position 177,362,465 of record OY728148.1, read on the forward strand.
CAGAATGATTACGTCAATGCATTGGATAATGAATCCATAGTCCAAGCCGACCCTGACCTAGATGAAGTAATCTTCCTTATCAAGAACCGAAGAATTATATATTTGATTTTAATTTTTGATATGCATAAAATCAATATGTTCATCATGTCCTTAGATCATGATAAATGGATATCAACACTTGGATGTGTATATCTTACAATGATTTTTAATTAAAATATGAATATCTTGAGAGACCGAGCCAGAAGGGAACAAATACTGCACTATGCAATGACATTTACCCTACAAAATGACCCAAATGAGAAAACAAACCCTCTAAAAGAGAGTACATGACAGAATCCTATTTAAATGAATAGTTGAAATGGAGATTCAGAACATCATGGATGAAGTCCATGTAGGATACTACTATGCTTATAAATATGGGGATAATCTCTCCTACCAAATCAAGAACGTGAGATACTATTGGAAAACCATGATACTAGACTCTGTGAAATTCACAAGTATTTTTAATGCATTCCATATCCATGAAAAATTCATCCATCAACCTACATAATATAGACATATAGATAAATATTACTGGCCAGTTTCTAGTTGTGTAATTGAAAATGTGGGTCTATATACCCCATTCATAGCTAAGAAGTTCAAGTATATCCTTTTTTATGCACTTCTTCTCCAAATTTGATAAACAAATAAATCTCAAGGAGGTTAGGATGAATAATAACATCAAAATCATAAAGTATTATATCATCACTAGGATGGGGTCCCTCACACAATATAAATAGACAATAGAACCAACTCATGCTCTAAGAAATGAAATAAATTATAATAGCAGTAAAACAATGAGTCCAATCAATTATCTTGATATCATGAAGTATATAATAGAAAAATAAATACCTTCAAAAAGACATTGTAAATAACCCCCCAATGATGGTAAATAATGGAAAGACTCCTTGAGTGGATAAACTTCTCTATGCTATACAAGCCTACCATACCACCACACAATAATGTACACAGAAAAAACTATACTCACTGTGTACATGAATGAGGTAGTGTTACACATATAAGGTCAAATACCTTTATATTGAATAGACAACTATGAAAAAACCTACAATGATGACAAATAAAAAAAAAGTGGATGGAAGACCAGGAATAGCTAGATGATAACTAGTCTCATACATCACACAACCATGAAATCCATCAAAATGATATCACCTTGGCCTATAATAAAACGATCATCCTATATACATTCATCTAAGGAGAATGGGTTTTTCCTATTATAACCCTAATGGTACTATGGAAGAAGTCTCCAAATGTAGAACCCAAATTCGAGGGGACATATATTTTACAATTTTTTATCATAATAGAGACTACTAATTAGCCACAATAAATGGAGAATGTGTCACACCCCCACCAATGTTAGGTTTCTCAAGAAATACATTACATAACAATTATCAAGAACCATGTCCTTTAAGAAATAAATTAAACTAAACATCTTATAATTTTTTAACTACATGATACTAAACTGTACAAACAATGTTCTCACTAAAATATGTTAAAAATCACAGATCCCCCAATGATTCATCATCATTCATATCAGGAGTCCAAAGTACTGGCATAAAAAATAGACATTTCACAACATCTCACATACTAGATACATGATGTTTAACTAAATAGAACATTTCCTAAGAAAAAAAATTAACATGAACAAAACATGTCCTCACAACAAGATGATAAACTCCATGGGAAGAACTATCTAACAAATAAATCCACACACTAGATCAAGATCTATGTGAATTAATGATAAAATGCACCAATACTTATTTGAGATTCATATTAACATTGAGTGTCCCCAGTTATATGAACTATGTTTGGATTCATTCCTCCCCTCACAGGATAAGTAGTGATTCCCATAAAACTATTTTTTCTTCCACACTATAGTTTTACATCCCTTTCACATCAGGTCACCCATGTACTCACCCAAAGTCAATAAACTACTCGTTTAATGTCCTTGTAGAATGAAATTAAAATACATGGGCTTCTTAACATATGTATGGATTGTTTAAATTTATAATTAGATATGTTAGGAATCTATGATTCAATATCATGGTCTACCCACCACATGATAAAAAACTCCCAGGCCTTCTCCTTAATGACCCTCACATTGTGGGATGATTCAAACCCATTCCTTGTTTCTCACTCCGATCATAGATCATGTTAGATTTGGAATTCCAATAAGAGTGTCACCACACCAACAAGGCATATCATTTCATTACATGGCTATCATTTTCTTGAATTAAATACAATATAAGTAATACCATTAAAAATTTCAGTATGGCATTAAACTGCACGGTTGATTTCACTTATAGGACACAAAACTACACATCCATATAGACATCACCCGAGATGGCCACTAGGGTTAGTTTTTATCTCCTACCACATCTCAATATAATAACTACATGTGAATTTATTTTGTACATACCATGATTCATAGTGATTATCAAATCTATTGTTCCATGTATATTCACAAAATGTAAACAAAACAAAACCCCCTCCATGCGTATAGACTAGACATGCACAACAACATTCAAATATAAGAACTATATATGTCTTGATTCATATTTAAATAGGATACATAGTGATTACATGATTTACATCATTCGGTATATATGTAATACCCCATTTTATGTCGAGAATAATACATCCTTGCCACAATACATTAAACTGAAATGTTCCTTGAGAAATACATATGGAATGACTCTTATTACGATAGGATACATTGTAACACTGATATTTCCATTCATGGGCCAAGCTACAATACCCCCTTTCATGTTTTAAAGATGAAATTCTTGATACTGGATGTTACACTATGCAGTTCTTCAAGAACTATGTAGGGATTTATTCTTATAATCACAGAATACATAGTGACGTCAAAATATCCAATCTTGGGTCTGACTATGAAATTTAATGAAAAATTTCCCACCTCTTCATACTTGTAATAACATTGTAGATTTCTTCCCATTAAAGAATTATGTGTGTTTTTATTTCTATCATCACAGGAAAGGTAATGACTTCCATATCTTCCACAATAGAGAGAGCTATAAAAATCATTAAATAATGAAACCCAAATACATATACGATGATCCATACAATTTCATCATTCATATTTATGATTCAGATATACATTTGTTTTTATTTTCTATATAATGTATTTTTCATATTAGTTCATGATATTTCCATCTCTTTTCTACATAATGACTCAACTAAAAATAAATGTCCTGATTGAATGACAGTAAAACTATACAATAAACACATCCTTATAGCATGATGATTAAAATGAAAGGAGAATGTCCATACTACATGATGCAAAATTTCACATCAGAAATTAAATTCCCTATAAACAATGTAAATCTGTACAAAAGATCAACCATTATCATCCCTTTTTGATGTATCACAAGAAACTTAGCGAGGTCATCTAGTGTATGGGGTTCTTCCACCATCTTTTAGGATCCTTAATTCATAAATTACACTTCATGTATTGAGAACCTAAAGTTTATGAAACCCTTTCACGGACCTTAGAAATGAAAATGGATACCTCTATTTGACAATGTTATCAATACATAAGGGTTTTGAATAACCAACTATGGAAATCATGGATATGTAAGGATGTATTTCTAATCATTATGAGCCTGAAAACACTGTGGAAGAACTCACTATGGAATGGTGTTCTGGGCCATAAATGGTATGATTTTCCCAATCAATTTCTCAAGATTGGAGATGCTCAAAATATGATATAAAATAATTTCATCTCCCACTCAGAATGATTTTGCAGTGATCTTGATCCCAAGAATCCTATTTGGGATCTTTTGTACCATCAACCACATCTAGTCAATTTGAATCAAAACCATAAACTACTAGCTCTCATGTCAAAGTTGTAAGACCATAAAAATTATCCTATAATTTTACAAATTGGGAGACCTTTAAAATGATATTGAAAGAGACACAAAACATGCTAGTATTAAAATACACAATGGCATCATGAAAAATGTCATGGGTATGATTTCTAAAATATTCATCTATAGAGTTTAGGAGAAAATTAGGGCGTTAATAAACATGGAATAAAACACATAGGGCATACTTTTCTGCCCTATTAAATTTCATGATATTCTCGTTGAACACCATGGATTATGAAAAATATGGATTATTGAATTTTTATATATGCTCACTATGAGAATTTTTCACTAGGTAGTGACACAATTTTTAGGGTGCCCAAAACTTTATTTTATATTACACTTTCCAAAAATTAGACTTCTTGATTTGAGAGCCTCATATAACCATAAAACGTCCATGGAACATAGAAAAGGGTTCCATGATTTAAAGGATCCAATGTTTTAATATGAATATATGCCCATGGATCCTTAATATAAACGTATGGTCGTCAAACAACACATCACTCTATAAAAAGGGATTTCTGATACTCGTGAGGATGGATTCAAAGTGAAAATACATAGCACTTTTGTGTGTTTTAGGTCATTCCGGGTATGATTTTCCCATATCATCTTCCCGAATCGAGAGCATTAGACATTGATTTATAGTCCCCATTCCAAAATTTCCTAGATTATTCTACATTCATGATGTTACATATCAGTGTATATTAACATGTATCAAATCATGAATGTCACACACCATTATTGAACCATAGATAGACCACACCATGTAACATGAAACCATAGTGCATAGGGATCAATATTCTTAATTATGAGTTGATCTACACCATAGATTCATAACCCTTCCTATGTTTATTTCATCTACACCCAACATCACCATCTAGAAGTTTCAATCTTCAAACCACTCTCATGACCCTCAAAAAAGAGTGGAGATCATCATTTATTAACCATTATTTAGACACATAAGGAATTTGACATCCCAAATAAGGGGATAAACTACTTAAATGAAAGGAAATTCAATCCTTATGAACCCTGGAAATACTATGGCAGAACATGGCACCGTTGGTTGTTATGGGTCATCCCAAAAATGACAGTTGCATTCCATATTCATTGACTCGAATTTTTTTGTTCTGACTTATATCACCAATATTCCAACTATCTATGTGGTCATGGAATCACTTTTTATTTCTCCCTCAACCAATATTACCACCATTAATCATTTGCTGCCCTAGGAAAAGATTAATGTCACACTTATTTGATAATTCTACTAATTCATAAGGGATTTGACCTACCCACCTGAGGAATGTCCTCATAATAGAAATGTATATGTAATCATTGTGATCCTCAACCACATCATTATAGAACCCAACAACTTACGGTGTTTTGGGTCATTCTTGGCATGTCTGTACTAGATTCCATGATCCTAAATCAAGTTCTAGGTGTATGAATTTAATCATAATTGAATCCAATGTTCTGAGAAAGAACACTATAAACAACATTGATAATATGTTCGAGATAAAAATCCCTTAACTATATAGAAAAAAGGCCTGATCCAAAATACCATAAACTACATTGATAACCCTTATGAACAAAAATACCCAAAACTACATCAATATAAGGTATGATATAAAATACCATATAATAATGAATTTAAAGGTCCATGAAAAAAGAAACATAAAATTCCACACATTAGTGAAAGAGTTTGATGGAATGGAAAATATCGTAAGGACCATAAATAGCCTTTTTTCACTAAGCATATTAAATTAATTAAAAGATAAGTAAATATCCCTCTATGAAAAATATTGTATCCAATTTATCCTTATACAAATCAGTTTATATCAATCTTTCAAATAGGATATAACAATAAATAATATTATGTCAGTTATAATTTATGAGTACATATCGAAATGAATATTTTGGAATTATAACATTTAGATTTAGAAATTTAGGATTAATTGTTATTATGAAAAAAATGTTTATCATTTGTGATTCATTTACCATCATATTAATGATATTTCATAAAAATCATTTTGGAATGAATACTAGAACGCAATATGAATGGTTTTTCTAGTCCATTCCTTGATAAAATAAAATATGCAGAATTTCCACATTTTGGTGTCCCTAAAAAAATTTATAAAAAATTTATGTTAATGATCAAACTAAAATGATATTAAATTGGATGAGTTATGAATGATATAAAGATTCAAGTGAGATGTTTCAATTGAATGTTGAAGTGCCACTCACCCATCTTCATCTACTTCTTCCCTATAATGTAGAGTCCAGAATAAATTAGACATCTATTTAACTATTTTTTGAGTGGTTTCGAATGAGGATGATGAAACTAATAGTTCATTCCATATGAGTGAAATACATTCCTCCGAAATCAATATATGCATAGTCTAATAATCAGTTTGGCTTTAATGTTATCTATAAACTATAGGATCTACTATAGTGCCTCCAAACCCACCTTAATTTGTCTAACAATAGGGGCCATGTCTTTCAGATTGAAGAAGACCCTCTCTTTGGTGGAAAAATAATTCAGAGTAAGGATAATTTGTATAACTATTTAAAAATATTCTCGGTGATCAAACCCATCCACCCCACATGTTATTAAATAAGTTATAAAGGTGTTCTTGTTGATCAGGAAATGGTTTTGAAGGTGTGTTAGTAATCATGGAGTGAATTAGCTACCAGATCAACCCACATACTCTATAATATTTAGTAAAAATGATATGGGGACCCCAAAATGATGAACATACAGTTGATCTAGCACAAAAACCTAAAATCATGATAAAAATATCCTCCTTTAAATAGCGGCATCATTATTTTCTTGAGTCGGATGGCATATTTCCTCAACAGATTCACTCCCACAATCGGGATGGTCATCTCTAGGATGAGGGAACTTCATCAATGTATATAATAATTGTTTAATCAGCACCATCATTGATAAATTTATAAGATTTTGTTTGGAAAAATTATTGAAAAAACTATGAACTAGTTGTATTCTCAACCCACATAGATAGGTTTCTACCCATGCTAGGGTATAGACTTGAGCAAGGAAGGAAGAAGTGTTTGAAGATATAAGAATGATCTCACCATAAGTGTCCTGACATTCCAGCATAATCCAAAATAGTTATATGATTCTAAGTTGTCATTCCCACCACACAACAACCAAAGGGATAGGGGGGACCAATTTAATTTTGCAAAAATGTCAATAAAAAGGATATGGGGTATATAACACATAGATGATCAGCTCATCTATTTGGGCTATAAGAACCACGTACTGAATGGGGATATTACACAACATTTCACTGGGATGGTTTCCCCATTATTAGTGATTAGCCTAATGAATAAATTATAAGAGGTGAAATCAAGGCTATCCAATCGACTAAACACATAGGTAAACTTATTATGGAATAGTGACATGGACGCAATGCTATATATATTCTGAAACATATAGAAAGACGAGCGATCATGTATTTTCTAGAATTATTGTATTAATATAAATTAAATGTTCCCCTATAGATCCAAATAAACACTAAAAGGACTATAGATCATATATAGGATTCTACATTGTTGAATTTGATCTAAGGATTGGTAGAGATGTGAAAGGGTCGAAACCAGTAGATCAAGGCACCTTTAGTCATCTAGTCTCACTACCATCACATGTGTACTGAATTGAATTCTTGAATGCATTTCTCCATCTAGGAAAATACAGAAAATCATGAGAATGGTAATGATTCCCTCCATCGTAAGGCTCAATGATATTTCTAGATTCAATAGATATACCAACTAATTATCATTCCATGATTCTAAAATTTCCAAATATGACCCAAAAATGTCACAAAATTTCTAGTAATGGGTCTAATGAGAGTGTATGGAAATTAACATGGATCTTCTACAAATGAGGAAAATGTTGATCTAATCATTAAAAATGATAAGTGAATGAATATATAGATCCTTTCTGAACACTTATTTAAAAATATAATCATGTACCTCACCATGACATGAGTAAAAACAGGGTCATCCTCGATATCTAAGACATGAATGGACTCATCATACATCTATCTATGAGGTGTTATCACACCTAGTTGGTAGATATCCCATATGCTGATTCCCAAATCACTATGGAATAGAATAAATTAGTTGGTGAAAGGGAACAGATGGCTATCTAGTTCTTGGTGAATATTATGACATAGATAGATAATAAATTTGGAAGTCCAAACTACTAAATAGTGATAGATAGTATATAACTGGTAAGTAAACTATAATATGCTTTTCTTGACCTAGAATAGCCACACCAATTCATCACAAATTTTACACATGGATGAATAACCTGTTTTGAGCATCATATTCCTCTCTAGTTGTTCAGAGAGGAGACACATATACTATAGAATATATGAGTGATGGGGTGATGAGAGGAATCAAAACCTTAAAATCCCACAAGAGAGTCTTTTAACATATTATATAACCCTTGGAATTGATATGTGACTATTTTACCGTCCTTGAAAATTATCATCTGAATAGGGTGTATGGAATTTGACACCCAGAAGGATAGCATATTGAATCCCAATGGAGTAATGGAATCAATATGAAAAAATATGAGCCTATATTGGGTATGCCACTGTGATAAAGGATAATTTTAATGCATGTATGGAAGAAGTTGTTCGATAATCTATTTTTCAGAATCCACACGATATCGTAGGTCAACACTAGAATTTCTACAAAGCGTGGCCATTTTATAAAAAACCATAAAATTAATTTGATAATATCCATAGAAAATATAAAAAAAAATGTTTTTTTCATATGTCTTATAGATGAAATTAAATATTTCATAAAGAAATGAAAAAAACATACAACATCATGCACATTTCAAGAATAATCAAATTGGATTTGTTAATCACATAAAGTGTTTGTAGATCACATTACAAGTAAAGATCACGTGGATCATTTAAATTTGAAATGAATTACACAACGATATGATACCTAATAAAAATTATGATTTCATTATATTGAAAGGGTCACCTAAGCCATATATTAATCAAATGATCTAGTGATCAATCTAGCATATCTCTTGATAACCACAAGATGGTCATGCTTCCCCATAATAGATGTTAAAAAAATTACCGATGATAAGTCTATTGGTCGATTTGAGTGGGATCCATTGAAAAGGATGTTTTACAAATTAGTTCCCTTAAAATGGAGTTTTAGTTATGTCTCATGATTGGTTATTCTGTGAAGGTTTCATTGAGATGTTATGCAATGAAAGCACCTTCTTTATAATGAAAGGGTAGTGGCATGTGGCCATGGTTAGGTGGATCGAGTGAACTTCCATGAGACACAAAATCCTATAATATTACAACCATGTTGTTTATTACACATTAATTCATTATTTATTACATAATATTACACTTATTACAACCTATAATATTGAGAAGACATGTTTCTTTTGGGAATTAGGTGCATTAAATAACCACTTAAAACATGAAAAATATCATCTTTTTGAAAAAATTCACAAACATTATCACACTTATAACTACATGGGATAACCTAGGGACAGACATAAGAAACAGGTGATCAATAAATCATAGTATGGGAATAAACATTCCATAAGGTGACATATGTTAGATATTAGGAATATAAATTCACAATAATAGGATTTGGAATCATTAATTTTTTTAAAAAGGCGTGATATAGAATGATAATCATTACATGGGATGTGTGGAAGCAACATAAAACACATCATCATAATCCTAGTTCAGGGAATAATTTCAAGATATCATGTTGGAAAAAGTCCCATAAATGATTAAGTTTCTATCTATTTCCCAATATTATGTCTCATGAGACTAAGTATTAACCAATTCATTGGAGTACTATATAATTCGGGTTGCCCCTATCGCTTTCATTTCATTATCATTATTATGTGTTCCACATAGATCATGGATCATGGATTCATTAATAATCATATTTTAGTTAAATATTTAGGAGAATGGGGTAAATACTATTAATTTCCATGTAAATTAAGAATACGTGAATAGAGGCTAACTCCCATGATTGGGAATGGATATAGAATTCAATATAAGTATTTTTTACATAGAAAAATCATGGTAAAATTTAGGTAGCATAATGGTGTCACATAAATAATGAACAAATCGGTTGATGAGAGAGAAATGGGGTTTTTCATATTTTGGATATGAAATGGGATGTAATAGGTACATGAAAACACATATCCCCACAGTATGAATTGGAAATAGAAGTCATAATATAATAAAGATACTTGAATAAATATCAGAAGGTGATGATACCTTACATGAGTGTGTGACATAAACTGCTCAGTTTGAACTTCTAAAAATCATAAAGTCTCATTTGGAGGGCTCTATAGAGGTAACAGTAGTGTAGTTACCAGATGAAATGACTTTTAGTGAATAAAAATCAAATATTGGATGTGTTTATATAGGAAATGAGTGGTAATTTCATTATTATTTCTCAAACATATGTTTTGGTATCTATATAAAAAACCAAAACCAAAAATATTATAATGGTTTTTGGCCATGGTTTCCTCAAAATTAGAGTGGCTTTCATTATTTTATAAGTAATATGGATGAAAAAAAAACAAAACATGTGACTATATGGAAGTGATTTATACTATTACAGTAAAGATTTTAAAACCTCAAAATATGTAAATGGTTTTATTGGAATCATAAGGATTTATAAATGTAATTATATATTGGGCCCTTGAACACCCGGAGAGGGGATGGGGAATCAGGGGGTCAACTTTTTCATTTCATGTGACAGATCATATTCCCATGTTGGTAGATACTCATTAAAAATGTATGTTGAATTAGATAATTAATAAGAAATCACATGTAGAAAGTCAACACATAAATTTTACAAGGTTCACAACTAAGGTATGCTTCCAAGGAGAATACACTGACTATGTGTCAGTCATACCAAAATAAACTAATCCTCGCTAGTTGTGGAAAACCAATGTTTTGTATAGTCACTCTATTTTAGGAACATAATATTTACATAGTTTTAGGGATAACACCCCAGATCACTCAGAACACTTTTTTTTACTCCCCCATGCTCACTGTCGTGGGGTATAGTCAGTTTATCAACATGAAGGTCTCTTCAATAGATTGGAATTGAAGTATTTGTATCTATATAGAACGATACATCTCTTCCATAAATGTACTAAATTGATTCACTTAAATTAAATATTACCATAAAACCAAATGATTAAAACTACCTTTCGTGAAGCTCCCTTTATAAGGGATAATAATCTAGTTGTGAAGCTCCCTTGAGGATTCGTTTCATTACTGAAATTTGTTCTTCCTTCAGAGTAATTTGAAAAAGGGATAATAATCTAGCTGTGAAGATGATATATGGCCATGTTGTGGTCATGTATAATAGGATTCCAATGATTCTTCTATACATTGTTAGATTCATAGAAGTTCCTTCCTTATTCATTCCATGTTTTTTACCATCCTAAATTGGAGTTGAAATTGTCATGGAGGAATGAATTTTAAATTTCTCCAGCATCTCTCGTTCATACACTACCTAGGAAGTGGAAGTGTAATCCAGATTCTAAATCACTTGCAACCCTATGAATTATGCGAATTCACCAATCATAGACAATTAATGTTCAGATTTCCAATGGTTGGAAAATTCTTTCCACTGATATTTTTCTGTTTTCAACAAATATAATATAATCCACACACATAAATATCATATAATGGACATCCTTTGAATTCTTCAAATTGAGTTTGTGGTCCACCCCACATCTTTTAAATTTGAGTTTCTTGAGACAGGAATGTAGAATAGATTATTACGATCATGGTGCTTGTTTCAAACTATATAGTTCCTTCCTTAATATTAAATCCATAGATTCATTATCGCCAATAAGAAACCCCACCTGATAATATATATAGACATATTGGTCATGAAATCCAATTAGGAAAGCTTTTTTGACATCTATTTGGAAAACTTCGTATACTCATTGATTTTCCATGGAAGAAAAATGTATGATTGACTCTTGTCCAGCCACATGATAATTGTATATTACACATCAACATCTTAAATATTTTAATATCCTTTACATAACAATCAAACCTTTTTTTGATCACATTTCCATTCACATTGAATTAATTCTTCAAAATACACTTCATACCAATCACATTGGGACTTTTTGGTCGAGTAAAAAGATCTCATGTTTGGTTCCTGTTGATTTGATTCAAATCTTCATTCATGGATTTAATCCATTATTATTCATTTCAATCTTCAAAAAATGGAGATGGTTCCACAATAGATAGTAATTTATATTGTGCATTATTTCTCATTATTTTTGTTTGTCTTGGTGTGGTCCAATCCCCAATGATGTTGGATTGATCAATTTCTTCTCTTCAATTTCTCGGATGAGGTTAAGAAGAGAAATATTCTGACATGGTTTTATCTTCTGATTCTTATTCAAAATAAATAGCTTCTTTTGGCATCTGAATTTTTTTTCACTCCTTAGTCTAAAACTGCATTATAATATATTCCATGTCTATTTTATTCTCTATCTTCAATCGCATCCGCATATGACCCCTCATTGTATATTTTGTATTATCTTCAACTATATTAATATCATTGGTTTCCAAAAATTTTCTGATATTATCATTGAAACATTGTTTGTCTATTCTATTCATTGAATCCTCGAGGAATATTCCTTCATATTCTACATCACCATACATTAACTGATTTCAATCCTATTTTTTTATAAAGCATTTACTTTTGAAAACAGAGAAATAATTTAAAGATGACTTTCTTCAATTAAAAAACACATACAATGTCTTAGTTTCAACCATATAATGTCTTGTTCAAAATTTAATATACAATGTGGCTTGAAGTGAATTTTTCTAGTAATGTTATGTGATATGAACCTTTATCCAAAATTTTCAGGCCATATTGTTCACCAGTCGATTCCTACGCTCAATGGATCCATTTTGCTTTGGGGTTCTCACATGTGTCACCTCATGTTTTATTCCATGCCACTCTAAGTAATATTCAAACCCAATGGATGTGTGTTCCCCTCCATTGTAGATCACATTACATTGATTTTTCATCCAGTATCATTCTTTTGGATTTAGCAATAAGTTTTCATGCAATCAAGCACATTATTTTTTCTATGTATAACCATCACAGAAGACATTATACAATAATCATCAATGAAAATGATTATGTACCATTATCTTTGAATTCCAACAACATTTATCAAACCATATACGTATATATGGATGATATCAAGAAGATTTATTTCCCTTTTCTTCTTTTGTTGATAAGAACTACAGACCAGCTTCCCTCATATGCAAGCATCACAAGTTTTTTTTTGTTCATGCTTCTTGAATGGGGATATCCATAACTATATTTAGCGTAGATATCTTTTCCAAGTATTTATGGTTGATGTGACTTAAAAATTAAGGCCACAAGTTGTTTTCTTCATCAACAGTTAGATAAAAGATATTCTCATTACTGTCATCCTGATATATGTTTTAATTCATTATTTGTCCTTTCAAGATAAAACTAAATTTCTTTCCCATTATAGTGAATCCTTTTCTATTGAATGTCACTATAGGACCCGAGTCTTAGATTTCTCTAACATTAAGGAAACTGTGACACAAACTGTCTACATAGAGAGGTTTATCTTTCTTTAGCTCTTCATTATCTAGTTCAGTAATTCCAATTCGGTTGATTTTTAATGCACCGTCATTACCAAAACCTACCATTCCGTCAACCATTTTTTTTAGCATTTCTTAATAATTCATCATTACCCATCTTGTGGTACAACCATCCATTATCAAGGATCTAGGTGATGATTCTCTTTGAAGCTTTGAAATATACTTCTTCAAGGTTATAATATTATGTTTTCATTAGTTCTTTCAATGTAATATTATATTGAGTGAAGGATAAATATGGGCTTTAAAATCGCTCATCCAAGTTGGTAGGTTCATCATAACCATAATCTTGTTATATAGGAGATAACCTGTTTGTATGGGAAACACCGTCTGGATGAAACATATTGAATTGTCTCTGAGTTCTGTATGAATTGTTCATGTCTTTCCACTACCCACAATAAACCACTCCATAGCCAATTCTAAAAAAATGGAAACAATGTTCAACGAAATTATTTAATCTATAAGAAGCAAGATATTATTTTTTTCCCTTATTTACATCCTTGATCTTCCCAATTCAAAGAGATCCTTTCCTCTTCCCAGGATGTCATGGTAGGGCCTAGATAGATCCAAAATTGTCTTTTCAACATTTCTAACTTTTAGTTTCCTTTATTTTGGACCATTTTATTTGTATCATTTAATTATTCTTCCTCACAAATGATTCCACTGTTTACCAAGGAATATGGTCTTTGATATTTCAAAATAATTTCAACTCCATGGAAACCACTCTTAGCTCTCTCCAATAACTAAACATTTGAGAATTTTCCAAACTGTATTTAATTTTTTCTGCTTTTGAATTTATTTCACTTTTGAGTTTACTCCTGAGAGTAAAAATCTTATTCTTCAAGTCCCTCAATGGTTCTGGACTTATCCTCCTATCTGATTGTTAGTTAATTAATTTTATTTACCAATTCATCCATTTTTACATTTAGTTCCACTACATATTCTGTGTTTTCATGAGTTTTTTATTGTACTTTTAAAATTTGTTCTAGTAGTTCAATTTTAGCTTCAAGATGATCAACATGTTCTAATGATTCTTCCCCAACTTCTCTCCACTTTATGAATATTTTACTCTGTTTCTGAAGTGTACTAACAACATTCTTAGGATGCAACTTGTTATTTTCATTATTTTTCAATTGATTATCTCTTTCTTTGTTTCGCAATTGTTTTGTATTTTAATGTTTAGCCATTATGGCAGCATATGTTCCAGATTTATATTTTTTTTCATCTTCCCAAAAGAATTCATTATCATAATCTTCCTCATAGATAAAAAAACTCTTCGTTTGTAAAATAGTTAAAATTTTGATGTCTCCCTTTTTGAAAAACCTGTTCTAGGGATTCTCCACGTTTCCAACTTCACTCTCTTCATCATTACACATTCTAGGGAACCGAGAGGCAACATTCCCAACTCTACTATAATGAAAAAATGAAATAGGAAACATACCTTTAATCTTAACATTTACCTTATTGAATTTCTTCTAATGGAAAAATAATTGTATTTACCAAATTATCTTTATCAATAATATCTATTGAAATTTCTAGTTTTTCCATGGATTTGAATGTCATTTTCTTATCATCCCCTATCATTGAATCTTATGAATTAAATCTCATTTAATATTCCACTAATATTTTCAATAGGTCATCTTAGGAATGTATGGAATGATCTCTTTCCTCGTGGACATAAACTTATGTGTTTTATATATCTATAAGTCTTATCAAAATTTTCTGTAAAATGTCAATGTCTTATATTTCTTCCACAATCCCTCTAATTTATCCTACTACTTCAGTAATTAAATTTCTGGAGAAATCTACATTCCCATCATGATACATCCTTTGGTTATGAAACCTATTGTGCAGGACTTGTAGTTTTATCTCCTTCAATTTTTTGTCTCCATGAAGTATATTTTTCAATTTTTTCCACACATCTATTGTATAAGTACATATCATCACCTTTAGAAAGATCTGATCATAAACTTCAATAGTGATATAATTCCACACTTTAGCCTCTAGATCATATATTTTCTTGTCATTATTAGTCATAACAACCACTATTGGATTTTTGAAATTTATTACTAATGCATCCAAAAAATGAACATCTATTCTACGTCATCATAGATGAGATCTCACCATATTATTCCAAATTTGAATGTCACATCCATAAAATATGGGAACTCCCATGACATTCACTAAATTATCCATGATTGAAAAAAATGAAGGATATAACACCAACAACCTAGATCTAATAACAATTGTTCGACTCTAGAACACCCTGAGAGGGGATGTGTGAATCAGGGTGTCAAAATTTTCTATTAAATTGAACGATTATGATCCCACAATAATAATAATTAATTATTCCTATATGATAGATTAGATAAGTAATAAAACAATCACATGTACAAAGGCAACAAATCACATAAACATGGTTCACTACTAAAAAATACATCTAAGGAGAATACACCGATGTTGTGTTAGTCATACCAAATTCTAAAAATCCTTAGTAGATGTGGAAAAAAATAATTTATTCATAGGAACTATGTTCCATACACACATCCTTTACAACATTTTAAGGATAGTACACTATATCCCTTATAACACTTATGTCAACTCCCCCAAGATCACTACCTTGGGATATGTCTTAATCCATATATCAAATTGGAGGTCTCTTTAATAGAGTGAAATTAATGTCATTGTTTATGTCCATCATAATACAATTATTGCATCGAAGTATCAAATCGTTGCACTTAAAATATCTATTCAATTAAAAACAAATGATCAAAAATTCCATTCGTGAAGCTACATTTCATTAAGGGAAAAAATTTCCTTCGCAAAGAACCCCTACCTTTGCAGAACAAACAAATTTACAATTATCAAAAAGACAAAAAGGTAAACCCTATTATCTTAATAAACCCATTTCTCAAAAGAATTGGCATCCGTAAAGAAATTGCAATTGTCTTTTCAATGCTCAGTCATTCATGGAATGGTAGTTTCAGAGAGCTCCATCGTCTTTGAAAAATCAGAGCCTTTCAGAATTTTCCTTAGAAAATTTCATCTTGGTTGAAGAGGAAAAACCAATTATTTATGAGATAAATTGTTCAAGACGCTCCCCCACCTCTTTGAGGATTATTGGGATCTTTCAAAAAAATCATGGCACTCTTCCCTTCGCAATGCATGAGTAAAATTTAATGTTGTCATGATGTTTTCCATCAAACCCTTTGTGTCGTAATAATGCTCCAATTCTCATAATCATAGAGATCACCAAAAAAATCACAATTCTATAATTCTTCATTTTTCATGATTCTCATCATGATCAAAGAGAAAACCATCAGAATACTTTAATCATTCAGGAAAAAATTCTGAATCCCATCTTCTCAAAACATGTTCCTTTTCAATATTTGCAAAAGGGAAAAAACAACTTTTCATGATTCTATCATTTCAACCAATATTGGACTCCAATTTTTTTTTATATTTGGGAAAATATTCCACCATCATATCTATTGTTAGATTTTATTGAAGGATTCATTTCCTTGCAAGCTCCCTGATCTTCTACATGAGGATTGACAACAAACAGAAACTGTACTCCATTTCCAACAAAGACAAACTTTGTTCCGATAGTATATAAAAATAAAATAAAATAAAATAATGGGAAATAAACTCTTTGGAAATGGATCCCATTTAATGTTTTTAATACATCACTTTTGGGTCATTACAATGTCATTATACTCAAATTATATTTATATGGTGTTTAATTTTTTCCTGAAAATATTACCGTCATTGAAAATTATGAAAAATTCAACTATTAGAAACATAAACATTCTGATTCCAATAATAATTATAATTTTATCTAAATAATTTTCTTACCTTTTAAATTTTCTCTTTTAAAATTATAACTGACATTTATTGGAAATGCTTGTTTTTTTACAATAAATTTTTTTTGACCTTTATTAAAAATTCATTTGACGTCAAAAAAATTATATGATTGTTTATATTTAATTAAATGTATTTAGTAATAAGATTTTATTAAAATAATATTTATTTAAAAAATCCTTTAATTCCTGAAAATAACTTTCTAAATTGAATTTCAATATTACCTAAAAAATACTATTTGTGTTTTTTTA
Source organism: Viscum album (assembly GCA_963277665.1). Lineage (NCBI taxonomy): Eukaryota > Viridiplantae > Streptophyta > Magnoliopsida > Santalales > Viscaceae > Viscum > Viscum album. Next base: position 177,380,231 of record OY728148.1, read on the forward strand.
TTCAAAAATAAATATCATTAATAAAGTAATAATCATTAAAGTAAAGTATATTTATTATTGTATAAAAATTATTTACACATCATATTCCTAGAGAAATGATACATTCCACTTTAATACCTCAGTGAACTCTTTAAGAGTAAGGTGTGCGATGTTGAAACATTTATTGGGTGGTTGGGTGAAAATGATTTGCATCGTGATCTCGATGAGAAAACAATTATCCAACATAAAGTGTATATAAGGCTTATGATAATGGATCTTATCTTTGACATGGCCAAGGGAAAAGTCTAATGGGTCTACCACCCTTGTATGATACATTAAATGGGCTTCCTAGGGTATTATTCTGCTTGTTGAAGTAGTCACTTCCTTTATCATTGTCAATTGGATTTGTTAAATCCCTATTTTTATAAAAATCATATGATCACTGTTAAATGAATATATTATAGATGGTAATGATTATTAATGGTCAATAAAATCAAATTGTATATAATAAAACAAAATAATTTCATGTCTTTTGAATAACCATATTAAATCATAAGACCATAAATTTATTCACAAATGGAATTTAATTTATAAGAGTTTTGGTCGTTAAACATGATCTATAAAAGGTCATGAGGATGGTCACGAAAAACACATATCCTATTAATATCCCATAGTTTCCCTTATACAATTACCAATTCTCTTGAGATGTAACATCTGCTCCCAAATCAAAACATTGATGGTAGAAGAAAAGATGCATCATATAGCCGGAAGTGTGCCTTCCGTTATGCTAGAGGCTACTAACTAGTAGTGAGGGTCAAACGAGGTGATTTTAGGGACAATGAACCATCATGGATAGTGTATCAAAATAGTAAATCAGAAAATAGATAATAAGAAATAGTAGATAAGTTAAATAAATAATAACAAGCATAAAAAAATAACAATAATCAACCAAATATTGCTTGAAAACACTAATTTACAATAGTGCATGTATGTTATATGATGAGAAATGTATAAGTGGTAAAATTACAATAATAAATAAAATGTAATAAATAAATTACTACCCAATAAATAGACGCCCAATAAATTCAAATTCCGACTCATTACAATTCTGCTAACTCCCATGTGCAAGAAAATGAGAACAAAAAATCAACCATGGTCCTACAAACAGAAGGTCTACTCAAGTACCCCTGTGTAGTGGCTACCCAAGAAGGGTGTGTGATATATATTCATATAGGCTATGACCCATGATGTCTAGACCGACTAATTCCATGAAATATAATTTATAATGTGTTTAGGTATAATGAAAAAGTAATCAGTATGAAAATAAAAGCATTGGAAGTCTTAGGTTCCAATTAGACACCTAGAAGACTCTACCTATGACAAATAATTATTGAAAAGAATTTATATCATATATATATATAGTGATAATATATATATATATATATATATTCGTTTTATATTGTATACACCTATATGGACCAAGTGTGTGAGAATTCCTAATGGCTATATTCCAAGAATACATGGGTAGGATGGAATAGTACATAACTCACTTTTCTATGACTAGTCCAATGAGCCAAAAATCCCAAGAAATATTGTATATTGCAAACATCCCAATAGAGTGATAGATTTCATGCCTATAACATAGGATGGAGAGTGTGCACTCCATGACCAGACACTATCATGGCACATGGGACCTCATCCCAATGCACATATTGTATCACGGGTGCAAGACGCCATACTCTACACCTGATGGAAGGGAGCATTTTGCAATATGTTCAATAAATCTCTTTCCAGCATTACCACAATATATCTATAATGAATTATAGTATTTATAATAATCATAAATGAATAAATACCTCTAATTACTTAAACCTATCAAGCCCTTATAATAAAATCATCATTTTTTAATTGCAAGATATAAGGAAATACCTCTCATGCTTTTAATTTAAATAACCCATTATAATAAAAGGGTGTCATAGTAATAACAATTAAAATAATCATTTAAAAATTGTTGTGGGCCTTCCAATATTTTCATTTAATTCAATTCAATTTAATCAAATTATTATATTTAAAAAATACAAGCCATTAAGCATAAGATAATCAACTAAAAACATGCCATTGGGCCCACCAAAACATATAAAATCAATTTAAACCTAATATTGGTCACTTAATTGGTGACATGGGAAATAAGACTATTTCTTACTTCGGATATTCCAAATATTATATGGTCAATCACAAAATATTTTGAATGGCTATCATTAAATACTCATTTAAAAATGGGGAAACATCATTAAAGAGTAACCAGAGAGGTGAAGTACATAATTACTCTTATTAATCACTAAAATTAATTAATATGAAAAACAATTCCACAAATAAAACAAGAATGATTTAAATAACTAATAATTACATTTTACCATAGAAGATAGTGAACCTCAATTGAGGGGTTTTATTATAAAATCATGATATTGTTCTTTAAATAATATGTTTAGAATATTAAATAATAAATTCCACACAATGATTCAATTTATTAATGGAATAGTTTATTCTAAATGCATACAACACTAATTAATCACCATATTAGGTGAGAAAAGTGAGTTGTTAATGAATTATTAAATTAAAAGGGCAATGGAATTGGATCTAACCTAAAATGGTAGATGACCAAGACAAACACTTTAAACTTTGAAGTTTTCATCAACAACCAATCGAAGATTCTCTTTATACCCCCAATAATATACACCTCCACATATACATAAGGAAACTTATCCCCTATGATCATATTCACATGGACATGAATATATACAAGGGGATCCCTACATATATTCATATACATGCATAAACCCATTTTCCATGTACACCTGCATTAATATATCATATACACATGTTTGAAAACCTAGCTCCAAATATATATTTTCACTACCTTGGGTGAATATAAATATAATAGGGGAACATACATATATACATACCATCCTATTAATATGTTGGTAATTCTCCATTGACAATGTAATACCTAAACCAATGCTCAAGGTCCAACGTACAAAATAAAATTGAACAGTACTTAAAAACTATGAATGCCCTAATAGAAATTGATAATTAAAAATGAATGAAGGAAAACCTACCCAAAAATTGAAAAGTGTAGACCAAAACAATCTGAACCAGTTCTCCTTAAAAAATGCTTATAGATGCATGCAAGAGTTTGGAGAGACCCACAACACCCCCTAACAGTAGAAGAAAAAATGAAAAATCAATTCATCCATAACCCTACGGTTTGGATGAATGGTGTAGGGAGATTATAGAGATGAAAACCCACAAGAAAACTAATTATAGAGGAACCAAAGAGAAGAAAAAGATAAATAAGAGGATAAATTATATGAAATACCAGTTAAATTGGCATACTGGAGGAGGTTGTGAGAGAGGGGGTCACATGAGGATTAGGGATCTAGTGGGTGCATCGTGTGGAATTAGAGGAGGGGGAGTGGTATCTTAGATTTTTTTTATATTTAATTTTAATGTTAATATAATTATTTCCTTGAACAATCATACCACATGGTTTGTGTCACACTATTTTTCAAACTGTATGCTAGTCATGTGCCACTATCTACTTTGGAATCCACCTCACACGGTTTGTCCCCTAGATTTAACCAAAATGTTCACAAAATATATTTTAAATAGTGCATATATACTACCTATTTGGCACTAACTGTTCAGTCTATGCATATTCTTTGGTCTAAACGTTCACTACTTGTAGACTTCACAGCATCACCTCTCCACATTCCACATGTTTTTATATTGGGAGCCTCACAATTTTAGGCAAACTAATATCCATTTCTAGACCCTCCAAACATTGAATTTCTAGCCATAGTGCTTCTGAAATCCATAGAGATATCCAGGAAACCTCACAAGCCCATAACTAAGTCTAAATACCACACATTGAAGGGTTCTGACTCTTGAAATTAGGTTCTAAATCCCAGTTTAGAAAATTCCCATATAGTAATCATAAATTTCAAATTCCCATGAATATTACTCTTGTTTAATAATGTGGGTCATAACAACCTCCCCACCCTAGAACATATCATTCTTGAGAATTCTTCCGGATCAATGAAAACATCAACCGAACAACAAGGGTCATGATGTCTCGTTCCAATGGTCGCATTTCATTCCCAATGAATAATAACCTTCATGCATACATATAACCACATGGAACATAAGACATCAAAAGTTGATAAAATGATCCTTTCACAACAAAATTATTGATAAAAAACTTACATGAGCCCAATTATCTAGAGACACGATAACTATTTCATATCACTATAGATCTGGCCAATGTTTCTTCCCACCTTATGCATTTTCACTAGAAGGGTCCATTTTCGAACCATTGTACCTCTACCATCAGAATTTACTATGAAGATGGTCTCTAATTGACTGATAAATAAAATTTATATTGATTTTAGAATACCACCCAATACACTTCAATATGAAAGATCATGATGGTCTAAAGTAGTGCAGACCCATAGCATCATCGATAACAAATTTCATCCCATCATAATCAAAATATCCCATTTTAAATAAGGAATACATACTTCTATTCGTAGGTTCCATCGAAGCTAAAAATTTGGCCACCATATTCCCTTTACTTCCATATATGAGAGATCTCAGTGTTACTCCCCATGAGAAACTTCAATATCCTGACAGTATAAACATTATTCCAAGGAAAACAACCTTGTCTATGTAGATCTTTGTACAAGATCGTAGAATCTGCCTCCACCGTCTTTGGAATGATCTGCCTTCGTTTGCATACCTCAAGTCCCAGTACTATGGCCAGAGCCTCCACCAGTAGCACGTATCATCTGCCTTATGATGCCACGAAAGTAGAAAGAACTGAACCCTCCTGGTCTCTGACGACACCTCCCTAGTACGTCTCCCCCGCGAGCTGTGACCCATCAGAATTGATTTTAATCCCATGGCTAGGAGATCGCCAGTGAACCCATCAACCTTTCCCCAAGCTGTCGGCGTAATTATCGCGGTACATGTTTGGCACAATAGCACTCATAGTACTAGTAGATTAACATTCTGGACTCAACATGATCAAATTTAGAAGCATATTTTTCATATTGAAGATAATTTTATCAGGAGATCCTACAATTTTTTGGTGAAAATAATCATTTCTAGACATTCAATTTGTCCAGTACCCCACCATTAGAATGAGTGACCTTGATTTCTTCTCATCACCCTACATACCAGCATCTCTAAACCTTGAAATAATGATGTTATCATGTCACCCATCATACCCATTCCAACTGATATAGGTTTTGAGAGACTTCCACACCCCTCTGGCCATTCAATATCATAGAATATTTTCCCCATTGATTCATATTTGGATGACCTACAATACCAACACCTTGAAGCCATATTTACCCCCATACAATGTAAAATGTTATCTGTAGGATTAGCTTTATTCCTCACACACCACAGTAGAAAATTAAATTTTTAATGAATCTCCTTGCACCACAGAATTTCCCCCATGGATATTCATTTGAAATTTCCCTCATTGCATGATCGAAATCCTTGGTGAATAAAACACCCAACGTAGGGGCCATGAAAATATGTTTATCACGATCTTCACTCATTACTATGTTACTGAAAATAGAAAACTGACTCTCATCAAGAACAGACTATACAAACCTCGGATGATATCATTCCTCAAAAAAGGATAGATTATGAATGTGGTAGCTAGAGAACCATAGCTTTCCCTCACCCAATCCTGCTACCTGAAGTTAATATTCCCTCTTCCCACGATCCATCGAGTGTAATGGTGCAAGGTATTCAGGTATGGATGGATTAGGTTCCATACTCATAATGAATGTATTCTCTAATTATTCATATTCAGTCCTTAAATATCTTGCATAGTTCTTCCCCAAAGAGATCTTACTTCCAATGACATCTAGGAAAACTTAGCATGAAGATCTTTCATGGTTGAGGAGGGACTCCTCTAATTATTTCACCCATTGGATCATGGTCTTGCAAGAAATTTCCACATAGACCAGTGATGTCTGCCATCCATCTGCTCATCCCATATAGAGGACAAAATAATCCACTCTGGGTTAGAAATCACACTCTCTGTAACCTTCAGGGTGGAAATTAAGTGCATGGTAATGGAATCTAAGACACTGTTAAGAAGTGTTATTCACCCTCTAAAGGATTCAATTTTTTTCCAGATGTAGATGTATCCCATGATTTTGCTTATGAGCTTTTCAAAATAATGAACCCTGGGAATAGAAGGGCTAACCGGATCCCTGAGATACACCATGAGAAAGGACCCTCACCCATACTCATGATCTCTCCCAAAACCCTCACCCTTCTCATGGAGATCCTCCAAGATATAGTGAAAATAATTTTATCTTTGTTCACCACCTATCTAATCCACCTACAGTATTATCCTTGGATCCAATTTAGCCCTTTCACTGTACTTATACATCCATTTATAAATATAATTTCTTCATCCATGAACATCATGTTTTTAATATCCCTTGTGGAATAATTGTTATTATAATGTATAATTTTTATGGTGTTGAGACCCTGATTTATATTGCAACTGAAAGCATTTTAAGAGAGAATGAAAAGGGTGGGGGAAAAGGGATACCCTTCCCTAAGGCCTCAACACTCCTTGAAGAACTCAAACTTCTTACCCATAAACATCGTTGCAATCCATTCCATGCTAAATCAACAGAAAAGAAGATCTCAAGTCCAATTGGAGATCCCCATGCATGCCAAAACTGTAAGAACAAATCCTCATTCCATCCTGTCATAATCCTTGGTCAGGTATAATTTAACCACCATTTTACCCTCAAGGAATTGTTGTTTATTCCACTTACCATTTCACAGACCACTCTTATCGCACCATGAATTGTCTTCCCATTAATGAAACCATGTTGTCCAGAGTTCATCCATGCATCCAGGTGAATAGCCAACCATTTTTTAACTATACTATCCTGTGTCTTATATGGTATATTTAAAATACTGATGGGATGATACAAATCCATGTACTGATTATTACAAACCATTGGGAGAAGAACTATCTTCAATGTACTTGCAATGCATGGAAGATCCCCAACCTGAAAGAAGTCATTAACAACATGCACCAGGTCCCCTTTAACAAAGTCCAAAATCATCTGTTAAAAGGTCCTAAGAAAGCAATCAGACCCTAGTGCATTTTCCGGATTCAATGTCCAACAATCCTCCCACACTTCATCTTTATCTGGGGTTCTTATCAAGACCTCATCAATGACCTCTGAAACAGTACAAGGAATTCCCTTAAAAATCTCAACCACGCCTCTCAGGCATCCCCTGCCATATGTAGATTGGGAGCTCCCAGAAATGAATTTATGACTTAAATGATAATGTCCCATACCTCATCATTATCATTAGAATAGGATCCATTATCCCTACGAATGGTAGGCCTATGGACATGCTGACATTATCTAATGCCCGCATGGAAGTATCCAGAGTTCTGTTCCACCTCACAATGCCATCTAACATATATAAGTTCTCTAACTAGATATTCTTGTACAAGAAGGAACTCAGTAAGATTGTCATTCTTTATTATTAACTCACTAAACAAGGGCTCGTACAATTCATAATCCATGAAAATCTCTATGCTTTCCACCTCTAAACTGATCTTGGCCAAGTCGTCATCACGAGAAAGGATTTTATTTCTCCAGGCAAGAAGGAGAATTTTGAGCCTCCTTATCTTCTTATGATGATTGTTCCAAAGTTCCCCCTGACAATGCAGATCTTAAGCTTCCCTTACCAACTCATAGAAACCTGGTTCCTCCATCCAGGATTTTGAAAAAATAGCATGATCCTATAATAGATACACTTCACTATGGGACAGTCTGAGCAAAGAATGATCAGAAAGGCAGTGAACCAAATGAATGATTTTGGAATCCAGGAACACATAAATTGATGCTTCATTCATATGGAACCGATCAAGATGATAGTATGTGTGAATCCCCCCATGTTGGTTGTTACACCTTTTGAAATTACACCCCTTATATCCTGCATCCATCTGACCATTTCTTGCCATGAATGAAACGAAAGCCTGACTGGAATTCCTGGGGAAATCTTGTCCACCTTTCATCTCCTCTGGACATTCAATGATGTTGAAATTCCCCCAACAACCCAAGGATCATCCCATGGATTAATACATTCTATACCACTCCACAAAGACTCTTTTCCATGTGCATTTCACTTGGCATAAACAAATGATAACAAAAACACTTGATCCGCATTGAATATATTGGTAGTCAGAGATAGATCCAACTCACTCAGAAGTTCAAAATTGATGTTATCCTTCTAAAAGAGACATATTTTGGAATAGTGGGGTCCCCATATATAAATCATTGGACCTTAATTCTCTAAGAATACAATTTAATTTTTATAGAATCTTGTTTTGGTTCCAGAATAACCAACAAAGAGACATACTTATTGCTCGATTCGTTACTGATGAAATTTGACTTTTCCCTGGCTCCAAGTACACAAAAAATCCATATTAAGGATTTAATCATTGACCCAGGAATGCCTAGATTTGGCCTCAGAATCTTTTCCCCTAACATTATTTTATGGGATTGCACTAGAAACAGCCTTGATCATAAATTTATAATGAGTTTTAACAGCAGTATGCACCTACGATGGGATTGACACAAGAGAATCCCCACCTCTGAACAACGCCCAACTAGTGGAATTTAGAGACATGAAACAATGTCATTCTAGCTTGTTCTATTCAGAGTTTGAATACATTGGATGAGAACGCGGAGAAGAAGGGGAATGTGAAGGTATTTTCAATGATGGAGGGGATGTCACCACTGGATGATCAATCAAGGACAAAAGGAGAGGTCCACTAGACGGGGAAGGCTAAAAGACCACAAGATCACTCGAGTCTAATTCCATCATAGTGATCATTGAGATGAATATTTTCAATGGTACCCATGAGAAAATAAAATTTCTGAGGGTCATCCCCAAGAGAGGAGGTCCATCCTCCAGAAACAGAACCAATGGATCCACACCCATGCCCTAGAGAATAGGAACAAGATCTTGAGTGAAGGAGGAAACTCCTCACTTTTGAGAAATTCTGGGAAGAGGAAGCCTCCGATATCTTCTCAGGGAAATCATACGCAACACCATTACCTCGATCATTTTCCATGGAATTAGGGAGACACACATGAGGATTCTGATCAACAGTCCTTGGAATCTCTTGAGGATTAGTACCCTTCACGCTTGATTTGAGACACACCTGCAGAGAATTCCCTGAAATGTTTTAGAAAGAATAGTCCCTGAGATAGGTGGGATAAATCATAAGATGATGATGATCCCTCATCCCTTCGATCCAATTCACAAGGTGCTCTATAAATGGCCAATAAAGATCCTCCTCAACGTAAATCCTTGCTAATGAAGCCTCTTCCAACTTGATAGTTCTGTCGTCCGTGAATAGAAAGGACCCTAGGGAGTCCCAAAAACTATTAAGCAAGGACTCATTTAGTAGGGGAAGAGGTAACCTTAGAAGAGAGATCCACACCACTCTAATAGAATATTCTTGACCAGCATATACATCCATCGACCAGTGAGATAGAGAGAACCTCTAATGCCCCACTGCACATGACATCTTGCACCATACAGCCACGAAATCATCCTTGGATGCCAAAACGATGTAGAAATACCTTCTATCCCGAATTGACATATAAGCCCACAGATATAAACCCCATTGGATAACTCTATCTTGAAAAAATTGGGAGAGGAGACTATTCATCACTGAATCTCAGCACTTAGATTCCACTAGAGATCTAGGGTGACCTCCGTGAAGGTCGCTGCTGAAACCTCAGCCACATGGAAACTATCCTCCAAAAATGAAGAAGTAACTTTAGGATCTGCCGATGAAGCACTCTAAGTAATATCTATTCATGGGGGAGCCTCAAGAGAACATCTATAAAAGAGGGCCTTGGCGTATGATCCAAACCATCACCAATCCTCAGAGATCCATGAATAGATGCAGAGAAGCCCCCCCCCCCCTCTGCGGTCATCGGAGCAACGGGTGGGAGAGTGTTTGAAATAATTTTTTCCTTCACCTATGATATTTCTATTGATTCGTCAAGATTTTTTATTGTATAAAAGAGAACATGATTATATATGATGTCATAACAGCTACCTCATTGTATCAAGACAATCAAATACAGATCGACCAAACTGTCATTGGTCAAGCAATCTCTCATTGAAAGACACAGCTGGCCATGAATCCAAACCCACCATCTATCAATGGCTTGATTTAGGATAGTTCCATTTAATCATAAATATCAAAAAAGTACAAAAATATTTCTATCCACATCTAGTATACCATTAAATAATGAGTGGCTTGGATAACTGGTAAAAAAGTTGAACTGCAATACCTTACTCTAAAGAAAATTTTGATTAAAACTAACTTATTCAATAGAGATTACAAATGACCTCTAGTGATGTTCCTTGTGCAAACCATCCCAAGCTTTTTTAACATTCATTAAATAATTTGATAAAGTGGTTTACCTAGATCCAATCATCTGGAATCGTTATATATTAAACCATACCACTGGGCCTGAAAACATGTCTTAGATAACCTTGTATTTATCAAACTAGAGTCCAAGGAGATTACCTGGAGTAGTCCATCATCCCCATTGATAATTGATACATTGAAACAAGGCCACAATGTCCGGTTAAAAACAACAACTGGTCCATGAGTGGCATACCCTTGGTGGTTGATTCAAAGAGAGGAATGACTGGTGTCCAAGAAACCATCCAATGAAGTCTTTACTAGTATCCCAAGTATCACATAGAATTAACCAATACTTGAGTAGAAACACACATCCAATGTGAACCACAGACCAAGACAACATATTAATAAAATCCACATTTTATTGCCATCGCCTGATGTATGACTACCACTCCCCGTGTGTATCAAAAATAACATCAATATATATTAAATGATAATTTTTCATGTAATAGTACACTAAGAGGATTTGAATGTGTTCCATCCCAAAATGAAAACTAAATATAATAGTCAAGATACTACTACTACTGAACTATTTAAATAACATTATATTCACTTTCTGATGTTCTTCAATTAAGAAAAGCATGATGGATTCTCCACCAGAGACTTATTTTGGCCATTGAAGACAAACAATCAAATTCAATTCAAGACCAACAGTTTTTATCTGAGGTTTCATAAACAAACAAAATCATCAAATTCAATTTTCTTAGTATGTACTGACACAATTTGAAGCCTGAAGGCCTCAAAAACATTTATGCAATACCAACCATTTTCAAATCTTCCTCTTTGGTTGTGTTCCATCTAAATAGCACGAAACACGTTCACCATAACAACCACAATAGTCACCAATATATGATTTTCCTAGTCGTTGAATAAATTAGAATGAATAGATGCTCACAAGATCACCAGATTCTATTCACCATAAACCTAAAAAAAGGTAATTTAGTGTAAATTGGTGAACCAACCTGACTATTATGTCAAAACACTTGATCATTTTGGAAGTCATCCCTAGCATTGGGATGAACTTGATCTCTTACAAATCCATGTTCAGACTACTATGGAAATAACAAGATACCTCCCTCAATATCTTAAGGCTAAATGATTATATGAAACACGACAATTTCATTTCATAATTTAGTACTCAGTGAGCACCACATAAGTGAATGAAAACTACGCTGAGGTTCTATAATAAAGATGACATATCTTTGATACAACCCATAGGTGGGAAGCCCTATCAGTTCATGTATCTAATGGATCATACATGTGATATAACCCATTTTCATATTTTCCCATAAAACCATCATCATGGATGATGACTTCGAAAACCATCCATCACTGATGAAAAAAGGGTCATGAAACCTAGAAAGAAGACAATAATTCCTAATGAGTATCTAACAATCTGAAAAAGATAATTTTTTGATCCTCAAACTAATAAAAAAGCCCAAGAAATACATGACCACTAGTCTAAAAAATGGTGTCATTTAGAAACATTGAGTCTTTCTAGGGAGAAAAACACTCAAATGACCCCATGATTCAAAAATATATTGAGATTTATCAGGAGAATTAAACTCATGGGTGATACCGTCCACAAGATAGACCATTATGAGAATGTAACCATCAAATACTCCACTGGGTAATGAAAAATATAATTTCATTAAGATCAAGAGCCATCCATTTATTCTATTTCCAAAATAGAAATATCCTTTGGAAAATTACTAATGTCTCGTTCCAAGGTAAATAAGGAAATGTATCCAACTATCATTACATCAGAATTTAAATAGAGGACACCACTAATGGATCCATTTTCAAGAATTTATATTGATTCAAATATATAATTTAGTATTTAATATATTAAAAACAATACACATAGAAGAAAATTAAAGTCTCACAAAATTTTATTTTAAGCAATAACCTTGTATTGACATCTCATCATTGTTATTCAATTTCTTATATAAATTCCTTTTAATGGATAAATCTACGTACGAGGGTCCCACTAGTCCAACATTTGTTCATCAGAATAAAACCCATGGGAGTTGATTAATTATTAATATTTTAGACTCCCAAACATGTCATATCAAAAGAAAAAAACCCCAACTGGCCTACTTGGGTCCATTTGTTCATTTTATAAGTTAATTAAATCATTTAATATTTAAATTAATAGTATTTTTCATTCATAAGCATTAAAAAAATAGGATGGTCATAAAAGAAAATCTTTTCTCACATGGGTTTCCACCACCCCAATCTATAAAGTACCCATATATATTATACACCAAATCCAAGCTCCCATTTAATCATAAATAATCCCATTTCAAATTATATAGTATAATAATATCTAGGGGTCAAGTTGCAAGGGTGTCTATCTACCAAACAATAAATTACCCACGCAATATATTGTTTCTAATTTGGATCCCATTTAATTTTAAATAATTCCATTGAAAAAATTATCCATTATAAGAATTATCATATTAAAAATGGTTTAATAAATTTATATAGATTAAACGATGCGTTGAATATATGAGTTACATTTTCCCAATTATAAGGCACCCATAATCCTTATAATAAAAAACTGGCTCCCATTTATTTGTAACCAATTACATATATACATTATATAATATCATGTTATTACAAATACTAAATAGATAAGGAAACATGATAACAATCATATAAGTAAGAATTGTACCCAAGAAGCATGGAATTGAATCACCTGGTCCTGGAATGCATAGAATGCATAGTGTGAAAATAGTATGAAAACTACCAATGCAACTAAATCGAATATCATACGCTTGGAGCATGAATTTTAATGTTTTTATTATAATTAATGTAGTAATTCATCCTTTACATACCATACTAAATGTAAAATTCCATAATTACATAAATTAGTAAGAACTATATTATATACCGGTTAGTCAAGGTCAAATCAAATTCATTTGTAACATCAAATTGCATGAACAACATTCCTAGCTCAATCCACACATAATTTTCCTTGTGGGTGGGGTTATTAATGCCATAATCAACTTTTAGCAAGAAAAACCTCATTCATAATCTAGTTTATACGATCCCCAAAGATTAATAAAAGTGAATAAAATTAACCTATAAGACCTCTTGGAAACATCCCATCCCAAATCACCAATATGATAGTGGCTAGACTAGTGGGTCACATAGAATCAAGCATGCCTCCCCATTTTCCCGAGGTTGATGACTATTAGGAATTGTTTATTGATGTCATAGGGGGGAGGAATAAACTCACGTGATCATAGTTGAACAATAATAAATCAGAAACTAAATAACAATAAATAGTGAAAGCTATAAATAATGAATGCCAAGAAGTAAAAAAATAATAATTATAATCATTTTAATATTAGTGGAAGATTCTAGTTTAATATAATTAATGTATGAAATAGGATGTTTCAAGTATAATAAGTTAAATTTAAAATAAAAAATTCAATGGAATGAAGGAATAACATGCCAATAGCTAGATCCATGAGCATATTGTGTACCATCTTAGTCATGTACGCCAAACTCCCAAGTAACAGAAAACTAGCTCAACCATTCAACAATGGTCCTACATACAAAATCTATACTCGGGTACCCAAGTGAAATCGAAACCCGAGCATGGTGTGGGATATAGATCTCTGTAGAAATCCATGTCATGTATCTCAATCCATTCCATAATATATTATTTAATTATTGTGATGGTATAATGATACATTAATCTTTACTAAAATAATAACACAGGCCGGCTCAGGTTCCAATCAGACACCCGACTGACTCTACTGACATCGAATCCCTTCAGGAAATAAGTATAATGAGTTCACTATATATATATATATTAGTTTAATATTACAACCACTTATATGAACCAAGTGTATGTGGATATTTAATGTCCATACACCTGGAATACTAGTGCAAGATGGGCTCGAATGTAACTCAATTTTCCAAAACTAGTCTAAAATCTTAATGTAACATGAAATAGGGAACATTACATACATCCCAGTAGAATGAGGGACATCATAACCATCAGTTGGAATGGTGAGTGTTCATGCCATGGAAACCCTCTATCATTGTATGTGGTGCCCCAATATATATCACATATCATATCACTAGTATGAGATATCGGGCACCACACACGATGTAAGGGAGCATGATGTTCCATTCTCAATAGAACACTTACCATAATTTCGACATCCAATGTGTAAGGAGTAATAATATTTATAATAAACATTCATGAGGAAATCTTCACCATGCCTTATATTTATCAATCACATATAAAAGAATCATCACATTAATATTGAAATCCATGAGGAAATACCACTCATGATTTTCATTTTAATAACCCAATATAAATAAAGGGTTATCCCATTTGAATCTATTTATCTAAGAATGTATAAAATGATGTGGCCTTTCCAACCTTCACATTTAATTGCCTTCAATTTAAACCATTTATTACTTTGTAGGAATAGAATACCTCAATAATAATCTAATCAGCATAAAAATTTTCATTGAGCCTTTCAAAACATGAATATCATTTAATATGTCAAATGGGTAACTAAGGATGTGGTATGGGTGAGGAGAAAATTTTATACGTGGTAAATTCAAAATATACGAGGATCAATAACCTAAAAGTTCTGGTGGGTTCATTTGATACTCATATAACATGTGTAAAACATCATTTAAAATTAACAAGGGAATCCATATACATCATTCCACTTATTACGATCTAACCTGGAGGCATAAGAAAACAAAAAGAAATAATCTAGGAAAGATATAAATTAATAATAATTACATTAAAAATTTGAACACAACACACCTCTATCGAGGGTTCATATTATAAAATCATGATATTGTTCCTCTACCAATCTATTTTTCTTATAAAAGCATACATTCCCATGAATGTTTCAATTTATCAAAATAATAATTAATTATAAACGCATAAAAAACATACTTAATAACCAAGGTAGGTTTGAAAAGAAATCTATTGAAGTATTCTTAAATGAAAATGGGATTGTAATGGGATCCAACCTTATAGGGGAGAGAACCAAGATGAACACTTTGGATCTTGATGTTTTTATTGGAATCGACAGAAAGTTTCTCTTTACACCTCTTGAGAATATGAACCTTCATATATAAGTAAGGACACCTACACCCTATGAACATATTTTCTTGGACAATAATATATATATGGTAATCCATACATATATAATTATACATATATACACCTATTTTCACTTACACCACTATAGATTTTTCATATGTATACTTAAGCACACCTAGCCACAAATATATATTTTCACATCTATGTGTGAGTATACATACAACCTGAAAACATAAACATATATATATATATATATATATATCTACAAATGAATATCTGGGTAAGTCTCCTCTGACAATGAGAACCCAGAAAAATGTGGCAAGGTACTTCCTAATAAAGAAAAAGTTCGAGAAGTCAAATACTATGAAATAACCAAATATAAATTGAATAATAATGATTAATAAATAAAAAAACATGAAAACGGTGATGGTTGGACTAAAATTATATGAACCACTTCACTTTTAGGGGTGGATACTAAAACATAGATGATAGAGTCCAAAGAGATGCACCACACTCTCTAATATTAGAATAAAAATAAAAAATTAGATCAACCCTAACCCTATAGTTGGGATGAATAGTGAATGATGACATGGGAGACAAAGAACAACCATAATTTGGAAGGGGAAGAAATATAGACCATAACTTGATGAATTGGGGGATAAAATGGAAGAAATATGATTTTTATCAGTGTATAAGTGGAGATTGTGGGTGAGGGGGTTGTATGGGGCCCATGGATCCAAGGGGATCCATCGTGGGAATAATAGGGGTGAAGGTAGCATGGGAAATCGTTTTTTAAATTTTACTTTTAATTTTTTTAAGAAAACATACTTCATGGTTTTGGTTGCATGGTTATCCAATACATGCACCAACAATGAACTACCCTCAACATTAGAATCCCCCTCACATGGTTTTCCCTTAATTGTTAGAAAAACCATGGAGAAGAATGAATTGAGTATTTCATAGGTACACCCACTCTTGTACTAACTATGTGGTATAGGATCATGTTTTGGACTAAGCAAGAGCAACATGTGTGCTTCAAACCTACAAATATCCACAAGATACAAAATTTTTTGATGGACGTACATTGTTTTGGAAAAAATGTGAACCCTCTACAGATAATAGAAACCTGGAATTTCTATCCCCGAAACTCCCGAAACATGATGAGACACATATGAAAACTCATAGGCCATTAAAATTTTAAAAAAATGTTGATGTTTTCAAATTGTTAAAATTATGTTCCAAAGACCAATTTTCCAAACAGGTTGTCTATTAAACACAAATGATCAAATTCCCTAGGATTTTTTTCTATTTTAAAAGAATCGTTAATTACATTAGAAGGCTCCAAATACAGTTAGTGGCTTCATAGAAGCTATCAGACATGTAAGCCATGTTCTGTGAATTTTCATGTGGTTAGCATATGACAATCCATCTAAAAATAATTGGAAATTCGAAGGGAAATATCTAATGGAGGGATCCCCTTATGGTAAAAAAATATCATGCTACATATCACCAATAGGTAGAGTGATTATCATAAAAAAACACTCATTCAACATTGATAGATCCCAAAACACAATAAATTACACAATGGAAATAAAATGGGGAGTGAATGGATCCAGTTGAGGTTGTAAAACTCATGAGACACAACCATGCTTCCCTTAAGACTCCAGGGAAACCAAGGTGATCGTTTTTATTGGTTGTGAAAGAGCTCGTCAGCATATCATTATTGTCTCACAAAAGTATTTTGACATTTCAAGACAATTTTGTATTCTCAGTTTGGATACAAAGATTAGTGTAATAGATTATCCATGAAGTTATCACACGTCACCAAAATAAATTTTGTTTTTCACAATGTGCATCACCAATCATGATATTGTTTGTCTTAAGAAACACTTATTAAAGCTCACAAAACAAGAAATTCCAACTAATAAAAAACGTAAATAAAAGAAAATAATGTGAGAGCCTCTTATGGTCATAAAACTCAATAAATTATCCAAGACAAGGAGTCAAAGATAACACGAAATCCATCATGTAGGCATCCAAATCATGCAGAATTTCTTAGATATTTTCTACCAAAAATGCGGATGATCATCAAAATGTCAACATGATTCAATAAGACACTATTAATTGGAAATAATAAAATAAAAATTATTTGACAAGATGGTTTCGAGTCATTGAAATACTTACGACACCCTTACAATGGCATGTAGTAGGATCTCATGAAACACATGACTTAAATGTTATTCATCAAATCTATAATGTATTATTGAATTATAATCTTCCCAATAAGTTAATAAATATGTTGGTGAGACCTATAAATTCCACAACACCAAATCAAATAATGCATCATGAATAAAGAGGATTATCCATGGAACCATGCTTTGGTGAACTCGTGCATCCAAGAAAAATTATTGAAGTGGCCTATCTCATGATCAGTAAACATTTCCATCTTGTATGATTTGGAAGACATAAGGAAGTATCATTAAATATGCCAGGAAATTTTTGTGGTCAATCATTGATCACACGATGCACATCATGTGTGTTATGTGAATTTCACTCAATATATCTTCTAGTACATGAAAGCCATTAAAAAATATATTATCAAAATAATCTAAGGAAAATGAAATAAAAGTCATGAATAAGGAGTAAAAATTTGGGATACTTATTTTTAAAACATATATGATGGTCTTCATGTTCTTCGCATTAACCACCCTTGTAATCCAACAACAGATGGAAATTCTACCTAGGTGACACAAAACACTTTTGGTATACTATATAGATCATGTGAAGATCCCATGAAATGTCAGAGCAAGTTACATAGATCCCCACATGATTGCCACCATATTCATGAAAAATATTCTAGGAACACCATCTCAGACTCCCAACATCCTCTAGACATGTCAAGAGAATCATATGATGATATAGGTACATATCAGATAATTATCAAAATACACTAGGTCATATCAATTAACTCTTGAAACATCCTCTAGACAAGCCAACAAAACCTCACATCACCCTCTGATTATATGAATTTGATCTTACGATGTCCCCTAGGCCTATCAGCTGGCTTTCACTGTTCCTTCCAACATATAATCCTAGATCATGAATCACTATATAGACATGTTGTATTGACTCACATTATTCACTCTAATCATGTCAACTAGCTTTCATGATGATATTCGGGACAATCAACTTGATCATGAATTTGACATCAATTATTTCATCCAAGATCATGAAATGGATTCTAGGTTCAGCCATACATTCATTGGGATGTTCTCTAGAAAAGTAATCTATGGTCATTAAATAACCAGTAGAACTTGAATCTAAATATTCAACATCCCTCGGACATGTCAAATGGGTAATGTCAGTTCCTTTAGACATGTTAGAATTACCCCATCCAACATGTCAAGAATACAATCAAGACATGTTAGGAACAAAATCAATGTATATCAGAATGAAAATCATTCCATGTCAATCAGCCATACCATGACATGATAATCGTGTCCATCCTATGACAATCAATCGATGCATATTAGGTTGATAATTAGGAAAGTTCAATCGGCCATCCCAATACTTGATATCCCTTTCCAACATTTACAAATGGGAACAACAGCGTGTAATCCCTAAAAAATGAATTATGATGATTCTAATTCATGATAAACATTTGATACATTGTAATCCTTCCTACGGTCTTAGAACCATGTTAAAAAAATCCATAGGATAGTTTTATACCATAAGTCTTACTCCCAGAAGAAATATTTTTGATTATTTTCTATCCCCTATTTTTTCACACTGGGCATAGATCACAACGTCTTAGGAAGTCATGATGATCATATCATTCATCTCAGAAACCTCTATCAGGATTTGTGTGACATTATTGAATCTTCCCTGAATAGTGGCATAATATGATATTCCTTGTATATTATGGAATCCTCAGTGTAAAATCCATGATTAGAGGAATAATATGATATTTACAACATATAAGGAAAGCCTCAATATATAATACCATGATCATCTATCCTTCAAAGTTCCCTCCAACATATCATCCTAGATCTTGAATCACTATGTAGACATGTCACATTGACTCTCGTGATTCGTCCTAGTCATGTCAATTAGCTTTCACGATGATATTTAGGACAATTAACTTGATCATGAATTTGAATTAAATTATTCTATCCAAGATAATGCAATGTATTCTACGATCAACCATACATTCATTGTGATGTTCTCTAGAAGTGTAATATATGGTCATTCAATAACCAGTAGTCCGTGAATCAAATTATGCAATATCCTACAGACAAGTAAAATGGGTCATGTCACTGCCTTTGGACATGTAACAAAGACACCATCCAACATGTCAAGAAGACAATCAAGACATGTTATGAAGAAAATAAAATTAAATCAGAATGACAATCAGGCCATGTCAATCAGCCATACCATGAATTGATAATAATGTCCATCCTATGACAAAAAATCATTGTATATTAGGAAGATAATTAGGCAAGGTCAATCAGCCATCCCAATACCTGATATCCCTTTCCAACCTCTACAAATGGGAAAAACCGTGTGTAATACCAGAAAAAAATAAATTATGATGAATCTGATTCATGATATACCAATGATACATTGTAGTCCTTCATACAGCCTTTGAACCATGTTAAAAAATCCATATAATAGTTCTAGACCATATGTCTTACACCCCGATGCAATATAGCTTCTTATTTTCCATACCTTATTTATCAAACTGAGAATAGATCACAAGGTCTTAGGGAGTCATAATGTTCATATAATTCATGTCACTAGCCTCTATCAGGATTTTGATTCATTATTGTGTATGCCCTGAATAGTGACATAAAATGATATTCCTTGTATATTATGGAATCCCCAATGTATAGGCTCTGATTAGTGAAATAATATTATATTACCCACATATAAGGAAAGCTTCAATGTGTAATACTCAAATCATTGAACTATGAGGACTTTGATTTCAACAATTACAATGATTCATAGGAATCCTTCCTAAGGACCGATGCTAAACTCAATTTAGAATCTACTTTGATTCATGTCCCATGACATATCCAATATTCCATTCATTAGGACCCAATCATTCTTAGGTGCTGATCATTACACCTATTCAATCATTTGACTGAGAAGCCAACTGAACTATGATTACTCTTATTCGTACTATGACCATGACATGTAAGAATATTTCTTAAGGCCTAATCCCCATTAAATACATTACAATGGATGTGCTAATAAATTATTCCCAAATCCATAGGTAATCATTCTGAATAATATCTATCTCTTATTTCCCAAATAGATCATTCCTCACATAGGCTTTGGGAATCACAATTATCATATAATTCACATCATGAATTTCCACATTCCTGGGAAACCTCATTGTCTAAGCCCTGATTATTGGAACAACCTGATTACCTCTATGTGAAATAACATACCTGGGGACTAGTCTCATGGGAAAGAACGAACTATGATAACTATTATTCCTTCCAAAATTGAGATACATAGGAAGTATATTGACCAATTGATCATCGATACCATGGGTCATGATCCGAAATATATGACATTTCCAAATGAATTAAAACTTCACGAGTTTAAGGAACTACATTTCTATAAAAATTACACATAGGATGAATCATATTCGATCAATCCCCTTGATCGAATATTATCCTCCTTACATAGAAATATCATAAGTGCATGGTTAAGTAGCCTCATCTTATAATAAGATATTCATTATAGAGAAATTGATAAAGATTCTTAGATACATAAATATGGATTAACTAATGAGATCCTAATTTTCTACACATAGAATTGGTTAATCTATGATCACTATGTTTTGTAAACTAATCCTGAATTAGGATTGGGAATCGATTTGTAAACCTATCAAAAATTTATTAGAGTGTCTTGAAGTTGGAATAAATTATCCAAAAGAGGGTGCAATGAGCCTGACCTCCCATATTCTCAATCAATTCTTTTTTTTTTCTTTGGGTCTAAAGTCACAACTAACCACCTTCATTTTGAAGGTAGGTATGTACCTAGTTATAGATATGGGAACTATTGTATGATTCCATTAATAACAATAATGGAGAGCCAACATCAATGATTGAGAAATAAATAATCCCCTAAAACAACCAATGAGCCAAATCAAATTCACATTATCCATTTTTTCATGGAAAAAATGTTGAACCCAATTTAACTAATGATATCTCCTTCACAACAGAAAATTGAAAGAGTTCACATTTCATGTAAATCCATTTAGTTCACCCAATGAGGGTGTCAGCTTGCCTCTTTTATTTTGAAATAGTAATCTATAATAATAGATCAAGAACTAATATTGATAATAGATCAATGTTATTGTATTTAATTTATTAAATCATTTTTTTTCATAAATACCACTCTGCATTTGTGTGTTCTATTTTCATAAAATAAATTGGACTGGAAGAAATTGGATGATGAAGTTGGAAAAATACCACATTTTATTCATTAAAAATTATATAATAAAACAACAAGTATAATGAAAAATAACAATTTCTATGATGCTGAAGATGATATGTGAGTATGATTTAATAAATAACATGATATGTGATACATGTATAGGTGTAAAATTCATATATTTGATAGTTTTGAAGAGATGCAGCTGATACATGGGGTTTTTTGAACAAGAATTCTCCATGATTGACATATAATTCTACATGGTGAGGTGATATATAAATTTTTTTTCAAGTATGATTTTTTAGATAGGATAATTTACATTGAAAAATATTGGAAAAATTCATGTACAATATAATTCTATTCTGAAGACAGATAATTTTTTTGATAATGGAATTTATGAAAGTTGTAGTAGATGGTATATGATGATAAATCTCACAGTATAGACAAATTTATAACATGGTGGAAAATACCATTATTTGTTTAAGGGAAATATAATCATTAATTTTCAAGATAAGTAATTCATAACTCAAGATACATTAGGATTCATTTATTCTACACAAATTAGGTAAAATTATGACATGTTTCTGCATGGAAAACTTCTAACAGACTAAGGAAGGTTATGTTTGTGGGAATGAATTACAAATCAGGATGATTTGGTAAATTTTCATGGATTGAATCAATATAATTTTAAATATTATTATAGGATCCATATATAAATCCATGATATTAATATTAAATCACATAAGTAATCCTTGTTCTCCAATGGAATTATATGTCTTGTCAAGGAAGAAATAAAAGTCTATTCCACTCACATGGGTAATTTAACGTCCATGTGGCATGCCTAGATCATACCATCTTGGGGAGAGCATAGAATATATAAGGAGATGATAACCACTATGAATTGTAGTGATGATACATGGATGATTCTATAATTGGAGTATCTTATTCTTTTATTTAATTTATGAAATTCTTCTACTATGATAAAAGACTATTTCCATAGTGGTCATACAAAGGAGATTTCCCCCTTTTATATTAATGAAATATATATTTAATTTATTAATTATATATATATATATTTTTCTAGATGAATTTTATTATTTATAGAATAATAGTTTTTTCTTCTCTTTGAACATAAAATGTAATCCCAATTTCTAGTTTTTATAGATATGACCCATGGAAAGGATTTATTTCAAATAATGTTAGTGGAAGTGGGAATTGATTTAGTAGTTATTAGAGATCATATATACATTTGATAAGAATGATTATGGAGTGTAATAATTATTAATGTTTTCAATTTTATCCAAACAAATAGTTGATGGTGATCAATCGATATTTTAGCTTATTAGAAAAAGAGAGAGAAGGAGAGAATAAGTTTTCACTTCAGTGATTCCTTATTTAACTTGTACGTTATAGAATATATGATTAAAGAAAACAAGTTATGAAAATAAATTCAAATACCCATTTATTGACATTATCAAATAGAAAAACAATTTTAGTGATACGAAATAAAACATAAATACATAAATGAAATGATCACATAAGACATTATCCACTCAGGAGGAAACTTGAGTCTAACATTCAATACCTTTACATAGGTTAAAATTTATTTACAATGAGATCCATTATTTCCACCAGTATAATTAATTCGATAAATCAACAAATTTAACATTATGTAAAAAATTTAAGCATTGAAAGATCAATATGAATAGATATATACTTATAATATATAATATGAATTGATACATAAAATTAGTATCATAAAAAAATTATATCTATTAGAATTTACAATTTTAGAATAATATATATTATATAATAATAAATTTATATTGTTATAAACATATCTTATTATAGTAATTAGCAATTAGGTTTTTATCATATAATAATTATTTCATAATTTTTTTCTAGAAGTTATTCATATCTATTGGACTCTAGATGAAGTATAATAATCCATTAAATTTCATATATAAAAAAGGATGGTTATTATTCCTATAATATTTATGGAAATGAAATAACTTCTATCTAATGAATTTTTTTTATCTATCATGGACATATATAATTTCAACTATCTTTCCCCTGAATCCTAAAATTACATGTTTTTATTTAGGGAAAATAATATACCAGTTGACAAACAATGTGTCTGCTTTAATAATTTAGAAATAAAATACCATATCTTCTTTGGGATAGTAAAAAATATATCTTTTTAGACATATGTCCATTTTCAGTAATGTCAATATTTTTATGTTTGATTAAAAACACCAAATCGTTATAAAATATATACTATTTCATTTATAATACCATATATCTTATATTATATTTTTCACTAACTTATAATTAATACACATATGTTGGAAGGAAATATTTTCAAGATTATTACCCCAGAATAAAATTGTATGTTCACACAGAATCATTATAGATTGAAC
The DNA here is from genome assembly GCA_963277665.1 of Viscum album. Taxonomy (NCBI): domain Eukaryota; kingdom Viridiplantae; phylum Streptophyta; class Magnoliopsida; order Santalales; family Viscaceae; genus Viscum; species Viscum album. Next base: position 177,404,736 of record OY728148.1, read on the forward strand.
CATGTGTAAAATGGGATGATAACTCCAATATGTTGTGCCATTACATCGTTTTTTCCAAAATGAGTGATATATGAAATAAATCCAAAGTCACTAAGATGATAAATGAATCCATGGATCAGGTATTCATAACCATGAATCAATCAGTGAATCTTATTACTTTTCCTAGATTATTCTACACTTTGTTATAAAATTATTATAACTTTGAAATTTTTGTATACATGTGTCTTATAAGAAACACACAACCATACTGAAAAAATTTATTTGTAGATGTTACAATGTACCTAGAACCATCACATTATTATTACTTAGTTGTCAACATACATCACTATGTATGATATATAGTAACCCACTCATCCTTCAAACATTTTTTATAAATGGTCTTTGTTCATTTTTATTAAAAAAAATGATTTTCGTGAACCATACAATTAAATATTAAATGAGTCGAATAGTCCTAATTTATCGAGACATTATATTTTTGTCATTTATTTTTTCAAGAAGATTTTTAAAAAGTACTGTTGGATTAGATTCAAACCTTACCATATTTTTATCAATGTTATAAATATTATTATCTATTTATAGAATATAAAATATATTTACTATCATCTCAATTATATTAAAAAAAATCTTATAAAATGAACAAATATCGTTCCTCAAAATGAATAAAAATAAAATCTATTGAAAATTGAAAATTAAAACCAAATTTTGTTATAGAATAAAGTATTAATAGTTATGAAATTATTGAACAAATAAACAAGGTATAATTAAACAATAATTGTTGAATTATAATTCAACAATTTTTTTTTATCATCGATAAGAATATCTACTTATCTGTTAATCAAATCTATTATATCTCTGAATCTATGTTTATCAGCACATGTATGTTATTTACATCTGATATCCAATACCAATGAGTTATAGTTGGATAAATTGATCCCCATAGATGTCACAATCAAATTATTATAATGATTCCCTTGAAGAACACTTATACATTATATAAAAATTTAAAACTATTTTTTGTCTTACATGTAAGAGATATATAAATTATTAAAATCAATTATGCTATAATATATAATAAATAAATTCCATTGGGTTATTATCATGTTTTATTTATACTCATCAATGAAATTTAATGTATGTACATAAAATAGAAACAATTAGTTCAAAAATGAAACAACTTTAGTGTTTCATGATCAATATTTCAGGATGTATTCATCCTCCAAGGGTCATCATATCACAAATATTTATTTAGGTATTGCATCATCACTATCATATCAAAGATGAATCATGGAATTTTGAGCATAATTTTTTTTATCAAAATCCATAATAAGGATTCATGTAACTCTATTCCATCTGTATCGTAAATCTTATGCTTTCCAACCTATTTTTAACCCATGTCAAATTCCATGAATTAGGAACATTAGTATTATAGACATTATTTCATGATTACCTTACATTAGATAATCCATAGATACCTAGATATGGAATACAAATATGTACTTGTATGTAATAAGTCTTGAATATTACCCCTTTGGAATGAAAATGACACCTAGTATTTGAGTTATTTTAATTAAAATTCCAAACAACTTATTATACTTCATATGCATATTAAATTTATAACAATTATATCATATTAAATCATTATTATCTGATGTTTTATTGAATTTTGTATTAACACTTCAAATGATTTAGTTTAATAACAAATATTTCATCAATCAAATTAATATGTTCCCATCAAATTATTACCTAACACTTTATATAACACAGAATATGTGTCACTCAACATAAAATGATATTTAATAATATTCATATATATAAAAATGATTCTTATTCAAATGATATATGAAGTCATCATATAAAAGTTTATAATTACATGAAATTCATAATCTACACATGAGTAATCTAGAAGAAATAGATAAAAACCCCTTCCTTTTTAAAAAAAGAATAAGCCTCTAGGATAGTTTGAAGTCTATGAAAATGATCCCACACCTTAGGATACATTATATCAGGAATAATATAATTTATAAAAACTATAAAAATTAATTGTTAAACATTAAATTGTCACCAAATAATTAATATTATTACAATAATTATAACCCAATATTGAGATAGAAGAAAACTAAACATTATATTATGATTACCATCTTGTAATGAATGTATTAACAATTTATCATAATTTACTTATAATGCTATTTAATCATAAACAATATTCAAATTTCAAAAAAAAAATTAGAGACTTTAATATTATGATGTAATTAATAATAATTATACTCTACTTATTTTCCCAAACATGAGACCCAAATTTGATCTTTGCATTGTTTATTTAACCAAAAAAATATTTAATTTATAATTGATAAAATATATAATCTATTAATATTTTGTTTTCCATAATAGTTTAAATATTAAAATATTATTATTTATGGATTATATCATATTTTTTTAACAGATAATAGTATTATTATTAATAATATTCAATTGATATCACAACATACAATTTTTACAAGCATATGGATCCTATCATATTTGATGATATCCTTTATATTTGTAATATTATATGGAACTCTAGTTCCCGAAAACATTGTATTTTATGATGTACTATAGTTATTGATATCTTAGTATATTATGTAGAATAAATCAATCATTTTCAAGTATATCATACGTTTTTACATACACAATTCATATGAAATGACTATGAAATTCAAAAAAAAATTCTATACATTATAACATTATTCTAATCACCTTATAATGGGTATGTATATTTGAAAAATGAAAGTATAACATATTAATCTATTGGATATAATTTAACGGATTCCACTAATGGGTTTTTGGTTTTTAATTAAATGAAACTCATAGTGGATGAAAACCATGTAATACATAATATTTATTTAATAGATTGAAAACAATAAATATGGAGAAATATAACATGTATACTTAATATGAAACAACCTCTATATTTGATGAAAATTATATTGAAAACTTGATCCATATCATTAAGAATAAACTAAAAGGACCCCACCTCCATTTTTAGTAAATTGACCTTTGTATACTCAATCATAACTCGATTATCCATAACCAAAAGAGGTTTCTACATCATTCTTCATCATGAATATGAATGGTAATTCCTCAAATAAACATATTTAGCTTTTATTTCATGCATCATTGATACTCAACATGATAGATCACACATATTTTTATTAAGTCTGTTCATTTAATAGATGGAATAAAAGAATAATAATAATTGGAACCATCTAATGGAACACATAAATCTTGTTATTAATTATTAAATAACTAAAATATTAATATCATTCACGTACAACTATTATTGAATAAAGAAAAATAATTTTTAATTATTCATAATGAATGGATTATGTGTTAGTGATATATTCATGTGATATCACATATAATATTCCAAATTGTACACTATGAAGGGAATCCAATCACAGAATATGATATAGGGAACATTTTTCCTGTATCAGTTTCAATTATTTAGGAGTAATATAAAATTTCATATTCTTAATTTTATTATATTTCAAAAAAAAATTCAAGTAATTTTTTTTTGTAGTGGATCACAGTTAGTGAGATTCATAAATCAGTAAATGATTACATTGTATATGCAAAAAAATAAACCAAGTATGTGATGCATCACAATACACAATATATCAATTTCCATTCATAGATAAAGTCAATTTTAGAGTAGATGATAACTTATTTATTAATTAATCAAAATAATATTAACATTTTCATCTCTGTAAAAATTTGTTTTCTCTAGGAATGAGACTAGGAAAATGGATTTCATTCAAGGAATATTATTTTCAAAATCTCATTAACAACTAACTATACCAAAAAATTTATTAACATTATAGAAATTATTTGGATCCTCAAAAGACTTAATGAACTTCTTCATCTCAATATTGTCGTAAATTCTTTTTTCCATGACCACTTTCCCAAATAATATTTTCTCTTGTAAACAAAAGTCAATATTTCATATCTATTCATAAAAAAAATCATAACATGGATTTCCCAATATAATGATGAAATTATTCACATTCCCCTATTTAGTTTCAATGTAATCCGATATTTCATATATGAATTCCCTAATAAAGGAGTGGAGATACCAAAATAGAATCTTCTTACTAAGGTTTAGGAAGACAAAATATTCATTTCTCAAATATAATGGTATGAAAATATATTCAAAATAAAAATATTATTTATGGAATTGTGTCTTGGGGATGTTATACTCGTTTAACTAGTGGCATTGGTACATTGAGCCGAGAAAAATATTTTATGACCACGTTTTCTCATTATGTTCATCAAAGATACCCTCAATGAAGGGAAAGGGTACTTGTACATAATTTTCACATGTTTTACCTTCTTTTAATTAATACATAGAGATAAGATCACATTTATCATCCATGATTTATTTATATGATGATCTTTTAGGATGCTATCTATGAAAAAAAAAGATTTCATGTTACATGCTATGATGAAAAGAATCTTTACATGGATGCACAATAGTTTTTGGTTCCATGATCAAAGTAATATAATTTTCTTATTGTGATGATGATATTAATTTTGTGGAAGTGTCAATTTAGTAGATTTCTATATTCATATTTTTTTCCACGATAAAGATCCAAAAATTAAATGAGGTATGATTAGTTTTTTTAGATGGAATATTGATAAAATTTTTAAAAAAAAAATTTTAATATAATTATCAATTAAGAATAAAATATTAAGAGTATTTAGGGATTTAAGTATGATATATTCCTCTTAATTAGAGAGGAATAAGTTTCATTTAATTATTGTTTGATATGACATATATAAATTTATAGGATCGTGATATAATTTTACGAAGAAGAGTAAGAAAAATAAATGAGACTGTATCATCAGAAGGATCATAAAATTTATCAATTGGATGAATGTTAATATAATTGAAGAAATAATCTTGGTGTAAAATCACTATTTTTTTGTATAGATCAATAAAATACCCATTGTAATGTAGTGATTTGTCCATGAGGACAAGAGATGAATTTTTTTTATGATGGTAATAAGTAAGAAGGGTTATTGTGACCACTCTAAATTGTAAAGAAACTTTTTTTCTATTAATGACTATTATGATTTTACACATTTTTATTCTAATGTATTTGGACCAGTCATGCTTAGGTGAACTATGATAATTTATTTTTTATATATTTTATTTTTATTATCACTTGTTATCATATTTTTGGGTCATTTGTGTTCATATTATGTGGTGTAACAACATCATTGCTGAAGTTTGTTTGTGAAATATCTACAAAATATGGCTCACCCTCCCCTTGTGAGGGTATTTAAAATTATTAGGATCAATAAGTGGTTTCAAAACTAAATTGTCTTGGATAAATTTTTCTATCATAGAGGAAACATATGTAGTTATTAACTATATGGAAATTCATATCTTTGTTATAAATTTTTCTTAATTATGGATGAACTGGATTAAAAAACCTTTTTGTTCACAGGGAGTTACTATATATATATGTTCAATACATGGGATATAGATCATTAGAGAGAACATAACATTATCATAAAATATACTAATGAGATCTATTTTTTTGATTCCAAATTTATAAATTTAATGGGAGGATATTTATATAATGCATCATACATTATGGTGATATCTTATAATTCCTCACATTCAATGTTGGAGAAACTTATGAACATGCATAAAGTTAATTCGAGGGTACATGAAGCTATGTTGTAGGTAATATGGATCAAGTTTGAGGATTTGGGGGGTACATTTGAATTATTTCATTGATGAAATATTTGATCTCGTGAATTTTTTTTCAAGAAATATGTAGGGACATTGAAATCATGTATAATGATAAAATCATTATGGCGATCATAAGAAATTTGTAGAAAAATATCAACAACACGAGATTTCTTCATGAAGTTAAATCGCCAAGGGAGGTGATATTGGAATGTCTTCCAAACACTCTAATTTCTTATGATATGATGAAAAATATCAAAGATACCATGAAAATGAGAATTCTAAGGATTCGAAATTCTAGGAAATAAAGAAAAACTAATTTTAAAATTATATCAAGAATAGGTAAGTGGATATTTTGATGTATTTATTTTACATTAACCATTAATTGGGATAAAATGACATTAAATGGAAACCTTGTGATTATATTATTTAAATTTAGTGAAGTTGAGAATATTTTTTTCAAATTTCTATAGAATATATGAGAAGTTTATGAAAATGAAAGTCCAATGAGTTTTTTATTAAGTGTGTTAATGGAATGAGTAGTTCTTAAAAAATTCATGAGAAGAACATGCTTTCATAAGATGATGCCAATTTAGAAAAAATAGAAGTTGATAAAGTTAAGGAATGAAAAAACCTCAGGGAAAAATATTATATATATATTATGAAAAACAAAATTAGAATATATTGATAAAAATAAATAATGATTATGTAATATTTCTTCTCTATGGTGAACTAGAAGTTTCCCTCGAATAAATTGATGTTTTGAGGGAAAATATTAAAATAATCTAATAGAGTGGTATGTGGTTACAAAATATATATACTGATGAAAGAGGAATTTCAATATAATATAAATGATGATATTTAATGGATTAGACATTTAAATATTAAAAATTCAGAAAAATTGGTGGATTAATTAATTCAACATTAAGATAATTATTTTATTATTGATGGACAAACTGATTCATGGAAAGATCATTCAAAAAATGATTAAGGAGCTAAGTGAAAAGGTCATTAAAATAAGAAAAATACCTGATGATAAAGATATATTTGTAATTCGTGACATTAAATTTTGGAATATGGATTGCATACTCTATCGAATATGATGTAGATAATAACATTGATTCTATAGAAATGTTTGAAACATTCCCAGGAGTGTACTATTTCAAAATTAAAGGAAAATATATTGAGGGGATTGATCGATACTAATAGATATATGGAGGTTGATAAATCAACAATTATTGAAACCTTGTAAGTAACTTATTTTTAATGGATCCCAAAATACATGAATGGTTATACATAGATCAATACATTTATACCACCATATACCATGAATATGGTGTTATTATTGTCAAAATATGTGGAATACAGAATACATGTGCCACATAAAGAAATGAATTTTGAGTCATAAGTATAAAAAAAATAAAACATGAATAAATTTATATATTTAGTAGTTTTTTAACATCTATTGATTTTAGTATGAATTTTGTGGAAAAAATTTAATAAATTCTTCATCAAGGTTATAAATACGTGTACTAATAAAAACATTTAAATTCAGATATCAATAATTAAATGACTTATCAAAAAAGAAGAAAATTCATAATAAATTTATTTCCTTGCATGATGAGAATGATTCAATGTAACTGGTTATAGAATAAATACACTCACCACCCATAATAGAAGTGTAGTTACATGGATTAGGAATATATAAGATGATGATATTCACATTGGAACAATTGTTTTGAATGTGATTGATTAGTATAGATTATAGAACCATGATAGTGAATTAAATTAACATATGAACCTAATACAAAACCATTTCATGTAAATGAACTATGATAGAAAATGTGCCATTATCTTTGTAAATAATATTAGTTTGAAGTTTATTTTCTCTGAAAAAGAAAAAATCAATGTCAAATAATTGAGACACACTATATTCTCAAGTGAATATGGAATTAGTAAAAATTTAATAGTTTTATGTCAACTATCACACTTATGGAATGTGTTATATATAAAAAATTCCGCTCTCATACTCTAAATATAATATGGTATAATTTTTTTTCAAGGAAAATTTTAAAAGTGAAATCTATACCACATTGTTCTAGAAAAAGACAAGTGTTTTCTATACGTGGAAGAAAATAAAAAATAATTAAACAAAATGCTTAAACACTAAATCAAAATTACTTATATGACTCATTCACGAATGATGGATCATGCATCATCCTAACATGTTAATGTGTTTTCACTAATACATGTGGTACTTTTATAAAGGGGAAGTCCAATAAGGCGTACTACATGATAAAAGATAAGAAGTTAATGATATTTATTTATTTGGTTCACATTGAAGTGTATGGATTATGTTAAACTATATATTGGGATGTAAAAAGGTATTAAGTAATATATATTTATAATTATATAATGATTTCATGGAAGATGGTAACATCTAAAAAAAGAGGTGTTTGAGTGTATTACATGATATTATATGTTGAAAAGGATGGTGTTTATAATAAAAATTCATATACTTTATACTAATAATTTCATGGAATTCCCTAAAAAATAAACATATAAATATCTATATAATAATTGGATAATGGAATAAGTTTAAAGGGTTTTTACTCTAATAAAATGGAGTTATTGGGATGGGATGTAGGGATGTCAACCACATGTCTTGTAAAATGATCATTGAGAATTATCTACACAATATATGTCCAAAATAAGTAGTGATCACATTAGTTTATATCTATAATATATTTGTTTACATTTAAATGAAGATAACACACTAATTATAAAGAAAATATGGTAGGTTTAGAATCTATAGAGAGGGAAACTTTAGGGATCAAACTAGATATGTGAAGACATTGGTTATTTTATGGATTCATTTAAATCATAATGAATGGAGACTCAAAAAAACATATTTATTATCTCAAGTATATCCTTTGAATTTTGAATGTCACACTCGTGATGTCAATTGGGTGAAATATATTTTTCTAGAGAATAACAGAATATAAAATAATCATACATGGGAAATTATCCAATGTTAGAGAAAAATGATTTATCAAAACCAAGAAGGTGAACTAGAAATAACATATCAAAAATACAATGCTATCGTAATAAAATTAATTCTATTATGATTTAGTTATTTATACATTGATGGAATTGATATTTATAAAACATCTCCACCTATAACCTAATTTGAATTAATGTTACAATTAATGCATTTTTTATAAAGGTTGTTTTATCAAATTTATATCAATTAAAAATCCCATAATAGAGTCATTGAATATAATGTATAATTTAGGAATATAAATGTATTTTTAGATATAGTAATGCGAACAATTTTTTTTTGTAAAATTCATTTTTATAAATTTACATAAACACTATGTTCTTGGTATTATAGCCTAGATCAACACTTGAGTAATCATATTTTTTAGAGAGGTGGATTTTAACAGAATCAATGCATCATAAATGTGAATTATCAAATTATACTAGATTATACCTATGTAGATGAAATACTTTTTAGAGGATTGGATGAAACAAAGTGCATGTTTTTTACATAATACATTATTTTAGAAAACAAAATGTACTCTATTAGAGAGTTTTCATTTTACCATAGTTTATAGGAGACTCAAGGAAGGCGTGGGACAAATATTTCTCAATAAATAGATCGAAACAAGTTGGGGACCTTTCCCTTTATTAAAAAATAAAAAATAGAAAAGTGGGGGATATATATTATTTCCTACAATATTAATAATGGGGATTATTAATTCAATATAATTTGGATAATTAGGATAAAAATATTATTATGTTACTTATATATATTATACACTAAGAGATGTGTAAATATATATGGATTCATATTTTATTATTGAGTGACATAAAAATGAATGTTGTAAATAGTTATAAATTAATATGGTTTGAAAAAGTTAATTTGGTGGATTATAAAGAGATTAAAAAACAAAATCATTATAAAAGGGTATACACAATATAATAAAACATGAGATAATTTGGACTACATGAGATAACATAGTAATAGAATTAATATGAATTTTATGTATATTAAATCAGTGTGATATTAAAATAAAACTCCACGAATATCATTTTTAATTTTCTTTCAAAACATTTCACATATTTATATATCAATTATTAATATTGTTATAATTTTCCAAATAAGTATACCCATGGAATGTCTTGTGTATGTAATTGTGTAACATGTGAAACATAACAGTTATGTAACCAAATATTCCCCTCAAATTTTGGTGAAGCATAACATTAAAACGATAAAATGTAGAATACAAAATGAAAATAGTTGATCTTATATTCATATGATAGATCTAGAAAATTTAATTCAAAAATAATATTGAATTTTATATGTTATATGATTTCAAATATATCATACCTATATAACTAATTTATGAGTAGAACAGAAGAGGGGAAAATTTACATACTGAAATATGGGTATTGTTCCACTAAAGGTAATGATGTATGGGGGAAATCATTTAAGTGGGAATAATTTCATTAATCATTCAAAATAAAAATAGATAAAACATGATAATCAACAATATATATGTTTTTTAGTTTATTTCATCAACAATTCATTTCATATTATTTTTTCTAATAGGTATTACTTAAAAAACACATATAGATTGGTATTTGGATTTATTATATGTTCTAATTGTAATTAATTATGAGAACATATGTCTGAATCTAATAGATATAAATTTATATAACATTTTCTTATGATTATTAGATAGGGGGTTTTCATTAAATAATTATGCTAACAAACATAGAATCATTTATTGGATAGAATTGAAGAATGTTAATATAGGTATATATATTGTTAATGGGGTATGAGTTTCTACATTTGAATTTGAATCCAATGATATAAAACATTTAGGTGTACTAGTTTTGGAAATAGAAATATATTATTATGTTCCTTATAATAACATAAATTTAATTTTTGTATCATCATTGAAAAAGATGGGATTTTCATTATGTGTTAACCATAATAGTTTTTTATAAACTTGAATGAAATTTTATGTTGAATTATAAAAATGATAATGGGTTTATATAATATAAAATTTTTTACTCCTATCAATAACTTTGAAAATAATAATATAAATATTTATTCGATTCCATCTTAACTCTAGCATGGTCTATTTGAGAATATAAATGAGACATGAAATCAAATACTATATTTAAATGGACTTTTGGGGTCATATGAGCGTAAATAAAACATTAAATGAGAATATTGTTTATTATGCTAAAAACACAGAAGTTCATTTTGATGGAAATAATAAATGATATAATGGACTCTTTGGTCTTTTAATAGTGATATATGACTATTTCAGACTATTGGCATGATCTCAACCATTCCTAAGATGTCATTGGTAGCTCATGCTCACCCTTGATAATGTATTACATATTCTAATGAGGTTCCAACCTTCATCAATTATGAGGAAACTATATATAAGTAAACACATTTATTTATTTATATTACATTAAGAATCATTGTTTTTAAAAAATAGTATGAAAAATTAATTAACCAAAATTTTAGAGTCCTATATGAAAATATACATTAACAAAATATTTTATTAGACTCATAAATCCATATTGAAAAAATGCCCTAATAAATATCCCCTTATTATAATATCATATGTGTTAACCAATTGTTTTCATAGGTAATGAAAACATAAGAAAGGGGTGAACTAATATGCTCAGTCATGGAATCATAAGAGGTAACCAATGGTTATCGTAAGTAGTAAAATGATATGTATATGGATTTGAGATAATATACATATCCATGAATTTAACATGAAAAGAACATACAATGATAAAACATGGAGCATAATATATGAGAACTTGTAAAATTCATACATTTCAAAACATGTGAATCCAGAAATAACAAGAGCATAAAAATGATAACATAGTCGATTAGGAATTAAATCATATTTCCTTTAGGGGGTCAATAAATATTCACGTGTTTTCCTTAGTGTATCATGATTTAATCACTTATTTACTTTGATAGACCATGCCTCAATCACATTTTTCCATTATTTGACCATGAATGGCTCTACTGTTTATCTCATTGGATCGAGTTATCAAAACACATTTCCCATTATCAAATGAGATATAAAGATTTACCCTACACATTGGAGTGTTATGTATGTCCAAATATTTAAAAATTAAAAAACCATAGTAATATTTTTAATAGGATATCAATGATTATACATATCATGAAAACCCATGGGATAAAATGGATTTCATTAATAACTTAAAAAATAAAAGTTGTAAATAAATGTTTTTTTCAAAACATTTACATATTATATCACCAAAATTTATCATATTATTTTAAACTATTTATTCCAACTAAATAATCACATAGTATAGTATTTTATATGAACAATTATAGACTAATTCATGAAAAATAATTCCCTTAGAAATAATGCCTTTATATATAATGATGAAATTGTAGCGACTTCATAATAGGGATTTTAGAAAAATGATTTTATTTGTAGCATAAAATATTAGGTTATAGGCACATGGAAAATTCATTTTATGAATGGATATATTTTATTATTATAAAATATGTCATTTAAAAATCAATACATAGATATAAATCTAAAATTAATACCCCATGAAAATTAATAATGTTATAAAATAGTGAGTTGAATGCATTTTTGAAAAATATTCTTTTTGAAAATAATAATCAATAATTTATCTTCATAGAATAAAAAATGGTTTATAAAAGGTGACGTAAAAAAAATTTCAATTATTTTAGTTTTGAAAAATAATATTATTTAATGTAACCTTCAGAAAGACATTAGGGTATAAAAATATAAATTTAAATCATTGAGAAAAAACGAATGATGAAATATAGACATCAATAGAAGATATTTTAAATGAAGTAAAATTTATCAAAATAGATAGGGATTTGAAGATAAAATATTTCATTTTGAATGGATGGAAAAATATGCAGAAATTAAATTATTGAATTTTTTTTAAAAAAGTGTAAAAAATAATTTTGATAATGTTGGAAAAACATATGTATGCCACATGAAATAAAATATAATAGGGATTCTAAATATAGAAGAGATTATTGGCGGTAAAAGAAAATATAGATAAGGTATAGAAAAAATCGTTAAAGAGGATGTGAATTATTCTAAAAAATGAAATTTTTTATATAATGATGAAATTAATTAAGGTTTAATATTTAAATAAAATTTTTAATTTTATCTGGATAGGAATAAAAGTAATAATAAAATAAATTCCTTGGATGGAATCCACCATACATTGAACAAAAAATTTCCTGAGGAAGCATTCTAAGTCAGCAATGGGAGTTGTGTTAACAAAAACCACTATGTCATTAATATCCATTAAATTGAAATCCATTTAAACAAAAGAAATGATATTGATCATAGAACCTTATGGATTAAATAAATATATTAAATTGAATTATTTATATATTAATAACAGAATATCAATTATTTCATGGAGCACAATAAGAAATATGCCTAATGATATTTAATTTGAGACATTGATTTCCTTACCTTATTTCCCAAATTAGAAAAGAGTGCATAAAAGCCAATATAAAAAATATAATTGTTGTATTAAACTATTTAATAACATATTTCAAAATTATTTTTATTCATAATCGTTATTTATAATAATTTTTAAATTTATATTAATTTATTATTTTCTATTTTAAAAAATAGGGTTTGGTAATCATGATAATTTTGAACTTATTTTATGATAGCATTATCAGTATTAATTGTTCTACCAAATTACATCATTATGATATAATTTAAGGTACTATAATTTATTCTTTATAATTATTTATAAATATATATTTTTATCCAATGTTAATTGTGGGTACAATCCATGAAGATGGACTTGGTGACAACCATATTTCGGTGATTTGTAACAAATATATGGAATCATAATTGCAAATGAGATTAATTTTAGTATTAAAATTTAAAAAATATATATTATATTCATTAATGATTTAATAGTCTTTTATGTTATTATTTTATATCATTGATCATGTAGTTTCTTAGACTGGACCAAACATTAACATACCACGATTGGAGGATAATAATGATTATGAATATGGATTCTTTGGGAATAATAATAATATTATTGAAACATAATGATATGATATCAATATTATTGATGTGGTAAATTATATTTCATTATTTTTTAACAAATAATTATTAATGTATATAAGAATGAGATATGTTATAACATAGATTTGGTAATAACCATAATGCAGAGTTAACATTTTTTTTCTAGAAAAATTTAAGGGAAATAAGACACATTATATATTTACCTTCATAATAATAATTATTATACTATTTATGAAACATTTAATCCTAAAATAAACTTTTATAATCAATAAATATAGGCTGTAGTGAGAAAATGGGAGTCGTTACAAGATGAAGATGGTAGTATGCAAAACGCAGGATGCCGATTTTGTGTTTCTTAATAGAAAAGGGGAATGGTGGTTAATAATTATACAATTTTCATTATAAAATTTATTATAAAAAACTATATTATGATATTATATATTAATTATAAAATATAAAATGAATATATATGTTTTAAAGAGAAAATAAGTTATGAAAATTGTGTAATCACATTAAAATAATTTACTTTTCCTTAGGGAGTTCATCCTAAATAAAGGACATAAGATAATATAATGTGACTAGAGGTTAATTGTGATGGAATATGATTATAAATTATGGATAATGGGAAGAGTTATTGGTAAAAAAAATAATATTTTAGTGTTCTTGAAGGGGAGGTGAGGGGTGACTTTTATTTATGGTCAGTGTAACGCCCCGACCCCAGCTACCCAGAGTCGGTGCATTATTACATAACATTGGCATGATCACAAGAAAGATCAAATCTCGAAAGACCGATTGGTTTAGTAGCCTTGGAAACACTAGATATAATCATAAAGTTTTACATTACATTTCAAAGTGAAAAACTACTACAACAACAAAGTCTTCATATCCACACTATTAACCCCTCATAATATCCCTTCAAGTCATTCATAATTTACTTCTTCACTACCTAGGAAAAATAAAACATAGAAAAGGGGTGAGCTCAAATGCTCAGTAAGGATAACAATATAGTGGAACATTCAAAATAAGCATAAACATTTAAGGCAATGAATTACTAAAACAAAAGCCTTTTAAAATTGAACTTCAACATAGTATGGCAAAAGTAAAATGAAATAATGCAATTTACATATTCACATGGATATTCTACTAATCGAATAATCACATGCAAAAATCAATAACCATTTTCATAATGTTGGAATGCATAATGCCAGACTGTCATAACCACATAGTCAAGGCCTCGTGCCAAGACTACAAATAAGATTTTGTCAAGGCCCTGTGCCAAGACACTAGTTTGTCTCATTAGACCAACCGATGCATCGAGGAGCTATAGCGGGCTCCACCCGTCACTTATTAAGTCCAATGCATTCCTATATGAAAAGGTTTAAACATAACATAAACATTCGTATTAGAACTAGCATACGAAATGTCAATAATTTCACTATAAACTATGAATGGTATAAAAATAGCACATCCACAGTCAAACATATCACAAAACCTTCAATACAATATAGAAGTTTTGTATCATAATAAATCAACTTCAAATAATCTTAAAATCCATCAAAGGATTTTGACATAGATTAAATCAAAATTCTTTTTAAAGAAGTATCTCCTTTTATTTTGAAATCATTTAAGATCAATATAAAATAAAACATTTTCTTTGAAAATATTCTTATAAGCTTGTATGGGAAGCTTCGACGATTTTATAACGGCGGAAAATAACCGCACCCGCCGTATAAGTTAAAAAAAACATTCTTACCTCAATTCTGTCGAAAAGGTTAAAAAGGACCTTGTTTTGAAAACGACCGAAAGATTCCTTTATAAACCACTTATAAAAGTCAAAAAGGGTATAAATGAATTTAACTCATATTCTAGTAAATAGTAAAAATGTTTTGAAATGCATTTTTAAGAAACATGGATGTGGATGATAAAGAGATCCCAGTATATTATTACGTATAAACAACCTCGGATAATGAAGAGATTGTGAAATAACCCTTACCTTGTACTTTTCCTTGGTTGGGGTAGGTTAACCTCCTATATAATAGTGAAATAATTGTTACTAAATTATACAAGAATCATATACATTAATATGATATCATATATGATCTTTTAATACTGATTTGATAATAATATCTTAAAATTATCGTCGTTTCGGGTGTTAACTTACTCATTTTCTTTTATATGTTTTGTTACATAAGCCATGTTTGTAAAGGATAAGTTGTATATTATTCAAATCCAGAATTGTATCAAGTCTTTAAACATCATTTTTAAATCATCAAATGATAATTATACTTGAATGGATACGATGGAAAATGAATCTCATCGCGTTCGTGGAGACAGTAGTCCGTACGTACGCACGAACGCTACTTCCATTTAATTTTTATTTTAAAAGAATCGAATACCAATGATACATAGGTATATTAATATTCCAGTATAATATAATATTTTATACATGTTACTTAAGTTCATTAAACCATCCTTTATACGTTCCATGTGTGGTATGAACGAGTCATATCATTTTAAGGGGGCGGTAGTCCGCACTTCCTCAAATGAAATTATCGTATGTATATACAACATGAAACGAATAATGGTATGAAATAAAATGGAATTACAGAAGCTTATATATAAAATATATATCATTAATATCATATTTAATTAGAGTTCCATCATAATGGCCACCATGAGAGGCGGTAAGATGTATTTGAACAATCATCGTTTTGTGAGGCGTTAGTTTTCCATCCACAGAAACATTATGTTCATCATCCATTAGATGGAGTTGTGTGTATGTGTAGTTTGAATCCATATTATAACAACATCCTAGTATATTGAGGATACTGGTGTTGTTACAATAGAAAGGAAATAAAAAGCGTTTGGGGGTTGGAGAAGCAAAATAAATGAAAATAATTTAAGAGAAATCGTTACCTTTAATTTAGGTAACTCACTTTGGTTAGAACCAAAGGACTTGTTGAAATGCTTTCTGCCTAAGGGGAAGCTTCAAGGAGGAGGAGAGGGATGTGGGGAGCTTAGTTGGGCAGAGTTTGGACGAGCCAAGTGTCTTGAGAGGTGTGAGGAATGAGTAGAAGTGGTCTCCTTTTATAAGGGAGAGGAGGGGCTCTTTAGGAAAGAGTGAAAGTATTACTTTATAATATAAATATATTCGGTTTATAATGGTCCAAAAATCATTGAGGTCGAAGATAAGATGACTCATATTCTAAATAACATCAACCAATAAGAATTGGACAGGTTTTATATAATATTTTAATCATTATAATATTATTTATTTCAAGGATTTATTAATGAGGTAAACATTGCATCATTATTGAGTCATTAATAATTTAACTTATTTGATGTCTAAAAATTATAAATAAAATATCATCATGTAAGAAATCTTTTTAGCTTTCTAATGAATATTTATAATCTAAAATCCAACATGTATAACCCTATGTAAAAATTTTTCTTCTAAAAGATGTAAGCTTATGCCATTTTTATTTTTATTTTAACTTTATTAATATAATGTGTCCCTACCACATACGAGTGGCTCCAAGGGGTCCCCAAATTGACCCAAGGATGCCCATGGTCGGGTATGTGTCCACCAATAAGGTTAGGACACGTTTTAGGGTAATTTTGTATTATTATAATATTATTTTTTAACCCTTATTTACCGGATTTACCCTTTAACCATGGTAAATAAACTATTTACCACAGTAACTATTCAAAATGTCTAAAAATAAAAGTTACCTATTTACACAATTTGAACATCCTGATTCCAAATATGGAATCCATTTTCCTAAATTCAAAACACAGAAGTGGAAGAAATTAATTTAAAATTAATTCCCGCTGTCAAAACAAAAAACGTGTTTTTAAGAGATAATAACTATAAAAAGATTGACACTTGTTTATGTTCGGTTTAATTGTAAAATTATGTCCAATGACCAACATTATATTAAATGGTAAAAATATATTCTAAATATACTTTAAAAACACTCAAATTAATAATTTATCAATATTAATTATTTTGATTAAAAAAGTTGTTTTTAATTAAAATTTAGTAATTATCACTATTCATCAAAATATAAAAGTTATCCGAAAAGTACCAAAATTTCACCCTAGGCTAATTTCGATATTCCGAATCCAAAAATGAAGTCCATTTTGAAATATAAAATATATATGATTTCAAAAAGTAGGTATTACTATTCACAACGGCTAGTTTAATTAGTTGTGGTGTGTGTTAGCACTCGAGGTTGCGTACAACACACGCTATCGATTATTCGAAGGGAAACGTACCGTGGAAGTTTGGGGTGTTACATTCTCCCCTCCTTCAAATAATTGCGTCCTCGCAATTTCTAGAATACTTATTACATGAAAAGACTCGGGTGGTTCTTCATCATAAGTTCCTCGGGTTCCCACGTTGCCTCTTCCATCTTATGGTTTCTCCACAAAACTTTTACCAGACGCGTCGTCCGGTTTCTCAGTACTTGTTCTCTTGTATCAAGAATCCTGACGGGCTCTTCACAATAGGAAAGATCAGGTTCCAGTTCTAATTCCTCATAGGTGAGTACATGCGTTGGGTCAGGCATGTATTTTCTCAACAGAGATACGTGGAACACATCGTGAACTTTGGAGAGACTTGGCGGCATTGCCAATCAGTAAGCTACAGCACCAATTCGTTCTAGAATTTCGAAAGGTCCGATGTACCTGGGACTCAATTTACCTTTCTTACCAAAACGTATGACTCCCTTCCATGGAGATACCTTCAAGAAAACATGATCACCGACTTGAAATTCCAAATCCTTCCTTCGATTATCAGCATAGCTCTTCTGCCTACTTTGAGCTGCTTTGATGTGATTTTGGATTACTTTCACCTTTTCCACCGTTTCCTCCACCAGTTCTGGGTTTACAAGTTTTCTTTCACCAACGTCATCCCAACAGGTTGGTGTACGACATCTCTTTCCGTATAACGCTTCATATGGTGCCATCTGAATACTTGAATGGAAGCTATTGTTATAGGAAAATTCTACTAGTGGTAAATATTGATCCCACATACCCTGAAAATCAAGTGAGCAAGATCTCAACATGTCTTATAAGGTCTGAATAGTCCATTCTGATTGTCCGTCTGTTTGAGGGTGGTAAGCAGTGCTCAAATGAAGTTCAGTATCCATGGATTTCTGAAGACTTTTCCAAAATCTTGAAGTAAAACGGGGATCACGATCAGAAACAATCGATAGGGGAACTCCATGAAGTCTCACAACTTCATTAATGTATAGACTTGCTAGACGTTCCAGGGGTAGATCTTCTCTTATAGCAAGAAAATGTGCTGACTTGGTAAGACGATCAACAATAACCCATATTGCATCGTTCCTTCTAGGAGTCTTTGGTAGCCCCATGACAAAGTCCATCGTAATATTGTGCCATTTACAATCCGGTATGGGAAGAGGTTGCATGACTCCTCCAGGCTGTTGCCTTCCAGCTTTCACTTGTTGACAAACCATACATCTTGACACAAAATCAGCAATCTCCCTCTTCATGTTGTCCCACCAAAAATGTTCCTTCAAATCTCTATACATTTTGGTGCTCCCATGGTGTATAGAGAAATTGGAACTATGAGCGTCATCCAGCAATTCCCTTTTTAGATCAGGTATATTGGGAACACAAAGTCTCTTCCCAAATTTCAAAATTCCATCTTCATACACAAAGTCTCTCAATCTCCCATCATTCACAGCTTTAATCTTCTTCTGAAATTCTTCATCATCGGTCTGGGAACTCTTAATCCTTTCTAGTAAAGATGGTTTGGCAACCATTTGAAAAAGCATTGATGTTTCACCTTCCCTGGTTATTCCCATGTCCATCTTCTCTAGATCCATGAAAATTGGATCCCTTTCAATTCTCATCATGTTCAGAACACCATGGTCTTTTCTGCTCAAATCATCTGCTACTTTGTTTGCTTTCCCCGGGTGGTAGTGTATCGTGCAATCATAATCCTTGAGTAATTCAAGCCATCTCCTTTGCCTCATGTTGAGTTCTTTTTGTGAGAAAATATACTTCAGACTCTTGTGATCAGTATAAATTTCACATTTTTCACCATAGAGGTAGTGCCTCCATATCTTCAAAGCAAAGATCACAGCTGCTAACTCAAGATCATGAGTAGGATAGTTTTGTTCATGAATTTTCAACTGTCGTGATGCATAGGCAATAACTCTATCATTCTGCATAAGGACACAACCAAGTCCTTTCTTTGATGCATCACTATAAATAATGAACCCATCAAAGAAACGATCAATCTTACTTCTTGGGTTGCGAATATAATCACCAGCGTACCTTGCTAACCTTGTAAAGTTAGCCTCATACTTTGTGACATTCTCATCCTCCTTTTGTCTCAGACTCAGAAATTGCCTTTCTATATCTGCTCGATGGTCACAAGGAAAGTATTTTTCTAAAAACAGATCTTTGAACTCCCTCCATTCCATATTTGATACTTCATCATCTTCCTTCGTATTTTGAATCAATGACCACCATTGATCAGCATCTCCATTGAGGCGGTAAACTGCCATGATAACTTTTTCCCTTTCACTGCTCCCCAAATCCTGAAATATTTTCTCTAGGGAAAATATCCATTGCTCAGCTACTAAGGGATTTTTATTCCCGTTGAAAGTTAGTGGTTGTTGCCTCATGAATAGATCTAACATTGATCCTCCATGCTGCGGATCAGGGTGCTCCATACGGGTAAGGTTATTATTCATAACCTGAGTAAGTTGTCCCATTATGGTGATTAGATGATCGGCACCAGTTGTATCACCAGCCCCACTATAATTATCTTGATCAGGAGGGCAATCCCTACATGGAGTACGTGCATTGATACGGTTTCCATTTCTTCCACTAGGCGCCATTTCTAAACAATGGCATAAACTAGATCCGTTTATGAATCAAAATACATAATCCCATACTTATAAAACACTTAACATAAATTGAACTATTTATGGATATAATCCATAATCATAAAAATGTTTTCTTTGAGGAAGTATATATACTCATAAACCCTTCATAATGATTTGTAATGAAATTGAGAGTTATCCTAAGCATATCCCCCGGGAGTGTCGTAACCAAGAGTGCAACAAGGCCCATTTTCGTGCACCAGTTCCCGTTCGAGTCTAGCTCAAAGCGGTGTTTTCGGGTTTTACCCCTCGGTACATCTGTCCAGAGCCGCCTCTACCTGCTCGTATCCAGACAGGGATGTATTGCTCGGAAAACTCACAAAATCTCTACAATACCAAAATTCTAGTAAGTTCTTCTATACTAATCCTCAAATTTCATCTTAGGTCTACGTGCTCTAATTAGAGTTTATCTAAATATAGCTTCCAAGGTTTGTACTAAACTTCCTCTGATACCAACTGTAACGCCCCGACCCCAGCTACCCAGAGTCGGTGCATTATTACATAACATTGGCATGATCACAAGAAAGATCAAATCTCGAAAGACCGATTGGTTTAGTAGCCTTGGAAACACTAGATATAATCATAAAGTTTTACATTACATTTCAAAGTGAAAAACTACTACAACAACAAAGTCTTCATATCCACACTATTAACCCCTCATAATATCCCTTCAAGTCATTCATAATTTACTTCTTCACTACCTGGGAAAAATAAAACATAGAAAAGGGGTGAGCTCAAATGCTCAGTAAGGATAACAATATAGTGGAACATTCAAAATAAGCATAAACATTTAAGGCAATGAATTACTAAAACAAAAGCCTTTTAAAATTGAACTTCAACATAGTATGGCAAAAGTAAAATGAAATAATGCAATTTACATATTCACATGGATATTCTACTAATCGAATAATCACATGCAAAAATCAATAACCATTTTCATAATGTTGGAATGCATAATGCCAGACTGTCATAACCACATAGTCAAGGCCTCGTGCCAAGACTACAAATAAGATTTTGTCAAGGCCCTGTGCCAAGACACTAGTTTGTCTCATTAGACCTACTGATGCATCGAGGAGCTATAGCGGGCTCCACCCGTCACTTATTAAGTCCAATGCATTCCTATATGAAAAGGTTTAAACATAACATAAACATTCGTATTAGAACTAGCATACGAAATGTCAATAATTTCACTATAAACTATGAATGGTATAAAAATAGCACATCCACAGTCAAACATATCACAAAACCTTCAATACAATATAGAAGTTTTGTATCATAATAAATCAACTTCAAATAATCTTAAAATCCATCAAAGGATGTTGACATAGATTAAATCAAAATTCTTTTTAAAGAAGTATCTCCTTTTATTTTGAAATCATTTAAGATCAATATAAAATAAAACATTTTCTTTGAAAATATTCTTATAAGCTTGTATGGGAAGCTTCGACGATTTTATAACGGCGGAAAATAACCGCACCCGCCGTATAAGTTAAAAAAAACATTCTTACCTCAATTCTGTCGAAAAGGTTAAAAAGGACCTTGTTTTGAAAACGACCGAAAGATTCCTTTATAAACCACTTATAAAAGTCAAAAAGGGTATAAATGAATTTAACTCATATTCTAGTAAATAGTAAAAATGTTTTGAAATGCATTTTTAAGAAACATGGATGTGGATGATAAAGAGATCCCAGTATATTATTACGTATAAACAACCTCGGATAATGAAGAGATTGTGAAATAACCCTTACCTTGTACTTTTCCTTGGTTGGGGTAGGTTAACCTCCTATATAATAGTGAAATAATTGTTACTAAATTATACAAGAATCATATACATTAATATGATATCATATATGATCTTTTAATACTGATTTGATAATAATATCTTAAAATTATCGTCGTTTCGGGTGTTAACTTACTCATTTTCTTTTATATGTTTTGTTACATAAGCCATGTTTGTAAAGGATAAGTTGTATATTATTCAAATCCAGAATTGTATCAAGTCTTTAAACATCATTTTTAAATCATCAAATGATAATTATACTTGAATGGATACGATGGAAAATGAATCTCATCGCGTTCGTGGAGACAGTAGTCCGTACGTACGCACGAACGCTACTTCTATTTAATTTTTATTTTAAAAGAATCGAATACCAATGATACATAGGTATATTAATATTCCAGTATAATATAATATTTTATACATGTTACTTAAGTTCATTAAACCATCCTTTATACGTTCCATGTGTGGTATGAACGAGTCGTATCATTTTAAGGGGGCGGTAGTCCGCACTTCCTCAAATGAAATTATCGTATGTATATACAACATGAAACGAATAATGGTATGAAATAAAATGGAATTACAGAAGCTTATATATAAAATATATATCATTAATATCATATTTAATTAGATTTCCATCATAATGGCCACCATGAGAGGCGGTAAGATGTATTTGAACAATCATCGTTTTGTGAGGCGTTAGTTTTCCATCCACAGAAACATTATGTTCATCATCCATTAGATGGAGTTGTGTGTATGTGTAGTTTGAATCCATATTATAACAACATCCTAGTATATTGAGGATACTGGTGTTGTTATAATAGAAAGGAAATAAAAAGCGTTTGGGGGTTGGAGAAGCAAAATAAATGAAAATAATTTAAGAGAAATCGTTACCTTTAATTTAGGTAACTCACTTTGGTTAGAACCAAAGGACTTGTTGAAATGCTTTCTGTCTAAGGGGAAGCTTCAAGGAGGAGGAGAGGGATGTGGGGAGCTTAGTTGGGCAGAGTTTGGACGAGCCAAGTGTCTTGAGAGGTGTGAGGAATGAGTAGAAGTGGTCTCCTTTTATAAGGGAGAGGAGGGGCTCTTTAGGAAAGAGTGAAAGTATTACTTTATAATATAAATATATTCGGTTTATAATGGTCCAAAAATCATTGAGGTCGAAGATAAGATGACTCATATTCTAAATAACATCAACCAATAAGAATTGGACAGGTTTTATATAATATTTTAATCATTATAATATTATTTATTTCAAGGATTTATTAATGAGGTAAACATTGCATCATTATTGAGTCATTAATAATTTAACTTATTTGATGTCTAAAAATTATAAATAAAATATCATCATGTAAGAAATCTTTTTAGCTTTCTAATGAATATTTATAATCTAAAATCCAACATGTATAACCCTATGTAAAAATTTTTCTTCTAAAAGATGTAAGCTTATGCCATTTTTATTTTTATTTTAACTTTATTAATATAATGTGTCCCTACCACATACGAGTGGCTCCAAGGGGTCCCCAAATTGACCCAAGGATGCCCATGGTCGGGTATGTGTCCACCAATAAGGTTAGGACACGTTTTAGGGTAATTTTGTATTATTATAATATTATTTTTTAACCCTTATTTACCGGATTTACCCTTTAACCATGGTAAATAAACTATTTACCACAGTAACTATTCAAAATGTCTAAAAATAAAAGTTACCTATTTACACAATTTGAACATCCTGATTCCAAATATGGAATCCATTTTCCTAAATTCAAAACACAGAAGTGGCAGAAATTAATTTAAAATTAATTCCCGCTGTCAAAACAAAAAACGTGTTTTTAAGAGATAATAACTATAAAAAGATTGACACTTGTTTATGTTCGGTTTAATTGTAAAATTATGTCCAATGACCAACATTATATTAAATGGTAAAAATATATTCTAAATATACTTTAAAAACACTCAAATTAATAATTTATCAATATTAATTATTTTGATTAAAAAAGATGTTTTTAATTAAAATTTAGTAATTATCACTATTCATCAAAATATAAAAGTTATCCGAAAAGTACCAAAATTTCACCCTAGGCTAATTTCGATATTCCGAATCCAAAAATGAAGTCCATTTTGAAATATAAAATATATATGATTTCAAAAAGTAGGTATTACTATTCACAACGGCTAGTTTAATTAGTTGTGGTGTGTGTTAGCACTCGAGGTTGCGTACAACACACGCTATCGATTATTCGAAGGGAAACGTACCGTGGAAGTTTGGGGTGTTACATTCTCCCCTCCTTCAAATAATTGCGTCCTCGCAATTTCTAGAATACTTATTACATGAAAAGACTCGGGTGGTTCTTCATCATAAGTTCCTCGGGTTCCCACGTTGCCTCTTCCATCTTATGGTTTCTCCACAAAACTTTTACCAGACGCGTCGTCCGGTTTCTCAGTACTTGTTCTCTTGTATCAAGAATCCTGACGGGCTCTTCACAATAGGAAAGATCAGGTTCCAGTTCTAATTCCTCATAGGTGAGTACATGCGTTGGGTCAGGCATGTATTTTCTCAACAGAGATACGTGGAACACATCGTGAACTTTGGAGAGACTTGGCGGCATTGCCAATCAGTAAGCTACATCACCAATTCGTTCTAGAATTTCGAAAGGTCCGATGTACCTGGGACTCAATTTACCTTTCTTACCAAAACGTATGACTCCCTTCCATGGAGATACCTTCAAGAAAACATGATCACCGACTTGAAATTCCAAATCCTTCCTTCGATTATCAGCATAGCTCTTCTGCCTACTTTGAGCTGCTTTGATGTGATTTTGGATTACTTTCACCTTTTCCACCGTTTCCTCCACCAGTTCTGGGTTTACAAGTTTTCTTTCACCAACGTCATCCCAAAAGGTTGGTGTACGACATCTCTTTCCGTATAACGCTTCATATGGTGCCATCTGAATACTTGAATGGAAGCTATTGTTATAGGAAAATTCTACTAGTGGTAAATATTGATCCCACATACCCTGAAAATCAAGTGAGCAAGATCTCAACATGTCTTATAAGGTCTGAATAGTCCATTCTGATTGTCCGTCTGTTTGAGGGTGGTAAGCAGTGCTCAAATGAAGTTCAGTATCCATGGATTTCTGAAGACTTTTCCAAAATCTTGAAGTAAAACAGGGATCACGATCAGAAACAATCGATAGGGGAACTCCATGAAGTCTCACAACTTCATTAATGTATAGACTTGCTAGACGTTCCAGGGGTAGATCTTCTCTTATAGCAAGAAAATGTGCTGACTTGGTAAGACGATCAACAATAACCCATATTGCATCGTTCCTTCTAGGAGTCTTTGGTAGCCCCATGACAAAGTCCATCGTAATATTGTGCCATTTACAATCCGGTATGGGAAGAGGTTGCATGACTCCTCCAGGCTGTTGCCTTCCAGCTTTCACTTGTTGACAAACCATACATCTTGACACAAAATCAGCAATCTCCCTCTTCATGTTGTCCCACCAAAAATGTTCCTTCAAATCTCTATACATTTTGGTGCTCCCAGGGTGTATAGAGAAATTGGAACTATGAGCGTCATCCAGCAATTCCCTTTTTAGATCAGGTATATTGGGAACACAAAGTCTCTTCCCAAATTTCAAAATTCCATCTTCATACACAAAGTCTCTCAATCTCCCATCATTCACAGCTTTAATCTTCTTCTGAAATTCTTCATCATCGGTCTGGGAACTCTTAATCCTTTCTAGTAAAGATGGTTTGGCAACCATTTGAAAAAGCATTGATGTTTCACCTTCCCTGGTTATTCCCATGTCCATCTTCTCTAGATCCATGAAAATTGGATCCCTTTCAATTCTCATCATGTTCAGAACACCATGGTCTTTTCTGCTCAAATCATCTGCTACTTTGTTTGCTTTCCCCGGGTGGTAGTGTATCGTGCAATCATAATCCTTGAGTAATTCAAGCCATCTCCTTTGCCTCATGTTGAGTTCTTTTTGTGAGAAAATATACTTCAGACTCTTGTGATCAGTATAAATTTCACATTTTTCACCATAGAGGTAGTGCCTCCATATCTTCAAAGCAAAGATCACAGCTGCTAACTCAAGATCATGAGTAGGATAGTTTTGTTCATGAATTTTCAACTGTCGTGATGCATAGGCAATAACTCTATCATTCTGCATAAGGACACAACCAAGTCCTTTCTTTGATGCATCACTATAAATAATGAACCCATCAAAGAAACGATCAATCTTACTTCTTGGGTTGCGAATATAATCACCAGCGTACCTTGCTAACCTTGTAAAGTTAGCCTCATACTTTGTGACATTCTCATCCTCCTTTTGTCTCAGACTCAGAAATTGCCTTTCTATATCTGCTCGATGGTCACGAGGAAAGTATTTTTCTAAAAACAGATCTTTGAACTCCCTCCATTCCATATTTGATACTTCATCATCTTCCTTCGTATTTTGAATCAATGACCACCATTGATCAGCATCTCCATTGAGGCGGTAAACTGCCATGATAACTTTTTCCCTTTCACTGCTCCCCAAATCCTGAAATATTTTCTCTAGGGAAAATATCCATTGCTCAGCTACTAAGGGATTTTTATTCCCGTTGAAAGTTAGTGGTTGTTGCCTCATGAATAGATCTAACATTGATCCTCCATGCTGCGGATCAGGGTGCTCCATACGGGTAAGGTTATTATTCATAACCTGAGTAAGTTGTCCCATTATGGTGATTAGCTGATCGGCACCAGTTGTATCACCAGCCCCACTATAATTATCTTGATCAGGAGGGCAATCCCTACATGGAGTACGTGCATTGATACAGTTTCCATTTCTTCCACTAGGCGCCATTTCTAAACAATGGCATAAACTAGATCCGTTTATGAATCAAAATACATAATCCCATACTTATAAAACACTTAACATAAATTGAACTATTTATGGATATAATCCATAATCATAAAAATGTTTTCTTTGAGGAAGTATATATACTCATAAACCCTTCATAATGATTTGTAATGAAATTGAGAGTTATCCTAAGCATATCCCCCGGGAGTGTCGTAACCAAGAGTGCAACAAGGCCCATTTTCGTGCACCAGTTCCCGTTCGAGTCTAGCTCAAAGCGGTGTTTTCGGGTTTTACCCCTCGGTACATCTGTCCAGAGCCGCCTCTACCTGCTCGTATCCAGACAGGGATGTATTGCTCGGAAAACTCACAAAATCTCTACAATACCAAAATTCTAGGAAGTTCTTCTATACTAATCCTCAAATTTCATCTTAGGTCTACGTGCTCTAATTAGAGTTTATCTAAATATAGCTTCCAAGGTTTGTACTAAACTTCCTCTGATACCAACTGTAACTCCCCAACCCCAACTACCCAGAGTCGGTGCATTATTACATAACATTGGCATGATCACAAGAAAGATCAAATCTCGAAAGACCGATTGGTTTAGTAGCCTTGGAAACACTAGATATAATCATAATGTTTTACATTACATTTCAAAGTGAAAAACTACTACAACAACAAAGTCTTCATATCCACACTATTAACCCCTCATAATATCCCTGCAAGTCATTCATAATTTACTTCTTCACTACCTGGGAAAAATAAAACATAGAAAAGGGGTGAGCTCAAATGCCCAGTAAGGATAACAATATAGCGGAACATTCAAAATAAGTATAAACATTTAAGGCAATGAATTACTAAAACAAAAGCCTTTTAAAATTGAACTTCAACATAGTATGGAAAAAGTAAAATGAAATAATGCCATTTACTTATTCACATGGATATTCTACTAATCGAATAATCACATGCAAAAATCAATAACCATTTTCATAATGTTGGAATGCATAATGCCAGACTGTCATAACCACATAGTCAAGGCCTCGTGCCAAGACTACAAATAAGATTTTGTCAAGGCCTTGTGCCAAGACACTAGTTTGTCTCATGAGATCTACCGATGCATCGAGGAGCTATAGCGGTCTCCACCCGTCACTTATTAAGTCCAATGCATTCCCATATGAAAAGGTTTAAACATAACATAAACATTCGTATTAGAACTAGCATACGAAATGTCAATAATTTCACCATAAACTATGAATGGTATAAAAATAGCACATCCACAGTCAAACATATCACAAAACCTTCAATACAATATAGAAGTTTTGTATCATAATAAATCAACTTCAAATAATCTTAAAATCCATCAAAGGATGTTGACATAGATGAAATCAAAATTCTTTTTAAAGAAGTATCTCCTTTTATTTTGAAATCATTTAAGATCCATATAAAATAAAACATTTTCTTTGAAAATATTCTTATAAGCTTGTATGGGAAGCTTCGACGATTTTATAACGGCGGAAAATAACCGCACCCGCCGTATAAGTTAAAAAAACATTCTTACCTCAATTCTGTCGAAAAGGTTAAAAAAGACCTTGTTTTGAAAACGACCGAAAGATTCCTTTATAAACAACTTATAAAAGTCAAAAAGGGTATAAATGAATTTAACTCATATTCTAGTAAATAGTAAAAATGTTTTGAAATGCATTTTTAAGAAACATGGATGTGGATGATAAAGAGATCCCAGTAGAATATTACGTATAAACAACCTCGGATAATGAAGAGATTGTGAAATAACCCTTACCTTGTACTTTTCCTTGGTTGGGGTAGGTTATCCTCCTGTATAATAGTGAAATAATTGTTAATAAATTATACAAGAATCATATACATTAATATGATATCATATATGATCTTTTAATACTGATTTGATAATAATATCTTAAAATTATCGTCGTTTCGGGTGTTAACTTACTCATTTTCTTTTATATGTTTTGTTACATAAGCCATGTTTGTAAAGGATAAGTTGTATATTATTCAAATCCAGAATGGTATCAAGTCTTTAAACATCATTTTTAAATCATCAAATGATAATTATACTTGAATGGATACGATGGAAAATGAATCTCATCGCGTTCGTGGAGACGGTATTCCGTACGTACACACGAACGCTACTTCCATTTAATTTTTATTTTAAAAGAATCGAATACCAATGATACATAGGTATATTAATATTCCAGTATAATATAATATTTTATACATGTTACTTAAGTTCATTAACACCATCCTTTATACGTTCCATGTGTGGTATGAACGATTCATATCATTTTAAGGGGGCGGTAGTCCGCACTTCCTCAAATGAAATTATCGTATGTATATACAACATGAAACGAATAATGGTATGAAATAAAATGGAATTACAGAAGCTTATATATAAAATATATATCATTAATATCATATTTAATTACAGTGCCATCATAATGGCCACCATGATAGGCGGTAAGATGTATTTGAACAATCATCGTTTCGTGAGGCGTTAGTTTGCCATCCACAGAAACATTAGGTTCATCATCCATTAGATGGATTTGTGTGTATGTGTAGTTTGAATCCATATTATAAAAACATCCTAGTATATTGAGGATACTGGTGTTGTTACAAAAGAAAGGAAATAAAAAGAGTTTGGGGGTTGGAGAAGCAAAATAAATGAAAATAATTTAAGAGAAATCGTTACCTTTAATTTAGGTAACTCACTTTGGTTAGAACCAAAGGACTTGTTTAAATGCTTTCTGCCTAAGGGGAAGCTTCAAGGAGGAGGAGAGGGATGTGGGGAGCTTAGTTGGGCAGAGTTTGGACGAGCCAAGTGTCTTGAGAGGTGTGAGGAATGAGTAGAAGTGGTCTCCTTTTATAAGGGAGAGGAGGGGCTCTTTAGGAATGAGTGAAAGTATTACTTTAGAATATAATTATATTCGGTTTATAATGGTCCAAAAATCATTGAGGTCTAAGATAAGATGACTCATATTCTAAATAACATCAACCAATAAGAATTGGACAGGTTTTAGATAATATTTTAATCATTATAATATTATTTATTTCAATGATTTATTAATGAGGTAAACATTGCATCATTATTGTGTCATTAATAATTTAACTTATTTGATGTCTAAAAATTATAAATAAAATATAATCATGTAGGAAATCTTTTTAGCTTTCTAATGAATATTTATAATAAAAAATCCAACATGTATAACCCTATGTAAAAAGTTTTCTTCTAAAAGATGTAAGCTTATGCCATTTTTATTTTTATTTTAACTTTATTAATATAATGTGTCCCTACCACATACAAGTGGCTCCAAGGGGTCCCCAAATTGACCCAAGGATGCCCATGGTCGGGTATGTGTCCACCAATAAGGTTAGGACACGTTTTAGGGTAATTTTGTATTATTATAATATTATTTTTTAACCCTTATTTACCGGATTTACCCTTTAACAATGGTAAATAAAATATTTACCACAGTAACTATTCAAAATGTCTAAAAATAAAAGTTACCTATTTACACAATTTGAACATCCTGATTCCAAATATGGAATCCATTTTCCTAAATTCAAAACACAGAAGTGGGAGAAATTAATTTAAAATTAATTCCCGCTGTCAAAACAAAAAGCGTGTTTTTAAGAGATAATAACTATAAAAAGATTGACACTTGTTTATGTTCGGTTTAATTGTAAAATTATGTCCAATGACCAACATTATATTAAATGGTAAAAATATATTCTAAATATACTTTAAAAAAACTCAAATTAATAATTTATCAATATTAATTATTTTGATTAAAAAAGTAGTTTTTAATTAAAATTTAGTAATTTTCACTATTCATCAAAATATAAAAGTTATCCGAAAAGTACCAAAATTTCACCCTAGGCTAATTTCGATATTCCGAATCCAAAAATGAAGTCCATTTTAAAATATAAAATATATATGATTTCAAAAAGTAGGTATTACTATTCAAAACGGCTAGTTTAATTAGTTGTGGTGTGTGTTAGCACTCGAGGTTGCGTACAACACACGCTATCGATTATTCGAAGGGAAATGTACCGTGAAAGTTTGGGGTGTTACAGTCAGAATTGAATTTATATAATTATAATAAATTAATATAACGTTATAACCTAATAAACATGTAAATGGTATCTAAAAATAGACAATAATTGAGTGTGGGAATAAATAATGTCTATAATCCGTCAAAAGTTAATTTTCCTACTTTTTTGGACATTTTTTAATTCCATTACTCATACAATTTTCAATTTTATAATTTTTTATATTATTGGGGTAAGTAATTTTTAACTAAATAATATAATTTAAGTATCTAAATATAAAATAGAATTTATTTAAATATTTGAGACTACTTATCCCAAATATGAAATCCATTTTGTCTGATAAATTTTCTTTGTCAATGAAAAATATATTTTATTACTATCAGATGTAACATTTTGAAAACTCATTTTTCAATTTATTTTTATCCATACATTTAGGTATATGTTAAAATTATTTATGTATTTTAATTATACAAATGAAATTTATTATTTCTCCAAAAAGGAAATTATTTTCCATTAAAAATCATCCATAACAAAATATTACCAATATAATATTAAATTAAGATAAATAAAAAAATATTTATTGGAAAATACTCATTAACTTGTAATATATTGGTTTTTCTAATTCATTATAACGTCTGGAAGTTTATAAATTTAAAAATTAATAAATATTTTATCATGAATTTTTTTTACAAGTTTTTATTTTACAAATAATTCATAAAATATATATAAATTTTATCACCACAAAATTTTATGAAATATTTTTTTGAGATAGATTTATTTTCGATAGATTGTGTTACACAAAACACAAAGCATTAATAAATGAAAATATACTATAAATATTATTACATAAACATAAATGTTATAACCCACCTATTAAAATTTTTTATGAGTTAGAATAAATAAATTTTTAAAATTAAGTATATATTTTATAATAATGAAACCATATTGATAAAAAGTAATTAATTTCATGTAAGGTCTTTATATTCATGAAAATATATTTTTCTCAATAATTATTTTTATTACATTTTGTGAATGAATATTAGTTTTTTCAACTTTCAAAAAATATATTTAAAGAAATTAATTTCAGTTTTTAATCAACACTTCAAACATATCCTAGATTAATGTTTTGATAATTTTATGAAAAAAATAATTTTTCAATCAACAGTGAAAATACATATTTTTATAGAAAATTGATTTTTCATTTAATTTACTGACCAACAGTAATTTAATTTAACATTATTTTAAAATAAAAATTAGCTAAATGATCTTTTTATTAATTTATTTTAGAAAAATTGAATCAAATTAATGTATAATTTTTATAAATTTTCTTTATACTTATGAAAATTGTTTCCTTGGAAAACAATTTTTTATTCCATCTAATGGTTTAATTTTAATTCATATTGGACAACTATTATGAATTTAATTTTGAAATATTGATTCTATAATTTTAATAACAATATTTAATATCATATAATAAGTTCAATTTTTTTGGACTTATTGGATAGTAAAAATGGTAAATAATAATTACCATGACAAATTTTAAAACAGATTTACAATTGGTTAATCTAAAAATTAACGGCTTCTAATTACCTTAAACAATTAAAATTATTGTATAATAACAATATTTATAACCTATATCATATAAGGAATAGTAATTTTGAATTTTGGAGCATTCTTCCATCTGTATAATGTGGGTATAGTTTTTTCTTTTTATAAATTACAAATGTGTATTGTCCCCACATATAAAAGGAAACCCTCTATCCCCTCATATTAACACATAAAAAGTATTTTGTTTCATCTAAGACCAGACCAATTCCCTTCGTTATTTCAATAAAAACAACCTAAATGGATTATTTTTATTGAAAAAACCCAATTAATAATTATGTAGTTCGAAGAAGATGTATCGTTCGTAACGGAGTGTTTTTGTTTTATTCCTTGTTCCACCTCCTCAAAACATTAATAAAAAATTATGATACAATAAAATATGTATACAACATGAGTAACGATTTTATTATGTTAATTTAATAACAAATATTTATCTCCTCCTCAATCTATTGGGAAAAAGAACTGTTGATCGTGTGTACCACAGACTATTGCTGCACAAACCAACATTATTCATATTTCATAAACACCTTTCACAGCTATAGATAAGGAAAAATTTATTGTTTATATGTGATATATTTAAAATATTTATAATCAAGGAATTATAATTTCACATATGACATCATAATTCCCATTCAATTTAAAAATTATAACGTCACACGTAAGTACATATGAAGTATCACCTCTACAAAGTAAAGTGATGAGTTTTTTCATTTATTTTTGAAATGGGTTATAAGAATGATATATTTAATAAGTATATATGATAAAAATTAATTTAAAATGATTATGTAAATTTGAAATTTATTTTAACATTATTTGATTTCGTCATTTGAGAAAATAGAAACAACGTTCATGCGTATATACGAAATGCCATCCATATGAAATATTTAATTAATTTACTATCTATACCATTAATGGATCGAAATATATACATATATAATGAATAGTTATTATCATTATCACATGGTAAAAATATTTATTTGAGGCAACCATTATCAATGTTAATGGATCATAACAACAAAACAAAAATATACATGAAAATGATGTGGCTATTACATGAAACATGAATTAAAAAAATAATTTTTAATAAATGGGTAATAAATGGACATAGGTAAATCATATTTGGAATAAATAATATTATTATGGTTCTATAATAGATATATAATAATCCAATTTTTATAATATATAAGGTTAAAATGTGTTTGACGATAGTCAAGACATTAAGAAATGTGTTTTCATCTTACTTTTAGTTTTGTGAGACACATTCCAAATTCAAAACTTGTTTGTTATCAATGATACATATAATACACATAAATTTATTTTATTATCATTATCATTAATTAATGGGATATAAATAAAAAAATAGTTTTTTATTTTATCTGTATTATAATTCAAATGATACCAAAGTGTAAAAAGTTTTTTGTTTCAATCACATTTATTAGGATTATGTTTTTATGATGAAATATTATGATATATCTTTAAATGTACTCATTAATATTTATTATAATTTGATTATTTATTTAAATTACAATTTTTTTCTTTTATTTTACTATCTTTATGTGCTCATGAGATCAAAAAAAATTAATGAAAAATCTACATTATTTCCCTCTTATGTTGGATGTTTTTTTCATCCATATCAATTTTGTATTAAAATTATTTAAATTGTTTTATTAATATTGTAAATTTTTTATTAATGAAATTATTACACATATATAAATTTATAATTATTTTTAAAAAATAAATTTATTCTTGTTTTGAGAACCAATTACTTTTCCATTTATAAAAAAAAATTCATAAGAATCCTTACTTTAACATATATGAAATGGATATATTATTTTTCAATAATAAACACAATATCACCTAAAATTAATTTTTAAGTTCTTAAGGTCCTTTCCAAATAAAATGTTCAATTTATTGTGTTGAAAACAATTAAATTATAAATAATACGTTGCAAAGATCAATTATTATTTTCCTAAATAAATCATGTATGTTATATTTTAAAATAATTTTGTATATAAAAACAAATTTTTTATGTTACATTCTGTTTAATAAGGATATAATATAGTGAAACAAAATTTTTTATGTCTTCTGGTTGTTTATGATTATTATTGAATGATGTTTGCGAAAACATTTTCTATTCCACAAGATATTCTATAAGGAAATATTTATAAAACCCATTTCCTTATCCCATGTTCTTTAATATCATTATTTATTTTTCATGTAATGGAAAACATATGAATTGATTAGGATTATTCGATATTCATCTTGTAATTATGTATCCATTAAATGCATGGCATAATACGGAAAAATCTTGATTTAATTATGTTATGAGTTAACCTAATTTAATGTTAAAAATGTTATGTGTGGACTTGGTTTCATGTCTATTAGGTTATGTGTGGACCTAGATTCATGTACATAAATTTATGGGTGGGTCAAAATTCATATCAATTAGGTTAGGATATGACACTGTTTCATATCCAAACTGTTATGTATGTTTATGGTTTCGGGTCTATATGATTATACAATTGCTTGGTTCCATGTCCTTAATAAAAGGTGTGTACATGTGTCTATTAATTCATTTTAAGGGTTCATTTTTTATCAAAATTACTATGCATATATTATATTCTCATGGCTTATGTTCATCATTTTCCTCTATGATTCATTCCTTATGAACTATAAATCTCTCTTCCACGACTCTTGGTTATGATCTATTTTATACAAGGTATGATTTTCAAATGTTAAACTGAAGTTCTCATAACCTTATAATCATGTTATGTTTAAGTGATTGATAATATTTCACTATCAGACCCTTACTGAGTATTTGAGCTCACCCATTTTTAATTTGTCTATCCCTAGTCCACGAAGAAACATTTTATATAGAGTATATCTAAGGGGGAGATATCTAAGGGAGATTTTAATTATGTTTCATGAAATAAGAATATTGTTTAGGTAGTTTCCGAAGAAATAAAACCTTTATGGACCTGAGGACTGTATTTTTCAAATATATAGAATATTCATCTATAAAAAAGGAATATTTTTATAAGAAATTTTTTTGTCTAAATATTTAGTATAAGAAGAAGTTGAAGTCAATATTTGGAAATTAGGGTGAGAAACCCATACTGAGAACCCTATGGATATGAAAATAAACATGAAAATGTCATTGAAATTTTTTGAAGCATATAAAGAGATTATTCAAATAAATTACATCCTTTTCTAGATACTATAATTGGATTTGGATCTATTATAGTTATACCAAGATGTAGTAACTCTTAAAAGGGTGGACTGGGATTTGAATCAATTATCACATGGTGACCTACAATGGGTTTTGTTGTGCCCATAGTTTAACACTACTATGGTATATATTTTGTAAATTAAAATACTCTCTATATAACAACCAAAAGGATTTGAATAAAATATTTCCATGAATGAACATGGTTAATCATAATATTTCAACTATTTAAAAGAAGGTTCCATGATTTAGACATTTGACATCCCAGTCCCAGATGCCATATAATGGTTGCCCTGTGCCCGGTGGGCCAAATGGATTTAAGAACATGTCCCGAAATGCCAGAGGCTTCTGACAAGAAGTGATGGAATATACTCTATTTGTGTGATGACTATGCCCTCATTATCAGATTTTAGCATAGTGGGAAGAATATAATTGAATATTAAACAATAGAAAAAATATAAATATTATAAATATACAATGGAAGAAAACTGATGCACTAGTTAAATGAGAATTATAATAACTGTTTAAACTAGAACAATGATTTTGTAATGTCATGTCACTAGAAAACTGGAAAACATGGATACAAGATAGAAGGCAAAACATGTTCCATAGAGTAATAGAAAAAAAGGATACTCCATGCACAATGATATCCTACTCAATCATCTCTTATCAAGATCCATCATATCATCACACGATCATGTGTTGGTTTTTGTATTCTTCCCTTTCTCAATACCTGAAACAATGTATATAATCTATGTACACAATAGATCTCACAGAGGTTGTGATATAAATCTCATTGGGAAACCACCAATGGTGACTATAACATCCAGCCTATGTAATGGAATATAGCAGTGTGTAGAAATTCATATCTAAAGTAAAGCAAGAAGTACAATATGAATAAATACTCCAGTACCTGGTTCAACCCTAAGGTGGTGTTTGAACATGTAACATGTTAATTAATTAATTAATCACCATTTAATATTAACCGGTCACTTGAGGCATAAACAACACTGCATCACCTCGTGAGAGTATATGTAGAGAATTTCCCAAGACATAACAATGCATCCAGACCCAAATATCCTATGAGGGAGGTCTTGGTTAATAACCATGCTAACGTAAGTCTCACGGAACACTAAATCAGTATAATCCATGTGTAGCTAAAGGGTTAGAGTTTAATACAACGAGCATAATCCAAGGAATTCCCCAATAAGGCTCCTACTGAGTCCAATGTGATCCACCACGGAAAAATGGAGCTAAGCAAAGACCGGGCCTAATGGGAATTCACCATGGCACCTACTAGTCAACGATGGATACACGAAGTATATATGAGGTATCCTATAATAATGTAAAGAATGTACGGTAGTATACTGGGAATCCTCAAAATAGACATGAACCAGAGTCTAGGTTAGTATCAACCTATGAATACCACATCCTTGAATCAGAATGTGGTCCCCAAGTCCCATGGTATTATCCTCTCAGAATCCAAGGAGATCTCAAATTATTATATTCGTATCTGACATTTTAATCATGTAATAATTCATTCGGTTAAATATTTGACTTCTATTAGTTGGGATATTCCATGTATCATTGAAACCATTTAATCACGTCTTTAATAACCATTATGGGATATTCAATTACTGGGTTTCATTATTCAACCGTCCATCAATATAGAATAGGGTGATACAGATAGGTAACAATTATTCAATTTCTTTGGATAAGGGAACATTGTATACTTATTACACGTTCCATTCCACATTTCACATTTAATAATCTTTTGAAATCACATACCCTAGGTGGGTCAATTGGTGACAATACATATACATGACATTATGCAATTCTCATTAATTACAAAACATTTATTATAGAATGGCTCAAATTGAGTAAGTTCAAGTGAAAGCACATCCGAATAGTGTATTTAACATGCCAAAACACTGAAACCCAATTATGACATAAACATTGACATGGGGAGGATTGAGTTTTTGGGGTAACTGATAATAACTAGTCACATAATTAGATGTAGAAAAACAATATGATTCAAAAATGTATAATCATGGCATGTAAATTTATTAAAAGGATTATGATGAAATCAGTGGTACCTATATGAACATTTGAAGAGAAACAAACTATAGGGATGAGTTAAAGACCATCCACCATATGGCTGTATGATCCTTCTACTCCAGTATCGGCCCTTGATTTTCATTGAATCTAAATAGATATATGAATTGTTGAAAAACACTCACATGGAGATATTTAGGTCAGGAGGAAGAGAGAAGAAGAATGACTAAAGAGGACACAAGTACTTACCATTGTGCATCCAATGTGATAAATAAAAGCTCGATCAGATGTCGGGTGAAGGAGAACTATTTCTCCATAGATTTGGCCTTCAAAAATATCCAAATGGGAAAAAAGGAGGAAAATAATTATTATTCTAAAAATAGGTGGAAGGAGGAGGATTAACACACCAATAATGAAAAAACTAGAAATTTATGAACATATATTAGTCTACAAACAGTTTGTTCACATAGTTTGTCAAGCCCAGTGAAAACATTGAGATATGATTATGCCTGAATAGTTTTTCCGCATAGTGTGATAAAACTATGTGAATTCCATTTTAAATACCTAGGTAAAAGGGTCACAAAAACGGTCAGGGCACAGAGCTGTGCAACAACAGTGCAAGGTGGATCTTTCTGAAAAAACACCTACCGCACAGTTTGGAAGACCATGCACTAATCCTATTTCCCCCAAAAGACGGGTTCCATGCTCAAAACAATCCCTAGACACCCTTGAAATCTTTTTTAAATCATTTATCATCGATATAATTCCCAAAGTATTGTTTTATAAAAATATTTAAAGGATCTATACCTATGTGAAAAACCAAGTTTTACAGACTCCCCCTTAAAAGAACTCACCCTCAAGTTCTACATCCAAGGGTAAAGAACCTCTATCTAATAACAACTCTATCCATTGGGAACATACATTGGATTACCTCTCCCAATTGTCTTCATGTAATCATCTATTCTTCCATATCACATGTACAAGAGGAATAAACATTCCTCGAAGATCCTTCATGCTTCGGTCAACGATTCAAATTAGATATTCCTCAAAAGTAGCATCATCATCTAACTCAAATTCCTCAGGATCAAAGGTATGATATTATTCAACATGATATTGGAGAAGCTGTGAGACATTAAAGATGTGGTACATTCCATGGTACCTCTTGAGTTAGTGACTGGTGATATGCTACAAGCCATAATGGCCCGACGTAATGGGTCGACCACATTCCATTCTTCATTAACCATTTAATTCCCAAGCATGGTCGATATCCAATATAAAACATGATCCCCAACCTAAAACCCAAGAGGATGTTGATGAAGATCAACATTATATTTCACTCTAGACTGAGCTTTAGTTATACACCCATGATCAGTATAACCTATTCTTATGTCTCATAAAATAGATGAGGACCTATTAGTGCCTCCTTGCCTGCCTCTAGCCAGCACAAGAGTAAATGTCATGGAAAAACATATAATATTTCAAAAGGGTCCTTCTAGATCG
Organism: Viscum album; assembly: GCA_963277665.1. Classification (NCBI taxonomy): domain Eukaryota; kingdom Viridiplantae; phylum Streptophyta; class Magnoliopsida; order Santalales; family Viscaceae; genus Viscum; species Viscum album. The sequence continues at coordinate 177,444,612 of OY728148.1, forward strand.
TCACCTAATTTTTTATTATTATAAAAAAAATCGATGAGTGGGGTATTCTTCTAACAAGAACAATCGATGTCATTGAATCTTTCACATAGAATTTCCTCCAGATCATGTATTGTCCATTACAATTTTCCATTAGTCTGAGGGTAAAAATATGTTATTAGAATCAGCTCAGTGCTCATATATTTCTACAACCCTTTTCCAGAACCATGAATATAAATGAGAGTATTCATTTAAAACATTATTACAAGGAACCACATGTAGTCATATGATCTCATGAACATACAGTCATTCCAGTTCATCAAATGAGAAAAGTATCTCAAATAAGAATTAAGTTGGATGATTTTATTAGTTAGTAAATGACTACTCAGATTGTATAGCTACCCCTCCACGACCTAGGCAATCTGAATATGAAATCAATAGCATTATCTTCCCATTTCCATTTTGGGATAGGAACCAGCTGTAACAAACCAGTAGTCTCAGGTTATCCACCATCACCAACTGAAATGTGGAGCACATACTAATGAATCTCTCAATCTAACGTTTCATTCTAGTCCACCAATACTAGTGTCTCATGTGTTGATAATTCTTCGATATTCATAGATGAACTTTCCACTGAGAAGTTTTGGACTCTTTAATAAAATCATATCTCATGTTTATAAGAACCCAGATACATCCACGTAGATGTAGGATGTTGTCTCTATCGACATAACAATATGGTGGTGTGTTATCTCCTGATATACTCTCACAGAGAACCAAACCATCAAGATTTGAAAACATCCTACTCGTTTCCTTCTAAAGGAAGGAATAGGTAACTTCTAAGGATGAGAGGTAATAATTCTTCTGTTTGTCATGAAAATCTAGATGAATTTAAGAAAATATGGTCATTTACATCCATTCATCACTGGATTCCCATAAAAATTGTTTTGAAGTATTCCAACTCAAGGCATTAGTGACAACATTTCCCTTTCCAGGCATATATAAAATCTCAAAATCAATTGATTGAATATATTAGACCCATCTCAACTATCCAAGGTTCATGCCACAATAATAAAAGATATACTTGAGATATTTTGATCTGTATACACAAAAAATCATTCACCCAACAAATAATGTCTCCAATAACATAAGGGATGGACAACTATTGCTATATTGAGGTAATGCATCAGGTAATTTCTCTCATTAGGCATCAAATGCTAAGATCCATACATAATTACTTTGTATTACGACATAGACACTGATCCTATTTGAATGCATGATGCATCATATTAGATGGGTTAACCTTTTCCTGGTTCTAGATAAATTAGAAATGGTTCTACGAAAAGCCTCACTAACAGTTCCTAAAAGGATTTCATACAGACTTCTGAACATAAGAACATAACAAACTACATCATAAGTATAATAAGTGGTGAAGAAAGAGGAGAAAATTATTGTATGAAAGACCAATAATATCGATAAATCCCAACAAAACTCATGATATAAAACACATTTTTGGGATACTCTTATGAAAATAACACACAAACCTTATAGTGGTCAACAAATACTCCTAGTTATGAAATAATATGAACTAAGAAATAGACCTTGTGTATCCAAAACTCACACTTATCAGGATTGGAATAAAGATGATTCTCTCTCAATGTACTCATAATTATCTCATAATGTTTGAAATGGTCATTACAAGTGCGATAATACACCAAGATGTTTTCCACTAAGACCGTGACAAAAGAGTCCTGATATAGGTGGAAAACCATATTCATCAAATCCATGAAAATGAAAGGTGAATTTGTAGGACTAAAGGAAATAACAAGATAATCATACAGAGCATAACATCTTCATAATGTTGTATGAATTATGTCTAATGGTCTGAATCACACCTGATGATAGCCCAATCTCATGTTAATATTAGAGAACAACTTTTCTCCTAGTACTGGTCAAATCGATCATCTATTCTCACAAGTGGAAACCGATTCTGGACCATATGTTTGATTAACCATCTGTAATCCATTCATAAACAAATATTTTTGTCCTTCTTCTTAAAAAAATTCATGGGTAAACTCCAAGAGGATCTTCTAGGACATATAAATCCTTCATTCTCTAGGACCTCTATTCGCCGCATGAGCTCTTGCAGATTAATAGGTTCCATTCTGTATAAAGGAATTGAAACTCGAGATACTCATAGTACTAGTTATATAGTAAATTCAACCTCTCTCTTAGGAGTTAAGATAGAAAATTCCTCAGGAATGACTTCCCTAAAACAATAAACTATTGGAGGGAAATTAGTTTGAAGAAATCCCATAAACTCTATGAAAATATTTTATATCAATTTGGTCAAACCACCTTGACCATGATGATTTGGTCTAGGTCACCCAGCCTTGATATCCCACCAACCATTTTAAAGATAACTATTGCATTATGTTGATGTAAAAGTGACCGTACGGAAATAGAATTCTAAAAATGTGTGATATTGGACTGAATAGTTCATTTCGAGGATGGTATCGAAGCCCAACATCTTGAGAACAAATAGATTCCACATGAAAGGGTAACTTCCTACATTAATAGGATAGTCCCTCCACTAGCATATTCCCCCCATGCATGTTACCAGTGGTTTATAGAGGGTAATTACACTTTAGTGGTATTGTATCACAAGTCTAATACCTTCCACAATAGATATAGAAATAAAAGAGTTTGAAGAAACTGTATCACATAATGAAGAGATAATAGTGGAGGTTAGTGGAATAGTACCACATACTGTAGATGGTCTGGCAGCCTGATCCTTGGGTATCAGCTGTAAATAATGTAACTGACATGATCCTTCTCCCTATAAAACAGATATACTACCATAGTCACAAATTCTCTATTGTTGCTGCCAGTGAGCTGGGGCCAGACTATCTTGGCCACGACCTGATCCTCTTCCAGACCTGCCGGTGCCACTCCAACTCCCCGCCTGATGCAACACATAAGAACTCCTTCCTAATGGTGGAGCATATTTAAATCTTTTTCCCATTGAAGCTGGTGGAAAGGTCTTGCAGAAACACTGAAGATAACCCATGTGTCGACAATATAGTCTCTCTATAGGTTCTCTATCACATTTGGGATTCTTATGCCTTGGTCGTCCATACTAATGAAACACCATAGAGCTATCAAACTAGATACTCTGGCGACGACTACACTGATAAGAAACCTCAATGTAATGTTTCAAATCGTTATAAGAACTATGGGCTTGATATGGAACTGATCCATTAAAATAGGTTCTAATTCTGTGCCTTAAGTTACATTCAATGATAAGTGTATGATAAAAATTTTCAGAAAAGGTATGGGGGATAAAAACATTAACCTGAGTTCGGATGGTGTACTCACGCCCATTCTCCAAACCTCTATAACCAGAAATCTGATCACTCTCTAGAAGTGGTGTAAAGCACTGTAAATTAGTTATACATGTTAAATATTTCATAACTGACATAGAACCCTAATTGAGATGCATGAAATCTCTAGATCTATCAGCTCTGAGTGTGTGAGTAATGACCTGATCATAAAAATAAATATGGAAATCATCCCATAACATTCTCTGATGATTAGTGTCCTAGGTAACCACATCCCACCAATTCAGTGCCAAATCGTTAAGAATGTATGTAGAAATCGTGACTCTCTACTCCTGATCTGTTTCTAGATGTGCAAAGTGAGAAAATATAGCCTCTAAAGAAGACTCATTGGATTGAGAACCACCCTCCCATAAAAAAATAGGAGGATTATATTCCTAGAACTCATGGATCAGGTAATCCATTTTTAGTGAAACCCATAGAGCACAATGCATGGATAAGATGAGACACTGGAAACTATCACATACTTGAGAATTAGTTCTCAGATCATGTACAATAGGCGATGCCTCATGTGGAACTCCTGAAGGAATGACACGACGCTCAATGGCCACCATGTCTGCAACATGGTCATCAAAACCATGCTGGAGAATGACACTCGGGTGTCGTAGAGTAATTGGTCTCAAAATGTAAAGAAAACACCTTAGAAAATGCATATATTCTGGTATATATCATCTCTAATGGAATATGAATGTATGAAAACTCACTACCTAAGGCATAATACCCAAACAACTTTTTTAGATGGCTAGGTATCTGTATGTTATAAAGTATAAATTTTAAGACATTTTGTAGTTAGTTTCTAGGTTCACTCCATTACCTTACATAAAAATTTATAGTTAGGATAAAGATGTGAAAAAAATTCATTTTATATTTCAGGATTTATTTTATAATGGATATTGATTTCGGAAGAATATGTTCCCATACACCTATCAAAAAAGGACAACCATTTCTTTATAGATTAATTGCTTGATTCAGTAAATTACCCATCCCAATCCATGAGGTCCCATACCCATAATTAATTGGGATAGGCATTCACATAGTCATATCCAACATTAGTACATATACAATCTTACTATCACAACATCACCCACAAATCACAAGCATATCTATAAATGATAAGAAGTTAAATGAACGTATATAACTTGGAAATATGTCTGACATGTGATTTCTAGGTTCCTATAATGATGCAGGTGGCAATTATTCTTACCCTCATATCTTCTGGCCATGGATGAAGTAACTTATCAAAAGAGTAATAATAAAAAATGCAACACAACATGTTCATCAACCAATGGTGGAAAAATATCAATTGTAATAGGGAAATGCAGAACAATAATTATAATTTGGGAATTTCTTTTTACTCTGAACATGGTTTTATGATGCCCATGAACGATTTATGGAAAAGTACCAAGTGTTAATATTCTATAATATATTGTCAATAAATTGTAATGAATGAAATGAAACCACATCTAATACCACTTTGTGATGTCCCAGACCCAGATTCCACATGATGCGTGCCCCAAGCCTGGTGGGTCACAATGACTCAAGTGCATCTCCACAAATGCTAGAGGCTAGTGAATAGAATTGAGGGCATAGGGTGTGTCTGTGGGAAGACTATAAACTCATATTTAGAGTATAGCACATTCGTATGAATATAAAAGAACAGTAAGCACTAGAATCAATGTAAACAATATAAATAAAGAGTAGAAGCAAACTGATGCACTAGATAAACGAGAATATTAATAACTGTATCAACTAGAATAATTTTGATGTAAGGTCATGTATCAAAAAAAATGGAAAAAATAGATACATGATAGCAGACATAACATGATGAAAAATTTAAAATAAATCAAAGGCTACTCCAATAATCCTGAGATCTGACTCGGTCATTTGCTATCATGTTTTATAATAACAGCACAGAATCAAGCGTTGGCATCTGAATGATTCCCTTTTTCAATACCTATAACCATGTAATATACTCTGATACCAAACAAACCCCATAGAGGGAGTGGAATAAATCTAAATTGGCCACTACAAATGGTTTTTATAACATATGGCCTGTGTGGTGGAGTAAAGCAGTGTGCAAACATTCATATATGAAGTAATGTAAGTGGTACAATATGACTGAATACCCTAGTATATACTTCATCCATTGGATGGTTTCAAAAAATTTAACCAGTTTATTATTTAAGTAATCACCATTTAATATTAATAGGTCCTATGAGGCATAACCAGCACCGATATAACGCCATGATAGTATTAGTAGTGTAGTTCCAAATAAATAATAAGGAAACATGAAAAGGTTATCTAGTGAGGGAGTTCCAGGGTAAAACCAAGGTAACATTGATCTCATTTAATTCTAACTCAGAATTATCTTAGTCTTGCTATGGGTTAAGAGTGTAATTGATGGAGTGTAATCCCTGTAATTCTTCATTAAGGAACCTATCGAATCCAAGGTGATCGATGAAGGTAAAATTTGGCTATGCAAAAATAGGGCCCGATGGGATTTCACCATGGCACCTATTAGTCAATGATGGATCGAAGGAGTGTACCGGAGGTATCCTTTACAAATTTAAATACCCTACGTTAGTATACCTAGTATTCGAGAAATAGAAAAGAAACTATGTCTTAGTGGGTATCAATATAAGAAAACCACATACATCAATCAGAATTGGGCTCCCGAGTCAAAAGGTTTTCACCTCCCACAATCCAAGGTGACCTCAAGTTATTCCATTTCTATTTGATATTATAATCATTCATAACGTTCAAGCCTTGTATTCTATTAGTTTATATACTCCATGAAATGTTTCAACAATTTAATCATTTCATTATAAACTATTAAGTAAAATTCAATTATCGAGGTTCACTCCACTACCTACTATCAATATGTAAAGGGGTGATACAAACATGAAATCTTAAATCAGTCTCTTTTGATAAGGCCAAGTTATATACTTAGTACACATTCCATTCCACATTTCACATTTAATAATCATTTTAAATAACTTAACATAGGAAGGTCATTTTGTGACCATATATGGTACAAGACATTATTAAATTCTCATTAATAACAAACCATTTATTATAGATGGGCTCACCTTTAGAATGTTCAAGCGAAGGAATAATCGAATGGTGGCTTCAACATGCTGAAACATAAAAACCCAATTATGTCATAATATTTGACATGGGTGGATTGTGTTACAAGTGTAACCGATAACAACTATTCACATAATTAGAAATATCATAACTGTATAATTCTATGTATAATAATAGAATGTAAATTTTAAAAAAGACTTCTGATGAAATCACTGGACCCCCCAAGAACATTCCTAAATCAATAAAAATTTGGAATATATTATTGACCATCCACCATCATGTTGTACAATCCTTCTCCACTGGTATCGACACTTGATTTTCCAAGGATCATAGTTGATGTAATAAATGGTGAAAATTCCCATATAGGGATTTTTAGGTTTGGGGAATGTGTAAAGTAGAATAGATAAATAGTACTCGAGTAATTACAATTGCTCATCCAATGTGATGAACAGAAGCTCGATTGGATGTCATATGAATGAGTTCTCATGATCTCTAGATTTGTCCTTCAAAAAAATCATAATGGGTGAAATAGAGGAAAATACAGTTAATTCTCAAATTAGGAGGAAGGATGAGGATTAATAGATCATTAAGGGAAAACTGGAAATTTACATAAAAAATTGGACTATGCACGGTTTATCTGCATGATTTTTCAAAAACTATGAAAACCCAGAATGAAATCTCTACCAGAATGGTTTGGCTTCATGGTTTGATCAAACTGTGTGAAAACCATGCAAGGGTACCTCAGAAAAAGTTTCACTCAAACAGTTATTCTGTACGACTGTGCGCCAACCGTGTGAGGTGGCGTTGTCCGAAGAAACACCATAATTATAATGAATTATACATTTTTACTCTAAACCATGTTCCAAGATGGTTTTCCCCAATAAGATGTGTTTTAAGCTCTAAAAAAGGCATGTACACACTTAGAACCTTTACTAACTCATTAGTCATCCATATTAGGTTAAAATTATAGATTTATATTGAAAATTAAAGGATCCATACTTGAATGAAAAACTGTGTTCTAACAAGACATCCTATAAATAAGTTTTCATGATATATAACTCTAATCAAATAATCTCAACACACATGAAAAACAAATTTTTTTTACAAAATTTTTTTAGATGGGATCATCATGTTGAGGTGGTACCTTGCATGACCAACTATCAAACTACACTATTTGAGATGTTATATATTAAATCTAGTATATCCAGAAAAGTATAATTGAATTTAAATTCATGAACACAAATATTAGAAATTTATTTATCAAGGAAAAATCCAAAAGGTATGATTATTTCAGCTCAGGTATATGATTCATAACCCATTAATCAATTTCTTAATGTGATTCATGTTAATCATTTTTTAACCCCATTAGTTGAGTTTGATGTAATATTAGGAATGTATTAACTTTCTCTTTATTATTCGAACATTGATTTTAATGGATGGTATAGTCACTATGAATATTTAATTATTCTATATTTGATTACTAATAACCTTATATATTCATTTATTTAATGAATAGAGAATTTCGATTTTAATTTCATCTATTTGGGGTTATCTTCATAGATGATATTATTAAATATTAACAGATAAATGATGAGAATGATAATAAATTTATAATTTTTTAAATAAACAGTCATAGTAGAAGTAGTATTCAATGTTTTACAATAGTTACTTTTACCTATAAAAGGATTCATTTTTGGTTCATCATGAGAGGGTATATCTACAAACCCATTAAATGTTGATGTTATCAAAAAATTTCCAAGACCATCTACTATTATTGTGAAGAAAATTTTTATTCTTTTATGATGATACTAATAATAGTTAGGGGATAATTTTTTATAACTATATAAACTACTCACAATGATTATAGGGAAGTGATCAATGTTTCTCTGGATAAATTAATGTGAGGGAAATTTCAAGGAACTAAACATAATGGTAGTCAGTGCACATTGGATTACAATACGATGTGGTGGAGAAGGGTTTTTAAAATACAATTATTCATAAAATAACTGTCTCAAATGTATCTTCATATAGAATTACATTGTGATAGCATATGTCTCAATATAATTGTAGGTCAATGAGAAAAATTATTTAACTTGTGTTTTGGAGTTTTATGTGATAATTTTCACATTAATGATATGGAGGAATTATATATGGAGAAAGGGGTTATTTTATGAACACATATCTTCATTTTTTAATGTTCATTAATTTGGGTTTTTTAGGAAGAATGATGAAGTTGAAATATTTTATGTACATGCCATGTACATTTTAGTAGATGTTGTGTACCCATTTTTGGTATGTAACCATGTACCAGCCGTGTGACAGATGAGTACATGGTCATGTGGTGTCCTGATAGACCACCTAATGTGGGGTCCAATTGAGAATAGTACATGTCATGTAGATTAAATGAACAAGACAACAACTTTATTTTATTTCATATATACATGCGGGGTGACATCTAACATTTAAAAACACCTTTTTCTTCTCGTAGTTCGTACATGAGATTAACAGATGACCAAAGATATTCGAGCTCCTCCGAGTTCACCATTCGAGCTCCGATTGAGACTCCTCTGGGTGGATTGGATTCCAATCAGTGAGATGTACCTTTCCTAATAGACATTCATTCTGATTCCTCTTCTATCATGAGTTATCAAGGGTTGATTATTCTTAATCTTATTGTATATCTGCATCATTCTTTGCGGATTCAAGGTCCGTCATTCTAGAGTGTTCATCATAGAACATCAAGGTGGGTGGGTTTTGGATTTCATTGATTGTGTTTTTATTATATATTCCTAAAGTGAAGAATATCCATGTTTGGAGTATTGCGTGTTTTGGATTTTAACCCTATTTAATACCTGTAATGTTTTTTTGACATAAAAAAGGGTTATTACTTATACATAAGGTTTTATTCCTTTATTAAGGGTGTTTCCCCTTGTTTGATTGATTATTTCTATTTTTTCGAGAACTCTGGTTAGGATTTCTTTGTTTTCTGTGACTCTTGTTGATAAGATGGAGTTAATGATTATATGAGATGCATGTGATTCACATTTTTAATGTATAAAAAGGGGGAATTTACATTGAGAGATTCCCATGGTAGGGACATTTATGTATAATTATTATTTTGTTGGCCCGGATGTATTAACTGTGAGAGCTGTCGGGTGGTCATTGATCAGAATGCTTAGACTGTGAGAGATACCCTTAGGGTCATTATTAAATTCATGTAGGACAATAGTGGTTTGACTGTGAGAGATGCTAGGGGTCATTATAATCATTTGTTTCTAGGCATACCAAAGGGTTATTGACCGCTTGTGCTACCTATATTGTTGTTTGTAAATGATTAGAGATATGTGGGACCAAAGGGGTTAGACTGTTTGACTATTCAAATCAGGTCATTATTTATTGAATTAATTATATGTTAAACAAGAGGATTTTGACTATGAAAACATTACCAGAGGGTTTATTTTGGACAATTGAATGATCATTAAGAGTCTACCAAGACAAAGAACAAGCTTTCACTAGGCCATTATTTATGGTTAGGTGGTCTTCTGAGACAACTGTTTTGTTTCAATTACATAAGGGATGCAATGGATAGGATATATCCAAAGGACTAAATGATACATAATAAAAAAAGTAAATGAATCTAATTTAAAACTGTATAATTATATAATTTTTTTTTCTTCATAGTTTATTACTTCATTTTGGCATATTACATGCAATATTAATTCTCAAACCATTAGTCACACATATTTTGTGGTTTACCACAAGGATTAATATCACACCCTATTTAGGTCATACATTTAGACCCAAATATATTATATGTTTTTTTGGTAAATATAAGGGAAAGCACCATTTTGCATCTGGTATTTCATTACACTTGGAGCTTGAGAGCATTGGACCTGGGTGAGGATTGCGATGCTGTCGGAGTTTATGATTTTTATATACATTCGTTTTATAGTGGTATTTCGATAATTATGACTTTTTTGGCTTCCTTCAAAGATACATGTGACTTGAATCATTTATTTTTTATATGATGATATTGTTTAGACTATCAATATTCAACTTTTTACATCGGTTCTATGGTATTACTACTTCCTCTACTATTTACTATTAATTATTATGTTGTGTATACTCGGCCAATGAGGTCATATATTTCCCATTATTAGACCTTTCCCCCCATTTCTAGTCGGTAGCCTCTGGAATTTGGGGAAAAAACATGAGGTCATGTGACCAACCGGGTACGGGGCTCCTTCGAGCAGCACCAGGAACCGGGACGTTACAAAGTGGTATCAAAGGGGTTTATTTTATACTTTGTCTTACTTTTCATATACTATAGATAGGGATGTGAAATAATGGGTAGTTTTTATTAAGATATTCCATACAATAGCAAACCTGTTTAGCAGGAAATTCCAAGTTACCTCGAAAATTGCAATTTTTCTAGTCTTTCAATTGTTACAGTTGATTTGATTTCTCCATTGGGTGACACACTAGTTTTTTGCTATTATCATTGATATTATTGGGGATATATTTCTATTAAACCTGATATTATGATCATATTCCATTTCATTCCTCATATAGGCACTTGATAGAGATCACATGTCAGGCATTCTTATCATGTCATTTAGGTTGCATTACTAATTGCATGATGTTGGGATTGAGGTTGTTCTAGATATATATTATGTTATCATAGATAATGTGATATAATACCAACTATTTTGATTGGTTATTGGAATATGTAATGTTTTATTTGTACAGACTCCAATCTTTTCCCCTTGAGGTGTTATCGGACCACGTAAATTAGAATTTGGTGGCTCATGATTGAACTTTAATTGAATTTTGTCAAGTTATGATATGAATAAGGATGCCAAAATTATATTCGTCGTAGTTTGGGCTATCACGGGTTGTAATTTGTTTTGCCTCATAAAAAATTTAATTTTTTTGAGGGTTCCATAGATGTTTTTGAGGCCAATTGTCCAGAAACCTAGACAACACGGTGTCTGAAGTTATGAACACACTCGACGCGTTCTTCTATTCTAGAAGAAAAAAAATTTCTTATGTACACGATGTGAACATGCACTACACGCCGTGTTGTTATTCATTGTGTGACTAACTGTGTGAGAAGAGACAGAAGGTTGTAAAACATTTTGTAGAACACACTGTGTCTGGATTGTACACACCGCGTTGGAATGAACTTTGTATCCGCCCATGTGAATAAGGGAACAGGTGGATGAAACTGAGGTTATACATGTCTTGTACCATTTATACACTCCATGTGAAGTCAATTGTGTATCTGAATATGTGACTAATGACATGGGTAGTTAGAATATAAGAAGTACACATCGTTTCTATGGAGAACGTGACATGTAGTGTTACACCAGGAGAGAAATAGTGAGGTTCTAGGTGTGTGGGGAAAACCCGAGGATGCTGAGTCTTATTATGGGAACTCCACAATGATTATGTACACCCAGTGTAGATTTCCATATATAGAACCCGAGTGAGTTTGGCCATGTATAAATACTTGGCCAAGGGGAGGACTTGAGTACACACAGTGATCTGGAATGGCACTCTGTGTACCTATGATGTAAACATTCCAAGGAAGGCTGGGGTGCATGCCAATTTAATAGTGTGAGTGTAAACACTGTGTATGAATACTACACACCGTGTAGTAATATTTTGTACCCTTTAATGGCATGTTCCCATTTTATTCCATGATGTTAGTTTTGGACCCGTGAGTAGTACTTTATGAGTAGTTTTCTGCATAGATCATAATGGTGGAACCTGTGGAGAATAGTGAGGTGTCCTAACATGTTTTGGGACTTGTTTTATAAATGTATTGGTTCTTTTTATAATTACTGACTATAGTTGACTCTTTGGAGTGAGACCAATTCATAAATGATGTGTTGGGTGTTCGGACCAACCTAATTGAGACCATTGATCTCAAATGATTTTATAGCTATCTGTTGTGAATCATTTCTTTTAGAGGATGTTTTCTAGGTGACTTGTGCCTTTTAGAATGTGATTCCATTATACCTATTAACTCTTGGAAGGCCCTAGTAGGATCCCAAATCTGTGTATCATTTTGAGGAACCCTTTAATGTGATTCCATTGGTGTTTATCATTCAAAGATCTCATGTAGGATTCTTCTACATATGTCCTTTGGAATGGGGTTTTTAGTAGAATTGACAAGTTATTTTTTCATTCATTATGTGGTTAGACAACTATTGTTGGGGGTTTTAGGACCTAGGATGGTTTAACAAGATACTGGTAGGTTTCCTTGGTTATAAAAATATATATTACTTTCTAACATTCCATTCATAATGGAATTTTAAAGTTGTTAAATGTATTAAATGAAATTCTGTAATACATTACTATTTTACATTAAGTTGTTGATATAATGTAGTTTTTCCGAGGCTTTTGAGATTATTGTATCTGTTTTATGTAACCTAGTAGTGGGATTTGATGCTTATTCTTTGTAATATTCAAGTGCGTTGTAGGGATCACTTTTAGAGCTGATTGTATTGTTTTTTGTTATGATCTTTCGAAGATGGTGTGGTCTAGGTGCCATTGTTCCTAGAAGCACGTCTAGTTCTAAATGAATTACATGTTCGGAGGGGTGGTCATTCTGCCTTTAATTTTCATGCATGAACAATTTTAATGATCACTTGGTTCTCTGGGTTAGACATGCCTCTGACATGGTCGGCTACTAGGTGGACAGGTAAACCTCCTTTTTCCTTAGTGATGGACGACCTGGTACATCGTCACCTGATTTAATGGTTTTATAAATGATGTTATTTTAAGCTTGTTATTGTTTGATCCATTGGGTTTATTTACATAATTGAGGATTCATTTGTAGTGTATATTTTTGGGTTGTCTCTGATATTGAGTGACCGAAGCATTATGGAACCTTTTTCATCCAAATAATTATAAGGACCTTATTTTACGTGATTGTTTTGACACGCTAGTCAGTGTATCAATTAAGCTTCATTTAATGTGATAAGACATGGTGACCATCATTCATGGAATGAAACACATTCATTTAAGTTGATTCCGAGATAGCTCATTTTAGAGTGGCTAATTCTTATCTATATATAAGACACTCTTATGTAGGAAGTTTTACATAGGTTCTGTTTCAAATATTTCCTTCCATGTAAAAACGATCATAATAAATGACCCTAAAAAATGGTCATTTTTACTTGAATGATTTGGATTCTTGTGAGTCTTATTACTTATTGGCGATTTCTAGGAAGCAAAACAATGTTCTGATCAGTTGACTGACAATACATCGGCTAGTAAATCCATGTTTCCTTAGGTGGTCGACTAGTAATTTGTCAACTTTCAATTTCTAGTAATCATTGAATTATTCTTTGATTTCCTTTTTATATGAGGTGAGAATTTCCTCTATATGACTTAGTCAGGGGTGAACATAAAGAGAACTAGTTATACACCATGCTATAGATGGAATCATTTGATTATTTCATGATATCTTGGTTAATATTGAGTGATACTTGAGATTCCATGACTGAACACCTTGTAAAGACTATTGATGCCTAAAACATCCTTGAAATAAATACTAGGAAGATTCCATTCTAGGTTTAGTTAGTTTTCTTATGTGGAAATTAGGGCTTCACACCAAAGTCTCACTTGTACTAGGATTATGTACCACATTCGTGAGTTCCTTAGACTCAGAGTTGATTCATATGAAGATATCTCAGAATTTTATTTGGGATCAGATGTAGTTCTTTAAAAGGTAACAATTACAGTGGGATGGATCTAGAATTATGTTTTGTTCGTGCTGTGGCATGAACCTTTTTGTGATCAAGGAATGGTCTGACATAGGAGCATTGCCAAAAGACTTATGTAGTAATTAGTGAATGAGTTCATTATGAGCATATGGTGCTTTGAAAAAGGAATTATTTTTTTGTTGCAATAGATTGGCCTTCTAAGAAAGGCATTTCTAAGATAAGTCATTGGGTGATTGTTTTAATTTTTATAATTCTTGTTTTGTGAGTGTGGTTTTAGTGATCCAATTTGAACACCCCACCAATTAAGGGTGGGTCTACTGTGAAAATCCACTAAGTATTTGGTGGAATAATTGAGTGACGAGGTTTTCTGATGTAGTTGGGGGTTTGAACATTCCTTGCTATGAGGTCTCATTTATGACCTTAGCTATTTTAGGGTTCTCCCAATTAAGGGAAAACATGCTGGTATCATCATTGGAATTCATAGGGATGCACTTTTTAGTGTTTTTGTTTTTCAAATTTTGGATTTATTGTGGTAACGAAACTATGTGAGTTGATCTTGATAGAATCATGAAGGTTTCACACTTCTTTTCAATTAAGGAATCCTTCAGAGTGGATGATTTTGTATGGTTATACAAATTGAGAGATTGTACATTTTCTTGGTGTCCTGTGATCTATCATTTCAGATAGGGAAACCCAATTTAATTCTCATGTCTGGTACAAACTATAGAGGGATTTGGGTAAAAAGTTATTAATGAGTAAAACCTATCATCCCTAGATAGATGGCCAGTCCAAGAACATGATTTTGGTTCTGGGGGACATGTTTCAAGCATGCATCCTGGATTTCAAGGGATCTTTGGAGATACACATACCCTTAGTTTATTTTTCATATAATAACAATTTTTTGGAATGGATTTTGATTGAACCTTATGTGGCTTTGTATAGTAGGAAATTCCTACCACCCCAATGATGGATGGAGGAAGGAGAGACAACTATGTTGGGACCTTGCCTTGTCCTGGAGACCACTGAATATGTGGAGTTGATTCCGAAGAGGATGTATACTGCACAATTTCAAAATAAATCATAAGTTTATCAATGTAGAAAACCTATGATGTTCGGGGGTAGGGACCTGTTTTACTTACATGTCACACCGAGGATGGGACACATGTATATTATGAGACAAGGGAAGCTTTCATCGAGATGCATCAATGCCATTTGTGTTTTGGATAGAGTTAGGAGGATTGCATATCAATTGTTGTTACATCAGATGCATCGGGACATGCACAACGTCTTTCATGTTTCTCATCTACGGTGTTATATTTCATACGGGTCTCCCATTTTTTAACCAGTGGAGATTTAGTTGAAGGTGGATGCATCCTTCGAGGAGCACCCTATACGGACTGTGGATTGCAACACGAATGTTCTTCGTTGCTAGATTGTTCCTCTAGTACGGATTCTGTGGTAGCACAAGAATGTATAGGACGGAATTTTGGAGATGGAGACCGATTCTTAATCATAGTGTCCATATTTGATTGAATTTTTCTCTTCACCACCCTTAGAAGGGAATCTAGGGGACGAGTTGCTTTATCGGGTGAAGTTTATTGGAACTAAGATCTTCATTTTGTCAATGGATCTTTTTTTGGCTGTTTTTTAAGGAAAATGACGAAATGAATAATTTTATATGTATATATCGTGTACTTTTGAGTACATGTTGTGTACCTGATTTTTGCAAGTAGTTGTTTACTGGCCATGTAACAGCTAAGTATAGGGCCATGTGGGTGACCTGGAAGACCGAAAAATCAAGGGTCTGTTGAGTCTAGTACACAGTGTGTATATGAAATTAATATTCCATGTAATTTACAATTTATTTGATATATTGGTGCAAGATCGTGTCCCATGTACAAAACACCTTCCTCTTCCCTCTATTCATACATGATTGAGACATTTTGCCTATGATATTCAAGCTCCTCCTGGTTCTCCATCCGATCTCTGATTGAGATGATTTTGAGTGTGTTGGATTTACAATGATGAGTTCTCTCTTTCCCTAGAGCACTTCTTTAGGATTTTTCATGTCTCTTGAGTTATCAAGGTTTGATCGCTTTTAACATATTTTTAGATCTGCATAATTTTATGATTATTTAAAAGGGCCAAAGTTCAAGAGTGTTCATCATACAACATCAAGGTATGTGGTTTGTGCCTTTCATTAATTGTATTTGGATTATATATTCTTCAAGTTCCGAATACATGTGTTTGAGGTATTGCATGTTTTGGATTTTATCCTTATCTAATACCTACAATGGTTTGTTTGATAGATTAAGGGGTTATTTATTATTAATATGTTCTTATACATTTATTAAGGGTGTTTTCCCCTTTTTTGATTTATTATAGCCATTTGTTCTAGAAGGCTTATTAGGATTACTTTATTTTCAATGTATATTATTACTAGGATTGAGTTATTGGTTATATGAGATGCATGTGATTCACAATGTGAGGGTATGAAAAGGGAGAATTTTTTGTGAGGGATTCTCAAGTTTAGGTCATTTATGTATAATTTTTGTTATTTTTACCCAAAGGTATTGACTGTGAGAGATTCTGGGTGGTAATATACCAGATGGGTGAGACTATGGGAGGTACCTTGAGAGTTGGTATTAAATTAATTTTGGACCATAGAGAAATTACTATGAGAGCAGGAAGAGGGTAATTATAATTTATTATTGCTATGAATATCATGGGGTACTAACCGTGAGAGCAACCCAGGTGGTCATTTTTAAATGATTAGTGCAATATGGGACCAAAGGGGATAGAATTTGTGAGATTTCCTAGAAGGTAATAATTTATTGAATTGATGATATGTTAAACAAGATGGTTTAGACTCTGAGAACATTCCCATTGGGTTGATTTTTGATGTTTAAATGATCTTGATGAGTCTGTAAAGCCAAAATGCAAGGTTGGACTCAGTCTTAATTGCTTGTTGGGTGGTCTTCTAAGAGATCTGTTTTGTTACTATTACATAGAGGATATAGAGCTTAGGATAGATACCATGTTTTACATGATTCAATGGATTGAATAACAAATGTAAATGAATGTAATTTAAAACAATAAGATTGTTTACTTTTTTGTAATTCCATGTTTAATACTTTTTTTGGCATATTACCTTCTATATTTATTCATTGAATTTTAGGAACTAATATTTTGGTGGTTAAATACAGGTATTTGTCTCACGCTATATGTGGGAAATGCTTAACGACCCAACATGATTATATGGTTTCAGTTATAGATAAGGAATCCATCTTTCATTATCAGTTACTTGATTGATGTTGGATCTAGAGAGCATTAGACAAAGATAAGGCTTGTGATGCTGTTTGAGTTTACTATTTTTCTATACTTTGGTTTTACTATTCTATTTCTATAATTGGGAGTACCTATTATACATTCATAGATACATGTGACATGCATCATTTATTTGTATATGCTTTAATTGTTTATACTATCAGTCCTCCACTATTAAGTTCTATTGTGTGGTATTACAATGTCCGCTGTTGTTTACTATTTATTATTCCACTGTGTAAACTCTTCAAATTAGGGAATCGTTTACCCATTATCAGTCCTTGTCCCTCATTTCCAGGTGGAATCCAGTGACATTTTTGGAAATGTTCTTGAGTTCATGTGTCTAACTAAGTATAGGGAATCTTAGGGTGGCACCTGAAACCAGTACATTACAGTTATATACATACTGATCGTAAGAGTTTAATGTATACATTCACCTTAAAATATTTTGATATTCCCTATTGAAGATGTATGAATACAGTTAATTATTATGACTACTCAATACATTGCCACCATTGAAAAGAGAAAAAGGTGGATGGTGCCTTGATTCGAAATGATTATACTAGAAAATCTATGTTGTGAAGGGAATATCCAATATTTATGTAATTTAAATCAATGGATATGGAAATCATGAAGGAAAATGAGAAATACATTCTTTCTCAAATGAGTGGTAAACCATTTATCAAAGATAATATTATTGAGGTGCCAACAGAAGATATAATGAAATGGATGAATGTGAGAAAAGTACATGAGTTTAACCATGATTATTATGGAATGATATGGTTTAGAAACCTTGTCTATGCTCTATCCATTCCATATTTTAAAGAGTAGTTAGAAGAGGATCATAATTCTTCTTTATCTATTCTTCCCAGATGATTGAAGATGTATATAGATCTGAAAGGGTATTTCTTGTGGGGAAACATGAAGAGAGATATTGAATAATTTTTTTCTATCTTCTTAGTATGTTATCATGTTATGTATAATATAAAAATTTATAAGGGGATGTTATATCATCACCCATAAATGAATGGAAATGGTAAAACATCACCCTGGATTTTGTAATTACACTCCTCAAAACATCTAAACTGTATAATGCTATATGGATTGTAGTCAATTGACTTACAATGTCGACATATGTCTTTGAAATTACATAATGCTTAACCCTTAATAATATTTATTGCATATTCCATAAGTAAGATTAACGGTTTCCTGGAATATCACATTATATTACATTAGATTGGGATAAATGGTTTACCTTAATGATTAGGTGGAGACTTCAGCAGGCTCTAGTGATACATTTCTATTTCAAAATTGTTTATAATCCTCAAAGATATGTTCAAGCAGAGAGAACAATACACACCCTAGAGGTGATTTTGAGATATTTTTATATTGTTTTAAATGGTTCTTGGCATAGCCACCTTCCTCTAATAGAGTTTTCATACCAAAATATCTATCATTAAATAATTTTTATGGGTCCCTATGAAGAAATATATAGAAAAATTGTATAACACTATTGTATTTGGATGAAGTCAGAGAAAAAAATCAATTGAGGCATGAGATGATAGTGGAAATATCAGAGAATGTTAGATACAATTGACTGAAATGCTATTATAATAATCATCACTGTGATCTAGAATATGATATTGGTGAGAAGGTGTTTCTATGAGTTTTTCTATTGAAGATATTTATGATCTTCATGAATAATGTAATGATGATCCCAATTTATATTTGTTGTAATATTCTATTAACAAATTTCAAGTACATCATGACTCGTGTTTTATTCTCTTTTTTATTTTGGTGTGTTTGGAAATTTATAATATATAAACCATTTTTTACGGAAAATGAATTAATTTTAGGAATATTTTTTTTGAATTAAATAAGTAAATTTAATATTGTTTCAAAGGATTTAGAGGGTTAAAATATGATCTAGGTTGATTTGAATGACTTATGAGTAACTCTTAAGGGGATACTGGCATGTACTTCCAGCATAAGATATTTACACTATAAATTTATTTATTACATCAAAATTTCTGTACTAACCAAAATATGTTAGAAGGGATTATGGTGAAAATTTATTTACATAATAAAATATTATTAGAAACTATAAATTCCAACCTTAGGTAATATTTTCAACCTAAGTGATTCCATTTTAGCTTATATGGAATGTGATTCATTTACACCATACACCCATGATTTATGAAATAAATGACTTATTCCTAGTGGTTTTATTCTAATGCACACCTGAGATATATAGAATTTTACATATTGGAATCCCTCTCAATCACTTGTAATTATTTTTAAATATTTTATTTCTTACTCCTAAGGATAAATTTTATTTCTGCAGTTAATCAATAATGAAATTGTTTTTTATCCTGGAATTATGTATGGTATCCCTCTGCCTATTTATATTTTTTCATCATGGTTTGGTAGTAGATTATGAAACATTATTTTATGTTTTAATAACCATGATGTTATCTCAATTGATCCTTTATAGTTTTCCTTCATGAAATATCATTGGGATAATGATTTATATGTATCCATTATCCATTATTATAAGACCTTAGAAATCTTTCATTCCTGGGCATGGAGGTTCAATATAAGAGGTTAATTATTTAATATATTTTTTTTATTTTCAACTTCATTAGTCTTTATAAATGAGAATAAATTATTTGACATTATATGAAATGTTTTGGATGATATTAACATTTAAATGTAGTTTTATTTTAAAATGGACTTTCACACTAAAATTGTATAATTAAATTATTTAATTTGTGTTTTCGGTTTTAAAATGGGTCTTTAAGCCTATAAGTGGAAATGATTTGATGTTAAAATGTTTCATTAAAAGTGACATTGGTTTGGAAATGGATTTTTAATAACACTTCACATTGTATATCTTTAGGTGAGTTGGGTTTATACTTGTTACCCTTTGTGTGTGTGACCCCACAAAAGATTCTATGTCACTATAGTGTGTATTATTCCATTAGATATTATATTAGTGGTAACCATATTAGAATTGAATTATGGGTATTATTTCATATCATGTATGTTCAATAATATGTTAGAGCCCAAATGGTGTGGTTATTCACTCATGATTGGTTTATCACATGATGGTATATTTTTTTGTTATTTTATAGAATGATTATTATATAGAGTTTCCATGGGTTTATAACATTTTTCCTTATTACCATACATAGTAATAGATTTTTTGAGTATGTACTGTCTTTTTAAAATCCTAAGTAATTTTTCATGAAATGGTTTTAATTTATGTTTACACAATGTAAATTATAATAGTTATTAAGGTATAACTAATACATCTATGATATTATAACTTTTATAGACTATTCATTTGTGTCCTAATATATTTTTTCTTACACACTACATTTTCAATTGGGAATTTGGAGATTTGTTTTCCAATACACTTGTAGAGGGACGGTAATTATATTGAATGGTAATTTCTCACATTTATCTTGTCTTCATAGTGGGTTCTTCTTGGGGATATGGATTGAAACACCCTAAGATTTTGTGATTTTTTACAATTAATTAAATGTATTTGATATTTTTAATTTCAAAAAACACTAAATATAACTTTTGGGATATGAAAGAACTCTATTTTCCCAGAATTATATGAATCACCAAGTTGATCTTTCACAACAGGAAACACATATAGTAGCTTATGATACACATAACACTATGTTTGGATTTGTTACAAATAATTCCATGTTCCATCGATACCTTTCATTCCACGCAAGACCTAGTTTTACTAAACTACAATGTTCCATTATTATTATTGTTAAAATATTATAATAGTTAACAATGAGTCAATGGAATGGTATATTTTAATAAGATTCATTAAATTTTGAAAATAATAGTTAAGAACTAATATGCAATGAATTATTTGGTGACCAATTCATTATAAATGAAAGTAAAACCCTCTGAAAAATATAGAAAATCTTTTGTTGGAAAATAATATATATGAAATCAAATATGTTTTACCTTACTTAATTAATTAAATTACTTTTGAGAACCTAATTTTATTATATATATATATATTACATTCAATTTGGTATTTGATTTCTATATTATGTGTTTTCTGGAAATGAAATGTCATCAAGTACAGTTTTATGAATAAAAATGACATATTTTTATAAAAGGTAAATATGACACCATTTAATGGATAATCTATTTGAAAACTCACTTTTTACACATTTATTTTTTTAATTTTCAAAACATAACATCATTTTTTCAAATTGATATTTTAATATTCACTAATCATGATGGTTTTGATTTTTCTAAGGGACTTCATTTTTGGATGAATAGTTAAAAAAGACAAATATTTATTTCAAAACAGAATTTTCATCAAATTTATCTATATTGTTAAATTATTATTAATTAATTTTAAATTAAAAAATTGATAACATATAAATAAATTAATATAATTTAGGTTATTGTAACCAATTTCTCATTGAAATTGGATATAAAAAATTTAATACTTTTCACTTTAAAATCCCATTGAATTGTACCGTCTGCTGGATTAACATTATTTAACATTATACAAATAATGTGATTAGATTTTTTTTAAAAATGGATCTCATTTTAGGAATTACAATAATTTATATTTTTTAATATTATAATTTTAATTTTTTACAAAATCTATTATATGAGTTATTTAAAATTTATATCAATGGTTATGGAAAAAAATAGTTTGGTTAATGGTTAAACATTAATCCTGACATTCCAAATGAGCTGGGAAATTCTAAAAAATAACTTTTATGGGAATATATATATTAATTATACTATGTGATTTAATTTGGACAATTACTTCATCGCAATAAGTTAAGGGAGATATCTCCAAAGGGATTGCTTTTTATTATAATTACATGAATGGAAAACCTCTTAAACTACAAAAGGGAACTCTCCCCTCACTTGTTTACACCTATTAGGAATGTTATATTCACCATTAATATCCAAAATATCTTCCAAAATCCCCTATATTAATCATATAAAACTATTTTTGGTAACAAATCCATCAAAGGAAGCCCTTTGGTGCAAACCAGGAGGAGTTACCCAAAGAAGAGGTAACATCCTTCCACCAGATATTTAATTTTATATTCATTATAAAACACATAAATTATTCTTATTACATGATTAAATTACTTCATAATTATCATAAATATAATGATTGGTTATTATTTTATGTTTTATAAGTACAATTACACAAACTTCGATCAAATGCGTAATAAATAAACCATTCGTTTGCACGGTAGACTACCGCCTGACAAAAAGACGATGTTCATTTTTTCCTTTACCACATCTCATTGTTGGGAATTATGATATAAATTAAGTTTATATATGATATATGTGTTATAAATTATGTATTTAATCTTAAGTATTTATTATATTATTTCGCAACCCGACCCCAGATTGTCCCAGAGCCGGTGCGATTTTTCAAAAAACATGGTGTGTAATTTTTTTATAAAAAAATGTTAAAAGAACACATCAATTTCTAATAGAGATATATTTCTGTTTTAGGTACTATAGTATTAGATATAGTTATTACAATTATTGAAAAATCGAAAGAGGAATGCATCTCTACAATGCTTCCACTAAATCGTGTATCTCAAATCCACTAAACATGAAAAATATATGTTAAAAAACATACAGTGATCATAAAAATTCCAATTACGAGGTTTTAAAATAAAATATTTTTTCAATTAAAACAACTTGACAATATTCCATTAAAATTTATCATAAAATATTTTATTTTTTAGGCTGCGATGCATGATCCATAATGTAAAACTTTTCTATGAATTATAAGTGATCCTTTCAAGGAAAACTAATAAGGTCCAAATGAATCATATTCCACATATAAGCATGCTGATACAAAATGTACGGAGTGCACCATATAATGTAAGAGTCATTCTAACTTTAATAATTGTGTCATGAAAATGTGAAAGAAAAAAATTTAATATAGAGAGTAATAAATGATCAGAATTTACACATAAAATAATATCTTCAATTTCCTCCATTACTAAAATCGAAATATAAATTGGATGATAAATATCTAATTGTTGAAATAAACGTAATTACAAATTAATTTACTTTATTTTATTCTAATATTTATATGTTCTTTAACCATGAATATTCAATTTTTTTAATATCCCCATGGTAAATTAAATTTCATAGTCATAATGAGGGAAGTGCATATGACAAACTGTGTCCAGGCCTCATGCCAACACCATAAACACTATGTCAAGGCATAATGCGAAGACCAAAAATAAAATTTGGTAAATTCCTCATCCAATTGAATTTATAGTTTGACTCATGCAAACTACCAATTCCCTGAGGGGAGATAGAGGGCCCCACCCGACAATTTCTATGTCCAATGCATTCCTCATTACATTAAATCAAGGTGATCATACGACTTTGATTTATTAAATTACTAATTACTTATCATTACAACTGTGACATAATACTTTGTTTCTTCTTTCATATTATTCAATGTTCCCTATAGAACATTGAATAATTTAATTTTCCATTTCATATTATTCATTGTGTCCCATACCACTTTGAATAATTAAATTTCTCATTTCTTATTAATCAATGTCTCCCACAATATTTGTAATAACTTAGTTCTTAATTCCATAAAAGGCCATTTGATTTTGATTATAATCTTTATCATTTATATATAAAAATTCATTCATGAATATAAGTGTTAATAACAATACTATAAATTGAATTAATATGTAGTTAAATGAAAAGTATGATTTGCAGATTATAGGTTTTGAGTGAATGTTGAGTTGTATATGTAAATTATATACGATATATTTTTAATTCCAATTTCTTGGAGAAATAAGAATCTTTTGTATAAACTATGATTGAGGGTGTCAGACTTATAGAAAACATGTGAGAGGATGACCCACTTTATGTCATGGGTGTGGATGAAAAAAAACAAAATAGTAGCATGGGCTACTGTTGCAGTGCATGCGAGAGGATGAAGAAAATGAATAGGGGAAAACTAGGAAAGAAACAGATGCCTCAGATTAGGTGGGATTGTATCAGATGGCTAGGGTAAAACTGATTTTTTTTAAAAAGTGATCAACTGTGATAATAACATATTTGATTGGACGGTTGTGGATGATGCATCATCTTTTAAAGGCTTGGGTGTTCATGGTTAGATCGTATTTGATCGGATATCTCTGAGTGACATGATTTTCTAAAAGGGATGAACGACCATGATTAGATATGATTGGATCAAATGGATAATTAAAATATAGAGGGTAATTCATGGTTGGGTGGGTTCGATGGGTGGACTGATCGGACTGCTCGGGTTCCCCTCAATGAGATCTAGCGGTCCATATCGTGTTTTTACCTAAAAACTATGTCCCACATCGATACGGGGAGGCCTCCATAGCTCCCTTATAAGCCTGATGCTCCCTTACATAGCTCAGAATACTGCCTCCCCCTCCCAATACAACCCTATATCAGGTTCTGTGGGCTCTCTCTGCGCCCACCCTTGCCGAAGCGCCGTCCCGCACGGTGGCGCACTATGGTTCACTAGTAATCACACGCTCATGTGCACATAGGGCTTACTATTCCCCATGTGCATGCGACTTAGCACATACCATGGGTGTGCACTGCCCTGGTCCATTTACTCGGGGTTTTGGGAGAGATGGCCCACAAAGGCTTAGAGTGGCTTCCTAAAAGGTGGCCCTCAACTAGGTTTGGAACTCCCCAATTTTTTTGCAAAGTAAATGTTAATTTTTTTGTATTAAAAATATGATTTCATATAAATATATAGGTGTCTTTAGATGATGAATATAAATTCTCTATTATGACTAAAAAAATATAAAAAAAATAATTTCTTTAATTTATAATCACATGAGTTTTAGATCATAATGTTATAAATAAATGTTTAGTGCATTATAAAGAAAATATTAAATTAGTATTATAAAAATAAAAAACATAGTTTTAGATAAGACCTGGTTTTTTATAAATCAATGGATAAAAACAGTTATAAAATATTTTAATGATGTTCAAAATATTTAAATACTTAATTCACTATTTATAGCTAAAATATCAAATACACCATTAGTTATTATATTTATTTTCCCAATGCACAATTTCAAAATAAAAAATACTTATCTCTGTACAAAAACCAAGTAGTACCAAGTACATAATTTTCTTGGTATTTCTTTTAAAACTAATGGGTTGTGATTCAAACCCATATTAATCTTTAAATATTTATCCCACTAATATATATATATATATGATGAGTTTAAAAACATATTTACTACTTAAATTTCGATGCATACTTTCAATACATTGAAAACTCGTTATACCTGGATAATTTAAATTAAACCACCAAAATACATAAAGGCTATAAAATCTTATAGCCATTTTAGAATCAGTAGTATCCTAAATTAGGAATTGTTGGGCTCTCTTTATGGTATTTTAAAAACACGAAATAGGGTAATCTAAATTCAAGATAATTTGTCAAAGATTGTGCTCATCATTCCTCTGATGCTCAGCACGACAACTTTGGATATGGCTATAATGTTTTTCGTTCTGATCAACGAGAAGGGTCATCACTATTAAGTGTGTCTAGTTGTCGTATTGGGTGTTCCTCCTATAATTCTAATAGGTCTATTGGTATGTATTTTTGGTTAGTTGGATTCTCTTATCCTTGAATCAATGTAGTCTCTTTTAGTTTTGTGTTTTAATAAATAACTTTTTATGGTTATTTGTAAGCATTGTATTTTCATAATGGAAATTAAATGAAGTAAAAACCTTAAAATAGTGTTATTACATAAAAAATACGTTTGGGGAATCACATTATTCCCACTAAAAAATAATTCCATCCTTGCAATTCTAAATCTCTCATACACAAATAACAGCAATACCAGACACACATCACCCATGAGTTCCCGCTTTACCAAGTCCACCATCATCAGAGGATTTTATGTTAGTTTATTCAAGTAAGATAGATCCCCAAAACATCAGTAAACTTCTCAATTTCAATCACCCAGAGTCACCTCCCACAGCTCGAGTCATACTCATGCGGGTAGCAATAGGTCCTCTAATGGGTGGAAAGGGTGGTATAGAGTTCCGAGATATCAGATTGATCACGGTCCAAATGAACCAATCATATGACTTGGTTTTCTAAAAACCAGATCTTATAAAGCCTCCAATACATACTAAAACTGAAGAAATTGAAAATATAGGCTGTGCGGGGGCCAATCACCTCTACAGCTTCCCAAAACATCTCTAGGGCTAGATAACCCTCATATAGGGTGAAACATAAGATGTGTCCTTCTTAGTACCTTCCGTTGTGGGAATAAAAATCATGTTGTGCATGCGACATGAGGTAGTAAACGTGACTCACTACTAGATAATGTTAAATGATATTTGGGATGTTAGATACTTGATAACAGATTTTATAGCTTAGACGCAGGTTCACAAATGGTAGGTATGTCTCTCAACACGCCTCAACAATTATATGTTCTAGTAATTTTTTATGGAGATATACAAGACTGTTTCCATCAGGCATCTAAAAATTTTATGAATGAATCTACATAGTAAAACATAATCAAGTTTTTTATGTTGTTATAATTTTATATGGTTAACTAAACCAATCCTCAGATACCAACTATCGTGCCCCAGCCCTATAATTCCTTAGAGATGGTGTTGTTTTACATAAAACATGGTGTGTAATTTTTATATGAAAAGGAATGCTGAAAACAAACATCATGTTCTACTAGAGAAGATATTTTGGGTTTATTCCCTTGAAAATTAGATAAATGATTTAAAATTCATTAAAATATAGTGGATAAAAGATGTAACAACCCAAGAATCAACAATATGCTTCTCTTTGAATAATATAGTAGCGTATGTTGTACGCAACATCGAGTTCCAACACACATGAGAACCAATAAAACTAGCTGTTATGAATCATAATACCCACATTTTGAAATTTTATAAATTTTATCATTAAAAATGGACTTCATTTTTGGATTCAGAATATCAAAATTAACTTAGAGTGAATTGTTGGTATTTTTCTAAAAACATTCATTTTATGATGAATAGTGAAAAACCCCTAAGTTATAGTTTAAAACCGAAATTTTATTTAAATAATTATTTATTTTATTAAAATTTAATTAATGTAAAACTAGATACATAATACCTATATATTTTCAATGTAATTCATTGATGTTAGTCTTGAATAATTTAAGATATATAAAATTTTATGGAACTGTTCACTGTCTTTTACCCATCTCCTAGGAGAATTTGGAAATTCACATAAAACATAATTTTACCACTTCTGGGAGTGGAATTTTGAAAATCTGAGAGACACTATTAATATAAATGAGTAAAATGTTGTTCAATAAGATAAAAATAAATTTTGGTGAATAGTATGTTTTTACTTTTATTTTCCACGGTTAAAAGTAAATAGGGTAATTAAGGGTAAAAATGATATTAATATTAGCCTAACACATGAAATAATTCTATTAGAAAAGTGAAACTTTACCAAAAACAACCTTAGGAATAAAATATTATAATTTAGGTCCACTTGTATTAGATTAGAACATTTAATATTATTTAATTCAAAGAAGAGTTAAAAGAGATAAAATCAACGTTTAATAACTAAATCATTTTTAATATAGGATTATAAATAAGATAAATTTGATTATAAATATTTGTTAGAAATATAAAAATATTTCCTACATAATGGTATTTTATTTATAATTTTTAGACACTAAATAATTTAATTTATTTATGACACAATTGTGATGCATTAATTACCTTATTAGAGAAATATTAAAATAATTCATATTATAAATACCCAAATAAATATAATTTGAGTCTTTTTATGAATTCCACTAATTTTATAGGTTAATATGACATATTAGGACAGATTATATAATTTTTTTTAGAAGTAATAATTTTTTTATGAAATTATCAAAAACAAAATACTCAATAGTGTAAAATTTTGATATAAATGAGTTTTTAAAACAAATATTATATAATTACTGTATATTCTATTCCAAAAAATCTACGGTTCAAACAAGAGACTTAAATAATGATAGGTTTATCATTAATTGACCTCTTGGGGTCTTTTGGATATTTATAGTAATTTTATTTTCTGTAAAATATAAAAATACATAGAGACTTGGTAAGTGTCAAACTAATTAACTAAGAGTTAAAACTAAAAGATAAGTTTAATATAGTGACCCAAACCTATCTAAAACCTATTAGTTGAGTGGTTTTCGACATATACCCACCTTAACATTTAAATAATCCACATTGGTGAAATTATAAATTGAATATGAATTTATTATAAAATAATATTTCTATCTTTTCCAAAGGTTCCCCTTACCCGTATTATAAAAGGGCACCCCCCCTTATCTCAATTTCACACCTTCATAGCATTTGGGCTCAGCCTGCCTCTACCAAAATTACCCTCTCAAATATCCTCCCTTCATCCTAGAGGCCTTCCTTCAGTCATAATGTATAACACCCCGACCCTAGTTACCTAGAGTCGGTGCAATAATATGTAACATTGGCATGATCACAAAAGATCAAGTCTCGAATTACCGGCTAGTTTAGTATCCTTGGAAACACTAGATACATTCGTAAATGTTACATTAGATCATAAAGTGAAAAACCAAAATAACATAGTCTACATATTCCACACTCATATCCCCTTCAGACTATCCCTGCAGGTCAGTCACAAAATATGTCTTCACATCCTGGAAAAAATATAACATAGAAAGGGGTGAGAACATATGCTCAGTAAGGATAACAATGTAATGGAAATTTTTATAAATAAATATAATCATTTAAGGCAATATATGACTGAAAAAATCCTTTTAAACTTGAAATTCGGCATTATATGGTAAAATAATATGAAATAATACCATTTACATATTCACATGGATATTCTACTAATGGAATAATAACATGCAATAACAATAACCACTTTAATAATGATGGAATTCATTATCCAGACTATCATAACCACATAGTCAAGGCCTTGTGCCAAGACAACAAATATGATTTTTACAAGGCCTTGTCCCAAGAAACTATTTGTCTAATGAGACCTACTGATGCATCGAGGAGCTATATCGGGCTCCAACCTTCACTTATTAATTCCAACACATTCCTTATATCAAAAGGTTTAAACATATCATAAACCAATACATAATCGTATCACATAAAACGTGCATAAAGGAAACATAACAATTCCACATTTCAATCAATATATATCAATACAAAACATTTATATAATCATAACATTATCAAAAACATATTCAACACCAAAGTAAATGAAAAGTAAAACATGGTATTTATTTTTCAATTAAAAATAGTTATGGCTTGTAGAGGATGCCGAAACTCAAATAATGATCACACCAGTAGAGAAGTTGTTATTGCCACATACGTATGAAAAAAAAAAATAGATTTTTTCATTCAGTAAAGTGATTCATATAAAAATATTCCTTTTGAATAAACGTAAAAGTCTAAGGGCTTTATGAACCATATAAATGAGGTCTTTGTTTAAAATAAAATATGCCTCAATGAAAGGAGATTCAGACGAAGTCCCTTGCCTCATGTCCGAATTGACACGATCGTTCTTTAATCTCCTAAATAATAAACTAGGGTGAATCTATACTTGATTAAGAACCTTTTTTAAGTTCAATATTCCTTTAATATCACTTATTACCATTTTATGAACATTATGTGGTCATTTAAGTTAATAACGGTCTTTTTTTCGCTCTTTGTTCTTGAGTCGACAATAAACTTCATATAATTAGAAGTTGTTCATGTGGTAAAATATCCATTATCTCCAGAAATATGTTCATGATATTGATATCATATATATCATATATATCAAATATATGACTGCATTTATAATATTACATAAAATTTAGTGGAAAAAAATGAAATGCATCGTTCATGGAGACGGTAAGCCGTATGTACGTATGAACACTACTTTAATTTCTATTTCATATTAAATTGAATGAAATAATAATTATATAAAGGTATATTATTATTACAGTATAATATCATATAGAATATCATTAACTCCATCATTTATACGTCCCACATATGACAATAACGATTAAAATCACTTTGGGGGGGGGGGTAGTCCTCACTTCCTAAAATGAAATTATCACATTTACACATAATGGAAATCATAAAGGTATGCCATAAGTAAAAAAATATAGAATAATAAGGTAAAAATAAACATAATATATATCATATATAAATATAGTGTCATCTTAATGGCCACCATGAAGGGTGTTAAAATAATATTGAACAATCATCGTTTCGTGAGGCAGTAATTCGCCACCCACAGAAACAGTATGTTCTTTAACAATTAGACAGAGGTGTGTGTAAGTGTAAATCAAATTATTCTCATAAAAATATATTAGTACATATAATATAGTGGTGTTTTTACAAAATAAATGAATAAAAATAGTTTAAGGGGTTAGAGAAGAAAAAACAAAACAAAAGAACATAAGAGATGACATTATCTTAAAATAGGGTAACTCTTTTTTATTTGAGTCAAAGGCTTCCTTGGGAAGACTTATGCCCAACATGGAGCTTCTAGGAGTAAGAAAGGAAAGTTGAGAGAGTATTTGGTCAGAGGTTGGCCGAGCCAAATGTCTTTGATGGTGTGAATAATGTGGTAGAGGTGGGGGCCTTTTATAAGTGGAGAGGAGGGTCTCTTTTGGACAATTGAAATGTTACTTTATTATGAAATTATTTTCGGATTTTAAAGGTCACACAATGATATATTTCGAGTATAAGGTGATACAGGTTCGAAATCCACCCATACAATAGGTTTTAGATAAGTTTAAATCTTATATTTTACCTTATCTTTTCATTTTATTTAAACTGTTCATTAATGAGGTAATCACCCCATAATCATGGTCCCATAAATAAATTTATGTATATAATGTCTAAAAATTATATAAAATTTCCATGATTTAGGATATTTTTTTATCATTCCTATTAATATTTATAGTCTAAACGTTAACGTATATAGCCCCATGAAATAATTGTTTTAGTAAAAAATTAGATGTTTGTGACAATTTAATTTTTACTTTAAATAAAAAGTTATTAATGTCATTTTCTTACCCAAGTGGCTCAATGGGGTCCCCAAGTTGACACATGGATTGTCTTGGTTTTTCATGACTCATCCAATAAGTTTAGGACATGTTTAAAAGTAATTTCATATTATTAAAACATTATATTTATCTTCAATTACACTAATTACCTTTAATCGCAATTAACAAATCTTAAAAGTTACTATTCACTAAAAATTATCTTCATCCCATTAAACCACATTTTAATTACTAATGACAACCATGTAAGTCGTATTTTTGAAATTATGTTCACAGAAGTGGTAATGTTTCATTTAAATGAAAAATTATTTTTTTAACTACCACATAGTGGTTGCACTATTCATAAAAAATTGATGTTTTTCAAAAATATACAAAAAATTCACACTATGTTATATTTGATATTCCTAATTAATAAATGATGTATATCTTAAAAAATTTGAAACATATAAGTTTAATTAGTTAATTTAATAATTAATCCCCATTGTCACAACAAATAGCATGTCTTTATGAAACAATATATATCAAAAGATTGACAATTGTTTATGTCCAATTTCATAGTGAAATTAAATCTAATGACCTCCATTGGATAAAATGGTAAATATATATTCTAATTATACTCTAAAACCACTCAAAATTATAATTTATCACTATAATGTTTTTTTATTAAAAAGGTTTTTTAATGAATTTTTTTCTATTCATAGAAAATTGGATGTTCTTAGAAAATTACAAAAATTCAACATAGGCTAATTTCGATATTCCGAATACAAAAATGAAGTCCATTTTGAAATATAAAATTTATATAATTTCCAAAATTGGGTATTACTATTCATAATGGCTACTTTGATTGGTCGTGGTGTGTTAGAACTCGAGGTTGTATACAACACACGTTGCTCTATTATTCAAAGAGAAGCGTACCATGGAAGCTTGGGATGTTACATTATCATCTCCTTCAAATAATTCCATCCTAGAAATTTCTAGAATATTAATACATAAAAATGCTTGGGTTGTTCTTAATCAAATGTTCATCAGGTTCCCACATTGCCTCTTCCATATTATGGTTCCTCCATAGAACTTTTACCAGACGAGTCGTCCGGTTTCTCAGCAATTGTTCTCTCATATCCAGAATCCTGACAGGCACATTCCAATAACACATAGCGGGTTCCAGTTCTAATTCCTCATAGGTGAGTACATGCGTTTAGTCAGGCATGTATTTTATAAACAGTGATATGTGGAACTCATCGTGAACTTTAGAGAGACTTGGATGCATTTCTAAATGGAAAGCTAGAACAACAATTCATTCTAGAATCTCGAATGGTCCGATGTACCTGGGACTTAATTTTTCCTTCTTATCGAATCATATAACTCACTTCCATGGATATACCTTCAAGAAAACATGATATCCTATGTAAAATTCCAAATCCTTCCTTCGTTTATCGACATAGCTCTTATTCCTACTTTGAGCGGCTTTGATGTTGTTTTGGATTACATTCACATTTTCCATCGTTTCCTCAACAAGTTATGGGCTTACGAGTTTTCTTTCACCAACATCATCCCAACAGGTTGGTTTGCGACATCTATTTCCATATAATGCTTCATATGGTGGCATCGAAATACTTGAATGGATGATATTATTATAGAAAAATTCTAACATAGGTAAATATTGATCCCACATACCCTGAAAGTCAAGTGAGAATGATCTCAACATGTCTTCTAGGGTTTGAATAGTCCATTCTGATTGTCCATCTGTTTGAGGGTGGTAAGCAGTGCTCAAATGATGTTCAATGTCTGCAGTTTTCTGAATACTTTTCCTGAATCTTGATGTAAAATTGGGATCATGATCTGAAATAATCTATAGGGGTACTCCATGAAGTCTTACAACTTCATTAATATACAGTCTTGTTAATGTTAATGTGGTAAATCTTCTCTTATAGCAAGAAAATGTGTTGACTTGGTAAGACGATCAACAATAACCCATATTGAATCATTACTTCTCGGAGTCTTTGGTAGTCCCATGACCATGTGAATCATAATATATTCCCATTTCCACTAATGTATGGGAAGAGGTTGCATTACTCCTCCAGGAAGTTGCCTCCCAGCTTTCATTTGCTAACAAACCATAAATCTTGACAGAAAATCAGCAATCTCCCTCTTTATGGTGTTCCACCAAAAATGTTCCCTCAAGTCTCTATACATATTAGTGCTACCAGGGTGTATAGAGAAATTGTAATTATGAGCATCATCCAACAAATCCCTTTTTAGACCGGCTATATCGGGAACTCAATGTCTCTTAACAAATTTCAAAATTCCATCTTTATACAGAAACTCACTCAATCTACCATCTTACACAGCTTTATTCTTCTTTTGATACTCTTTATCATCGGTCTGAGAAATCATAATCCATTATAGTAAATACGGTTTGACAACCATTTGAAAAATCATTGATTTGTCAACTTCCATAGTTATTCCCATGTCCATCTTCACTATATCCATGAAAATATGATCCCTTTCGAATCTCATATTGTTCAAAACTCCATGATCATTTCTGCTCAAAGAATCTGCCACCTTATTTGCCTTCCCTGGGTGGTTGTGTATCATGTAATAATAATCCTTGAGTATTTTAATCCATCTCTTTTGCTTCATGTTCAGTTGTTTTTGTGTGAAAATATACTTAAAATTCTTGTGATCTGTATAAATATCACATTTTTTCACCATAGAGGTAGTGTCTCAATATCTTCAATGCAATGATCACAGTTGCTAACTTGAGATCATGAGTAGGATAGTTTTTCTCAGGAATTTTCAACTATCGTGACACAAAGGCAATAACTCTATCATTCTGCATGAGAACACAACCATGTCCTTTATTCGATGCATCACTATAAATAATGAACCCAGCATTCCCCGATGGTAGAGTCATTATAAGAGCATTTACTAATCTCCTATTTAGTTTGATGAAACATTCTTCAGACTCTTTTTTCCAAGAAAATATAACCCCTTTATGTGTCAGCTTTGTTAATGGGTTATCCAATCAAGGAAAATTCTAGACAAAATGTCGATAATAACCTGCTAAACCAATAAAACTGCGTACCTCAGTTATAATCATCGGTGTTGACCATTCATTGATCTCTCTTGTCTTAGTAGGGTCAATAAAGATTCCATCCTTAGAGACAATATGGCCAAGAAAAGAAATCTCATAAAGATAGAATTCACATTTGCTAAACTTCCCATATAATTGATGTCTTCTAAAAGTCATTAGAATAATGCGCAAGATATTTTCATGATCTTCATATATTTTGTAGTATACCAAGATATCATAAATAAATACCACTATAAATTCATCAAGATATTCTTTGAAAATTATATTCATTAGATCCATGAAAACGGAGGGTGCATTGGTCAATCCAAAAGGCATTACTGTAAACTCTCAATGCCCGTACATGGTTTGAAATGCCGTCTTCGGAATGTCATCCTTCTTCACACAAAACAGATGATATCCAGATCGAAGGTAAAACTTTGAAAAGTATTGACCTCCATTCTGTTTGTCGAATAAATCATCAATGTGAGTTATGGGATATTTTCCTTTATTATTATCGAATTTATATCTCTTTAGTCAATGCACAACCTCATAGATACATCTTTCTTCTTGTCAAAAAGAACAGAAGATCCTCATGGAGAAACATTAGGGAGAATAAATCCCTTATAACTCAATTCCTCTAATTTTTTCATTAGTTCCACTAATTACACAGTGGACATTCTATATGGGGTCTTCGATATGGGCCTTGAACCAGGCATTATGTAAATAGAAAACTCAACTTCTCATTCTGGAGAATTCCCAGGTAAATCTTCTGAAAACACATCAACATATTCTCTCACAATAGGCACATCCTCTATTTGAACATTCCCTTCCTCACCCACAGTAATTTCAATCTCTTCCTCCCCAATAAGTGAATTTTGTTGAGTTACTGGGGGTGGATCTAGATACGAATTAGGTGGCGATGATTCTTCTCTAAAGATAAGGTGTTCCTTATCATCAAAATAAAAAATCGTAACCACTTTTTTCTTACAATAAATCTTCGCATCATGGTCCTAATGCCAATCCATATTGAGGATTATATCAATTTCAATCATGGGTATGACGATGATATTAGTAGATAATAAACCTTTATGTTCTCTATTGGGAACTAATTCACAAAACATTGTTGAAATGATATTTGTCATATGAGTTTTGACCGACATCTCCCTTGTTAAATCAAATTATAAATATCTAATTTTCATAGAGAACATGGATGATATGAAACACTGCGATGATCCAGAATCAAATAATGCATTTTCTAAACATGAGGAAACCATTAAATTACCTACCACCACGTTCATCAGAGATTCAACCTCAGCAGTAGTGATACCATAAACTTGTCCTTGATCCATTGGCCTTTTCTGATGTAAGTTCCCTCGATGTTTAAGACATCCATTTTCATAATGTCCCATCTCCCTACAATTATAGCATTGAACATCAGTAGCTTATTTCTTCCCCTTACAATCATGAGCTTCGTGGCCTTTTCCACCACATTTGTAAAGACTCCAGTTCCTTTCAAGAAAGTACCTGCATGTTTCTATCCAACATTTACTGTAGGATGGATAATCAACTTTTCCATTCTTCCCCTTATTTCCATTTCTAGAGTGATCAACATATCTCTTATTCTCTTACTTTTCTTTACAGTCGTAAGGCATAGATAATTCCTTTTCCATCTTAATAGAACACGAGACAAAGTCTTCATATAACGAGAAGGATTGTGAGACCAATGCTCTACAGAGAAATGGATTTAACCCATCAAAGAAATGATTAATCGTACTTCTTGGGTTACGCATATAATCTGTTGCATACCACGGTATCCTTATATTGTTAGCCTCATAAATCACAACATTCTCATCCTACTTTTATCTCGGACTCAGAAATTGCCTTCTATATCTGCCCGATGGTCATGAGGAAAGTATTTTCCTATGAAAATCCCTTTGAACTCCCTCCATTCCATATTTGATACTTCATCGTCTTCCTTCATTTTTTGAATCAATGAACACCATTGATCATAATCTCTAGTGAGGTGGTAAACAACCATGATAACCTTTTCCCTTTCACTAATCCTGAAGGCATGGAATATTTTCTCTAAGGAATATATCCATGCTCAGCTACTAAGGGATTTGTACTTCAATTGAATGTTGGTGGTTGTTTCCTAATGAGGTGATCTAACAATGATCCTCCACATTGCAGATCAGGGTTCTCCATACAAGTAAGGTTATTATTCATAACCTGAGTGAGTTGTCCTCGTATGGTGATATGTTGATCATCACCAGTTGTATCACCAACTCCATTATAATTATCTTGAACAGGGGGGAAATCCCTACATGGAGTGTGTGAATTGATAGGGTTTCCATTCCTTCCACTAGGCGCCATTTCTAAACGATGGAAGAAACTAGATAATTTCAGGAATCAAAATACATAATTCCATACTTGTAATACACATAACATAAATTGAACTATTATTTGATATAATCTATAATAATAAAATAAATGATTTCTTTAAGGAGGTTTATACTCATAAACCATTCATAATGGTTTGTAGAGAAAATGAGAATTATCATATACATTTTTTACACCAAAATAACAGGAAAGTAAAACATGGTATTTATTTTTCATTTAAAAAATGTTATGTCCTGTTGAGGAAGCCGAAACATAAATAATGGTCACGGCGGCGGTGAAGTTGTTCTCGGCGCATACGTACGACAAAAAAAACATTCCATTTTGTCGTTTAGTAAAACGCTTCATATAAAAATATTCATTTTGAATAATCATAAAAGTAAAAGTTGTTTATACACCATATAAAAAAAGGTGTGTATAAAATAAAATATTCCTCAATGAAAAGAGATTGAGACAAAGTCCCTTACCTCATGTCCGACTTGACTCGATCGTTATTTAATCTCCTAAATAATAAACTAGTGTTAATCTCAAGTTGCATAAGATCCTTTTTCAAGATCAATATTCCTTTTATATCACTAATTACCATGTTATCAACATTATGTGGTCATTTATGTTAATAACAGTCGTTTTTTCGATCATTGGTAGTTGAGTCGACAATAAACATCTTATAATTACAAGTTGTTCACGCAGTAAAATATCCATTATTTCCAGAATTATGTTCATTATCTAGATATCATATATATATTATATATCCAGTATATTCATGAATTTATAATATTACATAAAATTTAGTGGTATGAAATGAAATGCACCATTAATGTAGATGGTAAGCCGTACGTACGCATGAACGCTACATTCATTTATATTTCATATTTAATGGAATAAAATCATAATCATATAAAGGTATATTATAATTACAGTATAATATCATAGAGAATATCAGTAACTCCATCATTTATACATCGCACATATGGAATTAACAATAAAAATCACTTCGAGGGGGAGGTAGTCTGCACTTCCTAAAATGAAATTATCATGTTTAACCATAATGGAAATCATAAAGGTATGCCATAAGTTAAAATTACAAAAGAATAATGAAAACATAAACATAATATATATCATATATAAATATTGTGACATCTTAATGGCCACCATGAGAGGTGTTAAAAGATGATTGAATAATCATCGTTTCGTGAGGCAGTAATTCACCACCCACAGAAATAGTATGTTCTTTATCCATTAGAAGAAGGTGTGTGTAAATGTAAATAAAATAAATCTCATAAAAACATTATATTATATTGAATATAATATTTTTGTTACAAAATAAATTAATAATAATAGTTTAAGGGTTTAGATAAGAAAAAAAAATCAAAAGTACATAAGAGAAGACATTACCTTAAAATCTGGTAACTCTTTTTGATTTGAGACGAAGGCTCCCTTGAGAATAATTCTGCCCAAAGTGAAGCTTCTAGGAGTAATAGAGAGAATTTTATAGAATATTAGGTAGATTTTGGCCGATATAAATGGATTTGATGGTGTGAATAAGGTTGTAGAGGTGGGGGTATTTTATAAGAGGAGAGGATGTGCTCTTTTGGAAAGATTGAAATGTTACTTTATTATAAAATGATTTTTGGATTTTAAAGTTCCCACAATGATATTTTTCTAGGATAAGGTGATAAGGGTTAAAAATAAACCCATAAAAATGATTTTAGAGAAGTTTAAGTCTTATATTTTACCTTATCCTTTCATTTTATTAAAATTGTTCATTAATGAGTTAATCACTGTATCATTATGGCGTCATAAATAAATTTATTTATTTAATGTCTACAAATTATATAAAATTTACCATGATGTAGGAAATATTTTTATATTTACCAATAATATTTATTGTCTAAAATTTAGCTTTTATAACCCCATGTAATAATTGTTTTAGTAAAACAACACATGTTTGTGGAAATTTTATTTTTACTTTAAATAAAAAGTTATTAATGTCATTTTCTTACCCTAGTGGCTCCATGGGGTCCCCAAGTTTTCCCATGGATATTCTTGGTCGTCCATGACTTATCCAATATGGGTAGGACAAGTGTAAAGATAATTTCATATTATTATAACAATATATTTACATTAAATTACACTAATTACCTTTAATCGCGATTAACAAAATCTAAAAGTTACTATTCACCAAAAATTATTTTCATCCTATTGAACCTAATTTTACTTACTAATGAAAACAACGTATAGCGGATTTTTGAAATTTAATTCACATAAGTTGTAAAGTTTCATTTATACAAAAAATTAGTTTTTTAACTACCACATAGTGGTTTTCCTATTCATCAAAACATGATGTTTTTCTGATAAATACCAAAAATTAACACTAAGATATATTTTATATTCATAATTCAAAAATGATGACTATATTACAAAATTCAAAACATATATGTTGAATTAATTAATTTAATAATTACTTTTTGTTGTCAAAACAAATAGCGTGTTTTTAAGAATCAATATATATCAAAAGATTGACAATTTTTTATGACCCATTTCAAAGTGAAATTATTTATAATGACCAACCTTGGATAAAATGGTAAAAATTAATTCTATTTATAATTTAAAACCACTCAATAGTATAATTTATCACTATAAATTAATTTGATTAAAAAGTTTGTTTTTATGTATTTATTTCTTTTAATAGAAAATTGGAAGTTCTCAGAAAATTACAAAAAATCAACATAGGCTAATTTTGTTATTCCGAATCCAAAAAAGAAGTCCATTTTGAAATATAAAATTTATATAATTTCAAAAAATAGGTATTACAATTCATAAATGCTACTTTGATTGGTTGCAGTGTGTTAGAACTAGAGGTTTCATACAATGCATGTTGATATATTATTCAAAGGGAAGCATACCATAGAAGCATGGGGTTTTACAGAAAGCCAACCTAATAGGGCATTTTGATCAAATAAAAAGGAATAACCCGGAGAAGAGGTAATGTTTTCTCCACCCTCTTTCAAGTTCCTTTCTTCATCAACTTATTCTTAATTTGTTATTTCCATTCTAAAATAATAAATCCGACATATTCTATATACATTGATGTTATTATAAATATTGTACAACTATATTCAGTATTCTATCCATCCATTGAATGACATGTCACCATACGTGCGTACGTACAATGTAACGTCTCCACTTCATGGTGTAATTGTTATTCAATATATTATTATTTGGATGGGTATAATAATGATGTTTAATTCATGTAAATAATAAATATAACATGTTAATGATTTTGTATATATGATATATCACCCAATTATATATAATTTTAATATCAAAAGAATGATATTGTCACTTGTGCGTACGTACGGACTACTATCTCCACGAACGAAATGAGATTCATTCCCCATCATATCCATTCAATACTAATTCACATTTTATGATTACAAATTATGTATAAATACTTAATATAATTTTGTACATGAATATGATACATCCTATCCATAACAAACATGACTTATGTAAAAAACATATAAAAGAAAACGAGTAAGTTAACACCCGAAATGACGATAATACTAATATATTATTAACCAAGAAATGTTAAAATATCATATCTGAAATTATATTAATATATATGATTCTATTATAATTAAATAAAAATTATTTTAACATTATACAGGAGGCTAACCTACCCGTGAGCAAGGAAAAAGTACAAAGTAAGGGGTTTCTTATCTCACTTCTAATTCCGTGAGATTTTTCTTGTTCACTACTTTTTTATTGCATGTGGTGTGTGTACTGCCCATGAATTTATTCATTGTGTAATATAATATAATTTATAGATATTTACAACATCGTTTTATGATCCTTCTTTCATGGGTGTATGTTTCATATTTTACCAAATTGATAAGGGAATTTGAAATTTCAATTTCCACTCATTCGGCTTTACACATACTTCATTGATTATTTTACTCAAAGTTTATGTGTGGAATCACTATTCATTTGATTATGTCATAATTTCCACTCCCCTTTATGTGGAAATAATTTTGATACACATAATCACTCCATTTTTAAATTCTCAAGTCATCGGTATGAACTTTATAAGAGTAACTTTTAATCAATCTGAATTTATTGAGTTAAACATCCAATTCATTATTTATGTTTTTAAAAGAATATGTTTGAATGTCTATTTATTATTTTAAACTGAATATACAATAATATTGTGTGTATTTATATTTTTCACACATAATTATTCCGTTGATTTATCCTTAACCTAAGGATACAGACATTGTGAGAGATTTCATCTCAAATTACATTCCATTGAGACTCCTTTGTTGTTATATCTCAAATCTCTTTTATATGTTGTTTATAATTAAATTTGACATAGTATATCATGAATACCTTTATTCTCATGATATTAAAAATTCATTATTACCTCAATTATTTGTATTCAAGTGTCTCTATTTTGGTTAGGAACTCTTACTAAAATATCATTTTAAAATGTTATAAAGATTTATTATTCTAAATATTTCTCATTAATTTCCATGTTATAAAAATGGTTTTAAGGATTTATTTATATGGACATTAAAGTTTTGAAATCAAAATTCTTTTTAAAATTTTCAACGTGGTATGAGACACTTTGAATCGAAAATCAATTTTTAAATGGAATCTTGACAAATATTGTGACGTTTAAATGTTTTCATGAAAAAGGAGGATATTTTGCTCAATAGTTTGATGATTATTTTAATCATTGTCAATTTCCTTCATTATTCTCGATTTAGGTTAATCTAATACAATAAAATCTAAAATATTTTATATAATGAGTAATGTTTCACTATGGATGTGCTATCTTTCTACCATTCATGGTTGGTTGTTAAATTATTGACATTTTGTATGATAGTTTTAATAAGAATGTTTATGTTAGGATTCAAACTTTTCATATGAAGAATGCATTGGACATAGTAAGTGATGGGTAGATCCCTCTATAGCTCATTGATGCATCCGTAGGTCTCATGAGACAAACTAGTGTCTTGGCACAAGGCCTTGACAAAATCTTATTTTTAGTCTTGGAACGAGGCCTTGACTATGTGGTTATGATAGTCTGGCATTATGAATTCCGTTATTATGAATGTGGTTATTGATATTGCATGTTGTTATTCTACAAGTAGAATATCCATGTGAATAACTAAATGGAATTTTTTTCATTTTTTCTTTCCCATATTTTGATGAAGTTCATGTTTAAGTGGATTTTATTTCAGTTATACATTTCCATAAAAGTTTATACTTATGTATAAAATTTTCAGCTATATTATTATTTTTACTGAGCATGTGAGCTCTCCCCTTTCAATGTTCTATTTTTCTCACGATGTGAAAAAGTAATTTATGAATGACCTGCATGGATTGTATGAGGGGATATGAATAAATGATGTTGTTGTAGTTTTTTTACATTATGATGTACTGTAAGTCTTATTAATATATCAAGTGTTTCCAAGACTACTAAACTAATCGATAATTCAAGACTTGATCATTGGTGATCATTCCAATGTTATATAATAATGCATCGACTCTACGTAACTGGGGTCGGGGCGTTACAAAAGAATCTCCCCAAATAAGCCACTAAATAGTTTAACTCAATTTTAATGAACCAGTAAAATTTATGATAAAAGAAGTAGGAAGAGCATAGGAATGCTTAGTAAGGGGTTTTAAAATAAAATAATGTATTAATTAAAACCACTTGACAACATTCCTTTAAAATTAATCAAAAAAAATTAATTAGGAAGGCTAAAATACATGAATCATAATGTAACATTTTTCCATGAATTATAAGTGAACATTTCAAGGAATAATAACAAGGTAAAAACGAAACATATTCCACAAATAACCATCCTCATACAAAATGAAGGGTGTGAAACATATAAAGTAAGAGTCATTCTAACTTTAATCTGTGTTACAAAAAAGTGTATGTACCAAATTTAAAATAGATATTAATACATGATAAGTGATTCCACATTAA
This sequence comes from Viscum album, assembly GCA_963277665.1. NCBI lineage: Eukaryota > Viridiplantae > Streptophyta > Magnoliopsida > Santalales > Viscaceae > Viscum > Viscum album. The sequence continues at coordinate 177,487,727 of OY728148.1, forward strand.
ATAATAGCTTCAATTTCATCCATTACTAACTATGAAACCTAAACTAGATTATAAATCCCTGAGTGCAGAAATAATTGTAATGCGACAAGCATTTACTTTCTTTAATTCTCATAAGTACAACTTATTTAACTATGAATATTCTACTAGTCTAGAATCCACTTGGTTAATTAATTATCATAGTCATATTGAGGAATGTGCATATTTCAGACTATGTGAAGGCATCATGCCAAGAACATAAACTCTATGTCAAGGCCCTGTGCCAAGACCATAAATCAAATATGGGAGAGTTCTTGTCCAATTAGCGAACTATTTTTTCTCATGAGACCTACCGATGCACCAAGATGCTATAGAGGGCCCCACCTCAAACTTTTTATGTCCAATGGATTCCTCATATATTTAAATCTATGTGCTCACACCAATTTGATTTATTTAATTAGACATTACATAACCTTCCCAGTGTCACATAATACTTGGTTTCTTATTTCATATTATTCAAAGTGTCCCATACCACATTGAATAATTTAATTTCTTATTTCATATTATTCAAAGTGTTCTTGGACACTTTGAAAATTTTAATTTTCCATTTCATATTATTCAATCTGTCCCATACCACTTTGAATAATTTACTTATTAATTTCATAAAATACCTGTTGAGTTTGATTAAATTTTATTGAATTTTTATATACAAAGTGAGTCATGCATAAATGTGTTAATAACAATACTAAAAGCTACATGGCTGTGGTGATAGATGAAAAGTATGATTGGAATATTATTGGACAGGAGATAATAACTAAAACACATATAATACAGGTTTTCAAATATAAAATAATAACCCCTAAAATCCATATTTTGAAATTAATCATTTTATATTCCAAAATGAATTATTCTAAAATTAGTATAATTTTCATTTATATTAAAAACACATGCTGATAAATGGTAATTTTTAACAAAAAAACATAATGTGTAATGACACGGACCTCTCCAGTCCATTACGTTGTGAAAATGTGGTGTTATAGGTGTTCTGGAAGCTCAAGGTGACTTGGGGGTGCGTTTGGATGGTCTTTTTAGGAAGACTAAAGGGCAGTAGTTTTTGCATGGGCTGCGCACGGTTTGTCTAAACCGTGCGGCCAAACCGTGTGAGATTGGTGTTAGAGGTACTATATAATGGACGGTTAGTGCACAATTTGGCTATCCATGAGGACTAACAGTGTGAGGAGTGTTTGGCGAGGCAGTAGCTAATCCACGGTTAACGCACGTTTTGTCAAACCATGCGGACTAACTACACGGGCACAAAATCCTAGATCCTAAAATGGTGGATCTAACTCTTTTAGCCTCTAAATGGTTCGTTTATTCTCTTCAGTAGCCATAACATAGGATTACCCTTCCATGAAGATAGGAGAACTCTCCCAAGAATTTTGTAGGTGATCTGAAGGCTTCTCATGGAGAATCGAAGCCGGTTTCTTGAGGTATGTGATCATTCTTGTTTGGTTTCGTAGATATACATTGATATACTTCTCCTCTTCCCTCAGTTTCTTATGTCTACACATGTTATGGGTAGACTTAAATCTGTGGATTCCAAATATGTGGATCTTTATTCTTGATCATGCAAGGAGGAGAGATCTAAGGCGAGTTTTTGGAGAATCAAGCCGGCTTCCTTGTATGTTCTTCGTTTTTGGGGTTTTCATGAAAAACATTTAGGTAGGGGATTCATTGCTTCTCTTTATTTTACATGCAACTGTATAGTTATCTTGTTTAGTCCCCCTAGATGACAAATGGAATTGACATATTAAATATTTTAACGTGATAAATAAATTGACATTGATCGAATGTTATTTCCTCATGTTTTCCTAGATAGTGTGAGTAAGCATTTTTCATCATTGTGATAGCTTACGGGTTAGTTATCCTGATATTGGAACCAACGAATTATAAAAAATTTAATTCAATATGGTTTAAAGATATGATTGGTTCATAAATACTTGAAGGGTTCCGAGTTACCATCTTGATTGTTAAAGGACCAAGATACCAATTGATGGGATGTTTTCTTTCCTGCTGCTTGTGATGTGATGTAATCCTGAATGATTTTTGTGATATGTGGGGTCATAAAAGGCTTTTGGTTGTGATGGAAGATGACTCCTAGTGTGGTGAGATGTAGCGGTTTATGTTTGTGGGTGTCGAGGAGGACACCAGGGTTGATGGAATGGGATGGATGTGATTTTTGGTTGCCTTCTGGTTTGTTGGTTGTTTATTTTCTTTTATTTTCCCCACTGGTCAAGGCAGCTGGTCTTTATTACCCTTCTCTTGAAAGGGGTGAAGACGCATGGGGTATTCCATGTGCTTTCGGTGTCTAGATTCTCAAGGGAGGATGGGTCTAAGCTCTTTCTATAGGTGTCAAAGACTCCACGAGTAGTACATCCTCTCACAATATTGAGCCCCCTTGTGTTTAGTATCATAAATTACTTTTCTAGAATTCTTGGGAATATGAGAAAGTAATTATGTGATGAATTATTGAATAAATGATGTCAACCCATGGGGTTGGAGTTTCCAGAATTTAATGTTGAGGTTGAAAACTGTTGAAGGAAATATTTGAATTTGGGTGTGTTGCTAATGAAATTTAATGTGGACTGGTTCATTGTAAATTAATGTTTAAAGAATTAATTAACTTATAGAGGAATTGATAAAATGGGAATAATGTAATCTAATAATTCTCTTTAAATGGTTGTTGGATTATAGGATACATAGTCTTATATGTGGCATCCCAGAGTCTGAGAGACGTTAGCTGCTGTTGTGTCTAACACTATGTTATGCCCATAGTGTGGTTGTGAGTTATAATACATTCTGTTGTTTTTGTGTTTCTATAGACTACTCCACCCTGTCAGTAAGGACAACTGACAATCTAGGTATTATGAGCCCTGGGGGTGTTTTCCCTAACATTATGGTGGGAGGATGAATGGTTTACTACACCCTTTGTCCCCAATCTCTTCTCTTGGTAGATACATGTTCCATTATCCATAGAAGATAGTTTTCCCAAAATATGTGTGTAGAGGGCTGTAATGTCTTGTGGTTATTCACACACATATATTCTGGATATAGTAGACTATGGACTACTATAGGTGCAGTGTGAATAGGCTGTGATGGATTGAGGATCCTTACTTGGTGTATGGGTTGTAATGGGTTGAGGTGTAATACCCGACGAATAATACAGGTTATTCAAGTTGTGGTGGCTCTTGGAAACTACCTGGTTTCTTTTGGTTGTGTGGATGGTGTGGTGCTTCACCCAGGTGTTTGCAGGAAAGCCTTTGTGGTAAACGAGGTGCAGATTGTGGTGCTTCACCCAGGTGTCTGCAGGCAAGCCTTTTTTGAGAGAGTTTCTTGAGACGTGTGTCATTGGAGAAAAGAAGAAAACTAGTGGGGATATAGTAGTATGGTACCCTAGATAATATTAATTATATGATATATTCTTATATGTGTTACATGGTAAGAGTAGCCATGGTTATGTTGGGAACTTAGTATACCAGTTAGGTGCTGAGTTAGTTCCACTTTTTGTTCACTGTGCTTTAGCATGATTTATTTATTTCCTCACGAGAGACTTTAGAGAGGATCCTATAGAGTTTACTGTTATAATCACCCTACGTATATATATTTTTTTTCATGTTACTTGGAGCATGTTGGAGATCAAGATGGTTTATACTATCTTGGTGTTATAGGAGATGTTTGGGCTTGTGGTTGCAGATGTTTTACGTTCTTTTGGGTACATGCAGTTTTTCCCATTTATGGTTGTAGTACTTTTTCTTGACATTCCATTTCTGATCATAGGTTTATTTTATATTTCCAGTTCTAAGTTAGAGTTGATTGATGTTTATCTTATCTCTCTCTTCTCCATGTTTTCCCTTAGAGGGAAATGCCTCCCATTTGTCTGTTATTATAACCTTGGTACTAGTTTCCAACTCGGGGCCTACTGGAGGCGGGACATGGGGGTCATTATCTACCTTCTGACATTGCCAACCCAGGAGGGGTACACTTTGGGGGGGGGGGGTCATGACAGAGTGGTATTAGAGGTTTGGTTGAGGGATTGGATGGAGTGTGGAGTTAGGAACATGTGAGGTTTCAAGGGTTGTTAGGGCAACTGTGTAATTCATGATTAAGATGTGAGGTAAACACTAGAGACCAGCTGAGACATAGGCGTTTATGGCCCCCTATGATCTGATGTACGGACCATTATGTTTACAATGGCTACTAAACAAGGTGATATTGGTTGCAGAGTAGATTCCTAGGAAAGGATCATGAATTATACTTCATTGTGCCTGTGTTTGAATGGGTAGACCATTGGATATGTTAATCTAAAATGAATTAAAGAAAAAAATTAATTTATTAATGATTATTCTTCCATATTATAGGTTTATGAGCTCTAATGGTTTTTTTATTTTATAGGTATAGATCCCGGTCGATATCCTCGTCAGGTTTGCACAGAAAATGTCCAGTAGGCTGTTCCAGCAGTTCGCTGTTGGGTAGAGGATGAAGTTGATGACGCTTTGAGGAAGACACTATGAGAGTTTCAATGCCAAATCCCGAAGAAGTAAAATGGATCCGTTTCAGATGCATTCACAGAGGACTGGTTGGAGTAGGTTGAGATAGGCCTCAGTTCGAACAATACTCGGAAGGAGAACTAGGTGTCCTTAGCTGTGATTATGTTGCATAGAGTAGTGAGGCAGTGGTGGTTCTTGTTCCTCGGGGATCGTGAGGAGTTATTGACCTCATCGGAGGAGTTCCGAGACATGATTAAAGTCTAGTCCCATTCCTCGACATCATTGTCGTCCAGTCGCCAAGAGCTTCTTACCCTTCAAATGGGGCAGCTCTAATGTTTTATTGTTTGGAATCCGTTTCTTGAACCATTAACGATATGCTTCGGACCTGTACTAGATGAGGAGGCCAGGGCAAGGAATTTTGAGGAGGCTTTGCATCCAGAGATCCAGAGCTATTGTAACGCCCCGACCCCAGTTACCAAGAGTCGGTGCATCATTACGTAACATTGGCATGATCACAAAAGATCATGTCTCGAAAGACCAATTAGTTTAGTAGCATTGGAATCAATAGATACATTCATAAATGTTACATTACATAATAAATTAAAACAAAACTACAACAACATCTTGTCTTCATATCCCCTCATACTATCCATGCAGGTCATTCATAAAATACTTCATCACATCCTAGAAAAATTAAAACATTAAAAGGGGTGAGCTCAGATGCTCGGTAATGATAAAAATATAGCAGAAGCTTTCATAAATAAACATAAACATTTAAGGAAATGTATAACTAAACCAAAAGCCTTTTAAAAATGAACTTCAACATAATATGGAAAAAGTGAAATGATATAATTCCCTTTACTTATTCACATGGATATTCTACTGCTCGAATAATCACATGAAATATCAAAAACCACTTTCACAATGATGGAATGCATAATGCCAGACTATCATAACCAGGTAGCAGAGGCCTCGTGCAAAGACTACAAATAATATTTTTGTCATGGACTCATGCCAAGACAATAGTTTGTTTCATGAGACTAGCCGATGCATCGAGGAGCTATAGCAGGCTTCACCCATCACTTATTAGGTCCAATGCATTCCTCATTTGAACGGGTTTAAACATATCATAATCCATAACATCACCGTACCACATAAAACATGCATAAAGGAAACATAACATTTCTACATTTCAATCACAAGATATCAATACAACACATTGATATAATAAAAACATTATCAAAACCATTTTCAATGCAAAAATAAAAGAAAAGTAAAACATGGTATTTATTTTTCATTTAAAAAAATGTTATGGCTTGTAGAGGAATCCAAAACTCAAATAATGGTCATAGCGGCAGATTATTCGTTGTCACCGGATACGTACGACAAAAATAAATTTAATTTTTTCATTCAATAACATTCTTCGTATAAAAATATTCATTTTTAATAAACATAAAACTCAAAGGGGTTTATACACCGTATAAAAGAAATTTGTGTATAAAAAAAACATGCCTCAATGAAAGGATATTACGATGAAGTCCCTTACGAATATCATTTTTTAAATAAAATATATCTTTTATGTGTATTCACTATATTTACACTTAAATAAAGTATAAATTCAAGATAGGACATAATAATATCAGGACATAATTTGAAAGTAGGAGATTCACACAATGAATGGAAATTGGGTTAAGAAGTTCCCTTACAAAGATCATTTTTTTAAATAAAATGGATATATTATGTGTATTAACAATAAGTACACATAAAGAAAGTACAAATACAAGATAGTACATAATAATATCATGACATAATTTTAAAGTAGGTGATTAACCCATAGAATGGAAATTGGGTTAAAAAGTTCCCTTACCTCGTGTCTGACTTGACTCGATCGTTCTTTAACCTCCTGAATAATAAACAAGAGTTAATTTATACTTTCTAAAAAACCTTTTCAAGTTAATTATTCCTTTTATATCCTTTATTACCATGTTTTTAACATTATGTAATTATTTAAGTTAATAATAGTCGTTTTGTCGATCTTTGGTACTTGATTCAAAAAAAACTTCATATAATTACAAGTTGTTCATGTGGTAAAATGTACATTACATCCAGAATTATATTCATGATTTATATATCATATATATAATATATATCCAGTATATATATACATTTATTATATTACATAACATTTATATATAATAAATGAAATGCATCGTTCATGGAGACGGTAAGTCGTACGTACGCATGAACGCTGCATTCATTCCTATTTTGTATTCAATGGAATGAAATCATAATGATATAAAGGTGTATTACAATTCCAGTATAATATCATATAAAATATCATTTACTCCATCTTTTATAAATCCCACATATGGAATTAATGATTCAAATCACTTTGAGGGGGCGGTAGTCCGCACTTCCTAAAATGAAATTATTGCGTTTACCACTAATGGAAATCATAAAGGTATTCCATAAATGATAAATACAAAAGAATAAGGAAAAATAAACATAATATATATCATATATTGAAATATTGTAATTTTAATGGCCACCATTAGAGGTGTTAAAAGAATATTGAACAATCATCGTTTTGTGAGGAAGTATTTTTCCACCGATAGAAAGAGTATGTTCTTTAACCATTAGATGGAGGTGTGTGTAAATGTAAATAAAATCCTTATCATAAAAACATCCTAGTTTATTTTTATATACTTTTTTTGTTATAAAATAATGTAATAAAAATATTTTATGGGGTTGGAGAAGAAAAATAAAACAAAAAAACATAAGAGAAGACATTACCTTAAAATCGGTTAACTGTTTTTGATTTAAGCCAATGGCTTCCTTGGGAAGACTTCTACCCAATGTGAGGCTCATAGGAGTAATATAGTGATGTTTAGAGAGTATTTGGGCAGAGTTTGGCCAAGCCAAATGGCTTTTATTGCGTGAATAAGGTGGTAGAGGTGGGGGCCTTTTATAAGAGGAGAGGAGGGGAACTCTTGGAAATTCATGAAATGTTACATTATTATGAAATGATTTTCAGATTTTAAAGGTACCACAATGATATATTTCTAGTCTAAGGTGACAAGGGTTCTAAATATGACCATAAAATTGGTTTTAGACTAGTGTAATCCTTATAATTGACATTATATTTTCATTTAATTTAAATCGTTAATTAATGAGGTAATCGCTGCATCATCATGGTGTCATAAGAAATATAATTTATTTAATGTCTAAAAATTATAAAAAAATATAATGATGTAGGAAATATTCTTATCGTTCAAATGAATTTTTATAGTCGAAATGTTAATATATATAACCCCATGTAATAATTGTTTTAATAAAAGAACACATGTTTCTAACAGTTTTATTTTTTACTTTAAATAAAAAGTAATTAATGTCATTTTCCTACCCAAGTAGCTCCATGGGGTCCCCAAGATTACCCATGGATTTTCTTGGTCAACCATGACTCATACAATAAGGGTAGAACAGGTGTTAAGATATTTTCATATTTTTATAATATCATTTTTACCTTAAATTTCACTAATTACCTTTAATCGCGATTAATAAAACATAAAAGTTACTATTCACCAACAAAATATTTTAATCCCATTGAATCACATTTTACTTCTAAGGACAATTTTGTATGTCATATTTTTTAAAATAAAATCACAGAAGTGGTAATGTTTCATTTACATGAAAAATTAGTTTTTAAGCTACCACATATTGGTTTCACTATTCATAAAAAATTGAAGTTTTTCAGCAAAATACAAAAAATTCACCCTAAGATATAATTGATATTCTGAATTCAAAAATGGTGTATATTTTACAAAATTACAAACATATATGTTGAATTAATTAATTTTATAATTAATTCTCGTTGTCTAAGCAAATAGCGTGTTTTTAAGAAATAATATCAATCAAAAGATTGACAATTTTTTTTGTCCAATTTCAAAGTGAAATTAATTCTAATGACCACCATTTGATAAAATGGTAAACTTATATTATTTTTATACTTTAAAACCACTCAATAGTATAATTTATCGCTATTAATTATTTTTATTAAAAAAGATGTTTTCAATTAAAATTTCGTAATTTTCACTATTCATCATAATATATAAGTTATCCGAAAAGTTCCAAAATTTCACCCTAGGCTAAATTCGATATTCCGAATCCAAAAATGATGTTTATTTTGAAAGATAAAATTTATAGAATTTCAAAAATTATGTAGTACTATTCATAAAAGCTACTTTTATTTGCCGCGGTGTGTTAGAATCTCAAACTAGCGTACAATGCAAACTATTGAATTATTGAAAGAGATGTGTATCATGGAATCTTGGTGTGTTACATTCTCCTATCCTTAAATAAATTGCGTCCTCGCAATTTGAAATTCTTATTCTAAAATTAATGGTTGAAAGTAGAAAATGCCTTTGTGGAAAACCCACATCGGAAATAAGGTTAATAAAAATATAACTTTAAAAGAAAGAAAGTGAAGTACAAAGGTCACCCAAGATAGCTCGTACTAGGATTCTATGAAAATATGGATATGGTGGAAGAACCAACCATCATGGTCTGATGGAGAGTTGTAGAAAATAGTATTAGAAGAATGTTAACTACAAGAAAATCACAAACATGTGATTGGTTTAACGGTCATTGAATCCCCATTAGGAAAAGTTAACCTACAACGTTTTTTATTTAAGTTACCTTTCATAAAGTTGATGAATTTATTTAGGAGATTTACTATGAATGTAGGGAAATATACTTACTTGTCATGTAGAATAAATTTTTACCATAAACCTATCTTTCACTCAAAAAGGTAATAGAACTCAAAAATATTTTATTATCCTAATTGTATATGGTTCCAAATATTAACAAATACCATTTAGATTAGGAAAACTATTTTTTAATAACCATGAAATTTAGTGGTAGGTAGTAAAGGAATGTCGATCTATGGTTGTGGGTTTGATTTCTACAACTTTGTCAAACGCAACGGGTTAACCCCCAACCTGCATGTAGTCCTTTTCCTAAAACTAGAGTATTATAATATTCCAAAAATAATCTTCATTAATATTTTAACCTTAAACAATAATATCCAAAGTTCAACTTAATCCATTCAAACCTTTATAGTTATCCAAAATACCTCCATCCAGACTTTCTCTAAAAGGAATCTAAATTCCAAAATCAATTGTATCATCACATTACTCAAACAAAGTAATGTTTCACTTATTGTAACATATAAAAATATGATTACCTTCATCATATTAAAACCTTAATGAAAACAACAAGTAATGTAGTACAATACTTATATATATCACATTATTCTTATAACCACAATATAATCCTTGAGTCCAAAAGCACCAATACATTAATTATTCCACTTCAACTGTAGTAACAACATAATATTGGCCATGATCCCTTGGCCTTTTCTGAGGTAAGTTTCCATGACACTTAGGACATTCATTTGCATAATGCCACATTTTCTTACAATTGTATCATTCAACATTGACATCATCATTCTTTCCCTTTTCATCACGAGCCAAGCGACCTTTTTCCCCACATTTATAACAAACTCCCATTCTTTTTAGGCAAGTACCGGGGTGATTCTTCCCACAATTATCGCATAATGGAAAATCCTTCTTTCTGTTTTACCCCTTATCTGTCTCTTGTTCCACCGTTCTCTTCCTCTATTACAGTACTTTGTTGTCATAAGACATAGAAAATTCCTTTTCTGTCTTGATAGCACATGAGACAATAGCTTCATATGTTGAGAAAGATTGTGATTCTAGAGCTTGAAGGATAAATGGTCTTAACCCATCAAAGAAACGATAAATCTTACTTCTTGGGTTATGTATATAATCTGCAGCATGCCTCGCTAACCTTGTAAAGTTAGCCTCATACTTTGCGACAATCTCATCCTCCTTTTGCCTCAGACTCAGAAATTGCCTTTCAATATATGCTCAATGGTCACGGGGAAAGTATTTTTCTAGGAAAATCTCTCTGAACTTGTTCCATTTGATATTTGATACTTCATCATCTTCCTTTGTGTTTTGAATCAATGACCGCCATTGATCAGCATCTCCAATGAGGCGATAAAATACCATGACAACTTTTTCCCTTTCACTACCCCCCAAGGCATGGAATATTTTCTCCAAGGAATTTATCTATTTCTCAGCTACTGATGGATTTTTAACCCCATTAAATGTTGGCAGTTGTTGCCTCATGAAGCGGTCTAACATTGATCCTCCACATTTCAGAACATGGTGCTCCATACGAGTAAGGATATTATTCATAACCTGAGTGAGTTATCCCGGTATGGTGATAAGCTTATCAACACCAGCTATATCACGAGATCCAATATAATTATTTTGAACAGGAGGGAAATCCCTACATGGAGTTCGTGCATTGATACGGTTTTGATTCCTCCCACTAAGAGTGATTTCTAAACAATGGCATAAAATCGATTAGTTTATGAATCAAAATACATAATTACAAACATGAAAAACACTTAACATAAGTTGAACTATTTATGGATATAATCCATAATCATAAAAATGTTTTCTTTAAGGATGTATATACTCAAAACCCTTCATAGAGGTTTGTAAAGAAAATGATAATTATATTAAGCATATCCACCGAGAGTGTCATAACCATGAGTGAAGCAAGCCCCGTTGTATTTCACCAGTTCCCGTTCGAGTCTAGCTCAAAGCGGTGTTTTTAGGTTTTACCCCTAGGTACATCTGTGCCAGATCCACCTCTACCTGCTCGTATCCAGACAGGGATGTATTTCTCATAAAACTCAAAAAATATCTATAATACCAAAATTCTAGTAAGTTTTTATATACTAATCCTCAAAGTCTATCTTAGGGATATGTTCTCTAATCAGAGTTTATCTAAATCAAGCTTCCAAGGTTAGTACTAAACTGCCTCTGATACCAACTGTAATGCCCCGACCCCGGTTACCTAGAGTCGGTGCATTATGACGTAACATTGGCATGATCAGAAAAGATCAAGTCTCGAAAGACTGATTAGTTTAGTAGCCTTTTAATTACTAGATACATTCATAAATGAAACATTACATCATAAATTAAAACAAAACTACAAAAACTTCTTGTCTTCATATCCCCTCATACTATCCCTGCAGGTCATTCATAAAATACTTCTTCACATCCTGGAAAAATTGAAACATTAAAAGGGGTGACCTCAGATGCTCAGTAAAAATAACAATATAGCGGAAGCTTTCATAAATAAACATAAACATTTAAGGAAATGTATAATTAAAACAAAAGCATTTTAAACTAGAACATAAACATAATATAGAAAAAGTAAAATGAGATAGTTCCATTTAATTATTCACAAGGATATTCGACTGGTCGAATAATCACAAAAAATATCAATCACCACTTTCACAATGATGGAATGCACAATGCCATACTATCATAACCACGTAGCCAAGGCCTCATGCCAAGACTACAGATAATATTTTGTCAAGGCCTCGTGCCAAGACACCAGTTTGTCTCATGAGACCTGCCCATGCATCGAGGAGCTATAACGGGCTTCACCCGTCAGATGTTACGTCCAATGCATTCCTCATATGAATAGGTTTAAACATATCATAAACAATAACATAATCGTACCACATAAAACATGCATAAAAGAAACATAACATTTAAACATTTCAATCACAAGATATCAATACAACACATTGATATAATAAATACATTATAAAAACCATTTTCAATACCAAAATAAAATAAAAGTAAAACATGGTATTTGTTTTTCATTTAAAAAAGTTATGGATTGTAGGGGAAGCCAAAACTCAAATAATGGTCACGGTGCTGGAGAATTCGTTGTCGCCTCATACGTACGAAAAAAATAAATTTCATTTTGTATTTTAGTAAAACGCTTCGTATAAAAATATTCCTTTTGAATAATCATAAAAGTCAAAGGGATCTATACACCGTATAAAAGAAATTTTTGTAAAAAAAAAAATAAGCCTCAATGAAAGGAGATTGAGACGAAGTACCGTAAAAAGATAATTTTTTAAATAAAATATATCTATTATGTGTATTCACAATATTTACATATAAAGAATGTATAAATTCAAGATAGGACATAATAATATCATGACATAATTTGAAAGTAAGAGATTTACCCAATGAATGGAAATTGGGTTAAGAAGTTCCCTTACAAAGATCATTTTTTAAATAAAATAGATATATTTTTTGTATTCACTATATGTACACATAAATAAAGTAAAAATATAATATAGGACAAAATAATATCATGACATAATTTTAATGTAGGAGATTAACCCTACGATTGGAAATTGGGTTATGAAGTTCCCTTACCTCGTGTCTGAATTGACTCGATCGTTCTTTAACCTCCTAAATAATAAACTAGAGATAATTTATACCTGCTTAATAACCTTTTTTAAGTTCATTATTCCATTTATATCACTTATTACCATGTTTTGAACATTATGTAATTATTTAAATTAATAACGGTCGTTTTTTCGATCTTTGCTACTTGAGTCAAAAATATACTTCTTATAATTACAAGTTGTTCATGTGGTAAAATGTACATTATATCCATACTTATATTAATGATGTAGATATCATATATATCATATATATCCAGTATATATATATGCATTTATAATATTACATAACATTTAGAGTTAAGAAATGAAACACACCGTTCATGGAGATGGTAAGCCGTACGTACGCATGAACGCTACTTTCATTTCTATTTCGTATTCAATGGAATGAAATTATAATGATATAAAGGTGTATTATAATTCCATTATAATATCATATATAATATCATTTACTCCATCCTTTATACATCCCACATATATCATTAACGATTCAAATCACTTTGAGGGGGCGGTAGTCCTCATTTCCTAAAATGAAATTATTGCGTTTACCCATAATGGAAATCATAATGGTATGCCATAAATGAGAAATACAGAATAATAAGGAAAACATTAACAAAATATATATCATATATTGAAATAGTTTCATCTTAATGGCCACCATTATAGGTGTTAAAAGAATATTGAACAATCATCGTTTTGTGAGGCAATATTTTGCCACCCAAAGAAACAGTATGTTCATTAACCATTAGAAGAAGTTGTGTGTAAGTGTAAATCAAATACATATCATAAAAATATCCTAGTATATTTTAGTTACTGGTTTTGTTACGAAATAATGTAATAAAATGACTTTAAGGGGTTGGGTAAACAAAATAAAACAAGAGAACATAAGAGAAGACATTACCATAAAATAGAGTAACTCTTTTTGATTTGAGACAATGGATCCTCATGAAGACTTCTGCCGAAATTGAGGATTCTAGGAGTAAGATAGGGACATTGAGAGTGTATTTGGGTAGAGTTTTGCTGAGCCAAATGGCTTTGATGGTGAGGATAATGTGGTAGATGTGAGGGACTTTTATAAGAGGAGAGAAGGGGAACTCTTGGAATGTCATGAAATATTACATTATTATGAAATTATTTTCGGAATTTAAAGGTCCCAAAATGAAATATTTATAGTTTAAGGTGATAAGGGTTCAAAATATTCACATACAATAGGTTTTCTACAAGTGTATGCATTATATTTGACATTATCTTTTCATTTTATTTAAATCGTTAATTAATGAGGTAATCGCAGCATCATCATGGTGTCATAAAAAAATTTAATTTATTTAATGTCTAAAAATTATACAAAAATATCATTATGTAGGAAATATTTTTATATTTCCAATGAATAATTATTGTCTAAAAGTTAACTTATATAACCCCATGTAATAATTGTTTTAGTAAAACAACACAAGTTTGTGACAATTTTATTTTTACTTTAAATAAAAAGTTATTAATGTAATTTTCTTACCCAGGTGGCTCCATGGCGTCCCCAATTTGCCCCATGGATTGTCCGGGTCGACCATAAGTCATCCAATAAGGGTAGGACAAGTGTAATGATATTTTCAAAATTTTATAATATCATTTTGACCTTAAAGTTTACTAATTACCTTTAATCGCGATTAATAAAACTTAAAAGTTACTATTAACCAAAAAATATTTTCATACCATTGAACAAAAATTTACATCCTAATGAAAATGATGTATGTTGGATTTTTTAAAATCAAATCACAGAAGTGGTAAGGATTTATTTACCTGAAAAAGTAGTTTTTAAACTAACACATAGTGGTTTCACTATTCATCAAAAATTGAAGTTTTTCAGAAAAATACCAAAAATTCACCCTAAGATATAATTGATATTCTGAATTAAAAAATAGTTTCTATTTTACAAAATTCCAAACATATAAGTTGCATTAATTAATTTTATAATTAATTCCCTGTTGTCAAAATAAAATAGCGTGTTTTTTAGAAACAATATCAATCAAAAGATTGACAATTGTTTATATACACTTTCAAAGTGAAATTAATTCTAATGAACACCATTGAATAAAATGGTAAAATTAAATTATAATTATAATTTAAAACCACTCAATAGTATAATTTATCACTATTAATTATTTTTATAAAAAAAGTTGTTTTTAATTTAAATTTAGTAATTTTCACTATTCATCAGAATATAAAAGTTATCCGAAAAGTTCCATAATTTCACCCTAGTCTAAATTAGATATTACTAATCCAAAAATGAAGTCCATTTTGAAAGATAAAATTAATAAAATTTCAAAAATTATGTATTACTATTCATAACAACTACTTTGATTGGTCGCGGTGTGTTAGAATCTCAAACTAGCGTACACTGCAAGCTATTGCATTATTTAAAGAGAAGTGTATCGTGTAATATTGGTGTGTTACAGCTAGGTCACCCCATTTATGATAAAGACATATATTGAGGTGTTGGCGAGGGAAAAGTTTTTCAAGAGGATGTTGGCCAGTACAAGATCATCACAAGAGGGGGATCTTCATGATCCCTCACGAGCCAAGGTTGTGGTCTGGGGTTCTCATGTTTTCAGGGAAGATGTGTTTCCGTTCAGACATGTGTAGGTCCCAGCCCTTCATGTCTCGTTTCTCTAGAGGCAGCAACTCTCAGTACAATTCCAAAGGATCAAGTGCATGTTTTTCTTGTGGATGTCATGGCCATCAGCGGCGGGAGTTCCCTACCTATCAGAGATGTCATCGTGCACCAGGTGCTATGCTCCTGGTTCCTCCGTTGATGCAGTTCCAACTGAGACAGTAGTAGCCAGTTGCACAAGCATTGGATTAGTAGAGGGTAGATGGAGCAGGTAGTGGATATCCCCATGACGCTCCCCATCCTCAGAGAGCAGAGCGCGGCCGTGGTGGTGGTCGTCATCAGGGTCAGAGAGGCCATAGAGGAGGTCGTGGTCAAATTCATGATCTAGCATTTCCAGCACCAGATAAGCCAAATTTCATTCAAGGTACCCTTTTCTTGTTATCTACATTGTTGTATGCCTTGTTTGATTCAAGAGCGACACAATCCTTCATATCACCTACCCTTGTCCATGCTTTGGGACATAAGGTTGAGAGGCTTCCAGTGCCCTTGGTGTTGACTACGCCAGTTAGAGGTCAAGATGACTTGTTAGAAGTATGTAGAGACTATGAGATAGTGTTGGGGCAACACCGCTCTTGGGGATATTTCTTATGTTTAGGAATACAACCATATGATGTCATCCTCAACATGTATTGGTTGTATTCGGTGCAGGCTTTCGTGGATTGCTTCTGGAAGAAGGTCATTTTATTTGGTGGGGATGGAGATCAAGTGACATTTGTTGGTGAGCGAGATCCACAGATGGGTCATAGGTTCATATCAGCCTTATCTTCCATAATGGCCGAGATGATGCTGATTTGTTAGAGGTTCAACAGTTCGAGTTTACTCAGGTTGTAAGGTGTACTGTGATGTCATTCCAGAAGAGGTTGTAACATTACCCCCTAAAACAGAGATTGAATTTGGATCTAGCTACAGCCAGAAGCATCTCATATCTCTATGTCTCGATATATAATGGACCCTTCTATGTTGCGAGAGAAACATATACAACATGATGGTCTGTTGCAATGCAGTTTTGTTTGGCCAAGTGTGTCACCATGGTGTGCACCAGTTTTGTTCGTGAAGAAGGTCGTCAAAATATTGTGGTTATGTGTCTATTATCGTCTCTTAAACAAATCAACAATAATGAATCACTATCATATTTCTTGTATTGATGACTTATTCAATCATTTAAGGGTGCAAGTTGGTTCTCAAAGATCATATTGTGGTTAGGATATCATCAGATTCGTGTGAAAGATGAGGATATTGCGAAGACTGCTTTCCGTTGTTGTCATGGGCATTATGAGATCGTTGTAATGCTTTTTGGCGTGACTAATGCTCCAGAGGTATTCATGAGATTGATGAATGTTGTGTTCCATGAGTTCCTGGATACATTCATGGTAGTTTTCATTGATGACATCATTGTGTAATCCATATTTGAAGAGGATCATGCAGAGCATCTATGATCCTTTTTGAGAGTTCTTCACCAACATCAGCTTTTCGGGATGTTTTCAAAGTATGAGTTTTGGCCACGAGAAGTCAGTTTCATGGGGAATGTTGTGTCCCTACAGGGAGTAGTTGTGGATCCTTCAAATATTGAAGCAGTGGTGACTTGGGTAGCCCTAAAGACAATGTCAGAGGTGTAAAGTTTCCTTGGTCTCATAGGCTACAGTAAGAGGTTTGTAGCCAATTTCACACGAGTTGTGACTCCTCTAACAACTTTGACTAGGATGTATCAGGAATACATATGGAAAAATCAGTCCCAGATATATTTTTAGTATCTAAATGAGAAGTTAGTAAGTGCTCCATTACTTTGTCTTCCAGCTGAAGGAGTTCAGTTTGATGTTTTCTGCGATGCTTCGCATCTAGGGTTAGGATGAGTTCTCATGCAGCAGAGGTCAGTTGTTTATTATGGGTATAGGTTGTTATATCCCCATTAATGCAACAATTCCTCCCACGATCTTGAGTTGGATGTCTTGGTGTTTGCTCTGATGATGTGGAGGCATTACCTAATTGGTGAGCGCTTCTTCGTTTTAACTGATCATTAGAGTTTGAGGTATTTCCTCTAACAGTGTGACATTAACATGCGACATCGTCAGTGGTTGGAGTTATTATAGGAATACGACTTCAAAATATCATATAAACCAGGAAAGTAGAATGTTGTAGCTGCTGCTGTAAGCCGAAAGACATTTAGTGATGCTGTGCAGAAATCCAGTGACTCCTGGAGTGTAATAGAAGAACTATCAGCATTACATCTTGATATTGAAGAAGTTGGGGGTAGAGGCTGTCTTTTTTAGATGATGGTACAATCACGCCAAATGTATAATGTGGAAGAGTCCCTGTTGGGAGATGTAGAGGTGGAATTATGGAGAGACTGAGTTGTTTGGGGTGTGGCCCTTGTTGGTTGGAATGAAGATGAACAACACCGAGTGTTGTATCCTGGAAGGACTTTTGTCCCTTTTTCGATGCGCAAGATGGTTCTCAGAGAGTTATATAGTTCAACCTTACCACTACATCCTAGTATGACAAATATGTACTGATCCTTGAGGAGTTAGTTTTAGTGGCCTGGGCTAAAGCATGCAGTTGCAGAGTTTGTGTCTCGATGTTTAGTCTGCCAGGAGGTAAAGGATGAACATTGTGTTCCTGGTGGCCTTCTACAGCCATTATATATTCCTCAGTGGAAGTGGGAGGACATCTAAATGTACTTCATTACTGGTTTAACTCAAGATCTTGGGGGACATGATGATATTTGGGTGGTAGTGGATCGTTTAAAAAATCATCCAATTTTATACCTAGCAACGAGTCAAGATTAGTGGAAGTTTTGTCGAGGAAGTATCTAGAGGAGGTGGTGAGACGTCATGGAGTCCCTAGGACTATCATTTCTGATTGAGATCATCATTTTAACTCCGGAGTGTGGAGATGTATCCAACATGCTTTCAGTTCTCAACTATGCCTTAGCACTGCTTTTCATCCTCAAACGGATGGTCAGACAAAGCGAACCATACAGACTCTTTATGACATGTTACACTCTTGTGTTCTTGATTTATGAGGTTTCTGGATGAGACACTTACCCTTGGTGGAGTTATCATACAATAATAGTATTCACTCAACCATTGGTATGGCGCCGTTTGAAGCCATGTATGGTCGGCCTTGCTATTCTTCGTTGTGTTGGACTGGGGTTGGAGAGTCAGCAATTCTCAGACTGGAACTACTGCAAAATACAATAGAGATGGTTTAGGTGATTCGTGAGAAGATGAAGACAGTGCAAGATCATCAGAAATCATATGCTGATCAAAGAAAGTGGCCCTTAGAGTTTAATGTTTGGGATCATGTTTTTCTGAACGTGACTCCCCGTCGTGGGCAGTGATGGTTTGGTCGTGGAAGTAAGATTTCCCGCCGGTTTGTTGGGCCTTTTGAGGTGTTAGCTCATGTCGGATCTATGTCATATCTAGAATTACTTCCCTCACAGATGAGTCATAAACATGATTTTTTCCATGTATCACAGCTCTGTCGTTATCTTCACGATGACTCTCAAAGCATCGATTGAGGAGATATCGATGTTGATGATGATGCAACATTTGAGAAGCGACCTATAGAGATCCATGACCACAAGGATAAGTTGTTGTGTGAGCATTCTATCCCCTTAGTTCATGTATTTTGGTGACACTATGTCTTGGAGGAGAGTAAAAGGGAACGTGAGTCACAGATGTGTGTCCAGTATACAGAGTTGTTTGATGTTTGACTCTCTTCATGTATTGTTGTAACGTTTGTGGTTATGATACATTCATGTGTATATGATGGATTCTTTTTTTCTTTTGTGGCATTCTCCCTTTTGAGAGGTATCGTAAGGGGTGGCTGTTCAGACCATGTTTCATTTTCATTTAAAAGTATTTTTGGATTCTTGAAGAAGAGAATGTTTTCAGAGGTATCTGCCGTAATGGCCCAGACCTCTATAGTCCATTAAATTTTAATAATGTGGTGTTAGGGGTGTTCTATAAGATCACGGAGACTTAGGGGTGCATTTGGGTGGAATTTTAAGGAAGATTAATGTGTAGTAGCTTTCGCATAGTCTGCACACGGTTTGTCTAAAATGTGAGTCCAAACAGTGTGAGGACGGTGTTAGAGGCAGTGGCTAACCCACGGTTAGCACACGGTTTGGCTAACCGTGTAGACTATCCATGCGAGGCGTGTTTTGCGAGGCAGTAGCTAATGCATTTTTATTGAACGGTTTGTCACACCATGCAGACTAACCTTGAGATAAATTAATCTTAGATCCTAAAATTGTTGATCTAACTCATTTTGCCTCTAAATGGATTTTTATGCTCCAAAGTAGCCATAACTCGAGATTACCCTTCCTTGAAGGTAGAAGAACCTCTGCCAAGCTTTTTGGAGGTGATATGAAGGCTTCTCTTGGAGAATATAAGCCGGTTTTGTTGAGGTATGTGATCATTTTTTTTGGTTTCTTAGATCTACTAATATCTACTTCTCCTCTTCCCTCAGTTTCATAGATCTACACCCGTTATGGGTAGTTAAATGTGTGTGGATACCAAATATTTTGTGATTTGGTCTTGATATTTCTAGGAGGAGAGATGTAAAGCGTGTTTTTGGAGAATCAACCCAGCTTTCTTATGCGTTCATTATAGTTGGGGTTTTTGTCAAAAACCATGAGGTAGGGGATTCATTGCTTCTCTTTCTTTTACGTGCAATTGTATTTTTAGCATGTTTAATCCCCCTGGATGAAAAATGGAATTGACATAATAAATATTTTAACTAGATAATGAAATTTATATCGATCGAATGGTATTGCCTCGTGTTTTACAAGATATTGTGATATCTATGCTTTCTTTGATTTGTTGTTCGTTATTTATGGAAATTGGTAAAGAAATTAAATTGGGATTAATTGATAAGTGTTTCGTTAAGGATAAAGAGGCACGAATATGAATCCAGTTCTTGTTGCAATTTGATGTTAATCAAATTGGCGTAGTAACCATGTTAAATCATTGTGATAGTTTACTGGTTAGGATTCCCGATGTTGGAACCAACGAATTATAATCCTGTAAATTCAATATGGTTTAATGATTTGATTATTTGATAGTGTGATATATATGCCACATGATTTTCTTGTCAACCTTTTCAAGAGATTATGGGTATATACTCTTGTTATAGGTGGAAAAGACTCGATGGGTAGTACATTAACTCACCGTGTTGATCCACCTTGTGTTAAGTAGCATAAAATCCATTTCTAGAATGCCTGGTAATATGGGAAAGTAATTCTGTAAGGAATAGATGAATAAATGATGTTAACCATTGGGGTTGGAGTTTCCAGAACTTAATGATGAGGTTGAAAACTGTTGAAGTAAATAGTTGGATTTGAGTGTGTTGCTAATGAAATTTAATATGGATTTGTTCATGGTAAATTAATTTTTAAATAATTAAATAACATACAATGGAATTGATAAAAAAGGAATGAAATAATCTAATAAATAACTTTAAATTGTTGTGTGCTTATAGGTTACCTAGTCTTAGAAGTGGAAGCCTAGAGTTCGAGAGATGTTAGCTGCAGTTGTGTCTAATACTAGGTTATTCCCATAGTGTGGTTGTGAGTTATAATAGATTTTGTACATTTTGGGTTTTTATATACTACTCAACCCTTCCTGTAAGGGAAACTAACACCCCGGTGATTCTTAGCCCTGGGGGTGTTTTCCCAAACCTTTTGGTGGGAGTATGAATGGATGACTACCCCCTTGATCCCTGCTCTCTTCTCATGGTAGATACATGTGACATTAGGCACAACAGTTAGTTTTCCCCATATATGGGTGTAGAGGGATATAATGGATTGTGGTTATTCACACACATATATTCTGGATGAAGTATCCTATGGAAAACTATAGGTGTAATATGTATATCCTGTGATAGGTTGAGGATCCTTAGTGTATGGACTGTAATGGATAGAGGTGTAATACACGACGTATGATACACATTATGCGAGTTGTGGTGGCTCCAAGAAACTACCTAGTTACTTTTGGTTATGAGGATGGTGTGGTGCTTCTCCCAGGTTTCAGCGGGAAATCCTTTGTGGTTCATGAGGTGCAGATTGTGGTGCTTCACCCAGGTGCCTGCGGGGAAGCTTTTTTGGAGAGAGATTCTTAGGACATCCGATGTTGGGGCAAAGCAGCAAACTAGTGGAGTAGTAGTAGCGGGGTATCCCTGATATTCATTATTATAAGATATATTATTGTATGCGTTACTTGGTGAGAGTATCCATGGTGAGGTTTGGAACTTATTATACCTATTAGGTGTTGAGTTAGTTCCACTTGTTGTTCATTGTGCATTTGCAAGATTTCATTGTTTTTTGCACGAGAGGCATCGAGGAGGATCCTATTGAGTATACTGTTATACTCAACCTACGTATATATAAACTGTTTTTCAGGTCACATGGAGCAGGTTGGAGATCAAGCTGGTTTCTACTAGCTTGGGGATGCTGGAGCTGTGTGGGCTTGTGGTTGCAACTGTTTTACTTTCTTTTGGGTACTTGTAGTTTTTCCCCTTCTGGGTTGTAGTACTGTGGCTTGACATTCCATTTATGGAATTGTGTATCTTTTATATTTCCAGTTCTGAGTTGGAGTTGATTGGTGTCTATCTTATCTCTCAGTTCCACATGTGTTCTCTTAGAGGGTAATGACTTCCATTTGTGTGTTACTAGACCCTCGGAGCTAGTCTCCAACCTGGGTCCTACTAGAGGTGGGACTTAGGGGTCATTATCTCCCTTCTCACATTTCCATCCCAGGATGGGTACACTTTGTGGTGAGGGGGTTGTGACATAATGAGTGAAAACATTTATTTCACAGGTTGATGTGCCTTTGAAAAATATTTATTTCATGCAAAGCATGCATTCATAAATATACATTTAAAAATATTTTTCTACATGTTCTTACAATGTATAATTATAAATGATTAATTCATCCTTAAAAATTCGAGTGCATGAACTAGGGTGATTGTTGCTCTTGTATAAATGTGGGTTAAGTGAAAATTATATGAACTACATAAACACAAGGTGTATATAAAGAATTTTTTCAACCAACAGAAGGTTTAATAAATTATTATGAACATTATAAATCTCACAAACATAATTAAGTCCCCAAAAATTGGGTTTTGTGAAAACTTAATCAGTTTATGATTAAAACCTAAAGATATATACATGTAGTTGTATATACATATATAAGAGTTTTGAACAAAATATAAAATTATTTACATTTTATAAAACGTCACAAAACATTGAAACTCAATATTCAAGAGTCTTAAAATAGAGAAAAATAGGGGTTTATCTAAAAATATGTGATTATATATATGTATATATTACCAACATACAAAGTGTATATATTGTTTTTTCATGAGAAATATAATCCTTTAGGTTTAAAATTATACTTAAACACAAAATTTAGACTTCATAGAATCAGGAATAAATTGGATTATGTAATACGTATGTTAATTTATATATATATATATAGATGTATAGATACTCATATATATGTTTATATATTCAACATAACAATGGAAGACTAACTTATGTCCCTTACATGGTTCAAAGGAGGAGAAGGAGAGGTTCGGGAAGCTTAATGGTGGCTCTAGAGAGGGGAGAACCCATAGGGTTTGAGAGATAGATGAGTTGTATATGAAAATTATATATAATATATATTTAATGACACTTTTAGGGAGAGCCGAGACTCCTCAGATTAAAATAAAACTGTGGGTGTCCGTCTTGTGGAAAACGAGTGAGAGGAGGGGCCACACAGTCTCACAGTTATGGATGAAAAAAAAAATTGTATCATTGGCTACTGGTGAAGGTCATGCAGGAGGAAGAAGAAGACACAGAGGGGAAATCATAAAAATAAATAGATGTCCCAGATTAATTGGGATCAGATCAGACAGGTAAGTTGAAACCAGAGTTTTAAAAAAAGCGAATGTCTGGGATTAGATCTTATTTGATCGGACGGTTGCAGAAGTCACAATGCTTTTTAAAAGGCATGGATTGTCATGATGAGATCATATTCGTTCAGACGATACTGAGCAACACAATGGTTTAAAAGGTTTGAATGACTGTGATTAGATCTGATGGGATCAAACTGCTCTTAAAACTGTAGAGTGTAATCCACAGCCAAGTGGGTTCAATGGCTGGACTGATCGGATGACTCAGGTTTCGTGTCGTGAGATCTGATTAACCATATTATGTTTCTCCCAAAAAAAACTCCACCCCACATCGAAACAGGGAGGCTTCATGAGCTCCCTTATAATCTCAACACTCCCACCTATAGCTCATATTACTCCCCCTCCTAGTACTTCCCTTTTCCAGGTTCTATTGGGGTAATATTTTTCCACCCTTTCCACCATATCGCCCCGCATAGTGGCACACTCTGGTTCCCTTGCACTCGCACGCCTGTGCACACTTAGGGCTTACGATTCCCGCTGTGCGTACGACATAGCACGCAACTTGTGTGTGCACTGCCTTGAGGTACTTACTTATTTTTTAGCAATGTAAAAGTTCATTTTTTTAAAAAAAATATTTTTTCATATACATATATATGTGTCTTCAAATAATGAAAATGAATTCTCTATTATGACTAAAAAATGTCGTAAAAATATATTTTACTTATTTTATAAACACTAGAGTTTTAAAATACAATGTTATAAATAACATTTTAGTACATCATAATGAAAATCTTATATTAGTTTTATAAAATGCAAACAAAAATTTTTAGTGATCAACATGTTTTTTATACATCCAAGGATGAAAAAATTTATTAAATATTTTTAAGATATTTATATATTTAAATAAATAATTAACTATTTATAGATAAAATATTAAATAAAACAATAGATACTATTATCATTTGTCAAAAGATCAATTTAAGACTCAAAAATACATTTCATTTTACCAATTCCAAGTAGTACCAAGTACAAGCTTTTATTTTTATTTCTCTTAAATAACAAGGGTTCTGATTCAAAACCATATTAAAAATTAAATTATTATCCCTCTAATATATATATATATATATATATATTAAAAACATATTTATAGTTGTAATTTCAATGCACACTATCCACACTTAGAAAAATCATTATCCCTAGATAATTTAAATTAAAATACTGAAAAACCAAACGGCTATAATGTCTTGTAGCCCTTAGATACTCAATGGTCTCCTAAAGGTGGCCATGGTCAGGATGTCTTTAAGTTCCTATAAAAACCCGAATTAGGGTATTCTAAATTCAAGGCAATTTAGTGAATACAGTGGTAATCATTCCTCCGATGCTCAGCACGACTACAATGATTATGTCTAAAATTTTTCTCATTCTGATCGACCTAATGTATCTTCACTGTTTAATGGGTCATGTTGTTGTATTGGGTGGTCAACCTATAATTCTAATTGGTCTCCTGGTTTTTATTTTTTGTTATTTGGAAACTCTTATCCTTGATTCAATGTAGTCACTCTCAATTTTGTGTTTTAAAAAATAAATTCTAATGTTTATTTGTAAGTATTGTTTTGATAGTATTGAAATAAAATTATGTATAAACTATGAAATAGTGTTATTACATAAGAAATAAGTTCAGGGAATCACATATAAAACATAGCTTCATTCATCCCATTTTGTGTTAATATGATAACATTGTTTTTGGACGTGTGTACTACTACCTCCTCATGGTGAAGTGATTCCTTAACACTTTATGTGTTATGTATTAATGATGAGTTTATAAAATTTATATGATATATATAAAATAATTATTATAATAAATTGATAAAATATATATATATATATATATTTCATTTAATTTCATTATTTCAATATGAAACTAACATGAAAATTTTGTTCTGGCTTACGTACGACTTACCGTCTCCATGAAAGGTGTATTCCATTTTTTATTATAATATTTAATAGATTATTAAAAATATATATATACTTAGTAAATAGAATATTTAAATCATGATTTAAATTATAGTAATAATTAAATAATAATCTAATTAATAACCTCAAGAATAATATTCCATGACATATATGAAAAACATTATAGATATTACCTGAATCAGAACATTAACATGGAAATGTTAATAAAATGTTTAAAAATACAAAATAAAGTCATATATTGTATTAAATATAATAATAATACCATAATTTTTAAGATATATAATAATATTTTAGTTATTATATATGAGTTATTTTTGTGTAAAAATAATGTTAATACTTAAGGTAATTTGTTTTCTCAGCTCACATTTGTTTATGTGAGACTTAATCATTATTAATCCCTAATTTATCTTGTGTTGTTTATTTACTAACCATGAATGTTAATTAGTTTTATTACTATTAAATTTACGGGTATTTACATATCTGTTTTATGATATTTGTTTCATGGGGTCTATTTTTTTAAATGTTACTAAATCAAAAATGTTTTTTTGTCTCAATTTTCTTTCTTTGAGATACAGACCATGTTATGCACATATATATTTAAATAAGGTGTATATAATTTCATTTGACATTTTATTTCATAAATAAATTTATTTTTATGATACAATAAGCAATTTTTAGGGTTATTAATTATTTGTTATTATGATTCAATGTTACCAAAGTGCGGACAACTTATTTCTACAATCTCATCATATATCGATATTGTGGATGATTATGCTTCCATTGTCGAATCCTAATGATACATATCTAAAAAGTTCTAATGAATATTATTCCAATATGTTTATACAAAATACATTCAAATAATAGTTATATTTTTTCACACTTTGGTATTTATGATTATTAAGAATTTGATTTATGAAAATCCGACTTTCTTTCTCTGTTCAGTAAAAAATATGTGTTTCTTCAAAACCATTATTTCTAAAAAAGATTTCTTAAATGTTTTAATATTATCCTATGATACGTAAATGAAAATTTTATCCATGTTATAAATTTTTACTAAATTTTTATAATAATAATCATATTATTTTTTTGATCAAGGCATGCTTCAAATAATTTTAATGTGAAAAATTAATGTTTGACATGTACGAACTTAACCGCAGTCATGATAATCATTTCTTTGATGATTCTTCTATATGTTTGGACAGTTATATTTTTAATGAAAATTTTA
Organism: Viscum album; assembly: GCA_963277665.1. NCBI lineage: Eukaryota > Viridiplantae > Streptophyta > Magnoliopsida > Santalales > Viscaceae > Viscum > Viscum album. The sequence continues at coordinate 177,514,378 of OY728148.1, forward strand.
TCATTATATTATAGAAAATAAACGTAATTTTCAATTTTTTTTAAATTTTGTTGGTTTTAGATGATTTTAAAACATATATTATACGTTTCCAAAAGTAAGCTTTTAATAAAAATTATTTCAAAGATTTTAAGAATTATTTAGAAATTTTTATATAATTTTTCATGAAAATGTATTTGAAAAAAAAATCAATCCTTATTTTTATGTTTTCAAAGAATTTTTAACAAAAAAAGTTTTGAAAATATTTTTATGCTTTCTTTAAAAAATTTCAATGTATTTTCAAAGAATACAGTTTTAAAATATTCCAAATCTTCATTTATAATTTGAAAAACTAATTTGAAAGGAAAAGGATTAAAAAATGATATATGTTTTAAAAATAAAGTTTCAATGAAGAAAATTAATTTTCATCTAGAAATGGTTAAAATAAAATTTTAATGATTTTTTTATAAGAAAAATATATTTAAAATATTATTATGAAAAATATTTTCAATGAAAAGACATTTTCCTTAAAAAATGTTCCATTTGGTCTTTTAAATTCATTCTCTATATAAGATGGCATATTTTGTTATAGTTTATTCATTACTGGGGATATGATCCAAGAATAGCATTCATGATTTTTCTCTAAGGATTTATGTTATGATGAAATGATGTTTATGAAACATGTTCCTCTTCTATGGGTTATATGTTTTTGGAACACAGTTCTTTTCATGGGTAAGGAATTAATGAAATTATTAGGAGAACTATCTATTTTCCAAAGGTTATTAAATGATGAAATTATTATGATTCCCATTTTATTTATTAGGTCAGGTTATAATGTTTATGAAACCCATATATTTTCATGGATGATGATATAATGAGCGTTTATTATTTTGTAGCCAATGTATGTATGATTTTATTATTTTAAATTTGGTACATTTTCCTACCTTTAATGAATGGGGTAATGATTTGTATCTCTTGTGAAAATGATGATAATGAAGTAGACGAGCATGATTCACTTTGGAATATGGGGAATCCTGATCCAATATGGGTTTATGGGGAAACCAGATCCACTCATAGAAGATGGGGAAACAATATCCACTATGGTTAGATGGGGAAACCTGATCTGCTATGGGTAGATGGGGAAACCTGATCACCTATGTGAAAATGGGTAAACCTGATCACATATAATTAAATGACAGTGAATAGGGTTGGTTTTGTGTCCCACCCAGTGGGTGTAGTCCCCATGATGTTCATTGATATATATTAACAATAAGGATAAACATATATGGAATGATATTTCATGTTTGTATCTCAACGAAAATTGTCTCTCTTATTGTGCTGTTATGCTTTCATGGATTATGCTTCTGATTACCTTATGATTCATGTCCTCTAAAGTTCTAATCTCTATTCAATGATTCCTGATTATGATAGATGATATGAAGAATATGATATTATGATCTTGTGATCAGGTTCTCATATGATTATGTTAATTATTATGATTAACTACCTCCCATGATAATCCTTACCAAGAATTTGAGTTAACTCATTTCTTATGATTTATTTTTCCATGTGAATAGAGAGAGGTTTTAGTTAGGGGAAATGAAGAGTAATAGTTAGTGGGAATCAATGATGATATTTCACCGACTAGAAGTTTGTGATCCATGTTTCCATTGACACAAATATGTTATATTGTTTCAGAGTATCCATTTTTATTCTGTAATAATGATGTAATGTCTATGTAATTTATGCTTGGGTTTTTATAGTTGTTATAAAAGAAAGGGATTAGTCATCCTTTTTAAAATAGTATTTATAAATCATGGGTGAGATCTCTAGGGATAATTCCATGGATATGTCTTAGGATGTCTCAAATGTTAATCCTAATGTTTCATATATTTATAATATGGTTTCTTAATGTAGTCAATAAATAAGTGATACTTCATGATTATGTGTGTTTATAGTTTGTAACATGTTTCTCAAAATATGAATTCTAGTATTAGATAGTATGGAGACCTGAAAGAACTGGGATAATGTTGAATATAAAGGAAGTCTTTCTACCGATCAATCAAATGGAATGATAACTGGATTAAAGGATGTTGTGAACATTTCGAGTCAGTTTTCATGGAAATTGGTTAGCATCTTGTACCTTAAACAACTCATAGACTCATTAATGAAGAGAAATAAAGAGTTAACTGAGAGTTTTTATAATGGAGACAATAGAGGAAATAAGATCCATCTTCCTTTGTGTTAATAAATTTGAAGTAATTACCTATGTGAATGACTTTTAGGAATAATATGAAGTTTTTAAAGTGGAAAAGAAGGAATGAAAGAAGGAAATTGTATGGGAAAATGAGTGGTTTGATTAATGAAATGGAATAACTCCCCATGGAATGAATGAAGGTCAAATGATATAAGTGTGTAAGGAATAATAATTAGGAAAAAAATATCCTATGTGTAAAGATCATGAAAATAATGAGAAAGGTGGAATTATAAATGGATACATTACTGATGAAGAGGATACTATAGGTGAAACGTGAAATGAAAGAGGTATTAAGAAATAGGATAAGGTAGCCTGGTTAGTGTTCTATGGATAGAATATAATCATAAAAGGTTTTATGTATTTGGATTAAATAATTATGAAATGATAACTATATACGGATTCGTTAAATTATAATTTACATTAGGATTTATAAGAATACGTTGAATGGATTCGATGTAATTGTAAATTGATTTAATGGAAAGGTGATATTCTTAGGAAACATATGATTATGTGAATGATAACCCAGTATATATTCATAATGATGATATAATGATGTTTGGATAGGGATATGTAGGACATGAAAACGTAAATTGGACGTTACTGATTACATTATAACTAATTAATGTTTTTTTGAAAATTTGTTTATGCTGTCATTGATAATGATTAAATCATTTTTTTATTTATAGATTATGTCCAATAAAAATTGGATAATGGAAAAAAAATATTTTCTATATGTATTAACTGAAATTTAGGTTACTACCATATTTGATGTGAAAAAATGATAACGGTATTAACATTTTTTCTATGAGGAATACAAGAGATACATTATGATATATGGGGGAACAATGATAATCTATTTTTTGAAAATTAGTGACCGAATTTTTAATATTTTCTATTTTCATGCTTCTTAAGGGTTATATGTTTAACCAGTTATGGAATTTTTAAGAGAAACCTCATATGTAGTTTGTGATATTAAATTATTGTCTCATCATATAATAATTTATTCCTATTGGATTACTTGCGATGAACTTTCTGTTTTGATAATGAGAGGTAGAATGAGTTATCATTCAAAATTTGGATATAAGGATCCTTTAATACTCTATCAATGAATGTTAACCGTTATTTATTTTTGTGAGGGATGAGGTAGAAATTGATAAAGGAAAAAATAAAATGTGGATATTGATAATATGATAATTAATATAATCATGTAATCATATTTCCTTATATACTTATACAATAAAATAATTTCTGAAAAATATAAAAAAGATTTTAGAAAAGATTTATAAAAATATCATCATTTTTGTTGATCTGATGGTTTTATAAATCACCATAGATCCATGGTTTAAAGGGAAAAAAATCCTTTGACCAATTAAATATTGATGATAAATGATCATTACGACTCTCTATAGATTTTTTTATTTTCTACCATGTAAAATATTCACTCACAAAATGTGTTCTCTAAAAAGGACACCTAGTTATGAGTTACATTGGATAACCATTATGGACCCATATTTTCTTTTTTAACTATGTTTTAGTATTCATTTTTTTTATTTGGGTATTTATGAATGGAACCTTCATGTTTTAAGCATTGGATAACCCATATAAATTTTTATGGGAGAAAAAAATTTTAATGTGTCTAAAATGAAAAACCATGATATTATTTGATTTTTTATTTATTTAATTAAATATCATTGATATTTTTCATTTCATAGAACATTTAATATTGATATTGTGATATGAATGCACTAGGTTTGGATTCCATTATATAAAATACATAGTAGATCTTGGACTACATGAAAACCATGAAGTGTTACCCAATGAATAGGTAACATCATTCCACATGGTCTTTTGTTTTAGTTTCATTCTCCATCCCTAAACTCTTCTTATCCCATTATTAAATAATAAAATAAGTATCCCAAATATACTTATATTATCTTATATTATTTTTTCAACCTAAAAAAACACAATATTCCATCTAATGTGTAACAAACATTGCATTTATGAATACAGGGAACTACCACCTCAGAAAATGATGTTATTCATTTTTCTTTTACCACTACTCATTGATTGAAATTTTGAATGATAATATAATTTTTTGTGATATATATGATATATATGATTTATTAATTTTTTATTATCTATTATATATCACATAAGTTCATTATTTCTATATTGTGTAAATACTACAACTTCGATTTTGGAGATCTGCACTACCGTGTCATCAAAGCGATGTGATACTTTCACACATTATATGTAACATCCCACCCCATCGCATTGTCTGGAGAGGGAAGATGAATGATACTCATCCATAAGTGACATTCCAAATTCTTCAATGAAAGTCAATAAATGTCAAGGGCTTCCAGAATAAATTGGGGAGTTATTTTAACTTTAGATAAAGCCAACGAATCCAACAATCCACTATCAACAAACTACATGATTCATGTCGAAAAAACAACCGAATACATACATTACGAAAAGGAAACCAATCTATTCAAAAAAATCCCACATTCCAAATAAATCCATGTCAAATACCATAGTACCAAGAAGAAGGCTACACAATAACACCCCAATGAACATGGACACCATCCATAGCTCCACACCAAGCTCCATGCTCTATGCACCAATAAATCAACAAATAATCATGCTGAACTACAGGAAAAATGAGATTCTATACTCATACTTGAGTCCCAAAATAGAGAATCTGCAAAAGCAACCATGCTTCAATGTTGGGTTTGAGTACAAATACATACTAGGTTTTCCCCAACTGACTTCCCTACACATTCCACAAGGATAAAACCGATATCACATTTATATAAAATAGATTATATAAAACAATTAAATGTGTAATAACATAAACAAAAACCAAATAGTCAAATACCAAGACATTGTGACAAAAATTCTCAAGACACACATGAAATCCAAACCACCATGCCACAAAAAATTTCACCTTTCCACATTAGCACAACAAATTCCATCTAGAAAAGCAACATTCACAATTCAACCATAAAGGTGGGTCTTCCACCCATCAGGTTCACCCCATTCTCACTAGTGGTACCTCCCACCCACTTATCCACTGATGGTGGCTCTTATGTACTCTATCCATCAATTTTTATATTGGTACTTCCCGAACACTTCCACACATTCCACAAAATCCACACCACTTAATCAACCAACAAGGACTAATAACCAAGGCCACACAAAAGCAAACCATCATTCCCATCACATGCCAATTCACTTCAATCAATCACACATTTATTAAAAACACCCTATAACAAATTCTCCATGCCCAACAAAATTTCAATAAAAAACATTATTATGGAAATCCATATTTTTCAAAATAGTTTTTATAATCAACAACCAATGAAATTAAAATAAAAAATTTAAAATTACACAAGAACCCCCTTTTGGAAACAATAACCCATTTTTTGCAAAATCCACCAAATCAGCATCAATTGGGTTTTCAAAAAGATTCACTCATCATTATCATAATTAATTTCAACCAAAAAAATTTAACTATACCAATATGACTAGTAATAACAATGTGTATTCAAGAGAGAATCCACCTACCTTTAGGGTTTCGGAAAAATCAACCCAAAAAAAACCACATCTGAAATTCAGCAAATGCACCACTAAAACTACACTAGATCCCCTTTTATAACATCCAAAATCATTAAAATGAACACCTAAGGAATCACTAACACTAGATCTACATGATACATATGTAGATCTAAAAAACCTAGTGATATATAAGAGAAGACCTAGAGAAAATCAAAGAGAACCCGAGAGGAGAGACTTACTAGAGAGAAACAACCTTCAAACAACCTTCAAAACAATTTTATTTTCTTCCAAAACATGTGGTAGATCACCAAAAAGCATTGAGATCACATAATATTTATTGATTCCCAAGTGGGATAATTATTATAAGGTAATTATGCAACCTTGATGGGGCCCAGATTTAAAAAACCCATTTTTTGTGGTCGCATGGTTATCCCGCACGGTTTGTCAAAGCATTCGTGAACCATGCACATGCAACTATCTTGAGAGATCTGATCTGCACGTTATCCTCAATTAGTTTGAAAAAAACATGAACATTCCATGAAAAGTCCACTATCTCCCCCTACATGTTTTCTTGGAAAACTAGCATGGTTTTACCTAATTGTGCTCAAACCAGGTGCCCCTAGAATAGCTACAAAACTAATTCAAACCCCTTAAAAACTCTCTCATCCTCTTCCCAACTCATCCCAATATCTATAAAAATAAAAAGTCATATAAAGGATAAATACCATAAATTGGGGGTGATAAATTCTTCCCACCATTGTACTATTTTTCCTTGGAATGTAGAGAAGTATCTCCTTACCGAAAGAGCTCAGGACATTGCATGGTCATCTCTTTCTTTAGTTCCTAAATATCATCTTGAATCTATCCATGTTGTGACTAAAAATAAACTAAAATGATGCTTTTAAAATTTAATCCTTTCCCTTGCCTATCTAAAATTCGTACTGCCATGTGAAACAGTGAAGCATGTGGCTCTAGCTCAACATGATCCCAAAGAATCACATGGTCACAACTGGTTATTTGTTTTTCAATTGCGAAACATGAAACACATTGTGCACCGTACTAAATCATGGTAGAAAAGAAAAATGAAAATCCACCTCTCCCATCATCTCATTTATCTAAAAAATCCAACTATACCTTAGATATAAACAACCATGCTTCCCAAACCAATGATGTCCACACCTAGGAGAGATTCTTAAAAACACATGATCACCCACATTAGAGGTCGATGGTCATCGTTGATGGTATGATTATGATTTATGTTGACAATTATCCATCTCCATCCTCTTCCAGATCAACTTGAAATTTTCCATAAATTCCTAGACTTGGCTCAGCTTGATCATCAAAGTCTCATCATTTCCACCCAACATAGTGGAGAATGAAATATATTCCCATACAAAGACTCAAATGGATCCATATGCATTGAAGCCCGGTAAATATTATTATAGGAGATCTCTACATAAGGTACATGATCCTCCAATGAAATAGAAAAATATATTTCACAAGCCCTTACCATATCCTCCAATGTTTGTATCATTAAATCAGATTTTCCATCCGTTTGAGAATGAAATATTGTACCCATTGTCAATTATGTCCCAATGGATTTCTTCAAGGATTTATAGAAACGAGATATGGACATCTGATCTATATCTGATACAATCAAAACTGGAACACCATGTCCTTTTACTACCTCCCAGATATAGATTTTGGATAGATCATCTATAAAATGAGATTCAATAATCGGGATGAAACGGGATGACTTGATGAGTCGATCCACAATAACCCATATGGAATCATGTTTTCAAACCAATCTCAAAAGACCTATCACAAAATCCATTTCTATCTTCTCCCATTTACACACTGGTATAGGTAAATACTACCACATGCCTTCTGGCCACTGATGTTGTGCCTTGACTTTCTGACAAGTCAAGCATCTCATGGCGAAACCGGTGACCTCCCATTTAATACCAACCCCCAAAAATTTCACTTTAAATTCCTTATAAATTTTCTAAATTATTGGATGGACATGCCACCAAGAATGATAATAATCCACGAGATGTTCCTCGTAACAAGCCACTTGTAAAACCATATGATTCTAGAAAAAAATATTGAATTCCTAATCAATTCCCAGTTCTCAATCTTCTCCACACCATTAAGTTATAACCTCTTCTCCACACATTCAAAATCAGATGTATGCACCTCTAACAAAACTAATGATGTAAAAAACCAAATATAATAGAGTGAAGACTACTATTCTACCCTGGTCCTCACATTCATACTGCTTGTCGGTTATGACCGACATCAACTACCACTAATCTGATGCATGTTTAACTACTTGAGAATACGATTTCCTACATAATGCATCCCCAAAAATCATTTCCCTTACCGAGTGTGTACATTATGTTGAAATCAAACATCTAGAGATATTCCATCCTTCACCATGGCCTCAAGATCAAATATCTTGGTTATAAGATAGAGTTTGACCTCTTATGATCGGTAAAAACTATAAATTACTCTCCAAATAGATAATGACAACACATTTTTTATGAATGAACCACTTCTTCCAACTCCAAATCATGTGTTGCATACTTCTACTCATGAAACCTCCACTACCGTGACCCATATGAAACCAAATTATCCCCCTGCATGAGAACACACCTCAACCCTGATCCTGAAGAGTCACAATACACCATGTACCATTTCATGGGTTTAGGAAAAACCAAGATTAGTGATGATTTATGGTGATCCTTTAACATTTCAAAAAATTTCTGAAACTACTCATCCCATTAAAATGGTATACTATGTCTTTTCATAGCTATCATCGAGGAATCCATTCATGAGAAATCATGATGAAAACATCGATAATACCCAAGTAGACGAAGGAAGATCTGTATCCAAAAACAATTCTCTGTTAGTTTCCATGAGACAACAACCTATATCCTTTCTAGATCAATTAAAACAGAATTATCAGAAATAACATGGCCATGGAAACAAAACTCATGTATCCAAAAGTCACACTTTGACAATTTGGAATAAAAGCAATGATCCCACAAGATCACCAATAGGACTTCCATGGGATGATCATGATCTACCCTTGTCCATGAAAACACAAGTATATCATACACAAATACCACCACATTATAATATAGATATCTTTGATATATCTGATTCATCAATTCCATGAACACCACTAATGAATTCTTTAGACCAAAGGGCATAACCACATACTAGTAATGGATGTATCTACATCTGAATGATTTTTTTCAAAATATCCTCCTTCCTCACCCAGAATTTGTGATACCCCAACCTCCTGTAAATCTTAGAGAACAACTATTCTCCCCTCAATAGGTAAAAAAATTCGTCAATGTGTGGAAGTGGATAGTTGTTCTTTTTCATAACCTGATTATGTCTACAATAATCTAAACAGAGCTTCAAGGTTCCAAGTGCTTTTTTAACAATCAAAACCAGTGCTTCCCACCGAGATGTGCTAGGCCAGATGAACCCTTTTTTCTCTAAATCTTCCAAGTACCCATTTAATTCCCTCAATTCTACTGGTACAATTTGGTAATACAATGTGAGATATGTTTTTCCCTAGAGGGAGATAAATTGTAAAATCCACTTCTATACAGGTAGGAATCCCTGATAATTACTTAGGAAATACATCCATAGACAGATCCACAACTGCCAGAAGAACACTCTTCTCGACACCTTCCACTATTGTTAAAAGAAAATCCTTAAAATAATACAAGATCATTCCAAAATCTGGTGCCAACAAATATGTTTCACCTAGCCTTTCACTCTTCTCCCCTATAAATGGATGTCTAGTGACATCCTCGATCAAAAAAATAACTATTCAGGAATATCAAACATTTTGGGCATTAAAATCTGTTAACCAATACATTACTAGGATTATGTCATAAGAATCCATCTCATGAACTAAGAAATCTCACATCAATTCAATTTCAATCACAACAATGAAAAATGATCTACATAGAGAGTCTCAACACTCTCTTTGACCAAGTGGAGTTTGTAGTTTCAAAGTAGATTAAATCATTTCCACGTGTATACCCAATAGATTAATGATTTAGAAGCAATAAAAGAATTTTTAGCACCTGTATAAAATAATGATTGCATCATCGTTGAATTTTTATGAACTGTATGCCGCATTGTGGGTGGTCCCAACTGATCATCCACCACAACCTACATAGATCCAAACAAGATTGCTTGGCACACTATGCACATTAATTTCTTTTTGAGTAGTCATGTGTTCCTTGAATCACCTATACTGACATTATTATATGGATGAGGGGTATGCTTCTACCGTAATCTCATTGAGGCATAAGACCCCTCCGACCCCTGAGGACTGTAAAAAACACATGACCATGGAGAATTCAATAAATAACACTAAAAATTCCACATCTGCATACAATTATGACATTATGGAGGCTATTTCATACATTTACTCTTGATGTGGCTCATAAAACCAAACAAAAAAAAATCCTTCTATGAGGACTCAGATGAAGATTCACAGATCATTCCATTAGATTTTGAGTTGTACTCCCACCATGGAAATTGGTTTCCCTCTTCTGGTTGAACCTATCATTCGAGTTCCCAGTATTTTCCATGGGTACCAACATACTCCCCCCTCCTTTAGACCCCTAAAAATACCATTATTCCATAATAACTCGATTCACCATTTCTATGTGATCATCTATATACAACATCGCTATATTGGAGCAAATTTCATGTTTCAACCCCACTTAAAAAAATTCATGCCTTCATCAATGTACTACCTACCACATCAGGTACAGACAGCACTAAGTTCATAAACATATCAACACATTCCATCATCACCATGATCCTTTGATTCAAACTAATGATTTCCATTTTATGACGAATTATGAATGTATGAAGGAGGATTTTTTTATTAAACAATTCCTCAAACCCCTCCCATGTCACACTTTGGTCCATCCCATTTTAGACCACTAGCTCCCACCACTGGAGGGAACGATCTCCCATAAAATATGTGGATATTTCTACTTTCTGATCTACCAATGTTCCCAAGAAGGAATATATCCTATTCGTTCATTTCAAACACACTTTAGACCATTTTGGCTCTAAATCTCCCATTAACATTGGTGGATTCTTCCTTAGAAACCGAACCACATGATCTAAATTACTTGGTTCATCCAATTTATTTCCACCTACCATAGATTCAAAATCACGCACTATACGCTTCACTAGATACTGGTTCACCTAGGGCTCATGTGCAACCACATTTTTAGCACCTTCTCCCAGTTGGTCTCTACGAAACCTACCTGGTTCAAATTCAATGAACACAAAAAACCATTAATCTATATCCCTTTACAAGAAAGGGTATACAATTTTCATATTCAATCACATTACAACTATCACAACCAGGATTTCCACAAGATCAAATTTCGCATGTTTCACTATTTTGAAAAATCCACCATGATTAGGTAATCAACCCATTTTTAAAATAACACATGTTTTTAGGTTTCCAATCATTATATTTTGAAACCTAATACAATTGTTCAAAATTTAAAAATTCAGGTCACACCTTATGTCAACATAACCCAATGAAAGATGAATCCATGTGGGATGTAATTTCTACCATGAATTCCATGCACATCTCATTGGGTACACCCAAAAAATGAGATATCCAATTCCTATAGGTGTCTCCACTAAATAATGTACCCAACTCCCTAGTAACGTGACATTTAGCAAAAAAGTGTTAGTCGCATCTTTTTATGCTATAAATTCCATGTTCCAACAATCCTATGTATTGATACCATCCCAACTCATGGAAAATTCCCAAAAAAGGTCAACATCGAGGCCAATGATCCAAACCAAGGATCGAACAACTGCTCTCACTAGAAAGACAAGGACTGAAGACGCTGATACTAATTGTGACATCCCGCCCCATCTCATTTGCTTTATAGGGAAGAGGGATGCTACTCGGCCTAATGTGATGTTCCCAACATGCCAAAGAATGGAAGTAAATGCTGAGGGCATCAAAAATAAATTGAGGAATGATATTCCATTGAGATAAAACCAACCTACCAGACAATTCATTATCAACAAAATACTTGATGCATGTTAAAAAAAACCAAATAAATATATTACCAAAAGGAGCCCATACTATTCATAACAATAACACATTTGAAAAAAACAAATCCAAATACTAGATTACAAAGTGGTAGACTACATAGCAAGTCCGCAAAGAACATGGACACTATATGCAGCTCAACACCAAGCTCCATGCCCCAACAAACAAAACAACACCAATGAGTCATGTTGAAATTCTTGGGAAATGAGATTCTTTACTCTAACCTAATTCCAAGAATACACCATTTACAATAGAAACCACGTTCCAATGAAGGGGGTGAGTACAAATACTATGTATGTTTTCCTTAGATTACTTCCCTACACACGCTACTAGGATAAATATGTTTATACAGTTATATAAAACAGTTTATATAAACCATTCAATAGTGAAACATATTAAAACAATCTAATCACTCCATTTCCAGTCCAATTCCACCCATATTATCAAAACCCAAAGGAATTCCAAAAAACCATGCCATATTCCATTTCACCATTTCTCATTAGCAATAAAAATTCCATATTGTAAAGAATCACACACGATGCAACCAAAACGGTGGGACTTCTGCCCATCATGTTCACCCCATTCTCCCTAGTGGTACATCCCATAAACTTTTCCATTTATGGTGGCCCTTCTATCCACTATACACCCTCTTTTATAGTGGAATATCCCTCCCACTTCCAAATAAACCACACAAGACACAACACTTAATCAACCTACAATAACCAAGCGCCAGAGCCACACAAAAGAACACAATCATTCCCATCACATGCCAATTCACATCAATAAATCACCCATTTATTGATAACAACCTTTAACCAATTTTCAATTCCCAAAAAAATTTCAATAAACAATATCCTTATTGAAAAAATTCTTTCACAAAACATTTTTTTTGATCAACAGCTAACGATTTCGAAATAATCATTTTTAAATCACACATCAACCCCCTTTTTATAAGAATATCCCATTTTCCCCAACTTCTCCCAAAACAACACCAATTTTGTTTTCATCAAGATTCCCACATTATTATCAAAATTATTTTCAGAAAAAACCAATTACTTGTACCAATACCACTAGTTCTTACCTAGTGGTGTTGAGAGGTAATCCACATACCTTCAGGGTGCATTGAAATTGACCTAGAAGCAATCACACCCCAAATCCGGTGAATAAACCAGCTAAACTACTATTGATCCCATTCCCTAACTCCCACATTCCATTAAATCAATTCCCAAGTCATCCTCAACATTAGATATACATGGTACTAATGTAGATCTAGAAATCCAGTATATAGGGAAGGGAATACCAATAGAAAACCAAAGAGATCCCTAGAAGTGAAAATTACCTAGGAGTACCCACCATCAAAACACCTTGAAATCTAGTCGATTTACTTCCAAAACGTGTGATATATCACCTATAACTTTTGAGAAACCAAAATCCCAAATTTGGCTCAAGTGGGAGGAAGTTTGGAATTAAATGAGGAAACCACAAGAGATCCTGTATTTAAAAACCCCATTTTAAGTGACCACATAATTATCACATATGGTTTTTCAAACTGTATGCTAACTGTGCAAACATTACTATCTCGAGAGAAGGGGTTCACATGGTTTCCTCACATAGTTTTAAAAACATTGGGAAGCCCATTGTCTCCCCAACACAATTTCATAGAGAACCGTCAGGGTTTTCCTTAACCATGCTCAAACTGTGTGCCCATAGAAAAGCGTAAAAACTTATTCAAAACCCTTCCAGACTCTCAAAACTCTTATAAACACATCCCAAGCAATTTAAACACATAAAGAGGTATAAACAATGGATAAATAAATCAAACCGATCATTATATATTATATTCAATGTATTAAGGATAGAATTAGTAAAATTAAATTATATATATGAAATAATTATTCTACATCATGTATAATATATATTTACATATATTTCATTTATTTTATTTCATTCAATATTACAACAAACCATAAACAACATTCATGCATACAAACAACCGACCATCTCCATGAATGGTGTATTCAATTTATTATTGATATATTTTATTAATTGTAATACATATTTATATATAGAATAAGGAAGATTTTTATATAATGTATTACCCGATGGATATAAATAAATCATAATCTGTGTAATACATTCAAGAATAAAAACTCAAAACATATATGAAAAACAATATTTATATTACATGAAACGTAACATTATTGTGGAATTGATAATAAACAGGTAATATAAAGTCAAAATCAAATTATATTTGTTATTATATATATGAATATGGTTTTTGATAGATTTATAATAAAATATATTCATTATATAAGAGGTTTGAACATGTAAGATGATTTTATATACCTAAGGTAAGGGTTTTCTCATCTCACTTTCATTTTGGTGAAACTTATACCTTATTCACCACTAATTTATTCTATGTGTGGTATTTCATAAACATAAATGTATTAAATGATTATTATAAATAAATTTTTTAGTATTTACATATCCATTTCTTGAACAATCTTTCATGAGGTAAATTGTTCAAAATATACCAAATTGGTGATGTGATTTTGTCGCAATTTTCCTTATTTGAGATACATGGCATGTTATGAACCCATTTCTTCCAACAAGGTGTAAATTATTACGTTTTACATTTTATATAATGAATATAATTTTTTTTTATTTTATGATTCATTTAGTGTTATTGTTTCATTGGTATTATTATTAAAAGATACCAATGATGTAATAGTATATTGAAATAATCTCATCATCTATTGGGTTTGTTTACAATTATGATTCCATGGATGAAACCTAATGATCCATATCACAATAATTATTATTAATTTCTTTCTTCTTTGGTGATTAATATTAATTTCAATTAAATGTTCCATTTTTAAACTATGTGTTACAAATTACAATGAAGAGTTTTTTAAAATAATTGAATTATTTCATCGTTTAGTAGAAAATATGTGTTCTTACTAAAAAATGATTTCATGAAATATTTTCAAAAATGTTTTTATATTATACTATGTTGTTTAAAAGACAATTTTAAACATGTTTTTAAAAATCAGTTTTAATGAAATATTGTTTTCATTTTCCAATCAAGGGACACCACTAATATTTTTTCGGTGCAATATTAATATTAGGATTGTACGAACATACCCACCATTATGACGATAATTTCCAAAAAAAATTCACTTTTTGTTTTGAATTTTATCATTATAATCGATTTTTTTTCTTAATATTCAGTAAATAATAATAATTTTTTCAAATAAAACGTGTTTCATAAATTGTTTATTTTTAAAAATTAATTTAATTGACTATCAAATATTTTATTTATATATCTTCAAAAAGAAATTTTAAAAGATAATTATTTCAGTGATTTGATGCATTATTCATAATATTTTCCATCCATTTTCAATGAAACAAGATTAAAAAATTATATCAAGAATTATTTTCAAATATTCAAATTATTTTCAACAAAAGATGTTTTAAATTTTTTTTAAAACTGTCATTGTGGCATTGATTTTATGAAAACAGGTTTTAACACATTTATAGTTTTACTTTATATGTTTCAATGATAACTTAGATTAAATATGTTTTCAAAATAATTTATGTTTTAAAAAGATATTTTCATTGAGGAAAATATACTATCCACAAAAAATGTTTTCAATTAAATTGTAATGAGTTATTTTTTGGAAAATGGTTTTTGAACTGTTATTTGGAAAAATATATTCAATGAATTGATATTTTACATAAAAAAGGATCCTTATGATCTTCCAAAATCCTTCTCAATCTAAGATGACATTATTTGTTATAATTTCTACTTTACTAGGGATATGATCCAATAATACAATTCATATTTTTTCGTGAGTGGTTTTTGTATTTAATAAATCATGTTTTGGAAAACCATTCCCTTTATACATGTTATATGCTTTTGAAACCATCTTCTATTAATGGGTAATGTATTGATGAGAGGATAATAGAACAAGGATCTTTTCTATAGGTTATGAGATGATGAAACATTTATGATACCCATTTTTTCATTGGATATGATATGATGTTTATGAAACCCATTACATTTTAGGGGTCATGATCTGATGATTATTTATGATCATGTAGACCATGTGTGTATGATTTTGTTATATCATGAGTGGGACCTATATCTCCACCCAAGACATTGGATAAATATTTATATATCATGAGATAATTATGAGAATCTAGTTGGTGGGCTTCATCCTCTATAGAATATGGGGAATCCCAATCCACTAGTTTATAATGGGGAAAGTGAATCCACTATAGGAAGATAGGGATACTTGATACACTATTGGAAGATGGGGAAACACGATCAACTATGGGTAGATGAAGAAACTTTATCCACTATGAGAAGATGAGGAAAACTAACCCCTTATATGGAATGGACTGGGATTGATATGGTGGTGTGTCCCAACCAGTAGGTGTATTCCCCATAGTGTGGCTTGATATGTTTTGGCAATGAGCATTGACATATATTGAATTTTATTACATGTTTATATTTCTTTCACATTTACATGACTTATTCTTATTTCATTCTTTAATGGATATTTATTTGGATTCCCTTTTGATTCATGTTTTATGGACTACCAATCATTGTTCCATGATTCATGTATGTGATCTTTGATTTACAGGGTATGGTCTTATAATATGATACTAATGTTCTCATTCCCACATATTCATGATTATGGTAATGTATCTCCATTTTTTATCCCTTCTGACCATCAGAGATCACCCTTTTCTTATATTTTATATTCCCCAATTTAAAAAATAGAGGTTTTAGGAAGGGGTAATAAAGGGGGAGATCATTGTGGGGAACATTGAATATCATTCGCTGAACATGATGTTTTTATTCCATGTTTCCAAAGAAAATAAAATAATATGCTCTTTGGCCGTGCTTTTTTGTATTCCCCAAAACTGATGTAAATTCATTATAGGTTAGGTTTGTGTTTTTATATTGATGGTGACACATGGATTTGTTTAGTCTCGTCATAGTTTTTCATTCAGGTTTGTTCTATTTTGATTAACAGTGTATGTATTCATGATATGTTCTCTTTCATCCATGTTCTATCCTATGGGGTTTCCTTGTTCATTTTTATTATAATACACGATGCTTTAAATTTTATGTTAACTACAAATGTGGTGAAACATCACGGGTGAAAATTTTAGCTGACGTAGGATGGATTGTTTCCAATTGGTATCAGATCTATTAGCCTTACATATGTGTTTTTGAACTACCTGGGATTGATTTTGTGTCTTGGTATACTGGAGTAAGGACTCTCAATATTCAGATAGAAAATGTGGAAATGGGGCATAGTTATCTCACTTCTGATACATGATATTATTTAAAAGGATTAATAATGAATAATTTTCCATTAATGGGACTTTGTGGATGGGGTTTATTTGAATGAACATGATATGGGGTTTATTTAAATGTGTATAGTCCTTTATTTTCGTCACAAAACACATAAAATTATTATATTATTATCTTTGGAAAGCACGTATATGGATACCTAATGTTCAACCCATGATTTGTGAATATGGACATAACTGATGGGGATTTTTTATTTTTCCTAATTGATATTCATCAATGAATAGATATTCGGAATATGAGTAAGTAATTTTCATGATAGGTTTCATAGGCGAATCTTATAATGGACCCTTCTATAGTGGAATCCCTAATACCAACTATTCAGAATATAGGTAAAGTGATTTTCATGAATGTGAGATGATTGGATGATCATGATAAAAAAATTTCTTTAAAAAATAATCCTACATTCCAAGGTTACAAAAGAACCAAGGATTATGAGGAGTTGATTGAGCATATCAATAGGTTCTTCAACATTATAAATAATCCCACATACTTTATGGAGGGTTTTATAATCTATATTCTTGAGGGAGCGTGAAAAAAATGGTGGGACACTATTGTTCAAGATAAGTTACATAAGGATCCTACATGACCTTATTTAATGAAAATCATCAAACATTATTTGTATTTAAATTCTTTATGTGTGGAAAATTCCTAGAATTTTTTTTCCATGGAGCAAAGAGTTCATACCGTTATAGAGTATTCCATCCATTTTTATGTGTTGTTTCATTTCTTAAAAGATCTATTCACTAATGGACCCAATAATTCATGGAGGTATAATTTTTTATTGAGTGATTACATTCCATAAATATTAATTATAATCTGGATTTCAACCTTTGAGGACGTAGATAATAAAGAATCTTTGGATGTTATATATATATCTCGGAAAATAGTTGGGGGAAAGCTTCAGTTGGTGTTTTTTTCTAGGATGTATATACAGGTGTGAAAAGAAAGAAAAATGGTATCCAATTTTTATTATGAATTGTTTTAAGAGACTCATTTAGATAATTGATGTTTTTAAACAATCATTAGGGATGGAATAGTTATACGATGACAAATTATATAGATGATCCATGGAGTTTTAATCATTGTGGACAATCATATCATCTGAATCATTCTTGTGAAAGTATCTTCAAATCCAGAATGGTTATATTCACGCTCACTAAGGGTAACTGCGTTCATAAAAAGGATTCCAAGGGTTGTGAGTCTTGTCCCCCATATAATGGGATGATCATGTGGTTAAGAAATCATAATGTGGAGATGAAATGTGGCCTCTTATTGTGTTGGAGTTTTCACAAAAGGAATAAGATGAAGGGTCATCTACTATTTGTGGTACGAAGTTAATTTTACCTTATATAGTTATAACATTACTTGATATTGGGGATACTTATTCCATTATAAATTCAATGTTAATTGATGGTCCAGTATTTAATTATGAGAACATGATATTCTTATGGGATACTTCCCCACCTTTGGGAAGGAAGTTCAAATAAGGTTTTTAGGGATCCATATATCAGGGGATGATACCCAATATGGATGTGGAGTGGGAATACTTGTTTCATGATCTTGATTTATTCTTCATAATTATTTTCATGGATTGCATGATTATATTTTATAATCATATTGAATTTTATCAGCATCGTTTTTAGTTGTTATTTGTAGTGGGAGTCACTCATGTCTTCTAAGGTGATTGGGATTCTTGGTCTGGGAGAGAGGAGAATGTTGTTACTTATTCTACGGCAATCTCAAGTTAGTTTATGGATATTTTTATTGATTCCGTTGATACTTATTCAAAAAGACTAATTCTAATGGCGTTTTGTTTCTTACATAAGTAATTTTTAAATTATTGTTATTGTTTACCAGTACCATGATAGTTTATTTTTACTATTGACCTGCAACCTAGTAAGATACCCATTGTATTTCCATCCTATCGTTTGTCACCTACTAGGTTGGAGGAACATAAGGTTCATATTAAAAACCACATTGTATTGGGATTTATTCATCCCATAATGTCACCATGGGATTCACTGGTACATTTTACTATGAAAGTAGAGTGTATCCTTATATGTTTCATTGATTATCAAATGTTAAATCATGTGTCTATCAATAGAAAATATAATTTTATTTTGTAGAATAATGATCTTATTAATAATATTAGATGGGATCATTGGTTTTAAAGTATTAAACATCATTCATGGTTCATCCAATTTATATTATAAGAATATGATATATCTTAGACCACTTTTAAGAGCTAACATAGAAAATTTTAGTTTTAGATTATTCTATTTGGTCTCTACAGTTATCATATAGAGTTTATGGATTTGGTGGCCTTGATCATTCATCAGTTCTTGGATTATTTTGTTTTTGTTTCCATGGGGTGATAATTTATCATACACCATGTTATATTAGGTGCAAATGGACCATTTTCATACAATTATTATAACTTGAAGGAACATCGTTTATATTCAAATCTTTCCATTTTTTAATTTTTCATCCAAGAATGGATGTTTTGGGTGCACCTTATATATATGAGGGGAGTCTTAGTGGACCCTAAATTTATATAGGTTGTTATTTCATTGGAGTATAAATAATATGTGATGGAAATCAAATGTTTCATGGGTCTAGCTAGTTATTATAATTAATTTTTTTGGATATCTCCATGATACCATCTACAATTATAGATTTACCATATAAGGGTGTAAATTTTTCAGGTAATGACATGTTTCTGATATCTTTTGAAGAAATACATAAGGGATTGAACAAAAAAATAGGTTTTTATTACTTTTGAACCATGTTCAGGTGAAGTTATTTTGGTTTTTCTTTTGGTATGGTTTTGGGGTATGTACTGATGCAGGAGAAATAAGTTTTGGCCTATAGCTGTGACAAGTTACTCCCTCATATGATGTACGACCCTAAAAATATTATTGACATTGTAGCGGTTATGCTTGAACTCAAAATGTGTCATCAATACATCTTCAGGGAGTGGTTTATTTGTATAAATTTTTTATCCTAAAATCATGAAGATTATTTTCAATTTGGGGGATCTAAATATGTGTTAGATATGTTGGGTTGAGTTTTTTTAGGCATTAAATTTTGATAATTATTGTACACCTAGAAATATAATTTGGCCACTAATATTTTGATAATTTTATTAATTACAAAATCCGTAAAGAAATTAGTAAAGGAGGGGTATCTTATGAGTTTTTTTTCCAAGATGAGCTTATGAGTGGAAGAAGTTGTTAGATAGGTTTTCGTCGATCTGAAAAACACTGACTCATAATTCCATGAATGGGTTCGAATTTAGAATGTACCTAGTATCATGTTACAAAACATAAATTGAAAACTAAATGTAGGGGAGACCTCAGGTGAGTGGTATCAGTATCCAAGAATAAATTTGCCTTTATTAAGAAGG
Organism: Viscum album; assembly: GCA_963277665.1. Taxonomy (NCBI): domain Eukaryota; kingdom Viridiplantae; phylum Streptophyta; class Magnoliopsida; order Santalales; family Viscaceae; genus Viscum; species Viscum album. The sequence continues at coordinate 177,535,091 of OY728148.1, forward strand.
ATGATTTTTCATTTTTCTCCGAGGAAGGAGTTGATTGATAGTGGACACCATTCTTATTGTTCTGTTCACCATAAGAATTCCTAGATATATCCGGACATGAGAATTTAGTATTTATGTATATCGATGATAAATTTGATTGAATATTTTTTATCATGGTTCCTTATCTATCATAGAATTAAGGTAGAGATACAAAGACCTACGTGTTTGTTTCATCCCAAATCAATTTAGGCATTAAAGTGGGAAAACATTTCTATGGACATTGACATTGGTTTTCCTCATAATACTAATGGGAAGGATGCAATTTGGGTTATCAGGGATCAACTAATAAATCTAGTGCATTTCCTCCCTATTAAAGAGTTGATCAAACTATAATTTTTTGGTTACTTTTATAACAAATAGAATGTCGTACTTCCTAGGGTTCCATGAATGAATATTTCTGTTGGGGACCCTATGAACAACATTAATGATTTGGAATGTTTTTTGTGAGTAAATATATCTTCAGTTGAAATTGTGACCAACATATCATTAATAAATTGATTGATATACAAAGAGGGATATCGTAGTCTTTCAGGATATTCACTTTGCATTTACTCTTGATTATAGTGTTTGATCAGATATTTTTTGTATGGATGATTTATCCTATAATAATTTGAATCAGTACTCAATTAGGATTTAACCATTTGAATATTTTAATGGGTGGCCCTCTAGATATCCATTATGTTTGGAAGAGTTGGGTGAACATTCCATGATTGGTTCGAGTCTGGTTCAAGAGATGATGGAAAGGTTGATATCGATTTGTAAGAGATCAATCTCGAAACTACGCCACCATAAATATTTTATTGACCATCTTCATAAGCCACTATATTTTTTATGTTGGTGATCATGTTTTTCATAGAGTTTCTCATTTCATGGATATAATATGTTTGGTAGACATGGAAATTTGGGCATAATGTTTGTTGTCCCATTTTAGATTATGGACCATCTTGGAAAGGTACCGTACCATAAGGATAAACCATCAGTTTGAATTCTTTCCATGAAACGTTTCCTGCTTCCATGTAGAAGAGTTATCAACCAGATCATTACCATGTGATTAAATGGGAATATTTTTATTTTTAACATGAAACCCATGTGGTTGAGAATATGACATTGATTATGGATCATCCAGAGATGATAGTGCATAATAAAGAACTTCCATTGGTCTATTTACCATGATAGTACAATGATGATAGCCATGATATATGGAAGTGGGAATTGTTGATGAGGAATGACTGATCATAATTTTCTTCATGTATAGGATCTTGATCACATTCTATGGATATAAGGTTTTTATAGTATAAACATTGTAATTTTCCGACCCATTCCATTTGGAACATCATGACTCACATTTTGTTCCCCTTTTTATTTGGGAGTGTTTTGAAGATTTTAGGGATAATGAATTTTTTGGGTGAAATGACCTAATTTTTTGGGATAAATTTTTTTATTAATCGACTATAAGTATAATATTTTTAAAGTATTTTGATGGTATAATTTCTATCTCCGTGAAATTGGAATCCTTATGGGATGTTTTATAAGGGGCTACTGTTGGTTACATTTTACATGATATATTTATACCATAAGTGTATTGATTATAGGGTATGTTCAGTTCTCAATACCAGAAACGAGACAGGATTATTACACAAACTTTTTTAGTGTATAAAAGATTAACATAAATCATATGTTCATTGATCAATTAATTTTTTAATATGATGATATTCTTTTTCCAATATATTTTGAACAGGATTAATTTGTAACATAAACCCAAGATTAATGATGTAAATGTATCACTCCCAGCAGTATTATCTTCACCGCATTCTGGAGTCCTTCCATATTCTATTTACATTATTCCCCATATAACCTGATGGTTATTTATTGTAATTTTTTGTTTTTTAATCCTCTGTATCACTTTCCATAATGTTGTAGATATCTAGTGTTATGGGTTGTCTTCCATTTGGAATGTATTATCTCACTCTCAATAAATATATTTTTTAATCGTTATTTGGAAATGAGTTTTGATATTTCTTTACATTGCTTAATAATTAGGTGGAAATCTTGATCCATCCTTTATATTTTTCCCCATTTTATGCCTATCCGAGGACAAAATACTCCTCTCCAATTTCCTTTGTGAAATTCAATTATCTTTCCAGCATTTATATCGTATGTGACTGTATATAAAGAGATATTAATCAAATTATTGTCTAATCATGTCAATTACATTGGGTTAAATATTGAAAATCAATGTTTTGACATTATTATGGGTTTGTTGAAAGGGAATCATTTTTATGTTATTTCAATAAAAATTGGATTTTCCACAACAATTGTATAACTAAATTCGTTAAATAGTGGTTATAATTTTAAAATAAGTTATAAATCCCAAAAACGAATTTATCTTATTTTAAAAAATTTAATGAAGTGGGGGCATTGTATTGAATAGTATTTTTTCAAACATATCACACCGTGTATTCTTTGGTCTACCATAAATAGAGATACCACTCTATGTGTGTGTGATTCTATAAGATTTTTATTCCACTATGGTGTGTGTAATTACTATAGATACATGATTGGTTGTATCCACCATAGGAATATATTGTGTCTTTACTTTCATGTCTAGTACATATAATTTAGTTAAGTGCCCAGATGGTGTTCATTTTCACTCAGGAATGGATTATCACATGATGTTATATTTCAGTGTTATTTTTCCATATTCTTTTATATAGTGTATCCATGGTTTTTTTACTTATTTTCATTATTACTATCCTTATTTTAGGATTTGAATAGTATAATGTGTGTTAATAAAAACAAAAATAATGTTTTTAGAAAAGGTTTTAATTCTTGTTAATGCTCTTTAAACTAGATTAGTTTTAAATCTAGAACTAACACATTAATGAAATTTTAACTTATACAGATTCATTGGTGGTATTAATCTATGATTTTATAACATATTAAATTTTATTTTGCGAAATGGTAGTTTTTTTTTTGATTTGGGGTAAAGTGAATGGATTTTTGTACCATACTTGTTTTTCATTTTATTGAAGTATTCATATTCGGATGGTTTTTCGGAGAAGGATGATCACCCAGGGATTTATTTAGTGGATTCATATTTTATCTTCTAGGATTGGCTTGTTTAGTTTGACATTGAATGTATCACGTGTATGTTCTCTTTATTTTTCATTGCTCCATGTTGTTTTTCCATATTCAAATTTATTTTGATGAATATTGAATAATATTTTTAATTCTACACCATGTAATATTCCTTCTTGCTTTACTTTTTGAGAGAATGCAGGCTGGTTCTCTACATTGTCAGTTTTGAGATTCATGATCTAGTAAGGACAATTGCATATCCCTTGGTGCTTCCACCATTCCTCACTCAATTCCATGATAGGATCAATGTATCTCTCATTATAATGTACACACCTAATCCAAAAAATTTACTAAACTCTATGGTAATAATATTGGATCATGATTATTATTATAAAGAATAACCTATTTATATTCTAGATCTTATAGATAAAATTCTATAAAAGAAGATCACACACCAGATCAATGTACTCTCAAAAACAATTATTGATTATTAGGAACAAATAATACCGATATTTTTTTTTCTAATTATAGAATTTTATGGGAAACAATGAACATTATTTTGTGAACCACCATGTCTAAATTTATCATCAAGTGATATTTTTATAACTTTTTTAAAAGATTAATTTTTGATGAATACTGAAAATACTGATTTTTATGTATATATTACTTTTCATTTAATGATTTTAAAATTTTAAATATTTTTTAAATTGGGTTAAATATAATGCTAAATATATATTATTATAATTAATAGAGTCAATATAATTTGAGACAAATAAATTTTTAATTTCGATATAATATCTATTTAGACTTATGGGATTTTTTTCAATTAAACGAACTATTTTCATCACATCTACATGTTTAATTTTTAAATAAATTCTAAAAAATTTTGAAATCAATTTTGAAAAATGGATTTAGTATTGGATTAAAAATAGTTAATATTATAAAACAATTTCAACTCATTTTTAATTTTTAATAAATTGAAAAAATATTATTAAAATATTAACCATGGTAACCGTTAAAACTGGTTTACTAGGAGTAAAAGTAAAACTATATGGGATTAAATTTACTAAAAATCATTCCAATTCAAATTTTCTACCCATATATAAACATTATATCATCTATGGTTTAATAATGATCCATTTTGGATACCTATTACTATTTTCAAACATGGATATATCGTTTTCTATTCAATCATTCAATGTGTTGTCCTCTGGAACTTTTATAAACGTGAACATCCACTTTTATCCTATATACAGTTAAAAATCAATTTATATTTCAAAATAACTAAAAAATATATTTTCATTAATTACATTACCTATTATAATAGAACTCATTTGTATTATGTAACCCTATAAATAATAATTTTTATGGAAACAATGGGAGGATTTCCAAATAAGAGAAATCATTTTTAATCAAGTGTTTTTGTTTTATTTTTTATTCAAACTAATTAAGGAATTATTAAAATATCATGATATAAAAAAATTATATTCTATATTATGAGATTTAACTTATCTTAATGGTATAAAATATATCCATAAAATTATCCATAAAATGGGAAATGAAACCATCGATCGTGTGTATAATGAACAACCACCTCACAGACAGGTGTAATTTTTTTTCCTTCACCACCTCTAATGCATGAAGATAATTAAAGATTTAATACACACAGTGATATATATATATATATATTGAATTTAGGAAATATTTATACCCATTTAATTATAATATCACAAATAACATCTTACCTTCTAATCCATGGGGAAAAGGATAAAATCACCCAGGCGTACATGTGGACTACCTCATCCACAAAGAAATTCAATTTTTTTTATATAATTTGGACATGGATTGTATTAATAATATATTTTATGAATATATATTATATATATGGAATAAAAATTAATATTTAGTGGTGATATAATATTATCATTACTTTTCTTACATTAATCTTGATAATGTAAATAACATTCATGAGTACATATGGTCTACCATCTTCACGAACGATGTAATTCTTTTTTTATCAGTAATTTTAACGTATCCTTATAAATAAATGAATTATTAATGTTTAAAAAATTTATATCATGTTTAAAATTTTGGAGATTATGGAACCAATATCAAATCAAAAATACTAAATCTACAAAACCTAAACATATAAAGAACACGACCCAGTTATTACCCAAAACGTTTTTTTAACAATGAATTGTTAATACACAAGTAATAAAAAGCAGTAATTAAATAAAATATTGTAAGAAATAAATGATTATGGTTTAATAATATATTTATAATTAACATATATTTATTATAAATGTGTTTCAATAGTTTCCAATGTGATTTTAGACATGACGTAATGAATTTTTGTTGCATTGTTATTTCATTGAGACATATGCTATATTCCCCACATGATTTTTTTTGTTGTGGGTATATATTGAACTGGGATGTTTTTTTATAAAAATTAACAATAAACATGAGATAAAAATATCTATTTACCAATATTTATAAATGGGACATTTTAATTGATTGCATAAAAATCGGTAAAGGTTTTATGTTACAATAACTTTCTTTATCAAGTATACTTGTGATTAAGTTCCAATGATGATATTTTATGATATATTTATAAGTAAATTCATAAAATTGTAATCTTCTGTGGTTTTTAATGGAAAATAAATTTATTCCTTAATATGATCTCACTTTAGTTATTGAAGATATCAATATAATGTTTTTTAAGGAAATCAAACTTTATTTCCCGTTTTCAGTCGATAGTCCCATTTATTCCAAATACATGTTTTTTTAAAAAATTCATGAATGTTTTTACTATTTTAATATATTTTTTATATTAATTTTCACCATGTTTTAATTTATATAAGAAAAACTAAAATTTAATCTTCTTATATTTTTTAGAATGAGGTACTTTTGTCTTATTTTAAAAAATGTGAAAGAAACCATTTTTTAACATACATGGAAGGAAGGAGATTTTTTAATATCATAACCAGTAATTTATTTGAAACATAATTTGAATGTATTAAAGGATGTTTTCAAAGATTATTTAATCATTAAAACTAGGGATATATTTATATTAAAATAAGTGATTTTAAATTGGAAATGGTATTTTCCATAAGAAATTTTCCAAGTTAACATCTAAAATCATTTTCCATGTAATATTCCATATTTTATTGTTTCTTAATATTTACAAGGGTTATGTTTTTATTATACCATACTTATTCATTCTATAAGGGGTTTGTGATTATGATGAAATTTTTTCATGAAACATGTTTCTTCTTCAGGGGTTATGCAATGATGAAAGTTTTATGAAATCTATTTAATTTTTCAGGGGTTATGATATATAATTATAGAATTTTGATTATTTGGATATATTATGAAGGGATTATGATTATTTTGTGGGTTTAAAAGAATTATATATCCCTAAAATTTATAGGGAAAATATGGATAAATCATGAGTTAATTATGTTGTGAGTGAACCTAATTCCATTTTCACAATGTTATGTGTGGGCATGGCTACTTGTCTATATTGTTATGTGTGGACCTAGATTCTTGTCAATTTTGTTACGTGTGGACCTGGTGTTATGTATATAAGTTAATTATATGAACATGTTTCATGTCAGTAAGGATATAAATTCACTTAGATTCATGTCCATAAGTTTATGGTAGGGCCGAATTTCATGTCAATTACTTAAGGAGTGAAGGTATATATGTTTATAAATTTTCATAACGTTATTTAATTTTTTTTTATATTCCAATGTCTATGTTTTTTCTATAATGTATTAGGTTATCTTATTTATTTTATTATTCATGTATTATAAACTATCGATCTTAATTTCATGACATTGTGTTGTGATCTATGTATTAAAGGGAACAGTTTTCGAATGATAAGATCACATTCTCAAACACACACATTAATGATACGTTTATGTGATTAATGATATCTACTTTGATTGAAATTAAATATAATCTGATCTCACACTTAATTTTTTTAATTTCCCTATTTAATGAATAATATTTCCAAGGGTGGTATGTATAATGATAAAATCTTTATGGTTCAGTTTGAGGGTCTTTCATGAAATAAGTAGATTGTGTGTCTAGTTTCCCATGACAATAAACCTTCATAGACCTTTGTGGAATATTAGTGAAATATATTGAATATTTATCAAAATATAAGAAATATTAATTTATTAAGTTCCTTGGATTCTGTATAAACACAATGTTTTACTAAATAACTATTTTATTTACTATTCAAAAAAATTAAATTATTTTAGAAAAATAGGAAAAATTTATACTATTATATATTTGACATTATAATTTAACGAATGCATTTGTGTATCTAATTAAAAAATAGTTTTCTTAAAAAACGTATTACAAAAAAAAATTATTGAAAAATATCTTTTACTAACATTATATTTTCTTAATATTGTTACATACAAATTTTAAATTTAATGAATTTAAATTTATTATTTCATATATTTTAAATTCATATATTAATATAATAATAAATTAAATTTACTCTATTTACCACTTTATATAATTATTTAGGAAATAATTAGACTTCCTAAATATTAAATAATATTAATTATTTATCCAATAAATGTAGAAATTTTTAAATGATGTCTGTATTTTTATTTGATATTTAGTTTATTCGTAATATAATTTTATTTAAAAAATTTCATATAATATGTCATGGATCATTTTAGTTTGGTAACGTGTGTCAAGAAATAATATATATATTTATTGAAAATACATAGCAAAATACCAGGATATTACATTATCCCCTTAAATACATCAATCCCTCACATTATTTATTATCCCTAATTTATGAAAGTGGGTGGGGGGTTCTTCACATATTTATTATTTATGATATGATTTATAAAAGGAAAACTAACTTACTCTATTATAAAATTTAATTTACATATATTAAAAAAACATTATTATTTTATGAAATCATATACTCATGTGTATTTATACCTAAATCATACATTAACCCAAACATACATTTCCCAAAATAATATGAGTTTCCCAAATATTAAAGCATAGTGAACCATATATTCTTCTGGAAATAAGCTATATCATATTTCCTCAAATGATATTTAAAACTAGGATACTAGTATTTTTTTTCATAAAGTGATTACATAATTATTATCAACCATTAAAGTATACTCCCTTATAGGGTATTTAGATATAATGGTTTCTTGATACATAATTTTCTCAAATTTATTTTCTTGATTCTTTTTCAATAAAAAGCTAAAACAAAAATTATTATTATAATTTAAAAAAATGAATTTAAAAACATCAATATGAAATTTTCTTCCCCTATAGATCATTTTCTTTTAAAATATAATACATTCGGTTCAACCTCTAGATATAATTTTTTAGTCTGTTGTTACATTATGTTGTGTTCCCTATTCCTTATTAACCAAAAAAATACATTAATAACAAAATAAATCTTTTATAATATTTCATAAATAGGACAAAAAAAACCAAACAAAATCCCCCAGGAGTTTCAATCAAGTTGTGTAGTTAAAACTCATTGTTGTGCACCCAGTGATGATTGAGTTGATACCCAACACACACTTTTCGTGGTTATTACCAATAGGTACATCTTTGTTATATCTATAATCCACTTGTAGTATCTATACATGGATGTAACTTCCTTTAGAATCACATAATATCTACTTTACCAAAACAATGGGATGTTATCCAATACATAGACTTATCACAATGGTTTTAATGATAGGTCTTTAATATAACCCGCTAAATATCTAAAACCTAGTTTGATACAAACTAAAGTTACTTGAGCTAAATAAAAATATTTATTTCATATTATCTTTTGAATAATCATTTCTCCCTGCAAATAGTCATAAAATCAAAATAATATGATTTTTTTATTTTCAGAAATTTTTAGATAATAAAAACAATTATTTTACAATAATAATCACATTTGTTCATAACACCTCAAATAGACGCCCCATTATAATCATCACACATTTAATACCCATATTCATATATAGGTTAATGAAAATACAAGAAAGGGGAGTGAACATGTTATCAGAAAGGGAAACATAATAGATAACCAATGATGGTCATGAGTGATAAAAAGATAAGTATATGGGTATGATATTGTATTAATTATACATAAACATAATATTAAGAGAAAATACTAAAATAAAAAATGTTGTATAATTTTTCATCAATCATAACATAAGTATATTTTAAACATAAGAATATAGAAAAAACATGAGAGTATGAATCATAATTTAGCGGATCAAGCATCAAAATCTTTTTCATTTTGTAGATCAAGCTTTACTAACCCATTTCACATTGCATATTAGGCTTCACCCACCAATTTATCTTGTTGGATTAGGCATTACTAACCTCTTTAATGGGGAAAGATGAGTCATCACAACTTTTTTCAATTATATCACGAGATATTAATCTCCACCCATTGCATTGGAGGGATATAATTGTCCCAATAGTCACTTAATGAAGAACATACAAATGCGTGATATAATATTATAATAATCAAATATATAATGGAAGTCCAAGGGGTAAATTATTTTTCATTCATAACAGCATAGAGAAACAATGCAATGAAAAATTGGTTTCTTGACATTTGATGGTGATATTACTAAAATTATCCTAATGATTTTAAATGAATGATTCCAAAAAAAATCAACCCTAGAAAATATTTAATAAGATCATTTCAAGGCATTTCACTAAAACTAACTCCAATGGAAATAAACACTTCATTGGTAAACTGGAAATGGGAATGAAATTGTAAAAAAGTTTTTAAAAAAGAACATTTATTTTTGCTGTAAAATTTTATGATACATTCATATTGAAAAGTCATTTATAAAAAAGTAACTCTTTCGAAATAGAAAAAATGTAGTTTTGAAACAAAAAATTAGAAATAAATATAAAAAATTAATCTATTTAAAACATAAATGATTTAAAAATCTGATATGAAAATATTTTGAAAACAATAACTTTAAAAAAAATTCAATAAAAAAACCTTGAAAATTACATAATTTATTTAAAATGGTTATGTAATTTTTTTAAAATATTTATTTTTTTAAAAAAATATATTTCAATAAATAATCCATCAAAATATAAATGAGGTTATAAAAATATTAAGAGAATTATTTATGAAAAACATAATTTTCAAAAATTACCATCAATAAAATATCATTGAAATTTCTTAAATGTCATCAATGTAAATATTGAATTAAAGATAAATTTTCTTCTAAAGGTTGAAAATATCATAAAAATATTTTCATAAAATGATAAATTTTAAAAACAATAAAATAATATTCTTTTCATATTAATATAATTTAAATATGAAGGTATCATAATACAATATATCATTTGGTTTCCAAATATTATGTGGAATATATGAGGTAACTAAAAAAGTTGAGGGTTGTAAAAAATCATTAATGAGGATATAAATTATTTTAAAATTGATATAATTTATAAGAGGAATATATTAATTGAGGTGTAATATTTGAATAAAATGTTTTAATTTTGATATATCTTAAGAGAATGTATAAAAAAATAAAACAATAGGGTGGACACAAACAAACACTAAAGAAAGATTTTTAAAAAAAATAATTCTAACTAAATGAAGGGTGTTGAGATAACACAGAGCCATACATCCTTGGATGCCTTTGAATTGAAATCCATTTAAGGATATGAATAAATATGGGTCCTCAAAACCCTTGAATTACATGAATATGGGAAACTAATTTGTTAGGTATAAATAAAAACTTACAAAATATGTCATTGTGTACAATAAGAAATATGTCTTCAAAAATAACATTCGAGACAAAGAACCCAATTTCCTTAATTCATGAATTCCATTATGGCACTTAAATATACTTCATAACAAAAAAATATCCAAATCACCTATTTTATTGACTTATTCATAAATATAATAATTTATATACCTAATTTCAATCATTAATAATTTCTATGATAATTAGATTTTATTTATTTTGAATATGGAGTAAGAGTATTCTTGAGTGATCCTGACATGTCTTGGGATAGAGTATCCAGTATTAATTATTCTCCAAAAGATCATAATTATTATATCATTAAAGGGAATAAAAAAAATTATTTTCAATTATTTATAAATACATAATTTCATTTTATACAACACTTGGTTATTGTCGTTTAATATAAACTCATTAATGAGTATCTTTCTACATTTTTAAACAATTGAGTGGTTGTATCCTAGTTTTCCCAATTTCATTTTTTGTTGATGCAACAATGGATTCAATATTTTTATTTTTAGTTGTATTTATTATTTCAAGAGATAATCCCCCTTTCCCCTCATTTTAAAGAATTTACTATGTACTGAAATATCCTACAAGTATCATCAAAGTGGAGGGTAATTGAATCCATTAATATGTTTATAATTCACTTTTTATAATGATTTAGTTTCCGATTTCTTCATCAACATGGATGATTAATGGGTTTGAATTATTATATGACTATTTTATAATCATCATTTCTAAAATCTAAAATATATTTTTGATGGATTATAGAAAATATGATCTAATAGGGCCTTGGTAACCATCATAGAAAAGCGTTATGAGTGATTTCATTCGCTAATATTGATGTTTGTTTATTTGATTACATCCTGATATTCATATATAAAGGCATATGATGGTATATTGATGGGTTGGAAAGAAACCACATTAATAATGAATTTAACTGTTCTCATATTCTTGGTAAGTGGATTCAAACTATCTTTTCTTTAGCAGGTAATATCTACTGGTCTTATATTTCACTCATATTTTTTGGTGATATTTAGTTAATCAGTTTTTTTATTTAGTTTTTAGGATGGTTTTTAGTAGGCTCTTTGTTTTATTGTCAGGAAAAATAATAAAAATACATTTATTCTTTTTTAACATCCTTTAAAAAGTGTAAAAATTGAAGACTGTTTGGTTTTTTTGTTTTTATTTTTTGTGTCTGAACCACATATTGATCAAAGGGGTCTTAATGAGGTTGCCCAAACTATTGAGCAATGAAATGATAAATTATGTAACCATTTTAGTTTTATGGTTCTAATGTTCTTCACTGATTTATCTTTTTATGTGGATCTATTTTGTTTTTCACCATCCAGTGGTCTATACTCGTTGTTCTGATTGTGAAATTTAGTGGGGTGGAAATAAAAAATAATAATTCAAAAATAATGTTTGTTGGGATTTGAAGGCTCATGCTTAAACGTTTTGGGTGATCATAGCTTGAATTTTTCGAAAAACTATTCCATTTGTTTTTTATTCAAGGTTATGAATTTTCACATGGTATGAATGTCATGAATGTTTTTTTGTTATAGGGATGGTATATATGTAAACCTATAATTTCATTAGTTTTGCGGTTAGTTAAATTGATTGAATTTGTTTCCATATCCTCCACTTTTCTAGAATATTACTAATTCTAGGTCCTTGGAGTAACTGTAACATCCCAAGTAGGTAATAAATAATAGATATTTTTATCTTTGTTAATTAATGAATTATATAGTGTTTTAGAGGCTTAAAATGAAAATAAATCCAATCTTAAGCATGGAATACACTAATATTTTAAAAAGATTATTTTACTGCCTTTTAATTGAAAACCATTTAAAATCTGTCTTTTGACAATTTTATAAGCTATGTTTGTCAAAATAAACTAATTATTTATGATAGGGACATCAAAATTTACTTTGTGTGAATTTTTGGTATTTTTCCAATAATGTTCATTTTTTAATAAATAGTGAAAAATATTGCATATTACATCAAAACTACTTTTTATTCTAATTTATTTATATGATTAGATAATATTTTTAATTGGTTTAAAAGTGAAATTAGAATATATTTTTACCATTTAATCCAATGGTGGTCATTAGGATTAGTTTCACTTTCGAATTGGGCATAAACTAATGCCAAACTTTTCATAGATATTGTTTCAAAAAAACCTGCTATATGTTTTGACAACGAGAATTATTTTCAAATCAATTATTACAATTTCTGTGTTTCGAATTTGGTAAAATGGATTACATATATTGAATTAGAAGGTCCAAATTATGTAATCAAGACTCTTTTGTTTTTGGACATTAATAATAGTAACGACAGTAATTATCTTTAATTATCTTGATTAATGAGTAATCGGGTAGTTAATGATAATAAAATAATATCATAATAATAAAAAATTACCACAACATGTGTCATAAGGCTATGTTTTGTCTCATGGCCGACCATTTGATTCCTTGTGCCAAACATGGGGGCCCCATGGAATCAATTTTGTGAGAAAGTGACTTTTTATATTTTTATTTTCAAAGAATGTAAAATGTAACAAAGAATGTATCACCTAAGTAAAATATTTTTAATGTTTCCTACATAAACGATCTTTTGGACTATAAATATTCATTGGAAAGAAAAAAATATTTCCTACATCATAGTAATTTTCTCATTATTTTTAGACATTAAATAAATTACCTTATTTATGACATCATGATGATGCAGCGATTACCTCATTAATAAAAGATTTAAATAAAATGAAATGATAATGTAAAATATATGACCTACACATGTCCAAAACCTATTTGATGAATGGAAATAGAACCCTTATCATCATACCCTATAATTATATCAATGTGGGACCTTTTGAATCCGAAAATCATTTTCAAATAAAGTAACATTTCTTTACTTTCCAAGAGTACCCCTCCTCTCCTCTTATAAAAGGCCCCCACCTATACCCCCTTACCCACAGTCCCAAAGCCTTTGTCTCGGCCAACCCCAGCCCATTTTGTCTCCTCTTAATTTTTGAAGAATCACATTGTGCAGAAGGCTTCCCAAGGAAGACTTTGAGCTCAAACCATAGGGAGTTACCCGATTTTATGGCAATGTCTTCACTTGAGTCCTTTTGTTTTATTTTGCTTCTCCAACCCCCTAAACTCTTTTTATTCATTTCTTTCGTAACAACTACAGTATCTCCAATATAATAGGATGTTGTTATAAGAAGGATTTGAGCTACAATTATGCACACCTACATCTAATGGTTAAAGGACATACTGTTTCCGTTGATGGTGAATTTATGCCTCCCAAAACGATGATTGTTCAACATTATTTTAACACCTTCAAAGGTGGACATTAAGATGTCACTATATTTATATATGATATATAATATTTTTATGTTTTCCTTAAGCTTCTGTATTTTTCATTTTGGGAATACCTTTATCTTTTCCAGTATTGGTAAACGCGATATCTTCATTTAAGGAAGTGCGGACTACGGCCCCCTCAAAGTGATTTGATTCTTTAAAAACCATATGTGGGACGTATAAAGATTGGAACTGTGATATTATACATGACATTATACTAGAATTATAATATACCTTTATATCATAATGATTCCATTCTATAAAATACGAAATAGAAATGAATGTAACATTCATGCGTACGTACGGCTTACCATCTCCATGAACGGTGCATTTCATTTCTTACCTCTAAATGATTATGTAATATTATAAATGCATGTATATACTGGATATATATGATATATATGATATATACATCATGATTATAATTATGGATATAATGGATACATTAACAACTTGTAATAATAAATGGTTTATTTTTGACTCAAGTACCAATGTTCGTTAAAACGACCGTTATCAACTTAAATAATTACATAGTGTTCATGACATGGATATAACTGATATAAAAGGAATAATGAACTTTAAAAAGGTTCTTAATAAAGTATAAATTAACTCAAGTTTATTATTCAGGACATTAAAGAACGATCGAGTCATGTCGGACCCGAGGTATGGGACTTCTTCTCAATCTCCTTTCATTGAGGCATATTTTGTTTTATAAACAACCATCTTTTATATGGTGTATAAATCCCTTTAACATTTAAATTTATCCAAAAGGAATAATTTTAATACTAAGAGTTTTACTAAACGACAAAAGGGAATGTTTTTTTCATACGTATGCAGCGACAACGACTTCTCCACCGCCGTGACCATTATTTGAGTTTCGACTTCCTCTACAAGCCATACCTTTATTTTAAAAGAAAAATAAATACCATGTTTTACTTTTCATTTAATTTGGTGTTGAAAATGGGTTTCATTATGTTTTTATATCAATTTTTTGTATTGATATCTTGTCATTGAAAGGTGGAAATGTTATGATTACTATATGCATGTATATGTGATACGATTATGTTGAGGTTCTTGGGCATTATTATGAAGACGGGTGGTTCCGTGATAAACTAAGGGTGGGTGAGCCCGATATAGCTCTCCAATTCATTGGGTAATGTGAAGGAGTGAAACATTAAGGTTTCCTTGAAGAGATTTAGGGAATATACTGTGATGGGTATTCCAAACGTAACCAAGAGGGTTACTCCGTACGTAAGAATGTTATGAATTCCTCAAGTTACCTTTATGCCTTTTGATTTCTATGATTTATTTATGATTTGATGTGGTATGATAAAGTGCCTATGTTTTATAGGTAAAGTATGATTTCATTATTATGTATATATAAACTTATGTTTCCTTTCCATATTTTTATAACCCATACTGAGCTTTTTATGCTCATCCCGAGTTTTTTTGAAATTTTTTTCACAGGTCAAGGGAAAGGTACATGATATGATGATAGTGTCCAGGAAGTGTCAAAAGTGAATCCATGTTTTATTTTATATATGTTTCTGTTGATGGAAATAATGAATACAATCTTTATGTAACCACTTTGTTTATATGTGGAATGTATTGCATGTTTTATGATCTAATTCTCTAAAACTCTAAACCCGAAAAGATCATCCATATGTAATCTTGTAATAACTCAAGATTATGTAATGTTTAAGGCTGGGGCCTTATAGTTGGTATCATAGGTCGGTTTAGATAACATTAGGAGTTAGAATTCTATTAAATGATTATCCAAAAATATTTTTTTATGGTCAAATTGAAGTGATATCGCATTTGAAGATTACCATGTTGCTTCATCTAATACATGTTTGTTCAGAATGGATTTCCATAGAGGAAACAAAGAAGTAGTGATAGGAAGGAATACAGAAGGAAATAACCTTCCGAATCAGTATCCTGAGATAGTTGGATTTGGAACTGAACAGTTTGTTGCAGTAATGGCGTAGTTGACTCAAACGATAAATGGTGGTGGTATCCATGCACGAGATCAGCCATATCAAATGCAGAGGAACATGTCAGTGGTGGAACATTTAATGAGGCAACATCCCCCATCATTCAGAGGATCATCTGACCCTGTGTTAGATGAAGGGTGGATTAAAGAACTGGAGAAAATTTTCTATTTCATGGGGTGTTCAGAAAATCAAAAGGTTAGTCTTTATATTTACCATTTGGAGGGTGAAGCCGATCAGTGGTGGTCGATGGTTAAAAATATTAGGGACGCCGATGAGATTGATGCTCTTGACTGGGATGAATTCAAAGGTATGTTTCTTGAGAAGTATTTTCCTAAGGTTGTTCGACTTAGGATGGAAACGAAATTCTTGGAATTGAGGCAAGAGGAACACTTAGTGGCTACCTATGAAGAAAGGTTCACTCGATTGGCAAGGTATGCTCTAAATTTTATTCGAGACCTTGATAGTAAAATCAATCGTTTTTACTCAGGATTAAAGCCAAAATATCGTAGGGAATTAGCTTATCGTGAGTATAAAAGTTATGAAAAGCTTGTTTGATGTGCTGAGAAGGTGTAAATGGAGTTTGTTGATGATCAAGTGTTCAATAACAACCAGCAGAAGAAGAGACCAATGTGGCAGGAGAAAGGGAAAAATTCTTCAAAAAGTCTGATGGTAAGAAATCTAAGTTTCCAGTTTGTGATAAATGTTGGAAAAGTCATGCTGGGGAATGTCTCTTGATTTCTGGAAAGTGCTACCGATGTGGTAAGATGGGACATAAGGCTCATGATTGCACTGAAAAAGATCAAGTTGAATGTAAGACCAAATTTGATTTACAGTTAGTAAAATGTTTTAAGTGCAATGAGATGGGTCACTATGCAAATGAGTGTCCGACAAAGAACTTCAATGATGGGAAGCAGTTAGACTACAAGAAGAAAGGGGTGGTTAAATCCTTTGTAACTACTTCAGCAGATGTCGGGCCATCAGATGATGTTGTATCAGATACTTTGTTTGTTTATTCATATTATGCCAGTGTGTTGTTTGATTCGGGGTCTACACATTCTTTCATCTCTGAAACCTTTTCTAGTAAAATGGGAATACCATCTCAAGAAAAGACTCCTGAACTTTTGGTAAAAACACCTGGGGGAAATGTTGAGGCAAAAAGAATTTATAAGAATCTTCTTATCCTTATCTATGAAAAGAACCTACTTGCAAACCTTATTATTCTACCTCTAGTAGAGTTTGATGTTATCCTGGCTATAGATTGGCTCTCTATTTACCATGCTAAGATTGACTGTATAGCTAAAGAAGTTTCTTTTCATAATGACTTTCAGTTTGTGTACAAGAATGAACCCTTACTGTTGATAACTTATCAAGGGGACAAGAAACTTGTAAAATATGGAAATGAATGTTACCTTGCACACATAGTTGAAAACAAAGTAACTGTTCAAATTAATGATGTGCCAGTGGTAAATGAGTATCCTGATGTTTCTCCTGATGAGTTTCCTGGAATAATACCAGATCAGGAAGTTGAGTTTACTGTTTACTTAGTTCTTGATGCTAAGACAATTTCAAAACCCCCTTTCTCGAATGACTCAAATTGAACATTTAGAGTTGAAGTATAAATTGCAAGATTTATTAGAGAATAGTTTCATTCGACCTAGCACATCACCATGGGGTGCTCCTGTTTTATTTTTTAAAAAGAAAGATTGTTCAAGGAGACTTTTCATTGACTATAGAGCCTTGAATAACATCACTGTTAAGAACAAATATCCTTTTCCTCATATCGATGATTTGTTTGATCAGCTTCAGGGAGCTCAATATTTTTCAAAGATTGACTTGAGATCAGGGTACCATCAGCTGAAGGTAAAGGAAGTAGACGTTCCGAAGACTGCATTTTGTAAAATATATGGCCATTATGAATTTTTAGTAATGCCTTTTGGGCTAACCAATGCACCTACTGTATTCATAGACTTAATGAATAGAATTTTCCATGAGTTCTTGGATATGTTTGTGGTGGTTTTCATTGATGATATTTTGGTGTTTTCTAAAAGTAAAGTGGATCATGAAAGACATGTAAGGGTTATCTTGCAAACCTTAAAAGAAAAGAAATTGTATGGACAATTCAGCACGTGTGAGTTTTGGTTGCAACAAATTTCTCTCCTTGGTAATATTGTTTCTAAAGATGGGATAACTGTTGATCCTGCAAAAACAAAGGTTGTTGAAGAATGGCCAAGACCCACAAATGTAACTGATATTCTTAGCTTCATTGGTTTGGCAGGCTATTACTGAAGGTTTGTTAGAAATTTTCCACGGTTATCTAGTCCAATGACTAAGCTAACTCGGAAGGGTGTTATGTTTATCTGGACAAAATAATGTGATGATTGTTTTCAGGAGTTGAAAAGAAGATTGGTGAATTCTCCAGTTTTGGCACTACCTTCCAGGAATGGTGAGTTTGTTATATACAGTGATGCTTCATTGAAAAGACTTGGTTGTGTCCTAATGAAGAATGATCAGGTAATTGCTTATTATTCACTATAGTTGAAAACTCATGAGGTAAATTACCCAACACATGATTTGGAATTATCTTCTGTTGTTTTCACATTAAAAATTTGGAGGCATCATTTGTATGGAGTAGTGTGTGAAATATATACTGATCACAAAATTTTAAAGTATATATTCACTCAGAAATAGTTAAACATGAGACAGAGGAGATGGCTGGAATTAATCAAGGATTATGATTGTACAATTCATTACCATCGGGGAAAAGCAAATAAAGTGGCTGATGCTTTGAGTCAAAAAAGTAATGCTTTATTAGCAATTTTGCATTTGGAACGTGATCCATTTGTTAAGGATTTGATTAACTTTGGCACAAAAGTTATTGGTGTAGGAAGTTCTTCTGTTTTGTTTCATGTATCAGTGAGATCATCACTATCAGATAGAATCAAGCAATCACAGAAGCAAGACAGTGAGTTGCAGAAAAAGGTAGAGCTGGTTCAGAAAGGAAAGTTTACTGAATTCAACATTGATAATGATTGCGTTTTGAGATTTGGGAAGAGATTGTGTGTGCCTTGTGATTCACATTTGAAGAGGGAGTTGTTATGTAAAGCTTATAGTTCTCTGTTTTCAGTTCATCCTGGCAGTACTAAGATGTACAGAGATCTGTGGGAGTATTACTGGTGGGATGGAATGAAAAGAGATATTGCTGATTTTTCTGTGAAGTGTTTGACATGTCAACAGGTTAAAGCAGAGCGGCAGTTACCTAAAGGGATGCTTTAGCCATTACCAGTGCCAAAGTGGAAATGGGAGAATATATCCATGGACTTTGTTGTGGGATTACCGAAGACATCTCGAGGTAATAATGCAATCTGGGTTATTGTTGATCGCTTGACTAAATATACTCATTTCCTTGCAATACGAGATACTTTTTCCCTAGATCAACTTTCCCATTTTTATCTTAAAGAGATAGTCAGGTTACATGGAGTTCCCCTCTCCATTGTATCTGATCATGATCCCAGGTTCACTTTTAACTTTTTGAAAGGCCTCCAGAAGTCGTTGGGTACTGAATTAAATTTTAGTACAACATTTCATCCTCAATTAGATGGGCAGTCAGAACGAACAACTCAGACCGTGGAGGATATGCTACGAGCTTGTTCGATGGATTATCAGGGAAGTTGGGATCAACATAGTTTTTTGGATGAATTTTCATATAATAACAGTTTTCATTCCAGTATACAAATGGAACCATTTGAGGCGTTATATGGGAAATGGTGTCGAACTCCAGCTTTCTGGGATGAAGTGGGTGAAAGGAAGTTGATGGGACCAGATTTGATAGAAGAGATGGCAGAAAAAGTTCATCTGATTTAGAAACACATGAGAACATTTCAGAGTAGGCAGAAGAGTTATACAGACAACATGAGGAAGTATCTATCTTTTGAGGTAGGTGATCATGTTTTTCTCAAAGTCTCACCATGGAGAAGGGTGATGCAATTTGGTAATAAAGGAAAGCTGAGACCAAGGTTCATTGGACGATATGAATTTCTGGAGAAAGTTGGATCAGTTGCATATCGGGTGGCTTTACCTCCGAGTTTATATCAGGTACACAATGTTTTTCACATTTCGATGTTGAGAAAGTATAAGCCAGATCCATCTCATGTTTTGAGTCCAGAGGTAGTTCAGTTGGAAGAGAACCTATCTTATGAGGAACAACCTGTCATGAATCTTGACTAAAGGGAGCATGTGTTACAGAATAAGTTGATTAATCAGGTTATGTTTTGTGGAAAAACCACATGATTGAAGAGGAAACATGGGAATCTGAAAATGCAATGAGGGATAAGTACCCCCATTTATTCGATAAGTAAATAAATTATGGGACACAATTTTTTAATGGGGGGAAGGATGTAACATCCCAAGTAAGTAATGAATAATAGATATTTTTATCTATGCTTATTAATGAATTAGATAGTGTTTTAGAGGCTTTAAATGAAAATAAATCCAATCTTAAGCATTGAATACACTAATATTTTTAAAAGATTGTTCTACTGCCTTTTAATGGATAACCATTTTTAAATTTATATTTTGACAATTTTATAAGATATTTTTGTCAAAATAAACTTATTTTCTATGATAGGTACATCAAAATTTACTTTTTGTGAATTTTTGGTATTTTTCCAAAAAAGATCATTTTCTAATGAATAGTGAAAAATACTGCATTTTACATCAAAACTGCTTTTTAATCTAATTTATTTATTTGGATATATTATCTTTTTAATAGGTTTTAAAGTTAAATTAGAATATATTTTTACCATTTAATCCAATGGATGTCATTAGTATTAATTTCACTTTGGAATTGGGAATAAACTAATGCCAAACTTTTCATAGATATTGTTTAAAAAAAACCCGCTATTTGTTTTGACAACAAGAATTATTTTTAAATCAATTATTGAAATTTATGTGTTTGGGATTTGGTAAAATGGATTACATATTTTGAATCATAAGGTCCAAATTATGTAATCAATACTCTTTTGTTTTTGGAGATTATGAATAGTAACGTCGGTAATTATCTTTAATTATCTTGATTAATGAGTAATCAGGTAGTTAAAGATAATAAAATAATATCATAATAAAAAAAATGAAAACAAAATGTGTCCAAAGGCTACTTTTTGTCTTTTGTACGACCATGGGATACCTTGTGACAAACATGGGGGCCCCATGGAATTACTTTGGTGAGAAAGTGATTTTTTATCTTTTTATTTTTAAAGAATGTTAAATGTAACAAAGAATGTATCACCTAAGTAAAATATTTTTAATTTTGCCTAAATAAAAGATAATTTTCACTATAAATATTCATTAGAAAGATAAAATTATTTCCGACATCATAGTATTTTTTCATTATTTTTAGACATTTAATAAATTACATTATTTATGACATCATGATGATGCAGCGATTACCTCATTAATAAAATATTTAAATAAAAAGAAAAGATAATGTATAATCTATGACCCACACATGTCCAAAACCTATTTTATGGGTGGATTTCGAACCCTTATCACCTTACCCTCTAATTATATCAATGTGGGACCTTTTCAATCCGAAAATAATCTTCAAATAAAGTAAAATTTCTTTACTTTCCAAGAGTGCCCCTCCTCTTCTCTTATAAAAGGATCCCACCTCTACCTCCTTACCCACACTACCAAAGCCATTGGCTCAGCCAACCCCTACCCATTTTGTCTCTGTACATCCCTATTTTACTCCTTGAAAGCTCACTTTGAGCAGAATTCTTCCCAAGGAAGCCTTTGAGCTCAATCCAAAGGGAGTTATTCGATTTTAAGGTAATGTCTTCACTTGAGTCCTTTTGTTTTATTTTGCTTCTCCAACCCACTAAACTCTTTTTATTCATTACATTCGTAAAAAATACAGTATCTTCAATATACTAGGATGCTGTTATAAGAAATATTCTAGCTACACTTACACACATCTACATATAATGGTTAAAGGTCATACTTTTTCCATGGATGGTGAATTTATGCCTCCTGAAACGATGATTGTTCAACATTCTTTTAACACCTTAAAAGGTGGCGATTAAGATGTCACTATATTTATATATGATATATGATATGTTTATGTTTTCCTTAAGCTTCTGTATTTTTCATTTTGGGCATATCTTTTTGGTTTCCATTATGGGTAACGCGATATCTTCATTTAAGGAAGTGCGGACTATCGCCCCCTTAATGTGATTTGATTCATTAAATACCATATGTGGGACGTATAAAGGATGGAACTATGATATTATATATTATATTATACTTTAATTATAATATACCTTTATATCATTATGATTCCATTCTATAAAATATGAAATATAAATGAAAGTAGCGTTCATGCCTACGTACGGCTTACCGTCTCCATGAATGGTGCATTTCATTTCGTACCTCTAAATGAGTATGTAATATTATAAATTCATGTATATACTGGATATATATTATATATATGATATATACATCGTGATTTTAATTCTGTATATAATGGATACTTGAACAACTTGTAATTCTAAAGGATTTATTTTTGACTCAAGTACCAATGATGGTTAAAACGACCGTTATTAACTTAAATAATTACATAGTGTTCATGACATGGAAATAAGTGATATAAAAGGAATAATGAACTTGAAAAAGTTTCTTAAGAAAGTAGAAATTAATTCATGTTTATTATTCAGGACATTGAAGAACGATCGAGTCAAGTCGGACCTGAGGTATGAGACTTCGTCTCAATCTTCGTTCATTGAGGCATATTTTTTTTATACACAACCTTCTTTTATACGGTGTATAAACCCCTTTGACTTTTATGTTTATCCAAAATGAATCTTTTTTATACTAAGCGTTTTACTAAATGGAAAAAGGGAATGTTTTTGTCATACGTATGCGGCGACAACGACTTCTCCGCCGCCGTGACCATTATTTGAGTTTCGGCATCCTCTACAAGCCATACCTTTTTTTTAAAAGAAAAATAAATAACATGTTTTAAATTTATTTTGTTTTGGTATTGAAAATGGTTTTCATAATGTTTTTATATAAATGTGTTGTATTGATATCTTTTGATGGAAAGGTGGAAATGATATGTTTCCTATATGCATGTTTTATGTGATACGATTATGTTGAGGTTCTTTGGAATTATTATGAAGACGGGTGGTTACGTGATAAACTAAGGGCGGGTGAGCCCGATATAGCTCTCCAATGCATTGGGTAACGCAAAGGAGTGAAACGTTAAGGTTTCTCTGAAGAGATTTAGGGAATATATTGTGATGGGTATTCTAAACGTAACCAAGAGTGTTACTCTCTACGTAAGAATGTTATGAATGCCTCAAGTTACCTTTATGTCTTATGATTTCTATGAGTTATTCATGATTTTATGTGGTATGTTAATGTGCCTATGTTTTATGGGTAATTTATGATTTCATTATTATGTATATATGAACATCTGTTTCCTTTCCATATTTTTATAACCCATACTGAGCTTTTTATGCTCATCCCATGTTTTTTTGAAATGTTTTTCATAGATCAAGGGAAAGGTACATGATATGATGATAGTGTTATGGAAGTGTCAGGAATGAATCCATTTTTTATTTTAAATATGTTTCTGATGATGTGAAAAATGAATACAGTCTTTATGTAACAACTTTGTTTATATGTGGAATGTAATGCATATTTTATGATCTAATTCTCTATAACTCTAAACCTGAAAAGATCCTCAATGTGTAATCTTGTAATAACTCAAGATTAAGTAAGTTTTAAGGCTGGGGCCTTATAGTATCCCCACCAACAATGAAATTATATGGGATGATACCTCCTTTGGTTTGTTTTTTTTTAATTTTTATTAGTGGGAAATTAAATTGTTTATTTGCTTTTATGTGGTTCTAGGTGTTAAGAATTTTTTTCCACAAAAATTATTGGGATGTGTTTTTATAATCACTAACATATATAGAATAATTTTTTCCCAATTATTCCAATAAAAAACTATTAATTTACTCAAATAAATAAAAATTATATAGATTTTAAATTTAAATAATGACACATTGAACTAGAAATGTTATAGAAGAGAATGAAAATTTAGATTTTGAAAAAATCAACATTAATTGGGAGAATAAATTTCGATTTATAAATGAAATTCCCAACAATGTGAGTGAAAAATTATTCATCCAAACATTGTATTTTTATGAAGAAAGAAATTAATTCAAATAATGATTTCAAAAAGAATAAATGATATCCCCCAAAAAATATAAAATGAAATATTATATAGAAAATTGTTAAACAAACAAAACATAGAGAAATAGTCAATGGATAAAGTATATTATTGAATTTAATAATATTGAGAAAAGAAAATACTTAATTTGGATTACCCATGTCTCAAAAACAACCTAAATTTATATTTAACAAATTTGTTTTACTATTTGACTTATAAAATATCCTTTTTTAATATTTATTTTCAATGATGCCATTCAATTATATATTATTTTTTCACATTTATTATTCATTCATAGTAAAAATGAAATATTTGGTGTTAATTGTTTGGTTTGTTCTACGATTGATTCGATATAATAAATTTTTTTCTTTATCATATGTGGTAAATAAAACCTAAAATATAACATATTATATTGAACGAATGAGTATGGAACCAATGTTGAATTATTATAATATTACTTATTTAGATGAATAGTGATTTTATTTTTAATTTATTAATTTTTCAAATAGATTCATGAATAGTTTGATGACTAATATAAAGAAAATGATTAAAATTAAAACTAATATGAAAATTGAAGGATTTATTTATTCATTAAAGGATTCCATTGAAATAGAGGATTTGAAACACTTTCATTATAATAGAAGCACCAAAACAAGAGAGATAATTATGAGGCATAAAAATAAATTGAAATTTGGATTGGAACTAATGGAATTATGTTTAATAGAGTTATCGAGTGTGGGTCCTTATATAGTTGAGTTCGATTTTAATATTTTTGAATACACAATTCTTAATGTCCATCATTAGTAATTATTCTAGGTAGGATAAAAAAATGATTTTTTTCCTGTATTCCTTATCCCAAAACGCATTAGGATAATGTTTTATGACTTTTTATTAACTTATAAATTATTTATATTTTGAAACCTATTTCCTAGTTTTTCCAAGTTAAGTTGTGTAATATTAATTAATAAGTATTAAAATATTTTTGGTATTCATGTAATGTCATATAAGTAATTTATTATTCATAACATAATATCCCATTGAATTGTGTATATACATATATTTTCCCATCATTAATAATTTAATAACCTAAGCATTAGTTTTTTACATTACATATGTTGCGTACAAACATAGTCGATATAGAATGATAATTTAGATAATTATATAGACTAATGAATTAATTTATATTTATTTTATAATATTTATTTTTTATTCTAATGATTTCATCTATTTCTATTCATTTAAAATTTTCTAAAATGTTACATAAAATTATAGTCATAAAATAAATGAGAATTTCGAATAGTTTATTAAATATTCAATATGAATTTAAAGTCATATTTTTTAAATTAATTTTAGTTTATAATTTTCAATAAACATATAACCCCAAAAATTTTAATTTTTTATTGAATAAAACTATTTGTTTTTATGTTTTATTATATAAATTATAATAAAAATAACATTATTATATGTTTTTATAATTTCGTTCCCAAAAATGATAATAATATGTCACTATTCCTTTCTAAATTCACATAATTTAATTTATATGTTATTAAAAAAATACATTTCACCAAATCACAAATCGATAATTGAAAGCATAAAAATAAATTTTATACTTATTAAAATTAACATTTACAGAAAAGGATTGATGTAATTTTTTTAGAATTTTTTTGTCCTAGTAAAAAATTTGATTATAATTTATAACAAATTGATGATAATTAGATTTATGTAAATATATATATTTAAATTAATATGAATAATTATTTTATTATAATATTTTATTATATTTTATATAACTAATAAAAATAATTTTAATATATAAATAAAAAAATATTATATACATATATATTTTAAAAAATTATTACCTAAATAAGTATATAAATATAAAATCATAATATAAGATTAAGAAGTAGCATAACGAACTCTATATTACCTAAGGGTGAGATATGAATTGGTACTAGTTTCAGGTGGTGGTTCTGCTAGCATAGATCTCATAAATATGTCCTTCGGTGTGGACATCTCTCACGAATTATATTTCAGAAGCCATCATTAGTGATCAATAACTTGTGATTTTCCAAAGGAAAACCTATTGATCTAAAACATTTCAAATCTAATAATGGAACCATATAAGGAATAATTCTACTCATTTATTCCACATATCTCCATTTTTAATATTAGATTAATTATTATATAATTTTTTTGTTTTCCCATTTGAATTAATATATTATAAGGGTCACATGTTATAATAATATTAATTATATATCCTATTATACCCCCACTAGAATTATATCATATCTAAATAATATTGTTATATATAATAATAATATTTTCTCGAAGGTCATATATTATCAAGGAAAATATGTGTATAATGACAATATAATTGTAATTTTTCTATTTTATAATATAATAAATAGATTAATATTCTTATAAAAACATTCATAATATTACATATATTATATTTTCACGAGTTTCTTAATTTTAAACCTTTTTATTCCTCCAATAGATATAATCAAAGATATAAAACACTTGTGAGATCAAAACAATGTATATTTAAATCATAAATTACATTTACTTATTTATGGGTTTATACCATTTTCATTTTCCTAGGTATTTCTCATTTATTTGTCCACTAAAAAATATTTATTTATTTATTTTTAATAGTATACAATATTGGAAGTTGACATTTTTCATTTTAGTTTGATATTTTTAATAAGATATGTTAAACAAAAAAAAATAATATTTCACACAAAAAACAAAATGTGTTACATCGCAGCAAACCATAAAAAAAATTCATGAAATTTCATTACTCATATAGAAATCGGCGAAGGTAATTTTTCTCATAACATCTTCATATTCCAACCTCACTTCATTAAACCTGTGAATACTCTATAAAAAGTTTAACAATATAGTGGTATTTCATTATGCTATAATATATATATGATCCATGATATTTGTTTGTTTCTATATATAAGAGAGACCACGTATCAACTCTAAATGTTATCCATTCATTAAATTTTATATATTATTCATGTACTTATAAAAAACTGATAACTAAAACAAATTATGAATTAGGGATATATTCGGTGGATGTACTAAATTATAAGATTTAGTTCCCACCTAATCAACAATATCAAACATTTTTTTGATAGGGATAAACATCAAAATGTCCCCAAATTTTATAACCCCCTTCCATGTTTAGGATTTAAGGAATAAATTTCCATAAATTCAGACTCTATCTATCATTTATGGTTATATATATATATATGTGTATATTCTATCAGCAATGTGAATCTATAATATGTCTCCAAATGGTGTGAACCTTATTTTTCATTTCAATATAATAGTATCATCCAGATATTTTTCTGTATAAAACTACATCAAAAAATGTCGGTGTTTTATATCATGTCCCACATATAGCATTATATGGTAATATTTTAATTCTTGTATGTGAAATTATATAATATAAGATCATGACCAAATTAATATTTTGATATTAGCCTCATTTAAAATACATTTTTCTAGATATTATAATATCTGATAACATATGAATAGTCCTTTTATATTTACATTTTTCTAATGATGATAATATCTAATAATTCTCATTTATTTGTGAAATTCTTGTAAAAAGATTCTCTAAAATTATGTTGTAAACATTCAATATCGATCAACTATAATTTATAGTGAAAGTCAATGAATTTTCAAATCATACATTATATATGTCATGGATAAAATATAAATCATTGAATTATCTCAAATAGAAACTATGTGTGCTATGTTTTTAAGTAAATAAACTATATTCAATGTGGAATTAGTTCTTCTATTAGTATTAGGACCACAGTTAATGAAATCTATATTTTATTTCTCTCATTTCTATATTTGTATAGGAATCATTTATATCATTCCCTTATACTTATCAAATTAATATAGAATTAATTGGAAAGAAATAATAAATATGTATGATCTACAATATCCCTCATTATGTTTTCCTACAAGATGTTTTCCCATAGACCTCAATACATCCTAGTGCTACCTGGGTGAATATAAGATAATGTGATATGTGCATCATCTAAAATCTATTTCATGAATTATAGCATGGATAAGAACCATCCATGTAATAAATATTATAACTTTTTATTTTTAATGGTTAGACTATGTAATATTTCCAACCATTATCAATTTATCCATTTCATCATTCTATATCTACATGATCTTAACATATTTGGAAGGTAAATAAATTATTTGGGAATAATTACATTCATCACTTACATTATAATTTTAATGTATATTACTTGGATTTCTAAAATTATTAGTTCTCTTTCACCCCAAACCAAGGAAATTTTTTCATAACAATTACTGCTCAATGTATTATCCATCTTTCTTACTCCGTATTATTGTAATATATTATGGAATCAAAATCCTAGATCAACTTTTACATTCTATATCTATAGAGACCTGAAGCATGACGTACATGGACAATATATTAATTTTTCAGAATACTTAATACATAACCAAAAAACAAAACTCAAGGATCGTAATAGTTTAGTGTATTTGGAAACATGAAATATAAACTTCTAATCATGTTGAAAGATCTTCAACAACTCCCATTATGATATTCCCCTTTTTGTTTCGTTACCTAAAACCTTTATTTATTTCCTGGGGAAAATAAAACATAAAATGGGTGAGCTCAAATGCTCAGTAAGGGAAAACATAGAGAACATAAAACAATCCATAAACATTTGAAATCAAAAACATGAACATGAAATTTAAACATCAAAATCTTGAGCAAAGAAATAAATCGTGGAACTATGTAACACATATATCATAATGGAACATAAACCATGATAAAATATAATGGGAATAAAACATTTAATTGTGGAAAGCATTCAGCACATGTTATGATTTCCATAGTAGCCAAGGCATTGCTGCCAAGACCATCTTAGTGGATAAAGTCCCTTTCTGAATCAAGTTCACTCTTCATTTCAGTCCGGTAACAATGAACCAGATTAACTTACCATTCCATACATGTATATCTCATGAGATATAAATCATTACCCAATGAATTGGAGGGAGATATAGGCCCCACCCATCTTATAATGAAATCATTCTTACTTGTGCCACAAAATAAACATACATCATTCATAATAATCCAATGAATAAAATGGGTTTCATAAACATCATCCCATCATCACATAATCTATATAAAATAATTGGATATCATTTCATAATAAGTAATGTGAAACCATGTAAATCATAGAGACATGATACTTGAAACATACACATATGAAATAATGTTATCTTAGATTAAAAATGGTTTTGATAAAACACTTGAAATGAATTTTTGAGGAAAATATCCATTCTTCTTCAAAATCATTTTCTTTTCACAAAATGCCAGGAAATTTTAAAATAAAAAGATTTTTTTGTAAACAATTGTGAAATCTTGTAGAGTAAACTTCTTAAAAATAAGGGGTTATGAAACTGTAATAATCCATTCATGCTGTATAAGTTAAAAAACACTCTTCTTGTACTTTTTTCGGAAAAGTCAAAAAGTACATCATGTGGAAAAAAAAGAAAGATTCCTTACATACCATGTAGTAAAAGTCAAAAATGGGTAAAAAGGACATCAAACTTAGATAAGGAAAATTTTAGAAAACATGGACATGGATGATAATAAAAACACCAGTAAATACTTATGTATAAGAAATCTCGGATAAAAATGAGATTAGAAAAATTATCCCTTACCTTAGGTCCGATATGCTTCGTATGGATCCGAACCTCCTGTATAATGATTTAAATAATGTCATTGACTTATTACATAGTCATATTTATTGTTATTATATCATATATGTTTCACTTATGACTATATATTACCCGTTCTTTTGTAAATTCCATGTTAAAGCAGTGTTTTGGGTAAAATCATTTCATTTATCGTATGTGTTTCGACTTGTCGTTCTTGATATTATTTCTTATATCCTGATTTACATACTTCCAGAATGTAAAACATGATTTATATATAATATATTTTCATCATATACCTATATATTATATATCGATAAAAGGAATGAAATACACCGTTCATTGAGACGGTAGGTCGTTCGTACGCATGAACGTTGTTTTTGTTTCCTTATTGAATTGAATGAAACTAAATAGATGAAATAGATATATATATACATAAATCCAGTAGCATTATTATTTAATATATTTCATTATTATTCATTATATAAACTTTATGATCATTCATGTATGGTTAACATGGAGAATGAATCTCGTCGCGTCGTGGAGACGGTAGTCCGTACGTACGCACGAGCGATGATATCATTCCCATAATTATTGAATAGAATTGGATTGGATGGTATAATATATCAGAATAAGTATGATGCTATAATAACCATATAAAGTTATTCTTTACACCATTATACTCCTCCATGTAAGGTGTTGGTGGAAAAATAGATTACACCACGACGTGGAGACTATATTCTGTAAGTACGCACACGCTGTGATTTTGTTTTCCGTAGGATGGATATAAGGTGAAATAGGGTTTTTTCATATTTATAATAACATATAAGTATATTAGCGATACTTATGTCATTACTTCATAATGAAACAACAAAAGAATAGGGAGTAGAAGATGAATTGATAATGCAGAAAATGGTAGATGGTATTATCTCTTTCTCGAAGTGCATCCTTTAAACTTTCTCTTAGGGCACTAGAGTTGCTCTTTTGATAATACCAGTACGTATAGTAGGTTTCTATGGAAGTCGGTATGTGAAATGGGAAGGTTTTGGCCGATCTTAAATGCTCAAATTGTTGTGAGGTGGAGAGGGAGGAGGTGCCCTTATATAAGGGAGGAGAGGGGCACCTTTGGAAATATAAGATATATTAGTTTATATGAAATCCCAACCCCACATAAAAACTTCCAAAATTAATCATATCCGAAGATTAGATGAGATATGGTTGTAATCGCATCAACCAATAAAATTTAGACATGTTAGGAATTTATTTTAATCATTATCAACTTGATTTATTATTATTTATCAATTTAATTTTATTTTTGTTAATAATATTCTAAATATTAAATTATTACAAATAACTACATTTGTGTTGTGAATTTTCCATAATTTGACACTGTATGAAATTTTAGACCATATAAATTTAAATTTATAATTTTTAAATATTTTTGTGAATTTTAAACATTTTTATAATATTTTATTTTTATAATATAACAATAGTGTCAATTTTAAAACTATTCATTTATTTGAATTTAAATAAACAATATACAGAAGATATGTTCGAACTAAAAGATTTAATAGATTTATAACATGTCATATTTATCTAGAAAATTAGTTGAGCACATTAAATTGTTCAAATATTTATTCTTTTAATATTTTTAATACCATTTATTTGATATTTTTCTTAATAAAATAATTTCAACATCACTATTATGTCACCTTTAATGATAATAATTTAATCCCTAAAAATTTAAATAAATTTATATGATGTATATAATTTTATTATATTTCTGGAGATTATTTATATTCCACGTTTCCTGAAGTTTATAACTAAACTAAAATTATTATACTTATAATATTAAAGAAAGTGACATGTTGTCACTTTCTTTGGTTTTAATAATAATTAAATTATTTTCATATAAAAAAGACCATTAAATGAATATAATCCGACCCTTAGGTTATATGGGTCGACCTTTAGTCATCCAATAGAATTTTTACAGGTGTTAGGGTAATTTTATAATCTTATATTTATCCTTAATTACCTGATTTACCATTAACTAGGGTAAATAAAATTTACCGTAGTTACTATTCATAATGCCCAAAAATAAAAAGTATCATATTATCATAATTTGGAACCACTGATTCCAAATATGGAATCCATTTATCAAAATTCAAAACACATATGTTTCTGTAATTAATTTAAAATTAATCACATTCTTAAGAAAACTGGTTTTAGAAGTTAAAACATTGCCAACGAATGAATTGATTTAACATATGAATTCATAGTAAAATTAATGATAATGACATAAATTATATTAAATGGTAAAAATATATTATATTTATACTTTAAAACCATTCAATATTTTAATTCAACCACATAAATTATTACGATGAAAAAAGTTGTTTTTAATTAAAATATAGTGTGTTTTTACTATTCATTAAAATATGAATGTTATCATAATAATATGAAAGATTTATCCAAAGTATATTTTTATATCCTTATTTCAAAGAAGAATTTTATTTTTTCAAATTGAACTTATAAACATGTCAAAAACTAGATTTAATGATGGTGCGCCATCAAAAGGTGGAGAAACTGCATTTTATGAAAAAAAACTTATTTTACCTGAAACAATTATTTTGTTCTCATATCGTGTTCTAGAAAATGTTTAAGATGAATAATAATGTTATAAAATAAAAATTTTAGTTAAAACTATTCATAACGGTTAGTTCAAAAAAATATTATAACCATATATCATTGTTTAGTGAAACCCGATATTGCGTATAACCCACGATATCGAAGAAGGTCTCGATTGCGTGAAAGGCAAGCCAAGTCAGGGTTGCGTGTTGTGCAAGAATCCTTCATTGTTTCCTATAACGGAATCCAACCATATGTCATTTATACAATGAATATACACACACACACACACACACACTCAATGTTGGGTAGAATGACTATTATAAAACAAACATGAAATTGTGTGCAACAGAATCTAATAATAGTTTTGTGTATACTTCAAGCTAATACAGTCTGGCGTATAAGAAAAGATAATCATGTTGTATCATAAAAAACATGACATAAAATAAATTAAAATGAATACTTATCATAAAATATCAGGTTGTTACATTCTACCCCCCTTAAAATGAATTTCTCCATCGAAATTTGACGGGGTTATACATGGTTTTCTAGTTGATAGTTTCTTTAATTGCAACACACATTGTAAAATGAAATACCAAAACTAAACTTTAAAAAACTAAATTATGAAAAGTAACAGTTACCCAAATTAACTAATCACTTGGTTTCCACATAGGATAACATAGGTGGAAATATGGATATAGAAGAGAAACCTAACCATCATGTTCTGATGGAGATTGGTAGAGAACATGTCTATGAAAAATACAACAATCACAAATACATAAATTTGTGATGATCTAAGGTACGATCTGATTCATCGGATATAAGGGCAATAGGACAACATTTTTGGTTTTCAAGAGCATTTCCCTAATGTTGAAGAATTTTAGAATCAAAAGAAATACTTGCATGATTTTGGTTCAATCTCACTGTTGATCGTGCCTTGAACAATTTCCACCACATCTCTTAAATAAATGAAGATTAATTTTTCATTCATGAAGTTTTAACAGATCTTGTGATAGAATTATGAGACATTCCATCTGTTTCAAAGAAAAGGTTAGAAAAATTTATCAAATATACACAAGTCCATCTATAGTGTGGTTAATCGTATATGATTCCAAAAATGGACTTATAATTCATCTACCATACTGCTTAATAAAATAAAACTAGTTTCTACTAACCAGGGACTTCCTGTAGGCCAGTGGTATGTGATAAAGGCCAGTCGTACTTCAGTTGTGGGTTCAATTCCCACAACTTTGTCCGATGTGACGAGTTGTCGCCCGTCCTGCAGGTTGTCCTTTTTCTAAAATTACATCCTTATAACATTCCATCAATAATATCAAAAAAAGTTATAGCCTTAAATAATACTAACTTGTGTCCAACATAATCCATCCTAATCTTTAGGCTTATCCAAAATACATATGTCCAATCTCATAGTATAAAGAATACAATTACTAGAAATTTCATCTACCGAGCATGTGAATACCATCATTTATCCCCGATATATCTGGTTGTTCACATTATGATCATGTGAATACATTAATCATGTATTCCCTTGAATAAATGAATACCCATTGAACCACAATGAAAACATGAATACTGTCAAAAGTTCACTCTTTCCCCAAACCAAATCCCAAAACTTCGATATACTCAAACCATGGTGTCACTTTGTCCTTATATCTATCATGAGCTCATGAATACTATGAAAAATTTCATTTTTTCCTTATCCGTTCATTATGTGGATATCACCTACTTTCCAAAATATTTGAATCACATTTCATGGTTTCCGGTAACATAAAATTATTGAAAACCACAATAGACTAATACAAAAATATTCCAATACAACATAAAAGTACCTCAACAACATTATTATTGAATACAAATACATAAAAACATAAATCCATCCTCTTCAATAATTGTCATGTAATAAGTCATTCCTTGATTTAGAAGTAACTTCTTAGGTCAGGACATTGAGTTGGGTAATGCCCATGTTCTCCGCAAAAAAGACATTGAACTCCATAACAGTCTGACACTCTATGACCATTTTCAGTACACAGATAACATCTTTACCTCCATTTGAGGTATTCATCAAGGTTCTTTTTCCCTTCTTTATAAATCTCAATCTTCCTTTCTTTATGCTCCTCAACATGCGAACATGCATAAAAGTCTATCTTCCTCTTATTTGATGAATTAGGAATACCACTAAATTTCACCTTGTTAATTATATATCGCGATGAAGGATTCAGAATAATCACAATATATTTCTCTCTAGGTAATAAGAAATTTTGTTGCTCATAGTCACCAATTTATTTAATGGATCCAATGTTAACTGAATTCCTTCTGGTTCCCTCTATTGACTAAAACACAAAAATAATTCTGTGAGAGGAAAAAATCATACAAGGAAAATAACATAATCAAGGGGGAGTACCTTCAACATCTATCATCTTAAGTTTAATTCCAATATAATTACAATAATTCTTCGACTATAACCTATACTTATACTTAACCTTAGGGACATCCCTAGATATACCATAGAAATATCTCTAGGGATATCACTAACGTTTTCACATCCTAGTTTCCAAATGTTGACTAATCCATTCCTCTGATACCAACTGTAGAGACCCGAAACATGACGTACATGGACAATACATTACTTGTGTAGAATACTTAATACATAAAAATAAAACCCAAACTCAAGGATCGTAATAGTTTAGTGTCATTGGAAAACTGGAATATAATCTTCTAATAATGTTGAATGATCTTCAACAAATCCCATAAGGATCTTCCCCTTTTTGTTTCCTTACCGAAATCCTTTCTTTATTTCCTGGGGAAAATAAGACATAAAAAGGATGAACTCAAATTCTCAATAAGGGGAAACATAGAGAACATAAAACAATCCATAATCATTTGAAATAAAAAACTTGAACATGAAATTTAAACATCAAAACCTTGAGAAAAAACATAAATTGTGGAAGTACATAAGGCATATATCATTAAGGAACATAGACCATGAAAAAATATAATGGGAATAGAACATGTAATTGTGGAAACCATTCATCACATTTTATGATTTCCATAGTATCCAAGGCATTTCTATCAAGACCATCTTTGTGGACAAAGTCCCTTTCTGAATCAAGTTCACTCCTCGTTTCAGTCCTGTAACACTGAACAAGATTAACATACCATTCCATCCATGTCTATCTCATGAGATATAAATCATGACCCAATGCATTGGTGGGAGATATAGGTCCCAACTATCTCATAATGAAATCATTCATACTTGTTCCACAAAATAAACATACATCATTCATAATATCCGAACGAAAAAAATGGGTTTGATAAACATCATCCCATCATCACATAATCCATATAAAAGAAATGGATATAATTTCATTATAAGGAAAGTGAAACCATGTAAATCATGTAGACATGATACTAGAAACATACACA
Source organism: Viscum album (assembly GCA_963277665.1). NCBI lineage: Eukaryota > Viridiplantae > Streptophyta > Magnoliopsida > Santalales > Viscaceae > Viscum > Viscum album. Next base: position 177,571,374 of record OY728148.1, read on the forward strand.
TATGAAGTAATGAAATCTTAGATGAAAAATGGTTTTGATAAAACACTTGAAATTAATTCTTGAGGAAAATATTCTTTCTTCTTCAAAATCATTTTCTTTTCTCAAAATTCCATGCAATTTTAAAATAAAAAAATTTGTTGAAAAAAATTGTGAAATCATGTAGAGTAAACTTCTTGAAAACAAGTTATTATGAAACCGTAATAATCGATTCACGCCGTATATGTTAAAAAAACATTCTTCTCGTACTTTTGTCGGAAAAGTCAAAAAGTACCTCGTACGGCAAAAAAAAAAGAAATATTCATTACATACCTTGTAGTAAAAGTAAAAAATGGGTAAAAAGGACATTAAACATACATATGGACACTTTTATAAAACATGGACATAAATGATAACAATAACCCCAGTAAATACTTACGTATATGCAATCTCAGATAAAAAATGAGATTTGCAAAATTATCCCTTACCTTAGGTCTGATATGATTCATATGGATCCGAACCTCCTGTATAATGATTTAAATAATTTCATTGACATATTAAATAATCATATTTGTTGTCATTATATCATATACATTTCACTTATGACTTTATATTACCCGTTCTTTTGTAAATTCCATGTTAAATCAGCGTTTTGGGTAAAATCATTTCATTTATCGTATGTGTTTCGACTTGTCTTTCTTGATATTATTACTTATATCCTGATTTAAATAATTCCATAATGTAAAAAATGATTTATATATAATATATATTTATCATATACATACATATTATAGATCGATAAAAGGAATGAAATACACCGTTCATGGAGACGTTAGGCCGTACGTACGCATGAAGGTTGTTTTCGTTTCCTTATTGAATTGAATGAAACTAAATAGATGACATGAATTTATTTATACATAAATCCAGTAGCATTATTATTTCATATATTTAATTTTTATTCATTATATAAACATTTTTATCATTAATGTATGGTTAACATTGAGAATGAATCTCATCACGTCGTGGAGACGGTAGTCCGTACGTACGCACGAGCGATCATATCATTCCCATAATTATTGAATAGAATTGGAGTGGATGGTATAATATATCAAAATCAGTATGATTTTATAATAACCATATATAGCTATTCATGACACCATTATACCCATCCATTAATGTTGTTGGTGGAAAAATAGATTACACCACGGCATGGAGACAATATTCCTTACATTCGCACGCGTGGTGATTTTGTTTTCCATAGGATTGATTGAAGGTGAAATAGGGTTGTTTCATATTTATAATAACATATCAGTATATGAGGGAAACTAATGATATTACTTCATAATGAAACAACTAATTAAGATGGAGTATAAGAAGAATGGAACTTGAAGAAAACGGTAGAAGGTATTACCACTTTCACGAAGTGCCTCCTTTAAACATTCTCTTAGTTCACTAGAGTTGGTCTTTTGAGAAGGCCAGTACCTCTAGTAGGTTTATATGGAAGTGGGGAACTTAAATGGTCTGGGTTTGGATGATATTTAAGGCTCAAATTGTTGTTAGGAAGATAGGGAGGAGGTTCCATTTTCTAAGGGAGGAGAGGGGAAGCTTTGGAAATATAACAAATATTAGTTTATATTAAATCCTAAACCCACTTAAAAACTTAAAAAATGACTCATATCCGAAGCTTAGATGAGAAAGAGTTGTAATATCATCACCCAATAAAATTTAGACATGTTAGAAATTTATTTTAAACATTATCAACTTGATTTATCATTATTTATCAATTTAATTTTATTTGTGGTAATAATATTTTATTGATTAAATTATTATAAATGATTACATATGTGTTGTTAATTTTCCATAATTTTACACTTTATGAATTTTTAGACCATATAAATTTAAATTTATAATTTTTAAATATTTTTGTGATTTTTAAACAATTTTATAATATGTTATTTTTATGAAATAACAATAGTGTCAATTTTACCACTATTCATTTATTTGAATTTAAATAAACAATATACAAAATATATGTTCGAAATAAAAGATTTAATAGATTTATAACATGTAATATTTATCTATAAAATTAGTAGAGATCATTAAATAGTTCATATAATATTTATTTTATTATTTTTAAAACAATTTAATAGATATTTCTCTTAATAAAATAATTTCAACATCACTATTATGTCACCATTAATGATAATTATTTAATCCCTAAAAATTCTAAATAAATTTATATAATGTAGATAATTTTACTATTTTTTTGGATATTATTTATATCTGAAGATTAATGAAGTTTATCACTAAAATAAAATTTTTATACCTATATGTTTTAAGAAAGTGACATGTTGTCACTTTCTATGGTTTTAATAATAATTTAATTATATTCATGGAAAAAGTCCATTAAATGAATATAATCCGACCCTTAGGTGATATGGGTAGACTTTTAGTCATCCAATAGAAATATTGCAGTTTTTAGGGTAATTTTATAATCTTATATTTACCCTTAATTACCTGATTTACTTTTAACTATAGTAAATAAAATTTACAATAGTTACTATTCATAATTTCCAAAAATAAAAAGTAGCCTATTATCATATTTTGGACCCACTTATTCTAAATATGGAATGAATTTTTCAAAATTCAACACACATAAGTTGCTGTTATTAATTTTAAATTAATCTCATTGTTAAGAAAATGGATTTTAGAAGTTAAAACATTTCCAAAGATGGAATTGATTTAACCTACGAATTCATTGTAAAATCTATGATAATGACATAAATTATATTAAATGGTAAAAATATATTATATTTATACTTTAAAACCATTCAATATTATAATTTAACCACATAAATTATTACAATGAAAATAGTTGTTTTTAATTAAAATATAGCGTGTTTTTACTATTCATTAGAATATGAAAGTTATCATAATAATATGAAAGATTTATCCAAAGATAATTTTTATATCCTGATTCAAAAGAAGATTTTTATATTGTAACATTGAACTTATAATCATGTCAAAAAGTAGATTTAATGTGGGTGCGCCATCAAAAGGATGCGAAACTGCATTTTATGAAAAAAACTTATTTTACCTGAAACAATTATTTTGTTCTAATACAACATTCTAGAAAATGATTAAGATGAATACTACTGTTATAAAATTCATAATTTAGTTAATACTATTCATTACAGCTAGTTCATAATAATATTATATACATATATCATTGTTTAGTGAAACCCGATATTGCGTATAACACATGATATCAAAGAAGGTCGTGATTGTGTGTAATGCAAGCCATGTCAGGGTTGTGTGTGGTGCAAGAATCCTTAATTGTTTCGTATAACAGAATCCAACCATATTTACTTTATAAATTAAATATATATATATCTATATATATATATATATAGACACTCAATATTGCATAGAATGACTATTATAAAACGAACTTGAAATTGTGTGTAACACAATCTAAGAATAGTGTTGCGTATACATCAAGCTAATACAACATGTCTTATATCACAAGATAATCATGTTTTAGCATAAAACACATGACATTAAATAAATTAAAAACAATATTTATCATAAAATATTGGGTTGTTACAATATCAGTGCATGTCCAACTCATTTTATGGGAATATATTCATTAAAAACTTGTATTAGTATATATATCCTAGAAAAAAATATTTAATTTAAATTTTATTATTGTTTCCTATGGATCATGAATTTCATAAATTTGGTCATGAATAATTAATCAACAGTTACAATATGATATCACATTATCATTTCTTATAAGGAACCATCTCAATCTCTTATTTTATGTATAATTGTGTAACATGAACCCTTACACACTATAATTTATTGTGAGTATATGAAGATTGAACTGTTTCTTCTTAATAACCATGAAACCTTCTTTAAACTATTTTATCCATAGAAGCTCTAATGTCTTATTTGTTAACATGGTCTATGAATTTTACTATAATGATAAATTTATCAAAAATAATTGATAATACCCACCAATAATAAAAACTACTAATATATGTTAAATATTCTTTTATAGAATGTTTAGAAATCACCATTTTATTTTAAGGATCTATTTATATACCCACACTTTTTAGTATATGAACCATGTGTGGTACTTTTTTTACCTAAAATTGATTCCTTTTTTATTTTTTATAACTTTTATGCATTCATAACAAAATTCAAAATATTCTTAAAAAAATATACATTTTAATACTTCATCTTCGAATATATAAAAATGTCATAAATGAAGAATTCTACAAATATAATAGGTTAATATCTAAAGGATCTGTTAAATATATCCCCATATATAACATGAGAATTTTTAAACTCATAGGAATCAATTTGAATTCATAGTGTCCATATAATATTATAATATAGTTCTTCTGCATATCCTCTCATTTCCCAAGTAGTTAATGATATTTCGAACAAATATAAACCATTAAAAATTATTGATCCCCTATAATTTTAATAAAACCTTTATGAAGATGGTATGTGGGATACTTTTACTTTATTGTGATTTATTTTGCTCATAATTGTCACTACAAGGTCCAATTGACCAATCCGCCATCTTAATATGATATTCTACAACACAACATGGAGAAGAATATGTGAACATAAAACCATTTGTTCAACTACTCTTATTCTACTTCCTAAATTAGACAAATTATGTGGGTTTAATTATACATTGTCTCTTAAATATCAATATTGAATTAAGTATAATTTCAATTGAAAACATAATATAAAAATATCTATCAATTCTAGGAAAATAATTTTAAATTACTTCCATATATTTGGTTAAGATAGTTATATACTAAATTTTGTGTCTTACCAAACCGTATTAGCCTAATATCCTTCATTATTTGGCATCATGATCCATATCAAATGACTCGTTTACAATAAAAATTCATAATCTTATTTAAATTAGTATTTTCTAATATTAATATTTTGGAAATAAATAATGATTTTATTATCCTAATATGAGATACATCTATAGAGATCTAATCCATTCCCAATATTGTATTAAATTCTACCATTTAAGGGATAATATTATTTAATGGAATAATATTCATAGAAAACCTCAATTAGAAAATATTTTTATACATGGGATACATCATTATACCACTGAGTATTTTCAATAAAAACTCAATATCAAAATTTTAATGTTGTGAATCAATAATATTTTCAAACATTCATAATATAATAGAATATTAATAACTAGGAAATAATAATATGGTCAAATTAATTATGTGGATAATAGGTGTAAATTTACCCAATTCTTTACCAGAATCAACATAAATGGTGTTATTTATATATGAACTTCACTACTTCCTAGATTTTATATGTTTATAACATTGATTTACTTAATAATTCCTGATAATAGTTCATTAATTTTCTTAATAACCAAAATCAATATATTTAAATCATTTCATTATCAAAAGAGAATCAGGTTTGATTTATTATCCTATATTGTTGTACCCATCCTCTTCATTTCACTGCACTAATGTCGTGCTTGATAGAAAATGTTCTAGGAATAAAACATCTAATAATTTCTTTGAGTTAATTACTTTTTTTTATTTCTCCCAGAAAATTTTCATGTTGATAGTGAATCCTATTTCTTCATTGAGATGTATAATTTCAACTTCATTAAAGTAAAAATTGTCACTTATTTATCCAAAATTCATAAGAATAATTAGGTTCTCTAGTTTGTATCTCCACCTTATGTGGATATTCAATAATTTATTCATCTCTAATAAAATATATAATTTATAATCATATGAATGATTTTTTACTACAGTATTTAAATTATCCATTTAACATTCATGATATTTAATAAAACCTAGGGAATACCATGAATGTATTGAAAATTTATATTTATATTAACCATTTGATGTATAGAAAATAATTACTTATATATAACTCTATAAATTCTATTGGATCGATATAGTAATCAAAATATACACTATTGGGAAATTTGATCAATCACCTCATTTTGTGTAGAGGATAGATCCACAATGATATCAGATATATATTTATCAGTTTCTCACCTCCCCAAATGTTTTTTTCATTATAATTAGAATGAATTATCACCTTATTATAAGGAAAACAATATAATAATATATAAAAATAACGACTATTCAAAAAATCCATATTTATATGTTTTGGAGAAGCATGATATATCCATGGGAGAAAATTTCAAATATTTCTATTATAAGAGATGTAGGAAAATAGAAAAATCATCAATCACTACCACTAAATAAAAAATGTCTTATAAAATATGTCAAAACATTCCCATAAACTATTCATAATTATATACACACATCAATGTTGAGCTTTATCCTCTCTTTTTAGGGGAATAAATTTAGTAAATATGCTACACCAACCTCTAATGTCCATTTTTTATCCTACAATTCACCTGAGAAGTCATTGTTAGACAATTGAACAGTATGATGAAATCCCAAATATCTAATACCCATGAAATAATCTTACGTAAATTGATGCCTATCTGATGGACCCCACCTAATGAATCCATCTGATCATCTATGTATGATGATATTTAAACTATAGAATATATCAAATCATATTTGTCTGATGTTATGTATTTTATGAACTCTATGTGAGAGACTCTTCCACTAAAATTTATTGAATCATCACCATTGAATTCATGTATCCAATCATCTTTATTGAAGTTCCCAATCAGGATCCAAGTATCACTGAGAGGGGGATGGGGTGAATCAGTGATATCTTTTTCTTTTTAAGTTTCCCCTTTTTGAAACAAACTTCGACTCCTGTTAAAGAGTTTCTTCCCTGCTGAACACACACATCCACAGGAACACAAGATTTACAAGGTTCACTACTCAACAAGAGTAGCTACGTCCTTGGTATGGTACCGAAATAATCCAGTACCACACAAACCACTAGAGAACAATCCTTTGATGTGGAATACAACGAGTAGGATATACCCTTACACTCGTGCAGCACTTTGAAAACAATCCAATAGTGCATGTGCTCCCTCTTAGCACAAATAGGATAACACAATGTTTCAGTGCTTCTTTACAATTAAACAGATGTATTCTCCGAAGTACAAATCTTCACTTTCTTACCCAGAAGCCGTTAAGAACTCTCTTGTGCACAACTGAATACGTGCGAAGACCCCAAATATTTCGCGCAGCCTTTAGGGTGCCTTGCGCGCAATTCAAATGGCTTGCGCGTAAAAAACCCCTTTTGGCGCGAAAAACGTTTTCGCGCAACTTTCCTTTTACGCGCAACTTTTCCTCTTTTCGCGCAACTCACTTAGCGTATAATTTACGCGCACCAGAGCTCGGGATTTCTTCTAAGTGTCGAGCATTACATAATGAGAGGGGTTCACCCCATATTTATAGGCAGTTTTGACCTTGCGCATAAAAACCTCTTCCTGCGCGTAAAACCTCCTCCATGCGCGTAAAAACTCTTTTATGAAACTTCATATTTCGCGCCATGCTTCAATATTTCACGCACCTTGTGCCTTTGCCATTTTTTATCCTTCTAAACATGAAGCACCAATTGCGCGCAAAATTCTGCACCGCGTTCCATATTGCGCGCAAACCCAATCTTTCCTGCAACATCAGATTTCGCGCACTACTCCAATATTTCGCGCATTTTATGCCTTTGCCAATTTTTGATCTTCTGATCTCTAACCATCATTTGCGCGAAAACTTCATTCCTCAATTTCGCGCACCAAGCCAATATTTCGCGCATCCCGCAGATTTTTCGCGCAACCCGCAACTATTTCGCGCATCCCGCAGATATTTCGCGCACCACTTTATTTTTGCGCGAAACATGCCTAAATTTCCGCGCACTCCATTCCTTTGTCATTTTTCAACATTCTGACCTTGAATAACTCTTTTGCACGTATAAACCATCTTCAATCTTATGCGCAACATCCATTGCCAAGCACATTTCTTCATCTCCCGATTTTCAGGCCCTAAAATTTGGCAAACACTGGAAAACGGCGCCACCTTAAACTGTGCTTTTCTGCCATCCCCAGATTGTCTATTGCTTTGTCATGTTGTCTCTTTACTGCTTCCCATAACCATTCTTCTGCTCTTATCACGAATCCCACTATCGTGATACTTATCCTTTGATAGATCAGCTTAAGCATCGTCAGAGTTGCAATGGGAACTGAATCTTTCCTATCTTCCAGCAGCATCATTCCTTCCAATCATAACATTATATGACTGGCATCATCGTTTCTCCCCCTTTCCTTCATAAGGCTTGCATCACAAGTTCTCCTAACTCATGATTTGTGTGAAATACATACCAGCAAAGCATCGTCTGATTTATGATCCTTCTACAAAGTGAATTGATTTATCACCTTTGACAACAAAATACAACACTCTGCAAAAGCTAACTCTTCAAACTTTCATCTTCATTCAACCTGGTCCCAACATATGTCTCCTAACATATTTATCATAATCTATATCGGATGATACCCACATAGAAAACACACTCTTTTTAAACCCTATCTGAGGAAAATTAATAATTGTCACAAAACCAAATAATATTGAAGTAGAAAATTGCTACATGATTTAATAATTATTTAGCCATATACCTGAGACCGACCTATATCTGATTAATGTAGTGTTTTCCTCTCCAACTAATGATCCAATTACAATTGACCTATAATTTTGTCTTAGCATATCATAGACTACCACTTTTATAAAAATATTAGTAGGATTATACTTCCCTATAAAATTTTATAACTCCGACAATTTATCATCTAGAATACATCATAAAATTTTATATTTAAGGTCTATATTTATCATTCATAGAGGAAACACTAGATTACATGAAATATGAAATGCACTTTGACTATCATTTAATAACATTCCTCTTTGATATCCCTTTCCACAATCCAATTGAAAAAAAAATGTTGACTAATTCCCTTCATTAGAATTAATATCACAATAATTATCCATTGGTAATAAATTAAAAACTAGGTACAACCATGAAATCAATCTTATTGCTGTTATACTAAATGTAATCACATAATATATTGTAATTTTTTATAAGTCCAAATGACTAGAAAAATATTCACCTATATAGTCATTCAATTAATTATCATATCAATAACATAAATAAGCATTCTACAATATCAATATTTATCAAATTAATCATTTCCATAATTTTCAAGGGTTACATATAATATTTTTCATCAAAAAATTAATTACTCCCTTAAAATATCAATATATAGTAATGTGAAATCCATTATGTACATATTCTATCAAACAAATTGAAGGAAAATTCACCATATCCATATCAAATTAATTTCCCCATATTGATGATTCTTATACATTATATAAAATTATGTATCCAACAATGTGGGTGGATGTCTGTTTAACTCGGTCATTCCAAATAATTTAATGACTTTCTTTATGTGTTCCATTTGGGATTAAAACCTAGTAGTAGTTCTTTTATCCCACTTAATTCACATCCATGATATATTAATTATTTAATCAAGGTTCTCTATCTCACATAACCTTTAAAAATTAGTCATATAATAGTCAATCTAAGGGATTTATGGGCCATCAAACAACCAAACATATATATACATATATATAATGATATGTGTTCAATAATGATTTTAATATTTTATTAAAACCAATCTGAATAAAATTAACTATGAAACCATCAAGAATATATTTTTCAAACTTCTAATTATACTGTATTAGATAAATCATAATGCTATAAATATATTGTTTTTAATTAAAAAAAAATTCCTCCTTCTACTAAACCTCATAAATATTGTGATACTCCACATAAATTTCTTCCTCTAAATCCCCATGATGAAAATTTGACTTTAAATATTCTCTATGTATAGATAATTGGGTGAATAAATTATGAGCAATAATCATATTGTTGTAGTATTTTGTACAAATAATAATTTTTTTGAAAATTCAATCACTTATTTTTAATAAAAAACCTTCACCATCATCCATAATTTTTACCTCTTACTTCCATAAATATCCTCTTTTAGTGGAGAACACTAATATTTTCTATAGATATATTAAATTTTGGTTGTACATAAAATTTACATATATATTTTTAGCTTCAATGACCTAACATACTCTTCTATTACTAAATACATCTATTTTTACCCATTGAGATTATATTCGTATACCATATATCTTGGTTTTTCTAAGTCCACTAGAATTACAAGATTCATATCACCTCTAAACAACTAAATCAGTTTTATTATATGAGTGGATCTACTCAATTAAACCTCTTTTTCATCTTTTAGAACCTATCTATTTTGTATTAGGGATCTAATAATTCTAAATCCAATAGTAATCTATCTATTCATCCTTCATCTGGTAGTGATATGACTGATCATCCTTTTACAGTAGATAAACTATTATTAAACAATCATATAATGTTTAGATTTATTTTTTTGGGATAGAGATTATATATGGAAAACTCTCCTTGACAAATAAGAACTTCATTAGGCAATCTAAACTCATCTACCTTCTTATCTATGTTCTAATCATTTCATAGAATATCTTCAATGAAAAAAGATGTATATTCCTTGGATGGACTTTTTCGTTTAATCATCGCATAGGTGATATTCAAATACTCTTCTCCATAATACACAAGAAATCACAACTTCTATTAATCCTCCAATATATCTAAATCATTATCATTAATATGCATATGAAAAATAAATTTAATGAATTTTATATGGTTCACTATTCTTTTATTAACATAAAAAAGGTTTTCTATATATTTTTTTATAGATGAATATGATACTCTATTGATGAAACACACTATTGTATTTATTAGCTCTCCCAAATCCCTTTCAGGATTCTATTGTTAAGCCTCTTACATTCATATTTTCCATGTAGTGTCCAATTTATTCTTTCGACTAACCCATTATATATAGATTTCATAAAATAGTCTTGGCATGCCTGATTACCTTCATTCAATAAAATTTATGAATGTTATGTTTTATGTACTCCCCATAATAGTATTTCTAAAGGAAATTCAACATTCATTAAAACATAACAAAAAATATTTTCATTATAAATTATTAAAATAAATCAGATTTATTCATTAGTCATAAAACCATGATCATTCATGTTTCATCATCAAAAATGGTTAGCAAGTATGTGGACCTCTATTTTTTGTCATTATGGTCATCCCCCCATACATAAGAATGAATAATTGAAAACTTTATATTCACTAAAATTTTGACATCCTTGCTAAATAAACCACTTTTCAATTTCGACAACATAAAAAACTCACACATTACATGTTATATATGATCATGTTTTAGTATTGCATTACTTAATATATCTTTCTGATTCTATTCGTTTAGATGACCAAACCTACAATGCCACGTTATTTTATCTTCTGATAAAGTGGTTCTGGTTATTACAACATCATCCATATGTTTATCAATGTAAAAAGTTCATTTTTATTATACAATAAATTACTATGAATCCTTTTTTGATCTTCTAGATTCTATTTTAAAAAGTCATTGTGAAACCAGCGTCAATTGGTTATCCCACTAATATATTTTTTTGGAGATCTAGAATCTGTAAAAAATGTTTTAGTCTCATGATACTTCTAATTTTCTTTCAAATATAATTATATCTATTCCAAAGTATATGTATAGATTCACTATTGGAAACATTTACTCTATCCAATTCATCCTAGAACATAATGAACCATACAGCCACACACAACTGTTGAATTAAATGACACACCCAATTCAATAACCCATTAGTATTTTTAAAGAATCAAAATTAGATTAATATAGATCCTTTATCTATTATACATATAATGTTTTAATACTCAGATGCAAAAAGCATTATATTATTACATCATTATTTATTGATATGGTCGTTCTTCTGACAAATTTAACATGTAGGACCTAGAAATGTGTATTTTCATCAATATATTCCCAGGAAAATATCATTTGAAAATTATTCTTCTGATGGTTCCCTAATGAGGTCATCATCCCCACATAGAACTATTAAGAGATCATACAAATGCAGTTTATACATCCTTTCACCTTATATCCTAGTTGAAGATTATGTTTCAAATATCATAAAACAGAAGATCATCCTTCACAGTGGAGTTCTCACCCATTTAACCATGACAAACTGACTCTATAGAAGTGATGAAAAGAAAATAAAATCCCAAAAATCATATGTGAATGTTACCATTGCCAATTCAAGCTATCTTTAGATCATAATGAAGACATGCATGTGGACTAATATAGGTCATACATAGGGTAAAATCATGCAGAAAAATATTCTTGTCATTGATCCTTTAATGAGATGAATTAGTTATCATTCATTTTATCCAATTCATTCACAATTTTTTTGAGTTTTTTTCTCTCAAATATTAATATATTCATTTTTGGAATGTGAAATATGGATCAAGGCTAAGGCCTCTTTATTTTACTAGTCTGATAATAATTTTCCATCTTCTCAAGATATCTATCTGATATATGATAATATAGATCAACATTCATCCAAATATCCACTTGTATCATTCCCCAAAAATATAATTCTATTCCATTATACTTATTGTTATAAAAATTATAATATTCCTATTTCACTATCCATATTAGAATAAAAACAACTAAAATCTGAATAATTACAAACTATGGATAAAAAAACCTAAATGCATTGAGTAAATGTCCTTTAGGTTCACTAATTTTATTCAACTAAATGGATACAACAAGCACAATTTACAATATATAAACTTCTTTCTAGCTTCCTTTTCCTTCATAGTAGAAATCTCAACAATTAAACCAACCAATGGTCCTTCGAATAGTCTCCTCCTCATGTGATTGGGCACTAGAACATTGATGGAAAACAAACTAATCACAAAAAAAAATTCTAAGTTTACTTCACACATGAATAACAATACAATTCTGAAAAAAATGATTATGAGGTTCTAGAAAACATCTTATAACCATTCAAAACCAATGAAAACATTTTCAGAATAGGATTTTCAATTAAATACCAAACTCATAGATCACTTACTCTATACTTTGGAATTATTAGTCCAATATGTTAGAAACTATCATCAAATTACTATAATTTAACAAACTCATTAGATATGTATCTTTATAGAGGTATAAATCTGTTGATCAACATGGACAAACCTTCAAGATCCATGATCATCCTCTCATTGACCTTGGAAACCGAGAATACACTACTGGATTATCTTATAAAACATCCAACAACCAGTTAACATGAATGTAGACCATTAAAAGAGATGTCTAGTTGATATGAGTATTTGGATAACTCCCTCCAGAAATCACTATCTAATTATCTCCGTTCAATAGAATTTATATGATTTTTATTTCATGGTGTTATATATATTTGGTGTATCCATCTTATATACTATTATACTAAATTTATATAAGACTCACTATAGAATTCCTATACATTGTAATATCTAACAAATGGCCTCCATCTGACTCTCCCTATCTAATCATATAAATTTAGAATACACTATCCCATGAAACTCCATCCAATGAGATATGTATGATGAAACTAAAGAATATTCACAAAACACATTAATATATTATTTCATAATTTTCATTACCTCATTGATTTTTGTGGAAATATTTTAGGATATTTTTTTTGAAAAGTAGTTTCATACAATCTTCCCTATTCGGGGATTCAATTTAATCTATTTGAATTGTTTTCATGACCATTTTCATCCTTTGGTCCAATTAAAATTCCAAATGATAAATATATAAAACTACATTGAAATGATTTGAGTATGGAAGAATACGATATATCAATTCTATTATATTAATCCATTGTGAATAAATTTACATGTAAGGAAATCTACTAAAGGATGAATGTCAATGACATAAGAAAGACATGATAGAGACTTTATCCATCCATAGTGAATTATGTTTATCTACATGATTTATCATATTCCTCATAATGTTATATAGAATATCCATGAATGGATTCACACTATACATTATCTGATTCACTTATTCATTGGGATAATCAACACATTTTCCATCACATTCATTGATTTGGTTGTTTTACATGGAAAAGTAATTTACTTTAACTATAAGGGTTTTACATGATTAATAAAAAGTAATAAATTATGAAAATAAATTAAATCAATCAAATAAATATTTAAAACAAGACATAATATATATCATCCAATAATGACTTCATTTCAACTTATGTCACACTCGATTCAACCATAGTTTCATTTAGTTTTAAAATATCATATTTCTTAATATAATCCCAAAAAATAACTAAATCCTACCCTAATGAATATGTTATTATAAATACATGAATTATGTATTTTACATCATTTTTCATAATTATACATTGATTTTCATAAAAACAATTGCTCTCCAATTAACCAATTGTTTTTTTTGTCATTGAATATTAGTTAAAAAACAAAACTATTTTATGATATAACATACATTTCATAAAAAATATTTACAAATGATTCCATTAAAACATATTTCTAGGTTCCATTAAAGTATAAACATCTATAATAATATTTCTTACATTAAGATTCTTCTTATAAAAGCATTCTTATATTGTGGTTCACTTCCTCCCTATACTCTAAAAAGGGCTTATGATGGGGGGAAAACTAGAAGGATTTATATTTCTTGAATAAGAAACCCTATTCTAGATGTGTGATACAATTTTTAGGTTTCATGGAATAGAACATCATCCTATTCATTATTATAATGATTTATGGTTCAACCTCAGTGGCCATTCTCCATCAACCAATAAATATGAAATGGTGTTTTTAAGCCCCTATACCAAATACATTATGTAATGTAAAGAATTTATGTTTGAGTAAATGTTTCCCCTCATGAATGAACTATATATTTTATGGTTACCCTAGAATTGATACAATATTAGGTTTTCATTCAGTTACACCCCACCACCTCAATAGTGTTTGCATTATGATTACTCATGCATGAAAATGATTTATGTAGGTATCAATTCTCACGGCACATTGAAAGGGATTTTTTATGGAGGAAGAAACTCATGGGACTTATATTTCCTTCATGACACTCATTTCCACATAATGTTGAACTTGAGGATAATGTAGCACAATGTTGAATTGCATCCAATTCTACAACATTGTACTTCATGATACATCCTCACAAGCCATACCATAACACCATAATGATATGTAGCAGGGATGAAAATCCTCTATCCCAAATCATGTTGTGTAACATCACAGACCTCAAATACATTAAACTGATTCCCCGATAAGGGTTTCCACATGACCTCGAGCACACCTCCCCATATCCAAGATGTTTCTGATTAGCCTTGAGGGTATGCTAGATCACATGGAGAGACTATACCCTACTTATTGAGTAATAAAAATTAGATATCATAAGAAATAGAGGAAATAATAAACAATAAACCAGAAACATTCATAAACAAACATTTCTCAAAACTGGGAACAACACACTACTAAACATGAAATATGCAATGTGATTCTAACAATGTCAAAAATGATGAAACCCCTAAATAAAGACGAATTTAATCTGCATAAAAATGGATCCTGAAAACATATAATGATCCCTCATCCATGAAAATCTCATTCCCTAATAAATTACCTATCATAGGTCCCATTCCATTGTATATACCTACAACCATAAATTATGCATGAGTACACAATGGATGCCCGAGCAGGGTGTGATTACAACACATTAGGCCACCAAAAGTGGTGTCTAAAAAATATTCTATCCAAATAGATACTGAAAGAATGTACCAAATAATTTTAAATGTAATAATGATTACTCAGGTTCCATTAGTTAACAATTTAACATCCCGGACCCAGATCCCAACAAAAACGATGCCCCGAGCCTAGTTTTCCACATGCCCTCAAGTGTATATCCCCAAATTCTAGAGGCTACCGACATGAAGTGAGGATACAGGTGAGTCAGTGGGGAGACTATGCCCTAATTACTAGAGTATCACAGTTGAAGGAAAAAATATATTTAATAGAAGAAGTGTAATAAATAGTAGAAAATTGAAATTAAGATAAGACATGAATACGTATCAATAACCAAAAGTGACTCATATACAAAATGATGCATATGACACATATATCTTTAAAGAAGCCTAAATATGTATATGGTAATACATTACTGTAAAAGTACCCCCAAAATAACAAAAGTCAAAAAATGTATCCCTGCATCGCATACATTTGCACGGTCATATGCATCGTTTATCCCAAGCCGCAGTCAACAACCTATACTTTCGCGCTTTCCCCTATCGTCACCTACAACAATATAATTTTTTTTGGTACCCAAGGTGTCCTAAACAGGATGTGAGATAACCATCCTTGTAGGAAACAACACATGTCTATACAGTTCTAACAAAAATTCTACAATATATCTACCATGTATAAAAAATGGATATATATGTGTGGATTCCAATGGTATAAGTCTATTGTAATACGTAAAACCAAATATCCCTATAGACTACCTGCAAAAGAGATTCATCTTCTAAAAAGAAAGTATAAAAATTATAAAATCATGTCACATGGCCACACCGTACATCCATTTGTAATTTGAAACCCACTACCACCATATATAAACAAGTCATGTATACCACAATAATGCCATATAGTTAAGTCAACTATCCTGAAACCGCACCGTATAGTGATGTGTAGACCGCAAGGGACGAATCCAAGTTGTCATATACCATGGCATCCAACTAAATTAATTCCATACAACTGAGGGTTTGATAGAAGAAGATAGTCCAAGACATCCCATCAAGTACCATGGGTATACCTGGTGGAAACTCAGTTAGGAACTGTTTGGGGTCCTAGAGGCATGGAAATAACCAGTCCTATGTGAGCCTAAGAAACCCAGATCAATGGGGAATCAAGGATAGAGGCATCCCACGAAATCATGACCCATGTGGAAGAGTCAAAACAAGGAGTCCCCTGCCACATTCTAGATCCATGGAGAGAAATCCATGTCATATATCAAACCATTCAATAAAGCATTCAAGAATTCAAATTAAAAATTCATTATAATTGATAATACCCACTCACATTAAACTGCACAAACCATGAGTATACCAACTCATGATAACCTTTTATCAAAACGGAAATGGGCCTACCTTATGATATAAACCATTTAACATTAAATTAGTCATTTCATAGAGGTATAACCAACCATATAATCCATTAAAAATGCCAAACTATCAAAAAAAGTCAAAAATTGATATTCATTAATAAAGGAGGCAGTACATTTCTTAAATAATATACTCAAGATATAAAGGCATCTAAGGGATTCATATGACTAGGGAAGCACAAGAAAATACCCATTGATCAAAAGATAGTACGAAGCACCTACATAGCTTTAGTAGGAGACATCTCATCTTGTATCTGGTCTTGATTCATCTTGGTATGAATGAAATATGAAAAATGGACGAAGAACATGGTATTTGGGCATATGATCCTAAATACAAATAGTGAATACACTATTTCAAAAAATCATGAATGGATAAATAAGAATAAAGGACATACCATTACACGTCTAATGTGATGGTCGATGATCGAAATAGTGCTCGAACGAAGACTCGGGATTAATACCGAGATTAGGGGGCAAAGGAGAGGCACTCAGGAGATTATGTGTATAGAAGTAGAGAAACCCAAATGATTTTAAAAATAGAAATAGGGTTTTAATTAATTTTTTTTTGAAACCAACACAGAAGGGCTACACGCTTTACCACCAGAGTCTCGCAAACTATGCGGAAACCATACACCAATCACTACCATGAAGGGCACTTCTCATGGTTAGCCCATGCGGTTTGACTAACCATGCACAAGACATGAGGAAGATTTTTTTTTAAAACCTACATAATTTAAAACCTATTTCATGGTTTTCCAGGACTATGTGATAGCCATGAACAAGCCATGCACTAGGTTATTTTCATCCCAAAACATGGTTCTAGATTCCAAACAGTCCACAAACAGGTCAAAAACACCATTTATCAAGTTAAGCATTCACATAAGTCCATAACAAGGAATATAAATTGAAATGAAATGGATATTCACCTTATATTAAAACTTAGGTACATACAATCATCCCCTTATAGAAATTCTTCCCCTAATTAATCTCTCAATGGTGGTTAAGATTTGTCTGAGAACATGTTTGTCCACTGACCATGTACGTTGGCCTCCATCTCCCATGTCTCATCCTGTAAACAGTCGTTCTTCCATAGAACCTTCACTATAAAAAATTATCATCCTTAGAGAACCATTGTGCCCCTGTCCACTATGTGAATTGAATACTCCTCAAAAGATGCGTCATCCTGAAGCTCATCCTTTATAGGATGAAAAACGTGATATGGGTCTGAGTGATAGTAGTGCAGCTTTGTTACATGGAAGACATTGTGCAAGGATCAGTACCTCTAAGGAAACAGAAACTGATAGAAAACTGACCTGACTCCCTCCAAGAATCACAAATGACCTGAAATATCTCGGTGAAAGATTACCATGTATCCTAATCATCCTATGTCCCAAACTCAGTGAAGCAGGCATGAAAACTCGATCCCAAATCTCAAACTATATAGGTCATATGTGGTGATTAACATATGTTTTTTGACAAGAATATGCCATATCTATATGCTTCTGGATCAACTGGAATAGCTCAAAAGTCTCCTATATGAGTCTTGGTCTCAGTAAAGCTGCCTCTCCTACATCTAACTAACATGTGGGAGAACATAATCGACTACCTTATAAACCCTGATAATGATCCATCTATATAATCAACTGATAACTGTTATTGTTGGAAAAATCAACCATGGGAATGTGGATCTCCTAAGATTCTCAATTTATTGGACCCATGCTCGATACATGACATCTAGAACTTGCATCGTATTCTTTGAATGGACATCAATCTAGGGGTGGAATGTAGTGCTCAAATGCACCTATGTACCTAGATCCCTCTAAAATATATACAACAAGAAAGATGTAAAATTGGAATCCCTATATGAAATGATTGTACATGGGAACAATTGTAGACATAACATCTCCCAGACGCACAAATTTACAAGACCATTAACACTGAAGGTATCCTTGATCGAATGGAAATGTGATAACCTAATAATCCTGTCAACAACAACCCATAACACATCACTACAACGAGGTGATCTTAGAAAACCAGTCATGAAATCCATCATGACATCATCCCATATCCACACCCGGATATGTAGTTTCTGTAAATGCCGTAGTAGTCTCTAATATTCTTCCATCAACTACGGACAGGTGGAACATCATGTAACAAAACTAGCTACCTTACTCTTCATCCTTGGTCGCCACTAGTTTCATTTCATTTCGCGGTACTTCTTGGTTACTCCAGGATTCATTTCCCATGATGTAGGATGAAAATCCTGTATCAAATCCTTGAGTCTATCAAATAGAACCCATCCATGTCCATGGATACACAAGATCTCATTATCAACTACCATACAACCATGAGTATGTTAATCACCTATAACTAGTTCCTGTACAAATAGTCCTTCTAAATCTGATAGATACCTCATCCTAACTCTTTCTAGTAGGTTAGAGGTAATTGTTAATGATGAATGAAATGTATTCCCTTTTATATTGTACATGTATAGTTGAATCTCGGAAAAACAACACCATAAGATACCACTCACTACTGGCCATCTTCACTACCTATATCTGAGTCCTCTTACTCAGTGCCTCAACTACTGCATTTCCATTTCTAGGCATGTGGGAATGCTCGAAGTCAAAGTAATATAGTTACTCTACCCACATTCATTATATCAAATTTATATAATGTTGCGTAAATATATACATGAGGATTCCATGTTCCATGGACACCACAAAATGATCTCCTAGTAAATATTTCTTCCAATAACGCAACACATGAAGAACTACAACTAATTCGTGATTGTCCATATGATATTTCTTCTCTTCTGGCCACAACTTCCCTGATTCAAACAACAAGACTTGATCTAAATACACCCACCATTCTCCAATCGCAATATCTGAAGTTCCATTGTACATTCTGTAGCACTTTCTCTACATTGGAAGTATCAGGACTAAGGCTAATGTCTACCACCCTTTCAGCTCTTAAGAGGCTATCTCACAAGATTCTGACCACAAAAACATCTGAACCTTCTTATTCAATAGTTTCAATGGCACTTCTATGCTTAAGAAGTCCAGTATAATATTCATGTAGTTTCTATCTTGTCACAAGAATCATTGTTGGTCAAAAAAGTTCTCAGGATGTTCCCAGGAATGTAAATATCCCACCTTCTCTAAGTCCACTTAAACTCTTATCTACATGATGATGTGACCCTGGAAGTGAATCCAATCCATCCGAAAGTGGCACTTAGCTGGATTTTCATATAATTGATACTCTCTTGGTGTAATCAAAATGATCTCATGATAGTTGTAATGGTCATGTTTATAGTGAGAATACACTGAGATATCATCCAAAAACAACATCACAAAATAATCCATGTGAGGGTGGAGAACTTGGTTCATCGGTACCATGAAATCCATTGGTGCATTCATGATACAGAACATCATAACTAGATACTCATAAAACCCATCCCCACAATGAAATGTTGTAGAAGGTTTTTCTACAGGTCGAATCCTCACATGGTGATATCCTAACCTCATGTCGTACTATGAGAACTCATTAGCTCCTTGATGATGATAAAACATGTCATCTATATATGGAAAACAATATCGGGGTTTAACCATCAACTGGATCATTTTACAATAATCCATGCATATCCTAGGATTTTTTTCCACATTTTTCACAAAATGGACTCACGAACCTCTCGAAGATGTACTGGTTCTGATAAACCCCTTCTCCACCAAGTCCTCTAGCTGAATATTATGCTCATGAAACTCTATATTAGTTTATTTTATGGATGACTGGAAACTGATAAACCTCATTGAACTCACTTGATGGATAACTCCACCTATCACTTATGATGACATCACAAAAGTTTACATGGAAAGCTGTCCTTGAAATGATCAACCACTAGAGAAATGTCTTCCTAAACCACTCACTGACCACCAGAAACAAACAAGATATCTAGGTGGTCATCCCACCCAACCCATGATGATAGGGTCTGGCACTACTCGGCTAAACATCGCATTCACCCCTATGAATAAACACTACACCCTATAGTTATATGAATGTCACCCTCCGAAGATAGAAGTCAACTTACAGTTGATATACCATGAGACCGTCCATTATGAGAACGATGCCAAACCCTTTCATCTCAAGAACACAAAAATCCCATATGAAGTGGAACCCACAAACCTCAAGGGGAAACCCCATATTCAGGAGTACATCACCCATTCTAAATCCCAACAGTTTGACTAGAATTAAAACACTCCCAGAAAAAAACCAAAAGCAAAAATATTTTTACCACTCGTGAATATATAAAACTATGAGAGGCACATGTATCGAAAAGAGCGGATTCAATAGTAGAAGATACTAAGACTGTACCTCTCACCCTAGATGGTCTATGATCATACACATGTTTGGTATATTGGACTACATGTGTCTTGCCTGCACCATGACCTTGTGACCTATCAGGCTACCATGATTATATCCACATTACTACCTCTGAGAACCCGGTGTTTGGATACCATCGCCATATCCACCACTATCCTGTGATGACCAACCTACACTACTCTAGCTCCCATCATTAAATGGTGCTGAAGAACCTGCTCATGAACCCAACGTCATAGTTGACCCCTAACCCTCACAGTTGGAGGGATTTTTCTACAAAACCTTTATATGTGCCCCTTCCCACCAAAACTACGGCACTTGACTGGGCCGCGTTCACAGTAATTATTTTTATGTGGGCTCACCTACCACATTAATAGAAAAAAAATCTACATTCACCCCCATCGTGACTAAGACTCATGTCATGGGAAACCACAAAATAGTGCTTCCTGCCTAATGACATAGATCCATTGGGGGGAAAACTCCACTCCCATGTTCTTTACCCCCAACTTCTCTAAGGTTTTACTCAATAATCCCCACATGATTCAAAATAATAGTGGTAAAAGGGAAACTAAACATTTTGACCTAAGATCTGATTACATTTCTTATACTGTCATCAAGGTGCTTCACCTTAGAAAACTCATCAGTAAGATACATCTGTGAAAACAATGTAGCTCTATAAGGTGTGATGATTATTCCATAACATCCATCACAGTTTTCTCTATATGCTTAAACATAGAAGCCTACTCTTGTCACAGAGTAATTGTGTAAAATTCATTGTAGAAGTGGGTTTTGAATTCATTCCTACCCATATCATGTAGCCCACCATCATGGATAAAAACATGACACCAACACATTTCCTCTCCACCTCTTTTATACATCAAGATCATGACCCTATGCTCTATAGGAATCTCTAGATGATCAAAAATCACTAAATTAGACTCTATCCATTTCTCTACAGCATGTGTTCTACCATCTGCTGAAAACATAGTGTGATGCTGCAGCTAGAACATATGTGTCAACATTTCCATAGTCAAAGATGGCTGCAATGCTCCTAGTATCATCTTCATTTACCAAAACAAAACTGCTCGGAACTATGCCTCCACACCTATGCCCAAAATAGCCTTAGGTGCTATTGTTGGCACTACAAGACGATCAAACGATAGACTATGGCCCACCATCTTCAAAGAATGGTCAATGCCTCCACCATATCCAACCAGTGTATGTATTTGTATTGGCAAGTCTCAACAATTCAAAATGCACACCTCATGAATAAATAACAAAAAATAACCATGATCAAAATCTTAGTACAGGTCAAAACCCACCTTGAAAACATGTCAAACCCAAAACCTTCTTCTAAATATAGGTATTTAAAAAAAATACCAATGAACCACTATAACTATGAAGAATGGCCACTCAAATGTTGGGTTTAGTTCATGTATCTATTCACCATTCATGTTACACTTCCATTTCACATTTAGTTAACAAGGAAATATTACCAAGGGATACCAATTATGAATCCATGAGGGCCCATAACACCTCATGAACCAAAAACATGGCTACCACTCAAAACATACATGTAACAAGTTCATTTAACATTTACATTTCACTGGTGCATCATTTCCTCGTTCATTAGGGGCTATACTCTATATGGAATAAAAGATGATTTCACATCATTATCTACTACACCAAACAAACACAACAATTGAAAAATCTATCACATAACCTATCACAACATCATACAATATCTAATGCATCATATATTGAATGACATAATGGATGGTATGTGATTCTATCAAGTGTATATATGATGTATGAGATGGAACTCCCTCATCTCATCAGGTTGGAACTAAAATAGATCCGAGAATTCCATTAACAATAATTGAATTAATCAAGTGTGTCACCAAATGGTGAAATCAAATCAACTATAATATTCAAAATCCAACAAATCAAAACTCAATTCGTAGAAATTAGAATTTTCCATGTATTTGGAGTAGCTACTCCCAAGAAAATATTACTACCAAATTTCATTTAATTCCTTTCCCCAACTATTTTTCAAAAATTATCATGTCAAACCAAAAATGAAAACCACCTTTTATATGACTTTGTAACATCCCAGATATAGATACCACTAGAAACGATGTGTTGATCCTGGTTGGCCACATGGCCTCCATCATATCTCCCCAAATTATAGAGGTTGCCGACTAGTAGAGAGGGTCTATGATAGTTAGTGTGGATACTATACCCTCATTACCAGGGTATCACATTGGAAGGAAAACATATAATAAATAGTAGAAAAAAAATAAAGAGAAAACAACTAAAAGTATAGCAAGACCAGAATACAAATCAATTACCAGAAGTGTCTCATATACAAAGTGACTTAGATGGTACATATATATATAATGATTCCAAATAAGGTACAAGGAAATACAATATAATACTTGTATTCCAAAAAGAACAAAAGTCCAAAAAGGTATCCTAGCACCGAAAGCTTTAGCATGGACCGGTGCTCCACTACTAGAATTCCAAAGTCAAAACATGTACTAGGGAAATTAAGCCTATCATCACCTACTACCATATAACCATTTTGGGTCCCTGAGTGGAAAAAATCAGGTGTGAGATATGCATCCTAGTAGAAAACCACATAGGCCTATACAGTTATAATATAAATTCTACAAAAGTGTAAGAAAGTCTAAAAAATACGTAAGTGTGAATACCCATGGAATAATTCTATCAAAATACATAAAACCAAACCAATCTCAAGGCTACCTACTAATGATAGTAATCTCCTAGCAAGGCATCTATAAAAAGTAAATATGAAATTCACACATCCATGTTGTAAATCCTTCTATAATCATCAACCCATAGTGATACTATATAATGAAGACAAGTATACCACTACCACGCAGCCCAGTGAATTCCAATATACAACAGCCATGCTATATAGTGATGTGTAGACCTCATGGTCATGAATCATGGTGTCATTTACTAAGTCACAAATGTTAAATAATTCTAGAACATAGAGGACCAGATCCATAGAGCTTGTCTAGGGAATCTTATTGAGTGCCACATGCATCCTTGGTGGAAACACTGTAACACACATGTTTGGGTACTAGGAGCATGTAAATTGAAATTAATATGCAATACCAAGAAAGCAAGATCCACTGGGTATAAAGGCTCAATGTATACCACGAAATCATTACCCATGGGGTAGAGTCAACCCATGAAATCTCCTAATGCATTCCAGATCTATGGAGAGCTGCCTAATGAATCTATCAGACCATTCAATGAAGAATTCAAGCATTCAAATTTGGCATTCATTATAAGTGAGTATACCCACTAACATTAACTTGCACACGCTATGAGTATACCAACTCATGAAAACCATTTATAAAAAAGAATATGGCCCTACCCTCCCATATAAACAATTTAACATGACATTAGTCATTTTATATAGGGATAGCAACCCATATAATATATTTAACATGACAAAATATCCAAAGAGACAAGGAATAACATGATATTCATTAATAAATGATTAAAAAGTTATAAAAAGGATAAACCTAAAAGGCTCACCTCATGGGTGACCATGAAATGTGCAACTACTGCCAATTCACCTAAATGGAACCTACATGCATCCACAATAGGTATGACTACTTCTACTACAAACAACTCACTCAAAAACAATACCTCATCATAATTTCTGGTGGATGGTTTAATGGTTGGAATCCCAAAAAACACCAAGAAAATCCGAATTAAGTTATAGACAACCTACCTCACCTCTATTGTAGACACCTCGCCTAGTATCATGTTCTGATTCATACCGATTTGGAAAAAATATGAAGGATAGTTGAATAACATTATTTTAGGGAATATTAGAACAAATTTAAATAGCATAACCACTATTTTAATCAATCCTATATGGCTAAATTGAAATTAAGGACAAACTATTGTGGATCTGATGACATGGTTGGAAATTGAAACAGAGGTTGTACAAAGACATGGTATCGATACATGGCTTAGGTGACCAAGGAGAAGCTCTATGGAGCTGATGTTCTTGGAGGAAAGAATCCACATGGTTTTAAAATGAACAATAAGTTTTTTATTTAATATGTTTAAAAAACCTACACAGTAGGGTTGTACAGTTTACCTACTTGGTTTTCCAAACTATGTGAAAACCATGTGAAACTCACAACCTAGGAGGGGCACTTCGAATGGTCGCACTACTTAGTTTTACTAACTGTGTGAAATCCATGTGAAAGTGTTCTACAAAAAACAAGAAACTTTTAAGAGATCACACATGGTTTTATAAACCATGCGCAATCCATGCCCAAATCTTGCACCAAGTCATTTTCAGCCAATAACATGGATCCAAACTCTGAAAAAGCCTCGAACAACTTCAAAACACACTTGATGAGGATAATAATTAATATAAGGACTTAACAAGGAATTAAAAAAAATGAAAGGATACCTACAGTGTATGAAACCCCATGTTCTTATAATTCTCATCAACCATTTTCATAGTTTGTTCCATATGTTAGGCAATAAGATTATTTACACTACAACCTAAGATGATCAATTTCAATGCATAAGGGATAAAGTCATGTTCCCTATCTAACTAGGTATGAATATTTCAAAATTAAATACAATACAAAAACCATGTATACTATGTCAAGGTAGACTCATTGAATTCAACCATTAGGGGAATAGAGTCTCAGTCTTGTTCCCTCACCCATGAATTATTGGGGTGGTGTGTAGATCCTCAGTCTATCCCAACATGTGGTCATAGATCTTCAAGTTCAAAACCCCACAACTACCAAGCCATGTGAACATGGTTATTTATCCATTTACCACATATCTAATATCAGAAACTTTACAAAATAAATAGACCTAATAGTCACATTCCATTGTGATTGAACATATAAATCAACATCAAGACATAAAACATTATCACTTTAACCATTTATGTTCCCTATCCATTTAAACTAATTACCATTTATCATAATATAAAATATTAATAAAATTCAAGAATTTTCACACATTATCGAATTAATATATTAACCAATTCACTTTCATTTTTCCATATATGCATTTAATTTAAAAACACGTAAGTCAATTTTCACATTCCATTTATTTCATTTAGCCCATTCACATTATACCCAACAAAACCTTATTCCATTTCCCATGAGAAGACATAAAAACCATTAGTTCATTATTGAAACATGAAAAATATATCAATATTTATCATGGGAATTGTCTCAACATAGATCAACATAATGATTAACATGAAAATTTTCTATGTTTTGGGAATATTGGAACACCAAATGGGTGGCCATAAACATGTCTAATCGACATCAATTCATCTTGTGGGGATCTTTATGTGTTTAATTCATCCTGTGTCCAACCATTATACAATATATTATGGAAATAATAAAATTCAAAGCTAGAAGACACCATAACAAAAAAATGTACACATAAACCAAGAATCATGACTTTGTGATATAATTTTACACCACATATGTGTATTCTGAAGATATAAGCATGCTTGACCTATGACTTTTACATGGTCTCATAAACCATTTGATGTCCCAACCTATTATCCAATAAAAAAGGGTGGGTTTAAGGATTTCGAAGAAGAAAATAACATGAATTCCAAATCTATAAAAGTGATAAAATAGAAGTTCTAGTCTCAAATAGAGCTTGGATGTATAACCAACAACACTCTAAACAACCTATAAATGATGGAGATCAATCCTTGGTTTTAATCGTCATTTCAGTTCATTACTATGGTTTTTATATGGAAATGAGGAGGAAAAATCGAGTAGAACACATAAACCTAAAGTGGTAAAATGGTTAAGATCCCATTAATAAAGAGGAACAGGATTTGACAGCATGGTTTTTCAAAACATGCACCAACCATGGGCCATAAAATTTCAACAAGGGGGGTAGGTTTCATTTTTTCTTTGGGATTCCAACAAAACATAGAAAACCATGTTCTAGCCATGAAAAATGGATCTATCCATGCTTGCACAGTTTGGTGTCCCCCATGCTTTGTTTTTTTGACTGTGAATCCCTCATTCTAGGTAGCATGTTTTGGGTTCGTAGTTACTCTTAGTAGTACGATAACCATGAATCATCAAATGGATAACCATTTTCTAATTTTTATCATGCCTTTAACACCTAAAACACAAAAAACATTTTCTTAATCCTAAAAAAATTTCATTAACCATATTTAAAGTATTTGAACCAAAATTTTATCATGAGGGTATATCCACATTGTCCAAGATCTTACAACCTCCCCAAATTATAATTTTTCATCATAGTGAAGTAATTGAATGTAGAACTAAGCTCCATCTCAAAAGAGTTCAGGCCAATAAACCTTTATATCCATTCACCTCTCCCATGATTCTTCTTGAACATTACCATGCTGCCATAGCACCCAATCCAAGGGAACAATCTTTCAACACAATAATGTTTCACTCGGATCCACAATATGAACTAGATTTTCCTTGAAGGATGTATGTAGAGACCCGAAGCTTGACGTACATAGACATTACATTACTTTTGCGGAATAATTATTACATAACAAAAACACACACACAAGGACCATAATAGTTTAGTGTCTTTGGAAACATAGAATATAATCTTCTAATCCCGGTGAAAGATCTTCAACATCTCCCATAAAGATCTTCCTTTTTTTAATACCATAAACCATTCTTTATATCCCGGGGAAAAGAAAACATAAAAGGGTGAGCTCAAATGCTTAGTAAGGGTAGACAAAAGAAATATCAATCACATCATATACATAAGCACATAACTTTTGGAAATCTTAACCTGCAAAAGAGTTCATAATTTCATAACCTGGGATAACTCATGGCAATGAAATGAAATCACAATAATCATAACATAAAACATTAAACTATGTGGAATACACACATAATTATAGATAATCATTTCTTATTAGTCAAGACTTATTGCCAATACTATCTTAGTGGACAAAGTCCCTTTCTGAACCGAGTCACCCTCGTTTCAGTCCTGTTTCACTGAACAGGTATAACTTAACATTCCAGACATGTCTATCTCATGAGATATAAAATATTTAACCAATTAATTGGTGGGAGATATAGGTCCCACCCATCTCATAATTATACCATTCTTATGTGTGACACAAAATCATAAATCATACATCATTGCATAACCCATGTAATACAAATGTGAATCTTAAACATCATGACATCATAAAACAATTCATAAAGGAATTCATAAAAATAATTCCATGACAACATAATCAAATCAATGTAATAATAGGGATAAAACAGAACCCTTTATTATCTTACATGGAAAATAATTTTGATAAAACACTTGAACTCCATTCTTGAGGAAAATATCCTTTCTTCTTAAAAAAAACATTTTTCTTTTCTTAACATGTCATACAACTTTAAACTAAAATAAGTTGATTAAAAATAAACTTGAAAACTTCTAAAGTATGATTCTTTGAAATAATGTTTTAAAAATCTATTCATTCCGTATAGGTTAAAAAACATTCTTTTCGTACTTTTGTCGGAAAAGTCAAAAAGTACCTCGTACGAAAAATGACAAAAGATTCCTTTCATATCTTTTACTAAAAACTCACCGGGTAAAATTAGATATAAAAAATTGTAGGTGGATGGAAATAATATTACATATTGAGGAAACTTGGATGTGGATGATAAAATACAACCCAGTAAATTTCAAAGTATAAACAATCTCGGATAAAAATGAGATTGTGACATTTCCCTTACCTTAGGACCGATTTTCTTCATAAGTGTCCGAACCTCCTGTATAATGAGTTAAATAATGTCATTTAATTATTACAGAATCATATTCATTGTTATTATATCATATATGGTTCACTTATGACTTTATATTACCCGTTCTTTTGTAAATTCCATGTTAAAGAGCGTTTTGGGTAAAATTGTTTCATTTGTCGTCCGTGTTTTGACTTGTAATTATTTATATGATTACTTAGATCATGATTACTTAATTCCAGAATATAAAACATTATATATATATATATATATTTAGAATATATATATATATAATAAATCAGTAATTGAGAAGAAATACACCGTTCATGGAGACGGTTGGCAGTACGTACGCATGAACGCTGTTTTCGTTTCGTTATTGAGTTGAACGGAAATAAGTAGATGAAATACATATATATACACTTAAATCCAGTATCATTATTATGTAATATATTTCATGATTACTTATTATATATACTTTATAATCATTCATTAATGGTTAATGTGGAGAATGAATCTCATCGTGTCGTGGAGACGGTAGTCCGTACGTACGCACGAGCGATGATATCGTTCTCATGATCGTGGGACTGTATTGGAGTGTATGTATACTATTTCAGAATCAATATAACTTTAAAATAATAATGTATAGTTATTATTTACACCATTATACCCATCCATGTAAGGTGGTGGTGGAAAATAGATTTCACCACGGCGTGGAGACGGTATTCCGTACGTACGCACGCGCGGTGATTTTGTTTTCCGTAGGATGGATAGATGGTGAAATAGGATTGTTTCATACTTATAATAAAATATAATTATATTAGTGATACTGATGTTATTACTTCATAATTAAACAACCTAAGAAGAAGAAGTGGAAGAATAAATAAAGGTGAACGAATCGGTAACGAAAATTACCTCTTCTTTGAAGCGCCTCTTTGAGACCTCCTCTTAGGGAACTAAAATTGGTCTTTGAGGAAGACCAGAACCTCTAGTATTTTTCTAGGGAAGTGGATAAGAGAATTCGGCGGGGGTTGGCCGATCTTGAAGGCTCAAAGTTGTGTGAGGAAGAGTGGGAGGAGGTGCCCTTTTATAAGGAAGGAGAGGGGCACCTTTGGAATAACTAAAAATATTATTTTATTATAAAGACATGTTCGGTTTTAAATAGATCCAAATTGATTTATTTCGAGGCTACGGTGGGGATGGGTCTCAATCCTCTCATCCAATAGGATTTAGATAAGTTTAGGTTATTATTTTAACCTTATTTATTAGATTTAACTCTAAGTTAAATAATTTAACTTTTACCGTGTCTTTTTGTCCGCTTACACTATATGGTTAATAAACTTACTCTATAAAGCCAATAGAACCCCAAAATTTTTAATATTAATATATATAATATTATATAAGTCATTTTTCAGAAACATGATTTTTTGGAATAAAATAACAATAAATAATATGATATTTGTTTTAAAAACTAATTTATGTCAATTTTGACACTATTTGGTACATGATTTTTATGAAATTCATAACAGAATGATAAGTTCGAACCAAGTTACTTAAAGCAAAAATAACATATCATATTAACCTAGAAAATTAGTGTAAGTCATAAAAAGTCTCAAATTAAATTTATTTGGTCATTTATAACATCAATTATGTCAATATTTCATTAATAAGACAATTACTTCATAATCTTTGTGTAATAATAAATGATAATTATATAATCCCTAAAAATTCTAAATAAATTTCTATGATGTAGATAATTGTATTATATTTCTAGAGACTATTCATGTTTGAAGTTTCATGAAGTTTATCACTAGATTAAAATTATTATACTTATAAGATTTAAGAAAGTGACATGTTGTCACATTCTTTGGTTTTAATAATAATTAAATTATTTTCATGGACAAAAGTCCATTAAATGAATCTATTCCGACCCTTAGGTGATATGGGTCAACTTTTAGTCATCCAATAGTATTTTAACATGTGTTAGGGTAATTTTATAATATTATATTTACCCTTAATTACCCGATTTACCTTTAACTAAGGTAAATAAAATTTACCGTAGTTACTATTCATAATTCTCAAAAATAAAAAGTAGCTTATTAACATAATTTGGATCCACTGATTCCAAATATGGAATCCATTTTTCCAAATTCAATACAAAAAAGTTTCAGAAATTAAATTAAAATTAATCCCGTTGTCAAAAGAAATCGGGTTTTTCATTAAAACATTGCAAAAGATTGAATTGATTTAACCAACGAATTCAAGGTAAAATCAATGATAATAACCTAAATTATATTAAATGGTAAAAATATATTCTATTTATACTTTAAAACCATTCAATATTATAATTTAACCACATAAGATATTACGATGAAAAAAGTTGTTTTTAATTAAAATAGAGCGTGTTTTTACTATTTATTAAAATATGAAAGTTATCAAAAAAATATCAAAACATTATCTAATGTAAATTTTTATATCCTGATTGAAAATAAGAATTTTTTTGGTCAAATTGAACATATAAACATGTCAAAAACTAGATTTAAAGTGGGTGCGCCATCAAAAGGCGGCAAAACTGCATTTTTTTAAAAATACTTATTTTACCCGAAAAATTTATTTTGTTCTTATACCATGTTCTAGAAATGTGTAAGATGAATAATAATGTTATAAAAATCAAAATTTAGTTAACACTATTCATAACGGCTAGTTCATGACAATATTATAATAATATATCGTTGTTTATTAAAACCCAGTATTGCGTACAACACACGCTATCGAGGAAGGTCGTGATTGCGTGTAATGCAAGCCAAGTCAGGGTTGCGTGTTGTGAAAGAATCCTTCGTTGTTTCTTATAACAGAATCCAACCATATTTCATTTATACATTGAATATATATATATATATATATATATATATATATATATATACTCAATGTTGCGTAGAATAACTATTATCAAAATTGTGAGTAACACGATCCAAGAATAGTGTTGCGTAAACAGCAAGCTAATACGGTGTTGCGTATAGTGCAACGTAATCTTGGTGTAGAATAGAACACAAGACATTAATGAAATTAAAAGAATATTATTCATAAAATCTCGGGGTGTTACATTCTACCCCCCTTGAAATGAATTTCTCCCTCGAAATTCGTTGGGGTTATAAATGGTTTACTATTCGAAATTTTCATTAATAGAAACCCACATCGTCAAAAGGAATACCAAAACCAATCTTTAAAAACAAAAGTATGAAACGTAACGGTTACCCAAATAAACTAATCACTGGGTTTCCACATAGGTTAAAATATTGATATGGAAGAGAAAAATAACCATCATGTTCTGAGAGAGAGTGGTAGAGAACATGGCTATGAAAAATCCAACAATTGCAAAGCCATAAATTTGTGATGATCTAGGGTACCATTTGATTCATCAGATATAAGATCACTAGGACAAAATTTATGGTTTTCAAGATCATTTCCCTAAAGTTGATGAAATTGGAATTAGAAGAAATACTTTCGTGATTTTGGTATAGTCTCACCGTTTGTCGTTCTTTGGACAATTTCCACTTCATCTCTTAAAGAAATGAAGTTTAATTTGTAATTCGTGAAGTGTTAACAGATCATGTGATAGAATGATGGGTCATTCAATCTGTTTCAAACAAAAGTTTATCAATAGTTATCAAATATACATAAGTCCATCTTTGGTGAGGTTTGTCATATACGATTCCAAAAATGAACCTATACATCATATATCATACCGCATAATAAAATAAAACTAGTTTCTACTAAACATGGACTTCCTGTAGGCTAGTGGTAGGCGATAAAGGCAAGTCGCACTTCAGTTATAGGTTCGATTCCCACATCCTTGTCCAACGCGTTGGGCTGTCGCCCATCCTGCAGGTTGTCCTTTTTCTAAATCTATATAACATCCCATCGATAATATTGAAAAAAATGTTTTATCCTAACTTATGTTCAACATAATCCATTCCAATCTTTAGGCTAATCTAAAATACTTCGATCCAAGCTCATAGTATAAAGAATACACTTACTTGAAATGTAATCAACCAAGCATTTGAATACCATCATTTATCCCCCATATATATATATTGTTGGTTACATTCCAATCATGTGAATAACTTAATCATGTATTCTCTTGAAAAAATGAATACCCATTGAACCATATTGAACACATGAATGTAGTTAAAAGTTATCACCTTCCACATACCAAAATCCTCAAAATTCTATATACTCAAACCATGATATCACTTAGTCCTTATATCAATCATGAGCTCATGAATACTGTCAATCATTTCATTTTCTCCTTATCCCTTCATTATGCGCATATCATATACTTTCCAAAATATTTGAATCACTTTTCATGGTTACCGGTACCTTAAAATTATTGAAAACCACAATAGACCAATGCATAAATATTCCAATACACCATAAAAGTACCTCAACAACATTATTCTTGAATACCAATATATAAACACTTCAGTCCATCCACTTCAATGATTGTCCTGGAATAAGTCCTTCCTAGATTTAGAAGTAACTTTTTAGGTCAGGGCATTGAGTTGGGTAATTCCCATGCTCACCACAAAATAAGACATTGAACTCCATAATAGTCTGTCACTCTATGACCCTTTTCTCTACACAGATAACATCAGTCCCTCCATTTGAGGTATTCCTCAAGGTTCTTCTTCCCTTCGTTAGAAATCTCAATCTTCCTTTATTTATGCTCCTCAACATGCGAACATGCATAATAGTTTATCTGCCTCTTTTTTTATGAATTAGTCATACCACTAAATTTCACCTTGTTAATCATATATCTTGATGACTGATTCGGCTTAATCACAATATCTTTCTCTCTAGGAATTACACAATTTTGTTGCTCATAGACACCAATTTGTTCATTTGATTCAATGTTAACCGAATTCCTTCTGGTTCCCTCCATTTACTAAAACACAAAAAGAATTTGGTGAGAGGAAAAAATCATGATATAAAAAACAACATAGTAAAGGGGGGGTACCCTAAATATCTAACATCTTAGTTTAAATTCTAAGATCGTTAGAGAAATTCTAGGACTATAACCTATACGTATACTTAACCTTAGAGACATCCCTAGACATACCATACAAATATCTCTAGGGATCTTACTAACGTTTTTGCATCCTAGTTTTCAAAGGTTGACTAATCCTTTCCTCTAATACCAACTGTAGAGACCCGAAGCTTGACATACATAGACATTACATTACTTTTGTGGAATACTTATTACATAACAAAAACACACACACAAGGACCGTAATATTATAGTGTCTTTGGAAACTCGGAATATAATCTTCTAACCCCGTTGAAAGATCTTCAACATCTCTCATAAAGATCTTCCTTTTTTTAATACCTAAAACCTTTCTTTATATCCTGGGGAAAAGAAAACATAAAAGGGTGAGCTCAAATGCTCAATAAGGTAAACAAAAGAAATATCAATCACATCATAAACATAAGCACATAACTTTTGGAAATCTTAACCTGTAAAATAGATCATAATTTCATAACATGGGATAACTCATGGCAGTGAAATGTAATCACAATAATCATAACAAAAAACATTAAACTTTTGGCATACACACATAATCATAGAAAATCAATTCTTATTAGTCAAGACTCATTTCCAAGACTATCTTAGTGGACAAAGTCCCTTTCTAAACCGAGGCACCCACGTTTCAATCATGTTTCACTGAACTGGTATAACCTACCATTACAACCATGTCTATATCATGATATATAAAATCTTTACCCAATGCATTGGAGGGAGATATAGGTCCCACCCATCTCATAATGATACCATTCTTATGTGTTCCACAAAATCATAAATCATACATCATTGCATAACCCATGTAATACAAATGGGAATATTAAACATTATGACATCATAAAACAAATCATAAAGGAATTCATAAAAATAATTCCATCACAACATAATAAAATCAATGTTATAATAGGGATAAAACAGAACCCTTTATTATCTTAGATGGAAAATAATTTTGATAAAACACTTGAACTCCATTCTTGAAGAAAATATCCTTTCTTCTTTAAAAAACGTTTTTTATTTCTTAACATGTCATAAAACATTAAACTAAAAGAAGTTGATTAAAAATAAACTTGAAAACTTGTAATGTATGCTTCTTGGAAATAATGTTTTAAAAATCCATTCATGCCGTATAAGTTAAAAAAACATTCTTTTCGTACTTTTGTCCGAAAAGTCAAAAAGTACCTCGTATGAAAAACGACAAAATATTCCTTTCATATCCTTTACTAAAAACTCACCGAAGGGTAAAATTGGATATAAAAAATTGTAGGTGGATGAAAATAATATTACATATTGAGGAAACATGGATGTGGATGATAAAATACACTCCAGTAAATTTCAAAGTATAAACAATCTCGGATAAAAATGAGATTGTGATATTTCCCTTACCTTAGGTCCAATTTGCTTCGTAAGTGTCCGAAACTCCTGTATAATGATTTAAATAATGTCATTGACTTATTAATGAATCCTATTCATTGTTATGATATCATATATGGTTTACTTATGACTTTATATTACCGGTTCATTTGTAAATTCGATGTTAAAGAGCGTTTTCGGTAAAATTGTTTCATTTGTCGTCTGTGTTTTGACTTGTAATTATTCATATGATTACATAGATCATGATTACATAATTCCAGAATATAAAAAATGATTTATATTTATATATATTCAGAATATACATATATATAATAAATCAGTAATTGGGATGAAATACACCGTTCATGGAGATGGTAGGCCGTACGTACGCATGAACGCTGTTTTCGTTTCCTTATTGAGTTGAACGGAATTAAGTAGATGACGTACATATATATACACATAAATCCAGAATAATTATTATTTCATATATTTCATGATTACTTATTATTTATACTTTATAATCATTCATGAATGGTTAATGTGGAAAATGAATCTCATCGCGTCGTGGAGACGGTAGTCCGTACGTACGCGCGAGCGATGATATCGTTCTCATGATCGTGGGACTGTATTGGACTGTATGTATACTATTTCAGAATCAATATCACTTTAAAATAATAATATATAGTTATTATTTACACCATTATACCCATCCAAGTAAGATGGTGGTGGAAAATAGTTTTCATCACGGCGTGGAGACGGTATTCCGTACGTACGCACGCGTGGTGATTTCGTTTTCCGTAGGATGGATAGATGGTGAACTAGGATTGTTTAATACTTATAATAACATATCAGTATATGAGTGATACTGATGTTATTACTTCCTAATGAAACAAACTAAGAAGAATAAGTGGAAGAAGAAATATAGGTGAAATAATCGGTAACAGAAATTACCTCTTCTTTGAAGCGCCTCTTTGAGACCTCCTCTTAGGGAACTAAAATTGGACTTTGTGGAATACCAGAACCTCTAGGATGTTTTTAGGGAAGTGGAGAAGAGAATTTGGCAGGGGTTGGACGAGATTGAAGGCTCAACGTTGTGTGAGGAAGAGAGGGAGGAGGTTCCCTTTTATAAGGGAGGAGAGGGGCACCTTTGGAATAACTAAAAATATTATTTTATTATAAAGTCATGTTCGGTTTTAAATATCTCCAAATTGATTTATTTCGAGGATAAGGTGAGGATGGGTCGAAATAATCTCATCCAATAGGATTTAGACAAGTTTAGGTTATTATTTTAATCTTATCAATTAGATTTAACTCTAAGTTAAATAATTTAACTTTTACTGTGTCTTTTTGTTTTCTTTCACTATATGGTTAATAAACATACTATATCAATCCAAAAGAACCCCAAGTTGTTTATTATTAATATATATAATATTATCTAAGTCATTTTTCCTAAACTTTATTTTTTTGGAATAAAAGAACAAAAAATAATATAATATTTGTTTTAAAAACTAATTTATGTCAATTTTGACACTATTTGGTACATGATTTTTATGAAATTCATAACAGAATGATAAGTCCAAACAACGTTACTTAAAGCATTAATAACATATAATATTAACCTATAAAATTATTGTATGTCATAAAAAGTCTCAAATTACATTTATTTGGGAATTTATAACATCAATTATGTAAATATTTCAATTATAAGACAATTACTACATCATCATTGTGTCATAATAAATGATAATTATTTAATCCCTAAAAATTCTAAATAAATTTTTATTATGTATATAATTGTATTATAATTCTGGAGACTATTCATTTTTGAAGTTTCATGAAGTTTATCACTAGATTAAAATAATTATACTTATAAGATTTAAGAAAGTGACATGTTGTCACATTCTTCGGTTTTAATAATAATTAAATTATTTTCATGGAAAAAAGTCCATTAAATGAATCTAATCCAACACTTAGGTGATATGGGTCGTGTTTTAGTCATCCAATAGGATTTTTACATGTTTTAGGGTAATTTTATAATATTATATTTACCCTTAATTACCCGATTTACCTTTAACTATGGTAAATAAAATTTACCGTAGTCACTATTCATAATTCCGAAAAATAAAAAGTAGCTTATTAACATAATTTGGATCCACTGATTCCAAATATGGAATCCATTTTTCCAAATTCAATACACAAAAGTTGCAGAAATTAAATTAAAATTAATCCCGCTGTCAAAAGAAAACGGGTTTTTCTTTAAAACATTGCAAAAGATTGAATTGATTTAATTTACGAATTCAAGGTAAAATCAATGCTAATGACATACATTATATTAAATGGTAAAAATATATTCTAATTATATTTTAAAACCATTAAATATTATAATTTAACCACATAAGATATTAGGATGAAAAAAAAGTTATTTTTAATTAAAATATATCGTGTTTTTACTATTCATTAAAATATGAAAGTTATCAGAAAAATATCAAAACATTGTCTAATGTAAATTTTTATATCCTGATTCAAAATAAGAATTTTGTTTTGTCAAATTGAACATATAAACATGTCAAAAACTAGATTTAATGTGGGTGGGCCATCAAATGGCGGCAAAACTGCATATTTTGAAAAATACTTATTTTACCCGAAAAATTTATTTTGTTCTTATACCATGTTCTAGAAATGTGTAAGATGAATAATAATGCTATAAAATTCAAAATTTAGTTAACAATATTCATAACTTCTAGTTCATGACAATATTATAATAATATATCGTTGTTTATTAAAACCCAGTATTGCGTACAACACACGCTATCGAGGAAGGTCGTGATTGCATGTAATGCAAGCCAAGTCAGGGTTGCGTGTTGTGAAAGAATCCTTCGTTGTTTAGTATAACATAATCCAACCATATTTCATTTATACATAGAATATATATATATATATATACTCAATGTTGCGTAGAATAACTATTATCAAAATTGTGTGTAACACGATCCAAGAATAGTGTTGCGTATACTGCAAGCTAATACGGTGTTGCGTATAGCACAAGTTAATCATGGTGTAGAATACAACACAAGACATTAATGAAATTAAAAGAATATTTTTCATAAAATCTCGTGGTGTTACAATGTATCATCTTATTGATCAAAATCATGGACATATATCACATGGGATGGGTTAGGGTGATACTAATAATGTTTTGAAACATGAAAAACATCATGGACACCACTTTATCACTATGGAATATGAGATCGTTATATTATACGTACAATCCTCTACAAAATCATAAATGGTCTCACATACATGGGTGAATCATCATCATTTCTATATATGATGGTGACCCAACCATGGAAACATCTTTAGAAACATATGATCACCAAAAAAAATTTTCTATGACGTCGATCTGAATATGAATTATCTTACTCTGATCCATATCCATTTACCTATAAATAAACTAAACCTCTTCCAACATCTTCTATATGTGAATGTGTAAAAAAACACTG
The DNA here is from genome assembly GCA_963277665.1 of Viscum album. Classification (NCBI taxonomy): domain Eukaryota; kingdom Viridiplantae; phylum Streptophyta; class Magnoliopsida; order Santalales; family Viscaceae; genus Viscum; species Viscum album. The sequence continues at coordinate 177,610,608 of OY728148.1, forward strand.
ATTCCCCAACCTCTATCAAGCATAATGAGGATTTACAAGATCTCCCATAAAGATCCTCAAATGGTTCCATTAGAATCATAGCTTGATATCTATTGTTATAATAGATATCAATAGGATCCTAGGGAATCACCCAAAATCTGCCAAAATATAATATGCAAGACCTCAATAATTCCTCTGGCACTAGAATAGTATTCTCTTACAACCCATCCATCTACGGGTGGGATGAAATACTAAAAAACACCTGGGTACCATGTTCTTTGAACAACCATTTATTGAAGAATGAAGTAAAATGTGGATCATGGTCTCAAACTATAGTTCATGGAACACTGTAGAAATTAAGTACCTCTTGAACATATAATTCATCCTATTGATTAACGTTTAAGGTCTCTCAAATTGATATGAAATTAGCTTCCTAGGTCAACTGACCCCCACAACACCAATAAAATCATTATATTGAGGTCCCCATGGATGTCCTACAAAATAGAATAGTCACACCCTCCCAATACCATTTAAGAATGGGTAATAGATTTAACAATCCACCAATTCACTGATGCAAAGACATAAATGGATAAAATGTAAGGCATCACTCCATGAAACCAACTACCTCATTATTCATCACTAGACACCAATACAATCTAGGATGATCACAATATATTTTAATCATCCCTATTTTATCTTATAACATTGATTCAATAAAATATATCATCCACTCATCATTCATATTAGTAGGCATGACTACATGCCAGAAAACATAGAAAATTCCATAATTATTTGTAGTCTACCAAGATGGTGACTCCCAACCCTTAAGACATCCCGTAATATAAAAAAAAATTATTATACTAATAGTTCCTCTAATTGATCAACCCCAGGATAGAGGACAGAACATCCATTTATGTGAGGGTTATCATCCCCTTCCCATCATGCACCACCCGATGCTTCTGAGAAAACAATACCATCATCATCCACTCTGAGATGGATTCTTAGACTGTCTGATTTTGAGTATTCTTACTCAAAGAATCTGTAACAATAATTCCTTTTCCTAATGTTGATTTTATTTTAAACTTTATGGACCTCATATAATAGATCCATATTTATTGCCGAATATTCAAAATAATTCTGGGAGAATATATACATATGGATTTTATGATTAATATACATAGTAATCTACTCTCCCAAAAATTAATTCCACCAACACATTAAGCCATAAACCATTGTGGCTATATCAATCTCATGACTAGGGTAATTTATTTCATCAGTCTTAAACTACCATGTCATATAAGCCACAAAAAAATCAACCTACATCAACACAGCCCCATTCCCAACATTGGATATATCAATAAACAAGGTATACTCCTTATCTAGCAAGGGTAATATCAGAATCAGTGCATTTGTTAACTACTTCTTCAACTCAAGGAAATAATCCCCACATTCACTATATAATTTAAACATGATCCCTTCTTGTTAAACACTAAAATGGGAAATAAAAAATGTGAAATTTATTTAATAATCTTTTGTTAATATCTATCCCGAGCTAGAAAATATAGGAAATTAGAAAAATTCTTGTGGTGAAGCAAATATACAGCTGTTTTCACTTTCATGGGGTCCATTGACACACCTTCCTTGGAGAATATGATACCCATGAAATGTACCTTCTTGTTCCAAAAATTACACTTATATAGAGTGGGCTAGAGCCTATGCTGAATTAGATTATACCGGAAGATGTCACAATTTTTTTCATGATCATCATGAGACTTTGAGTTCACCAAGATGCCAAAAAACAAAGAAAAATACAAACCGAACCAAGTAAGGGTGAATGATTCAATTCATTTAGTTAATAAACACTGTTGGTAAATCGATTAATCTAGAAATCATCACCACAGTCTCACACATCCCATACATGAATTTAAAGAGAGAATGTTACATATTATATAGTCTTTCCATTATCTGATGATACGATTCTCTGATATAAATCATGGAATACACTAAAACACCCTACAGATGATCAAAAAGATCATCAATTTGAGAAAGATGTTATCTTTTCTAAACCATAATCTGATTCATCCTCATATAATTGACGGATAACCATAAATATTCATTAGCCTCCATGAAAAAAAACATTATATAAACACACGTTTATGTACTAGGATTAATAAACTAATTATTATCCAAGTACTCCAAGAAATTTTTATGTTCATAGATTTCCATTTTTACTAATCTATATGTTTGAATAGAAATTATTTCTTCTCCTGAAAAAAATATATTGTGGACACAATAACCCTCAATTAAGGTATCCCCAAAAACATCTATGTAATCACATAATGAAACTAATCCTCCACATGAGGGAAGAAATTCCACTATACTACTTCATCATTAATTATAAGTCAAACCACTTGGGCAATGATTTCCCCCAACTACTGACTGACTGGCCCATAATGACATACATGGATATCCCATTCCCTATAATGAATATACAAATCCCCATATTGGGATGTAAACACAACCCTATGGGGGTGACTGTCAATATACTTCTAGTGAAAAAATATCCAATCAATTATGAAAATCTGAACAAAGACATACATCACTATTAAATTATTTCAACTGGATTTGTTAACTGCCAACCTCAAGGGAAAACCACTTACACTACTGAATATTTTCTGATCACACCCTAACTTTGTTTCAATATAAACCACCACACATATATATTTCATTGTTATTCTCAACACACTCTAAAAATAAGTAGATATTACATATTGCAGGTCACAAATATCAAATAAAGCATTAGATAGTGTGGATGAAATAAGATTTATACCTATAACTATTGATGGTCCAACCTCAATGCCTCTGAGTGATGTATGAACCATGTGAATCTTACATTAACCTCTACTCAAGGATCTTGTTTGAGTAAAAAGAACTAAAATAACTTGACGATATGGAAAGTCTCCCATTGTTGTACCACTTATGCAATCACAACTGAAATGACTGGTGAATGCTGAAACAACATGTCTGATGAGTGTTAGTCGATCCCATTCATACACTCGACATGTTCCTAAATCATCCATCCATTAAATACTATACAATGTTCATAAAGAACATATGAACATGACCCATTCTTCTATATTCCCGAATCTCAACTAGTTTTTAGTGGAACTAACCACAGATGAGCCCTAGCAGGCCACACAGATAGAAAAACACCTTGTCACCACCTTCAAAGACCCATCCTCACATCTGACATCCAGGAACAATACCTCCCTTGTGAAGACTTTTAATTAAACAATTCATACAATCCAAATTCAAACCACTATATTGTCAAACTTGAAACACACAACAACCACTAGATCCTTCATCATGTTCCCTTATAAAATGATGGTCTGATCCACCACCTGAATAAAATCCATTAAAATGAAAGATATTCACCTGGGACTTGTTATCGTGTCTATGTCTATCATGGAAACCTATCTCAAAGTTATCATCATATCTTATCAATACATGAAAAAAGAATTTCAATTCAGTGAAACGTCTGTCATAATCCATCCCTGACATGGCCCCTTGAGTCAACCTCATTAACTCTACAACCTTCTCCTATATGAAGGTATCTAGGTAATAGTTTTTCTAAAACATTTATTTAAATTAATTACATAGAATACCATCATTATACTATGTATTAACCAGAATATTCCACTAGTGGTTCACTGATCCGTACTATATATAAGCTTTAAAATTGACCTTATTCTCTAGAGGAGTCAAAAAATGGTTCAAAATTTTATGTATGTACTCTATTGAGAACTCTACTACATAAGGTCCACCATCTTCATAAAACATTTATGGGTGATGAGATTCAAAGTATTTGGGGTGATGAAAAATACTCATCATTACACACCCATGGTCTCATTCCTATATTGTTATAAAGAAATCAATGTTCTCATGGAACTTCCCATCTTTTCTATTTACCTGAACCAATGTGATATCTTTCCCCACCTCTGGATGAGAATTCATAGAAACATCCTCTTCTTGAACAAGCGGTACATTTCATAATAGTGTAAATTCTCTATAATTATAAACATGAGTTTGAGAACACAAAACAAAAACTTTCATAATTTACAAAAAAATAAGGCTCACCACTGTCCATAAACAACCCATTTCACATACATTATCCCAACATACATTGTCACACCTAGAACACTACCCTCCACCATCTATAACACAAATCATTTTCAACATAGGGTAAAATAACATACATATATATGAGTATTTATTTGACACCATATTCAAGCCATTATACCTTCACGTAATGTATCTTCCCCATTAAGGAATCGTTCCATATTTTCAGATTTATAAATATAATGTTTTCAATAAATGATAATTCTCATTAATCACAATTATTTTACCGTTAATTTACATTATTTTTTTAATCATTTTCCAAAAAATTTATAGAAATTAATTTATTTATATATTTTGGGAATATTATATTCATTCTACCATTCATTCCACACAAACCTTTCCCCTTCATGCTTACTATGATGAATTCTCTCTATATCCCTATGTTCCTATAGTGATGCATGAATATAGAACCTCATGATATTTCATCCTTGTGAAAAATATCATAAAATAGTCACATGACAAAAAATTGAATGATCATATTGTGAAATATCATTCAAATATAACAACACAAATCAAGGACAATAATTCCCACCCTAGGTACTTCAGCATTCCCTTGTACATGGGTTGGATTCTCCAAAAAATGAGTTTATTTCGAAGGCTTGAAAACTTGTAAAATTTTTCTACCATTCCAAAATAGTTAGGAATAGAATATAACTACACTAAAACACCTTTTTGATGTTCTAACCACAATTGACACTCAACAGTTTCCCCAAACTGAGTCACATCATGACCTCAATCACACCTCCTCAAATGCCAGAGGTTTATGACTAGTAGCGAGGGTATGATAGATCATGTGGAGAGACCACGAACTCTTTATCCAAGTAATCTATAACACATAAAATACAAAATAAAGTAAATAATAAATTAATAAACCAGAAAGATGAATTACCAAATGTTTCCCATATTTAGGTGAAACTCACAACCAAACACTACATATGCCATGTCATTCTAACAATGTCAGAATTTATGAAAACAAAAAATATAGAACAGAAGAAGAATCAAAAAATAGGTCATTTCACCATGATTGGAGATATCATTCATGCACATCGAATTCCACTATGAACTCTATAGCATAGAAACCTTTCCCTTGTCTTGACATCCAACCCTTAAATCTTCCCAGGTACCCTATAGAGCCCTATGTAGGGTGTGAGTAAAACTAAGTTGTTAACCACTAATTGTGTGTAAAAAATATCCAATATAAATATATATTGAATTAATGAAATAAATAAATAAAAATATTACTAAAGATATCATGGGTTCCATTAGTTAACAATATTCACATTAATCATTTTAATAATTTATTTTATGGGTTAGGATTTACATCATTTATATTATGGCATAATCTGGTAAATATATATTATAAAAAAAGTGAGAAATGTTTCCTATCTATGTCGGGATAAAAATTTCACAAAAAAACAACAAATATACATTTTAACCTAATTTTATGTCATCACATCAAATTTTGCCTTTTCGGGCATAGATCCCAAGTCCCCTTCCCTAAACCATGCATTATAAGCATGGGTTTTATATCCTCACTATAATATTACATGTGGCCATTGATCTTAAATTACAATACCCAAAAACTAACTAGACATGTGCACATACATATTTGTCCATTTACCACCTATACCATCTCAAAAATCATACACAATTAACAAACTTAACATTGTAATTTCATAATTATTCCACAAAAAAATCAACACCCATCCTTGAACTATATACAGATTTAACATTTACACTGCATATCCCATTTAACTAATTTTACTTTATCATACCTTAACCTATTATTAATATTAAAAAATTACCATACAATATCCATTTTTATATATTCATGAATTCACATGATTTATCCCATTTACACATTTCAATTAGAAACAAATAATGCATTTTTCACATTCACTTTATTTTGACATACCCTTTTCAAATTAAACAAAAAAATCCCATATGAAATTTACAATGACTAGACATAGATACAATTAATTCATCTTTATAATTCAACAAACCTATAAATATTTTTATCATGGATACTATCTGAACAAAAAAAAATATTCTTAACATTAAAATTTTCCTTTTTTGGAAATATTGGAAGACCCTATGGGTTGCCCTAAAAATTTCTAATTTATCACAATGAATTCCATGGGGAGCATGAGGGGTTCAATTCATCATTTAGCCAACAATTTTACAAAATAATTATAATGGAATCAAATTAAAAACAAGAAGACACCATAGCACAACCACATACACATAAAACAAATAACAAGACATTGGGATATGACTTATAGAACACATACCTTGATTCTGAAGAAGAAAACATGATTGACCACATAATTAAAATCATATTAAATCCCTTATTTGAATACCCAACCAATTATTAATTGGATGAATAGTGGATTGGGGGTTCAAAATAAGATTAACAAAGCCACAAGCTATAATATGGATAATATAGAAATGAGAAGAATCAGACTCGCCCAAAGCATCGATTAGCACCCAACAACACTCCAAATGGTCTATAAAGGAGGGAGATTGATCCATTTGATGTCTTGGTGGTTTTGTATCCCCACTATTGTTACTATAGAATAAATGAGAAAGAAACAATTAGGTGTAACACAGGTATTCCGAATGGGAGATATGATAAAATCCCAAAATTAATGTGGCACATGGTTTGGGCCCACAGTCTCTAAAACCATATATAAAACATGAACCAACCCCTTCCCATGATGGGATAGGCTATATGGTTACCTTAGTATCCCTACATGGTTTAGCAAAACAATCACCAAATAGGCATAGTGGCTCTATCCACACACACATGGTTTGGCCTCCCCCTTGAATGATTTCTTTTATAGTGAACCCCTCTTATGAGTTTGTACAATTTGGGTGCACGATTAAACAAAAACATGTGCCTACCATGAAAAATTCCATGGTTGGTCATTTTACCCTTTCATTCATGTCACAAACCATTGGAACACATGTAAACCTCCTCAAACAACCAATAAAAATTTCATGAACCATAATTAGTGTATTAGTACCATAATTTAAACAATATTGTGTATTAATGAGGTTTGGGATCTTACATGGTGTGTTTTTAATGAATTTATGTGTGACTATAAACATCCTCATCAGTGTAGTCCCTAAGGAAATGAATTTTACCTTGTCTCTAATACCACTGTAGGTTCCCATTTGGAAAAACTCCTCTACATCATAGAACAATAGTTTAGTGAAATTATTATTAACAACATGAAAACATTGGGGAATAGAACATATTTTATTGAATTGATCTACTGAATTCATTAAATAACTAAAAAAATGACCCAACCACATATCAGGAAATATCAATGTTATTAAAAATGGTCTTACATATTATCTCTTGACTAACACTTGAAATATGAGCTGTGAAGTGGAGTTCCCAAATTATATTTGAAGACCTAAAATCCAACATGCCATTCCTTGAAGTGTGTATCATCACCAATTAATGGAGGTAGATTGTTGAATATTTCCTATAATGTTGAAATATACTACACATAATGTGTTCCTATAGATCATTTTCTATCATGAATCCAAATTCGGTATCCCCATAATGAGAAAAATACTACAATAATAAACTCTACATTCATTTTAGTTGGCTATCCTATGATCATAAATAATGATGAATATAATTTTTCATATAAAAACATCTATATTAGAAACCTTATTTCATGGAATAGAAAATTATTTACCTATACATTGAATATTATATCATAGTGAATTGTTTACATGATTTTATATCACTATAAAATGTCTTCAACATCATATGAATTACTCTTTAAAATGTCTTCATGTATCTTCTTTTTCATGGAGATAAATATTTTCACTAAGAACATTAAAAAATCATGGGAAACCAATCATTAAATAAAATATTCCTAAAACATATCAATTTATTATATAGTAATTACATAAACAAACCTTTAAACCAATCATCCAGGTTTTTCATCTAATGTTTAATCATGGTGAGATATGTAGTCCCCTTTATCGTATCATCTTACTTCCATATGCAAACTTGGATTATTAAACTAATATTCAGAGATATGTACTACATCTCCAAAATATTTATATTTGTGAAATCATTCATTATTTATTTTAAAAAATGTACAACTTACACAATGAGGGATCAACAATATCCCAAATTGTTTTATTCAATACCTTCATAAAATGACATGTCATTAAAAAATCTTCAATCATACACATATCTCCATCATTAATATAATATTAATATATCTCCATTTCCAAATAAAATTTAATAATTATTTCTACCTCCATTATTTAAATGAAAAAAAAATTACCACGGACAGGGTATATATCCATATATATAATATTTTCATTAACCATTCCACACTAAACCTAACAAGTAATAATCAGTGAAAAGATCATGAACATTTAAATTATATAGTTTTGTTTTACATAAATAATTTAAATTGCATGATGATGAAAATATACCAAAATATTTTTAAGGTCTATTCAATATAAATCAAGCTATTATAAATGATAGATACCAATTAAGATATAGATTTCTCATTAATTTCAACCTGAGATTCCTAGAATCAGTTTGTTACATAGTAAAAAACATTACAGTATAGAAAATAAGATGTAATAACCTTTAAACTTATTCAAACATCTATAGTTATTTCATTGACTAATATTACTTCCCCCTTTAGTTGTTTTTTTATTTTAGATACCAATTTTGAGAAATAAAGAAAAATACATTTAAAATTGATAAGTTTCAGCAAAAACATTCCAAAATATTTAGATTTTAATATGAAAATAATATATTAATATTATTTAACATTATTTAACATAATATCCCTCTAGGTGAAACTCTCCATGATAATCAAAATCATTAATATCTTTTATTGATATTATTCAATATTTTTATTATCAAAAAACACAAAAATTTATTCTGTCTTGTGGATTTACAAATTTCTATGCTTTCCCATCTTCACTTGGGATCACATAATAAATGTATAGTCATTGGAACAATAAATGTGAAATAAATCCATGACGATATATTCATATTATTGATTTCATGTTTTGAAAACACTTTCTCCAACTTCATCAAATATGATTCAATATCATAATTGTTTTTGAATACCATTAAATAAATCATTCTATAATAAAATAATCTTCAAATTTTCTATTTAGATGTGATATGATCAATTATATTTGTTCCCCAAAGGATTATTCATCAACTATAATGAAATACATTTTATGTTTAATTACAATGTAAAAATGATTTCAGAATAAGGTGTATTTCCTTGTACATTAATGTGACAACATGGTTGATATGCTCTTCTCAGCCATGTTAATCCACCATTCATGATTCTATATCTAATTTAAGGAAAAAATTAAAATTAGTATCTTTTATCTCTTAAAATATAATTATTATATGTATGACATACCATCATGAAGTTCCATTTAATCATGAATTCTTTTATTGGATACACATTTTGATGGAAAGATTCTTAAAAAAATTGGCATTAATATCCATCATATTACATATCCCACAAAGGTCTTATCTAATTTAATGGTTTTCAATTGTTGAAATCATCTCATGAAATTTTAGGTATTTATGTGAATCTTACCATATTAAAATTTTAATATAACTTATTATTCTTTTTTAAATTTATTTTCATTCCCCAAATAGACTTGAAAAATTACTATACATTAATTTGAATCTTTAGTATCATTCTTAGATTCTCTAAATAGATTATTCAATTTTCTTTTACATTGTTATATATAAAAACTCTAGATGATTTAATTGGACAAATATTGAATCTTATTTTCTTTATTAACTTTCACAGATCATTGATGATGTTTCTTAAACATAAAAGGTGTATTGAAATTTTAAATTATCATCAAATGTTTCCCCAATAATGAATATTTGTTATTCTTAAGTGACATTATCTACTTATTTTTTTATAAATATTGATATGAGCATGTATCAATTATATGAACACATACATTTCAAACTTAATAAATATATCCATGATTCTTGAACATATTTGAGATAGACATGTTATTATAAATTTTTGGACATTGCATTATCTCCAACTTATTCCCCATTGAAATTCCATTCCATTATTATTTGTAATTTAAAATATTATTCAATCAAATCAAATTCCATGATACCCATGTACAATTCAATAAAAATCATTTATGAAATAACTATGTTCTTATTATCATTTGTTTTTATTGTCCAAATGATTCAAATTAACAAACATAATAATTCCAGACATTCTTTATCCATTCTTTAGCTTGACCTATAAAAACATCACCCAAAAATGTTCTTTTATCCCCAAAATACATGTTAGTAGGATCTTCATCAATTCTTGTCATCCATAAAAGTATACATTTTACATTGAAACTAGAATCTTTTATAAGAGGATTCGAAAAATAATTTAGTGGATGTGGATAGTACCCCTTTTCAAAAAGATTCATTGGAAAGATCATAAAATTATGTCAATAAATTATTATCATATAAAATATTCATTTTGAACTTTTAATAGTCCTTATAATTTTTTCAATGAAAATATATCCTTCATTACTCAATTGTGAATAGTCAATATATATCCCTTGAAAATCAAACAATTTTATTACCAATTCTCAACATCCTATATTGAATGAATTATTCCAATGTTAAATATACATAATTTTATATTATTAGAATTTAGACATATTTGAAACATACTATTCAATAATTTTATCCTTTTATTTTAATAATAAGTCAATTTTTTACCCAACTGGATTAAACATCAAATCGAAAATAATTGAAATCTATGTTTTTCTTCAATAATTCTTCTAATACACAAGATTTAATCCCAATTAATTTCATGAGTAATCTGTTTATTAGATTGTGTTGACGACTCTTCATCTATATGGGTTCATCTCACCATATCATCCTTATAGTCATAATGTTTTACAGTAATTAGTTTTGAGATTATTATGAAAGTATGGCCATGTTCTCTTAACTATTTTTCTATGTTATCTAACTCACCTTCAAGATGAGTGATCTCTTCAAACCGACATTCATAGTTCCTAAAATTTATTGAAATTAATTTACTGTGAAATCCTATCATCATATCCTTTAATTATGTAATATATTAATATATTTATATGTGATCAAACATACATGGAAATTATTTTTACGAGCAGTTTGAAAAGAAATATTCATATACATTAGGTTCAGTTGAATCCCATGATCTGTTTGAGGTCTAAATTCAATCAATATTCATTGTGGTATGTAGAAGCATATATTATTCTTATTACAAGGTAGATCTAATTTTCTTACATGGATCACTTGAATCATATACCAATTTTGAAAAGAGGTACATTTTCTTCTTCATCTCTTTAAATTTACTTATCCTATTAATCAATGTATTTGTATAGACACTAACTATATATTAGAAAATAATAACATTAATCCATAAAATATTACTATTAATTTATATCACACACCATGGAATTAGAATATAAAAAATTATAGAAATAATAAAGATCAAGAGTGATAGATTTCATGAATGTGGAATAAACACAAGTATAAAAAAATACTATCAAATGAACAAATCTAATAATTAAATTTCAATTAATGTCATAGTTGATATATTAAGCTAGATCATTTAAAAACATAAATGAATTATAACATGAGATATACTTATCGAAACATTAAATTGGATCATAATATTAATCTTGGACCCCCAACACATTATTTTATAACATATCTAAGCTTTCAATGTGAAATAAATTTTTACTCATAGATTGTGAAAACCACTACACACAAGAGAAGATTTTAGAATTTAGTGGAATTTTTTTTTGAATTAGTTGAAAATATTGATTTAAATTTATTTTTATGAAGTGAATTCAGTTTTTTTGAATCATATAATAAGTATTAATGCTATTGAAAGGTGGATTATTTGGTGTCTAGATGCAATGAGAAACACTAGAAGAGTGCTACTTGCTCAATTAATGGCCTAGAATCCCTACTGTTTTCACTATTTATAAAGTGGAGATTAAATTGAAAAAATTACTATTTTCCCATATGATTTTATGTAGTATATCCTCTTCCCCCTATTATTTCCCTCACATGGCCAATGGTTCTCCCCATTCCTTATCCACTATCAAATGCTTAAAGAGGGTGTCATTGGATGGATTTTTTAAATGATTTAGGATATATATTTTTCTCTCTTATCCAATTATTGTCTCTTCATACTATCTATTTATTTTTAAAATTTTCCATTGAGGTATTTGGATATGATTTCATCGAATCATGGGGGAATCAGATGATCAAGATTAGGATTTTATTCTACCATAGAAGAGTGCATCATTTAACACCATATAAATGTTGTGGTACATTTTACTAATGAATGTATGTCTCTATATTTATTTTTCGTAGGTTTTATTTAAAATTATTATAATATTCCCATGTAATGAGAGACATGTAATAGGGATTTTTCCGATGTGTAACTAGGGGTCCACTATAACCCATTAATGGGTTGATGGTTATAGTTCCAACTCATTAAGGGTATAATTTTAGATTCATTCAATTAATAAATTGTTATATTAAATTAATTAATTAATTATAGATTCTTTAAATAATTTTGTGGGGATTTATATCCAAATGTTAGGACCTCGTTTGTGATTGATGTGATTTGTTACGCCTGGAATAGAATCAGTGTGTCTTAGAAAGAAGACAAAGAGATTCTACATAAATACATTGAAGAGTGTTTTATTGTTAAAATGAGGTAGGTGGTCCTAATAAAATACATATTACACTGTTCATGATATATATATTTAGTTTTGTGTGTGTGGATGGCCTCTACCTTAAGGTAGTGACCCTATTACTAATTAATTTTAATTTTAATTTATGTTTCTTAGCATAAAATAAATATTTAAAATCATTTGAGAACATAACAATAAAGAAAAAATGTGTCTGACCCAGTTGAGATTTTATTTATTGTTTTGATGTTTTTTCATCAAAAGGTTATGGCCTAGGTAAAGAGTATTCCTAGGAACATGGAAACCTATAAGAGATGGTTCCATATGAATTATGAAAGAATAAACTAGTAGGATTGTCAAATACCCCAAATTGTTTTCATAACATTTTTACTAATGGTAGTTAGAGTTGAAATGGGGTGGGTGAGTTGATTGGTTTTGAGTGGCCTAGAACGTATCAATGGGACATGATCCATCCATCAATATGATTTCATGTGTCGAATTTTACTAAGTCTTCTGAGGATGTAATATGACTTTGGTGACACCAATTGATGATATTTTTTCTTTGAATCAAGAAAATACATAACATACTAGTTATTATGGAGGATCTAAATTAGGTTTCCTCTATTATAGTGATGACCTAGGGGAACCATAGTGGTTTAACTTGATGAGATGAACCTGAGAATGTATATGTGCATATGGATAGTGTTGGTAATGGGTGTCACATTTATCCTATACTGAATATGTTATCATAAGGGTCTATTGAGAGTGTAATGGTTATGAGAATATGACTATCTATAGATATTTTCATATAATTTCATTATCGTAAAGGATTTACTTATATTCCTTAGAATTAACCATTGGTTTTGTATGTACGATGATTAGCTAGGATTCCCCAAAATCACTTATTAACATGGATAAATCAATTGGGTGATTCATATATATTGGACTAGATCTCACAATATATTGGGGGTGGATTCATATATCGACTTGTATCTGGTGATTTTGTTTATGGATGAGTGAATTCATAGAGGTGGTAACCAATATGAAACATTTGATCATTTGTGACAATATATACCAGAATTATAATAATGGAAGTGATTCCATTATATTTTGACTCTATTATAAATAACAAAGTGCCCTGATTGAAAGGAAATTATATTATACCTTTGTGAAATCCCACAAATCTAGTGATTTGAATAGAGGTAGGAGGTTTTTGTTGGTTGTATATCATCAAGAACTAATAGTTGATAAATTAGGGGAGACTATAGTATCTCCTAGATCAATGATTAGGATACTACACTAGGATAAGGTGGAAAAAACAATGATGGTTCTACCAAGGAGGCAGAAGATATTTTATTCCTAAAAGATTGACCATGGGTTCCAGGGGGTATTCCCTTTAATTTACTATTTTTTTCCAAGATTTAGTTATTCAAACATATAAAAGATGTCATGGGGACTTCACCATCATAGAAATCAGTTGTAAAACTCGAACTAAGAACCCCCCATGTACAACTAAGGGGTTCAATATAAGGTGTTTAGAAATTCAAGATTTCTTGTGACTCCCCATGGGGTATTACTCATTATGATGGAGGTGAGGGGAATAGGATCAATTGGTAATTTGAAGATGATCTCTTTTGGTGATTCTAAAAATCTAATATGCTCTATCACTAGATGAGAATTTTTTGTGAAATCAGTATCATGTAACTAAGGATTGATGTTGGTTATCAAGAATTGACACAGTTTTATGTATATTTTCTTGAATTAAAACATTTTTATAATGTAACCCCACAAAATCATATAGTTTATTATTTTGAAGATACATAATGATAATTATTAAAGGTGAAAATATAATATAAATTTAAATTTCAAATAAAAAACAATTCTCTCTCTATGAATTAATATGGAAATGGAATACTATTATTTAATAAAGAGTGCAAAAATTTATCATTATAGTGTCTTCTTTTTAAAACTATAAGATAAATTAAAATATTATTTTGATATTTATTAATTAATTTCAAATTAATGAAATAGAAAATAATTTTTTTTATTTATATCAGGAAGAACATATAAATGTTAGAGGATCATAGTAAAAAGGGATATATTTTGACTTAATAAATGTATATAAATTCTTGATAACCACTTACCATGAATTCTATTTGGCTCAAAATTGATCTAACATCATATATAATATATAACTGTTAATTATTATTGTATTATTGAAAATTATTTATACTTATTTTAAATAATACTAATATTTCTAATATTTTTTTCAAATTTTTAGAAAACATTAGTTAAAATTCATAATTATTTGTTATTTAATAGTTTTGTTACATGCTTGTTTATATATAGTTGATTTACTATATACTCTTGGATAATGTTCAATTCATCTCCATACAAGTAATGTGGATGCTAATAATGTTTTTTATTGAGTTATATAGTCTCAATATTTTTTCATGGATGTTATGAAAAATGTTTCATAAATAATAGTTCGATAATATACATTTTTTTAATAATGAAACTATTAAATGAATTGTTTTTATAAATTAACATTATTAAAAATATTACCATTATATATTTATGGAAAATAATAGACATTGATACCATATATCACCAAATTTATTGGTTTTTTAATCATTCACGATTGGAATGTAATAACATCACTATTGGAGGTTACAAAACAAATCAAGACAAAAAAAATTTATAATGAATGAATAAGTATGTTTTTCTCTCTTATTATAATATATCTTTTGGAGAATTATAAATATGTTTACTATATTTTATAATAAATTTAATATTAAATATAAGTATAGGTTGTTGAGTAAGATAATGAAAATTATTAATTAATATAGTAAGTTACAAGAGAGGATAAAATCATTCATTAAATACACCATTTGAAATAAATTGTATAAAAATCATTGTTATGATAAGAAACTAAAAAATAGGAAAGATGGTTTTTAGGAAGTGAAATTGGGGTTATATTGGATAAAAAATTTAAGGATATTTATGGTTTACAGATATAATAGTAATAGAACAATTGTTGAAGATTTTGACTGAATATTTACAAATACCAATTGGTTAATTTGTAAAGGATGTAATTTAACAAATCATATATCACAAAACCAGGAAATATATATTTATTATAAATAAATATTGAACCAAAGAATCCTTAGTATATGGTTTTTTGAATTTATATTAACTTACAAATTTTTTTTATAATCTAATATTTTTGGATATTTCCAGGGTTAGTAATTTTATTGGAGTTTTGAAAATCTCGATAATTTTATGATTTATGTTCTATCCCATAAATAATTTATTAAAAATTAAAAATATCTAAATTATGTTCTAATATCCTAAATTTTTGAAAAATTATCTCATTATAAATATAAATACAATAGTATTTCCATTATCTATTCATCAAAAGCATTGTGTCATCATTGTGTAAGCATTTACATTACTATTTTAAAATAATAATTATTTATTTATTACCTGGAAATATTCATTCAGTATTTTAATTAGATCATATTTTAATACATATTCCAAATGTTTCAAAATTTATTCTTACCATTCTTGATATAAATATAACAATTAGACATAATAATTGAATAGTAAGCCCAATTTCAATTTTATGTCATGGTTTTGAAAGGATTTAAAATTCGAAAATATAAATAAACATATAACCACTTTGATTATAAAAAATATCCTTCTAAAAATAAATTATCAATTTCATAAAAAATATAATTATCAATAGAAAAATTATTAATTAACTTTTAATATGAATTTTAAAATATGATTATTATAAATACCTTATCATATACAACATCATGCATTGTAATTTTTTTCATTTTTTTAAAAATAATCACACTTAATTTTTACAAGGCAATTCCAACAATGATATTAATTTAACAAAATTAAAAGTTGAATATAGATTTATGTTAACATCAATATAATAAAAAAATTTATTTATAATGATTATTTCAAAAAAAAGAGTATTTAATGAATAAAATATTATATTATTATTTCTAAAAAAATTAATATTCCTGAGATTTATATTACATTATTTCAATATATATATATATGTATATGAATAATTTTTTTTATTAATAACTAATTTTATATAAAATATATTTAATAAAAAAACATATCATATAAAAATATAGATATCAATTAATATACACACAGACAATGATATATATATATATTTATAATATCATTTGATTTAGTCAGGAAAATTGGGTGTGTCTATCCTAAAAATTCCATCCTCGTATATTTATATACTAAATTTAGAATTACCTATTTTGGCCACATTATACTTAAGATAATATCATATTTTTCTAATTGATGATTAGCATAAGCTAAAAAACTATATGGGTTACATGATTATTTAAAAAATATCATTAAATTTAAAAAACAATAAGAAAAATTCCATGAATATATAGTTTTCATGATAATGAAGTTTTTTTGAGACCATAATTTCCCATTCATAAATTCTTATGTTCAAAATTCACCATATGAATATCATCTTGATAGACTTCATCCACAAAAAACATCGAATGAACACACCAACATTGAATCAAAAAAGTCATTAAAATAAAATTAATATGAATTAATCTGTTATAGGAAGGATAAAATGTTAATGTAATGGTTATGTGTTACAGATATGGTTGGAGGGAGTTGATGCTGGTAGTGGAGTGATGCTAGCTAATAGTGGTTTTAGGGGGATTCAGTGGTAATTGATGGTGTTTGTGTGTGGACATGGAAAACATTTGTGAGGCTTAATTCTTTGGAGTAGTGTTGATGATCTATGAAGTGATTAAAGGATGATTCCAGATATATGTTATCAATAATGAATGATTTACGGGTGTGGTGAATAAAATGTATGACATGATAACATTAGGGGAATTAAATATAATAACATGATGGAATATTGGGGGATCAGATTGAGGAGAGTGATGTTTGTGAAATTTTTATTGGTTGGGAGAGGGTTTTCAAATATTGGATGATCTTTTTTTTAATTAAATAATATTTATAATTCATAATTTAAAGTCCCTATTCCTTTTCCTATATCTGTGTGTGTCATCCCACAAAAATATGTATATATTTTTATTATCCTCTTAAAACCCGTGTATAATATAGAAACCATTAATAAATCCTAGTTACTATATTATCTTCAAACCAAACCAAAATGATCATTGGGGAATGCCCATTATAGAAACCTTAATATTATTATATTAAAAATATATGTTAATAACATATTAATTTACACCTATAAAACCCCAAATTACATCTACAAGATAGATATGGGTATGATAAATAGTCGTGTGAGTAACGAGCGATGGTTCTACTACGATAGATCCCATATTGATTTTTTATAAGCATGATCTTATCCAATAGGAAATTTCCCCCAAGTTAAAAAAATTTAGTTTTTTCACGGGATTGGTCATGTGAAAAACCTAGTGATTCGAACCCATTTCCATGATTGAAAAAATTATCCTTATAATAAATACATATACCATTTGATTCTATATATCCCAACATTGTACAAAAATATCACTATATGATTACTTATATTATATTCATTACAAGAATTTTTATAATATTAATTTTAAATATTATAATTTATTTAGTTGAGTATCAAAAAATATTTGAACTAGTTGTATATTTATCTCACTAATTACTCATAAATATAATTACTATATATGTCAAATAACCATATAAATTTCATTTTACATTTTTAATTTCTTGTATATATCCCTACATAATTCATGTGTCATCATCCTATTGTCACATTTATTTCACATTATATTTGACATATTTATTATGTCAATTTTCCCTTTATATTTACCATTAAAGTAATAGTCTATCTGGGAAATCATTATATTATACACTAAAATCATGCAATATTATTACATATGTTTTTTTTATTTTGTAAATTTTACAATCTCTGTTTTCATTGAATATCTTATAATAAATTATTATTTAGTTAATTATTGTATAATAGGTAAATGTAATGATATATTTTTCATTTAAATTTAGAGTTTCATTAAATACGTTCATTCCAAGAAATAAAATTTCATAGTAAAAATATAGGGTGTAATGATTAAAGGTAAATAAAGGGATGACTTGTAATGTATTTATAATATAGTTTTTTACCATTTAATTTACATGTTATATGAAATTAATATGTAAAAATGATGAGAATATTTTGGAAAAATAAATATCTATGAAAACAAAACTATGAGTATAATTTCATAACATCACAATTTATATCCTATAATGATGTTTTGAACCCATTTGATAATTTCCATATCTAACATAAATGTTATTCCAAATAAGTACTTAAGAAACAAGTCCTACTCTACACATTTAAGGAAAAAATATTTTTCCTAATGTTGTGTCATCCTATTATACATCCCAATAATGCAACTTAATATACTCTATGAATGTATTTGAAAAAGTAAAATGACACTGACATCAACATTAAACATGGGAAATATTCCTCTTATATCCCATCAACGGGAATAGTTTCAATCAATTAATTATTATTATATATATCTAAAAATATCCTTCATATATGTAATAATAAAAAATCTCAAACTCATTTCAATATTATTGATTATTATATAATAATATTTAGTCACTTATTATATTTTTTTACCTTATTGGTAAATTAGTAATCCATACAAATTTTCTAACGGATTCATGATAAACCATTATTCTATAAAAAATATATGTCAATCGTATTTTCACATAATGATTACAATTGATACTATTTAGACTAAGGATAATTATAGTCATACTTCAAAACTATTAATTTTTTTTAAAAAATGCATGCATAAAAAAAATAGGGAACTTTTTTGGTTTTTGGGAGAGAATAATCTCCTTATAACACGCTCCTGTATTGGGTGGAATCCTTCATTAAGTGTTTTTTTTCAGAAATCAGTGACCCTCTTCTTGGTAGAAATATACTCCAATGGAATATCACCAAACTCATCATATTATATGATAAGGTAGAACTTTATTCCAAAATTATTTAACATTCAATGATGTAAAAATGTCATTGAAATTTTGGTTGCACTATGAATGTCACACCCAATAATAAGAGAGTATGAGATATCCAACCACATGTCCCAATGTTTTGACATCATCTATATCATTTGTTTTTTGATTTTTGATTCTATAAAATGTACACCATTTATTATGATTTATGTAATCAATTTTTTCTTATAAAAATAAATGACATTTATTTTCCTAAAATTTAGAATAAACCTGTATTTGTAGATTTTTATATCGTTTATCACTATCCCAATAGGTATAATAATAACTGAAAATTTAAATTTCATGTTTTTTTACCATAAATAGAAATAAAGAGTCTATTAGATATATCGCCAGACTAGTTTCACCATTTCAATAAATTAATCCATTGTAGTGCATTGAAACTATCCACAACGTGTATCCATATGAATTATGATAGATATAGAAACCATTATGAAATTTTGGCTACTGAACTACATATAAATATCTTTTTTATTTATAATCTTTAATACTTCATTGAGATAAATCTGATTCTTAACATATATAAGAGTGGTGACTTCTCTGGAATCCCTCAAGGAAAATTTATTAAATAAAGCATGAGATGAATTATGCATTTATTATATGGTAAAAAATACTTTCTCTGTGACTTTCAAACTAATATGAAATTTCCGCTCACCTATAATGGACACCTCCTCATTTCTACTCATTTTTGGTAACTAATTACCCAATTGTTTTATCAATTTTCCCATAAAAATATACCATCATTATAAAAAATTATAATATGTTAATTTGGTTCATTTATTTTGGAAAGGATAACAAAACACACTAATCCTTTCTAGTATTTAATTCTCTTAGGTATTATATCTATCTCTGAATTCCATGATCAAGGAATTATTTCTGAGAAAATTAAAGGTATTCGTTATCATGAAACCCTCTTTAGTTGGTAAATTTGGACCTCTTCCTCAATCTTACCATTTTGAAATGATGACTTCATGACTATCTGGAAAATAAATTAATTTATTTTTTCACATATTAGAAGATAAATATGAACTTTTTTAGTAATTAAATATTGAGAAAATGTCTCACCAAAATTAAAAACTTCAATTTTAAAATAATATTTATAAAAAATATGTTCTTTGTTTCACGCAGTTTTTCATTTTTGATTGAATTTATATAGATTTTTTTACAAATACATAAATTTCATTTCTATATGATTAAAGTTACTTAGTTTCATTATTGTCATTTGGAATCAAATATTCACCCATCCATACTATCCAATAAACATATTTAAATTATTGATCAAAATTATTTGTGTCACATTACAAATAAAAATCTGTATGATTAGAATTTCTTGAGCTCCATTTGGTTTGAATTCCTATATTGGTGTCTTTATGAATTTTATTTTCTTATTCAATATTCATATATTTTTTTAACTATTTTTTATTCCTTTTTAGGGGAATCCTAATCATTGAATATTTTAGAAATACCATGAGTTTCTTGAAAGTATTATCATTCATTCAATATACTCCCATTGAATCAAACTTTTTTGGTAAAATCTTAATAAAATTATTTAATTACTAGAATTGAATATTTTAATTTTTTTTCAACATAATTACATAAATTATATTTATTATTATCGTTATATTCAAATTATAATCGTTATGACTCCTTCCACCAGCACTATACAAATGAAATATACCATCATCATCTCTCTCATAAAACATGCCAAAGTGTTTTCCATTAATATTGATAATGTGTTGAGTATTAAATAACATTAAACTAATCCATCATGGGTTATTTACAAACCAAACCATATATTATCTTTTGACTAAATATTTTTTGAATATGTTAATATAAAATAATCAAAATTACGTTTAGTGAAATCATAAAAATATTTCTGAAATTTCTTTCTTTATTGGTGTAAATTAATCTCAATATTCTGTACTGATCTATTTGCACCATAATAAAAAATTTATTCTTCATTTTGATCACCAAATTGTGAATATTATTCACAATTTTATCTACGATCCATTTATCACACATGTTGAGACATTAAAAATTAATCTTTTGTATATTACTCAAAAAATAACGTTTGAAAATCATAGACAAGTTTTATTTCTAGAAATGTTCATGTCTAATTTTCCATATTCTATTTTCCTATTTTATGATAATTATAAATGATCCTTTATCATTAGAAATTGGAAATAGATAAACAATTTCTCAGAATACCTTCATAATGATTGTGTTATCATTTACTATACTTATGAAGCAATTATACATGTGAGAGATGAACTCATTATCAAATTCTTAATGCAGAGAAACACACATGAGGTTGTTTTTTTAGCCCATCAACAAAAAGAACAAGACTGGATTTCATCATACTAACTGTTGTTGAGAAAACACCATTGACATTGTGTGATATATCGGTTAAGAAATTTATTACATCATAATAATACCTTTGGATGTATTTGAGGATACTTTTTCCATTCATGTGAAGATAAACTATTTTTTTCATAAATATATTCACTCCTTTTCAATATTTGTAAGAATCTTCAACAACAACTGCACACTCCTACTTATTATCTCACTTAGTATATTTTGAATTTTAATTTTTCTTTTGATTATCTAGTATCATTATGATATTATTTTTCATTGGGTGTCAATTTTCATCACACATACAATATGTTTCCTAAATATAACTTTACGTAATGCTTGGTTGTATCTTCTCATTTAGAAATGCCTCGGATGGATTCGTTAAACATAAGGTTCAAATTAATTCAATTTAAATATGTTATTTTATTGAAATAGTGATAAATTACCCGTGAAAATATATTTTATCTATCCATAGACTCAAAAAACAAAATACTATTTAAATTTCAAATTCTCTTGGGTGATAGTTAAAATATTAAGAATATACTTGTTGGGATTCCCTCTATTTGAAATCCACAACTTATTTTTAGTATTTTAATTTTTGAAAGAAATATAAATTACAATGATTTTTAATTTTGGATTATTAATTATTTTTATAACCCCACAAAACAATTGTTATTGGATTTTATTGCACCATAATATATTTTAGAGATTGATTATTTTTTCTAACTTAGGTGATGGAACATTTTTCTTTCACCCCTTTGTTCAATTTAAGAACAATTTTATTGAACCGATGAGTTCCTAAAAAATGTTTCTTAATGTAAACATAAAAACTCTAATTTTATTTTTAGCATATTAATCCTTTTAAATTTCATTAGAGTTTTCATCGATTTCATTAATAAAAATTTGAAACACATGGAGAGTAATCCTTAATGAATTTTTAGCATCAACAAATATTATCATAATATTTTTAAATTATTTTTTATTAACAATAATTTTTAACTATATTAATATCATGTATCATATCTCTTGATTCATGGATTTAATATATATCTGCAATCATTCATTTTAATTTTACATGAATCTAGGAAATGTCATTAAATTCTCACATATATATTTTCAAAAGGAATATTTATTATATTATTAGAATTTATTTTCTCCCAAAATATTTTCAAATTCCTTAAAACATATATGTGGATTTATTACAAGTTTGGAAGTCATTTTTGGTTTCATAATTCCTAATAAATTTCTATTCAAATTTGTATTCTTCATCTTTACTGAATGGATCATTTGGTTGATATGGCCATAAAATCCATTAGAACATAATTATAATATTTCACATTATCAATTTCAATTTCCTTATCAAATTAAATTCCCACATATTTCAGGAAATACATATTCATATTCATTATTTTATCTATCACTTTAGATTTGAATAATTATTTTACAGTTGTTATTTTTTCTAATTATTTTTTCATCTTGATGATCATTGTGATTGATCATCGCCATATTTTTCTTTTTATTTCTCAAGAGTGATTTCAGAAATGTATATAGAATTTATAAAAATGAAAAAATTAATATAACTAGACCCATTTATATATATTTTCCATTCCACATGATTTTTAGCAATAGATATATAAGTTCCTTAAAATCAATGAAGCCCGGGTTGGAATTAGTTTCCCCCTAATTCCAATCCACCACTATAAGTGATCACCATATACCACTAGTCAAAACCCATAGATTATGATAGACATAGATCAAATTAGGGCCAAATCTCTTAATTATATCTTCTCTTTTCCAATACCTCAATTTAGGATAATTAACCATTGTTTTTAATGGTTGGGGTAGAAGCCTCATTTTTATTATTAAAGGAAAGAAAAGACCTCTTTAACTGGGTAGAGGGAGACCCATTACATAGCCCAAAATCCTAGCGGGAATTTAGCACATTACTTATCTCATAGGACCAATGTTTTGGCCCAAGGCCCATTCTGTGAATAGTAGTGCTATAGTAGCTGATCATATTTTCCGTTTAGGTCTCTCCCACCCACATAACTTTGTTTATAATTAGTATAAGATTTGAGAAAAAAATATTGAATTTTAGTATTAGGAACCACATACCATAAAATTATCATTATCATCTTATTTAACTCTGAACAATCAATTACCTTAATCTTCCAAGTGTATAACAGCCATAAATCATATCCATGACATCCTAGTTTCAGCAAGATTATTTCAACTAATTATGAAATATTATTATTAATTAAATAAAATAATTTCATAATAAATTCATGTTGTGTTAATCAATTAATATATCACATGGTGATACCCCTTCATTGATACATTGAAAATGAGATGTGGAATACCCTTCAAATACCATTAAACCCAATAAAAAATCCCTAACACTAAATATTAAAAAATAACCGAATATATAAATGTTTCATGAGATGATACAAAAATATCAACGATAAATCATACAAATAGTGAGATATATAGAAACCCCAAGAGTTTTTTCTCTCAAATACACTTACTAAAAAGACACAATAATTCCTTATAATCGTGGATTGATTCAACAAAGATATAGTTGAATCGACATCAAATCCCAAAGTTCTATCTCTTTAAAATTTCCAACAACAAACTATAATATAAATGTATAGATATTGATTAAGAACATATGTAAAATCTCTAAATAACTACCATAAAATCAATCTCCAACAATAGTAAGAAGTTGGAAATCAAATTGAATGATATAAGAGGGGCCTCCCCAACATGAACAACTAAAACAAATTACCCTCTATTGGGAGTTTTATATTTAAACCTAATAAAGATAAAAATTTACATATTTAATAAATAGTTTTTATCTCTACTATGTTCTTCTTTCTTCTATATTTTCCACCATGTACCTCACTTGGTACACATTTCAATACACTAACCAATTAGTAAACCCAAATGTTGGTCATATTCCTCTAGTATCATTCTATATCCCTAGTTTTACCCAAACATGCATCATGTGTCCGTATAAAGATACTATTAGACACAATTTTTTCACAATGACCAACAAAAAACATTCTTGGTCTCATAGGATGATGTTACTATCTCCAAGACATCAGTTACAACAAGGTAAATGAATCTATATATTATAATTATTAAGTAAATACCAAAAAATTACAACAATCCAAAGTGCCTCATCCACATAAAGATAGACTTCATTCAGATCCAACAATATAAAAATAGAACATGTTATTATAACTATCCCATCTAGGACCAAATCGAGGTTATTAAAATTCTTTGTGTGGTTCTTCAGGTCTATCTAAAAGGATTTGAATTTTATTTGACCAGAACCTATATAGTGTATAGAAAATATGATCTGTATTCATGCAAAAAACATGAAAATTTTATTGATTATACCTAAGTAAATTTCAAGTAAAAAAATTACATAAATTTATAATTCATTAATGGATATATACATATTAAATAATATTTCGCATTTGTATTTTAAATAATTAGTTTCCTACACATAACGAATCTTATTTAATAACTAATATTAGAATATGTTTCCATCAATGAAAAACTAAAATAAACTATTCCAACTATGGAAAAAAAAACTCATCTACTAAGAGACCTATTATGACCATAAACATTTCCCCATCTATTATCCAACACCACTACCTTATCATCTCTAGGATTTCTTAATGTATTACAATCATCTACTCAGATGTTAGCATGTAACCATATGAGTGATTTTTAGGGTTGAATATTATACGATAATAGGAAATTATATGTACATGGAACCACCAATTCCAACAATTATAATCCATAATAATAAATTCAGATGAAATCATAATAAATTTATATATTAAATTACAAAATAATAAGACCCATCCATAGAAATAGACATTAACAAATAGGCACATCATCTCATATGGAAGGTTTGGTAAGATACTTATACCAATTTTATTGTACATTAAGTACACAATTCATCATCCATATATCCAACTATCAAAATATTCCTTTACCCGTTTTTATCTCTATATATAAAAAATCCTTTAATGATTCCCACACACAAAAAAGGACACAAATAACTAAATCTTTATTCATGAGGTATTTATCATCCTTAACAATATATAAAACACTCGTAGTCCTATGGAATAATCTAAAACAACCATTCCATACCATATTATATTATGATCAATGGGGTACCAAAAATCATCACTGGTGATCCTAAACTAAATTGGGGGGCACTAATAAAAGAGGAGTAAAAATCAGCTAATGGTATTGATGACCCTCTCCCTATTTGTGTATATCAAATAAATGTGTACATTTCATCATTATTCACATCATACTCACTCATGTGTGACTTACACTCATGTTAATGTTAGATCACTCTAATAAGAATAGATGGTTTATGATTACATTAGTTTTAGAAATAATGTTAATTAAAATTTTAGGCATTGTGTATTAACAGAGTAATGTTGTATATTTTGAATGAATAATACTATATCTCAATCTATCACCATATGTAACATAATATAACATGTTTTAAATTTATAAATTTCACTATCCATATGAATGAAATCCATCAGGATAAAAATATATGTCATTAGATTAATTAGTTGGTCAATATACTATTAACAACAATGACTGAAGTGGTGTATCACACTAGGTCATCAGTAATAATGGATTATGTTGATTAGAATAATTAAACATAAAATTATTATTATTGATAAATAATTTATCACATTTTTATCCATATATAACCCTTGTATAGATCCTTCCATGTATAAAGATACTCTACATGCACACTACCCACCAATAAAAAATAATATATGATTTTTCATAGAATCAGATAGTTGAATAGTTATATCAAATTATTTTCATCCATATCTAATGTGAAAAATAATATTCCATATATTAATTAAATACCTTTATGTTAGGAAATAATATAACCCAATAATAGTTTATCACTTTTCATTTTCATAATTTATATATATAAGACCAATTATTGTTTAAATCATAGAGTCACATGACTCGACATAATTAAGATCATCATCATTGGTTCTAAAAAAACATTCTCATGTATTGGAGTTTTAATATCTTTTTTCTAACTATATACATGGAAACCTAAAAAATGTTTATTAATGAAAACATTGGCGTATGTGAAGATTTTGGTATAATAGAGGACATCATTTCTCTCTACCCATGAAAATGAACCGAATTGATCTATTATAATTTTTTTAATTATTTCCATATTTGATATTAAAATTTATAAATCTTTAAAAAAACCAGAATAAATAACCAAAAATTTAATTTCAAACCTATAAATAATTTTCTATATGTAAAAAACTTGTATTTAAATATTATTATATCATAAAAAATATCTTGTGTTTTTTAATTTTCTTAATTACTGAATACAATGAATACACCTAGAAACCCAATGTCTAGACACATTCCCATAGCCCATTAAACTTATCCTTTATTCATTATAAGGAATTTATTGTGTTGTGTCATATAAATTAAACCATGTTTTTTTCTAAAATATCTTTATAAGGGTTCAATTAGCCTCTATCATAATCAATTTTATAAATATCTCCCAACCCCACTTCCCTAATTGGTTTTGTATTCGAGCATTGTCCATCTACTAATTTATATAAATGAATAAAGTAATGGTTTACCAATTATATGCATGAATTTGATACTTCGAAGAGTTATGTTACTCTGAATGGACATCGTTAATACACATTTGCTTATCTTTTTGACATTATTCTTTATTTATAAAAAATCTACTATGGGTTATCCCATTTTAAATGCCCCTCCTAAATTACAATTCATCAAAACCATTTATAGGATATGTATGTTACCGCTACTAAATCATGAATATTCTAATATTTAACACTATATTTCCCCATTAGAACACCTAATTACATTGACATTTTAGTTTTTATAAATATATTCATAGAATTACCATCATTATTCTGTAAATATTTATTTAACTAACTATTGATAATATAGTTTTAGTGTCACAGATGAGGTAATAAAAACATGATCAACACTGTTGGTGTAGTTTACTATTGGGTATTTCTAGTCCACATAGGGAGATTCAAGAGTTTAGTTATTTTTGGTATGAAAGTAAAAGTATTTTGATCATTCATTTATTTAAATAATTTTTAATAACAATTTAATATTAACATTATAAATTTTTAAAAAATATTATAATACCAAATGTAAAATTTGATATATTTATCACATATATGATATAGATTCATTAGAATATTCAACTTATAGTTTGATAAATTATTTACAGTGGTTTTATTAACGTTTTCATTCTGATATGTTCATAATGGATTCCTTATCAATTCTCCATTAAATTTGTCATAATATATCAATGTGAGAAGAATATTGATTATTAATAGAAAAATGGACTCATGTGAAATATGAATCATACCATAACCAAACATCACCACTAATATAAATACATAAAATTAAGAAATAATACATTTAAATTATATTATTTTGAGGTTTATTTTGAATGATATTTTCATTTTTCACAAATAGGTATTGTGCCAAAAAAAATATTAATTATAAAAAATTCATTTAACATCACCTGTCTATCAAAAAATCATACCATTATATAACTAAATAGATGGAGTCATTAATAAATACATAAAAATAATAAATATCAAAAACTAAAGAGGTATTTTAATTAATAATCAAGGAAAAGATAGGTTGTTACAATAAAATATATTTTGGTCCTATTGAATATACTATTATAAATTATGTTTTCATGATAATTTTTTTGAAAAAATACATATTCTATTATTTTATTTAGTTTCCACAATTTTTAATATATATTTTGTCTAATACAAAAAACATAACACTAAAAATATAACATATTTTCTATTTAATGTTCATTTGTATTGTTACAACTATATATGCAATAAATGAATAAAATAATTTATGTAGTAGAGAATTTGGATTATTAATTTTTAAAAAATAGTATGATATTATAAGTTTTATATTGGGTGATATATCTAATACATGATAAATATTTCATATATTAAATTTTTTTAATATATAATGTTCCTTGTACAAGGGACACTTGGGAAGGAGATATATTTTTTATATTAAATCCAATCATATTAACTATTTTAAGTAATACTATACATGAATTAAATTTCGTTATCAATATTAATATTTTTAATTATTCTATCATTACGGGTGAGTAAAATCAAGTGAAATTGTGATATTTAGACTCTAATTATGGCGAATTATATGAATTCAATTTTGGTTTCAAATTCTATGGGTTCAAACATCTTTTATAGTTGTATCGAGATGTGATCTGAGTACTGAGAGGTGAGTTACATTCTTTGAAAAACAACCTTACATGGTTATAGTTTTTTTTATAGTGGATTAATGCTATAGTTATATAATAAAACTATGATGGGTTTGGGATAGTCCATAGTGAGGGGATTATTGAAGATCATGTTGAAGCACATGGTGAAACCATTGCATAAATGTATCATGTCACGTTATGACATGTGAGTGTCAAAATGTGTTGGTTTTAAGTCTTTTTAAATTAGAAAAAAATTATCAATTATGGGAGGTCATTCTATGTAAAAGGGTGTCACATCATCACAATAACTCTAATGTGTCAAATTTAGAAAATTAAAGTACCCTTTCTTATAAGGTCAAATTGTGAGGATGTCCCATGCATATAGAGATATTTCTGACGGGTAGAAAAGGCATGTGAGTCTAGGTTGTGATATTTCATTGCATAACTTAACATATTAGAATGTGTAAATATGAAGAATATTGTGATGGGATTTATAATATATATATATTTCTTATACATGATTTGAAATTAGAAATCTAGTAATACTATGGAATCTAGAACACACCAAGAGGCTAGATAACATAGATTTGTATTATTTTTTATGGAGTTGTAAAATAATTTGAAAAATGGAATCATATTGTGGGATTATTTGTGAGTTTATTTAATTTTACATGGTAGGATGTGAAATACCATGAACTAAAAATAAACACCATCAATGGATCCTTGTAGAGGCACACTCCATTATCAATTAGGGTTATACTATTATGTATCATTTCGTATTTTTTATCTTTATGTATGGATTGACTTTTGGGACGTAAAAAAATAGAAAACAATAGGAAATATTCATTTTTTTGGTTTCCATTTGAGGAGAGGATTATCTCTAAATCTCATTCTCTTATACATTTCATGTTTCATTATAATTTTAAAATAGTGGTGGGATTTTCATCATTTAAATATAACTTTTCATCTTCTTATAATTATCATACTTGTGTTGGGGTTCCAAGGATTTTTTTGTGGTAGGATTATAGTTAAAATAAAATTCCACTGGGTATATGGTAAAATTAGGCATTATTTGATTACAATTTAAATTTTTTATATAAAAATAATAGCTTTTGTTGATTAATGTGTTATATTTTAGTCGATTTAATTTAGAAATTTTACTGCTGAAATTATAGAATATTTCCATTGATTGGAGAGAAATTTGGGATGATATGAAACGCGAATTTAGAGTATTCAAATATAAGAGGTATTATTGGATATTGGGGGTGGTGTGTAACGACTGTTTCAGGTTTTAGGCTATAGAATATTTCGCAATACGTAATTCATTAATAATTCATTATGTATTAATTATTAAATTAAAATTAATTTATAGTGTAAACTAATTTTAATTGAATTGTTATTATTCCACACCTTCATATTGGATTTATTTTTTATTGTTAATGTTACTTTTTAACCCATGTTGTGATCAGCAATATGTAATGAAAATTGAATCCCACGAGAAATTTTATTTTAAACTAGAGATTGGGAATGCAAAAAAGGAAGAAATGTGAGGTTTATAAACTATAGTGTATCCTATTGAAATATTATGGGTGTATTATTATTTTTTTGCTTTCAGTGAAAAGGATTATAATATAGAGGCTGACATGATAGTGGTAAAATATGAATGTTGTTGTGATAATGGATTTAATGCATGAGAGACTATCCATTGGAATTTTAAATGTCATAATGTTATATGCAATGAGATAATCTATAGTTTCGAGACCATCCCTTTTGATGATTATGATACATTTTCATATGTGGGGTGGGATACGATTTTGTTGATGATATCTAATGAGTATTACAGTATGGGATAAATTCCACTTAATATTATATAATGGGTATTAAAGAGTGGGATTCATTTTCCTTGATATTATATAATGGTAATCATAGAGAGATAAATATTCCATTGATTTTAAACGATGAGTATATAGGGTGTCACAAACCATGTTGATTTGACCTTGAACGAGCAACCCGATCCAGTCTCCACGATTTCATGAGGGTTGTTCTTGATCCCCAAGGAGAGAATATTATGTCATGATTGAAAACATTCAATAGGAAAAAATTTATACAAAAATAAATAAATGAGTCCTAGATAGATAAATGAACCAAAAAATACATAAGAAACCATAACTGATCATAAATAATATAAATAGTTCCATCTACAACATAAAACTCAACAAGATGAATACAAAAATAAAAAACGGAAACAAAAATAAACATAAAAACCAATAATAGTAAATTTTATTATGACTTCTTGGTAACCTCCAACAAAAATAGAAGTCATATTCCAACCGCGAGAACCTTCTTAGAAACATGAACAAAAACTAAACATTAAAAAAGCTTAGGTCTACTGACACTTAGTGTTATAGGGAGGGTGTGAGCTAATAGCATAGTAGAAAACCACCAATGAATTCATATTATTCTATCCCAAAATCATTCCATAAATAGTATATTGAAATACATTAATAAAAATATAATTTTCATACACACCATTAATTTTAAAACAAACTAACATGTTCTATTGCACACAAAATTTGTTACAAGGTACCAGATGTAAAAAAGGTTTGTTGTTCTTTCTCATTAAAAACAACTACTTAGAAATCCATTTTCATCCAACCACACATTCATAGTATCTCCAAATAAAAATATAAACTAGGTGTAAGGAAAAATATACTACACAATGAGTGAAATTAATCTAATAAAAATCATAATTGGAAAACATGGGAAAAACTTTGATCCAAAAGGGGAACCAGAACATACTATACATGTGACTAATCTTGAATGTATGCCCTTATCAATGAAATCATAACTCCCTAATGCACGAACGTCTCCCAACCATGTTATGTCACGAGGTCTAATACCTTAGAAATTTTAAAAATATATCCATTATTATGGATACTGGCTAGTGCGTAATCTGAAATAATTCATTAATAATTCTCAATAATCATCTCAGATCTTATAGGTTCTCATGTTTTTTTCCCAAGGGGGTGTGGCATACAATTGAAAAAAGAAGCCTCATATATATAACCCAACACACCACATAATGTTGCACCACCCTAACCACTCCAGAGTGGTCCCTTTCCATCAAACATTCATTACATGGGGGAGGTCCCATACCCGGGACCCTCCTAATATCATGGGTCCAAAACTAGGATAGGAAACCCAAATAAGAAGGGCTTTTGAATAACCATTCCAAAAATACCAAATGGTCCTTTAGATATAACCATATAGTGTATATTTATGAAATAGAAAGGAACACAGTAAAAACAATTTCCAAAAATATGAAAACCCATTTTCACTATCCCATTTCCAATTAACCTTTGTGTTTCAAACACACACCCAAACACATAACATTTTCCAAACAAGCCTTTCTCTCAAATAAACTTCACCACAAAACTATTTTTAAATAATCACCATGAACTCAAAAGTTCCAAATGGGCCTTTAATCACTGCATGAAATAACCACATTTATATTAAACACAAAATAAATCATAACATGGTACACAATATTCAAACCACTTTACTCCATTTTTGAACCTATCTAATCATTTATCAAATGTCATGGAAAGGGTATATATGATTTCCTTTTATAAAAACTATGTCTTAGGAATGGAACCACTAAAAGTTTCATCATCATTTGTAGGCCCATCCATGGCTACACTTTATCCATCCTTGGATGGTCCCATATCGAATGGAGCAGCAAATTATGTCTCCCTCGAACTATTTTTTAAGAAACCAAATACACACCATTATTTAAAATAATAAACCATTTAATAAAATAAACAATGTTCCACATCCCATTCCATGAAAATACAAATAACTTCAATAAAAATTTTATTTAGGAAAACCCCACCCAACATATCAAACATAACAATTATAAAAGAAAATTATGATTATTCAAAACCAAAGTTAAGTCATAAACACTAGAAAAAATAGAAAAGAATATTAAAACAATTTTTTTCGAATAATAAACAAACATGATAAGACTAACATGATTTAAATATTAACATATCCGAGGTGTTTAACATGATTTAAAAATTAATTATGAAAATACAAAAAACTAATGGATTTAAATTGGAAGAAAATGCATGGAATCAACAACATCAACTTGTGAGGTTGGTATAAAACTACAATGGAAGGGATACCAAGGCCTCTTAGACCAAACAAAAACCCTAGAGAATGAGAAAAATATCAAAACACAAACTGAGGTAATTGGGTTTGATTTATTTGAAGAAAACACCAAAATAAATGAAATTATACCAAATAAAGAGGGAGTTGTCATCGAGGGGTAACATGAAAAAGTTGGATAAGGGAGGAGGCTCTACACATGGTGTTTGAGCCATCCATGAATGTTTTCGGATATGTTATTTAGGGATTCTGGAAGTTCAATGAGAAGGGGGTTCAGTTTCTCCAGAGGCATGCCAGTGGTTGGTCAGAGCTCACGACAGTGTGGGGAAAGAGGATTCTAGGAGGAGGAGGGAAGTGTTGGGTTTTTGGAGGAATACAGGTCTAGTGTCCAAGTGGAGGGGTGATAATGAGTTGCATGTTAGGAATGGGGAATGGGGGGACACCTGTAACGCCCTGAACCCAGTTACCCAAAGTCGGTGCATTATTTTAATACATTGGCATGACTATAAAGAATAAAGTCTCGAAGGACTGATCAGTTTAGCAGTCTAGGAAAATATATTACATACATTAAATGTACATTAAAATTTCAAACATAAAACACATCATAAATAATTCCTTGATAATGCCATTATTCCCTTTAGCTTAACCCTGCATATCAATCATAATACAGTTTTTGGAATCCTAGGAAAAATAAAACATAGAAACGTGTGAGCTCAAACGCTTAGTAAGGGTAATCAATACAGTGGAAGGTGACATAAATATTAACCATGTTTTATAATAGAAACCACATTCCTTTACCAATAATAAACATGACTACTTTTATGGAAGGAATATGAGTTGAGTAAATTATTCTATAATAGAACATAATCATGGGTATTCTACTAGTCGAATGACCACATGAACCATCAACATTATTTCCATAATGAGGGAATGTATAATGCCAGAAATTCTAAAACATTTTTTCAAGTACTCGGACAAGATGTCTAAAATTATTAAGGCCTCGTCCAAAACCATAAATCAAATTGGGAAAAGGCCTCGACCAATTCCACGTCTAGTTATCTCATGAAACCTATCGATGCATCGAGAAGCTATAGTCGGCTCCACCCGCCACTTAATATGTCTAATACATTCCTCATATGAAAAGTTTGAAATGTAACATAAACATTCATATGAGAACAATGATATAAAATTTTAATACTTTAACCATAAACCATGAATGGTATAAAAATAACACATCCATAATCAAAAATAGCACAAAACCTTCAACACGATATGGAAGCTTTGAATTATAATAAAACAACATCAAAAAAAGTTTAAAATCCATTAAAGGATTTTACATAGATGGAAATTATTTGTAAAACTCTTTGATTGAAATATCCCATTTCATGAAAACATTTAAAAGTCACAGAATTTAGAAAGTAAGACCTTTAAGGACATTTTTGAATCAATATGTCCCATACAACATTGAAACATTTTGAAGTAATTAACATTTTAGAACATTCATTTCCCTTTATATAAATCCATAAAACCATTTTTCAAAAATGGACATTAATGAGAATGGTTTAGAATAATAAATCATTAAAATATTTAAAATGATGTTGACATAGTTGAAATCAAAACTATTTGAGAAGAATATCTCTTATCTTGAAATTATTTAAGAGCCACATAATTATAAAAGAAAAAAGTTACCTTTAAAATATTCTTATATACTTGTAATGGAATCTTTGAAAATTTTATAATGTTGTAAAATAGCCTCACCCTGCGTAAAATATGAGAAATATACAATCTTACCTTAATTTTGTTGAAAAGGCTAAAAACGACCTTGTTTGGAAAACAACAGAAAGATTCCATTCAAACCATTTTATAAAAAGTCAAAAAACTGTATAAATGACCATAACCCGTAGTATGTAAAATAGTATCAATGATTTGAAATATATTTTTAACAATCATGGATGTGGATGATAAAGAGGACTGAGTAGATAATTACGTATAAACTACCACGGATAATGAAGAGATTGTGAAATAAACACATACCAATTTGGTAACATACGAAACATAAAAACCATTAAGGAGATATCATACAATGAATATGTAAATACACATAAATTAAATTATATTACACAAATAATGAAATTTTGGGTAGTACATACACCACACAAATGGTAATAGTGGCAATATGGCATGATTCTCATGGGAATAAGGAGTGAGATGAAAACCCCTTACCATGTATGTTCCTTTAGTCAAGGGTATGATTAACCTCTTCTATGAAGACTAGAGTATGTTATTAAATTTTTCCAGAACCATATTAATATTTATGATGTCATACATTATTCATTTATGTCTTTATACTAACCATTTAATAATAATTTCCATGTTATATTAATATATCGGGTAATAATCGCTTTCTTTATCGTACGTGTTTTAACTTGTTACTCATGATTTTATAACTTAGATAATGACTTAAAAACATCCATAATATAAAACATGATTTATATATCATATATATTTAGAATATAAATATTTATAATAGACATATATATGAATGGAAAACACCGTTAATGGAGATGGTAGTCCGTACGTACGCATAAACGTTGTTTTCGTTTTCAGATAGTATTGAATGGAAGTAACTAAATAAGATACATGTAAGTATATAAATAATTATATATATATATAATTATATCTCCAGTATCATTATTATTTCATAAATTAGATACTTATTAGTAATATAAATTTTTATAATCGTCGATGAATGGTGAACTTGGAAATGAATCTCATCGCATCATAGAGACAGTAATATGTACGTACGCATTAGCGAAAATATCATTCTTTTGATATTAAAATAATATATAATTGGATGTTATATCATATATACAGAATACTTATCATGTTATATTTATTATTTACATAAAATACACAACATTATTATACCCATATAAATAATAATGTATTGAATAACAATTACACCACGATGTGGAGACGGTAAGCTGTACGTACACACGTATGATGACATGTTTTTCAAAGGATGGATAGAATACTGAATATGTTTGTACCATATTTATAATATCATTACAATATACAGAATATACTGGAGTTTATATTTTTTAATGGAAATAAAAATGAATGAAGAACTTGAAGAAGAAAGGTACTTGAAAGAGGGTGGTGAAAACATTACCTC
This sequence comes from Viscum album, assembly GCA_963277665.1. Classification (NCBI taxonomy): domain Eukaryota; kingdom Viridiplantae; phylum Streptophyta; class Magnoliopsida; order Santalales; family Viscaceae; genus Viscum; species Viscum album. Next base: position 177,647,579 of record OY728148.1, read on the forward strand.
TCCTTCGGGTTCTTCTTTTTGATTGGATTAAAAGGGCTCCATATGATGGCTTTCTAACTAAAGTAAGTACTCTATGTTGAAGTAAGGGAATTTGAGAGGATAATTTTTAAGGGATTGGCCGAACCAAAAAGGCTTTGATGGTGTGATGAATTGGATATAAGTGGTGTCCTTTTATATAGGAGAGGAGGGGCTCTTTAGGAAAAATTAATGTATCATTTTATTATAAATTCATATTCAGTTTCTAATGGCTCAAAAGTAGATTATTCAATGTATCACATGGTGATGGGTCGAAATAAATTCAACCAATAGATTTTTGACTGGTTTTCATCATTATATTAACCATATCATTTAGTTTTAACTATTAGTAGATTAGATTGACATTTAGCATGTTACTTTGTATTTTTATATTATATAGATAATAAATATACTATATACATCCAAGAGACCCCCAAGTGGTCAATTAATGATAAAACTATCATGATATAGGTCCTTTGTCCGATGTTTATATTTTTAGGAATAGAATAACAATTAATAATATAATATTTGTTTTAAAAACTCTTTTATGTAAATTTTGAAACTATTTAATAATTGATTTTTGTTAACGTTGTAAAAACAATATTAATTCGAAAAAAATTAAAATAAGAAATCCTTAAATGCCATATTATTCAATAAAATTATTTTATGGCATAAAAACATTCAAATTATATTTATTTAAATATTTATAATACCAATTATTTGATTCCTTCATTAATAAGGAAAATTCTGCATCATTATTGTGTAATAAATATATTAAACTATTCAATGTCCAAAAATTATAAATAAAATATTATTATTGTGTAATAAATATATTAAACTATATTTTATGGTTGGTTAATACCTACATAAGTTTATGTAAGAGTAACATGGGTGTTGGGATTTATGTTCTTCCTTTTAATGTTAAAATTTATTTCATTTTTATTTAAATATTTAATTTTTCTTATTAAATTTAATATTTTTTCTCATGGACCAAGATTTTAATATTTATGGATTCATAAATTATAACCAGCATAGAGGATAACATGTCATTTGTTCATTCATATGTATTTTTGGGGCACTAATTCAGGAAAGAAGTGAAAATAAACAACACAAATATGTTTTGATATTTTAATCTATCAATAATACATATTTAGTGTTTTCCAAATAACTTATTGGTAGAATTATAGTTAATTAAATAAGTTTTATATGATTTTACTAGTAAAAATAATCATAATGTTTTGTTTCTATATGGATTTGAATGTGATCATGATCTTCAAGGATTTATCCTAGTAGGATGATTCCTACTGTGGATTAGTATCCAAGTGCGAGAATTTATCGTGAGCATTAGATACATAATATATATGTATATAATAGCACAAGATTGGTAAAATTAACTTTTTAGTACCTAGTTAATTTATATATGGGTGAGTGGATGTATCTTTTAGAGTTATGAACAATGTGGGAGATGTGACTAATGGGTGAGGTGGGAGATCAAAGCTCCATTAAGATACAACTCATGAGATCTATGATTTTGTAATTTTTTTGAGAAGTATAAAACATTGTTTTCAATATTAGAGAAGAGTTTAGATAAACAAAGGTATCCATTGAGAGTGGATTACCTAGGTCAGTGGGTTATTTTAGAGATGAGAAGCACATGTAAATTAATGGTTATTTAAATTGATGAATAGTATGTTCTAGAGAGTGTGTGATAAATCCATAAGGATTTTATAGGAATTTTGAATGAGAACTAATATGTTGTCTTTATGCAGTGGATGATATGGCATATCAAAATGGCAAGGAAATATGCTCGATTGGGTTAGAAATCCTAGAATTTAGTAGATGAACATGGTTATCATGCCTGATTTACATGTGGATTAGGCATGCATGAATGACAATAACAAGTTATAACTCAAGATAGAATGAATTGAATCGCTTTTTACAGTTTATCTAGGGTGTATGCCAACATTTGTATTATTGGTTTGGATGATAATTGGTTTTAAGAATCATTATGAAAAATCTAATCAGATAAACTCTTTTAATGGGATGATATTGGGATATATAACATGACCTACATAATAAATCAATTCATAAAAAGTAATATTTATGAGGTTTGGTGGTCTTGGTATTTTGGTTTGGCACGACTGTCTTGAGATTACATGAGAGAACAACAAATCAATGTATTTTGTTGATACTTATAGGATAATTTGATTGAGGTTTTAGGTCACATAACTCAATGTGTGATTTTATAATAACATAATTTCATTCACAACTTTTTCATGCAATCCATTCATAGTATATGGGACCAGACTTTCGGAAAAGTATTTATTTGGACACATGAGAGAAATTTTTGGATAAAACCCCATTTTGTAATAGTATGGTGTTGTGGGGGAATGTAAATAATAATACCCTAATATCATGATGTGATTTCATGAGTTATTGATTGGTATATTTTATGATCATGTGTTGATCGTGATTAGATATGAGATAGTTGTGGAATTTTGTGAGACACATTATCATAATCATGGAATATTTAAAATTAATAGTTTCCAATTGATTCTATAATACATGTTAGATTGATAGAGGGATGACATTGGGGATGGTATAGATTTTATACTTTTTCATGGAGCATAGAATATAATTTGAATTTTATTGTTGATAATAATTAAGATATGTGAAGTGTCTTAAATTGGGGTTTAAGGTTGTGATAGGAGGATTGATAGGTGTCTAGGATTCTCGGGTGAGTGTTAGATTAGATTTTGTGGTATTATATATATTTATATTATTATTATTATAATCATTATGTGATGGGTGATGGTTATTCGATCATATTGAGAAGATTGAGGGTCATCCTATAGAATAGGGAAGGCACAAGGCATAAATAATGTTGGTCACATCGTGTCTAGTTGGTGTCATAGAGTTACTATTTATGTAGGGATTTTAACTACAGAAAATTAATTATAGATAATTCATCATGAAATGGTGTATGGTTCCATAATGTGACTATAACCATTACATTTTGAATTTTTTAATGGTTCAGACTGTTTTGTATTGGGTAAATATATTATTTTAGGATCGCACTATGAGGATGACTCTTTTGTATCAGTTTAGCAATGATGGGATAATGGGTAACAATAATCTCAGGGTGTCATGAATTGGAGATGAAAATTATGTATTATATCGTGGATAAGTACAAGGCTATTACTTATGGGGTTAGGAATCCTATTTTATTTTCTTTGTGAATATTTATATGTGAAGGATAATATTTATTTGAAATTGGTGGACATGTCATGAATGATGGAGTCAACATTTTTTGGTTATACTGAACTATTTTGTGTCATTATATGAACTAAAAAGTCCTTTGATGTGGTAAATCCATTAGTTTTTATGTTCTTATCGGGAAAAATTTATTGTTCCATAATTGGAAGTGTCCCTATATTATGGGCTTATAAAAAATCCATCACACTATGAGCCATATAGGATTGACCATAATGAAGGATTATGTAGTTTTTTCTTATGAGAGGGAATGATAATATTTTTGTATTAATAAAATATGCTAAACCGCTATGGAATCATTATTTTATTAAATATATTAATTATGTGAGATAAGGACCCTATTCCAAATCAATATCCCATTCATCCTCCTTGATCTGTTAATTTTATAGGTGATATATCATGTTTTTGTGGAGGTTTTCTATTCTCATTCCTCATATGTTTATCCACTTTGTTGAAATTGATTTTTTATAAAAATCATGTATTGAGACAATCCCACATGTTCTTGGTGGAATTAGGCCTTGTATTATAGGGGGTTTTATTGGTTATAAGGGGTATTAGGAGGATGAGCATTATTGGTTTCATTTAGTGTCACCAGGGAACTTCAATGCTTATTTTTTTGATTTGGTGAAATTAATGGATGGGATGAAGTGATAACTTAGATATTTTTTGTATTAGTTTTCTAGGTGGATACTCTTTGTGTTATATATTTCATTTCACAAGGTCTTCGTCACATATGATTTTTATGTGAGAAACTCATTAATTATTTCCTATGTATTAATTATCTTATTAATATTAGATTTATTCATAGATTAGTCAGTTTTTTATAATTAAATTCATATTACATTGAAGGGTTTTGGGACTCATGATTTTGATTTATTATCAATTAAACATCATTGATTTTAGGTACGAGTTTCTAGGCATTTCCTAATGAAAATAACTCAGAATAAAATATGCATCCCCAAGATATCTCTCTAATGTATATTATTTGTGTGATTTAGCATGTGAATGTTGTATTTTTAAATCTGGTTAATCATCCATTAATTGAAAATGAATTATTTTTATATAACATAGGGGATGGTGTATGTTCCTTTCGCTTAATGGATCTATCAACACTTTCATGCTACCATAGTGTCTAATGGGTGAAAGTTCAGTAGTAATTATGTTTTATGATGTTTAAATACCATAGAGTTGTATGAATTAAATTAATGAAATATAATTGACCTCATGATATATATATATTTTATTATATGGATATGGGAGACCTATTAATTTCGAGTTGTGGGCCTAGGGGTAGACCTAGTAAAATATTGAGTCACCATAGCGACTCTTCTCTGGATGACTTTTGTGTGGGGTGAATGTTTTTACTCTACTTGAATGACTATGTATTTTAGTGGGGATAATATTGGAAAGATTAGTGTTTATACTATTTGTCAAAGGGTTGGACAAAATAATTTGTGAAGTGAGAAAGATTTTTTCAACTACTTTTGTTTTATTTTTATGTCATTGATAGTGTGATTACAGAGTACATGGTGAACGTGAGGCTTTGATAAGTAATGTGATTCACTAGATCAATGGGATTTAACGCTAGAGTTGTTGATAAATAAAAATAAAAATATGTTGGTGTCCATGCTATAGTTTGAACTAAGGCACCATAAAGGGCTCCCTGATCTTGACATTTACTAGTAGATGTTTGAAACATATTAGAAAAAAATGATTATAGTCGAGTATTATTGCGTTGATGAGAAATGTCCATGTTCTAAAGATATTAACCTAACAAATCAGTTATATTGGAAGGATATATTAGATGATATAGTATATTGTGCGGGTTCCATTAAATTATATTATTATGATATATAATGGTGTGTGGGATAGATGTTATCCAATATAATGCTATAGGATGAGTATTATATGGTGGGTTCCATTCACCAATATTATATTATGGGTGTTACATGATTTTTTTCCATTATCCTGATATTTTATAATATGAATTGCTGGGTGGTAGCCTCACCCATTGATATTTTATGAGGAGTATATGGGGAGGCATACATTCTTCCTAATGTCATATGATGAGTATTATTTGGTGCTAAAATTCTCCCAAATAATAAATAATGATTATTTTGGGGTGGAAAATATTACATTGATATTATATTATGAGAATTATGGGGACAATTCTATCGCCAAAAATGTAATAAAATGATAATTATATGGTCGAATCCTTTTCCACTGATATTATATGATTAGTATTTAGATGTAGAAAATATACACCAAAATGATTATGATTTATTGATGGGATGAGAGGTTATCAATAAGTCCTTCATTAAAATTTATTACATTCTCAAAGAAATAAATCATTGGTTGAAGTATACATAGTTTGTTTTGGGTGATGAAATTTAATGAGATGATCGAGGGTGGATTATTTTATTCCACTTTAGTTTTCTATTTATTATTCTGATCATATCACATTATACATGTATATTATTTACTGGTTATGTTACACGCACTATTGGAGTAGTACTACTGAGTTTAACTCACACCCTGATCAGCATCCAAGAAAATTTTGTATTTAGTATTCATCATGATCATAGGTAGGTGGGGTAGAGTCATGGTATGGGATGTGTAACACCATAATATTTCGTTATTTATTTCAAATTATTTGATGATTTTTTATATTTTTTATTTCAGTTAAAAATAAAAATTGTTTTTTTATATCATTACACTATGTCCGTCTTCCATTATATGTAATACCATGTTAATCATGAACTATGAAAAATATAAATCCAGTTATTCTATACATGTAATACTAATGTCATATTACGTAATTATAAATTTCATTATTTCCTTGAGTAGCATGCAATAACGGTTTTTACAAAACAATAATATATTATTAAAATATTATTATTTAATACATTTAAACATAACCTAGAAATTACGATGAAAGTTATAAATAGTATTAACTAATAGAGGAAAAATTATGGATTACAACAATATAAAAAAATTATTATTAATAATGATCCATTTCAATATATTAGAAATTTTTTTATAAAAATTTTATTGTACTTAGAAATCTGTTTTATCCTAATAAAAAAGAAAACAATAACTATTGAGTGATATTAAAGTAATATATATTTATTATATAGTTATAATATATTTTATGTGGGGTTTAATGTTTAATTAGATTTATTTTTTATCATTAAATCCAATTTAGGTCATTGGAATCAATTTCACATCAAAATTGACAATAAAAACATAGAAAACTATTTTACATTTTTAAGTAAAAACCCCGCATTGTAATCAGGTTGATGAGATTATATTTAAATTAATTGCATCCAATTTTGTGTTTGTAATTTATAAAAATGGAAACTATATTTTGAATATTAATAATTTATAATTTCTCATATGGTCAAATTAGTTTTCAACCAAAAATATTGTTGAATTTAATTAAAATTAATTACAATGATTAAGGTTAAATTGAGTGTAATAAAGAAATATACCATAACATTAATCCTTAAGAAGACTGATATACTTCTAAAAAAGTCCTTGGATGACCATATTTAAAATTTATCATTCATTGGTTATAATTTGGACCATTATTTGATCCATATACAATTAAAAAAATATTGGGGTGATTTCCCTTTTCCTAAATATTACAAGAGCATAACTTCTCCTCCACTGAAGAATGCCTCCTCTCCTCACACATCCTCACACCTCTGAAACGTCATTAGCTCAACCAAAATCATCCCAAATATCTCCAAAACACAGCTACCTTACTCCTTTAATAATTCCATTAGAAATATATAAATCCAAGGATGTATTTTGGTGGAAACCAACATACGTTACCAAAGAATAGGTAACACCCTATTTTAAGCTCCTTTATATTATTTTCATTTTCCATACCCTACACATTATTTATTCCATTATTATAAACAATCACATTATCCTAAATATGATGATATTTTTTTATTCAATGATTCAAACCTGCACATACAAATTTCTCCATATAATTGGTATCAAATATACTATTTATGTATACAGTGAACAACAACATACAAAAATGATGATTGTTCATTATTTCTTTACCACCTCTAATGGTGGAAATTATGATGTAAACTATATTTTTATATTGTATTTATGACATTTATAAAATATTTAGGTTTATTTAATTATTTTTCATCACATATATTTATGCATTCCATCTTTTGTAAATAAGATAATTTTGTTTGAGGATGTGTGGACTACCTCCCCCTCAAAGATACGTGATTTTTTCACACGTTAAATGGAATGTATACAGGGTGGTTTTAATCAAATTTTTTTTACCTAAAAACATATATATCATATTAATAAAGTAATTTTATTTATAGAAATATAATATACATCATTTTCTTTGTTACCCCTTGACACACTTATAGAGTGATAACATCATTCGTAGACGTGTGTACTATGACCACCTTGACAGCATGTGTTTCATTTTACATAAAAATATATATGTGTATTATTATATATGATAATATAATATGGTAATTGATATATATTTATAATTTTGTAATGTTTAATTTTACATACTTTTTTCCTAACGATTATTGAGAAAATGGGAATGTTAATCCTGCGTACATACAACCAATCATCTTCATGATTATGATGTCAATTAATTATTCAAAACCATATTTAATGATTGGTTTTAAAATTATAACTATTGAATAAATATGGTAATTGTGTAATTATTTTTATTCTAGATATGTTCATTTAACGTAATCTTTGACCATAATTTGAGAACAACATTTATTTTCAACACATCAACCGAATTTGGACAAAACACCCGACATAAGTATAATTATTTATGTAGTTGTATAAAACAGGGTAATATGTAAATTAAATGTAATAATAAACATGAAATAGGATATGAATCTTTTAATTAATTGAATTATTATTATAATTCCGGAATTCAATGACACATGAGATAATTCAAATTCATGTTAAAATAATTTCATCTCACTGTTTTTTTGTGAGGTACATGCCATATTCAGTAATCACTTCATTTGTGTGTTTTATGTGGTGACAAGAATTAATTATATTCCTATTATAAATAAATATATTTTTAATTAAATAACAGTTATATCATATTTTTATCATGGGGTTTATGTTTCAAAATTACCAAATCGGTAATGTATTTTTATCTCAATTGGTCTTCCTTGAGACACATACCATGTTATACATATATATTCTTAAATGAGTGTTATAATAATACTTTGACAAGTTATGGAATTTATATCCATACTTTAATTATATTTAATTTCTATATGTAATTTCAATTTCCTACATGGGGAATTTGATTCAAAATGACCTTGTTGTAATATTTTATTGACACAATATCACTATTTCTAAAGAATGTTTATCACCACATTTTCATGAAAGGAACGTTATGATCCATCATTACAGAACACTCTTGTATTTTATTCTCATATTGTTAGTATTTATTTCATTATTTATTATTACAATTTCCACTCTATTGTACTTAAGATAATACTGAAAAAAGTATTCATGAAAATAATACATTACCTCTATCTTTGATCAAAAATATATGCTCAATCAGAACCATACATTACAAGAATGGATTCAAAAAATATTTTAATAAAGCCATTTTATAATTAAAAGTAATATTTTTGAATTTTGTCTTTTACAAATTTTCTCAGTGTAATTTTATATTTTATTTCTAAACAAAGAATTTTTATGATCTTTTTAAAGTGAAAAGGGAGTGACCATTTTAGCTCTATCGGAATATAAAAATTTTCCAGCCATCAATACATTGAAAAATTATTTTAATGTTTAAAAGGATAATTTTGCTAAATGATTTTAAAAGCGATTTTTTAAGAAATTGTATTCAAAAGGTATTCAATCTTAGATTTTATGTTTTCAATTAAAACTAGTCTTGATATGGTTTTCATGATCCAATAATTATTTTCAATGGGAAAATCCTTCAAAATGATATCAATTCATCTTTTATATGTTTTTAATATTATTTTTATGAAATTGGTTATCAAAGCCTTTTATATTCATATAATAATTTTTCAAATGATAAGGGATAATTTCTATATGATTTTTTTAAATATCTTTCATAATTATTTCCCATATAAAATAAAATTCATTGGTATTAATCATTTATTTCTGGTAAATTATCTACATGTTCAAACCATATTGATTATTTAAATGGTTTATGAGAGAAAAAATTTATATATATGAAACCTGCTAAATTTCATGCGTTATTATTTGATGAGATGATTAAAAACCCTGTATATTTTTCCATATGATAAGGTATGATTTCTTGTTTATGACATCCATTTCATATCATGGGTTATGATATGATTATTTGTGTTTTTTCAAAACATATTGGTATTATTTAATAATGAGATATGTGTGACCTATATCACCCAACAATTCCTTTAGAAACTATTTAAAACATTGAGATAGACTAAGATGGTCTTCGTAGTGAATTTTGATTACAAAGGTGGACATTGGAGTGAACCATGGGAACCAGGAGGTTATGAGGAGTGAACTAATTATTCAAGTATATCTATGGGGGTAAACCATATCTACCATTATGGGATATAGACATAACGCATGATACTAAAATATCCATGGGAGTGAAAAATGACTATTGGGATCATATGTGTATTGAACACATACTACTAAGATGGTTATAGAATCGATTCCATGACTACTATGGAAATAATATTATATTCTTATGTGTTTTCCACAATTCATGTCACATTCCTATGTTATGATTTCATGGATTGTGTTCTTCATTTAATTATGATTCATTTCCTATGAAATAAAAATATATATTTAATGATTCATATATATGATCCTAGATATTTATGATATTATCAATGATTTAGATAGTCATGTTCTTATACCCTTATGCTCATGTTTATAATTACATTTCTCATATCTTTACCCTTTTAGAGGGGATGGTATCACCCAATTTTATGTTTCAATCCCCAGGTTATCAATGTCTATATTATATATGATATTTCTAAAAAGAGTTATAGTCAATAATATTCTATTGGTAGATAATGTAGCTTAATTATGTACCAATGTTTATGATCCCATGATTCTAAAGAGACTAGACTAATAAGGTCTTTAGGAATCTTTTTTTTAATGTATTAAGTATTAAAAAAGTAATGTAATTTATATGAGTGTTATGACTTGTTTATTATAGTTTGCATAATAATTAATGTATAGTTACCCTTTGGAATGTAGAATGATAAAATCTTAGTGATAATTCTAAGGATTTTTATAAGGATAAGATTAAGGATAAGGAAATGTATTGTAAAATGTCCAAGAATTTTGGTAAAGGATAGGATGTGTGTTTTTTAATAAATACATATATGGATAATAAATCTAGATATTGATCTAGAACAGCTGTGCTTATAGTTAAAAATACTAAAAATATATCATGGGCCTGACTTAGGGTAATATAGTACATCGTAACGGGCCATGCAGGACACCTAGTTTGACACTACCAAGGGTTATGCTTTGGAAATTCACAAACTCTTAATGAAATATTATGAAGGATTTGAATAGAATATGTGTATATGTAATCATATTCTGTGATCAATTAAAATTCAGGTGTCAGGTTTTTAAAATCTTATACGTAATTTTTCAAAACAATGTGGTTTTCTTCTTGATATGTGTTTCTCATCCCGTGCATTTAGGTTTTAATAAATAAGGATATCTAGAAGGAATAATTTTAAGAGTAAATGTTTAATACGTGCTTTTTTATGGATTTATTAAAATCAATTTCCCTATTGTAAATTTTATAAAGCGAATCAGAATGGTGGTAAGAGTATTCATAATACTTCTAAAGATAAATATATCACTAATGACATGAGAAATGTATGTGATTTTGTTACAATATTGTTTCAATTAATCAAAAGAAAAATTATTAAATTCAGTTTCACACACTTTAATAAATGATTCATAATTAATATTATAGGAATGTGGTATTAAAGAATATGTTGATGAAGTCCATGTAATGCTTTATAAACAATGTTAGATGAATTAAGTTCTTATGTATTACAATTCAAAATTATTTTATATAAATAATGAAATATATATGTATTTTCAGTAAGATTTTTCCTTATGGGTTGAAAATGATATGTTTAATGTTGATGAAGTCTAAGAAAAGTGTTATTTTGATTATGGGAAGTGATCCTTTAATTTGATCCATATGTTAAATTTTTTTTTGTTTTTTTATGATAAAGGGATGATTGATTTGGATAATGTAAATTGAAAAAACTAATTACCCAATATCTGATAATGGAATGGTTGAAATTTTAGTCTATATCATCATGGAAGTTGTTAAAAAGTTAGTAGATTTCAAGAATATATCTAGAACGATTGGAATAAGGAATCATTCAAGTGTTCCAGTAGTATTTAAGGTAATTTAGGTAATTATCGTGTTCCAAGATAATATATGATGAGGGTATTAATATATGTGGAATGTGACAACCAAGAGATACCTTTGTATATACGAGGGATCAATATTATGTTGATTTTTTGATATTCATACTATCATTTTGGATTTTAATATTTTGTAATGGTTACATGGTTAAATATTTTTCTAAAATTTATGTTAAACATTAGAATAAGTATTTATGCATTGATTTTGTACTAAAAACCTTTGTGAAAAGGCTATATAGTGATTAGTCTTTTTCAAATATGTCCAATATATTTATTTTATAATTTTTTATTATGTAGTTTAAAAAAATTACATACTACATATCGGATGACAACCCATCATGTCCAGTAAGGCCATGGGTCTTGATCCAATGATCGAAGGATGATATATGTTTCATTCCAACCACTCTCCTACTAAAAAACAAGGTGAATGTGTAATTTTTTAAGTTATAAGTATGCTATATAAATAATTCTTTCTGATTTATGACCTCAATCCATCATTAATATTTATTCTTCTCACAAAGTTCTATATTTGTGCATCTGACCTATGTTATCCAACTAGGAAGCCCTATTATAAGTTATATTGGGTAACCATTCGGTTTTCAAAATTACATTTTAAAAGGATGTTTTAGTATTAATTATTACTTTGTGGGTTTCTATGAAGTTGTCTTTTATATAACAAAGTATTGATAAACCATATCAAATTTGAGTGAAAATTCATTTTAAGGGGGGTAGAATGTAACATCTCGAGATTTCAAAAAAATTGAGTTAATTTATTATTTTTTATATTTTTTACATGATATAATGATTATATTTTATATATTTCAAAGGTATATGTTTTTCATGAATTATATATAATACCATGTTAATCATCCACTACATGCTACATAATGGTTATCGTTCTCTACTTGAAACACTGATGTTTGTGTATGCATGATTGACTTTCCTTGAAGCCTTGTGTAACATGCAATACTATGTTTTACCAATCCATAAAATATTATGAAAATATTATTATTTTAAAAATTAAGACATAAAATACATATTACGTTAGCGGTTATGAATATTATTAACTCACTTATGAAAACCTATGGTATACAATTGTATAATATGAAATCATCAGTTACAATGAACTCATTGAATATAAATGAAATATTTTTATAGAAAAATATTTTATGCTAACAAATATATTTAACCCTAAAAAATTAATTAAAAATCTTGACTAATATTAAGGTAATATTTATATTATATATTCTATTAATTTTTTTATATTAATATAGTAGATTCTATAGGTATAATATAAGAATAAACCAAAATTGACACATAAAAAACTATATTTTTGGTAAGGATCTTTTACCCCCTTTTAACAAAGAACCTTTTTGAAATCATAATTTTGGCACTTTTATAATACTTATATGTCAAAATAAACATCATATTTTATATAGAATCATAAAAATTATGTTAGGGTGAATTTTTTTTATTAGTCTATGATGTTTTATTTTTTAATGAAAACTTAATAATAGTGAATTTTAATTCAAACCTATTTTTTCACGTTTTATCGTTATATAGTTAATTTATATTTTATGTTGGTTTTAAATTTTAATTAGAATAATTTATTTCAATCAATCAATTTTATGTCCATGGATTCAATTTCACATTGATAATGACTAGAAAAAACATAGAAATATTTTGAATGTTTTTTAATTTAAAAACACACATTGTCATCCCTTTTGTGGGATTATATTTAATTAATTTTATCAAAATTAATGTTTATAATTGGTAAATATGGATTAAATATTTGGAATATAAAATTATTTTATTATATTTAAAATTTTTATTTTTACCAAAAGTATTATTGAATGAAATTAATATTAATTACAACAATTGAGGATAAATTATGCATAACATGGGTAAAAAACATAACCTTTATCCACATAATGACCAATACACTTGTAAAAAATCAAATGAATGGATATTTTTAGACCCTATGCTCCCATTTCACGTATTTGGATGATTATTGGATCCACTTTAAATACAAAACCATCTCTTAAACTATAAAATGCATCATCTATTCCACTTACACACACCTATCAAGATACATTTTCTTGAAAAAAATATTACCAAATAGATCCAAAAAATACCTCCATTCCTCATAGAATACTCCCTTCGTTCATAATGCAATTCAAGGAAGTACTTTCATGAAAATGAAAAGGAGTTACTCAAAAAAGAGGTAAAATCCTCTCTGAAGCTCCTATATCATAATTGATTCCTCATCCCCCCCCAATATCCATATTACATTTTTATAAAAATAACAATATCGTGAATATAATTTTATTTTCTAATTATAAAACCTCTATATACTAATACAGACACTTCCATATAATCATTAACGAACACACTTCTTATGTTTATGGTGAACAACTGCCTCACAAATCGATGATTGTTCATTTTTCATTTACTACATATCATTCATTAAATTATGATGAAAAATATAATTTTATATAATATTTATGACATTTATAATTTCATTATTCTTGTTCAATTATTTTACAACATATGTATTAATACATTCCATCATGTGTAAATCTAATAATTTTTTTTGAGGTTGTGTGGACTACCTCCCCCTTAAAGTGATGTGATTCAATCACATAAAACATAGAATATTTAACGTAAGGTTTTTATTAAATATATGTTAAATAAAATTAATATATATATATTATTAATGAAAAAAAATTCTATAAATATATTAGATACCAATTTCTTTATTACCCTTGCACACATGTATAAAGTGATCACGTCATTCGTGGTTGTGTGGACTACCGCCTCCTCAACAAGACATGATTCCTTTAACATGAAAATGATTTTATATAAATTTATATTTAATTAAATAATATACTATTTACTATATAATTATCATTCTGGAATGATTAATGTTATTTACCTTCTTTCTAAAACAATCATTGAGAAATGAGTACATTACTCATGTGTATGTATGACCTACAATCTCCTTGATTGTAACATGGATTATTTTATCAAAACCATTTTAAATTATTTGTTATAAAAGTATAATTAATGAAAAATTATTATAATAATTTCATGATTAATTATATTTATATTTTTATATGATTACTCCATTGTGCTTAATTGGCCCACCAAGGACGTTTTTAACACATGAACCGAATTTTGTCAAAATACATGATCAAAACAAGCTTTTTAAATTTTTTATGTAATAAAATTGTAATGATTGAAGTAAAATTATTAGTAAAAATTTAAAAATAATATGATGAATGTTATAAATTAACATAACTATAATATTTAGTATAACAAAAAAACATGAGATAATTAAAACTCAATTAAAAAGAATTTCATCTCACTCTTTTTTTACACTAAGATACATCACTTATTCAACGATATATTTTATTTTGTGATGTATATACAACCCTTGAATGTATTATATGGGTATTATAATTAAATATATAATTAATTACAAAACCATTTTATGATATTTATTTCATGTGATTAGGTTTAAAAATTTAACAAATTGGTAACGTAATTTTGTCTCAATTTTCATCCTTTGAGACCAATTCCATGTTATAAAAAAAATATTTATATGAGGTAGATAATATAACTTTAAAATTTTATTACAAGAATCAAATTATTTTAATTATTTTTTAAATCTTTGATTAGTTTAATTTTCTACATAGGGAAGATGATTCATATTTACCATTTGGTAAATGTTTTTGGAAGCAATGTCATATTTTATCAATAATGTTTATGATCAAATTTTCAATAATGATGTACTATTATCAATATATCGTGAACATTCATAAATTTTCTTCTTCAATGGTTATTTTGGATGTATTCATGTATCTGTTCCATTTTTTATAATATTTGTAAATTATAATAATAATGAAAATGGTTTTATGAAATTATAACCTTTCTTATCAGTTTGGTAAGAAATATATGTTATTGGAGAGGATGTGAATAATAATTAATTTAATCTAATGAGATAATTGAAAGAATGCCTTGAAATTTTTCAATTCCTAAAAAAATCATGATGGTGATTAAAGAATACTATAATTTAATAAATAATGTCTTCTTGATGATATTATTAAGATATTATTTCTCTAAATATATCATTAGAGAAGTACAAGATAGGGATTGCCTCAGAGCAGTTGTGTATCCTCTCTCGAGCGTTAGGGTTTCAACCATGGCTTCTCTACCTTCCCTCCTTCGGCCTCAGTCGACTAGGCATCGACGTCCCCTTCCTCGGTGATCCTTAGGGGCTCGGTTGTCATCATTATCTCGTCTCGGTGGGAGAATGATTCGGTCTGGCGGGTGGAGGCATCTTGGTGGAAGATTAGGGTTTAGTGTTTGCGGGCGACAACTTCAGTCCCGAGAAGCTTCACTTCGGTCCCTGTATGGCATGGAGGGGGGAGGGTCTTTGATGGTTTTGTTTTCCCATTTTTTGTAGTTTTTTGTGTGATGCTCTTCTAGGTTCTTGCATTAGATTCATCAACGGTGTTCCCTTATGCATCGTCAGTTCCTCTTGTTATCCATGGCTCATTCACTGAGGAATCAGTGGAGGGTTCTTCTGTGGTATGGATCTTTCTGTCTCCAGTCCAGAGAGGAGTTGTAGGATTTGATGTGCTCAGATCCCTTCAATGGAGACTTCCCCTCGATGTGATTTCTGTTCCCCCAGTCCTAGGTGACGGAGACCCGACTTCTTTCTCCTTGGACCATCTTCTTCATCGGGTTGCTGTGGATGCGGAGGGAGGAGTTCATGGTTTAGGTGGGGTGATTCCTTCTTTGGATATGGTGCTTGTGATCTGTGCTATTGATGGGTTGCTTGTTCGATCTCATGAATTGAATGGATGTCCTGTGTGGAACGATGAAGATTTGGTGATCTTGTTTGTCATGGTTTTTATGATTTCGTTGTGGGATGACGACGACTTGGTGGCCGGTTTTTGGAAGGTCGCCAATGGTGATGGTGGTGAAGGATGCAAGTGTAACTCCCCAGCAGCCTGGTGGATGCGGATTTTCTGTGTTGTGTCTGACGAGGCAGATCGTGGATGGTTTTGAATGGATGTAGATGACGTGATGATTAAAGAGATTTGATGATGATGGGGATGATGCAGATGAGGTAGATGATGCAGTGGACACAAAGTTTGCTCTAGGTTTCTTGGGAAATCACGTGACGCAGTGGTTCCAGTAATGTGATTCGAATTTTGATTATGTTTTTGGGTATTGATCCCCTGAAATTTGAATTTTTAATGTCCCACCCTCCCTCTGTAGGGTGTAATTCAGTCGGTTCCCACTCTACCCTCAAAGTGGCATTTATGAAATTACCAAAAAAATGATTTGGAAAATTACAAGATATATAATTAATATTTTGATATAAATTTGATGGAAAATAAGGAACAGTATTAGGTTTTTCAATAAAACCATTATAAATATGAGAAAGGAATTACATGTTTCAATAACACTATATCTTATTTTGCTGATAGTTAAAAAAAGTGTGAGATAGAGACAGATTTAAAAAATCTATCATTAAAGGATAAACATTGTTCTAGTTGTTACTAAATAGAAGAACTATGAGAATTTTTTTATGTGTATAAAACCAAAAAAATTAAAAATTAAAAAGATTCTAAAAAATTAGTGTCTTGAATGGAATATTTTTTTACATATTTTTATAATACAGTTAAGAATAATTTTGAAATGAGGAAGAATATTCTAGCTAATAAAAGAATTTTTTGGTTCCCAATAGTCATTTGATGTGTAAAAAAAAGAAGTTGATCAGAAATATGAATACAATGCTATACAATATTGATGTTACAAATTAAAGTATTCAGTATATTTATACATATATATTTTTGGTAGATTTGGAATATAAAAATTATTTGTTTATTTAAAAAACAATATTATAAGTATCCCCTGATTTACTAAAGGTAATGTTTGTGGGAGAGTCAATCCACTCAAAAGAATTAATATGATATGCATTTTTTTTGAAGATATATGAAAAGGAATTTATGAAATAATAAAATATATTTGAATGTTTATAATTTTTTTTAAAGATGAAAAAATATATACTGCATGAAAAAGGTAATCTTGTTTTGTTATCGGCACAAAAAATAGTTTCTTACAATTATATGAAGCAAGATTTGTTGAAATATAATGGCATATAAAATGACATTTTTGAAGAAGCATCTCTAAAAGATTTAAAAATAGGAAAAATGGATCTTTTATTTTGAATACTCATTTTATAGGAAATTAGATTTTAAATTTTTGATGAATTTGATATAATTCAATAATATATTTGTGAAGTTTGGGAAAAAATTAATCTCATAAAATCAAAGATTTTTGGAGCACTTGTTATTAGTGATAAAACATGAAATACATGAAATCAATATTTTTCGATTGATTGAAACACAAAAGTTTTAGTGTTTCATATCATTGTGATAATGTATAATAAAATTTCTCTCAGAAAAGGTGATTTTTTTAATATAGTGGAATATATTAAATTTGATACTACTGTAAAACACACAAAAGGAATCATTTTTCAATTTCATGAAGTAAAAAACACATGTTACAAATGAATGATGGATTAAAAATTCTTTTAATAGAAAATTATTAGATATATGGGTCAACGAAACTTGGTCATGTTATCAAATATAAACATTGTCTCGGTTGCTCATGATATGTCATGAAGAAGTTATTGGTGTTCTATTTTTTAAAATCAAACATTTCAACCACTATACATAAGAATCATGATATTAATTAAACACGAACCATAGAACATATTCTTTCTAATATATATATATATATATATATATATGTGAAAATGAGTAGATGATGGAATTTCAGGTTGTGCGAGGGCTCTGCGGTGATGACATTCGTTGTTTCTATGGTTTCCGATGTCGGTTCCCAATTTTCACAGCACTGTGCTTATGGATGGAAAATTAGGTTCCATCAGGAATTAATTTCTATGGTGATTCTAGGGTTATGAATCTACGGTGTGTTTGTATACATCTTAGTCTTATGTAGTTCAGGACGTTGCATCCTGGTATATCGCCTGGAATGATGTACACCTAGTTCTGGAGTTTATACGAACATAGTTGGTAAAGATTCATAGGATCAGGTTTTACGTGGTCGGCTGGTTGGAGGTAGCTTTTAATATTGAGATTCCATCTACGAGAATGCCTGTTTTGATATAAGAACCCGGACCATGGATGATTTTCATGAATTTTTTGGTGATGGAGACGTGCAAGGTCGGGATGCTTTGTCCAATCCAAAGCTTCTGCCGAAGAAACATTTTCCTTTGTATGTTTTCGATGGTACCAAAAAATTAGCTTATGTAATGACTCATTCTGAATATTTTTTTCCTACTTCATTGAGAATTAAAATGAATGATTTGTTGAAGCCTACATTTTCATCTTACACTGACTCTCGCTCTGAAATAATTTTTTGAAAGGGGCCATCAAAACATGTTGTGTGCAATACTTATGTATTTTATGAAAGCATTGCCATCGAGAAAACATCCGTTATTTCACATCTTGTTTTACCCAAGGGTCATAAATCATGGAGGTTCTATGAATTGTTCTTACAGTTCTTCTTTTTTGGGTTTCTCTAACTAGAGGTGTTAATATCTTGGATGTGATTTCTTTATTGTATTTTCCCTTCAGATGCTTCTAAAATTCATGCATTGAGAATGGGATCTCTTTCCTTGAAACATAGATGGAATCACCATAATGAATTGTCCTTGGACATGAATGCTTCGCGTGTAAGGAATTATTTTTCCTAGGTATGTGTTCATCTTCCTGGCCTCAATTAGTCCCTTTTTTAGCCGATGATTTTGCGTGATATTGGAATGGAAATTGGGACTCCTATACGGATTGATAAGGCGACAAAGAATGTTGGTTTTGAAAGATTTTCCATGATGTTAGTTGAGATTTATCTATGTCCTATCATAAATGACAATGTATCTCTTTCCACAATAACCTATGACATTCAATTTGATGATGAGTATGAAAGAAATTCACTTTTTGTAATGAGTTTATGGATGTTGGGAATTCATTTGAACTATATCGATGATGGATTTCTAGTGAGATTTTTGGGATGAAGGGTCATCCAGCCAACCTTTTACAGATGGAAATCAATGAGAATGATATGTATTTGTCCCAACCCCTTGATCATAACAATAATCCATCTTCCAATAAGGCTGATTTGTAGGCTACTATATAAGAACATCAACTAACTTCAAAAGGGATGGGACTGATCACAGATTCATCAATGTTGAGAGCAAACAATGGTCACTCTAATATTCATGATTTATATGCATCCCGGATGAGTGGTACCTCCACAGGTCGGGTTTATTTTCCCAAGGATATTACACCCATGGATGGTCGCACAGTTACTCCCACTAGATTATATGGGACTGCAAAAAATGATATTATCTCTATTACAGGATCTCCTAATTGCACTGACACCTCAAATATATGAATGAATTATAGTATTGGGGTTTGTTTGATATGTGATGAGTCTGCTGAGATGTATTTTACTAGTGGGGATCGTCATCAGGTTAATTTTCCTCAAGATATCCAAAATATATTAAACTCTTCTCAGATATCTAGAAAACGGGGTGACATCTCGGAGGAATAATGTATTAAATCAGGTAGCGGTGGTCCTACTTATTTCAAAGAAGTAATCATTACTGGAAAAGGGGAAGTTTACTACACGCTTTCTCCCTTGAAGCGAAGGCCAAGGAAGGACTACTCCAATACACCTCGCATTGTGTGTACTCGATCTTCTATGCTATAAATCATGATTAATTCTAATATTCATTAGATCATTAATTAGGGTAAGCCCCACAATGAATGTGAAACTTCCAATGAATCTGATTATGGGAATGATATGTCTTATTATGATCTTTCACTTAGTGTTTTGAAAAATAGGGAAAATAACCTTTATTTGTCCTTTCCCATCTCCTCTGGTCTCCTTTCATTTATTTAATAAATATTCAGAAGCATCGCTTCTATCTTGACTTGACGGTATGGGGCAGTGAGTAAATAATAAACATTTCGTGAGAAGTACTTCATTTCATTTATTGGTTATTTTACTCACATTTGTTATGTTATCTATTTGACACATATGTAAGATTTTCTAATGATTTTTAAATTTTTTAGGAAATGTTCTTAGAAGGAATGTTGGTATTCTACAAAGAATTTGTGGACTAAAAATGGTGGTCTATATAATAATAATGAGTTCAGATTTTTTATTAAATAACATGGAATTCAACATGATTTCATTACAGAACATACAACAAAACTAAATGGTGTTATACAAAGTGAGAATATGAGTTTGGATAAAATGGGTCATACTGTCTTACTGGAAAATCTCTTATCTAATTGCGTTTGGAGAAAATCTACATGAACAACTATTTACATCCATAACCAATGTTTCTATAGGCCATGATGTGATATCACTACTTATTAATTTTTTTTAAAAAAACTTTATGTTTGAGACACATAAGTGTTTTTTGGGTTCCTTACATAATAAATAATATAGATGGGTACCTTGTAATTTTTGATCTGAAAATAGAATATTTAACATTTCATGGCTATACATTCTATGGAAGATTATATAGATGTGTTAATAAATAAACAAAAATAATAGTTGATTCTATTGTTATAAATTTTTTTCTAAAATCTGAGGAAGATGTTTCATAATCACATATAGATGAGGAATATGGATAAAAAAAATATTTTTTTATTAAAAATCCTGGGAAGGATACAAACAATTTTAATTACATAGTGGATAGTGAATCATAATCATGTATTTCTATTTATGAGGATGAATTATGTATATCTTATCCAATGCTATGGTAGAATGGGGAAGCTAAAAACATTTTTCGGTGATTGACATAAAATGGTTCAAACTAGAAGAATATCAAAATCTATTACACATACTTATTATTAATCAAATGTTTAGTAAAAAGTTGTGAATGACGGTTTTATGAATCAGGAATGGATTCAGGATATGAAGAAAGAGTTGGACCATATTTATAAGAATGATAAATGGGAACTCATTCCAATTACAAATGAAAAAATGTTTTCGGTACATAATCAGTGTCCTGAATAAATTTAATGAACATGATTATGTGATAAGAAAAAAAGAAATATTGGCAAAAAAATTTTACCTCTATAATGAAGGAAATTATTTAGATTATACTATTTCTACAGTGGAAAGGTCTAATGAAATTAGAATATTTCTTGTGATTTCTGCATAAAAGTGTAATAATATTTGTAGTAGGATCTTATGTAAGCTATTATAAACAGATAACTTGAAAAAGATATTTAGGTTTAAAATCAATGTGGTTTTTCAATTAGGAATGATGAAAGTTTTTTTTTCATTTTAAAGAAATCTTACTATAAACTGAAAGATTCTCCAATATCTTGGTATTCAAATCATGATACCTATATAATGAAGATTAATTTTAAGAAAGGAATAGTAGATATTACTATACACATCAAAATATTTTAGGATATTTCCATCATAGTTATTTTATAATTTGTTGGCATAAACATTTATTGGAATGATGATACAACATGTTAATATAATTATAGATAGATGGATATTTTTTTGGAGATATATTTTCTTTTTGAAATAAAATACTTTCTCCGATTACAAATATCACGAATTTAGAAACACATATTTAATTTTCATGAATTTTATGCCAAGGAAAATCTTATTTAGATTTCAAGGAGAATACAAAACCCATCTCCAATCCTGATTTTAGTTGGAATTATGTTTATAATATATATAAGGTATGTAAATTTTCATTAAAGTGTATCCAAATATGATATGATGTACGTTGTATTTTACATCCACAATACCAAATATTTTTTATATTGTTAAATAATTTGAATGATTACAAAGTGATCTAAAATAATCATATATATTGGATGGAAAAATAAATCATAAATATATAACATGAACAACAGAATTTGTAATTTTTTTTGATATAACCAAAAAATTGATCTAGTTAGTTTTTGAAATGATGATTGCGAAAGAAGTGTTAATGATGGAAGATCAGCATCTAGAAGAGTTTAATTTTTCGGTAAATTTTTATATATTTGAAAAATATGAAGAAAAACTCTATAACTCTTATCACAAATAAGATTTTGTATGTTACGACCACTCAAGATTCTACACAACATATGTGTTTTAGTAATCACCTGGAATATGTACTAATAGATATAAAGGTACCTCTACTCTTATGCTGTGATAATTAATTTACAAAAATATTATATGAGTCCTAATAGAAAATTATAATAAAAATCATATTCAAATAAAATATCATTTCATCACAAGTAATTTAGAGATGAATTATCTCATTCCAGAGTATGTTCAATCATTGGAACCAGTTCCAATCATATTAAAAAAATACCAAATGAATCATTTTCAATGATGAGGTTAAACATGGGTGTCCATCCTATTTGACTCTATGGTTGTGGTTTGTTGTTATATCCCATATCTCAACAAGATGTCTTATCATTTATCAATGGTTGATATTTTTTTTCATAAATCTATCCATTGATGATTGTTAAAATATTTAAGGAACTATGTATATAGGGGTAGTTGTGTAGAAGAAGTAATATTTTCATGTAAAAGTGTTATCTATTATAACATTTTGTTTGAGTGTGTAGGTATCCATTATCTATAATAATGTTACAAAAATTTTGAATTGTGAAATACATTGATGTTTGGAATGGTGAGGATGTTTTTTAATTCCCTACTTTTGGACCACATGGTTTGACTATTAGTGATTTTGGTTTCTTATAAAAAGTTTAGTAACACTTGATAAAAATTATTGATATGTGATCCATTTCATGGTATTATAATTTAATGTGATTTATGAACCTTGGATGAAAAAAAATCCAAAGGGAGAGATTTTTGGGACCGATTTAGCAGGATGATTTTTTCATATGCAGGAAGAACATTGTGCTGTTTTAAGACTTTTTCATGAAAATTAATCATAGTAAAATGTTTCTTTTCATGATATAATGGTAGTAGTTCCATTAGAAAAAAATTATACACATAATTCTTAAAACATTCCATTGGTTTATGAATATTATTTATAGTTGATTTTTTTTGAACCCAGATTGTGTCTCGGAAGAAAAGCATAAATCTGTATGTGTAATTGTATCATAGTCTGATTGACTGGATACTAACGAAGGAAATTATTTACATATTTTTTAAGTCACATATATAATAATATTAATAAAACAATATTGACGAAATATTTGTGAATTTATGGTGGAGAAGATGTTATTCAAATGAATATATTCAATATCTAATGGTCTAAAAGTTATGACAAATTCAGGATACTAAAAGAAGCTTATAGAGGAAGAAATGATAAATATTTTGATTTTATTGATATATTTATTGAAATTAAATTTATATTTTATTTACCATAAATATTTTCATCTCATCAGATGGAACACACGTAAGTATCAATCGGTAGTTGTAGTTAAACTATATGAATGAAGTTAATACTAACACTGATCCATCAGACGTACATTATCGTTGATCCATCCGCAACAGAGAAATATTATTTTTTAACTATATTTGTAAACATTGATTGTTGAGACGAATAATTATGAAACTCTCAGAGTTTCTATTAATAATAAATATAATATATATAAAAATTATTTTCAACCATTTCCATTAAAAATAATCGATGATTGTTATATTGATTTTTTTCAGGAGAGAATGTATTGACGATTTGTTCCTCATTTAATATAGGAAAGGGTAAAAAGAAAAAAAAATGTTTTTTTGACATTTTTGAAGACTCATATAATAATTCTTGATTTCGATCATCAGGTTTATGTACTGACCAATGCATCTGATGCATTCTAAAACTGATAAATCATCAAAAATTGTACTTAATTAGATGTGGTCTAACGAGAATTTGAAAAATTGTGGAAAAGTATAAAATTATAGGAAATATGTGAAATGTGTTTTAAAATGTTTCATTTCATCCAGTTTTTTCCCTATGGGGGGTTTGAATCCTATAGATGTTTCAACAATGTTTATGGAAGAATGGTTTTAATGTATTATGTTTAGAATATGGAATAGAGATGTATATTGAGAAATATTCAGTACTATTATGTTTGTAAATGGGTCAAGGGGATTAGAATGACCATGGTTTTTAATTATAATGAATAAATTCGAATGAAAAGGTATGGTATTGAATAATGGTGGTAAAATTTGAATCTATATGATGTTTTGATAAGTTTCTATAGTTTTCAAGAAGAATCATGAAATTTCAAGAAGTATTGTAGAATTAAATGATGGATATGAAATGATGGTGAAATTTTAGTTTTAGGATTTTTTTGAGTAGGAAAATACTTCAGATTCCCACCCAAACCACATTTGGCTCACATATATTTAGTATGATGAACATTGTTCATTCTATCTAGAAGCATTGTTCATGTGTGATTAGTGAGAGAGAGAGAGTGGGCATGCTGAATATTTTGTTTAGAGATAATATGTTTCTAGAGAGTGTTTTCTTGAGGAATATTTTCATACAAAAGATGGTGAATAATGAGTTAATAGATCAAACCAAGAAATCAGATGTAGTCTTTTAAAGAATGTTTGACGTGGTATAAAATTTTCTACAAAGTATTAATTTTTATCTATTTTCCATACTGAGGTATCAGACACTTGAATCAAATAATCCATGAGACCATATTTTTTAGGAAATCCAAAAGTTATCTTCTTTCCTATAAACGGGTAGGAATGTAACGATTTATTTTCAAAATAATTACAGTTTGGATTTTAATAAGCCATCACAAAAGAATGATATGAACCAACTTGTAATGGATTCATAACATGTAACAAATCTTTTTTCATTATTTGTGCTAAATGTAGCACTGGAACTATACTATTGACCATAGATCCACACAAGTGTAAGGAAATATCGTACATAACTATCAACATAAAAAGACTTTATTTCAGTTTGATTGTTTGGTATTGGATTGTTTGAAAACCATTCCATGTATATATTTAATCATATTGAGTATTAAACATTATAAATACTTTTGTTCCTATTGATATTTGAATGTTTTGTATTTATAGAATTTATAGATCGTTAACCATTTCACAAAATAAATAATACATAAAAGGAAAAGGAATAATTGATTCACTCCCTCCCAAACTCAGTTATTCATTATTCCCAGTTAGACATTAATATTAATTTTATTAAATAATATATATATATATATATATATTCATTGAACCACCTAGATTTTGAATCAATAATATTTTGGTTACTATTACATACCAATTACTATTTATCACTTATAAATTCTGACATATTTTTGAATAGTCTGTCTTAACATCTCATAGCTTCTTCTGAAATTTTAGTAGGATCAAACCGGTTGGACCTTCAATCATGAAATATAATCTATTAGTTAATAAGGTAATGTGTTTATATAAATTTATTCATTCAACAAAAATTTCAAATTACAATTTGTTTACATTTTTATATTTCTATATATGTGTTCTATTATTAAATTTTATGTATAAGTATTTTTTATTTTATTTATTTTATTTAATCATTGAATATTTATTACCCTTATTAATATTTATATGTGTTAACTAAATAACAATAAAAATATTTTTATGTGGTAATTATTTTATATTCGTTATAATAATTTTCATTTAATTAATTTGATTTATGTATATAAAATGAATGTAATTAAATATCCTTTAATGATATATCCTTAAATTAATTATGTTATTATTTAAATTAGGTTATTAGCAAAAATAAATGGCGTTTCCTTTTTGGTGATTTTGGGATATGTTTTTTTTTGAAAAAGAAATCTATGAATTATAAATTGTGGGTAGTCAGATGTTATATTAATAAATAAAATTATTTAGATGATTTGCTTGTCTGTTTGTTAATATTATAAAGGAATTTAATCAATGGGCATATTATAACGAAAACTATGATAATTATCACATGATGCTTCATAAACATTTTGAAATTCATGAACTAAAATCAATTTATTTTACATAATTGGTAATGACTTACCAATGGAAAATATTTAGATCGATTGTTTTTTATAAATATCACTCAATACTCAGATTTAAATAAATGAAGAAAAATTAAAAGGGAGTTAAAAGAGATACATTTCATGTTTTCCTACAATACTTATGTGAAAATATTTATTTCATGATGGGATGTCAAAAATATAAAATTTCATGTAAAAAAATTTTCTGAACAATTATTTTAGTTATTTTATCAGTGAAAATTAGTTATGATCAAATGTTTTCAAAATTAAACCTATTTTAATTTAATATAATTTATATTATAAAGTGAAATTCTTTATTTTTTTAAATAATCACTTCATCACAAACCATATTTGGAGTATGAAATGTGGAAATAGATCGTTGTAAGAATCTAATAAAGGAATAGTGAGAAAACACATGTTAAGGTGATAGTGAGTTAAAAAAATATGATTGGATGTAAATTATAGGGATAGTTATTTCACAAAGACCATCATAAAAATAATAATACCTAGTTTTTTACATCAAAACCTCATTTTTGTATCCTCATTATACGTAGCTCAGTGCCAGTGATCCATGAAAAAAATGTCGTGTATCATTCATGATTTTATCCATTACAAGCAAAAATAAATGATATGAACATAAGTGTGTTTAGTCTGAGGAAAAAATTAATAACATAAGGGGGTTTATTTTAATATTAAATACCCCAATTTACCGAAAATAAATTTCAACATAGAATGATCCAATAATAGTAAAAACAATGTATAATCCACCTATTGTTAGTCATATTCCCAATGTTACATTAATTATGTAGATTTACATTATGTTTAATTTTCCTTTTATTTTGTTTAATATTTAAAATAAATAAAATATATTTAAATATTAAATGAATATTATAATGAAAACCCATATTGTATCACCCCAAGCTTCCACGGTATGTTTCCCTTTGAATAATGCAATAACTTGTGTTGTACACAACATCAAGATTCTAACACACTACGTCCAATCAAACTAGTCGTTATAAATAGTAATACCCATATTTTTAAATTTTTTAAATTTTATCATTCAAGATGGACTTAATTTTCAGATTCGTAATATCAAAATGACGTTAATGTGATATTTTGGTATTTGTTTCGGGAAACTATCAATTTTTATGAATAGTGAAAAACAGTGTGTTATTGTTTTAAACGGACTATTTATTTAAGTAATTAATTATTTTATTTAAATATATTTTATGTCAAAATAGATACATAATACCTATATATGTTTAGTTTAATTAATTGGAGTCATTTTGTAATATTATTATATATATAATATTTTATTTAACTTTTTACCCTCTTTTTCCCACCTCCTAGAAGCATTTAAAAATTTCCATAAAACCTAATTTAATAACTTTTGTTTATTGAATTTCAATAATCTGAGATATATGGTTAATATCAGTGAGTAAAATTTTATTCAATAAGAAGAAAATAATTTTAGGTGAATAATAACTTTTGAATTTTATTTACCACGCTTTAAAGTAAATAGGGTAATTAATGGTAAATATGCTATCATAATTACCCTAAAATGTGTCCTAATTCTATTGGATAAGTATAATTCGTCCAAAAAGTATATTAGGAATAAAATATGATCATTTAGGTCCACTTAGATTAGATTATAACTATAACGACCCAAACATTCATTAATAGAAGTCACTCTTGATCAAATTAAATTTCTCTTTACATAAAATGTTTATATAAAATGTCATCTTCTTTGGATTTCTGTTTTTTTATTTTAAAATACTGTTAAGAATTTTGACCATTATTAATATAGTCGTTGAACAGTTATACCATTATTAGTATAAATATAGGTTTTTAATGAATCTAATTTACTCAGACAAAGGTAGTGATGGCCTCATCCAGTAGACGTACCCAATACGATGCCCATTTGTAGGAGATAAGATAAAAGTTGGCATCATTTGGAATCGCTCTTAACCAAGGCCAAGCCAAACTTCAATAGGTTAAGCTCAAGTTGAACTGTCTATGAGAGAAGTGGAAGTTGATAGTGATCACCACGCGAGCAATGTTATCCGAGCCACCCCGCGAGTCCTTCACCATCGCACACATCACCCTTTGAACATATGCGGATCATTGAAGGGGTTATGTAACAATACATTAGTACTATGGTCATGTACATTTTTTTTATATAATAATGGGAATACCTTTATTTTATTATTGTTACCTTCTAAATGGTTTTTAAAGCACAAATAGTATTTTTTGTAAATATTCAACTATGAAATATATTTGGATGAATTAATGGATTTTTTAATTAATTAATATCTTAATATTATTACTATAGTTAAATTAATTTTTATTAAATATAAATAAGCTTATAATTTTATGAATGAAATCGTAATTTTTATTATGGTTAGAAAGCAATTTTTTGTCAAAACCCGTGAATTTTCAATAAATGTAAATTTTTATTCTAAAAGTGAAATTTAATATATATAGAATTCTTTTTATAAAATATATATTATTTCTGTAATAAGGATATAAAAATTATCAAATTTTTAATATTTCATAATTTTGTGAGACAATCAAATTTTTGATTAAAATTTAAATACAGTTTAAATATATATTCTGTTTTATGACATCATAATGGCCCAATAGTGATATAATAAAATACTATAAGCCTTATTTTCTCCCAATATATTCTCTACCATTAACATAATGTGATTTTGGTTTTTTTGACTTAGTTTACAAAGCAATAATTGACCCTTCAATGCTTATTGAACATCTTGTCTTTTTAAATTGATTTCCTTAGGACTGTGACTCACATCCACATAAGCAACCCCATTATTTTAAGATGATCAGAATTTGAACATATAAAATATTTTTTTCAACTTACTTTTTCAAAAACCATGGGAAAAAAACATGGGATGGTTTGTGGTTTGTATTAGTTTAATGTGAGTTGTCCCAACCCAAAATAATAAAGAATTTCCTCACCTTTTTTATATAATCCCCACCATGATCCCACTTTTCCCTCACTCAAAACCATCAGAGTTCATAAAACCTCTTCCATAATCTCTATATAATCTAATCAAGGAGCCCCAAGCTCCCATAAAGCCTCTCCCAATCCTCTCTCAAGCCTTTGGAATCACACTCCCAAGTAAGGTTTTTCTTCCTTTCCCATTTTTGTCCAATTTTCGTAATATTGTTATGCTATTTTAATTTCAATTATAAATGTTGGGGTATTGTTTCTCAACTCACCCATAATTCCTTATTTATTTCGGAATTATGGGATACCCCTTTCTCTCTCATTAAATTTCTCCCATGTACACCTGTTACTATGTTGAAATTCTGAAATAAATTTATCTCTCTTCTTTTACATTCAAGAAAATCTTTTGTATCGTTAATCTAAATTCAATTTCCATTTTTGGGAAATGTATCTCGAGGACCCCATTACTATCCATTTCATGTACATTTTATGAGACTCCCCTTTCTCTCTCATCAACCATTTTTTTGAATTCTTACGTCAGGTCGTTATACTGCTGAAATTGCACCGATTCACTATGCCAATTTCATTTTGAAGTGAATACCATGCCCATTTCGTTATGAAAGGTACTAACCTTTATGAAAATTAAATCATTCATTATAATTTTCCATGAGTGAATTATTAATTCCATTATTATGGAATAAATGATTATGTTTTATGAATCCATGTTATACGATCCATGTGGAAAACTTATGCATGAAATGAAGTTCTTATGAAGGGTGCACCCTTATAGTGCTCCAATGCATTGGGTTAAGAAGAGTATCATGAGAAATCATTTGA
This sequence comes from Viscum album, assembly GCA_963277665.1. NCBI lineage: Eukaryota > Viridiplantae > Streptophyta > Magnoliopsida > Santalales > Viscaceae > Viscum > Viscum album. The sequence continues at coordinate 177,678,203 of OY728148.1, forward strand.
AATTGGTATTTACTAATGATAATTTAATTGTAATGAGGTTTTACTCATTCTTCATGTGCAATGAGGATTTTCACATGCTCCATGGGCAATCATCCATGACTCATGCTAATTCGACATTAAGTGTTGTTGCTACATTTCCATGTTATGATTATCATGATTTATCATGCCTTTATTTTTATTCCTCTCTTGTACTCTATTGATATTCCTATTTTATAAGATGTATTGTATTCCTCATTTTATTCCATGATTATTCCCTTACTGGGATTTATAGCTCACCATTTTCATATGTATGTCCTCAGGTTATCCTATATAATGCCTTATTCGTGGCAATGTAGTGGTCATGTAAAGGATGTTTTCAATAAAAAATGTGTATTTATTGTTTAAAGTTTTTATGTAATGATCTTAATTCCCAGATACTATAGTCCTATCAATATTCTATATTGTATCAAGTTATTCTTATGTAATAAAATATGTTTAATTGTGTAATAAAATATCTGGGTTTTCATAGTTGGTATCAGAGGATAGGTTTAGTTATTTTTGGGATCAGGATTAGAATACCTTAGGGAAGCCTTATATATATAACTAAGTATAATAAAAAAATCCCTAAATTTTGGTGATTATTGATTATGTGATTTATCAAACAAATACATCCTTGTCTCGATACAAGCAGGTAGAGACGGCTCTGGCACAGATGTATCCTAGGGGAAAAACCCAAAACACCACTTTGTTCTAAACTCAAACAAGAACTGGTGCATGACAACGGGCCTTGCGGCACTCTTGGATTTGACACTCCCAGGGGATATTCATTGGTAAAATAAAAATTTTATTATACACCATTATTAAGGGACCAAAAAATTCCCTAAGAATATATGATAGAAAATATATCATGGATAACATAGACTAAATATAATAGATTCATATGTTAAGGAAATTAAATTTATTTATAAGTTGTATGTTTTTTCTTTGGATTACCCTTTATGTGTTACCCCAAAATTTCCTTTTATTCTAGCAAATTACCGGTAATTATAGGACTCATGATAACAACCGATATGATGATCAATGTGATGATTATACTAATGACATGCCCAATCCAATGAGAGTTGGAATTGTGATCTCTGACTTGCTTATCTCTCAACTAACTCAATATTTTAATAGAAACATGGGTCAATAGGAACGTCCAACCCCCCCCCCCCCCAACAAAAAACATGTTTCTATTGAGAGCTTCATGAGACAAAATCCTCCTACTTGTAATGAATCATTTGATACCTCAATCATTGAACAATGGATCAACTCCATTGAAAAGATCTTCTCCATACTTTTATGATCAGAATAAAAGAATGTTATCCTGGATACATATCATATAGAGGGTGAAACTTATCAATGGAGGATGTTGAACAAAAATAAAAAGCATGAGGAGGAGATCGAGGAATTGGAATGGAAGTATTTCCAGAAGATGTTGTTTGATAAATATTTTTTGTGCACCCTTTGACAGAAGATAGAAATAGACTTCCTTGCCCTCAAGAAAAAAGATGATGAATTTGTTTGAGAATATGAGGAAAACATAACAAGTCGTTCACGATATGCATCCAGCATTGTCATTACCCCCCAAATTCAAGTTTGATCGCTTCATTGGTGGGATGAATCCTAGCCTCCTGAAAGCACTGGTGATCCGTGACTTCGACAGCTATGAGGAAATTGTATGATGTTCCCTCAAGGTTAAAATGGATATCAGAGAATATCAAGGGTATCATTGGGATAAGTAGCATAATGTGGAAATAAAATTTGGAGGTTCTATGGATAAATCCTACGGTGCTAAGATGATCCAGAAACCCACTTGCCAAAGGTGCGGAAAGAAGCACCCTAGCAATTGCCTGAAGCATAGGAGAAAATTATTTAGGTTTGGAAGAGAAGTGCACATGGATGTTAATTGTCGGCAAAAAAAAAACCCGCAGCTGCGACAACGGAGAGGAATGCTCCATTCGACTCTCAACAGGTGTTTCATTAGTACAAATGCAAAGAACCACGACACCTTGAAAATTATCTCCCTAATAAAAGGGTTTTCAGAGGCAACCAACAACCACCAAGGAAGAAAGGGAAAGCTTTTTTGAAAACTACTGCCGAAGTGAACCCTGAAAATGATGTGGTGACAGGGAATCCAGTTATTCATTCAAGAATAGTGAACATACTTTTTGATTCAAGTTCTACGCATTCTTTTATATCTCGAATGTTTTAGAACAGTCCCAGGATCACCACAAATCATGGAAGTGAAGATGTTGGTGAGTAGAGAAAATTTGTAAAACATTGAATCCCATGAATATAACTCCTCCCGGGTCATAATTTGTGGATTGGACTTACCGATGAACCTTTTCATACTCCCTCTTGTGGAATTTGATTCAATTCTTGGCATGGATTTGCTTTCCTTATAAAAAGGCAACATAAATTACCATGAGTGGCAAATCACTCTCTATATTGGGAATTGAACACCAATTCATTACAATTCAAAGGAGGAAGATGAATCTTCTTTAGATCCATCATCTTGAGTGTGGATATTTCTGCCCTATGAGCACACATAACAGGATCAGAAGATTGTGTCTAAAGAGTCAACAATCCTAGAAGACATACCTATTGTGATGGAATTTACTGAAACTTTTCCTGAGAAATTTCCTGGTCTGCCTCTTAGAAGAGATGTTGAATTCTCAATTGAACTTATACATAGGGTGGTACCAATATCCAGGACTACGTATAGAATGGTTGTTGTGGAGCTTAAAGAGATGAAGAAAAAACTACAGGAGAAAATGAATAAAGGGTTTATACACCCAAGAGCTTCACCATGGGGTGAACCAGTCCTCTTCATCAAAAACATAGATGGGTCATTGTGCATGTTCATCGATTATCGTGAACTCAAAAAAATTACGATAGAGAACATGTATCCTCTACCACGAAATGATGACTTGTTCGATAAACTGTGTGGAGAACAATAATTCTCCAAGGTGGATTTGCGGTCAGGATATTATTAAGTACGGGTGAATAAGGAAGATATACCCAAGACTACATTTTTTATAAGATATGGGCACTATGAATTCATAGTAATTCCTTTTGGACTCACTAATGCTCCAAAAATCTTCATGGAAATGATTAATAGAGTCTTTAGAGATTACCTCAACAAATTTTTTGTAGTCTTTATAGATGATATTATAATATACTATAAAACCAAGGAGGATCATAATGAGAATCTGAGAACTATTTTAGAGACCATGCAGAAGGAGAAACTCAATGAAAAGTACAACAAGTCTGAGTTCTGGTTGAAGGCGGTCTCATTCTGGGGACATATCTTCTCAAGCAATGGGATATCATTCGATCCCTCTAAAATATATTCAATTGTGGGATGGTTGAGGCCAAAAATAGTATTGGATATCCGTATCTTCTTGGGTTTAGTTGGATATTATCTAATTTTTTTTAGAAATTTCTAATGATTCTCCAACCCTCTTAAAAAGCTATCTTAGAAGGGAGTAAATATTTCTTGGTGTGATGAATACGACGGAAGTGTAAAAGATTTGAAAAGGAGGCCCGTCACTGTGCCTGTGCTCACTTTACCCACAAGTGTAGAACTTTTTTTGGTATTTAGTGATTATTCAAAGAAGGTCTTGGTATGTGTGTTGATGCAAAATGAAAAATTCATTTCCTATGCTTCAAAAAAATTGATTGTTCATGAACAGAACTGTAACAACATAGACTTTTATAAGAAATATTTTGTTTTTATTTTATATAAATCATCAAAGGAATCTTTCACTACACAAAACACTAGCATGACTTGCTTTATACTCAATCACGACCATTCATGATAGATTGTGTCGTACACAATACCTAGTTTCACTAAAGAACGATATGCTATTAAAATATTATTAAATCTAGCCATTATGAATAGTAATAACCACTTTTTGAAATTTTTTAAATTTTATTTTTGGAAATGGACTTCATTTTTGGATTTGGAATATAAAAATTAGCCTATGGGGAAATTTTGGTATTTTTCTGGAAACATTCAATTTTTGATGAATAGTGAAAACACTGGGTTACTATTTAAAAAACAACTTTTTATTTAAATAATTATTTATTTTTTATAAATTTATTTTAGTTCAAAATTGATACATAGTACCTATATAAGTTCAATGTAATTCATTGGAGTAATTTTACAATAATTTTAGATATATAAAAATTTTATTGAACTTTTCACCGTCTTTTACCCACCTCCTAAGAAAATTTTCAAATTTATATAAAACATAATTTTATTGCTTCTGTGAGTGGAATTTCAAAAATCTGAGAGACATGGTTGATGTCAGTAAGTAAAATTTTCTTCAATGAGATGAAAATAATTTTTGGTAAACAGTAACTTTTTAATTTTATTTACCACGGTTAAAAGTAAATAGGGGAATTAAGAGTAAAAATGATATTATTATTACCCTAACAAATGTCCTAATTCTATTTGATAAGTGTAATTCGACCAAAAACAACCTTAGGAATAAAATATAACCATTTAGGCCCACTTGTATTAGATTAGTACATTTACTATTAATTTATTTAATGAACGGTTAAAATAGTTAAAATCAATGTTTAATAAGTAAAAAAATTTTAATATATGGTTATACATGAGATAAATTCTCTTATAAATATTATTTATAAAGAAAAAAAGATTTTCTATATAATATTATTTTATTTGTAATTTTTAGACATTATATAATTTAATTTTTTTATGACACAAAGATGATAAAGTAATTATCTTATTAATGAAATATTGACATAATTGATGTTATAAATACCCAAATAAATGTAATTTGAGACTGTTTGTGAATTTCACAGATTTTATAGGTTAATATTCCATCTTAGTATTAATTTAATTAACTTTGTTTGAACTAATCATTCTGTTATGAGTTTCACATAAATTAATTACTAAATAGTGTTAAAATTGACAAAAAATAATTTTTAAAACAAATATTATATTATTAATTGTTATTTTATTCCTAAAAATCTAGTGTTCAGCCAAATAAATTAGATAAGGTTATATATATTAATAATAAACATCTTGGGGTTTTTTGGCTTGTTATAGTATGTTTATTAACCTTATAGTGTAAGAACACAAAAAGGCACGGTAAAATGAAAATTATCTAACTTAAAGTTAAATGTAACTGATAAGGTTAAAATATTATACTAAACATGTCCAAATTCTATTGGATGAGATTATTTCGACCCATACCCACCTTAGATTCTAAATAAATCAATTTGGAGCTATTTAAAACTGAATATGTCTTTATAATGAAATAATATTTTTTGTTTTTCAAAAGGATCCCCTCTCCTCCCTTATAAAAGGGCACCTCCTCCCTCTCTTCCTCACATCACATTGTGCATTCATGCTCTGTCAACCCCGGCCAATTTATCCTCTCCACTTCCCTAAGAAAATTTTAGAGGTCCTGGTCTTCTTCAAAGACCAATTTTAGTACCTAAAAAGGAGGTCTCAAAGAAACATCTCAAAGAAGAGGTAATGTCCATTACTGATTCATTCAACATTATTTCTTCTTCCACTTAATCTTATTTAGTTGTTTCATTTTGAATTAAAAACATCAGTATCAATAATATAATTATATGTTATTATAATTATGAAACAGCCCTATTTCACCATCTATCCAACCTACGGAAAACGAAATTACCGCGCGTGCGTACGTACGGAATACTGTCTCCACGCCGTAGTGTAATCTATTTTCCATCACCAACTTACTTGGATGGGTATAATGGTGTAATGAATGAATATATATGATTATTTTAATGTTATATTGATTATGAAATAATATACATACACTCCAATACAATTACACGATCATGGGAGCGATATCATCGCTCGTGCGTACGTACGTAATACCGTCTCCACAATGTGATGCGACTCGTGCTACAAGATTTTCATTGAATAATGATTACATAAATTAATTGAGTGAATAAACATGATATATATTACACTAATACCATTATGTAAATGATGTATATATAACCTAAAAAGAAGAATAAGAATTTATTCGACAAAACACGCATAAGAACAAAAAGTAATAAACACCCGAATAACAAGTAGCAATGAAATTTTACTAATAATAAGCTAAGAATATGACCATATATGTTATCATAACAATGATTATGATTCTGGAATAAGTAAATGAAATGATTTAATTCATTATACAGGAGGTTAGGATAATTATAAAGAAAATCGGACCTAAGGTAAGGGAAATATCACAATCTCATTTTTATCCGAGATTGTTTATACTTTGAAATTTACTGGGGTGTATTTTATCATCAAAATCCATGTTTCCACAATATGAAATATTATTTCCATCCACCTATAATTTTTAAAATCCAATTTTACCCTTCTTTGAGTTTTTAGTAAAAGATATGAAAGCAATCATTTGTCGTTTTTCGTACGAGGAACTTTTTGATTTTTCTGACAAAAGTACGAGAAGAATATTTTTTCAACTTATAAGACATGAATGGATTATTAAAAGATTATTTCCACGAATATTTCTTTACAAGTTTTCAATTTTATTTTTAATCAACTTATTTTAGTTTAGAACTGTATGACATGTTAAGAAAGGAAAAGTGTTTTTGAAGTAGAATGGGTATTTTCCTCAAGAATGGAGTTCAAGTGTTTTATCAAAATTATTTTCCATCGAAGAAAATAAAGGGTTCTGTTTCTATCCCTATTATTACATTTAATTTATTATGTTGTGATGGAATTATTTTTATGAATTCCTTTATCTTATATTAATTGTTTTATGACGTCATGATATTGAAGAATCCCATTTTTATTACATGGGTTATGCTATGATGTATGGTTTATGATTTTGTGGAACACATAAGAATGGTATCATAATGAGATGGGTGGGACCTATATCTCCCTCCAATTCATTGGGTAAAGATTTTATATCTCATGAGATAGACATGGCAGGAATGGAAGGTTAAACCGGTTCAGTGAAACAGGATTGAAAAGAGGAATGAAGTCGGTTCAGAAATGGAATGTGTCAACTAAGATAGTATTGGCAATGAGTCTTGACTAATAAGAAATTATTCTCTATGATTATGTGTGTATTCCAAAAAGCTTCATGTTTTATGTTATGATTATTGTCATTACATTTCACTACCATGATTTATCCCATGTTATGAAATTATGATCTCTTTTACAGGGTAAGATTTCCAAAATGTTATGTTCTTATGAATATGATGTGATTGATATTTATTTTGTTTACCCTCACTGAGCATTTGAGCTCACCCTTTTGTATGTTTTCTTTCCCCAGGTTAGGAAGAAGGTTTTTAAGTAAGATATTCCAAAAGGGACTATAGATATGATGAAATAAATGGGAGACAGTGTAGATGCTTTATGAACCAGTTGTTAATGTTTCCCAGTTTCTAAAGACACTATACATATACGGTCCTTTCTTGTTTTTGTTATATGTTGTAATAAGTGTACTTCAATTTTGAAGTACTAACATTTTTTGTAAAGTATGGGTCGTTATAGTTGGTATCAAGGGAAATTTATAGTCAACCTTTGGAATCTAGGATGTGAAAGCCTTAGTAAGAACCCTAAGGATAAGTCTAAGCATAGAACACATTATTAGTGTTTTAGAAATGGACATGAATAACCTAAGATAATGCCTTAAGTGTGATATTTTATTCTTGATTATGTGGTTTTACTATTATAATTAGTGTTTCTCACACTATTCTTCTTGTTTTTAGTCAATGGATGGAACCCAAAGGAACCGTGTCAATGCAGAATGCGACGGGCAATGCAATGATTGGCCCCCTAAGCAACCAAACGTTATTGGAGCTAGAATGAAAAATCTTGTTTCCATGCTCACACAACATTCTCAATCTATGAATCATGCAGGACTTCCAAACGAGGAAAGGAAGGAGAAACATTCTATTGAATCCTTCATGAGACAATGTCCACCTTCATTTAGCAGGTCTACTAATCCATTAGTTGCTTAACAATGAATCGGAACTACTGAAAATATATTTTCGGTTCTTCAATGTTCTGAACATGATAAATTCATCTTAGCAGTGTATCATTTGGAAGGTGATGATAATCAATGGTGGAATCATATCAATAATACGAGGCCATGATATGAAATTGAGTACATGGAATGGGACGAGTTTATGAACTTATTTTTCAATAAGTACTTCCCTCATATTCTCCGAACAATGATGGGGAAGGAATTTCTTGAACTAAAGAAAAAGGATGATGAATCTGTTGGTACCTATGAAGAAAATTTTACAAGACTTGCAAGGTACGCTTCTGGTATTATTATCCAACCTGAGAGTAAGATCGGTAGATTCTTTAGTGGCATAAAACAAAGTCTTTGTAGGGCGTTATCCATAAGGGACTTCAATAGCTACGAGGAAATTGTTCTATGTGCACTCAAAGTTGAGATGGAGATTGGAGTAACCCATCAGTCATATGGGTTTGATAAGAAGATGAAAATGGAATTCAAAGGAAAATCTAAAGACCACACTGAAAAAAATACGAGTTTTTTCTTTTATTCTCAAAGTGTGGAAAGAAACATGGAGGGAGTTGTCTTAAAGGGACAAGTAAATGTTTCATATTTGGATAGGAAGGTCATCAGGCATTTGAATGCCGCAATGATGGGAAGAAGATCTCTAGTGATGCGAACAATGAAAAGTCTACACAGAGTGCACCTCCTACACTTCAATGTTACAAGTGCAAGGAAATGGGGAATTATGCCAATCAATTCCCTAATACAAGGATTGTTGATGATGATCGATGTCAAAAAACTCTTTAGGCTAAAGAAAAATTAAAGTCACATGCAATTTCTATCAGTGATGTGGAGTATGATAAAGAAGTGGTGAAAGGTACACGTACCATACACTCTAAAGTAGCAAATGTTTTATTTGATTTTGGATCCACCCACTCCTTTATTTCTGAATAATTTTCTAAGGGTATCGTTGTATTACCTCAACAATTAGATGTTGAGTTAGCTATGACAACCCCTAATGGCACAACAGTCGTATCAAAAGTTTATAATTCTTCACCAATTGATGTTTGTGGGAAAGTTCTTCTTGAAAATTTTGTGATCCTCCCTGTAGTGGAATTTGATGTGATTCATGGCATGGATTGGATTTATCTATATGGAGCTCATATCAATTTCCAAAGAAGGGAAGTCACATTTCATATTCCATATCAATCTTTGATCTTCTATCAATGCAAGGATGAATATAACCTTCTAGTGGAAATTTCATCTATCTTATGGGACTTTATTCCAATAAATGAAGGTTATTTATCTCATATGGTTGGTGAGAAACATTCAATTAATAATATTCCCATTGTATATGAGTTTGATGATGTCTTTCCGGAGGGATTTTCGGGTGTTCCACCAAATCGTGAAGTTGAGTTTTCAATAGAACTCGTACCATGTGCTTTACTTATTTCAAAGAAAACATATAGAATGGCCCCAATTGAGTTGTAGTAATTGAAGAAGAAACTCCAAGAGAATCTTGATAAGGGGTTCATATGCCCTAGTGTGTCACCTTGGGGAGCACATGTTCTGTTTGTTAAGAAGAACGATAGATCAATGAGACTATGCACTGATTATCGAGAACTTAACAAGATCACTATCAAGAACAAATATCCTCTCCCGCGCATTGATGACTTCTTTGACCAACTTCGCAGTGCTCAATACTTTTCCTTGATTGATCTTCATTCAGGGTATCATCAATTAAGGTTCAAAAGGGAGGATACACCAAAGATGGCTTTTCGTACAAGGTATAGACACTATGAATTTATATTGATTCCATTTGGTCTTACTAAATCTCATACTATCTTCATTGATCTGATGAATAGAGTCTTTATAGACCAACTTGATCAGTTTGTGGTAGTCTTTATAGACGATATTCTTTTATATTCAAAGAGAAATGAAGAACATGAAGGTCACTTGAGAATTATATTGAAAACCCTGAGAAATGAGAAGCTTTATGCCAAATTTACCATGTGTGTATTTTGGCATCACAAAGTTTCATTTTTGGGTCACATAATCTCAAAAGAAGGGATATCTGTGGATCCAGAAAAAATAGAGGTTATTGAAAGATGTTTGAGACCAACAAAAGTAACTAAGATCTGATGTTTTCATGTTTTGGCTAGATATTATCGACGTTTTGTGAATTATTTTTCACGATTATCTAATCCACTCACCAGGTTGACTCGGAAAGGAGTTAAGTTTGTTTGGATGGAGGAATGTGAAGAGAATTTCAAGGAGTAGAAAAGAAGGTTATCCATTGCACCTGTGCTCACACTGCCTTGAAGTGCAGAAAGGTTTGTGATCTATAGTGATGCATCCAAGAAGGGATTGGGGTGTGTTCTTATGAAAAATTATATGGTGATAGCTTATGACTCACGACAGATAAAAATCCATGAGAAAAATTACCCAACACATGATTTAGAGTTAGCTGCAGTAATATTTGTATTAAATATTTGGAGGAATTATCTTTTTGGAGAAAGGTGTGACATTTATACTGATCATAAAAGTTAAAGTATATTTTCACACAAAACGAGCTGAATATGTGCCAAATAAGATGCTTGGAGCTGATTAGGGATTACGACTGCTCAATTCATTACCACTCTAGGAAAGCAAACAAGGTGGAAGATGCATTAAGTCGACAAGACCATGACAGTTTTTCCATGATGAGGATCACAAAAGATCCAATATTTATGGATTTACAAAGGATGGATTTTGGAATTATAATGGAAGGGGAAAAATATTATCTTTCTCAAATGAATGTTCAACCATCAATACATGTGAAGATTAAAGTGGCACAGAAATAAGATGTAGAGTTACAAAAGAAGGTGAAAAATCTTCCTAAATTCAACCTTGATTATAATGGGATAATAATGTTCAGGAATCGGGTTTCTGTTCCTCCCATCCCTGAATTAAAGAAGGAGCTGCTGGATGAGGCTCATAGTTCATCATTCTCTATTCATCTTGGAAGCACAAAGATGTATAGGGACCTGAAAGAGTACATCCGGTGGGATTGCATGAAAAGAGATGTTGTTGAATATGTCTCTCGATGCTTGGCTTGCAAACAAGTTAAAGCTGAGAGATAAAAGTATAAGGGGATGTTACAACCATTACCCATACCCGAATGGAAATAAGAAAACATCACAATGGAATTTTTCATAGGACTTCCTAAAACATCCAAATGCAATAATGCTATCTGGTTCATAGTTGATCCTCTTACAAAGTCTCCACACTTCATTGCTGTTAGAGAATATTTTTCTCTTGATCAGCATACAAGGATATATGTAAAGGAAGTGGTAAGATTGCATGGAGTACCAATTTCCATTATATCTGATTGGGATCCGAGGTTTACCTCAAAGTTCTAGAGAATTCTTCTGCATACTCTGGATATAGAGTTGAGTTTCAGCACTGCTTATCATCCTCATATAGATGGTTAGTATACGATGATAATTCAAACTCTAGATGATATGTTGATAGCTTGCTATATAGATTTCAAAGGTGGTTGGGATCAACACCCACCATTGGTGGAATTTTCTTATAGTAATAGCTTTCAATCTAGTATCCAGATGGCTCTTTATGAAGCTCTATATGGAATGAAATGCAAGACTCCATCTTGATGGGATGAAGTTGGGGAAAGAATGCTATTAGGACCTGATCTTGTTGATTAGATGGTAGAAAAGGTCCGATCTATTCAACAACACATAAGAGCAGCTTAGAGTCGACAAAAAATTTATTCCGACAACTGAAGAAAATACTCAGAGTTTGAAGTGGGTGATAAAGGGTTCTTACGAATGTCTCCTTGGAAGAGAGTAATGAGATTTAGAAAGAAGGGAAAGATGATCCCTAAGTATATCGGTCCTTTCGAAATTCTGGATCGTGTTAGGAAGGTAGCATACCAATTGGCGCTTCAATCGAATCTCTATCAAGTTCATGATGCGTTCCATGTATCCCTCCTAAGAAAGTACATACCTGATCCTTCACATGTACTCAGCTCAGAAGTTGTACCACTGGAACAAGATCATTCTTATGAAGAACAGCCGAGAGAGATTCTCGATCGTAGTGAAAATGTGCTACCGAACAAGACCACTAGCTTGGTGAATGCTTTATAGAGTAAACACCAATTAGAAAAAGCTACATGGGAGCTTGAGGATATGATGATGGAGAGGTATCCTTATCTGTTTGTTACAAGTGACGATTTTTTAGGGAGAAATTCATTTTAAGGGGGGTAGAATGTAACACCAGAGACTTTTATAAGAAATAATTTTTTTTATTTTATATAAATCATCTATGGAATATTTCACTACACACAACACTAGCTTGGTTTTCTTTACACGCAATCGCAACCTTCCCTGATAGCTTGCGTCGTACGCAATATCGAGTTTCACTATACAACGATATGCTATTAAAATATTATTAAAACAAGCCATAATGAATAGTAATAACCACTTTTTGAAATTTTTTAAATTTTATTTTTCAAAATAGACTTCATTTTTGGATTCGTAATATCAAAATTAGCCTAGGGTGAAATTTTGGTATTTTTCTGGAAACTTTCAATTTTTGATGAATAATGAAAACACTAGGTTACTATTTAAAACCCGACGTTTTTTTAAATAATTATTTATTTTATTTAAATTTATTTTAGGTCAAAATTGATATATAACACCTATTTAAGTTCAATGTAATTCATTGGAGTAATTTTATAATAATTTTAGATATATAAAAATTTTATTGAACTTTTCACCGTCTTTTACCCACCTCCTAGGAGAATTTGCAAATTTACATAAAACATAATTCTACCGCTTCTGTGAGCGGAATTTAAAAAATTTGTGATACACAGTTTATTTCAGTAAGAGAATGTTGTTCAATGAGATGAAAATAATTTTTGGTGAATAGTAACATTTTACTTTTGTTTACCACTGTTAAAAGTAAATAGGGTAATTAAGAGTAAAAATGATATTATTATTAACCTAACATGTGTCCTAATTCAATTGGATAAGTTTAATTCAACCAAAAATAACCCTAGAAAAAACTTTGCCCATTTAGGCCCACATGGATTAGATTCCGACATTTATTATTAATTTATTTAAAGAAGGGTTAAAATAGTTAAAATCAATGTTTAATAAGTAAATAATTTTTAATATAGGGTTATACATGAGATAAATTTGACTATAAATATTCATTAAAAATATAAAAAGATTTCCTACATAATGGTATTTTATTTTTAATTTTTAGAAATTAAATAATTTAATTTATCTATGACACAAAGATGATGCACTAATTATCTTATTAATGAAATATTGACATAATTGAGGTTATAAATAACCAAATAAATGAAATTTGAGACTTGTTATGAATTAAATAAATTTTATAGGTTAATATGACAAGTTGGTATTGGTTTAATTAATTATTTTTGAACTAATAATTTTGTTATGATTTTCAAAAAAATCAATTACTAAATAGTGTCAAAATTGAGATAAAATATTTTTTAAAACAAATATTATATTATTAATTGTTATTTTATTCTTAAAAATATAATTTTCGTCCAAATGACTTAGATAAGGTTATATATATTAATAATAAACTACTTTGGGTTATTTTGTCTTGTTATAGTATGTTTATTAATCTTATAGTGTAAAAACACAAAAAGACACGGTAAAAGTAAAATTATCTAACTTAAAGTAAAATCTAAATGATAAGTTTAAAATAGAAAACTAAACTTGTACAAATTCTATTTAATGAGGGTATCTTGACCCATCCCCACCTTAGATTCGAAATAAATCAATTTGGGGCTATTGAAAACCAAATATGGCTTTATAATAATAAAATATTTTTCGTTTTTCCAAAGGAGCCCCTCTCCTCTCTTATAAAAGGGCACCTCCTCCCTCTCTTCCTCATACCATATTGAGCCTTAAATCTCGGCCAAACCATGGAATTTTCTCCTATCCACTTCCCTAGAAACATCCTAGAGGTCCTGGTTTTCTTCAAAGTCCAATTTTAGTGCCCAAAAATGAGGTCTCAATGAAACATCTCAAAGAAGAGGTAATGTCTGTTACCGATTCTTTCAACTTTATTTCTTCTTAAACATCTTATTATTTAGTTTTTTCATTATGAAGTAATAACATAATTATAACTCATATAATGATATTTTATTTTAAATATGAAACAACCCCATTTCACCATCTGTCCATCCTATGGAAAACGAAATCACCCCGCATGCGTACGTACGGAATACCGTCTCCACGCCGCGGTGTAATCTATTTTCCACCACCACCTTACTTGGATGGGTAAAATGTTTTAAATAATGAATATATATGATTATTGTAAAGTGATATTTATTCTGAAATTGTATACATACACTCCAATACAATTACACGATCATGGGAACGATGTCATTTCTCATGCGTACGTACGGAATATCGTCTCCACGATGTGATGCGACACGTTCTACATGATTTTCATTGCATAATGGTTACATAAATGAATTGAGTGAATAAATATGATATATATTACACTAATACAATTCTAGAAATGAGGTATCTATTACCTAAAAAATGAATAAGAATTTATTCGACAAAACACGCATAAGAACAAAAAGTAATAAACACCCGAATAACAAGTAGTAATGAAATATTACTAATAATAAGATAAGAATATGACCATATATGATATCATAACAATGATTATGATTCAGGAATAAGTCAATTACATTATTTAAATCATTATGCAGGAGGTTCGGACACCTACGAAGAAAATCAGACCTAAGGTAGTGGAAATATCAAAATCTCATTTTTATCCGAGATAGTTTAAACTTTGGAACTTACTAGGGTGTATACTATCATCCACATACAAGATTCCTAAATATGTAATATTATTTCCATCCACCTACAATTGTTTAAATACAATTTTACCCTTCGTTGTGTTTTTAGTAAAATATATGAAAAGAATCTTTTTTTGTTTTTCGTACGAGAAGAATGTTTTTTAACTTATACGGCATGAATGGATTTTCAAAACATTATTTCCAAGAAGCTTCCATTAAAAGTTTTCAAGTTTATTTTTAATGAAATTATTTTAGTTTATAATTTTATGACATGTTAAGAAAGGAAAAGTGTTTTTTAAGTAGAAAGGATATTTTCCTAAAGAATGGAGTTCAAGTGTTTTATCAAAATTATTTTCTATCTAAGATAATAAAGGGTCCTATTTCTATTCCTATTATTAAATAGATTTGATTATGTTGTGATGGAATTATTTTTATGAATTCATTTATCTTATATGAATTGTTTTATGATGTCACAATGTTTAAGAATCCCATTTTTATTACATGGGTTATGATATGATGTATGGTTTATGATTTTGTGGCACACATAAGAATGGTATCATTATGAGACGGGTCGGACCAATATCTCCCTCCAATGCATTGGGTAAAGATTTTATATCCCATGAGATAGACATGGCTGAAATGGCAGGTTAAACCGGTTCAGTGAAATAGGGCTGAAACGAGGAATGAACTCTGTTCAAAAAATGGACTTCGTCCACTAAGATAGTATTTGAAATGAGTCTTGACTAATAATAAATGATTCTCTATGATTATATGTGTATTCCACAAAGCTTCATGTTTTACGTTATGATTATTGGGAATACATTTTACTACCATGATTTATCCCATGTTATGAAATTATGATCTCTTTTGCAGGGTAAGATTTCCAAAATGTTATGTTCTTATGAATATGATGTGATTGATATTTATTTTGTTTACCCTTACTGATCATTTGAGCTCAACATTTTATATTCTTTCTTTCTCCAGGTTAGGAAGAAGGTTATTAAGTAAGATATGCCAAACTGGAATATAGATATGACGAAATAAATGGGAGACCGTGTAGACGGTTTATGAACTAGTTGGTTATGTTTACCAGTTTCTAAAGACACTATACCTATTCGGTCTTTTCATGGTTTTGTTATATGTTGTAATAAGTGTACATCAATTTTTAATTACTAACATTTTATGTAATGTATGGGTCGTTATAAGAAATATCCAACACATGACCTCGAACTGGCTGTAGTGATCTTAACTTTAAAAATTTAGTAGAATTATCTCATTGAGGAGAAGTTTGAAATATATATGAACCAGAAAAGACTCATGTATATATTCACACACAAAAAGTTGAACATGTGCCAATGAATATGGTTAGAGTTGATCAAAGACTATGACTGATCAATCCATAACCACCATGGGAAAATAAAAAAGGTATAGGATTCCCTATGTTGAAAGGGTTCGATGATTTTATCATTGATGATAATTGAAAAGGATCCAATCTTCTTAGATTTGATTAATTTAGACATGGTAATAATAAATAAGGGAACATCATCAATCCTTTCACAAATGATTGCTAAACCGTCACTTTTGGAAAGGTTATAAGATACTCAAAAAGATGATGTGGAAATTAATGAAAAAGTGGTAGCTATCGGAAAAGGGAAATCCTCAGACATTAATGCTAATGAAGAATAAATTGTGAGATTTGGGAATAGTTTATGTGTTCCATCAAGTACAGATTGAAGAAGGACCTTTTGAAAGATGCACATAGTTCGAATTTCTTTATTCACCCCAGAAATAGTATGATGTATCAGGATATCCGAGAGCATTATTGGTGGGATAATATGAAGAAGGAGATAGTTGAATATACACCAAAGTTCCTAGTGTGTCAGCAAGTGAAGGAAGAGAGGCAGATTTCTAAGGGGGTGAAGAAATTGATGCCCATACCAGAATTGAAATGGGAGAACATAACCATGGAAATTATCACCGGATGTCCGATGACATCCAAATGAAACAAAGCAATCTGGGTTGTTGCAGATCGTCCTACAAAGTCTGTACAATTCATTTATATTCAGGAGGATTTTTCATTGGATCAACTAGAACATATATATATAAGGGAAGTGGTAAGGCTTCATGGAGTACCCCTATCTATTATGTCCGATCAAGATCCAAGATTCCCCTATATGTTTTGGAAGAGACTTCAACATGCTCTGAATACTAAACTGAACATAGGTACGGACTATCATCCTCAAAATGATGGCCAATATGAGTGAACTATACAAACACTTGAGGACATGTTGATAGTGTGATCAATGGACATTAAAGAAGGATGTGATCAAAATCCTCCTCTAGTTGAGTTCTCTTATTATAACAGTTTACACTCGATCATCCAGAAGTCACCATATAAAGCCCTATATGGTCAAAGGTGTAGAAAAATGGTGTGTTGGGATGAGCTCCTTGAGCATAAGCTCCTTGGACCAAAAATGGTTGAAGAAATTGTGGAGAAGCTGAAAACCATTCCACAGCATATCAAGGATTCATTGAGTCAATAAAAGAGTTATGTAGATAACCATAAAAAATACTTTGGATTTAAAGTTGGAGACATGGTATTTATATGCATATATCTATGGAATAAGGTCATTGGGTTTGTAAAGAAAGGGATGTAGTGTCCAAGGTACATCATCCCCTTTAATATTCATGATCTTATCGGGGTTGTGGCCTATCAACTTTCACTTCCACCTACCATGTCCAAAGTAAATGATGTCTTTCATGTATCCCTCTTAAGGTAGTACATAACATACCCTTAACATGTACTCTCATTAGAGGTGGTATAGTTAGAGGATGATCATTCTTATGAGGAGAAACCAGTGAAGATCTTAGATTATAGAGAAATAGTTATATGAAATAAGACAATTCCCCTCATCATGGTGTTGTGGAGAAACCACAAGTTTGAAGAAGCAACATTGGAATCAGAGGAAATGATGAAGTAGAGTTACCCACATCTGTTTTACCGTCGTAAAAGAAAATATGTAGGGTGAAAATTTTTTAACGGGGAAGATTGTAACGACCCAAACTTAGGTTAATGGAAATCCTTCTTTATAAAATTAAATGTATCATTATGTAAAATGTACATATAAAATGGCATATTTTTTGGCTATATGATTTTGGATTTTAAAATACTGTTAAGAATTTTCATCATTGTTAATATAGCTGTTGAACATTGATCACATGATTACTATAAATATTGGTCCTTAAAATATATAATTTACTCAGACAATGGAAGTGATGGCCTCATCAAGTAGATGTACCCCATACGATGACCATTTTTTGGAGCTCAGAAAAGAGGTGGCATCATTGGGCGTCACTCTTGACCATGCCCAAGTTGAGATTCAATAGGATAAGATCGAACAAAACTGTCTACGAGAGAAGTGGAAGTTGATAGGGATGACCACAAGAGCAATGTTATCTGAGCCACTACAAGAGTCTTTCACCATCTCACACCTCACCCTTCAATCTTATACGGGTTTTTTAAGGGGTTATGTAACATGAAATTAGCATGATGGTCATGTAAATTATTTTTTTATATAATAAATAATATACCTTCCTTTTATTATTGTTACCTCGTAAATGGTTTTTAAAGCAGAAATAGTATTTTGTAGTTAATATTCAACATAGAAATCTATTTTGATGAATTCATGTATTTTTGAATAAAATTATATTTTAATAATAATTTTATTATTAAATTATTTTCTATTAATTATAAATTATTGTATAATTTTATGAATGCAATCGCAATTTTTATCAAGGATTGAAAGCCAATTTTGTCAAAACTTGTGAATTTTTTATAAATGTCGATTTTTATTTTAAAAGTGAAAATTAACATATATAGAAAATTAATTTGATAAAATATATATTATTTCTAGAATCAGGACATCATGTTTACCAAATGGTGAATTTTTTCATAATTTTCCGAGACAGTCAAATTTTCGGATAAAAATTAAATACCATTTAAATATATAATGTGTTTTTTGACATCATAATGACCCAATAGTGAAGTAATAAAATACTATAACCCTTAGTTTTGTCCAATATATGTTTTACAATTAAAATAATGTGATTCTGGGTTTTTTTGACTTATTATACAAGGAATTAATGGACCCTTCATGGCTTATTAAACATCTTTTATTTTTAAATTGATTTCATTAGGAGTGTGACTCACCTCCACATAAGAAACCCCATTATTTTAAAGAATTTCGGACTTTTGACTTATAAAATATATTTTTTCACTTCCTGTTTTCAAAAACCATGGGCCAAAACCATGGGTTGGTTCGTGGTTTGGATTTTTTTAATGTGAGATGTCCCAAACCTATATAATAATGAATTATCTCGACTTTCTTATATAAACTCAACCAAGCTCCCACTTTTACCCCACTTAAATCCATTGGAGTTCCTAAAACCTCTGCCTAATCTCTATATAATCCTCCCAAGGTTCCCCAAGCTCCCATGAAGCCTTTATCAAGCCGCTCTAAATCCATTGGAAGCACACTTCCAAGTAAAGGTTTTTCATCCTTTATCATTTTTGTCCAATTTTCATAATGTTTTTATGCCCTTTTAATATCAATTATAAATGTTGGGGTATGGTTTCTCACCTCCTGAATATTTCTTTATTTATATTGGAATCATGGGATATCTCTTTCTCTATCATTAAATTCCTCCCATGTACACCCTTTACTATCCCGAAATTCCGAATGAAATTTCTCTCTCTTCTTTTACATTCTAGCAATTCTTTTGTATCATGACTCTAAATTCCATTTCCATTGTTAGTAAATTTATCTAAATGAGAAAAGTAAAATAAATTACATTTAAATATTATTATACTACCCTTTCTATATAATCAACCATTTTTATGAATTCTTACATCACGTCTTTACACTGCCGAAATTGCACCGATTTTCTAAGCCAGTGACATTGTGTAGGAATACCCTACCCATTTCTCTGTCTAGGGTATTCAACTTTATTCACATTTACTTATTGATTATAATTTTCCTTGTGTCAATTACATATTCCTTTATCGTGGAATAAATGAATATGTTTAATTAATCCATGTCATATGATCCATTTGGCACACTTATGCATGAAATGAAATTTTTAAGAAAGGTGCGCACTTATAGGGCTCCAATGCATTGGGTTAAGAATAGTATCATGATACATCATGTGAAATGAGTGTTTACTCATGATAATTAAATTGAATTGAGGATTTACTCATGCTTCAAGTTCAATGAGAATTTACTCATGCTCCATGTGCAATGAGCATTGGCTCATGCTAATTCCATGTTAAGTGTTGTTGCCGCATTTCCATGTTATGATTATCATGATTTATCATGCCTTTATTTTTATGCTTCTCTTATTCTCTATTTATAAGACTATTGTCTAACATGAATTGTATTACTCATGTTATTTAATTATTATTACCTTACTGGAAATTATAGCTCAACCTTTTCTTATGCATGTCCTCAATTTATCCAATGCAATGCTAAGTATGAGGGAATTTAGTGGTCATGTAAAGGATGTTTTCGATAATGATGTTGTATATCATGTTTTAAGTTGTTATATAATGATCCTAAGCCCCAAATACAGTAGACCTCAGTCATCTATATTTTATCAAGTGACTTTTATATAATAAATTATGTTTAATAGTGTAATAAAAGAGCATGGTTGTCATAATGGCCTTTATTATTATTTTATATAAAGAAGAGTTAAAAGAGATAAATTCAATTTTTAATAACTAAAACATTATTAATATAGTGTTATTCATAATATAAATTAGACTATAAATATTTATTATAAAGATAAAAGTCTTTTATAGATAATTATAATTTATTTATAATTTTTAGACATTAAATAATTTATTTTATTTATGACACAATGATGACGCAGTAGTTACATTAATAATGAAATATTAAAATAATTGATATTATAAATATACAAAATACTTTAAATTGAGAATTTTGATTAATTATACTAATTTTATAGGTTAATATGACATGTTTGTATTGAATATATGAATTTATTTGAAAGTAATTAATTTATTAGGACTTTAACAAAAATTATTTATTAAATAATGGAAAAATTGAAATAATTGACTTTTTTAAAAAAAACTATATTATTGGTGATGTATATTTTTTAAAAATATAAGTTTTGGACATAGGGACCTAATAATATTATATATTTCATTAATGAACCTATTGGGGTTCTCTTGGTAGTTAATAGAATGTTTATTAACAATATAATATAAAAATACAAAAAGACAAGGTAAATGTCAATCTATTTAACTAAGAGTTAAATGAAAAAGATAAGGATAATAGGATGAACCAATGAAAAATAAAACCAATTAGTTGAGTGGATTTCAACCTATTCCCACATTATTTTAGAATTAAATTTTTTGGAGCCATTACCAACTGAATATTATTTTATTATAAAACAGTATTTCAATCTTTTTCTAAGGTGTCCATGAACCCTCTTACAAAATGACACAAACCATTCTCTCCAATTCACACTGTCAAAGCCATTTAGCTCGTCCAAACCCTACCCAATTATCCTCCCTACTATCCTCCCTTAATCTTATAGGCCTTACATTGGTTATATAGCCAACCTAAGGATCCCTTTTGATCAAATCAAATGGCAGAACCCAAAGAAGAGATAAATATTTCATCACATCTTTCAAGATATTTTCTTCTTCCACTTCATCTTTCCTTGTTATTTCAAATAAAAAATAATAACTCTAGTATATTATATATACTATGAAGTTATTATAAAAATGGTACAACCATATTCGTTAATGTATCCATCCTATAAATGACAAAGTCACTATATGTACATACGTATGACTAACCGTCTCCACGTCGTGGTGAAGATTGTTATTCAAACACTTCATTATTTGGATTTGTATAATGATGAGTATAATTGATGTAAATAATAAATATAACATGATAATTATTATTTATATATTATATACCAACCAATTATATGATATTTTAAAATCAAAATAATGATATTGTTGCTCGTGCTTATCTACGGATTACAATCTCCTTGAACGTGATGAGATTCATATTCCCATCGAAACCATTCAATAATAATATTAATTGGATGATTAAAAATAATTTTTAAAATCTAAATATAATTCTTAATATAAATATAACACATCCTATCCATAAAAAACATGACTTATGTAACAAGACATATAAAGTAAAATGAATTAGTTAACACCTGAAACGATGATACTACAAAAATATTATTAACAAAGAAATATGATAAGACCATATATGATATCATATTTATGTATATTATTCATTTTTAATTTAACAATAATGTTTTTACTATTATAAAGGATGTTAAAATACCATCTACTAAGGAAAATTACAATGTAAGGGTTAATTTCACAATCTCTTTATTATCTGAGGTTATTTCTACGTAATTATCTACTAGGACAACTTTATGATTCCCATCCGTGTTTTAATAAACATTTATTTCAAATTGTTATAATATTTATTATACAATGGGATAATGTGATTTATACCCATATTTGGCCTTATATGTTTTAGATGAATCATTCTATCTTTTTCCAAACAATGTAAATTATGATCGTTTCAAAAATATCAGGGTAAGAAATTTTTTTAACTTATATGGCGGGTGAAGCTATTTTCTGTCATTATAAAATTGTCCAAGCTTCCAGTACAAGCTTATAATAATATTTTCAAAATAAATATTTTCTTTTAAAATTATATGACTTTTAAATGATTTCAAAATAGAAAGAGATGTTTTTCTAAAAAAAATAGGATTTCATCTATGTCAACATCCTTTTGGTAGATTATAAGCCTGATTGATGTTGATTAATTATGGTGAAAATAATTCATAATGAATTGAATTATTTGTGATATGTTTTATTGTGGATGTGTTAGTATTATACCATTCATGGTTTATGGATAATGTATTGACATTTTTTATGCATGTTTTAATACGAATATTTATGTTATGATTAAACATTTTCATTTGAGGATTGAATTTGACATAGTATGTGATTGGAGTTTCCCACTATACCTCCTTGATGCATAAGTAGGTCTCATGAGACCATATAGTGTCTTGTCACAAGGCCCTGACAAAATCTGATTTGTATTCTTGGCACACGGCTTTGACAATGTGTTTATGAAGTCTGGCATTATGCATTCCACCATTATGAAAGTGGTTATTTATATTTTATGTGATTATTCGACTAGAAGAATATCCATGTAAATAAGTAAATAGAAATATTTGATTTTATCTTTTCCATATTATGATGATGATTATGTTTTAAATGCTTCTGTTTTAGTCTTACACACTACCTTAAATGTTTATTCTTATTTATGAATGTTTCCACTATATTGTTATCCTTAATGGGAATCTGAGCTCACCCCTTTCTATGTTTCATTTTTCCAAGGATTTGAAGAAATATTTAATGGTTGAACTGTAGGGATAGGCAAAGGATATTAGTGTGGTCAATGGGGACAAAATGTTGTTGATGCTTTTATTTATGTATGTAATGTAAAACTTATGAATGTATATATTACATTCAAGGATACTAAAATGATCGGTCCTATTGGACATGATTATTTGTTTCTTTCCAATGTTACATAACAATGAACCGACTATGGGTAACTGGGTTCGGGGCATTAGAGTTGGTATCAGAGGAATATTAGTACAAACCATGGAAACTAGATTGAGATAAACTCTGATTAGAGCACATTACCCTATGATAGACATTGAGGATTGGTATATAAGAACTTCCTATAATTTTGGTAATGTAGAGATTTTGTGTAGTCTCTATGAAAAACATCTCTATCTTGAATTGAGCAGGTAGAGGTGGCTCTGGTACATATGTACATAGAAGTGAAAACTCTGACAAGGAGTTTTGGGATTGACTCGGGGTATCCTGCTACACAACAACGGGCCTTGCTGCACTCATTGTTATGAATATCCTAGGGAATACGCTTAGGATAATTCACATATTCTTTATAAAACATTATGAAGGATTTATGATTGTATTCCAACTCATTGAAAATAATTTTATGTGATTATTGATTATATCCATAAATTGTTAAATTTATAATAAGTGTTTTACAAGTTTGGATTTATATATTTCAATTTATAAACTAATCTAGTGTATTCCATTGTTTAGATATGGTGCATAGTAAATGGAATGTAAACTGTATCAATGCTCGTAATATATATAGGGATTTATCTCTTAGTCAAGATAATTATTTTGGAGCTGGGGATGCAATTGATTTTGATCAGCTTATCACTATACTGGGACAACTCACTCAGGTAATGAATAATTACCTTGCCTTTATAGAGCACCCATTTCCACAATGTGAATGATCAATGATTGACTGCTTCATGGTGCAACAACCATAAACATTCAATAGGAGTAAAAATACATTAGTAGCTGAGAAATGAATAAATTTCTTAGAGAAAATAATTCTTGCTTTCGGGAGTAGTGAAAGGGAAAATGTTTTAACAAAAATTTATTGCAACATTGGAGATGCAGATCAATGGTGGTCATTCATCAAAAACAAAAAGTAAGATGAAGAAGTATCGAACATGTAATGGAGGGATTTTAATGAGTTTTTCATAGAAAAACACATCCCTCATGACAATCTAGTGGATATGGAAATGCAATTTCCGAGTCTAAGGAAAAAGTATGATGAGAATGTCACAAAGAATGTTGCTAACCATACAAGGTTAGCAAGGCATGTATCAAATTATATACATAACCCAAGGTGTATGATTGATTGATTATTTAATAGGGTTAAACCCATTTCTTTTTTGAGCATTATTCTCACAATCATTTTCATCGTATGAAGATAATGTCTCATGCTCTATCAAGAAAAAAAAATTAATTAGCTAGGTCTTATGACTTCAATGTCTAGAAAGAGAAGAAGAGATCTGTTAATCACTCTAGAAATGGAAATAAGGAGAATATTTGAAACATTTAATATCCATCCTCTAGTAAAAGGGGGATGAAATACCCTGGTACCTGCCTGGAGAGAATGGGAGACTACTACATGTGTGGTGAAAATGGCCACCATGATCCTGATTGCAAGGGAAATAAATAGGCTATCAATGTTTAATGCTAAAATTTTAGAGAAAAGGGGAATTATGTAAATTAATTTCATATGAACCAAGGGAACTTACCTTTGAGAAGGCCAATAGAGAAAGGACAAGCTTTTGTGGTCACTACTAATGAGGTTGAAGATCTAAAAGACGTGCTGGTAGGTAATTTAATGGTTTCTTCAAGTTTGGACAATGCTTTATTTGATTATGGATCATATAATTGTTTCATATATTCCTAGATTTCTATGAAAATTAGTTACTTTCAATTTGACATAACAAGGTAGTTGTAATAAAAACTCATAAGGGAAGTATCACGACATCATAGTTTTGTGAATCAATTCCCATTAGTGCATATAATTTTTTTTTATCTATTGATCTCATCATCATACCCCTGATTGATTCTGATATAATCCTCATAATGGATTGGAATTGTAACGATGATTTGAAAATTTAATCTAAGAATAATGTGGTTACAATTTTTGATGATAATAAATAGTATCGTATCTATAGAGCAGAAATGTCACATGCTGATTCTTATCCTGATCCACCCACAGAAGCTCTACTAAATTATATTATTGGGGAGGAAGAGACTGAAATAATTATGGGTGAGGAAATGAATGATCTAATAGAGGATTTAGCTATAGTGCATGAATATATTGATGTGTTTATAGAGGATTTATTTGGACATCCTCTAGAACGAGGAACTCATTTTTCAATTCATTTAATACCTATTTGAAGGCCCATATCGAAGACCCATTATAAAATGGCCATTGAGGAATTAGTGGAACTAAAGAAACAACTATAGTAATTGAGAAATAATGAATTTACATTCCCTAGTGTTTCTCCATGTAGAGCCCGTGACCTTTTTATTAGAAGAAAGACGAATATAGGAATGATTGTATTGAATACAGGGATATCAGTGCTATAAAAATAATGAAAAAGTATCCCCTACATCGCATTGATGATTTATGCGACCAACTTCACGGAGATCAATATTTTTCAAATATTGACCTTCAATCTGGATATCATTAGTTGTGTGTGACGAAGGAAGACATTCCGAAAATAGCATTTTGAACAAGGTACGATCATTATGAGTTCATAGTAATGCCTTTTGGATTGACTAATGCACCCTATGTCTTCATGGATATAATGAACATAGTTTTCAAGGAATATCATGATGAATTTGTAGTTCTATTTATTGATGATATCTTGGTATAATCCAAAAGCAATGAAGATCAAAAAAATCACATGCACATTATCCAATAAACTTTTAGATGAAATGAATTATATGTGAAATTTAGAAAGTGTGAATTCTGGATTCTAGATATTTCTTTTCATGGTTATTTTTTCTCTATGGATGGAATATGTGTTGATGCTTCTAAGCCAAAGCCAATACAAGAATGGCCAGCACCAACGAGTATAACTGATGTAGGCAGTTTTATTTGTTTAGTAGGGTATTATCTGCATTTTGTCCAGAATATTTCCCGATTGGTTTACCCATTAACCAAGATCACACGTAAAGGGTTTAAATTTTTCTGAAAAATATAGTGTGAAGAATGTTTTGAAGAACTAAATAGAATATTAGTCAATTATCTTATCATGAATCTACCATCTACAAACAATGGGATTTTTATTTATAGTGATTCTTCAAATAAAGGACAATGTTGTGTCCTTATGTTGAATGATAGTGTTATAGCTTATGCATCACGATAGATTAAAATTCCTGAGCAAAACTATCCCACTAATGATCTTGAGTTAGAAATTGTAGTCTTTTCTCTGATGATAAGGTGACACTATCACTATGGTGAAAAATGTGTGATTCTTATTTATCTCAAGGTTTTAAAGTATATTTTCTCACAACAAGACCTCAACATGAGGAAAAGGAGATGGCTTGAACTACTCATGGATTATTATTTCACAATACACTACCACTCGGGGAAGGAAAATAAGGTGGAAAATTATTTGAGCATAAACGATCATGGAGTTTTGAACAAGATAACAGTTGAAAGGGATTCTATTTTCATAGATCTAGTAAAGATGGAAATGGTAAAATCCATTGAAGGTGAAACATCAATACGTTTTTAAATGGTTTCCATACCATATTTACTAGATCGGATAAAATGTTCTCAGACTAAGGATGAAGAGTTTCAAAAAAATATTAAATCCGTAATTGATGGGACATTCAGTGAATTCGTATATGAAGATGGGATTTTGAAATTGGGAAGAGACCTTGTGTTTCCAATATACCTGATATAAAAATGGAATTTTTGGATGATGCTCATATCTCCAACTTCTCTATACACCCTGAGAGCATCAAGCTATATTGGGATTTGAAAGAACATTTTTGGTTGGACAACATGAAGAGGGAGATTGAAAATTTTGTGTCGATATGTTTGGTTTGACAACAATTGAAATATTGATGACAACATCCATAATGAGTCATACAACCTCTTCCCATACCGAGTAGAAATGGGACGATATTATGATGGACTTTGTCATGGGTCTACCAAACCCTCCTAGAAGGAATGATGAAATATGGGTCATTGTTTATCTTCTTACCATGCCACCAAATTTTCTTGCTATAAGAAAATATTTACCAATTGAATGTATATAAAGACTGTATATCAATGAATTTTTAAGACTCCATGGTGTACCCTATCTATTGTTTCTAATCAAGATCCTCGTTTCACAATAAGATTTTGGAAAAGTCTTCAGAAGTCCATGGACACTGAACTTTGTTAGAGCACTGCCTACCACCCTCAAACTGATAGACAATCAGAATAGACTATTCAAACCTTAGAATACAAGTTGATATCTTGATCACATGACATTCAAGGTATGTAGGATCAATATTTACCTCTGGTAGAATTTACCTATAACAACAACAACATTTCAAGTAATCAGATAGAACCATATGAAGCGTTATATTGAAAGAGATGCCTCACACCAACTTGTGGGGATTATGTTGGTTAAGGAAAAATAGTAGCCCCAAAACTTGTTGAGAAAATAATGGAAAAGGTGATGGTAATCAATACCCACATCAAAGCAGCTCAGAGTAGAAAAAATAGATATGTCGATAACCGAAGGAAGGAATTGGAATTTTGGGTAGGAGATATCGTTTTCATGAAAGTACCTCCATTGAAGGGAGTTATATGATTCATTATAAAAGGTAATTTACGTTCCCAGTACAACAGACCATTTGAAATTATAGAACAAATTGAGGTTATAGCTTACCATTTTGCAATGCCTCAAAGTCTCTCCAAAGTAAATGATGTGTTCCATGAATCACAGTTGAGAAAATACATGCCTGACCCAAAGATTGTACACACCTATGAGAAAATTGAACTGGAACCTAATCTGTCTTATTGTTAAGAACCAATATAAATTTTTAATACTAGAGAACATGTGTTGAGAAACTGGACGACTCATCTGGTAAAAGTTTTATGGAGAAACCATTAGATGCAAGATGCAATGTGGGAACCCTAGGAACATGTGATAAAGGACCACCAAATCATTTTTTGTGGTAGTATTCAATATGTTTTTAAGATCAAATTATTTTAATGAGGGAAAAATGTAACACCCCAAGCTTCTACGGTACGTTTCCCATTGAATAATGCAATATTTTACGATGTACAAAACTTCAAGATTCTAACACACTATGACCAATCAAACTAGTCATTATGAATAGTAATACCCACTTTTTTGAAATTTTATAAACTATATATATCAAAATGGACCTCAATTATGGATTTGGAATATCAAAATTAGATTAGGTTGAATTTTAGGTATATTTATGAAAACATTGATTTTTTTTGAATCGTAAAAAAACTATGTTATTGTTTAAAACCACGTTTTTATATAAATAATTAATTTTTTATTTAAATTTGTTATAGATCAAAATAGATACATAATACCTATATATGTTCAATGTAATTCATTGGAGTAATTTTTTAATAATATTAGATATATAAAATGTTATTGAACTTTTTACCATCTTTTACACACATCTAAGGAGCATTTGCAAATTTTCATAAAAATTAATTTTACCACATTTTTGAGTTAAATTTCAAAAATCTGAGAGACACGATTAATATTATTATGTAAAATTTGGTTCAATTAGATGAAAATAATTTTTGGTGAATAGTAACATTTACTTTTATTTACCACGGTTAAATGTAAATTTCGTAATTGAGGGTAATGATGTATCATAATTACCCTAAAACATGTATTAATTCTATTAGATAAGTATAATTTGGCCAAAAACAACCTTTGGAATAATATATGATCCTTTAGGTCCACTTGGATTAGATTAAGACATTTATTATTATTTTATTTAATGAAGAGTTAAAAGTGTTAAATTCAAAGTTTAATAACAAAACCATTTTTAATATATGTTTATACATAATATAAATACGACTATAAATATTCATTAGAAAGATTAAAATATTTCCTACATTAAAATATTTTATTTATATTTTGTAGACGTGAAATAATTTTATTTATTAATGTCATAATGATGATGCATTAATTACAATAATAATGAAATATTAAAATAAATGATATTATAATTATCAAAAAAAATTAAATTGCTACTATTAATTAATTAAGCTGTGTTTATAGGTTAATATAAAACTTTATGATTTAATATATGAATTTATTTTGACGTAATAATGTTTTTTGGACTTAAAAATCATTTATTATATAATGTCAAAATTGACATATTTGGGTTTTTAAAACAAATACTATATTATTGGTAGATATAATATTACTAAAAATATATGGTTTTGCCAAAGGGAATTTATAAAATTATATACTTTATTAATGAACCTAATTTGGTTCGTTGGAATTTTTCTAATAAGTTTATTTACCATATAATAAAAAAATACAACGAGTCATTGTAAATGTCAAACTATTTAATTGACAGTTAAATCTATGAGATAAGGTTTACATGGTGACCCAAGCCTATCTAAAACCTATTGGTTACATGGTTTGAGACCTATCCCCACCTTATCCTAGAAATATATCATTTTTGAGCCATTATAAATCAAAAATTATTTTATTATAAAATAATATTTCAATATTTTCTTAAGGTCCCCTAACCTCTCTTATAAAAGGGCACTTCCCATTATCTCAAATACACACCATCAAATCCATTATGATCAGCCAAAACCAACCAAAATATCCTCCAAATCATCCTCCATTAATCCTAGAGGCCTTAAATTGGTATTAAAGACAACTGTAGTATCTATTTTCATCAAATCAAAAGTAATAACCCGAAAACGAGATGAATAATTCATCACATTTTTCATGTTCTTTTCTTCTTCTAATTCCTGTTTTATTGTTGTTTCCATTATAAAATAATAACTCCATTATCTTATGTATATTGTGAAGTTATTATTAAAATGGTACAACCACATTCATTATTATATTCATCATATAAATGAAAAATTCACCATACTTGTGTACGTATGATATGCCATCTCCACATCATGGTGATGTTTTTTATTCAATCACACAATTATTTAGATGTGTATAATAATGGCATAAATGATGTAAATAATAAATATAAAATGATAATTAATCTGTATGTTTGACATACCTTCAAATTTTATATGATTTTAATATCAAAATAATGATATTGTCACTCGTGCGTACATACAGATTACCGTCTCCACAAACCAGATGAGATTCATTTCCCCATTATAACCATTCCAGAATAATTATCATTTGATAATTAAAAATAATTTTTAAGAACTTAATATCATCTGGGATATAAATCAAATACATCCTATTCAACACAAACATATCTTACGTGACAAAACATATAAATGAAAAAGAATTAGTTAACACCCAAAACGATGATACTATTAAAATATAATTAACAAAGCTATATTATACGATCATAAATGATATCATATTTATGTATATGTTTCTTGTATAATTTAATAACAATTTTTTATGTCTTATATAATAGGTTAACATACCATCGATTAAGTAAAAGTACATGGTAATTGTTAATTTCACAATCTCTTTATTATGCAAGGATATTTTTATGTGCGTATCTACAGGGATCTCTTTATCATCCAAATCTGTGTATTCGTAAAAATGTAATTAATTTTTTTAATATTTAATAGAAAATTTTTAAATTCATTTTTTCTTTTATTTGACCTTATATGTTTTGAAGGGTATATTTATGTTATTTTCCAAACAAGATACTTTATGAACTTTTTGAAAAAATTAATGTAAGAATGTTATTTTAACTTATATAGTCGGTGCGACTATTTTCCACCGTTATAACATCATCAAAGCTTCCCTTACAAGCATATAAGAATATTTTATTAATAAATGTTTTCTTTTATATCTATTTGACTTTTATGTAATTTAATAAAAATAGATATTTCTCTAAATAAAGTATTGATTTCATCTATGTTAACATCCTTTCGATTGATTTTAAGCCTATTTGAAGTTGATTTATTATGATACAAATAATCAATATTTTATTGAAGGTTTTGTGATATGTTTAAATGTGTGTGTGTTATTATTATACAATTTAGGGATTATGGATGATGTATTGACATTTCGTATGGTAGTTTTATTACAAATTTTTATGTTATATTTAAACCATTTTATATGAGGAATGCGTTGGAATTAGTAAATGACGGGTGGATCCTTTTATAGACCCTCAATGCATCGGTAGGTCTCATGAGACAAACATGTGTCTGAGTACATGGCCTTGAGAGAATATTATTTGTATTCTTGGAACAAGTCCTTGACTATGTGGTTATGAATCCTGGCAATATACATTCTATCATTATGAAAGTGACTATTGATATTACATGTTATTATTAGACTAGTAGAATATAGATGTCAATAAGTAAATGGAATTATTTGATTTTATCTCTTCCATATTATGTTGTTTCTTATGTTTAATAGGCTTTTGTATTAGTCTTATACATTGCCTTAAATGTTTATGCTTATTTATTAATGTTTCATCTATATTCTTATAGTTACTGAGAATATGATCTCACCCATTTCTATGTTTTATTTTTCCCATGATATGAAGAAATATTTCATGGTTGGCCTGCAGGGATATGCTAAGGATATAAGTTTGATCACTGGGAAAAAAATTTTGTTGATGTTTTTATTTCATTATGTAATGTAAAACATATGAATGTATCTATTACTTCCAAGGATACTAAACTGATCGGTCTTTTAGGATATGATTCCTTGTATCATGCCAAAGTTATTTAATAATACACTGAATCTGGGTAACTGGGGTTGGGGTGTTACAAATCTTGATCATAACACATTTAATGTTTTTTTGAGTTAATGTTTTCCTAATATATTATTCATTATCATTATTACAATATGAATATAGAAAATATTTTGATATATGTTTCATCATATGGGATTTTAGTTGAGTATGATTTGATTCAATAAAAAATATATTTTCTTAGTTTCTCATTTTTTAATTCAAATTTTACAATTCATCAATTTCAAATAATTATTTCAATTTATGAAATGAAATAAAGTTCTATTAAATTATAAGATTTAATAATTAATTGATATTAGACTATTACGACAACCAAACTAGTGGTAGATAAATTTTATATAACATAATAATGGGATCAATTTTCAAATACATATAATGAAAGTAACCAAAGTAGGTACATTATAAACAACAATATAATATGGGTGGGGTAAAAAATATGATAATTAAAATATAATATTATGTATTGTGAAATATGTGATTATTATGTTTGAAATAATTTTTATGTATTTTATATTGGGAAGCACTTGGAATAATCCTTATATAAGATTAATCCACCATAAGAGGAAGAATATATGAAAAATAAAACCCAACATTACTAAATTTCATTTAGAAAATTAAGGAAGACTTATGAACTTGTATAGTAAATCTCCATTTTATGACTACTTATTTCATTTTTCATACAATATAAACTGTTGAATACATTGGATTACACATAAATTATTATAATATTATAGTGAAATTGAAATTCATATAATTCACGTTTCTTGAAATTGATTATAATCTCATATATTATAAGTTTTTAACATTACGTATAATTTTAACAATAAAATAACATCTGGTTTTTTTTTAATGTAATAAGAACATAGACTTGTGAAATAAAAAAAATATGCTTGTATTAAATAATAAAATATATTTATATCTCAATAATAATAGTTTTGGTATTTCAAAACTAATTTATAATTTAACAACAAAGACCACCATTATATCCAATTATGTTAATAATATTAAATTCTCATTTTCACCATAAATATATCTATCATTTGTAGAGCCATTTGTGTTGAAATAAATCCAATTCTAAAATGTTTCCATATACCTAATTATATAATAAAATATTGCTTTATACATTATATATTATCCTTGAGTTATTGGAATAATAACAATTTGTGATAGAGTTACCACAACTACAAACCTGATTTCTCATACATGAAATACCTAAAAAATACATAAGAAGTAATATTTGTGAACAAAATAATAATATTAACAAAGTATAAATATTTATGGATTGAAAAAATTAATGTTGACAAGTTTCTTTAAATCATTTTCATTGTAGGATATTTGTAAAATATGGCCTTAAAAATTGGGGATAATTTTATATCTATTATTTAATTGTAAAAACAAATATAAATTTCATAATTTATTAAAGGATTTGAATAAAAAATATTAAAAAGAAATAGTATTTTAGGAGATAAACTATATATGGGTGTAAATATAAAATGGTTCAATTAACCAATATTTAATTTTTTTTTAAAAACCATTTTTTTCTAAAAATTGATATAAGTTAATAGTAGTGATATTGAATACTGATAGTGTCAAATTCATATAAAATAAAAATACCACAGTAATATGAATTTATATTAATTAAATAAACTTTATAAAAATATACAATCTATAATTTTATGCTTCATCTATCATTTTTAGTTCTTTATGTGAAGTTGGATTTGAGATATCGATAGACCATATAATACTATAAAGTAGTATAATTTATCATTAATTTAGGTCTATTCAATCATAAATAGATATATTTTACGGTAAAAAATATTTTAATGTAGTGTAATTTAATTAACACTTATCTATTATATTAATGAAATGCAATGGTTTGGGTGAGTATTACAAGATTTATTTCATCAAAAATGTTCACGATGTTATGTAGTTCACTAATGGAAACGAATTTAACGACTGTTTGATACATTTACATATTTAATGTACAAAAAATCTAATATAAAACACTCTTACACACACGGACACCCAAACATACATTGTTATATATATATATATATATATCATTGGGGTCACTTTTCATGTATCTGATATTACAGTCCATATAGTTGGGGTTATCTATTAAATTACTCCCATGAGGATATATTGAAATTCCTAGAAAATTATCAAATCATGGATTTAGACATCTCATCTGAATCCTAGAAGATGGAAACTGAGATTGGGGGTTAAATTATAATCATAAATAAATGTTTTTCAATCAATATTATCTATATTCATAATATTAACATTTGAAGAAATAATTTATATTAAATATTTGTAAATATACCATGCTCTAAAAACCGTAAATAAAATTATATCAAATATTATTCCAGTTCTCTTTATAGTGGAAATAAACTACAATGTAATTAATTTTATAAAATATTTATATGAATAACTTATAACTAATATGTGTATATAATTGTTCTCCCAATTAATCATGTAATAAAAAATGTTTGTATGGATTATGAATATTTAAAAGTGACTTTTTTAGTGTGATGTGTATTTTGGAAACTTATTTTTAGATAAGAATTATAGGTCTATGGAAATATAATTGGGATATTTTTACTGAGGAATGAGTATGGATTCACTTATTAGGTGATCAGGTGAGTATCAAGAAATTAATATGAGAGTTGGATGTTTTTAAGGGTTTTCACCCTAGTGTTTGCTTTGGGCCACATTTTCCTTGGAAAAAAGGGGAACCCATATAAAAGTTATTTTTTCATTTTGAATACGTATTGTTATCACAAAAATGTTTAAATGTTGTAAATGGATAAAAATGTGTATAATATTAATTTCATATGAACCAAGGGAACTTACCTTTGAGAAGGCCAATAGAGAAAGGACAAGCTTTTGTGGTCACTACTAATGAGGTTGAAGATCTAAAAGACGTACTTGTAGGTAATTTAATGGTTTCTTCAAGTTTGGACAATGCTTTATTTGATTCTGGATCATCTAATTGTTTCATATCTTCCTATATTTCTATGAAAATTAGTTATTTTCAATTTGACATAACAAGGTAGTTGTAATAAAAACTCATAAGGGAAGTATCATCGCATCATAGTTTTGTGAATCAGTTCCCATTAGTGCATATAAATAATTTTTATCTGTTGATCTCATCATCATACACATGATTGAATTTGATATAATCCTCATAATGGATTGGAATTGTAAAGATGATTTGAAAATATAATTTAAGAAGAATGTGGTTACAATTTTCGATGATAATAAATAGTATCTTATCTTTAGAGCAGAAATGTCACATGCTGATTCTTATCCCGATCCACCCCCAGAAGCTCTACTAAATAATATTATTGGGGAGGAAGAGAATGAAATAATTATGGGTGAGGAAATGAATGATCTAATAGATGATGTAGCAATAGCGCATGAATATATTGATGTGTTTATAGAGGATTTATTTAGACATCCTCCAGAATGAGAAACTCATTTTTCCATTGATTTAATACCTAGTTGAAGGCCCATATCGAAGACTCATTATAAAATGGCCATTGAGGAATTAGTGGAACTAAAGAAACAACTATAGTAATTGAGAAATTATGAATTTACTTTCCCTAGTGTTTCTCCATGTAGAGCTCGGGTCCTTTTTATTAGAATAAAGATGGATATAGGAAGTAGTTCATTTACTAGAGGGATATCAGTGCTATAAAAATAATGAAAAAGTATCCCCTACATCGCATTGATGATTTATGCGACCAAATTCACAGAGATCAATATTTTTCAAATATTAACCTTCGATCTAGATATCATCAGTTGTGTGTGACGAAGGAAGACATTCTAAAAATAGCATTTCGAACCAGGTATGATCATTATGAGTTCATATTAATGCCTTTTGGATTGACTAATGCACCCTTTGTCTTCATGGATCTAATGAACATAGTTTTCAAGGAATATCATGATGAATTTGTAGTTCTATTTGTTGATGATATCTTGGTATACTCCAAAAGCAATGAAGATGAAAAAAATCACATGCGCATTATCCAATGGACTCGTAGATGAAGTTAATTATATGTGAAATTTAGAAAGTGAGAATTATGGATTCTGGATATTTCTTTTCATGGCTGTTTTTTCTCTATGGATGGAATCTATGTTGATGCTTCTACGCCAAAGGCAATACAAGAATGGCCAGCACCAATGAGTATAACTGATGTAGGCAGTTTTATTGGTTTAGTAGGGTATTATCTGCATTTTGTCCAGAATATTTCCCGATTGGCTTACCCATTAACCAAGATCACACCTAAAGGGTTTAAATTGTTCTGAAAAAAAATATTGTGAAGAATGTTTTGAATAACTAAATAGAATATTAGTCAATTATCTTATCATGAATCTACCATCTGCAAACAATGGGATTGGCATTTATAGTGATTCTTCAAATAAAGGACATTGCTGTGTCCTTATGTTTAATGATAGTGTTATAGCTTATGCATCATGATAGATTAAAATTCCTAAGCAAAAGTATCCCACTAATGATCTTGAGATAGAAACTGTAGTCTTTTCTCTGATGATAAGGTGACACTATC
Organism: Viscum album; assembly: GCA_963277665.1. Lineage (NCBI taxonomy): Eukaryota > Viridiplantae > Streptophyta > Magnoliopsida > Santalales > Viscaceae > Viscum > Viscum album. The sequence goes on from OY728148.1 coordinate 177,715,058, forward strand.
ACTATGGTGAAAAATGTGTGATTCTTATTTATCTCAAGGTTTTAAATTATATTTTCTCACAACAATATCTCAACATGAGGAAATGGAGATGGCTTGAACTACTCATGGATTATTATCTCACAATACACTACCACTCGGGGAAGGAAAATAATGTGGAAAATTATTTGAGCATAAAGGATCATGGAGTTTGGAACAAGATAACAGTTGAAAGGGATTCTATTTTCATGGATCTAGTAAAGATGTAAATGGGAAAAACCATTGAAGGTGAAACATCAATACGTTTTTAAATGGTTTCCATACCATATTTACTAGATAAGATAAAATGTTCTCAGACTAAGGATAAAGAGTTTCAAAAAAATATTAAAGCCAAAAATAATGGGACATTGAGTGAATTCGTATATGAAGATGGGATTTTGAAATTGGGAAGAGAATTTGTGTTTCCAATATACCTGATATAAAAACGGAATTGTTGGATGATGTTCAAGTCTCCAACATCTCTATACACCCTAGGAGCATCAAGATATTTTGGGATTTGAAAGAACATTTTTGGTTGACAACATAAAGAGGGAGATTGCAAATTTTGTGTCGATATGTTTGGTTTGACAACAAGTGAAATCTGGATGACAACATCCATAAATAGTCATACAACCTATTTCCATACCGAGTAGAAATAGGACGATATTATGATGGACTTTGTCATGGGTATACCAAACACACCTAGAAGGAATGATGAAATATGGGTCATTGTTTATCTTCTTACCAAGCCACCAAATTTTCTTTCTATAAGAAAATATTTACCAATTGAATGTCTAGAAAGACTGTATATCAATGAATTTGTAAGACTCCATGGTGTACCCTATCTATTGTTTCTAATCAAGATCCTCATTTCACAATAATATTTTGGAAAAGTCTTCAGAAGTCCATGGACACTGATCTTTGTTTGAGCACTGCCTACCACCCTCAAACTGATAGACAATCAGAATAGACTATTCAAACCATAGAATACATGTTGATATCTTGATCACATGAAATTCAAGGTATGTAGGATCAATATTTACCTCTGGTAGAATTTACCTATAACAACAACAACATTTCAAGTAATCAGATAGAACCATATGAAGCGTTATATTGAAGGAGATGCCTCACACCAACTTATGGGGATTATGTTGGTTAAGGAAAAATAGTATCCCCAAATCTTGTTGATAAAATAATGGAAAAGGTGATTATAATCAAAACCCACATCAAAGCAGCTCAGAGTAGGATAAAAAGATATGTCGATAACCGAAGGAAGGAATCAGAATTTTGGGTAGGGGATATCGTTTTCATGAAAGTACCTCCATTGAATGGAGTTATATGATTCATTATAAAAGGTAATTTATGTTCTCAGTACATCAGACATTTTTAAATTCTAGAACAAATTGAGGTTATAGCTTACCATTTTTCAATGCCTCAAAGTCTCTCCAAAGTAAATGATGTGTTCCATGAATCATAGTTGAGAAAATACATGCCTGACCCAAAGCTTGTAAACACCTATGAGAAAATTGAACTGGAAACTAATCTATCTTATTTTTAAGAACCAATATAAATTTTTAATACTAGAGAACAAGTGTTGAGAAACTGGACGACTCATCTGGTAAAAGTTTTATGGAGAAACTATTAGATGGAAGATGCAATGTGGGAACCCTAGGAACATGTGATAAATAACCACCAAATCATTTTGTGTGGTAGTATTCAATATGTTTTGAAGAAGAAATTATTTTAATGAGGGAAGAATGTAACACCCAAAGCTTCTACGGTACGTTTCCCATTGAATAATGCAATATTTTGCGATGTACAAAACATCAAGATTCTAACACACTATGACCAATCAAACTAGTCATTATGAATAGTAATACACACTTTTTTGAAATTTTATAAACTATATATTTCAAAATGGACCTCAATTATGGATTTGGAATATCAAAATTAGATTAGGTTGAATTTTATGTATATTTATGAAAACATTGAATTTTTGTTGTATAGTAAAAAAACTATGTTGTTGTTTAAAACCAAGTTTTTATTTAAATAATTAATTTTTTATTTAAATTTGTTATAGATCAAAATAGATACATAATACCTATATATGTTCAATGTAATTCATTAGAGTCATTTTTTAATAATATTAGATATATAAAATATTATTGAACTTTTTACCGTCTTTTACACACATCTAAGGAGCATTTTCAAATTTTCATAAAAATTAATTTTACCTCATTTGTGAGTTAAATTTCAAAAATCTGAGAGACATGGTTATTATTAGTTTGTAAAATTTGGTTCAATTAGATGAAAATAATTTTTGGTGAATAGTGTCATTTACTTTTATTATCACAGTTAAATGTAAATTTGGTAATTGAGGGTAATGATGTATCATAATTACCCTAAAACATGTATTAATTCTATTGGATAAGTATAATTTGGCCAAGAACAACCTTTGGAATAATATATGATCCTTTAGGTCCACTTGTATTATATTAGGACATTTATTATTATTTTATTTAATGAAGAGTTAAAATTGTTAAATTTAAAGTTTAATAACAAAAACATTTTTAATATATGGTTATACATAATATAAATACGTCTATAAATATTCATTAGAAAGACTAAAATATTTCTTACATTGTAATATTTTATTTATATTTTGTAGACGTGATATAATTTTATTTATTAATGTCATAATGATGACGCATTAATTACAATAATAATGAAATATTAAAATAATTGATATTATAATTATCAAAAAAAAATCAAATTGATACTATTAGTGAATTAAGAAGTGTTTATAGGTTAATATAAAACCTTATGATTTAATATATGAATTTATTTTGATGTAATAAGGTTTTTTGGACTTAAAAAATCATTTATTATATAATGTCAAAATTGACATATTTGGGTTTTTAAAACAAATACTATATTATTGGTAGATATAATATTAATAAAAATCTAATGATTGGCCAAAGGGAATTTATAAAATTATATACTTCATTAATGAAACTATTTTGGTCGTTGGGAAGTTTTTTGTAAGTTTATTTACCATATAATAAAAAAATACAACGAGTCATTGTAAATGTCAAACTATTAAATTGAGAGTTAAATCTATGAGATAAGGTTTACATGGTGACCCAAGCCTATCTAAAACCTATTGGTTAAATTGTTTGGGACATATCCCCACCTTATCCTAGAAAGAAATCATTTTCGATCCATTATAAATCAAAAATTATTTTATTATAAAATAATATTTCAATATTTTCTTAAGGTCCCCTAACCTCTATTATAAAAGAGAACTTCCCATTATCTCAAATACACACCATCAAATCCATTATGATCAGCCAAACCCTAACCAAATATCCTCCCAACCATTCCCCATTAATCCTAGAGGCCTTAAATTGGTATTAAAGACAACCGTAGTATCTATTTTCATCAAATCAAAAGGAAGAACCCGAAAACGAGCTGAATAATTCATCAAATTTTTCATGTTCTCTTCTTCTTCTACTTCCTGTTTTATTGTTGTTTACATTATAAAATAATAACTCCATTATCTTATATATACTGTGAGGTTATTATTAAAATGGTACAACCACATTCATTATTCTATTAATCCTATAAATGAAAAATTCACCATACTTGTGTACGTATGATATGCCATCTCCACATCATGGTGATGTTTTTTATTCAATCACATAATTATTTGGATGTGTATAATAATGGTATAAATGATGTAAATAATAAATTTAAAATGATAATTAATCTCTATGTTTGACATACCATAAAATTTTATATGATTTTAATATCAAAATAATGATATTGTCACTCGTGCGTACATACAGATTACCGTCTCCACAAACCAGATGAGATTCATTTCCCCATCATAACCATTCCAGAATAATTATCATTTGATGATTAAAAATAATTTTTATGAACTTAATATCATCTGGGATATAAATCAAATACATCCTATCCAACACAAACATATCTTACGTAACAAAACATATAAAAGAAAAAGAATCAGTTAACACCCAAAATGATGATACTACTAAAATATAATTAACAAAGCTATATTATACGATCATAAATGATATCATATTTTTTTATATGATTCTTGTATAATTTAATAACAATGTTTTAACTATTATATAAGAGGTTAGCATACCATAGATTAAGTAAAAGTACATGGTAATTGTTAATTTCACAATCTCTTTATTATCCAAGGTTATTTTTATTTGTGTATCTATAGGGATCTCTTTATCATCCAACTCTGTGTTTTCGTAAAAATGTATTTAACTTTTTTTACTATTTAATAGAAAATTTTTAACGCCATTTTTTCCTTTATTTGACCTTATATGTTTTGAAGGGTATCTTTCTGTCATTTTCCAAACAAGGTACTTTATGAACTATTTGACAAAATTAATATAAGAATGTTATTTTAACTTATATAGTGGGTGTGACTATTTTCCATCGTTATAACATCATCGAATCTTCCCTTACAAGCATATATGAATATTTTAATAATAAATTTTTTCTGTTATAACTATTTGACTTTTAAGTAATTTAAAAAAATAGATATTTCTCTAAATAATGTATTGATTTCATCTATGTTAACATCCTTTCGATTTATTTTATGCTTGTTTGAAGTTGATTTATTATGATACAAATATTCCATATTTTATTAAAGGTTTTGTGATATGTTTAAATGTGTATATGTTATTATTATACCATTTAAGGAATATGGATGATCTATTTACATTTCGTATGGTATTTTTAATAAAAAAAATTATGTTATATTTAAACCATTTTATATGAGGAATGCGTTGGAATTAGTACGTGATGGGTGGATCCTTTTATAGACCCTCAATGCATCGGTAAGTCTCATGATACAAACAAGTGTCTGAGTACATGGCCTTGAGAAAATATTATTTTTATTCTTGGCACAAGTCCTTGACTATGTGGTTATGAATCCTGGCATTATACATTCTATCATTATGAAAGTGACTATTGATATTACATGTGATTATTAGACTAGTAGAATATAGATGTCAATAAGTAAATGGAATTATTTGATTTTATCTCTTCCATATTATGTTGATTCTTATGTTTAATAGGCATTGGTATTAGTCTTATACATTGCCTTAAATATTTATGCTTATTTATGATTGTTTCCTCTATATTCTTATCCTTACTGAGCATCTGATCTCACCCATTTCTATGTTATATTTTTCCCATGATATGAAGAAATATTTCATGGTTGACCTGCAAGGATAGGCTAAGGATATAAGTATGATCATTGGGAAAAAAAATTGTTGATGTTTTTATTTCATTATGTAATGTAAAACATATGAATGTATCTATTACTTCCAAGGATACTAAACTGATTGGTCTTTCAGGATATGATTCCTAGTATCATGCCAAAGTTATTTAATAATACACAGAATCTGGGTAACTGGGGTTGGGGTGTTACAAATCATGATCATAACACATTTAATGTTTTTTGAGTTAAGGATTTCCTAATATATTAATCATTATCATTATTACAAAATGAATATAGAAAATATTTTGACATATGTTTCATCATATGGTATTTTAGATGAGTATGATTTGATTCAATAAAAAATTATTTTCGTACTTTCACATTTTTTAATTCAAATTTTACAATTCATCAATTTCAAATAATTAATTTATGAAATGATATAAAGTTGTATTAAATTATAAGATTTAATAATTAATTGATATTAGACTATTACGAAAACCAAACTAGTTGTAGGTAAATTTTATATAACATAATAATGGGATCAATTTTCAAATACATATAATGAAAGAAACCAAAGTAGGTACATTATAAACAACAATATAATATGGGTGGGGTTAAAAATATGATAATTAAAATATAATATTATGTATTATGAAATATGTGATTATTATGTTTGAAATAATTTTTATGTATTTTATATTGGTAAGGACTTGGAATAATCCTTATATAAGATAAATCCACCATAAGAGGAAGAATATATGAAAAATAAAACCCAACATTACTAAATTTCATTTAGAAAATTAAGGAAGACTTATGAACTTGTATAGTAAATCTCCATTTTATGACTACTTATTTCATTTTTCATACAACATAAACTATTGAATACATTGTATCACACCTAAATTATTATAATATTATAGTGAAATTGAAATTCATATAATTCATGTTTCTTGAAATTGATTATAATCTCATATATTATAAGTTTTTAACATTATGTATAATTTTAACAATAAAATAACATCTGTTTTTTTTTGAAATGTAATAAAAACATAGACTTGTGAAATAAAAAAAATATTCTTGTAATAAATAATAAAATATATTTATATCTCAAGAATAATAGTTTTGGTATTTCAAAACTAATTTTATAATTTAACAACAAAGACCACCATTATATCCAACTTTGTTAATAATATTAAATTCTCATTTTCACCATAATTATATCTATCATTTGTAGACCCATTTGTGTTGAAATAAATCCAATTCTAAAATGATTCCATATACCTACTTATATAATAAAATATTTCTTTATACATTATATATCATCTTTGAGTTATTGGAATAATAAAAATTTGTGATAGAGTTACAACAACTACAAGCCTGATTTCTCATACATGAAATATGTAAAAAATACATAAGAAGTAATATTTGTGATGAAAATAATAATATTAACAAAGTATAACTATTTATGGATTGAAAAAATTATTGATCACAAGTTTCTTTAAATCATTTTCATTGTAGGATATTTGTAACATATGGCCTTAAATATTGGGGATAATTTTGTATCTATTATTTAATTGTAAAAACAAATATAAATTTCATAATTTATTAAAGGATTTGAATAAACAATATTAAAAAGAAATATTATTTTAGGAGATAAACTAAATATGGGTGTAAATATAAAAAGGTTCAATTAACCAATACATAATTTTTTTAAAAAATCATTTTTTTCTTAAAATTGATATAACTTAATAGCAGTGATATTCAATACTGATAGTGTCAAATTCATATAAAATAAAAATACCACACTAATATGAATTTATATTAATTAAATAAAGTTTATAAAAATATACAATCTATAATTTGATGCTTCATCTATCATTTTTAGTTCTTTATGTGAAGTTGGATTTGAGATATCGATAGACCATATAATACTATAAAGTAGTATAATTTATCATTAATTTAGGTCTATTCAATCATAAATAGATATATTTTATGGTAAATAATATTTCAATGTAGTGTAATTTAATTAACACTTATCTATTATCTTAATGAAATATAATGGTTTGGGTGAGTATTATAAGATGTATTTCATCAAAAATGTTCACGAAGTTATGTAGTTCACTAATGGAAATGAATTTAATGATTGTTTGATAAATATACATATTTAATGTACAAAAAATCTAATATCAAACACACTTACACACACGGACACCCACACATACATCGTTATATATATATATATATATATATATCATTGGGGTCACTTTTCATGTATCTGATATTACAGTCCTTAGAGTTTGGGTTATCTATTAAATTACTCCCATGAGGATATATTGAAATTCCTAGAAAATTATCAAATCATGGATTTAGACATCTCATCTGAATCCTAGAAGATGGAAACTGGGATTGGGGGTTAAATTATAATCATAAATAAATGTTTTTCAATCAATATTATCTATATTCATAATATTAACATTTGAAGAAATAATTTATATTAAATATTTGTAAATATTCCATGATCTAAAAACCGTAAATAAAATTATATCGAATATTATTCCAGTTCTTCTTATAGAGGAAATAAACTGCAATGTAATTAATTTTATAAAATATTTATAAGAATAACTTATAACTCATATGTGTATATAATTGTTCTCCCAATTAATCATGTAAAAACCATGTTTGTATGGATTATGAATATTTAAAAGGGACTTTTTTAGTGTGATGTGTATTTTGAAAACTTATTTTTAGATAAGAATTATAAGTCTATGGAAATATAATTGGGATATTTTTACTCATGAATGAGTATGGATTCACTTATTAGGTGCTCGGGTGAGTATCGAGAAATTCATATGAGAGTTAAATGTTTTTAAGGGTTTTCACCCTAGTGTTTGGTTTGGGTCACATTTTCCTGGGAAGAAAGCAGAACCCATAAACAAGTTATTTTTTCATTTTGAATACGTATTGTTATCACAAAAATGTTTAAATATTGTAAATGGATAACAATGTGTATAATATATATACTAGTTTGATAAGGTCTGACATAGGGGTGAGGAACATTGTTGGTATACATTTGCATTCAAACCATATTAAAATTGTAATATTATATTAGAATGGTTTTTCAAGATTGGTGCACAGTGTGTCTAACCATGTGGAACAACCATAATAGTTTTCGGTGCTTGGATACCTCCAACTACATGGTTGGATCATGGCTTTAAAAACACAACATCCAAACTGTTTAACCCATTAAAATGGGGAAAAATACTATTCCCCCAAAACTAAATTTCAATTAATATTTCAAATTTTCACTCCTCCACACTAAAAACATTCCAAGATACATTCCTTTTTATATTTACTATGGATTACCCCTTTATCTTATTTTCATTTGGTGTATAATTATTTTTTAGTTGAATGTGAGAGATCTTCCTCTTTATTTCATTCATATACTTAATCTCTTATATCTGATTTTTGATAATCCTATTAATAGATTTAGTATAGATTCCACTAAAGAATGATATAATTGGAATTTAATGATGTCACCTTTTCATGTCATAACTAAAATAAGTCATGAGACTGTATGTATATATTTTCAGATGCCATTTTGATAGAGGTATACCACCATGTTATTTTACATATTGATTCACCAATACTAAGTGAAATTGATTAATGATAATGTGTTATTGGATATTGAATTTTCATGGTATGGTGTTGTAAGTGTGTTATGGACCTTTTATGAGAGGTTGATCAAGGATTCTCAACAACATGTTCACTTTGTGAGTTGTTTGGTGATTATTTTAAATTACATTAAATCATAAAATTAATTATAAAATTACAAATTTTTATTTCATAATTAATTATTATTTGTTATAATTTTTTTTTATTTTGTCACATTTTGTAGGGTATTCTGAAGATGGGTGATGGATGATTAGTTTTGGTTAGATTTCTGATGATCTGAGGTAGATTTATTGGGTGGTTATGTAAAATGGAATGTGTATTGAGGAGTTTGGACCGTTGTATAATCATGTTATGAAATATATACTTATATATTTAAAGCATATAATATGTGGAATTTATCTAATGTGTGACAGGACTTTAAATTGAATAATTATGTCAAATAAATAAACCATTTTGAATAAATTTAAATTACTATGAATGGAATTAAAAAATATCCAAGTTGAATGATATACCATTCTCAATTTTCATAACGGCTCATCATTTGGTCGAAGGTACTGGAATTATAAGGGAATGACTTGTGAAATATGAAAGTATAGGGGTGATATTTAAAAAAATATTGTGTGGATGTGGACATTGATATTTTTTCATTTTTGACCTTTGAAAAAATAGATGTGATGTATTGGGAAATTTGGACCATTATGGTTTTTTAGAACCACGAGATTATTTGCAGCTAATGTCCTAGTGGAATTGTGATCCGAGATGATATTTTATTCCACTTGATGTGGGTACCTAGGAGGGTGTTCTAGAGGATGAAAACATTAAGGTTAGTTGAGTATATTGAACTATGTTTTCATTAAAAGGAGATACATGGCCATTATTCCACCTCTATAATGTGATTTAATAGTGATTATCTTATGAATCAATTGAGGTTGTGAAATGATTATAAGTATGTTGAGTTGTGAAAATCCATATGTCTCACATTTGTTGATCCATGAGTTGGGAATGTGATAGATGAACCCATAAGGGCCTTTCAAGTAGGATTTGATCAAGGGGACCTAAAAGGTTCCTATTTTATTTATGTAGACCATATATATGGTCAGTATAGTAGAGGAAGTAATGGTGATTGTTGTTATCACCTTATAACTATAATCGATAACATAATCATGGCATGATAATAGTTTTAATGACAGTTTGTGAACTTGATAGGCCAGCCATGGTCACTTGTGTTGGGTTGGGTAAGTTGACAACCTATATTATTATTATTATTTTTTTATTTTTCATGGGAGGTAACCAAGTGGATGATGGCCCCTTGACATTGTGAAGAGGATTCTAGGGATTACCTATCTAAGACCTAAATTCCATGATGGTAAAGGATTCCTAGGATTACCTCCCTACCAATCAATGATACATGGTGACTAAGATATAGTAAGTATAACCTCTCTAAGATCATGAAGTCATACCACATGATGTTGAGGAAGATATTTAGGGAATCCAAGGATGTCGTGGGATAAATTGTGATAATTCATTAGATTCAAAGTGATGAAAAGGATTTGGTGGGATTTTAGGTGTGGATTCATTAGATTTCAATGGTTTCCTATATATGATATAGATATGATTGGATATAGTATTTGAGATATTGCCTTTTTGGATCTAATTTTTCATTATGCTATGGTATTAGTAGTGAATCATATCATCTGGTTGGATTCTTTGTTACTTCTCGTGAAATGCCTAGTGATTTCTTTGATTTTTCTAATGAGGTTAGAGATGTCATATAATAAATAAGAACCCTTGGTCATGGTGGTGATGAATAATATTATTGGATTTTTATAATTCTTAGGATATGTATGTTGAGGCTAAATTCGTTATTGAATTCTTAGGAGACCAAGAATCTAGTGTAACATGTTGTCATTAATTATAGTATTTTTTCTTTTTTTACGAAACAATATCATCATACATATAGATTGATTCAAGATTGTGATTAAAACCTAAAATATAAAATTTTATACAATTCAATTCCATTAAATAAATTTTATTTATTAAATCACCATATAAACTTTAATATAGTTTGATGTTTTTGGTATTTTTCAAAAATATTGTTTTTAGTGAATAGTGAAAATTTTCTATTTTTACATACATTCATATTTTTTCTTCAAATAATGTAATATAAAATTCCATTTAATTTATTATTTAGAATTTAATTAAATATATGACTCATGTGATATTGTACATTCTATGTAAAATGAATATATTTTTTGTGATTTTGAGATATGTTCAATGTTATGACCAAAAACACATTTTTATAAATACTTTTTCCCTTGGGTTTTTACATTTATATTAAAAGTTGATCATACCACTTATATAATTTCCATATTGAATATTTGATGCTATAATTGTAATTTTGATTTTAGAATTTGTTAAATTTTTAACTTTTACATGTAGGAATTTTTAATACTAACCCTGCAAAAATTTATGACATTGATTAAGGTTAAATCTTGTAATAAAGGATAATAATATTGAGATAACATAAATAGTAAAAAAAGAATCATTATTTCATTATTAGTGTTTTTATTCCTCAATATCAGTCCCATATTAAAATATTGGGTATTATGTTTCTATTTGACATTGGTTATGACATTTATGTTATTTTAGTTAATTTAATTTCTGAAAAGAACTCTCATTATTTTTTTCTTCTTTTTTATGTTCATATAAGGATAAAAATATATAAAGAATGATTATAAACTATTATTATGATTTTTCTTTTTATTTTAATTTATTTATAATGTTTATTTGTTGAAAAATTAGAACAGATGTCAACACAATACTGGTACCACATTTACTCAATTAATAGAATAATAAAATTAATGTTTTCTAAAATATTACATCTAATATAACTTGTTTTAATTGGTTTGTACCATAGATTTTATTTTTAAATAAAATATATTATATAATTTTAAATGTTTTTATTTTTATTAATTCTTTGAAATGTTGTTTTCATAATCCAATTAAATGAATAGTCATATAAATTTACATACAGATATTTGATAATAAATACTAGTATATTATATAATTTAAAATTCATAAAAATCATGTCATTAGAATCATTAATCGATTTATGGTTTCAAAAATTTAAAATTATCCATATCTTGGTTTTTTCCTTTTATAGAAACATTCTTGGCCCTTAAATAGTTTAAAACATTAGTATTATGGTAATTGTCAATACAGTTAATGATGGTTTAACATAATTAGATAAGGGTAAAAGTAGAAAATAAACATATCCAAATATAGTATTATATGATTATCTCAACTAATAGTATCATCTTATAATTTTCATCTTGGATCCATTTGTGCATGTGGAATAATTTATATTTTCTTAATACATTAGAAAATTCCAAGAAGGTCCTTCCCCTCAATTATAAAAGGACACCTCATCCCTATTTTCATTACACCACATTTAGAAATATATATCCACAAAAACCTGCCCAATTCGCTTGTAATAATCCTTATCCATGATTTATATGACTTGGTGCTTGCAAAATACCAACCCTATGTACATTAATATTATATGAAAATTATGTTTACTAAAGAAGAGAAAATCATCTTTACCGACTCTTTCCAGTTTATTTCATCTTATATATCATTTAAATATATTTTATAAATCCTAAATTAATAGCTATAATATCATAAATATAATAATATGATATTATTTTAATGTTAGATCTATATGCCTTTTATTTACATCATATAGAAAGTAGAAGCACCACTCATGTAATCTTGTGGATTACCATATATATGTGGCGGTGAAATTAGTTTTACAGAAACATTTTACTTCAATGATTATAAAAAATGTTCCAAATAATTTAAATAAAATTAATGAAATAATTATTATTCTATAAATATAAAATAATATTTACATTCTAAAATTATAATACATTATTAAATGAGCATGTTACTCATGCATGAGTCTAGACAACCACCTCCACTAAGTGATGTGATCTATATTTCATTTTAATGATTACTTTTTAGAAATAACTCTATATTTAATTAATATGTATGATATTTACATACTGAATATCATTATAAATATGAAAAATACATAATAAATGAACATGGATTGGATCTTTAGTGACTGAACATTCCTTATAAAATAATGTAGTTAATACCTGAAACAATGATAATAATAAAATATTGTTAACAAACAAGTGATAAGATGTTATAATAGGATCATATATGAAATTAATATGGTTATTTATTAAATTAATAATATATTTAATATTATTATATATTAGTTTTATAAATATTCAAGTCAGATGAATCATGATGTTAAGATATTCCTAACACAATTTTTCGTTATTGGGCCATACTACTAATTTATTAACTATGTTATAGAATGATTATTTATGAAATGACATAGAATTTAATTATGTTTTATTTATAAATTTTCTTTTTATCTTTCAACATTCACAAAAAATCACTTCATTTATTAATTCTCACATTGGTGATATGTTTTTTGGAGTTTCTTTTATCTGAATTTACACTCTATTGAGACATAAACATTATTAAAAAACTCTCTAATTTAATGTGGTGTACATACTACCACTTTTATTTTTTAACATGAAAATAAATTTATTAATGATGTGTAATGTTTAAATTAATTCTTACTCTTTCAAGTTGTTATAATTTAAATGTGACTAAAGTGGAAATAATTCAATTTACAATATCATTTCTTGTATTGTATATTTCATCAGTGGAGGAATCTTTTAACATATTATTCATAAAATCCATATATTTTCTTACCTACTATATATTTGGGGAGTTTCAATATTTTATTCAAAACATTATTTTCCTTTTCAAATGAATCATGAATGAAATTATTAAAATGTAAGGAAGATCTTATTTCACTTTTGATCGGCTATATTTTTCATTTATATCCATTTATGTCAAAATTGTTTTCCAAAAACCTATTTTATTAACCAAATTATTTATCAATTCCATATTAATTATTCTTTTTTAGTTTAGTAGTTTTAATTGAATTTATATAATTCTTTATTAAAGGTTCAATTTTTAAAATCCTTATAAATATTCAAATGCTATGTTTTTGTTATATTTGATGTTATCAGAATTTACTATCATCATATCTTTTTATTACATTATCTTAATCTGTATGATTTCAATGGTTTTAAATGTAAAAATATATAATGTAATTTTATTTTCATATTTGGATTCCATTTTAGTAATTTCTCTAATTGATATTCTATTAAGACAAAACCTATATCTTTATTGAATTGGAGTTCATTTATTATATCTAATTGATTTTGTGGTTATTAAATTAATAATGAAACATTCAACTAATTATGATCAATTTTCATTGTAAATTCAATATCTTTTAAAAATATATATTCATTGTATCATGGATAATATTTTTTTCATAAAATATAACCCATTAATACATATAGTGATTAACATTGAATGATTGTTGACTAATTGGATTGCTATTTAAATTTTGTATTCTTTCCAATATACTTTAATTAATTGATAAGGAATATTTTCATTAAATTTTATTGATCATGAAATATGTGATATATTCTTTCGGCATGTAGTGAATAGTTGGTCCAAAAATTATATATCCCCTCAATGGTTCAACATGTCTCATGAGATAACCCAATTGGAAAAAGATAATAAATGTGTTTGGTGTATTCCTTTCGTTAGATTAAAAATTATTAGTATAAGACTTTGGTTGTAATGATATTATAATTCCTGATATCATGATGCACCACACTAAGAATTAACATCATGAAGAATTTATTTATCATTTTAAATGATATTACGTCATTTTATATTATCCATGGATGTATTTTTGGTTTTTGTTATTGGATTAATAGATTGTATATTAATTTATTTACCTTGTTATATTTAATATGACTTATTTAATCATAGTTATTTCATGTTGTATGTAACCTTTAATATGAATTTTATTTCAACCTTTTTTACTTTTCTTTAAATTATATATGTTTAAAAAATACTTCAATGAGTGTCTAGGATTATAAAAATATGCTTCGATAATATTTTATATTTTATTTCCAATGTAATATGGGAATCATTTATGTATGTGGTTCTTCTAGCAAACTAAACAAATTTGAAATTTATGATGAGGACCACTATATCTTATTCAAATGAAAACAATTAAAATATCACTCTAGGATACTATAGTTGGTGTCATTACACTGAATAACAAAGTATTATTGGTAGAAACCTTATAGAATATATAATAAATAAACATATCAAACATCAGAGTTACAACAATCCTATATAGAATTTATTAACATTTACCAATTATAATATTTTTTATTGTTTAATGATCCTAATTATTATATTATATTAAATAATATTCCATTATTTAGTGATGAAAACCAATAGAATAATGTTAATCAACAAATTTTCAAAATGTATATATTTCACTGATGATAAATCCAATACAACTAGGGTTGGAGTTGAGAAGATCATGACCATATTTGGGTTGATAGACCTGGTTACTTCTAATAACACTATATATATGAAGTATAATTATCATCTATGGAATGATACACCGAGGTTATATTGTTTCATATGATGTAAGCCTCTATCTTTATAGGGGTACTTGATAACAATATTAGGTTTATTAAAAAGATATTTTGGGCCTTGGGATGAAATGAAAGGAAAAAAGTTATGTTAGTTGTTTATTAATATAGTTTTAATTATGATCAGGGATAATCATTGATCCATAATAATATAGAATATTAAAAACATATAAAATGAAATTTTGATATTTTATGTAATATTCATAGAAAAATATTTCTTTTGAGTGAAACCAACATAATTTTCGAACAAATTAAATCTTATTAATGAAAAGAAAATATTAATGTGTTGTAGATTATAAAGTTAAATTTAAAGGAATATTTCAGTTTTATGTGGATTATATACATAATACATAGATAATCATTGTATATTTCATTGACGGCCTTAAGAAAAACCACTGGAGAGAATTGGTTTCTAAATCATTTTCATCATATGATGAAATGGTATTTTGTGCCAGTATAATAGTGAATTAATTATCATGATCATATATCTTTATGGAAAATAATAGAAGAAGTGGGCAGCTAATAAACAAGAATAATGTATTGTTATAAACAATAATATGGATTAATGAAATTTCAATAAAGCAAAAATTTTAAGAAACATCTAGGAATTTTTTTAATGGTGGTGGTAGTTCGTTATATGTGTATATATTATAGTCACATGGAAAATTAATTAATGGGTAAGAATGATACCTATTTATATAAAATTATTCAATAAAAGAGAAATTCGTTTTTATCCACTCAACTATCCCACATATTAATGGAACCTACCATGAATGTTTCCTATTGAAGGATACTAATATTATATGATCACCATAGCTAAGGTTGAAATTACTAATATTGTGGAGGAAATTATTTAATTACAAAATCAACATTAAAAAACTTTTTATTTGATTATAGATCATCAAAAAAATTTATATCTACCATATTTTCTAATAAAATGAGATATTTTCCATTCTTCATAAGAAGGGGGTTTTCTTTAAAAATATATTATTATAAATCTCACTTAGAAACGTATATCTTTGTGAGTTTCCATTATGACATATAAATTTTCCATATTTTCAAACATGATTAAAATATATATGGATTATTTTATTGTAATACTTATTATTTCTTAGATTTCAAAATATAATTGAAAAATTTATTCCCATTGTAAATAAATTTCTATTTATAATAATGATATAGAATTATGTGTCTCTCGAGGGGATACATAATCATTTGATACATGTATATATCCAACAATATTAGCACATATAAATAATATTCCTCAGGAATAAGAGTAAATATAATATATTAATGGAAATATTAATCTTTAAATTGAGGATATAACAATTATAAAATAATACATTCATGTGTTTCCTGATGAATTACCTAGACATCCACAAAAAGCTAACGATTACATTTTTTGGATTAATTCCTAATGTGAGAACTATATCGAGGATTCCTTATAGAATTTCCTATATAGAAATATATGAGTTGATAAAATAATATATGATTTATGTGACTCGGGATTTATATTCTTTTCTATTTCTCTTTGTGGATACTATATTTCTTTATATAGAAGGAATATAGATCTATGAGGTTGTGAATTTATTATAGGAAAATTAACATTATTAATATAATGAATAAGTATCCCTAACCATGAATTTATTACTATTTTAATCGACCTTATGAATCTCAATATTTTCTAAATGTTTACCAGTGTTCTGGTTATTATCAATTGTATGAATATAAGGAAGAAATTATAAATAAAAATTATAACATGATGAATGTACATTAAGAGTATATTATAATCCCACATGTATTAAATAATAACATCTATGATTTGTTAAAATAATGAATAAATAATTCAAGCAATATCATGTTTTTTGTGGTGTTTTTAATGATATATTTGTATACTATAAAATCTACAAGTTCCCTGGTACACCATTTTATATCCTTCTATATAAAGTCAGTGAAAATGTGTAATATGGGAAATGATAAATGTGTGATTTATGGCATAAAAAATTTATTTTCACAACTATTTTATCACAAATAATAGATTATTATCTAATCTTTTAATAGAAAAGTCATTCAAATAATGACCACACCAATGGATATTAAAAATTTCCATAGTTTCATTGGATTGAATAGTTATTATCAGTGATTTAATCCAAAATATTCCATATTGGGTAGCCTATTAACCAATACTATAGAATATAGATTTATGTTCACCTGGTTAAAATAATATGAAGAATGTTTTAATGAATTCATTAGGATATTTGTGAATTCTCTAATTTTAAATCATAAATCAAGAAATGAATGATTTCTCATATATTATGATGAATTGAAAAAGGTAATGGATTCAATACTTATTAAGAAAAATTAAATTATTACATATAAATCAAGGAATTTAATGTCATTTTAATTAAAAATGAAAACTCATGTTCTTGAAATAGAGGACATAATATCATTAAAAAATATGTGGACAAAGTATATCTATTGTGAAATATATGAGATATTAATAGACTACAAGGGCCCAAATTACATATTTTCACTAAAATATCTATGTATGTGGAAAGGGAGATAAAATTATATTCTCAAGAATGGGGATTTCTCAATACACATTAACTTCGAGAGTCCAAATGTACTAGCAGATTCGTTGAACATGAAGAATCATGGAGTCCTGACCAAAATGTGGATCAAAAGGGTTCCAATTTTTATGTATTTTGTAAATATTTATTCATGTAATGTTAGGAAAGGGGAAACATCACTCCTTTTTAAATTTATTTCTAAACAATCTATGTTGGAGAATATAAAAAGAAGTTAGTATGATGATGAGAATCATCAAAAGAATATTATAGTAGTGAATAATGGGAAATTGAAATATTTTATATATGAAAATTGAATTACCAAATTTGGAATGAGGCTATGTGTTTATAAATACAATATCTATAAATGGAAATTTTATATGATTTTCATTGCCCAAATTTCTCTATACGCCTCGGTAGCAAATACGTTTGTATGGTTTTGAAGGAATATTTCTAGGGGATAAAATGAATTAATAAATTTAGGTTTTCTTATCAATTTTTTTGGTTTTTGAATAGGAAATGTATGATATAAAATTTCAAAGTGGTAAAATGTAGCATATACCTATTACTATATGTAAATTAGATGAAATTGTCATGGAAATTATAATTTTATTAAAAAAGACTCAAAAAATTATTGATTCAATAAGGTTATTCTCAAGTGCCTTTCAAAATCATAACATTTTATCACTACATGATATGATTTACCTCTGGATTTTTTTAAGAATATATATTAATGATATTTTAAGACAGTTTGGTTCACCTAATTCAATCATGTCTAATATTGACTTATAAATCACATAAATATTTTTATAAATGTCTTCATAATTCCCTATATAGTGATCATTATTTGAGCACTTCCTATAACTCTCAATTAATTATTTAGTCTAAAGGAATTATTAATGATTTCTAAGACATGTATTTGGTATGATCGATTGACATTCAATTAATTTTTGATCAGAATATACCTTTAGTGTATTTAGTTACAAAATATAACTTATATTACTCGATTAAAATTTTATCATATTTAACATTATATTGAAATAGATGTCCTAATCCAACCTGTTATCATGAAT
Organism: Viscum album; assembly: GCA_963277665.1. Classification (NCBI taxonomy): domain Eukaryota; kingdom Viridiplantae; phylum Streptophyta; class Magnoliopsida; order Santalales; family Viscaceae; genus Viscum; species Viscum album. Next base: position 177,734,265 of record OY728148.1, read on the forward strand.
TTGGTCAAGGGAGTCTTCTATACCAAATGATATTGAGGAGACATACGTGAATATAAAGATTATTCAAACCCATATTAATGTAACTCAATATATACATAATATCTATGCTGATAACCAATGTAATGATTTGGAATTTCATGTGAGAGATAAAATTATATAAAAACTAGGTCTATAAAAGGGTTTTATATGGTTCAGTAATAATGCAACAAATTTCCCCTAGTATACCAGGCCTTTTGAATTTTTGCAAATAATTAGAGTTGTGGCATGACATTTAGAAACACCACTAATTCTCTCAAATGTACTTGATGTCTTACATGTCTCATTGTCAAGGAAATACATTCTCGGACCAATACTTTTTCTCACATTTGAGGAAATATAATTGGAACATGATTTACCCTAATTTGAATTTCCCATATTTACGTTGGATAATAGAGATTTTTTTGTGAAGAATAATATGACCAAAATTGTAAAGTTACCTTAGGGAAATCAGAAGATAAAAATATGTGACTTATAAAGAAAAATATGTTTTGATGAATATGCAAATAAATATATTCATAAGTTAAAATTAATGAAAATTTTTCAAATTTATTTTTAAAATTGGGATGAATTTAACATTAGAGCTTTATTTATTGTAATATTTTATTTTTTAAGAAACAACAACACAAAATATATAGTTTTATTCAAGAATGTAAACAAAAGATAATTCCACAAATTTTATAACATTGAATGTACATAAATTAATTTAGTTTTTCAAATTCAAAAATTCACATTACCTAATGATGAAATTTTCAGTTATTTCAGACATGATTGATATTTTAGGGAATAGTTAAAAAATAAAATTTTTCCCAATGCTATCATTTAATATCGTTAATTCAATCAATTCAAATTTCCCTTAATATTTTGGATTTGGGAATAATATAAAATGTAATCCAATTTATTTTATATAATATAATTTGAATACAACATTTCATGATAATTTGTTCAATTGATTATTATTCATTAAAACACATTTACCTAAAAACAGTTTTTCATTACATTTTTTAATATATATTGAAATTAATTTCATCCAATTATTTAAAATGCAACTCATGAAAATGATACCATATTTGTAATTATGAGGTTCCAATATGGTAAATAGGTCACTTATTTCAAGGAATTATTAATAGTAATTGTGGTAAAATGTATTACATCTATAAGGGTTAAATAAGGTAATTAAGGTAAAAATATTTGGATAAGGAATAAAAAATCCTCCCGACATTTAATTTTATTAAATATTATACAATAAAATCATCCATATTCTCCCAAAATTAAAATATAATGATTTTTTATTTTGTTTGACTGTGGTAATGTAATGTATATTTTTTTTAGAATATGACATATAAAAACGTTATTCTCTTGCTTTTAACTTATTTTATAAGATTCTATAATGTTAAGAATATGTTATGAATGTATATAAATATCCAATTTAAAAAATAATTAATTTATTTTTATCATAGTAATTTATTTGTAATTTTTAGTAATTGAATAATTAGATTGAATGATTATGAACATCAAACCCAATATTTATTGAATTACTAGAAAAATAAAGATAATGATTATAAAAAATGTATACGTAATAATTGTATTGTTAATTATTATTTTCCCCTAAATTTAATGATAAATATAATATATTAATTATGCATTAAGTATTATATTTTAATAATTCTAATATCATGTTTTTAAATGATAATTAAATGAATAGTTGAAAAATTTACCTTAATGATATTTTTAGTAAATAATATTTTATTAAATTATTTATAAATCATAGAAATCCTATATTTGGTAAAAATTATTCTATATGGTCTAAAACATCATATATGGTCTATTTATAAGTATTTTATCACTTTATGGTGTCATGATATTTAACGACCTAAAATTCTATCATTGAAATTTATCATATTATAGTCATTTCATATAGTATAAATCATATAAAATCACTTAGTGAATATAATTAAAACATTATAAATTAATAACGAATGAAATAAGTGGTACTTATAAAAGTTAATGATCATACACTAATTTAATTGTAACTCAATATTTGGAATAGTAATGTGACCTTATGAGTAGTAAATTGACCAATAGAATAAAAACATCAACAATGAATTTATAAATAAAATTTTGGAATTTTAAAAAAGAATGCACTCTAAAATTATATAATTGAATAAGTATGTAATTATTTAAAAAATTATTTATTTATTAATGGTGTTGTTTTAAGTCATAAGTAGTTAATTGGACTTTTATAATTAATAAAAAATTTTATATAAATATCTAACTTCATGAAAGGTATTTATAAGTTAATATTATTATTTCATATGATTTTTAGATAATATTATGATTCCTTATATTAATATTCCATGTATTATTAAATCAGTTATAAATTGTTATTCAATGTTTTTTAGTACATTCATAATTTCATTAAAAATTACTTTTTCATATTTTGAAAATTATATTCATTAAATGGAGTTAATTAATGAATTATATATATCGAAAAATGATAACAGTGAATTTTTTGTATTTTTCTAAAACACATGATATTTTGTTAATATTATATATGATAATTTAATATAATTATTAATTTCATAAATTATTGAGTTATTGGTGATATATGGATGATTTAATCTTTCAATATCAAACAATTCTTTATTATGTAAATAAATATGGTTATAATTCTCAAACTATTCATATTCATGGGGTCGAATAATAATCTTATGAATAAAATAATGTGAAAGCACATCTGTCCTACACTATAAATACCACCCATCACCACCCCTAACCCTAAAACCTTCCATTTGTAGAAAAATTTAAAATATCATCTCAATACACATTGGAGGCCACTCCCCTGTCATAGATCCTTTTCTCTAAAGAGAAGTCCAAAAAAATCCATTTATGGAGATTCTCAAGTAGGATAATATCAGAGGAAAAAATCATATTTCTTTTCTTTTATATTCTTTTCAATTTATTTTATTTTCTTATCATTCTTCCCATACCAATGTTAAATAGAGACATGATAACTAGTGTATAATTTATATACTATAATTATATCATTTTAATGGAAGACCCATCATCAAAATCCTTTCTTCCTTTCATTTATTCTATAAATGAGAACATCAGTAGTGATTTTTCAATTTACCTACATCACTGTAAATGCGTTTTAAATTTCCATGAACCCCATCATGGGTGGTCATAAAAATATTTTATGGATGAATAAGAGTATCAAATATATATTATAAATGATGTAATATTCTTGATCCATTATATACACATGATCTTAACTAATAAAATAATGTTTGTTTGTGAGTATCGAAAAACCGCCAAAATAATCTTAATGATTATCACAAACTTCTTATCTAATGATTCACCATCAGATGAGAAATAAAAATGAATTGTATGAAAATTTAATCTATTGGATATTCATTAATAATATATAACATAAATTTGGTATATCTATTCAAATTTTACTTGAACATCCATTCTAGTATGCAACTAAACTGATTATGGAGACCAAAGAAACGAATGTTCCCAAATGATAAAATTCTATCTTACATCTTATTAAAAAGGCCATAAATGAAGATAATGAAATAATAATAAAACAAATACATGTATACTTTATTATGAACTAAATTATTCAGGAATATAATTTCTTTTTCTAGGACATTAAGGTAATGCACAGAACACTTTTAGGCATAATATAAGGGTTTCTTCACGAACCTCCATTTTATTTCATGTTATGATCTCTCAGTCTTTAATAAAATTTATTTATTCATTATTTTTAGATAATTATTATATATTATTTTTTAATGTTAAAAAATCATTTATCTATATGATTTCATCATTTTTTTAGGTATATACATTTATTACAATGATCCATTCTTAATTCTTCCTCATAAGAAGACCCGATTAAAGTGAACATAGTGATTTATTAATCATTTTCTTGTTACATCCATAATCTATTTTGAGACACCATTATTACTTAAAAATCACTAATATTTCCATTATGAAATATATTTTTTCAAATACTATTCATATAAACAATTATAAAAAATACATTTTTTTGAAAGATCCCTTCTTTACAAACAAATAGGGTTTTTTCACTTGAATTCCTCAATTATTTTATTAGAGTATTTTAATATATTTTAAAAAATCGGTTGAATTACATGACTTATTGAGACTAATATCTTACAATTATCATATTCAATATTTCAATAATTTTTTATTAATAGTATAATTTAGATATGCTATCTTAATACTATTCACCATACTACTTATAAAATTTAGTTATTATGTTTAACGATTGGAAAAGTTATTTAAATTCCATTTATATATGTTGTTTATTTCAAACCCCATTCGGATTATAAATTAATTGGACATAGAATGTTATGGGTGGGTCCCTCTATATCTCCTCTGCAAATCGAAAGGTCTCATGAAAAAAATAGAAATGGATTTTGGATGAGGAACTAACTATATTTTTTAGGTGTCCTAGCCGAGGCCTTAATGTTATGTTTATAATGTCCAGAATATTTACTATATTTTTTTGATATTAGTAATTTATTATCCATTTGAATATTTGACTTCTAGAATATCCATGATTAATCTTATTTCACATGTGATTATATCGATGGGATTATTTATTTGGAAATTATTCATTATATATTATACTAATGTGTATGTTCTAAGGGAATGTGTTTTTAGTTATTCACCCTGGCTTATTTTTTATATTAGTTAAGCTATATTACTTAACCTTACAATGAATATGATATCACAAATTTCATATTTTTAATTTTCCCCTAGGGTACTAATATTTATATTATGAATGACTTGCAGAAATTATATATAAGTTCATGGGTGTTTCCAAAATGGTTTCACATTGTTTATCATTTAAACATGTAATGTAAAACTTATTTTTATATCCAATTTAGAAAAAGTACTTAAATATTAGGTCCTTTAGTATATTACTTATTTGTTTATTATACTAATATAATAATGTAAGGCACTAGTGTTAGGAAACTGATATCAAGGCCAATACATTTTGTATGAGAAGATTTTTATTATAAACCGTGGAAACAAGATTTTGAAAACACATATTAGGGAACATAACCCTATGATAGACTTTGAAGATAAGCATTGAAAAACATGCTTCAAATTTTGTAACATAGATATTAAATGGGTATTCTATGAAATAAATCCCACTCAATATACGAAAAGTGGATGTTGTTCTGGAACAGTTGTACATAGGATTAATAACATTTACAAGGTGTCTCGGGCCTAAATTTGTGTAACCAGGTACATGACAATGGTCCTTACTTTTCACCTTGTTTGACACCCTATGGGGATATTCTTAGGATATTTCACATTTTCATTTAAAACAATTATGACATATTTAAAAGTAAATGTGTCCCCACATAAACTACGTATTTGATTATGATATTACCTATGTATAAAACTTATATTTATGTTACATGATTTTATTTCATGAGACTATGCATTATGATTCATAACATATTTTATATTATTAAATTATTTTTAAATGGATCTAGGTGGATGGAATGAAAACCATATCAACACGCATATCACAAATTGGCATTTCCATCATATTCAAGACAATGATATCTGTACTAATGCTACAATTGTTTTTGTGAAACATTTAACTATAATGTGTTAAATGACTAAAGTTATTATCAAAATACTTACTAGTATAAAGAATCCTAATCCATAGTATGGAGGAGTAATGGTAGACCACATTAAGTGTCAAAATATTTCATATTTTAATGGTAATACAAACCCATTTAGAGCGGATGAATGGATAAGTTCTTATGAGATGATATTAATCACTTTTGGAATTAATAAAAGGGAGAATGGTATCATGGTAGTTTATCATCTCTTAGGATATGCAGATCAATTGTGCCCATATACTAAAAATATAAATGAATAGTAAGAAATTATAATTATGGAATGGAATAATTTTATCGAAAGTGTTTCTCGATAACTATTTTCCTCTAGAATAATGAGATGATATGGAGAATAAATTCATGATTATGAAAGATATATAGGAAATTTTCAAGTAAAAAACTAGCTTTTCAAGGTTATCAAGGCATATTTTAGTATAAATATTTAATAAAATGAGTTATATTGATTAATTTACTGATGGTTTAAAACAATTCCATCATAGGGAACTGGCCTCAAACAATTTCTCATCATATGATGATATAGTATAATTTTCTATCATCAATGATAATGAATTTTCTATGTATTATTACATTGAGGTAAATAGAGAAGATTATGGTGGTACATGAAAGAATCGATAAAATGGAGAAAACATATAACTTTACAACAGGTGATACTTGTGGAAGGGAACAACCTGGTTCTTCCATTAAAGGAAAAGTGTTTTGTAATAATTTTGGAGAAGAAAACCACCAAGCCCATGATTTTAAGGGTAATAAAGATGATCCCAATGTTCAATGGTATAAATGTAGGGATATTGAAAAATATGAAAATGAATGTCATAAGATTAAAGGAAAATTTAGCTTGAAAATTCCTAAGGAACAAGTCCAGGATTATGTGATCAAAAATATCAAGGTTGAACTTCCAAATTATATGGTGGATTTTACAGTAATCGTTTCCTCAAACATAGCCACTAATATTTTTTGGGATCAACACATTATTTTATGTATTCTCTATTTTATAAAAATATTATACATGTATGATATGATTTAATAAAGCAGTATTTAGTGAAAAATTATATGTGAATTATCTAAGCAACATAGATGTGTTGGTCAGTCCCCTTTATTACACATAAGTAGTATTTTTTTAATTTACTGTGTCATCATACCTTCTATTTAAATTGATATATTCCTTGGTATATATAGTATTTAAAATCTGATTTGGAAATATATTTCAAAAGTAGAAAATTAATATTGAGTTGGGAAAGACATAATCCTTTATATTTAGAAGAGAAATATCATCATATGAGTCATATCTAGATACACCTCCAGAAGAACTTTTAAATTAAATTATTGCAGATAAAAAAAACTTTATCAATGGATGAGGAACGAAATCATAAAATTTAATATATACCTATTGTGCAAGAATACACTGATATAAATGTAGAGGATTTACCTAGACATTATCTATAGTGGGTAGTTGAGTACCTTATTGATTTAATTCCTAGTATAATACGTACATAGAAGACTTATTATAGAATAGAAAATGAGGAAATAGTAGAGTTGAAAAAACAACTAGAGGAATTGAGAGACAATGATTTTATTCACCATAATTTTTTCCCATGGGGTTCACATGTTATCTTTGTTAAGAATAAAGATAGATCTATGAGGTTTTTAAATGAAAATTGAGAAGTTATTGGAAAATCATGATATTACGAATTTCACATGAAGGAAGATGTTTCCAAGATAACATTTCAAACAAGGTATGGGGAATATGTGTTTATATAAATTCTAATTTTATTGACTAATAAACAATCTGTTATTATATATATTCTGAATAGAATGTTCATGGAATATCTTGATTATTTTATTGTGGATTTTTTGCAGATATGTTGATATATTCTTTAATCTATGGGGACTATGAGAACAAATTGTGGGTTATTACAGATACATTTAGAGGAAAAGTGTTATATAGGAAGTTTAGACAGTATTAATTTTAGCTTCAAATCGTTTCATTTATTAGCTATATTGTATTTAAGGATGGAATATGAGTTTCTCCGACAATGAGAAATGATTTCCTGGAATGGCATATAAAAATGAACATAACAGAAAAACATATGTTCATTGGTTTAGTATGTTACTGTTAGATTGTTTTTAGAATTTTTCATAATTAGGTGACCCATAAAACAAGCATACTCGTAAAGGGAAAAAGTTTTTATGAACAAAATAATGTGAGTAATTTCTTAATTAATTGAAGAGGATATTATTGAATGATATGATATTGAATAGACCATTGGGAAATGGTGGATTTGATGCTTATATTGATGAATAAAATAAAGGAAATGGTTATGTATTAATGTATATTGATTTTTTATTATATATGAATCAGGGTTGTAAACAATTCATTAACAAAACTATACAAATCATGATCTTGAGTTAGCTGCTATAATCTTTTCCATCAAGATATGGAGACACTATCTATATGGAAAATGTTGTGTGATATATGCATTCCAAAAGAGCCTGAAATATATATTCTCCCATAAAGAACTCAAAATGAGGAAAAGTAAATGGGTCAAGCTACTCATGTAATATGATTTTTCAATATCTTATCACCTATATAATAAAACAAGGTAGCTAATGCATCAAGAAGGATGAATCCTAGTGTTCTATACTAAATGGAGATTTAAATGGATCCTATGATTATAGATGTACAAAATATGGATATGGTATTTATAATGTAATGAGAAACATAATTAATATTTCAATTTTATTACCAGTTATCTTTATTAGAAATGATTAAAAAATTTCATTCTAAGGATAATAATTTCTAAAGGAAAATTATAGTTGTGAATGATGGGAGGTTGATCGACTTCATTTATTATGATGAAATTATAAAATTAAGTAAAATAATTCATGTTCTCAATAAACATGATCAAAAAATGGATTAAATGGATTATTATCAGAGCTCAAATTTCACTATACACCATACTATCACTAAGATGTGTTGATTTTTTACGAGGCATTTCTTATGGGATAATACAATGTGGAAAGTTTTTGTTTATGTATCAAGATGGTTAGTCTATCAATTGGTGAGGGAAGAAATAAAATATCCTTGAGGATCCATGAAACCAATTCATATTCCTACATTCAAATGGGATGAAATTACTATGGATTTTTAACTTTTGTACCTATAACTCTATGAATGAATGATTGAATATGGTTTATTGTGTATCGACATACCAAATATGCTTATTTAGTTGTTATAAGGGGGGATTTCGCACCGGAGATCCTTCCATGTTGTAAGACTACATCAAGAACCTATTTCTATTGTGCCTGACTGTATCCATGATTTTTATAATAATTCATGAAAAATAAATAAAAAGAATTGTATTTTGAGCCTCATTTGAGTGCTATTCATCACCCTCAATTATATGGTAGTCAAAAAGTTAACTACAAACATTATAAAACATGTTGATATCTTGTTCGCATGACCTTAAATGTATGTGGAATTATTATAGTCCTATTATTAGATTTTTCTACAACAATAGTTTTTGTTCATGTATTTAAATGCCACATGAGTCCTGCACATCTCATTTAATGATATAATGTTTGTTTTTTTCACTATTTCTGAGCCAGGAAATCTTTATGATCCCTCATCCGAGCTTCATTTGCATAACATTCTCCAATTCTTGTCCTGGATCTTGGCTTTGGTCAATGATGTTCTTTAAAATTTCTGTTGTAGGAGGTTATGATGGTTCTAGACTAGCTGTGCTCCATCATTCCAACTAATGATCTTTGCATCCTCTTTAATGATGTCTATTCTAGTTCAACCCGATCAAGGCTTCACCTTCCTCAGAAGATTATCATGTCTATTTTTTTAGGTGGATCTATCCCATGAAAATCATTCTAGATCCATATTTACCTGTTTTGAAATGCAGAATGAAACAGGAAAAAACATATATGGGTTTTCTTGAGACGACATCCATAAATGTCAGTCTTTTTCTTTTTATTATTGATTTTCATTGTTTTGTATTGTTTTATTCAGGTTTCTTTCATAGATGTTTGTTTCCTGGCTCCGATGGCAGGTTTGGTGTTTAGGGAAATTGTGGAATATTGAGGCCTTTGTATGCTTCTAGTCTTCTCTAATTCATTGTTTCCACCTATCTTATCCTAGTTGTTTTTACAGGGTTGTTGTAAAGGAGTTTTGGGATGTAAATTTAGGGCATTCTATGGAAATTCAAGAGGAACATCTCTTTTTTATGTCCAATATTGTTCCTCGGCTCCTGGAGGGATTGATATTCATGATTTATTTTCATGATGTATAGTAGAGGGGATTCAAAATCATGGGTTTGATGGATTCTTTTAATATGTATCAGTTTTCTACGGGGGTGGTGATATCTCCCTTGACAATGTTCATTGATTATGGTTATAATCATTTGTGGTGTTTAAGTGAGGAGTTTTTTAGGAAACAATGATGTGATTTTGACACAAGGTAAGATATACCCCATGGAGTTTATGATAGTTAGAAATATGCATTTATAAATTATAAATTTTAATGATGAAACTAGTTTTTTTGTATATATGCGTAAATGTTTATAGTTATGTTGGTTCCCACATAACCAAAATGCGGCATTTCAAAAACATTAGAAAAATGGATTGACATATTCGAGTGGAATCATATGAAGCATTGTATGGAAAGCGATGTCACACACCAACTTGTTATGAAAAATTTAGTAAAAGGAATGTTGTGGGCTCCGATATTTTTGAGGAAACTAAAAATATTTAATGACTACTCAATCACTTATCAATGTAGTGAAATGTTAGAAAATACCTATACTAAAAAATAGAGTAAATATTTTTAGTTTCAAGAGGTATATAATGTTTTTCTTAATGTATCTCCATGGAAGGGTGTTATAATATTTGGAAGGAAAGGGAAACTAATCTATAGGTACATTAGACATCCTAAAATCCTAGTTTCAATTGGATCTAAATATTATCATTTGAAAATCGAACATTTCCAATATAAGGTACACGTTGTGTTCCAAATATCTATGTTTAGGAAGTATAATCTAGACCCAACACATGTTATCAATTATGAAAGAATAGATTTAGTAAAAGAGTGATCATATTGTGAGTAGACTATCCAAATTATGGAAATTTAAGAAAATGGATTGAAGAATGATATGAATCAGATTTTAATGCTACATTGGAGAATTCATAAAATAAAATAGGTGATGTGTTAATAAATGTACCCCATGATAAAGAACTACCCTAATCATTTTAAAAGGTGAAATTCTGGAAATTTGGAGGAAAACTTTTTTATAGGTGGGGAGAATGTAACAACCTAGAAATATATAAATAAAATTTCACTTAATATAGTTATTTAATATAATATATATTTCATAAAATCACATAGTGAATACAAAAAAACATTATAAATAGATAATTAAAGTAATAATTGGTATTTTTAGAAGTTAAGCATCATATCCTATTGTAATAGTAATTAAAACATTAGAATTTTTATGTGAACCGTATGAATACTAAACTGGCCAATAGAATTTTAACTTCACCAATGAATGTAAAAATTAAATTTAGAAATATTATGAAAGAATTTATGATATAATTATAACATTTTATAAGTAAATATATATTTTAAAAAATATTGATTAAGTGATGGTATTTTTATAAGCAATAAATATTTAATTCAAAATTTCTAAATAATATAATTATTTAAAATAAAATTTATCATTATAAAATGTATTCATATCTTAATATTTTGTTTTCTTATATTTTTATGTTAATTTTATGAGACCTTAGTTAATTTTTCAAGGTGTTATAAAATCCGTTAAAAATTTAAAATCACTATTTTTTTGAGTAAATGATGATTTTATTTTAAATTAAATTTTACCATATATAGATTTTTATTTGCATTAAATTGAGTTCATTTATTAAATATGCACATCAACACAATGTATGGGATCATTTCTAAATGTATCTAAAATTAATGAATTTTTTTTGAATAGTAAAAGTCAATAATTTAGGATAAATGTTCAATACAAGAATTATTGAGAGATAGGTGACATATGGATGATTTAAGCCCATAATAAATTACTAAATTTAGTTATTTTAATATATTTGGTGATAATTATGAATAAATTCATAGTCTTGAGAAAAATAATAAAACAATGAATAAAATAATGACAAAACACTCCTCTCTTGGATTATAAGTAAAACCCTTCTCCTAATACCTTACACCTTTGATAATTTTAAACATTCTCACTAGTACACTTCACAAGACCCATAACCATTCCTATGATCATTTTTTATAAAAAAAATACCATAACCAATCCATTTATTGAGGTTCTCACAGATTAGAATTCCAAAGGGTACAATAATATTTATTTTAATTTAATTTCATTTTAGTTTCATTTATTTTCTTATTCTACTGTCAAATCCCCTATCCAAAGACACATGATAACTTTAGTTTCATTTATATAATATAATTTTATAATGTTAATTGAATATCCTTCATAAAACTCTTCTCTATCTCACTTTTTTCTTTTAATGAAAACATCATCTGGGATGTGTCAATTTACCGACATAACAGATGATACGTTTTTGTTTTCCACTAACGCCTACATGTTTGTTCTTAAATCCATTTTTATAAAAAAAATGTTATAATATATGTATAAAATGTAATTTGATATTAAGTATCAATTATATAAAAATGAATCTAATTAATAAAATAATACTTGTTTGTGATTGATGAAAAACCGACAAAATAATATATATGATTATCACAAACATCTTATCTAATGATTTATCCTAATTTAGAAAATAAAAATGACTTATATAAAAATTTAATGATTTGATTGATCATTAATAACATATATCTTCTATTATGTATCTTCATTAAGATTTTACATGAACTTCCATACTCATATACATGTAATCTGATCGTGAAAACCAAGGAAAAAATGCTTCGGGATGGTAAAATTATATCTTATAATTCATAAAAAATACAATAAATAAACTTAATAAAATTATAATGAAAAAAATAAATGTACAAGAGGTAATTAATTAAATTATTAGAAAATCAGATTTCATTAACCATAAATTTAATGATAAGAGAAGACCGCATTCAGACATAAGGTAAGGATGTTTTTCTTTAACCTCAATTTTCATCCAGGTTATACTTTCTTCCTATTTATACCAATGTAATTATCTAATATTTTTATATAATTGATCTATAATCTATGTAAATGTACCAAAATCATGTACATAGATCATATAATCATTATTTTATGGGAAAATTTGTGTTTTAAAAGGTTCTTGTATCATTCCATTCATATAAGAAACCCGATTAATGGGAACTTCCTGATTTCTTGCACATTTTGGAGTGCAATCTATAATCTGTTTTAAGAAACCATTATTATTTAAACTAACTATTTATTCATGAAAAACTATATTTTTCATTAAGGTTTTATTCAATCAATACAGAAAAATTCATTTGATTTTTTCCAAACTATACTTCCTTCCAAATAAAAGGGGCATTTCTATCAAGAATTCAACCATATTTTCTTTAGATTATTTTCATATATTTCATCTCCCTTGTAAAATTATATGATTTATTAAAATTTATATATTACTATTATCATCTAAAATATATTATTAAATGTTTCCTGATATGTTTTACTATTGATGTTCTATATTGATAGTATTAACCATAGTACCTTAGAATGGTTAGTGATTATGTTTAAATATTCGGGAATGTTATTTACATTTCATATATATATGTTTTTTATGTTTGAACACATTATTATTTAGAATCAATTGGGTTATTAAGTTATTTTTAGGGCCTTCTATATCCCTTCTATGAATCAATGGGTCTCATGTGACAATACTGAAATGGATTTTGGCTGCGGCCTTAATAATTTATTTTTAGGTGTATTGGATGAGGACTATATAGTAAGTTTTATGTGTTTGAGAATATGAATTATCAAATTATGATATTATTAAATGATTATATATGTAAATATTCTACTAGTATAACATACATGTTTAATATTATTACTAATGTGATTAATAATTTGGATTTATTTATGCGGCTTTTCTTCATTCCATATTACGCTTAAGATTATGTCCTAAAGGAATGTGTTTTTTGTCATTCACTATGGATTATTGTATATATTAGTTTTTATAGTTTTACATAATTTTATTGTGCATTTGTGCCCAGGACATTATTATGTTTTATTTTTTCGCAGTATGTGATGATATATATTATGGATTACATGACAGGAAAATCTAGGTGTCTATTGGTGTTTTCAAAAGAGTTTCTATATTGTTTTTCTTTTAACGTTGTAATATAAAAATAACATTTTTTACAGTTTTTTAAAACTACTAAAAAATTTGGTACATTGCGAAGAAATTTAATTTTTTATCATGAAAATGTAAAAACTGTAGGGCACTATAACTATAAAAATGGGGTCAGGGTCATTACATTAATGAATCTTATATAGTAGAAACCATTACTATTTTAGTAAATGTGAAAACAGTTAACAGTGTGTTTAAAAAATATATGGGTATAATTAAAAATAATACATTTCTTTTATTGTTATAAGAGACAATTTGTAATTCAATTAATCTTATCCAATAATTATATCACTTTCTATACATTTTTAATCAAAAATATAATTTATATTAATTTAATTCTCTACGAATTTCCAAAAAAGACCCACCCCTCACATATAAAAGTACTCCCCTTCTATATTTTATTTACTCAACTTATATAGAACAATATCCACCAAGAAATAAAAATCATTTTTTTAAAAAATCTATAGATAATTTATTTTGATTATGGTATTCCCAAATTAGCAACCGTAATGTCCTTAATAGGATATCAAAAGGAAATATACAAAAGAAGAGGCAATCGTCATTAATAATTATTTCATGTTTTTTCCTCTTATATATCTGTAAACCTTTATCGCCAATTTTAAAAAAAATATCTATCATAAAATACTAATATATTAAATTATTTATAGTATTAATATAATACATATCTTCTCTATCCAATGTAATGAAAAAAATTCTTTAGGTTTATATACAACTTACTATCAGTACATAGTTGTGTAATTTGTTTTTCATCCACATTTAAATTGTTTGATTAGGAATATGGTAGTAATGAATAAATATATTATTTATCAAAAATTTATATTTGTTTAATTATAACATAATAAATAATAAGTTATTATCAAATCCATTGGTAATAAATAATGTCACAAGTGCTTATGTCTGCACTACCACCTACCTCAAGCGGTGTAATCCATTTTAAATTTCTTACATACATGAATGGAAATAAGGATACATTTCATGAATATGTATGATATTTTTTTCATTATTAATATTATAGATATGATGAAACTTTAATTAAAGTATAAGGACCAAAACATCTACAAAACAAATATATGATAAAAAAGTAGTTAAAAACCAAAATAATTATAATATTGAAATATTGTCAACGAATGGGTGATATGATGTTACAATTGGATAATATATCATATTAATATGGTTGTATAATAAAATAATATAATGTTTAAAATAATTATATTTGATGTTAAATCAAGATTAACTAATTGGAAACATGAGTTAAGGGATTTGTAAACCCAGTTTACATTCATTGTGTTATAGTTTTACATTATTTAATGTGTTATTATTTGATTATGATCTAAATGAAAATAGATTTTAATATATTTTATTTACAATTTTTTTTGTGAATTTAAATTTTTTATACAAAATGACCTCATTCATTAATTATAAATTTAATTTTATGATCCTTGTAAGGGATACCATCTTAATTTCTACTCTATTTAGACATTCATAGAATTATGAACTATTTATTTTTATGGGATTTATATATTGATCCACTGATTTATTTAACATTACAAAAAAAATTCAAATTTTTTAAATATATAATTCATTTTTTTATGTGTTAGAATTTAAAATTTATTAATTTTGTAACAATTCACTCTACAATCTAATTTTCATGGATTGTATATATTTTTTAGTCATGGAATGAAATTTTCTATCATGAATAAACACTCTCTATTTCCTAATTATTTGTATATATATGTAGATTTCATACTGTTTTCTGAAATTCTTTATATTTATAATGTTAATCATGAAAATAAATATTTAAAATAAAAATGATCTTATTGATATTTTAATCAGGTATTTTTAGATATGTTGATATATTTAAAATTTGTTTTTAAGAAAAAAAAATTTATTACTAAATGCATTTAATAAGGATATTATATGTTATTATATGCATTTAATAATGTCTAAATGGGTTATTTATATTCTGTTCTTCTGTAATTTCTTTATTTAAAGTCATAAGTTATTTTTAAATATATATGGCGCTAATGGATTTTCATGACTCATTAACTATTTTAAACTATAAGCTTATTCTATTTAGATTTAGTGATTTTACAAGGAAAATTATTTAATGTAATTTTAATTTGTTATCTCACTTCTATTTCATTTATTTTTAAAATGGAGTTATTTTATTACAAAAACAATATTTCTAATGAAATGATTCCCATCTTGTATCTTTTTTCAATTTTCTGGTCATTAAATTTCTCCTGAGTATTTCTGTTTTTTATGATAGTTTTTCATTGGACATTAAATTTCTCAAAAGTAAATTTTTTTATTAAATCATGGATATAATTATTTAATAAATCATATGCTATTTCTATATATTGTGTTTAACATTTAATGTTATTTTATTTAATGGTGAATGTTTTATATTAAATATTCATTATTTGTTATAGATATTTTTAGATAAAATATATTGTTTATGAGTCAAATTGATCATTAAAATGTCATAAATGAATTTGGAATGTATTTATCTATGGGGGGCATAATTATATATACCCTTGATGCTTTGATACTTCTGATTAGATAAACCAATTGGCTAAACTTATTAAATCGATTTTCAATGTATTCCAAAACATAGTTTGAAATATCTTGGCACAAGGACATAGAGGTAATGATATCATGATCTCTAAGATCATGATATTAAACATTACATATTTTCATAATTGATAATACAATTATCATTATCCATGAAATTATTTCATTTGATATTATCCTTGGATGAATTTCATTCTCTAGTGATTGATTATATGGAATATGTTTTCAGTTATTTAACATTACTTATTAAGTATTCATTATTTACTAATAATGTATTCTATTTTACAAACCCTTAATGTTTATTACTTATCACACTAATTTTTTTACTTTACAAGTTATATTTTGAAGAAACCATTTAATGTGTTTCATGAATGATGAACACAATTTATTTTTATATTTTATTTCAAATGTTAAAAGAGAATCTTATATCTATATGATTCTTGAAACTAATAATTTTTTATATTCGTTCGGATGAAACCCATTATATATGTTTCCAATGTGATAAATTAGACATTAGATCGGGGTTACTGGAGTTAGGATTGTCACATCCATTACTTATCAATGATCTTTTATGAGATTTCTAATAAAATATTGGATCCATTATTGAACTAAATATCATATGTGATTTACAATATGATTAGGATCTGGTGTGGAACAAGATTTTTAATGGGATTCTTTATATGTTATATGATCCAAAATTATATCTACCGAAGCATTTACTTATGATACAATTTTGGAAATATATTCTCAGAGGTTGGGTGACATTCTCAAATACGAGCTATCACTGGATGAAGTTGGACTGTATCCATCTTGGTTATCTCATTTGATCAAAGGAGTGATAATTTTACTTATTTATGCTTCTATATCACTAAAAATTTTTGATTGATCATATCAAATTCCAATTTACCCATTATTTAGGATTTATATTTTTGTAGAACATTGGTGTTATCATTATGAGTTGTAGTCACACCATACAAGGGTGGTCATAACACACTCGTAAATAATAATTCCTCAATTATTTCAATGTATTTGGTATGTTTGTGGCCCCAACATAGTATTATTATTTGGGATAGCTTAATTGCAGTATCTATATTGGGAATGATGTATGGTATGGGCGTAGAAATGGATCCTCACATACATTCATTTTATATATTTTATTTATTTTATTAATGATTGTCCTATTGGATGATCAGTCGATGTATACTGTATTGACTGTGAGTCTATATGAATATATATTTCTACATTAAATCTTTACTAAAAAATGTTGGTTATTTATTTTATCTAATGAATATATATTTTTTATTATGGATATTGTTCAGTTTTTATATGTTATTTCACACCTTCCAATGGATTAATATTCTCCAAAAGGTACAAACCAGGTCCCTTGCTACATGATGTCAACCTATGTCAAATGGGGAGGCCTTCCTATGGCTTCATCAAGACATCATATTTTTAATATTAAGATTAAACCTGCATGGGGATGATATGAATTGGTTTCATTGATTTTTAATTTTATTTTTATATTTTGGGAGATTGTAGGTATGTGATATAGGGATGTGTTGGATCTTGTGATGGATATAAAAAAGGACCATCATGAAGAAATTCTATGGTAGGAAGTCCTATGTACTAGAAAAATGATATTTCTATTCATTTATTTTACTTTTATAGTAGTCTGAATTCTCCATGGTTGACCCACCTTAGTTTTGGAGGTTTATGATTTATGATTTATATGGTTTTTGTATCATCTATTGGTGGTTATAAAATATTTTTAATGAATAATTTTCAGAAAATGGGATTCATGTGAAATATTATTTGTTTTGTATTATTGATAACTATGATAAAAAATTTATGGTTTTATAATGTGTTTATAAAAACATATATAGTGTTTTCAAATATATCCTTTTGGTGAAATGAATCTTATATTGACCATGGTGTATGTTTCTTCAGATGATAAGTAATGTGAATCTTCTATGAGATTCTCCTTGAAGGGAAATATACTATCCTTTATGTATTTGATGTATAATGAGCCTTAGTAGGTATGTATATACATTCTATTACTTTATATTGGTTCGAAATGGAATTTATTCTTGATATTTAATGTGTATTCAATATAAATTATAGTAATTTCCCATGTTTTTTTATTGGAAGGATTTTATTTATCAACTCCAGGAATGTTGTTGTTTGTTATATATCCCAAAGTATGTTCTAATTTTGAATATGAATGATAGTATATTAGAACACAATCTTATATGGTTTGTCCCTTATAAATTATGGCATTGTGAGTATCATATTATCATTACAGTTATTGATGTGGTAGTCTTCTATGTCGATTATGGAATAGAATCAGTTCCCTAGTTGGAAGGTACATATAAATTTGATTGATGTAATATATGTATATGAAAACCCCATATTCTATATTGTATAGGTTTATTTTCAATGAGATATATGGGATGAATTTGGGGATATTTATATATAAGTTGAGGCATATATGTGATGTGATTGATGGTTTCTTAGGGATTGATGGTGACTTTGAGATATAGCTCATGATACATGTGAGTATGGTATTATTTATTAGATGATAGGTGATATATATAAGTGTGACCTATGTGAAGGGTTATCCTTCTAATGTCAAATCCATAGAGAAGGGATGAAATGATATATGCATTGGGTTATGATATCATGAAAATGGAGATAATATATGGTGTCGAATGTGATCATAGTGATGCATTGTGGTTTTTCTGATGATTGGAACCTACAGTGGTATTCAATTTCAATGAGAATGACCATTTGGATGCATGTACTTGGTGATTTTGGGATTGGTTTTTGATTTTATATTTGATTATGATCTTATATTATTATATCTAGGAAAAATATTGTGTAGTTGGATGATTTTAATTTTGAGATGATGTTGGAATCTGGGTGATTTTGTAGACGACCAGTGAATATATGAAATGAATAATCTTGAGAGAAACAGTAAATGTGCTTCATATTTCATGAGATTTACCTTCAAGGGATATAGGTCCATATTTTAGGCATGTTTTCATTTGTATAATGATATAAATATGAAGGGATTCTAAGTCATTTTTTGCGACTCTGGTTTCACTAGAGTGTACATATGTTTATTTGGAAGAAATATAATAATTGAATGCACATTATTTGTTCTCATTTAAAATATTGTTTACTGTGTGGCGATACAGAGGAAGGATGAATGATTTTATAGATAAGCGGAATGAAAGGCATCTTGAGGATTTGATGACAATGAAGAGAATATATTCGGTGATGATAATGAAAAAATGAATGGATAATATGAGTATTTATACTATGAAATACTATAGATTTGGTCGAGTGATACATGTATGGTTGTGGAACATGTTTAGGTGTATTTTTGGGAGTCATAAAAGTAAATCCATATGGTAGGGAGTGAACCATAGTCTTTTAAATGGTGTGAACCATACTAGAAATGAAATTTCATAGTGTATTGAGGATGATATTCTCATGAGGTGGGAAATGGTTGAGAACAATGTTTCATGTTTAGGATCAGGTGTGAGGTGATATTACATATCAAATTATACTGTATAGTGATTTAAAAATATATCCTATTGAGATATAACATTGTTATTGGATATGATATTGATGTGTAAGGATGGTCATCAAAAAATTTATATGGTGGTTGAAATTATTTAGTAAGTAAATATGATATATTTCGTCTTATATCAAATAAAAAATTTGGGATTCATATGTTTCATTTAATGGAGGAGGTGGGGGGGATTATACTCAATGATAAATTGACGTGATCTATGGGTATTTTGGATTAGAGGTCTGTTGATGCTGGGGTGATAATATGGAATAATTTTTTATTGTTTGAGTATACATCCATGGAATTACACTAGAAGTCGATTATGGACTTCGTTGTTGGATTTACAGGATTTTTACATGCTTTAATATATTTGGGAATCTAGTTCAGTAAGTGCGATATTGTTTTAGTGGTAATGTCTGCGAAATTTTTGGAGATCTGTTCCCTATGAGGCATGAGGAATAATTTTGGTATTAGACTGAATATGGTGGGATAGACACAACATCATATAAATTATGTTGGGCATCACAGGTGTTCCTAGAGAATTTACTAGGGCATCTTAATAAAATTATAGTATAATCAGGTTTCTTTGTTGAAAATTAAAATTATTTTGATTTATTGGTAATTGTTGCTGAGGAGTGGAAGCAAGTTCATATTGGTGTTTTTGTGTGTAATATATTCTAGTTAGGTACAAACGACACAGACTGGGTTATTGGATCATGAGGATTTGTTTTGGAAAGTGATTCTAATGGTGGGGACTACAATGAATTAGAATTTAGTCTAACGATCAGTTTCTACTTATATTGAGCACTATAATCATGAGTATAAATGGATCCACTGGACCATGATGAATTTTTATTGAAGGGTGATAATGGATTTCCATTTGGGTGATTAGCGATAATGATTAGTGACATCACAATTGTTACAAAAATTTGTTCTATATTTTTATATTTTTTTCACTAGAATAGAATTTTAGTTATGGAGACAGAACAAGGGGAGATGACGATGAATTTAGGAACACGAAATTTCAACATTTATGGTTCAAAGTATTTGATAAATTTCATGGAATATTTGTGTTATCATTCAGTGGTTGTAAATACCATTTTGGTACCAATATACTGATTTTTTATGTTCATTCTGAATGTTCCTGGAAATCAAAGTTGTTTGGAAAAAATTATAACAAACCATATAAATATTATAGGAAACTAGATAGCATTCATTTCCAGGGGTTTGAGTCAAATGAAAACAACATGTTTGTAGAAAAAGTGTGAGGGGCATAATGTTTTGTTTTATAAGGTATTTTCAAAGGAGAAAAATGGTTTAGCTAACTATGTGTGAAATATATGTTATGTTTGGGTGTTTGGATAGTTCCAACTACATGGTTAGTGCATAGTCTATGTAATACTGTGATCAAACCATGATACTCATAAAATTGGAAAAAATCACTACTTTACTATATGAATATTTATACCCCTCTAAAAAATTTCTCTCATCCTCGTGAAATGCCCACCCAACCACCCCTCCATATATTTCATAAATGTTACCACATAATGTTATGGTGAATGGTATGAATTTGTGTGATGTATCAATTTTTTAACTCCTCCTCATTCCTTCATTCATATTTATATTAGTTTGTATTTTATTTTTAGATATATAGTTTAATTTTTTGTTGTTGATTCCCATGAGACATTGTTGGATCATTTGAATTTTTTAGATATTTATAATAGGTTGGATAAAAGAAATTCTAAAATTTTATCAATACATAAACACATTGGTTTGATAGAGGTATCACACCATATGACATTATTCAGGGTTTTCGCATAAATTATGTGACATTAAATAATGATAGTGAGTAATTTCATGGGATGTATTCTTAGGAGGGTTATAAGAGAATGTTGTAGTCCAACTGTTGGATGTAGGTTAAGGTTTTAGTTTGATGGGGTCACTCAGTTGCATAATATAAAATTAATCCCAATCACCGACAATTATGAAACAAATATTAAAATATAATTTATTATCGAATTGATAATAAAAAATTTGTATAATTTATTATAAGAAATTTTGACTAAAATATGGAATCATGAGAATGTTTAGTGGCAAGTTTGTTTTGGTTGATGAGGGTATGTTCTCGTAATGGAAATTTAGGGGGAATATTAAAAGGGAAAATGGCTTGAATTATGGTTACTGGTTTCTTGAACATGCACCATTTGTATGTGTGTCATTATATGTATATATAATAAGTGATATGTGGTTATTCTAAGAACACAAGGTTTCCCGTGAAAACCGATAAAAAAATTATAATTAAATAAAACATTGTTTAGTGTTAAATATTAATGAATGGATTAAAAGGATCCAATGGCCATGATGGAGCCTTGTACATTTGTTTGATCCCATGACATGTTCTTTCTAATGTATTAAATTTAAATGTAATTCCATTGGGTATATAGACCTATTTTTAGGTTATTTAAATTAACATAGTTTTTAAGTACCCTTGAAATTGGATCCTTGGTGACCACCATTTTGACATATTTGATGAATCAGTTAATTTTTTTATGTAGGTTTTGTTATAACAATATGATACGTTACATAATATGGTTTTGTTGAATTGTGATACAGGTGAAAATTTCTTCACCAATATGTTGGTACTAAGGTGGTTATAGACTATGTAGAATAATGTTATGTTCGAATATTCTGTGGACATATGATAACATTGGAAAGAGATAGTTTTTCATTATTACAACTATATTGAGTGATGCTAACAAGTAATATACTATGAGGTGAGTGATTTCATCATATATATTTTAATAAATTATAGGTTTATATTCTCTTAGAGTGATGGGTATTGATTAGTGATCTAGAAATGAGATTGAAGAACTCATAAGGGGTGTTTTCTCACAATGTGACATATAAAACGTTTGAGGGTACTATACTTATTTTTGTTTAACCCACAGTGATTTATTACATTGTAGATATTATAGATTATTACATATATCAGGTTAGAAGCCAACACATTAACATTATCCCGGAATGAGTATATTGATGATAATGGGACATACACTTGAGAGGCTGAACAAGGATAGACAAGATGGGTTTCTCCTGTGGATAGCTGATGTTATTATAGTTATTAATGTCATGAGATATCATTGGGTAGATACATGGACTTATATATTAGATGAAGGATTATGATGATCATCTCCCAAGGATCTTATATATCATAATGATGAAGGGTACTAAGGATTACCTCACTACAAAAAAAGGATTCTGGGTGACTTGCTGATGCTGGTGATCACCTCCCTATGGTCTGGTGGTAAGGTGCTATATTATCAATAGAAATACCTAGTGACTTATAGGATATATATCAATGCATGAGGATAATTTATGAGATTACTTGTGCTTTTAGGGTTTGTGTATCCGGGATATAGAATATGGGATCTTATAGAATTCCTACATAGGATTGAGGTATGTTTAATGATTACATTCTAAGGATTAGAGATATATTATCCAAATATGTTTTATGATATGTTATGCCAAGTGATTCCTATAATAGATCATAATACATTGTGTATAACTATGAGATTCCACGTTATTTGTAGGATCTAGCTATTGATCCATGAGATATTATAGGATACATAGGATAACTAAGATCTGGTAGGGAGAAATAGTATTATGATATTCCTAGGATACCTCACATTCTGAATCTGTGTCTGATGAAATTATAAGATGCATAGGATACCAATTGTTCTATACTAATAATTTATATTCTAAGATATTCCTAGTTATATATTAGATTTAGAGTTATAAAAGATATAATAAAGGTTCCCATGATTTATGGGATCCAATGTGGTACCTAACATCTCATAGGGTGCCCAAGATATCTAAGGATATAATGTTATATCTAGTAGAGGCATGTTTATGAGATGTTTTATAAGCCGTGTATTCCTCAGTGATATGTGCCGATCTCCTAGAAACATCAATAGTATCCCAAATTTGATTGATTTTTACTTAGCTGTCCTGATAGAACTCAAGGTATCAAAGTGATTATTTATGATTTTACATAGTTTTAATTATTTAGTTTATCGTATCATATGTGTATGGACTATGAATTTACTAGTTATGTTAGAGATTGTATTGGCGGTTTCATAATATGTTCAACTCACACAATACTTGGCTGTCCATGAATCTCTAATACATGGGTCCTCTTCACTTGATTCATAAGTTTTTTAGGGAAGGGGTCCCAATATAATATTATAGAGTAGGTTAACCCACATTGATTTTGGAGAAAATGAGATATGAATAAATGGATGATCGTAGTAGATCTTCACAAACATTATTTTAAAATATTTCATTTATTGTATTTATGATCAACATTTGCAGAGGCCAGTAAATGTATATTGGCAATAAAATTAGTATAAATGACTATAAATTTCCATGTGACCTTTTGATATATCATTATTATTTACTTATTTTCTTCCATATAATTTTGTTGTCTACATTGTATTTGGTTTGTTTTTTTTCTATTTCAAAATATAATATGGGGGTATATAAGCCCCATAATAACACCCTAAATACCTATTTTCAGTTGACAAAGTCTAGTGTATAAAGGGGTGATGATAGTGTCACATGGTGATCCTGAAGTAACATGGTGACCTGATTTGGCTACTATTTATAGATAATAGGGAAAAGGTTGTACATTTTTTATTGGGAACGTATATCTGATGAAAATGTATTTCATACATCGTTTTTATAGGAATTTTGAAAATAAATATATGTATAATAAAATAGATCCTAGATAATGATAAAAATTAGATAAATTAACTACATTAAATAAAATTGTATATTATATCTTAGCCTCTAGTGGAAATCAATGACATTTTCGGACCACATCCCACATCCAGCTCCCAAAATCACTATGTTAATAGAATCTACCCATATTACAAATTAACATATTGTTTTTTAGTATAAAAACTAGATAATTAGTTATCATATTACTATATACTTGTATCATGATGAAATCAGATAATTAATTTACATTTAAATGTGAGATGATTTAATATTTTTCTTGAGGCACCCTAAAGGCAAAAACATAAAAAAGTTAAAAATGTGCAGCATCACTCAAGATACATGTCACAAAAGAAATCAAATAGAAAATTTAAATACAACCCCAAAATGAGTCATTCTGAGAAAAAGTATACTTTTTTATTTTTTAAAAATACCACCTCTAATTGACCATGGTTCAGTGACTTGAACTAAAGATGTGAGAAAATAAAACATGGGGAAATTCACCTTTTTAAACCTAGGAATCATGATGAATTAACTAAAAAACAAAAATGATAATACTAGTAAAACCCCAAATATACCAATATTTCTATATAAAATTATTGAAAATTAATCAAACCAATATAATAATAATGTAATCATAATTCCATATACATAAACCAAATATATTTTTTGAAAAAGGTTAGTATCCCCTCTAATATTTTGACCTCCTTGTTAATGAACTAATAAAATGAATCCCAAATTATTATATTACACATTAAATTAGGAATAAAAATATACAAAATTGGGATTAGTATAACAAAAATATTATAGGTTCCTCTAAAATATATCATAATTAAAAATTGAGTAATCAAACTAAGGGTAAAATGATCTATTGATGAAACTGGAATATTATCCATTTTTTGAGAATCTATAATCCTATCTATATAAAAAAACAATAAGTATTAATTAAAATAATGGAAATTGTACCATATATATATTTATTCATTGATTTTGTCTCCCTTACATCCAAACATCGTACATCAATCCACATCCACTCGTTTTACTATCCACATACCACATAACAATCTAATGGTATGTGCATCATACCACAATGACAATCCAATCGTCGTATAATGTAAAAAATAACAACAACAACAATCTTATGAAAACCAATAGAATGGATAGGGGGAGTACAAAAGTTATTTGTCATTATTTTATTTATATCATAGTTTCTAAAAATCCATAATATATATACATCCATAAGAAAATCTATATGATTGTCCAATATAAATGTAAGTATATAAAAATATTTAATGCCACCTCATCCAATACTAAAATAATAAAAATAAAAAATACACACACATAGATACATACACACAAAAACAAATAAATAATATTTTTTTGTGTATTCACATTACCAATCCTTGGCATAACATTATTTATAATAATTATACAACTATAATGTCACATATTTTCCCCCATTAAATGTTAATATTAATTATCAAAGACCAATGTAAATCCTGAAATCATCAATGAAATTAAAACTAATATCATTTCACATTTATCTTATCACATAATAGAATATCGTTTAATCTAATTCCCCATTACATATTTTATTCCACCACATATATATTTAGTTCCTAAGGTATATATCTTTTCATTTTTCTTTTATAATCTATTCAACCATT
Organism: Viscum album; assembly: GCA_963277665.1. Classification (NCBI taxonomy): domain Eukaryota; kingdom Viridiplantae; phylum Streptophyta; class Magnoliopsida; order Santalales; family Viscaceae; genus Viscum; species Viscum album. The sequence goes on from OY728148.1 coordinate 177,760,949, forward strand.
CGAATTCAACTCTATATATATCATTATTTATATAAATTTATAAACCTCATAATGAATTTTTTTTAATATAATAATATCATGATTATAATGCTAATAACAATTTTTTTTAAAATTCAGAAGAAAAAAATAAACAATTAACCATAACATAATGAATTTTCCATATAAAATTAAGAAGCCTTATAATATTCCAATTTAGTTTATATTAATATATAATTATAATATACTTATTTTTTGAATATAGATTATGATAATTATATGTTAATATTTGAGAATTATAGTGTTTCCAAATCAACTTTCCCAAATAGGATTGAAGAGACCACATTAATTGTTGAATATTTTAATTTTTTAATCATTAACATAAAATCATTGGATGTGGAAACAATTACCTTTTCTATTTTTAGAATTAATATTCCAATGCTAAAATTTTATTTAGATGTCATGAGTTTGTTTAGAATTAATTTTAGTTGATTTGATAATTTTCTATGATTTTTGTAGAAGTTATAGTTGATTTTAAAAAATAACATATTTTAATAATCTATATGATTGATTAGATATAAATATACCAAAGATATGTATTCGACCTTGAGTTTCTATGATCAAGTCTTAAGAATCGAGTATAAAATATGACAGTGTATTATTTTTAATAAAATTCATTAGGATAAGTAAAAATATTTCTTTATATTTGTGGGATTTTCATTAAACTATAGTATTTTTCACAATATTTTTGGACATTCATAATACTCACGGAGATTTCAAAAAACATATGAAATTTTTATAATACTTATGAAATTTTAATATAAATTATCTATGTTTTAATACATGTCATCATATAGTATTAAATTTTATAAATAATGAGATTATAAGATTCATCCTACATTGTGTAATAATTTTTTATTAACATATAAGAGTTTTGATAACAAATAAGAGTCATGTCGAAAATTTATAGATTAAATTAGGAAAAGTCACATGATCGTATCATTATTCTATATATTTAATAAGGGGATTCTAGATTAAAGATTAGAACAATGGATTAGTATCGTTTCATAAAATTTATGAAGTGATTATGTAAGATCCATTTTTTTCAATAAAATAATCAGTTGTTGTCTAAATATTAAATAAAGTCCTAGTTTCATACATAAATCATATGTGAGGAAATAATTATACATAAATATCACATTAATATAAATAGTAAGTAAATTTCTTGAAGAAGAGTAAATTTCTAATTCTATTTTGGGATGTTAACTAGGATGATGTTGTGCAATACATAAATTCATACTTCATAAGATATTGATTAAGATATGGATTAAGATATAATGAAATATGACTTTTCAATGATGAATTTATGATAAGGTTATTTTATGAAATTATATGTTATACAACATTAATCTATAATAAGATTTTGTATTTTAGTCAATGATTGTTCAATATTTAAAGTAAATTGTGAATCACGATAATGAATTCTTCTTAAGGACAAAATCTTCACACCAATATACCTTAACTATTTTTCCATCATGTATATATAGCGTTCAAAGTGAAATAGGTTGTAATGAAATTTTAATTAAACAATATATCGTTAATAAATAGTGATTTTTAAATAGAATATGATGAAAATTAATGTAGTTTACATTGATAAATATTCATAATAATTTATAGAGAGAATAATAGAGATAATTAACATAGAAATAGATAAAGATATGAAGAAGAATAATCCTTTTTTATGTGTAAAGGAAGTATATGTTATAAAATTATGATTTATATATAAATCAAACCTGCAATTATATTTCTATAATTTTGAATAATAATATATCATATGGTGGTTTTGTGATATCATGGTGATCAATTGAATACCTTTTCCATTTATTTATGGTATTTATTGAAAATCTGAGGAAATTTGTAAAATATAATTTTATAGACAATAGGTTGTAAAACACTACTAGGTCGTGGATGATACCACTAATAGTCATGAAATTGTGTAAACATTTTAGTGTAAAATATATGTCCCATATTTAACAAATTCAAAATAAGGGGTAGGTACCATTTAAGAGACTAAAAATAAAGAAATTGTGAATTCCTTGTAGTATTTTTTTTAAAATATATTCAAGAAATTTTATAAAACAATAATTATTTTAATTTACACTAATGAGAAATAAATGTAAATTTATGGAAAATAAATATTAAAATAATAATGACTAGTTCATGCATGCCTCTGACTGTTGCAACGCATTCATGGGATCTTGAACTACTGTTATTGTATCCACTAGACCATTAAGAGATTGATATTATTTTTTTAAGGAGAAGATAAATATTTTATATAATCGATTTATTAAATCAATAGATGGAAAAACATAAATGGATGGAAAATAAGATAATATAATATATTCTTTCACTTGACCTCAAATTTATTGATCCTAATACTATGGGACATCTTGAAATTGTGAATGATGATCTGAAGTATTTTTTTGAAAAGATATTCCTAATTTAGATGTGAAAATGATAATTTCCATTAAAATGTACATATTTGAAATATTTGTGAATAATATGATAAGGATTTAAATAGAACAAGATATATTCAAAAAATTGAAAAAAACATTGATGACCATATAGTTGTTACATAAGAAAAAATAAAACATTATATATGATAATTTGAAGATGCTAATATTAATGATAATTATAACATTTTTGAAATATAAAAATAGTTTATAAATATGATTGAAATATAAAATGTTAAAGAGATAAAAAAGAATAATCTATAATATTTACGAATATGATGAGAAATTTTCTTGATATTTTTCATTCTAAATTTTATATATTTGATAAAAGAGAGAATTAATAACCTGATGAATTGAATATAATTAGTTTTTATTATGAGATGGTGATGGATGAAACATTTAATATGTATATGAAGAAATAAATATATTTTAATTCCATGATGAAACTCAAACCTGAGGTAGTAATTTATGAGAATTTCTGTGATTTTGATGATAATAAAGTAATATATTAAGTGTAAATGATAGTTATGTTACTTTTCTCAACGAAATATAAACAACATAAAAAATGAAGAAAAAATAAATTCCTCTAAAAGGATTTAAATTTAAGGAAATTTATAATTTTCAATCATGATTCCAAATAAGAAAGGTCATACGTATCAGAATGATGAGTCAGAATATAGACATTTGAAAAAAGAAAAAAAATATAATAGGATGTTTGATGATTTGGTGAGAGTAAAAAATATTTCCCTTAAAATGAAGATAATAAGTAAGATGATCTGAGAGGATAATGTATAATAATATTCAAGTATCACATCAAATGAATAAGAAACAAATATAATAAATAATATCAGGGTACATGTTGAAATAAATTTAGAATCCAAAACAAATGAATTCACAGAATATGAGAAAATATATATAAAGTATATGTTTATGAATATTACTGATGTATGGATTGATCAAAACAAAAAAATTATAAATGAAATCATAATATATTAGAAAGAAGATGAATCTATGAATTAATTAAAGGAATAAATTTTCAAAATAAAATCAGTTTACGTAGATTAAATCAAAAATATATAGCTCAAGGTTGTCGATATAGAAAATATTTTAAGTGATTTTTATGAAAAATATTTCATGCTGGAATAATATTTAAATAAGATATAGTTATAGAAACATGAAGTAGAAAAATTAATGAATCATTTTGATATTTAATTATATATAGATATTTCTATGAAAGAGTAATATTATTAGTATACTGTGAATCAATAAACTAAGGGACACTTCAAATATTCTATTGTTCACGAAAAAAACAATTTCTTTTAGTGTAGGTTCTAATAATAATAATGCAAAATTTTATTATTAAATATATGAAATTTAATATTATATTAAATAATGATAATTCTAGAGTAATTTGAGAAAAATTATCTCCTCACGAAAAATAGAATATAAATATATTGTATGGAAAAAAAATTTCTAGATAGAATATCAATTGAAATGGAAAAATAATTTTCATAGTATTTTGATAGTGACCATCAGTTTATTTCAATAAATATAATTAATTAATGAAAAATGATTCTTTTCCATGGATTACGAATGATGTAAGGGGGAATTCCATTGAATAGAAAAAAATTAATTCTCAGAAGATGAAGAAAAGTTTAGTGGATCCGAAATATAAGAAAGTGATCCCATAGAATTTATCAAATTAAAATAGATTTTATTTTTTGGTTACATGTTCTGAATATTTTACCTGAGATGTCATTTTCATGAAAATATTTTGAATACTCAACATATAAACAATTTATATTTAAAAAAATGGGAATTCATAATTTTAATAATGAATAAAACATAGAAATTACTGAAGTTTATTCAAAAGATATCAATAATGGTAATCAATGGTATTATGATATTTTATATTTTTATCAAATGTCTACTGAAATAAAATAATATAATATTAATTATAATGATAATGGATTAGAATTTTATGGAAATTATTTTTCTTTAAACATAATCTATTAATCACAACACAAATCGATGATGATGAAATAGTGTTTTTTAGAAATATGTGGGTATTTACAGAAAATTAAAGTACAAAAGGATTATGCTTAAATTAAAATAGAAAAAGTGAAAATGTATTTAAAATTAGTGATGATTGAATATTTTTTTATTTGAGTTCCACATATTGCAAAATGGGATATTATAGAAGTAAATATCATCTTGGTCAAATAAATATGAACAAAATATGAATTTAGGATGTTAAAGGGACCCACCCTATATGGGGAGAGATAAATACAATTTTTTTAAAACATATAAAAAGGTGTTATTGAATCATGCAATTAAGAAAATATTCCAGATGTAGTCGCATTGGATACTTAAGTTAATAAATTATCACTTATATAGGCCTCTAGGAAATAAATATTCTAAAGGGGGTCATTTATTTATCACATTTATTATTGATTTCACATATATTACAATTTGTTTATTATATACAAATTTGATGTAATTAATATGTTTAAAACATTCCATAAACAAGATAATAAAGATCTAGGAGTCTACAATAATTGGCTGAGAACATATAATTGAATGATGTTAATCTATAACTATTTTGATTCATATATTTCTAATCAAGGGAAAAAAATTAATATATTACTCATCATACTCCCCCAAATATTTATTTTATGTGAGTCAAAAAAATATTTTGTTTATGTTGGGAATGATAAATGTTTCTGATCATAAAATCCCAAAATTATTTTGCAGGGAAATATTATGTAGAACTATTCATATTGAAAAGATATTAATACTAATACATGATTAAAATATTTTTTTATATGATATGTGTTTCTATATAAATCCTACAATGGATCATTTTGATTCTATTTTAGTCCAATAATTATGTATATCCCAAAATCCAATATAATAAAATTCAACATGAATATTGAAGAATACATTTTAATGTGTTATCCATTTATGTTAGGAGTCTATAAAAGGTATAATTAAAGGCTTTAAAAGTTTATATATTAATCTAAGGAAATATTTCTTTAAAATATACTCATCTCTCTGGAATAAAATAATGTTGTTCAGAAAATTAAGAACAATACAATGTACTTATTTTGATAAATCATAGTCAAGAAGGAGTTTGAATTGAATCAAATTCTGATGAGGTTGACTCATAATAAAATTTTGATGAATAACAAGATAATATATTTTTTATATTGAATAATAAATGAATAATAAATCTTGTTGAATCTAAAAATATAATATATTTAAGGATTCTCATGTTAAAACTAGAAGAAAACTGATAAAAAATAAAAATGATCTAATTTCATATATTGAGAAATAAATATGTGTAGAGGTGGTTGATAAAAATGAGTGGATATATATCATGGAAAATTATCTTGATCATATATATAAGAATTACACTTGGTAAATTGTTCATATACATAAAGGAAAAATGTCACTCGGACCAAGTTGTAACTTAGTATTAATGTAAATGAAAAATGGGAAGTGTTAATAAATAATTACAGATTTTATGTAAATACAATTAATAAAGGGAAGGCATAAATATTTAAATAAATTTGGATCTTGTTTAAAAATAGTAGGTTATCAAAAAATATCACAATATCATACATGAACTATAAATTTTTTTAGATGGATGTGATTTTGACATTATATAATTGATGTTTATAAGAAGAAATAATTTTTGATGAACATGAAGGCTCTAAAATTAATATTAATAGTAAAAAGGTATATAAAATTAATAAATGATATAATTATTATTTAATGTTGGACCTTACAACATCGTATGTAAAACTATATATTTTTTGGAAGAAATTGTACTTTTTTAAAGGAAAATTTGATATAGATCTTTTTGTGAAGGATACGAACATATGTACTCTAATTTAGGTAGTTAATAATGATGAAAACCTTTTTTATTGTGACATGGAGTATACATAAATTGATTATAAAATAAAATTATGATTCATTTTGAGATATAAATACATGGTGATATAAGGTAGATTCTGGGATCAATGATCACATAATAAATAACTATACCTTTATTTCAATGATATATTTACCCATTTTTTGGAAATAAATTCGTTTCTGAGATTCATAAAGTGTTTAAACCCCCACTAATATTGAAAGTAAGATATAAAGGATAATTGAAAAATAAATTATATGAATAAATAATATAGTAATGCCATTGGAAGCCTTATTTTAATGTGAACATCAATAGTATTTTTAATTGAGTAAATCAAACATTGTGAAATATATCAAAGTTATGTCATGGTGACTCACGATATATTAGTAAAAAAGAGTTCTCAAATATAGTAATGGAACATTGAATTATGTTTTGTTTCATAGAATAGGGGGAGAACTAACTTTTTCCTTATCCCGTATGAAAATTTTAATGGATATTATAATGAAAAGAATTTTGAATATGTGTAATTTTTTTGGTTAATTTTTTGTAATCAATCATTGAATGAAAAATGGATGAATTTTAATTCTATTGAGGATGAATATATTACTTCAACAAATGAATATACTCAAAATTTTTTGATGCGAGTACATCTTGAATAATTTATATTTAATTTTAATAATCCTTTTAGGATCATGTTGAACAGATGAATGTAATCAAATAATTTTCATATAAATAAAAATTTCACCAAAAGATAGTAAGCTACTGAAGATGTGCTGTTATGATACATCTCAATTAATATTATATTATTTACTCTTTACAAGATCAATTCCAAGGGAGATATTAACTATGTTAATGTTGAAAAATTAAGGTTCATCATTTTTCTAATACTTATTGATTAGTGGAATGCCAACCCACATAATTCCTTGTGTTCAGTTTTTAGAGGTGAAGCATTAAATATATATTGTGGGAGAATGGTGAAATATATTATTTATCTATTTTGAGTATGAATTTGTGGTTATTATAACTAATGGGATGTAAAATCAGTTTAAATTAGGGATTATAGTGGATAATATCTGTTTCCCTCATCGAGACATTTCTTGATATCAATATACGTAATTATCTAAACAAATTCCTTAGCTAGTGCAGTGGTGTCAGTGTAATTCTCTTATAAAATATAATTGAATTGTTGTTTATATAAATTTTTTTTTTAATTTCTATATATTTATATATGTTGATAAAAATATTAGTTGTTAGTTAGTGATTCCAAATGGAATTATTGAATGTCGGTATTTTTCTTCTGAAAAATGTGTCAAAATCAGGGGAAATAATTGAAATTTTCAATGATGTTTTGTGAATGTTTTAAAGGAGTTTTTTTTAATGGATAAATTTCCCTTTTTATTAAATGAATTTTGGTTAATTTAATATAAAACTATGAGGGATTTAAAAGCTTCATGTGATTTTGGGAAATAACATATTTCGTAGATCCAAAATTAGTTTATACTTGAAAATAGTAATGTTAAGATGTCAACCACTAGTGAATTTAAGTAATTTGGATGACTGGAGTATTAAATTTGAAAAATATAAATTTAATCATTTATTGGTAAGTGTAAATCCCTAATATCATAAGATCATTGGTCTCTTTATAATACTAAAATATTTTTTTTAAATATAATGGTTTTTTGTGATATTCATTGGTATTTTTTATGACTTATAAATTTTTTCAATGTTTTATAAGACTCAAGGAGATTTTTTATTTTTAAATACTTACTATAACATTATAGAACTATTTAAAGTCATCTAGATTCAAGTCTATTTAATTTTTTAATAATACTTATCACAATAATTATCAATATTTTATGGTTTCTATTCGGTTCCGTTCCTTACTCAAATTGAAACATTTCATTAGAAGGAATCAGTGGCCAATTCTTCCTTTTGAAGGGTCATATGATCTACCCAAGAAGACACAGTGAATCTGTAAAGAAACCAGACCATCCATAATGATTTAGTTACTAGTCTAAATCACAAAGCCCAAATTTTAGGAAACTCCACCATATGTTCTCTATTAGCTAATATAATCATTCATAAATCTTTTAGGTCGTAAATCCAATAAAAAGGACGCAAATGAAGATTTGACATTTATCCCACAATTCGGTGTGGGAAATGAACTCAACACATAAAAATTGACTTTTCTCATGATCTAGTTATCAAATAATGATCACATGTTTCAGTGTGAAAATTGATATATTTGTGGCCAACATTATTTAATAAAGAACTTGAATTTTAAGGCATCTTCTTATTCAAAAAATTCATTCACATTTCTGCCATCGAAAAATTCAGGATGGAAATGGACAAATTAACATTGTCTAATAAAACAACCATAACATTGGTTCCATAAGTCCGAATTATCCAATTTTTTATATTAGATGTTAAAAGTTTTTATATAAAATTGAATAAGGATATATATCGTTATTCAGCTGTCTGGCTTTCCAAATCGCCAATCCAATTGGAGGGGTTGTTTCGGAATGCAAGCAGTCCACTACCTTGGGAAATAAATACATCTCCTACTCTCCATTCATAAGGGTTGGAATTTCAGAAGAGAGGAGTACTCATTGGCATGATCAAGTCTTTTTCAAAGTATTGGGAGGACCTTCCATACTAAAATTTTTACTTGATATACGTTTCCTCATCTCTTTGTTTTAATTTACTATTGTAGTTTTCTTCATTTGTAATTTTACTAGTGTTTGTCTTTGTAATTATGTTTAAATGCATGTTTTTTCTTCAATATATACTATTGACATCCACCTTCTGTATTTTAATAATAATTTTAATAAAATAGCTTAAATCAACCTAAAAAATTTTCCCTTATTTTTCTTCCTCATTCAATCAAAATTCTTTTTTTTAACTCTCTTCAATGATCATGTGTGTGTTCGACGCACTACTCTTTTCTTATCCTGTTATTTTCACATTCATTATAATTCATCACCTTAAACATAATTAACTATATTAATAATAATTTCAATTCCTGAGTAAATATATCATTGGGTTCAGTCATTACTTAGATATTTTATGTGATTGATAGAATTTTATCTATAACTATTCATTAATTTAACATTGTGTATGGTGGACCTAATTTGTCATGGATTAATGACTAGTTTTGTTTAACGTGTGGTTTTCATTGATTATTGGAACCATAAATACACTACCATCAACAATATCTAAAATTTATTAGAACCATATGTTATGTTAATGCTTGGATTTAAGCCTTAACACTTAAAAATTCCAATCAACGTCAACTTTTAGAATGGGTGTTAATTTAATGCAATATAAAGAAAGGCTCAGGGACATCACAACCATTACTACCTAATGATGAACTCCTCACAATCATTATCAAATTTTTAAATCAAACACTAACCATTATTCACTTCATTTAACCAATGAAGACAACCCCACCCCCACAAAATCAAAATACAATCAACTAAAAACAATCAACTATTAAAAAGTATCATCACCAAAGATTCGACCCGAGTGCTGCAATACACATTAGCCGAGCACCAGATCCTTGAATGGACTATAAGCGAAAATCGACCAAACATTAAAATGGAACCATTTTTTGGGGATGGTTAAATTAAGTAGTTTTTTTATTGTAAAAAAACTAAACAAAATACAAATAATTGAAAAAGAACACAATGAAAAATCCAACATCACATAAAAATCATAAATGGACAACACACAAAGAAAAACACATCATTCTCTTTCGTACAAAATCTCTCTGAATGCCTCGTAGCCTCCCAAAAAATACCTGGTATTTGTTTGAACAAAAAATTGAGCGAACACTTTTCCAATATAGAATGAACATAAGAGAAAATCAACTCATTCAAGAACATTTCATTATCAAACTAATTGAATTAGATATGTCCAATCCTAGAGAACAAACACATAAAAACATGATGCCCCTAATATGAAATACCAACCTCTTGGTATTCAATATCCAAACATACATGTTGACTTCGAACTCAAATCAGGTTTGATTCATATTCTTCCTCACTTCCATGGGATAGTCATTGAAAATCCACATCTCCGACTTAAAGAGTTCTAGGTGGTGTTCTCTACCATGAAGCCATAAGGGTTTTCTGAGGAAAAAATCAAACTCCAAAAATTTCCTTTCTCCCTAGATGCCACTACTATGTCATGGATTTACTACTTCCCTCCTGGTTCCATAACAACTTGTAATGACTTGAAGTGACTTTTATTAGATAAATTGTTTCCTTATTCTCAGACTGATTCCATCTGAAAGGAAATAAGTGGTATCCGTAAATTCCTAAATGAATCCCTACATGATTACTAGGAGAGGTTAAAAAATCTTGTTGCAACCTTCCCACCAAAACCAAATCCATGACCAACTCTTGATCCAATACTTCTATAAGGGATTATTGTCTATGGAGATAACTCTCATTGATGTAGCAAGTGGTAGTGCTCTAGTTGATAAAACTCTTGCAGCTGCAAGATATATCATAACCAACATAGATGCAAACACACAAAAATTCCATACTTGAGTAAATACACTTGTCAAAAATTCCCAAGATAATAAATCGATATAGACAAACAAGATTCCATAGTGGATGAGTGAACATAAATGTTTTGTGCGATAAAAAGTTGTGGCATCCAAATCACCAACCTCTTATTCTTCATAATCTCTATTCCCTAGACATATCAAGAATTGTGGAATCTGTAGCTCCCCATCTCATCAAACTGACCCATATACACAACTTCAAGAAGATAATTCTGATTTATCTGGAACAATGGAGCTAAATGAAACGTATGGTCAGAGGAACCCCATCCCTTATCAATCAGGCTAGTTTGTTAACAACTTCAACCACCCCCACTCTGAGCCCTTATCTTCTACCTATAAACCTAACATGAGGTATGGTATTCCCATTTTTCATCCCCAAACTACCCACATTAAAACCCGAACCAATTCAAATATTCTAAAAGTGTTGGTAACTTCTAATAACATGACCCTTTTGTTCCTCAACCTCAAAGGATCAATCCTCCTCTTCCTCCTCTTAGATTCCAATATCCTATCAAGCCTTCCCAATTTCCAAACCAATACAATCACATTCACCTGACCCAAAATCAAGTTAATATCAATTTGGGAGAAGAATCTTCTTCCATAAATCCTTGTGAAATCACTATAGAAGATATTTCCTTTTTCACCCATTCTAGACTAAAAACATTGAAACCCAAATTGGTCAACATGATTCTCACCAGAGCTAGAAAAAAAAACCAAGTTCTCCCAAACATCCAACTCAACCATTAAACAAACCCAAGGGTAATGCAAGATCAATTTCACATTGGTCACGAATGAAAATATATATGCCCTAGGATATGTCCTACAACCCCCTTAGATTATTGACATAGAATATGAGAAGAAAAAGAAACGTGAAAAGGAACCTTCAGCCATTCTCTCATATCCTTCTAATCCAATTAGGAATCCAATTCCTTTTCCTCAAGCTGTTTCTCATCTAAAGATGTCCTTTGAACCTGATCCTTAAATTCATGACATTTTTTGACATGTTGAAGTAAAAATAACCCTCTTATATTTGCATCCACAAGTAGAAACTTAAGTTCTAAGAAATTTTTTCCACCTAGTAGTCTATTAACATAAATATCAACAATGTAAGGACTTTTAGGTTTCCATGATAATCTAGAAGTTCCATCATTGATGATGCACTCATTGACCTTGGAGCCTCAATTAATGTCATTCCCAAATCCATCTTCTCGAACTTTGGTATAGGTTCCTTAAATCCAATGAGTGTTTTCATTCAAATGGCCAACCAAAGCAATTCTAGTCCTTAGTGTATAATAGAAGATGTCATTATTCCTGTGAATGGTCTTATCTTCCCTGCTGATTTCTATGACTATGGAATAGAGTGTGAGATGAAATATTCTCTATCTCCACTAATTCATGGAATACCATTCCTAATGACAGCAATTAAAAAAATTATGACAATTTAGGCATCGTATCCATGGAATTTGTTGACCAATTGGTCATGTTCAACATTTTCCAAGACATGAGATACCCATGTGAGGATCACTCCGCATTCTCAATCCATGATTCTGAGGACACTTCTGAGAGTCAATTGAACCACATTCCAACATGTTTAAAATGTTCTAAAAATAGTGTATCTTGTGAAATATGCACCATGATTAACCTATTTTTAAATTATGAAGTAGATGCTGACCTCTCATTAATAGACTCCATCAATCTAGAGGATTTTGTAAACTCTCATGAATCTCACAAGAGTAATGATTTAAACTTCTCCACCTTGGAAATTATTAAATAAAATTAATCTATAGTAACTAAAGTCCCTTCATCCATTCCTGAGTGGTCTGACCCTCAAATGAAATATGAGACTGACATGAAACCTCTACCTAAACACAAGAAATATGCATTAATTTTCCATGATCACTCATATCATATCATTATCTCTGCTTCACTTACTGAAAATGAGGAATCCAATCATGTTCAAGTTGTAGTGGAACACAGAAAGGAATTTGGTTGGACCCCAGATGACATACCAGGAATCAACCATGAAATTTTCATTCATTGCTTTAGTTTGGAGGAATCATCCAATAAAATTATATAGCCACAAAGAAGTCTCAGTCCACTCATACTTTTAGTAGTTAGGGAATAGATCACCAAGATTCTTCAAGATGGCATTATCTACCAACATTTTGATAGTGAATGGTTTAGTCCAATTCATTTTATACCTATGAAAAGTGGGATAACTATTATCACAAATGAACATTGAGAAGTAGTCACAATTCGAGTGAAGAACAAATAGTGTGTGTGAATCTATGATAAGAAATTGATTGTTGAAACATAAAAAGTTCACTACCCACTTCCATTCCTTGATTAGATGCTAGAATGATTATTTGGAAAGTCACACTATATATTTCTTGACGGATACACCAGAATCTTCTAAATCAAAATCGCTCCTCAGGACCAAGAAAAGACTACTTTTAATTTCCCCTTTGGAACATATGCATATAGGAATTGCCTTTTATCCTTTTCAATGCTCCTGCAAAATTCCATAGGTTTATGATGAGTATCATTTCCGAATTAATTGAACAATATATGGAATTACTCATGGATGGCTTTACCATTTATGTTTTTTCATTTGAATCATTCTTTAGTTCACACTATCTAATCCTTGAAAAGTGTGCCATGTGTAACCTTGTGTTAAATTTTAAAAAATGTTACTTAATGGTTGAAAATGCGATTTTTCTGGTGAACCTAGTTTCAAAAGAGGTATTTACATTGATCCTAACAAAATTGAAGTGAAAAAATCACTTCATGAACCCACTTCTGTTCGAGACATCATTTCAATCCTCAGCCATGCTGGTTTTTATCATCGATTCTTCTATAGCTTCAGTAGGATTTCCATCCCACACAATTTGTTACTCCAAAATGATGTCACTTTCCATTTATATGAGTTTTTCATGATAGCCTTCATTAAACTCAAAAATGATATTACATTATCCCTGATAATCCTACCCCCAAATTTATCATTACACTTTCAGTTTATGTGTGATGATTCAGATATAGTTTTTGGGGATGTTCTCTAACAAATAAGTGAATAGATTTCACATGTCATCTATTATGGCTCAAAAAAATTGGACGAAACTCAATTAAACTACATTTTCACTGAAAAAAACCGCATTGTTTTTTGTCATATATAAATTTATCTCTTATCTATTAGGTGCCTAAATCAACATTTTCACAGACCATTCTTCTATAAAGTTATTACTCAACAATAGTGATTCGAAACTAATTATAACATGATGGATCCTATTTCTCCTAGAGTATGACCTTGAAATAAAATATAGACTAGAAAAAAACCCTATTGTAGATCACTTGTGTAAAACATCTAATTATTCTCATGCAGAAGTCATTGATCCTGAATTCCTTACTGGGAACCATTCATCTTTCACTCCGAAAATATTATGATTTTCCCCAATTGTAAATTACTTGGTTTCTGGTGTTTTTCAAAGAAAAACTAAAAGGACAAAAAATGAAGTTGAAATGTGATTCTAAATTATATTTTTGGGAATAAAATAATCTTTGGAAAACTGGGGAAAACATGGAAATTAGGATACGTGTTGATGAAAATGAGCAATCTTCCATCAAAGAATTCTGTCATTCAATAGATGGTGGTGGAAACTCTAGACCAGAATGTACTTCCCAAAATTCTGAGAATCTAGATACTTTTAGCCTCAAATCTTTATGGACTCACATAAGTTCTACCAATCTTCTTCCACTGTGCAAAAGATTGGCACAATTTCAAATAGAAATGAAATTCCAAACAATCCTTTAATTTTCTATGTGATCTCTGATGTTTTGGTAATCGATTTCATGGGGAAATTCCCCCTATCCAATGGATTATCATACATTCTTCTTGAAGTTGATTATGTTTCTAGGTGGGTCATGGCTAAACCCACTAGAAAGGATGATTCACATACTGTTATAATGTTCTTAAATACACACATCTTCCACAGATTTGGCACACCACATGCCATGATTAGTGACAGAAGAACCCATTTTGGAAATAAAACCAGGGAATATATTTTGAAAAATAATGGATTTGTACATAAAACATCAACTCCATATCACCCCCAGGCAAATTTCATGACTATACATTTTAATTGAGATGTGAAAAGCGTTTTTCAAAGTATTATAAAACCCACCTGAAAAGACTGGCCTGAAAGACTTTGTGAAGCACTTAGGGCTTATTGAAATTCTTATAAAAACCCATTGGGATGTCTTCATTTAGGATAGTACTTGGTAAAACTTCTAATTTACAAGTTAAAATCCGACATAAGTCTTTTTGGGCTACGAAAACCTATAACATTGATTGCGAAAAATCCGGTGAAGAATGATTGTTGCAGTTGGATGAACTGGGGAGATTTCACTTGATCCTTATGAGAATTTTAATCTCTACCAGGAAAAATAGAATGTAATCCATGACAAACACATACTGAGAAATGTATTTCATGATGTTTAAAAGGTAATTATCTACAATTATTGATTTTGACTTGACCCAATTATGTGTAATTCTTGTTGGGAAGGACCATTTGATATTACCAATGTTTACCCATTTAGTGTAGTGCATGTCCAGGACCCCTCTTCCAAAAGGACATTCATGATTAATGGATATCGTTTAAAGAATAACCAAAAGGTGACACACATCATGGGAACCACATCGACTTGCATCAGATCCACAACATCAACCGTAGACCGACAAACAGATGGAGACAATGACCGGCTGATTCCAAACTAGTGGAAGTACATTCCCTTTAACTCCCACGTTTCGGTTCTTCCCCCCCTCTCTCTCTCTCTACATCATTCTTCTTGTTCCCCACTCTTTCATTTTTACCACTTTCATCATCAAAACGTTCCTTTTTCTCATTCTTTTGTGTGTGTGTGTTTATTTTGGAAAACACTAATAACGTATAAAACAAATAAAAAAAGGTTCAAAATTACTCACCATCTAGATTTAAAAATTTTTCAAACCATTTTGGGGAATCAAAAAACATGTTTTCATATAAAAAATTTCATATTTTCATCATGAATTTGGATAATGAATATTGTGTCAAAATCCACAAATTTTGAATTCTCTTTTATTGAATTGGAAATTGATTTTACCCAAACGTGAGGGGAACAAACATATTCATGCCAAGGAAACCTAGGTCAATCTTTACAAAATGTTTATTTTTACCCCCATTTCTGAGCCTTGATTTTCTGTACCTTCATGTTGAATTTCCTACTATTTGTGCATTAATATGACTGAGGCATTTTCTGAACCACATGAGAATCACAATAGCCAACATTTCCTCTCATTTCCCATACATTAATCCTCTTTTTGAAATCCCCTTAGATCTAATAAAACCATTTTCATTGATATCAACATTATAATACCAATACCATATCCCACCCAACATCTACCTCGATTTACATTGCATTATTTATGTAATATAAGAGTGGGGGTAATGGATTTCATTTTGGGGTTCCCTTTTATTGATTTTTAACATGTTATCATATACTTGAGAGAATGAATCCTTTTAGGTGTGGGGGATAAGTTGTCATTCAGTTAGTTTTTGGGAATTTAATGTGGATCCGTTTTTGTAATTTTGTATCTTTTATAGAGAAGAGTTTTAAAAAAATAAATAAAAAATAAAAAAAAATGAACAAAAAATGGGTTAAGTATTGGGCAGGTCAAAAATCACTCTTCCTAAAACATTGATCTTGTAATAACTATTGAAAAAGTTTCCTGAAGAGATCAATCATTGGTTCAGATTGAGTGTGAGATCATTTTCCTATTCAACTATCAAAAAATGCATACAAACTATAAATGAAATAAAACACTTATGTCATTGTAAGATGTTTATTGTTTTGTAAATATTTTATCTTCTCATCCACTTCAAATTTTCTTCCACTCTTGTGTCTTTCTTCACAAAATCATTCCTTTACAAATATGTATTTCTATTTCCATCGATGTTTCATTTCAAAAAAAATATCTGTGCATTGTTTTACCCTTGATGTTGTATTACCCAACTTCTAATCTATCTTGTACATTATATATCTACTACCCCATAGCCACAAAAAACCCCATTAAAATACCTCTGGATTCATATGCACATTAAAATTGAGAATGGAAGCTGAGAGATCCTTAAAACTCTATGATTTTAACAATTTGTAGGTGAAATATTGAACCACAATAAATTAATTTTATCATCTTGGGAGGTTTGAGATTTGAGTGTCCATATTTTCCATTTCTAAATTTGAACACGAAAAAAGATGTTTTTGGAGCATTGTTTCAATAGAAATTTGAGGTGAATTAAAATATGGATGAGTTAAATATTATAAGCATCCCTTGATTGGAGAAAAAAATTTAATATTTTTGGGTGAGTGAAAATGGTTTTGTTATGTTATTATATTTGTTGTATATGAGGACATGAATAGACAATGTGTGTGGGAGTTGATGTTTTCAATATTTTTATTAATTATTACATACTCCCTTTACTTATTTTATATGAAATGTGCGTAATTTGTGTGAAATAATAATTTTTACATATAAAATATAAATTTACACCAGTATTTAAAGCCATCAAGATTCAAGTATATTTAATATTTTTATAATAACCCTCACCCTAATTATCCAAATTACAGGATTTGTATTTTTTAGTCTTCCCTACTCAAATTCAAACATTTCATTAGAAGTAATCAATGGATAGTTCATTCTTTTTAAGGGTCATATTGGGTAAACAAAAAGACCTAATGAATCTTTAATGAAACTACAACAGCCTTGCAAATAGAGTTACTGGTGTAAATCTAGATGCCCAAATTTTATGAAACTCCTTTATAAGTTCTTTATTGTGAAATATAATCCTCTATAATACATTCAGGGCCCAATGCAAAAAAAAAAGAGCCTAGATGATGCATTGAAATCTATCCCACCATTCTAAGTGGGAAATGAAATCAACACAATAAAATTGAATTTTCTCATGAAATAGAAATAAAATAATGGTTTTGATATTGCATTTTGAATGAAGAGATATAGGTGGCTGGAATCATTGAAAAAAGGATTCATATATCAAGTCATTTTCCAATTAAAAAATCCATTCACATTTCATCCATAGAAAAATATTGGATTGAAATGGATAAATTAACATTGTTTAATCAAATGGTCATAACTTTGGATCTATAAGTCATAATGCCTCGAAATGTTGACAGTAGTAATCCAACATTATTATATACATCTTTGAATAATATGTTATCTTGAGATTCATATGTCTACATGTCCAAATCATCGATCGATGTGGATGGGTTGTTTTGGAATGCAAACATTCCACCACCTTGGGCTATAAATACATCCCCTCCTCTCATTTCAAAAGAGTTATCATTTCGAAAGATAGGATCACAAATTTTACCAAAAAAATTCATTTCCAAAGGATTTGGAGGACCTTCCATAATCATGTTTTCACATGAGAGACATTTCATCCTCTCTTTGTGTTAAATTACTTTTGAATTTTTCTTTATTTATAATTTCAAAAGTGTTTGTCATTGTAATTCTGTTTTAAAGCAGGTTTCATCTTCAATATATCTTATTCTCATCCACCTTATTTAGTTTAATATTAATGTTATTAAAATATCATTAATCAAGTTAAAAACCAATCCACATTTTTCTTCCTCATTCATTTGAAATTCCTTTTTTAACTCTATTCAATGATTGTGTGTGTGTTTGACACACTACTCTTTTCTTATCCTGTTATTTTCATTTTCGTTATAATTCATCCCCTTAAAAATTTATAACTATATTAAAAATAATTTCTAGGGCTGAGTAAACCTACCATTAGGGTGAGACATTATTTAGATACATTAAGAAATTGAGATATTTTTCTCTATGAGAATCCATTTTTTTAACATTATGTGTGTTAGACATAATATTTCATGTATTAATGACGTGTTTTGTTTAACATGTGGTTTCCATGGATTATTGGAACAATTAATACACTACCATCAATAAGCTATGATTGAGATTAAAACCCTTAGTTATGTTAAGGTTTGGATCGAATATTAACACTTAGGAATTTTATTCAATGTCAAATTCTGGAATGGGTGTTAATTTAATGAAATATAGATCAATTCCAAAGGATTTCAGAAGCTTAACTATATAATGATGAACTCATTTCAATAATTATCAAATTCTTAAATCAAACCCCAATATTTATTCACCTCATTTATTCTCTAAAAACAAACCTGCCCAATTAATATAAAATCAACTAAAATTAATTGATTATTAAGATGTATCATCGTTGAGGATTCGAACCGAGTGCTACTATACACATTAGGAGAGCACCGGAACCATTAATAGACGATAGGTGAAAATTCGCCGCACTTGCAAATGGCCTAAGGTATCTTATTATTATCACATAATCTATCTCTTATTTGGAACAAGATGCATCTTATTATTGAATGATAGGTAATTCAATAGTTTATATTCATTCATAGAGGACTATTGGAATCTTATTCTAGGATAATAAGGAATCTCCTGTTTGGTTCAAGAGACATCATATATTTTTCGCATAGGGAGTACTGCAGTTTATAGTCTTATAGATAGGACTGTCAGAATCTTTTTCTTGATGTATAAGACATCTATTTGTTAGAGTAATATGCATCCTATATTAAATGATAGGGCATGCTACAGTTTATAGTCATGTAGAGAGGACTATTGGCCTCTTATGCTTAGAGCATTAGACATCTCTTGTTTAGAGCAAGAGGCATCCTACGTTTATCATATAGGGAATATTATAATTTATAGTCATATAGAGAGGATTGTTGGAATCTTATTATTGGAGCATAAGGTAACTCTTGTTTGGAGCAAGAGGCATCATAGATTTGTCACATAGGGATTACTTCCGTTTATAGTCATATATATATGAATATTTCCATCTTATGCTTGGGGCATAAGGCATCTATTTTTTGGAGTTATAGGCATCGTATTATTAAATCGTATGTCATGCTATAGTTTATTGTCATGTAGGGAAGACTATTGGTATCTTATGCTTGGCACATAAGGCTTCACTTATTTAGAGAAAGAGGCATCATATATTTGTTAGAAAGGGTGTACTATTGTTTATAGTCATGTAGATAGGACTGTTGGAATCTTATACATGGCGTGTAAGGTATTTCTTTTTTGGAGCTAGGGTCATCCTATTATCGAATGATACGACATACTACAGTTTATAATGATGTAGAGATGAATGTCGGTATCTTAGGCTTGGCCCATAAGTAATATCTTGTTTTCAGAAAGAGGCATTATATGTATGTAACGTAGGGTGCACTACAGGTTACAGGTATATAGAAAGGACTATTGGCATATTATTCCTGGAGAATAAGGCATATCTCTTTTAGAGCATGAGGCATCCTATTATTGAATCATATGAAATACTACATTATAAAGTCATGTAGAGAGGACTGTTGACATCTTATGCTTGGCACATAAGGCATCTCTTGTTTAGAGAAAAAAGAATCTTATGATTGTAAAATAGGGTGCACTATAGTTTTAATTCATATATAATGGACTATTATGTGTAAAAAGCCTTGAAATGGCTTGGGTTGGGGCTTATTCCGGAGTGAACCTTTCTAGTTTAATCTATTATAGATGTCTTGTGATTGGGTATGGAGGAGTTGCATGTGGAATGGTTCGACTAAAATGTGCTTATGTAATTGGAGAGGAGAATCTCCACAAATGACATGTTAAAGGGGAAAAGAGGAATATTTCGACACAAGGTATTGCATGGAGTTTAGAGAAGTACATCTAATGATGGTTTTATATAGGTTGATGATGGTTTCACATAAGAGAAGAATGGAAAATGACAATGTTCTGGCTTGAAAAGTTCATGATGCGACTTTCCATTTTTGATGGGGGATTGTGATGGAAGCGAAGAGACCAGACCAGAGGGCTGGGACTGTAGATCGAAATTTGACCTAATTAGGGGTGTGGGGATGAAGCTACATCCTTATGGACTGGTGTGCACAAAGGTAAGTGATTCAATAAGGAAAGTTGATCATGGATCATGGGGGATCACGAAGATGCTTCGTGAAGGAATGGTGCTCGAAAAGCATGTGGTCCCGCAATGCATTGGGCACCACAATGTTCTAGGTCTTGCAGAGCATGGGGACTGACAAATCACAATGTCTCACAGAGAAAAGGGACTTGGTGAAGACTTGAGCATCCAGAAGGATATCCCACCTTTGCAAAGTGTAGAGCCGATTGTGAAGGGAATAAGTTGGCGGTGCTCAGGAGCACCGTGGTATCCTAGTTTTTCTACTGAAGGGGAGGAGTATCCATTATTATAAAGGTTGGTGACCCGAATATTTTAGGAATTAGTGGTCGGTGGAGAATTTTAGGAAGAACAAATTCACACCGTGATGAGAATATGGTTCCTAGAAGTAAACCACACTCCACTACCTGATGCAGTTCCCTCACGTAAGTCGTAACTGCAGAGTCAATCATCACGACCATCGTAGCGTTGTGGAGGCTCCGGTCAAGTTCCCTAAAGTTTCTCTTAGTTACAGACGAAACTGTTACAGACTTCACGATGCTTGCAGAGGCTTCAGTCAAGTTCCATGGCTATGAAATTGTGGTGGGAGCTACACGAATGGGCTACGCGAACCAGTTCTCCAACCCAACATCGAATGTCCGTAAGTCCTAATCCATAACTACATTTGGGCTCTACAACTATTAAATTGAATCTTGCGAAATTTATTATTCTACTAGATCATGTATGGAATAATTTGAATTATTTTTGGGATCTGTTATCTATTGGCGGTAAATTCCCCCTAAAGAATGGGGTCCAACGAGGATGACAAGTGTGAGGCAGACCGCGTTCTAAGGAAATATCTAAGAAAATACTAGACATATGGTCCATTATATCTTAATCACATTAATGACAGAATCGAATAAATATCTATTCCAACATGATTAATATTTTCATGGGAAACAAGAGATAATAGATGTTCATATACCAATACGAGAGTACAGAACAACATAACCTGTGATGGGATCAGAATTGGACATCGATCACCATTTGTAGTTTTCAGAATGAGTGGGATTGAGAATATAGAGACCAGGCTCTAGGAATATGTGACATGATTAAACCAACATGCTCTGGTGCATTAGCAAGGTTACTATAGGGGAATTTTAATAAATCCAAACAGAGGGGAGTTGGAAGTATTAATCACAATAACCAAATTTTGGAACAATGTAGGGATGTCATGACAATTAAGGATAACTATTGACCATGCTTGAAACATAGTATACATATTATGTTAGTATGAAATGGGGATAAAAATTGTGGGTCGACCACTGACAATGTTAAAAACATAGGGCATGACTCGAATTTTCATCCATAGTATTTTTGGAACAATTCCCTAGGACAATAGGTGAGCCATAGGGAGAGCTTCCAATCTATTTGGGGGTTTCTTCAGGAATGGAATCAGAAGAGGGACCAAATGAAGGGCAAGCAATGCATGGAGGGTAGAGTGGTGGATTGTTTGAATGGAGTTCAACACTTTTTGTGTTACACCACCATAATGAATACATATTAGGTGATATCATCAATATGATTAGGGATCGCATTCATTACCGGAAAGGATCTCACTAGAAAGATCCAAGAGTGGACAACAATTTTATGTTATGCCAATGAGGATTATATAAATTTTGTTTAACATCATATGGTGAGGATGGTACATATAATAGTTTAACTTTATTTGACCAGGACATTGCACACATTTTAAATTTCATACTATCTGGAACAAGGATAAGAATTGAAAGTCGTGTTGTACAGACTATATGATACAAGTTTTAGGTCATAGTGTTTGAACTGTTATTAGGTGAAAAAAATCAGGAATGGTAATGATATTGGGGCTGGTCCCATAATAAAAAAGTATTTTAATTCTTACGTATCATTCTGGGGAAAGAATAGATCCATACATAGTTCTTTAGCGCATCGTGGTCAGAGACCAGTGATGGAAGGGGAAATTCTCTCTCGTGAAGAATATGATGCATCCCATAACTATTATGGAGGATCCTGATCTTGTTTAGGGTAGGTCCACAGTCAAATTTCATATGATTATGACATGGGTTACACAATGTAAATGTGTGGTGTAGTGCATATCCCGACGTGAATGGGGACCTTAAGAGTCCACATCACACCAAGCGTTCCCATTGGGATTCTTCAGACCATAGAACTAAGGTGGCATAACATGGGGATGTAATCAAGGGATAGTGATAGTGAGTTCTTTTATATCCCATTTGGATGGGAATCAAGCCATACGTATTTCTCATATATCTGTTTATCATTATGAGGTACGAGTGGTATGAGTGGTTCGGCTCCAATAATACACGACCTACCAAAACCACTAAGCCCACATGAGTCATGATCAAAGTGTGAAACAAGGAGAAGTGGGGGAATATTACAGGTATATGGAGGCACACATTAGGGAAAAAATAATTCTAGGTGAATGAAATCTCAAAATCATTGAATCATCTTTTTAATCCTTATAGATGTTCGAAGGTGTAAAAAGGAGGGCGTTGGAATTCCACATGAAAATAAATGAGTGGAAAGATGTGAATCATGGTGCCTGATATCTAGATCACAATGATGGAGGCATGGTGATAAGGGATAATTTTTGTCCATGTTCGAAACACAACATCTTTTCCACATTATCCTGGTATGGGAACATACAAATGAGTGTTGACCGCTGACCATGTTTGAAACATAAGACATGTCACAAAATGTCGTCTGAGGTCTTTTGAGGGGTTAGACCAAGATGGTAGGTTATGAAAATTGTAATGAAAACAAGAAACATAGTGGATTCAGTCAGATGTGGAAGAGGATGTAGATCCAAATAAAGGGCACATGAAGCTTGGTCATGAAATGAGGGAATGTCCATGTGGAAATTCCACACTTTGGGATCATTTCCTCGATGAATTTGAGTACGCCAATGAGACGTGTTAGATAGATGGATTATATTACCTTTATAATTAAATGGGATAAACATGGTGTTGTTGTTGAAAAACTGACATAAATGAGAGGCCATGAGTTCCTCATGACCACATACACCCAAAAGAGTTCAGGCCAAGGGGCCAGAAAAGAGTACATTATTTGAGATACCTGGGGCTAGACCTGAAGAAAAATTATCTAAGAATTCGTATGTATTGCATGAGGATGCGAATCAATCCATATGTTGTTCTAGAAGATATCGTGCAATTTACCATCATGAGACATGGATGATGGCAAGAGAGACTAGCTCCAAAATTGGGAGTACCTGGTGTGTCTATTGAAAACCCGACAAGAATGAGGACATAATACCACATATTCCACACCATAAAATTCTATAAGTGTCTTGGAAAAAATGAAGATTATAAAAATATTTATTAGAGCCTGAACTGTACCCAAAGACGAAATTTTTGCACATTCTTAGGTATCCCATAAATATGGGAATCATGTAATACATAGTTCTAAATGCGTTGTGAAATTTTAAGTTCATAAAAAAGGATGTGGGTATATCATATTTTTTGTTAATAATGTTAGAAGTATAGATGTACATTTTAATGTCATGTTCATGGGACAGATGGCTGGAAAGGGTAAATCACTATGACTATAATTTGAGTGACCATAGAATAACAACAGCTGTTGAGGATAACTAATGGCCATGTTCACAACAAAAAATCTATATTGTGTGACCATAAATAAGAACAAACAATTGATCATCGACCATTTACCATATTTATAACATGATACATGTATCAAATTGTCATACAAAATCCTCGAGGATGTTAGCCTAATATGGTACGAGAGCACTAAGGCCTAGCATCCATGCTGTTCAGTGGTCCATTGGGATGTGAGGGATGATGGAAACCCAAATGATGGGATATGTAATGCGTGGTGGTACCTGTACAGTTCAACATCTTACAGTAATGACGATGGATGAAGGAGGGGTGTCTCAAGGGGACATGTGTGACCTGGAATAAATAGATCGTTGTGAACATGGAAAGAGAGTTCATACCACACCGCACAATCCAATATGAGAACTTGGGACAAGGGGACAAAAAGGATGAGGGACATGAGTATGGGCCACAAATGGAATTTTCCAACTGGCTTGCAGTTTATTGTCAAGCGGGACAAGTTATTATTAGTTTTATGTTATTTAGTTTTGATAGATCGCATTCATTAATGTCATGTGGTGAGGATATTTTTTATCATAGTTTAAGGAAATAGATCTCAGACAGTGATTACCTTACCCATCATACGGGTATTGCCATATGATATCTCCTAAGCCCAGGTGAATAATGCTCTATATGGTAAACAAGGGAAGGGATCAGGTTCTGCACAGTTTATAAGGGCACAAAAATTAAAAAATTAGATTGGGTGGGGTCAATCCCAACCAGAAATACATCCATGCTTGAGGAATGTTGACATTTAAAATGTTAGATGGAAAAAAATGAATCAATTATCCCAATATTTGGTATATATTTGGTGGTGATAATGATAGAGGGTGTCTATTAACATTATTTGAAACAAAGTATCCATATCATGTGACCTGAAATGTGAAAAACAAATGAGGATTGACCACTGACCATATTTTCAATGCAGGACTTGTACCAAATTGTCTTCAAAAATCCTCAAGGACATTGTAATAAAATGTTTGGAGATCCTTGAGACCTATAATACATACAATATGGGGGGTTCTATAGGATGTGAAACAAAATGGAGACCCAAATAAAGAGGATGTTTGACTCGTAAGTATGCATCTGCTGTTTAATATCATGCAGGACAAGAAAATGAAACATCCAGGCCAAGGGGCTGGACCCAGGGGAAATAATGAAGTTGGGGCTATGCCTATGGACAAAATTATTAGGTGTTCCTATATATCCTATAAGTATGGTATTCAAGAAACATGTAGTTATATAAATTCCATTATGTTTAACATCATGTGGTGAGGAGAAGGGAGGATAAAATATTGAGGAGGGGCACATAGTGCGGTCATCGTAATCCAGACATGAAGAAGTCAACACTACAATGGGTGCAATATTCCAAGATAACAATACCCTAGTGGAATTTAAAGAGAAGCTTTTGAGGGCTAGACTCGAAGACGATATGTCTGAGTGTTCATACATATCCCATGAATATGAGAAAAAACACATACTTAGTTATTGAAATGTCATGCGATTTAACATCATGCAGTGAGGATGTTGAAGGATCTTAGTTTATGGTCATAGAGATCAGACCATTTTAGAGGTTATCATCAGGTATAGAGTGTTCTAGGTTGTATACATCCTTCATCCTGGTTGGATCACAAAGATTAACGTCATGTAGTGAGGACAGAATACTTTAAATTTGTTCGGGAATGCATACTCGTTAACATAATGTGGTACGACATTCATTTTATTGTCATGATAGACAACTGCCAGGTATTTTAGCATCCTTCCCCCTAGATGGATCACGAAGATTAACATCGTTTAGTGGGGAAAGAATAATTTAATGTCATGTCGGACCATATACAGTTTAACATCAAGGAAGACGACATAAATTTTAATGTCATGCCAGATAAGTGCCTTGTAGTTTTTCATCCTTCACCCTGGACATCATGCGGGATGAAGATGAGCATAATAATTTCAGGCTGGAAAAAATGTTGTTTAACATCATGTGGGATGATAGTGAAATTTAACGTCGTGTAGAATGAAGATGACCAGTTTAATGTCATGCTGAACAATAATGTAGTTTAACATAATGTTGGAAAATAATGAGTAGTTTAATCTCATGACAGATGAAGATAAAAAATTTAACATCATGAAAGATGTAGACGAGCTGTTTAATGTCATGCATGGAAATAATATAGTTTAACATCATGTGGGACAAAGATGAATAGTTTAAAATCATATAGGATGATAATGAAGTTTGACATCACCACAGATGATGATGAGATGTTTAAAGACTTGTAGGATGATAATGACGGTTTAATGTCATGACGGATGAAGATGAGTAGTTTAATGTCATTAAGGATGATAATTAAAATCTTAACATCATGTTGGATGAGGTTAAGTAGATTATAGTCATGCAATATGATAATGTAGTTTAACGTCATTTTGGATGAAGATGAGCAGATAAAATTCATGTCGGACAATAATGAGCAATTTAATGTCATGATGGACGATAATGCAGTTTTACATCATGTGGGAAGATAATGAGATGTTTAATGCCATACTGGATAAATATGAGTAGTTTAATGTAATGAAGGACAATAATGCAATTTAACATTATATGAGATGAATATGAGTTGTTTAAATTCATGCAGAATGATAATGAGCTATTTAATGTCATGACAGGTAACGTTGAGTAGCATAAAGTCATGCAGGACAATAATGCAGTTTAACATCATACGAGACAAATATTTCTATGTCACTCAACCATATCACTATAGATCATACAAAACCTACTAAACACACATGGGTAATGCTTGTTGTTGGAAACAAGAAGTAATGAAGGGATTTCCTGAACACATGGATGCACACAAAAAGGGGGATGGAGATGTCAGACTGAGAATATCCTACTGACACTAGCACACCTATTTTACGTGAACCGATTCATTGAAGTGTTACACCAAGGGTTTTGGAGTTCAACATAATCATTGAGAGGTAAAAAAAGTTGATCCAAACATATAATATATGGATCACAATAATTGTGGCATAACGACGGAGGATAACTAATAACCATGTTTGAATCTATGAATCCATATCATGTTTCATTGAATGTGGATATAAAAATAAGGGTCGACCACTGACCATGTTTGAAACATGGGACCCATCGCAAAATATTGTTTGATGACTTCTATGGTGTTGGCCCAAGATGGTACGAGAGCTAATGTGGCATGAGACCAGGTTGTTTGGGGGTCCATTCAAACATTAATTAAGGAATGGATCCAAATAAAGGGATGATATAAATCAAGATGATGGATTGGAATTATGTCTTTTTGGAGTCCAATACTCTGGGTTCTAGACCACAGTGAATTAGAGCATGTCAGTTGGAAGACACTACTAGACTCAGAGTAACAATTCCTAGTGTTGAAGATAGTTTAAAGAATTATTTGTTGGACCCAAAGATATTAGATTAAGGTCATATTGTTCGGTCCGGGTTCATAGTTTAACATCATGTAGCTAGGACAAGTGATGGCTGGCATTTAAGGTAACATAGTTTTGACAATGGTTGTTGTATTTTTAGGTCCTGTATCATTGAAAAAAAATGATGTACAATTTTTTACATGTGATCAATAAATTTTTCCAATGTTTAACATCATGTGACCAAGACCATGGTTGTTATACAGCTTAACATCATGCAACTAGAATGTCTTTCTACAAGGATTGGGACAATAGAGGGATGACAATTTCTACTCCATTCTGATGGTTTAGGATCCTAGATGATGATGGGGGAATCAATACAATAGATTCACCACAAAATCCCCCCAATTTATTCATGGATATTATCTATGTGTGATATGGTCTATCTCATAGTGATCATTCCACGAGATGGTGTTGGGGTAGTAGAGGGTGCCTCTACTATTGATGTAATGTATTATTTGGGATGACATAGTATGTCACAAGGCTGGAAGTGGCTACATGATATATTAAATAGAGGTGGACTAGGGGAGGGATTATAGTATGCCCTCATTATAGTAGGATGATGGATTCAATAATGCATGGAATCCTAGAGCGTCTCTATGATAAGGTGATGGAGACCAAAAGGCGTGCAATCCTGGAGTTTCGTTACAACGAGTGGATGCCGCATGGACTTCATGGAAGCCTAGAGCATCAGTACAATGGGGCAATGGAGCCTAGAATTAATGGATTCCTATAGAGTAGGTATCATGGGGTGATGTATCCCAAAAGACGTGGAATCATGGAGTGTCAATATGACGGGGTGATGAGGCCAATATCCATGGAATCCTGGAGAGTTTCTATGATAGGGTGATAGAGCCCAGAATGCTTGGAATCCTAGAGTGTCAATAAAATGGGGTGATGGAGCTATGGTGGCATGGAAGCTTCAAGAATCAGTACGATGGGGAAATGGATCCTAGAAAGAGTGGATTCATGGAGCGTAGGTACAATGGGGCTATGGATCATAGAAGGTGTTGAATTTCTGAGCGTCGATAGGACGAGGTGATGGAGACTAGAAGGAGAGGATGCCTGGAGTTTTGGTAGGACTAGGCGATGAAATTTGGAAGTTATGGAAGCCTGGAGCGTTGGTAGGATGTGCGATGGAGCCTAGAATGCGTACAAACCTAGGGCATCAGTACGATGAGGTGATGGATCCCAGAAGGCATGGAAGAATGTATCATCGATACGATGGGGTGATGGAGCCCATAAGGAGGTGGATTTTGGACTGGCAGTATGACAGGGTGATGGATCCCGGATAGCATGGAATCTTGAAGCATGGTTATGATAGGGCGATGGGGCATGGAATGAGTGGAATTTTGGAGCATTTGTATAAAGTGGCGATAGATCCTAGAAGTCATGGCAGCCTGGAGCATCAGTATGAAGGGGGTAATGGAGCATTAAGGGAATGGAAGAATGGAGCGTTATATAATAGTGTAGACCAATATGAGGAGAAATATGATCAAATTGTGCCCCGTATTGGTTCTTCATAGAAAATCACAGATTCGACATGTGGAGCGCCTCCATGATGGACTGTGTAGATGTATGTGGAAGACCTCTATACTGGTTGATGTCAAGAATGGGGAGGACTCTTTTTATTGAATAGCGATGTAGGGAGGTCCTCCACATTGGATAATTATGGAGATATAGAGGACACTTGTACTTGATTAAAAGCAGTATGTGGAGGACCACTGTTGTGTGCGATAATGGTGACTGGGATGACTCCCGTGATCGAATAATAGCGGTGGAGGGGGGACCTTCACAGTGGCTTCTGGTGCATTTGGAAATGCTCCATTGGATGTGGGGTGGTTGCCCCATATGCAGCCTATGAGGGATGTGGAGTTAGTAATGATACGATGGAGTTGGGGGATGATGCCCCGACATAGCCTCTAAAGGTGGAGAAGACGGTGAGGAGTAGATAGGGTCAAGGGATGATTCCCCCTGCCAATCCTCTAAAGGGATTAGAGTTGGGGAGGAGCTGATAGAGTCTGCAGAGGATTCCCCCTTACGTGGCCTCTAATGTCGGAGGGTCTGCAAGGATAAAATGGAGTAGGCGACCAATGCCCCCAGCACGACCTCTTAAAGAGGTGGTGTCACTAAGGAGTCAATCGAGTCGTTGGAGGATTAGCCCTATGCGGCCACTTAGGGTGATGGGGTCATTGAAGAGCCAATGGTTTTGGGGGAAGATTCCCCCTTCGTGGCCTCGTAATACTGTGGTGGTGTCGAGGAATTAATAGATTTGCATTTGGAGGATTCCCCATACGCGGCCTCGTATGGTGGGGTATTCACCGAGGAGTGGAGGGAGTTGGGTGCGGTTGCCCCATGCATAGCCTCTCATGTTGCAGGGGTCGGTGTGGAGCGGATGGAGTTAGGGGTCAATTCCCCTTATGCAGATGCCCCCAACATAGCCACTTAAGGCAACAATGGTGGAGAGGAGATGATGGATTCAGGGAAAGATTCCCCCCTACATGACTTTTTAATGTCGTGAGGTCGGTGAAGATTTGATGGGTTCGGTCAACAAATTCCCCCAACGTAGCCTCTTATGGTTGTGGAATTTTCAAGGTGCCAATTGATATAGTGGATGATTCCCCATGTACTACCTCATAATGTAGTTGTGTCTTTGAGGAGCTGATGGAGTCTAGGGCGGATGCCCCTTGCATGGCCTCTTAAGGTGATGGTGTCGGCAAAAAAATGATGTAGTTGGGGGTGGATTCCCACTCCATAGCCTCTTAAGGAGGCGACATCGGTGAGGAAATGATGGATTCAATTAAAGGATTCCCCTAGCATGACCTATTCAGGGAGTGAAGTGGTGAGGAAACAATGTAGTTTGGATTAGATGCCCCCTGCGTGGCCACTTAAGGTGGCGGCGGTTGTGAGGAACTGATGGATATCGGGGGAGGATTCTCGCCGTACGGCCTCTTATGGTGGAAGAGTCTGTGAGGAGATGATGGAGACTAGGTCAGAAGCCCCCTACGTGGCCTCTTAATGTAGCATCACTAGCGATGACCAGATGAATTCAGGGGGGGATTCCCCCTACGTGCCCTCTTATGACGGTGGAGTTGGCATGGAGTTGATCAAGTCAGGGGCGGATTCCCCAAACATGGTCTCTAAAGGTGATGGAGTTGGTGAGGAGGTGATGTATTCCGGGGGTGGATTCTCCCTGCATAGCCTCTTAAGGAGACATAGTCGATGAGGAGTCGTTTAAGTCTAAGAGGATGACCCCTATGCGGCCTCTTATGGCATGGGGTTCGGTGAGGAGTCAAAGGAGTCGGAGTCGAATTCCCAATATGCAGCATCTTATGATTGCATGGTCAGTGAGGAGCTAATCAAGATGGGAGTGGATTCCCTCTATGTTGTCTCTTAATGAGGCATTGTTGGCGAGGGTTAAATGTATTCGGGGGCAGATGCCGCTGCACGTCCTCTTAAGGTAGCATATTCGGTGAGGAGATGATGCAATCAGGGGTGGATTCCCCCTCTGCGGCCTCTTAAGAAGGCGAAGTCGGCAAGGAGTTGATGGATTCGGGGGGTGGAATCCCCCTTCGTGGCCTCTTAAGGTGGCAGTGTAGGTGAGAATCCAACACATTTGGTTGGTGGATTCCACTTGTGTGACCTTTTAAGGCAGTATAGTCGGCAAGGAGCCAATGGAGTTTGAGGTGGATTCCCCCTGTGCACCCTCTTAATGCGATGATGTCGGTTAGGAGTCGATGGATTGAGGCGGTGGATGCCCCCTACGTGGCCTCATAAGTCTTCAGATTCAGTGATAAGATGATGGAGTTGGGGGTGGATGCCATCTACGTGGCCTCTTAAGGAGGTGGGGTCGGTGAGGAGTTGACAGATTTGGCGGTGGATTCCCCCTGCGTGGCCTCTTAAGGTGACAGAGTCAATGAGGGACTGATGGAGTAGGGGAAGATACCCCATGACCAGCTCTTAAGGTGGTGGGTTTGGAAAGGATTCATTGGAGTTGGAGGTGGATTCCCCTAAGTGAGGCCTCTTAAGGTGGCAACATCTGTGTGGAGATGATGGATTAGGGGGCGGATGCCCCCTACGTGGCCCCTTATGGTTGTGGTATTAGAGAGGAGCAGATGGATTTTGGGGGAAGATTCCCCATGTGAGTCCTCTTAACAAAGTGGAGTCGGTGTGGAGCTAATGGAGTTGGGGGTAGATTCCCCCTTTACGACATCATAAGGAAGGTGTGTCTGGGAGGAACTGATGGATTTGGCTGGAGGATTCCCCCTACACTGCCTGTTAAGGTTGGGGGTTGGCGAGGATACAATGGAGTTATGGGAGGATTCCCCCTGTGCAGCCTCTTAAGGCAACGTCTTATGTGAGGAGCTTTCGGATTCGGCTGGCAGATGCCCCATGTTCCGCCTCTTATGACGGAGATGTCGATGAGGAGTTTATGTAGTTTGGGATGGATTCCCCATGCACGGCCTCTTAAGGAGGCGGATTTGGTGAGGATCTGATGGATTTTGGGGGTGGATACACCCTACATGGCCTCTTATGTAGGTGTCATCTAAGAGGAGCCGAAGGATTTGTTGGAAGGATTCACCATATGCAGCCTCTTCAGGGGTAAAAGTCAGTGAGGATTTGATGGATTCGGGGGGGATACCCCATATGTGGCCTCTAAAGGTGGCAGTGTCGATGAGGAGCTGATGGATTCAGGGGGAAGATTCCAACTATGTGGCCTCTTAGGACCCCAATTTCGAAGATGATCCAATTGAGTAGTTGGAGGTTTCCCCTTGTGTAGCATTTTAATGATATGGAGTCAAGGAGGAGATGATGGATTCAGTGGTGTATTACCCTTGCATGTCCTCTTAAGGTGTAATGGTTGGGGAGGAGGAAATGGAGTCTAGGGAAGATTCCCCCTGCACAACCTCTTAAGGCGGCGATGTCGGTGAATATATGATGGATTTTTTGGGTGAATTCCCCCTGCATGTCCTCTTAAGGGGGAGGGGAGGCAAGGAGCCGATGGAGTCGGGGGGTTGATGCCTTCTACGTGACCACTTATGGTGGTGAAGTTGGGGAGGAGCCTATGGAATATAGTCTTCACACACCCGATGGTAGTCATATTCTCACATGTGAAGGATAGGGGATTCACACGGGTGATTCCTCAATTTACATGACATATTTTTTCTACTCGTTGTTGAAGGAGATGAGAAATCCCATCGGGTTCACCATTTCCCTCATTGATGATTTTTTTGTGGTTCACATCCATTTATGGATCACACAGTTACTATTGACCCGAACTCCTTCATTTCGAAGGTGGGCATCATTTGACGATTGTTCAGGTATGTTTTCTCCATAATCGAAACATGATGATGGGATGCTAGTCCCTCCTTCGGTTGATTCCTCCTCGGAACTCGGTACCTGGTCTGGGTCTCCCATATAGATTTGAGTCCTGGTTTGTGAATCTAATTCCCGAGGCCATATCTTTACAGACGCTGGTTAATTACACTACTTCTGTTAGGACATTCAATTGGGTCTTGACGTGGTAGCAACCTTCGGTCATAGTATATGGAAACATCAGGAATGCAGGGGAATCTCTGGATGAGAGTACATTGAGGAACTTGCATTCTTCCTCATAAGTGGGCATCTCAACGGAACCAAACCCAAGGAATCCCATGTTGGTTGCGGGGAATCGTATGCTTGAGGCATTTCTATGAGGATTTCCTCATATTCACATGTTAAACACGGGCTATGTCGTGAGTTTATAATCATGCAGATATGGATACACCAATAGTGTGTCTTCTTTGGTTTTCCATATAAATATCATGTTTTAGATGAGGTAGGATGCCAATTTTATATCATTGCAAAGATGGAATGAGGGTCATTAGAACATCTCATGGAGACCGATTATATTGCTACATCCCTAAGAGGGAACACCGGGAAAGATTGCTGAATGGATGGATCATAATTCCAAATGAGGAAGGATATGAGGTGGTTTTCCTATAATGGGATGATATCACACAGGTAAGGACTATCTAGAATCCACTGAGGGCATATCAGAAAGAGTGCACCCCAGAATGGGGAACATCAGATGCATATGTCAAAATTCACTATGAGTGTAGACCTAGGGAGGTCTATCCCATAATGGAAATATATCACAACAAGAAGGATGATCTGGACACAACTGAGGGAAGATCTGGGAGAGTACACCCCATAATGGAGGACACCATGGTTTACCATTGGCTTGGAATGATCCTTGTGGAGGATTCCTATGTACCATGTGTAGAAGATTGGGATCAAAATCCTCATAGTTTAAATGGGTGATGGATATGGGAGTACAAAATGAACAAAAACCCTAATACCTGTTGGGTATTACGCATGGTTAGAGGAACATAGTAAGAGGAACAGTCATGGTTGTATGATTATGGATCATGTGTGGCTAATGTGTGGTAAGCTACTTAGGTGGTACTATGGAGAGACGATGGAATAAATGACATGATCTCACTAGTAATTGGCATCCTGGGTAATAATCAAGATGGGTTATGGAAGGTTGAATGAATTGGGTAGTTAATAAGATTGACTGACATGAAGATGATGGTATATTTTTTCTTATAACTTATGGAGGCTTCCAATGTATCCCCATGAAAGGGAATCAAAGTCCACGTAGTTTGGGATGGGGCATGGAATTAGTGTGTACAAATAGGACAATGGGCCAATGAAATACTCGGGATTACACGTGGTTTGTGGCCCAGGTTGGTCTGATGCCATGTGGGTGGACCAGAGATATGGGTCCCAAAGAAAGGGTTCACAATGGCTTACCACTTGTTGAGGGAAGCAATGGATTACTGCTGGTTGGGAGCTACAACATCTTACTACTTTTTAGGGTTACAATGGATTGGCACTGGTTGGGATTGAACCTCAGGGATGCTTCCAACGAACCCTATCTAGGATACAGGGATCAAAACCCACAAAGATTGAAAGAGTATAGTTTAAAATCTCACTGGATGGAAAGTGAATACAGTTTAACAAAATGCAGGAAAAGAATGATCTAACCTGAAGATAGTGGGTATGTGTGGGTAACTGGCTTGAACCTCTAGAAGGCTTCCTATATACCCTACTTGAAATGGGCAAGGGTCATAGTCCACATAATTCGGAAGGATACTGTTTAACATCATGCAGGACGAGTGTGAAATGAGGAAACAGGGTAGGGTCAAGTAGGTGTTTGGATTGAACCTCAGGTATGATTCCTACATACCTTTCTTGGATAGGGAAACGATCAAATTTCACATAGATTGGAATGAAGGATTGGGACTTATGCTAGGGCAACCCATGATGGAATCCATGGACAACTCGTACTCTAATATCATGTGGCTCATTCTTGGTGTGAGAAATAAGAGGCAACAATTGACCCGATGATCATGTTGCAAAGGTGTATCCAGGAAGTGTGGTGAACGAGGCATACACATGGAAGCTAGCTAGGTGCCGCAAAGAAGCAGAAATGGTGAATGTTTCCTACACATGGAAGCTACCTGGGTTTTCCTAAGGAGCGGCAACAAGGAATGGGGATTATTCATGGAAGTTTCATAGGATCCACTATGGAGTGTCAATGGTGGACGAGGCTTACACATGGAAGCAGCTCGGGTGCCGATATGGAGTGAAAATGGTGAATGGGGCTTCCCATGGAAGATTCCCAAGTACTGATATGAAGTGGCAATGGTGAATGTGTCTTATGCATGGAAGCAGGCAAGTGCCACAATGTAGTGGCAGTTGTGTATGTGTCATAAGCACGGATGCTTCCCGGGAACTGCAGAGGAGAAGCAATTGTGGAAGGGGCTTACACATTGATACTATCTAGGGTGATGCTATAGAGCGGCAATGGTGAATGGTGACTACGCATGGAAGCTACCTAGCTACTGTTATGGAGAGGCAATGGTGAATGGGGCATACACATGCAATCTGACCAATGAAGCAAAGGAGCAGAAACATTGTATGGGCCTAATTCATGGACATAGCCCATGTGTTTTAGAGGAGAAGAAATGGTGGAAGGGGATTACACATGGATGGTGCCCAGTTCCACAATGGATAAACAATATTGTATGAGAATTATTCATGGAAGATTCCTTTAATGTCTTTCTCATGTCTCGCTATCTGGGTATCCCAACTCACTGGTGGGATGTGGAATATTATTAATGTCTACACTTATGTTCTATTTCACAAGAAGGATAACAACAAGGGTGTTGGAATCAGTCTGAAATATGGGAGATGAATAGTGTGAATCACATGCATGACATTCAAAACACGGTGAGGGTGGCATGAAAATAGAGGATAACAATTGACCATGTTCGAGACACAGAATCTATATATTGTTATCCTTAAAAGAGGAAAAAATTGAGGGTGGACTGTCTCCCTTGTTAGAATCATACGACCTAACTCAAAGTATCGTCCAACGTCATCTAGGGAATTGGCCCAAAATTTTTGTTGAGCTAAAGATTCTTTGGACTAGGCCATTAGGGTGTCCCTTTAAACATGTAAGATGAAGTTGATTCGAAAGAAGGACACATGAAGTTTGAGTTGTTGTGATAGAATACTTTATGTTTTCCAATGCTCTTGAAATTATGACATTGTAAGCACGGAATGAGGTATATTATGCTGGTCACATAATCCATATCTTGTTTGGAGAAAGAGGCATCCTGTTATTAAATTTTTTGGAATGCTATATATTATAGTCATGTAGAGAGGACTATTGGAATATTATACTTGGAGGATAAGACATCTCTTTTTTGGATCAAGAGGCATCCTATATTTTTCACATAGGGAGTAATGCAATTTAAATTCATATATATAAGACTATTGGAATATTATTAATGGAGCATGAGGCATCTCCTATTTGGAGCAAGAGGAATCCTATTATTAAATTATAGGGAATGATTTAGTTTATAGTCATGCTGAGAGGAATATTGGAATCTTATGCTTGGAGCATAAGAAATCCCTTTTTTGGATCAAGAGGCATCCAATTTTTTTCATATAGGGTGTCATACAGTTTATAGTATTGTAAGGAGGACTATTTTCATCTTCTATTTGGAGAAAAAGGCATCTGTTGTTTGGAGCTGGAATCATTCTATATTTTCTACATAGGGAGTATTACAGTCTATTATCATATATATTGGACTACTTTATTATAAGGCATGGTGTATATGTAATCTCTTGTATTGAGAAAGAGGCATCCTATTATTAAATTATAGGCCATGCTATAGTTTATAGTCATGAAGATAGAACTATTGTAATCTTATGCTTATCACATAAGGAATATCTTTTTTATGGAAGGGGTCATTCTATATTTGTTATATAAGGTGTACTATAATTTATATTCATATAGAGAGGACTATTGGAATATTATGCTTGGAACATAAGGAATCTCTTGTTTGATGATAGTGGCATTATATTATTGAATGAGAAGGTATATGACAGTTTATATTCATGTTGCGAGGACAATTGGCATGTCATGATTGGTGCATATGGAATCACTTTTTTAGAAAAAGAGACATCCTATGTTTGTAACAAATGGTGCACTATTGTTTAAAGTTATATAGATAAGACTATTGGAATCGTATGCTTGGAAAAAAGGCATCTCTTAATGGGAGCAAGAGGAATCCTATTATTGAATGATAGGGAATACAATAGTTTATAGTCATTCATAGAGGACTATTTGTATATTATGCTTGGCGCATAAGGAATCTCTTGTTTGGGGAAAGAGGAATCTTATGTTTGTGACATAGTGTTGCACTACAGTTTAACGTCATATAGATTGTACTATTAGGAATAAGCCTCCAAGAAATCACCGGTGTCAGGGATTACACAATAATATCACTTTCTATTCAACTTGATATAGAAGTCATGTGATTAGTTTTGGAGGATTTTCTTGAGGAATTGTTCGACCGAAGGTGCTTAAAGAATTATAGATGAGAATCTCAACTCACGACATGTGAAATAGTCCAAGAGGAATACAGACCTCGAAACACCCAGAGTGGGGAGGGGGGAATTAGGCTGTCAAATTATTCTTTTAAAAATATTGACCATATTCCCAAATTTTTAGGAACCTATTAATCTTGAATGGTGTGTAAGTGCATAATAAAAACAATCACACAAAAATAAATGAGACCATAATTTTAGTTAGTTCACCATTATGTGCTACATACAAGGATCGCACACTGATAATATGTCGATCATACTAAAAATGAATAATATTTACAAGTTATGGATTAAATTATTTTTCAACTGTCACTATGTTCCTATTGCACTACCTTCACAAATTTTTATAGATAGCACACTACATCTCGTGGATCACTTCAGATGACTCCCCCTTTCTCAACAATTTTGAAGAATCGTCACTCAGTTTAATGACATGATGGTCTCTTAAATTATTTAACATTAAATAAGTCATCCTCAACTGTAAATAGATGCTCAGTTGAAGTCCAGTAATCACCCAAAGATGTAATTTATTTTCCTATACATTTATATGTTATGGAAATTAATTCTCAAACTGATTTGGTCAATTTTAAGCATTACATGGGTGTTCTATGTACTTCTGTTGTTTCTTCATACCATTGTTATTTTCACATACCATCCAACTCTTCTACATACCCTTTAGATCCTCCGTGAACTGCCCATCTCACCATACTGCCCTGCTTTGTATACTGAACTACTCTTCCATGTACCAACCTGCTATGCATACTGCCTTTCTCAGCCATGTACTGTGTGAGCCATTTGGGCGAACCACAACCTCTTTCGCATACTATTTCCTTATTTGGTTGATTCTCTCCATGTACATTCTTCTCCATCATGCACCAATTCATACCTCACCGAATTTCGTCATGAAATTTTACATCTCCAATCCCAAAAATTAACTAAAGGGATTACTGTTCCTTAAATAGGCACGTAACTCCAAAAATTGCGATAATCTGATTTACCCACAGTTTTCCATGTGGGAAAATCTTCAATGTAATTTAAACTCTGTCTACATACTATTTTTCTCCACCACGTACCGCTCCTATTTCTCAAACCACAATAATCTTTCCAGACATCAATATCCCACGTAACAGATGCCTTCACCGCATACCAACAATTCGAACCATTTTCTACTTCATTCTACGTACCGCATTCCTCCCCTGTGTACTATTGCTGCAAACAATTTTCGGATCTATGCATTGTTCTGCATACCACACTCTGTCACCGTGTACCACACACCTTGAGCGCGTACAACATGCCTACATAATGTACTATGTGCCTTCACCGATTTTTTTGTTCCTTCACCATGTACGACCAACCATCATCACGTACCTTTGCTGAAAGCCATTTCCAAGCTCCCAATTGTTGTGGACTAAATTTTTTAAAACACTACGAAACGGCATCACCTTCAATGCCACTTTGAGCCTCAAACATATAACCCTATTCATTGAAAATTACCTAGTCATCCATGTGATGATTGACAGAAATCACAAACGAACCTCCACTATTTGAAATGATCATCCTTGGTTCAAAAAATATCCTCTCATTCGGTTATTTGGATATCTTTAGATAAATTCACTGATTCACCACCCACAATCAAAAATTGATGCATCAAGAAATTACTCTTCCATCACTCTAAGTTTACGTAAGCAGCGATCGATGTAGAAAACAAGATAGAGGACATGAAATGTGTTCTCATCCTTTTATTTTTCACCCCATAGTTGCATTTCTGGCTAATTCAAATCTCCATGATTCATGTATCCAAAAAGAAACATATCACTCTCTAGTGAAGAAATGTATCACACTCCATTTAATTTATCCATTCTCCCCCATTCTCCATAAAACCAATGACCGATTATTTAAACACAGTATAACTCATAACAAGCTCCCCTGGATCGTATCTCCTCCAAAAATCTACAACATTTCTAGAAACAGATTAACACAGTTAAAGAAGTTAGGTAGAGGGGAATCTCATAACAACATTATGCATTGGGAG
This sequence comes from Viscum album, assembly GCA_963277665.1. Taxonomy (NCBI): domain Eukaryota; kingdom Viridiplantae; phylum Streptophyta; class Magnoliopsida; order Santalales; family Viscaceae; genus Viscum; species Viscum album. The sequence goes on from OY728148.1 coordinate 177,801,080, forward strand.
GTGGCTAAACACTGAGGTTCAACCGATGTTTCTAAAACACAGTCGTTGATAATGGTTTTGTCATAATGTTAGCCACTTTCTCATCAGTCCCCACATGGTCCATTTTGATGATTCCTTGTTCTACTTTTTCCTTGATAAAGTGATATCTGATCTCAATATGTTTCGTATAAGAATTATGAACATGATTCTTTGTAAGATCAATTGTGATCGTCTTATTATAGTAACGCACCATTGGTTTTTTCAACTCATCACCTATGTCAGTAAGTTGCATCTCCATCGAAAGTAACTGAGTACATTCCATTGTAGTAGATATATATTATGCTTTTGGAGTTCTGAGAGAAGTAATTTGATATTTAATTTCTTAACCATCCCACATATTTATTCCAAATATAGAATGCTCCACCACAGGTAAACTTTCTATCCACAACATCTCCATCCTAATATGCATCATAAAAATCTGATAGTTCACTATCTCTTTCTCCAGAAAAATATATCACATAATTATGTGTACCTTGAATGTATCTCATGAATCTTTTCACTACCATAGTATTTTCTTTCTTCAGATTACTCTAAAAGTGGGATGTAAGGAAAGTGGCAATGAAAATATCTCGTCATGTCACAATCATGTACATTAGGATTCCAATGATTCTTCTGCACATTGTGGGATCCACATAAGTCACATCCTCATTCTTCCCCAGCATGGTTCCAACTACAATCTGAGTCAAAATTGGTTTGGAATCATGAATATGGAATTTATTCATAAAACCTCTTTCATAATTTTCCCGAGAAATGATAGTTTAATACTTCATCTAAATCACCTGAAACCCTAAAATGTATGTGTGTTTACCCATTATTGACATTTCAAATTCAGAATTCATGTTATTAGGAAATTCATCCACTCATTCATTCCTTCTTACAAGGATACTAATATCATCCACATATACCAAAACCATTAATTAATAATTTATTGAATATTAACATAGATATTGTGATCCAAAACTCCTATTTTAATCTCAAGATTTCTTAAATAAGAGTCCAACTGAGAGTATCATGCCCACGGTGCTTTTTTCAGGCCATAGATTTATTTCTGTAATTTTCAAATCACCAGTTTATCATTTCCAAGAAAGAACCCCACAGGTTGTTCAATGAAGGCTTCTTTTTCAAATACTCCATTTAGGAATTCAGTATTAGCCTCCATTTGAGGAACTTTATAACCTATTTTGATTTCTACAGAAAGTGATAGTCTGATTGACTCCAAACACGCTACTAGAGAAAATGTCACCTCAACATCAACACCATCAATTTTTTAATATCCCTTACAGACCAAGAACGCCTTATTTATGATCACTTGTCCGTGCTCTTAAAATTATTCCTTGAAAATCCACTTTCTACCAATCACATTTCGACTTCAGGTCTTTTGAAAAGATCCCATGTATGGTTTTTGTCAATCTGATCGAACTCTTCATTCATTTATCTTACACATGACTCATCATTTATAGCCTCTTCAAATGGGTATGGTTCCACAACTGATAAAAATATATATTCTTCATTATTCCACATTCTCTTTTTCTGTGTAGCTGCGTTCTGATCTCTGATAATGTTGGATTGATCAATCTCTTCTCTTCGTTTTCTCCTCTGTAGTTCAACCAATCTCTCTCCATCTATGGGTTTATTTTCTGAGTCTCTTTCAGAGTCAACATCATTATTTGAATCTTGATATTTTTCAAACCATCCTCTACCTATGTATTAACTTTTTCCCATGTTTTCATCCACATTTATCCTCTATCACATCAGAATAATAATTCCTTAAAGCATATGGATTTTTCTATTTAATGATCTTTACACCACTACTTTCCAAAATTATTCCCTATCACTTATTGAAACATTTTTAAGATTTACTTTTCATTGAGAATCCAAGAAATATTCATTATTCTTCATTTTCTCCATACTTCCCATGATTTCCTTCTTTGTATCAGATAAACCATTTTCATCAGAAAACACGAAAATATTTCAAAGTGGTCTTCCATACACGCCACAATTCATATAGTGTCATTTTCTCAACCATATATATCCATGATCGATTTTGAATAAACACCACTGAATGTACTGCATCTTTCCAGTAATTTTGAGAAATATGACATTCAATGAGCATAGCTGTGGCCATGTTGTTTACCTATCGATTCTGATGCTCAACAACTCAATTTTGTTGTGGAGTTATCACAGAAACCACCTCGGGTTGTATCCCAATCTTTTCTAGGTAATTTCCAAATTCAATAGATGTGTATTCCCATCTATTATTAGAATATAGTAATTTTATCTTCCGTCTAGTATCATTATTGGTGAATCGGTGATAGGTTTTCATTCAACCAAGAACATATCTCTTCCTTTGTATAACAATCACACATTCCATTCTACTGTAATCATCTATAAATTTTACATAATACCTTTATCAATGGGTTATAGAACAATTTATTAGTTTATATATATCCTTATGGATGAGGTCAAGGAAATTCGATGATCATTTATCTATATGGATGAGTTCAAGGATATTTGATCATCTTTTCATCATTAGATGGTATGAACTGTAGACCAGTTTCCCTCACATGCACGAATCACGTGGATTTTCTCATTCACGCTTTAGATTAAGGATATCAATGACCATATTCATGTTAGATATCTTTTCCATCTCTTTCTGATTGATGTTCCTAAATATTCATTTCCATAAGTTTTTTATCTCTTCAAATGTTAGGTAGAAAATGTTCTCTTTGTTATCAACTTGATATAAGCTTCTATCTGTTCTACAAACATTCATGAGTAAATTCTTAGACATTCCTATTATAGTACAACCATTATTTTTGAATTTCACAATAATACATGAGTCTCAGAGTTGACTCACAATAATAATATTGTGATGTGGACCATCGACAAAAAGGACATCAGTTTTCATCACCTATCTATAAGCTAGCTCATTACTTCCACTGCCTTTTATCTTCAAAGCACCATCATTATCAAACCTCACAGTTCCATCGACCTTTTTCTTGAAATTTTTTTCTAGGTATGCTTTACCCACCATGTAGTATGAACATCTTCTATCAATAATCCATGTGATTTTGTCCTTTGTAGCATTTAGGGATACTTTTGATAAATTGGAGTATTCAAATTTCCTCTTTTTTCAGTGAGATATTGGATTGAGTGTAGGATCTTTATGGCCATTCAATTCTCTCTTCCATTTAAATGGGTTCTTCAAATTCAAATTTTTCATCCAAAGGATAAATCCTTTTTGAAATAGAAACACCAACTGGTTGATGTGTATTGACTTGCCTTTGAGCATTGAAGGAATTTCTCTGGTTATACCACTTCCTTCAATACAAAGATTTATGGCCAAAGTTAGAACAATGGAAAGAATATCAATATAGATTATTTCTTCTATAAGAATTAGGATATGAATATTTTCACTATTTTTAAACTCATAACTATTCTCCATTCGTATATCTCCTTACCTCTTCATATTATGACATGGAATGGTCCAGATAGCAGAAACTGACACATCATTAATGGAAATGTCTTATCACTTATACTGCTCATCATGCTTTCTTCCTCAAAAAAATAGTTTGACTACAGATAATTTCTGTAAAATCAATGATATTCTTCTATTATCCATTTAGTTTGATATAAGATTTTTTTAACACTTTGGGTGGATTTTCAACATGATTAACATTCATCTATTCTTTATTATATTTCAATTTTTTTATTACATTTGACAATTCATCATCACAAAAAATTCAACTATTTCCCATGAATGTGAGACTTTGATGACTCAAGATCATTTCACCTCCATCTAAACCATGTTTTTCTCTCTCTAACAACTTTGTATCTGAGTACCTTCCAAATTTTATTTTCTTCTTTTCTTATTTTGAAATTCATTGACATTCATGTTTACATATTATATTGATATCTTTTTCTTCGAGTAATTCAATGGTCTTGGAATTCTCCTACAGTCTTGAGGTAATTTCATTGATGAACATTGCCTGTAATTCATTTATATGTTTTAGATCCACAACATCATCTGTGAATTCAAGGATTTATTATTGAACATTCCCTAAATCATCTATTATTTAAATTTCTGCATCTAGCTGATCAATATGTTCTGATGATTCGTCCACCATTTCTTTCCACTTATTACATCTCATACATTTAATCTCAATATTACAATAGGAATCCTTAAGATGTAACCAGGGATTTACAATAATAGTCAAGTGATTATATCAATATTTATCATTCAAAGGTATATCTTTTTAATGTTAGCCATCATCGAGGCATGGTTTCCATTATTAAAGTATGGTTCACCTACCTCACAGAATTCATTATCATCATCATTCTCCACACAAGGAAAAATCTTATTCTGTAAATTATTTTGAAATTTGATGTCTCCCTTTTTGAAGAATCTTTTCTAAGGCTTCTGCATGTTTTCACCTTATTTCCATCCATCATCAAATTTTCCTAAGAACTAAGAGTCAATGGGCCCAACACTTCTACCACAAAAACATGCAAAATATTGCATTGCTTCTAAATTCCCAGTTCCATTCTAGTGCTTCATGGAAATGAGAGAAATTTTTTCATTTTACTCATCATCTATATCACTTCAATGTTATGAAAATTTTAGACTGTCCATGGAATTGAATGCCATTTCCCTGCTCAGATGAGTCATAGCTTCATGTAGTTTGATTATCATTGAATAAGTTAATAGATTTCTAAGAAGATCGTCAAACCGGTTGTGTAGTACTTGAATTTTTGACTCCTTCACTTTTCTATCCCCTTCATAAATATTCTCTAAATTATTTCACATTGTCTTGGATGGTGTGAAACTAATTAGAATTAGATAAATCAGATCAGTAAGGGATACAATGAGAGAATTTTTTTATTTTTCATCAGTAATATTTCATTCCATTTTTTCATATTTGAAAATTAATTCCTTATAAGAAGGGAACTCCCCTAATGTTGAATAGATTATACATGATAACAGAAGATCCATTCAACATCAGCATGCTTGAAGCTCAGATAACACTTGAAGGAAATACTAACACTCAAAGAGGGTAGGGGAGAATCAGGGTGTGAACCTTTTCTTTTAGACATATGGATCTTGTAACCACATTGGTAGAAACATATTAAACCTATCTAAAGAGGAAGTACAGAATAAAATAAACCGCATGCAATGTAAAAAAACAACAATTTTACATGGTTCACAACTAAGGGATGAATCCATAAAACATATGTTAATAGTGTATTTGTCATACCAAAAATAAATAATCTTCACAAGATGTGGATTTCAATAATTTATCATAGTCACTCTATGCCATGCCCACTACCATTACAAGGTTTTAGGGATAGCACACTGCGTCCCTCAGATCACTTCTGAGGACTTCCTCTTTCTCAATACTATTGACGAATCTTTAATTTTTTTAACAAATTGAAGGTTGATTCAATGGTGTAGCATTAAATCATGTATCCTTAACTATAAATGGATTCTCTGTTGAATTCTTGTAATCTCCCATAGATGTAATTTATATTCCCGTACACAGATCTGTTATAGAAATTAATTTCAAAAACTGATTTGGTAAATTTTCTTACTTCCTTGGTTGTTCCACGTACCGCAACAATTTCATGGTACCACTTCTATTTTTGTGTACCATCTTACTCTTCTACGTACAATGTAGCTCCTCTGTGAACTTCCCTTCACGACATACTTCCCAGCTCCATGTACACCTCTAATCCACCACATTCTATCCTTCTTTGCATAGTGCCTTTCTCGGCCACATACTGGGAGAGCTACCTAAGAGAACCAAATTCCCATCCACATACTCTTTCCTTATGCGGATGATTCTCTCCATGTACCTTCTTTATCCACCACATACCAATTCAGATGACCCTGAATTTTTTCTCGAAATATTAATCTCCAATTTCATCATTTAACTAACGGGATTACTTCTCCATTAATAGGCACTTAACTCCTCAAAGTTCAGTAATATGATTTACCCAAATATTCATTGTCGGACAATGTTCACTATAAACTGATCTCTATAAACATATTGTTTTTCTCCACCACAAACGTCTTCTATTTTTCAAATGAATAAAATCCTATCAAACTTCAACATCCTTCATATTACATGTATCCACTATGTACCATCGTTGTGAACCGTGTTTTGCAGCATTCTATGTATTTCATTCTTTCATCGCATACTATTACTGCAAACTATTTTCGGTACTATGAAATCATATGTGTATAGAAAGCCTTCACCACGTACCGCATGCATTCACAGTGTACCATGAACCTTCACCGTTTATCATGTTCTGTCACTTTGTACCCCATGCCTTCATCGCATACCTCTGGCCATTACCACGTACAGTTGATTCAAACCATTTCCAAACTCCCATTTTTCTAGGCCCAAATATTATATAACAGTAGGAAAATATTCCACCTTCAATGTTTCTTTCAGCCTCAATTGTATGACCCTATTCCTAGAAAACACCCGCGTCATCCATATGAATATTGACAAAAAACTCAAACCAACATCCATTATGAACAACAAGAATCATGGGATCCAATAGAGGAATATGTTAGCTCAAGGTATTTCATGGACTTTGGAGGAGTATCTGGAATCATGGTATTTTATATGTGGATGATGGATGCGCATAAGGGTTCAATGGAAATTGTCGACATCCCAACTCAAAAATTTCAACATGAGACTGTAAATTTTTCATGGGGGTCAGTGACAGAAGAAAATGGATTGGCCCATAGGGTTGGGAAGATTTTCTGGAACTTCACCTGAGTGGGGGTGAGGGGGTGTATCCACTGTGTTATGGATCAGTGGGCACTAATGTTGGATATTCGCGAAGGAAAGGTTCTTGAGGAGCATGGGGTCTTTCAAAGAATCTTCTCAATGGAAATGTGCTTGTGGATAATGATGTCGCTCAAATCATGAGTCCTCGGGGAGCACAAGAACATGCAGAGAAAAGGGGATTTGCAGAGTATCAAGCATCCAGAAGGAGGTCCCTCTTTCACATAGGGGGTATCCCTATAAGAAGGAAATCACTTCACGGTTCTCAAGAGGACTGTGAAATGGGAAATCCACAACTGAAGGGGTAGTGTAACCATTCTTATGAAGGTGGTGACCTATCTATTTATAGGAGATATAGGTTAGTATAGCACACCGTGAAGAGAAAATGATGTTGCGAAGGAAATCATGCTCCACAACTGGAGGCAGTTCCCTCAAGTTTATCATCACCATAGAGTCAACCGTCATGACCTTCGTGGTGCTGGAAGAGGCTCCGGTAAAGTTCCCACATGATTAACATAGTCATAGAGGCTACCATCACGTCCTTCGTAGTGCCTATAGAGGCTTTAGTCAAATTCATTTTCTCTACAATTGCAGAGGGAGCATTGAAAATGGGCTCTGCTCAATATTTTTCTAGCCCATCCTCGAATGTTTTTAACTCCTAATATGTAACTCTTATTTGGATCCAATACTAGTAAAAATGAATATTTTTAATCTTATACACTCCTAGTTCATGAGTGGAAGAATTTGAAATATTTTTTGTATGCTATATTTGTTGCAAAACAAATGCCCCCCTATGAATGGGGTCCAACGAGGACAAGGAGGGAGAGTTTCACCAAATTCTAAGAAAATATCTAAGTAAAATGCCTTCAGTTGGTTCCATTTTATGTCAATATCATTGAGGAAATAACTGTTTAAATATCTAAACCAACATGACTCGTACATGGTGTGAGAAACAAGAGATAATGGAAGGTCATTTACATGTACGAGAGTGATGAACAATAAAAGATGTGATGGGATCTGAATTGGACATAGATCACCATTGTTAGTGTCCAGAATGATAGGTATATAGAATAATGTGATTGTGCTCTTTGAATTGCCTATTTTATACGCCCAAATTTCTCGGGTGAGCGAGCGGTGTAATTCCAAGGTAGTTGGAATCCATCTTAATAGAGGGGAGTGGAAACTATGTATCACGATACCCAACATTCGGAACACTATAGGGATGGTGGGACAATTAAGGATAACTATTGACCATGATTGGAACATAGTATCCTTGTTGTGTTATCCTGAATTTGGGATAACAAATGAGGGTCGAATGCTAACCAGGTTCTAAACACAGGGCTTGACTCGAAATGTCATCCATATTCTTTTAGAACATTGGCCCCAGATAGTTGGAGAGATATAGTCCGAGCAACCATACTATTAAGGGGATCCATCGAGAATGAAAGAGGACAAGGGTCCAAATAAAGGGAACACAAAGCATAGAGGGTGGAGTTATAGGTTTTTCGAATGGACTCCAACACTCATGAAGTTACACCACCATGATGAAAACACATTAGGTGAGCGCATCGATACGATCAGGGATCATACTCATTACCTGAAAGGATCTCTCTAGAGAGAACCTGGAGTGGATAGTAGTTTTACGTCATGCTAATGAGGATGACATTCAAATAGTTAAAATCGTACGGTGAGGGTATGAAACAGAATTGGTTAACATCTTATGACGAGGATGTTGCACATAGTTTTAAGGTCATACAATATAGGCCATGTCTAATAGTTGAAAGCCAGGTTTCATAGACGATTTTCTATTAGATATAGGTCATAGTGTTTGGAAATTGTTTAGGGGAAAAGAACCATGAATTTTAACGGTCCTGGGGATAGTCCCATAAATGAAATGTCTGGGTGCTCTTATATATCCAGCTAATGTAGGAATAAATTCAGTACGTTATTCTTAAGCATAGTCTAGTTAGAGTGAAGCGATGGTGGGGGAAATACTCTCTTGCGAAGAAACTGATACATCCCATAACTATAATGGGGAATCCAGAACTTGTTCAAGGTAGGGCCATAATCCAATGTAATGTGTCAATGACATGGGTCCCCAAAAAAAAATGTACAGTGCAATGCATACCGTGATGTGAATTAGGACTGTATGAGTCAACACCACACCACGCATTCCCAATGGGATTCTTCATACCATAGACCATAGGTGTCCTAAATTGGGGCTGGACCCAATGGAAGGTGCTTGGGCATTCCTACGTATTCAATGATTATTTGAATGAAGAAATATATAGTTCTTATAATGCATTTTATAATCATGTAGGATTAGTGGCATGCGTGGTTCAGCTCCACCAATATAAATCCTACCAAAACCATTTAACCCATGTGATTTGTGCTAAATGTGGTAAATAAAGATTAGTGGTGGGATCTTCCTTGTACAGGGAGGCACACATTAGAGATATGGAATACTAGGTGAATGACATTCCAAAATCATTTAACAATCTTTTTAACAGACATAGATGCACGGACAATTAAAACAAATCGTACTGGAATCCACATGAATGATGGGTTACACCAATCTACATCTCAACCTTGAGAGAACCTCGAACAATTTCCTCGTATCTATTGAATTCACTTATGGCTAAAGCCCTTCGAAGACTTGGTTTTATGCCACTAATGAATCGATTGATCTTACTCTCATGTTGGATAATAATTCCAAAAGCATACCTTTCAAGTCTTGTAAAATATTCGTCATAGGTACAAACAGATTCATCATCCTTTTGCTTCAGTTCAAAAAACTCATTCTCTATCTTTGTTCAAATAATACGAGGGAAATACTTATTGAAAAATAAGTTCTTGAACTTGTCCCACTCCATGGACTCAATTTCATGCCTTTGCCTCGTATTCTTAATAAGATTCCTCCATTGATCAGCATCACCTTCCAAACGATACACTGCTAACATGACTTTATCATGTTCATAATATTGAAGAACTGAAAATATCTTTTCAGTGGTACAGATCCATTGTTCAGCCACTAATGGATCAGAAGACCCACTGAATGAAGGTGGACGCTGCCTCATGAAGGATTATACAGAATGTTGCTCCTTCCATTGCTCATTTGGAAGTCCTTCATTATTCATAACTTGAGAATGTTGTGTGATCATGGCTAAAATATTGTGTATTCCAGCTCCCATAACGTTTGGTTTCTAATGGGGACAATCATTGCATTGCCCGTCACATTCCATATTAACACGGTTTCTTCGGGTTCCTGACATTGAATAAAACAAAGAAGAATACTGTGAGCAAAACTAATTATAATAGGAAAACCACATAATCATGAATAAAATTTCACACATAAGGTATTATTATAGGTTGTTCATGGACATTTCTAAAACACTAAGATTGTTGTCTATCCTTAGACATATCCTTAGGTTTCTTACTAATTCTTTCACATCCTAGTATCCAAAGGTTGACTATACATTTCCTCTGATACCAACTATAGCGAACCATACTTTACATACATGGTTAATACATAAAAATTGAAGCATTCTTGTTACAATATATAAAAAAACCATGAAAGGACCTTATAGGTATAGTGTCATTAGAAACTGGGAATCATAAACAACTGTTACATAAAGAATCTACACCGTCTCCCATTTATTTCATCATATCTATAGTCCCTTTTTTGTATATCTTACATAATACCCTTCTTCCTGTACTGGGGAAAGAAAACATACAAAAGGGTGAGCTCAAATGCTCAGTAAGGGTAAACAAAAGAAATATCAATCACATCAAATTCATAAGAACATAACATTTTTGAAATCTTACCCTGCAAAAGAGATCATAATTTCATAACATGGGATAAATCATGGCAGTGAAATGTAATCACAATAATCATAACATAAAACATGAATCTTTTTTTCATACACACATAATCATATAGAATCATTTCTTATTATTAAATACTCATTTCCAAGTCTATCTTAGTGGACAAAGTCCATTTCTGAACAGCGTTCACACCTCGTTTCAGTCCTGTTTCACTGAACCGATTTAACCTTCCGTTCCAGCCATGTCTTTCTCATGAGATATAAAATATTTACCTAATGATGTTGAGGGAGATATAGGTCACATCCATCTAAAAATGATACCATTATTAGGTGTTCCACAAAATCATAAATCATACATCATTGCATAAACCATGTAATAAAAATGGGATTCTTAAACATCGTGACATCATAAAACAATTAATTTAAGATAAAGGAATTCATAAAAATAATTCCATCACAACATAATCAAATCAATGTAATAATAGGGATAGAAACAAAACCATTTATTATCTTATATGGAAAATAATTTTGATAAAACACTTGAACTCCATTCTTGGGGAAAATATCCTTTCTACTTCAAAAACACTTTTCCTTTATTAACATGTCATACAATTATAAAATGAAAAAATTTGATTAAAAATAACCTTTAAAACTTGTAAAGTAAGCTTCTTGGAAATAATTTAAAAAAACCATTAATGCCGTATAAGTTAAAAAAACATTCTCCTCGTACTTTTTCGGAAAAGTAAAAAAGTACCTCGTATGAAAAACGACAAAAGATTCTGATCATATCTTTTACTAAAAACTCAACGAAGGGTAAAATTGGATATAAAATATTGTAGTAGGATATAAATATTACATATTGAGGAAACATGGATGTGGATGATAAAATACACACCATTAAATTCCAAAGTATAAATAATCTCGGATAAAAATGAGATTGTTATATTTCCATTACCTTAGGTCCGATTTGATTCGAAAGTGTCTGAACGTCATGTATAATGATTTAAATATTGTTATTGACTTATTCCTGAATCATAATGTAACACCCGAGACTTTTATGTTATATGAATCATCAAAGGAATCTTTTTCTGCACAACACTTACTTGGCTTGACTTACACGCAATCGCGACCTTCCTCGATAGCTTGTGTCATACGCAATACCGAGTTTCACTAAACAACAATATGCTATTAAAACTAGCCGTTATGAATAGTAATAACCACTTTTTGAAATTTTATAAATTTTATTTTTTAAAATGGACTTCATTTTTGGATTCGAAATACGAAATTAGCCTAGGGTGAAATTTTGGTATTTTTCTGAAAACTTTCAATTTTTTATGAATAGTGAAACCACTAAGTGGTAGGTTAAAAACTGAATTTTGCATAAAACATAATATTACCGCTTCTGTGAATGGAATTTCGAAAATCCGACAGACACGGTTGATATCAGTATGTAAAATGTGGTTCAATGAGAAAAAAAATAATTTTTTGGTGAATAGTAACTTTTTACTTTTTTTACCGCGGTTAATAGTAAATAGGGTAACTAAGGGTAAATATGATATTAATATTACCCTAACACTTGTCCTAATTCTATTGGAGAAGTGTAATTCTACCAAAAACAAACATAGGAATAACATATGACCATTTAGGCCCACTTGGATTAGATTAGGACATTTATTATTAATTTATTTAAAGAAGGGTTAAAATAGTTAAAATCAAAGTTTAATAAGTAAATAATTTTTAATATGGGGTTATACATAAGATAAATTCTACTATAAATATTAATTAGAAAGCTAAAAAGATTTCCTACATAATGGTATTTTATTTGTAATTTTTAGACATTAAATAATTTAATTTATTTATGACACAATTATGATGCAGTAATTATCTTATTTATGAAATATTGACATATTGATGTTATAAACACCAAAATAAATGTAATCTGAGACTTTTTATGAATTCCACTAATTTTATAGGTTACTATGATATATTAATGTTGATTTAATCAACTTGGTTCGAACATATAATTCTGTTATGACTTTCACAAAAATCATATATCAAATAGTGTCAAAATTGACACAAAATAGTTTGTAAATCAAATATTATATTATTAATTGTTATTTTATTCCTAAAAATATAAGGTTCGGCAAAATGACTTAGATAAGGATATATATATTAATAATAAACAATTTGGGGTTCGTTTGGCATGTTATAGTAAGTTTACCAACCATATAGGAAATAAAACAAAAAGACACGGTAAAAGTTAAATTATTTAACTTAGAGTTAAATCTAATTGATAAGGTTAAAATAATATCCTAAACTTGTCTAAATCCTATTGGTTGATAGGATTTCGACCCTTCCCCACTTTATCTTCTAAATAAGACCCTTTGGAACCATTATAAACCGATTTTGACTTTAATATAAAATAATATTTTGAGATATTCCTAAGGTGCCCCTCTCCTCCCTTATAAAAGGGCACCTCCACCCCCTCCTCCTCACACCAATTTGAGCACTCAAGCTCGGAAAAACCCTGCCATTTTATCCTCTACGCTTCCCTAGAATAATCCTAGAGGTCCTGGTCTTCTTAAAAGACCAATATTAGTTCCCTAAGTGAAGGATTCAAAGAAGCGTTCCAAAGAAGAGATAATATCCATTACCAATCTTTTCAATTTCTTTCTTATTAAAATTCATCTTCATTAGTTGTTTCATGATAAAGTAATAACATATGTATTACTTACATACTGATATGTTATTATAATTATGAAACAACCCTAATTCACCTTCTATCCATCCTACGGAAAATTGAAATCACCGCGTGTGCGTACGTACGGAATACCGTCTCCACGCCGTGGTGTAATCTATTTTCCACCATCACTTTAAAAGGATGGGTATAATGGTGTAATGAGTAAGTATTTATGATTATTATAAAGTAATATAGATACTTAAATAATATATATATACTCCAATATAGTTCCACGATCATAGGAACGATATCATCACTCGTGCGTACGTACGGAATACCGTCTCCACGATGTGATGCGACTCGTTCTACATGATCATCATTACATAGTAATTATATAAATGAATTTAATGAATAAATATGATATATGTTACACTAATACCATTATGGATATAAGGTATCTATAACCTTAAAAGAAGAATAAGAATGTATTCGGCAAAACACGCATAAGAACAAAAGGCAATAAAGACCCGAGTAACAAGTAACAATGAAATATTACTAACAAAAAGCTAAGAATATGACCATATATGATATCATATAAATGTGTATGATTCTGGAATAAGTCAATAACATTATTTAAACCATTATACAGTAGCTTCGGACACATACAAAGCAAATCGGACCTAAGGTAAGGGAAATATCACAATCTCATTTTTATCCAAGATTGTTTATTCGTAAGTATTTACTGGGGTGTATTTTATCATCCACATCCATGTTTCATCAATATGTAATATTATTTACATCCACATACAATTGTTTAAATCCAATTTTACCCTTCGGTGAGTTTTTAGTAAAAGATATGAAAGGAATCTTTTGTCGTTTTTCGTACGAGGTACTTTTTTGACTTTTCTGACAAAAGTACGAGAAGAATGTTTTTTTTAACTTATACGGCATGAATGGATTTTTAAAACATTATTTCCAAGAAGCTTCCTTTACAAGTTTTCAAGTTTATTTTTAATCAACTTCTTTTAGTTTAATGTTGTATGACATGTTAAGAAAGGAAAAAATGTTTTTGAAGAAGAAATAATATTTTCCTCAAGAATGGAGTTCAAGTATTTTATCAAAATTATTTTCCATCTAAGATAATAAAAGGGTTCTGTTTTTATCCCTATTATTACATTGGTTTGATTATGTTGTGATGGAAATATTTTTATGAAATCCTTTATCTTATATGAATTGTTTTATGATGTCATGTTGTTTAAGAATTCCATTTTTATTACATGGGTTACGCTATGATGTATGGTTTATGATTATGTGGCACACATAAGAAAGGATTCATTATAATATGGATGGGACCTATATCTCCCACCAATGCATTGGGTAAAGATTTTATATCTCATGAGATAGACATGGCTGGAACGGTAGGTTATACCGGTTCAGTGAAACAGGACTGGATCAAGGGTGACTCGGTTCAGAAAGGGACTTTGTCCACTAAGATAGTCTTGGAAATGAGTCATGGCTAACAAGAAATGATTTTCCATGATTATGTGTGCATGCCAAAAAGTTTCAAGTTTCATGTTATGATTATTGGGATCTCATTTTCACTTCTATGATGTATTCCATGTTAATATTTTATGATCTCTTTTGCAGGTTATGATTTTCAAAAAGATATGATATGATTTTTATTTCCTTTATTTTCCCTTGCTGAGCATTTGAGCTCACCCTTTTATGTTTTCTTTTCCCCAGGTCAGGAAGATTGATATTAAGTAGAATATGCTAAAAGGGACCCTATATATGATGAAATAAATGGGAGACACTGTAGAAGATTTATGAACCAGTTGTTTATGTTTCCCAGTTTCTAAAGACACTATACCTATACGGTCCTTTGTGGTTTTGTCATATGTTGTAATAAGTGTGCTTCAATTTTGACATATTAACAATGTATGTAAAGTATGGGATGTTATAGTTGGTATCAGAGGAAAGGTATAGTCAACCTTTGGAAACTAGGATGTTAAATCCTTAGTAAGAACCCTAAGGATAAGTCTAAGCATAGAACAAAAATCATAGTGTTTTAGAAATGGCCATGAATACCCTAGGATAAAACATTAAGTGTGAAATTTTATCCTTGATTATGTGTTTTTACTATTATAATTAGTGTTGCTCACACTATTCTTCTTGGTTTTAGTCAATGGCTGGAACCCGAAGGAACCGTGTTTATGCGGAATGCGATGGGCAATGCAATGATTGTCCCCCTGAGCAACCAAACGATATGGGAGATGGAATGCAAAATCTTGTAGCCATGATCACACAACTTTCTCAAGCTATGAATCATGCTGGACTTCCAAACGATCAAAGGAAGGAGCAACATTCTGTTGAATCCTTCATGAGGCAGCGTCCACCTTCTTTCAGTGGGTCTACTGATCCATTAGTTGCTGAACAATGGATTAGTACTACTGAAAAGATATTTTCAGTTCTTCAATGTTCTGAACATGATAAAGTCATCCTAGCAGTGTATCGTTTAGAAGGAGATGCTGATCAATGGTGGAATATTATTAAGAATACGAGGCAAAGGGATGAAATTGAGTCTATGGAATGGGACGAGTTCAAGAACTTATTTTTCAATAAGTACTTCCCTCGTATTCTCCAAACAAAGATGGAGAAAGATTTCCTTGAACTGAAGCAAAGGGATGATGAATCTGTTGGTACCTATGAAGAAAATTTTACAAGACTTGCAAGGTACGCTTCTGGTATTATTATACAACCTGATTGTAAGATCGATCGATTCATTAGTGGCTTAAAACCTAGTCTTCGAAGGGCGTTAGCCATAAGGGACTTCAATAGCTACGAGGAAATCGTTCGATGTGCTATCAAAGTCGAGATGGAGATTGGAGTAACCCATCAGTCATATGGGTTTGATAAGAAGAGGAAGATGGAATTCAGAGGAAAATCTAAAGAGCACACTGAAAAGAAGATGAGATTTCCCTTATGCTCAAAGTGTGGAAAGAAACATGGAGGGAGTTGTCTTAAAGGGACAAGTAAATGTTTTAAATGTGGAAAGGAAGGTCATCGGGCATTTGAATGCCGTGATAATGTGAAGAAGATGTCTAACGACGCAAACAAAGGAAGGGATACACAGAATGAACCTAATACACTTCAATGTTTCAAGTGCAAGGAGATGGGGCATTATGCCAATCAATGCCCAAATCCAAGGGTTGATGATGATGGTCGACGTCAACAAAATCTTAAGGCTAAAGAAAAAGGATAGTCACATGCAATTTCTATCAGGGATGTGGAGTACGATAACGAAGTGGTGAAAGGTACACTTACCATCCACTCTAAAGTAGCAAATGTTTTATTTGATTCTGGATCCACCCACTCTTTTATTTCTAAAGAATTTCTAAGGGTATCACCGTATTACCTCAACAATTAGATGTTGAGTTAGCTGTGACAACACCTAATGGAACAATAGCCGCATCAAAAGTTTATAATTCTTCTCCGATCGAAGTTTGTGGGAATGTTCTTCCTGCAAATCTTGTGATCCTTCCTTTAGTGGAATTTGATGTGATTCTTGGCATGGATTGGCTTTCTCTACATGGAGCTCATATCAATTGCCAAAGAAGGGAAGTCACATTTCATATTCCAGATCAATCTACGATCATATACCAATGCAAGGATTAACATAACCTTACAGTGGAAATTTCTTCCATCTTATGGGTATTGATTCCACCGAATGAAGGTTATTTATCTCAAATGGTTGGTGAGAAACTCACGATTAAGAATATGCCCATTGTACGGGATTTTGATGATGTCTTTCCGAAGGAATTACCGGGTCTTCCACCAAATCGTGAAGTTGAGTTTTCAATAGAACTCGTACCGGGAGCTTTGCCTATTTCAAAGAAACCTTATAGAATGGCCCCAATTGAGTTGCAGAAATTGAAGAAGCAACTCCAAGAGAATCTTGATAAGGGATTCATACTCCCTAGTGCGTCACCTTGGGGAGCACCTGTTCTATTTGATAAGAAGAAAGATGGATCAATGAGACTCTGCATTGATTATCGAGAACATAACAAGATCACTATCAAGAACAAATATCCTCTCCCACTCATTGATGACTTATTTGACCAACTACGCGGAGCTCAATACTTTTCCAAGATTGATCTTTGTTCAGGGTATCATCAATTAAGGGTCAAAAGGGAGGATATACCAAAGACGGATTTCCGTACAAGGTACGGACACTATGAATTTATAGTGATGCCATTTGGTCTTACTAATTCCCCTGCTATCTTCATGGATCTAATGAATAGAGTCTTTATAGACTATCTTGATCAATTTGTGGTAGTCTTTATAGACGATATTCTTTTCTATTCAAAGAGCAAGGAATACCATGAAGATCACTTGATAATTATATTGAAGACCCTGAGAAAGGAGAAGCTTTATTCCAAATTTACCAAGTTTAAATTTTGGCTTCAAAAAGTTTCATTTTTGGGTCACATAATCTCAAAAGAGGGGATATCTGTGGATCCAGCAAAAACAGAGGTTATCGAAAGATGGTCGAGACCAACAACAGTAACTGAGATCCGAAGTTTTCTTGGTTTGGATGGATATTATCGACGTTTTGTAAAAGATTTTTCACGATTATCAAATCCACTCACCAAGTTGACTCGAAAAGGAGTTAAGTTTGTCTGGACAGAGGAATGTGAAGAGAATTTCAAGGAGTTGAAAAGAAGGTTATCCAGTGCACCAGTGCTCACACTGCCTTGTAGTGGAGAAAGTTTTGTAATCTACAGTGATGCATCCAAGAAGGGATTGGGGTGTGTTCTTATGCAAAATGATATAGTGATAGCTTATGCCTCATGACAGTTGAAAATCCATGAGCAAAATTACCCAACACATGATTTGGAGTTGGCTGCGGTAATATTTTAATTAAAGATTTGGAGGAATTACCTTTATGGTGAAAGGTGAAATATTTATACTGATCATAAAAGTTTAAAGTATATTTTCACACAAAAGGAGATGAATATGCGCCAAATAAGATGGTTGGAGCTGATTAAGGATTATGACTGCTCAATCCTTTACCACCCTGGGAAAGCAAACAAGGTGGCAGATGCATTAAGTCGACAAGACCATGCTAGTTTATCCATTATGAGGATAACAAAAGATCCAATATTTATGGATTTACAAAGGATGGATCTTGGAATTATAATGGAAGGGGAAAAATCTTATCTTTCTCAAATGAATGTTCAACCATCTATACATGTGATGATTAAAGAGGCACAGAAAGAAGATGTCGAGTTACAAAATAAGGTGAGAAATGTTCCTGAGTTCAACCTTGATTGTGATGGGATAATAATGTTCAGAAATCGGGTTTGTGGTCCTCCCATCCCCGAATTAAAGAAGGAGCTGCTGGATGAGGCTCATAGTTCATCATTCTCTATTCATCCTGGAAGCACGAAGATGTATAGGGACCTGAAAGAGTACTTCTGGTGGGATGGCATGAAAAGAGATGTTGCTGAATATGACTCTCTATGCTTGGTTTGTCAACAAGTTAAAGCTGAGACACAGAAGTCTAAGGGGATGTTACAACCATTACCCATACCCGAATGGAAATGGGAAAACATCACTATGGACTTTGTCACAAGACTTCCTAAAACATCCAAAGGCAATAATTCTATTTGGGTCATAGTTGATCGTCTTACAAATTCTGCACACTTCATTGCTATTAGAGAGGATTTCTCTCTAGATCAGCTTTCCAGGATATATGTAAAGGAAGTGGTATGATTACATGGAGTACCACTTTCTATTATATCTAATCGGGATCCGAGATTTACCTCGAAGTTCTGGAGAAGTCTTCAGCATACTCTGGATACATAGTTGAGTTTCAGCACTGCTTATCATCCCCAGTTAGATGGTCAGTCTGAGAGAAAAATTGAAAACCTAGAAGATATGTTGAGAGCTTTCTCTATGGATTTCAAAGGAGGTTGGGATCAACACCTACCTTTGGTGGAATTTTCTTATAATAATAGCTTTCACTCCAGTATTCAGATGGCTCCTTATGAAGCTCTCTATGGAAAGAAATGCAGGACTCCAACTTACTGGGATGAAGTTGGGGAATGAAAGCTATTAGAACCTGATCTCGTTGATGAAATAGCAGAAAAGGTCCGATCTATTCAACAACACATAAGAGCAGCTCAGAGTCGACAGAAAAGTTATGCCGACAACCGAAGAAAAGACCTAGAGTTTGAAGTGGGTGATAAAGTGTTCTTACGAATATCTCCTTGGAAAAGGGTTATGAGATTTGGAAAGAAGGGGAAGTTGAGCCCTAGATATATCGGTCCTTTCGAAATACTAGATCGTGTTGAGATGGTAGCTTACCGATTGGCGCTTCCACTGAATCTCTCTCAAGTTCACGATGTGTTCCATGTATCTCTCCTGAGAAAGTACATACCAGATCCTTCACATGTACTCAGCTCAAAAGATGTACCACTGGAGAAAGATATTTCTTATGAAGAACAGCCGATAGAGATTCTGGATCATAGCGAAAAAGTCCTACGAAATAAGACCACTCGATTAGTGAAAGTTTTCTGGAGGAACCACCAACTTGAAGAAGCTACATGGGAGCCTGAGAATATGATGAGGGAGAAGTATCCTCATCTATTTGTTACAAAGTGACGAATTTCGAGGACGAAATTCTTTTTAAGGGGGGTAGAATGTAACACCTGAGACTTTTATGTTATATGAATCATCAAAGGAATCTTTTTCTACACAACACTTGCTTGGCTTGCTTTACACGCAATCGCGACCTTCCTCGATAGCTTGTGTCGTACGCAATACCGAGTTTCACTAAACAAAAATATGCTATTAAAACTAGCAGTTATGAATAGTAATAACCACTTTTTGAAAGTTTATAAATTTTATTTTTTAAAATGGACTTCATTTTTGGATTCGGAATACCGAAATTAGCCTAGGGAGAAATTTTGGTATTTTTCTGAAAACTTTCAAATTTTGATGAATAGTGAAACCACTAAGTGGTAGGTTAAAAACTGAATTTTGCATAAAACTTAATTTTACCGCTTCTGTGAATGAAATTTCGAAAATCCGACAGACACGGTTCATATCAGTAAGTAAAATGTGGTTCAATGAGATAAAAATAATTTTTTGGTGAATAGTAACATTTTACTTTTTTTACCGCCGTTAATAGTAATTAGGGTAACTAAGGGTAAATATGATATTTATATTACCCTAAAACTTGTCCTAATTCTATTGTACAAGTGTAATTCGACCAAACACAAACTTAGGAATAAAATATGACCATTTAGGCCCACATGGATTAGATTAGGACATTTATTATTAATTTATTTAAAGAAGGGTTAAAATAGTTAAAATCAAAGTTTAATAAGTAAATAATTTTTTATATGGGGTTATACATAAGATAAATTCGACTATAAATATTCATTTGAAATCTAAAAAGATATACTACATAATGGTATTTTATTTGTAATTTTTAGACATTAAAGAATTTAACTTATTTATGACACAATTATGATGCAGTAATTATCTTATTTATGAAATATTGACATAATTGATGTTATAAACACCAAAATAAATGTAATTTGAGACTTTTTATGAATTCCACTAATTTTTTAGGTTACTATGATATATTAATGTTGATTTAATCAAATTTGTTTGAACATATAATTCTGTTATGACTTTCACAAAAATCATATATCAAATAGTCTCAAAATTGACACAAAATAGTTTTTAAATCAAATATTATATTATTAATTGTTATTTTATTCCTAAAAATCTAAGATTCGGCCGAATGACTTAGATAAGGATATATATATTAATAATAAACAATTTGGGGTTCGTATGGCATGTTATAGTAAGTGTATTAACCATATAGTGTAAGAAAACAAAAAGACACGGTAAAAGTTAAATTATTTAACTTAGAGTTAAATCTAATTGATAAGGTTAAAATAATATCCTAAACTTGTCTAAATCCTATTGGTTGATAGGATTTCGACCCTTCCCCACTTTAGCTTCTAAATAAGACCCTTTGGAACCATTATAAACCGATTTTGACTTTAATATAAAATAATATTTTGAGATATTCCTAAGGTGCCCCTCTCCTCCCTTATAAAAGGGCACCTCCTCCCCCTCCTCCTCACACCAATTTGATCACTCAAGCTCGGCCAACCCCTGCCCTTTTCTCCTCTCCACTTCCCTAGAATAATCCTAGAGGTCCTGGTCTTCATAAAAGACTAATATTAGTTCCCTAAGTGAAGGATTCAAAGAAGCGTTCCAAAGAAGAGGTAATATCCATTACCGATCTTTTCAATTTATTTCTTCTTCAACTTCTTATTCTTTAGTTGTTTCATGATAAAGTAATAACATAAGTATTAATTACATACTGATATGTTATTATAATTATGAAACAACCCTAATTCACCTTCTATCCATCCTACGGAAAAATGAAATCACCGCGCGTGCGTACGTACGGAATACCGTCTCCACGCCGTGGTGTAATCTATTTTCCACCATCACTTTACAAGGATGGGTATAATGGTGTAATGAGTAAGTATTTATGATTATTATAAAGTAATAATGATACTGAAATAATATATATATACTCCAATACAGTTCCACGATCATAGGAACGATATCATCACTCGCGCGTACTTACGGAATACCGTCTCCACGATGTGATGCGACTCGTTCTACATGATCATCATTACATAGTAATTATATAAATGAATTGAATGAATAAATATGATATATGTTACACTAATACCATTCTGGATATAAGGTATCTATAACCTTAAAAGAAGAATAAGAATGTATTCGGAAAAACACGCATAAGAACAAAAGGCAATAAAGACCCGAGTAACAAGTAACAATGAAATATTACTAACAAGAAGCTAAGAATATGACCATATATGATATCATATAAATATGTATGATTCTGGAATAAGTCAATAACATTATTTAAACCATTATACAGAAGCTTCAGACACATACAATGCAAATCGGTTCTAAGGTAAGGGAAATATCACAATCTCATTTTTATCCGAGATTGTTTATTCGTAAGTATTTACTGGGTTGTATTTTATCATCCACATCCATGTTTCATCAATATGTAATATTGTTTACATCCACCTAAAATTGTTTAAATCCAATTTTACCCTTCGGTGAGTTTTTAGTAAAAGATATGAAAGGAATCTTTTGTCGTTTTTCGTACGAGGTACTTTTTTGACTTTTCCGACAAAAGTACGAGAAGAATGTTTTTTAACTTATACGGCATGAATGGATTTTTAAAAAATTATTTCCATGAATCTTCCTTTACAAGTTTTCATGTTTATTTTTAATCAACTTCTTTTAGTTTAAAGTTGTATGACATGTTAAGAAAGGAAAAAATGTTTTTGAAGAAGAAATGATATTTTCCTTAAGAATGGAGTTCAAGTATTTTATCAAAATTATTTTCCATCTAAGATAATAAAAGGGTTCTGTTTTTATCCCTATTATTAAATTGGTTTGATTATGTTGTGATGGAAATATTTTTATGAATTCCTTTATCTTATATGAATTGTTTTATGATGTCATGTTGTTTAAGAATTCCATTTTTATTACATGGGTTACGCTATGATGCATGTTTTATGATTATGTGGCACACATAATAAAGGATTCCTTATAAGATGGGTGGGACCTATATCTCCCTCCAATGCATTGGGTAAAGATTTTATATCTCATGATATATACATGGCTGGAACGGTAGGTTATACCGGTTCAGTGAAACAGGACTGGATCGAGGGTGACTCGGTTCAGAAAGGGACTTTGTCCACTAAGATAGTCTTGGTAATGAGTCATGGCTAACAAGAAATGATTTTACATGATTATGTGTGCATGCCACAAAGTTCCAAGTTTCATGTTATTATTATGGGAATCTCATTTTCACTTCTATGATTTATTCCATGTTAAGATTTTATGATCTCTTTTGCAGGTTATGATTTTCAAAATGATATGATATGATTTTTATTTCCTTTATTTTCCCTTGCTGAGAATTTGAGCTCACACTTTTATGTTTTCTTTTCCCCAGGTCAGGAAGATGGATATTAAGTAGATTATGCTAAAAGGGACCCTAGATATGATGAAATAAATGGGAGACAGTGTAGAAGATTTATGAACCAGTTGTTTATGTTTCCCAGTTTCTAAAGACACTATACCTATATGGTCCTTTGTGGTTTTGTCATATGTTGTAATAAGTGTGCTTCAATTTTGATGGATTAACAATGTATGTAAAGTATGGGTCGTTATACATAATTATTGTTATGATATCATATATGGTCATATTCTTGGCTTCTTATCATTAATATTTCATTACTACTTGTTATTCGGGTGTTTATTACTTTTTGTTCTTATGCGTGTTTTGTCAAATAAATTCTTATTCTTCTCTTTGGTTATAGATAACTCATTTACAGAATGTTATTAGTTTAATATATATCATATTAATTCATTAAATTCATTTATATAATCATTATGCAATGAAGATCATGTAGAACGAGTCACATCACATCGTGGAGACGGTATTCCGTACGTACGCACGAGCGATGATATCGTTCCCATGATCGTGGAATTGTATTGGAGTGTATGTATACTATTTAAGTTTCAATATAACTTTATAATAATAATATATAGTTATTATTTACACCATTATACCCATCCATGTAAGGTGGTGGGGGAAAATATATTACACCACGGCGTGGAGACGGTATTCCGTACGTACGCACATGCGGTGATTTCGTTTTCCGTAGGATGGATAGATTGTGAAATAGGGTTGTTTCATACTTATAATAACATATCAGTATATTAGTTATACTGATTTTATTACTTCATAATGAAACAACTAATGAAAAAGAAGTGGAAGAAGAAATAAAGATGAAAGAATCGGTAACGGACATTACCTCTTCTTTGAAACGCCTCTTTGAGACCTCCTCTTTGGGAACTAGAATGGGTCATTGAAGGAGACCAGGACCTCTAGGATGTTTCTAGGGATGTGGGGAAGTGAAATGGTCCGGGATTGGCCGAGCTTGGAGGCTCAAATTGGTGTGAGGAGGAGAGGGAGGAGGTGCCCTTTTAGAAGGGAGGAGAGGGGCACAATTGGAAATATAAGAAATATTAGTTTATATTAAACACCAACCCCACATAAAAACTACCAAAATGACTCATATCTGAATATTAGATGGGATATGGTTGTAATATCATCAACCAATAAAATTTAGACATGTTAGGAATTTATTTTAAACATTATCAACTTGATTTAACCTTATTTATCAATTAAATTTTATTTGTGGTAATAATATTCTAAATTTTAAATTATTATAAATAATTACATATGTGTGGTGAATTTTCTATAATTTGACACATTATGACATTTTAGACCATATTAATTTAAATTTATAATTTTTAAATATTTTTGTGATTTTTAAACAAATTTATAATATATTATTTTTATAAAATAACAATAGTGTCAATTTTGACACTATTCATTTATTTGAATTTAAATAAAATATACACAGAATATATGTTAGAAATAAAAGCTTTAATAGATCCATAATATGTCATATGTATCTATAAAATTAGTGGATCACATTAAATAGTTCATATATTAGTTATTTTAATATTTTTAAAACCATTTATTTGATAATTTCATTAATAGAATAATTTCAACATCACTATTGTGTCATAATTAATGATAATTATATAATCCCGAAAAATTATAAATAAATTACTATGATGTAGATAACTGTATTATATTTCTGGAGACAATTTATTTTTTATGATTAATTAAGGTTATCACTAAATTAAAATTATTAAATTTTTATGATTTAAGAAAGTGACATGTTGTCACATTCTTTGGTTTTAATAATAATTAAATTATTTTCATGGAAAAAAGTCCATTAAATTAATCTAATCCGACCCTTAGGTGATATGGGTCATATTTTAGCTATCCAATAGGATTTTGGAAGGTGTTATGGTAACTTTATAATCTTATATTTACCCTTAATTACCCGATTTACCATTAACTATGGTAAATAAAATTTATCGTAGTTACTATTCATAATGCCCAAAAATAAAAAGTTGCTTATTAACATAATTTGGACCCACTGATTCAGAATATGGAATCCATTTTTCAAAATTAAAAACATATAAGTTGCATTTATTAATTTAAAATAAAACATGTTGTTAAGAAAATGAGTTTTAGAAGTTAAAACATTGTCAAAGATTGAAATGTTTTTACCTATGAATTCAATATGTAACTAATGCTAATGACATACACTATATTAAATGGTATAAGAATATTCTATTTTCAATTTAAAACCATTCAATATTATAATTTAACCATATAAATCATCTCAATGAAAAAAGTTGTTTTTAATTAAAATTTAGCGTATTTTTACTATTCATCAAAATATGAAAGTTATCAGAAAAATATCAAAAAATAATCCAAAGTAAATTTTTATATCCTGATTCAAAAGAAGAATTATATTTTTCGAAATTGAACTAATAAACATGTAAAAAACTATATTTAATGTGGGTGCGCCATCAAAAGGTGGCAAAAATGCATTTTTTAAAAAATACTTATTTTACCCGAAAAAATTATTTTGTTCTCTTACCATGTTCTGGAAAATGTGTAAGATGAATAATAATGTTATAAAATTAAAAATGTAGTAAATACTATTCATAACGGCTATTCAATAATAATATATCGTTGTTTAGTGAAACCCGGTATTGCGTACGACGCAAACTATTGAGGAAGGTCGCGATTGCGTTTAAAGAAAGTAAAGCTAGTGTTGTGCATAGAAAAAGATTTCTTTCATGATTTATATAACATAAAAACATAATATTTCTCATAAAAGTATCGGGTGTTACATTCTACCCCCCTTTAAATGAATTTCGCCCACTAAATTTATCACTTTGTAACAAACAGATGAGGATACCTCTCCCTCATCATATCCTCAAGCTCCCATGTAGATTTTTCCAATTTGTGGTTCCTCTATAAAACATTCAACAAGAGAGTGGTCTTGTTCCGTAGGACTTTTTCGCTATGATCCAAAATCACTATCGGTTGTTCTTCATAAGAATGATCTAGCTCCAGCAATATAACTTCCGAGCTGAGTACATGTGAAGGATCATGTATATACCTTCTCCAGAGAGATACATGGAACACATCGTGAACATGAGAGAGATTCAGTGGAAGCGCCAATCAGTAAGCTACCTTCCCTACATGATACAGAATTTCAAAAGGACTTATATATCTTGGGCTCAACTTTCCCTTCTTTCCAAATCACATGACCCTCTTCCAGGGAGATATTCGTAAGAACACTTTATCACCCACTTCAAACTATAGGTCTTTTCTTCGGTTTTCGTCATAACTTTTTTGTCGACTCTGAGCTGCTCTTATGTGTTGTTGAATAGATATGACATTTTCTGCCATTTCATCAACATGATCAGGTCCTAATAGCTTTCTTTCCACAACATCTCCCAGTATGTTGGAGGCCTGCATTTCTTTCCATAGAGAGCTTCATAAGAATCCATCTAAATACTGGAGTGAAAGCTGTTATTATAAGAAAATTACACCAAAGGTAGGTGTTGATCCCAACAACCTTTGAAATCTATAGAGAAAACTGTCAACATATCTTCAAGAGTTTGAATTTCCCTCTCAGACTGAACACCTGTCTGAGGATGATATGCAGTGCTGAAACTCAACTTTGTATCCAGAGTATGCTGAAGACTTCTCCAGAACAATGAGGTAAACCTCAGATCCCGATCAAATGTAATAGAAAGTGGTACTCCATGAAATCTTACCACTTCCTTTACATATATCCTGGAAAACATATCTTGAGAGAAATCCTCTCTAATAGCAATGAAGTATTTAGACTTCGTAAGATGCTCAACTATGACCCAGGTAGCATTATTTCCTTTGGATGTTTTAGGATGTTTGGTGACAAAGACCATAGTGATGTCTTCCAATTTCCATTCAGGTATGGGTAATGGTTGTAACATCCCCTTAGACTTCTGTCTCTCAGCTTTAACTTGCTGACAAACCAAGCATTGAGATACATATTCAACAACATATCTTTAAATGACATACCACCAGAAGTACTCTTTCAGATCCCTATACATCTTCGTGCTTCTCAGATGAATAGAGAATGAATAACAATGAGTCTCATCCAGCAACTCCTTCTTTATTTTTGGGATGGGTGGAACACAAACCTGATTCTGGAACTTTATTACCCCATCATAATCAAGGTTGAATTCAGGAACATTTGTCACCTTCTTTTGTAACTCAAAATCTTCTTTATGTGCCTCTTGAATCTTCACATGTATAGATGGTTGAACATTCATTTGATAAATATAATATTTCTCCCCTTCCATTAAAATTCGAAAATCTATCCTTTGTAAATCCATAAATATTGGATCTTTTGTGATCCTCATCATGGATAATCTAGCATGGTCTTGTCGAATTAATGCATCTTCTACCTTGTTTGCTTTCCCAAGGTGGTAATGGATTGAGCAGTCGTAATCCATAATCAGCTCCAACCATCTTCTTTGATGCATATTCATATCCTTTTGTGTGAAAATATACTTTAAACTTTTATAATCTATATCAATATCAAACCATTCACCAAAAAGGTAATTTCTCCAAATCATTAATGCAAAGATTACCGCAGCTAACTCCAAATCATTAGTTGGGTAATTTTGCTCATGGATTTTCAACTTTCGTGATGCATAAGCAATCCCCATATCACTTTTTCATGATAACACATCCCAATCCCTACTTGGATGAATCATTGTAGATCACAAACCTTTCTCCACTGCAAGGTAGTGTGAGCACAGGTGCACTAGCTAACCATATTTTTAGCTCTTTGAAGTTTTCTTCACATTCCACCGTCCAAACAAACTTAACTCCTTTTCAAGTCAACGTGGTGAGTGGGTTAGATAACCTTGAAAAATCATTCAAAAAAAGTCGGTAATATCCATCCACACCAAGAAAACTTCGGATCTCAGTTACTTTTTTTGGTCTCGACCATCTTTCGATAACCTCTGTTTTTGATGGATCCATAGATATCCCCTCTTTTGAGATTATCTGAACCAAAAATGCAACTTTTTGAAGCCAAATTCACACTTGGTAAATTTTACATAAATCTTCTCCTTTCATAGGGTCTTTAATACAATTATCAAGTGATCTTCATGTCCTTCCTTTCTCTTTGAATAGATAAGAAAATCATCTATAAAGACTACCAAAAACTGATCATGTGAGTCTCTAAAGATTCTATTCATCATATCCATGAAGATAGCAGGGGAATTAGTAAGACCAAATGGCATCAATATAAATTCATAGTGTCCATACCTTGTATAGAAAGTCATCTTTGGTATATCCTCCCTTTTGACCCTTAATTGATGATACCCTGAATGAAGATCAATCTTGGAAAATTATTGAGCTCCGCGTAGTTGGTCAAATAGGTCATCAATGCTTGGGAGAGGATATTTGTTCTTGATATTGATCTTGTTAAGTTCTCGATAATCAATGCAGAGTCTCATTGATCCATCTTTCTTCTTAACAAACATAATAGTTTCCCCCCAAGGTGACACACTAGGGCGTATGAATCCTTTATCAATATTCTCTTGGAGTTTCTTATTCAATTCATGCAACTCAATTGGGGCCATTCTATATGGTGTCTTTGAAAAAGGCAAAGCACCCGGTACAAGTTCTATTGAAATCTCAACTTCACAATTTGGTGGAAGACCTAGAAATTCCTCTGGAAAGCTATCATCAAATTCCCATACAGTGGGAATATTATTAATCAAGAGATTCTCTCCAACCATTTGAGATAAATAACCTTCATTTACTAGAATCAAGACCCATAAGATGGATGAAATTTCCACGGGAAGGTTATGTTCATCCTTTCATCGATAGACGATCATAGATTGATCTGGAATATGAAATGTGGCATCCCATATTTGGAAATTGATATGAGCTCCATATAAAGAAAGACAATCCATGCCAAGAATCACATCAAATTCCACTATAGGAATGATCACATGATTTTCAGGAAGCACTTTCCCACAAACATCAATCGGAGAAGAATTGTAAACTTTTGATGCGACTGTTGTGCCATTAGGAGTTGTCATAGCCAACTCACCATATGATTTTTGGGGTAATGCGGTGATACCTTTAGAAAATTATTCAGAAATAAAAGAGTGGGTCGATCTAGAATCAAATAAAACATTTTCTACGTTTTAGTAGATGGTAAGTGTACCTCTAACCACATCGTTGTCGTACTCCACATTGCTGATAGTAATGTCATGTGACTTTCCTTTGTCTTTGGTTTTAAGATTTTGTTGACGTCGATCATCATCATCAACCCTCGGATTTGGGCATTGATTGGCATAATTCCCCATCTCCTTGCACATGAAACATTGAAGTGTAGTAGGTTCATTCTGTGTATCCCTTCCTTTGTTTGCATCATTAGATATCTTCTTCTCATTATTTCAACATTCAATTTCCCGATGAACTTCCTTTCCACACTTATAGCATTTTCTTGTCCCCTTAAGACAATTTCCTCCATGTTTCATTCCACACATTGAGCATAAGGGGAAAAAAATATTCTTCTCAGTGTGGTCTTTATATTTTCCTTTGAATTCCATTTTCCTCTTCTTATCAAACCCATGTGAATGATGGGTTACACCAATCTCCATATCAACCTTGAGAGCACATCGAACAATTTCCTCGTAGCTATTGATGTCACTTATGGATAACGCCCTTCGAAGAATTGGTTTTAAGCCACTAATGAATCGATCGATCTTACTCTCAGGTTTGATAATAAATCCGAAAGCGTACCTTTCAAGTCTTGTAAAAAATTCTTCGTAGGTACCAACAGATTCATCATCCTTTTGCTTCAGTTCAAGAAACTCATTATCCATCTTTGTTAGAAGAATATAAAGGAGATAATTATTGAAAAATAACTTCTTGAACTCATCACATTCCATGGACTCAATTTTATCCGTTGGCCTCGTATTCTTAATAAGATTCCACCATTGAACATCATCACCTTCCAAACGATACACTGCTAAGATGACATTATCATGTTCAGAACATTGAAGAACTGAAAATATCTTTTTAGTGGTACTGATCCATTGTTCAGCCACTAATGGATCAGAAGACCCGCTGAATGAAGGTGGAAGCTGCCTCATGAAGGATTCGACATAATGTTGCTCCTTCCATTGCTCATTTGAAAGTCCTTCATGATTCATAACTTGAGAAATTTGTGTGAGCATGGCTACAATATTTTTCATTCCAGCTCCCATAATGTTTGGTTGCTCATGGGGACAATCATTGCATTTCCCGTCACATTCCATATTAACACGGTTTCTTCGGGTTCCTTCCATTGACTGAAACCAAGAAGAATAGTGTCAGCAAAACAAATTATAATAGGAAAACCACATAATCAAGAATAAAATTTCACACATAAGGTATTGTTATAGGTTGTTCATGGCAATTTCTAAAACACTAAGATTGTGTTCTATGCTTAGACATATCCTTAGGTTTCTTACTAAGTCTTTCAAATCCTAGTTTCCAAAGGTTGACTATACCCTTCCTCTAATACCAACTATAGGGAGCCATACATTAAATACATGGTTAATACATCAAAATTGAACCATACTTATTACAACATATAACAAAACCATGAAAGGACCTTATAGGTATAGTGTCTTTAGAAACTGGGAATCATAAACAACTGGTACATAATGAATCTACATTTTCTCCCATTTATTTCATCATATCTATAGTCCCTTTTTGGAATATCTTACTTAATACCATTATTCCTCTAATGGGGAAAATAACATACAAAAGGGTGATCTCAAATGCTCAGTAAGGGTAAACAAAATAAATATCTATCACATCAAATTCATAAGAACATAACATTTTGGAAATTTTACCCTACAAAAGAGATCATAATTTCATAACATGGGATAAATCATGGCAGTGAAATGTAATCACAATAATCATAACATAAAACATGAATCTGTGTGTCATACACACATAATCATATAGAGTCATTTCTTATTAGTCAAGACTCATTTCCAAGACTATCTTAGTGGGCAAAGTCCATTTCTGAACAGAGTTCACTCCTCATTTCAGTCCTGTTTCTCTGAAATTATTTAACCTATCGTTCCAGCCATGTCTATATCATGAGATATAAAATCATTACCTAATTCTATGGAGATAGATATAGGTCGCACCCATCTCATAAGGATACCATTCTTATGTGTGCCACAAAATCATAAATCATACATCATTGCATACCCCATGTAATAAATATGGGATTCTTAAACATCGTGACATCATAAAAAAATTAATATAAGATAAAGGAATTCCTAAAAATAATTACATCACAACATAACAAAATCCATGTAAAAATAGGGATAGAAACAGAACCCTTTATTATCTTAGATGAAAAATAATTTTGATAAAACACTTGAACTCCATTCTTGGGGAAAATATCATTTCTACTTCAAAAACACT
The DNA here is from genome assembly GCA_963277665.1 of Viscum album. Lineage (NCBI taxonomy): Eukaryota > Viridiplantae > Streptophyta > Magnoliopsida > Santalales > Viscaceae > Viscum > Viscum album. The sequence continues at coordinate 177,833,003 of OY728148.1, forward strand.
TTCCCTTTCTTAACATGTCATACAATTATAAAATGAAAGAATTTGATTAAAAATAAATGTGAAAACTTGTAAAGGAATCTTGTTGGAAATAATTTTTTAAAAATCCATTAATACCGTATAAGTTAAAAAAACATTATTCTCATACTTTTGTCGGAAAAGTCAAAAAGTACCTCGTACGATAACCGAAAAAATATTCCTTTCATATCTTTTACTAAAAACACACCGATGGGTAAAATTGGATATAAAATATTGTATAAGGATATAAATATTACATATTTAGGAATCATGGCTGTGGATGTTAAAATACACCCCATTAAATTCCAAAGTATAAACAATCTTGGATAAAAATGAGATTGTGATATTTCCATTACCTTAGGTTCGATTTGATTCGTAAGAGTCTGAACCTCATGTATAATGATTTAAATAATGTTATTGACTTATTCCCGAATCATAATTATTGTTATGATATCATATGTGGTCATATTCTTAGCTTCTTATCAGTAATATCTCATTACTACTTGTTATTCGAGTGTTTATTACTTTTTGTTCTTATGCGTGTTTTGTCGAATAAATTCTTATTCTTCTCTTTAGGTTATAGATACCTCATTTACAGAATTGTATTAGTGTAATATATATCATATTCATTCATTCAATTCATTTATATAATCATTATGCAATGAAGATCATGTAGAACGAGTCGCATCACATCGGGGAGACGGTATTCCGTACGTACACACCAGTGATGATATCGTTCCCATGATCGTGGAATTGTATTGGTGTGTATGTATACTATTTAAGTTTCAATATAACTTTATAATAATCATATATAGTTATTATTTACACCATTATACCCATCCATGTAAGGTGGTGGGGGAAAATAGATTACACCACGGCGTGGAGACGGTATTCCGTACGTACGTACATGCGGTGATTTCGTTTTCCGTAGGATGGATAGATGGTGAAATAGGGTTGTTTTATACTTATAATAACATATCAGTATACGAGTGATACTGATTTTATTACTTTATAATGAAAAAACTAATGAATAATAAGTGGAAGAAGAAATAAAGATGAAAGAATCGGTAACGGACATTACCTCTTCTTTGAAACGCCTCTTTGAGACCTCCTCTTAGGGCACTAAAATGGGTCTTTGAAGGAGACCATGACCTCTAATATGTTTCTAGGGATGTGGGGAAGTGAAATGGTTAGGGATTTGACTAGCTTAGAGGCTCAAATTGGTGTGAGGACGAGAGGGAGGAGGTTCCCTTTTATAAGGGTGGAGAGGGGCACTATTGGAAATATAAGAAATATTAGATTATATTAAATCCCAAACCCACTTAAAAACTTCCAAAATGACTCATATAAGAAGATTAGATGTTATAGGGTTGTAATATCATCAACAAATAAAATTTAGAAATGTTAGAAATTTATTTTAAACATTATCAACATGATTTATCCTTATTTATCAATTTAATTTTATTTGTGGTAATAATATTCTAAATTTTAAATTATTATAAATATTTACATATGTGTGGTTAATTTTCCATAATTTGACACTTTATGACATTTTAGACCATATAATGTTTAATTTATAATTTTTAAATATTATTGTGATTTTTAAACAAATTTATAATATGTTATTTTTATAAAATAACAATAGTGTCAATTTTGACACTATTCATTTATTTGAATTTAAATAAAATATATACAGAATATATGTTCGAACTAAAAGCTTTAATAGATCCGTAAAATGTCATATGTATCAACAAAATTAGTGGATCACATTAAATATCTCATATATTATTTATTTTAATATTTTTAAAACAATTTATTTCATATTTTCATTAATAGAATAATTCAATATCACCATTGTGTCATAATTAATGATAAATATATAATCCCAAAAAAATATAAATTAATTCTTATGGTGTAGATAAATGTACTAGATTTCTGGAGAAAATTTATGTTTGAAGTTTCATTAAGTTTTTCACTAAATTAAAATTATTATATTTATAAGATTTAGGAAAGTGACATGTTGTCACATTCTTTGGTTTTAATAATAATTAAATTATTTTCAGGGATAAAAGTCCATTAAATTAATCTAATCCGACCCTTAGGTGATATGGGTAAACTTTTAGCCATCCAATAGGATTTTTTCAGATTTTATGGTAACTTTATAATCTTATATTTACCCTTAATTACCCAATTTACCTTTAACTATGGTAAATAAAATTTACTGTAGTTACTATTCATAATGCCCAAAAATAAAAAGCTACTTATTAACATAATTTGGAACCACTGATTCAAAATATGGAATCCATTTTTCAAAATTCAATACATAGAAGTTGCATTAATTAATTTAAAATAAATCACGTTGTTAAGAAAACGAGTTTTAGAAGTTAAAACATTGTCAAAGATTGAAATGTTTTTACCTATAATTCAATGTGTAACTAATGCTAATGGCATAAATTATATTAAATGGTAAAAATATATTCTATTTTCAATTTAAAACCATTTAATATTATAATTTAACCATATAAATTATCTCAATGAAAAAAGTTGTTTTTAATTAAAAATTAGCGTATTTTTACTATTCATCAAAATATTAAAGTTATCATAAAAATATCAAAAAATAATCCAAAGTAAATTTTTATATCCTGATTCAAAAGTAGAATTTTGTTTTTCTAAATTGAACTTATAAACATGTCAAAAAACAATATTTAATGTGGGTGCTCCATCAATAGGCGGCAAAACTGCATTTTTTAAAATATACATATTTTACCGGAAAAAATTATTTTGTTCACTTACCATGTTCTAGAAAATGTTTAAGATGAATAATAATGCTATAAAATTCAAAATGTAGTTAATACTATTCATAACAGCTAGTCAATAATAATATATCGTTGTTTAGTGAAACCCGGTATTGCATACGACGCAAGCTATCGAGAGAGGTCGCGATTGCGTGTAAAGCAAGTAAAGCTAGTGTTGTGCATAGAAAAAGATTTCATTGATGATTTATATAACATAAAAACAAAATATTTCTCAAAAAAGTATCGGGTGTTACATTCTACCCCCATTAATATGAATTTCTCCCTCGAAATTCATCACTTTGTAACAAATAGATGAGGATACCTCTCCCTCATCATATCATCAAGCTCCCATGTAGCTTGTTCTAATTGGTGGTTCCTCCATAAAACTTTCACCTAGCGAGTGGTCTTGTTCTGTAGGACTTTTTCGCAACGATCCAAAATCTCTATCGGTTGTTCTTCATAAGAATGATCTTTCTCCAGCAGTATAACTTCTGAGCTGAGTACATGTGAAGGATCATTTATGTACTTTCTCACAAGATATACATGGAACACATCGTGAACATGAGAGAGATTCGGTGGAAGTTCCAATCAGTAAGCTACCATCCATACATGATACAGAATTTCAAAAGGACTGATATATCTAGGGCTCAACTTTCACTTTCCAAATCACATGACCCTCTTCTAGGGAGATATTCATAAGAACACTTTATCACCCACTTCAAACTATATGTCTTTTCTTTGGTTTTCGGCATATCTTTTTTGTCGACTCTGAGCTGCTCTTATGTGTTGTTGAATAGATCTGACCTTTTCTGCCATTTCATTAACAAGATCAGGTACTAATAGCTTTCTTTCCCCATCATCTCCCAGCAAGTTGGAGGCCTACATTTCTATCCATAGAGAGCTTCATAAGAATCCATCTGAATACTGGCGTGAAAGCTGTTATTATAAGAAACTTCCACCAAAGGTATGTGTTGATCCCAACAACCATTGAAATCTATAGAGCAAGCTGTCAACATATCTTCAAGAGTTTGAATTTTCCTCGCAGACTGACCGTCTGTCTGAGGATGATATGTAGTGCTGAAACTCAACTCTGTATCCAGAGAATGCTGAACACTTCTCCAAAACATTGAGGTAAACCTCAGATCCCGATCAAATATAATATAATGTGGTACTCCATGCAATCTTACCACTTCCATTACATATATCCTGGAAAACAGATCTTGAGAGAAATACTCTCTAATAGCAATGAAGTGTGTAGACTTTGTAAGATGATCAACTATGACCCATATAGACTTATTTCCTTTGGATGTTTTAGGAAGTCCGATGACAATGTTCATAGTGATGTTTTCCCATTTCCATTCATGTATGTGTAATGGTTGTAACATCCCCTTAGACTTCTGTCTATCAGCTTTAACTTGCTGACAAACCAAGCATTGAGATAAATATTCAGCAACATCTCCTTTCATGTCATCCCACCAGAAGTTCTCTTTCAGATCCCTAAACATCTTCGTGATTCCCAGATGAATAGAGAATGAATAACTATGAGTCTCATCCAGTAGCTCCTTCTTTAATTTTGGCATGGGAGGAACACAAACCCGATTCTGGATCTTTATTATCCCATCACAATCAAGGTATAATTCAGGAACATTTCTCACCTTTTTTGTAACTCGACATCTTCTTTCTGTGCCTTTTGAATCATCGCATGTATATATGGTTGAACATTCATTTGATAAAGATAATATTTCTCCCCTTACATTAAAATTCGAAGATCTATCCTTTGTAAATCCATAAATATTGGATCTTTTGTGATCCACATCATGGATAAGATTGCATGGTCTTTTCGACTTAATGCATCTTCTACCTTGTTTTCTATCCCAGGGTGGTAATGGATTGAGCAGTCGTAATCCTTAATCAGCTCCAACCATCTTCTATGATGCATATTCGTCTCCTTTTGTGTGAAAATATAATTTAAACTTTTATGATCTGTATCAATATCACACCTTTCACCATAAAGGTAATGCCTCCAAATCTTTAATGCAAAGATTACCACAGCTAACTCCAAATCATGAGTTGGGTAATTTTTCTCATGGATTTTCAACTGTCGTGAGGCATATGCTATTATCATTTTTCATGAGAACACATCCCAATCCCTTCTTGGATGCATCATTGTAGATCACAAGCCTTTCTCCACTGCAAGGTAGTGTGAGCACATGTGCACTAGATAACCTTATTTTTATCTCTTTGAAGTTTTCTTCACATTCCACTGTCCAAACAAACTTAACTCCTTTTCGAGTCAACTTGGTGAGTGGGTTAGATAACCTTGAAAAATAATTCAAAAAACATCGGTAATATCTATCCACACCCAAAAAACTTCAGATCTCAGTTACTTTTGTTGGTCTCAACCATATTTCGATAACCTCTGTTTTTGCTGGATCCACAGAAATCCCCTCTTTTGAGATTATCTGAACCAAAAATGCAACATTTTGAAGCCAAAATTCACACTTGGTAAATTTCTAATAAATCTTCTCCTTTCTTAGTGTCTTTAATACAATTATCAAGTGATCTTCATGTTCTTCCTTTCCCTTTTAATAGACAAGAATATCATCTATAAAGACTACCACAAACTGATCAAGTTAGTCTCTAAAGACTATATTCATCAGATCCATGAAGATTGCAGGGGCATTAGAAAGACCAAATGGCATCAATATAAATTCATAGTGTCCATCCCTTGTACAGAAAGTCATCTTTGGTATATCTTCCCTTTTGACCCATAATTGATGATACCCTGAACGAAGATCAATCATGGAAAAATATTGAGCTCCGCGTAGTTGTTCAAATAGGTCATTAATGATTGGGATAGGATATTTGTTCTTGATAGTGATCTTGTTATGTTCTCGATAATCAATGCAGAGTCTCATTGATCAATATTTCTTCTTAACAAATAGAATAGTTTCTCCCCAAGGTGATGCACTACGGCGTATGAAACCTTTGTCAAGATTCTCTTGGAGTTTCTTCTTCTATTCCTGCAACTCAATTGGGGACATTCTATAAGGTGTCTTTGAAAAAAGCAAAGCACCCGGTACGAGTTCTATTGAAAACTCAACTTCACGATTTGGTGGAAGGCCTGGAAATTCCTCTGGAAAGACATCATAAAATTCCCATACAATGGGCATATTATTAATCAGGAGATTCTATCCAACCATTTGAGATAAATAACCTTCATTTAGTGGAAACAAGACCCATAAGATGGATGAAATTTCCACTGGAAGGTTATGTTCATCCTTTCATCGATAGACGATCATAGATTGATCAGGAATATGAAATGTGACGTCCCTTCTTTGGAAATTGATATGACCTCCATATAAAGAAAGCCAACCCATGCCAAGAATCACATCAAATTACACTATAGGAAGTATCATATGATTTTCTGGAATCACTTTCCCACAAACATCAATCGGAGAAGAATTGTAAACTTTTGATGCGACTGTTGTGCCATATGGAGTTGTCAAAACCAACTCAACATCTGATTTTTGGGGTAATACGGTGATACCTTTAGAAAATTCTTCATAAATAAAAGAGTGGGTGGATCTAGAATCAAATAAAACATTTGCTACTTTTTAGTGGATGGTAAGTTTACCTCTCACCACATCGTTGTCGTACTCCACATTTCTGATAGTAATTTCATGTGACATTCCTTTGTCTTTGGCCTTAAGATTTTGTTGACGTCGATCATCATCATCAACCCTCGGATTTGGGCATTGATTGGCATAATGCCCCATCTCATTGCACTTGAAACATTGAAGTGTAGTAGGTTCATTCTGTGTATCCATTCCTTTGTTTGCATCATTAGACATCTTCTTCCCATTATTTCGACTTTCAATTACCCGATGAACTTCTTCTCCACACATATAACATTTTCTTGTACCCATAAGAAAATTTCCTCCATGGTTCCTTCCACACTTTGAGCATAATGGAAAACTCATCTTATTTTCAGTGTGGTCTTTAGATTTTCCTTTTATTTCCATTTTCCTCTTCTTATCAAACCCATGTGATTGATGGGTCACACCAATCTCCATCTCAACCTTGAGAGCACATCGAAAAATTTCCTCGTAGCTATTGAAGTCCCTTATGGCTAATGCCCTTCTAAGACATGGTTTTAAGCCAATAATGAATTGTATCGATCTTACTCTCAGGTTGGATAATAATTTCGGAAGCGTACCTTGCAAGTCTTGTAAAATTTTCTTCATAGGTACCGACAGATTCATTATCCTTTCGCTTCAGTTCAAGAAACTCCTTCTCCATCTTTGTTCAAAGAATACTAGGGAAATACATATGGAAAAAATAAGTTCTTGAACTCGTCCCATTCCATGGACTCAATTTCATCCCTTTGCCTCATATTCTTAATAAGATTCCACCATTGTTCAGCATCACCATCCAAACAATACACTACTAAGATGAATTTATCATGTACAAATCATTGAAAAACTGAAAATATCTTTTCAGTGACACTGATCCATTTTTCAGCCACTAATGGATTAGAAGACCCGCTGAATGAAGGTGGGCGTTGCCTCATGAAGGATTCGACAGAATGTTGCTCCTTCCTTTGCTCATTTGGAAGTCATGCATGATTCATATCTTGAGAAAATTGTGTGAGCATGGCTACAAGATTTTTCATTCCAGCTCCCATAATGTTTGGTTGCTCAGGGGGACAATCATTTCATTGCCCGTCACATTACGCATTAACACGGTTTCTTCGGGTTCCGGCCATTGACTAAAACTAAGAAAAATAGTGTGAGAAAAACTAATTATAAAAGGAAAACCTGATAATCAATAATAAAATTTCACACTTAAGGTCTTATCATAGGTTGTTCATGGCCATTTCTAAAACACTAAGATTATGTTCTATGCTTAGACCTATCCATAGGTTTCTTACTAAGGCTTTCACATCCTAGTTTCCAAGGCTTGACTATACCTTTCCTCTGATACCAACTATATCGACCCATACTTTACAAACATGGTTAATAATTCAAAATTGAAGCATACTTATTATAACATATAACAAAACCATGAAATGACCATATAGGTATAGTGTCTTTAGAGACTGAGAAACATAAACAACTGGTTTATAAAGCATCTACACTGTCACCCATTTATTTAATCATATCTATAGTCCCTTTTTGGAATTTTTAATTAATACCCTTCTTCTTAACCTAGGGAAAGAAAACATAAAAAAAAGGGTGAGCTCAAATTCTCATTAAGGGTAAATAAATGAAATACCAATCACATCAAATTCATAAGAACATAAAATTATGGAAATCATACCCAGAAAAATAGATCATAATTTCATAACATGGGATAAATCGTGGCAGTGAAATGTAATCACAATAATCATAACTTAAAACATCAAGCTTTGTGGCATACACACATAATCATATAGAATCATTTCTTGTTAGTCAAGACTCATTTCCAAGACTATCTTAGTGGACAAAGTCCATTTTTGAACTGGATTCACTCCTTGTTTCATTCCTGTTTCACTGAACCGGTTTAACCTGCCGTTCCAGCCATGTCTATCCCATGAGATATAAAATCATTACCCAATGAATTGGACGGAGATATAGGTCCCACCCATCTCATAATGATACCATTTTTATGTGTTCCACAAAATCATAAATCATACATCATTGCATAACCCATGTAATAATAATGGGATTCTTAAACATCATGACATCATAAAACAATTCATATAAGATAAAGGAATTCATCAAAATAATTCCATCACAACAAAATCAAATAAATGTAATAATAGGGATATAAACATAACCCTTTATTATCTTAGATGGAAATTAATTTTGATAAAAAACTTGAACTCCATTCTTGAGGAAAATATCCTTTCTACTTCAAAAACACTTTTCCTTTCTTAACATGTCATACAATTATAAACTAAAAGAAGTCGATTAAAAATAAACTTGACAACTTGTAAAGGATTCTTCTTGGAAATAATGTTTTAAAAATACATTCATGCCTTATAGGTTAAAAAAACATTCTTCTCGTACTTTTGTCGTAAAAGTCAAAAAGTTCATCGTACGAAAAACGACAACAGATTCCTTTCATATCATTTACTAAAAAATCACCGAAGGGTAAAATTGGATTTATAATATTGTATAAGGATATAAATATTACATATTGAGTAAACATAGATGTGGATGATAAAATACACCCCATTAAATTCCAAAGTATAAACAATCTCAGATAAAAATGAGACTGTGATATTTCACATACCATAGGTACGATTTGCTTCGTAAGTGTCCGAAACACCTGTATAATGATTTAAATAATGTCATTGACTTATTTTAGAATCATAATTATTGTTATTATATCATATATGGTCATATTCTTAGCTTCTTATTAGTAATATTTCATTACTACTTGTTATTCGGGTGTTTATTAGTTTTTGTTCTTATGCGTGTTTTGTCGAATAAATTCTTATTCATCTCTTCAGGTTATAGATACCTCATTTACAGAATGGTATTAGTGTAATATATATCATATTAATTCATTCAATTCATTTATATAATAATTATGCAATGAAGATCATGTAGAACGAGTTGCATCAGATCGTGGAGACAGTATTCCGTACGTACGCACGAGCAATGATATCGTTCCCATGATCGTGGAATTGTATTAGAGTGTATGTATACTATTTCAAAATCAATATTACTTTATAATAATCATATATAGTTATTATTTACACCATTATACCCATCCATATAAGGTGGTGGGGGAAAATAGATTACACCACGGCGTGGAGATGGTATTCCGTACGTACGCATGTGCTGTGATTTAGTTTTCTGTAGGATGGATAGATGGTGAAATTGGGTTGTTTTATACTTATAATAACATATAAGTATATGAGTGATACTGATGTTATTACTTCATAATGAAAAAACTAAATAAGAATAAGTTGAAGAACAAATAAAGATGAAAGAATCTGTAACGAACATTTCCTCTTCTTTGAAGTGCCTCTTTGAGACCACCTCTTAGGGAACTAAAATTGATCTTTTAAGGATACCAGGACCTCTAGGATGTTTGTAGTGAAGTGGGGAAGTGAAATTGGTAGGTATGAGCAGACCTTGAAGGAAAAAATTGGTTTGAGGAGGAGAGGGAGGAGGTGCCCTTTTATAAGGGAGGAGAGGGGAACCTTTGGAAATATAAGAAATATTAGTTTATATTAAATCCCAACCCCACATAAAAACTTCCAAAATGACTCATATACGAATATTATATGATATAGGTTAGTAATCCTATCATAAAATAAAATTTAGACATGTTAGGAATTTATTTTAATCATTTTCAACTTGATTTATCCTTATTTATCAATTTAATTTTATTTGTGGTAATAATATTCCAAATTTTAAATTATTATAAATAATTACATATGTATTGGGAATTTTCTATAATTTGACACTTTATGACATTGTCGACCATATAAATTTTAATTTATAATTTTTAAATATTTTTGTGATTTTTAAACAATTTTATAAAATGTTATTTTTATAAAATAACAATATTGTCAATTTTGACACTATTCATTTATTTGAATTTAAATAAAATATATGCAGAATATATGTTCAAAAAAAAGCTTTACTAGATCCATAAAATGTCATATGTATCTATAAAAATAGTGGAGCACATTAAATAGTTCATATAATATTTATTTTAATATTTTTAAAACCATTTATTTGATATTTTAATTAATAGAATAATTGCAACATAACTATTGTGTCATAATTAATGATAATTATATAATCCATAAAAATTTTAAATAAATTCTTATGATGTAGATAATTGTATTAGGCTTCTGTATACTATTCATGTTTGAAGTTTCCTTAAGTTTATCACTATATTAAAATTATTAGACTTATAATAATTAAGAAAGTGACATGTTGTCACATTCTTTGGTTTTAATAATAATTAAATTATTTTCATGGACAAAAGACCATTAAATGAATCTTATCCAAACCTTAGTTGATATGGGTCGACTTTTAGTCTTCCAATAAGATTTTGGTAGGTTTTAGGTTAACATTATAGTCTTATATTTACCATTAATTACCGGATTTACCTCTAACTATGGTAAATAAAATTTACCATAATTTCTATTCATAATTTTCAAAAATAAAAGGTAGCCTATTAACATAATTTGGACCCACTGATTCCGAATATGGAATCCATTTTTCAAAATTCAAAACATATAATTTTCAGTAATTAATTTAAAATAAATCTCGTTGTTAAGAAAATGGGTTTTAGAAGTTAAAACATTGTCAAAGATTGAAATGTTTTTACCTATGAATTCAATGTGGAATTAATTATAATGAAATACATTATATTAAATGGTGAAAATATATTCTATTTATAATTTAAAACCATTAAATATTATAATTTAACCATATAAATTATCTCAATGAAAAAAGATGTTTTTAATTTAAAAATAGTGTATTTTTACTATTCATCAAAATATGAAATTTATCAGAAAAATATCAAAAATTTATCCAAAGTAAATTTTTATATCCTAACTCAAAATATGAATTTTAGTTTGCCAAACTGAACATATAAACATGTCAAAAACTAGATTTTATGTGGGTGCGCCATCAAAAGGTGGTAAAAATGAATTTTTTTAAAAATATTTAATTTACCCAAAAAAATTATTTTATTCACTTACCATGTTCTAGAAATTGTGTAAGATGAATAATAATGTTATAAAATTCACAATTAAGTTCATGCTATTCAAAAAGTCTAGTACATAATAATATATCGTTGTTTAGAGAAACCTTGTATTGCGTAAGACGCAAGCTATCGAGGAAGGTCGTGATTGCGTGTAAAGCATGTCAAGCTAGTGTTGTGTGTAGCAAAATATTTCTTTGATGATTTATATAACATAAAAACAAAATATTTCCCATAGAATTATCAGGTGTTACAATAGACTTCATTATTTTATTCAGAATATCAAAATTATCGTAGGGTAAATTTTTGGTATTTTTCTAAAAACTTGTAATTTTTTGATGAATAGTGAAAAACACTTAGTTATAGTTTAAAAACGAATTTTTATTTAAATAATTTTTTATTTTATTTTAATTATTTAATGTCAAAATATATATATAATACCTATATATTTTCAATTTAATTCATTGGAGTCGGTTTATAATAATCTTAGATAAATATAAGAAATTTATTGAACTTTTCACCATCTTTTACCCACCTCCAAAGAGATTTTGCAAATTCACATAAAAATTATTATTAAAACTTTTGTGAGCTGATTTTTGAAAATTTGAGAGACACGGTTAATATCAAAGAGTATATTGTGGTTCAATGAGATGAAAATAATTTTTTTTGAATAGTAACTTTTTACTTTTATTTACCACGGTTAAAATTAAATAGGGTAATTAAGGGTAAAAATGATATTAATATTACACTCACGCATGTCCTAATTTTATTAGATAAGTTGATCTCGACCAAAAACAACCTTAGGAATAAAATATTTTCATTTAGGTCTACTTGGATTAGATTAGGACATTTATTATTATTTAATTCAAAGAAGAGTTAAAAGAGTTAAAATCAACGTGTAATAACTGAATCATTTTTAATATGGGGTTTGACATAAGATAAATTTGATTATAAATATTAATTAGACAGCTAAAAATATTTCCTACATCTTGGTATTTTATTTATAATTTTTCGACATTATATAAATATATCAATTTCTGACACAATGATGATGCCGTAACTACCTTATTCATTAAAGTATCAAATAAATGATACTATAAAAATTAAAATAAATATAATTTAAAAGTGTTTATGACATAAAAGAATTTTCAAGGTAAATATGACACGTTAGTATTGATTTAATGTATTTCTTTTGAAGTAATCATGTTTATATTACTTAAAAAAATACCAAATAGTGTCAAAATTGACAAAAAATAGTTTTTAAAACAAATATTATATTATTAATTGATATAATTGTCCTAAAAATTAATGTTTCGCCCAAAAGAAGTATATAATAATATATATGACATTAATGAACCAATTGGGGTTCTATTGGTAGTATATAGTATGTTTATTAACCATATAGTGTAAGAATACAAGAAGACACAGTAAAAGTTAAATTATTTAACTTAGAGTTGAATCTAAATGATAATATTAAAATGATAAACTACACTTTTCTAAAACCTGTTAGTTGAGTTGTTTTAGACCTATCCAGACATTAGACTTTAAATAATCAAATTTGTAGCCATTTGACACCGAATATGATTTTATTATAAAATAATATTTTATGTTTTTCGTAAGGTGCCCCTCACCCCTCTTATAAAAGGGCACTCCCCCTTCTCTCAAATTAAAACCTTCTAATCCATTTGTATCGGCCATCCCCTGCCCAAATACACTCTCAAATATCCTCCCTTCATCCTAGTGGCCTTATATTGATCAGAAATCCAACCTAAGGATCCCCTTTGATCAAATAAAAAGGAAGAACCTGAAGAAGAGGTAATGATTTCACCACCCTCTTTCAAGTTCCTTTCTTCTTCCACTTCCTTTTTATTTGTTGTTTCTATTATAAAATAATAAATCAATCGTATTCTATATAGTATGATGTTATTATAAAAATGGTACTACCAAATTCATTATTCTATCCACCCTTTGATTGAAAAGTCACCAAACGTGCGTACGTACGACTTACCGTCCTGACGTCGTGGTGTAATTGTTGGATGGGTATAATAATGATGTGTATTTGATCTAAATATTAAATATAACATGATAATGATTCTGTATATATTATATACCATCCAATTATAAGTTATATTAAAATCAAAAAAATTGATATTTTCGCTCGTGCGTACGTACGGATTTCCGTGTCCACGACGCGATGAGATTCATTTCCAAGTTCACCATTTATCAACGATTTTAAAAATATATATTACTAATAATTATGTAATATATGAAATAATAATTCTACTTGAGATATATATATTTATATATATAATTATTTTTGTACATACATATATCTTATTCACTTACTTTCGTTCAATACTATGTAAAAACAGAAGCAACGTTTATGCGTACGTACGGACTACCGTCTCCATAAGCGGTGATTTCCATTTCATATATACGTCTATTATAAATTTTTATATTCTAAATATTTATGATAAATTAATCATTTTTTATATTCAGGAAAAATTTAACTTATGATCTATGTGATACAATCAAGAAAAACAAGTTAAAACATGTACGATAAATAAAGAGATTATTACCCGAAATATTAATATAACATGGAAATTATTATTAAATGTGTAGTATAAAGTCATAAATGAATAATTTATGATATCATTAATATTAATATGGTTCTGGTATAATTTAATAAAATAGTATAGTCTTCATACATGAGGATAAATGTACCCTCGACTAAATGAAAGTGCAAGGTAAGGGGTTCTCATCTCACTCCTTATTCCCATGAGATTCATGCTATATTTCCCCTATTACCTTTTTTGTGGTGTATTTACTACCCATAATTGTATTCTTTATGTAATACACTTTAATTTATGTGTATTTACATATTCATTGTATGATACCTCTTTCATGGGGTGTATGTTTCGTAAGTTACCACTTTAACAAGGGTTAATTTCACAATCTCTTTATTATCTGAGGTTTTTTTTAAGTAAGTATCTACTGGGACATATTTATTATCCATGTCCATGTTTTATGAAAGTGTTTTCAAATGGATTATTTTAAGGGAATTTTTACTAAAACATCATTTCAAATGTTTTAAATCTTTCTCATTAATGTCCATGTCTTCAAAATGGTTTTTAAAGATTTACTTATATGGACATGAATGTTTTTAAAATGTTAATTCCTTTCAAAAGATTCAAAGTTGTATGGGACACTTTGATTCAAAAATGTCTTTAAATGACTTATTTTCTAAATTGTGTGACTATTAAATGTTTTGCTGAAAAATAGATATTTCTCTCAAATAATTTAGATTTCATCTATGTCAACATCTTTTGATAAATTTTACACTTGTTTGAAGTTGATTTATTATGATACAAATCATCCATATTGTATTTAATGTGTTTTGATATGTTTGACTATGGTTGAGTCATTTTTATGCCATTCATGGCTTAGGATTAATGTTTTCGCATTTAGTATGATAGTTTTAAAACAAATGTTTTTGTTATATTTTTTCCACTTCATAAGATTAATGTGATGGACTAGTATGTTCCAGGTAGGGGACTGGTAAAAGTAAGCCCTCCGAGTTGGTTTCTAGCTATTAGAGGCACTTCAGGATGGTGTATGGTTATTAGAGGAACTCTGGGTTGGTGTCTGGTTATTAGAGGCACTCACGGTTGGTACCCGGTTATTAGAGGAACTAAGGGTCGGTGTCTGGTTATTATAGGCACTCCGGTTTGGTGTCCAGTTATTATAGGCACTCTGGGTTGGTGTCCGGTTATTAGTGGAACTCCTTCATGGAGTCCGATTACGAAGGCTCTTTGGGATGGGTTCCAGTTACAGTTATCCAATAGGTCTTGGCACGAGACCTTGACACAATAATTAATGTTCAGCATTATGAATTTGATCATTATGAACGTGGTTAGTGACTTTTCATGTGATTATTCGACTAGTAGAATATCAATGTGAATATGTAAA
The DNA here is from genome assembly GCA_963277665.1 of Viscum album. Taxonomy (NCBI): domain Eukaryota; kingdom Viridiplantae; phylum Streptophyta; class Magnoliopsida; order Santalales; family Viscaceae; genus Viscum; species Viscum album. Next base: position 177,848,500 of record OY728148.1, read on the forward strand.
TGGAATTATATCATTTTATTTTTTCAATATTGTGATGAAGTTCATGTTTAAAATGATTTTGTTTTAGTTATACATTGCCTTAATTGTCTATCCATTTTTATGAATGTTTTCGCTGTATTGTTATCCTTACTGAGCATCTGACCTCACCCCTTTCTATGTTTTATTATTCCCAAGATTCCAAGAAGTGTATTGTGATTGATATGTACTGTTAAGGAAAGGGAATAATGTCATTCGTGAGAGATTATTTATTTTATTTTGTATGTTATGAAGTGTAAAGTAACATTCATGTATGTAATCTATTTTCCAAGACTACTAAACTGATCGGTACTTAGGGACTTGATTCCATTTAATCATGCCAATGTATTAAAATAATGCACCGACTCTGGGTAACTGGGGTCGGGGTGTTACAGTTGGTATCAGAGGATGTTTAAAAATTACCCTGGAAACTAGATTTAGATAAACTCAGATTTGAGAACATTACCCTAAGATTGATATTGAGAATTAGTATATAAGAACTTCCTAGAATTTTGGTAATGTCGAGATTTTGTGAGTTTTCTAGGAAAATACAACCCTGTCTGGATACGAGCAGGTAGAGGGGACTCAGGCATAGATGTACCTAGGGGAAAAACCAGAAAACACCACTTTGAGATAGAATCGAATGAGAACTAGTGCACGAAAATGGGTCTTGCCGCACTCTTGGTTACAACACTCCCGGAGGATATACTTAGGATAGTTCTCATTTTCATTATAAACCATTTTGAAGGGATTATGAGTACATACATACTCAAAGAAAACATTTTTACGATTATGGATTATATCTATAAATCTTTAATTTATATTAAGTTTTTTACAAGTTCGGGATTAGGTATTGCTATTCATAAACTAATCTAGTGTATGCCATTGTTTAGAAATGTCGCACAATAGAAGGAATGAGAACTCCAACAACACACATGATCCAATGTGTAAGAAGGATCATATCTATCATGGTTCTAAGCCAGAATTTAGAAGGGAAATTTTTTTCCATGTATTAACATCATATGAATAAATAGTATCATGTTTTGATAAGATAAGTAACAAATTTTAGGTGTCCTATGGCTTTGAAGGGAAGCCAGAGAAGAAAATGATGGTAGAGGGAAGGACAGATAAAGGGAAGAAGGTAAAGAATGATTTTTCCATATGTGATAATTGTGGAAAGAATCACCTTGGAAAATGCATGCAGGGAATGTGAGTATGTTATAAGTTTGGAGGAAAAGGACACCAAGTACAAGACTTCAAGAGTATTAAAATGGTTTTAAATGTACAATGCTTCATATTCAAGGAGTTTGGACACTATGAGAACCAATTTCCCAGTCCTCAGACTATGCCACAAATGATGCTATTGGATAATAATAATGTTATGATATTACCACATATGAAGAGGAAGGACTAGTGTTTTTATGTTGTTTGGAATTATTTCATTGAAGTGTTGTATCAATGATGTACTGTAAATAAATAAGGATTGTACTGCAGTACTATTTCATTGAGTATTTGAGATCTTATAGTACTAAGAAAAGTGACTCTACAGCGAGTCACACTTTCTGGAAATTACATGGTTGAAGGAAAGATAAACCTTAATATGGCCCTAATATTTTGTTAATGATTTTGGAATAAGATATGGTTGATTTGGGTAAATTATATTGGATATTCATGAATACCTTGAAACTGATTAACGATTTTTCATCGTTGGAGTTTACAACATTTTCTATAGAAGGGGTATATACAGTATTCTATTAAGAATAAGGAAGCATGAATGTAATCAATAATGTTTTATGGTAATTCCGGATGTTACCATGTTTTAAAATAATATACGGGGAAGGTGTTCACATGTAATTACATGGAAAAAAGGATCTTCATTGTGTTTAACATCCTTATAAATTTTGGACTATAAGTCAGATAGTAGTATTTTGGATAAGTATAATGGTTGGAATGTATTAAGTTTGAATGGTTATTTTTGGATTATATATAAATGGAAAACACGCAGATCGTGTGACAACTGGTCGCTTTAGACAAAGCTGTGGGAATCGAACCCACAACCATAGTGTGATTGGGATTTATCACCTTCTAGTGGACTACGTGAAGTCTCTAGATTATATATTGTAGTTTCTTTTTTTAATGGGTCTGATATGTGAATTATACATTAATTATATTTGGAACCTTATTCGATTAGGATAAATAGAGTATTTTTGAGTTGTATTATGTTTTATTGTGAAATATGAGTTTTTGGTAGAAATTTATTAATGGATAAAACAATGATTATAAAGTAAGTATATCTTCTTATGATCTTAGCCAATCTCATAAATAAATTCTTAAACATTAAGAAAATGAACTTAGAACAAAAATGTTGTCCTAGATGGTACCTTAGATCATCACAAATTTATGGCATCGGGATTGTTGGCCTTTTCATAGCCATGTTCTCTAAGACTCTCCATTAGATATGGATGGTTAAATTTCTCTTCCATATCCATATTTTCTTACATGGAACCCTAGTATTTGTTATTTTCAGTAACCCGCATACTTATCACTCTTTATTTTAAATAGAGGCCTCATTACTTAATTTTTCGATATGGGATTTCAACTAAGATATTTTGAAACGTCAACCAGATGTTTAAAATACCGAACATAGATTGCGAGGATGAAATTTATTGAAGGAGAGGAGAATGTAACACCCCAATATTCCATGGTACACTTCTTTATGAATAATACAGTAGTGTGTGTTGTTCGCAACTTCGATATCTAACACACACCACAACCAATCAATGCAGCTGTTATGAATCGTAATACCCACATTTAGAAATTTTATACATTTTATAGTTCAAAATTGACTTCATTTTTTGATTTTGTATAATGAAATTATCATAGGGTTAATTTTTGGTACTTTTCTGATAACTATCATATTTTGATGAATTGTAAAAATTACTAAATTTTAATTAAAAACAAATTTTTTAATCGAAATAATTAATAGTGATAAATTATTAATTTGAGTAGTTTTAAATAATATTTAAAATATATTTTTAAAATTTAATCCAATGTTGGTCATTTGAAATAATTTCACATTTAAACTGTACATAAACAAGTGTCAATCTTTTGATAATTGCTGTTTCTTAAAAACATGCCTTTTGTTGTGACAGTGGGAATTAATTTTAAATTAATGAAGGAAACATCTATGTTTTGAATTTGGTAAAATAGACTTCATTATTAAATTCGGAATATCAAAATTATCTTATGGTAAATTTTTGGTATATTTCTGAAAAATTTTAAATTTTGATGAATAGTGAAAAACATTGTGTTATAGTTTAAAACTGAATTTTTATTTAAATAATTATTTAATTTGTTTAAATTATTTATTGTCAAATTAGATACATAATACCTATATATGATAAATTTAATTCATTGGATTTAGTTTATAATAATTTTAGATAAAAATAAAACATTTATTGAGCCTTGCACCGTCTTTTACCCACCTCCTAAGAGCTTTTGCAAATTTACATAAAAATTAATTTTACCTCTTCTGTGAGCTGAATTTAAAAAATCCGAGAGAAATGGTTAATATCAAGGAGAAAATGTGGTTCAATGAGATGATAATAATTTTTTCTGAATAGCAAATTTTTATTTTTATTTACCACGGTTAAAAGTAAATTGGTTAATTATTTGTAAAAATGATATTAATATTACCCTCACACATGTCCTAATTCTATTGAACAAGTTTATATCGACCAAAAACATCATTAGGAATAAAATATTATCATTTATGTCCACTTGGATTAAATTAGGAAATTTATTATTATTAAATTCAAAGAAGAGTTAAAAGTGTTAAAATCAATGTTTAATAACTGAAAAAATTTTAATATGGGATTTTACATAAGATAAATTAGATTATAAATATTAATTATAAAAATAAAAATATTTCTTACATCATGGTATTTTATTTATAATTTTTAGACATTAAATAAATATATATATTTCTGACACAATGATGATGCAGTAATTACCTTATTCATGAAAGAATCAAATAAATGGTATTATAACAAATTTAAATAAAAATAATTTCAAATTGTTTATGACAGACACAAATCTTCAAGTATAATATGACATGTTAGGATTTATTCAATGTATTTGTTTTGAAGTAATCATGTTTTTATTATTTTAACAAAAAAACAAATACCAAATAGTGTCAACATTGACATAAAATAGTTTTTAAAACAAATATTATATTATTAATTTATATAATGGTCCTAAAAATCTAAGGTTCGGCCCAAAGACTTATATAATAATATGTATTACATTAATGAACCAATTGGGGTTCTATTGGTAGTATATAGTACGTTTATTAACCATATAGTGTAAGAATACAAGAAGTCACTGTACGAGTTAAATTATTTAACTTAGAGTTAAATCTAAATGATAAGGTTAACATGATAACCTAAACTTTTCTAAAACATATTGGGTGAGTTTCTTTCGACCTATCCCAACCTTATAATTTAAATAATCAAATTTTGAGCCATTAGAAACCGAATATGAATTTATTATAAAATAATATTTTAAGTTTTTCCTAAGGTGCCCCTCACCCCTCTTATAAAAGGGCACTCCCCCTTCTCACTAATTAACACCATATAATCCATTTAGATCAGCCAAACCCTAACCAATTACACTCTCAAATATCCTCCCTTAATTCTGGATCCCTTACTTTGATCATAAACCCAACCTAAGGATCCATTTTGATAAAATCAAAAGGAAGAACCCGAAGAAGAGGTAATGATTTCACCTCCCTCTTTCAAGTTCCATTCTTCTTCCACTTCCGTTTTCTTTGTTGTTTCCATTCTAAAATAATAACTCCATTATATTATATATACCGTAATGTTATTGTAATTATAGTACAACCAAATTAATTATTCTATCCACTCATTGAATGACCTGGCACCATACATGTGTACGTACAGCTAACTGTCTCCACGTCGTGGTGTAAATGTTATTGAATAAATTATTATTTGGATCGTTATAATAATAATGTGTATTTGATCTAAATAATAAATATAACATGATAAGGATTCTGTATATATTATATAACATCCAATTATATATTATATTAATATCAGAAGAATGATTTTTTCGCTCGTGCCTACGTACGGATTAACGTCTCCACAACGCAATGAGATTCATTTCCAAGTTCACCATTCATCAATGATTATAAAAATATATATTACTAATAAGTATGTAATATATGAAATAATAATTCTACTTGATATATATATATATATTTGTATTTATTCACTTACATATATCTTATTCACTTACTTCCGTTCAATACTATGTAAAAATGGAAACAACATTTATGCGTATGTACGAACTACCGTCCCCATAAACAGTGTTTTCCATTTCATATATACGTCTATTATAAATTTTTATATTATAAATATATATGATAAATAAATCATGTTTTATATTATTGATGTGTTTAAATCATGATCTGTGTGATACAATCAAAAATAACAAGTTAAAACACGTACGAAAAGAAAGTGATTATTACCTGAAATATTAATATATCATGGAAATTATTATCAAATGGGTAGTATAAATAAATAAATGAATAATATATGATATCATAAATATTAATATGGTTCTTTTATAATTTAATAACATACTATAGTCTTCTTATAGGAGGCTAAACGTACCTTCAACTAAAGGAATTGGCAAGGTAAGGGGTTTTCGTCTCAATCCTTATTCCCATGAGATTCATGCCATATTGCAACTATTACCTATTTTGTGGTGTATTTACTGCCCTTAATTGTATTATTTATGTAATACAATTTAATTTATGTGTATTTACATATTCATTGTATGATACCTCTTTCATGGGGTGTATGTTTCATAACATACCAAATTGGTAAGGGTTAATTTAACAATCTCTTTATTATCTGAGGTTTTTTTACGTAAGTATCTAATGGGACATATTTCTTATCCATTTCCATGTTTTATGAAAATGATTTCAAATGGATTATTTTAAGGGACATTTTACTAAAACATCATTTCAAATGTTTTAAATCTTTCTCCTTAATTTCCATTTCCTCAAAATGGGTTTTTAAGGTTTTATTTATATGGACATGAACATTTATAAAATGTTAATTACTTTCAAAAGATTCAAAGTGGTATGGGACAATTTGATTCAAAAACGTCTTTAAATGACATTTTTCAAAATTATATGACTTTTAATATGTTTTCATGAAAAAATAGATATTTCTCTCAAATAGTTTTTATTTCATCTATGTCAACATCCTTTGATAAATTTTACACTTGTTTGAAGTTGATTAATTATGATACAAATCTTCCATATTGTATTTAAGGTTTTTTGATATGTTTGAATATGAATGAGTAATTTTTATGCCATTCATGGCTTATGATTAATGTTTTGAAATATCGTATGCTAGTTTTAGTACGAATTTTTATGTTATATTTCATCCTCTTCTTAAGATAAATGTGTTGGACTAGTATGTTCTGGGTTGGGGACTGGTAAAAGTAAGCACTCCGGGTTGGTGTCCAGTTATTAGAGGAACTCCGGGTTGGTGTCCGGTTATAAGAGTCACACCTGGGTTGTGTCGGGTTATTAGAGGTACTCCGGGTTGGTGTCCGATTATTAGAGGCAGTTCGGGTTGTTGTCCGGTTATTAGAGGTACTCCGGGATGGTGTCCAGTTATTAGAGGCACTCTGGGTTGGTGTCTGGTTATTAGAGGCACTGGGGGTTGGTTTCCAGTTATTAGAGGCACTTCGGGATTGTGTACGGTTATAGAGGATCTCTAGGTTGGGTTCTGTTTGTAGTTATCCCTTAGGTCTTGACACGAGGCCTTGACACATAAATTAACATTCAGAATTATTTATTCCATCATTATGATAGTGGTTAGTGATTTTTCATGTGATTATTAGACTAGAAGAATATCCATTTGAATATGTAAACTGCATTATGTCATTTTATTTTTGCAATATTTTGATGATGATCATGTTTAAATGGATTTTGTTTTAGTTATGCATTGACTTAAATGTTTATACATATTTATGAAATTTTCTGCTGTATTGTTATCCTTACTGAGCATCTGAGCTCACCCCTTTCTATGTTTTATTTTTCCCAGGATTCCAAGAAGTGTATTGTGATTGATATGTAGGGTTAAAAAAATGGTATAATTTCGTTCATGAAGGATTATTTATGTTGTTTTGTATGTTAGGATCTGTAATGTAACATTCATGTATGGAATCTATTTTCCAAGACTGCTAAATTGATCGGTCCTTCGGGACGTGATTCTGTGTAATCATGCCAATGTATTAAAATAAGGGACCGAATTTGGTTAACTAGGGTCAGGGTGTTACAGTTGGAATCAGAGGATGTTTAGAAATAACCTTGGAAACTATATATAGATAAACACTGATTAGAGCACATTATCCTAAGATAGACTTTGAGGATTAGTATAAATGAACTTCCTAGAATTTTTTTAATGTAGAGATTTTGTGAGTTTTCCAAGAAAATACATCCCTGTCTGGATACGAGCAGGTAGAGGTGGCTGAGGCACAGAAGTACCTAGGGGTAATACCCGAAAACACCGCTTTGAGCTAGACTCGAACGGTAACTGGTGCACAACAACGGGCCTTGCGACACTCTTGTTTACAACACTCCCGGGGAATATGCTTAGGATAGTTCTCATTTTGTTTACAAACCATTATGAAGGTATTATGAGTATATACATACACAAAGAATACATTTATATGATTATGGATTATATCCATAAGATGTTTAATTTATGTTAAGTGTTTTACAAGTTCGAGATTAGGTATTTCTATTCATAAACTAATCTAGTGTATGCCATTATTTAGAAATGGTTCCCAGTAGAAGGAATGAGAACTCCAAAAATACACATGATACAATGAGTAAGATGGATCATATCTTTCATGTTTCAAAGACAGAATTTAGAAGGGAAATAGTATCCTACGTATTTTCATCATATTAAGAATTACTATCATGTGTTGATAAGATATGTAAATAATTTTCAGAGTCTTATGGATTTGAAGGGAAGCTAGAGAAAAAAAGGATGGTAGAGAGAAAGAATGATAAAGGGAAGAAGAAAATGCAGGATTTTTCCATATGTGATAACTGTGGAAAAAATCACTTTAGAAAATGATTGAAGGGAATGGGAGTATGTTATAAGTGCGGAGAAAAAGGACACAAAGTACGTGAGTGCAAGTGTAAGAAAAAGGCTTCAAATGTACAATGCTTCATCTGTAAGGAGTTGGGACACTACGCAAACTAATGTACCAGTCCTCAGACTATGCCGCAAATGATGCTATTAGATAATAATCAAGTTATGATACTACAAAAGATGAATAGGAATTACAAGTGTTCTTAAGTTGTTTTGGAATTATTTGATTGAAGTGTTGTATCAATGATGTAGTGGAAATAAATAAGGATTGTACTGCAGTACTATTTCATTGAGGATTTGAGATTTTATGGTACTAAGAAAAGTGACTCTCCAAAAAGTCTAACTTTTTGGAAATTACATGGTTGAAGGAATGATAAACCTTAATATGGTCCTAATATTGAGGTAATAATTAGGAATAAAAGATGGCTGATTTGGGTAAATTATATTGGATATTATTGAATACCTTGAAACTGATTAATGCTTTTTCATCGTTGGAGTTTACAAAATTTTATATAGAAGGAGTATATCCAGTATTCTATATAGAATATTGGAGAATGAATGTAATAAATAAGTTTTTATGGTAATTTATGATGTTACCATGTTTTAAAATAATACATGATGAATTTATTCCCATGTTATTACATGGAAAAAAGATCTTCATTGTGTTTAACATCCTTATAAATTTTGGACTGTGAGTGTGGATAATAGTATTTTGGATAAGTCTAAAGTTTGGAATGGATTACTTTTGAAAGGTTATTTTTGGATTTTTATAAAAGGAAAACATGCAGACCGTGTGACAACCTGTCGCATTAGACAAAACTATGGGAATTGAACCCACAACCATAGTGCGATTGGGATTTATCACCTATCACTAGACAACGTGATGTACTTGGATTGTATAATGTAGTTTCTTTTTTTAGTGGGTCTTATATGTGAATTATAGATTCATTATATTTGGAAGCATATACGATTAGGATAAATAGAGTATTTTTGAGTTGTATTATGTTTTGTAGTGAAAGAGAAGTTTTTGGTAGAAATATATTAATGGATGAAACTCTAATTATAAAGTAATTATATCTGCTTATGATCTTAGCCAGTCTCATAAATACATTCCCCAAAATTATGAAAAGGAACTTAGAACAAAAATGTTGTCCTAGATGGTACCTTAGATCATCACAAATTTATGTCTTTGTGATTGTTGGCCTTTTTATAGCAATGTTCTCTACCACTCTCCATCAGAAATTGATGGTTAAATTTCTCTTCCATATCCATATTTTTCTTCATGGAGCCATATTATGTGTTATTTTTCGTAACCTTCATACTTACCACTATTTATTTTAAATAGAGGCCCCATTAATTCAATTTTCGATGTGGGATTTCAACTAAGATATTTTGAAACGTCAACCCCAAGTTTCCAATACTAAGCATAAATTGCGCGGACGCAATTTATTGAAGGAGGGGAGAATGTAACACCCCATGTTTCCATGGTATGCTTCTCTTTGATTAATACAGTAGCGTGTTTTTTACGCAACTTCGAGTTCTAACACACACCACGACCAATCAATATTGCAGTTATGAATTGTAATACCCACTTTTTGAATTTTTATACATTTTATCATTCAAAATTGACATCATTTTTGGATTCGGAATATCAAAATTATTGTAGGGTGAATTTTTGGTACTTGTCTGATAACGTTCATATTTTGTTGAATAATGAAAATTTATAAACTTTAATTAAAAAAAACTTTTTTATTCAAAATAATTAATAGTGATAAATTATTAATTTGAGTTTTTTTAAATAATATTTATAATATATTTTTACAATTTAATCCAATGTTGGTAATTGGACATAATTTCTCATTTAAACCGAACATAAACAAGTGTCAATCTTTTGATAGTTATTTTTTCTTAAAAACACGCTTTTTTGTTTTGACAGCGTGAATTAATATTAAATTAATAAATGCAACTTCTATGTTTTTAATTTGGTAAAATATACTTCATTATTGAATTCAGAATATAAAAATTATCTTAGGGTAACTTTTTGGTATTTTTCTGAAATTTTTAATTTTTGATGAATAGTGTAAAACTCTGAGTTATAGTTTAAAACTAAATATTTATTTAAATATTTATTTAATTTATTTAAATTATTTAATGTCAAAATAGATACATAATACCTATATATGTTCAATCTAATTAATTGGAGTTAGTTTATAATAATTTTAGATAAATATAAACATTTTATTGATCTTTTCACCATCTTTTACCCACCTTCTAAGAGCTTTTGAAAATTTACATAAAACATAATTTTACCGCTTCTGTCATCTGAATTTTGAAAATTCGAGAGACATAGTTAACATCATGAAGAAAGATGTGGTTCAATGAGATGGGAATAATTTTTGGTGAAAAATAACTTTTTACTTTTATTTACCACAGTTAAAAGTAAATATGGTAATTAAGGGTAAAAATGATATTAATATTACCCTCATAAATGTCCTAATTCTTCTAGAAAAGTTTATCTCCACCAAAAAAACCTTATGAATAAAATATTATCATTCTGTTCCACTTGGATTTGATTAGGACATTTATTATTATTTATTTCAAAGAATAGTTAAAAGAGTTAAAATCAAAGTTTAATAACTGAAACATTTTAAATATGGAGTTTTAAATAAGTTAAATTCGATTATAAATATTCATTATAAAGCTAAAAAAATTTACTAAATCATGTAATTTTATTTATAATATTTATACATTAAATAAATAAATCTATTTATGACACAATGATGATGCAGTACTTACCTTATTCATGAAAAAAATCAAATAAATGGTATTATAAAAATTAAAATAAATATAATAACGATGTGTATATGTCATCCAAGAATTTTGAAGGTGAATATGACCTGTTAAGATTGATTCAATGTATTTTCTATGAAGTAATCATGTTTTTATTATAAAAAACAAATACCAAATAGTGTCAAAATTGACATAAAATTGTTTTTAAAACAAATATTATATAATGAATTGATATAATGGTCCTAAAAATATAAGGTTTGGCAAAAAGACTTATATAATAATATATATGACATTAATTAACCAATTGGGGTTCTATTTGCAGTATATAGTATGTTTATTAACAATATACTGTAATAAATCAAGAAGACACAGAAAAAGATAAATTATTTATCTTAGAGTTAAATCTAAATGATAAGGTTAAAATGGTTCCTAAACTTGTCTAAAACCTATTAGTTGAGTTTTTTTCAACCTATCCCCACCTTAAAATGTAAATAATCAAATTTTGAGCCATTATAAGTTGAATATGAATTTATTATAAAATAATATTTTAAGTTTTTCCTAAGGTGCCCCTCACCCCTCTTATAAAAGGGCACCCACCCTTCTCTCTATTTCACACCCTCTAAGCCATTTGGATTTGGAAAAACCTGCCCATGTACACTCTAAAATACCATACCTTCATCCTAGAGGCCTTTGTTTGATCAGAAAACCATCCTATGAATCCCTTTTGATCCAATCAAAAGTAAGAACCCAAAGAAGAGGTAATGATTTCACCACTCTCATTCAAGTTCCGCGCATCTTCCACTTCCTTTTTCTTTGTTGTTTCCTTTCTAAAATAATAAATCCAGTATATTATATAAACCATGATGTTTTTATAATTATGGTACAACCAAATTCATTATTCTATCCACCCTTTTAATGACATGTCACCATACGTGCTTTTGTACGGATTATCGACTCCACGTCGTGGTGTAATTGTTATTCAATACATTATTATTTGGATGGGTTTAATAATGATGCGTATTTGATGTAAATAATAAATATATAATGATATAGATTCTGTATATATTATATACCCTCAAATTATATATTATATTAATATCAAAAGAATTATATTTTGGCTCATGTGTACGTATGGAATACCGTCTCCACGACGACATTAGATTGATTTCCAAGTTCACCATTGATCAAAGATTATAAAAATATATATTACTAATAAGTACGTAATATATGACATAATAATTCTACTAGAGTTATATATATATATATATATATGTGTATTTATGAACTTACATATATCTTATTCACTTACTTCCATTCAATACTATGTAAAAACAGAAACAACGTTTATGCGTAGGTACAGACTACCGTCTCCATAAGAGGTCTTTTCAATTTCATATATATGTCTATAATATAATTTTATATTCTAAATATATATGATAAATAAATAATGTTTTATATTGTGGAAGTATTTAAATCATGATCTATGTGATACAATCAAGAGTAACAAGTTAAAACACATACGACAACGAAAGTGATTATTACCCGAAATATTAATATAACAATGAAATTATTATTAAATTTGTAGTATAATGTCATAAATTAATAATTTATGATATAATAAATATTAATATGGTTCTGTTATAATTTAATAACATTCTATAGTTTTCAGAAAGGAGGATAAACGTACCCTCGACTAAAGGAAAGTGCAATGTAAGGGGTTTTCATCTCACTCCTTATTCCCATGAGATACATGCCATATTGCAACTATTACCTTTTTTGTGGTGTATTTACTGCCCATAATTGAATTATTTATGTAATACAATTTAATTTATGTATATTTACATATTCATTGGATGATACCTCTTTCATGGGGTGTATGCTTCATAAGTTACCAAATTGGTGAGGGTTAATTTTTCAATATCATTATTATCTGAGGTTGTTTTTACGTAAGTATCTACTGGGACATATTTATTATCAATGTCCATGTTTTATGAAAGAGTTTTCAAAGGGATTAATTTAAGGTACTTTTTACTAAAACATCATTTCAAATGTTTTAATTATTTCTCAATAATGACCATGTCTTCAAAATGGTTTTTTAGGATTTATTTATATGGACATGAATGTTTTTAAAATGTTAATTCAGTTCAGAAGATTCAAAGTGGTATGGGACACTTTTATTCAAAAATGCCTCTAAATGAATTCTTTTCCAAATTTTGGGACTTTTAAATGTTTTCAAGAAAAAATAGATATTTCTCTCAAATATTTTTGATTTCATCTATGTCAACATCCTTTGATAAATTTTACACATGTTTGAAGTTGATTTATTATTATTCAAATCATCCATATATTTTTTAAGGTTTTGTGATAAGTTTGAATATGGATGAGTAATTTTTATGCCATTCATGTCTTATGATTAATGTTTTGTCATTTCATATGCTAGTTTTAATACAAATGTTTATGTTATATTTCATCCACTTCTTAAGATGAATATGTTGGACTAGTATGTTCCGGTTTGGGGACCGGTAAATGTAAGCCCTCCGGGTTGGTGTCTGGTTATTAGAGGAACTCCGGGTTGGTGTCCGGTTATTAGTGGAACTCAGGGTTGGTGTCCGGTTATTAGAGGCACTCCAGGTTGGTGTCGGGATATTAGAGGCACTTCGGGTTGGTGTTCGGTTATTAGAGGCACTCCAGGATTGTGTCAGGTTATTAAAGGCACTCCGGGTTGGTGTCTGGTTATTAGAGGCACTCCGGGTTGGTGTCCGGTTATTAGAGGAACTTCGGGTTGGAGGCTGGTTACATAGGATCTACGGGTTAGGTTCCAGTTACAGTTATCGCTTAGGTCTTGGCACGAGGCCTTGACATAGAAATTAATGTTCAGCATTATGTATTCCATCATTTTGAAAGTGGTTAGTGATTTTGCATGTGATTATTCTACTAGTATAATATCCATGTGAAAAAGTAAAATGCATTAATTTATTTTATTTTTTCAATATTTTGATGATGTTAATGTTTAAAAGGCTTTTGTTTTAGTTATACATTGCCTAAAATATTTATGCATATTTATGAAAGTTTCTTCTTTATTGTTATACTTACTGAGCATCTGAGCTCACCCCTTTCAATATTTTATTTTTCCCATGATTCCAATAAGCGTATTGTGATTGATATACAGGGTTAAGACAAGAGAATAATGGCATTTGTGAAAGATTATTAATATCGTTTTGTATGTTATGAAGTTTAATATAACATTCATGTATGTAATCTATTTTCCATGACTGCTAAACTGATCAGTCCTTTAGGAGATGATTCCTTGTAATCATTCCAGTGTATTTAAATAATGCACCGACTCTGGGTAACTGGGGTCGGGGTGTTACACAATTCTCAATGAGCCTAGGGTCATGATAATATCATTTTAAACATTGTTGTCACATTTCCATGTTATAATAATAATGATATATCATGCATTTATGTTCATGTTTCTCTTTTTCTCTATTTATTTGATTATTTCCTATAATGTACTATATTCTTCATGTTATGCCTTTTTTACTCCCTTACTGTGCTTTATAGCTCACTCTTTTCTTATGAATGTCCTTAGTTAATCCCATGGAATGCTAAGTATGAAAGAATGTTGTTGTCATGTAAAAGATGTTTTCAATAAAGATATTGAGTTTTATGTTCTAAATTGTAATGTAATGTTCTTAAGCCCCAAAGACACTAGTCCTATTCATCTTCTATGTTGTATAAATTGAAATGTTTATGTAATGAATCATGTTTAAGTGTGAAATAAAGAGCAGGGTTGTTATAGTTGGTATGAAAGGTAGGTATATTTTGTTGGGATTTGGATTTGAAAACCCTAGTGAAAGACTTTAGGATAAGAATATTTATAATAAAATCATACCTATTTTGTTGAGTATTTATTAAGTGGTTTATCAAAAAAAAATAATCCTGATATAGAAACAAGAAGGAAGAGGAGGATTTGAAACAGATGTATCTTGTGGTAAAATATGAAAACACAGTATTGAGCTAGACTTGAACAGGAAGTAGTGTATGAAAACGAGCCTTGCTGGACTATTGGTTACAAAAAACCTAGGGGATATTCTTTTGTAAATTCATAAGTTTATTATGAACCATTATTATGGGAATTGAAAATAATTCCCCTATGAAAATATGACGGCAAGTAGATAACGGATAACATTCATTGAAGCCAATCAGGTCATAAGTTAAAGAAAATAAATGTAATTTATAAGTTATCCCTTTTGTCAATATATTCCCATTTATGTATTACCCATAACGTTCCTTTTATACCGTCCAATGCTTAGTAATAGGAGGAATCGAGCTAACAAGTGATGTGAAGATCAATGTGATGACCATTCTAATGAGATTTCAAATATAATGGGAGTGGGAATCACAAACATTGTCACAATACTCTCTTAGTTAACACATTTTTTGAATATATTCATGGGTCAAGAAGAACATTCAACACCCCACCCCCCAAATAAGGAACAAGTTTCAAATGAGAGATTCATTGAGGGAAATGAATTCTACTTTTAATGGTTCATTTGATTCCTCAATTTTGGATCAATCTATCAAATCCATTGAAAAGATATTATCCATCCATAATTTTTCTGAACAAGATAAGGTTCTTCTGGCTGCTTATCATAAGGAAGGTGAAGCTGATCAGTGGTGTACATTGATCAAAAATAAAAAACCCAATGAATTGATTGAGGAGTTGGAATGGATGGATTTCTGGACTATATTTTTAGATATATATTTTTCTCGCACAATACAATTTAAAATAGAATGGGACTTACATTCTCTCAAGAAAAAAAGATGATGAATCCATCGAAGTATACGTGAAAAAAATTACAAGTTATTCATGATATGCCTCCATCATGGTCATAACCCCTGAATGCAAGGTTTACCACTTCTTCGGTGGGTTATAACCTAGCATTTGGAAAGCCCTAGAGATCTGTGACTTTGAGAGCTATGAGGAAATTGTACGATGTTCCCTCAAAGTTGAAATGGAGATGAGAAAATATCATGGGTATCATGGGGATAAGAGCGTAAGGTGGACTTCAATTTTAGCAGTTCAAATGATAAATCCAATGTCTCAATGAAAATACAACACCCCACCTGGAAAAGGAGTAGAGAAAAGCACCCTAGAAATTTCATGAAGGGGAGAAAGAAATATTTTAGGTTCTGAATATATGGTCACCTAATCAATAACTGCTGAAAGGAAATTCCTACTATTGATATAGAAAATTGGAACACTCTATTAAACGCTAAAAGTGTGGCTCATTTCTTCAACTACATAGATCCAGGGAAATTTTCAAAACAGTTCCATAAGCTAAGGGTTTTTGAAGGAAAACAACTACTTCCATGGAAGAAATGGTGATATTTTTCCATTACTACCACCAATGTGAACCCTGATAATGAATTGGTGATATGTACGCTAGTTTTTCATTCATTAATAGTGAATATAATTATTGATTCTAACTGTATGCATTCTTTTATATCTCAAAATTTTAGTTTAACAATCTCAAAACCACCACAAAACATGGAATTAAAGATGACAGGGGGAATAGAAAATGGGGAAGTCATTGCATCCTATTAATATAACTCCTCCCCTATCATTATTTGTGGATTGAGCATCCCAGCGAACAACATCATACTACCTCAAGTGGAATTTTATGCAAATCATGGCACAGATTGGCATTCCATATATTGAGAAAATATAAATTTCGGTGAGAGGGAAATCATTGTTCATATGTATAATCGAACCCTGATTCTATACAAGTGCAAGGAGGATGATGAATCTTCTATAGAACTATCTTCTCCTGTGTGGATTTTACTACCCTATTATCATGTATATATTTCTTAGATTATTGAGTCTACGGAAGAAACCATCCTTGATGACATGACTATTTTGAGGGAATTCGATGATATTTTTCTCGAGGAATTTACTAGTCTTCCTCCTAGAAGATATGATGAATTATTAATTGATCTAAAACCTCAAGAAATGCCAATATACAGGACTCCATATATAATGGTTTTTTTAGAGATTTAAGAGCTGAAGAAACAACTATATGATAACCTAAATAATGTGTTTATTTGGCCAAGTGCTTCATGATGGGGTACACTAGTCCTCTTCACCAAGAATAAGGATGGGCCAATGCACCTTTTCATTGATTGATGTGAGATAAAAAATAATTATAAAGAACAAGTATCATATTACATGAATTTATGACTTGTTCGATCATCTATGTGGAGTGCAATACTTCCCCACGTTGGATCTACAGTCGGGATATTAGCAACTAAGGGTGAAGAAGTAGGATATCCCCAAGACTACTTTTAGTACAAGGTATTGGAACTATGAATTCATAGTAATGCCTTTCAAACACACTAATGATATAGAAATATTCATGGGAATGAATAATAGATTGATTAGATATTACCTTGACAAATTTTTGGTAGTCATTATAGATTATTTTCTAATTTACTCCAAAACCAAGGAGGAGAATTGGGAGCCTCTAAGCAATGTACAAGAGACATTGTGAAAGGAGAATATCTTGGAAAGAACATAGTAAGTGTGATTTATGGTTGAATGAAGTCTCATACATGGTACATATCATCATAAGAAATGATAAATCTGTGGATCCATCCACAAAAATTGCGATTGAGGGATTGTTGAGGCCATCATTGATGACAGATATCAGTAGCTTCCTGGGGTTAACGAGATATTATTTCCAATTTGTGAGAAATTTATCACGATTATCAAACCCTCTTACCAAGATAACTCAGATTTAAGTCATGTTTTCTTGGAGTGATGTATGAATATAGAGATTCAAGGAGTTGAAACGCAGTCTTATCACTAGCCCGGGCTCACCCTACCCACATGTGGAGAACTATTTGTGGAATTTAGAAATGATTTTGAGAAGGGCATAGGTTGTGTGTTGATGAAAAATTAAAATTCCATTGCCTATGAATCAAGTAAATTGAATGTTCATGAGAAAAATGATCCCACATATTATATAGAGTTGTCCACCGTAATGTTCACATTTAAAATTTGGCGATATTAGATATCTGGTTATAGGTGTGAAAAATTTATAGACTGCAAAATATTCTAGTATATATTTAAAAAAGAAAGAGTTCAATATGCACCAACAAAGATGGTTAGAGCTGAAAAATGACTATTACTACTTAATCCATTACCACTCTGGGAAATCAAACAAGGTGGTGGATGCTCTATGTAGAAATGACCCAGCTCTTCTATCATTGATCAGAATTAAAATAGATACAATATACATAGATTTTATGAAGATGAATATTCGAATCATAAATAAGGTAACATCATAAATCATTTATCAAATGATCTATCAACCATCACATTGGGAAAGTTTAATGGATTCTAAAAAAGATGACTTTGGAATTCTGAATAAAGTTGAAACTTTTAGAAATGGGAAATCCTCAGAGGTCAATGTTAATAAGGAAGGAATTTTCAGAATTGGGTGAAGACTACGTGTTCCTTCAAATTCATGGTTAATGAAAAAACTTTTTGATGATGCACATACTTCAAATTTTTCTATTCACCCAGTATACAGAAATAAAGTATCGAGATCTATAAGTGATTTATTAGTGGGATAACATGATGAAGGAGATCATTGAGCATACAATAACGTTCTTGTATGTCATCAAGTGAAATCTGAGTGGCATAAGTCAATGGGGATAATGAAAAAATTACCCATACCAACATGAAAATTGTAGAATATAACCATGGAATTTAGCAATGTGCTTTTGAAGATATCCAAATGAAATAAATTCTATTTGGGTTATTGTGGATCATCTTAACGATATTTTCACACTTCCTTGCTATTCAGGTGGATTTCTCATTGGATCATCTAGCACAGATATACATCAGATAAGTGGAAAGGATTTATAGATTAACACTATTGATTTTATCTGATTAATATCCATGATTCACCCTTATGTTCTGGAAGAGAGTCCAACACACTCAGAATACTGAGCTGAACTTTAGTACAACTTATCATCCCCAAACTGATTGAAAATATGAGTAGACAGTCCAAAAACGTGTGGACATATTGAGAGCAGACACAATGGAAATCAATGGTGGATGGAATCAACACCTTATTCTTGCTGAGTTCTATTACAACACCAGTTTACACTAAATAATCCAAATATCTCATTATGAAGCTTTTATGGGAAGAGGCACACAACACCTACATGTTGGAATGATGTTTGGGAGAAAAAACTCTTAGGTCCAGAAATGTTCAAATAAATGGTGGAGAAGGTTATGACCATCCATCAACACATTAAATCTATTCAGAGTCATCCAAAGAGCTATGCTGAAAATCTTCAACGAGACCAAGAGTTTGATGTTGGAGACATGGTATTCCTATGCTTATCACTGTGGAAGTGAGTTATGAGATTTGGGATGAAGTTAAAACATAGTCTAAGGTACATCTACCATTTTGAGATCCTTGATAACATTGGAGAAAAAGACTATTCACTATAACTCCCACAAAAACTATCTCAAGTAAATAATGTATTCCATTTATCACTCGTAAGGAAGAAAATACCTGAACCAACATATGTACTTAATCCATAGATGGTACCACTTGATAATGGCCTATCCTATGAAGTGAAGTCGGTGAATATCTTCGATAAACGGTAATGTGTTCTACAAAATAATATAATTCCCCTTGTGAAAGTTTTGTGGGGAAAACAAAATTTTGAAGAAGTAATGTGGGTACTAGTTGAAGTGATGATGTGGAGTTACCCACATATTTTTAGTGAGGAAAATAATTTTTGAGGGAAAATTTTTAAAGGGGTATGATTGTAATGACCCAGCCTTTTAATAATGATAATTTCTCTTGATCTAATTAAATGTCTTATTATGTAAAATTACTTTATAAAATATTGACTTCCATGGTTTTATGTTTTTGGATTTCAATATACAATTTAGAATTTTTTCTCTTTATAATATAGCCATTTAAAAGTGATCACATTAATAGTATAAATATTAGGATTTAACAAATTCAATTAGGAATACAAAGGATGTTATGGCCTCATCTAGTAGAATTGATCCATATGAAGCCCAATTGTTGGAGCTCTAAAAGGAGGTAGAGTAACTGAGCTTCTCTCTTAAACAAGCCCAAGACGGTCTTAAATACGTTAAGCATGAATAGAACTGCCTGTGGGAGAAGTGGAAGTTAATAGAGATTACTACCCGAGAAATGTTATCTGAACCTCCCCAAGAGTCTGTCACCATGGAACACCTTACCCTTAGGTTTTATTAGGTTGTTATAAGGGGTTATGTAACAGAAAACTTTCACTATGATTATGTGCATTGTTTTTTATAGAATAAATAATATACATTTATTTTATTTTTGTAACATTGTAAATAGTTTTTAATGAACACATATTATTTTTTAGTTAATATTCAATTCTAGAAATATATTTTGATGAATTAATGGATTTTTGAAATAAATAATATTTTAAAAAAAATTTAATACTAAATTATTATTTTTTTTAGATAAATTATTTTAAAATGTTTATAAATACAATTGTAATTTTTATTAAAGTTTTAATGTTTTTTTTGTAAAAACCCATGAATTTTTTATAAATAATTTTTTTATTTATAATTTAAAAAAACAAATGTGTCGAAGTTTTTTTGGATAAAATGAATATTATTTTTGGAATCAAGACATTTAAATTACCCAATGGAGAACTTTTCATTATTTTCTGAGACAGTTTATTTTTTTAGTAAAAATTAAAAACAATTTAAATATTTAATGCATTTTGTGACATCATAATGGACCAATAGTGATTTAATTAAATAATATAAATGGGATGTTTGTCAGATATATGTTTTTAATTAAAAAAATGTTATTTTAGGTTTTTTTTATTTTCTTACAAATATATAGTGGACCCTCAAGACATAAAAAACATTTTATAATTTTAAAATTATTTCCATGAGAGTGCAACTTACCTCTACATATGAAAGCCAAATATTTTAAAGAGTTAGTCCATTTTACATATAAAATAATGTTTTTTAATCCCCTTTGTCCAAAAACATGGGAAAAACCCATGGGTTTGTTTTTTATTTTAATTAGATTAATGTGTGGTGTCCAAAACCTATGTAATAATAAAAATCAATATCCTTTCCTATATTTACCACCCAATATACTCTTCCTCTTTACACAAACCATTTGTAGTCTGACCATTTTCTTCTATTCTCTCTCTAAAATCCTCCCAAGGTGCCCCATGCTCCCAAAAAGTCTCTATAAATACTCTCTCATGCCATTGGGATCACACTTCCATGTAAGGAATTTCTTCCTCTCACATTTTTTTCCAATTTTCGTTATGTTGCTATAAAAATGTATTTTCAATTATAAATTTGAGGTATGATTTAACACCTCCCCTATACATTCTTCCTAATGTTTGAATGATTATATACCCCTTTCCTCTCTCATTAATGCCTCCCATGTGCACTAGTTAGCATGATGAAATTTAATTAGGGGTTTCTCCCTCCCCATTTACATTCAAACTATTATTTTGGATTTTGAATCGTAATTCCATTACATATGTTAGGAAATGTATATATATAAACCCAATACATTCCATTTCTTTTAAACAAGATGAGACACAAATTTCACTCTCATCAACCATTTTTTATGAAATCTTATGTAACGTCTTTATGGTATCGAAATTGAACAACATTTTCCACGCCAATGTCATTATGTAAAGAATACCATAACCATTCCTCTATCATGGAAATTCACCATTCTGAATAATTATATATTTATTTTAGGGTTCCATATTTGAATTACTGATTCTTTTATCAAGGTATCAATGATGATGTTTAATGAATCTATGTTATATGTTCCATGTGGCACACTTATGCATGAAACGAAATGATTAAGAATGGTGCATCCTGTTAGTGCTCCAATGCATTGGGTAAACAGTAGTATACAGTTACATCAAGTAAAATGAGAGATTACTCATGAAAATTCTTGTTCAATGAGGGTTTACTCATTCTCAATGTGTAATGAGCCTTGTCTCATTCTAAAATACTGTTAAATGTAGATTCCATATTTCCATTTTATAATAATCATAATATATCATGAATTTATGTTCATGTTTCTCATGAGATAAAATGATATTTCTATTCCCTATCATGTGTTTTATTCATCATCTTATTTCTTTTTTACTCCATTACTAGGATTTATAACTCACCCTTTTCTTATGCATGTCCTCAAGTTATCCCATGCAATTCTATGTATGAATAAATATTGGGGTTCATGTAAATAATGTTTTTAAGAAATATTTTGTGTTTAATGTTCTATATTTTTATTTAATGTTCCTAATTCACAAATACAGTAGACTAATATATCTTCTATGTTTATCAAGTGGAAATTTTCATTAATAAATCATGTTTATGAGTGAAATAAAGTGTTGGGTTGTAATATATCATTCAGTTTAACGTCATGAGACAAGGATGTAAATGACGATGTTATAGCACATATGCCACACCATGAAATCCTATAAGTGTCTATTGGAAAAGGCTGAACAACATTGATAATTAGTGGAGCCTGAGATGGACCTGATGAAGAAATTTCTAGGTGTTCTTGTGTAGACCATAAATATTCAAATCAACCCGTATCTAGTTCTAAACGTGTCATGCATTTTTTCGTCATATGATATGGGTTTGGGGATTTCATAGATTATGGTCATAGAGTTTAGACCATAGATGCCTAGTTTAATGTCATCTGTATGGGACAGATGGATGGAACGAGTGAATCACCATGCATGTCATTTGGGATACCAGAGAATGAAGAAAATGGTTGAAGATAACTAATGACCATGTTCACAACACAGAATTGGTATCGTGTGACCATGAATGGGAATAAATAATTGAGCACTAACTGATAACCATATTTTCAATGTGGGACTTGATTCAAATTTTCATCCAAAATCCTCAGGTGCATTGGCCCAAGATGGAAGGATAACACTGAGGCCTATCATCCTTGCCATTTGTGGGTCCTTTGGAGGTAAGAGATAATGAAAACCCAAATGACAGGATGTGTAAAGTGTGGTGGTAGCAGTTTAGTTTAATGTATTGAAATAAGGATGATGAATGAATGAGGGGTGTCTCTAGAGGACATGTGTTCCATGGAAAAATTATCATAACGTGAAGGAGGTCATAGATTCCATACCACAGCACACAATCCAAAGTGAGTACTGGGGCCATGTGGATAAAAAGGTCAAGGGAAATGAGGCTGGTCTGTATATGGAATTTCCATGCCATCTTGTAATTTATCAACATGCGAGAGAAGTGTTGTGTAGTTTAACATTCTTCAGTTTGGACGGATTGCTTAGTTTAACATCATGTAGTGAGGAAGGTGGTGATCTTAGATTATGGCCATAGAGATCTGACCATGAATACGTCAACCTTTTTTCATGGATTTTCATACCATATCTCTTATGCCCATGTGATCAATTCTTAGTGTGGGAAACTAGGAACACGATCAGGTTATCCCTAGAATATAAGGGCCCGACAATGAATGAATGAGATGGGGTGGGGTTGATCCCAACTATAACAACATCCCTACTCGATGAACACTGTCATTTGAAATTATAGTAGGATAAAATAAATCATTGTACACAATATTTAGGACATTTGGGGTTGTGATAACAATTGTAGGTTGCAGTTGACATTATTCGAAACACAAATTCAAAATCATGTGACCTGAAATGGGAACAACAAATGAGCGTCGACCACTGACCAAATTCCAAAAGTGGTACTTGAATCAAATTAATTTCATGAATCCTTCGGTACATTGGCCTAAAATGGTAGGATAGACTTGAGGCCTAGCATCTATACTATCTGGGGGTCCTTTCGGATGCAAAAGTTAGTGATGACCGAAATAAATGGGATTTGGGAAGCATGAGTATTATTATGCAGTTTAGCGACATGAAGGATGATAAAAATAATCATTCATGCCATGGGGATAAAACTAGGTGAAATCATAATGTTTGGGGCTGAGAATATGAGAACAATATTCGGGAATTCCTATGTATCTGATAAATACAGGTATAAAGCCACATGTAGTTATGAAATGGTCATGCAGTTTATCATCATGTAGAGAGAATGTGTTAGGATAGAAGAATGGGGAAGGGAACATGGTGTGATCATCGTTAACCTGACATGAAGAGGTCTACACTACACTAGGTGCGATCCTCCATGAGAACTATACCCACGGGCAGTCAGTGAGAAGAGTTTGAGGGCTAGATTCTTAGATGATACATTCGAGAATTCCTACATATCTCATGAAGAATGGAATAAAGCCATACATAGTTATTGAAATGTTGCAAATTTTAACATAATTTGGTGAGGACGTTGAAGTATTTTAGTTTAAGGTCATTGAGCTCAGACTGTTTTGGAGTTTACCATCACGAAGGATGAGTGATGGGGGGTTTGACATACTTCATCCTAGATGGATCACATATTTTAATGTTTTACGGTGAGGATGTAACAAGTTAATGTCATGTAGGACTACATATTGTTTAATGTCATGTGGGATGACATATAATTTAATATCATGCAGGGCAAGTGACGAGTATTTTTACATCCATCAGCATGGACAAATCACGCAATTTAACATCATACGATGAGGATGGAATAGTTTAAGGTCATGTAGGACCATATACAGTTTAACATCATGTGGGAAGACATAAAATTTAATTTCATGTAAGATAGGTGCCATGTAGTTTTACATCATTCAGCATAGACAGATCACACATTTTAGCTTCATTTGGTAAATACGTTAATGTTTATTGTCATGTGGGACTGTAATGAGCAGTTTAACCTCATGAATGATGAAGACGAGCAACTTAATGTTATGAATGATGATAATGACCAGTTTGACATCATAACATACAAAGATGAGTAGTTTAAAGTCACAAAGGATGCTAATGAGTAGTTTAACATCATGAATGACGAAAATGAGTAGTTTATAGTCATGCACGTTAATAATGTAGTTTAGCATCATGTGGGATGAAGATGAGCAGTTTAATGTCATGTAGTAAAATAATTCATTTTAATTCCATTTTATATGAAGATGAGTAGTTTAATTTCATGGAGGATGATAATGATGATTTTAACGTCATGATGGATGACAATGCAGATTAACTTCAGGTGGGAAGAAGATGAGTAGTATAATGTTACACAATATGATAGTAAGTAAGGTAATGTCATGATATATTAAGATAAGCCATTTAGAGCCATGAAGGATGATAATGTAGTTTAATGTCATGTGATATGAATATGATTAGTTTAAAGTCATGTATGGCCATAATAATATATTTAAAATCATGATGGATGAAGATAAGTAGTGTAAAGTCATGCAGGATGATAATGAGTAGTTTCACATCAGGATAGATGAAGACAATTACTTTAAAGTCATGCAGGATGATAATTAATTTTAACATCATGTGCGAAGAATATGAACAGTTTAATTTCATGAGGGACATTAATTTAGTTTAACATAATTAGGGATTATAATGAGTAGTTTAATGTCATGACTGATGAAGATGGGTAGTTTAACATCACGATGTTCCATGATGAGTTTTATAATGTCATGAAAGATGATAATGATGTTTAATGTCATGCATGATGATGATGAACAGTTTAACGTCTTGATGGACAGAGATGAGTAGTTTAAAGTCATTCATGACATAAATAATTATATTAACATCATGATGGAAAAAGATTAGTAGTTTAAAGAAATGTTGGATTATAATGTAGTTCACATCATGTTGGACTGAGATGAGCAGTTTATAGTCATGTCAGACGATAATTAGCAGTTTAACGTCATTATGGATGATAATACACTGTAACGTCATGTTAGACAATAAAAAGCAGTTTAACGTCATGATAGGAAAAGATGAGAATATTAAAGTCATGCAGAACAATAATGAAATTTAACATAATACGGGATGAAGATGAGAAGTTTAAAGTCATGCAAGATAATAATAATCATTTAACCATCATGATGGACAATGATGAACATTATAAAGCCATACAGGATGATAATGTAGTTTAACGTCATTTGGTATGAAGATGTATGTGTCAATTAATCAAATCAGTACGCATCCTACCAAAAAAACTAAGCCCATGTGATACATTATCCATGTGGGAAACAAGAAGTAATGATGTGATTTTACTAACACGTGGAATGACATAGAAAGGGGAATGGAGATTCTAGGTAAGGAATATCACATCGACACTGTCTGACTTATTTTATGTGCAATGATTCACTGATGTGTTACACCAAGGGTGTGGGAGTTCCACCTAAAAATAGATAGGTGAAAAAGGGTGAATCAGAGAATTTGATATCTATATCCCAATGATGGGGGTATTAAAATGGAGGATAAATGCTGACCACGTTCAAGAAAAAACATCTATATCGTGTTACATAGAATGTGGACAGACAAACAAGGTTCGACTGCATACCATGTTCGACACACGGGATCAATCACAAAATGCCATCTGATGTCTTCCAAGGAATTGGGCCATGACGGTAGGTGAGCCAATGTGCCATGAGACTAGACCATTAGGGGGTCCCTTCATACATGAAAGAGGTCACTGAAAAAAAATTAATGATATAAAGAGTGAAGATGGATTTGGATTATATCCATTTGGATTCCACCAATCTGGTTTCTACATCATAGTGAATCTGATAATGCTAGTGGAATGATACAACTGGACATGGAGTAACAGACTCTGTTGTATCATATGGTTTAAGTACTTATTTATTGGAACAAACATTCTAATTTTAATATCTAAGAGTTCGGACCTGGTTCATTTTTTAACGTCATGTAGCTTGGATAAGTGATGGTTGTCATTTATGGTCACATAGTATTGACTATGGATGCTGTAGTTTTAGGTTGTTTTGGTTCTAGGTTGTGTAGCATTCACCCAAACGGCATACAATTTTTTGTCATGTGACTTTGACGTTGTCCTATAGTTTAATTTCATGTGACCTAGATGATGGTTGTTATACATTTTAGCATCATGAAACTAGGATTTGCTTCTAAAAGGATTGTGTCGGAAGAGGGATGACCATGTATACTACATATTTATGGATTAGGATTCTTTAAAATGATGGGGGAGTCCATAAAATAGGATCAACCTAAAAGACCACCAGCATATTCATGGATGTAGTCTATGAATGAGATGGCTATCTCATAGTGAAAATTCCATGAGCTAGTGTTGAGGCAGTAGAGAGGACCTCTGATATGGATTTAATTTAACAGATGGGATGACATAACAAGTAGCAATGCTGGTAGTGGCATCATGAGATATTGAAAGGAGGTTGACTGTGGGAGTGATGATATAATTCCCTCATTCCTATGGGGCAATAGAGCCCATACCGCGTGGAATCTAGGAGCATTAGTACGAATGGAGATGGAGCCTGAAAGGCATGGAATCCTATTGGGTTAGTATGACAGGGCGATGGAGCCTTGAAGTTATCGAAGTTTGGAGCGTCTGTATGAAGTTGTGATAGAGCCCTGAAGGCAAGTATGCCTTCAGCATCCGTATGACAAGGAAATGGATCATGGAAGCCATTTAATCTTTGAGAGTAGGTATGGCATGGAGATGAATCCTAGAATGCATGAAAGCCTAGAGTGTATGTACAATGAGGTGACGGAGCCTGAAAGGCATGGAATCCTGGAGCTTTGGTATGATGTGGTGATGGATCCCGAAAGGGATGGAATCTTGGAGCATCAGTAGAATGGGTTGATGGAGCCTAGAAGGAATAGAATCCTGGAGCATCGGTATATTGGGGCTATGGAGCACGGAAGTCAGGAAGCCAGGAGCAACGGTACGACAGGATGAGGGATCCCGGAAGGTGTGGATTAATTTAGAATCATTATGATGGGATGATGGATTTTTGAATAAGTGGAATCCTAGAGCATTGGTAGGATGAGGAGATGGAGCTTGGATGTAATGGAATCCTAGAGCGTCGGTATAACGGGGTGATGAGGCCTGGAAGGCATGGACACCTAGAGCATTGGTATTACATGGTGATGGAGGCTGGAAGTCATGGTATCTTGGATCGTCGGCACAACATTACAATGGATCTCCGAAGTTGTGGAATCCAAGAGTGTCGGTATGAAGGGGAGATGGACCCCATAAGGCGTGGTAGCCTAGAATGTCAGTACAATGCGCTGATGCTGCTTGAAAGGCATGGAAACATGGATAATCGGTACGATGATACGATAAACGCCAGAAGGCGTGGAGGCCTGGAGATTCAGTATGATGACGTGATGGATAATAGATGGTATAGAATCTTGGAGTGTTGGTATTATGGGGTGATGGGTCCCGGAAGTCGCGAAAGCCATGATCGTCAGTACAATGAGGCTGATAGAGCCCAGAAGGCATGAAATCCTGTAGCATCGGTCTGATGGGTGTGATGGAGCCTATAAGGAATAGAATCATATAGTTTCATCTCATAATGTAGACCAATAGGAGGAGGTATTGTATTGAGTTGTGACCAATATTGTTTCTTTATAGAACATCATCGATTTTACATGGGGACCGCCTCAATGAAAGATTTTGTATATACATGGGGAGGACCTCCATGTTGGTTGGGGTCGGGGACGTAGAGGATTCCCATTACTGAATAGATATTCAAGTAGGACGACCTCATTGAAAATTGGTGGAAAAGTTGATGAATATCATGCCTGAATTGTAGAGGTGTAGGGATGACCACTATAGTGGCTGATAATGGCGACGAGGATGAATCTCGTGCCTAAACAGTAGCATTGTGGGGAGGTCCTCAATAGTGGCTTCTCATGATATCTGATTTACTTCATTGGATTGGTGGATGATTCCCCCTGTGCGGCCCACGAGGTTAGTAGACCCAGAGAAGAGCCGATGGAGTCATGGGCTTAGGCACCCCATGCAGCCTCTTAAGGTGGAAAAGTCAGTGAGGAGCCGATGGAGTAAGAAGGTGAAGTCCCCCTATGTGGCCTAATAAGGTGGAAGTTTCATTGAGGAGTCAATTGAGTCAGTGGTAGATTCCCCTTGTGTGTCATCTTAAGGTGGTGAGGTATGCAGTGAGATGATGGCGTTGGGGGTGGATGACCCCTCCGTGGCCTCTTACGGTAGCGACGTCGGTGAATATCCAATGAATTTGAGGGGGGATGCCCCTTGAGTGACTTCTTAAGGAACCGAGGATGGAATGGAGACAATGGTGTCTAGGGAAGATGCACATACATGATCTCTTATGGATGCGGCATTGGCAAGGAGCCGATGGATTTAGGGGGCGGATTCCCCATGCACTGCCTCTTAATGATTGGGAGTTGGAAAGGAGATAATGGAGTCGAAAGGAAATTTCCCTTGAGAGAACTATTAAGAAGGCGTGGTTGGCAAGGATATGATGGAGTCGGGGGAAGATGCCCCATGTACTACCTCTTAAGGCAGTGGCAGCGAGGAGCCGATGGATTCTAGGGCGGATTCCCATTGTGTTGCATCTTATGTTAGCAACATCGGTGAGGATCCGATGGATTCGTGGGACATATTCCCCCTGCGTGACATCTTATGGTAGCAGAGTCAGTAAGGAGCTAATGGAGATGGTAGAAGATTCCCCCTTGTAGGCCTCTTAAGGTAGTGGGTTCAGCGAGGAGCCGATGTAGTTGGGGACGAATTCCCCATGTGCGGCCCACTAAGGCGGTGGGGTCGGTGAAGATCTGATGGAATCGGTGGTGGATTCCCCATGTTTGTTCTCTTAAGGCATCGACATCTGTGAGGAGCCAATGGATTCAAGGGGTGAAATTACCCCCACTCGACCACTTAATGAGGCATTGTTGGTGAGGAGCTGACGGAGTGAGGTGGAGATTCTCCCTACGCGACCAATTATGGTGGTGTCGTCCCCGAGGAGCTGATGGAGTCAGGGGCAGATGCCCCAATGTGAGACCTCTTAAGGGGGCAGATTTAGTGGGGATCCGATGGATTTGGGGTAGTATTCCCCATGAATGACCTTTTAATGTGGTAGTGTTGGTGAGGAGTTGATGGATTTGGGGGAGAATTCGCTCTGCATGGCATCTAATGGCCGCGGAGTTAGAGAGGGGCCGATTGTGTCAGGGAGGGTTCATCCTCCATGAACTCTAAAGGTGTAGACATTGGTGAGGAGACGATGGATTTGATGGTAGATGACCACTGCGCATCCTCTTAAGGCGGTTGTGTTGGCGACGATCCAATGGATTTGGTGGGCGAAATCCCCTGGTGTTCCATCTTAATACGGGGGAGTTAGTGAGGAGCAGATGGAGTCATGGGGTGGATGCTCCCTACATGGCCTCTTAAGGTAGCGAGGCCGGCTAGGAGTTGATGGAGTCAGGGGGAAGATACCCCATGCATGAACTCTTAAGGTGGTGACGTCGGTAAGGAGCTGATGGATTCGAGGGTGGAT
This sequence comes from Viscum album, assembly GCA_963277665.1. NCBI lineage: Eukaryota > Viridiplantae > Streptophyta > Magnoliopsida > Santalales > Viscaceae > Viscum > Viscum album. The sequence continues at coordinate 177,878,999 of OY728148.1, forward strand.
TCCCCCTACATGGCCTCTTAAGGTGGCGACGTCGGTGAGGAGTCGATAGATTTAGGGGTAGGATGCCCAATACACAGCCTCTTAATGCAGTGAAGTCGATAATAAGCTAAAGGAGTTTGGGGAAGATGCCATATTATGGCTTCTTAAGGAAATGGGGTGGGAGAGGAGCTGATGGAGTCAGGGTCGGATCCCCCTGCGTGGCCTCTTATGGCGGTGGGGTCGGAATAGAGCCGATGGAGTCAGGGGAGGAGTCCCCCTACACGACCTCTTTTGGAGGCGACATCGACATGAAGCCAAAGGATTCGGGGGGGGGGGGGGGGCGGAATCCCCCCATCCTGAGGCATATAAAGCGAGGATCTGATGGAATTGGTGGAATATGCCCCCTATATGGCCTTATGAGTAGGTGGTGTCTGTGGGATCCACTGTATTTGGGGGACAGATTCCCCACCACCTACGTGGCCTCATAAGGTGGAAACGTCAGTGAGGAGATGATGGATTCAGGGGGACAGATGCCCCCAGTGTTACCACTTATGGTGGCAGAGTCATTGAGGAGCTGATGGAGTCGTGGTGGATTCCCCCTTCACAACCTTTTAGGGAGGTGACTTCGGTGATAAGACAATGGATTTTGGGTGTGGATGCCCCATGAAAATCCTGTTAACGCGGCAATGTAACAAAGGATTCGATGGAGTTGGGGGTGAATATAACTACCAAAACTTTTATTACATTACTATTACATCATTTTAAAGATAAACCACATAATAGTTTTACACATAGAGAATCCAATGGTTTGGTGTCTCGGGAAAACTAGGACCGTACATAACAATTACAACATCAATCATAAAAATTTATTTAATTTCATCTTTTCTACCTTCTTATTAGCACTTATCCTCTCCTTAGTACATGTAGCCACCTAAGGATATACAACAAAAGGGGTGATCTAAAATCACATTGTGAGGATATATAAGAAGAATATAGAATGTAGGGAGCATTGCAATGGCATAGGAAAAAGATCATTATCGTTAGAGGTGCATGAATAAAAGACTTGAAATGTGGCAATGAATAAAATAATGAAACATCATGTCTTAGAGTATAACTACCACACATACATGTGAACCAAGATAGCTTGTTTTTCACACATTATTTCACATTTACTCATGAGATTCATCACTTTACCCAATTCATTGGAGCACTGAATATTTCCAGGCACGCCCGTCACATTCAAAAATTCATTTTGCGCTATATAATTCACAGAACACCCATCATATCATAACATTATCATTATCATGTTTTCTACATGGAACATATATCAAAAGTGAACATAACTAACCCATGAAAAGTAATTGGTTACATATCATAATAAAAAATTCATAAACATTGGGTTCCCAAAAGAAATAGGGAATAACATACATGTTAAAAGAACCATCCACTTTGAGAGAGAAGTAAAAGGTGTGTTAATAAATGAAGAGTTAATTTGAAAGCACTTTGTTTGACATAAAAATAAATGACAAAGATGTATATCCTAGAAAAGGAAATAATGATGAAAAAATGTTCTTTCAAGAGTAATTATATCATAAATGGAGTGAAAGAGGGAGAACCCAAAGGATGAATGTTGGGTTCGAGAATTTCCCCTTACCTTGTATCTAAAGGCTTCATTGTAGAGACCTGAAGCATGATGTATATGGAAATTAAATTAATTTTTCAGAATACTTAATACATAATGAAAATAGACACACAAGGTCCGTAATAGTTTAGTGTATTTGGAAACATGGAAAAATAATCTTCGAATCATGGTGAAAGATCTTCAACATCTCCCATAAAGATCTTCCCCTTTTTGTTTCTTTACTTAAATTCATTCTTTTAATCCTAGGGGAAAAGAAAACATATAAAGGGTGAGATCAACTACTCAGTAAGGGTGAGCATGGAAAAAATAAAACAAACCATATACATTTAAATATAAAAACATAAACATAATGTTTAAACATCAAAATCATGAGCAATGACATAAAACATGGAAGTATCTAAGGCATAGATCATAATAGGACAACAATCATGATAAAATTGCTTGAGAATAAAAATTTTAATTATGGGAAAACATTAATCACATTATATGATTTCCATGGTAGCCAAGGCAATGCTTCCAAGACCATCACAGAGGAAAATGTCCCTTTCTGAATTGAGTTCACTCCTTGTTTAAGTCCTGTAACACTGAACCAGATTAACTTACCATTCCAGAAATGTCTATCTCATGCGATATAAATCTTTACCCAATGGATTGGAGGGAGATATCGGTCCCACAAATCTCATAATTAAATCATTATTACTTGTGCCACAAAAAAAACATACATCATTCATAAAAACCCAATAAATAAAATGGGTTTCATAAACAACATCCCATCATCTCATAATCCACATAAAAGAAATGGATATCATTTCATAATAAGAAAAGTGAAACCTGATAATTCATAAAGACATTACACTTGAAACGTACACATATGGAATAATGTCATCTTATATGAAAAATGGTTTTGATAAAACACTTGAAATGAATTTTTGATGAAAATATCTTTTCTTCTTCAAAATCATTTTCTTTTTACAAAATGTCATGCAATTTTAAAAGAAAAGGAACTTGTTGAAAATTGTAATGAAATATATTGGAGGAATATTCATGAAAATAAGCCTTTATGAAACCATAAAAATATTTTCATCCCGTATAAGTTAAAAATAACATTCTTCTCATACTTTTGTCGAAAAAGTCAAAAAGTACCATGTATGGTTAAAAAAAGAAAGATTGGTTACATACCATGTATTAAAAGTAAAAAATGGTTAAAAAGGACTCTAAACATACATGAAACCATTTTTAGGAAACATGTACATGGATGATATCAATAACCCTAGTAAATACTTACGAATAAACAATCTCGGATAAAAACGAGTTTGGAATAGTTATCCTTACCTTCGGTCCGATATGCTTCGTATGTATCCAAACCTCCTATATAATGATTTAAATAATGTCATTGACTTATTACAGAATCATATTTATTGCTACTATATCATATATGGTTCACTTATGACTTTATATTACCCGTTCTTTTGTAAGTTCCATGTTAATGTAGTGTTTTGGGTAAAATCGTTTTATTTATAGTACATGTTTGGACTTTTTGTTCTTGATATTATTACTTATAACCTGATTTACTAAATTCCAAATTGTAATACATGATTTATATGTAATATATATTCATTATATACATATATATATATGATATATCGATAAATGGAATGAAATATGCCGCTCATGGAGACAGTAGTCCGTACGTACGCATGAACACTGTTTTCGTTTCCTTATTGAATTGAATGGAATTAAGTAGATGAAATACATATATATATACATAAATCTAATATCATTATTTTCTCATATATTTCATTATTACTTATTATATATACTCTATAATCATTCATGAGTTTTTAAGATGGAAGATGAGTCTCATCGTGTCGTGGAGACGGTAGTCCGTACGTACGCACGAGCGGTGATATCATTTCCATGGTTGTGGAATTGTATTAAAGTGTATGTATAATATTTAATAATAAATATCACTTTAAAATAATCATATAATGTTTTTTATTTACACCATTATACCCATCCAAGTATGGCGGTGGTGGAAAATAGATTACACCACGTCGTGGAGACGATATTCCGTACGTACGCACGCGCGGTGATTTCGTTTTCTGTAGGATGGATAGATGGTGAAGGTGAAATAGGGATGTTTCATACTTATAATAACATATCAGTATATTATTTATACTGATTTTATTTACTTCATAATGAAACATTTAAATAATAAGAAGTATAAGAAGAAAAAAAGTTGAAAGAATCGGTAACAGACATTATCTCGTCTTTGACGCGCCTCCTCTTAACCTCCTCTTAGGGCAATAAAGATGGTCTTTGAAGAATACCAGGACCCCTATGATGTTTCTAGGGAAGTGTAAAAGAGTAATTGGAAGGGTTTGGCTGAGAATCAAGACTCAAAATGGTTTGAAGAGAAGAGGGAAGGGGTGCTCTTTTATAAGGGAGGAGAGGGGCACCTTGGGAAAAACTAAGAATATTGTTTTATTATAAAGTCATATTCGGTTTTTAATAGCTCCGGATTTATTTATTTAGAAGCTAATGTGGGGATGGGTCTAAATACTTTCATCCAATAGAATTTAGACATGTTCACGATTCTATTTTAACCTTATAATTTATATTTAACTTTAAGTTAAATAATTTTACTTTTACAGTGTCTTCTTATTTTATTGCACTATATGGTTAATAAACATACTATAACAAGCCAAAAGAACCCCATGTAGTTTATTATTAATATATATAACATTATCTATGTCATTTTTCCGAACCACAGATTTTTAGGAATAAACTAACAAATAATAATATAATATTAGTTTTAAAAACTATTTTATGTCAATTTGACACTATATTGTAATTGATTTTTGTGAAAATCATAACAAAATTATTAGTTCTAAGAAAGTTAATTAAATCAATAATAACATTTCATATTAACCTAAAAAATTAGTGTAATTCATAAAAAATCTCAAATTACATTCATTTGGGTATTTATAATATCAATTATTTTAATATTTCATTATTATAGAAATTACTACATCACCATTGAGTCATAAATAATGTAAATTATTTAATGTCGAAAAATTATAAATAAAATAAAATTTGGTAGGTAATCTTTTTATATTTCTAATGAAAATTTATAGTCTAATTTATCTTATGAATAACCCTATATTAAAAATGTTTTATTTATTAAGCTTTGATTTTAACTATTTTAACACTTATTTAAATAAATTAATAATAAATGTCCTAATCTAATCCAAGTGGAACTAAATGGTCATATTTTTTTCATAAGCTTGTTTTTGGTCGAATTAAACATATCCAATAGAATTATGACATGTTTTATGGTAATAATAATATCATTTTTACCCTTAATTATCCTATTTACTTTTAAACATTATAAATAAAAATAAAAAGTTACTATTCACCAAACAAAATTTATCTCATTGAACCAAATTTTAGTCCTTGATTTTAACCATGTCTCTTGTATTTTCTAAATTCAATTCACAGAAGTGGTAAAATTTCATTTAAATGAAAAAGTCAGTTTTTTATCTACCACTAAGTGGATTCACTATTCAGCGAAAATTGAAGTTTTTTAGAAAAATACCAAAACATCAACCTATGCATTATTTGAAATTATGAATTAAAAATTGATTTCTATTTTTCCAAATTCAAAACATAGAAGTTGGATTAATTAATTTTAAAATTAATTCCTGTTATCAAGACAAATCGCGTGTTTTTAAGAAACAATAACTATCAAAAGATTTATACTTGTTTATATCCAATTTCAAAGTGAAATTAATTACAATGACCAACATTAGATTAAATGGTAAAAATATATTATAATTACACTTTATAACCAATTAAAAAGATAATATAACAATATAAATTATTGCGATGAAAAAAGTTGTTTTTAATTAAAATATAGCATGTTTTTACTATTTATTAAACTATGAAAGTTATCTGAATAATATGAAAAATTTTTCCAAAGTAAATTTTTATATCCTGATTCCAAAGAAGAATTTTATTTTGTCAATTTGATCTTATAAACATGTCAAAAATTATGTTTAATGTGGGTGCGCCATCAAAAGGCGGTGAAACTGCATTTTATGAAAAAATATTATTTTACCTGAAACAATTATTTTGTTCTCATACCATGTTCTACAAAATGTTTAGAAGGAACAATAATTTGATAAAATTCAAATCTTATTTAATACTATTCATAACAGATAGTTCATAATTATATTATTACCATATATCATTGTTTAGTGAAACCCGATATTTCGTATAACACATGATATCGAAGAAGGTCGCGATTGCGTGTAATGCAAGCCAAGTCAGGGATGCATGTTGTGCAAGAATACTTCATTGTTTCTTATAATAAAATACAACCATATTTCATTTATACATTTAATATATATATATAAACACCCAATTTTGCGTAGAATGACTATTATAAAACGAACTTGAAATTGTGTGTAACACAATCTAAGAATTGTGTTGTGTATACTTCAAGATAATACAGTGTGGCATATAGAATAGGATAATCTTGTTATACCATAAAAAACATGACATAAAATAAATTGAAAAGAATACATATCATAAAATATCATGTTCTTACATTTTATCACCCTTAAAATGAATTTCTCCCTCGAAATTCATCGGGGTTATACATGGTTTTCTACTTGAAAGTTTCTTTAATTTCAAAAGACATCGTAAAATGAAATACCAAAACATAAATTTGAAAAAATAAAGTGTGCAACGTAATGGTTACTTAAATTAACTAATCATTGGGTTTCCACATAAGAGAACAGAGGTGAAAATATGGATATGGAAGAGAAACCTAACCATCAAAATCTGATGGAGAGTGGTAGAGAACATGGCTATGAAAAAGTCAACAATCACAAAGCCTTAAATTTGTGATGATCTAAGGTACCATCTGATTCATCGGATAAAAGGGAACTAGGACAAAATTTTTTGTTTTAAGATCATTTACCTAATGTTGAAGAATTTTGGAATAAAAAGATATACATACTTGATTTTGGTTCAATCTCACCATTGTTCGTGCCTTGATCAATTTCCACTTCATCTCTTAATGAAATGTAGTTGAATTTGTCATTCATGAAGTGTTAGCAGATCATGTGATAGAATGATGGGTCATTCCATCTGTTTCAAATAAAAGGTTAGAAAATGTTATCAAATATACATAAGTTCATCAATGGTGAGGTTAATCGTATATGATTCCAAAAATGGAATTATACTTCAAATATAATACTTCATAATAAATAAAAACTAATTTCTAATAACCAGGGACTTCCTGTAGGTCAGTGGTAGGCGATTAACGCCTGTGACACTTCAGTTGTGGGTTCAATTCCCACAACCTTGTCCGATGCGACGGGTTGTCTCTCGTCTTGTAGGATTCCCTTTTTCTTAAATTACATCATTATGAAATTCCATCAATAATATCAAAAATATTTCTAGCCTTAAAAAATAATAACTTATGTCCAACATAATCCATTTCAAATCATTATGCCTGTCCAAAATACTTATGTCCAAGCTTATAATATATAGAAAACAATCAATATAAATGTCATCTACCGAGCATGTGAATACCATCATTTATCCCTAATATATATTATTGTTCACATTCCAATCATGTGAATACCTTAATCATTTATTCTCTTGAAAAAATAAATACCCATTGATCCTTATTGAAAACATGAATTCTGTCAAAAGTTAACTCTTTCCAAATACCAAAATCCCAAAATTTCGATATACTCAAACCATGGAATCACTTTGTCCTTATATCATTCATGAACTCATGAATACTATGGAAAATTTATTTTTTTCCTTATCCCTTCATTATGCTCATATCATCTGCTTTCCAAAATAATTGAATCACTTTTCACGGTTATCGGTGCCATAAAATTATTGAAAACCACAATAGAGTAATACAAATATATTACAATACACCATAAAAGTACCTCAACAACATTATTCATGAATACCAATACATAAACACTTCAATCCATCCTCTTCAATGATTGTCATGGAAGAAGTCCTTCCTTGATTTAGAAGTAACTTCATAGGTCAGGACATTGAGTTGGGTAATTCCCATGTTCTCCACAAGTAAGACATTGAACTCCATAACAGTCTGTCACTATATGACCCTTTTCTCCACACAGATAACATCATTCCCTCCATTTGAGGTATTCTTCAAGGTTCTTCTTCCCTTCTTTAGAAATCTCAATATTCCTTTCTTTATGCTCCTCATCATGCGAACATGCATAAAAGTCTATATTCCTCTTATTTGATGAATTATGAATACCACTAAATTTCACCTTATTAATCATATATCACAATGACTGATTTGGCATAATCACAATATATTTCTCACTAGGAATTACGCAATTTCATTTCTCATAGTCACTAATTTGTCCATTGGATTCAATGTTAACCGAATTCCTTCTGGTTCCCACCATTGACTAAAACACAAAAATAATTCTATGAGAGGCAAAAATCATACGAGGAAAATAACATAATCAAGGGGGAGTACCTTCTACATCTAACATATTAGGTTTACTTCTAATATCATTACCATAATTTGAGGACTATAACCTATACTTATACTTAACCTTAGAGACATCCCTAGAAATACCTTATAAATATCTCTATGGATCTCACTAAAGTTTTTGCATCCTAGTTTCCAAAGTTTAACTAAACCTTTCCTCTGATACCAACTGTAGAGACCCGAAGCATGAAGTACATGGACATTATATTACTTTTTCATAATACTTAATTCATAATGAAAATAGACACAGAAGGACCATAATAGTTTAGTGTCTTTGGAATCTCGGAAAAATAATATTCTAATCGGTGTGAAAGATCTTCAACATCTCCCATAAAGATCTTCCCTTTTTTTAATTACCTAAATTCACTCTATTAATCCTAGTGGAAAAGAAAACATATAAATGGTGAGCTCAATTTATCAGTAAGGGTAAGCATGGGGAAAATAAAACAAACCATATACATTTGAACATAACAACATGAACATAATGTTTAAACATCGAAATCTTGAGCAATGACAAAAACATGGCAGTACGTAAGGCATAGATCATAATAGAAATCAATCATGATTAAATATCTTGGGAATAAAACTTTTAATTGTGGAAAAAAATTAAGAACATGATATGATTTCCATGGTAGCCAAAGAATTGCTGCCAAATCCATCTTAGTGGACAAAGTCCCTTTCTGAATCGAGTTCACTCCTCGTTTCAGTCCTGTAAAACTGAACCAGATTAACTTACCGTTCCATCCATGCCTATCTCATGAGATATAAATCATTTCCCAATGAATTGGAGGGAGATATAGGTCCCACCCATCTCATAATGAAATCATTCTTACTTTTTCCACAAAATAAAAATACATCATTCATAAAAACCCAATAAATAAAATTGGTTTCATAAACCTCATCCCATCATCACATAATCCATATAAAAGAAATGGATATCATTTCATAATAAGAAAATTGAAAACAAGTAAATCATATAGATGTTATACATGAACCATACACATATGAAATAATGTCATCTTAGATGAAGAATGGTTTTGATAAAACACTTGAAATGAATTATTGAGGAAAATATAATTTCATTTCAAAATCATTTTCTTTTCACAAAATGTCATGAAATTTAAAAAGAAAAGGATTTTCTTTAAAATATTCATGAAATATTTTTGAGGAAGCTTCATGAAAATAAGGCTTTATAAAATAGTAAAAATCATTTCATGCCGTATAAGTTAAAAATAACATTCTTCTCGTACTATTGTTGGAAAAGTAAAAAAGTAAATCGTATGGTTAAAAAAAGAAATATTTCGTACACACCATGTATTAAAAGGAAAAAATGGTCAAAAAGGACTTTAAACATACATGAATCCAGTTTTAGTAAACATGGAAATGGATGATAACAATAACCCCCGAAAATACTTACAAATAAACAATCTTGGATAAGAAAAAGATTGGAATAGTTATCCCTTACCTTAAGTCTGATATGCTTCGTATGTATCTTAACCACCTATATCATGATTTAAATAGTGTCATTGACTTATTACAGAATCATATTCGTTGTTATGATATCATATACGGTTCACTTATGACTTTATATTACCCGTTCTTTTATAAGTTCCATGTTAAAGCAGCATTTTGTGTAAAATAGTTTTATTTATCATACATGTTTGGACTTGTTGTTCTTGATACTATTAATTATATCCTGATTTACTTAATTAAAAAGTGTAAAACATGATTTATATGTAATATATATTCATAATATACATATATATATGATAGATCGATAAATGGAATAAAATACACCGTTCATGGAGACGATAGGTCGTACGAACGCATGAACGCTGTTTTCGTTTCCTTATTGAATTTAATGGAATTAAGTAGATGACATACATATATATATATATACATAAATCCAGAGTCATTATTATGTAATATATTTCATGATTACTTATTTTATATACTTTATAATCATTCATGAATGGTTAACATAGAGAATGAATCTAATCGCGTCGTGGAGACGGTAGTCCGTACGTTCGCATGAGCGATTATATCATTCCCATGATCATGGAATTGTAATGAAGTGTATGTATAATATTTCAGAATCAATATAACATTACAATAATCATATATAGTTATTTATTGACTCCATTATAGCCATCCAAGTAATGTGGTGTTTGAAAATAGATTACACCACGGCGTGGAGACGATATTCTATACGTACACACGCGCGATGATATTGTTTTCAGTAGGATGGATAATGGTGAAATAGGGTTGTTTAATACTTATAATAATATATCAGTATATGGTTTATACTGATGTCATTACTTAATAATGAAACAACTAAAGAATAATATGTAGAAGAATAAATAAAGTTGAAATAATCGGTAACAAACATTACCTCTTCTTTGAAACCGCTCTTCTTAACCTCCTCTTAGGGTACTAAATATGGACATGGAAAAAGACCAGGACCTCTGGGATGTTTCTAGTGAAGTGGAGAAGATAAATTGGTAGGGGTTGGCCGAGCATCAAGGCTCAAAATGGTGTTAAGAGAAGAGGGAACAAGTGCCATTTTATAACGGAGGAGAGGGGAACCTTTGGAAAAACTAAAAATATTATTTTATTATAAAGTCATATTCATTTTTTAATAGCTATAAATTAATTTATTTAGAAGCTAAGGTGGGTATGGGTCGCAATACTGTCATCTAATAGAATTTAGACAAGTTTAGGTTTCTATATTAACCGTATCATTTAGATTTAACTTTAAGTTAAATAATTTTACTTTTATTGTGTCTTCTTGTTTTCTTACACTATATGGTTAATAAACATACTATAATAGCCAAAAGAACCCCATGTTGATTATTATTAATTTATATAACCTTATCTAAGTCATTTTTCCGAACCATAGATTTTAATAAATAAAATAACAATTAATAATATAATATTTTTTTAAAATACTATTTTATGTCAATTTTGACACTATTTGGTAATTGATTTTTGTGAAAATCATAACAGAATGATTAGTTCGAAAAATTTAATTAAATCAATAATAAAATGTCATATTAACCTATAGAATTAGTGTAATTCTGAAAAAGTTTGAAATTACATTTATTTGATTATTTATAATATCAATTATTTTAATATTTCATTATTTAGGTAATTACCGCATCACCAATGTGTCATAAATAACATAAATTATTTAATGTATAAAAATTATAAATAAATTAAAATTAGGTAGTAAATCTTTTTATATTTCTAATGAATATTTATAATCTAATTTATCTTATGTATAAACCTATATTAAAAATGATTGAGTTATTAAACTTTTATTTGACCTATTTTAACACTTCCCTAAACAAATTAATAATAAATGTTCTAATCTAATCCAAGTGAACCTAAATGGTCATATTTTATTCCTGAGGTAGTTTTTGGTCGAATTAAACTTATCCAATAGAATTAGGACATGTGTTAGGGTAATAATAATATCATTTTAACCCTTAATTATCCTATTTACTTTTAACCGTGGAAAAAAAAAGAAAAAAGTTACTATTCACCAAAAAAAATTCATCTCATTAAACCAAATTTTAGTCCTTTATATTAACCGTGTCTCTTGGATTTTGGAAATTCAATTCACAAAAGTGGTAAAATTTCATTTAAATGAAAAAAGTCAGTTTTTTATCTACCATTAAGTGGTTTCACTATTCATCAAAAATTGAATTTTTTTAGAAAAATACCAAAAATTCAGTGTTAGCATTATTTGATATTCTAAATTAATAAATTGATGTCTATTTTTCCAAATTAAAAACATAAATGTGGAATTAATTAATTTTAAAATTAATTCCCGTTATCAAAACAAATATCGTGTTTTTAAGAAACAATAACTATCAAAAGATTGATACTTGTTTATATCCAATTACAATGTGAAATTAAATCCAATGACCAACATTGGATTAAATGGTAAGAATATATTCTAATTACACTTTAAAACATATAAAAAGTTAATCTGACCATATAAAATATTGCAATGAAAAAATTTGTTTTTAATTAAAATATGGCGTGTTTTTACTATTCATTAAAATATGAAAGTTATCAGAATAATATGAAAAATTTATCCAAAGTAAATTTTTTTAAACTGATTCCAAAAAATAATTTTATTTTGTCAAATTGAACTTATAAACATGTCAAAAATAGATTTAAAGTGGGTTCGCCATCAAAAGGCGGTGAAACAACATTTTATGAGAAAAACTTATTTTTCCTGAAACAGTTATTTTGTTCTCATACCATGTTCTAGAAAATGTTTAAGATGAATAATAATGTCATTAAATTCAAAATTTAGTTAATAATATTCATAACGTCTACTTCATAATAATATTATAACCATATATCATTGTTGAGTGAAACTCTATATTGCATATAACACACGATATCGAAGAAGGTCGCGATTGCGTGTAATGCAAGCCAAGTCAGGGTTGCGTGTTGTGAAAGAATCCTTCATTGTTACGTATAATAGAATCCAACCATATTTTATTTATACATTGAATATATATATATATATATATATACAGTCAATGTTGCGTAGAATGACTATTATAAAACGAACTTGAAATTGTGTGTAACACAATCTAAGAATAGTGTTGCATATACTTCAAGCTAATACAGTGTGGTGTATATAAAAATATAATCTTGTTGTAGCATAAAACACATGACATCAAATAAATTAAAAAGAATACTTATCATAAAATATCGGGATGTTATATTCTTTCTCTTTAATGTCATGTATAATGAAATTATATTCATAAAATAGAAATTCCAGAACATTTTATACATGAATAAAGTTCATTTTGGTTTCATTATGTCATTTTATATTATTTTGGATGACTTATGGTGTTTGAAAACATTTTTTAGGGATGTTCATTTTTATGGTTTTTCTTGGGTAGTTCACTTGTATTCATAAATTGAAATTTGGGTAGAACATGAATAAACATCCAGAAGTAATATTATATGTTACTAATGACATTATAGAATTTAAAACAATCTTATACTGAGTTATATTATATACCATGTGGATGAATCATTTGGTAAAAATTTAATGAAGATTGTTTGGGTTAATTTGGGGGGTTTTTCGATCAGAATGAACTTGTTTTAATTTACGACTTAGTGATATGTACGTAAGTCAACTATAGAACATCAGATACTAAAAAATGAATATAAAATATTCTATTTAAAAAATAAAAATGGTTTCAACAGCAGATTTGAAGGTATTAATGGAACAAGAAAACATGTCTTTCTTGAAGGTGATAAATTAACACCTCATGAACAATGTTCTCTCTAATAAAATAAAAGAAAGAGGGAAAGGGGTGGGATGATATAATATCCCATTATCAGGATAAAATTATAGTATATGCATAATAATGGAGATAATGTACCATTTGGATGAAGATAGGTGGAGAGAGATCAAGAAATTAACATGAACATGTAAAGAAATTAAAGGAGAAGAGGGAGAGAAATTACCTCTTACATCATCATCTTGAGATTCTCCTTAAGAAATCCAAGAATGGTCTTTTGATGAGATCAAAAGCTCTTGAATGTGGGAGAGGGTCTAGGGAAGATGTTTGGGAAGAATTTAGAGAGGTCTTGGAGCTTGAGAGGTGATCGGAAATGAGGGAGTGAAGGGTGGGTTTTATAGTGGAAGGGAGAGGTGTTTTCTTAATATAAAATTCATTAGTTTATTAATTTCCCTTAATATAATGAATAGTGAGTCATAAATGACCTAGAATTGTAAATAGTGAATATGAGTTAGTGATTTGGGTGCTTAAATAACTTGTGATTTTAGGAATAGAGAGTTTAAATTAAAATGTATTTATACGGTAAATTAATGTATTTTAGTTTTCACGAATAATTCATGTAATTTAGAAAAATACCAAAAAATTTCCCCAACCATTTTTCAACACGTAGAATTAAAAAATGAAGTCCATTTTTAAAATATAATTTTCTAAATATTATTAATTTAATATTTAATTAAAATCACAATTTATTATTTAAATATAGTTTTAAAACATTCATTTACATATTCTAAAATAGAGGTACATCATATTTTCATGTGAATAAATTTATTATACTATAATAGGTAATGTTACTATTCATTAGGGTATATAACTATTCTTAAGGGTATGTTTATATTCATGATATTAGGTTACTAATCAATAAAAAACTGGACTCTGAAAATCGTCTTGAACACAACCGTGTTTGTCAGATTTTCAAAATTCATAATAAAAAAGTGACAAACTTATGATTGAAGGTCACTTAGCCCTTAGTAGTTCATTATGTTGTGTTTTCATGTGATTTTGTGACATAATTATAATGTGTTAATTTCCATTGAAAAAAATTAGGTTGTTAAATTCTTCCCCCCTTAAGAAATTTCTCCCCTGAAATTTCACTTCACACAAACTGGTGAGGGTAATTCTCCTTCATTGACTCTTCTTGTTCCCAAGATTCTTCCTAAATCTTATGGTTCCTCCAAAACACATTAACAAGATGGGTTGCCTTATTGGGTAGAACCTTATCAATCAGATCCAGAATCATTACTGGATTCTCCTCATAGAAGAGATCATCTTCCAGCTTCACCATCTATGAGTTTATTACATGTGAGGGATGAGGTATGTACTTCCTCTAGAGTGACACGTGAAAAACATCATGAACTCGATCCATATTCGGTGGAAGTGAATGTCGATAGGCCATGGATCCTATGCGGTCAAGGATTTAAAAGGGGCCAATATTCCTTGGGCTTAGCTTCCCTTTATTTCCAAATTGCATGACTATCATCCATAGAGATATTCTAAAGAATAATTTATCTCCAACATCGTAGTCCAAGTCCCTATGAAGGTTGTCAACATAGCTATTTTGCCGACTCTGACCAGCTTTGATGAATTTTTGGATGACATGAACCTTCTCGGTCATCTCTTGAACATGATCTGGTCCAAGTATCTTTATTCCTCCAACTTCATCCCATTAGATTGGAGATCTACATCGCGTTCCATATAGAGCTTCATATGGAGCCATCTGAATACTCGAGTGGAAGGTATTGTCATATGAAAACTCAACCAATAGAAGATTCTGATCCCATCGACCTTTGAATTCAAGAGGGCAGGCACATAGCATATCTTCAAGCATCTGAATATTCCTTTTAGATTGGACATCAGTTTGGGGGTGATAGGCCATGCTGAAATTTAATTGAGTACTCAAAGAATGTTGAAGACTCCTCCAGAATTTAGATGTGAACCTTGGATCACGATCAGAGACAATCAAGAGTTGAATTCCATCCAGTCTCACCACATCCTTCACATATATATTTTGATGTTGTTGAAGTGAGTGGTCTTCCCAAATAGTGATAAATTGCGAAGTCTTGGTTAGTCGATCAACCACAACCCATATCGTATTATTTCACATCGACTTCTTTGGGAGACCCATGAAAAAGTCCATAGTAACACTTCCCAATTTCTACATGGGTATAAAAAATGGCTACATCATACCTTTAGAATTTTTTCACATAGCTTTAACATACTGACATACCAATATCCTTGATATATATTCCGAAATATCCTTCCTAATGTTATCCCACCAGAAGTGTTTTCAAAGATTTCATTATATTTTGGTACTCCCAGTATAGAAATAGAATATTAAGCTATGTGAATTTTCCAATAGCTCCTTCTTTATCCTAAGTGATAAAGGCACACAAATATGCATTCCAAACCGAATCACACCATCATCATTGATATAGAACTCCTACAGCTTCCCATTTTTTACTACATTAACCCTCTTTTGTATCTCCACATCATCCCTTTGTGCTTCCTTAATATTCTCTTGGATGGATGGCTGCACAATCCTTTGGGAAAGGTAGGATGTATCCCATTCCCTTATGATTTCAAAATCCATTCATTTCATATCCAAGAAGATATGGTCTTTCTCAATCCACAACATGGATATAGTAGTATCTTCTTTTCAACATTTGGGCATTTGATAACATGTCCTCTTTTCCAGGATGATAGTTAATAGAGCAACCATAATCCTTGATTAGCACTATCCATATCCATTGATGCATGGTGAGCTCCTTTTGTGTGAGTACAAACTTTAGGCTCTTGTGGTATGTGTATATGTCACACTTATTTCCATAATGGTAATTCTGCCAGATTTTCAAGGAAAAAATAATGGCTTCCACCTCAAGATCATGCGTCGGGTAGTTCTTCTCATGTATCATCAACAACCTTGATGCTTAGGCTATCACATTGTAATTTTTCATGAGTAAAAAACCCAAGCCATTATTTGAAGCATCATTGTATATCACAAAAAATACTCCAATTTTCGGTAGTGTGAGTACTTGTGTAGTGATTAGCCTTCTCTTTAGCTCCTTGAAGCTTCCATCACATTCTTCCATCCATACATAATTTACACCATTCCATGTTAACATATTTAGCGATCTTGACAATAGTGAGAATATTATCACAAAACATCCGTAGTACCTAGCTAATTCAAAAAAAACTAGGGATTTATTTGACACTAGAGGGCCTGGACCATTCCTCATTTGCCTATGTTTTTGAAGGATCCACAGAAATTTCCTCACTTGTGATCACATGTCCCAAAAAACGTGACTTGATTCATCAAAAATAAACACTTTATGAACTTGGCATACAACTTAGCCTTTCACAATGTCACCAACACAAGTCTTAGGTGCTCTTCAGGTTCCTCCTTGATCTTGGAGTCGATAATAATATCACTAATAAAAACTTCCACAAAATTATCCAGGAAATGTCTAAATACTCTATTCATCAAATCCATGATGATTTCAGGGGCATTTTTATGTATGAAGGGAATCACCAAAAACACATAGTGCCCATACCTTGTTCGGAAGGTAGTATTCTGAAGATCAACCTTATTCATCTTTACCTGATGATATCCAAAACAAAGATCCACCTTTGAGTAGCATTGAGCACCTCTCAACAGATCGAAAAAGTCTTCAATCCTAGGAAGAGGATATTTTTTCTTTATGGTGATCTTGTTGAGTTCCTTATAATCGATACACAGCTGCATCGTTCCAACGTTATTCTTCACAAAGATCCTTGGCGCACACCAAGGTGATGCACTAGGGCGTATAAACCCTTTGTCCAGAAGCTCTTGGAGCTGCTTCTCTAACTCCTCTCGTATGATAGGAGCCATCCCCATGGGACATTTTGAGATAGCAGTATCTCTGGGTATGAGTTAAATTGATAACTATACCTCACGATCCGGGGGGTTCCTATTACTCTATGGGAAATAAATCGTCGTATTCCATCATTATGGGAATTTCATTAAGGTTGGTACTTTCCGTTGACTCAACAATTTGGGCGAGGTATGATTCTTCATAGGGAATCAACACCCACACCATTGAATTATTTTTCAATGGAGATTCATGATCTTCCATTAATTTTTAGAGGAACATGGGAAGGTTTGGAATATGAAGAGATATTTCCTTTTATCGATTTTTTATATGCAATATATATAATGAGAGCCAATGCATTCCCATTATAGCATCAAATTCAAAAAAATGATGTATTACAAGATTAACTGGAAGAATATTCCCACATACTCCAATAGTAGTGGATTCAAAAACATGGGTTGCAATGATTTCACCACATGTTGTTCTTACAGATATCTCTAATTGAAGGTTTTGGGGAATTGATTCTATAGTTCTAGAAAAATTGCACGATATAAAAGAATGTGTAGAACCAAAATCAAATAAGACTTTTTCCATTCTTTAGTGAATATGAATTGTACCTTGTACGACTACATAATCAGGATCAACCTTCGTAGTAGTGATGGAATAATCCTTCCCATGTTCTTTTGGATTTTTTGGTTGCTGAAGTTGATTACCCTCGAGAAATTGAGGTTTAGTGCACTGAATTTCATAGGTTGTGACATATTCTCCTTCTTTTTTGCTTGATCTCTCTGAATTATCTCTCCATCTTCATACGAAGAGTTCGTGGGATGTACTTATTAAGAAACATTTTCATGAAGTCTTCCCATTCCATCTCTTCAATTTTCTCCCTTGTCTTGGTGTCTTAATCAAATCCTACCATTTATCATCTTCTCCATCTAGATGATAAATGCCTAGAGGCACCTTATCCATCTCAGAACAGTGTATCATAGAAAAGAACTTCCCCATTTAGTTGACCCACTATTCTGCAACTAGTGGATCAGAAGATCCCTTAAACGTTGGTGGTCATTGATATATAAAACATTCGATAGCTAGTTGCTCCCCCTTTGGTGAAGGAGGAAATTCTCAACTATTATTTTTATCGTTCATAACCTGAGATAATTGTGTACGAATCTCCATAATATTTTGAACTCCACCTCTCAAATCATTGGTGATGTCGTTCGGGAAATCATTGCATTGGCCCTCACGTGAGTTGTTTTCATGATTTCTCCATGTTCCCACCATTTTCTAAAATAGAAAAGCGTTGGAAAAAAACATATGTTAAAAAGACATGAATATATTATTCATTTAAAAAATTTATACAAAAAACATAACAAGTGGGATCCCTATTTAAATATTATTGTGTACATATTTGTACTTAGTCTCATGAAATAGGGTTTCTCTGGGGTTCACAAATCCTAACTCACAAATTAACTAAACCATTCCTCTAATACCAACTATAGCCACCCAACCATCTATAAAATTAATATTACATCATTATAAAGATATACAACATTATTGTATTACACATAGAGTATTCAACGGTTAAATGTCTTGTGCAAACTAGGACCATACATAACAATTACAACATCAAGAATAAACATTTATTTAATTTATTCATCTCTATCTTCTTATTGGAACTTGTTCATTCCTTAGTAAATGTAGCGACATGAGGATATAAATCAAAAGGGGCGAGACAAAATCCCAGCATGTGGATAGATAAGAAGAATATATCATGGGGTGAGTATAACCATTATATAGGAACAATATCATGAACATGAGAGGAGACTAAATAAAAGACATGAAATGTGTGAATGAATAAAAATGAAACATCATGTCTTAGTGGTTAACTAACACACATGCTTTTGAAACAATCTATCATCTTGTTCACAAGTGATTTCACATTTAATCATGAGATTCATCAGTTTACCAAATGTATTGGAGTGCTATATAATTCCAGGCACAGCCATCACGTCATAGAATTATCATTATCATGCTTTCCACATGGAACATATATCAAAGTGAACATAACTAACCCACCGAATAGAATGGGTTACATCTCATAATAATAGATTCATAGACTTTTGGTTCCCAAATTAAAGAGGGAATAAAATTCTTGTTACTAGAACCATCCACATTGTGAGAGAAGTAAAAGGTGTGTTCAAAAAAGAAGGGTTATTTTAGAAACATTTTGATTGACAAAAAAACAAGTGACACACATGTATATCCAAGAAAAGGAAAAAAATGATGAAAACATGATATTTCAAGAGTAACCATGTAACACCCCAAGATTTTATGAGATTTATTCCTTTTAATGTGATTAATATCTTCTGTTGTACACTACACCAATATTTTCTTGCGCTATATGCAAGAATGTATTATCTTGTAGTATATGAAACACTATTCTTGGATCGTGTTACAGTCAATTTCAAGTTCATTTGATAGTAGATATTCTATACAACATTGAGTATATATATATATATATATATATTCAATGTATAAATGAAATATGGTCGGATTCTGTTATATTCAATAACAAAGGAGTCTTGCACTACATGCAACCCTAACTTGGCTTACATTATATGCAATGATGACCTTCCACGATAGAGTGTGTTGTACGCAATACCTAGTTTCACTAAACAACGATATGTTATTAAAATATTATATAAACTAGCCATTATGAAAAGTAATACCCACTTTTTTAAATTTAATAAATTTTATCTTTCAAGATGGACTTCGTTTTTTGATTCTGAATATCTAAATTATCCTAGGGTGAATTTTTTGTATTTTTCAAAAAACATTCAATTTGTTATGAATAGTGAAAACACAGGGTTACAATTTAAAACCTGACTTTTTATATAAATAATTATTTATTTTATTTAAATTTATTGTAGGAAAAAATTGATACATAATTTATATATGTTCAATGTAATTCATTTGAGTAATTTTATTATAATTTTAGATATATAAAAATTTTATTGAACTTTTCACCGTCTTTTACCCACCTCCTAAGATAATTAGAAAATTTACATAAATCAAAGTTTTACCGCTTCTATAAGTGAAATTTAGAAAATCTGAGAGACATAGTTAATATCAAGGAGTAAAATGTAGTTCAATAAGACAAAAATAATTATGGGTAAATAGTAACTTTTTTCTTTTATTTACCACAGTTAAAACTAAATAGGATAATTAAGGGTAAAAATTATATTATTAATACCCTAACACATTTTATAATTCTATTGGATAAGTTTAATTCGACCAAAAACAATCTTAACAATAAAATATTACCCTTTAGGTCCACTTGGATTAGATTAGGACATTTATTATTATTTTATTTAAAAAAAAGTTAAAATAGTTAAAATCTATGTTTAATAACTAAAACCTTTTTAATATAGGGTTATACATAAGATAAATTTGACTATAAATATTAATTAGAAATAAAAAAATATTTCCTACTGAATGGTAGTTTATTTATAATGTATATATATTAAATAATTAAATTTATTTATGACACAATGGTGATGGAGTAATTACCTAAAAAATGAAATAATAAAATTATTGATATTATAAATACCCAAATAAATGTAATTTGAGACTTTTTATGAATTAAACTAATTTTATAGGTTAATATTACATGTTATTATTTAAATAATTAACTTTTTTCGAACTAGTCATGCTGTTATGATTTTCACAAAAATCAATTACAAAATAGTGTCAAAATTGACATATAATAGTTTTTAAAACAAATATTATATTATTAACTGTTATTATATTCATAAAAATATAAGGATCAGACAAATAAATTAGATAAGGTTATATATATAAATAATGAACCACTTGGGGTTCGTTTGTCATGTTATAGTATGTTTATTATCCATGTAGTGTAAGAAAACAAGAAGACACGGTAAAAGTTAAATTATTTAACTTAGTTATAAATCTAAATGTTAAGGTTAAAATGGTTACCTAAACATGTATAAAACCAATTGGTTTAGAGTATTTCGACCCATCCCAACTTTTTCTTAGAAAAAAATCAATTTGTAGCTATTATAAAATGAATATGACTTTATTATAAAAAAATATTTTATCTTTTTCCAAAGATTCCCTCCCCTCCCTTATAAAAAGGGCACCCCTTCCCTCTTCTCTTCACAACCTTTTGAGACTTGAATCAAATCAAAATCCTGCAAATTACTATTCTCAACCTCTCTAGTAACATTATAGTGGTTCTATTCTCTTAAAAAGTCAACCTCTAGTGCCTTAAGAGGAGGTTACGAAGAGGCGCGTCAAAGAAGAGGTGATATCCTTTATCGATTCTTTCCAATTTATTTGTTCTTATACTTCTTCTTCATTATTTGTTTCACCATAAATTAATAGCATCAGTATCACTAATATACTGATATTTTATTATAAATATGAAACAACACAATTTTATCTTCTATCCATCCTATGGAAAATGAAATAATTGTGTGTGCGTACGTACGAAATACCATCTCCACGCCATGGTGTAATCTGTTTTCCACCACCACCTTACATGGATTTGTATAATAGTGTGAATAAATAAATAAATATTATTATTTTAAATTGATATTTATTCTGAAATATTATAAAAAAAACATCAATACAGTTCAATGATCATGGGAATGATATCATCGCATGTGCTTATGTATGGACTACCGTATCCACGAACACGATGAGATTACTTTTCCATGATTTACCATTCAAGTATAATTATAAAGTGTATATAATAAATAATAATGAAATAAATTATATAATAATGATACTGAATTTATATACATATATGTTTCATTTAATTAATTTCATTTAATTCAATACGGAAATGAAAATAGTGTTCATGCGTACACACGACCTACCGTCTCCATGAATGGTGTATTTCATTCCATTTATCGATATATCATATATATATTATATAATTAATATATATAATATATAAATCATTTTTTTACATTCTGAAATTATGTAAATCAGGATATAAGTAATAATGTCGAGAAATAAGTGTCGAAACACTTATGATAAATGAAATGATTTTACCCAAAACGCTGCTTTAACATGGAATTTACAAAAGAATGGGTAATATAAAGTCATAACTGAACCATATATGATATCATAACAATTAATATGATTCTTTTAATATGTCAATGAAATAATTTAAATAATTATAAAGGATGTTTGGATACGTTCGAAGCATATCAGACCTAAGGTATGTGATAACCATTCCAATCTTGTTTTTATCCGAGAATGTTTATTCGTAATTATTTACTGGGGATATAATTATCATTTATGTCCCTATTTTCTAAAAATGGTTTCATGTATGTTTTAAGTCCTTTTTACCCAATTTTGTATTTTATTACATGGTATGCAGGGATTCTTTTTTTATTTTCCATACGAGGTACTTTTTGACTTTTCTGACAAAAGTATGAGGAGAATGTTTTTTTAACTTATATGGCATGAACTGATTCTTATGATTTTATAACGCTATATTTTCATGAAGATTACACTAAAAGATTTCATGAATAATTTTAAAAAAATTGTCTTATTTTAAAATTTATTGGCATTTTGTGAAAAGAAAATGTTTTTGAAGAAGAAAAGATATTTTCATCAAGAATTCATTTCAACTGTTTTATCAAAACCAATTTCCATCAAAGATGAAATTATTTCATATGGTTATGTTTCAAGTATAATGTCTCTATGATTTACATGGTTTCACATTTGTTATGATGAAATTATATCCATTTTTTTATATGGATTATGTTATGATGGAATGATGTTTTTGAAACCCATTTTATTCTTTGGGTTATGATGAATGATTTATGTTTATGTTGAGGCACAAGAAAGAATTATATTATTATGAGATGCGTGGGACCTATACATCCCTCCAATGCATTGGGTAAAGATTTATATCTCATGTGATATACATGGATGGAATGGTATGTTAATCTGGTTCAGTGATACGGGACTGGAACGAGGAGTGAACTCGATTCAGCAAGGGACTTTGTCCACTAAGAGGGTCTTAGCAGCAATGCCTTGGCTACTATGGGAATCATATCAAGTGCTTAATGGTTTTCCACAATTACATGTATACTTCGCATGCTATTTTATCATGATTGATTTCCCATTATGATATATTACTTAGTTACTTCCAAGATATATGTCTCTGCTCAAGATTTTGATGTTTAGATTTTATGTTCATGTTTTTGAATTCAAATGTATATGGATTGTTTTATGTTCTATATTTTTACCCTTACAGATCACTTGAGCTCACCCCTTTTACGTTTTATTTTCCCTAGGTTTTAATGAAAGGTTTTAGGTAAGAAAACCAAAAGGAGAAGATATTTATGGGAGATGTTGAAGAACATTCACCATGATTAGAAGATTATGTTCCAAGTTTACAAAGTCACTAAAATAATACGGTCTTTGGGCCTTTATTTTTTTCATGTATTAAGTATTCAGAAAAAGTAATGCAATGTTCATGTACGTCAAGATTTGGGTCTCTACAATTGGTATCAGAGTGAAGGTTTAGTTAACCGTCAGAAACTAGGATCCAAAAACATTAGTGAAATCCCTAGAGATATTTCTAAGGTATGTTTAGGGATGTCCATAAGTATAAGTATATGTATACCTTATAGTCCTAGAATTATGGTAACAATCTTATAATTTATCATAATATTTTAGATATTGATGTTACTCCCCCTTTATTATGTTTTTTCCCAAGCATGATTTTTTCCTCTCACATTTTTTTGGGTTTTAGAAAATGGCTGGAAACAGGAAGATTCACGATAATGGAGGAAATGATGGACAATGGAATGATATTATTAATGAGCAACCAAATGAAATGGTATTTGGAAGTCCAAAAATTATTATTATGCATGATCAGAAATCTCATAATATGATCAATAATCTCAAATTTGGTAAGTTTCCCGACTTAGCCAATAAGTGAAAGATGGAGTTTTATGATGATCATAGAGGAAAGAATTTCAATTTATCTCATGTAAATCATGTGGGAAGAGGCATCATGGAGAATGTTTCAAAGGAACAAGAAGATGCTTTGGGTGCAAGAATGATGGACAAAAATCCAGTAAGTGAAAAGGAAAAGGATCAATTAACACCATAGAGAATGATAATGGTATTTCTATGACATCAACAATGATTAGATGTTTTAAATGTGGAATGTATGGGAATTATGAAAACCAATTCCCTAAGGTAAAATCTCATGAAGAGAATCAGCATGGTCATATGGGTAGTATTTATGTTGTTGATTATGAGGAGACTACAAAAGTTATATGAGATGAAAGAAATGTTGAAGCTTGGTCAATGATTTAAGAAGGTAGTTGAATGATAGTAAGTTTATCAATAGTTATGTTGTATCAGTATTTTAATGGTACTATGGAATAAAGAAACATCTATGGATTGTTACAATATTGTTTTTCTTAAAGTATTTGAAAGTATATGTTTAATGGTACTGGAAACCATGAAAGTTTATTTAGATATTTTTCGGAAAGAAGATTATATGATCATAATGAAGGTATAAAGAGAAAATGGATTTTTTATAGTATTCATGAGCTCATGGCTGATATAAAGACAAACTGAGATAATGGTTTGAGTATATAGAAATTTTGGGATTTTGGTATATGGAATGAGTTATATTTTGACAAAAATCATGTTTTCGATAAGGATCTATGGTAATTCATGTTTCAAAAGAATACATGATTAAGGTATTCATGTGTTTGGAATTTGGCCAACAAGATATTTCTTGTGATATATGGGAGATAAATAATGGTATTTACATGCTTGGTATATGACCTCTCTATTAATCATTTTCATTATACTATGAGATTTGACAGAGGTATTTTGGATATGCCTAAAGATTGGAATGGATTATGTTGGACAAAAGATAGTATTATTTAAGTATAGAACTTTTTTTTTGATATTATTTCTTGATTTTTATAATAATATAGTTTTAGAAAAAGGACAACCCATAGGATGATGGACAACCCGTCGCATCGGACAAGGTTGTGGGAATTAAAACCACAACTAAAGTATGAAAGTTATTTATCGCATACCACTGGCCTACAGGAAGTCCATAATTAGTAGAAACTAGTTTTATTTTATTATGTGCTATGATAGATAAAGTAAAAGTCCACTTTAGAAACCTTATATGATTAATCTCATGATAGATGGATTTATGTATATATAATAAATTATGCTTAACTTTTTGTGAAAGAAAAAAATGGAATGACCTATCATTCTACTGCATGATCTGCTAACACTTCATGAATGACAAACTCAACTTCATTTCTTCATGATATGTAGTGGAAATTGTTCAAGGAACGAACAACGGTGAGATTGAACCAAAATCAAGTATGTATATCTTTTTATTCGAAAATTATTCAACATTAGGGGGATGATCTTGAAAACTAAAAACGTTGTCCTAGAACCCTCATACCCGAAAAATCAGATGTAACCATAGATCATCACCCATTTATGGCTTTGTGATTGATGTCTTTTTCATAGCCATGTCCTACCCCACTCTACATCAGAACTTGATGGTTATATTTCACTTCTATATAAATATTTTCACCTATGTTGTCCTATATGGAAACCCAGTGATTAGTAAATTTGTGTAACTGTTACGTTTCATACATTTGTTTTTAAAGATAAGTTTTGGTATTTCTTTTTACGATGTGGGTTTCTATGAAAGAAACTCTAATTTAATAAACCATTTATAACCCCAACGAATATCATGGGAGAAATTCATTTTAAGGGGGGTAGAATGTAACACCCTGATATTTTATGAGATTTATTCTTGTTAATTTCTTTCATATCTTATGTTGTACGCTACACCATGATTATCATGAGCTATATGCAAGAATGTATTATCTTGCAGTATATGAAACACTATTATTGAATCGTGTTACACACAATTTCATGTTCGTTTCATAGTAGTTATTCTATGAAACATTTGAGTGTGTATATATATATATATATATTCAATGAATAAATGAAATATGGTCAGATTCTGTTATACACAACAACAAAGGATTCATGCACTACATGCATCCCAAACTAGGATTTCATTACATTCAATTGCGACCTTCCATGATAGCATGTGTTGTACGCAATACCGAGTTTCACTAAACAATGATATGTTATTAAAATATTATATAAACTAGCCGTTATGAATAGTAATACCCACTTTTTGAAATTTTATAAATTTTATCTTTCAAAATGGACTTAATTTTTGGATTTGGAATATCGAAATTAGCCAAGGGAGAATTTTTGGTATTTTTTAGAAAAGTTACTATTTTTAATGAATAGTGAAAACACTAGGTTACTATTTTAAAACGGAGTTTTTATTTCAATAATTATTTATTTTATATAAATTTATATTAGGTTAAAATTGATACATACAACCTATATAATTTCAATGTAATTCATTGGAGTCATTTTATAATTATTTTAGATATATAAAAATTTTATTAAACTTTTCACCGTCTTTTAACCACCTCCTATGAGAATTTGAATATTTACATAAAACATAATTTTACAGCTTCTGTGAGTGGAATTTCGAAAATCTGAGAGACATGGTTATTATCAAGTAGTTAAATGTGGTTCAATAAGATAAAAATAATTTTTCGTGAATAGTAACTTTTTTACTTTTATTTACCACAGTTAAAAGTAAATAGGGTAATTAAGGGTAAAAATGATATTAATATTACCCTAACACATGTCCTAATTATATTGGAGAAGTTTAAGTCGACCAAAAACAATCTTAGGAATAAAATATTACACTTTAGTTCCACTTGGATTATATTAGGAAATTAATTATTATTTTATTTAAAAATATTTAAAATAGTTAAAATCAATGATTAATAACTAAACCCTTTTTAATATAGGGTTATACATAACATAAACTCAACTCTAAATTTTCATTAGAAATATTAAAATATTTAATACCTAATGGAATTTTATTTATATTTTTTTGACATTAAATAATTTAATTTATTTATGACACAATGGTGATGTGGTAATTACCTAAATAATAAAATATTAAAATAACTGATATCATAAATACCCAAATAAATGTAATTTGAGAATTTTTATTAATTACACTAATTTTTTAGGTTAATATGACATTTTAGTATTTATTTAATTTAATTGTTTCGATGTAATCATGTTGTTATGATTTTCAAAAAAATCAATTACCAAATACTCTCAAAATTGAAATAAAATAGTTTTTAAAACAAATATTATATAATTAATTGTTATTATATTCATAAAAATAGAAGGATCGACCAAATGACTTAGATAAGGTTATATATATTAATAATTAACCACTTGGGGTTCTTTTGTCTTTTTATACTAAGATTATTAGCCATGGAGTGTAAGAAAACAAGAAGACACAGTAAAAGATATATTATTAAACATAGTGTTAAATCTTAATTATAAATTTAAAATAGTAACCTAAAATTGTCTAAAACCTATTGGTTGATAGGATTTCTACCCATCCCTACTTTAGCTTCCAAATAAATAAATTTGGAGCTATTATAAATCGAATATGACTTTATTATTAAATAATATTTTATGTTTTTTCAAAGGTGCCCCTCCCATCCCTTATAAAAAGGGAACCCCTTCCCTCTTCTCTTCACACCCTTTGGAGCCTTGAAGCTCAAAAAACCTCTACCAATTCCTCTTAAAAACCTATCTAGTTACATTATAGAGGTTCTTGGCCTCCTCAACAGACAAAACCTAGTGCTTTAAGAGGAGGTTAAGAAGAGGCGCGTCAAAGAAGAGGTAGTATCCTTTACCGATTCTTTCCAAATTATTTCTTCTTATACTTTTTCTTATTTATTTGTTTCATCATAAATTAATAGATTCAGTATCAGTGATATACTGATATGTTATTATAAATAATAAAAAACCCAATTTCTTCTTTTATCCATCCTATGGAAAATGAAATCATCGCACGTACGTATGTACGGAATACCGTCTCCATGCCGTGGTGTAATATGTTTTCCACCACCACATTACTTGGATGGGTATAATGGTGTAAATAAATAACTATATATGATTACTGTACATAAATATAGTATCATCGTGGCAATGATATCATCGCTCGTGTGTACGTACAGACTACAGTCTCCACGGTCGCGATGAGATTTAATTTCCATGATTAACCATTGAAGTATTATTATATTGTATGTATAATAAATAATAATGAAAGATATTAAATAATAATGATACTGTATTTATGTACATATATGTTTCGTTTACTTAATTCCATTTAATTCAATAAAAAAAAGGAAAACAGCATTCATGCGTACGCATGGCCTACCGTCTCCATGAACAGTGTATTTCATTCCATTTATCAATCTATCATATATATTTATATACTGAATATATATTATATATAAATAATATTTTACAATCTATAATTAAGTAAATCAGGATATAAGTAATAATATCCAGAACAACATGTCGAAACACATACGATAAATGAAATGCTTATACCCAAAACGCTGCTTTAACATGGAATTTATAAAAGAACGGGTATTATAATGTCATTAGTGAACCATATATGATATCATAACAATGAATATGATTCTATAATAAGTCAATGACATTAGTTAAATAATTATACATGAGGTTCAGATACATATAAAGTATATCGGACCTATGGTGAGGGATAACCTTTCCAATCTGAATTTTATCTGAGATTGTTTATTCGTAAGTATTTACTGGGGTTATATTTATCATTCATGTCCCTATTTTCTAAAAATGGTTTCATGTGTTTTTAAATTCATTTTTACCCATATTTTACTTTTACTACATGGTATGTAAGGAATCATTCTTTTGTTTTCCATACGAGGTACTTTTTGACTTTTCCGAAAAAAGTAATAGGATAATGTTTTTTAACATATACTGTATGAATGGATTTTTACAATTTTATAAAACATTATTTTCATGAAGAGTACTATACAAGATTTCATAACTAATTTTAACAAAATCTTCTTCTTTTAAAATTTCATGGAATTTTTTAATAGAAAATGATTTTGATGAAGAAAAGATATTTTCATTAAGAATTCATTTCAAGTGTTTTATCAAAACCATTTTCCACCAAATCAGACATTATTTCATATATGTATGTTTCAAGTACAATGTCTCTATGATTTACATGGTTTAACTTTTCTTATGATGATATTATATCCATTTTTTTATATGGATTATGTTATAATGTAATGATGTTTATGAAACCCATTTTATTCTTTGGGTTATGATGAATGATTTATGTTTATGTTGTGGCAAATGAAAGAATGATTTCATTATGAGATGGGTGGGACATATATCTCCGTCCAATGCATTGGGTAATGATTTATATCTCATGAGATATACATGGCTGAAGAGTAAGTTAATCTCATTCTTTGATACATGACTGGAATGAGGAGTGAACTCGATTCAGAAATAGACATTGTCCACTATGATGGTTTTGGCAGCAATACCTTGGCTACTATGGAAATCATATCATGTGCATAATGGTTTTCCACAGTTACATGTTTTATTCCCATGCTATTTTATAATTATTGATGTCCCATTACGATATATTCCTTACTTACTTCCATGATAAATGTCTTTTCTCAAGATTTTGATGTTTAGATTTTATGTTCAAGTTTTTGTATTCAAATGTTTATGGATTGTTTTATGTTCTCTATGTTTACCCTTACTTAGAATTTGATATCACTATTTTTATGTTTTCTTTTCCACATGATATAAATAATGTATTTAGGTATGAAAACCAAAATGGGATGATCTTTAGGGGAGATGTTGAAGATCTTTCACCATGATTAGAAGATTACGTTCTGAGTTTCCAACGACACTAAACTAATATGGTCTTTGGGTGTTTGTTTTTTCCATTTATTAATTATTACACAAAATCAATGTAATTTTCATGTACTCAAATCTTTGGGTCTCTACAAACCATATTAAAAATGGAGTGAAAGAGGGAAAACCCAAAGGATGATAGTTGGGTTAGAGAATTTCCCCTAACCTTGTATCTAAATTCTTCATTCTCTTTAATGTCCGATATAATGAAATTATATTCATTATTTAGAAATTCCAGAACCTTATATAATTTAATAGTGTTCTTTATGGTTTCATCATGTCATTTTATGTTATTTTGGATGACTTATAATGTTTAAAAACATTTTTTGGGGATGTTCGTTTTTATGGTTTTTCTTGGGTGGTTCACTTGTATTCATAAATTGTTGTTTGGGCATAACTTGAGTAAACATCTAGAACTAATATTAAATGTTATAAATTACATTCCCGAATTTAAAATGATCTTATATTGAGCTATATTATATACCATGAGGACGAATCATTTGGTAATAATTAAATAAAGATTATTTAGGTAAATTTGGGCTGTTTTTCGATCACAATGAACTTATTTTATTTTATCACTTTGTAAATTTATATAAGTCTGTTAAGAACATCAAATAGGACATAATGAATATATCATATTTTGGTTCAACCATGAATATGTTTTCATGACCAGATCTGAAGGTAGAAATGGAAGAATGAAACATGTTGTTCTTGAAGGTGATAAATTTACACCTCACGAACAACATTCTCTTTAATAAAATAAAAGGAAGTGGGAAAGGAGGATGGAAGATATAATATCCCATTAGCATAATGAAATTCTATTATATTAATAATAATGTAGTTACAATACAATTTGGATGAAGATAGGTTTGGAGAGGTCAATAAATGAACAATAACTAGAAAGGCAATTAAAGGAGAAGCGGGAGAGAAATTACCTCTTAAATCATCCTCTCGATATTCTCCTTAAGAAGATAGGATTGGTCTTTTGATGAGACCAGCATCCCTTAAACATGGGATACGGTATAGGGAAGATTCTTATGTAGAGTTTAGTGATGGATTGGAGATAGAGAGGTGTGAGGAAATGAGGGTGTGAAGGGCGATTTTTATAGTGGAGGGGATAGGGGTTTCCTAATATAAAATTCATTCGATTTTTAGTTTCCCCTAAGACAATAAATAATGAATCTCAAATGACCACGAATAGTAAAGAGGGAATGTGAGTTTTAGATTTTGGTGCTTACAACACTTGTGATGTCATGAATAGTTAGTTTAAATTACAATGTATTTATATGGTAAACTAATGTATTTTACTATTCACAAAAAATTCAACTATTTTATAAAAATCAATAAAATTTACCCACACCAATGATCATCTTGTAGAATAAAAAAATAAAGTCCATTTTTCACCAATAATTTTATAAATATTATTTATTTATTATTTAATTAAAATCATAATTTATTATTAAAAAAGAGTTTTAAAACCTTCATTTACTTATTCTAAAGTAGAGGTACATCATACATTCATTTGAATATTATTTTTATAATATTGTAGGTAAGATTACTATTCATTAGGGTATATCACTTTTCATAAGGTTATGTTACTATTCATAAGCGTAGGTTGCTATTCAATAAATTTTGTTTTGTTTTATTAGACTCCAAATATCATCTTGAACACCACCGTGTATGTCAGATTTCAAAATTCCTAATACAGAAGTGAAAAACTTATGTTTAAAGGCCACTTAGCAGTAGGCAGTTCATTATGTTGTGTTTTTATTCGATTTTATGACATAATTATAAGAATGTAATTTCCATTGAAAAACATTTGGTCATTACAATGGATGCCCCCAATGCGGCCTCTTAATGAAGTGGTGTCGGTGAGGAGCTGATGGATTCATGGGGCCGATGGCCACTACGTGGCCTCTTAAGGCAACAGATTTAGCAAGGAGGTGTTGGAGTTTGGGGGGGGGGGAGGATGCCACCTGCACGACCTCTAATGGCGGCAAAGTCAGAGAGGAACCGAGGGAGTTGGGGTTGATGCAGCCAGCATGGCCTCGTAAGGCAGATGGTTTAGTGAGGAGCTGATGGAGTCTGGGGTGGATTCCCCCAGTGCGGCCGCTTAAGGTGGTGTCGTCGGTGATGTTCCAATAGAGTCAGGATCGGATGCCCCTATGTGACCTCATATTGCGGTGATATTGGAAAGGAGCTGAGGGACATGGGAAGAGACACCACTTACCCACCCACTTAAGGTGGTAGATTATGGGAGGAGCCGATGGGGTCGGGGGTATATACCCCCTGCACAACCTCTTAAGGCAGCAACTACGGAAAGGAGAAGATGGATTCGTCGGGCGGATGCCACGTGAAAAGACTCTTAAGGTGGCAGAGTCGGTTATGAGTAGACGTAGTCAGGGACAGATTCCCCTAGCGTTTCCTATTAAGGTGGAAACATTAGTGAGGATCTTATGGGTTCGAGGGGAAGATTCCACCAACACGAACCATTATAGTGGAAGAGTCGGAGATTAGCCAACAGATTTTGGGGAAGATTCCCTCTATGCATCCTCTTAAGGAGGTGGCATCGGGGAGGAGATGATGGATTTTGGGAGAGTATGTCCCCTATATGATCTCTTATGCTGGAGGAGTCGGTGAGGATCTAATAGAGTCAGGACTGATACCCCTTTTCACATCCTCTTAAGGTATTGGGTTAAAAAAATATCCAATGGGGTTGGGGGAAGAATCCCCATGAACAACCTCTTCAGGCGGTGACGTTGGCAAGGAGCCAATGGATTCGGGGGCAGATACCCCCAGAAAAACGTCTTAAAGTGATGGCATCAGTGTGGAACCAACAGATTCTGGGGCTGATGCCCCTGGAAGGATTCTAAGTTGGTAGGGTCGACAAGTAACTGATGGAGTTGGGGACGAATACCCCAAACGTGTCCTCTTAAGGTGGTGGCGTCGGTGAGGAACCGATAGATTTAGTTGGAAGATTACCCATGCATGGCCTCATAAGTCGGCGGGGTCGGTGAGTAGCCGATGGAGTCGGGGGTGGAAGCCCCCTACCCGACCTCTTACGGAGGTGGCGTCAGCAAGGATCCAATGGATTGGGGGGATGATTCCACCGGTATAGCCACTTAAGGGGCTGTCATCGATGAGGAGCACATGGATTAGGGGGTAGATTCCCACTTGCACGGCCTATTATGGTGGTGATGTCTTCATGGAGGTGATGGATTGGGGGGGGGGGGTGTTTGATGACCCCTCCATGGCCTTGAAAGGAAACAACATCAGCGACGGGATGATGTATTAGGGGTTTGTTGCCAACATTACAGCCTCTTAAGGTAGTGGATTTGGTGATGATCCGATAGAGTCAGGGGATAATTCCCCATGCACGGTCTCTTAAGGTGGTAGTGTCGGTAAGGATCCTATGTATTCTGGGGAAGATGCCCCATGTATGGCCTCTTAAGGTGGTGGTGTCGGTGAGGAGGCGATGGATTCAGGGTGAAAATGCCTCCTATGTGGCCACTTATGGTGGCGAGGTTGGCTTGGAGCCGATAAAGTCTGGGTAGATGCCCCATGTGCGACCTCTTAAGGCGGGGATTTCTACAAGGAGACAACGTATTTCCGGACAGATTCCCCCCGCGCGGCCTCTTAAGGTGGTGGTTCCAACGATGAGCTGATGGGGACGGTGGTGGATGCCACCTGCAAGGACTCATAAGGAAACAAAGTCGATGAGGAGCCAACCGACCATAGTATTCACACAACCGATGGTACTCATCCTCTAACTTATGATCGAGAGGGGATTCACATGGGTGATTCCTCAATTTTCCCAAAATATTTTTTCTACTCACTGTTGAAGGATAAGAGACTTCCCATCAAGTTCACCATTTCGGTTTCTGACGCTTTCGTCGGCACACAAATCCATATGTGTAGGATGTGATGTCTATTTTCCCAGATTCCCACATTCCAAAGGTAGGTGATATAAGTCACTTGTTAAAGGAAATTTAATCCATGATCGAAACATGATGATGAGATGCCAGTCTCTCCTTTAATGGACTCATCCTGGAACTCATTACCTAGTCTGAGTATCCCTCATATATATGAGTTTAGGATCGTGAATCTCGTTCTCAGGGCCATATATTTGTGGATTCCAGTTAATTACAATACATCAGTTAGGTCATTCCCTGGGGTCTTTACATGGTAGCAACCTTCAGTCAGAGATTATGACAACATTAGGCATGCCGGGGAATCTCTGGATGCATGGACATTGGGGGACCTATATTCATCCTCATAAAAGGTCATATGAAGGGCACAAAACCCGAATAATTTCACATCATTCATAGGGTATCATATGAAAGAGGAATGTTAGTGTGGTTTTTCTCAGCTTCTCATGTTTAAGACGATGTATGTCACGAGTATTACATCTTGCAGAGATGAATATGCCAAATGGTGTGTCTTTCAAGTTTTTTCGTAGGCATCACTTTTTTAACACTAGGTAGGCCATGAGATTAAAGTATTGTGGAGATGGAATGTGAGTGATTTGAAAATTCCATAAAGAAGGATCAGATTAGTAAATCCCTATGAAAGAACACCCGGAAGGATTAGAAAATTGATGGATTCTTAGGAAGGATCTGAGGTGGTTTGTCCCATATAGGGATTCTATCCCACCAGGAAGGATGATCTGTACATAACTGATTGAGGATCATAAAGGGTGCACCCCATAATGGGGAACACCAGATGGATTCGTCGAAATTCCCAATAAGAGCAGACCGAGGGATTTGTATCCAACAAAGTGATGATGTCACAACATGAAGGCCGATCTAGACAACACTAACGGCGGATTAGGGAGAGTGCACCCCAGAATGGGGGAAAACATGGTTTACCATTCTTTTTGATTGATTCTTGTGTTGGTTTCTATATACCATGTGTATATGATAGGGTCAAACCCCACATAGTTCTAAGGGGTGATGAATCAGTGTGTACCAAAGGACAACAACTCGAATACATTGTAGGGCATACAAAAGGAATTAAAACCATTGCAAGAGTATCACTCTATGTAATATGATTATGGACTGTGTTGGGCTAATTCGTGTTTACCTGCTCGGGTGAATCTATGGAGTGGCGATAGGATGAATGACATGATATCGCTAGGATGTGGAGGCCTGGGTTTGAATTGGGTTGGATGAAGTAAGGTTGAATGATGTGGATGATGAATGATATGGGAACGACATGAAGAGGAAGGTAGTTTTGGGCTTGGACCATTGGGGGGATTCCTACATATCCATGTGATAGGGAATCAATGTCTAGGTAGTTTTGGATGGGACATGGAATTTGGTTGTACACATTGGAAAGTGACCCAAAGGCAAGATCGATCTTACATGTTGTTAGTGGAACGAGTTGGTATAATTCCATAGGGGAGGAAAAGAGATATGGGTCAGAATGAAAGGGACAACAATGGATTACCGATGCTTGAGGGCTGCATTGGCTTATCGCCGGTTGGGAGAAGCAACAGATTACCATGGGTTGGGGTTATAAGTGCTTACTACTGGTTGTGATTGAACCTCAGCAAGGCTTATGATGTACTCTATTTATGATATAGGGATGAAACCCCAATTTTTACTAATGGTTAAGGTCTAATGTCATGTCAGATTGAAAAGAGAATACAGTTTAACATCATTCAGGTGAAGGATGGACAAATGTGAAGATTTTCAGTATGGGTCTATAATTGGATTGAACCTAAATGAGGCTTCATACATACCTTTCATGGAAAGGGTCAAGTACTAGAGTCTATGTAGTTTTGGAGGATATAATTTAAAGTCATGTGGGATGAGTGTGAACCGATGTGTATGGTTCAGGACAAGTATGTGTTGGCTTGAACCTTAGAGAGAAATCCAACATACCATTCTCTGATAGGGAAAGGATGAAATTCCACAATTTTTAGATGGGATGATTGGGACGTATGATAGGGCGGCCCATGAAGGATTCCATGCTCAATACATACTATAATCCCACGTGAGTCATGATCAGTGTGGGAAATAAGAGACAACAACAGTCCTGATGACTGTGGTGAAAAGGTGCAGCCACGAAGAGTGGTGAATGGGGATACACATGGAAGCTGTTCAGGTGCCGCTAAGGAGGGGAAATGGTGAATGTGTCCTACAAATAGATGTTTCTCGGGGTTTTCTATGTAACCGAAAAGGTTAATGGGTCATATTCATGGAATATTCATGGGTGTCACTACAGAGAAACAATTTTGGATGGGGATTATGCATGGAAGCTGCCCCGGGTGCCACGTTGGAGTGGCAATGGTGCATAGGGATTATGTATTGAAGCTACCATTGTTTCACTATGGAGCCACAATAGTTAATTTGTATTATGAATGAAAGCTTACCAATTCCACAAAATAGAGACAAAAATGTATTAGGCTTACGCATGGACACTGCCCGAGTGCCGCCGAGGAGTGGAAATTGTGGAAGAGTCTTACACATGGATGCTACCCAAGGTACCGCTTTCAAGCAGAAATGGTGAATGGGACTAATGCATGGTTGCATACCAAATGCTACTATAGAGTATCAATGGTTAATGGGTCATACGCATGGAAGCTTCCCAGTGTCGCTAAAGTTTGACAAAATTGTATGGGGCTTACATATGGATTCTACCGGAGTGTCGTTGAGGGTGTGGCGATGGTGGAAGGGGCTTATGTATGGATGCTTTCCAATGCCACTAAGGAGAAGAAACGGTGTATGGGGCTTATGCATGGATTCTGCCCATAATTCATTACTCATGTCTGGAAATTAGGGCATCCCAACACACCAGTGGGTTGAGGCATATTATTTAGGTCATAGTTATGCACTAGTGCACAAGGGGGATAACGCTAAGGGTGTTGGAATCTGTCTGAACAAAGGGATATGAAAAGTGTGAATCACATGGATGGAATTTTGAACACAATGAGGATGGAGGGAGGGTAGAGGATAACTATTGACCATGTTCTAGACACAAAATTCATATCACATTAGCCTAAAATGGGGATAAACAAATAAGGTTTGATTGTATACCATGTTCGAAATAAATGACCTGTCTTGAAGTTTCATCCAGAGTATTATTAGGCATTGTCCCATAATGGTAGGTTATCCAAAGTGGCATGGGAATAGGATATTGGAGTGATAGAGTGCTTGATCAGTTTCCAATGCTCTAGAAAATATGCCACTTGAATCATTGAATGATGAATCTTATGCTTGTCCCATAATCCATCTTTTATTTGGAATAAGAAGAATTTTATTATTGAATGATAGGGAATGATAATGTTTATAGTCATCGAGAGAGGACTATTGTCATCTTATGAATGAAGCAAAATGAATTTATATTTTGGTGCAAGAGGCATCCTATATTTGTCACATATAGAGTACTACAGTTTATATTCATATAGATAAGGTAGTTGACATCTTTTGATTGGCGAATAAGGAATCTCATTTTTAGAGAAATCGGCATCCTATTATTAAATGATCGGGCATCCTACAGTTTATATTCATCCATAGAGGACTATTGGAATCATTTTCTTGGAGCATAAGTCATCTCTTGTTTGGTGGAAGAGGCATCCTATGTTTTTCTTATAGGGTGTACTACATTTTATGGTCATGTAGAGTGGACTGTTTGCATATTATGGTTGGAGCATAAGGATTCTCTTATTTAGAGTTAGTGGAATCCTATATTTGTCAAATAGGGAGTACTACAGTTTATAGTCATATAGATAGGACTATTGTAAACTTGCATTGGGTGCATATGGAATCTCTTGGTTGGATCAAGACTTATCCTATTATTAAATGATTGGGCATGCTTCAATTTATAGTCATATAGAGAGGACTATTATCATCTTATGCATTGCACATAAGGCATATCTTGTTATGAAAAACAAGCATATTATATTTTTTATATAGTGTTCACAATAGTTTATAGTCATGTAGAGTGTACTATTAGCATATTATTATTGGCACACAAGGGATATCTTGTTTGGAGAATGAGGCATCCTATTATTTAATGATAGGTTATACTACAATTTATAGTCATGTTGAGAAAATTGTTGGCATCTTATGTTTGAGGAATAAGGCATCTCTTGGTTGGAGAAAGAGGCATCCATTTTTAGTAATAGAGGGTACACTATAATTTAAATTCATATAGATTGGAATATGGAAATATTATTATTGGAACATAAGGAATATTTTTTTGGAGAAAGAGGAATTTTATTATTGTATGACAGGCTGTACTAAAATTTTTAGTCATTTAGAGAGGACTATTGGTATCTTATTATTGGATCATAAGGAATCTATTTTTTGGATTAAGTGGCATACCATGTTTGTAACATAGGCTCAACTATAGTTTAATGTCATATAGAAAGGACTATTAGGTGTAACAAGCCCAGAAATGGCTAGTTTTGGGGTATCCACAAGAGCAGCCCTCTCTGGTTCAACCTGGTATAGAAGTGAGGTGATTAAGTTTGGAAGAGTTGTTTGAGGAATGTTTTCACTCAATGTCCTTACAAAATTGGATACGAGAGTCTCAATACACTACATGTGAAAGGGACGAAGATGACTATATCGAATCATGGAATTTTCTAGATTTTTGAGGAGTATCTCAAATTGTCGTCTTCTATAGGTAGAAGGTAGATCCACATAACAATGGAAAATATCGACATCCTACATCATGAAGTGT
This sequence comes from Viscum album, assembly GCA_963277665.1. Lineage (NCBI taxonomy): Eukaryota > Viridiplantae > Streptophyta > Magnoliopsida > Santalales > Viscaceae > Viscum > Viscum album. Next base: position 177,917,981 of record OY728148.1, read on the forward strand.
GTGGTGTGACTCTAAATTCATGATGGGTGTTATTGAGGAAGTGATGGGAGTGAATATTAAGCCATGTGGGGGTGCAGGGGTGTAGCCCCTGCAGTATGGACTAGTGGGAAGGATGGTAGGAGGTTTGTGAAGGAAAGGTGATCGCATAGCATGGGGTCCCATAAAGTAGTTTTGTGAAGGAAAGGTGCCTGAGGAGCATGGGTTCTCGCAATGTATGGGGCTATATTGAGCTCCGAGTCTCACGAAGGATCAGGCCCTAGGGAGAATAGGGTCTCACAGAGCAATGGCGCTTCACACAGACTCAAGAATCCCGAAAGATCACCCTCCTTGGAATAGTTTGGAGCCCTTTGTGAAGGGAATCACTTCGTGGTGCTTAGGAGCAATATGAAATTGGGGATCTGCCACTGAAGGGGAAGCCTAACCGTGCTTAGGATGGTCCATGAGACAACTATTTGTAGACAGTGGAGGTCGGAAAATCACTCCACGATGATAAAATGTGCACTGTGAAGAGAAAATGACACACAAAGAAAATAACACTACAAAGAAAATAAGACTACACAACCGGAGGCAGTTCCCTTAAGTTTTTCGTAACCGTTTATTCAACCTTGATGGCCTTAGAAGTGCTCATGGAGGTTCTAGTCATGTTACCTTATGTTTATCGTAGTTGCGGAGGCTACTTTCATAGCCTTCGTAGCACTCTAAGAGGATTCTGTCAAGTTCCTCTACTCTTTGATCTTGGACAGAGCTTCACGAATGGGATCCATAAACCCATTTTCTAGCCCAACTTCAAATGACAATAAATCCTAATCTGTAACATTGTTCGGTCTCATAAACCTATCAAATTGAAGAAAGAGAAATGTGGTATGATCCTAGATCATGTATATAAGAATTTTAAATATTTTGGGGATGTGTTTTTAGATTCCAGAAAAATCTTATTTACAAATTGACTGTAACACCTAGCTACACTTGCACATGAGCCTCATCTCAGTTGGTGGGGTCTCTCTAAGTGAGTTCATGAGACTGAGGTTCAAAGACAGGTATAGGCATAATTTTTTGTACTAAAGTAGGCAGTGTAGAATTACTTCATTTGTACTATAGTAGGTACTGTTTGATATTGTAGCAGTCGTAACTATTCACATTGGGCCACCGGTTTGGGATTGGAGTCCATAAGGCTTTTTTGGAACAAAGTAATTCAATTCAATAATGGTTTTGGGACACCTTTAAGAATTTCATGACCCTTAAAGTCCTTCGAGACACATCACGGCCTTCAAGGAATCTTGATATATAAAATCATAGATAGATTCTACCAGGAACCTACTATAGCGTTGTATTTAAGAGCCGGACACATTCACCAAAGTAGTGCTAACAGATTTAGAAGAATGAGAGGGTATGTGATTTCCATTGTTACTAGGACATTTCATTACTACACAGGTCAACTAGAAGAATAGTCATTCAATGTATGAGAGTGTATCCCAATGAAGATTTTGGGGAGGGGTAGTTTGAAGTAGTCAAATTCTATATGATTTCCTTAAGACATACAGGTCCTATAATGTCTCCAAGCCAACAGGAAATGTAATCTCTAAACCTACAAGCCTAGTAAGTGATCCCCATTTTTCCACAAAAAGGGGGGTAATCAATAATAAATAAAAAAGAATGCCATTGGGAATTTCAGGTAGGCCTAGCTACACCAAGGAAACTATGGATCTCTTTTATAGACTTTGGTATGGGACACTCTTTGATTGTATTTGTCATCTAATGGTCTATAAATATTCCTTTTTTGGTTATAACATTCCCCATAAATGTTAAATTCTTTTTAGAACTCACATTTACTATATTGTTCTTATTGATTCTCCCTTTACAATGTGTTTTCCATAATATTCAAATAATCATGTTCGTCCATGCTATTGGTGTATATCAAAATATCAACAACAAGTACTACCATAAATTTATAGAGGTAATATATAAATACTCTATAATTATATCCATGAAAATTTATTGAGAATTAGTGAGTACAAATGGCATAACAATTAATTAATAATGCTTGTACCTTGTTCGAAAGGATGACATTTAAATACCTTAATTCATCACCATTGACTGATAATATCCTAACTAAAAGTTCGACATAGAAAAATAAATGGCCTCGTATAGTTGACCAAACATGTCATTTATCCATGGTAGGGGATACTTATTCTTTATCACAATTTTATTAATGTCATAATAATCAATGTAGAGGTGCTCTGATCCATCCATCTTCTCGACAAAGGGGAATGGTGAACCACATGGTGAAGCAATAGGGTGTATAAAAACATTGTCTATATCTACCTTTAACTACTTCATTAGTTCCTCAAAATCGATGGTGGTCATTCTATATGGTGTATTTGATATATATTGAAACATTGGAATATGTTCAATTGAGAAATCAATCTCTTGATCAGGAGGTAGGTTATCCAATTCTTCTTGAAACACATTTTTGTAGTCTCTCAAAATTGGAATGACTAGAGAAAGATCATTTCCATTATCTAAATCATTTCAGTTAGATATACATGATCAAAAGAATATAATACCCCCAAATTAGATGATTAATTTGATGGAGATTCATCATGATAATAATAATTATATTTAATTGTAGGATTCCTTAGGATGGGATTAGTGATCTCCCTTTCCCAATAGTTGATGTTGGATTTGTATTATGATTTCCAATATATTAAAAAAACATTAATCTCCACAAAAGGAAGAAAAAATATTTTCTATAAAGATTCATCCATAAATATTAACCTTGATGGAGTTAAATAATTTTGATGCAATAATTTCCCAATTTTTTGTTCTGATAAATAACTCAACCTAAAAAGTTCATGAAGTTTTTGAATAGTTATAGTAAACATTCATGATATGAATGAATGTATAAATCCCACATAAAATAGTATTATCTCTATTATTTAATAAATAATTAGTTTTCATGTCACACCTTTATTTTTGGATCATCCTCGGTAGTATTGATTTCATATTCCTTTTATTGACTAACTTGGAGTTTGTTGTTGTTTGTTGACTCTAATAACCCTTGGCTTAAGACAATGGGTCACAAAATGCCCTATTTCTTTATTGTCAAAACTCTTCCCTAATGAAAATTTCTGATATGAACCTTCTATTATTCATTAAAATTTGAGGTTTCTTCATATCAAATAATTATTTATCATCCATATTCCACACTCATATACAATTTAAGGATCTACAAGTTCCCATTAAATAGTTCTCAAGATGATTCTTCCCAAAAATATTGACAAGTGGGATTTTGGGTTTTCATTCCATGAGGGAATTAATTTATTGATCCCCAACTATTAAAATCCATTTTCTTATTTTTCCCCCATGACCATGAGATCACAGAGAGTCTATGATCTTCTTTTTAAGCATCAATTAAACAATATAAAACCTCATCATTTTTTTCGAAGTCATGAATGACTATCAGTTTTCATAAAATCAACTTCATTTCATTAAAGAAGTGATCCAGATTAATTAAATCTTCATGAAAAAGAGGGATGTGTCTCGTGAAAGCCTTTTTAATTTTCCATCATCTTTTGTGATAGAGTATTCCCCCTTCTACATTAGTCCAAAAAATTCCCTTTTCCATCAGTATATATGTTGAGTCAATAAGGTTTTCCTTATGACTTTTCCATTCCTTCTTTTTTTGAAAATCACAAACACCTTATCTTTAAAAAAATTGCTTTTATATGGAAAATTTCTTTTATAAGGAAAATTGATTTTATAAAGAAAATTATCCTTATCATATTTTCATTCATATTTCTCCTAAGTATAAAATTCGGATTCAATTCTATTATATTGGAATCGTTGAATCTTTGATATGAAGCATTCTGTTTTAGGATCTGAATTCTGGATAAAGAACTGTAAGGAAGTTTTATTCTGAATTCCGAATACGAACTCTGGTTAAGTTCTACTCCAGACTCAGGATATGAATCCTTATTAAGTTTGAGAAAGAATTCTCATTACGAATTCTGATGACGAATTCTCATTCTGAATTCTCATTCCGAATTCACCTAGTAAACAGAATCTGATTATCATTGTTTTATACACTCTGAATTAATTCAGAGTCCACAAAATATTTTGGTTAGATTCCGAACTTTTATTTTTCTTACACTTCTATAATTTGTCTTCTCTTAATTATTTTCATTACACTCCGAACGTTCTCTCCGAAGCGTTCATTCCGAACATTTGAGTTAGATTATAAAATGATGTCGTACATTCTGTTACACTTGTTTTGTTATAAAATGATGTCGTGTATTCTGTTATGAAGTAACCATTGTTTAAGTTACACGTGTACATGTCCCTCTGATTTTTAAGGAAAATACGACCGTTGGGAAGGAGGTCGACCTTACCTATAAATAGAAACTCATTTGAGAGAGCTCAGTGCTGCTGCTGATGTTGTTGTTGAAGTGCTGAAAGGCTGACTAATCTGCTTGAAGTGATTTCTAGAGAGAGAGAGGCTCTTATTAACTCTCAATGCTTTGTGCGACTCCAAATGTTTTTGATTACATTCGAGGGCTTCCGGGGATAAGAAGACAGAGGTGCCGAGTACATTGAAGTTCGAGGGCATCCTTGCTAAGGAAGACAGAGTTTGCCAACTACCTTAAAGTTGAGGGCTTGCGGGGATAGCAAGACAGAGACTCCGATCTTCGTATCGAGGGCTTACCCTGGTGTGGGTAAGACAGACTTTCTTGAAAGTATAAATCAAGGGACCTTTATCCAAGGTTGTTGGATACCCTTCTCTTTGGGTTAAAAGACTTATATCTTGTTACTTGTAGTACTAATAGTTGTTTATATTCTGCGGAATTTTGTATTATAAGGAATGTATAACATTCTTATACTTCCTTACTTGTACTCTGTTTCATTTAGATTCTATACACTTTAAAGTAGAATCTCATATTGTAATCTTTTGTTAAGTTTCAATTTCCCGAACCATATTTCAAGAACCTACTTTCGGAATCTCATTCCAAGTTAGCATTCGGTGTTAGAGGTGTTGTGAATTTGCTTAGTTTAAATTTGTTAAACATAGCCTTTTTCTTTATCATAAGGAAACATAGTTATTCTTAACTAACTTTAAAGGTTCCAAAGGAATTATTAAAGTATACAATTAACCCCCCCCTCTTGTATTTTGAGCATCTACATCACTATTTCGATCTTACAATTGATATCAGAAGAGGTTCCTGAAATACTTATACTTACGAATAAGTTTTTCTTGCTCACTTTGTCATTCCGAATTTTCCCATTCCGGAAATTTCCCATTCTGAAGATCCTCATTCCAAACTTTGTTATTACAAAACTTTTGTCTACTAACAAGTTTGTGTGTTGAATGTTATCTTTAGTATGGCAGGAATTAATATTGGTTCGATTGATCATCTAAATCCTACAAGACCTCCTATCTTTTATGGTAATGACTATAAATACTGGAGAGATCGTATGAAGGCTTTTGTTATCAATATTGGAGTCAACAACTTTGTTATGCTTACTGGTGATTATAAAATTCCTAACATGGAAGTTAGAACATTAACTAACCAAGAAAAGAAAGAATATCAACTTAATTCTAAGTTACGCAATACTCTACTATGTTCAATGACCAGAAATATATATAGAAAAATTTCTTCTTGTGAAGCAGCTAACTGTATCTGGAAGAAGTTAGAGGTTACACACTTTGGGACTTCTAAAGTGATTGAGACTAGAAGAGATATGCTTAGAGCTGAATATCATGGCTTCAATTTTCCTTATGGAGAACCTATCTGTAATGTTCACCAGAGATTTATGACTATAGTCAACAGTATACAATCTATGGGGGAGAAAGGTTTAGATGATTATGCTCTTGTGGATAAAATAATTGATATTATACCCAATGAGTGGTAGTCCAAGAGAACAGCTATAGATGAGTACTGGAAGGTCACTCAGATCTCTCTTGATGAGATTTTTAGACTCTTCTACAACATGAAACCAGAATGAAGAGAGATGCAGAAAACATCAAGAAGATGAATGGAAATGGTACTGTTCCTTTTACTACAACCTCAAATCAGATGAAATCTAAGACTCCTGAGAGAGTAACCAGATCCAAGTATATGAATGTTATTTTCCAATCTGAATCTAGTGAGAGTGAAGTCTCGTAAAATTAATTAGGAAATCATGCTCGAAGTATGAACAAGATAGCTGGCCAGAGAAACTTTCAATCCAAGTATAAGAAAAAGGAAAGGAACGATAAGAAAGATGGAGAAGTTACTTGTTATTAATGCAAAAGAGATGGACATATTAGACCAGATTTCCCTATTCTCAAAAAGAAAGAAAGGAAAGAATGTAATTCATATAGGAATAGAAAGAAATACTATAAAGACAAGGCTAAGGATGTTCTGAAAGCTAGTGACACCTGGAGTTCCATTGGTGGTGACTCTTCAGATAAATCTTCTGATTATGAATCTTGAGGACAGAAGAATCTTGGTCTTCTAGCCAGATTACCTATTGATAATCATTTTTTTATGGATAAGGTACGAAATGCTAAATCATTGACCAATATTTCTTTAAATTCTAATGATAGTAAGTATTATAACTCTTCTGATGAAGAATCTTATTCTGATGAGGAAAATACTTTAACTACATATGAAGAAGTCTCTAGGTTTGCTGAACTTATGGAGATTGAGAATTCCAAACTCAATAAGAAACTTGATAAGGAAAATTCTATGAATTCTATTCTTACGAAAGAGATATCAGATCTTTATAAAGATCTTGATAGGAAAAATGTTGACTTTGAAAGTATTTCAAAAAATCTTGACGAAGTACGTTCTAAGAAGAATAAACTTTCTAAAGAATTAGAAAAAGTAATTTCTAATAAAAATGTTTTCGGGACTAGCTCTAGTTCGAAAACTAATGAATTTCAGGATAAAAACATGGTTGTAAAACTCAGGTCTGAAATTTTTTCCTTAATGAATTGTTTATCAAACTTTAACCATGGTAAGGAAAATTTTTATAAAATGTATTTCCAAATACGACCTTTAAGAAATAAATCCGGATTTGGTTATACCCATGAAAAACGAATTTTCAGTAACAATTATTTTGTTTCTCAAAGTGCCCCATTTTGTACCATGTGTCAATGTGGTTGTCACTGGGAAAAGAATTGTTCCTTAAACAAAACGCAATCCTTAGGCTTTCACAAAGCTTATTTCTCTATGAAGTTGTGGGTACCTAAAATTTTATTGTCTGGAAATCTCAGATCCAAGCAATTTTGGATTCCAAAAATCTAATTTTCTTCTTGATTTCATGAAAATAAAGAGATAACTAACAACAATACATGGTAAAAGGATAGTGGATGTTCCCGGCACATGACTAGTAACAAAATCAATTTTGAAAAGATTATCAAAACTAAAGGAGGAAAGGTAACTTTCGGAAATAATGCTAAGGGTGAGATTGCTGGTATTGGTAATATAGTTTTTCTTGGTAAAACCATGATTTCAAATGTTCTTTTTGTCAAAGGTCTTAAGAACAACCTCATTAGCATAAGTCAATTATGTGATGAATGTTACCTTGTTAATTTTAGGAATGATAAGTTCTTAGTTCACAATTCCAAGGAAGAATTTATTCTCTCAGCCAATAGGCAAGAGAATGTCTACACATTGAACCTAGATGACCTCACGAGCCAAGATTTACCTTGCCTATGTGCAATGGAAGATCAATCTTGGTTATGGCATAGAAGACTAGGACACTGTAATCTTAGAATCCTATGTAATATCACTATGAAGAAGCTAGTTAAGGATCTACGGGAGCTTAGATTTGATTCTTCTAAAGTTTGTGATCCTTGTCAATATGGCAAGAAACATAAATCTAGTTTTAAATCAATCGGTGAAGTCTCAACAACCAATTCATTATAGTTACTGCACATGGATATTTTTGGTCCAACACAAACTGGAAGTATTGGAGGAAAATACTATGTGTTTGTTCTAGTTGATGATTAAACTAGGTTTACTTGGGTCTATTTTCTAGCAAAGAAGTCTGAAGCTTTTTCCTATTTCAAAAGTTTTAGATATCTTGTTAAAAATTAGGAAAACCTTCCATTGAAAACTATTCATAGTGATCATGGAGGAGAATTTAAAAATTCTGATTTTGAAACTTTTTGTAGTAAGAAGGGAATTACTCACAATTTTTCAGCACCTAGAACTCCTCAATAAAATGGTGTAGTTGAAAGAAGAAGTATAATTCTTCAAGAAATAACTAGAACCATGTTGAGTGAATATTCTATTTCCAGACATTTCTGGGCTGAAGCTGTAAGTACTGCTTGTTATACTATAAATCGAGTTTTAATTAGACCTTTTCTTACTAAAACTCCTTATGAGTTATGGAATGGTAGAAAACCAAGACTATCCTACTTCAAGGTTTTCGGTTGCAATGTGTTAATTTTTAATACTAAATATAACTTACATAAATTCGCACCAAAATCTGATGAAGGTATTTTCTTAGGATATTCCACAACATCTAAGGCTTATAGAGTTTTTAATAAAAATACTTGCACTGTTGAAGAAACAGTACATGTAAAATTTGATGAGTCAAATCCTTTTGTTTTTAAACCATCCCTACCTTCTTCCTCGGATGAGTTTTCAAAAATTTATTATCAACCTTTGATAGAAGAATCTTCTGATAAGGAAATTGTTCAAGAAGATACTTCTGAAATATTTACCCCAGAAGATTTTCTACCCTCTGTTGATGAACAGGTTTTACAAAACCCAAATCATGTGTTTCTTAAGAATCATCCCAGTGATAGTATCATTGGTGATGTAAATAAACCAGTAAGGACTAGAAGTTCCTTAAGAAATTAAGTAGAACATCTAGCATTTCATTCCCAATTAGAACCTAAAAGCACTGATGAAGCTTTAGGTGATGATGATTGGATCAAAGCAATGAAAGATGAAATAAATGAATTCTAAAAAAATAAAGTCTGGAAGTTGGTTGAAAGACCTATGGAAACTTCTGTTATTGGAGTAAAATGGGTTTTCAGAAATAAATGTGATGAAAATGGATTCATAGTAAGAAATAAAGATAGACTTGTTTCTAAAGACTATAATCAACAAGAGGGAATAGACTATGAAGAAACCTATGCTCCAGAAGCTAGACTTGAATCTATCCGAATTCTACTTGCCTTTGCAGCATTCGTTAATTTCAAACATTTTCAAATGGATGTGAAATGTGCTTTTCTTAACGTTTATGTTCAAGAGGAAGTTTTTGTTGAACAACCTCCTGGCTTTGAAGATACAAAACATCTGGATCATGTTTTTGGACATACCAAAGCTTTGTGTGGTCTTAAACAAGCCCCACGAGCATGGTATGATAGACTCACTGGATTTTTGCTTCAGAATAACTTTGTTAAGGGAAATTCAGATCAACCCTTTTATAAAGAAAGATAAGAAAAATGTTTTGATTGTTCAAATTTATGTTGATGACATTATATTTGGTTCAACTCAGCAGTCTTTGACTAACACTTTTTCAAGTCTAATGAAATCTGAGTTTGAAATGAGTATGATGGGTGACTTAACATTTTTCCTTGGTTTTCAAATTTCTAAAAAACCAGAAGGAACCTACATATCTCAACATAAGTATATTAAATATCTTCTTAAAAAGTATGGTTATGACAACACTAGGAGTATAAGCACTCCCATTGGTACCTCAAACCCTTTAGATCTTGATAAAGCTGGGAAACCAGTAGATCAAACATATTTTAGAGGTATCATAGGAAGTCTACTATACTTAACAGCTAGTCGACCAGACTTAATGTTCTCATTATGATTATGTGCAAGATATCAATCCAATACTAAGGAGTCACACATAAAGGCAGTAAAAATAATTTTTGGCTACCTTAAGGGAACCATGGATCTAGGATTATTTTATACTTCTGGAAATGATTTTGTTCTAAAAAGATTTTCTGATGCTGACATTGGTGGATGTAGAATGGATAGAAAGAGTACATCCAGAACTTGTCATTTCTTAGGAGATTCACTAGTTTCTTGGTCCTGCAATAAGCAACATTCTGTAGCACTTTCCACTACTAAAGCTGAATATGTAGCAGCTGGAAGTTGTTGTGCTCAAGTGTTATGGATGCCACACACACTCACAGACTATGGATTGAGTTTTACTAAAACTCAAATATTGTGTGATAACCCATGTACCATTGCCCTCAGTAAGAACCCTGAACATCACTCCCGTGCAAAACACATAGATATTAGGCATCACTTTCATAGGGATCACACACCTAAAGGAGATATTATTCTTCAGTTTATCGGAACGCAAGATCAACTTGCTGATATTTTCACAAAATCTTTTCCTTCTGATAGAATTGAATATATTAAACAGAAGTTAGAAATTGTAACCATAAGGTAATATTTTGTAATTAACTTTCTGTTGAAAAAGTCTACATACAGCAATAAACTCCTTTTCATAGGGGGAGTACATTTTTGTGATAGAATAACTATGTATTTTTTAAAAAATTTGTATTCAAAACTTTTCGGAACGATGATTTCCAGAATGGAATATCCAGAACTACAATTTTCCACAATGAATACTTTCATACTGAATACTTCTAAAATGGAAGTGTTCATATTGAAAACATCTGGAATGGAAATTTTCATACTGATATTTTCATAACGGAACCATCGTACTAAATCTTCCATAATAAGTTTTTTGTTTTCAAAATCTTGTAATTCATTTTTAATACTAAATTTTTCCTTACTAAGTTTGTTTTTCGTACTGAGTTTATTTTTCGTAGTAAATATTTTGCGAAATCTGTATTTTCATAATAACGTTTTTTTATCATTTTTATATTACCAATTACCAATAATCCTCCTCATCCAATCCGAAAGGTATGATTTCCTTACTCAAGATTTCGTAGTCATTTTTTTTACATTCTAGCATTTTCATGTATTATGTTTTCGGATTATAGTTTTCTTAATTCTTTGTTTTAATAAAAACCTCAAAAATATCGGATTCAAGTTTTCAAACGTCAGATATTATCTCAGCTTATCCCAACCGTTAGATCAACCGAGGAAGTTGAACTGTCGTTCCATTGCCTATATAAAGGGGACCCATATACTCGTCCCACATCGATTTCAAGATATCGCGTCCTGAATCTCTATCTCACAATTTTAAAGCCGTTCCGAACTTCAGATTTCTCCGTTCCGAACTTCTCAAAGGACATCAGATCCGAATGTCTGCGGAGTTAGCATCTCAAGAAATGTCTTCCACCAAACCTATTTCACAATGGTTAGTTTACAGAGAAAGGTTAGTCCATCCGGATTTCTTCAATAACTATGATTCTCTTATTTCAAAGAACATTAAGTTGAATGGATGGGAAGATATTGTTGTGTCCTTACCGGGAAACCAAGACGATGTTTTTACAGAGTTACTTATTGAGTTCTATGAAACAGTTTCCTTCTTTCAGGAAGATAATAGGGAGAAATTTTCTTTTAAGTCTTATGGTATGACTTACAAGCTTTCTTAAACCATGGCAGCAAGTTTGGCAGGGATGTCCTATGAAGGAGAAGCCGAATTTATTTCCCATGTGCTGCCAGACTCTAAGGGTAGCTTCAACAAGGAAAAAGCCTTGAAAACTCTCGGACTCTCAGATGACAAAGCTCGGAATATTGCTAGTTTTCCTACAAACGTCCGGATTCTAGAGTTGTGGGTGCAAGGTCTTATTGTACCAAGGAAATGTGATAAAGATAGCTTGAAGAAGAGCGAGATCTATATCTTAGATTTCCTGATAAATCTAAGGAAGTTTAACTTCATGAGGCACATTCTTATAACCATTGAGAATCTTAAGAAAGGAAATCTCAGAGCCAATATCGTAATATACCCAGCAATTCTATCAAGGTTGATAGTTCGGTGCCTTGAATCTTTCAAGGAAGCTTCCCGATCTAAGCCAAGGGATTTCAAAATTTTGTTGGTCAGTGATGATACCCTTAAGAGGATGTATGTGGATTTCAAAAAGGAGACTGGTGAGTTCTTCGATTTTCCTAATCAAGAAGAAGCGGCTCCGAAGGTTGCTGAACTAGAATCATCTAAGCCATTAAAGAAAAGAATGTTGAAAGAAGTTACAGCTGAATTTGAGGATCCTAAAGCTAAGGAAGTTCAAACCGCACCTCCCAAACCAAAGAAGAAGAAAGCCTATCCTGATAAAGTTGTTGCGAAGTGGAGAGAAGATAAAGAGAAAGGGAAATAAGGGGATCCGCAGTTCAGATTGGACCCTGCGGAGGCTAAGGCCTTGAAAGAGAAAACCACTGATGAGCTTGAAAAACAAGTTAAGGAAAAGAATCTCAACAAGAAGATGACAGAAGCCGAGGCAGTCCAAGCTTTGTTAAAATTTAATGAAATAGTATCCGGAAGCATTCCAGTTCCGAGATCTCTCTCCTTGGAATATCTACCTGAGACTCCAGGAAGAAACCTTGATTTTCCAGAAGAGATTACAACTGAACATATTTAGCAACTCGAGCAGATTCAACAAGTGCAAGAGGAAGAAGTAGTGGCTGAAGGAAGTGGTGAAACAAGAGACTTATTGAAAGAAGTAGATGATTATAAGGGGTCGCCTTAGGAACACCTATCACTTCGAACTTCAGAGGCTGAATCCTCGACGTTAGTAACTCTAGAGAAGGATAAGAATGAGGAAGATGTTGTTCAAAAAGTCATTGATGATATTATTCAGGTGTCTACTGGCGAGCATAAAACTCCTGATCAAGAATCAATTCCGAAAAAAGACAAGGGAAAGAAACTCCTTGTTGAGACTCCGAAATAAGTGGATAGAAAGAAAAAATAAAATGGAGATTCATCTAAAAGGATGTTGAATCTTATTGAAGAAGAAAATTCTCCAAGAAAAGTTTCATATTCGGAGTCATCCTCTTTGGGGCATGATTTTGTTGTTCAGTCCGTAAAGAAGTTGGTGGGAACCATTCCGACCTTCTCAAGTATTGACTCAAGATTCCAAATGCTCCAACATGATTTAAATCAGAAAAAAGACTATGTATATATGGTTGTGGAAAAGTGCGTTGAGATTGAGGCTCAGTTCAAAACGTTTTTTGTTGGCTACGAAGCTCATAGAAGATCTTGCAAGAGGATGACAAACTGGTCGAAGACGACTGTTGAAGAGATGAGGTTATTTGATGAGTTTCAAGAAAATGTTAAAGATTCCTTTGAGACTGAAGACATGAAGATAAATGAGATGACTTCCTCTTTTGAAGAGAAGCTGACAGACGAAAAGAACTTCCAGATCCAAGAAGTCAGAGATCTGAATGGGAAACTGAATTCCGTTTCTCAAAACTGGAAGTTTGAAAGGGATCATCGGATCGAGTTTGATCAGAAGATGAAGCCTCAGGAAGAAGAGATCAAGGCTCAAGAAGAAAAGCTGAATGCCCAGGAAGATAAAATCGAAGCTCAATCCGCAAGAATAGATGTCTTAGAGAAGCAAGCTGAAGAAGAACATAAAGACCTGAAGAATATCAAAAATATTCTTAAAGGGCTCATGTCGATGGAAAAAGATCTGAAATAACCAAATCCAATCTTTTTGTTGTATCTAATTTTCTTTGTTTTCGAGATTTCAAACCTAATGAAAATTGCGCCTCTCGTTTCTTTTGTTGTCATTACTAATTTTTCAGCTACTTTGTTATTTTTTCCATTCCCTCGATTTCTTTTTTAAAATCACAAAGGGGGAGAAGGAAACGATCCTTAAGAAAAAGAAGAACTCCAATGAGAGTTTATCTAAAGGGGAGAAGGAAAAGATCCTTAATGGAAAAAAACTCTAATAAGAGTCTATCTAAGGGGGAGTTTTTCATTAATGAATACTTTCTTTTTCGTAATGAAATTTATCTCCGGAAATCTAGAATACGATCCTTATTGTTTCAAAGCCTAAGGGTGAGTTAGTCGTATTCATCAATATCCTTAAAGCCAAGGGAGATAATCCTTAATGTTTTTCATTCATCTTATAATTTCATTTTCTTAAGGATGTTTGTGCTTTCCAAAAAGGGGGAGATTGTTGAGTCAATAAGGTTTTCCTTATGACTTTTCCATTCCTTTTTGTTTTGAAAATCACAAACACATTATCTTTAAGAAAATTTCTTTTATTAAGAAAATTTCTTTTATAAGGAAAATTTCTTTTATAAGGAAAATTTATTTTATAAGAAAAATTATCCTTATCATATTTTCATTCATATTTCTCCTAAGTATAAAATTCGGATTCATTTCTATTTTCTCGGAATCATTGAAACTTTGATATGAAGCATTCTATTTTAGGATCCGAATTCTGGATAAAGAACTGTAAGGAAGTTTCATTCTGAATTCCGAATATGAACTCTGGTTAAGTTCTACTCTAGACTCAGGATATGAATCCTTATGATGTTCGAGAAAGAATTATCATTACGAATTCTGATGACGAATTCTCATTCCGAATTCTCATTCCGAATTCACATAGTAAACAGAATCTGATTATCATTGTTTTTTACACTCTGAATTAATTTAGACTCCGAAAAATATTTTGGTTAGACTCCGAACATTTATTTTTCTTACACTTCTATAATTTGTCTACTCTTTATTATTTTCATTACACTCCGAACCTTCACTCTGAAGCGTTCATTCCGAACTTTTGAGTTAGATTTTAAAACGATGTTGTACATTCTGTTACACATGTTTTGTTATAAAATGATTTCGTGTATTCTGTTATGAACTAACCATTGGTTAAGTTACACGTGTACAGGTCCCTCCGATTTTTAAGGAAAATATGACCATTGGGAAGGAGGATGACCTTACCTATAAATAGGATCTCATTTGAAAGAGCTCAATGCTGCTGCGGATGCCGCTGTTGAAGTGCTGAAAGGATGACTAATCTGCTTGAAGTGATTTATAGAGAGAGAGGCTCTTATTAACTCTCAAAGCATTGTGCAACTCCAAATGTTGGTGATTACATTCGAGGGCATCCAGGGATTGGAAGACAGAGGTGCCGACTAACTTAAAGTTCGAGGGCTTCCTTGCTAAGGAAGGCAGAGGTTGCCAACTACCTTAAAGTTGAGGGCTTGCGGGGATAGCAAGACAGAGACTCCGATCTTCGTATTGAGGGCCTACCCTGGTGTGGGTAAGACAGATTTGCTTGAAAGTATAAATCAAGGGACCTTTATCCAAGGTTGTTTGATACCCTTCTCTTTGGGTTAAAAGACTTATATCTTGTTACTTGTAGTACTACTACTTGTTTATATTCCTCTGAATTTTGTATTATAAGGAAATTATAACATTCATATACTTCCTTACTTGTAATCTATTTCATTTAGATTCTATACGCTTTAAGGTAGAATCTCATATCATAATCTTTTGTTATGTTTCAATTTTCGGAAACATATTTCCGGAACCTACTTTCAGAATCTCTTTCTAAGTTGGCATTCAGTGTTAGAGGTTTTGTGAATTTTCTTAGTTTAACTTTGTTAAACTTAGCATTTTCCGTTTCTTAAGGAAAACATATTTATTATTAACTAACATTAAAGGTTCCAAAGGAATTTTTAAAGTATACAATTCACCCCCCTCCTGTATTTTGATCATCTACATCACTATTTCGATCCTACAATATATTGGTTTTGGTGAAAACATTTATCGAAAAATATTTTCCTCAAATTCTATCATTCCATGGAATCAATTTCCTCCTTTGAATTTGTGTTTTTTATTAGTTTCCACCGTTGATCAGCTTGCCATTCAATATAATAAAACACCATTAGAAATTTCAATTATTGTAAATACTAGAGGACATAGAATATATTATCGATGGAGTTAACCCATTGTTTTTCGAGTCGTGGATCTGAATATCAGCTAATCATAGGAGGCAACTAAAACATGAATTATTCAACCACAACATGATCATCATCTGAATACAGAGGGTGTTACACGTCATTGAATTTATTATTCATGAAATATTATATTTGAATTTTTTTATGAATTTGTGTCCACATTTTCCCATCATATTTGACATTTCATTATAAAAATCATCAAATATACTATCACATCAATTGTTGGCACATGTTCTCTTATTTCTATCCATTAAATCAGAGAAGTAAAGTATAATTAAGGGATTTAATACATATAAAAAAACAATATAAAATGGAAAATTTGAATGTAGGGGGATATAAATGTAAATTAAATGTAAATCATAACATTTGATTCCATATGTTTCAATATAGGTTATCCATGGTGATAGAATTATCCAGTGCATTCTCACTATAGTTATCTAGTAATAATCTCTAAAATAACTAGACCTTGAATTGATACCAACTATATCATTAGGTAATTATTTACAATAAACTATAATTTATACGTATAATAAAATTCCATGTGTATATACACCTCCTGGGTGTGAGACCCCCCAATCCATAGTGAAATCCATTTCCTCAGGAAGCCCTTGGTGGAGAGCCCTGCTTCTTCCAATGATCTCACATGAGAGTTCCCAAGGATACAACTCTTTCCTTATCTCTAATACCATCTATAATATACCTAGACTTTTACCTATATTTTTAGATTATATTTATCAAAACCTAAAATAAATTACAATATGAGGATTACATAGACTATTGTCCTTGGAAGATTATATACATAATTATAAATAATTAAATAAAAATAAAACCATATATTACATAAAATCTATAAAGAGATACTAAATTTATTTTCTCTATTACACCAGCCTTAGATAAAATGTGGAATATATGAAAAAATTTATGAGCTAAAAATCCCAATAATGTAAATATTCATATGAATAAATAAAGGAACCTCTGCCAAAAGGCATAAAATAATGACATAAAAAGTCACAGAACATGAATAACATATTGAATCATAAAATGTATAAAATTAAATCATATAATCCTAAAAACCTATAAATATGGAAAAATCATACAAAATTAAATAATCATGATTCTTGGGTAACTAGAGAGTCCATTTAAAATGGTGTCGAGCGAGTCAAGAGTAACCACCAAGACCATTGTTCATTATTAACACGAGTCAAGCTAACCACAAAAAGACCATGGTACATGAAGTCTCATGATAATAAATATTACCCAGTGTTTTGGAGTGATATATAGGCTCTCAAATCATAAAATATTCACTAAAATTCATTCCACATAAAAAATCAAGAATAAAGTATAAACATAAGGGTTGACCATGGAAATAAATGGGCATCCTAACAATATTGTAAGGTATAACAATTGAGCGTATCAAAATGTTGTCCAAGAATGAATTTATTCAAATAACATATGATCATTATAGGTGAAATTATGTTTAAAATGTGATATGAGATATCAAACATAGGTGATATAATGTAAAAATAGTGTTTATGAATTTTTAGAAATCATCCAATTTATTACGATTTATGGGAAAATATTAATGATTCTTTGAGGATAGAAAAGGAATAATTTTTTGTATTGTAAAATAAATTAACCATGATAGTATTACATGATAAAATGTGTGATTTTAGAAAAATATTTTGTCTTAAAATTGATTATGTAGTGCACTATAAAATTGTTGATAAATCAGTAATTCCCATTATCTCGACTTGCTTATCGATTAGAATTTAGAAGGTAACATTATTAGAACCCATATTTTCCGACTAAATTATAATTAACTGATATAGATAAATAATTTTGTGAAAAATAGAAAATAATTTAAAATTTTTAAATAATGCTAAATAATAATTAAATTTGGGTTAATAGAAAGAATGTTTATCTCGAAGGGACAAATAGATGTTCTGAATGAATCTCATATCATTCATCCAAAAATATTCTTTCTTGTTCTTGACATCCTGGATAATAAAACTAAATAATTTAATTAACTATTTAATTAACTTTTATACAAGTATTGTTTTTATTATATGTTTATTAAGCTCATTTATTTCCTTTCTTATGAGTTATAAGATATACTATTAACATTCTAGGGGTGTTCATTTCCTTGGTTTTCATGATTATTTTACCATTATTCATGTGTGGAAGATAAATTGAAATAAGAATAGTTATCCAAAATTGATATTATTTGTTACTAATAATCATCTATAATATTAAATATTAATTTTTATTTATTAAATGTTATAAGGATTCATTTTTTTAACGTTATTGATAACCATTTAGATTATTTTGGCATTTTTTCGATCATCACAAAATATTTTTCTTTTATTAATTAATATTGTTTTTATAAACATTTTAAAGAAAATTAACTACATTTTAAAACCCATATTATAATATATTTTGACTATAAAAATGATTTCATAACCATACTTTAATGTGGTAATAGAAATTGAAAACTTTTTGTCCTTATAGTGGATAAATCAACACCTCACGAACGTCATTTTCATTTTTTGAATAAATAGTGAGGGGAATAGAAATGATGATAGATTTTAGAATTGCCACAATAATATTATAGTGTATAAAAAACATTGGAGTCATCATGTCACTTTTAAAAGGGGATTTTATAAGATTAAAGGAAAATAAAATAAATTGAAAAAGGAAATAAAAGAAAAAGAATGATGTTTTCAACTATCAAATTTGCCTCTATGAGAACCTATTAGAGGCAGATGATTTTTATCATATTTTAACACCAATGGCTCCTAGATTTTCGGTAGATAATTTTCATGTGTATTGGGAATTATTTTTATATTCATTATGTCCTTAGGTGAGTGAGGAAACAAGGTGTTGATGGGTAGTATTTACAGTGGAAGGGATGAGTGTTTTTTGTTTATTTTATTCCTTTTTTTATTATTTTGGCTAAAGACTCTCAATATTGAGGATTTTTATGAATAAATTCACTAAATATATAATTTTATTTCCAAATTATGGACCCTTACATCATCCATGATGTATCAAGAACTCAAAAACACTTTTATTTATTTAATCTGTTTAATACCGAAAATTACAGTATTTTAGTATTCAGAAAAAAATAAACTATTTTTGAAAAATCCCCAAAACCACTATAAAATATTTTAGAAGATTAAAATTAAATAATGGAATCCATTTTATGAAAATAATTTTTTAAATTTAATAAAATTAATTTTTAATAAAATTTAAAATTTATTAAAAAAATATTAATATTAATTTTTTGAATGATTATATATCAATTTGGAAAATTAATTATGGTATTATAAACAGATATTATAACCATATAAAACTATATATTAATTACTTAGGCAATTTTATGCTAATAAAATTTTTTTAAATAAATATATTAAATACAAAATTTTAAATATTATTTTAAGATTCAAAAATATTTCAATACTTAATTTATCATTCTTAAAACATTTATTCACATATTACATGATATAAATATATCACATTTTCATTGATAAGTTGAATAAATTTTATTTATACTGCTATATGTGAGGTTATTATTATATTATATATTTTAATTTTCTTAATTTCCCCATAACTATTTGATAGGTCATGTTATGATTACATTGGTTTAGGTTCTTTGATTTCTATAAATACTTCTTATTTCTTTCATTATTCATTTAAAAAGTGTTTATTCTGTTCTATAAGTGATATTTATGTGATTTATACTATATAAATTAATTATAGGAAGGGCAATTACATTGATAGAATTTTGGGTCATTATAGATCACCCCTTTCTTATGTACTTTCCAAGGTTATCTTGTGTAGTTTTATAAGATAAATATATTGTTCAGGTTATGTCACATAGATTTTAAATAATTTTGACGTATTTATATTTTAGGATTTTTATATGTATCTAATGACTAAAGAATACTAGGTCCTATACAAATTTGGGATTATATTATGTGCATATTTATGAAATAAGTCATGAAATAAAATTTATGGAATATTCTTGTTTTTGAAATTAGTATCAGATAACGGTTTATTTTTTGGAATTACGATGATGAATACTATGTGCAAACCATATTTATAAGACTACACATAGTAAAACATCCTGATTTTTTTTAATTATATAGTTAATAGTTTCAATGAAAAAAATAACTATTTATATAAAAAAATTTATATAGCTTTGAAACAATTATACCTAGGTTTAATAAACATGAAAATGGTGTATTTGTTATTGAAATTATTATAACATGGTGTATATAAAAGAGGCCTTGATTCACACAAGGTATAAAACTCCCGATATAAATTATTTGGTAAATTTATTATATCTTTATGAACCATTTATAAGGGACTAAAAATTATCATGAACAATTTCGTGAGAAAACAATGGAAATATTAAATTTATATATAGAAATTAAATGGTTATGGAATATATGAAATTAATGAATATCCCTTCAATTATTATCATTTCAATTTTAAATACATAATAGTTTAGAAATTATATTTTCTACATTAATTTTGGATCAAGTAAATGAATATAATAGTTTAAAAATAGTGAACTAAAATCTTATAATCCATGGTTCAACACATTATTTTATATAACAAATGTTTAATAGATATATTCAAACACCATCTAAAAAAATAGAAGTTGATATATTAGTGAAAATAAAAAGAGTGAAGTAATTTTTTCCCTGGTGTATAACATTCACCCATTCAACATGGGAATGTTGTATTTCTTAGAATGAATTGTGATACTCAATTTTGGATAATTATATTCTACTAAGGGTCTGGATTTTATTTTCTTATGTAGAACCAAAATAAATTATTGATAGGGTTATGTCACCCCCTTTATCACGAATTACAATTAGATTCAATTCTACTGTAAGTTTGTTGATTAATATCAATTGAAATGATCATATCAAGCATGGATATTATTTCATTTTTAGAAATCATATATTACTCAAATTGAAATGGATAAATAAATGTTCATCATTTATGAATTGACCATTATAAGGGAATTTTGTGACGAGTTCAAGAAAATAATTTCATGTTCTTTTTATTAGATAAGTGGTTTATTTCTCAATCAAACATATTCCTAAATAATTTTAAATGACCAATAAATTATATATCATATCCATTTATAAACAATATTAGTTGAATAATAAATAGAATGATAATTTTGATAAATGATTTACTTAACTTAGTGATTCATCATGGGGTGCAACAATCCATCTCTAGAAGAATAAAATTTGTTAAAATAACTTTGTATTGATTACTGTGAGCTCAAAAATATCACAATAAATAACATGTATCCTCTTTGTGAAATTGATGACTAGTTTGAGTAACAATATAGTGACCAATTTATCTAAAATGAGGATCTTCAGTTGAGATATTGTGAAGTTAATGTGACGAACAATGATATCACTAAAAATGATTTTCATATGAGGTAAATGCATTAGGATTTCATTGTGATTTACATTGGGCTTACTAATTATCATTCTATATTTATAGAAATAATTAGTACCATATTTTTTTATAAACTAAAAAAATGTTGTGGTAGTATTTATTGATGATATTACTATCAATTCCAAATGAATGTAGAAACATGAGGAGAATTAGAATGTTGTACTAAAAACATATAGAAGGAAAAGTTATATGAGAAGTGATGTAAATATGATTGTTCTATATAGTATGTAACATCATTGGGTAACGTATCACCATAAAATGGATATATATAGATCCATAAAAGTTATAATACATTTAATGTTGGAAAATACTAACATCTATGATAGACACCCATTGCATCATGGGATTGTTTGTGTTGTTAACGAGCCAACAATGACCCCACTTTGGATAGAAATTGACCAAGGGTGTCATCCCAATACCGTCTCTATAATGATATGGTCTTTTGAAAGTAACCATGTTTGAATTTCATTGAAATGGGTGGCCTAATACTAATATAACTGTACACATTCATAGAACCCACTCCCTGAAAAGTGCATAGATATAATAATGGGATGAAAAATATATAATGTTAATCATTCATGAAAACACTATAGGAAAAACATAAAATTGATGGAATAGAAAATATAAAATATATGGGGGATATGTGCCCCACTTGAAATGATGTCCCAACCTGACATTTAATTTATCGACCTGAGTGAATCTAAACTGCTTCTCCATGTTGGTGCATCACATGACCTTAACCGATCCTACCCATATTCCTGATTCTTCAATGAGAAAAATAACAATGTAGGTGAATATAAAAAACATTGTACATATTGAATATTCAAATTGAAGATATACTTTTAGAATATGTGGAAATGATGGTACATGATATTTTCTAGAGGCAATACAAGATATGTAACTCCAACAATTTATATCGTGATTTTAATGACATTGTCATTGCTTACTATGTTTAACATGACTTTGTAGAATATATATGGTTTCTCAATTTTCTGGAAATGAGTTTTTAAAATAAAAAATTTAAATTTTGGTTGGATAGGTATTACATTAGAGACTTTAATCATTACTTCTATCTGGTGCCCATATTCAACAAACATAATTCATATCATGTTGGTCATTTATTCCATACATAATGGGAGTCATGTTACATACATTATAGGAATAGTAATTTCATATAACACAATAAATATACCATCCTTGGATCATCGGTTCATGTAATTATATAATATTCATTTGTAATGGGTATAGATCCTCATTACGACATCGTAAGTCGTGCAATATAGGGGTGGGCCTGTAGCCTTAGTATATAACAACTTGTGGGGGAAGAGGGCGAGTATAATACCCCACTAATATCACATTCTAACAAGTGTATTATCCTTATTCATTTCAATCATTTTCTATTTACATCCATACCACATTCAACAAATTCATCTTAGCCCTAACTCCCCTTATGGATTGTTCACAATCTAAAAAAATTTATCAATAGTTTCTTTGCATAAAACCATTTGGAAATTATATAAATTCAATGATAAGTTTTATATCATAAAACCTTCAATTTCTTACATTAAAATACAATTTAATGTTCAAGGGAGTGGAACGCACTCTGGGTGCACCTTAGCTAGTTCTATATAACCACAATGGATCCCATAGTGATTACAAGGTGTTAAATTGTCCATTTCATTAATAAAATTATCATTTTCTACAAAGGAGAAAAAAATTATATTAAAATAGTACCAAAACATAACCAAACATATTTAAAAAACATCAAGACTATTGTATATAACTTGTAGGACACCTACCTAATGTTTATAGATAATTACTCACTTAGACAAAGACCATGATTTGAAATAAAAAACCATCAAAACTCCTATATATAATATAATTTAAGATGATTTTTTTTTGGATTTATAAGAAGAAGAATGATTTTGTAATGAATATTAGAAAAAATAGATGTCATAAGACTATTAGAATCCCTATGATATTCAATTTTTACCCATACACATTCCAAATATCCATGAATAGAGGGAGAATCTCCCTTGACAGTTGAGTCCTCACATTATAATAAATAATAATTGAGCTAATATCCCAACCATCACTAGGAATTAAAGGTAATATGGTCCGGAAATAGGACCCACATATCATTCTCCCCCTTCAAATATTCCTCTAGAATTTTTACATGATTCCATAACACTCATACTAACTACATTGTATTACCCTGTAATATATTCTCATTATATCTACAATTTGATCCATGTTATACTCAATGATACATCATCCTAAGGCTTATCATCATTAACATTGATTAAATGGGAAGGGTCAACATGATACTTTTGAAGATGTGACACAATAAAAACATCTTGCATGTCTCTATGCCAAATTGAAAGTGAATATAAATATTTTCTCAGTTCAATCCTCTCCACAATATCAAATGGGCCTATGTAGCTGGCTTCCATGTTTCCCTATTTTGGAATCTGTTACTGACCCAACTATGGTGACACCCAAAAGAACACCTTTTCACCCCTATAAATTCAATGGGTCAAACAAGACAATTGTCATATTCTTTATGCCCACTCTTACCAGTAGAAATTTGAATATAATTGAATTGAACATTTTAATATGTCCTATAGATGAGACTCATCCCAAAAAACTCTTATACCCATCATCCATTTAAAACAATGGTGATCTACACGGCCTACCCTAGAGCTCCTCAGTTGTTTCTATCTGAATAGTTACCTGGTAACTATTTCTATAGGTGAACTCCATGAGTAGTAATTTATTATCCCAAGTTCCCCCAAAATCAAGGACACATCATATCAGCATGTACTCTAGAACTAGACTAGTATGTTCTAATTTTTCACATTTCAATGGGTGAAAATCCTTACATAAATAAAATAAGAAAAAAAGTCAAATTATATCTCTTTATAGATGCATGATGTAAAATAAAGTTTATTATCAAGAAAATTATTCAAGGAACCCCATGAAAACTTACTATCTCATGAACATACATGTGACACAACTGGTCATTGGAAAAAGAGTAAAAAATGGTAAAAATTCTGATACCTGGGATAAATGATCCACAATTAACCATATTTTACCATTTTAGTGAGGCATCATCAAGAAACCTACTAAAAACCATGGTGAGATCATCCAACATCCATTTAAAAATGGAAAAAATCAGTAGAAAACAACACAGTCACTGATTCATGAGCTTCATCTTCTGCTATGTGTAGTATCATGTCAAAAAATATACAACATATTTTTTGATTCCATGCCACAAATATCTTCGACAAATGTATGACTACATATTCACCAAACAAGGTTTCATTGACATGTTTGAGGCATTGAAGTCATGTTTATGCTCGTCCCAAAAATAAGTAGGTACAAAATCAATACAACAAACAGAAATTATCACATTATTGTTGATAGTGCAATCCAAAGGTGACACATCACCATCTTGGATTTCCCTTAAGGCCCCACACTTTGGGATCTCATAGTTACTATCCTCAATCCAACTCAAATGTGTGGACTCAACTGTCGAGGATAAAATGGTCTTCTTTCCCTAGACCTTCTAAACCTGTATATGCATCTCATGGAATGAAGACTGCATCCTCTACCCATATCTAGAAATTGGGACTACATGACTCTCTGGATTCTAACTCAATGTGTTAACTACACAACTTCACTTCCCAATAATTTGGGTTAGCACATTATACATAGACTGCATATTTCTATCCCATATCTTATCCTGAAAATTTAAAAAACATTGAGAATGAATATATAAAAAACTTTTATGTTTAGTATGCACATTAAATATTTCTACCAACTGGTAATGTGACTGATAAAAAAAATCATGAACTATTATAGAAGACTCATGATCTTGCATATAATAATTTCATTCATGAAAACTCAATTTTCATGACACATGAACTATAAATCGATCTACTAGAATAATCACATCCCCAACTCTAATACGAAATGGATAAAAGTATGTCATGTTTCTTATCCCACATTGGTTGGGTCAAAATAATATCATTATTCAAACACCACATAAATCATAGTAATCATTCTCATATACACTATACTATAAAAAATTATCACTTTTCATTATCAAGTCCGAAAGTGGTGCTACCATTTAAGAAAACTTCTTGAATAATATTTGGTAATGACCTATAAAATAAAAATAACATATGATGTAAATTTTTTTTGGTTACTCTAAATATAAAAAATCATTCACATTATATGGTTCCATTCATATACCTCTCTCAACATTTTGTTTACCCATTAATTGTACAATGTTTATCTAGAATTCAGACTACAAAATCATAGCATATATGCTATGTTATCATAATGTACATTGTATGTTTTCATGGTGTTGGGAATGATCTTCATGAGTCTTGGAGTACAAGAAGAGGTATTCCACAAAACAACTACAATCTAATCAATGTATGGATGGAATATTTGGTTCATTTTGTCCATAAACACAACTAGATCACTTTTCATAGTGAATGGAATTGAAAAAAAACATGTTCAAACCATACCCTCTCTAGAAAGTAGTATATGGTATATTTTAATGAATCACCCATAGATGATGATACCCTTACTACAAATCAATTTTGGATAACATAGAAGAACCATTAAGATGGTAAAACATGTCATCAATATGTTTGATAGGATATAATTTCTAAACTATCATCTAATTCAACTTCCTGTAATCAACACACAACTGTATCATTCCATTAGTCTTTAATGAAACAAAACACGAGGGGCCCATTATGATGTAGTATTTCAAATAAAACATTTATAATCCAATTCCACCTAAAATCTCTTATGATCCCAATGTTATCCTAGAGAAATACTATATGGACGAATAAAAATATGGTCTACTTCAAGTTGGAGCTCAATAATTGAATAGTCCTCTCCCTTAGGGGAAATAATTGAGAAATCCCCTAAAAAACATCTTTTAATAGACCCACCAAAGGAAAAATACATCATACTCTACTCCCCCATCATCAAGAACAAGACATGACACTTCGGTTTTGATCTAAGATGACTACTGATGAACTAGCCCTAAACAACCACCCTAGATTTCTCATCCCCTATAGTGATCATAAGTGTGACCCTCAAATGATGCGAACATTACCATTCAGTGGTATTATTCAAAATGGTTTAGATATAAAATCAAAAAATACATACCCATTATCATGTAAAATCCATACATTATGAGTAATATAATGTCCCATTGAAATATCCACCCACAAACCATGAGGGAACACACATTGCATTTTCCAATATATTATAATCATACTCATTATAGTGTATCATTCACCATAAAGTAACACATATATTCCACCACCGAACTAATAATATTCACACAATATCGAGATATAAGATAATATGGGTCCCCTATATCAAATTAATCATTATAAATGATGTGGGATATACGAATCAATCCTCGAAATGATGATGGTTCAACTTCTCCACTGACGAGTAGAGGCTGAACTACATATAAAAATGGCATGGCCCTCTCCTTTGGGATCTGATCTGGATTCTCATTATTTCACTAGCTTTATTTTAAGGACACTCTTTTCTAGATATACCACATATGACACCTCCAACTGTATGATCATTAGAAATACAACAACCTATATAGTATAATATAGTAATCCCCCTTCATACACTCTATATCGATATTCACCCTCCAAAACTACACACCATACAAGGGTTCCTATAAAAACTCTATAAATGTCCCATTATACCGCTTTATTGACACTCAAATAGTGTTCAGGGTCACTTACCACACCTATTTCAACACCCCAATATGTTGTGATTTTTAACTAATTAATTTCAACTATTTGATATTATTCATTTCACAAAATAGTGAATATTTATTATGTTATAGTAAATAACCATGTTTTTCAGTCATTTTAGGAAAAATAATTTATAAATTTCACTAAACAAAAAAAAATTATTACATTAGGGTACATGCAAAGTATTTTTTTGAATATTGTTACACACAATGCCGATTTCCTTCGATAACTTTCCCTACACTTGGTTCCAAGTTTTATCGAACAAAAATATGCTAATAATAATATTATTAAAATATTATTATACTTAAAACCTAGGCGTTTGAAGGGGAGTTATGAATAGGACTAAAAAAAATAAGGATAATATTGTTTAAACATTTATATAAGTTTATTTATTTGGTAATCAATTTACAATAAATAAAAACACTGGGCTTTAAAAAATATCGGAAATAACATAATGAAAATTTATAGTTATGGAATCAAATAAGTGAAAATTTTATAAATTAATTAAAACAATATTGATAAATTATTTTAATGATATGTATATATATATATAAATTCAACAACCTATTTAATGACAATCATATGTTTTTTCTAGATAATGGATAATAATAAATTCAATTTTATGAATAGTAAGATGTATGTTTATGAAATATAATTTTATAGCCCTTTAATGGTGATGCCATTTTAAATTAAAATCTATATACTTTTATAATATTTATTTGAAAAATAGACATTCATTTCTGAAATTATAATATAAGAATTTACTTTCCATGAATGTTTCTTAATTTTATGAGAAGTTTCAAATTTTGATGAATAGTGAAAATAATGAATTTGAATTCAAAACATCTTTATCCTATAATTTATTTATATAGTTAAATTTTATGATAATTTTTATTCAATGTTTAATTACATCAACAGTACATCAATTAACATATTTTTGTTCATTGGAAAAAAATTCACGTTGAAACCGGATATCAAAAAATTGGAACATTTAGATATTTATGTCGAAAGAAACTCATTGTTGTGACATGTATGTGGGATTAAATGTAAAATATTTTCAGAAACATATTTGATAAAAATATAGAAAAATATATTTAAAATTTGGAATCAAAATAAGATAAATTTTCTTATAATTTAAACAATTTTTGTGATAAAAATATTAGTGAATATAATTAAAAATAACTAGAACAATTAAATTAATGAATAGTTTACATGTTGAATGAGAAAAAGGGCCTAGATATTAGGAGAAAAACTTTTTATGGAACTATATCATCCTATTACCTTCTTTTATCTACTCTGTACATCCCATGATTTATAAGAGAAATCTAAATAGTGTTTACCTTTTTTTATTTATGAGAAGGACACTCCTCTGACACTATTAATGTGAACTCACAACCCCTCATTTATTCACACATCTCAAAACATTAGGATTAGTAAATCCCTTACCTAATCAAATTCAAAATTTCCTTTATTAATTCTATAATTCTCTATTTGGTCACAAATCTATCCAAATAAGTTCTTTGGTGAAGACCAAAAGGAGTTACCCCAATAAGAGTTATCATAATTTCTCAAGCTATTTTGTTTTATTTTTATTATCCAACCCCTCAAATTTAATTATTAAATGATTATTTAATAAATTCATTATCCTAAATACATTTATATTTTTTTATTCTAAATTATAATTCCACACCTACACATACTTCCATAAAATGGGTAATGAACTAAACATTTTAATGTAAGGTGAACAACGACCTTA
Source organism: Viscum album (assembly GCA_963277665.1). Classification (NCBI taxonomy): domain Eukaryota; kingdom Viridiplantae; phylum Streptophyta; class Magnoliopsida; order Santalales; family Viscaceae; genus Viscum; species Viscum album. The sequence goes on from OY728148.1 coordinate 177,946,867, forward strand.
TGAAACGATGATGTTAGTTTTTCCATTAACAACAATAATGGATGGGATTTATGATATAAATTCTATTTTTATGATAAATATGATTTGTATGAATAATATTTTCTTATTTAATTATTATATTCCATATAAATTAATTATTTCAATTTTCAGTAAATATGAAGACCTTGTTTGTGGACTTGTGGACTGCCACCTCCTCAAATCTATGTGATTCATTCAAACATTAAACTAAATGTATTAAAGATAAGTTTAAATGAAATAAATGATGAATATGAAATAATAATTCTAATATAATTATATTATATATAAATAAAAATATATTTCATTTACATTATTTCAATATTATATGGAAACAGAAACAAAATTCATGCGTATGTACGACCTACTACCACCATGAATGGTGTATTCTATTTTATGATTGATAATTAATATATAAATATTAATATATATTAATATATAGTAAATATAAATTATATTAATATGATGTTATTCTTTATATAATTCTTTATATAATATTATGACTAAAAAACTAATTAAAACACATGCGAAAAATAAAATGGTCATTACCCAAAATGTTACTTTAATATGGAATTGTTAATAAATGGGTAAAATAAAGGCATAAGTGAAACAAATACGGTATCATATATAATAATATGGTTGTATGGATTATGTATAATAATTGTATATTTATTATAATGGATGTCTGAACATGTACAGTGATATTTAAGACTTAAGGTGGGGGGATTTCTTATATCACATTTATTTTCATGAGACTTATGCCTTATTCACAGCTCATTTATATTTTGTGGTGTATATACTAACCATGAATGAATTATATAATTATTATAATTAAATTTAATGGTATTTAAATATCCATTTTATGATATGTATTTAATTTATTTTTATGGTTCAAAAGCTACCAAATCATAAAATTATGTTTTCCTCCATTTTCCTTATTTGAGATACATGTCAACTAGGGTATATATATTTTTTATTAGGTGTATATACCTACTTTTGAAATTTTATATCATATATCACCATATTATCAATATTTTTAATGCTTCATGTAAGGTTATTATTTCATGGGAACTATTACACAAAGTGACTATTGTGGTAAAAGTTTATTACTACAATCTCAACGTTTATCAGTATTGCTTATGATTATACATCCATTGAAGAAATATTATGAACCATATAATAATAAACCTCATTAATTTTGACATCATCTATTATTTTTTGAAATTATCAATTCATTGTACAATTTTTTCACTTGGTGGTACTTTATATAATTATGAAATCATTTTTATGAAAATTAGACTTTAACTCTATATTCTGTCATAAATTTGTTTTATTCACAAACCAGGTTTTTTTAAAATGATTTCAAATATTATTATGTTTTAAAATGATTTAAAATTATTTAATATGTCTATTTGATATGTATTCAAGATTATATTAAAATTTTAAGGTTTTAAAATTTATTTAGAATACTGAAAAAAATTAATTGGAAAGGAAATTTTCCTATGAAATATTTCATATGATTTTTGAGGAATATATTATAATTATTATAGTGGTATTTCAATGAAATTTGTTTTAAAATGGTTAAAAAAATTATTTTCATTGAAATGTTATTTTCATTTTGTTATGATATATTTAATAATTCAAAATCATTCCCCATCTACAATGACAGACATTGTTATAATGTATACTCTAATGTGGATATAATATAAGAAATCCATTACTTTTATTTCATGAATATATTATGTTCTAATGGAATAATATTTCTGACACTCATTTCTCTTCTACTAGTTATATGATTTTGAAACCCACTGAAATTCACAAGTTATGATTTTATGAAATGATTATGAGAACTATATTTATCCATAGAGGATTGCATGATTAAATGTTTATGATACCCATTTAATTTAATTGATTATCATATGATGATATATTTATAATCTTGTTTAAACTGGATGAAAACGTTTATTTTTGTGAATGGTGGGACCTATATGTCACTCGTATGAATTGGGTGAAGAAGGATGTATTTTGAGTAAATATGTTATGTGTGAACCTAATTACATGTTCATAATGTTAAGAAAGAAACTAATTAATTGTTCCCAATATTATGAGTGAACTGTATTATTGGTTCATAAGGTTATTCATGGACGTGGTATTTCGTCCATAAGATTATACATGAACATGATTATATGTTCATAATGTTATGAGTGAACCATTTTATTTGTTCCAAATGTTGTGCGAGAACTAGATTACATGTTCAATATGTTATTGGAAGACCTAGTTTCATGTTCATATGTGTATAAATATACATGATAAAATGTCCACAATGTTTGGACTAAACCATTTTCGGTGTTCAAAATGTTATGTTTTATCCCAATTTCATGCTCATTATGTTACGTGTTGACCTACATTCAAGTCCTTATGTTTATGCCTAAACCTGATTACATGTTCACAATATTATCAATGAACCTAATTGAATTTTCACCATCTTATGAGTACATGTGGTCAAATGTTCACATGTTTATGTCAGGGAATGATTTTATGTCCTTAAATTAATGAGTGAACCGGTTTCTACAAATACATGCACATAATTTGATAAGATGATGTGTATTCCACAATTCCATGTCTCATTCTTAAGTTTTGATTCATGTATTATGTTATCAATTATCATATCATTCATGTCTTTTTAATTTATAGTATTTATTCCTTGAATATTTTTATGATATTTATTATGAAGGCTATGATCTTCTAATGAAATGATCATGTTCATATTCCCCTTATTATCATGGTTATGATTACACATATCATTATTTGCAATTAATGAGCATCTGAGATCACTCCATTATTATGTTTCCATTATCTAGGTTATTTTGTATGGTATTAATGTTGGTGTTCTAGAGTGGAAGATCATGATGGATATACGGAATATCATCCACCTAATTACAATAATGTGTTCAAAATTTACAATGATATAAAAGTATTACAATCATCTAGCATGTATTTTTTTATTGTAATGAATAATTACAAAATATTATATAATATCCAGGTATTTTAAGAGTATATTTCTATAGTTGGAATCAGAAGAAATGAATAGTTAAATATTCTTAACTAGAATGAGAAACAATTAGTGAGATCCCAATGAATATTTCTAAGGATATTTATTTGGATTTATCTTAGGATTTGTGTAAGTACGAGTTAAAGATAAGGAAAATGTCCTAAATTTTTCGAAAAGGATAGAGTGAGTGGTTTCCTTGAAATAAAACAATAATTGGATACTAAAAGTGGATATGGCACTAACAAATAATTACACAAGGGAAACAAAAAAAACAAAATTTAAAAATCGACTCTATCGAGAAATCGTAAATTACAATGGGCCTTTTTGTACACCTAGTTTGATACTAATAGAGGATATTATTTTTGGAATTCATAATTTATTTACAAACTATAATGTAGGATATAGATAGAAAATTACTTTTAATGATCTAGGATATACCTAAGGATCCATATATTAAAATTTGGATGACAAGATTTAGATATTATATATATAACATTTCCTTATTATGTTGTTTTACTATATGTTTAGATTATATCATGATATGGTTTTTGGTTTTATTCAATGGATGTAACCCAAAATAACTATTATAATTTGGAATGAAATGGATAATGAAATTATATCCCTTATGTGAAACCAAATTCAATGTAATGTAGAGTGGAAACCATCATTGTTATGACCACAATAATATATCAATCCAGGAATCACGCTGAATTTAGAAATGAAAAATGTAGGGGGAAATTTTTTTTTGAATCTTTTTAAATGAAAAATCCATATTAATTTAGAGGAATGGATGATCCAATTTTTGGAATGAAATGGATATGTACAAAAGAATAGTCATTTTTTATTCTAAATTGTTCAGAATGTGAAAAATAAATTTTGGGAACTTATCACTCAGAAGGTTATGATAAAGAGTGGCCATAAAATTATCATGAATATGAGGAATAATTTAAATTTGAATCCATTGATTGGGAAGAGTTGATGATCTTATTTTTCATTAGGTTCCTTCATCATATTCATCATATATAATGTAATATTAAAACATCCCATTAATCTCATGGATATTATTAGAAATGACAGATTTAATTCATAGAAACTATAAAAAAAAATTTGAGGTAAGGCAATTTGATTAGGTTATTGTGAACATGTGGATGAAACAATATAATATATTGTCTTTGGATATATTCAAAATGTTTTTTACCATAGAATTAAAGGGCATCGAGAAGGTTAATGTTGAGGTAATGAGAATAAATAGAAAGCTCAAAATAATGAACCTCCCACAATTCACAATTTCAAATGTAATGTGTATGGGTGGTTCTTAAAGTTAAATGATAATGATGGTGGTTGAGATTAGAAATATCTTAATTTGAGGGATATAGCTAATTATTATGAAATCATAATGGATGAAGTGAATCCTGGTAATTAGTGAAATATAATCATCCACATCTATGTTCAGAACATTATGTTTCATTATATATGAATAATCCATATGAAAATTATACTGTTTATCCTCTAGTGAAATTTAATTTGATTATATCCTTATATATGGATTCTGGAACAATTCTTTCTCATTTTGGATTCTATAATAACAAGGATGGACACTTGTTTCTAATGAATATGTTTTGGTACAAGATAAGATATTATTTTAATAATAATGAGTGAATTAAATTTTGGATGGTTGTTAAGGATTTCCATTTATGGAATGGTGTATGTAAAATTTCTGATGATATTTTAAAGATATAAGATATTATCTCTCTATATAAGAATTTTTACAACTTGGATAACAATTGAAAACCTTTTTTTATAACGAAACAAGGAATTAATATCATTTTATTTACATATTTCATGATATACTAATTATTCTGAAATAAAAAATTCACCTTCATTTCATAGAATAATAAATGAATTATTAATTTTCAAGGCACAATAATGGATAAGGTTTTTTAAAAATGATGTAAGGATATCTTTACATGAATAATCATCAAGATTAGGGGATTTGTTCTTGGAATAAAATGTTTTCATATTATCATTGTTTTTTATGACATCAATGACATTTTTCAAGCATCATTTCATTATGAAAATCTGATTGTTAACTTTCACCTAACCTTTTTCTCCATCACTCTCCATCAAAATGTGATGGTCAGGTTTTTCTTCCATGTCCATGTATTCAGTTTCCGAATATGTTCTTTTATTTGGGAATCTTATTATCAGTTATTTATGGTAATGGTTATGTTTACAACATACTTTATTAAAGTTGTTTTAGTATTCATTTTTACAATGTGGGTATAGAGGAATAGATCATTGATGTATTAATACTGTGATAATATAGATGAATTTCAAGGAAAATTATTGTATGGGGTAGAATGTAACACCATGAAATTTTGTGAAAAATATATTTTTTCAAATTCATTTCAACTATTTGTTATTTTTCTTTTCATGATACAACAAATATATATATATGTTTATATGAAGTCACCATGGTTTCCATGATTTTTATACCACACCATATCAAAAATTATATATTGACAATAGATCGATTATTTTGTGGCATATGAAACACTATTTTTGGATGGTGTTATACACAATGTAAAGTTCCATCAATATCTGGTGATATAAGAAAGACCCACTCTTACCATACTACAATGTGCTTGTAATATTATTATAAAACAATTATTATAGTTAAAAAATATCGATTGGAATAAGTGTTTTGAATATGATAATTTAATTAGAATAATATGGTTTAAAAATGTATACAATAGAAATATTGTTTGACCATTTTTCTAGAAGACAAATTAACACCCATATGAATATAAAGGATTTATTTTGGTGGAAAAATATTTTTATGAAATGAAATGAGTTTTACATTAATAAATTAATTTAAAAAACATATTTATATGATTTTAAATATATATATATATATATATGTATATTATATTCAATCAACTATTTAACATTCATATTATTCATTTTCTAGAAAATGGATAAGAAATAGTCCAACCTTATGAAAAAAAGATGTATATTTTTAAATGATAATATTTCCTCAATTTAATGGAAACCCCATTTTAAATATAAATTTTGAAACATTAATAACATATTTTGAAAAATTAGACTTATTTTTTCGAATAGGGATATAAAAATTAATATTACGGAAATTATTTTAATTTTTTGAGAAGTTTCATTTTTTGATGAATATTGAAAATATTGAATCTTAATTCAAAACCAGTGTTCGTGAAATTAATTTTTATAGTTAAATTATATTTTAATTTTGGGTTATTATTTAATTAAAAAAACTGAAATAAATAAATCTATTTCTGGTAATTATAACCAATTTCACATTGAAGTTGGATATAAAAACTATTCAAATATTAAAATATTTATGCTTAAAAAACCCAGTAGTCACACCATGGGGATTAATATTATTTAATTTCAGCCACTTATATGATTTCAAATTGATCAAATGGAATCAATTTTTTGAATTAGAATAATTTATAATGTATAATGACTTAAAATTTGTTCTGAAAATAAATAATAGTGAAGGAAACTATAATTAATTTCTAAAATTAATGTAAAAAATAGTTTACTTAGTGAAGAAAAATTAATTTGAAGGGGTAAAATTACATAGAAACATGTAAAATATCCATTTTATATAAATATCAACACCAAGTACCCTCTATAATATAATTTTAAAAATTATTGGATTCCAATGATGCAAGGGAGAACTCTTAATAGTTTTTACCTCTTTATATTTATATGAATGTCCCTCCTCCTCCACTATAAAATGACAGTCACCCACCCACACTTCCTCACATATATCAAGTAATTTTTAATTTAAAAAATATGATCATATCTCTTATAAAACCCCTAATTTAATAATAATAAAATATATTGGGACATAAATTCATCAAATGAAGCCTTTTAGTGAAAACCAAGATGAGTTACCCAATGAAGAGGTAAAATCCTTGCACAAGCTCTTTTTTATTATTTTCATTCTCCACCACCTCAAATAAAATTAGTAAATGATTATATAATAACAACATTGTCCTTAATATGCTGTTATTTATTTATTTTAAATGATCTACCTACATGTTAACACACATCCATCAAATGTGTAACAAACATTCCATTATAGTGTATGGAGAACAACCCCTCACGAAATAATGTGGTTCACTTTAACAATTCTCTTGGTTTAGAGTAATGATGAAAAATAAGTTTTTATATGATTTATATGATATTTTGGAAGTATTTATATTCTTTATTTATTAAATAAAAAAAATACCTTCCTTATTTCTATTTTTTGTAAATACCAAAACATTGTTTGTCGACCTCTGGACTACCGCCTCCCCAAAGCGATGTGATTCAATCACACATTACATGAGAAGTATTACGATGGGATAAAATTTTAAAATATATATGAGATAATAATTATATTAAGATTATAATATATATATATATATCATTTAATTTTTTTCTTTCAATACGATAAGGAAATAGAAGCAGTGTTCAAGAATATGTACGACCTATTGTCTCCATGAACAGTGTGTTACATTTTCTATTTCTATCAATCATAAATTATTATAAATAAATATGTACTGACTATATATTAAATGTATATAATTTTTTATATTATATAAATAATTATATAAAAATGAGGGAAAAAAATATATCATGTAAAGGCATAGGCGAAAACAATGTGGTTATTAACTGAAACATTTCTTTAATATGAAATTATTAAAAATGTTATTATATAGAGTCATAAGTTAATTATATAAACTATTATATAGAGAAATAGTTATATATGTGATATTTATAATAATTATATATTTATAATACAATAGGTTTTAATTTGTATAAAGAAATTCAAAACCTATAGTATGTGGATGTCTAGTTTCACTTTTATTTCTCCAAGGCTTATGACTATTTCAGAGCTAATTGGTTTTACATGGTAGATGTACTTACAAATAATTTCTTATATTATTTTTATACATAAATTTATGAAAATTTACATATCCATTTATTTTACTCTATTTCATGAGGATTAGTGTTCCAATGTTACCAAATTGGTAATGTAATTTTATCTCAATTTTCCTCTTTTGAGATATATTTATTGTGACACACATATATTTTTCTATGGGGAGTATATAATACTTTTTGATATATTATATTAGGAATATAATTTTATTAATGGTATTTTATACTAAATGTATTGTAATTATTTCACGAATATTATAATCCAATGAATCCAAAGTGGTAACAATTTTTTTCTAATATCTCACTATTTATTGAAATTATTTAGTATTATTATTCCATTACTAAAATATTATGATCCCTTTCTCATGAAATATAATGAATATTCTTATACATTGTTTATTTATGATATATTCATGTAGTGGTACTAATTATCAACTCTTTTGAACATCATATAAATAAATTTTTTAACACGATCCAAATTTACTTCTAACTTTAGTAAGAAATTTGTTTTAGTGACAAATCAATGTATTTTAATTTTTTTTCATAATTTTTTTGTTTAATATGTAATTTAAAATATTTTAAATGCTTACATTATATGTTTCAAGGTTATTTTCAAATAGTAGTGTTTTCAAAATGATTTATAACAAAAAAATTATTTTTTATATAGGGATGATATTTTATCAAGAAATGATTTAAATGATTTTAGTATATTACTTTATAGGTTATCATGTGGGTTTAAAAAAAAGGAGTTTGAATTTTTTTTTTCTAATTTAGAAAGGTAATTTCGTATATAAGTAATTTTACTTGAGAAATTATTCATGGGATCTTTCAAAATCATTTACTATATATGATGACATACATTGTCATAGTATTTGAATTAATAGGGATATGATCGAAGAATACCATTCATATTAATTCATAAATATATTATGTTTTGATTGAATATTGGTTATGACAATTATTTATAACACATGGTTTATATTCTTTTGAATCATGATTATTTTCACCTGTTTTGCTTTTATTAAATGATTATGAAACCTTTCTATTTACCATTGGAAATTATATGATGAAATGTTTATGATAACTATTTCATTTAATGGGCTATTATATGATGATATGATGATAATCTTGTGGAGCACATTTGTATGATTTTATTATGTGATGGATGAGACCTATATCTACCTCCAATTCATTAGGTAACGATGGATGAATCATGTGTATATATGTTGTTCGTGTTCCTCAATACATATACACAATGTTATTATTGAACCTAAATAAATGTTTAGAATGTTATAAGTGAACTTTATTACATTTTCACAATGTAATGTATGGACATGGTTTCATGTCAATAAGTTTATACGTGAACCTGATTACATGTTCAAAATTTTATGGCTGAACCTTATTACATGTTCACAATGTTATGAATGAACCTGATTACATGTTCAACATTTTATTCATGGACATGGATTCATGTCCATATGTTTTTTCATTAACCTGATTAAACAATCAATCCATTATGAGGGATCCTTATTTTGTGTTCCCTTTGTTATTAATGGACCTTATCACATGTTCAAAATGTTATCCATTAACATGGTTTTATGTCTAAAACCCTAAGTTTAAACCTGATTATATGTTCATAATGATATCCATGAAGTGGATTACATGTTCACAATGTTGTGCATGGAATTGGTTATAAGTCCATATGTTTATGCGAGGGGATGATTTCATGTCCTTAACCAAATTAGTGATCTTTTTTATATAAATAGATATTTGAAATGTTATAATATGATATGTATTACATAATTCTAGGTCTTATACCACTGTTATGATTTCATATCTTACATTCTGGGTTACCTTATAATTCATATATTATGAACTCCCAATCATTGTGTCGTAACTCTCGATTATGATCTTTGATATGCATGGTATGATATTATAGTGACATTATCTTATTCTTACAACTTTTATACACATTAGTACGCATAAATATTTCAATTTTTAGCATGATGGACCATATGAGTTCACCCTTTTCTAAATTTTTTCCTTCTTCTAAGTTATAAATAAATTATTATATCTAGGATTTCAAAACAGTAATATATTGATGGATATGTTCAGGATCATTCACCAAAATTGAATATTGTGTTACATGTTTCAAAATACACTAAACTACTATATTCATCTAACATTAAATTTTTTAATGTGATGAATAATCAAAAAAATTATATAATATCTATGTATTTTATGCCTGGGTCACTATATATGTGTCCCAACCAACCAAACTGACAACAAAACAACTGATAAATATCCTGATTGGTCATCCATCTTCATTGGAAACTCTATCTTCCAATTTCATGCTGAGAACGCAAGAAATTTCACTTCCCACTATCATAAGTAATACCATTAAACTAAAAAACTAAAATCGCATGTCCAAAACTAAAATCTTGCTTTAGGTTCCCTTCTTAAATGAGAGCCTGATACAACACCACAGAATTCCAAATCAAATAGAAGATAATTACTTTTTTCTTGATCTCATCTCTCTATACATCATGAAAACATCACTCCATAGCTACCCCATCCCATACCAATAGATGAAAAAATTGTTCCATGATGTTGAGGTAGTCAACATAATCCATTAGAAAAAGAGTTCCCTAATTCGACCTCATAAATTCCAAAGAAATCTCTTATTTTATGGTCATATGATATAAATGTTTTAATAAAATTTATAGAAAATCCTAATACAATAGACCATCTTCCATAAATGTTAGAACCATGATATCCCAAAAATAAATCACCATTTCTCACAATATGTTAGTTTCCATCTTGAATCTATTATCAAATGGTTAATCAAATTAACTCGGAGCCATCTACGTGGACTATATCAATGAAATTGATTTCTTAAGTACACCACCTCTAGAAAACAGTTCTGGGTGTTACAACTAAAAATATGATGTTAGTAAAAACATAATTATCAATCCCCACTATGGGTATCATTCCATTAGCTTCATAAAACAATAATTCTTCTCATGAAATTTCTATTCCCCTACATTACCATGAACTAATGTGGATCTTGTTCCGTAACTGGATGAGAATTATTTGTGATATAATTATATTTCCCAACCTATATGGATTATCATGGTTAAATATGTCAACAATTACAAAACAGACATCTCAATACACATAACATATGTTTTCCACCGTTTACACAAAATAGGCTTCACTACATTCCCAAAACAAACCATTCTGAGGATAATATCCCAACAGACAAGAATACTTCACAATCACTCCCATCAACCATGACTATAAAAGGTAATGGATAATTTTGGGAAATTATATTTTAAAATATCTATTTTTTGTCAGACACCATACTAAACCATTTTCATTAAGTATCCTATAATCCTTTAACAATAGAATATTTCTCATTAATAACTATTTTTAACTGTTCAAATTTTTTTTTTAATTCATTATAAAGTTAAAACATCATTATTAGACTGTTTTCATTAAAATCACAATAGAATAAAAATGCATTTCATGTTCCCATACTCAAACATAACATGTATTCCCATGACTTCCTAACATTATGAATTTCAATTACATCCTTATCTGGATAAAATAATGCATGTATTCATAACAACATACTATTTCAGCCCATGAAAAATCCAATAAAATAATAGTATCACACATCATTTGTATCACCCGAGTTCAAATAACAATCATTAGTTACAAAAGAAATCTATAAAAAAACCTATCACGAGTACTTGGTTTTCCCACATAAATGGGTTATCTACTCCATTGCACATTCTCATTTCCAAATACAAAGAAATCTATATATCTCATCTAAAATTCCGCAATATTAAAAAATAGAATTGACAAATCATTTGATACAGATTTATATAGAGCCAATATAAGAGAGACAAAATCAATGCACCATGATGGTGCACCACTTGTCCCTGGGCATGCCTCACTATATGGTAGAGGCCGCTGATGGTCAAAGAGGGTTTAACATGACATGTGGGGATATTATAAGACATATATACAAGTAATACTCAACATATAAAAATAATAAATAATGGAAAATGTAAGAACAATAAACCTAATTGAAACATCCTTATCCAAAAATGAATACATGATCGCAACAAAACATTAAATTTGTCATTTCATGAATTATAGTGCTTAGAAAAAAAGAAAAAATTAAAATAAAGACATGATAAAAATCCAAAAAATATGTTATGTCAACATATTAAATTCCCTCATCCATCAAAATCCCTGATCTCTAAATCACCCCTCTAGATTTGGGTCTTTTCTATTATTATAACATGAATCAGTTATATTTTCTAAATAGCCAATGGAGGCATGGGTAGGGTGTGATTACAACTCAGTGGACCACCACCAACAATGTCTAAAAATATCACATATGGTCCCAAATTTACGTGTTACATAATCTTGGGTTTTCGTCAAGAATTTAATTTCATTCACAATGAGGTTCTCTTCGGGATTAATGTTTTGTTGAATTATATCATAATTATTACACAAAAAGCATTAGAAATAAATGTTGAATCTTCCAAATAGTATCCATTTTTTACCAAAGTAATTGATTTTTATATTAAACATGATTTATTTTCAGGAAACATCCTATATTTATTCATCTTGTTATATTCATTGTCCTTAGCAATATTAAGTCCATTAAAAATAATTTATATATTGGGATGAGAATAAAAAGATTAGTAAGGGATATAAATTAGTAATGAAACCATTAGTCCATTAATATAATAAAGTCATGAAAACATTTTCTAATAATCATAATTTTCATCCATAAAACATAATATCTTTAACATACCTCATGAATTAATATGAATCTTGGAAGACATAGCTACAATAACAAATCATAAAGTTAACGTGTGACAGACTTATCATACTTATATTGTTTCTTTCATAGTTACATATGGAGTAACCTTCGCGAATATTTTTGGAATATTCATTATAGTATATTAACTAAATCTATTATGAGAAACCTTATTGATTAGCTCTTTATCATTACCAAATTCATTGTATAGCTATCCCGGTCTCAATCACCATAGCTTTATAAAAAAACCCACCCATATATATATATGAAATCCCCAATAAAGGTAACATATTTGTATCATATAAAACATGCATAATGGAAAATTAAAATTTTCAATTAAAAATGACATGATACAATTTAAAGATATTGATATAAAAATCCATTTTTCATACCATTTTCAAAACCATAATCTGTGAATAAGGGAATATGGAATTTATTTTTCATCTAATTATTTTATAGAGGAAGAAAAATATCTAATGATGGACATAGCGGTGGAAAAGTCATTGTCTCTGTATACATTAAAAATGAATTTGTTTGTACATTATGTAAAACAGTTCTTTTAAAATGATTCTATTTATTGTCCTTTGTAAGAAATAAAAATTAAAAGGGTAATATTATACACAATATAAAATTAAGGGGGTGTATAACATCAAAATATGCCTCAATTAATGAATATTGAGATGAATTCCCTTACATTGATTCTGAATCATCTGAAACGTTAAATATCATCCTGAAAAATAAAATTTCGTTAAATTATAAATTCCTGAGAACATTTTTCTAGTTATTTATTCCTTTTATATCACTTTTTACATTTTATAACAATTATATAATGATTTACATTCATGGGGGGGATTTTGTGAATATTCGATAATTGAGCCAAAAATGAATGTGGTACGATGTCAATAGTATATGTGGACATAAGTCCAACATATACAAAATAAAATTCTATAAATTATTATTATTTATATAAATAAATAATTCCATTAAATGAATCCATCAAGTGTGCCTATGTAAAATTAACAATGTTATAATCAATGAGGTGTTACGACGTACCTATGTATGATTAACAATTTCAATTTTCCCATGATCATTATGAAAAAATGGTAAGTATTAGTTTTCCTTAATATAATTATTATAAAATAACAAATATAATATTAATCATCTAAATATACCTACATATATTATTAATGTTTTATATTGAATAAGGACGAGTCACATAGATTCATGGAGATGAAAGATCACACGTACGCATGGGCTATGATATATTTCTTATGCTTATGGAATGTTAGAATGTAATTGATATATTATTATATTATAATTTTTTATATTTGATAAATATAAAATATGGAAATTTATTCAATTATTATAACCAGTTATGACATATGGTTATGGAAAATGAATTAGATTAGTTCATGGGGGTGACAGTTCACAAGTATACACGATCGTTGAATTCCACACCAATTTAACGGAAGTGGACATCGATTTAGGTGATTATATTAATATAACAACTTATCAGTATATTTAGGATAGTTTATTTTTTATTTCATCAAGTATAAATAGGATTATATTTAAATTGAAGAAGAAATAAAATAGAAATTCTTAATGAAATGACACCTCTTCTTGGGTTGGTCACCATTAATGAACACCTTAACACATCTAGAGAGAGTGTTATGACAAATATGTATTCAATAATTTTAGGAGGGATTATAATAATTGGTTTTATTAGATCGTGGACAAACCGATGTATTTATATGGGTGAGTAATAGAGTGGAATGAGTGTCGTTTTATATAAGAGGGGAAGGTCACCTTTGGATTTATTTAAATAATTAAATTAATATAAATTAAATTTCTACTACAAATGTTTAAAACAGATATATTTCATAGATATGAGGATTTTGTGTCTCATCGTAATCATAAAATTAATATTATAATTGATGTTAATATTTTTTATTCCTTAGAGTTTTGTTTTAACCCCTTTTAAATATTATAGTCTTATTAAGTAATTTACTCTCCTATGGTTATAATAACTATGAAATCATACCAATCAACATGTGAATGAGTTATTAATGATATTTTTAGAGTTATATAAAACCAATTTGTGAATAATATATTTTTATAAATATTAATTCAATTATATAATTATTTTAAAATTTAATTTGTGATTTATGTTAATTTTGATTCTATTCAAAACATGACTATTTTTTAAAAAAATCTTGAAAACTGGATTCATTAAAAATATAATACAATACCTAAATTTTAAAATGACATATTCGTCCATAAAATTCATGGATTGAATCAAATATATAAAATTCATTTTTTTAATGTTATTAAAAACATTTATTTGATTATTTCTTAAATAAATCTATTAAATCATCATCTTTATGTCAAAATTTAATTTAATTACTTATATAATAAAAAATATAAATATATTATAATGTTTTAGTAAATATATTTTGATTTATAAAGAAATGTTATTGTTGAATATATCCCCTTTATAACTCTATATTAAAATACATTATTTTTTAAAAACAAATGATTTTAAAAATGGTTATTCATTGAATATAATATTATAAATGCATTAATGTCATCCAAGTGTTTCCAAGTGGTCCTAAAATCGACCAAGGGATGATCATGATTAGAATAAGCTAAAAAAATTAAATTAGGACATTTTTTAATGTAGTTTAATACAAATATATTATAATTTATACCTTTAATTACCTAATTTACCCTCAAATGTGTTAATTAAAAGAATTACTAAAGTTACTTTTAATAATATTCCAAAATAAAAGGGGAATATATATAGAATTTAGTAATTATAATTAAAAATATTTAATCTATTTATTATAATTCAAAACACAGATCTAGATGAAATTAATAAAAAATTAATATCGTTGACCAAATAAAAAATGAGTTTTCTATGTAAAATGTTCTAATGTTAACATAGTTTTTATATTCAATTTCAATGTAAAATTTATTGAAATGAGAGAAATTCTAAAAAAATGTTACAAATTTATTTAACTTAACATTAAATCCTCTTATATGGATAATATAAATATATAAATAAATTAGAAGAAAATGCAATTTTGAATATAAATGTAGTGTTTTTTCACTATTAATTAAAATCTATTTTTTATTAAAAAAATACCAAAATTCCAAAAAAAAATTATTTTGATGTCCCTATTCCAAATAAATTTCTTATTTTTTCAAATAAATCTTATAAAATATTTAAATACTATTTTTGAAATGGTTTTTCCATCAAAAGGGGGTAGAAGTAAATTTTTAGAAAAATAAAACAGTAATCCTTATAATTGAATTTGTTATTATATAATATGGAGAAAACATATAAGATTGATTTTATAAATTAAATTGAATATTAAAAATATATATTACATTATAATAATCCATAAAAAATGATTTTATTAATTCATAAACTCATGTTATCCATTTATTTTGTTTTTCAAAAAATGTACATCCTTTATATTTGATTGGGTTTCTACATTAATTTCACGTTAATTTGGTAACCAATGAATAATTATAAAATCATGTGTAAACTATATTTTCAAAATTCAGTTAGTATTGATCAATACATCAATTCAAAGGGCTATGTGATAATTACAATATAAATAATAATACATAGTTGTTTGTTTATTCTCGATGTGGACAATCATGTATGCTATATAATATTGTATTTAAATTTTAAAACTATGGTAGTTAAATTCTCCCAAATTTTGTAAATTTGATCATCATAATTTTAATTTGGGGTCAGTAACTAAGGTATAACATTTAAAAAATTCCTTTATGGTAATCCAACATCAGAATAGGATTAAAAAACCTAAACATTAAAAGTATGAAATGAATTTAAAAATTTCTCCTAAGATAACAAATACTACGGCTCCATGCAAGAAAACATAAATATAGAAGAAAAACATACCATCATATTCTGCTGGAGTGTAATAGAATACATAATAATGTTAATTTTAACAATAATAAAACCATAAATATGTTAGTGGGTAAAAGTCCATTATTTCATAGTTGGAAAAGTAAACAGAAAACATTTTTATTTTATGATATTTTCACAGAGTGGTAGAGTTCATTTACGATCTAGAATAAGATCATAATGAAACACACTTACATACCAGGTAGATTTTCACCCATTAAACAAATTTCACTACAAAATCATATTTTTCTCAAAATTATGAATATTTAATGGGTTTTTTTATTATGCCTAAAAAATATAATTAACTTCTTGAGACTAACATATTCCAAAAAATAAGATCTACAAATTTCACATATCATTAAAAATTATCAAAAAAAAAAGGTTAGGATAAGTCAAGATAATTCCCCAAAATGATGAAACAATTATATGATAAAATCAAATTTTTATCTAAAGTTAAAAATTAATACCCAATGTCCAACATGGACCATTTGATAAATAATTGTCCTTAAAATTAATCAAAATAATACTTACAGAGATTGAAACAAAAAAATTAGAAGGATTTGATCACATTGTATTTGAGGATATGTTTAAATATTTATCTACAAATAAAATAAATCCCCCATAATGTCTCATAACCAAATATAATTTTCGAATAACATATTATCACTGATAGGTCAGTTATTTCCATAAATATATTAATTTTATATAAGTACACATTTAAAAATATTACATACTTCTAAAATATAATTATATAATTACTCCTAAATTAAATTCCCAAAGTATTTTACATACCTCATTCATATAATGGTCCCAAAATAGTAAACATCATTCAAAATAACACATAGTTTATAATTCCCCAATCATTATCCAATTCTAAGGATATCATTTTGATAAAACATAAGTATCTAAAAGAAAATTATAAAATATTTTAAATAAAAATAATTAATTCAAACTTAATTGGGTCTTCATGTAGGCCAGTGGTAGGTGATTCACCCTTCCCGCCATTCAGTTGTGGGTCTGATCCCCAAGACCCAATTGGGCGCGATGGATTTTCTACCATTCTATTAGTTTTCCTTTTTATAATAACATATTATTCTTATAAAATTATCCAAATATGATAAAAATTATGAAGAAACAATTACATGATTTTATCTTAAAGGTTAATTCATTCCCCTTATTTTGAATCCCAAAATTAATAATCCATAACTACTTAAAAGGTGAAAGCCTCCAGTAATAGTGATAGTCACCCTAAATATTCATAAAATATATCCCCAATGGAGATTAAATATATTATACTTATATACTACTATAAAATTATATACTCATGATTATATCTCAAACTCTTTAGAAAACATCATAATCTCCAAAGTAGTATAAACCTTCCTGTGATACCAATTGTAGGAACATATCATTAAATGTTACATAATATTCAGTTTTTGTTAAGAATTTTTTTAATGATAAACTAATACTTTTTCCAGAAAAGAAAGATCCCTTTATTAGAAAAAATAATAAACTTCAATAGTCTAAAAGTAGAAATTTTACATTGATCCCTCTTCATAATGGGAAGAAGATCACTAAGAACTTGATCTCCCCAATGATAATAAGAGCCACTAACACAATTGTTGGCAAGACCATCTTCCAATTAATTTGATTCTTTATACACATGAGTAATAACGTGTTCCTTTGAAAAAAGTAGATCCAGATATTTTGTCCAATGATTAGTCAGTTTCCAAGAGATATAAAGAGAACTTGTACTGAGAGCTAACATCAAGTGCGTGGAATCACATTCAATCCATAACATATTCCAACCTATTCTATCATCCTATTAAACCACCTAAATAACACCACACATCACTCCATAAACAGTACAGGAAAATCCACATGAGCTATATAGGAAGCCAATAACAGATCCTTTGTGTTCACTAAATATCTCTCTAAAGCCTGAATCAGTCACATTACCACGTAAAGCACCATCTGAATTCACCTAGATCTGACCATAAAATGGTTCTAGACAAAACACATCATTTGTGCTATGGGAAAAAAGAAAATTTCCCTTGAACGTCACCTTATTTAAAACAGATAGATAATGAATTGAATTCCTGTAGTATTTTCCATTCATAATGGAAACCTCATGGATTATAGAAGTGATTCTAGAGATAACCTCACCAGCAAAAAAATCCTACTGTTCATGAATTATTTTTTTCGTAGAATACCTTATAAGACAGATCCAATCCTCCACTAAAATGATAAAAAGAGATGATAGCACCGCTGAGAGATCAATATCAGGCCAACTCTTTATAAAAGAAACCATTGAATTCATCCGTGGTATGTGCACTTCAAAAATACTGAAAACTGCTGCCCAAATTGGTGATGTATCCGCACAACTGTGAAAAAAGGTTATTGATATCTTCCCTGGGATGATTTCTCTTTTGAGACACATCCTCCATCAATCATCATGAAATATTATTCATCATTTAAAATCATAAAATTATGAAAAACAATTTAAAAGTCTTGATGAGCTTAAAAAGATCACTAAGGGATATAAAAATTGAATGAATCCTTTTTCTAGGAATATTTTAAACTCAAAATAATATGTTCAAATAATGATGATTTCCCACCATAAACCATAAGTTTTTTAAGATACCACATCAAACAGTAATATTCCCAAAAAAAAATTTATAAATAAAAAATCATAATGTTATCCTGGGGCATCCATATCATATATAAGTTGTATCTTTCATAGATACATAGGGAGTAAACATCATGGTTATTTTTGAATACCCATTTTTTTATATTACATATATATCATTAGAGAAAACCTATTGTTTAAATATGATTCATTACCCAAAAAATTAGATAGACATCACGAGATCACCTCCATATGTTTATCATTGAACCACCCATATACATAAGTAATTTCCAAGAACCATAACATTATAATAACACATAAAACATATATAATGGGAAAAAAATTCAACTCTACAATAACGAGATATAATTTCAATAAATTCATATCATACAATGAAAGTTGGGGGGAACCCCTTTATTAAAAAGAAAAGTAAAGACAAACCCTTTTAAGAGAATATGGGAACACGAAAGCCCATTCCAAACCCATATGTTTGGCACAAGGAATTAAAATATAGTGGCTAAAGAGCCCAGTGGGACATAACCAATTACAAAACCAAAGTCTGATCCAAATCGAAATCTTATGTAAAAAACCCAAGAAAAATAAACCGAGTCTAAAGTATCCGCCGCCACCACATCAACAAGCTGCACTGAAGAGTCGCCGCACAACAAGATCCGCCGAAGCAAGATCAACAATGACCATCACCATAACATCATGCTGCATTGAATCCCACTCCAACTCCACTGCTATGCCAAGGACACCGATAAAGATGCCGAGAACACATGGGTAAAAACCCTAAATCCCGATAACTGTCCGCTGAAGCGGAGACAACATCCCGAACCATCTCATCGTGGCCCCAACCAAAGAAATTACCGCTGATTTGGGCAAGACCAAGGAAGAACACCAAGTTGAGCCCCATCTCCAAGCTCGGCTGAAAGACAAAAGATGATCTGAGAGATCCGCCGAAGCCTGGATCTACATCTTGGACCCATCCCGCACAGAAAATGCACGTGAATCCATCACGGTCATCCGCATTGCCGTCACCCATCTGACAGCTGCCGCCCGCCATAACAAAAACTAGATGATGGAAGAACCGCCACAGCTGGAGCCAGTGCGATGATGCCATGCCGCCAAGCCACACCTAGTAGAACCTCCAAAGACCACCGGAGCCGAGCCGAACCCCCATTGACGGCCGAAGCCATCGTGACGAGACCCTGCCATCATCGATATAATCCATCCAGCGTCGTCAGGATGACGAAACCGTAAAACATATAGAGAGATCTCGGCTAAAGACGAGAGCCAAACGTGTTGTATGGATAACGAGGTATAGGGCTGGTCTTCCCACCTGCGCGCCACACGCCCCCAGCTTGGCCCAAGGTGGACAACCCTTTGGCTTGGGCCAGTTCCCACGAAGTCGAGGGGAGGAGAGGTTCACTGACAAATGGTGTGCGTTACCTTTGTGAGGAATCAAACCCAAAACCTGAGCGACGGGTCGCCACCGACTTGAACTAACTCACCCAGCCCCCGCGGACGAACATGTTGTATGGGTAATGAGGTATAGGGCTGGCCTGCCCACCTGCGCACCCCACGCCCCCAGATAGGTGCAAGGTGTCCAACCCTTGGGCTTGGGCCAGTTCCCACAGAGTCGAGGTGACGAGAGGTTCGCTGACAAATGGTGTGTGTTGCCTTTGTGAGGACTCGAACCCGGAACCTCATTGACCGGTCGCCACCACCTTGAACCAACTCACCCAGCCCCCACAAGCTTAAACGTGTTGTATGGGTAACGAGGTATAGGGCTGGCATGCCCACCTGCGCGTCGCACACCCCCAGCTAGGCCCAAGGTGGCCAACCCTTGGGCTTGGGCCAGTTCCCACAGAGTATAGGGGACGAGAGGTTCGCTGACAAATGGTGCGCGTTGCCTTTTTGAGGACCCGAACCCGAAACATCAGCAACGGTCGCCATCGCCTTGAACAAACTCACCCAGCCCCCACAGGCTAAAAACGTGTTGTATGGGTAACAGGGTATAGGGCTGGCCTGCCCACATGCGTGCCGCACGCCCCCAACTAGGCCAAAGGTGTCCAACCCTTGGGCTTGTGCCAGTTCCCACGGAGTCAAGGGGACGAGAGGATCGTTGACAAATGGTGCGCGTTGCCTTTGTGTGGACTCGAACCCGAAACCTCAGCGACGGTTCGCCACCGCCTTGGACCAACTCACCCATCCCCCGCAGGAAAATATAAACGTGTTGTATGGGTAACGAGGTATAGGGATGGCCTGCCCACCTGTGTGCCACACGCCCCCAGCTAGGCCCATGGTGGAAAAACCTTGGGGCTTGGGCCAGTTCCCACGGAGTCGAGGGGACGAGAGGATCGCTGACAAATGGTTCGCGTTGCATTTGTGATGACTCGAACCCGGAACCTCAGCGACGGGTCGCCACCGCCTTGAACCAACTCACCCAGCCCCTGCTGGCAGAAAAGTGTTGTATGGGTAATGAGGTATAGGGATGGCCTGCCCACCTGCGCACCGCACGCCCAAAGTTAGGCCCAAGGTGGCTAACTTGGGCCTAGCTGGGGGCGTGGGGCGCGCAGGTGGCCCGGCCAGCCCTATACCTCGTTACCCATACAACACGTTTCATATCATACAACTGTTATTAAAACAATTTTCAATTCTAAAATTCATGAAAATGTAATCTGGAAAATATTTTTATTTTAAAAACATCATGAATTATAAGGAAATATGCATATCAAATAATGGTCATGGTGGTGGGAGAGTGGTTGTCAACGTATACGTTAAAAACATTCCATTTTTTATTTAGAAAACAATTCATATAAAAATATTATTTTTAAAGTAGATTGTTTGAAATTAAAACTAAAAAAGGGTTGAATATACACTATATAAAATAAAGGTAGTGTATAACCTCAAAATATTCCACAACCAAATGATATTGAAATTAATTCCCATACTTCAAGTCTAAATATTCTCATACATTTTGTATATTCATGAATAATTCAATTAGGTTAATTTTTACATTATTGGAATACATTTTCATTTACATTATTCATTTTACATCACTAATTAAAATATTATCACAATTACATAATTATTTAAATTCATTTCAGGCACTTTTTGTATATTCGGTACTTGAGTCGAAAATGAACTTTGTAAGATATCAATAGTAAAAGTGGTCATATATCCTTAAACTACATAATAATATCAATGAAATTAATAACATTTTACACATAAATTATATCTTGAAATCAAACCATGAAGTGTGGTTATGAAAAAGGATCAATTTTATAATCATGGAGATGGTATGTCGTATGAATTTATGTGTTACATTTTCTATTTTTTATTGAACATTATGGATATAAGGTAATTATTATTTTACCATTAAATAATGTTCAGAAAATTATTAATACCATATTAATAATTTAAATATATTTTTATATTACATACAAGTGAAATAATGAACAATGACAAGTCACATCACTTCATTGAGGTGAGAGTTCACACATATGCACGAATGCCAATATTTGTTTTATACATATGGAAAGTAAGAATGTAATTGATATATTAGTATAATAAAATTATTAATATGTCATTAATGTTTTATATTAACATTAATTTTGTTATTATAACCATTCATGAGATATAATTATGAAAAACAAATTAGATCGGTTCGTGGAGGTGATAGTTCACAATAAGGAAAAATGATTAATTTTGTCCCAATTTAATGAATGTGGGGAAAAATTTAGGTCATGATATTAACATAATAACATTTAATTATATTTAGGATAATTTATTTTATATTTTATAATGGATAAATAATATTTTAAGGAAAATGACGATAAAATAAAATAGAAATACCTAATGAAAATGGTATCTCTTCTTCAGTTGATCACCTTTGATGTACATGTTATCACCTATAAGTAGTGTGTTATTTCTAAAATAAAGTTTAAATAATGTGGGAAGGGAATATTAGAAGGGTTGTAAGTAGTTATTGATCAAACAATAAATATTTTAGAATTGGGAGCAACTGAGAGGAATGAGTGCCATGTTATTGGATGGTAGAGGTACACTGTTGGAATTAACAAAAGTATTAAATTCGTATAAATTCAGTATCTATTAAAAATGGCCCAAACCAAAATTATTTATAATATAGAAATAATTTGGGTTTCATATTCATCAAACGATTAATATTAGACTTATTTTAATTTTTTTTAATCCTTATCTATTTGTTTTAACCCCATTGAACTCTTAATATTAAATAAGATAATTTATACATTGGGAGTTAAAATGATTCCCAAATCATGTAAAACGATCTATTAATATGTCATTAATGAAATTTTTAGAGTTATATCAACTTTTTGGCTGAATAATATATTTTTATTTGTTTGACTTTATTTATATAATTAATTTAGATTTTATGTGGTGAATTATGTCAATTTTGATACTATTAATCAAACAATTCTTTTAAAAAAAATCATAAAAACATGATTACTTATAAATAAATATATTAAATAAATACTAAATTTTTTTATTCATCCATAACATTATGGTATGGAAAAAAATATATCAAATTATATTTATTTTAATAAAATTAATATCACTTATTTGATTATTTCTTTAATAAATCTATTACAACATCATAATTGTTTCATAGTTAAATTTAATTATTTGATTCCTTAAAATAATAAATAAATTATAATATTGAAGGAAATCAATTTATCTTTATATAGAATGTTTATTTTTTAATAGATTCATTGTCTAACTATATATTTAAATACATTTCTTCTTAAAAAAAATTTGTACCAAAAATTACTATTTATTGAATATAATATTATAAATGAATTAAATTCATCCAAGTAGATCCATGTACTCCTAAAATAGTCCCAAGGATTATAATGGTAGGAATACACTAATATAATTAAATTTGGAAAAGTGGTTCTGCAGTTTTATATTATTATAGTATTATTTTTACCTTTAATTACCCGATTTACCTGTAACCGTGGTAATTCAAACAATCAATAAAGTCACTATTCAGAATTACCATTAATAATAGTGTACAATTTACATATTTTTCCCTTATGATTCCAAATTCAAAATTTTTTTTTCATAATTTAAAACATATAATTTGAATTAATTAAGTAAAAACTAATCTCATTGACAGAATAATAAATTGAGTTTTTATGTAAAACATTCAAAAGTTCACATTGTTTTTTTATATTCAGTTTTACGGTGAGATTGATTACAATGTCCAAAAATTGAATTAAATGTTAAAATATATATTTAATTATAATTTAATACAAATTAAATAATAATATATGTATATAAATAAATTATATGAAAAGGAAATTATGAATTAAAATGATTTACTTTTCACTATTCATTTAAATATGAATTTTTTCCAAAAAATACCAAAAATTGATAAAATGAAAAAATTTGATGTATCGATTACAAATAATTTGTTAATTTTTTTCAAATTTATATTATAAATGTTTCAAAAAATTTATTTAAAATGTGTTCGACTTCAAAATGTGGTAATACTGCTTTTTTAGAAAAATAATCCATTTATCAAAAAATTTGAATTTGTTCTCATATTATCTCTAGAAATCATATAAGATAAATTTAAAACATGAAATTGATTATATTTCATGTATATATAATTAATAAAATCCATCAAGTGTTATTTTATTATTTGATGGACGTACTTTTTTCATTTAAATAATTTTTCATAAAAAAATACATCCATTATTTTTTATTATTTTTTATTTGATTTAATGTTAATTTCGAAACCAATGATTCATTATATAAGCATATTTAAAAAATATTTTCCAAATTTAGTTAGAATTTTTTATTCCCTCCATTCTAGCAGTTATGCGTTAATGACCATACTAAATAATAATATTCAGTTATTTATTTATGATTAATGTAGAGTATCATCTAGCTATAGAACATTGTTTTTCCTTTTAGTAACACAAGATGTTACATTCTATAACACTTCTGGAAATTACAACCTTGAAATTTAAATTCAACTAAGGTATTATTTTTTAAAAACCATTATTTCAATCCCACATCGCAAAAATGATTAACAACACATCCACCTAAAAATAAAGAAAAGAATGCATAAAGGCCAATTGTGGTAATAGATACTAGGGTTCCATGCAGTAAAACATGGATATGGAAGAAAAATAACCATCATGTTTTGATATAGAGTAATAGAAATCATTATCAGGATAATGTTAACATTCACAAATTAATAAATTTTTTATTGGTTAAAAGGTCATTGATTTCAAAGTATGAAAAGTAAACTGAAGAAGTTTTTGTATTAAGATCCTCTCATAGAGTTGTGAAATTAAATTACTACCTCTAATTATATAATAAGAAAATATACTTACATTACAATTAGAGTTTCATCCTTTAATCACATTCCACTACAAACTCATATTTTTCTCTAAATGATGAGTATTGATTGGGATTTTATATTACACCTGAAAAATTAGAAATAAAATTCTATAGAATCAAATAATACACAAAAGATTATCTATACATATTCCACAAATTATAAAATTAATCAAAACCAAAAATGTTAGGATAATATTAGTTTATTTTCCCAAAATAATAAACCATTGTATGATAAACAAAAATGCTTTTTATCGCTAAAATTAAAAGTAATACCCAATGTACAATATATAACATTTGATAAATAATATTCGTAAAAATTAAACTAAATTATCCAAACTATGACTTAATATTGAAATTTATAAGAATTTGATCACATAGTCTTTCAGGATATGTTTTAGAATTTATCTCAATATAAAATAAATCACACTTAATGTCTCACACTCAATTGTAATTACCTAATAACATATTCTCATTGATTGGTTATTATTTTCCATAAATAATATAATTCCTCATAAATCCACAATTAAAAATCCTATATTATTCAAAAATATAATTAAGAAATTAATCCCCATATAAATTAACATTGTTTATTATTTACATTAATCACAAAATGTTCCCAATATAGTCAACATATTCAAAAATATCATTAATCTCTTTATTCCCAAATAATTTTCCAACAACAAGGATATCCATTTGATGAAAAATTTGTTCCCCAAATCAACATATAAAAAAAATTAACTAAAAATAATGAAATCACACTTACTAGGGACTTCATGTTGGATAGTAGTAGGTGATGAACCCTATCCTCCCTTCAGTTGTGGTTTTCACATATCATTAGAAATTATCAAAAAAAGGTTAGGATAAGACAAGATAATTCCCCCAAATGATGCAACAATTATATGATAAAATCAAATTTTTATCTAAAATTAAAAATTAATACCCAAAGTCCAACATGGACCATTAGATAAATAATTGTCCTTAAAATTAATCAAAATAATACAAACAGATATTGAAACAAAAAAATTAGAAGGATTTGATCACATTGTATTTGAGGATATGTTTAAATATTTATCTACAAATAAAATAAATCCCCCATAATGTCTCATAACGAAATATAATTTTCGAATAACATATTATCACTGATAGGTCAGTAATTTCCATAAATATATTAATTTTATATAAGTCCACAATTAAAAATATTACATACTTATAAAATATAATTATATAATTACTCCAAAATAAAATTCCCAAAGTATTTTACATACCTCATTCATATAATGGTCCCAAAATAGTAAAAATCATTCAAAATAACACTTAGTAGATAATTCCCCAATCATTATCCAATTCTAAGGATATAATTTTGATAAAACATAAGTATCTAAAAGAAAATTATAAAATATTTTAAATAAAAATAATTAATTCAAACTTAATTGGGTCTTCATGTAGGCCAATGGTAGGTGATTCACCCTTCCCGCCATTCAGTTGTGGGTTTGATCCCCAAGACCCAATTGGGCGCGATGGATTTTCTACCATTCTATTAGTTTTCCTTTTTATAATAACATATTCTTCTTATAAAATTATCCAAATATGATAAAAATTATGAAGAAACAATTACATGATTTTATCTTAAAGGTTAATTCATTCCCCTTATATTGCATCCCAAAATTAATAATCCATAACTACTTAAAAGGTGAAAGCCTCCAGTAATAGTGATAGTCACCCTAAATATTCATCAAATATATCCCCAATGGAGATTAAATATATTATACTTATATAATACTATAAAATTATATACTCATGATTATATCCCAAACTCTTTAGAAAACATCATAATCTCCAAAGTAGTCTAAACCTTCCTGTGATACCAATTGTATGAACATATCATCAAATGATACATAATATTCAGTTTTTGTCAAGAATTTTTTAATGATAAACTAATACTTTTTCCAGAAAAGAAAGATCCCTTTATTAGGAAAAAAAATAAACTTCAACAGTCTTAAAGTAGAAATTTTATATTGATCCCTCTTCATAATGGGAAGAAGATCACTAAGAACTTGATCTCCCCAATGATAAACAGATCCACTAACACAATTGTTGGCAAGACCATCTTCCAATTAATTTGATTCTTTATACACATGAGTAATAACGTGTTCCTTTGAAAAATGTAGATCCAGACATTTTGTCCAATGATTAGTCAGTTTCCAAGGGATATAAAGAGAACTTGTACTGAGAGCTAACATCAAGTGCGTGTAATCACATTCAATCCATAACATATTCCAACCTATTCTATCATCCTATTCAACCACCTAAATAACACCACACATCACTCCATAAACAGTAGAGGAAAATCCACATGAGCTATATAGGGAGCCAATAACAGATCCTTTGTGTTCTCTAAATATCTCTCTAAAGCCTGAATCACTCACATTACCACGCAAAGCACCATCTGAATTCACCTAGTTCTGACCATAAAATGGTTCTGGACAAAACACATCATTTGTGCTACGGGAAAAAAGAAAATTTCCCTTGAACGTCACCTTATTTAAAACAGAAAGATCATGAATAGAATTCCTGCAGTATTTTCCATTCAGAATGGAAACCTCATGGATTATAGAAATGATTCCATAGATAACCTCACCAGCAAAAAATCCTACTATTCATGAATGATTTTTTTTCATAGAATACCTTATAAGACAGATCCAATCCTCCAATAAAATGATAAAAAGAGATGATAGCTACGCTGAGAGATCGATATCAGGCCAACTCTTTATAAAAGAAACCATTGAATTCATCTGTGGTATGTGCACTTCAAAAATACTGAAAACTACTGCGCAAATTGCTGATGTTTCCGCACAACTGTGAAAAAGGTTATTGATATCTTCCCTGGGATGATTTCTCTTTTGAGACACATCCTCGCTTCAATCATCATGAAATATTATTCATCCTTTGAAATCATAAAATTATGAAAAACAATTTAAAATTTGTGATGAGCTTAAAAAGTTCACTAAGGGATATAAAAATTGAATGAATCCTTTTTCCAGAAATATTTTAAACTCATAATTACATGTTCAAATAATGATGATTTTACACCATAAACCATAAGTTTTTTATGATACCTCATTAAACAGTAATATTCCCAAAAAAATTATATAAATCAAAAATCATAATGTTATCCTGGGGAATCAATATCATATATAAGTTTTATCTTTCATAGATACATAGGGAGTAAACATCATGGTTATTTTTGAATACCCATTATTGTATATTACATATATATCATTGGAGAAACCTTATTGTTTTAATACGACTCATTACCCAAATAATTAGATAGACATCACGAGATCACCTCCATATGTTTATCATTGATCCACCCATATACATAAGTAATTCCCAAGAAACATAACATTATAATAACACATAAAACATATATAATGGGAAAAAAATTCAACTCTACAATAATGAGATATAATTTCAATAAATTCATATCATACTATGAATGTTGGGGGGGGGAACCCCTTTATTAAAAAGAAAATAAAAGACAACCCCTTTTAAGAGAAAAGGGGAACCCGAAAGCCCATACTAAACCCATAGGTTTGGCAGAAGGACTTAAAATATAGTGGCTCAAGATCCCAGTGGGACATAACCCATTACAAAACCAAAGACTGATCCAAAACAAAATCTTATGTAAAAAACCCAAGAAAAAATAAACTGAGTCTAAAGTCTCTGCCGTCACCACATCAACAAGATGCACTGAAGAGTCGCCGCACAACAAGATCCGCCGAAGCAAGATGAACAATGACCATCACCTTAACATCATGCCGCATCGAATCCCACTCCAACTCCACTGCTCTTCCATGTACACCGATAAAGATGCCGAGAACACATGGGTAAAAACCCTAAATCACGATAAATGTCCGCTGAAGCGGAGAAAACATCCCGAACCATCTCGTCGTGGCCCCAACTGAAGAAATCACCGCTGATTTAGGCGAGACCAAGGAAGAACACCAAGTTGAGCCTCGTCTCCAAGCTTGGCTAAAAGCCAAAAGATGATCTGAGAGATCTGCCGAAGCCTGGATCTGCATCTTGGACCAGTCCCGCATCGAAAATACACGTGAATCCATCACAGTCATCCACATTTCTGTCACCCATCTGATAGCTGCCGCCCGCCATAACAAAAAGTCGATGACGGAAGAACCGCCACAGCTGGAGCCAGCACGATGACTCCATGCTGCCAAGCCACACCGAGTAGAACCTCCAAAGACCACCAGAGCCGAGTCGAACCCTCATTGACCGCCGAAGCCATCGTGACGAGACCCTGCCATCATCGATCTAATCCATCCAGCGTCGTCGGGATGACGAAACACTAAACGAGCTAGAGATCTCTCGGCTAAAGCCGAGAGACAAACATGTTGTATGGATAACGAGGTATAGGGCTGGCCTGCCCACCTGCGTGCTGCACGTCCCCAGCTAGGCCCAAGGTGGACAACCCTTGGGCTTGGGACAGTTCCCACGAAGTCGAGGGGATGAGAGGTTCACTGACAAGTGGTGCACGTTGCCTTTGTGAGGAATCGAACCCGGAACCTCAGCAACGGGTCTCCACCGCCTTAAACCAACTCACCCAGCCCCCGTGGGCGAACATGTTGTATAGGTAACGAGGTATAGGGCTGGCCTGCTCACCTGCGCGCCGCACGCCCCCAGCTATGCCCAAGGTGTCCAACCCTTAGGCTTGGGCCAGTTCCCACATAGTCGAGGGGACGAGAGGTTCACTGACAAATGGTGAGTGTTGCCTTTGTGAGGACTCGAACCCGAAACCTCATCGACGGGTCGCCAACGCCTTGAACTAACTCACCCATCCCCCGCGGGATTAAACGTGTTGTATGGGTAACGAGGTATAGGGCTGGCCTTCCCACCTACCCACCACACACCCCCAGCTAGGCCCAAGGTGGCCAACACTTGTGCTTGGGCCAGTTCCCACGGAGTCGAGGGGATGAGAGGTTCGCTGACAAATGGTGCGTGTTTCCTTTGTGAGGACTCAAACCCGGAACCTCAGCGATGGTCACCACCACCGTGAACAAACTCACCCAGCCCCCACAGGCTAAAAATGTGTTGTATGGGTAAGGATGTATAGGGCTGGCCTGCCCACCTGCGCGCCGCACGCCCCCAGCTAGGCCCAAGGTGTCCAACACTTGGGCTTGGGCCAGTTCCCACGGAGTCGAGGGGACGAGAGGATCGCTGACAAATGGTGTGTGTTGCCTTTGTGAGGACTCGAACCCGGAACCTCAGCGACGGGTCGCCACCGCCTTGAACCAACTCACCCAACCCCCACGGGAAAATATAAACGTGTTGTATGGGTAATGTGGTATAGGGATGGCATGCCCAACTGTGTGCCGCACGCCCCCATCTAGGCCCAAGGTGGCCAACCCTTGGGCTTGGGCCAGTTCCCACGGAGTCAAGGGGATGAGAGGTTCGCTGACAAATGGTGCGCGATGCCTTTGTGAGGACTCAAACCCAGATCCTCAGCAACGGGTCGCCATTGCCTTGAACCAACTCACCCAGCCCCCGCGGGCAGAGAAGTGTTGTATGGGTAACGAGGTATAGGGCTGGCCTGCCCAACTGCACGCCGCACGCCCCCATCTAGGCCCAAGGTGGCCAACTTGGGCCTAGCTGGGGGCGTGCAGCGCGCAGGTGGGTAGGCCAGCCCTATACCTCGTTACCCATACAACACGTTTCATATCATTCAACTGTTATTAAAACAATTTTCAATTCTAAAATTCAAGAAAATAGAATCTGGAAAATATTTTTATTTTAAAAACATCCCGACTTATAAGGAAAGATGTGTATCAAATAATGGTCATGGTGGTGGAAAAGTGGTTGTCAACGTATACGTTAAAAAACATTCCATTTTTTATTTAGAAAACAATTCATATAAAAATGTTATTTTTAAAGTAGATTGTGTGAAATTAAAACTAAAAAGGGTTGAATATACACTATATAAAATAAAGGTAGTGTATAACCTCAAAATATTCCACAAACAAATGATATTGAAATTAATTCCCATACTTCAAGTCTAAATATTCTCATACATACTGTATATTCATGAATAATTCAATTAGGTTAATTTTTACATTATTGGAAAACATTTTCATTTCCATTATTCATTTTACATCACTAATTAAAATATTATCACAATTACATAATTATTTAAATTCATTTCAGGCGCTTTTTGGATATTCGGTACTTGAGTCGAAAATGAACTTTGTAAGATATCAATAGTAAAAGTGGTCATATATCCTTAAACTACATAATAATATTAATGAAATTATTAAAATTTTACACATAAATTATATCTTGAAATCAAACCATGAAGTGTGGTTATGAAAAAGGATCAATGTTATAATAATGGAGATGGTATGTCGTAAGAATTTATGTGTTACATTTTCTATTTTTTATTGAACATTATGGATATAAGGTAATTATTATTTTACCATTAAATAATGTTCAGAAAATTATTAATACCATATTAATAATTTAAATATATTTTCATATTATATACAAGTGAAATAATGAATAAAGACAAGTCACATCACTTCTTTGAGGTGAGAGTTCACACATATGCACGAATGACAATATTTGTTTTATGCATATGGAAAGTAAGAATGTAATCGATATATTAGTATAATAAAATTATTAATATGTCATTAATATTTTATATTAACATTAATTTTGTTATTATAACCATTCATGAGATATAATTAGGCAAAAAAAATTAGATCGGTTCGTGGAGGTGATAGTTCACAATAAGGAAAAATGATTATTGTTTTCCCAATTTAATGAATTTGGGGAAAAATTTAGGTCATGATATTAACATAATAACATTTAATTATATTTAGGATAATTTATTTTATATTTTATAATGGATAAATAATATTTGAAGGAAAAGGAAGAAGAAATAAAATAGAAATACCTAATGAAAATGGTATCTCATCTTCAGTTGATCACCATTGATGTACATGTTATCACCTATAAGTAGTGTGTTATTTCTAAAATATGGTTTAAATAATGTGGGACGGGAATATAAGAAGGTTTTTAAGTAGTTATTGATCAAAAAAATAAATATTTTAGAATGTGGAGCAACTGAGAGGATTGAGTGACATTTTATTGGATGGTAGAGGTACACCGTTGGAATTAACAAAAGTATTAAATCCGTATAAATTCAATATCTATTAAAAATGGCACAAAACTAAATTATTTATAATATAGAAATAATTTGGGTTTCATATTCATCAACCAATTAATATTAGACTTATTATAATTTTTTTTAATCCTTATCTATTTGTTTTAACCCCATTGAACTCTTACTATTAAATCAGTTAATTTATACTTTGGGAGTTAAAATGATGCCCAAATCATGTAAAACGATCTATTAATATGTCATTAATGAAATTTTTAGAGTTATATCAACTTTTTGTCTGAATAATATATTTTTATAAGTTTGAATTTATTTATATACGTAATTTAGATTTTATGTGGTGAATTATGTCAATTTTGATACTATTAATCAAACTATTATTTAAAAAAAAATCATAAAAACATGATTAATTATAAATAAATATATTAAATAAATACTAAAATTTTTTATTCATCCCTAAAATTATGGTATGGAAAAAAATATATCAAATTATATTTATTTTAATAAAATTAATATCACTTATTTGATTATTTCTTTAATAAATCTATTACAACATCATAATTGATTCATAGATAATTAAATTATTTGATTCCTTAAAACTATAAATAAATTATAATATTGAAGGAAATCAATTTATATTTATATAGAATATTTATTTTTTAATAGATTCATTGTCTAACTATATATTTAAATACATTTCTTCTAAAAAAAAGTGTACCAAAAATTACTATTCATTTAATATAATATTATAAATGAATTAAATTCATCCAAGTAGATCCATGTACTCCTAAAATAGTCCCAAGGATTATAATGGAAGGAATAAAATAATATAATTAAATTTGGAAAAGTGGTAGTGGAGTTTTATATTATTATAGTATTATTTTTACCTTTAATTACCCGATTTACCTGTAACCGTGGTAATTCAAATAATCACTAAAGTCATTATTCAGAATTAACATTAATAATAGTGTATAATTTACATATTTTTCCCTCATGATTCCAAATTCAAAATCTGTTTTTCATAATTTAAAACATATAATTTGAATTAATTAAGTAAAAACTAATCTCATTGATAGAATAATAAATTGAGTTTTTATGTAAAACATTCAAAAGTTCACATTGTTTTTTTATATTCAGGTTTACGGTGAGATTGATTACAACGTCCAAAAATTGAATTAAATGTTAAAATATATATTTAATTATACTTTAATACAAATTAAATAATAATATATGTATATAAATAAATTAGATGAAAAGGAAATTATGAATTAAAATGATTTACTTTTCACTATTCATTTAAATATGAATTTTATCAAAAAAATACCAAAAATTGATACAATGTAAATTTTGATGTATCAATTACAAATAATTTGTAAATTTTTTCAAATTTATCCAATAAATGTTTCAAAAAATTTATTTAAAATGTGTTCGACATCAAAATGCGGTAATAATGCATTTTTAGAAAAATAATCCATTTATCAAAAAATATGAATTTGTTATCATATTATCTCTAGAAATCAAATAAGATAAATTTATAACATGAAATTGATTATATTTCATGTATATATAATTAATAAAATCCATCAAGCGTTATTTTATTATTTGATGGACATACTTTTTTCATTTAAATAATTTTTCATAATAAAATACATCCATTATTTTTTATTATTTTTTATTTGATTTCATGTTAATTTCGAAACCAATGATTCATTATATAAGCATATTTAAACAATATTTTCCAAATTTAGTTAGAATTTATTATTCCCTTCATTATAGCAGTTATGCGTTAATGTCCATACTAAATAATAGTATTCAGTTATTTGTTTATGATTAATGTAGAGTATCATATAGCAATCGAACATTGTTTTTCCTTTTAATAACACAAGATGTTACATTCTATGACACTTTTGGAAATTAAACCCTTGAAATTTAAATTCAACTAAGGTATTATTTTTTAAAACCCATTATTTCAATCCCACATCGCAAAAACGATTAACAACACATCCAACTAAAAATAAAGAATAGAATGCGTAAAGGCCAATTGTGGTAATAGATACTAGGGTTCCATGCAGTAAAACATGGATATGGATGAAAAATAACCATCATGATTTGATATAGAGTAATATAAATCATTATCAGGATAATGTTAACAATCACAGAATAATAAATTTTTGATTGGTTAAAAGGTCATTGATTTCAAAGTATGAAAATTAAACTGAAGAGGTTTTTGTATTAAGATCCTCTCATAGAGTTGTGAAATTAATTTACTACCTCTAATTATATAATAAGAAAATAAACTTACATTACAAGTAGATTTTCATCCTTTAATCACATTCCACTACAAACTCATATTTTTCTCTAAATGATGAGTATTGATTGGGATTTTTTATTACACCTAAAAAATTAGAAATAAAATTCTATAGAATCAAATAATACACAAAAGATTATCTCTACATATTTCCCAAATTATAAAATTAATCAAAACCAAAAATGTTAGGATAAGATTATTTAATTTTCCCAAAATAATACACCATTGTATGATAAACAAAAATGCTTTTTATCTCTAAAATTCAATGTAATACCCAATGTACAGTATATAACATTTGATAAATAATATTCTTAAAAATTACACTAAATAATCCAAACTATGACTTAATATTGAAATTAATAAGAATTTGATCACATAGTCTTTCAGGATATGTTTTAGCATTTATCTCAGTATAAAATAAATCACACTTAATGTCTAACACTCAAAAGTAATTACCTAATAACATATTCTCATTGATTGGTTATTATTTTCCATAAATAATCTAATTCCTCATAAATCCACAATTAAAAATCCTATATTATTCAAAAATATAATTAAGAAATTAATCCACATATAAATTAACATTGTTTATTATTTACATTAATCACAAAATGTTCCCAATATATTCAACATATTCAAAAATATCATTAATCTCTTTATTCCAAAATAATTTTCCAAAAACAAGGATATCCATTTGATGAAAAATATGATCCCCAAATCTACATATAAAAAAATAACTAAAAATAATGAAATCACACTTACTAGGGACTTCATGTTGGCTAGTAGTAGGTGATGAACCCTTTCCTCCATTCAGTTGTGGGTTTGATCCCTGCGGTCATGCAGGACGCAATGGTTTGTTTCCCATCCTGTTGTTTGTTACCTCAAAGTTTATTCTATACATGTCATTTCAAATCCAAAAAATTAAGAACCCATAATTAAGTCAATGGATAATGTCTCCAAAAATACCATCAGTCGGATTAAGAGTTTATAAAATAAAACAAAAAAATGTATTTTAAGACCATTGACATATTATCAAGAATAAACTTATAAACTCATTATTATATCGTTATCTCTTTAGGAAATATCCTAATCTACAATGGTTTCTAAACCATCATTTGATACCAACTATAAGACCTCGACCTTAAATGTTACATAATCCTGAGTTTTAGTCTAGAATTAAATTTCCTTCTATTTTAATTGCTTTTCAGGTTTAGGGATTTATAGAAATATGAAATATCTATTTCATAACAATAACCATAATAAAGTAAATAGGATACATCCACACAATATCCATTATTTTATCAAAGTAAACCTTTTTAAAATAAAACATGATTTCAATTCGAGACACATCCTAAATTCATTCATCATGGCATATTATATATCCTTAAAAATTTCAAAACATTTGAAAAACATTTTAAAATTTTAGAATAGCATAATAATATTAGTTATGTATATAAAGAATGAATTCAATCATTAGATCGTGAAAAATTTAAACTCTTGAAAACATTTTCCCAGAATCATAATTTTCACCAATGAAACGTAAGTTTTTTTTATACCTCATGATATCATAGGATTAATGAAAATATTCATAGAATTAATTAATCATAATAGTTACTTTGTTCATTTATATCATACATACATTATATTTTTCCCATCTACATAGGGAGTAACCTTCAAGGTTACGTTTGGAAAACCAATCATAGTGTATTCCCTAAATTTATTAAGAGAAACATTATTGTTTACCTTCATATCGTAACCCAATTTATTAGAGATATATCATAGGATCACCTACCATTGGATAGTCAGGGAACAACCTGTATACCTATGCAATACCAAAGAACGATAATATAATCATAACAAATAAGACATGCGTATTGAAAAAAAATTCCAATTCACAATCACAAGATATCATTTCATGATATTGATATATTAAAACCATTATTAATATAAAATTTCAATGCCAAAATAATTTCAAATGGAATATGGTATTTTTTTTAATTTTATAAACTTATTTTCTTGTGGAGGAATCCAAGTATTGAATAATATCCGTTATAGTGGAAAAATCATTCTCACCATATATGTTTAAAAGAACATTCATTTTTTCATTTAGTAAAATGATTCCTTTTAAATATATTTATTTGAAATTTAATGTTAAAGTGGTTTATTATACATTATATAAAATAATTGTAGTGTATAACAACAAAATATTCCATAAAGGAAGGATATTAAAATGAATTCCCTTTCCTCGAGTCTGAATATTGTCATAAATAATTATTTTTCATAAATAGTAAACATAAGTTAATTTATAATTTAATTAGATCCTTTTTTATTTTCATTATTTTTTTCATATCAATTATTACCATTTTATAACAATTATACAATGATATATGTTCACGTTGGATGTTTTGTCGATATTCGGTAATAGAGTCAAAAATAAACATGGAATGTTTTCAATAGACCTTGTAGTCAAAAGTCATTAATAATCAAAATAATATACATTAAATTATTTTAATTTCTAAAAATAAATTATACCTTTAAATAAAACCATGAATTTTCATTTTGAACAATGAACAGAATTTTAATCATGGATACAGAAATCTGTTGATATACATTAGTAACCTTTTCCATTTGTCATTGATATTTATTGAATGATGGTAAGTATTTTGTTACATTAAATTATGCATATAAAATTATTAATATAATAATTATCATTTAAATATTGTTATATATATGATAAATGAGATATAATGAATAAAAAATGATTCACATCGCTTTATGGAGGTGATAGTTCAGACATACACACGAACTACATTATCATTTATACACATATAGAAAGTAAAAACATATTGATGTATTATTATATTTAAATTATTAATATTTGATAAATATCAAAGATAATCATTAATTACATTATTATAACAAGTCATGAGTGATTGTTGTGGAAAATGAATTATATCGGTTCGTGGAGGTGATAGTTTGCACATTCCCAAGAATTTTTAATTCCATTCTAATTTAATGGATGTGGATATTGATTGAGTTGATGATGTTAACATAATAAAATATAGATATATTTTTGATAATTGAGGTATTATTTTATCATGGGTAAATATTATTATAATGAAATGTAAGAAGAAATGAAATAGAAATACTTAATGAAAACGATACCTCTTCTTTAGTTGATCACCGTTAATGAAAACATTGACACCTATAACGAGGGTGTTGTGCCTAAAGTAAAGATTTAATAATGTTGGGAGTGATTATTGAAAGGGTTTTTCAAATAAATTGACTGAACCAAATGGTTTTGGAAATTTGAGTAATAAAGAGGAATGTGTTCCTTTTTATATGATAGGGGAGGGGCACCCTAGAAATTATTAGAAGTAATACATTAATATAAAACAAATTTAGATTTATAGTGGTCCTAAAGTAATTAATTTAGAATATAGGATTATTATGGGTCAAATCTGCATCATCCAATTAAAATTATTCATGTCTTGAATATTTTTAATACTTATATGTTTTTTAAACATCATTTAACTCTTACCAATGTATCACAGAATTTACATTTTGAGAGTTAAAATAATTATCAAATAATGGTGAAAAACTTATCAATGTGTCGTTAACTACATTTTAATGTTATTTAATCATTTTGGCTTAATTTTATTCTTTTAAAAAATTTAATTCGTTTAGCTAAATATTATATATTTTATTTTATGAATTCTGTCAATTTTGACACTATTCATCACTTGACATTTTTAGAAAAATCAAAAAACACGATTTTTTAATAAAAAACTATGTTAAAGTAATCGTAAAATGTAAGAGTCATCCATAAAATTTTCTTACTGCATAAAATATGTCAAATTATATTTGTTTTAATATTATTAATATCATTAAATTTATTCTTTATTTAAAAAATATATTATTTCATCATATTAATTTCATAATTATTTTTAATTATTTAATGCCTAAAAATAATAAATAAATTCCCTTGACGTAGGGAATTTAATATATTTTTATGGACCATTAATAGTATAACATATACTTATATATCTATATTTTAAAATATATTAATTAATAAAATCAAAAGTGTTAGAAAAATGACTCTTCATTGAATATAATATTATAAATTCATTAAAGACATCCATGTGGCTTCAAGTGGTCCTAAAAAATACCCAAGTATTCTCATGGTCAGAATAAATTAATAAAAATAAATTTTAAAATTTTAAAAGAACTTTTATATTATTATAATATTATTTTTAAATTTAATTACTAGATTTTCCCTTACTAGTGGTAATTAAAATAATTACTAAAATAATTATTTATAATTTAAAAAAATAAAAGGGACCTATATACAAAATTTAGGACATCTGATTCCAGAAATGGAATTTATTTTTTCAAATTGAAAACATATAATTTGTAGAAATTAATTAAAAATTTATTCTATTGATGGAATAACAAAACAATTTTCTTTGTAAAACATTCAAACATTTGAACAGTTCTTGTATTCAATGTCAATTTTAAATTGATTACAATGACCAAAATTGTATTAAATTATAAAAAAAATTATATAATTATACTTTAAAACTAATTAAAATGATAATATAATGATATTAATAAAATAGAAGAAAATGAATTTTGAATTAAAATGTAGTATTTTCAATATTCATTAAAATATGAATTTTATCAGAAAAATAAAAAAATTAAATAAACATAATTTTGATTTCCTAATTACAGTTAAAAAGAATAATTTTTTCAAATATAATTTATAAAAGTGCTAAAAATTGGATTTAAAATGGGTTCCCCATCAAAAGGCGTTAAAACTGTATTTTTTAAAAAATACACTTTTTATCCCTAAAATTGATTTTGTCCTTAATTAGTGTCTAGAAAATATATAATATTAATTTTAATCATTTTATTAAATATATTAAATATATATTTCAATAATAAAATCCATTAAAATTGATTTTATTATTTTACGATCTCCCTTATTGACATTTAAATAGTTTTTTCATAAAAAATACCTCTCTTATATTTTGTATTAGTTATTAGCTCCATTTAATGATAACTCAGTAAGAAATGAATCATTATATAAAAAGTTTTAAGATGTATATTCAAAATTTAGTTGACACAAGACATTCCATCATTTATAATGGCTAGGGAATAAATACCATACTTAATAATTATATTTAGTTGTTCATTTAATCTCGATGTTTCGTATCATGTATGATGTCGAACATTGTATTTTCTTTTAAAAACAGGGGATGTTACATATCATGAGTAAATTATTTATCTATATGTATAATAGAAAATGAAAAAAATACAAACTAGGTTTCATTAATTCATAGGTTTATCATAAACAACATTCATCGTTACTTCCTTATTTTCCCCATATTCAAGAAACATTATTTTTCCCATTCCATTAATCTAAACAATGAAAATGGGAGTCATATTCCCTATGTCATAGGTAAATTTATTTCAAATATATATAAACATTCCTTAGAAACTCATTCTTGGTAATCATATCATGTGCATTCGTTTGTGGAATTAAGAATTGGTTTAACACCCTAACCCTGCAATAAGGGTGTGGGGCCTCGAGCCTCAACCAATACAGACTAGTTAAAGTTACTAACTCACTCCAATATCCAAATATGCGACTTATTCATAGGTGTATTATTCATAACCATTTAACACATCTACCATCTACATACCATAAATCATTTAAATATTTTGAGTATGGCCTAACACACATTATTCTATGATAATAAGATAAACAAAATTATTATTAGATTTATTTCATAATCACATGATAAAATTGTAACATAATTGTCATAGGTTATATCACATAAATTAATAAAATATTTATTTAGAAATCCCATCCTATTTTTATTGGGGTGGCATAACCCATCAATGGACCTTACTTATATATATATAACCTTAGATAATCCCATGGGGGTTAAGAGGGCTTTAATCAATCATTTAAATAACCCAATTAAAATTTACTAAAATGGAAATAAAATGTCCCACCATAAAGGAGAAAAAACAACCAAATACA
Source organism: Viscum album (assembly GCA_963277665.1). Lineage (NCBI taxonomy): Eukaryota > Viridiplantae > Streptophyta > Magnoliopsida > Santalales > Viscaceae > Viscum > Viscum album. Next base: position 177,988,250 of record OY728148.1, read on the forward strand.
AATTAAAAACTTTTAGGTTATGAGATAAAACTTGCAGAACACCTACCTCCTTTCTATAAAAGAACACTCACTTAACCTTATCCCTTGATTCAAACACAAAAAACCGTTAAATTCTCAGCATAAAATATATTGGAATGGATGGTTTTTGTGATTTATAATAAGATGTATGATTATACATGTATTTTTCTAGAAAATTGAGGAGAGGGGAGTGTTAAACTAAATCAGATCATTGATCATCACCCCACTGCAGTCCAAATGGCCTAGAGGTGAGAGAGAATACATCTTTAAGAAGTAAAGAGAATATGTTTCATAACCCATGATGTTATAGGATGAAAAGGGAGTGAAATCACGTGAGGGTTCATAATTAAATTATTGGAAATGAGAAATTCCCTTATTTTGAGGCTCGTGATTTGGACACATGGTTGGACAAACTGTGATCTAACAATGTTCAACCCTCTATCTAAGATGGCCCCTACATCACACAGTCTCTTACGGAACTATCATAGATTGAAAAAACATGAAGAAGCAATGCATTTATATTTTTCTAGTGCCACACATCTCTCAAGATCCCTCTCGGGTTGATTGTCAAATATGAAACCTTGCACATATGTTACACAATTAAGTTGTATGATTAGTACTAAATGAGAACATACTATGTGTCCTTCAAAAAAATAACTCCTTCTATCCTTTTAATGTCCTAAAACCCTGAGACACCAATGTGAGTCTTCATAATTTTAGGAAAATATTATTAAAAAAAATAAGGTAACATAAACCAAAATCGAAACATGTACATACCTCCTCGAAATGTAGATATGTTACAAGAAAACTATGTGATAAAGGAAATAATAAAGAGATATAATCAACAAATCACCAATGATGACCAATGAACATGGTTAAAATCTTCAAGTATTGCAATTCTCCACAGATCCTATGTTTATTAATGTACCAACAACTCTATATGTCATCATCATAAGATTAAAAAAATGGAAAAATATTTCATGTATGGATGATTATATACATGACAGATGTGATACCTAAAAAAATAGGGATGCAATAAAATAAGAATATGTAAATCATCCCATTAGACTAGTGGGTAACAGATCCCTATAAAAATTATTCTCATAATTTTACATAATAGAAGATAGAAAGGGGTTCTTAATCTATATAGGAAGCATATAATGATGATTAATCTACATATACATCTTAATGTATATCTCTAATGTACAACACCATAAGAAACCTCAAAATAATTAGAGTAGGGGCTAACACATTTCCACTATGATGAACAATTCTGGGATAACTCACCCTAGTAGATGAACCACTCCATTATTGAAATCAAATATAGGGTTGTAACACTCCATTTATAGAGTAATAATTCCCTATGTATTAATTTAGAGTAATTAATCCCTGTGTAGAGAGAGTTTGGGTACTTAAGACATGATACAATAGAAGAGTAACAACCCGGACATCTCTCTGATGTTGGGTCTAGTCCACTATTTTTGTCCAAACATTGTTAAAATATGTTTCCCACTCATAACACCTCACAAAATATATTTCAATATTGAATGAATTCAACCATCACAATCTATATGGATCACTAATCAGGGAAGGATTCTCATAGTTCATAATCTGAGTCTTGAAGAAGGAGATACATAATATAGAAGTAATGGGAAAAGTACATAGATTGTACATATGGTCACATTGTGTATGACCTTACCAAGATACTTTTAAATTTCCTCCCCCAAAAATTATTACCCAACAATTTGACTCCACATGAAATTTAAATAGTATTACATGATATGTATGATCACCCACAGTCCTGTGCATTTTATCATAAAACATAACTTGGGTACCCATATACCCTTATATTGTGTTCCCCTTATGGGATATGGTGTGTCTTCCCACTCTTGGTTCTATGAATGTAGAGTCATCACATTGATCAGATAATCCATGTACATAATTATATTGTGTCCTTATGGGTGAAAATGTGAATTCTCACATGGGGGGTCCTAGGTGTGTGATGTCTACACACGTTTTGGATAATTTGGTAGGGTCACATGAATTGTTTTCCTGGAAACATAAAATTGGATATCTAATTGGGTTGAATCTATAGGCACTATGATAACTCAAGATATATGACATGTGTTCCTCATAGATACATGGAATTTAGTTGTAGATGTACTAAAAATAAAATGGTTTATTCACATGAACTACATATCCACCAACTTTTCTTCTTCCACAACTAGTTGACTCAACAAAACTATATGAATCCAATGTATTCCATCTAGGATCATTATTTCCTAGAGATTAGAATATAAAATACCAAATTCTGGTTACGTTAGTAGTAATAATTTCACCCACCATATTAATTTGGGGTCTCAATCTTCGAATCCCAGACATGCATCAAAAAAACCTTCACAATCTATGCAAAAAAAAAATGTTTGATCCATTTGTTTTTCATGAATCTATAATGAATTCAGTGGATTGAACACGATCAGATCCATATTTAAAATATTGAAGCATCACCTCTAGGGATAGTGATGATGAACAAAACTAATTTTCGAATGAATATACATAATAATAAGGTAATATAATCATTGGTTGACATGATCTGAGTAAATATCATAAATTATAGAAAACAAGAAAGTTGAATCAAGGAAAAAAATTTATATATGATATTATTTTAATGAATTATAATTTAAATTACATTAATGTGAAGAATAATAATCAAAAAAAAGTAATATAATATCAAATCCATGATTGATAAAATCATGGAAATATATATACAAAATAATGATCACTAACACACGAATGGATTGATCCTTAGTGAAGAACATATCCACCAAATGGTATATATCAAAATTCAATTATGTTAAACATTAATATGATCATTCCCCTTGATCTTTATTTTTGATCCATATTATTGAGTTTTCCATGCCTATGAATTTCCCACATTATCCTATGTAATCTCCCATTGTATTCAAGATAACGTTGGAGATTCATCATAACAATGTACTTTTTGAGGGTTTTAGGTTTTAGGTAACGAAATAATTAAAATAAATAAATTACTTAAACAAATTTGTGCCCCAACTAGTGCATACCTCTAACTGGACTCCCAACATTGACCATACTTATGTTAATCCAGTATTAAACCCTATGTTTTGGAAATAACCACAATTTAAAATTTACCATCACAGGTCCAGATTATGGGAAAAGAATTTATTCCAAAAAATATTCATGTGCGTGCATTATTAAATATAAATATTTCTAATTTATTAATTTTGAGGTATAAGTATACCTAAAATATAGTGACGAATCTATAGAAATATAGGTATGTTTGAATATTCAAAACGTCAGACTAAAAATTTTAGATTTATCTCATTATTATTTTGTTCAAGGATTTTCATCCCAAAAAAAGAAATCAACTCCAGGATATGAGAGTACTAATCCTGGATATGTCTGTCATGCCCCGAGATATATCCTTCATGATAAAATTACACCAAAGAACTATAACCAGATTAATGGTTCATTTATACAGGATCCTCTCATGTTAATCATTGATAGCCATAAATTACATTAAGAAGGATGATCCAACAATGATTCCCAGCTCAATGTAGACAATAAAATAAAAATTATGAGGTATGTATATATTTATATGTGACTCATTAAAACCATCATAAACTAGGCCCTAATGATTGAGTAATTACAAGTGGGTAGAAACGTCAATAACCCTTTCAATGATATGTAGTATTCTTATGAACCTCAAGGATATTGTAACACCATAGAATTTTATGAGAAAAATTTTGTTTTTATGTTATATAAATCATCAAAGGAACCCTTCACTACACACAACATTAACTTGTCTTGATTTACACGCAACCACGACCTTTCTCGATAGCTTGCGTTGTACACAATACCGAGTTTCACTAAACAATGATATGCTATTAAAATATTATTAAAACTAGACGTAATGAATTGTATTACCCATTTTTTAAAATTTATTAAATTTTATCTTTCAAAATGGACTTCATTTTTGGATTCGGATTATCAAAATTACCCTAGGGTGAAATTTTGGTATTTTTCTAAAAAATTTCAATTTTTTGATGAATAGTGAAAACACTGGGTTACTATTTAAAAACCGACATTTTATATAAATAATTATTTATTTTATTTAAATTTATATTAGGTCAAAATTGATACATAATACCTATATAAGTTCAATTCCATTAATCGGAGTCATTTTATAATAATTTTAGATATATAAAAATTTTATTGAACTTTTCACTGTCTTTTACCCACCTCCTAGGAGAATTTCCAAATTCCCATAAAAAAATATTTTACCACTTCTGTGAGTGGAATTTTGAAAATCTGAGAGACACAGTTAATATTAAGGACAATAATGTGGTTCAATGGGATGAAAATAATTTTTGGTGAATAGAAACATTTTACGTTTTTTAACATGGTTAAAATTAAATAGTGTAATTGAGGGTAAAAATGATATTATTATTACCGTAACACATGTCATAATTCTATTGGATAAGTTTAAATCGACCAAAACCAAACTTAGGAATAAAATATGACTATTTAGGCCCACTTGGATTAGATTTGGACATTTAATATCAAATTATTTAAAGAAGGGTTAATATAGTTAAAATCAATGTTTAATAAGTAAATCATTTTTAATATAGGGTTATACATAAGATAGATTTTACTATAGATATTCATTAGAAATATAAAAATAGTTTCTATAAAATGGTATTTTATTTGTAATTTTTAGACTTTTAATAATTTAATTTAATTTATGATACAATGATGATGCAGTAATTATCTTATTAATGAAATATTGACATAATTGATGTTATAAATACCCAAATAAATTTAATTTGAGACATTTTATGAATTACAATAATTTTATATGTTAATATGACATGTTAGTATTTATTTAAATAACTTTTTTAAAACTAATATTTCTGTTATGATTTTTACAAAAATCAATTACCAAATAGTTTCAAAATTGACATAAAATAGTTTTCAAAACAAATATTATATTATTAATTGTTATTTTATTCCTAAAAAAATATGGTTCGGCCAAATGTCATATATAAGGTGTTATAAATTAATAATAAACAACTTTGGGTATGTGTTTCTTGTTATAATATGTTTATTAACCTTATAGTGTAAGAAAACAAGAAGTCACAGTAAACGTTAAATTATCTAACTTAAAGTTAAATCTAAATGAGAAGGTTAAAATAGATACCTAAACTTATCTAAATTATATTGGATGATATTATTTTGACCCATCAATACTTTATCTTCGAAATAAATCAATTTGGAGCTTTTAATAACCGAATATGACTTTATAATAAAATAATATTTTTAGTATTTCCTAAGGTGCCCATCTCCTCCTTTATAAAAGGGCACGTCCTCCCTCTCTTAGTCATCCCCAATTGAGCCTTAATGCTTGTAAAAACCCTTCCAAATTCACTTTTTCAATTCTCTATAAATATCCTAGAGGTCCGGGTCTTCTTCAAAGACCAATTTTAGTGCCCTATGAGGGGGTCTCAAAGCGGCTCTTCAAAGAATAGGAAATGTCTGTTACCGATTATTTCAACTTTATTTATTCTTACACTACATCTTAATTAGTTGTTTCATTATGATGTAATAACATCAGTATCACACATATAATTATATGTTATTATATAAATGAAACAACCCTATTTCACCATCTATCCATCCTACGGAAAAGAAATCACCACTGTGCGTATATACGGAATACCGTCTCCACGCCATGGTGTAATCTATTTTCCACCACCATCTTACTAGGATGGGTATAATGGTGTAAATAATAACTATATATTATTATTGTAAATTGATATTGATTCTGAAATAGTATACATACATTCCAATACAATTCCACGATCGTGGGAACGATATCGTCGCTCGTGCGTACGTACGGAATACCGTATCCATGATGTGATGCGACTCGTTCTACATGATCTTCATTGAATAATTATTATATAAATGAATTGAATGAATGAATATGATATATATTACACTAATAAAATTCTGGAAATGAGGTATATATAACCTAAATAGAGGAATAAGTATTTATTCGACAAAACACGCATAAGAACAAAAAGTAATAAACACCCGAATAACATGTTGAAAAGAAAAAGTACTAATAAGAATCTAAGAATATGACCATATATGATATCATAACAATGATTATGATTATGGAATAAGACATTGACATTATTTAAATCATTATACAGGAGGTTAGGACACTTACGAAGAAAATCAGACCTAAGGTAAGGGAAAATCTCACAATCTCATTTTTTTTCCGAGATTGTTTATACTTCAGAATTTACTGGGAAATATTTATCATCCACATACATGTTTTCTCAATATTTAATATTTATATCCTTCTACAATTGTTCAAATCCAATTTTACCCTTCAGTGAGTTTTTAGTAAATGATATGAAGGGATCCTTTTTTCCTTTTTCGTATGAGGTACTTTTTGACTTTTCCGGCCAAAGTATGAGAAGAATGTTTTTAACATATACGGACTGAATAGATTTTAGAACATTATTTCCATGAAGCATCCTTTAAATGTTTTCATGTTTATTTTTAATCAAATTATTTTAGTTCAAAATTATATGAAATGTTAAGAATGGAAAATGTTTCTGAAGTAGAAAGTATATTTTCCTCAAGAATGGAGGTCAAGTGTTTTATCAAAATTATTTTCCATCTAAGATAATATAGGGTTCTGTTTCTATCCCTATTATTACATTGATTTTATTATGTTGTGATGGAATTATTTTTATGAATTCTTTTATCTTATATGAATTTTTTATGATGTCACGATGTTTAAGAATACCATTTTTATTACATGGGTTATGCAATGATGTATGATTTATGATTTTGTGGATCACATACGAATGGTTTCATTATGAGATGGGTGGGACCTATATCTCCCTCCAATTCATTGGGTAAATATTTATATCTCATGAGATAGATATGGATGGAACGGCAGGTTAAACCGGTTCCGTGAAACTTGACTGAAACGCAGAGTGAACAATGTTCTAAAATGGACTTTGTCCGCTAAGATATTCTTGGAAATGAGTCTTGACTAATAAGAAATTATTTTCTATGATTTTGTGTGTATTACACAAAGTTTCATGTTTTATGTTATGATTACTGGTATTACATTTCACTACTATGATTTATCCCATGTTATGAAATTATGATCTCTTTTTCATGTTAATATTTCCAAAATGTTATGTTCTTATGAATATGATGTGATTGATATTTCTTTTGTTTACCATTACTGGGAATTTGAGTTCTCCCTTTTGTATGTTTTCTTTCCCCAAGTTAGGAAAAAGGCTATTAAGTAGGATAATCCAAAAAGGAACTCTAGATATGATGAAATAAATGGGAGACTACATAGATGATTTATGAACCAGTTGTTTATGATTCCCAGTTCCTAAAGACACTATACCTATAAGGTCCATTCCTAGTTTTGTCATATTTTGTAATAAGTGTGCTTCAACTATGAAGTAATAAAAATGAATGTAAAGTATGGGTCGTTATAGTTGGTATCAGAGGAAAGATATATTCAACCATTGGAAACAAGGATGTGAATGCCTTAGTAAGAAACCTAAGGATATGTCCAAGCATAGATCACAATCATAGTGTTTTAAAAATGGACAAGAAAAACCTATGATAATACCTTAAGTGTGAAATTTTTATTCTTGATTATGTATTTTTCCTATTATAATCAGTGTTTCTCACACTATTCTTCTTGGTTTTAGTCAATGGCTGGAACCCAAAGGAACCTTGTTAATGAGGAATGCGACGGGAAATGAAATGATTGTCCCCTTGAGCAACCAAATGTTATGGGAGCTGGAATGAAATATCATGTAGCCATGCTCACACAACTATCTCAGGCAATGAATCATGCAAGACTTCCAAACGAGAAAATTAAGGAGCAACATTCTGTTGAATCCTTCATGAGGCAGCGTCCTCCTTCATTCGGTGGGTCTTCTGATTTATTAGTGTCTGAAAAATAGATTAGTACCACTAAAAAGATATATTCACTTATTCAATGTTCTGAACGTGATAATGTCATCTTAACAGTATATCGTTTGGAAGAAGATGGATATAAATGGTAGAATCTTATTAAGAATACGAGGAAAAGGGATGAAATTGAGTCCATGGAATGGGATGAGTTCAAGAACTTATTTTTCATTAAGTACTTCCCTCATATTTTCGAACAAAGATGGAGAATGAGTTTCTTGAACTAAAGAAAAAGGATGATGAATTTTTTGGTACCTGCGAAGAAAATTTTACAAGACTTGCGAGGTACGCTTCTGGTATTATTATCCAACCTGAGAGTAAGATCGATCGATTATTAAGTGGCTTAACACCATGCCTTTGAAGGGTGTTGGCAATAAGGTACTTCAATAGGTATGAGGAAATCGTTCGATGTGCTCTCAAAGTTGAGATGGAGATTGGAGTAACCCATCAGTCATATGGGTTTGATAAGAAGAGGAAAATGGAATTGAAAGGAAAATATAAAGAACACACTGAGAAGAAGATGATATTTCCTTATGCCCAATGTGTGGAACGAAACATGGAGGGAGTTTTCTTAAAGGGACAAGTAAATGTTTCAAATGTAGAAGAAAAGTTCATCGGGAATTTGAATTACAGAATGATGGGAAGAATATGTCTAGTGATGCGAATAACGAAAAGGCTACACAGAGTGAACCTCCTACACTTCAATGTTACAAGTGAAAGGAAATGGGGCATTATGCCAATAAATGTCCTAATCTAAGGGTTTTTGATGATGATCGACATCAACGAACTCTTAAGGCTAAAGATAGTGGAAAGTCACATGCAATTTCTATTAGCGATGTGGAGTACGATAATGAAGTGGTGAAAGGTACACTTACCATCCACTCTAAAGTAGCAACAATTTTATTTGATTTTGGAACCACCCAGTCATTTATTTTTGAAGAATTATCTTATGGTATCACCGTATTACCTCATTAATTAGATGTTGAGTTAGCTGTGACAACCCCTAATGTAAGACCAATCACATCAAATGTTTATAATTCTTCATCGATTGATGTTTATGGGATAGTGCTTCCTGAAAATCTTGTGATCCATCCTGTAGTGGAATTTGATGTGATTCTTCACATGGATTGGTTTCTTTATATGGAGCTTATATCAATTATGAAAGAAGGGAAGTCACATTTCATATTACAGATCAATCTATGATCATCTATCAATGCAAGGATGAACATAACCTTACAGTGGAAATTTCTTCCATATTATGGGTCTTGATTACACTAAATGAAGGTTATTTTTCTCAAATGGTTGGTGAGAAACTCATGATTAAGAATATTCCCATTGTAAGAGAGTTTGATGATGTCTTTCCAAAGGATTTCCCGGGTCTTCCACCAAATCTTGAAGTTGAGTTTTCAATAGAACTCGTACCGAGTGCATTGCCTATTTCAAAGACACCTGATAGAATGGCCCTAATTGAGTTGCAGTAATTGAAGAAGCAACTCCAAGAGAATCTTGATAAGGGATTCTTACACCCAAGTGCGTCACCTTGAGGAGCACCAGTTCTGCTTATTAAGACGAAAGATGGATGAATAAGACTCTGAAATGATTATCGAGAACATAACAAGATCCTTATCAAAAAACAAATATCCTCTCCCATGCATTGATGACTTATTTGAACAACTACACAGAGCTCAATACTTTTCCAAGATTGATCTTCATTCAGGATATCGGCAATTAAGTGTCAAAAGGGTTGATAAACCAAATATGGATTTCAGTACAAGGTATGGACACTATGAATTTATAGTGATGCCATTTGGTCTTACTAATACCCCTGCTATCTTCATGGATATGATGAATAGAGTCTTTATATACTATCTTGATCAGTTTGTGGTAGTCTTTATAGACGTTATTAATGTCTATTCAGTGAGAAATAAAGACATGAAGATCACTTGATAATTGTTTTGAAGACCATGATAATGGAGAAGCGTTATTCCAAATTTACCAAGTGTGAATTATGGCTTAAAAATTTGCATTTTTTGGTGAAATAATCTCAAAAGAGGGAATATCTATGGATCCCGCAAAAATAGAGGTTATTGAAAATGGTTGAGACTGACAACATTAACTAAGAACCGATGATTTCATTGTTTGGATGGATATTACTGATGTTTTGTGAATGAGTTTTCATGATTATCTAATCCACTCACCTGGTTGACTTGGAAAGAAGTTAAGATTGTCTGGATAAAGGAATGTGAAGAGATTTTCAAGGAGTTAGAATGATGGTTATCCACTACACCAATGCTCACACTGCCTTGTAGTGGATAATTTTTTGTGATCTACAGTAATGCATCAAAGAAGGGATTAGGGTGTGTTCTCATGCAAAACGATATGGTGATAGATTATGCCTCACGCTAGTTGAAAATCCATTAGAAAAATTACCCATCTCATGATTTAGAGTTAGATGCGGTAATATTTGCATTAAAGATTTAGAGGAATTATCTTTATGGAGAATGGTGTGATATTAATTCTGATCATAATAGTTTAAAGTATATTTTCACACAAAAGGAGCTGAATATGTGCCAGAGAAGATAGTTGAAGCTAATTAAGGATGACGACTTCTCAATTCATTACTACCCTGGAAAAGAAAACAAGGTGGCAGATGCATTAAGTCGACAAGACCATGCCAGTTTATCCATGATGAGGATCATAAAAGATCATATATTTATGGATTTACAATGGAAGGATCTTGGAATTATAATGGAAGGGAAAAATGGTATCATTCTCAAATTAATGTTCAGCCATATATACATGAGGAGATTAAAGAGGCACAGAAAGAAGATGGAGAGTTACAAAATAATGTGAGAAGTGTTACTGAATTCAACCTTGATTGTGATGGGATAATAATGTTCAGGAATCGGGTTTGTGTTCCTCCCATTCCCCAAATTAAAGAAGGAGCTACTGGATGAGGATCATAGTTCTTCATTCCCTATTCATCCTGGAAGCACGAAGATATATAGGGACCTGAAAGAGTACATCTGGTGGGATGACATGAAAAGAGATGTTGATGAATATGTCTCTCGATGATTGGTTTGTCAGCAAGTTAAAACTAAGAGACAGAAGTCTAAGGGGATGTTACAACCATTACCCATACCAGAGTGGAAATGGGAAAACATCACTATGGACATTGTCACTGAACTTCCTAAAACATCAAAAAGAAATAATTCTATCTGGGTCATAGTTTATCGTCTTACAATGTTGGCACACTTCATCGCAATTAGATAGGATTTCTCTCTGGATCATCATTCTAGGATATATGTAAAGAAAGTGGTAATATTTCATGGAGTACCACTTTTTATTATATCTGATCAGGATCCGAGGATTGAATCAACGTTATGGTGAAGTCTTCAGCATACTCTTGATACGGAGTTGAGTTTTAGCATTGCTTATCATCCTCAGACAGACGGTCAGTCTGCGTGGACAATTCAAACTGCAGAAGATATGTTGAGATCTTGCTCTATGGATTTCAAAGGTGGTTGGGATCAACACCTACCTTTGATTGAATTTTCTTATAATAATATCTTTCACTGTAGTATTCAGATGGCTCCTTATGAATCTCTCTATGGAAAGAAATGCTGGACACCAACTTGCTGGGATGAAGTTGGATACAGAAAGCTATTAGGACCTAATCTTGTTGATGAGATAACAGAAAAGATCCGATCTATTCAACAACACATATGAGCAGCTCAGAGTTGACAAAAACGTTATGCTGATAACTGAAGAAAAGACGTTGAGTTTGAAGTGGGTGATTAAGTTTCTTATGAATATCTCCTTGGATGATAGTAATGAGATTTCGAAAGAAGGGAAAGTTGAACCCTAGATATATCGGTCTTTTCGATATACTGGATCGTGTTGGGAAGGTAGTTTACCAATTGGCGCCTCTACCGAATCTCTCCCATATTCAAGATGTGTTCCATGTATCTCTCCATAGAATGTACATACCTGATCCTTCACATGTACTCAGCTCAGAAGTTGTACCACTGGAGAAAGATCTTTCTTATGAAAAACAACCGATAGAGATTCTGGATCAAAGCGAGAAAGTCCTACGGAACAAGACCACTCACTTGGTGAAAGTTTTATGGAGGAACCACAAATTATATGAAGCTCCATGGGAGCTTGATGATATTATGATGGAGAGTTATCCTCATATGTTTGTTACAATGTGATGAATTTCTAGGGAGAAATTCATTTTAAGTGGGGTAGAAGGTAACACTAGAGAATTTTATGTGAAATATTTGTTTTTTATGATATATAAAACATCAATGAAATATTTCAAAACACATAACACTAGCTTGTATTTCTTTACACGCAACCGCTGCCTTCCTCGATAGCTTGCGTTGTACGCAATACTGAGTTTCACTAAACAATGTTATGCTATTAAAATATTATTAAAACTAGCTGTATGAATAGTAATACCCACTTTTTGAAATTTTATGAATTTTATCATTCAAAATGGACTTCATTTTTGGATTCGGAATATCAAAATTAGTCTAGGGTGAAATTTTAGTATTTTTCGGAAATCATTCAATTTTTGGTTAATAGTGAAAACACTAGGTTACTATTTAAAAACCGATATTTTATTTAAATAAATATTTATTTTATTTAAATTTTTTACATCAAAATTGATACATAATACATATATAAGTTCAATTCAATTCATCAGAGTCATTTTATAATAATTTTAGATATATAAAAATTTTATTGAACTTTTCACCGTCTTTTTCCCAACTCCAAGGAGAATTTCCAAATTCACATAAAACATAATTTTACCACTTCTGTGAGTGTAATTTCGAAATTCCAAGAGACATGGTTAATATCAGGGATTAAAATTTGGTTCAATTAGATGAAAATAATTTTTTGTGAATAGTAATTTTTTACTTTTTTTACCACGGTTAAAAGTAAATAGCATAATTAAGGGTAGAAATGTTATTATTATTACCCTAAAACATGTCCTAATTCTATTGGATAAATGTAATTCGACCAAAAACAACCTTAGTAAAAACATATGACCATTTAGGCCCACTTGGATTAGATTAGGACAATTAATATTAATTTATTTAAAGAAGGGTTAAAATAGTTAAAATCAATGTTTAATAAGTAAATTATTTTTAATATTGGGTTATACAAAAGATAAATTATACTATAAATATTCATTAGAAAAATAAAAAGATTTCCTATAAAATGGTATTTTATTTGTAATTTTTATACTTTAAATAATTTATTTTATTTATGACACAATGATGGTACAGTAATTATCTTATTAATGAAATATTTACATAATTGATGTTATATGTACCTTAATAAATTAAATTTTAGAATTTTTATGAATTCCAATAATTTTAAATTATAATATGACTTGTTTTTATTGATTTAATTAACTCTTTTCGAACTAATATTTCTGTTATTATTTTCACAAAAATCAATTACCAAATAGTGTCAAAATTGACATAAAATATTATTTAAAACAAATATTATATTATTAATTGTTATTTTATTCCTAAAAATCTATGGATTGGACAAATGACTTATATATGGTTTTATATATTAATAATAAAAATCTTGGGGTTCGTTTGTCTTTTTATAGTATGTTTATTAACCTTACAGTGTATGAAAACATGAAGACACAGTAAAACTTAAATTATTTAACTTAAATTTAAATCTAAATTATAAGGTTAAAATAGATAACTAAACACGTCTAAATTATATTTTATGAGTTTATTTCAACCCACCCCCACCTTAGCTTCAAAATAAATCAATTTGGTGCTATTAAAAACCAAATATGACTTTATAATAAAGTAATATTTTTAGTTTTTCATAAGGTGCCCCTCTCCTCCCTTATAAAAGGGAACCTCCTACCTCTCTTCATCACACCACATTGAGCCTTCCATCTCAGCCAACCCCTGACATATTATCTTATACACTTCCCTAGTAACATCCTAGAGGTCCTGGTAATCTTCAAAGACAAATTTTAGTGCCATAAGAGGAGGTATCAAAGAGGCGCTTCAAAGAAGAGGTAATGTCCATTACCGATTCTTTCAACTTTATTTCTTCTTCAACATATTCTTATTTAGTTTTTTCATTATGAAGTAATAACATCAGTATCAATAATATACTAATATGTTATTATATGTATGAAACAACCATATTTCTCCATCTATCCATCCTACAGAAGATGAAATCACCGTGTGTGCGTACGTACGGAATACCGTCTCCACGCCGTGGTGTAATCTATTTTCCACCACCACATTACTTGGATGAGTATAAGTGTGTAAATAATAACTATATATTATTATTTTAATTTTATATTTATTCTGAAATATTATACATACAATCCAATACAATTCCACGATCATGGCAACGATATCATCGCTCGTGCGTTCATACGGAATATCGTCTCCACGATGTGATGCGACTCATTCTACATGATCTTCATTGCATAATGATTATATAAATGAATTTAATGAATAAATATGATATATATTAAACTAATAACATTCTAGAAATGAGGTATCTATAACCTAAAGATATGAATAAGAATTTATTCAACAAAACACGCATAAGAACAAAAAGTAATAAACAACCGAATAACAAGTAGCAATGAAATATTACTAGTAAGAATCTACTAATATGACCATATATGATATAATAACAATGATTATGAATCTGGAATAAGTAAATGGAATTATTTAAATCATTATACATGTGGTTCAGACACTTACAAAGCAAATCGGACCTAAGGTAAGGGAAAATCTCGCAAGCTCATCTTTATCCGATATTGTTTATACATCAGAATTTACTGGGGAATATTTATCATCCACACCCATGTTTCCTCAATATGTAATATTTATATCTTTCTAAAATTGTTTAAATTCAATTTCACCCTTCGATGAGTTTTTATTAAAAGATTTGAAAGGAATCTTTTTATTATTTTTCGTACGAGGTATTTTATATCTTTTCTGCCCAAAGTAGGGGAAGAATGTTTTTTTAAATTATACGGCCTGAATGGATTTTTAGAACATTATTTCCATGAATCTTCCATTATAAGTTTTCATGTTTATTTTTAATCAACATGTTTTAGTTCAAAATTATATGACATGTTAAGAAAGGAAAATGTTTCTGAAGTAGAAAGGATATTTTCCTCAAGAATGGAGTTCAAGTGTTTTATCAAAATTATTTTCCATCTAAGATAATATCGTGTTCTATTTCTATACCTATTATTACATTGATTTGATTATGTTGTGATGGAATTATTTTTATGAATTACTTTATCATATATGAATTATTTTATGATGTCACGATGTTTAAGAATCTCATATTTATTACATGGGTTATGGAATAATTTATGATTTATAATTTTGTGGCACACATAAGAATGGTTTCATTATGAGATGGGTGGGACCTATATCTCATTCCAATGCATTGGGTAAAGATTTATATCTAATGAGATAAACATGGCTTGATTGGAAGGGTAAACCGGTTTAGTGATACAAGACTGAAACGAGGACTGAACACCCTTCAGAAATGGACATTGTCTGCTAAGATAGTCTTGGCAATGAGTCTTGACTAATAAGAAATGATTCTCTATGATTATGTGTGTATGCCACAATGTTTGATGTTTTATGTTTGGATTATTGGGATTACATTTCACTACTATGATTTATCCCATGTTATGAAATTATGATCTATTTTCTAGGTTAGGATTTCCAAAATGTTATGTTCTTATGAATATGATGTGATTGATATTTATTTTGTTTACCCTTACTGATAATTTGAGATCACCCTTTTTTATGTTTTCTTTCCCCAGGTCAGAATGAAGGATATGTATGATAAGCCAGAAAGGGACTTCATATATGATGAATTAAATGGGAGACAATGTTGATGATTTATGAAGCAGTTGTTTATGTTTCCCAGTTTATAAAGACACTATACCTATACGGTCCTTTCCTGGTTTTGTTATATGTTGTAATAAGTGTGTTTTAATTCTGAAGTAATATCAATGAATGTAAAGTATGGGTCATTATAGATATCATATTTCCCACACTGTATTATTGTAATCCTCATCATCAGGAGACTCTCGTGAAAACATGGTCCCTCTAATCAAAATCCAAGTCACTACATCATAAGTATATGTAAGATTTCTACTATATTTGGGATATCCTCATGTGTTTCCATATCACATAAACCTTATTTATCACCACACACGCTAATCCTCCAAAAAAATGTAAGGTATTTCCATCACCATTCCATCATAATGTTAGCCTATGGGGTCTACCATAAAGTGATTCGAATGGTTCAATGTTAAGGGTAGTGTGACATCTAATATTATAAGAATACTAAAAAAAATTGAAAGTGATCCTCCCGTATCTGTATGAAGTATAACATAAAGGCCCTCGGCATATCCTCCAATAATGGATGAGAAGAATCATCATCACATATTTTTTGGCAAGAAAATATTTTCTCATCCTAATCTAGGTTCTGAAATAATTCAATAAACCCCTAAAAACTATGAATTCCTTTGAGGATCACAAGTAGAGGTAATCTTCATCAGTACATCATAGATCCCGATTATCTCATTAATGAAAAAATTCCTCAAGCTATTAGGTATGATAAGAATATGATATGTGTTATATAAGGGGACTAAATAAAAAAGATAACAAATCATTCAATGAATATAATAATTTAATAAATTAACAGTATATTTAAATTAATAGAGTTATCTAGATTCCAAAAAAGAGCACATTGGTTTTTTAAAATAGTTTTGGGCAACATAGACCTACTCTACTACTATACCTAGATACATTGTGATAGATACAATGATAAATTAATAAAACATATATACTACTAATTGAGTAATTTATCATATTGAATATCTTAACACTGTTTTAAAATTGGTTGTAGAAGTTAGGTTTATCATTTTATATATCATCTAGTAGTTGTAAACACAATATTCCAGATCACTAGAATGTTCCCAAATTATGGACATTTTTTATCACTTCATGACGTATGTGCACATTATATAGAAATTTTATATCATGTATAAGTCTCATTTGAATAAAATATATATATTAATTAATTATATAAATAACTAATGTGGTCTCATGTAAATGGTTTGAAACATTAATAATTCAAACAAAATAATACTAGATCAATGGAGAGAGAAAAAGAGTGGATGGTTTTATCTTATCATAATAATTACACATCTCACATCAAGTATTCAATAAAAAATGTGAATAATATAAAAAATAATTTGATGAACTGTTAAATAACAGAAATTGAATCTATAATAACATTTCAATTAAATATCCAATTAAAATTGAAATATTAATTTTAAATAGGAAACTCAAAAACAATCCTTTTAAAATATGATGTATAAGTGAGGATAATTTAAAAATCATTAAAAATTTTATTTATAATTTTTTAACATGTTTGAATGAGTAAAATTTATCATGTGTTGATTTTAAAAAATTATAATTGATTAAAAACATAATATATTATATGTTTTTAGATTTTATGTCATATGTTTTATTTTTTTAAATGGAACAACCTTCAACCTCCATAAAAAATTGATTAAAACACTGGAAAACACTTTATAATAGTTTTAATAAATTAATATGACGATATAAATTCATAAGATTATTTTATATATTTTAAATTAACATATAAGAAAAAAATATCAAATAGTAAAAAAGATAATTTTTCTATATTTTAGAATAATGTGTATAATATCAATAAACTACCTAAGAGAAATTCAAACAAGGACTTTTAACATAGCTTTTACCTAAAAAAGTTAATTATCTATGTAGAAAATTTATGACAACAAATTCAGATATGTGAATTACCTAATAAAAATATTATGATTTTTTTAATTGAAGGAATGTAAATAATAAATTCCTAGATCCTAATCTCTGAAATCAGTCAATAGAATAGATTATATATTTTCATACCCAAATTAAAAATATTTTATTGCACAATTAGATTTGAGTCCATTTTATTTATATTTATAAAATTACATTATCATTCCAAATTACAATTCTTCACCAAAATCAAACCTATTTAAGTCATGTTATGATTAAATATAAGTAGCAAAAGAGTCCTGAAAAATAGCAGAATTCACACCAAAACATTAAGTGATTTTTATGTAATTTACGACAAGATAGAGATCAAATTAAGAAGATAATTTATTCTAATGTAATAATTTTTTACATAAAAATCACTCAATTTAGAGTTCTTTATAGCATGATATGATAAAAATAAATAAGGAAACCATATATTGAAAAACCTCAATGGGAACGAAAATAAGGTACATGAATATATATTGGCCCTAATATTTTTATCATATAGATAAATTTAATATATTAACATCGATACATCAGAATACTAGAAGACATATTAAAATTATTTTTTATGGACCCAAATGATATATCCATCCCATAATGTCAATTTCAAATTTTACATAACATGTTATGAACAACGAAAAATAATATTATAGTGATATTGTAATCAAATAAATACAATATTAAGATAAAATATAAACATACTTCAATAAATATACAATTCAAAGACGATATATGAAATGAAGAAGATGAATAATATTAATTATAAATAAAATTAGTTTAATGGGTCACTAAATATTTTCCACATTTTGATAATTAAAAATATAAGTATAATTTCCAAAAAATCTCCCCACTTTTGAATTTATCAAAAAGAGTAGTTTTCAATAAAAAATGCATTGTGTTCAACAGAAAAATTAACTAAATAGAAATCAGAATATTATATTATTTTTTTCCTAAATATGAAATTTTTAGATCATGTAATAGGGACCCATTATAAGTACATCAAATGTTAAAACATAGAATTCGATGTAATGTTTTTAAAAAAAATATATATTTTGAGAAAAAAATAAATGCAAATTACTTAAAAATTTATTTTTAAAGAAAACTGAAGGATTGAAAATTAATATAACATATTCTTTTATTTATGAGTAGTTTAAAAATATTAATATTGTAAACAAATATATATAAAAATAAAATAATTATAATATGAAATGAATATGTTATATTACCAAGATTTCATGTACTTATAAAAAATTCATCTTGTAAACATACATTAACTCCCCCTAAACTCATTCCGGACAAATGTAACCTTAAATCTCAATCATACAATGGCCAAATATAGTTTTTATAACTTATATATTATAAAGGATTACTAAATATTTATTCATGGTTATTCATTATATGGTTACATTACAAAATAATATCACTATTATTCTAATGATGTTTAATAAAATGAAATTTAATATTAATATTCCATATTCTATATTTCATTAATGGGTGATCAGAAATAGAAATTGATGATGTGTTTTCACAATAAATAGGATTCTTATCATGATTAGAACCAAAATCGCATAATTTTTTCATAATCTATAATATATTGAAACAAAAACTAGAAAAATATATATACTCATATTCTATAGTAGATAGTTAAATTGAAATTTCTTCTTAGAAAAGCAATAAATTATATTTTTCCCATGAAAAGAACCCATACATGTAGTTATTTTTCTATTAATTCTACATCCTTTAAAATTATAGTCTTAATGATATATGAAATCAAAATATTTAAATTTAGTATAAAAATCCAAATTTAACAATTCATTTGACATTTATAATTATTCTGTTCATGGATTTAATTTGACTCCCTTTTGAATCATCATGAAATATTTCTCCTACGAAAATATTACCCATTATATCAACTATAGATTAAGTGAAATAATGTAGTCTACCCATCATTCCTTTATTATCATTAATATGATAGATTTAACATATTTATCAATATCAGTTTTACAATTAGTTCTCACAT
This sequence comes from Viscum album, assembly GCA_963277665.1. Lineage (NCBI taxonomy): Eukaryota > Viridiplantae > Streptophyta > Magnoliopsida > Santalales > Viscaceae > Viscum > Viscum album. The sequence continues at coordinate 178,008,230 of OY728148.1, forward strand.
TTGTTTTCATAAACATACATGAAATAAGACCAAAACATCTAGAAAACCCATTATTACAAAAATATTGATTAATTAAGTTCCTATCTTTTGATTAAGCAATTTATAGTATAATTTTTTCTTGACACTCCTATATTGTTCTTGTGAAAAAATATATTACATAAAATTATAATAAAATTAAATTAAATTCATATGAATAACTAAATACTATATCCTCAACAATTTTTTTGAAAATTACCATATCCTTAGAAATTATTTTAAAGATAAATACTGTTTAAATTCACATCACGTGGTCACATAAATTTACTAAATACCATTAATTTTTCATTACAATTTTCTTAAGCTAATATTGAATAATAACCACCCAATTAGATTTATTTAAATCATAAATAACATTTTTATTTTTGTAATCATAAATATATAAAAAATTAACAATAATGTTTATGGAATATATTCGGGATTTCTAGTGAGGGCCAACATTACCAATAACATTGTCAATAAAATGATCTTAATGAATCCTCTATGATCAATGTAAATATTGAGAGGAATTTTTCTCCCAATCAATAGATACCTAATATAGATTTTTTTATTCACCAAAAATAATATCAATGACATAATCCTCTATATTATTCAAAATTATTTTCTAAGAATCCCATGATTCATCAAAACATATATGAAAAAATTCTTCAATAGTCATGGTATTCATATTAGATACTCAATAACATTTATTGTCAAATTAATTTTAAAGAAAGATAAAAATTATAATTTTAGAATAACATTTATCTAAATTATCATTTTTATTGAATATAAAAATAATTACATCAAGAAACATTAAAATATCAAACCATTGGTTTTCCACTATTAAAAAATTCAAAATGGATTATCATCCAAAAAAACTATAACATGAATTATATTCCAACCATTTCAATTGGTATTAAAATATTCATCAAAAAAATATTTGGCTAATATATATTCATTTGTAATGGTTTGATACATTTGTTGATTATTTTTATTTCTTGATTCCAAAACACCACTTTAAGGTGGGTTCAATTAGTATGATAATTATGAGCATCAACTTTTTCTTCTCAAGTGTTTCAAAATTAATGATGAAACATTAGCCTCATCTATTACCTATAATAGTATAAATTGAACCAAATATAATATCTATAACTAGATTAAAAAAATAAATAAATATAAAACAGTTTCAAGATTATGATAAATAGAACCAACACTTTTAAATCATCAATAATCCTCTGTAATACCAAAAAAAATTTATTTACACATAAAATAAAAGTTTTTATAAGACCAAATAAATCAATATTTAATAATTGATGAGGTCTAGAAGTATAAAAATGGTCGATATATTTGAATTACTCCCTGATCAGGTTACAATATAATAATGAATCAAAAACAAAATATTTAATTACCATTAACATATTTAAATCTCGAAAATATAAATGATTTTATAATTTTTGTATCATTTAAAAATTGTCATGTCTATGAATTTTATTACAGTGATCATTATTTATTATATAGAATTTAGGCTCTTAATATTTTTATTAGATAGATCAGATAAATTATTATAATAAATATGATCCTTTCTATTTGTATATAAATGAAACTATTTATTTAAAAATAAAATCATTTATTATCATCTAATTAATGAAAATAACATTTTCACAAAATTGTGAAATACTAATTAAATTTGGTTTCTATTCTTCAACTTCTTAAACAATGGAAATTCAAATGAAATTAGAATTACATACATCACTACATCATTTAACTATTATTTTAGAGTTTTTGTAAAAGTTATAGAACCTCTATCACATTGATTATAAGTGTGGAAATCTGATTGGCCACCAATAATTTGATGGGAACAACCATTGACCATTTTCATGTTAAATTATTTATACATCAAGGAAATTTATCATAGAAAATTAATTTCTTGTGATTTTTTGTACTCAATCTATTTTGGGTCTAAATAGGTTTGAAATAGAGTTACAAGGTATAAAAATAGATTTAGTTAATATATTAACATGTACTCTAGTAGATAAATTTCTGAAAATAAAAGTGTTTATATAATGAAGAGATCGAGGATATCCTAGAGAAAATTATTCATCTTTATTTCCTTGCATACTAAATTTAAATAATTTAGCAGTAGAAAAGATTATATCATAATTTTTTACTAATGAAGTATTGTATAATATATGATTATATCAATTATAATAAAAAATAAATTTATTTTAATTTTTTTCATCATAGATAAAATTTTATAAATTTTCCATTTCATGGAAAAAAATTAGATAAATTCTTTTAAATATTACATTATCCTTTCTTAGATAATAATATTCCTTCTAAATAAACTCAAAATAAGAATAGATTGTATTTTATCAACATAAAGAAGAATTAATTATTTTATCCTTAGGAGAATGACTGTGTTTATTATATTTTACAACAACATTGATATGACACATATAAACTTCTTTTAATTTTTTGTACAACTCAATTACTCATAAACATTTTTTTATTATATCTTTTTATACATACCTCTCAAAAATGAAAAAATCATCACCATAAAAATAATAGTTGTAATTAGAATTTTTTCATAACCAATTTTTATTATTATCCCCAAGAATCGGTTGGATTGATCTTCCTTACATCAGGGTTCATCATTTAATTTATCTTATTTTGTTAAAATCAATAAAAATGATAATAACATTTTAATTATTTGTTTCACTTCTTATCTATAACATCTTTTTTGATATTTGTATAATTGAGGTCAATTTAACCATACATTCTTCTATAATAACATGTTTTATATGATCCATATGTATTTTCAATTTTATCAATATTTTTAATAACATTTTCTTGGTCTATTGTAATAACATTACATTAACATCATCAATTAATAAACACCTTTTCTTTGATTTTCGATTTCTCACTTATCAGTTTCATATTATTCAGAATCAGATTTGTAGTAAAGAAAATTTTTATGTGATTTTAAATTAATATTTTCTTGTACTTGAGTCCCTTATTCAATGTTATTCACTAGAAAAACATCATATTGTAACAATAATCCAATGTTTTTTTAAAATATATACTCTTATAAATTCTATATTTCATTGATCACAACCGTAATAGATATCTATTTCATATGTAATGCACTTATGAATTTTTTAACAAGTGTGTGGTTCTCTAATATTTCTACATGAGAATTAATTATATTTTCAATTCTATTGAGTTGGTGGAACATTTGATTTATATTTTTGTATTCACCCTTCTTATAGTATTTGTAGATTCCTCATAGCATTTTGAGTTTGGTTCTAATAACTTTATATGATCCATGATGTGTGACTTGTAAAATCATACAAATATCTTAAGGGGTCTTAAATTTAGATTCATAAATAAATAATTTTTTACAAATATCATAACAGAGTATATTTATGAATTTGGAATGTAATACATAAGTAGCAGAATATTTTCTTAAAATGGAATTTTGGTTAGCTTCTGTTGGTTCATAAGGTTTTTCCAAGATCAACAAGTTTTCCAAACTTCACTGTATGATGTATTACTCTATTTTAGAATATATTTAATAATAATCACTATCATAAATTTTTGGTGGCTTCTATTGAATTTTTTCATCCCATAAAATCATTCCTTATACCATAGATATAATTCCAATATACTATGACTATTAAGAAAATATTTGCGAAATGAAAGGTAAACAGTAAACTCTGTAAAAGTATTATATAATGTCCAAAAACAAATTGGATAAAATTCTATTTTTTTGTTCAAAACGGAAGAAAAAATATGGCGTTATGGGGAGTTAATTAACTTGATAAAAAAAATTTCTACGAATCTGTTACCTTTTTTAAATAATTTGAAAATATATATAATATGTTTAATTAGAAAAATAATATAAAAATAAAAAACAATGTTGTTTTATGGTTGTATTGTCCTATGTGGATCTTTTATATTCTCTTGCATATATACATAGTGAGAGATATGTTTTGAACTAATATGATTCTTGAAGAGGAATCACAACCTGATTGCAACCTTGATTTTATAGTGGATGTCAATCCAAATGACACTGGAGTTTTTTACGGGGAGTCACAACCCATTTACAACCTTGAATTTATATACAAGGAATCAAAATAAAATAGTAATATACTTAGAAATTGGAAGTCATGACATCGTGATAGAGGATTATTTTTCATGATATATAATAATGTGGATGTGATGTTATTTGAATGATGTGAAGAAGTGTTCTAGACTCAAAAAACAAAAAAAAAGATAAAAAGATAATAAAATGCTAGTACATGTTCTTGAGTGTTTGATCATCTTGAATGTCTCAAAGAGGTAGTAAAATAATTCTTAAATGTTATTTTATTCATTGATAGACAACACAATAGTAGTAAACATATTATACATGAGCACTTAAAATTTCACTGTGTAAGAAATTTTTTACCACATTATGTTAGGTATACTGATTATGTCATAATTTTATATCTCTTCTAAGAGTCCATTGAATCACATATATAAATTCATAAAAGTGATAACAACTAATCAATTCTCATGAAAACATAAATAAATTTACAATTCAAATATATTAATATAGGTTTATCAGAAAGAGATATAGAGATAAAGATTTTATCATTTCATAGTAATCGACCAAATCACATCAAGTATTCAGAAAGCCAAATAATAATTAAAACTAATTTTGAATACCCATTTTGTTATTTAAACAGAGTCTATAATAATGGATCAATTAAATATCCCATGGAAATGTTATGTTTGAATTCTAAATCAAAATTCAATATCATAATGTTAAAAATAAATGTAAATATCAAGTGAATATAATACTTTAATAAAATTTCTTCAATGATATTATAATAATAAAAAATGTGTTTATTATCAGCTAAAATTATTTTAATAAATAAAGAAATTTTAAAATAAAAATAGATAATATAAATATTTTTAATTCTAAATTTGTATACTACATCAATAGAAATAGAACCCCATACGATCTTCTAAAAAATTATTTAAAACAATAAAAAATCACAAACTATATATATAATTAATATGAATTTAAAATTTCATTAGATTAATTAAAATATATTAATGAAATATATAAAAATTTAAAACATAAAATGAAAAATAAAATAGAGAATGTTTACCGATAATAGAATAGTGTATTGTGTTTCAGTAAAATAGATTATATAAATTCATGTAAGTGTATTTTACATAAGTGTTTCTCATATAAGAGTTTTTTTTTTGGTAAGAAAATTGAGATCATAGGAATAATCAATAACCAAATTCACATACATGAATCACATAAGAAAACTAAGATAATTGATTCATGAAAATGATTTTATATAAGTTATTAAAATATCACAATTTTTAAAATATGTAAACATATTGAATTTTATGATTTCATACCCAAAATATATATACTAAAGGGTGTAGTAATATTTGTTTCCAGTTGAATTATATTTAAAAAAATTTATTATCATTCAAAATAACAATTAATAACCTTAATCAAAATAGAAAATATCTTATTTTGATTTAAAAACAATAGAAATAGAATCCTTGAAAATTTCATAATTCACATTGAAAATATTTACTGAATTCTAACCAAATTTTAGGCAAGGTAGAGGCTAATTCAAGATATTATTTATACATTAAAATATAGAATAATTTATTGTCATTCAAAAAAAGACTAAATATATTAAGAGTTATTTATATCAAGATATGAGAAATATAATAGAGTAACCCCAAACAAGAAAATTCACTACACGGTTAAAAAATAATCTATATATAGTTTTTATTTAGATATGTGGATTTTGATTATACATTATGGTGTACAAAAAATGGCTATAGGTGAATTTTAAAAGACAAGTAGAAATGATATTTGAAGGTCCCAAATATTTTATATATCATTGAAACGTAATATAAAACTAGTAGGACATCTTATGAACATCCAAAATATTAAATCTATATCCATTTTAAGAAAGAAATTATATGATATGTTCAATATTAAAAATATTTTAATAAATTTATAATTTATAGTATTAATCCATTTAATGATAAATAAAAATGAAAGTATTTGTCAGAATCATAACATAATGTGGTTCATGGAGCCACTCAACATAAAACCTTAACCACGATATGGTACCTAATAATATAACTATGTCTACATATGGTATATTGGGTGACAGTCACCCACACAATGTCACGAACAATCACTATTCATGGAGTCCATATAAAATTTAATTAATAATCTATCACATTTATATTATCGAATCATGAGAGATTTGTTAAACACTATTAAAACATGTCATTTAGCTGATCCTATAGACGTGTGGGGAACCAAGAGAAATCTCGCCAATGCTATGTATCATAAAAAACCAAGAAAACTATCACCAATGGTCCTTATAGATCTTTTCCACAACTCAATATACAAACATGGAGGAAGTACAAAACTCCCCAACACCTCTTTTAAAAACTTGAAAGGAAATACCCTTGATTATTGAAAAAGGATAGCATGTTCCCCTTACATAGAGAATTTGTATGGTGAATCTCATAATGGTATTTTGTGATAAAAACTCCTAGTCAACAAATCCCAACATGTAATCTTTCATATAATGAATATTAAATCGATTCACCCCCATCAACTCAATGTAATATGTAATCCCATATTCCAATGATGTCAATTTTAATGAGGTCAACTGCTCGGACATCTCCCAAAAACAATCGAGAATTATATTTCCTACTAAGGGTATCTAAAAATATTCTTCCCTTCTTTTGAGTGTAAAATGTATTGAATTAATATTTTTATTGAGAAATACAACCAATTCCTTTCTATTTTATTTTCATATTTCTATTTTAATTTGTACTAGATAATCTTATGGTCTGAGTAAACAACGAAGGGTTCACCCAAACGGTAATGCATTTACATCATCATAGTGAAGACTAGTACTACTAACTCCAATACATGGGTTTCATAATTAGACTCATGGAGTCTCAACTACATTGACCCATAAACGATCACATCCTTCCTCTTCACAGTCATTCTTTTGATCCCATCTCTATAGGCATTGAAAATAACCATGTACTTAATATGGCCTCTTGTAGTTTATAGATTGGTGCACTAATTATCCTCTACCATAGCAACTCAAAGGCTGTCTAAAATTTCTTAGTCTAGGATAATGGTTTCCATTTCATGGTAAATGATGTCAATGGGTACCTTATCTGTGTATATTATTTCCCACACCTCTGATAGTAACTAACATATCAATGGAATCTCCACAAATCCAACACACACTTGGGTGGTTCCCTAGTGATCACGACATCAATCATCATCAGATTCATAGTTACACCATTACTAGAGAAGACATTCCCCAAAAGGTGATCCTATAAAATTCAAGAAACACACTTCAAGATATTACTATCATGTAGTGCTCATAGAGTACGTCTGAGACCATACTAAAATGCTCCACATGATCCTCCTCATACATAGAGTATATGGTAATTTCATCAATATAGAAAACTAAGAATCTATTAATGTATAGATGAATGATCTGGTTTATACGGGACATTAATACAGTGGGATAATTACTCACAATGAAAGGAATCACCATGATTTAATAATTACTATAACAAAATTGGAATATAATATTTGAAATAACTACCTCAAGATCCCTCAACTAGTTGTATTCAGGAAAAAATTTATCTTTGAAACCAAAACCACACCTTTAATCCAGATATAAAGGACATAATTATTGTTTAACATGTACTACTTCCCGATAAAACCTAATTAATGTGATATAATCAATGAAAATCTTCAAAATGTAATTAAGTTTTTTGAATAATAGAACTTGATCTACCAAGGGGCACATGCTAGATCTAATAAAAAATTTCTATTTGGATGACTTATAATTGTACCCGTATCTCCCAGTTCTTGATATGGGACATTTGATATTTTGAAATAGATATAGATGTAGTGTCAGAGTTCACATCAGTTCATAATTTAATCTCCCCCAACATAGGTATTCCTATGAAATGTTATCTAAAGAATTCACATAAATATTCCATTACATCATGGTGTTATATTCTCAATTTTGTTTTGCTGAAATTTATAAAAAAACAATATTATTGGTTATATGTTGCATATTCCTACTCATAAGTCCCACTCCGTCTTCCATAATATCAATTTCACTCATTAAATGTAATCTCATCTGATCTATTTGATGTTTTTAAACTCACATGTTATGACAATCGTTCTTTCCGCACACCTAAAACTACTAGTACATACCCTGGGTGACGTCATTCGGTTCTTAATGATGAATAGAAGGTTCCATGTGAAATTGTTTCAATATAATACCAGATTATACTATGGGGATTTGTTTGATATAGGGGAATCACTAAATGTAGGGACCTATAGACATATAAATGGAAAACGTTTCTAAATAAAGCTATATATCTTGTACAAGGGTGACAGAGAAGAAGTAATGATTTATTCTTGGGTCTAAATGTACTAATTATAATATATAGAAGACATATATCATACCTCTAATAATCTCATGTATAGGAAAATCATATCACATCATAGTCTGCAACATCATTTACGAATTTCCTCAAACCCTCTATTCCATTGAAAGACCACACTGGGGTGGTGGTGGGAGTAGTTATTAATGTCATCCAATACCAATAGGTCCAATATATGGTGATTTAAAAAGTCATCAATTAGAACCAACTCCTCAGGGGCTACCCTAAACAAATCAGAGATGTCTATAATTACAAAATTTCCTCTCTCATGGGGTTTCAATACATATAATATCTATAAATAAAACAATATATCATGGAATAAAAGGCTATGATACTTCACCCATCACAAACACATCATCACACCTCTCTCAGATAATTGAATCCTCTATGTGATCCCTATGTAACAGATCCAACAATATGAGTTTGAGAATGATTGATCCCATTATTCATAGTACCTTATAATTGATTCCTACAATATACTACCAATAAATCACCCCATAATGTCTATTATTGGATCCACTATCTGGAATCCATCTTTTAGAGTGTTATCTGAAAAAATTCCCTACCTAATTCCTCAAAATAAATCAAAATCCATATGGAGAAGACTCTAGAAAAAATATCTCTACAAAGCCCATACACAAAAAACTAATCCTAGAATTGTTATTTCCAAATAATAATAAGAGAATGGAATGATAGTTTGGTAAAACTAAATGCATACTCAACAATAGACTTATCATCTAACTATAACTCGAGAATCTCCTAGATCCACATAGAGTTTAAGATCCAAGGGTAATATTAATCATATAAAAAATACTTGGAATATTTATTTGATAGAATCATCTCATTATGAGAAACGGTAATTAGAACCCAACAGAACCATACAACACTATGAATATGGATGGTCATAAAAGAAACCATCTTATCCGAAAAGTTAGAAAAATTATGGAAAACTATGACTACCGCTTAAAGTCAAACTATTACCACCAGGTGGTCTAGCTAACCCTGAAAATCGAGTGGTCTATAGTGCTAAAAACATAAATTTCATTCAACCAACCCAAATACCATCATTTTAGCCATACATTAATATCTTATTCCAATAATTTATTGGGTCATATTCATGGATCACTTTAGGTAGATCCATCTATTATCTATTAGTTGTAGGAAATTATCTATACCAGACTAAATATAAATCTTCTTGAATATTTGCCTAAACTACTACTTTACCAGTCAGCTGGTCATCATCACAGCCGAGTATTAATATCCATGACGGAAGCCATAATGAAGTAATATTGAAAGCTGACTACATGTACAATGGTTGTGTAAGAAGGTTATTGGAACAGATGCAAGGATATGAATGCCAAAAGTCTAATCTAATATGATGCATATACCATTGATTTCCCTTCTAATGATGTCTCTTCATTTAATGTCAACAAATAAGCAATTAGATTCCTAGTTAATGAATATTTTCACCCCCACAACATTATTTTAAAACCTCCCACTAAAATAAAAAATATTATAGTAACACCCAAATCCAACATCTAATAGGCTTTGGTTTGAATACTAGAACAGAGTAGGAATATCAATGAAATTGGAGGATTTAGCCTAAAATAACTATATGAAAACACACAAACAGCTCCATTAAATAGAGAAGATATATAATAGAAGGCCAAGGAATCTGTGATGAAAATCAATAATGCAATAACCCATACAAAATATATAAAAACAAAAAAGTAAAAAAAAGATATAAAGGGTAAAAGGTTTTCCAAACCCAAAATGAGTCCCCAACCTGAAAACTATTGGAAAAAATGAAAAACTAAATAGAGATAATATCATAGACTCTATGGATGAAAATTTATATTTGTTTTCACAACCATGTACCACAATGCTCCAAAAAAACCAGGTCTTCTTATTTCACCTATGATCTACCAGTCTCCTTTATATGAAAAAAACATGTTGGAAAAGACCGTGTTGTGTTGATTATATAAAAACCCATTATTATTCCCTAAAAACTTATATGGATGCATAATAATAATAATAATAATAATAATAATAATAATAATATCCACATTATCCTCTATTTAAATAGGTGAAATGAACCAAAAAATTGATATGATATTTCATAATCTCGTTTTAATAGAATTAGGTGATATTTATCTTCAAAAAATCCAATAACGGGTGATGAGTCTATTGAAAGAACCAATGGTTTATCTCTTATACCAAAAACTAAACACAAACTCACATGAATCTATGTGGAGGGATATGACCTTGCCACTATTCTCTATAGATGAGGGTGAACCATCTATATTAAAGGACTAAATTTCCTTTATATCTTCAATACGAAAGATTAAAACTCCATATATAGTGGAAAACCCCCTATATGATATTTTGTACATTAAAATACACCTATTTGATGAGTGTGGGGGAAAGATGCCCAAGTGAAACATGAGAATATATACCCCAATATCCCTATAATGACTTTTTTAGACCAATGACATCATCCAAGTGTCATTGAAAAAAGATTCCTTCTCTTGAAACATTACATCATATCATGAATACCAAAATAAATCCATCCATTACATTCTATATTAAGAACAACTCAATATAGGATACTAACGGGGCCAAATAGAAGCATCGATGAAGGTGAAAAAAAAGGTAAAACTGATGGGAAAGTATAAGGCATGTACATAGGATAACATGGTCTATGATCTCACCTAGACACACAGTCCTATCCTCAGCTAGACATGGATTTTCTAACTAGGTTTCTCTATAATGCATGATCCTAGGGATACATGACATGTATTATCACTTGGTCTATTAGGTATATTCTCAAAGTAAATAGATATGATACCATTTAACCATATACATCACGTCCCTTATAAGACATTGTGTGTATTCTCAATTTGGACACATACGATGGTTTCCCAATTTGTGTCACATAACACGTTGGCCTTGCCAACTCATGTTTAATATTTTACATGGACAAAAACAAATCTACCAAATGTGCCCAAGATATATGAAATCAATTTCTTCAAGCTAAATGTTTTTTTTGGATTTAATAGAAACAGAATCCTTCCAATCCATAGATTCAAAATAAAATGTTTTATTTACATTCACTACTTCTTGACACATCTAAAATGGAAAATTTCAAATATTTTATTTCTAATCATCATTTATCAAGAATCAGAGCCCTTAAAATTGAATTTTTGTTAATCAAACTATAATCGTTGTGCCTAAAATTTTAATTTGCAGTGTTTATCCTTTAATAAATCATATGTTTACCACAAAACACCCTGATCAACTCAGAAAACATTGATAATTATGTTTTTTTCATCCTTCAAAAATAAGGGGGTTCAATCAAGCTTGAATATGGCCTAATAATGAATAATTGTGACCACAGAAGTCAATAATAAATAAATCATGAATGAAGGTGGAAATAATAAAAAGAAAATTGTAAGATTAGTATTGGTTCATGCTATCTCCACTAATGGTCGTATATTATTGAAATAAGAAGCATTAATCAAGGGAATTAAACATAAAATTGAGTAGGATTTGGAGAAAGAGTTAAAACATGGCTATTTGTGAAGAACAATAATCTCCAAAACGTTTAAAAATATATTCTTTATGTTTCAAAAAAAAATTAATTGTTTTAAATCCCTCATAGACCTGATGAAAATGTCTGATAAGTTTCAAAATTTATTTAGAACAATGGATGTCATCTTTTATCCCATCATTGGTGATTTTAAGGATATTATACATAGGAATGTGTTAGTGATTGTTATGAAACATTTCTTGTATCATTGTGGACACATATTAGATGGGTTTCTTATGTTACCAATATATGGAAATGATGTTATAGGTTTAAGTAATTATCATATGATTTTTCCATTTGTGATTCCCATGGATTTTGAGGATGTCATTTCATATAGATATGAATCCTTACCAAGTCAAAAAGTGTTTTACCACACATCATATTCGACATGTAGGTTTCTCATGATGTATATACTACTTTTTTTTATTGTATTAACCCAATGAATGAATAAATTTTATATTATTTAACCTGATAAAATGTTGGTGTGCAACTAGGTGAAAATTAAGATTATAATGTAAATGAAGTACATCTATACATGGGTGTTGTAGTTTGTGTTTTTTGACCATTACTATGTATTAGCATCATTAGAGTAAAGAATCAGAGGTGATGAGATGTTGGTTAAGTCATATTGATTATAATGGAATTTTTTTCTAAAAATGGTTATCTTCATTACTTCTAATAGAATCCTATTTTACATAAACAACCATCCTTGAATCTCGATGTGGTTAGTTTAAGGGATAATTCATTATGGATTGTCTTTAAATATGTTCCTAGATGAAATTTCATGGGTTTTTACCCCTACTGAATACATGTGTATGTTTTTTGAAACACCATGTAACATATAAATGTGGCTCTAAGAGAATCCAATGTTAGTTCGTAAGGGATTTTATCAATAATAGAAATTCTTCTTTCACATGACTAATATTTTGAAGGCTTTTAATAAAAGATCCTTTATATTCCATGCATCCCTACAGTATTAAGAACCCTGAGTGTTGTGATTCATGATTCAAGGATTAATTTTATATTGTATTTAAAATTTAATATATTGAGATGGTGTCTTTATAACTGGTGGTGTGTTGTTAATTCTAATATAAAATTGTTAAAATTTTTTTAGGAAAAAGCACTATGAGTGCTCATATTTTTTGTAGGTGGTGCCTTGTGGGGTAATGAAATTTATAAATTAAATTGAGTCCATTTTGGAGGTTTTTGACTCATGATGTAGTCATTCTGCTTTGTAGTAAAATTTAGATTTCTATTAATTACAAGAAAATCATTTATTTGGGATTTTCAATACATTTTTACATACTTTTTTAATGAACCATTGAGTTTGGGTGGTGATATATGAATTTTGGATTCCAATTATTTTAATGATGAACTCGTAGGAGGTGGTGGTGGTAGGTCATCATCATTATCTATTTAAGGTTACCCATTGTGTTATCAACTAGTGTGTTCTATGTTAAGCATGCATGTTTTGGTTCCAGGTGGTTATATATTATATATTTTTATATATAATATAATATGACATCAATAATTTATTAGGAATCCATTTTTTGGTCAACCCATTTTTTTCTATGGTGGAGATACCATAGTTTATTAAAGTGACATTGTTGTGTCGATGATTCCATCTTAATGAAGGTGGTAAATTATTCCTATGAATATATAGAATGATATGAAAATTGATAATAGAATGTGGGATGAATAAGATAGTATTCTAGTAAATCCAGGAATAAAAATTCACTTTAGATTTTTAAGAAAATTAGTTGAAAATATTATCTCACATAGACATTGTGATTAGTGTATACTAATCATTTACTAGGTAAATCAATTTTTATGTTTAGGAGACAACAATGACAAAAATATGGTTGGGATCATTGACATATTGCATGTTAAAATGACCTCGCTTATGGGAAGGTTCATGGTATGTGAAAGAATAACTTTTCCATGGCCTTATGAATTTATTTCACTCAAGCTTAATGGGATGAAGAGTATATAGTTTCAAGTTAAAAATCTGATTTTTTATTCAAACATAACAATAAAATAAGATTAAATGTGGGATTTAGACCTTGAAAATATAAATACACACTAATAGGGAGTTGGATCAGTTGTGTCTTAATGAATGATCAGGAGCCTTTTTCCTGGTGCAAGCGATTGATGAACAAAATAGAAATATTTCTCCAAAACTGGTTTTGATAGATAAGGAATGTTTATTGATTTCATCATTCCATTGAGGATTCAGACATCCTGATCGATGTCTTCGTGGGTGTTAGTTTGTTGGGTTGTGAACCACTATAGGTAGATGAAGGATAAATTAATTGACAATTGTTCCTCATGAACCTAAATATAGTGGATGAGAAATATGTATATATCATCATTTTAAAATCAATTTTGGTTGTCAAAATTAGTCTGGACCATTAAAAAATATAATACTGATTCAGGAAACATAGGTTTTTGATCCTTATAATCCTAGTGTGGAATAAAAAACAAGGTATGTGTGTCAAAATACGTTCATGATAAGAATAAAATGTTTGAGGGTGTAAAACCTAGTTTTATCATGTGATTTAGTGGGTGAATATTGTGAATATTTTTGTAAAATGTTTTAGGGGAGACATCCATTTTCATTGCATGTCTGAAGGGGTTAAAATGTGAAAATGTTTTAACGGTTCTTTAGGTTGAAAATTATTGGAAATAATTTTATTGTTTTATATTGATTCCTTTAATTGTTGAGACTCTATGTGTTGGGTCATTAGATGAAATTCTATGTTGGAAGTCAACATTTTTTTTTGAGGGAATGTTGGAGGAGTGACTACTCATTTTTGGGAATTTTGGGAAGAGGGGGTATAAATTGAATTCTTGTATGATATTTGAAAAGGTAGAGGAGTTTTTTATTAGTAATATTTTCTAGATCATTGGTATAAGGTTAGTGTAAAGATTATTTGGTGTTTTCATTAGGTGATTCTTATGTTTGGAAGAACAATGGTTTGAGAATAATACTTGGAATATAGAGACATAAAAACAACACACCATTGGTTTCAAGAAATTTTGATAGTTGGCCCCATGATTCAAGAATGATATTGTTGCAGCGAGAAACATCTCACTGTTCATGTGGTAGGAAGTCAGAATTTTGGTAAAATTCAATTGATCATTTATATATTATTACAATTGTATAATGATGAGATTCCAGGAACTAGTACAGCCTTGAAAAGGATAATTGTGTTCAAGGTTGGAACATGGAAAAATCAATATTATTGATTATTATATTATATTGGTTGACATTTTTTACATGTTATGATAACATCCGGAGGCCAAGAACTTCTATGGTTGGGATATTGCAATGTTATGGAACTTTATATATTGATGGTTCCAAGGAAAATTAATTTTACAATTTTATGGAATGTTCATTTTCCAACCATGAGATCAGTTCTGTAGTATATGTTTTGTATTCCTCAAATGGGTATTTTAGTGAATGGGTTTAGATATCAGGATCATTCAGGGAAGACATCATGTAAATTAAGAGGTTGACTGCAATAACTGTCTATTTTAAGAAGGATTAAAGATGTAATAGATGTATCATTCAATGAAACTTCATGTAAATACTCCCTTGGGTTTATCCCCCAAATTCCCATGACATGAAACCTTTATTCATTCTATATACTACTCTTGGGATATATTTCAAGTCATTTATCGGGATGGGAATTAAACATAACCTTTATTCTTCATTCCCTGGAATCCAAGATGAGAATATTGATGTGAATGGCAATTTTTGACCTAGGAAATCTCATCCGATCTCATATCCTCACTAATTAAAGCATTATCCATTTTGATGAAGTCCATATTCAATCAAAAATAAATTCCAATACTTATTAACGGAATTATCCAATGATGATGTGGTTATTGATCATCTAGGAATGTGGAATTCGCGGGGTGATAAACGATTTCCATTGATTGATGTTTTTTCAATGGTAACTTTCCCTATTTGGTGTTATATGAATGTTAAAAACATTTATTGGTTGTTGGTCATGTTTTATGGAAGTAAGGTCATCTGAAATATATGGAAACATATGGAGGAAGAATGGACTTGGATGACATATTAAAAGAAACATTGATTTTCCATGGTGAAGTTTAACTCTATTTGAGAGATACGTAGACCCTCATTTCCTGATATCCTGATTGGGGAGTCTTCCTGGTTACTGTATATTATAAGATGATGAGATGAAGATAGATGCTTAGGAATGATGGCCTTGTGTGACCTCACCATGAGACTTACTGGTCTATGTGACATGGTTTGAGAGGAGATAATGGGGAATGATGTGCTATCTGACCTAACTATAGATATATAAATTGATAATAATTTATTAGTATAGTCAAACATGTGGGAATGAGAATTGTGTGACTATATAAAGGGATAGGGTATGATGAATGAGTGAGTTCTATCCTTCAGAAAAATGGACAATAATACTGGTGTGAGAGAGAAAATCTAGGATGGACATGTGTGGTGTGACATATGAACCATTGACATGTGACTCACACATTCATACACCAATACCTGTTATAACTCACATTAATACCTTGAAACCAGATAGGAAGGACTGGGGTTTATGTCGGCATACTAGGTGCACGACTTCTTCGTACAAAGTGATTTTTACTTTTATTCTCCTTAGTGAGTATATTCTTTTCCCATGATGTCAAGTATTGTATAATCAATTTTTATGTATTTTATTTCATTAACATACACTATATCTAATGATTTGGGCATTATAATATATAGGATGTGTCCTACAAATTCATACTCACACCCTACATGGGAGATGATGAAATTTGGAAAATAAAGAAAACCATAACTAATTTAGGTACATGAATGGTTTATGTCAAGGTTTTATAACCTTGTCGGATATCTTATAAAGAGATTGGAGACTGAGATGAGGTTATTCATAAGGAATTAGAGAATGCTTATAATTTTAAATCTTTATTTACTTCCATACATTTTTGTCTCAAGGGATGATCATACGTTTCATATTTTCTTATTTGGTAACTTTTTTTTTCTTAATTCATCCAATATTTTAGTATGTTTTTCATATTTACATACTATGATGATATGTTTTAATATTTATAAATTTAACATTATTATTTTTCCACTCTATTTGAGCATATTGTATAGCATGGTTCAACATGAAACCCTCAATACTAGTTGGAAGTCTTTGGAAAATAGCGAGGATCACATGAGTTCTTGTGTAATTATATCTTGGACTAAACGACATTGGGTGGGATGTAAAAATAGATGAGTAAAAAAGACAATGAGGCTCTATATAGAATGATAACCAATATTAATAAGTTCAAATTTTCAAATGATATATTTATACGATTTGGTCCCCAAATACATGTCGCATCAAAACCACAGACTAAGATATATCTTTTACATGATGAGTATTGATTTTATTTGTTTATTTATGTATGAAGGACTATGATGTATCTAGATTATATGAAAAACATCTAATGGGACAACATCAAGAGAGAAATATAAAAAAATTTATCTGAATCCTTGGTATTCTAATAATTCATGTTTAATAGATTAGATCCTATAGTAATGATTCTATCATTTCACATACTAGTATCGAGATGGTAAAAATATCATATATTTTCTAAAAGGTCTCCATAAGACATCCAAATGCAATAATGTAATATGGCAGTAGTTGAATGCCTCAAAATTCCGCACATTTCACCACTATCAAGGAATATTTTTCCATTAACTAACTCACTAGTATAAATATAATAAATGTGGTAGGACTAAATATAGTACCAATCCATAGGGTATAATATTAAGATATGAGGTTTATCACCTGGCTTTGAGATTATTTCAACAAACATTAGATTGAGCTGAGATTTGGTATTGATTATCACCCTAATATAGATGCTCTATCTATGAGTACCATATGAACTATAGAGGATATTATGGGATGTTGTTCAATATATTAAAAAGTTAGTAGGGATCAACACATTACCCTACTGGAGTTATCATATAACAATAGGTTACATTATTTTATTTCAATGTCACATTGTGATTCAATGTATAATAATATGTGTTGGACTCATACATGTCGGAATATATATAGATATCAAAAGCTAATTTAAGATGATTTTATACATTAGACAATGTAGACGGTTTAAACAATTGAGAATTAAATGAATTCATGTAAATTATTATGAAAATAAATGATGAAAATCAGCGACGTGACATGTAGTTGGAGGTTGGAGAGATGTTTTTTACTTCATATATTACCATGAACAATTTTAATGAGGTTTGGGAAGAGGGGAAGTCTTAGTTACAGATACATTGGCCCCCTTGAGATCTTTTATCGCATCAAATCAATGAACTATACACTAGTATTATCACCAAACCTATCTCTAGTACATGATTTCTTCCATGTATCTGTGTAATGGAGATACATAATAGGACACTCACATGTATTAAATCTATAGGTGGTACACTTAGATAGTGATCCTTCAAAATAGAAGAAAACTATAAAGATAATAGATTATATAGAAAAATTCTGTATAAACTATATAACTCACCTGATCAAAATATTATGGAGGAAAATGTAACCTAAGAAGGTGACATGGTATTTGGATGATTTGATGGAGTAGGAGTACCTGCATCCATTTTATGGAATTAAATGAAATATCAAGGGTGAAATTTATAAAGGTGAAAAAGATTACTTTCTGAATCCTATATAAATTATCATCCATTATGAATGAATACATTTTTTATTAACAAATGTAAATATATAAAACAAAAGAACTATTTTATTTATCTTGGATGATTTTAAAAAATGGACTTAATTTTACTACAAAAAAAGTACATTATTTTTCATAACCATTTTTTATATAGATATTGTATAATGAATTATTATTTGTATATTATATGGGTTTTGTTAACATCTAATTTAAGTAGGGGGATTAATTGATGGCCCTGAATTGTAGATTCATACCTTGTGAATTCTATTTATAAAACATCCATGAAAGAAAACATTATTATGTATTTATATACACCTAGATAAATCATAGATCAAACAACTGAAACATAAGAAAATAATTATATGAGAAATTTCATAGATCATGGAGAACACCCACTGACACGAAATTCATTGATCCCCTATATGAAAGTACTACCTTCCAACCCTTTATCCTATGTTCTTAGACCGTACTTATTAGTGGAATTTTATCTAGAGCATAGTAGTATAAGTTTTTTATATTGTTTCAATAAAATATTTATTATAATTATCAGTTTTTCATTATCACTATATATATACATGATAAAATAAGATGATTTATAAATAGATTATTTTTATATAAATATACTAAAATTTTATCTGTTTGAAAAGATATTGTTTCAATTAAAATATAATTTTTGATAAATTTACAAATTTATTAGATAAATTTTATTTTTCCAGGAAATATTCATATGAAATAATATTTATTTGATTAACTATAATAATATATTTTAATGAAGTCTCGTGAAATTTTTCATATTGTCCATATAGTCATTATTGTTTTAAAAAATATTAGTTTCCAGTAAAAAATTATTTTTATATTTTAATTTAAAATATAATATTAATAAATATATGTTCAAAAAATAAATAATATTTTTTGAAATGGACACATTTAAAGTTGATAATGGTGACTTTTTGATAATATTCAAAGATAGAAAAAAAATTGGGTACAAATTATATAATGTATAAATATACGATATGTATTGTGACATCATATTATTCCAAAAGTGATCTAACAAATAGTATAAAGGGCTTCCTTGAAGAAAAAATAATTTCTACTTTAAAAGATATTTTATACATTAATGTTAAAAGATAGTTCTTCATTAACATGGAACTATTCAACATCATCAAACATATTACATTATGTATTTTGGTTCGTTGCCTAAAAAATAATAAAAAAAAATCCGCATTAACAGAATTCATGGGAAAATATGGAAGGGTTTTGGTTTTAATTATATTATAATAAAAATTAAAAAGCATATCATTAGAAATTAATAAATAATTAACATTCCTTTGTCATAAATTACACAACCAAGCTCACATTCTATATCACTAAAAACCGATTTATCAAGAATTTAATCTCCTTTTATATATCTATATCCCTCCAATGGTGTTACTAATCTCTATGGCATATCTTGAGAATATATTATATCCAATCTCTCAAGGTAATATATTCTTTCCCTGTCCTTCTAACTCAAGTATAATGTTTATGGTAACCTTTTTTATTTAAAATTTCTCTCTTTGTAACATGTTTTTATTAATCACATTGATATCTTAATGATTACCATGTAATGGGAGACCCTCTATCACTCTTATTAAACCCATAAATTAACTTTTATTCCTACTATGTTGATGACATTATCCAATGTTTTTAATTCCAATATTTTATCTTTTGAAATCCCATCCCCATTCATACTTAATAGTATGAAAATAAATGAACATACACATAGTTATTAGGGACATCCAATTATGTAACCCATAATCTGTAATCATCTTATTAATTGTGATGAAATGTCTTAAAAATTTTATGATATATGTGGAACAGAAATACATGTACATAATATTAATTTAGGGTGGGATTAAAATTATATATCCCACCAAATCATTGGGTAGTGTTTTCATCTCATGATATAATATGTATGGTGTATTCTAGGGTTACATAATAACATTTTTCTATTATTACTTGTAAAGGTATCCTTAACTTATGCTAATGATGTCACAAATTATTTTGTTCCACATTCATATATTTTTTCTTTTTATCGTATTAAATCATGGTTCAATATTTATATTTATGATACTCACCATTTTATGTCCTCATGGAATTAGTTTTGACTCACATTTGGTACTTTTATCTTGTCATTTTTTGTTCATTCCCTTACTAAAACTTATAGCTCAACCATTTGTAATGTACATACCATAGATATCCTATGCAGTTTTAAAGATAAATAGATTTTAGGGTATATTATAGTGTTTTTAAATATTTTTTCATATATCTCTATTTAAAGTGGTTTTGATATGTGTCTAATTACTCAAATATTATTTGAATATGTTTTTTCAATATTTTAATGAGGAAGATAATGAGAAAAGAGGTGGGTTGTGAATTGTGTTTCTCATAATCATTTTACGATTCAGAATAACTATCATGTTTTGAAGCACACAATTCATTCTCTATTAATTATTATTGAACATAAGACATAAATAAGGAATATAAAATAAATTTTTATTATGGTTGAGGGAACAATTAACAACTATTTCACTTCTCCAATGATCTGCCCCATGAGCATAGTAATCTTCACTACTATGAGTTCTTATACAAAGACCTCTGAACAACTGATTGTTCGATGTTGACACAATAGTTGCATTTATCAAGGACATAAAGTTCTTATATATGGAACTAAACATCTATATCTTAGTATAATAAGTTGACACCCCCAACCATGATTGATTCTAGGCTTCCAAAAACCCAAGAAATAAATAATGATTTTATTTGATTGAGAACACGAGTTTTGAATCAAATTTGTAGTACAAAATGATAGAAGTATTTATATCATCTATAATGCAGATGATCAATTTTATATTCATTGTTGTAGACGATTTCTTCAAGTAATGATATAGAAAACACAAGTCAGATCTGTTAACATGTATGTCTCCTAAGAGTATCTCTATCAAATGATTCATCAATCTTTTAAAATGAGATGCAGTAATAGGAAGCACCATTTACAATAGTGTGGCAATTAAATAGATAAAAAAATTTATTTTTCCTAAGTGTATCTCTAAAGGAAACAACACAATAGTTGTTATTATAAAAAATTCATCCTTATTATGTATACATCTATTGGGTATCACATATATATATTTCCGATGCAAATTTTGTTAATATTTATACCGTAGGCCAAATATGTCCTATTTAAACCAACTCGAAATATATAACATAATAAATAATGAATATTAAATTCCAAATCATTCAAGAGTGCCATAACATCCTATAACAATATAAATTCTTTTTTCAATTGAATTCAAGATGATTAATGAATCATAAAATAGCTTAAATATATTTTTAATTCTAGAAGAATCATTGTTTAAGTCACATTTCATATCTTAAGTTTTATAATTGTTTTTTGATTAGTCTAACATAGGGTTCCATCACGAAACAAGAAAAATATAACTATGGTTGACAATGTATGGTTGTTAACAATTGTAGGGTTGAAAACATACAATTTTTCAAAAACATAGGGCTTAAAAATAATACACATCATTTATCAGGCATAGGGTTTCTTCCAAATGTATTTTATATGATATGTGTTAATTTAAAAAAAAATGGGTTACAAACCATACATTATGCTTACAAAGGTAGGGTATGTAAATTGTTTCTAGAATATATTGAAAAGAAGTCCAGAATACATTAAAAATATTTCCCATTGATCAATGACATGAATGGATTACAAATATAAATATTCTAATGAATATTATATTCATGTAATTCACCTAAATAAAAAATATTAGTAACATAAATGTAGTTGTTTGTGAGCATTAAAAATGTGAAATAAATTAACAAAAAAATTATTCAATGCACGTTCAATGATTTCCCACTTTTATGATAAAAACACATAAAAATATTCTTAAAATTAATAATTAATAAATATTATGAGAATAAATTTTCTTAAAAATCAATAAATTAAACACACAATTCTCCCAATTTAATATTTCTTCATCATATTCCATATGTTCTCCCATAAATATCTTTATAAATGTGAATTCCTCTACTTTTACCCCCTATGATAAATATATATATTTTACTACATATAATCTTCTCCCCCTTTGGTGACAAAAAATAAATGAGATTAAAATTAAGTAATATAAACTCTATATATATTCATGCTTAAAAAAATTACAAAATCAAGGAGTATATAAACTAGATATCAGTGAATAATATGGTTTTGAAATGAACATATTAATACCACTTAGATGCATCTCAGATGTATGTTATAAAATTAAACACATGAAAATAACCCCCCCCCCCATGTCAAAAAATATTTGATATTCACATAACTAAATTATTAAAAATATTTTATGTTTTTTACATGTCATATTATGAAAAAAAATTAATTTTTTACTTTTAGTAAAATATTAAATTACAACATGTTTTGAGATAATCCAAAATTAGGAACATTATTTAGTATGATAACCTTTAAAAATATAAAAATTTAAATATAAATTTAGAAACAACTTATCACACATATTATTATGAAAATATACTTTATAATGGATTTATATATTTTATTATTTTGAAATAATCTACAATAAATAATATAGGGTTCTTATGAACCACTAGATGGTTTATCAAAACATTCCAAAATTTGGAAATTTTTCACAAAATTCAGCTAAGGATTTAGCCAATTATTTTATTATATTTTGAATATCGACTGTTCATTGATATAGTGAATTAGAAAAAAAAATTCAACCACGTACACATTCAGCATATCATGATCCCACTCTGTAATAGATTATCTAATATGAAACTCCACTAGACATACAATTTCTACCTCAAATTAATCAAAGTATCATTCTCAAATTGAACATTCATTCAGATTATGATATTCTTTTTCTAGTTCATTATGTGACTTATTTGGCTTAGTCATATAAGATTATAACCTCACTAATTCTTCATTCAAGGTACTGATACTGGACAAATGCTTTTCATATAACATTTTAGAAAAATAAGCTTCCAATTAATCATAACAATGAACTTAATTATTTCATTTATAATATTTTATAAATTAATTATTAACATATGAAACTTGATATTCTATTATCGAATCAAAAGGGATATCATTTTTTCTTTTTTTGAAAATGAATTTCTTCTGAACATGATACTCTTGATTACATTGTCTTTCTGTTATTACAGTGTTTATTTCTATGAACAATATATTTTGATAAAGTTATAAATAAAATTTGACTAAGATGAATATTATTTGGATTTATAGATAAAATGTCATGTTTTGTTCAAACACATTTATGATGATTCTTAACATTCTCGAGTTGAATAATAATGAATAGATATACCATATTCTAATGTAAAAAATTATGTTTTCTAAAATTATATTTTCCAAAAAAAATACCTAAATTAATAAATAGATTATTATAAAATAATATAGTTTTATTATTTTTTATTACCTTATTTAAATGTTTTACCAACATGATTTAGTGAGTATGAATTATTCAGTCTTCCAATATAAAGCAGTTAAGGTAATTAAAAAAAAGATATGAAGACTAAAAAAATAATTCCAGGATTATAGATTTCAGGTCTAAGGATTTCTATTTTGATAATGATATATTTTAGAGTTGATCACTTCATTGTTAAGATAAAGATTTTTAAATACTAAACAGACAACCATGTCATTATTTGATGATATATATTAGTGGTGTATTCATGAAAAAATATCATATACATTTTTCATTTGGTACCCATATTATTTTTTTGTGTACTAGTGTTAGAAATTAATTTTTAGGTAACAAAACATGTCTATTTCGATTATTGATTATAAAATTCATGTTAAAAAATTATTTTTATTAGTAATCATTTTTAACAATAGAAATATTAGGTTTTCTAAAAAATAGTCATTTTCATATTTTCCTTCAAAACTATAATAAAAACATTTGACAATTGAAAAGTTTTCCTATTTGAACCGTGAACAAAATAATTAATATTTAATTTGGTCTTTCAAAATTACTTCATTTATCCATGTTTTCCATAATGAATTTTATTTTTATAATGGATTTTATTTAATTACGGTTTAATTTTATCAGTATATAATAATATTTTATTAATGTATGAAATTAAATAAATAATTATTCAATCCTTATTCATATAAATAACAACACATTTTCAAATAATTAGATTTAAATATAAATTTTTTTGAAAAATATTCTATATCTAAAAAAATCACATTTTAATTTTTTATAATTTTACTATAAAATTATGATAAGGATTCATATATAATATTTCATATAAATATATACCTCTTTAATTCCTTATAATAATGTTTTTCACAATAAATTTTATAAAAAGTAATGAAATTTTACATAATTTGTATGAGACATAAGAAATAAAATTTATTTTTTATGCTATATATTTATAAGAGATTCGTCAAATAGTGAGAAGGAATCAAACCAATGAGAAATCATTATTTTATTTCCTTTTATCTTGTAATAAAAATTACATTGAGATTTATGTAAAATATAGTTATTTTTTTTTGGCCATTTCTTATTCATAACATATATCTTCTTTAGTCCCTTTATTTTCTTGTTTTACATTTTTGAAAAAAATTTATCATTATTTGATATGTATTTAGATAAATTTGGATAACAAGAATTATATAAACATTCCAATATCATTTTAAGAGAATCTTGTTTATATTATATATGATTTTTATTTTCATCATGCATATCTACTTTATATATCATTAATGATCCAATCAATTCAATCATATATAATTTATTAATGTTTTAAATATAAGTATAATTTTTATATTACATTAGAAATAGAGGGTCATACTATGAATAATTTTAATTCATTAAATGATTTTATAATTGGATCTTGAAAATTAGGAACATTATTAACAATTTCTATCAATATCCAATTCATTCGACGGACAAATTTATCTTCATGAATTTTGAAAAGATAAAAAATTAAATTTACTGCAGTGTACCATAATATTCTAATATTTTATTTTCCTTTATTGTAAAAAATATATATTCTTCCATATCTCATATGTAGTAGTACTTTGATAAAATCAATTAAACTCATTAGTTCGTGGAACAAAAATAATAAAATCATTTATTTTGTATTGAGATAATATTTTTTAACTCATAATTATCCCATTTTTCCAATAATGATTATGAATATCATAAGGCTTTATAACAATTAAATAAACTATTATTCCGATATATTTTATATAGATAATCTTGCATGTCTTCCAATATCTATAATTATCACAATTAATGTATGGACCAAATATCATCAACATAACTCCTTTAAGATGATATATTTTGAGAATTGTCTTCACCCAAATTTCTAACTCAAGATTATTATATCTCTCAATTTAGTATGAGAGAAAATGAAAACATTTTATGACATATAATGCACTTGGTATGATATCGCTTGTAGCTATTGACTATAATTATAATGTCAAATCATTTAGTAGTATTTGTTGATATCATAATTGAAGAAAAATATTTAATGATTTTCAATATGAAAATATTATAGTTGAACCTAACAATTATCTCCAATTGTTGTATCATAATTGATACGATGAATATAAATACACATTATGTAACACCCAGAGATATTATATTATGTCAATTTTGAATTTAACACCATTGATTGTTTATTTTTCATGAAACATGGTGTCTAAAAGCATAATATAATATTAAATATTAACACTACCAATAGAAATAGTATTTTATCCATTAGAATAATAACCTCACCTATAAATGTATGAATAAAATATAAGAATCTCATTAATGAAAATATTATATATTTATATCACATTATAAGTAAATAAATGTTTTAAAAATATTAAATTAAGTGTGTGTTGTTTTTGTATAATGTAAATGATTATTTACAATTTCATAATTAAAAGGAGATTGATTCTAATAAAATAGATTCAAAAAATAATATGTTGTTTCATTATAATTATAATATGATTTTAGGAGACCATATTTAGTTTTTCAATGTGTCTTAAAATAAATTATAATATAAAAAGTAATATTTTTCTAATAAATGGTTATTTTATAAAAAAAATTAAATTTATCATATTGTCATTATTATTTTTATTAAATTCTACCCATTTTTGAAATGATCACATAAAAAAATTGTTACGGTGATTATTTTGGTATTTTGAAAAAATAGTTGAATTTTTAGTGATAAGTAAAATTTGGTAATTTTCGATATTTAACATTATATTTTAATAAATGAATTACCGAGTGATGTATAATTTATAGATGAGGTAATAAATCATTAGTTCAAACTCACATTCCCTATTTAATATATTTAGTGACAACAATACATAACATTTACTATCTCGATCCAACATAATAAATTCGTGAGTAAAATAATTAAAAACAGCCATCCTAACCATTAGAAATATGACCCCTCTGTAAGATACCATCATTTTAAAGAGATGTATCGATCATGGTTTCAGGTATTCATTTTTCTTATTGTTATTGTATTATAAATCAGTTTTATATTGGGTTAGTTAAAGTGAATAATTTGATAAAATTGGAAGGATAAAATACATTACATGGTTTGCACATTATTTTTTCAAATTATGTTCCCCGGACTAGAATACCGTGCAACCCCTCCATAAGAGTGATTTCATAGAAAGATCATCGTTTTTTGAAATTATCACACCACCCCCTAGAAAAGGAAAAAAATTGAGGGTCATGATTTGGAAAACCAAGATCCACTATCCCGGAAACTGTGCATAGGTTATTAATTGACCCAAAAATAGGATTGAAATATCAGAAACCTAACCCCCATTTTAACCCAAATTGTTCCTAACACATCGACTAACATATCTAAATGATTTTGGATGCCTCCTAAAAAATTCTTATAGATCCCAAGAACCATTAATCTTCATTCTAAGACCTAATCAAATATATGAACTTCCCCTGGTATGAAAATATCATCTTGATTAGTTTCACTTCTCATTCTGGCTCTTATCCCATACTTGAAGGGATATTTCACCCTTTTCATGATGGACGTAGATCTGTGATTTAATAGATCTAATTACATTAAATCAATGATCTAGTACTTTATTCAAGATAAAATTATTCATCATGATTATGGTTATCCCACCCTAATTACAGATATCCATTTGGGAGTGTTCATCAGTATTGTTGAGTTATGTGGTCAATTATTCAAATACCAAAATCATGATTTAAATTATTTTTATGTTATTTAACACTTTATATCTGATGATTAAAATTTTTTTTTCTAAAAATAAATGATTTAAATTCTTAATTAATTAGTTAAGGGAATGTGAAATTGGGGATATTTATACTGGGAATGGAATTACTAGTTGGTGAATTAATTATGGTTTATAGGAAATTTAAATTAATTAATTAATTTTTTAATTATTTAAACTATATTGTTGTTTTTATCAAATTAAGTGAATGGTATTAATTAACAATTTAATAAATAAATCATTTATTATGATGTTGTAATTAAATAAATTAATTGATAAAGTAATTGATTGGTTGCTGTGTTTATGCCATCATTTGAATTTGATTAATTAAATAATGTGAATTATTATGAATAATCAATTGTTTGAATTGGATTTATTAAATTGTAATCTAATTAATGATATTTTGTGATTGAGAAATGTGATATATTGATACATGTGATATTATGATACTTGTTTTCATGTTTTATTTGTATGTGGTACAATGTCTGCTACTTCCAAAACCCATAGTGATGTATTTATTGATAAACATATCTGGCTCATGGTATCCTCCTTCAAAATCCCCTAGTGATAATTTATTTCATAAATTTGTTTGGGACATTGTATGATGCTTCAAAATAACATATTGAAAATTGGTTTATAAATAAGTGTGGGACATGATTTTCGGGATAAAATATCATTTTTTGCTCGGTTGGGAGACCTAAATCCAAAATGTTGTCATTATACCACAATTGGAATTAGCCATATTATAAATTGAAATGAAATTGATAATGAAATTTTTTTTATAATAAATAGTAAATTGACTATGTTGTATGGTTCAAAACCCATCATTGGCTCACGAATGTATTAATATTTTGGGTATCCTTAGGAACTCAATGGTTATGTTGTTAAATAATGAGTAATTGAATAAATGTAACCTATTTAAGTTATTTATTTTATTAATTATTGAAACAAATACATAAATAACTATTTACTATATAATGTTTTTTATTTTGTTGGTGGTGGTATACTAAGTTATAATCACTCCCTACTCATGCTACCTAACTAGAACCAAAATAAATTTCAGGGTTGGATTATTGGTTAAGTGCAAGGAACCAATGTTAGATGGATGAATCATCAATGAGCAAGGACGGGGGAACCAAATATTTTTTGAGACACACATGTTATCATTTAGATTTATTATTAATTTTTTGGTTTCCATATAGACACTTAACACGTAATTTTTTATGGAATATCTACTATTTGGTTTTGTTATTATTATTTCCCCATTGTCCATCATGTGATATTCATGTCATTCTGGTTACGGTTATATTAATTAGTTTCTATTTATTTATTTCAATTGTTTTATTAATCAAATAAAGAGGGTATATTTTCCCACGATTGAAATTATACCCTCACTACTACTCTTCAGCCTCTCTCATATGGGGAGGCAAAAATGAGTTCACGTAGAATCTTGCCTCGAGGCATTGATGGGTGGCACTCAAGATGGGATGTTACAAAGTGGTATCATAGTTTTTTCATTTCATTTAATTTTTCATTTTTTTGGGGGAATGGTTGATTGGATAATATAATGATTCATGCCCAGGTAATGAGCTCATTCATGAGAGTAGCTATCCCATATATAGGGGAAACCCCAAGTAACCAGGTTTTGATTATTTTTATTGGATTTTCATGTATATGACTAATGAAATTTTACATTGGGTGATGAACTATATATGTTATGTGATTATTTTATTTATGATTTTTCTATTTGACTCATGGACCAGTATGTCATGAAAATTCTGTATACGTGCAACTTTATAGGCACCCAGTTTTAGTTTTGTGACATACCACATTTTAACCATGAAAGAAAAATTGGTGTTTTGGTATGATGTGGAACTTGAAAAGTTTTTCATTAATTTTTTAATTTGAATTAAAGGTTCAAAATATGAATTTGAGAATTTTAAAATCATGAAAATCTTTCAATTAATGGTAATATAATGTGAAAAATTAATAATTAGATATATTTACCATTTGTTAATCATGATATAGATGTTGTATGGTTAAGGGTAGAGATAACTCCTTATCTTTGACCATGTGGTGGGGTTTTTTGTATTGAATTCTCATAGATATAGGTGAATCCTCTTACTTTTATTGATGTTTTATTATATTTTTTATGTTGTCTGTTATTAATTGATGGTATATTCCAAAATTAATATAATTGTTGATAGTATGATAGGAAGAAATAATGGGAAATGATCATCCAGCTGTATATCTTGAGGACCTAATAATATTGGGTGAGGAAGTTGAAGACCAATTAAGAGATAATTTTTCATGTTTCATGCAATTGATGGAATGATAAGCGGTGAGTGTTATGAAAAGAATGTTTGATCTGTCATAGTGATTGTGGTTGTAGCACACTTATACTTTTACCATATAGGGTGGACCTAAATCTACGAAGTTATAGATTGAGTCCATATATACTATAATTATCCTAATGGATAGAGCTACTAATATGAGTGTCATATTTTTTACTAATATGCTTTGTGGTAATGTTAGGTGATGGTGGGACATCCAAAATAGAGATTGAATACCGAAGACTATAGAGATGAAAGAAATTTAGTAGAAGTTATCGTAGTAATTTTATCTAGTGATGCTAACATAGGAGAGATCAGTTGAGTACAGAGATTTAATCATGGGAGCATGTATTTCATTGAATATGATGGAAACATTAAGGATTTATTGTGATTTATTCTAGTGTTTGAATGAGATGAGTCTAATACAAAAAATAGTTTTAGGATTGGATTAAATAATAAATTTAGTCCCATGATAATATACTCAGGATTAATAAGTTTTCAATAGTTTTCAATAAATCTCTCATATATGAGGGAAACCAAAAAGAGGCTTCTATTGGAGTATAAGTGGATCATATTTGGTAGCTAGGAGGAACGAATTCTGTGAGACGTTAGAATCAGTACAATAATGAAATCCTTGGTGATAATAAGAAGAGTATCCATGTGGAAGTGTTTGTTATGCATTACCTTGTTCTTGTGACATGTCACATGTGTGGTAGGTCGGAACCCTTCCAGATACAATTCCATCGACAACCGGTAGAATGTCGAGGATATGGTTGGATGGCGAATATGAAAAGAATTTTCTAGAAACCACGAGTGATGTCAAGTGATGGAGAAGATAGACAGAGATAGAGTATATTAAGGGGAACTTCTTCCCATTTTTATACTGAATATTTTAGTTATACTGGACATGGTGGTAGACGTAGTGGACATATAACTTCTAGAAAATAACAACCATATCAATTAAGTTAGAGTGACCCTTATTTTCATACATTACTATTTCATTTTTTAATTAAAAAATATAAAAAACTACACAATGAGGACCCAATGGTATAGTGAATTTTTGAATACATCAACCATACATACCTGTTACAACATTAAACAAAAAACATTAATTAAATTCCCACTTCTCTAGTTTCTGATTGTCCCTAATTTTCTCCCTTGTAAATATGGTAAACTAAGGGAATATATCAAAATGGAGTAAGATTAAATCCCATTAATAGGATAGATAAGTTAAAGTAATAGAATAAAATTGGAGTAACGTAATCATTATCATCATAAAAGATTCCTAAGATCATATTCATTAGAGGAACCATTTGGATAAGACTTGGAATATGGAAAAGCATAAATATGAAACATCATTTCATAGTAGTCAACTTACACACATATATGTGAATAAATATATCACCATTTCGAGGAATGATTCATATTAATCACAAGCTTCATCACATTTCCCAATGCATTTGAGCACTAAATATTCTTGAGTGCACATGACACATCATAACATTTGTATTGTGCTATATAATTCTAGGCGAACCAATCACATTATTACATTTATATTATCATTATTACACACAAAAATTATCAATCATTTAAATAAATAAACCATGTAAAGGAATCAGATTA
This sequence comes from Viscum album, assembly GCA_963277665.1. Taxonomy (NCBI): domain Eukaryota; kingdom Viridiplantae; phylum Streptophyta; class Magnoliopsida; order Santalales; family Viscaceae; genus Viscum; species Viscum album. The sequence goes on from OY728148.1 coordinate 178,040,331, forward strand.
ATATCATAATCCTTAATTCATAATCATTGGGATCCCAAAATAAGTGGTAAATAACATACTTGATATAAGAATCAGCAAAGTTGGGTTTATAGTAAAAGTTGTGTTCTTAAGAAAGAGTTCTTTTGAAAAATATTGTGTTTGTCATAAACACTTGTAGAAAATTTTATATCCCAAAAAATATAATATAGTGACAAGTGAATTACTTTTAGGGAATTAATATATAGAAAATGGGGTGAAGGTGGGTTAACCTAAAGAAAGTGTGTTCGGTTTGAGAAATATGGTAACCTTTTTTGGAAACATCCTTAAATTTAATATCCAATATAATCACATTAAATTAATTAATTAAATTTTACAAAAAATTTTATAAATTATTAAAATTCATTATGGTTTTATTATTCTATTTTATAGTCCTTTCTATGAGTTATAGAGTTTTAAATAACTATTTGGGGGAGTTTGTTTCCCTATTTTCCTTGATCGGTTCACCTGTATACATGAATGGAATTGTGTAAGATGCAGATAAACATCCAAAATTATTATTACTATTTTTAATGATTTTTTTAATATATCTGATTATGTATTTCGTTATATTCTATTAGGAAGATTCATTCGAAAAAATATAATGATGATCATTTTATGTAAATTTTGTCAGTTTTTTTTCAAATCAACCTCTTTTTGTGTTAACATTTAGAATTATGTGTATATGAATGTTACAAAAAATAAAATGGGATATAAAATAAATTATAAAATATATTTCTCCATTTAATTTTTTAATGAATATCCTTTATTAAATTAATGGGAAATGAGTGTTCCTCATCCATGATGTCCATAAATTGAAACATCACGGGCGACGATTTCATTTTTAAGATAAAAGAGATAGTGGGATGAGTTTAATGTTGGATCATACATTAACATGATAAAATTCTAGTATGTTTGATGTAATGTAGTTATATTTCCATTTAGAAGAAAGGAGGTGATGAGATAATATGAAAATTAATTTTAATTGAAAGGAAATTTAAGGAAAAGAGAGATGATATAACTATAAAATTCTCCTCTTGAGATCCTCTTCAAGACACCTAGGCTGGATTTATGGATATGAAAACATATATTGGATGTGTGGGGGGGATAAGGTAAGTGTGTTGGGAAGAATGTAGGAAAATCATAATGTTTTAGTGGTTTGAGCATAAGAGGGTGTGAGGAGTAGTATTTATAGTAGAGTAGAGGGGTGTTTTCATATTATTACAATCATTAGTTTATTATTTTTCTCAAGATAATAAATGCTGAAGATTAATATGACTAAATATAGTAATTATTTCATTTTAATTCAAATTATTAATCACATAAATTATCTATGACTCAAGAATGATGAAAAAATTCAGGTTTCTTTCATTTATCATAAATTAACATATTTTAATATTCACAAAAAAGTCTTGTATTTTAGAAAAATCCAAAAAATTCCTTTAAACATTATTTTATGTCTTCAATTCAAAAATGAACTCTATTATATTAAAATAGGTTTCTTAATATGAGTAATTTAATTTGTAATTAAAATCATTATTTTAATGGAAAATAAAAAAATTAAAATTATAACTGATTTAATAACACATTTAAAAATTACCTTAGGTCTCATAAAATTATCTTAATATCATATTATATCAAAATAATAATTTTTTAATACATGTTTTGAAACTAATTTTTCTTTTAAATTAATATGAAAATATTAATATATTATAAAAATACCCATACCTAATTAATAAATTTTCAAATATTTATTTAATTATACCATTATATAATTATAGAATATTTTCACTTATAAGATCAATAAATTTAATTTATACTACCATTGAAATTATTACTATTCACTAGACTGATTTACTATTCATAAGTGTCATATTATTATTAATAAGGATAAGATTAATATTTATAAGGGTATGTATCCATTCAAAAAAAATTATGTTTTCCCTATTAGACTCCAAATATCGTAATGGTTGCAATCGTGTATGTCAGATTTTCAAAATTCAAGATGCATAAGTGGAAAAATTTTGATTAATGGCTATGCTATATAGTTCACATAGTATTTAGTAACTCATTTTAACATGTTGTGTAAATTTGTTTCCTAATTTGATTTTATGAGATATAATTATAAGAAAAAAATTTCAATTAATAAAACATTCGGTTCTTATATTCTCCCCCTTTATAAATTTTACCCTCGAAATTTTGTTTTGCAAACATAGGTGAGTGTAATTATCTTTCATCACTTTCTGTGGTTCTCATGTAGCATCATAATAATTATGGTTCTTCCACAAAAAAATTTACATGGTATGTTATTTTTTTGTATATAACGTTATCTTTTCAGTCTAGAATATTTACTAGCTTCCCCTTATAAAAGATATCATATTCGAGCTATACCACCTATACGTTTAGTACATGGGAGGGATCTAGTATGTACTCCCTTAGGAGTGATACATGAAACGCATCATGAACATGAGGCATATTCGGTGGATGCATAATCTGATAGTCCATGACACCTTTCTGATAAATGATCCCAAAGAGTCCAATATACCTTGGGATTAAACTCCATTTCATTCCAATCTACTTGACTCTCTTCCATGGTGATATTTTAAGGAAGACTATATATCCATCCTCGAACTCCAAGTCTATCCTATGGTTGATGACATAGCAATTTATCTGACTCTTATCATCATTGAAATGTTGTGAGATGGTTTGATCCATTTCTATAATATATTATCCAAGGGATGGTCAAAGTTTATATCTTCCACCAACATCAATTTACATACAGAAATTTGTATGGAGGCATATGAATACTCGAGTGGAAGATAAATATGTATAAGAACTCAACCAATGAAATATGATGATCTCATCCACCTTTTAATTATAAAGTGATAAATCATTGAATATATGTGACTGTCTGAATAGTCGTTTAACATTTTCTATCTATTTGGGGGTGATATGCGATGCTCATATTCAATTTAGTACTCAAGGAATTTTGAATAATTCTCCATTATTTAGATGTGAACCTGGGATCACGATAAGAGACAACAGACAGTGCAACCCCATATGTTCTTACCACATCCATCACACAAATCATAGCATGTTTTTCAAGCAGGAGATCTTCCCGAATTGAGATAATGTGAGTAGTCTTGGTGGGTCGGTCCACTAAAACCCATACAACATGATTTAATTTATATGTATTAGGGAGAACCATGTTATTGCCAATGGTGACATTCTCCCATTTTCATATGGGTATAGGTAATGGTTACATCATCTCATTAGACTTTTGTCACTCTGTTTTAACGTGCTGACATATCAATAAAAATTTAGATAAATTCAAGAATATCATTCTTCATTTTATCACAAAAATAGTGTTACTAAGGATCACAGTAAATCTTAGTCTGCTTAGGATTGATAGAGTGTATCTAGATATGCATACTGTCAAATTGCACTTTTATCCTCGGTGATGAAGGCACACGAAGTATTGTTCTGAACAAAATTTCACCATTAATATGGAACTCATACAGCCTCCCATTCTTTACTACATTCACCCTTTTTCAAAATCTAGGTTATCCCTTTGGTCCTCCTTAATCATCTCTTAGATATATGGTTGGGAAAATTTTTTTTAATGGTATGATTTATTCCCTAACATTATGATTTCAAAATCCATCTTTTTCATGTCCATAACAATAGAGTATTTCTCAATCCACAGCATGGATTGAGTTGTAGGTTCATTTCTACATATTTCATTAGTTACCTTGATCATATTGGAGGAATGATAGTGAATAGATAAATTATAGTCATTTATTATCTCTAATAACATCCTTTGACACATTCTGATCTCATTTTTTGGGAATATATACTTTAGGGTATTGTGATTGATATATATGTCAAAATTCTCACCATAGAGTAATGAAAATATATTTTCACAAGAAAAATCATAACTACTATATCTAGATCATCCGTAGGGTTGTTTTTCCCATGTACCTCCACCGGTGGTGATGTGTAGGCTATCACGTAATCATTTTTAATGAGTAACCACACCAATACAATCTTAGAAGCATCACTGTATATAACACAACTTTCTACATATTTCAGTGATGTGAGTATCGGTGTAGTCAGTATCCTCCTCTAGATACTTGAATCTTTCATCACATTTTCCATCCACTAATTCTATACCCTATTCCATGATAAATTTTTTAGTGGGATTGATAATCATGATAAATTTCTCAAAAAATGATAATTGTACCCTAATAAGCCAACAAAACTATGAATTTCAGTGACACTAAATGGTCTATTCCATTCCTCAATTTCGTTTGTTTTATAAGGCTTCATTGATATTTTCTCACTTGTGATCCCATGTTCAAAGAACGTGACTTCCGTCATCAGAAAGTCACACTTTTCGATCATGGCATACAACTTCTCAGTTCCTCAATATCAGAAGCACAAGTCATATATATTCTTATTGTTCTTCATTTAAATTATTCTATATGTAAATTCCATTAATAATAAATAACACAAATTTATTGAGGTAATGTATAAAGACTCTATACATCAACTCCGTGAAGATTTCAGGGGAATTTTTAATTCCATAGGGCATCATAAAGAAATCATGGTTCTCATAACATTCATGGAATGAAGTCTTCAGATTATATTCCTTACTCACCTTTAGTTGATGATATGTAGAATGGTGATCCACCGTTGGGAACTATAGAGCTCCCCAAAACTAATCAAACAAGTAATCAATCGTAATAAGATAATACTTTTTCTTTATGGTCATATTGTTGAGTTCCCAATAATAAATACACAACATCATTGATTCATCCTTCATCTTGAAAAAGACCAGTGGTTCACCCCAATGTGATGTACTAGGGTGTATGAGCCCATTTTCCCAATGCTCTTATAGCTACTTATTTATCTCCAATAGTTTTATAGGATCCCTCCTATAGGGACACACTCAGATAGGAGTATCTGTAGTTTTGAGTTATATTGAGAACTCTATCTCCTGATCCATGGGTAGTCGAGGTTACTCTTCAAGAAATACATCATTGTATTCCATCAAAGTGGAAATGTCTCCTAGGAGTGTAAATTACATTGACATGACAAATTGAGAAATGTATGCATCTCCATAAGTAATTAACACCCACAATGTGGATGAATTTTTAAAGGGAGATTCATGATCTTCCCTACATTTGTATTAGATAATTAGTTAGATTAGAATATAATATGATATTTTCTTTTTCCTAACAGTTTATTTGTTAACTATATAAATAGATCCAATCTCTCCCCAGTATAGAATAAAATTCCACCATGTGATGTATATATGGATTTTTTTTGAAAGAATATTTCAACATACACAATCAAGTGAGGAGTCCAACACTTGGGGTGAAATGATTCGCACTAATGGGTGTGTTTTTAGAATATCTCTACATCATGGTTTTAGGGAATTGATTCAGTATTTCTTGAAAACATGTGAGATATAAATTAATTTATAGTATAAGAATAAACTCATACTTTTTCTTTTGTTGTGTGAATAATAACCGTACCTTGTAAGACTTTATTTTCTTTCTCGACTTCCACAGCAGTGATGGCATAATCCTTTCCTTTAACCTTTTTCTTTGGTGGATGACGATGGTGATTTCCTTCAATAACATTTGGTGTAATGAACTGATTTTTATAGTGACATGTCCCCATATATTTTTTTCATTAGGCCATGAGTGGTGATCTCTATTCCTCCACCACATTTTCGATCTTTTTCATGTCTCTTCTACATTCATGAGATTGGTGGACTTCAAGACCACATTTTAAGCATATACCTATCCATGTGAGGTATATCCCAGGATACTGCATCCCATATTTTTTACATGCGGGTGGTGGACTTTTCTTTACACCATTTTCATTAGATCCTAGAGCATTAAATGACATCTTTTGTTTCTTATCACCATATACATGGGATATTTCTTCAAAATAAATCTCTAACTTGAGAGAACATCGAACAACTTCTTCAGAACTCCCAATGTCTTGAATTTGAATATTCATTTGATGGTTTTTTTGTAAACCATGTGATAATATATTAATTTTGATCTCATTTTTTATAAAAAATCATAAAATGCACATTACATGCCTTTTAAAATTTTCTTTTTAAGCCATGATTGAGTTTCATTCCTTTTTAATCCTCTCCCTAAATCTATTTCAATATTATTTTGATGATTCCTATAAGAATACCTGTTAAGGAACATTTTCATAAATTCTCTCCCCTCTATATATTCAATTTTTTCCAATGAATTTGTCTTCGTAATCAAATCCAACTATTGAATGGCCTCTCAATATATGTGATAAATAATATGATTCACATTCTCCATATTAGAGGAATGAAGAAAAAAATATATTCGTCATTGATGTGAACCAATTTTCTATAACTAGCTAATCAAACGATCTACTAAATTTTGGTGGTTGATGCCTCAAAAAATACTCAATATCCAGTTTGTCCCTCCTTTGTGAAGGTGGATGTTCCACTATATTAAGGTTATTGTTCATAACCTGAGACAGAGGGACATGAGTCTCCCTAATCATTTAAAATCCACCTTTTAAAGCATTAGGGTTGTTATTCCAGAAATCACTACACTATCCCCCCTACGGGGTTTGGGCCTATTTTCACATGGTTCCCACAATTTTTAAAAATAAAAAAGTTAAGAAATACATTGGTAAACTACATATGAATATATAATTTTTTAGTTTTCATTTAAGTATAAAGTAATATCTTGTGGGATACATATTTGTAGAAATGTATCTTGGGTTCTTACTTATACATAGACTCGTACAATGTTTTTTCACTAATGTTCTCTAATCTTAATTCCAAAATTAACTTACCTGTCTTTAAACACTAACTTAACAACTATTGTAACACACTGAGATTTTATGAGATTTTTTTTAATTTATTTGATATATTGGGTTTTACACTACAAAAATAGTACCTTTCACTATATGCAACACCATATTAGCTTATAGTACTATTCATGGATTGTGTTGCACACAAGAGTGTCCATCGTCAATATCGTGTGTTGTATACAATTCTAAGTTTCACTAAACAATGATATATTATTATAATATTATTATGAACTATCCATTATAAATAGTATTTACGTTATTTTATATTTTATTACATTATGAATAATATTACACATTTCTAGAACATTGTATGAGAACAAAATAAATTTTTCGGATAAAATAAGTATTTTTTAACAAATGTTGTTTTTCCGCCTTTTGATGGCCCACCAATATTAATTCTATTTTTTGACACGTTTATATGTTCAATTAGACAAAATAAACATATTCATTTTAATCAGTATATAAAAATTTAATTTGGATAATTTGTTTAATATTATTGTGAAAACATTCATATTTTAATGAATAGTAAAAATACGCTATATTTTAATTAAAAAAACATTTTTCATCAGGATAACATATATAGTTAAATTTAAATATAGATTGGTTTTAACGTATAAATATAATATGTTATTACCATTTAATATAATGTATGTCACTATCATTAATTTTAAATGGAATCCATATGTAAATAAATTTCAATCTTTTGTAATATTTTAAATAAAATCTCATTTTTTGACAAAGAGATTATTTTTATATTAATTACTGCATCTTCTGTGTTTTTATTTTTAAAAAATTTATTTTATATATGGAATCAAGAGGATCAAATTGTATAAATAGATAACTTTTATAGGCATTATGAATAATAACTATGGTAAATTTTATTTACCATTGTTAAAGGTAAATCATGTTGTTAAGTGTAATAATAATATTATAAAATTACAGTAACACAAGTCTTGAAGTCATTGGTTGTTTATATTTCTCTCTTAAACATACTTGCATCTCAATGGAATATATTTGAACCCACTTGGATGATATTAATACAATTAATTTATTTTTTTTAAAGGAAAGTGAAACAAGTATCACTCAAACATTATTAATTAAATTATTTTTAATATAAGGTTATACAGAATATAAATTCAATTATAAATAATCATTTGAAATATAAAATGTTTTTTTTTCATCATGGTTATTTATTTTTAATTTTTATGAAATATATAATTATATTAATATCTTATACATTAATGATGCAGAAATTATTTATTTAGTGAGAAATCAATAATATAGTTTTTATTAAAATAATTATACCAATCAAAAGGACCAAAAACATAACAAAACCATATTGGCCAATTATATATAAACCGTAATAATCAATGGGTCAACTTGTCGAACATAGGAAGTCATATAATATAGATTTTGAAATTTATATTATTTTATTCTAAACAATGTCAAAGTTGTCAACTCCATAATTTAATAAAGATAAAATTTTAAAAGTTGGTTTTTTGAGAAGATAAATTCTAATAAAAGTGTTCTTATGATGTATTTTTTATTTGTCTTTATCATAATATTTTAGGTTTAATTTTTTTGAAACATATTAGTATATTAAATAATTATAAATAACTGATGTAGTAATTACATTATTAAGAGAAATATCAAATAAACAATTTTAAAAATATTAAAATAAAAAATTTATTAAAAAATTAATGGTCTCAACTAATTTTATATTCTCATGTGACATGTTAAGAAACTTTTAATTATTTTTGATCGAACATATCTCTTGTGTGGATTTTATTTAAATTCGAATATTTGAATTGTGTCAAAATTGACACTATTCGTATTTTAAAAAAACAACATATTAATAAATTGTTTAAAAATCGAGATAATATATAAAAATTACAAATATAAAATTAAATGGTCTAAAATATAATAATTTATTAAATTATGGAAAATTAATAACACTTATGTATGTATTTATAACAATCCAAAAATTAGAATATTATTACGACAAATAAAATTAAATATATTAAATAAGAAAAAATCCAAATGATAATGATTAAATAAAATAAAACCATGTATAAATTTTATTGGTTTATGATATTTAAACCCTATATCATCTAATATTAAAATTTGAATCATTTTTGGTGGATTTTAGGTGGTTTTGGAGTTTGTTATAAATTAATATTTTGGATGTTTCTAAAAGTGCCCCTCTCCTCTCTTAAAAAGTAAACCTCATCCCTCTTCTCTACACTCAATTTTGTTACTTCAAACTCGGCCAAACCCGAAAAAATTTACCTTATCAAACTCCCTGGAAACATGCTAGATGTCCCGGTCTTCATCAAAGACCATATTTAGTCCCCTAAGGGGAGGTTTAGAAGAGGAACATTGAAGAAGAGGTGTTATCCCTTACCGATTCTTTCAAAAATATTTCTTATTCTATGTACTCTATATGAGTTGTTTCATTATTAGGTAATAACACTGGTATCACCTATATAGTGATATGGTAATTTCAATATGAAACTACCATATTCCATATTCTTTCCATCCTATGAAAAATGAAATCACCAAGCGTGCATACATACGACCTACTGTCTCCAAGCTGTGGTGTAATCTGTTTTTCATAACCAACCTACTTGGATGGGTATAATAATTTCTGAAATAACTATATATGATTATTGTTAAGTGAAATTTATTCTGAAAAATCATACACCATACACTTAAATACAATTCCACAATTAAGGGAATTATAGTTTCACTCGTTTGTGCGTACGGCTTACCGTCTCCACAACCCGATTAGATTCATTTTCCATGTTGACCATTCTAGAATGATTATAAAGTATATATAATAAATAATCATGAAATATATTACATAATAATTCTACTGGATTTATGTTTATATATATATATATAAAATTTAATTCCATATAATTTAATAAGGAAATGAAAACAATGCTCATTCGTTCATACGACCTACTGTCTCCATAAACGGTGTATTTCAATCCATTTATCGATCTATTATATATATTTATATAATGTATATATGTGATATATAAATCATTTTTTACATTATATAAGTAATAAATCAGGATCTATGTAATCTAATTAAAATTTACATGTCAAAACACATACGATAAATGAAAAGACATTACCCAAAATGTAGCTTTCACATGGAATTGACAAATGAATGGGGAATATAAAGTCATAGGGAATCATATATTATATAATAAATTTTATTATGGTTCTATTAAAAATTTATAACATATTTAAGCCCACTATACTGGATTTTCAGACCCATACAGAACAAATAGGACCTAAGGTAAGGTATAATTATTCCAATCTCATTTTTATCCAAGACTGTTTATTATTAATTATTTAATATTGTTATATTAATCATCAATTTTCATGTTTTATAAATTTTTTTTCATAAAATATTTAATATTATACCATGTATGATTAATGTAATGTTTATTATTTTAGACTTTTACTATGTGGTATGGAAGGAATATTTCATTTATTTACCATATGAGGTACTTTTTGACTTTTCCAGCAAAAGTATGAGAAGATTGTTTTTTACATATACAACATGAATAGGTTTTTACAGTTTCATAATGACTTATTTCCATGAATCTTCATCTTCATGATATCATGATTATTATCAAAAAAAAAATTTTCTTCATTATTTCACGACATTTTGAGAAAAAAATTTGATTTGAAAGAAGAAAGGATTATTCCCTCAAGAATTCATTTCAAGTGTTTTATCAAAACAATTTTCCATCCAAGATGACATTATTTAATAGGGTTATGTGTCATGTATAATGTTCCAATTATTTACATTGTTTGAGGTTGTTCGCGATGAAATTATATCCATTTTTTAAATAGATTATGTTATGATGGGATGCTTTTTATGAAACCCATTTTATTCGATGGGTTATGATGAAAGATTTATGTTTATTTTTTGCCATATGAAAGAATGATTTCATTATAGGATTTGTGAGACCTATATATCCATCCAATTAATTGGGTAATGATTTATATCTCATGAGATAGGAATGGATGGAACAGAAAGTAAATTTGGTTTAGTATTACCAGGCAAGAATGCAAAGTAAACCCGGTTCAGTAATGGACCTTGTCCACTATGATGGCCTTGGCAGCAATTCCTTGGCTACTATGGAAATTATATCATGTGATAAATGGTTTTACAAAATTACATGATTTATTAACATGCTAATTTTTCTTTATTAATGTTACTTTATGATCTATGTCTTATGAACTGCCAATATTTATGTCATTACTCATGATTTTGATGTTTTATCTTCATGTTTTTACGTTCAAGTTTTTTTGGGTTGTTTTATATTGTCCATGTTTACCCTTATTGAGAATTATAGATCACCCATTTTATGTTTTATTTACCCCAAGATTTAAAAAAATGGTTTTAGTTATGAAAACAAATGTGTAAGATATATATGGGAGATGTTGAAGATATTACACCATGATTAAAAAATTTTGTTCCGAGTTTCTAAAGTCACAAAAATGATACGGTCATTTGGTGTCTGTTTTTCTTATGTATTAAGTATTCACCAAAAGTAATGTAATGTCCATGTACATCCAGATTTGGGTCTCTACAGTTGGTATAAGAGTGAATTTTTAGTTATCCTGTGGAAACTAGGATGCAAAATCTTTAGTGGAATCCTTAGAAATATTTATAAGGTATGTTTATGGATGTACCTATGGTTTAGCATAAATATAGGTTACAGTCCTAGAATTATATTGAAGATCATAAATAACCTATTTTGAACCTCAGGTGTCATGGATTAAATAATGTGTGTTATGTTAGACATACCATAATGGACCTTTTATGATTATTTGGTTCCTCGTTATTTTACATGTTTGTTACACTATGATTTCAGGTTTTAGTCATTGGAGGGAACCAGAAGGAATTCAGTTAACATCGATTCCAATGGAAAAATTGCTGAATATGATCAAAAAAATTGTGTAATGCCTAGAGATAAAGATATAATGAATATGTCGAATTAGTCATCATGATATATGATTAACAAGGAGAACATTAGTTGTATACCTATGTCATCAAATAAAAGAATGATGGAATTTAATGCATGATGGAATGGTGATGAACATATAGGAAGGAAGATTATGTTTTCTGCATATCAAGAAGAATGGAAGAAGAACCTTGATGAATACCGCAAATGGAGGGGAAAATGTTATCTATGTGGGGAAAGGGGGCTTAGAGTGAAAGAATGTTATGGAGTTCAATGTCTTATCTTAGGAGAACATGGCCATTACCCATCTCAATTCCCTCACCTAAGCGGTTATTTCTAAATCATGAATGGATCTATTCCATGACAATCATTGAAGATGACATATTTAAGGGATTATGTATTGTAATTTAAGAATAATGTTTTTGAGGTACTTTTATGGTATATTAAAATATTTATGTATTTTTCCATTGTTGTTTTCCATAATAATATGGTATCGGTGACCCTGAAAAGTGATTGAAATATTTTTTGGAGAGCAGATGATATATGCATAATGAAGGGATAATGAAAAAATAATATGTATTATATTATTAATGACCCCGTGAATAATATAATGAAAAAGTGATATCAGGGATTGAGTTTATAGAATGTTTGTGATTTTGGTATGTGGAAAGAGTTAACTGGTGAGAGTATTCATGTTTTCTCTATGGTTATATGGTAATTCATGTTTCAAGAGAATACATGATTAAGGTATTCAAATTTTTCGAATGTGACCTATAAGATAAATCTTATAATATATGGGGATAAATGATGGGATTCACATTCTTTTTATATGAACTTTTTTGAAATCGTTTTCCATATACTGTGTGTTTGGACTGAAGTTTTTGTAGATAATCCTAAGGGATGGAATGTATTATGTTGGATATCAGATAGTATTGTTTGAGGCTAGAAAATTTTTTATATTATTTCTTGAATGTTATAATGGTGTAGTTTTAGAAAAAGGGCTACCTGTAGGACGGGCGACAACCCGTCGCATCGGACAAGGCTGTGAGAATCGAACCCACAACCGAAGTGTGACATGCCTTTATCACCTACCACTAGCCTATATGATGTCACTCATTTGTAGAAATTAGTTTTATTTTATTAAATTGTGTGATAAATGTATTATAAGCTCGTTTTTTGGAACCATATATAATTAACCTCACCGTAGATGGTCTTCTTTATATTTAATATCGTTTGCTGACCTTTTTTGTGATGGTGAAAGATGGAATGGCCTATCATTCTATCGCATGATCTTCTCATACTTCAATAATAACAAATTAAATATCATTTCATTAAATAAGAGATCAGGTTAAAAAATTTCATTGAATGACCAACGATCATATTACATTGAAATCAAGTATGTATTTCTCCGTATTAAAAAATAATCAACTTTAGGGAAATGATCTTGAAAACCATAAATATTTTCCTAGTACCCTCATATCTAATGAATCAGATGGTACCTTAAATCATAAAAAATTTATGGTTTTCTGATTGATGACTTTTTCATTTCCATGTTATCTACAATTCTTCATCAGAACATGATGGTTAGATTTATCTTTAATATCTATATTTTCACCTATATTTTCTTATATGGAATCACGGTGTTGTGTTACTTTTTCTAACCATTATGTTTCTAACATTCCTTTTTGAAAATATGTTTTATTATTCCTTTTTTAGATGTCAGTTTCTATGAAAGAATCAATCAAGTGGTAAATTATTTATAACCCCAACAGATTTCGAGGGAGAAATTTATTTTCAGGGGGTAGAATGTTACAACCTGAGATTTTATTAGATATATTATTTTTAATTTATTTGATATCTTGTGATTTATATTACACCACGATTTTATTTTGTTATAGGCTACACCATATTATCGTGTACTATAGGAAACACTATTCTTGGCCTGTGTTGCACGCAAGAGAAACCATCCTCAATATCGTGTGTCGTACGCAATACAGAGTTTCAATAAACAATGATATATTATTATAATATTATTATGAACTAGCCGTTATGAACTGTATTAACCAAAATTTAAATTTTATAACATTATCATTCATCTTACACATTTCTAGAACATGGTATGAGGACAAAATAATATTTTTGGATAAAATTATTATTTAAAAAAATGCAGTTTTACAGCAATTTGATGGTGCACCCAATTTAAATCATATTTTTGGCATGTTTATAAGTTAAATTTCACAAAATAAACTTATTTACTGCAATCATGATATAAAATTTTACATTGGATAAATTTTTAATAATTTTCTGATTAAATTCATATTTTGATGAATAGTTAAAATCAGCTAAATTTTAATTTAAAAAAACTTTTTCATCTATATAACTTAAGTGATTAAATTATAATATTTAATATATTAAAAATATAAATATAATATATTTTTACCATTTAATATAATTTATACCATTATCATAAATTTTACATTGAATTAACAGGTAAAAAATATTTTAATCTTTTGAAACATTTTACATAAAAACCCATTTTTTCGACAACAGGATTAATTTTAAATTAATTACTGAATATTTTTTATTTTGAATTTGTAAAAATGGAATCAATATTTGGAATCAGGTGGTTCAAATTTTGTAAATATATATCTTTTGTTTTTAGGAATTATGAATAGATTCTATGGTAAATTTTATTTACCACCGTTAAATGTTAATCAGGTAATTAAGGGTAACAATAATATTAAAAAATTACACTAACACTTGTCTTGATATCATAGGTTGAATATATTTCTCTATAAAACATACTTGTTTTAAAATGGAATCTATCGGAACCCACTTGGATGAGATTAAGACCATTAATTTATTTTATTTAAAAGAAAAATGAAATATGTCTCACTCAAACATTATTAATTAATTATTCATAATAAGAGGTTATATAGAACATAAATTCAATAATAATTCTCATTTGAAAGATAAAATGTTTTTCTTCATCATGGTAATTTATTTTTATTTTTTAAGAAATATATAATCACCTTAATAACATATACATTAGTGATGCACAAATTATTTATTTAGATAAAAATCAATAATATAGTTTTTATTAAAATAATAATACCCATCAAAAGCACCCCAAACTTGAGAAAAAGTTTTTTCTCCTGTATATATAAACATAATAATCCAAGGGTATACTTTTGGACCATTTTCAGCCTTATAAAACAGATTATGACATTTATATTATATTATTTTAAATGATGTAAAAGTTATCGCCTTCATAATTTAATTAATATATCATTTTAAAAGTTTCTTTTTTTAAGAAGATAAATTTGACTAAAAGTGTTATTATGAAAGCTACTAGATTTATATTAATCATAGTATATTATTTTAAATTTTTATGCAACAAATATATATATTAAATAATTATACAAAAATGATTTATTAATTATTTTATTAATATAAATATCCAATAAATGGTTTTAAAAATATTAAAAAAAATATTATATGATCTAATTAATGTTCTCAAAGAATTTTATAGATACATATGACATGTTATGAATCTATTAAATATTTATTTTTCAAACATATATTTAGTGTGGATTTTATTTATATTAAAATAATTGACTAGTTTCTAAATTGACACTATTGGTATTTTATAAATATAACATATAATTAAATAGTTTAAAAATTAAAAAAATATTTAAAAATTAAAAAACGAAAAATATATGGTTCAAAATGTAATAATTTATCTAATTATGGAAATTTCACAACACATAAGTAAGTATTTATAACAATTTGAAAATTATAATATTATTACGAAAAATAAAATTAAATAGATTAAATAAGAAAAATTAAAAATGATAAGGTTTAAAATAAAATTAAAACATATCTAAATTTAATTTGTAGATGATATTAAAACCCTATCTAATTTAATTTCAGAATGGGAGTCAAATTTTGAGGTTTTTAGGTGGGGATCGAGTTTATTATAAATTAATATTTTGGTGGTTTCCAAAAGTTCCACTCTCCTCTCTTATAAAAGGTCACCTCCTCACTCTTCTCTTCACTCCATTTTGAGCATTCAATCTCAGAGAAACCCAACCCATTTCCATTGTAAAATTCCTTATAAATATTATATAGGTCCAGTTCTTTTTTAAAGACCATTTTTATTTCCCTATGTGGAGGTTTCAAAAAGGCACGTCGAAGAAGAGATGATATCCTTTTCTGATTCTTTCAAAAAAAATTCTATATCCTCTATATGAGTTGTTTAATTATTAGGTAATAACTGCAGTATCACTTTTATACTGATCTATTTTTATGAATATGAAACAAACATATTCCATCTTCAATCAATCTTATGAAACATGAAATCACCACCCGTGCGAACGTACGACCTACCATCTCTACGCCTTGCTGTAATATGTTTTTCCTAACCAACCTACTTGGATGGATATAATAATGGATGAAGTAAATAAATATAATTATTGTAAAGTGATATTTATTTTAAAAAATTATACACCATAAACATCAATACAATTCCACAATCACATGAATGATGTTGTCCCTCATGCGTAAGTACGACATACCGTCTCCACGATGCCATGAGATTAATTCTCCATGTTAATAATTAAAGAATGATTATAATGTATTTATAGTAAATAATCATGAAATATATGAAATAATAATGATAATGGATTTATGTTTATATATATATGTCATTTAATTCAATTTAATTTAATAAGTAAATGAAATTATTGTTCATGGGTACGTACGACCTACCGTCTAAATAAACGGTGTATTTCAATCCATTTATCGATTGATTATACATATTTATATATTGAATAAATGTGAAATATAAATCATGTTTTACATTCTGGATGTAATTAATCATGATATAAGTAATCATATGAAAAATTACAAGTCAAAACACATAAGATAAATGATACAATTTTACCCCAAACGTTGCTTTAACGTGGAATTGACAAATGAATTGGAAATATAAAGACATAGGGAATCATATATAATATCATAAATATTATTATGGTTTTGTTACAAGTTTATAATTTTTTTAAACCCACTATATGGTATTTTCAGACACATACAGATGAAATTAGACCTAAGGTATGCGATAATTATGCCAATTTCATTCTTATCCGAGATTGTTCTTTCATAAGTATTTACTGGGGTCATTTTAATCTTTCATTTCCATTTATATATATATATATTATTAAATTTTTTATATTTTTCCATGTATTTTTAAAATAATTTTTACCCTTTTTTATCTTTTACTATGTGGTATGGAGAGAATATTTCATTTGTTTACCATACGAGGTACTTTTTGACTTCTCTGGAAAAAGTACGTGGAGATTGTGTTTTTAATTATATAGAATGAATAGATTTTTCCAGTTGCATAAGGACTTATTTACATAATTCCCTATCCATTATATTCCAGTATTATTTTGAACAAAATAATTTTCTTTAAAAATTTCATTGTATTTTGAGAAAAGAAAATGATTTGAAAGAAGAAAGAATATTTTTCCGCAAGAATTCATTTCAAGGGTTTTATCAAAACTATTTTCCATCTAAGATGACACTATTTAATATGGATCTATTTCATGTATAATGTATTTATTATTTACATGTTTTAATTTTTTTATAATGAAATTATACCCATTCATTTATATGGATTTTGTAATGATGAGATAATGTTTATGAAACCCATTTTTTCATTAGGTTATGAATAAAGATATATGTTATGAAATAATTATACCATTATGAGATGGGAGTGACCTATATCTACCTCCAATGAATTGGGTAATGATTTATATATCATGATATTGACATGGATGGAATAAAAATTAAATTTGGTTTATAATTACTGGGTTGGAACGACATGTAAACCCGGTTCAGTAATGGACCTTTCCCACTTTAATTGTCTTGGAAACAATGCCTTGGCTACAATGTAATTCATACAATGTGCTAAATGGTTTTCAACAATGAAATGTTTTATTCCAATGTTATTTTATCTTGATTAATGTTCCTTTATGATCTATGCATTATGTACATCCAGGATTTATGTCATTACTCCTCATTTTGAGGATTTATGTTCCTTTTTTTACGTTCAAATGATTATGGGTTGTTTTATGTTCTACATGTTTACCGTTACTTGTAATTTGAGCTCACCCTTTTTTATGTTTTTGTTTTTCCTCATTGATATAATGAAAGGATTTATGTAAGAAAAAAAGGTGAAGATATTTATGGGAGATGATGATGATCTTTCACCATGATTAGAAGACTTTTTTCTGAGTTTCAAAAGACACAAAACTTATGTTGTCTTTGGGTGTCTGCTTTTTTATGTATTATGTATTCTATAAAATTAATGTAAAGTACATGTAGGTAAAGAATTGGGTCTCTACATTTTTTTATTATAGTGATGTTTTAGTTAACCTTTGGAAACTATGATGCGAAAAATTTAGTGATATCTCATGAAATATTGATATGGTATGTCTAGGGATGTCATTGTGGTTTAGTATAAATATAGATTACAGTCCTAGAATTATATTGACGATCATGAATAACATATAGTTAACCTAATGTGTAATGGATTAAATAATGTTTGATAAGATAGACTTCCCATAAGTGAAATTTTATGATTATGTGGTTTCTTATTACTTTAACTATTTATCACACTATGGTTTCTGGTTTAATCAATCGAGGGAATGAGAAGGAATTTGGCTAACATTGATTCCAATGGAAAAATTGGTGACTATGATCAACAAAATTGTGTAATGCCTAGACACAATGATATAATGATTATGTTGAATCATTCATAAAGATATATAATTTACTAGGTCAACATTAGTTGTATTCCTAAGTGATCAAATAAAAGGAAGATGGACTTTTATGAATGTTTGAATGGTGAGGAACATAGATGCAGGATGATTAAGCTTTCTACATATCAAGAATAAGAGTAGAAGAACCTTGAGTAATACCTCAAATGGAGGGAATGATGTTATCTATGATGGGAAAAGGGGCATAGAGTGACAGAAAAATATGGAGTTCAATGTCTTATCTATGGAGAACATGACCATTATCCAACTCAATGCACAGTCCTAAGAGGATACTTATAAATCGAGGAAGGACATATTCTGTGCGAATCATTGAAGAGAATGGATTGAAGGTTTTATATATTGGAATTCTAGAATAATTTTTTTGAGGTACTCTTATGGTATATTGAAATATCTATGTATTGGTAAATTGTGGTTTTCCATCAGAATATCATACCAGTGGCCCTGAAAAGTGTTTGAATTATTTTTCGAATGAACATTATTTGCACATTGTGAAGGTATAATGATAAAATAATATGTTTGATAGTATTAATGAGCTCATGACTGATATAAGGACAAAGTGATATCATGGTTTGAGTATACTGAAATTTTGAGATTTTTTTATGTGGAAATAGTTAAATTTTGACAGTATTGATGTCTTCACTAAAGTTCTATGATAATTCTTGCTTCAAGAGAATCCATGATTAAGGTATTTTCATGATTCTAATGTGACCAACAAGATATATCTTATGATATGTGGAGGATAAATGATGGTATTCACATTCTTGTTATATGACCCTTCTAGAAATTAATTTCTTTATACTGTGAGTTTGGAAAGATGTATTTTGGATAATCATAAAAGTTTGAATGGATTAAGTTAGAAAATAATAATATTTTTTAAGGATAGAAATTTTATTGATATTATTTCTGGAATGTTATAATGGTGTAGTTTTAGAAAAAGGGAAACCCGTAGGACTGGCGACAACACCTCATGTCGGACAAGGCTATGAGAATCAAACCCACAACCATAGTGCGACATGCCTTTATCGCCTACCACTGGCCTACAAGAAGACACTAGTTTGTTTAAATTAGTTTTATTTTATTAAACGGTATGATAGATGAAGTATTAGTCCATTTTTGGAACCATATATGATTAACCTCTCTCTATATGGACTAATGTATATTTAATATCTTGTGTTATCCTTTTCTGTGATAGAGACAGAAGGACTGACCTATCATTCTATCATCATATTTCCTAATAATTTAGGAATGAGAAATTAAACATCAAATCTGTATATAAGAGATGAAGTGGAAATTGATCATCAAATTACCAACGATGATATAACACTGAAATCAAGTAATTATTTCTCCTTATGAAAAAATTAATAAACATTAGGGAAATGATCTTGAAAACCAAAAATGTTTTCCTAGTACCCTCATATCTAATGAATCAGTTGATACCTTAGATGATATTTTTTTTTCTTTTTTGACTGTTGGGTTTTTTCATAGCTATGTTCTCTACCATTCTTCATCAAAACATGACCGTCACATTTCACTTCCTTGTCCTTATTTTAACCTATATTCTATTATGTGGAATCCCACTGCTGAGTTACATTGGGTGTCCATTATTTTTCTAAATTCCCATTTTAAAATTAAGATTTAGTATTACTTTTTCCAATGTGGGTTTCTATGAAAGAAACATTCAAATTGTAAATGATTTATATCCCCGATGAATTTCGTGGGCAAAACTCATTTTAAGGGGGTAGAATGTAAACCCCAACATTTTATGAGAAATATTATTTTTAATTTCATTAAATTCATGTGGTATCCACTACAACAAGATTACATTTCAAAATACACAACACCGTATTAGATTTTATTATACGCAACACTATTCCTGGCTTGTGTTGCAGGCAAGTGTGACCAACCTTAGTAGCGTGTGTTGTACGCAATACTGAGTTTCACTAAAAAATGATATATTATTTTAATATTATTATGAAATATCCATTATGAATTATATTAACTGTATTTTTAATTTTATTACATTATCATTCATGTTACACATTTCTATAACACGATATGTGAAAAAAATATGTTTTTTGGATAAAATAAGTATTTTTAAAAAAAATACAGTTTTGCTGCCTTTTGATGGTGCACCCACATTAAATCTATTTTTTAAACGATTATAAGTTCAATTTGATAATATAAACGTATTCATTGCAATAATGTTATAAAAATTTCATTTGGATAATTTTTTTTATATTTTTCTGATAGTTTTCATATTTTTGTGAATAGTAAAAAATATGCTAAATTTTAATTAAAAACAACATTTTTCATCAAGATAATTTATGTGGATAATTTATAAAATGGAATGGTTTAAAATTATAAATAGAATATATTTTTAAAATTTAATATAATGTATATCATTATCATTAATTTTACAATAAATTTAGAGGTAAAAACCTTTCCATCTTTTGCAATGTTTTCAATAAAAAGCCATTTTCCGACAATGAGGTTAATTTTACATTAACTACAACATCTTATGTGTTTTGAATTTTTAAAAATGGATTCCATATTTTGAATCAGGAGGTTTAAATTGTATAAAAAGATAACTTTTATTTTTAGGCATTATAAATAGTAACTATAATAATTTTTATTTACCACAGTTAAAGGTAAATTAGGTATTTATGGGTAAAATTAATTTTAGAAATTTACACTTACACTTGTATTGATATCATTGGTCAATAATATATCTCTCTAAAACATATTTGGGTCTAAATGGAATCGATTAGAACCCAATAGGATGAGATTAAGACCTATAATTTATTTTATTTAAAGGAAAGTGAAATATGTCTCACTCAAACATTATTAATTAATTTTTCTTAAAATAAGGATAGACATAATATAAATTAGTCTATAAATACTTATTTTAATGTTAAATATTTTTTCTTCATAATTGTAATTTACTTGTAATTTCTAAATACTGTATAATTACTTTAATAGCTTATACATTAATGATGCAGAAATTATTTATTTAGTGAAAAATCATTAATATAGTTTTTATTAAACTTATAATACCAATAAAAAGGACCAAAAAATTGAAAAACCCACATTGGTAGAGTATATATATAATATAATAATCCAATGGTGTACTTGTGGACCATTTTGATCCTTAAAAAATAGATTATGACATTTTTATAAATTTATTTTAAATGATGTAAAAGTTGTCACCTTTATAATATAATAAAGATAACGTTTTAAATTTAGGTTTTTTTGAAGATAATTTCGACTAAGAATTTTAGGATTAATGAATTTATATTTATATTAATAATAATATATAATTTTTAATTTTTATGCAACAAATAAGTATATTAAATAATTATTCAAAAATGTTTCTTTAATTATATTATTAAGAAAAGTGTCCAATAAATGGTTTTAAAAATATTAAAATAAATATTATATGAACTAATTAATGTTCTATATGAATTTTACAGGTAAATATGATATGTTAGAAATATAATAAACACTTTTTTGAACATATCTTCTGGGTGGATTATATTTAAATTCAAATAATTGAAAAGTGTCAAAATTTTCACTATTGGTATTTTATAAAAATAACATATTATTAAATAGTTTAAAAATCACAAAAATATTTAAAAACTACAAATTGAAAATAATATCTTCAATAATGTAATAATTTATTTAATTATGGAAAATCTAAAACACATAAGTAAGCATTTATAAGAATTTAAAAAATAGAATATTATTACCAAAAAAAACTATATAATTTAAATAAGGATAAATGAAAATGAATAGCTTTACAATAAAATAAAAACATGTCTAAATTTTATTGGTTGATGATATTAAAAACATATATCATCTAATATTATAATTGGAGTTATCTTTGGAGGTTTTAGGTGGGTTTATAGTTTATTATAAATTAATATTTTGGTGGTTTGCAAAAGTACCCCTCTCATCTCTTATAAAAGGGAACCTCCTCCCTCTTCTCTTCATTCCATTTTGAGCTTTAAAACCGGGCCAAACCCTATCCCTTTCCCCTCTAAACTTCCCTAGGAACATTCTAGTGGTCCTGATCTTCTTCAAAAACCAACTTTTGTTCCTTAATATGAGCATTTGAAGAGGCGCGTCGAAGAAGAGGTAATATACTTTACCGATTCATTCAAACTTATTTCTTATTCTATGTCCTATATAGTAGATTTTTAACTATTAATTAATACCTACAGTATCACTTTTATACATATATTTCATTATGAATATGAAACTACCATATTCCATCTTCAATCCATCCTATTAAAAATAAAATCACCACACGTGCGTGTGTTTGTTCAACCATCTCCACCCCGTGGTGTAATCTGTTTTACATAACCAACCTACTTGGATGGGTATAATAATGGAATAAATAACTGTATATGATTACTGTAACTTAATATTTTTTCCTAATAATTATACACCATACAATTCAATAAAATTCCATAATCATGGGAATGATATTGTCACTTGTGCGTACGTACGGCTTCCCATTTCCACGACGCGATGAGATTCATTATCCATTTTAACCATTCAAGAATGATTCTAAAGTATATATAATAAATAATCATGAAATATATGACATAATAATTATAATGTATTTATGTATATATATATATGTCTATTACATCAATTTAATTTAATTAGGAAACAAAAACAATGTTCATGTGTATGTACGGTCTACCATCTCTATGAACGGTGTATTTCAATCCATTTGTCGATCGATTATATATATTTATATATTGAATATATGTAACATATAAATCATTTTTTACATTATGGAATCAATTAATCATGATCTAATTAATCATATGAAAAATTAAAAGTCCAAACACATATCATAAATGAAATGATTTTACCAAAAACATTACTCTAACATGAAATTGGCAAATGAATGGAAAATATATTATCATAAGGAATTATATATGATGAATTAAATTTTATTCTGGTTCTGTTACATGTTTATAATATTTTTAAACCCACTATACATGTGTTTTGGATACGTACAGAAAAAATTGGACCTATGGTAAGGGATAATTTTTCCAATCTCGTATTTATCCAAGATTGATTATTCATAAGTATTTACTGGGGTTATATTTATCATCCATTTATATGTTTTATAAAAATGTTATCATAAAGTATTTAATATGATTACATGTATGTTTAATGTCATGTTAACCCTTTTTTGATTTTTACTCTGTTCTATGGATGGGGGATTTGTTTTGTTTACAATAAAAGACACTTTTTAACATTACTATAAAAAGTATGAGCATATTGTTTTTTACTTATTTCGTATGAATGGATTTTTATAGTTTCATAACACATTATTTACATAAATCATCCTCCCCAAGATTTCATGATTATTTAAAAAAATCTTTTCTTTTATATTTTCATGACATTTTGAGAAATGAAAATGATTTTAAAAAAGAAATGATATTTTTCCTCAAGAATTCATTCCAAGTGTTTCATCAATACTATTTTCCATCAAAGATGATATTATTTAATATGGTTATGTTTCATGTATAATTTCCCTATTATTTATATGGTTTAGTATTTATTATTATGAATTTATATCCATTGTTTTATATGGATTATTTTATGATAGATGATGTTTATGAAACCCATTTTATTTGTTTGGTTATGATGAAAGATTTATGTTCATTTTTTGGCACACGAAAGAATGATTTCATTATGAGATTTGTGAGACCTGTATCTACCTACAATGCATTGGGTAAAGATTTATATCTCATGAGATTGACATGTATAGAAAGGTTAGTAAATATGGTTCAGTATTATAGGGTTGTAATGGCAAGTAAACCCATTTCAGTACTGGTCCTTGTCCGCTATGATGGTCTTGGTAGCGATTCCTTGGATAGTATTGAAATCATATCAAGTGATTAATGGTTTTCCACAATTACATGTTTTATTCCCATGTTATTTTTTCATGATTAATGTTCCATTATAATCTATGCCTTTTGGACTGTCAAGATTTATTTCATTACTCATGATTTTTATTTTTTATGTTAATGTTTTTACATTTAAATTTTTAGGGGTTGTTTTATGTTCTCCATGTTTACCCTTACTGAGCATTTGAGCTCACCCTTTTTGTGTTTTATTTTCCCCAACATATAAATAATTGTTTTAGGTATGGAAAAAAGGGGAAGATATTTATTGGAGTTGTTGAAGATCTTTCGTCATGATTAGAAGAATTTGTTATAGGATTCTAAAGACACTAATCTAATACGGTCTTTGGGCATCTGTTTTTGTTCTGTATTAAGTATTCTACAAAAGTAATGTAATGTTTATATGCATAATGTATTGGGTCGCTACACCTATGAAGTTATTAATGTACTATTACCCAATATTCATGATAAACAACATTATAAATTCACACATTGTGTATCCAAAGGTTTAGTGTCTTGCGGAAACTAGAAACATACATAACATTTAACACATAAAACATACAAATTTAGTTAACTCTGTCCTATCTAGATTTTCATTTTCCCTTCTATTCTCTTTAGTACATGTAGTGTAATGAGTATATACATCAAAAAGGGGTGATATTAAATCCATATAAGTGGATATATGAGTACAAGAAACAATATAACATGAGGTGAAAATAATCATTATGATCCAAATATAGGCAGAAGATCATAACCATGATATGAAGCATTTGAAGCATACATAGAATTTCGTAATGCATAAAAATGAAGCATCATGTCTTAATGGTCAACTACCACACATAGTTGTGAAAAAATAGAGCATCGTGTTCATTAATAATTCCCTTTAATAATGTGGTTCTTCACATTACCCAATTAATTTGTGAGATATATAATTATATGTGCACCCGTCACATCATAAAATCTACATTGAGCTATATTTTCCTAGGCTCACATGTCACATCATGAAGATTAAATTATCCACAAGCCACATAGAACAGATATAATTCATGAAAATAAAGAACACATGGAAATGAATGGGTATCATATTATAATTATACATTCATAAACAATTTTTTTCCAAAAGAAATTGGGAATAACATACTTGATATAAGAATCATCAATCATGAGATTGAATTAAAAGGTGTGCTTTGAAAGAAGATTTCATTTCAAAAACATTGTGTTTGTCAACAACTCTACTACAAAATAGTTATATCACCTAAAATGATAATATAATTATGAATAAATTTATTATATGGAATAAACATACTGAAAATGGTGTGAAAAAGGGAAAAAACAAAGAAATAGAGTAGGGTTCAAGAAGTCCCCTAACTTTTCAAATGAATGATTCTGTCACATTAATAACAAATATAATCACATTATACAAATTAATTAACAATTATAGAAGAATTTATACATGATTACTGATTATTATTGTTTAATTATTTTCTTTTATGGGCCCATGGATGAGTTCTATAGTTTAAATTTATTGTTTGGGTGTGTTTTTTCTTATTTTCTTGATCTCTTCACATGTATACATGAATGGAGGTTCAGGTAAGAAGCAGATAAAGGTAAAAATTGATATTATTTATTTGTAATTATATTATATGGGTTTAAATGATATAATTACGTATTTGGTTATATACAAATAGGATGAATCATTAGATAAATGTTAATGATGATAGTTTTAGGTTAATTGTGGCAGTTTTTTATCACAATGGACTTGTTTTATTTTTTCATTTAGTATTATTTGTATAAGTTAATTCTAGAAAATAAAACAGGATAAATCATAGAGTTTATATTATGATTTAAGCCATTTAATATTTTTTTAGGATACATGAAGGAATTTATTGAAAATAAATGTTCATCACTCATAATGTTGGTAAATCGACACTTCTTGGGTGACAATTTCATTTTTCAGATAAA
The DNA here is from genome assembly GCA_963277665.1 of Viscum album. NCBI lineage: Eukaryota > Viridiplantae > Streptophyta > Magnoliopsida > Santalales > Viscaceae > Viscum > Viscum album. The sequence goes on from OY728148.1 coordinate 178,066,950, forward strand.
ATAGAGAGTTAGAGGTTTTTTATGTTGGATCATCCATTTACTATATATAATTCTAATATATTTAAGGTACTAGATTTATTATGACATTTAGAATAGGGGATGTAATGGTAGAATAAGAAATCAAATTGAAATTGAGATGAAATTAAAAGAAAATAGAGACAATTTACCTCTTGAATTGTCCTCTTTAGATCGTCCTCAAGGAACCTAGGCTTGGTCTTTTGATGATACCCTGAGGAATAGTATTTGTTGGAGGGAATAGAAAAGGTTATTGGTCAGAATATAGGCATGTCTTAATTCTTGAGATGTGTGAGGATAAGAGGGTGTGAGGTGTGATATTTATAATAGAAGAGAGGGGCGATTTTTTATTATTTTAATCATTAGATAATTATTTATCTCATGAAATGAAATAGTTATGATTCTTATGACAAAATAAAGTAATTAGTAAATTTCATTTCTAAAAAATGTCCACATAAATCATTAATTACTAAATCATGACTCAAAAAACTTGGTGTTGTGCATTTGTCATAAACTATCGTATTTTATTAATCACAAAAAATTCATGTATTCAAGAAAATCCCACAAAATTCTTGTAAAAAAATTGGATGTGTAGAAATAACAAATGAAATATATTTTATGAAAATAATTTTCTAATTATGAGTACATTAATTTTTAATTAAAATAATCATTTACTAAGAAAATAAAAAATTTAATATTATAACAGATTTTATAACACATTAAATAATTCCACAAGGTCTTATAAAATTATCTTAAAATAATAAGACAACAAAATATTAATTTATGAATAAATTTTATGAAAATAAAATTTCGTTTAAATTATTTATAAAGTACTTATGACTTATAAATATACAAATACTTAATTAATAATTATTAAATTAATTATTTACTTAAACTGGGATATAATTGTGTCATATTTTCCCCTATAAGATGGATATGTTTTATTTATAGTACCATTTGTATGAATACTATCAACGTTTTCAATTTACTATTCATAAGGGAAATAATAATATTCATAAGGGTAAGGTACTATTCAGCCAAAATTGAGTTTGTTCTATCAGATGCCAAATATCTTACTAATCAAAATAGTTTATGTAATATTTTCAAATTTCAAAACATAGAAGAGGAATAAATATGTATAACTGGTAGGATATAAAGGTCACATACTATTTAATAGTTCAATAAAGCATGATGTGGGATTTTTTACGAATGTGATTTTATGTGATATATTTTATAAATTAAATTCCATTTAATAAAAATATAGGTCGTTAAAAGAGTGGTGTAGCATGGGGGACTCAGAATGCATCAAACAGAAGAAGGGAAAGATAGTTACATGACATTCAGCCTACACTTATGGATAGTGATGTTGGATCATGGACTCTATGATGTATTATTCTAGTAGATTATATGATATGTAGTTCCATATTTAATCTTGGTTCTTTCCATTCAATTATATATTATCAACTTTTGAATGTTATGAGATTGGCGATGAATTTATTCAGCAGGGTTATAATGATAGACACACCATTTGAAATAAATTCTATGTGAATATTTATATTAAAATGGTGTCCTTTCATGGTTTGGGTGTATCATCTTATATGGTATATCTACATCTTAATGTTTTTGGATTCCATCTGGATATAATTATTTACAAGTCTGTTACATACACAACCATTATAGACTATTATCAAATTAATGCTACTTTATCATCTCTTAAGGGTGAAAATATTATCCTCTGTAGAGGATGGGATGTCATGGATGTCTGTGTGTGGCCATTTCATCATCAACTAAAAGATATTATTGCCCATTTTTGGAGTTTGTTTCTAAGTTATGGGGGTGTAAATCATTGTATCTTTACACTCATATTTGATAATTTTAAGGATGTGTTTCTTGAAGACTTCTTAAGGATTCCACCAGAGACACATGTGGAGTTTACAATTGAGATCATTCCTAGGTTTGAGTGGTATATACATGTTTTAGAATAATGTAATTTGGAAAATGATGATATATTTTATATCAAGGCCTGGAAAGAGATATAATAACATTCATGAAATGAATCGACACCTTTCAATAGGAGAATGATTAGAATATATGACATGGAAATTTATTATAGTCATTTCCCATTCTAGAAAGGATGTGGGATGAGGTTACTTTGGACATTTTGGTGGGACACTGATGAATGATTCAGAAGAATGAAACTATTTGGGTGATTATGGATTGATTACTGAATGTAAAAAATTTCAAGCTGGTGAGGTAGATGTTATCTGTGGATCAGTTCAAAGAATTATAGGTTCATGAGAAAGTATATCTTTATATGGTTCTAGGGAAATAGTATTAGACAGTGATTCACATTTTACATATCAATGTTGGATTGGATTGTATAGGTTCTTCGTACACATGATATTTTGATTATGAAATCCCACCCACATACATATGGAAAGTCAGAGCATGTGATAAAACATATAGAGGATAATTTATGGGTGTATGTGCTATACAGTAATGTTTATATCGAAAATCACTTAGATTTGGAGGATTTTCTTTATAATAATAGTTATTAGGAAACAATAAATATTAACACTTATGAGTTATTTTATGGTATGAAATGAAAATCACTTATATGTTTTATGGTGGTAGGTATGTTAGAGTTGTTAGTACTGAGTCTCATGCTAGAGATGTTATAATAGTTTTAGTTTATTTGAATGTGTATAGGTATGGATTAAAGTAAACAGAATTCATATTCCAATAAACATTAAAGAACCCTAGAGCTTATAGAGGGTGATTTTTTATTCCATCAGGTGTCACCTAGGATAGTTCACTACAGGATTCAAAGATAGGGAATGTTTGAACAGAAGTTAGTTGGACCATTTGAGGTTGGGGATATAATTTTCATGATGGAATACTGATTGGATCATCCATAGATTTACAGTGCTATTCATGGTTTCATTCATTTGTACCTAGTTTTTTGATATTACCCAAACCATTCTAATGTGATCGATGTAGATCATGTTGATCATCATATTGATGTGTCCTTTGTGGAGAATATTGTACTTGTGCTAGATAGCAGTAAGAATTTATTTTGGGGAGAGAAGGTGATGATTGTATGTGTATTATGGAAACATGGGCCTATGTAGAATAATTATTCAAATATTTATGTATCTATGTGGGATCAGTGGCCATAAAATTTATTACTAGGGATCATATTTATTCATGGGAGTGCATCTCGAATATGGGTTGTTACAAGGGTGGAATATTATAAGATCTTGAACTTTTCTAGAGAGGTATCAATCTTATATTCCTCTATCCATTTCTCTTGTTTTTCGTACATGATTCTTGGGTTTCATATTATTTTTATTTATGGTGAATAATTGATAAGTGTGAAAAATGAAGGGAATTGCATAGTTGGTTCATTGTTTCCCTAGACAATGTGCGCCAAACAAGTAATCCACGAAACCCCTAACAGATTGGGATTTCAAAATTGATGAATATTTTTTCATACCTCATACTCTCTTAAGAGAAACCTATATCCCCTATAAGAGGAACATGGTTTAAGTAAATATTCTGAAAAACCATGTGTGGATTCCTAGGAAACTATCCATATGTTTTTAATTATCCTAAAAAGTAGATTAAAATTTCACACCCCCCCATTTCAACCAAAATCAACCGAAAAAGTCTCTTAACATTTACACATGTTTTTAGAGGTTCCTAGACAAATATTTAAGCCTCCCAACCCTCGTTATTCAGGGTTTGATGCCCAAGTCAATGATCTACACATATCCCAATAAGCGAATCCATCCTCATTGGATTCTAATATCTCTCTAATTCATCTTCAATCACTGAAGGGATTATTTCCAAAACACATTATGGATCTAGATATAGGGTTTTTTATTTCTAATAATTTTAAATCATTGATATAGGATTTGAGTCCATATTTATTTATTTGACATGATTAGGGTTTTGAATCTAAAATTTGGTATATCTATTGTTGAGAGTTTATCTATATTAATGATGCATGTTGTATATTATTTAAATACTAAAGACATGATTGAAATTTGATGTATATAATTTTAGAATTCAGTGGGATTATTAAGAAAAGTATTTTATAAACTGAATTAATTATATTTTTTAATAAATTAAATAATTTATTTTTGAAATGGGTATATTAGGATTGTAAATTGAGAAATTAATTGTTGAATTAAATATGTAATATTAGGATTTTTAATATTTTAATTAATTATTCAATTAATTGATGGAAATTATTGTGTTTATAAAATTTATTGAAAGAGATTAATTAATCGTTGAATGAATTAATGGGTTATTTTGAATGTTGAATTAAATTATTTAATTTATGAATTAAATATTTTATTTTTTTTGAAATCAATTAAATTGGATTAATTAATTTATGAATTAATTAATGGTAATTGTTTTTCATATTCACTTCGTTGAATTGGATTAATTAATTTTTTTAATCAATTAATTCAATGTTCAAATGGTGAAATGTGGTATTGTGATACATGAGATATTTGTATAATTATGAATGAGTGATATTCATGTATTGGAAAAGGTATTCTATGTGAAATTACCTTATTTATAAATTGATTGAATAACATGTTTGGGTTAAAGTCAACTATTTCAAAATCCTTTAGTGATAAATTTTTTGATAATGTTTTTGTGACATGGTCTGCTACATCCAAAACCCATAGTGAATTTTTTTCTAAATTAGTGTGGGACCTGGTACAATACATCAAGATCCCATGTTGTCCAATGAATGTTGAAATTTATCAAAAAAATTCGAATTGGGCCATAGTTCTAATTATCCATATTGTAAACTGAAATTAAATGGATAATGAAATCCCATGAGATATAATGATTTATTAATTTAATATGTTATATTCTTTAGACTCAGAAGAGGGTGGATGTTTTTATTGACTATTTGGGTGTCCTTTGGAACCTGAGTTTTATGTTGTTAAATAAATTTAATTTTTTTACTTTATTTCTTATTCATCATAATACTGAAAATACGTTTATTGAGTGGATATTTTATAGATTTTATTGGTGGTGTCACATGGATTTTTTTCCCAACCAACTTGGCCTTGTTGATCGGCATAACAATAGGTTTTATTACTGATGTATATTCTAAGGGAATGAGTCCTATGTTACATAGTAGAGTCAAAATGGAGGATGTATAAGTGAACCAAATGTGGTTCAAGACCCACATGGGAGTTTTCAATGTCATTATTTTTGAGGTTTTTTATATTCATATATTGAATTTACTATGGGTTGGAATATGTATTAATTATTTTTTGTATTTTATTTTCCTCTTTTTTCATCATTTTATATTAGTTTTTTTCTAGTTATTGTTACATTATTTAGTTTTTGTCTATTTATTTCCATTGGTGTCTCACTCTGATAAATATTTTCTTTTATCCCCATGGATTATATTTGACCCTATTTTTTGGACCACAATCTCTATATTGCAGGGATGAAATTTTGAGGAAATGTAGCACTCTATCATGGAGCACCAATGTGTGGAACATAGTATGGGATGTTACACCCTCTCTTCTTCCTCTTCTTAGGCATTTTAAATCATGGATATTACTAATATTTTACCACATTACACTCTCAATACTTTTTCCTACGTCATAATCTTTCCGATCTCACCAAAAAAGTAATCTTAATTACTGTAAGGAGGATCTCAAAGGGAAGTTATACAAGAGGTATAATCCTCATTCAGCCCCTTTTAATTTCTTTTAATTTCTTTTAAATTACTATACTCTCTTTACCATATATATACAAACATAAATGACATCAACATTATCATACATAAACAGTAGTTTTAATTTTTTAATATAGTAACTATCATAGAACCCCTTTTTAGGTCCTTTGTATTCTAAAAATAAAATCATCATCTACAATGTGTTGATTTACACCATTTGGGGATGATGTATTTTCATATTCCATTACCACATTCAATATTTTTTCTAGAAAAAATATTATGGTTAAATAATATTATATTGTGACTATTATACGTTTTATAATGATCTGGAACAAATATATAAACATAAAATAATATTATAATGATATACATTCTAGATGCTCTTAACTACCGCCAAATTAAAATAATTAATTTTCATTAAAATTTTATCTTTTTATTCGTTATCAAAACATATAACCTAATGATATATAAGATTATTTAAAAATATATAATATCATTATTAAAATATAACATAAAATTTGGAGAACTATTCCTATTACATGTGAACTTCCACACTTGTACACAAGAAAAACAATCACGAAAAACAATGATAAATAATGGTTTAATAACAATGAAATTAAACATTAAATGTCACCAAAATGGACATAAATGAAATAAATAAATAAATTTAAAATTCATTGAATATTTTATAAACTATGTAATTATGGAATATAATTTTATTGTTCATGAAATTATGTACAAGTGAAAAACTATTACAGGCATATGTTATGAGTTTTCTCATCTCACTATAACTTTTAAGAGAGATAATCCTTAGTCCATAACTAATTATTAGGTGTGGTTTATGAATACATAAATTTGATTTATTACCACATGGTTCTCTTTATATTCATGGTATGAAATGTTTTATTTGATAATTTTTACTTTTAATCGGAAGGTGGTCCAACTGATTACAATTTTGTAAGGGAACTCATAATAAATTTTCATTCAGTGGGTTAAAAAAATATTCCAATGATTATTTCATGATATGATTATGTTTCAAACTACTTTTGATTAAATTATGTCTTATTTACAGTTTATTTATTTATGGATGAGGCATTCATGGTACTTTTATGATGTCTCATATTATGAATTCCTTCATTATGTGATTAGTTATTGACAACACATGTGATTATACTGTTAGAACCATGGTATTATATGCATGATTTGGAGTATGGTTTGTGTTTGTTTTCAATCAGCAGTGGAGGTTCAGAATGTGTACCCACAAAGAGATCATATAGTTCAAACAGACAATAGTATTGAAGGTTGTGCCGTTTCCCAGTGATTGCCAAATTTTTCGGACTGAAAATCGACAAATGGAGAAAAGTGTTTTTTGCAAAGAGACTTGCGTTCCGTGTAATGGATGAATAGGAAACTTGCGTGCCTTATGTTTTTCAAGATCAGAACATGGGAAAATGACAATGGGATAAGGGCCCCGCAAGTTTTGGGCTGGTCGTCCAAGTGACATGCGCGTCGTGAAGAGACTTGGGTGCTGATGCCTAGGAAGAATGGAAACTTGTGCGACTATTGTTTTTCAAAATCATAACTTCATATTATGGTAATGTAAATAAAGTCCCGCAAGTATTAGTGTAGGTCGCGCAAGAGAGTAGCGCGACAGAGGCTAGGGAGGATGAGCTGCGCGCCGGAACCTGCGCGCTGAGATAACACTTGCACGCCACCGCGCAGGGGATCCAGTTTGCCAATAAATAGAGGACCCCCTCCTCATTGATAATGAAGTTCAAGAATCAGAGAGTTTTCGAGCTCTCGTCGTGCAAGTGGTTTTTGGGTCGCACAAGTAGAGGCTGTGTGCCAATTATTGGATGCACGACCAAGGCAGTTGCAGAGGTAAAGGCGCAACATCGTGCATGTTTGGTGTTGAAGGAGTCAGTGTTGCGCAAGTTGTTTGGTGTCACATGCGCGCCCATTTTGTATCGTGCAAGTGACTTGCGTGCCAGGATTGTGACTTGCGCGCCGGGCGTGGATAAGAGCGTCGAGGTTGTTAAAGTTCATCTGTCCTTTTGAAGCTGCACGAAGGCTGGAAGATCTCCCGGTACCCTCAGTGCAAAGTGAGATTCATATTCTAGTGAGAGTTGGACTTCAACAGATCATCTATATACGACAGAGGATGCATTATTATGCAATGATGAAGAGACCTCCACGTCTATAAACTGAATTCGACTTCACTAATAGCAGTGATCCTGGGGGAGTCAACGAGAGTGACCCGAGGGATGCAGTGAGCTATCCCTGAGCTTTTGTAAAGGCAGTGAGCCTGGGATAGAGTGAATCTGCCCAATCCTTTGTAATCCACAGCTAGTGATGATTAGTGGAATTTGATAAGACCGACAATTTTTCGGCGTATACTCCTTGGATGTAACCCTTAGTGGTGAACCAAGTAAAAAGTGTTGTGTCTTCTCTGTGCATGTGAATGTTTGCTTTCTGATCATATTCATCATACAGGTTCAACATGTTCCTACCAACGTGGGTACAAGATCCATCACATTAAAAGAAAAAGTTGTCACCCTGATTCACCCCTTCCTTCTCAGGGTGTCCCAGGGTCCTTCATGTGGTATTAGAGGGTAAAGGCAGCTTGTGTTGAATCTGTCCTTTATCGTCATGGAGAATGCAGTCAATGTCAGGGGAGTCCCTCACTTCTATGGAAGTAATTTACAGATCTGTAAGAACATAATGAGATCTCATTTATGATCTCTTGTAATGGAATTTCTCTTTTCTACTATGCAAGGAATACAATTCACTGATCCAACATGCATGTCTATGACTAAAACAGACACAAAAATTCATGATGCAGATGCAAAAGCACAAAATGCACTCACTACAGCCCTTTCTGATCAGATCTACCTAAAGGTGATGAATTTCACCTCAGAAAAATCCATTTTGGATAAAATCGAGTGTATTTATGAAGGACATAGCAAAGTGAAGGATGAGAAACTGCATGTGCTGCACAATCGGATTGATGATATGAAGATATATCCAGATGAGAATGCAGACTCTTTCTTCAATAGAATTAATGATGTGGTTGGAGAATTTCGGGGTCTAGGAGAAGAAATCAAAGACATTGATATTTTAAAGAAAATATTAAGAATACATCCACCTCTGTACGATGCAAAGGTGTCATCTCTTGAGGAAACAGATCTTTCCAAACATTCTCTAGATGATTTACTTAGCATCATGGTAGCATATGAAATTAGAGTCAAACCAGAAGATGTTACGACTCATGTGAGCAAGGAAATGGCATTCAAAGCCATTGATAAACTGAAAATCTCAAAAGATAGTAGTTGTGAATATGACGAAGAAAAAGAAATTCTTTCTCCAATTGAAAAGAAGTTCAAGAAGGGGAAAAGGGAAATTCAAATCTAAGTTACCTCTCGCATGTTTCCATTGAGGAAATGTTGGGTACATTGCCTCTCAGTGCTTAAGAAAGACCAATGATGAAGATAGTGAAGATGAAAGCTTCGAGAAGCCTTAGAGAAGGTTATTCAAAAAGGGAGACTTCAAATCTGGAAAGAAAATGTAAAATAAGAGTCTTGTCTATGAAGAGGAAGAAGATGATAATGATTTCAGTGATGAAGAAGAACCAGAATTCAAAACTGGGAACCATGCTTCTATGATGGCCACTGTTAAAAAGATAGACGATACTGGTGGATAAAAACAACTGAGATCATTTGTTGATCCCAAGATGCAACTTAAGTATGCAGTTAGTAAGCTTAAGATAAAATGTAAGAGTTGCAATAAGATGAAATCAATTGTAGAGGAATCAACTGAATACATTGATCAACATGAAGATGAAATTGAATGACTGGAAGAATTTGTGAAGGTATAGTCTAAAATAATTGAAAGCAATGATGATGTAGTAGATCTGAAGCTGAGAATTGAAGAGCAGGAAAAGGTCATCAATGACCTCATCTCCAGACTTGATGAAAAGTCCAAGACTGCTGAGGGTCTTGAGGAGGAAGTTGTTATTCTAAGGAGTAAATTGGAGACTGAATCAATCCCAATAGAATCGAGGACGAAAATACAGTTTGGAAAATTATCAGATGCATAATTACTAGCAAGAGACAAGTGTGGTTCAGATGGGGTTAGAAAAATCTTGACTGATCAAAGACCCACTTGCATGGGAAAAAGTGGAATTGTCCGTGAGGCTGAGACATCAACTGCTGGAAGTGAAATGATCAAAAATAAATATAAGTTGAAAGTTGAACATATTGAAACATTACCTAATGTGCCGAAAAGGGAATCCTCAATCCAAACTAAAAGGAGAACTAAAAATTATCATCAAACATTCAGAAATGACAGACAGTCTAACTATTCTTCCAAGGAAGAATGTATGAGGAGAAATTCATGTGAGAAGACATTTCCTCTCATGAAGTGTTAGTTCTGTGGCTATCTGGGCCATACCATGTCTTATTGGGAAGAGGCAAGAAGCTATCTGAATGGAGAAGATATATAAGTTCACCAAAGGAGAAATATTTCATATATTAATTATTATAGACGAAACAATTTCTATGGAAACTATTATCGTTGTTCTAAATTTGGTCATAAGGCTGCTAATTGCAGGAAGTGAAGGGACATGGAAACCTCATAATAGAGTTCAAGACAAGTCAAGTCTCGTCAGCAAGATAGTGTTTCTCTTTCAAACATGTTTTCTCCTCTCAAAGAAGATTTTGACTATGAAGAACCTAGGTATGCGGAAGAGGTAATTTAAAGGCCATCAGTTCTATATACTCAATCCAATGTCTCATGGATGTAAATGAAGAAGATTGAGAAATCCAACCATGCATAGGTGGCCCTCAAAGATACAAAGAACAATAGTACCTGGATTCTGGATAACGGTTGTTCATATCATATGATAGGTAATACCGGACTACTAACAAATATCATAAGGAAGGATGATGGTACCATAAGATTTGGTAATGATGGCCCCCTGAAAATCAAAGGGATTGGAAGTACTGAAATAGATAATGGAGAACTAAAGAAGACTGAAGTCCTTTATGTAGATGGCCTACGTCAAAATCTCCTCAGCGTGAGTCAACTCTGTGACTCGGTACTTATAGTTACTTTTAATAAGAAAGGTTGCACTATCAATGGAAAGACATGCAATTCACTTATGAAGGGATGAAAAACAAAATGCAACTTGTATCAGATTGATAGTGAAGAAAATTTATGTTACATGACTATTGAAGAAGTTAACAATTTGTGGCATCAGAGATTGGGACACATCAATCAAAAAGACATGGATAAAATATCAAAATTGAGAATTGTCATGGACATTCCCAACCTGAAGCGTGAGTTGAAAAATCATGTGATTCTTGGATTCGTGGGAAGCTGGTCTGCAGTTCATATCGGCAAATGAAGAAAAGGGCATCTCACTTTCTTGATCTGATTCATACAGATGTATGTGGGCCGATAAATGTTGCTGGAACTCATGTAGAAAGGTACATTTTCCTTTTCAGATATGATTACAGTATAATGGCATGTGTGATGGTCATTCACAAGAAACGACTTGTCCTTCACTACATGAAAACATATCCGTCAATCGCCGAGAATGATACTGGACAAACAATCAAAGTGTTGCGATCTGACAATGGAGTAGAATACATGTCCATTGTATTTGAAAATTATCGAGAAAATCATGGGATACAACATGAGGTAGCTGTTGTGAGAACTCCCCATCAAAATGGAATTGTTGAACGTAGGAATCGACAGGTGAACAACATGGAATGAACTATGAGGATTGATAGTCGTATTCCACGACATTACTGGAAAGAGGTTGTTCAAGATGCAATGTACATTCAAAATTGAACAAGACTTTATATGGGTGATATGAAGACAACATATGAATTGTGTCATTTATGGAAACCATCCTTAAAATACTTTCGTGTATTTGAAAGTAAATGCTTCATCAGGAACAAAGAAGGAAATCAAGGGAAATATGGCGACAATGCAGATGAAGGAATTTTTCGCAGTTACTCAGTGAACATCAAATCCAACAAATGTTTCAACAAGCGTTTAGGAAGGATTGTAAAAAGCTGTGATGTTAAGATAATTGAAGAGAAACCCAAAAATTCTTCAAGGACGTCATATGCTAATGTGATAGAAAGTCAGGAAGAAAGTGAACGTGAAGAAAATACAAATACTGAAATAGAGGAAGTTGTTCAAAACACTCAACAGTCACATCATGATGTTGACTCAAAAGGAGAATCTGTAGAAGAAACTATGGCTAAAGAGAATGCTACTGAACCTCACAGGATAAATCGAAGAGCTGAGATTGATCCATCCAACATAATTAGGGACATGAGTACACCCACTCAAACAATAAGGATGAGGAATAACACCCAATATTCATTTCTATCAGTTGTAGAGCCATCCTAATTTGATGAAGTTGCAAATGATGAATCTTGGGTGAATTCCATGAATGGTGAATTAGATCATATTGATAAGAATCAGACATGGGATCTTGTCCAGAGACCCGAAGGTCACAATGTGATTGGTACCAAATGGATCTTCAAAAATAAGATTGATGAGCATGGAAGTGTAATTATAAACAAGGCACGACTGGTATATAAAGGATACTCCCATATTGAAGGCATTAATGATGAAGAAACCATTTCTCTAGTGGATAGACTGGAGTCAATCCGGCTTTTCCTTTCCATGGAACTCCAAAGAGGATATAATGTATATCAAATGGATGTCAAGACATCATTCTTGAATAGAGTACTTGAAGACGAAGTCTACATTGAACAACCAGTGGGATTTTTTTTGGGTATTGATGAAACAAAGGTCTGTAAACTAAAGAATGCTCTATATGGTTTGAAGCAGGCACCACGGGAATGGTACTCACGGTTGGATTCATATCTCGAGAAGTTTGAATTAAAAAGATTAGGAGTAGGTCACAATCTCTATGTGAATAATTTTCCAAAAGATCAATTCATCGATCTAGTAGACGTTGATGATATCATATTTGGTGGCAGCATGTTGAAATCAGTGGAAAAATTTTCCAACCACATGAAATCAGAATTTGAAATGTCTATGATTTGGGATCTCACATATTTCATGGGACTGCAGGTGATTCATAATAAGGAATACACATTCATTTCTCAGGAAAAATATGAAAGATAACTATTGAAGATGTTTAATATGCAAGACTCCAAACCAATGTCATCTCCGATTGTAGTTGGAACTGAACATGGAAAGCATGAGGATGGGGACTCTGTTGATCCCACCATGTACAGGAGGATCATTGGAAGCATATTGTACCTGACAGCATCATGACCAGATATTTTCTTTGCCACATGACTTGTAGGCCACATTCAGAGTAATCCAAAGGAGGAACATATGGTGGCAGTACAAAATTCATGAGGTATTTTCAAGTTAAACATAACTTTGGCTTATTTTTTGCTTCAAGCAAGGACAATGAATTATCAGCGTTTTCTGATGCTGACTGGGCTGGTGATGTAGTAGAAAGAAAGTCTACTAGTAGTGGAGCTCTCTATATTGGGAAGAAATGTGTCTGCTGGTTGAGCAAGAAACAAGAACATACTTCTCTTAGTACTGCTGAAGATGAGTATATCTCTGTCACAAATGCATGATCTCAACTTCTATGGTTGAAGCAATAATTAACAGATAATGATGATGAGGTAAAGTAACCTATGGTGATTTACTGCAATAACAAGAGAACAATTGAACTTACGAAGAATCATGTTCAGTATTCCTATACGAAACATATTGAAATCAGGTATCACTTTATCAATGATAAAGTGGAACAAGGGTTTATTAGAATGGATCATGTGGGAACTGATGAGAATGTGGATGATATCCTAAACAAACCACTATCTGTGACTGTGTTTGAGAAGCATCAGTTGAACCTCTGTGTTCAGTCACCTCACAGTGCATAAGGAGGTTACACATTACCCCTCTCCCCATTTGTGATAACTATTTTATATGTTAATGGATTTGATGCAGGTTTATGGGGGAGATACTATATATGGGGAGTATGGTTTGAGATTAATGTTTCACAAATTACTGGCCTTTGGATTTATTGCCAATGGGGTAGAAAGGAATAAATTCAGGCAAGCAATGCTTCTGTGATGAGAAGAATGAGATGGAAACATTGGAACCCAATTATGAGAGGAATGAGAGGGAAAACATTGGAACCCAATTCAAGCTTACTCTCTTGTTTTCTACACTGAGAATTCCACATGTAGACTTAGAGTGTTGGCTGAGTTGATTATTGCGTTTTTGGTTTTCACATGGATAGAGATCTATTGAATTTATTTTCTGATTGCGAAAAAACCCAAAGGGGGAGATTGTTATAACTATGTTCTTATATTCATGATTTGGAGTATGTTTTGTGTTTGTTGTCAATCAGAACTACAAGTTCAGAATGTGTACCCACATAGAGGTCATACAGTTCAAGCAGACAACAGTATTGAAGGTGGTGCTGTTTCCCAGTCTGCCAAATTTTTGGGCCTGAAAATCGACAAATGGAGAAAAGTGTTTTTGGCAAAGATACATTTGCACCATGTACTAGATGAAGATTAAACTTTCGCGCAATATGTTTTTCAAGATCAGAACATGGGATAATGACAACGGGATAAGGGCCGCGCATGTTTTGGGCTGGTTGCGCAAGTGAACTGCACGCTATGAAGAAACTTGGGCGTCGATGCCTAGGAATACTGGAAACTTTCACACCTATTGTTTTTCAATATCATATCTTCATATTATGGTAATGGAAATAAGGTCATTCAAGTATTAGTGTTGGTCGCGCAAGAGACTAGCACGACAGAGGCTAGGAAGGATGAACTGCGCGCCGGAACCTGTGCGCTGAGGGAACACTTGCGTGCCCCCACGCAGGGGATCCAGTTTGCCTATAAATAGAGGACCCCCCTCCTCATTGGTAACGAAGTTCAAGACTTAGAGATTTTTCGATCTCTCGTCGCGCAAGTGGTTGAGTCGAGCAAGTGGTTGTTGGGTCGTGCAAGTAGAGGTTGTGCGCCAATTATTGGCTGGGTGACCAAGGAAGTTGGGGAATTAAAGGTGCAACATCGCGCATGATTGGTGTTGAATGATTCAGTGTTTCACAAGTTGTTTGGTGTCACTTGCATTCCAATTTGGTACCGCGCATGTGACTTGCATGCCAGGATTATGACTTGCGCGCCAAGCTTGGATAAGCGCGTCAGGGTTTTTAAAGTTCATCTGTCCTTTTGAAGCTGCAAGAAGGCTGGAAGATCGCCTGGTACCCTCAGCACAAAGTGAGATTCATCTTCTAGTGAGAGTTGGACTTCAACAAAGAATCTATATATGATATAGGATGCATTCTTATTCAATGATCAAGAGACCTTCATGTCTATAAACTGAGTGTCACTTCAACAACAACAGTGAGCTAGGGGGAGCCACGAGAGTGACCCGAGGGATGTAGTGAGCTATCCCTGAACCTTTGTAAAGGCAGTGAGCCTAGTATATAGTGATTGATCCCAATACTTTGTAATCCACATTTATTGAAGATTAGTGGAATTTGGTACGACCGACGTCTTTTCGGCATATGCTCTTTGGATGTAACCCTTAGTGGTGAACCAAGTAAAAAATGTTGTGTCTTTTCTATGCATCTGAATGTTTAATTTCTGATCAAATTCATCATAAAAGTTAAAAAAATTTCTACCAACATGGGAACAAGATCCATCACATTAAAAGAAAAAGTTGTCACCCTGATTCACCCCTCCCCTCTCAGGGTGTCCCAGGGTCCTCTATATTCAACTAGAAGACCCTTTTTCTTTAGAATTTATTATCATATTAATATATATAAGGAAATATTTTATCATCTTTTATTCATTCAATATCATTTTAATGTTTATGTTTTAAAATGCATTTGTTTTTAGTTATTCAGTTTTCCTTATTGATTCTGTTTATTTATGATAGTGGTAGTTGTATTCCATACTCGTACAATGAATCTACTGTCACCCCTTTCTTATGTGTTATTTCTATCTATGATGTCATGTTGTATATTATGATTGAAATACAGTGATAATCTAAGATAATATGGATATTTACAATGGTAATTCAATATTGAATTACATTTCTAGATGTAATGTAAAACTTATGTCTATATCTTATTTTCCTATGCTATTAAATTATCAAATATTTGGGATTTTATTTCTTATTATTAGTACATATTTAATAAAGTAAGAATCATGCTCTAGTATACTATGGTCAGGATCATTACATTTGGTATCAGAGAAAGGATTGGTAGAAAATTTTTAAATTATATTTAGGAACATATTAACATGGGAAATAAAACCTTATGACTGAATATGAGAATATTATTGTGGTAACCATGCTTATGATTTTGATATTACATTAACAAAATATGTTTCACTAGTTTTATAATTTTATAATATAATCTATGGTG
Source organism: Viscum album (assembly GCA_963277665.1). Lineage (NCBI taxonomy): Eukaryota > Viridiplantae > Streptophyta > Magnoliopsida > Santalales > Viscaceae > Viscum > Viscum album. The sequence continues at coordinate 178,083,134 of OY728148.1, forward strand.
TTAAATATTTTAAAAATTGTTCAAAGAGGAATGAATGGAATCATTATCAATTCATATATTCTATGTATGTATTGACATACTATTCAAAATAATGATGTTGAAATTGTAGATGCCACTAAATCTAAGAAACATATAACTATATTGGAAAAAATTTATCAGGTAGTGTGGAATAACATTACCCTCATAGAGTATCATGATCCAAAATGTTTTGTTATAGTGTTATGTCACAATCAATGAATATAAACATCATCATTCAATGGGACTGAAAGCACATTTGTAGCTAAAAATGGATATGTTCCTTATATATGATCTCACATCGGGTAAGAATGATTGGATAATTTTATAATGGAAGTATATCATCTCATTATAGATGAAAAAATAGTTCTATCTGATTCAAACCACTAAGGGGGAAGAAAAAATTTCAAACAGAGAATGGATGGATTTTATAGATCATTTCAGGGAAAAATATTTTCCTAGAGAATATCGAGTGGAAAAGAAAAAGACAATTCCTGAGTCCAAGGCAGATGTGGAAGAAAATTTTGTTACGTGTGAATCCAAAATTATATGGTTAATAATTCATGTCACATACTACATACATCATTTAAAAATAAATATTAACCTTTTTCATTGATGGACTTAATACAATTCTATAATGGGACTAGTAAACAAAAAATTCTTATCATATGAGGATATATTATCACGTTCCATCATTATATTGAATGAATTATCTAATCCATATGTTTTTGAATGGAATCAAGGTAAGATGAAGGATGGTGAGATCTATGGGAAATGAAATAAGAGAAAAGGGATGAAGGGAAGAATACAATTACTAACAAAAATTAAGTATTGAAGGAAACAAAATGGAACATTGCCATTTGTAATGGGAGTTAGTTAGACATGTGGAGAAAAGGTTACTAAGCCCATGGATGAGTAATCAATAATGAAGTCAAAAATATGAAACGTGTAATCTATTTGGTGGTGGGACACTACTAGAATGAATATCCTAAATGTATAGTGATCTAGCCCCATAGAAGTCCATAGTAATAAGGAAATTATTATATAGTAACTACAGTTGAGGTTGATATTCAAAATGATGTGGTGGTGGGTACACTAATCATATCCTCATATTTAGATAAAACATTATATTATTATGACAATTCCATTCAATTATATCTTCTCAGTTTTCTATAAAAAATATATACATAAAATTCACCCAAACAAGGGAGTTATCGGTCAAAACACATAGTGAAATCCTTATTTCAACCATGTTTTTTTAGAATATCATATTCTGAAAATGAATCATGGTATGATTATTGATTTTATTATCATATATATGCTTAACTTTCATTTAATCCTTGTTATAGACTACATTTCTAAATATATGGAAATAATTTCTTATTATGTTATAGAAATTATGATTCATGATGAATTTATGTAAATTATTATCCTTATAAGGGAGAATTCGTCATCTTAGTCATATCTAAAACAACATATACTATCTCTTCTATATGATATTCATTGAGAGGAAGGGTAGATACATACTACTAATTAAAAATTTGATCATTAAATTGAGGACATACCTATCGTATAGGATTATATTTATGTATTTCTTGACAAATAACATGGACATACATTAGAGTGGAAATTGGATATTTCAATTGATTTAATCCCTGATGAAAGACCTATATCAATGATTCTGATAATAATGGCCATAGTGGGCATAATATAGATAATGAAAAAATTATAATAATTCAGTTATAATTGATTTATACACCTCTAGTGATTTACCATGGTGAGATCTTGATCATTTCATTAAGAAGATATATGGATCAACGAAAATGTGCATTGACTATTGGGAGATGAATTATATTACGATAAAGGAAACTGACCCTTTTCTCTGCATTGATGACTTATTTGACCAACTCTATGGTTCTAAATATTTTAAAAATATTGATTATCATTCTAGATACAGTCAGTTGTGTTTAAAGATGGAATTTATTCCAGAGACAATTTTTCAACTCAGGTATAAACATTATGATTTTACATTAATTAAATTTTAACTAATTCAATACAAAATATAATTTCATGAATCTAATGAAATGTTTTTTCAAGGAAGAAATTTGATAATTTTGGTGTGTTTTTGGTTGATGATATCTTACTGTACTTAAAATTCTTCGAGGACCATGAGAACCAAATGTGGATTGTTCTGGTGACTATTAAATGAAAAGTTTTATATAAGACATTTATAAAGTACGATTTGTGGAATCAAACTATTTCTTCTCATGGTAATATAGTCTCTATGTATAAAATATCCGTACAACCTGTGAAGACATAGGAATCCTAGGAATGGCCATCACCAATGAACAGAACTGAGGTATATAGTTTCATTGGTTTAATAGCATACTATTTGAAATTCAATTATAATTTTTTCCAATTAGAAAATTGATTAAATAACCATACTTGAAAATTAGTTAAGATAAATTGAATAAAGTAATGTAGAGAATAAATTGATGAATTGAAGAGGATATTAGTTAATGCTTTGATCAAGTGTCTACCATTGGAAAATGGTGTAATTGTGATTCATAGTAATTCATCATTGAAGGGACATGGTTTTATCCATATAAAAAATGATGGATTTGTTTTCAATGAATCCATTTATTTGAAAATACATGAATAGAACTACTAAACTCGTGATCTCGAGATACCATCAATAATATTGTTATAATGATTTTGAGACTCCATATCTTTGGTGATGAAAATGAGACATATATGGATCAGAACAGTTTAAAATATACCTTCTCATAAAAGTAACTCAATATGAGGAAAAGGAGATGGATAAATCTACTAAATGATTAAGAATTTTCTATACACCACCACACAGGGAAGGATAATATTTTAGAAAATTCATCGAGCAAGAATGATCATGGAATTAAAAACAAAATGAGTCTTAAAAGGGATCAGGTGTATATAGATCTAGTAAATATGTATATGATAATTATCAAGGAAATGATATGTCACTACTTGTTCAAATTGTTTCCAATAAATCTTTAGTGGAAAATATCGAATGTTCATTGTCTGATGAGAAAAATTAGTAAAAGATAATCACTACTCTAAATTATCAAAAATTGGTTGAAATCATACATGAAGATGTTTTTTTAATTTGGGAAGACTCATTGTGTTCTATCTATAACTGATCTAATATGGTAATTATTAAATGATTATCAAAGATGAAGTCTCTTTGAAAACCATGGTATCACATAGATGTATATATTTTTAGGGGACATTTTTTGAGAGTTAATATGAAGCAGGAAAATCTGGGTTATGTATTAATATATTTAGTTTTTCAAAATATGGATACTGAAAAACAAATCTTAATGATGCGATGAAACATATACATATTCCTGCATGGAAATTGGATGACATTAAAATTTAATTTTTTATTGGATTATGAAATAATCCAATAATAAATGATGAAATATGGGTAATGGTTTTTCAGCATACTAAAAAAATACATTTCACCACTATAAGTGAGGATCGTCCACTAGATTTCTTTACACTTCTACATATTATTTAATTTTTAAGACTTCACAGTTCACATATATCATTTTTTTCTGATATAGATCTCCATTTTAAATCAAAATTATTTAAAATTATTAAGATTATTTTGGATTCTTTTCATTATTTTAGCACTTCTTAGAACCCTCAAATTGACAGGAAGTCAAAATGAATAATCTAGACATTAGAATACGTATTGTGGTCTAGGTCATATGAATTTTATGTTTTGTAGGATTAGTATTTACCTTTGATAGTCTTTTATTATAACAACAGTTAAAATTTAAGTATTCAAATTGTAACACATGAACCATTATATAGAAATATATGTAACACTGTATCTGGTTGTGATGATGTGGTGAATGGAATATTGTAGGCCCATAACATGTGGAGAAAAAACATTATAGGAAATGATTAATCAAACATATATCAGTGATTCTCAAAATAGAAAAAGGACATATGACAATTACCATTATAAAAATTTGGAGTTTCAAGTGTGACATCATATCTTTTTGAAGGGTTATCCATAGAAGGGTGTTATAAGAATTGGAATAAAAGTGGAACTAATCACCCTATACATTTTCACTTTTTGAAGTTTGGAAGGAATAGGTGTTGTAGCTTACCTATTATCAATTCCACCACGTCTCTATAATGTTAATTATGTGTTCTATATCTCATTGGTAAGGAAGTACATGCTACACCCAACATGTGTTATCAATTTTGATGAAATATAATTTGAACACGATTTATCTTACAAAGAAGATACGACCCAAATTTTAGACACATCAGAATAGGTTTTGTGGAATCAGATGACATGGTCAGTAAATTTACTATGGAAAATCATAATATTGATCAGGTGAGGTGAGAACAATGGGAATATATAACGAATAACAACCAAAATATCAATATGAGGTGAAATTATGGAAATTTTGAGAATAAAATTTTTGATTGATGGGAGAATAGAACACCCTGATATCTTATTGTGTGTATCTTTTAAATTTTACATCTTCAGCAGCTCATTCCACTTGAAACACCGTTTTTAAAACCCTGATATACTACTATATATAAATATAATAGTTAGAAATAATAACATTTCCATTAGAATGATAAACATATTTAAGAATGTATAAATAAAATATTTTATATCATAAATGAATGTATGGTATATTTATATCATTGAATATGATAATAAATGTTTTAAAAATAAACTCCTCTGAGTTGTTATTGTAGTTAAATGAAAATTTAAATTTTCAATTTTATAAATAGAGGATTTTGTTTTCATAAAGTAGATTCATATAAATATATTTTGTTTCATTATAATTAAAAATTAATTTTATGAGGCCATAATTTTTTTCTCAATGTGTCGAAAATTTGGTTATAATATTATATTTGGCATTTTTTTAATAAATGTTCAATTTATTTGTAATTTAAATTTCACATATTTAGAATGTTTTTATTATAATGTTGACTCTATTGTTGAAATCTACATGTCAAAAAGTATTTAGGTATACTTTTTGTGATTTTTTAAAGTAGTGGAATTTTTGATGAATAGTAAAATATGATAATTTATGGTATTTAGAATTATAGGAAAACAATTTAATTATAATGAAATGTATGATATTTGGATGAGGTCATAAATCATTATTATGAACTCAAATTTTCCGGTTACATTATTTAGACATAATAATCAATACTATTGATAGTATTTATCTAAAATAATTAACTAATGAATTGAAAAAAAATCAAAAGACACCACAGTCTTCCAATATAAATACCACCCCTCTCTACATATTATCATCACACCATATAACACATGGATATTTATAATATTCTACATCCTTCCTCTCTAAATATTATTCCCCATGTCATGGTATTTCTGGTCTAACCAAAACACCAATCCTATGTGGCATAAGGAGGTTCTCAAGGAGATTCTTTACAAGATGTAAAATCCTATTTCATTGCCTTTTATAATATTTTAATTTAATTTAATTTATATACTCTTAGAAACTCTAATATCAAAAAATTAATTATATCCATTTTATCTTATATATATTATAATGTAATTATGTTTCTAGAAAATCTATCTCCATTCATATTCTCTTATATCTTTTATTCTAAATAGGAAGGCATAATCTGAGATGTGTCAATTAAATTCCATATTAGATGATGCATTTATAATTTTAATTAAAGATTTCAACGATGGTCATAAAACCATTAATATGTTTAAATTATATTTTATTATACATATTATATGATATAATTTTCTAGATCCAATATATATAAACGATATCAAATAAAAGATATAATCTCTTCAAGTCAGTAAAAACAAAAAAATTAAATTAAATTATTTTCATTAAAATTATATCAAATTAATCAATATTATTCCATATAACAAAATTATTTATAAGATTATATACAAGTTTGGACTTTTATTTAAAGAATATAATTTCAATTTGGGAGGACTATACCAATTATAATTGAAAATCCATTCTTGTATACAAGTGAAACATTTATGAAAAAGTAAGAAACCAAATGCTTCCAAAACAGAATAATAAATCATTTTAAGTCATCATAATGGACATAAAATTAGTAAAAATAAATAAAATATATTTTCATGATTATTTTAATTAACTAATTATTCAAATATAATTTTTTATATCGAGTACATTATGTACAAGAGCATAATGTTTCAAGACATATGGTATGGTTTTCTTATCTCACATCTAATTTTTTGATATATACTATTTATTCAGAACTGATTTGTTGTGTTTTGTGTATTTATAATTTCATTTTATGTATCAAATCATGAGTCTCTTTATAATTATTGTTTTAAATTTTTTATTTTTTTGTTTTTTTGTTTCATAGGGTATATGATCTGACTGATTACAAAGTGGCAACGTAATTTTTAACCAAATTTAAAATATGTAGGTTAAACATATAAATAAATTCTTATGTCATGATATGATTATGTGTGAAATGATCTTTAATTATCTTATATTATATATCATGTTCTTTTATTTAGTTTTTTAATAGATGCACATAATCAATTAATTTGGATATGAGTGACACCCTCTTTTATAAATACACTTTTAAATGTATCATTTGAAAAAATAAATTATTTTTAACTTATATGGCATGAGCGGTGTTTCCATATTTCATGATACTATAATATATTGAATAATAAATTATGAGGTTACAATGTTGTATTAAATCAAAATCTATTCTTTTTTAATCATGTATCTTTTTACATAAAACATTCCAATTTAAAGTGGAATTTACCTCAAAACATTTTTAATGAATTTATTAGAGTATTTTAATCTACTAAGATAGACATTGTTGGATCTTATTTTTGATTGATGTTGAAATGTTTTGAGACAATCTACTATATTTGACATAATTTTTTATGATCATTTTGACTATGTATGTACTATATTGATACCCTTCATCATATTACTCTTTATATTTAATGATGATGATGACTGATTGGGGAAATTATTTAAATTTCACATGATAGAATCAATGCTAATGTATATATTTATTATTTATTTTCCATTTCATATGATGAATTCATGGGACTTAGTATTTGTTAGGTGGGGCCCTTTATTTTCCCTCGATACATCAGTTGGACTCATTAGATAATGTAGGCCGAGTTTTTTCCATGGCTTTACCCATGTACACAAATTTTTTGGTCAATTCCTTGATGGTATATTTATATTTACCCACATTATGGATTCCATAATTTTTCGACTAGTTATTGATAATCCATGTGTTTATTCAACTATAAGAATATACATGGTTACATTTTTTTCTTATATTATTATTTATATAGCATAATTTTATCAGCATTTATTCCAACCATACTGTGCTTATGTTCATGTTTTATTGGAATGTTTTTTTAGTTCATCACCTCTCCTAATTTTTTATGTTTATATATTATAGATTTTACTATATTTCATTCACTAATTGATCAATTGAGGACACCCATTTCACAACTTTTATTTTTTCCAAGATTTGAAGATGTATATTATGATTGACCTGCATGGATAATCTATGATTATTGAAGTTTTTTCAAAGGAGTATCTATATAGTATTTCATTTAATGATATAAGGTCAATGATATTTCAAATTATGGTTATCCAATTTTACTGAACCATTAACTCCATTAGAATGCAATTTCATGTTCATAAATCCAATGTAATAATGTAAGGCATTGAAACTAGGCAACTAGGGTTAGGCTCTTTATATAAGTGTGTGGGGGGGGGGGTTAATTGTTTCATAAAAAAATGATATATTCATAACAATTATATTATTATGTAATGATCCTTTCTGTGTCTATTAATGATGAATAGGGATTTGAAAAAAAAAAGTTAAATAAAATGGGGATGTATAGTTGTTTTGTGCACACGGGTCACGTAATCCACTCCACCAATGATCAAATCTATGGAAATAGTGATTATAACTAGTATGTACTCTTATTTAGAGACCTCTTAACAATATAGTGTTGGAATCATTCACCATACAAGGCATGTAAAAGTCCTTATGGATACTTTTTAGGGAACTATAAATCCACATCTCTATATAAGAAGATGACCCTCCACCATAAATAAGATTTATTCTGAGTAGTTTGAAGTCTAAAAATTTAATTTATAATTGATTTTATTGTGAATATTGTTCTCTCTTCATAGATGCAGCAATAACTGACAGATTTATTTTGATTATTAATAGTAAACATCAGTAAATAGATCTTGAAAATTTCATAGGATTTATGCAAACAATGATGAGGAAAATTACATACCGATGTATAAACATGTATTTATCCAAATTGTATCTATGAAAAAGGATTCATAAAACATGTAGAATAATAAGAAACAATAATATCCCACAAAAACTACTGCAGTTGTCCAGCCAGATATATCAACATATAATGTCTCTAAAATTTACCTCTGATGGAAATTTCACACTTTTTGTTTTTAGTCATATCTATTGCATTTATGTTTATATATATCTATCATGTAAAAAATTATTCTTTTTTATGATGTTTTTGTTAATTTTTATTTTTTAGGTTGAATAGCTCCGATACATACTTGAACTACAAAGCTCGCACAAAATATCATAAATATTTGAATTCGAAATCAATTATGTGGTTCATAACATCTTTTAAGAATAGAAAATATTTATTTCATTCAATTATAATCTTTGGATAAATAGTAAAAAAATATAAGAATATATTATTAATTCTCAGAAAACCATTTCATAAATCTAGGATAATATCAAGAATTCAAAACCTCTTCATTAAATATTCAAATATCAGGTTCATTTTCATAATGAAAAAAATAAAAAATTGTGTTCATAATGTATGGTTGTTCACAAACGTAGGGTTGGTAATAATGAGTTATTATTAAATAGAGGGTTCTTAAATAATAATCATTTTTTCTGAAATGTTGGGTTTCTTCCAAATGCAGGATACACTATTGATACGATTTCTTCTATAGAAATCAGTTTTCAAAACCATAAGCAACACATACAAACATAAGGCATGAATAATGTTTATATAATATATTCAAAACACAGTACAAATATTCTAAAAATATTTTTCATTGATCAAGGAAATTATTTTTTTTCTAATATAAATATTTTAATGAATATTATCATCATGAAATTTAGATAAAATAATATGTATTTATGACATAAATTTGGGGGTTTTTAGTACAAAATCCAAAAATAAATTAATGAAATTTTTGTATAAAAACATTTTAAAAAATATCATTACCATTTGGGTTACTATTATGTGAATTTTTATTTAATATTTAATGAAATAATATTTATAAAATATATGAGTTATCAAAAAATATATCAAGATAATCTACTGTTACACTAGTAAATCTATATACACAATCTTTTAATATTGAAAAAAAATTATAACCAAAGTATATAATATTGGTTTTTTTCAATTTCAGTCACATGGAGTGGGTTTCATATGTCATGGAAAGTTTATAGTTTTTTTGTGATAGTTTAAATGTGTTTTATGACTAAATAGATCTCATTATAGTGTATTGATAAGGATAATTTTATGACATAATATGTATAAGAATACATTGGAGTATGGGTTGATTGGATACTCTATTGATGATGAGATCATACTAGAACTATTGTTTTGTAAGATTAAACTAAATATTAGTAAGAGTAAAAACTTGAGTTTCATATAGAAAAAGGTTTAATCAAACCATGATGTATGATATTAATTTATTTAGAATATAATTCCATAAGTATAATGAGAACCAGACCATTTTAGTGTATTATTACTTTGATATGGATGATGTATTTCCCTATATTACAAAATTATACTTTGATATAGAATTTTTTAAGAATTAAACACTTTTTTTCAAGAATAATTGATACAAATAAAAAAATGGTTACACATGGAATAACGATCGAAGTATATTCCAAAATATTTTGGTAAAAACCATATCTTTTAACTCCATCCCATACATAGAATAACCATATGATTGACTTCCATACACAATGAGTTGGAGGGATATCACATACCCACTAGTATTTCATTTATAACAGAACCACACATCATTATAATAATTTTTAATGAATAATAATATGAATAAATTATATATATCATATGTTTCATCATAATGATAATAGAAACAATAATTATTCATTCAATGAAGTCATTATCCAATGGAAAAAATCATTTTACATGAATATAATTTAAAAATAATAACAATCCATTTATAAAAATAATTGTCAGGCTATAAACCAAAAATAACCCCAAAGGAATATATATAACAATAATGGTTGTTCATATTGATGAAAATAAATACCACTAAAATATTATTAAGAATATTTTTCAAAAAAAATAATGTTTTAATTTAAAAATCAACTTTTAATATTTAATAATAATTAAAATATTAATGATTACATTTTCCTTGAAAAAATAATTTTAAGCATGAAAATAAAAAATAGAATATGTGACACATCTTAATTGAGGGAAAATATGTTCTTGTGGTAAATGTTAAAAATAAAAATTCTATTCAAAAAAATTAAAATGAAATTCAATAAATACCAATGATAAAAAAACTATGAAATTACCATTTTAAAACTATTTATAGAAGATAAAATATCATGTAAAATATCATTAGGAAATAATTTTGGTTATAAAATCAAATTTCGGGAAAGATTTTTTAAAACATGTATATGGAAGATAATTTTTAAGATCTATAAGAATATACAAGATCAATATCACTTAAAAATGGAATTCCTGATGTATCATTAATAAATAAGGGGAAAATTGATATTAAATCCATAAACCATATTCATAATTACATAAGAATAAAATATATATGGTTCGTGAGAATGAGAACATTTTTATTCCACCAAGGAAAAATGATTATAAATAACCTAAAAAGAAAAGTCATTGAAACATAAAGCCAGTTCAATTTTAGTAAAACATCAATCATAAGTCCATAAAAACATAAATATAAATTAAATATTAAATATCATAAAATTAATAATATTTATGATATAACATATAAATGGAAAATATATAGATCATAAAATATAAAGTAGGTGCATATAAAAGCATATGACCTGACAAAAGATAATATTAGATTAATAAGAGTTACAGAGATCATATCATTGAGTTGATAATTAGTCACTGAAGAGAGTAAGTGCATCAAATATAATTCCAAATAAAAAATATGATATATATATATATAAAATTAAATCAATTGAAACAAAATCATTGGTTATTAATGTTAATTATAATTATTTACAACCTAATGAAAATAAAATTTAGTTAAGAATCCTTTTAGATCTTCGTAACATCCAATTAAAATATTTTTAAATAAAATAAATAAATTTTGATGTTAAAATATCATGAAGTATGTTGGATTTATGATATAGAATATAAAATCAGCATTAATTAATATGTATAAATGTTATATTTTCATTGAATTAAAATAAGCCTCAATAAAATTAAATGAAAAAAATCAATTATCTTTAGTGATGGTTTTATATACATTTATTTTCAAACATATAAAATAAAAAATTATCAATTATTGTATTACTTAATGAATTTATCTTGGATTAATCTATATTCTTTAATAAATTTATCACATTCATTTAGGTGTCAGTTTTAATTACATAATTAATTAAGTTTATATTGTGTGTTTTTAGGATGTTTCATCCAAATTTCAAAACAACATTTGTGTGTTGAACATTGTAAAAGGGGAATTATTCCATGATAAAATGAATAATAGTAATTAAATAATAATAAAAATAATACATAAGTTAAACTTTTATATACAACCACTAATAATATTTATGGAAAACGAACTATGATACCATCAAAGAGAAGGAAATTCATTAGAATGCAAGAGTAACCGTTCCATTTTTCAATGATCATGATGGAAATAAGTTAGGTATAGTTTTAAAATTTAAACCATTTAATTATATTTTATATATCATATTATTTATATAAATAAACTTATATATATCAAAAATATTATGTGGTGATGAAAAATGAATCACATCACTTCATGAAGGTGGTAGTCTACATGTACGCAAGAAATATGTAAGCATTTTTAGATGAATCGTAGTGTATGATAGTAAATGATATATTATCTACTCAGTATGATTAATATGTCAGTATTATAATATAAAAACATTATTTCCATCATCATAACCATTCATAATTGGTGGTTATGGAAAAACATTCAATTCAGTATGCATTGCGGTAGTTCTCCATACACACGAATGATGTATTAAATTCCCATTTGATGGATGTGGATGATGGATATATTCAATGAAATTTAGATAATAACATTTTTTTCATTGTTAATTTTTATTATTTTGTTTTAACACATCGATCTTCCACAATACATTTCTCTTTAAAAAATATATTAGCGTGCGATGTACACAACACCGAGTTCAAGCACACCACGATCTATCAAACATTCCGTTTAAATATTTTTTATGAATATTAATAACCACATTTTGAATTTTATATATATCCCATATAATTTTATCATTCATATTTTGATTTTTGAAGACATAATATTAGGAAAAATTACTTTTTTTAGATAAAAGAAGTATTTTAAAAAAATGTGTTTATAATGGATTTTAATAGAGATCCCTTTTTAAATAAAATATTTGACACTTTTATATATTGAATTTTTTTAAAAAATAAACTTTTTATTTAGAACCGAGACATAAAAATTTAGTTGCATAAATTTTTGGTCTTGATAACTTTCATATTTGGGTGAATAGTGAAAAATCCTTAATATTAATTGATAACAAATTTTTTAATCAAAATAATTTATAGTGTTAAATTATAAATTTGAATGGTTTGGAAGTATAATTTGATTGTATTTTTTACCAATTAATCTATTTTTGGTCATTGTAATTAATTTCACTTTGAAATTATACATTAATAAGTGTCAATCTTTTGATTGTTATTGTTTCTTAACAGCACATTTTGTTTTGACAACGAGAAATAATTTTAAACTAATTAAAGCAAATTATATGATTTTAATTTCATAAAATAGACATCATTTTTGAATTCGGATTTTCAAATAAATCTTATGCTTAATATTTTGTATTTTTTGGAAAAACATCATTTTTTGATGAATAGTAAAACCACTTAGTAGTAGTTAAAAAACTGACTTTTTTATTTAAATGAAATTTTACCACATCAGTAAGTTGAATTTTGAAAACCCTAAATAAATATTTTTTATTATTAATTATGTATAATGGGGATTAATAAGATCAAAGTAATTTTTGGTGAATAGTAACTTTGGACATTTATTTACCGTGGTTAGAGGTAAATAGTGTATTGAAAGGTAAAAATAAAACTATAATAATACAAAACAATCATAGAAATTAATCTAACCTTATTGGATGAGTCATGACCAACCATGGGATTTCTTTTGATGGTTTTGGAACCCCATGTCGCCACTTAAAAGTGACAATGACACTTGTTTTGGAATAACATAAAGTAAATACAAAAATGACACTAACAAATGTCTTTTAGTATATCAATATTTACATGATATTATATAAGACAACTTTTAGACTATAAATATTAATTGGAAATATAAAAATATTTCCTAAATTATGGAATTTTTATATAATTTTTAGACATCTCGTAAATTAAATTATTTATGACCATATAATGATGCAGTATTCAACTTATTAATAAATTATTTAAATAAAAAATATTATTAATATAAAAAGAGTATCCAAATTTTTTCCAATTCCTATTGAATTATTTTATTTCGAAAATGGGTAATCTAATATTATACTTTAATATGTTTTGGACCTTTTGAAACTGAATATATGAATATAATAAAATAAAACTATCAAACATTCCTAAAGAGCCCTTTCTCTCCCTTATAAAAGGACACCAATTTTAAACCATTCTTCACACCTCTCATGCCCCTTGGCTTGACCAAACCATGACCATATCAGTTCTATAGATCCCTCTCTTCCACCTATATGCCTTACCTTATGTAGACATCACTTAAAGAAGTCATTTTGGTTCAATCCAAAGGGTGTTACTCAAATTAATTGTAATGGTCTCTCTTAAAATAAATTTATTTATTTTTATTCTCCAACCCCTAAACCCATTTTATTAATTTAGTTTATAACAACTCCAGTATACTCAATATACTAGGATGTTGTTATGATAAGGATTCAAACTGCACTTACACACACCTCCATCTAATGGGTAATGAACACACATTTTATGTTGATGGAAAACTAATGCCTCACGAAACGATGATTCTTCAATTATCTCCCACCACATCTCATGGTGGAAATTAAAATGTAATAGTATTTATATATTATATTTATTATGTTTATGTTTTCATTATGCTTCTTTAATTTTCCATTTATAGAAAACCTTTATGGTTTCCATTATGGGTAAACACGGTAATTTCAATTGAGAAATTGCGGACTACCGCCTCGTCAAAGTGATATGACTCATTAATGCCTAATGTGGGATGTATAAAGGATGGTGTTAATTATATAATGTATGATATTATATTGGAATTATAATATAACTATGTATCATTATTTTTTAATTCCATTAAAAGAGAATATATAAATGAAAGCTGCGTTCATGCGTACGTACTGCTTACCGTCTCCATGAATGGTGCAATTCATTTATTATCTAAAAATCTTAGGTATTCTTATAAATACATATATATACTACATATATTAGATATATATATGATATCAAAATCAAGAATACTATTCTTGATATAAATTACTTTTGACCACATTGATAACATGTAATTATAAGAAGATTACTTTTCCCTCAAATACAAAATATAAACAAAACGACTGTTGTTAACATAAATGATTTCGTAATGTTATAACGTACTAATTAGTGATATAAAAGGAATAATGAATTTGAAACGAGTTATTAAGAAATTATAAATTACCTTTATTTCATTTTTCATGAGGTTAAAGAACAAACATGTCAAGTCGGACATGAGTTAAGGGTTAATTTCACAATATATTTATTATCAGAGGTTCTTTTGACCTAAGTATCTATTGGGTACTCATTTCCATGCACAATATAGTTTTCATAAAAATATATTTCAAACAATTTCCAATAAATAATATAATATGGGTTAAAGCCATTTATATAATTATTTGACCTTATATAGTTTAGAAAGGAATCTTTTTGTAGTTTTCCAAACAATGAATTTTATGACCTTTTCGACAAATTTGAGGTAAGATTGTTTTTTTATCTTATATGGTGGGTGTGGATATTTTCTACCATTAAAACATCATCAAATATTCACTGAAAATATTATAAGAATATATTCAAAATAAAGTTTTTCTGTTATAATTTTGTGACTCTTAAACTGTTTCAAAATAGAAGGATGCATTTCCTTCAAATAGTTTTTATTTCATCTTTGAGAACATAGATTGATGGATTTTAAACATGTTTAAAGTTGATTCATTAGGTTACAAATCATCCATATTGTATTGATGGTTTTGTGAAATGTTTAAAAAATGATGTGTTATTTTTATACCATTCATAGTTTATGGTTAATGTATTGACATTTTGCATGATTTTTTTAATACAAATGTTTATGTTATGTTTCAACCTTTTTATATGAGGAATGTACTAAACAAATTATGTAACGAGTGGAGACCTCTATAGATCATTGATGTATAAGTAGGTCTCATTGGGAAATTAGATGTGGAATTACCCAAGGTTATTCCCAATTTGATATATGGTTTTGGATGAGGCCAAAATCATTTTTGGACATCTTGGATAAGGGATTGACAAGATGTTACATAATGTCCAACATTATACATTTCATGAATATGAAAATAATATTGATGGATCATGTGATTATTTTTCTATTAGAATACCCATGACTATGTTTTATTATGGCATTATTTACTCAACTCATATTTCTTCCACAAAGTGTCCATGTTTATTATTAGTAAAGGCATGCATTTTTTGTTATTCACCTTGACTAATGTTTATGTTATCTTCGGATGTGTTTCATACCCATAATAACAGTTTGAGCCCACCCCTTCCTTATATATAATTTCCCCAGGACATGAAGAAGATAGTTATGAGGGACTTGCTGGTATAATCTAAGGGGATTGTATATTTATAATGGAAAAAATTAGTGTTTTGTTTCTTTTAATATTGTAATGTTGAACATATGTATATATCTTGTTTCAAAGGATACTGTAATGATCAGTCTTTGGGGATTCGATCCCTTATGATAACACAAATATTCTGTAATAATGCACAAACTCTGGGTAAAAATGTCCAGGGTATTAAAATTTGTATTAGAGAATGTTTAATACAATACGTGGAAAATAGATTTTGATAAAATCTGATTAGACCACATTACCCAATGATAGAAATTGAGGAATATTATAAAAGAACTTCCTATAATTTTTTTAATTTTGAGATTTTTTTATTTTCCCAGCAATATGTCCTTATATAGAAACGAGGAGGTAGACGCAACTCTGAAACAAATATAACTATGATTGAAAACTTCTACAAGGAGTTTTGGGAGTGAATTGAGGTATCCAAGTACACGACAATAGGCCTTGTTGCACTCTTGGTTATGACACTCCCGAAGGATATGCATAAGATAATTAACATTTTTTTTAAAAACCATTATGAAAGAATTATGAGTATATACCTCATCAATGAAAACATTTTTACGAATATGGATTAAATCCATAAACTATTCAATTTATATTATGTTTTTTTACAAGTCTGGAATTATGTATTTCTATTCAAAAACAAATCTTGTGTATTCCATTTTATAGAAATGGATTTTAGTGGAAGGAATGGAAATCGTAAAAATTCATGTAATCCATGTAGGGATTCCCCTCATACTAAAGATAATTATAGCAGCTTTGGTGATGAAACTGGTGGGGATCATCTTCTCACCATATTGGTACAACTCACTCTGGTTATGAATAATAACCTTACCCGATGGAGCATCCTGATCCACAACGCGAAGGATCAATGTTACACTAATTCATGAGAGAACAACTACCAACATTAAATGGGAATAGAAATCCAATTGTAGCTGATAAATGGATAAGTTCCTTAGAAAAAATATTTCATGCTTTGCGATGTCGAGAAAGGGAAAATGATGTCGTGGCAGTTTATCATCTCATGGGAGATGTAGATCAATGGTTGTCAAAAATTCAAAACTAAAATAAGTATGAATAAGTGTCATGTATAGAATGGAGGTAGTTTAAAAAGATTTTAAAAGAAAGATACTATCCTCATGACCATCGTGTGCATATGGAAAGGAAATTTCTAAGTCTAAGGAAAAAATAGGAAGATAATGTTGCAAAGTAAGAAGCTAACATTACAAGGTTAGCAAGGAATGCTACAAATTATATTCACAACCCAAGGAGTTAGATTGATCGATTATTTTATGGGTTAAAACCATTTCTCCGTCAATCATTAGTCTCACTATCCTTCTCACTATATGAATATATTGTTTCCTGTGTAATCAAGATAGAAACGAAATTCTATAATTCTTATAACATTAGAGTAAAATTGGAGAAGAAGAGATATGTTGTACACATTGGGAAAAGAAATAGTGAAACACAGAATAAGGTAATATTTGTGTTTCCACCGTGAGATAATTGTGGAAGGAAGCACCCTGCAGTCTGCCTAAAAGGAAATGGAGTATGCTACAAATGTGGATAGAAAGGACATCTTACTGGTGAATGTAATGTGAAGAAGGAGGCTGTAATTGTATAATGCTAAAATTGATGAGAAATGGGTTATTATGAAAATGAATTTCCTATGAGCCGTGGAAAAATACCTCCGAAAAGGCCAACAGAGGAAGCCAAAGCTTATGCTGTTACTACTATTGAAGTGGGGTAATTAATGTATTTATGTTTTTGGATTATAGAATTATTTTATTATTATAATAAGAATGAGATATATATAATTATTGTTCTTCAGTACTTTTTGATTTCATTAATGTTTTAATATGATGATTTAAATCAAATTTTTAGAATGTGACAATAAGAGATACATTACATTGCTTGGGGAATCAGATATCACAACTCATTTTGTAATTTAGAGACTGTTTAATAAGAATTTAGACAGATGTATTTTGGATAAATATAATGGTTGGAATGGATTAAATTGAACAATTCATAGTTTTTTAAGATTATTTTAAATATAATATTACTATTGTTTTAGAAAAAGGAAAACCTGCAGGTCGGGCGATAACCCATCACGTCGGACAAAGCTGCATGTATCGAACCAACATCCAAAGTACACCAAGGCTTTATGACCTACCAATAGTCTACAAGAATTCGCTAGTTAATATTAATTACTTGACATCATGGTATATGTTGGGAACCTTATACGATTTTGATAAATATAATATTTTTTAGTTCTATTATCTTTTGAAGTGAATGAATAGTTTATGGTAGAAATTAGTTAATGGATATAACTCTACATGTTAAGTATATTTTTCTCCCTCTATTATTCTATAATGAAATAAATTCGTAATCATTAATAAATTGATCTTAAAAAGAAAAATGTGTTATTATAATACCTTAGGTTTTTTTTAAACCGATGATATTTTAAATCATCATAGCTTGATGGATTTGAGGACATCAATTTTACACTTGTTTTTTTATTGATGTCCTCAATGACTCCCTGCAAATATTTACATTTTCCCTCCAATTATGTGTCAATAATTTCCACCAATGTTCTCCTCATCTAGATCATAATATAGTGGTGACTTTTTCATTTCCCTTTCCCTCTTATTTCGAATATATGTTATTAACCCTATTTTTGATGTGGGTTTTCCACCGAGGTATTTTTTTTATCCTTGTATTTTTTAAAAAAATTTGAAATTGCGAGGATGCAATTTATTTAATGATGGATGAATATTACACCCCGAGTTCCATAGTATGTTTCTCTTTAAATAATACAATAGCGTGTGATGTACGCAACGCTGATTTCAAGCAACCCACGTCATATCAAACTTGCAAATTAAAAATTTATTATTAATAATAATAACAAAATTTTGAATTATATATGTATCCCATATAATTTTAACATTCATATTTTTTGTTTCATAGACATAACAGAAGGAAAAATTGTATTTTTTTAGATAAAAGAAGTAGTTTTCCAAAATGATGTTTTACTGCCTTTTAATAGAGATATCATCTAAAATCCAATATTTGACACTTTTTTATATTAAATTTCACAAAATTAAATTTTTATTTAGAATAGGGACATAAAAATTTAGTTTCGATAAATTTTTAGTGTTTTTCTGACTACTTTTATATTTGAGTGAATAGTGAAAAATAGTAACTATTAATTGAAAACAACTTTTTTAATAAAAATAATTTATAGTATTCAATTATACATTTTTATGGTTTTGAAGCGTAATTAGATTATATTTTTACCATTTAATCCAATGTTATTAATTGGAATTAATTTCAATTTAAAATTATACATAGAAAAGTGTCAATATTTTGATAGTTGTTATTTCTTAAAAACACGCTATTTGGTTTTAAAATGGGAATTAATTTTAAAATAATTAATTAAAACTCAATTCCTTGAATTCTATAAAATATAAAAAAAATTTGAATTTATATTATCAAATATTTCTTAGGCTGAAATTTTGGTATTTTTCTGAAAAACAACAATTTTTTATGAAGAATAAACCACTTAAAAGTATTTAAAAACTAACATTTTCATATAAATGAAATTTTACCGTTTTTTTGAATTTAATTAAAAAATTATACCTACATGGTTGTTATTATTAAGAAAAATTTGGTTCAACAAGATGAAAATAATTTTTGGTGAATTGTATCTTTGGACATTTATTTACCACAGTTGAAGGTAAATATCGTAATTCCAGGTAAAAAGAATATTATAATATTAAAAAGTTACCTTAACAGTTGTCCTAACCATATTGTATGAGTCATTGACTACCATTGGCATCCTTGGGTGAATTTAGGGACCCCATGGAGCCACTTAATAGTGATAATGACACTTTATTTTAATTAACATAATGTAAAGGCAAAATGACATTAACAAATATCTTTTTGTTTATAATTTTTTCATGAGGTTATATATTTTTTCTTTTAGACTCTAACTATTCATTAGAAATATAAAAATATTTTCCAAAATTATGGTATTCTTTTTGTCATTTTTATACATCAAATAAATTGTATTATTTACGACACAATAATGAGGTAGTATTCACCTCATTAATAAATGATTTAAATAAACAACATTATTAATATTAAATAAATATCCAAACCTATCCAATTATTATTCGATGATTTTATTTATAACATGAGTCATCTTAATTTTAACTCTAATGAGTTTTTAATCCTTTGAAACCGAAGATATTTTTTTAATAAAATATCATTTTCCAACATTCCTAAAGATCCACTCCTCTCCCTTATAAAAGGACTGCACTTCTAACACATTCCTCACACCTCTCAAGCCCATTTTCTCATCTAAACCCTTCCCATATTATCACTCAATATCCCTCTATTCCACCTATAAACCATACCTTATGAAGAATTCATTTCAAGAAGTCATTTTCGTTCAATCCAAAGAGAGTTACCCAAATTAAAAGGTAATGGTTTCTCTTTACTGCTATTCTTTAATTTAATATCTCGAACCCCTAAACACTTTTTATTGATTTATTTTATAAAAAAACAAATATATTAAATATACTAGGATGTTGTTATTAGAAGGATTCAAACTACACTTATACCCTCATCCATCTAATGGGAAATGAACACACTGTTCTTGTGGATGGAAAACTAACCCCTCACGAAACGATCGATGTTCAATTATCATCTACTGCCTCTCATTGTGGCCATTGTGATGGCACCGTATTTATATATGATATATATTATGTTTTTTTGTTATGATTATGTATTTTTTCTTTATAGAATACCTTTATGGTTTTTATTATGTATAACGTGATATTATCATTAGAGGTAGTGTGGACTACCATCCCCTCAATGTGAAATGACTCGTTAATTCCTTATCTGGAACATATAAAGGATGGAGATAATTATATTATATATTATATTACACATTAATTGTAATATATATATTTATCATTATTTTGAAATTCCATTAAAATATAAAATAGAAATAAATGTACAGTTCATGTGTATGTACGGCTTACCGTCTCAATGAACGGTCAAATTCATTTATTATCTCCAAAGGTTTTGTATTGTTATTAATACATATATATACCAGATAAATACAATATATATATGATATCTAAATCATTAATATAAATCTAGAAATAAATTAATTTTGACCACATGGTTAACATGTAATTATAAGAAGCTTACTTTTGCGTCAAATACCAAATATAACGAAAATAATAGTTACTAACATGAATGATTTCATAATGATAATAACGTGATAATAAGTGATATAAAATGAATAATAAATTTTAAAAAGGTTTTGAAGAATGTATAAATTTAGTTTATTTTATTATTCACGAAGTTAAAGAATGAACAGGTCAAGTCGGACACAATGTATGTGTTAATTTCACAATATATTTATTACTTAAGGTTGTTTTTATGTAAGTATCTACTGGGTCCACTTTATCATCTGCATATGTGTTTTCTTAAAAATATATTTCGAAACACTATTACTAATTACTAGACTTTGGTTTAAAGTCATTTATACCCTTATTTTACCTTATATGTTTTGAAAGTAATCTTTCTTCCTTTTTCCAAACATGATACATCATGATATTTTCGACAAAATCAATGTAATAATGTTTTTATCATATACAGAGGGTGTTTCTATTTTACACTATTATAAAATCATCAAATCATACATTTCAATATTAGAATGATATTTTCAAAATAAGTGGTTTATTTTATAATTATGCAACTTTTAAAAGGTTTCAAAACAGAAAGTGGTATTTCATCCAAATAGTTTTCATTTCATCTATGTCAACATCCTTTGATGGATTTTAAACTAGTTTTATGTCGATTTATTATGTTATAAATCTTCAATATTGTATTGAAGTATTTGTGATATGTTTTAATTTGGATGTTTTATTTTTATACCATTCATTTTTATGGTTGAAATATTCAGATTTATTATGCTAGTTTTAATACAAATGTTTATGTTATGTTTCAACCTTTTCATATGAGGAATGTATTGGTCCTAGTATGTTTTCGGTGGAGTTTTCTATAGAACCTCAATTACTTGGTAGGTATAATGAGAAAATTAAATGTGGAATTGGATGAGGCCTTACCAAATTTGATTTATGGTTTTGGCCGAGGCCTAAATCATTTTTAGACGTCTTAGTAAAGGCCTTAATAAGATGATTCAGAATGTCCAGAATTATACATTCCCTCATTATTAAAATAACATTGATGGTTCATGTGGTTATTCAGCTATTGGAATAACCATTACTATGATTCATTAAGGAATTATTTTCTCATATTTTATTTCTGCCATAATGTGATCATGTTTATTATTAGTAAAGGAATGTGTTTTCAATTATTCAACATTACTAATGTTTATGTTATCTTCTGATGTGTTGATTATCCTTATTGAGCGTTTGAGCTCACCCATTTCTTATGTTTCATTTTTCAATGATATTAATAATATAGTTATCAGTGACTTCCAGACATAATCTACGAGGATTGAATGTTTCTGAAGGATTAAATTAGTGTTTTATTTCTTCTCAAGTTGTAATGTTGATCTAATGTATGTATCTTATTTCCAAGTCAACTAAACTAGTTGATCTTTCAAGATTTGATCCCATGTGATCTTGCCAATATTATATAATAATTCACCAACTCTGGGTAACTAATATCATGGTTTTCGATTTATCATGGGTTAAGAAAATAAAAAATATTTGTAGGAAGAAATAACACAAAAACATTCGATTAAACTCTATAACTCTTCATTGGAAAACCTCATTTACATACCTACATAATAACTCTATGGTTAGTATTTTAAACCAATTAAAACATATATAATGCCTTTATGGGTGATGGGAAACGATTTTGATATACATTTTATGAAAAAAAAATTTATTAATGTTTGTTGAGTAGTGGGGAGGTAGTATACTTTTAAAAGAGAGGGGAGGGGCACTATTATATTTTATCAAAATATCTAATTTAAAATAAAGCCTTTTTTTAATAATTTTTACCAGAAAAATTTATATCAAATTTACAATGATTATGTTTCAATATACCATCATCTATTAATTTTTTAATATGTTCTGGTTAACTTTTTGCCCTTAAAACCTTGAACCCTTTATTGACCCTTTTTATACAAAGAGTGACCACAAGGCATCATACACATCGAGTGTCAATTGTAATGTAATAAATTGAAAAATGGACCATAAATGAACATGGATTATATTATAAACTATAAAATATTCACTTGAACCAATAGAATTTTTTTAGTATATTTATATTATTAAATCAAATAATATTTATTTTATTATATCATTAAAGTCATATTTTAAAAATATCCATTACTTTGACACTAATATCAGGAATAGAAAAAGTTTAATAGAATAATACTATTTTAATCCATTAATTGTTTCATATTTTTATATAAAATTAACAGATCACAATAATTACCTCAAATTATATTGCTTTTAATATATTTTTTTCATTTATTTTTTTTCATTAATTGAATCATTATAGTGTCAACATTTTGTATGAATTTAAAGAATTTATGTATTCATAAGTAATTTGAAATAAATTATGATAATAAAAATACATATATTATTCTCAGTAATATTTTATATAATAACTTATCCCATATATTTTCTCATATCCATGTTAAGACAACTTATAAACTTTGATATTTTGACTTTTCTAGCCTGGTGCAATCATTGTAATGAATTTGGATTAGATTATTGTTATATAACAAAAAAAACAAAAAAAATATTAAAAAATATTAATTTATAAATTATATTTTACAAATAAAATTAATTAAAAAATTATCACCTCTCGATTATTATCTATAATACACCGAATGTGATTTTTCTAATGTTGTGCCACAACTTCTTTGGCACTAAAAAGTATTGTCATATTTATCATGAAATAAATTTTAATTTGCTTATTTTGAATTATATTTGTATTATATTATACTAAATACGTTTTTACATATATTTATTATATTTTAATATCATAATTTTGACTTGATGATATCAGAAAATATAACGTATTTCATAAAATATTATTTATTACTCTTCATAACAAATTTAATTATATAGGAAAATATAAAAAATTTATCCTAGAATAAATTTGAATATATCAATATGAAAATATTGAATATTTTATAAAATTCAGATAAAATAATTAACATAAATTAATTTTATTATAATTGACTAAAACACAGTGAAAATTACTTTTTATGAATAATGAGGTTTCAGACATAAAATAAACATATACCAAAATAAGTTATAAATATGATTGAACTAAAATTTATTTGACTAGAACCAATAATAATTTACATAGGTTAATGTTATATAAAATTCATAATACAATGTGACTTTTTTATATAAAATATACGACATCTTTACAATTAGTTTTCTAAAACAATATTTTTATTAGGGACTGAAAAAACAATCAAAAATATAATCGTTTGAAAATTCTGATAATTTGACTTCAAAGAATGATTTTTACGTAATAAAACTATAAAAGTTATATATATTAATGGTAATTTTTTATAAATAAAATTCTTAGAAATTTAATAATTAAAAAAAATTAAAAAAAATTCACTTATAAAAATGGGGCGATTAATTTATAAGAAATAATAAATATCATTATATTATGAATGACCTGAATATATATATATATATAAATATCATAATATATCTAATAATATTCATTGTAATCAATTTAATAATATGGACATAATTTAAACATTTAAATAAAAATACAATGCTCCTTTTATATATATTGTGATTTATATCTTGTATACTACTGAAGAAATAATTTTTTTTATGAATTAAGATATTTCATTATCCCCCTTTAAGAAATTATGTCCAGTCAATTTAAACTCATGTTCAATAAACAAGGATTGAATTATTGAAATACCTTTATTAAAAACAAGAAACTTATAATGCTTAATAAGATAACATCTTAAAGTTGGAGAAAGGGTAGTATAAATGTCATTTGGAATAACACATAGTAGGTTTTCAAGTATAATAACATGTGTTGGAAGGGAAAACATTGATATGGAAGAGAAATATAACATCCATGGAATGAAAGGGTTATATAGAACATGTTCATAATAAAATTAACCATCATAAAACTAAAAACCTATGATGTGTTAAAAGGCCTTTTATTTATCAGTAAGAAAAGTAAACTAATAACGTTATTCTTATAAGATACTTTTACGAGTCTTGTAGAATTAATTTAATATATAGATGAAAAATAAAAAGAAATATACTAACATGATAAGTATAATTTCATCCTTTAATCAATTTCCACCACAATATCATATTTTAATCTAAAAAAAAGTATTAATGATGAATTTTTTATTAATAAATAACTAAAAAAACACTTAATAGATCACATTATCCACAATAGGATAATAAAATATTCTAAAAGATTTTTGAAATTATCAAAAATAAAAAAAATTAGCACTAGGTAAGATAAAACCTGAAACAAATAAACCTAACAAATTACATATTAATCACCAATGAATTAACAATAACACCAAAGGTTCAAAATATATTATTATATAAATAAATAACTCTTTAAAAAATATTCTCAATAACAACATCATTAAAGAATGTTTTGGCCAATGGTTTAGTACATACCTCACAAATTTCATCTTTAAAATGAAATTTAATGCCTCTAAAATAATCATCTACATTAAGCATAAGGTTTACATATAACTCAACCCAATATTATTACTCCAAAAATATCATTTTTCACCCAATAATATCTTTATATAAACCTGAAAGTGTGTCCATGACTTTGAATTTTGTTCAAAATTTTCCATATAAGACTGTGAATGTATATATAATTGTTAATATAGCCAATCATGAAACCATCCTAGTCTCCAAATTTATCCAAACACTTATCTAATACCATCTATATAATCCCAAAATCTGTATTCCTATATTCAATAACAAAATTACAAACACAATATTTCCAACATTTATAAAAATAAAAGTGATCTGAATTTTTATATAAAAAACATACACCCTAAAAAATAAATATTGTATTACATAACTTTTATAGTATATTTAGGTTTAAAAATTTACCAAATTTTGGAAAAAAATTTACCGTATAAATTTATAAACAAATGGTTCATAAATATTGATATCTTCTCCCTATATGACCATATTTTCATATTTTATAATTAATACTCAAATTCTACCAATGTTTTCTTCACATAAAAACATTTTTTTGAATGAAATCATTTAATATCAATCGTTATATCCAATTAAATATGAAACAAATGAAGGGTGAGCTCAAATTTACAATAAGATTAATCATTATCCTATTAAATTATATGTCATATATGAAATAAATATTATCACAAGGGTATTATGGAATATTTAATGTTTATAAACATTAAATAACATAGTGGATACTAATTAAAAAATGTATCATCATTTACAAAACATGATTTAATTATTTACCATAGCGAATGATTCATAAGAGTGAATAACCATGAGAAATGTGGTAACAATCTCAATCAATGGAAACACTTATAACCAATAGAGAGAATCATGAAAACATATTTGTGTCTTCTAAGGTCTTTATATCATACTTAAATATATATTAAACCTCATGACTACACATGAAGTAATCATCATGGTTATAATTAGAATAAAATTCATAGTATATCCCTTATAATTTTATGTGAATCAATATATATTAACAATATACCATATTTTGAATAATTATACATTTGACCTTCATATGGAATGAATTATAGGGTCATCATGGGCCCAACCATATACAGTTTATAATGGAACCACCCATCATCATAATAATTTTTAAAGAAACATAAAAGGAATAAATTAAATGTAGATCTCCTTTTATAATAAAATAAATTGAAACAATCATTATTCCTTTCATGACTTCATTATCCCTGAAAAATGGCTTCCTTGAAAATTTCAATGAAACAATAATAATACACAGAAAGATACAATTATGATGATATCAATAACAAATGACCCCAATTTAGTATAAATAACATCATCTGTTTTTGAAATTTATTAATATAAACACCATTGTAATATTATTGAAAGCATATTATTTGGAAAATAAATTTCCATTTAGAATGTATAATTTAAATCACAAAAAACAAACACAAAATAATGAAAATTTTTTATTTGAATTACTCCCGGAAAAATTTAAAAGGAAGAATCAAATCACCGATGTGTCATGATAGTGATATAATCTCTTCATCTCATATGTTTTAGAATGAAAAATTCATTTTATGAAATTTTTAAATAAAATTAAATAGATTATCATGTATAACACATTATGAAATTTCATTAAAAGAATTAAAATGATGATAAAATATAATGAAAGATATCTTCTGGAAATAGTTTATTATTATTAAATAGAATCATTGATTTTTTTAATAAAACATGTATATGGATGATGAATATTTCATAATTAACATAATATATAATATCAATATCACTTAAAAATTTATTTATTGATGTTTTTATAATATTAAAGGGATGGAGTTAAAAGATAATCATGTTAACCAAATTAATTAATATAAGGGAATAAAAGGTATTTGGATCATGAAAATAAGTTCATAGGATTTACACACAAGATAAATTGAACATAAATAACATGGAAGGAAATGATATTGTAACATAAAAACTTTTCCAATTAATAAACACATTATTCATAATCACGAGAGAATAATTACATTAAATGGAACTTTAAAAATCAGGAAAAAGGGGATATTCATGATATGACCTTCAAAATGGGAATTATATACTCCTCAAAATATAAATTAGGTTCATATCAAAAAAATTCCCATGGATAGGGATTTGGAGATGGAAATCATTTACAAATATCATATCATCTAATTGAAATATAATCAATTTATATATTATGTCTGTTAAATATAAATCTGAAAAATCCATTGGATATATTTATATAAATAATTTAAAGATAAATTCACAAAAAATTGTGGTTTAATATAGTCATCTAAGAAGAGTTATAACATAATAACTTGTAATTGAGTAAAGAGTGCTTTTACCAGATGGTAGCATTGATGTAAAATTCATTTTGATAAAATAATTTTATTTTCAACTAAAATATCTTGATATATATATGATTCATGAAATATCATATAAAAGGGATATTATATACCCCCCATATAAATTATATTTTTGAAAAACCTTAATATATTCCACAATGAAACGAAATCACAGAAAAATTTCTTAACATTAGTCCAAAAATATTATATATTTCCATTAAAACTTATATAACTGACTGCTATAAATTATTTTATTTTTTATATAATTATCTTGGAATAATATATCATCATTATTACATATAATACAATTATTTTAATGAAATATTTAATTAGTTAATAATTCATGTTCATGGTGTGTGTTTTGCCGATGTTTTGTCCATTATTTCAAAATATCTTCGATGTGTTGTTCTTTTTAAAAGGGGTAACGATTACATAATAAAAAGAATAATAATTATGAGATAATTACAAATTTAATAAATCAATTATAAAACTAAATCCATAAATTAATTATTATTATGAAAAATGAACTATATTATAATCTGGGAGATAGTTTGTCATAGATATGCATGAGTAAGAATAACATTTTTCAATTATCATTATGGAAAGAGGGAAAGAGTCAATTAATTATATAGTGTTCATAATATTATAAATATAATATTATTTATTTAGATATAGTAATTTATATTATGAATTTTATGTAGTTATGAAACACTAATGACATCGCTTCAGGGAGGTGGTTGTCCACATGTACACAAGAATATCATATTTCAAATTTCTATGGATAGAATGGTATAAAATTAAATGATATTAAATATTTTCAGAATAAATAATTTTCATTAATATAATATATAAATTCTAATTACATAATTATAACCTGTCATAATATCTGATGATCTAAAATGACTCACATCGATTTTTGAGGATGTAGGCCACCTAACAAATGAATAATGGATTCCTTTCCCAGATTGTGGATATGGGATATGGTTATATATTATTACATTTATACAATAATATATCATCATATTTTGGATATTGGAATTATTTTTTTATCATTTATGATTATTATTTTATGGAGGTGTAATAATAACTAACACTAAACATTTTGGTTAAATGATACACCTCTTCTTTGAGAAAACTCTACAACTTCACACCATATGCCTTATAAGGTGTGTATTATGATCATATTAAGATAACAAGATTATATATATGGATTATTTTAATGTATTTTGATATATTTTGTCCATAAATCAGTTCGTGGTGTGTGAAGAGAGGTGGATAGGTTGTGACCATCTATATGTGAGGGGATGGGAACTGTTTGAATTTTATAATATTTTAAATTAAATTAAATTAATTATAAATTCTAAATTACTTGAATGATCATTATTTAAAATATATAATGATTATGGGTTTATGTAATCTCAATTTGGGAAATTTAATGTCAAATTTTTATCCATATCATTGGGTATTAACCCATATTTACCCCATTTGGAACTAATTGTTATTACAAAGAGTTTTTGTCATTGATGGTTAATATAGTTACTGTAAATTGAAAAATTTACCATAACTGAACATGTTTAATAAAATTATATATATCATAGTGATTTTTATGAGTATCTAACTTTTTTAAAATTTATATCATTCAATTAAATATTATTTATTTTAAAATTTCAGCAATGTCAAATTTTAGAACATTTAAATCTGTTGACTTTAATGATAATAAAAAACCATGTATAACAAAAAATATAGTCTAATATAATAAAGACATTTAATATTCATCTATTGAAGTTAATTTTCATCTTAATTATATAAAATTATATTAATTTAATTCAATTTAATATCATTTATTTGAATTTTATCATCAATCGAATAACTACTACAATAGCATGTCTACGAATATAAGGAATTTATATCTTCATAAAACATTATATAAAAATTAGATAAAAAAATAAATTATTTCTTATCATTATTAAGATTTATATACATTGTTTATTTATATTAACACATATAAACGATAATAGACCGTATATAATTTTATAAAATTTTTTCAAAACTTTTTCACGAAATTATATGAGGTTTTATTATAAAAAATTAATTAAAAACATTCAATTTTTTTTACTTGATATTTAATAAAAAATTCATGAAAATTCATTTTACCAAAAAATTATAATTTATAAGAGAGTGAATTTTATATTTCCAAAGTTTCTCAAGTATAACATTGGTAATGAAAATTATTTTGATATATTTCACGAAATAAATATAAATTTAATATTTTGATTTATATTAGATCATATTTATATAATATTATCATAAATAAGTATTTATATAATTTTAATATATTTTAAATCATAACTATTTCATGATTATTTTCACAAATGATATTGTATATTCATTTAAACATTATAGTTTACTATTTAAAAAATATTACTTCCTCAGAAAAATATCTAAAACCTAATATTATGAGAAATATGAATTTTAGATTCTATAAATAATGCATGTTTCATAATATTATAGTACCATAAGTGACATAAATTATTTTAATTAAAATTTGTAAAACATATGAAAAACAATTTTTATAAATAATGTATTTATAGCCACAAAAATATGAAAAGAATAAAATACAATATAAAGATGAGTCATTTTTAATTAAATATATTATATATCACTAAATAATATTAATTTCCATTTGATATCTTATTCATGTCACAATGATACTTTATTAATTAATGGAAATGATTTTTTTTGAAATTATTATGACAAAAATATTTTCATCATTCACTGAATATTCAATTAAAAACCATCAATTAATATGTTTTTAATATGTTGAATTTAAAAATATATATTTTTTATAAATATAAAGTTTTAAAAATTTCATGAAATTTATTTTTAAATTATATAAAAAATAAGTATATATTTTTAGAGGAAAATTAATTTTTTCGAAAGAAAAGTGGAATAAAATAATTTTGTTCCTACATATTAATAATTAATTAATACATTTTATTGTGTATGGAATTTATAAAAATCATTCATAATGTGACTAATATGATTTATTACCTCATTTTTCATATTTATTTCATAATGGCCACATTTTAAAAATAATATTTTTCTATTTTTTTAAGATTAGTGTTTCATATCTTTTATACTCTTGAACATTGTATTTATTCATAAAATATTGGGATATTATAATTGATGATCCAGAAAGTGAAATACAGCAGGATGAAGTAAAAGATATATAAAATCACTAAGGAAAAAAGATATTCCATAGGAATAAATTAATTTCACATGGTCTTTTAAATAAATGACTATTAGAAAGTTAATAATGTACTTTTTGGGAGGGGAAAACAAAATATTCATAGTTCAAATTTATATAAAAAAATTATTTCAAAAAAATAAGTAATCTTCATGAATATGAAAATTCCAGAATGCGATATGTGTTCTCTGACGAATTATAAAGATTAGAATATTTGAAATGATGAAAATAGAAATGTATTTTTACTTCCAAAGACTACTATGAAATCCAGAATGTCCTGCCTGATGAATCTTATTAAATATTTATATAAAAGGAAAATATTTTCATGGATGATATGAAATTATTTGATTTTTTTTATTAAACAATGGATAATAACAGGTTCCTTGTTATTCCCTAAATAAATTTATTTTTAATTTTACTATGTATGTAATTAATGGTGAATGTAAATATAAAATTGAGAACTAAAGGAATGTAATTTTAAATAAATGTTCCATATATAAATGAGTTCCATCATATAAAAAGTTTTCAATTGAAATATCAATGTATTTTTTGATGAACAAGTATGTCTTGGTGATGTGATGAAGGATAAAATACCTTTACTGATAGTTTCTGGAGAAGATTTTATAAATGGAAATTAATTAAAATTTAAATTATTAAAAGGGATTATAATTTTTTTTAAAGGAATGTATTTATATTCTGTCAAAATTAGAAAAAATTCATAGCTTCATGGAATAAAAAAAATTTAATTAATGAAAATTGAATTTAATGAATTTATGAGGTTATGGGTTTTTATAATATTAAACATACTAGTGGTACTTGAAAATTTTAATCTTGGTTCTATGTGGTCTAGGAAATTCCTGGTGAAAATATCTAGAAATATTAACAGAAAATGAAATCAAAACTTTCCATATATAAGATATATATGAACAAACACTATGGGAATGAATTTGGAATTGTAAATAATTAAATGTTTGTATCATTTTTTGTTTTTAAAATGGACAACATATTTTTCTTACCCAATCCCACAGATTTTCTAAGTCGAGCATTACTCAAATAGGATTCAAGGTGGATGAATGAAGGAACATTACTATGAATGAATTAAAACCATCCTATATACTACAATATGTTTTATTTGTTATCAACAAGGGGTAAGAGTTGTAATTTATAATTTTAACGATAAAGGGGGTTGAAAATTGATATCAAATTTGAAATTTGGATGAATATATTTACATGGTGTTTTCAATTGGTATTGAATAAAAATAAAATGGTTGGTTTCCGGGACCTATATTTTTTATGTTTTATTTTTCTTAATATATGTGGTGTATTTGAATTCAATGTGTTGAATAAGAACCATAACATAGTAAAAGTGATTGGTTTTTGGTTTCTGATAGATCAATAATTATTAAATAGAAGTTCACATGCAAAGGAAATATTTATAGAAATTGGGGTGAAATATTCAGTCATGAATTTTAATAATACATGTCCTACATAATGGGAAAAATAACTATAGGAAATATGTTAGGAGATGATTTGTAAAAAAATCTGTATTATATTTTGAATTATGTTATATAGATCAAAGATTCTTCTAGATATCTTGGATAGAGTTGGTGTTTTATTGATGATCAATGTATAAAAATTTCAAATTGAATGAATTATATTTTGGATGAATTATATTTTTTTGAATATTGATTGATGTACTGGACAACCTTGATTCATCTACATTTTATAGAATATTCATTTTTTACTACAATATAAGGTGGATGTCAATAAAAATATTCATTTCCTTGAAAAAATATGATATCAATTATTGAATGATTTTTTAAAGACCGTGAAAAAACTATTAAATTGTATCATGTTGATTTATTGTGGAAGAAATGAGGACTTGGTTAAATGAATTGGTATTCTATTCTATACATTGATTATAGTTAGATATTTTTTGCTTCAATCTTAATAAAAATTGGAGATCCATACTTTCCATAGGGGATAGATCAATATCCATTATTGTGGAATCTATATCAATCAAGGTAGATCATGCCTATGAAAAACTACATTGTAGCATATCTGGGTTCTCGTGGGATGGTATGAGGTAGAGGTTTTATTGTTACCACATAATTATATATGGTATATGTAAGAAACAAAAAGACCGCACAATGGTGTGGTGCGGGCTGGTAATGGGCATGTGTGTTATATGAGTCACTGTGCCGACCCCAGTGTTGTCTTGAGTGGTAAAGGGATGAATAAATTTATTAAGAAGCGGATAACTATGAAATAGATTGATATGGTATTAAGAAGGAGTGGTATAATATATATCCTTTTTAAATGATATATAAATAATACCACCTAATTAATTCAATCGATTTTTTTCAATCACATCATTTGATCATTTCAGCTTTTTGGAATCCCATACATCCAAACTACCATTATGCATCCAGGATCATGTATTACATAATATAACTCCTGATTGAATATTTATTATATCTCGAGATATCCTGAAATCATCAAGTTGATGTTTATTGAATGGATTTAAATATGATGATAAAATTCATTAACATGCATACACGATCCTGTTTTAATTTAAATGAGTATCCAAGGATATTCTACATCTTATCAGTGAGAATGAAATTATTTTACATACAATTGTTATGAATGGTTGAGGATTATGAACATGATCATTATTCATACAATTTTCTTAATTCTCACATTATAGAGGATGTTGAGTAAAAACATACACAATGATTCCAAGGATCATTAGATGTCACAAAATAAAAATTTAAACTGACATTACTAGAATAAAAAAATGTTTATATCTTTGGTAATTCAAAATTAATATTTGACTTAGATTAATTTTTTGTCTCATAAGATAATCTTTCAGATAAAATAAAAATTTTAGGAATGGAATTCGTGTATTTACATTATATTATCAATCACCATATCCAACAGATGCAGGTGAAATTTTTGAGAGTACTAAAAAATAGAGTACTGATCATATTCAGAAAAATAATTTCACATGTAGGAGTTTCAAACACTAATTATTTAAGGGAAACGTCTTTAATTATCTTTTAATATTGAAAATATATGTCACATTCAAATATTTGATGACAAAATAAAACTGTACACTTTCCTATTTTAAGAACACAAAAGGGTTATGTAAAGAAGTAACATTATTTTAGTTTTTTACACAATTTTAAAATTCTAGTATTATAACCATGTTCTATATGAATACCTTATACCATGAATAATTGGACGATTAGTCATGTAGTAGTCATTTTTATGAAGAAACAATGATTTTAAGAGAATATTAGGCTACACAATGGATTGAGGTACCACAAGATTTTGGTCTCATGATCAAACTAAGTATAACTATTTATAATTCCCTATATTATGATGAAGATAGTTACTTCTATTCATAAACACACAATTATGAATGATAATACATGTGTGATCCCCTGAATATGTAAAAGTGGGAAAAAATTGGATGAGTAGAAGACGATCGATTTGAATTCAAACATACTAATGGAATAAATTTCCACAAGTTAATAAAAATTAAGGAGGATAAAAATAATAATTAAAATAGTTTGTATGTGGTAGGTTATTCATTATAAATCCATGAAATATGTCTTACATTCTTGAGGAATGGTTCAATTTATTGAAGGAATATTAATTGTTTGTGAGTTTTCTAGTTTCACTTTGATATTATGTTTTCTATAAAAGATCACATGAAAAATATATATATAGTGGAATTCAATAGTTGATCAAGCATAGTCCAATGTTTTGAGTGTCTATCATAATATATACCCCTATATTATTTAATACTACAGAATATTATGGAATCTTGAATGATTGTTTTAGGAGAAGAATACAAATAATTATTATATTCCATAACGATCTCAAGTCAAAACATGTGATATTTATTTAATTTGATAAATGATCAATCTATATTGAAAAGAGATAAAAAGAAAAAACATTATTTTTACTTGGTCAGTGTAAGAAAAAAAGTTCAAGTCCATACGCATTCTAATGATTTTATTGATAATTTGGAGGAATATCTATTTCCATAGGATTAAAACTACCACACACTAGGGATATAGTCATCAATAGTGAGTCGGACCTTGTCAATAATCCTTGTGTTTTCTTTGAATTATTTTTGATTCAAAATATACATTACACTGAGAAAATACAATATTAATGGGAGAAAAAATCCTATCTATAATTAGTTTATGAGGTAACCAATGGGTTAAAATATTCATAAATTCAACCCACACTAATTCACCCCACCTACCAATGTGATCACATTCCTATGTAATCCTTTTCAAAAAATCATAAAATTAAAATTGTCTTCTCATGAATCATTGATGTCTATAAAATATTATATAAGTATGTCCTCTAGTTTTTTGTTTATATAATCAAATTTATAATCATTTTGGTGATGTTACATAATGATTTTGGTTAAATTGATTTTAGAAAAATATTGAAAATAAAATAATAATCATTAGGTAAATCATGGGACTCATTTAGAGATAATAGACACCAGTACCCACACAACATCACCTATATAATGTTATACAATTTTATTAAATCCCCATCGTAATTAGTCTATCAAATTCTAATGCGGTGTAAAAAATATATGAGTTGAAAAAAAATCACCCATATGTCTTTTTTATTTAAATTTATCTTTGAAAATATTGTGAGAAAATGTTGAAATAGTGGGTTCCCTAGTTCCAAATATGTAGTGATTTTTGATAGCATATTGTGCATAATTTATTTATACTTGATGTATTGTTACAATTATAGTTTATACTTTTCTAGATCCATTATTTAATGGTAATTTCCTTGATTAGTTGTTGTATCAAATGGTTATTGTTGATCCCATGCAATCATGACAACCTCGATATATAGTGACATTAATCATAAAAATGATATATGGCCTAGTTACCTCGAACTAATTAGACATATTAGAGGTTTGACTATAACGTTTTGGGGGATCATAATCATTGAAATAACATCTCATTAAGATCACACTTGGTGATCTCTTGTAGTGAAAAGATGAGGATTGACACTCCAATAGGAACACAACATGTTTTCGGTTTCCTAGTTTGATTCTATTTATGAATATGTGTATTTGTTTTCGGACATGAGAATGTTAACAATGTGTATCATATGATTTTATACATTAATTTATAGAAAAAATCAAGGAATTAAAATTGTTGTAATGTAGCTTGTGTTCGGGGCATCATTAGTGGAAGGACATTGGTTGAATGGTCAAGAATGTATTTTTCACTTCAAGGTTATGGCTGTTTAATCTCTCATCCCCTATTGATCAGGATGGTGCTACCTTCATATGTCATTGGAAAAAGAAGTCAAAAGATAAACCCATCTGAATAGATCAAAAAATAATAAATAAGGAAACAATGATGAGGATGTTTGTGTCCTAGTTTATATGATATTTAATGACAAAGAGATTATAGTACATAGCACTTGTTCGTCAGGTGGTAGTCATTTCTATGATTATCCCTATCACTTTAGCGGCCATTATGGGATTCTATACTCTGCTCTTCATCATTGTATTTTATTCACTACTACCGAGATAATGGCCTAGAGGGTCACATATAATAGTGCACTAAAGAATACACCCTATTATGTTGAACATGTATATTGGACATGGTGGGACCCACCACAGTTTTTGAGTGTTGTCCAAGGTATCAATCAATGATAATTAAATAAATTAATTATAATTCTAGTTATTAATAATCAAGTTGTAATTATTTAAATTAATTACAACTTATGTAAATACATGAAAAAATTAATTGAACGAATATTATTTATATATTCAAGGTTCATTTAATAATTTGTGGGAATGATGGGTTGAGTTAAATGAATCGGTTTTAATCAAGTAGTATATATTTATATATTACAGATATGTGATAAAATAATAAATAATATTTAAATATTTTGGTTCATCATAATTATTTATTTAGTGGATATTGAAATAGATGTTGGGTTAGGTAACGCTACCTGATATTTTTCATCATCCACTATAAATAAAGAGAGAGGCTCTCTCATCATGGACTATTTATTTCATTATGAATGATAGCCTCTCTCTCATCCTATTTCATTGAGAGAGAGAGAGAGAGTTTTCCCTATCATTTTAGGATCCATAAATACCTTCATGTAATGAAGCGAGAGGATCATGGTGATCGTCGGCGCGTCGAAGACATCGTCGGGCAACTACACTAGCACATAGATTCTAACGATTGACATTCCAATACATTTTTGAAGCACACGTGGACAATCAAGAGGGAACTTACTATCGATCCTTAAATCAAAGATCACCGATGACTAATTCATATCATCCACACCTTCAAATATATAGAGGTATGGTTATTGTTCTTTTACTTATTTAATTTACAGAAGCCTTGGATCATTGGCGTTGACAAGTTTTATTATACCAATGATGAAAAATTTTAAATTCCATATGCCAAAGGATTCTACTACTAATCTCGTTACATTTAATTGGTATTAGAGAATCCAGATACATTTTCTGAACCAAATTTAATTAATTTACCCTTATAAATATTTAATGAATTTCATTTTTTTGAGCTATATTTATACCAGATTACTATTCTTGAGGACCAACCCAATTATGTATGCATTTATTTATTTATTTATTTTAACTGTGTGAGATGATTTTAATTAATTAAATGGGGGTCCACACAACAATTTATTTTTTTGATAAAAAGTATACTGTAATGTGAAACCAATTTTATTTGATGTTCATTTTACACGTAGTCATCATCGCCAGCATTCATGTATTTTTATAGTTTGAATGGTGAGTTTTTATGACGTGGATTCCAAAAATATGAGGTGGTACATCAATACAATATGTGGTACCCTCTAAGATGATGTGGTATATCAAGGCATGATTTGGACCTCACCAATACAATTTGATACACCACATCCGGTGTTGACAAACAATATGGGCGTGAGCTAAGTCAACAGTCAAGCTACGACTCCGGTATGATGCCCCTATGACATTTAGATGCTCTAGAATAATCAGGTAGTAGTTATGTTTATGTGTTTATTGATTATGTATTTCATTTTATAAAAGAGGTAGAAATACAAAAAATTATTTATAATAAAATTCCTAACAAGCAATATATGTTTTTCTATTAATTTTTAGTTGTGAGTTTGACAACATAGAAGAAAGAGATTAATAGAAATTTATTACATTCCTTGAGATACAACATAAAAAACCCTCAATGTAATATTAAGTCATAAGGGCCTTCCATCATTCAGGTTTGATCAAAACTGGTTGTTTGTGGTGTCGATCATGCCAAATCGAAGGGGGCCTATTACTAATAATGAGCTCTTATGATTATCGTCGGTTGACATAAAAAAAATTGGGGAAAAGAAATAGTCAATGTAGGATTGTTTTAATTTTAGAGGAATGTATTTAGAAAATCATGTAATGAATTTTGAAGTTGGGACTTCCCTCAAAATATTATGGAACAACGAGTTAATTCGTTTTCCATCCAAATTATCACCATGAACCCTCTAAGTAGTTGCACACCCATAGAATGATGAAAATTAGAAGAGTATCAATGATATATTCTATTTAAATAGTCAAGTGAAAAATTATTCTAATTCTAACATAGTGTGTTCCTAGAATGTGATAATGTAGCAGTAAAAATGTAGTTATTATGTAAATCAATAATTTATAATTCAGTTATCAATATAAATGTACAAATATACTAAAAGATTATATTTAAAAAGGAAATAAATACCACAAATAAACTAAGATAAATATTGTAAAATGAAAATTTCAATAGTAGAACTAATTTCCATGTGTAGTATAGGGGCATGCGCATAACAGTAAAATATATAAAATTCATGGTGTTTGTGTCCCTATGACTACTAATCCACCTCATGATGTGTCGGTGAGAATTTGGTTATAGGAGACTCATGTTTTCAGTTTATTATGATTTTTATTTCATAATTCAATGTCAATTATAGTTGTTTCTTGTTGATATTTCAATGCATCCCATTATTATATAATTTTCCACCCAATTACACTATTTGTTTAGGGATACGATCTAATAATATTTTCTTATTTTCCTTTTAGGAAACATTCTATAATTAATAATAATATTAAAGAATGTAACATCTTATGTTCATATGGTGAATAAATTTAAAGAGAAGGTGAAAAGAAAAATGAAATATCATGTTAAAGGATACATCATTATTTACGTCAAATAATAGAGGTTTTTGATTAATCCAGAGGTAATTTTCATTTGATAACATGAAATAATAATATGAAAATCTAATCACATGAAACTGAATTATTAGAAGCTATTACCTTCTTCACGTTCATGTATATTCATGATTATAATATTCATTTTTCTAACATACTTCATGGGAATTGAATATAAATTCACATATCATTTGTTTTTTAAATACAATGACCATGTAAGTATAAAAATATTTACAATAAGTAAAATGTATTCTCCAAGTATCTATGAAATGATGATTCCTATGTCAATGGGGAGATGCACATAACTTTTTGTCGGTTAGCTGAATGATTATAGTCATAAAAATTGTTGAGTATTATGAAAACAATTATCTCACATGCCCATTAGCAACAATTAGACATTATTCCATGATTAGGAATGAATGTAGTTTTTGGTAACACAATAAACAAATAGTTCAGTGGTACATGAATCCTAAGAAAATAGCGATGATTAAAAAAATGTAAGACTTTTACCAAGTTGTTGAAAGATAATTCTTTGTCAAATAATACTAAAAGTGAATGTCAAGAATATAAAAAATATTGTATTTTGGCCAGGGATATCTAAATACCTTTTATATAATCTACATATTTATATTCAATAAAGAAAAATTTTGAAATAAAGGTATTCCAAAAGGCTGTTGGAATTAGTCCAAAAAGTGACCATGAAATATTTGAAGGGAAATCTATTGCTAAAGATACATAATACGATTAATTTAGTTATTAAGGATTGTGATAGTGAGGTATGTGAATGGTTAGAATATATGAGATTCTTCTGATCGATATGTCGAGGAATATCTTGACAAATCATTCATAGATCATGATAATGTACAGTGGAGTAATTAATAAATGCACATTACCATATATACGTCTTGACATGGATGCTAATAAAGAGGATTGATGATGATTCTTACATGTTACCATTGATCAAAAAATATAGTGTGGAGAAATTCCAAATTGCACATTTTATACATCAACGTAATGATTTATGTAGTATCATTGGTACAATTCGCACTAACATCCATGATACTTCATGATGTGCTTTGTAAATAATGGTGAAAACCCATAATGAATATGCCCACTAAAAATTAAAAATGGATATCCTAAGAGTTATAGTATTATTGAAATACATTATGTCATTTAAAATCTTTATATATGCAATGAGTTTTCTTGGATATAAAACAACATGCATCAATCTAAACACTTGGTGTATCTATGTAATTGTCTTAATATTTGTTTTGGATAATACCTATTTCTCTTATATAGAAAATTTGTAGAAAACTGATAAACTAAATTTCTATATGTGGGTTTACATGTCTATTAGAGACAGTTTGAGATGGATTGAATAAGTTTTAGTCAATAAGTGATATGAATAAATGGTTGGAATAAGAATAGGATCCTCAAGTACATTTGGATGAAGAATGTTCTAGAGACGCATAATGCGTAGTAAGGTTAAAAGCATTGGTGATGGTTTTGAGTCCACTATGGCCAGTGATAAATTATTCATTGTGATAATAAATCCTATAGGGGAATGATATATGTATTTTAGAGAAGATTGGAAAGAACTATTAAAATTCAATAAGGATTCTATATATCATTGCACATAGAGGACTATTTCATTGAATACTATGGTGGGTATTCATGAGATTTGATACATGGGTGGTAAATTCCAAGTACCAATAAGGCTTGATTAGTTATACCAAGTAGGTATACCTATATACATCAGAAATTTTTTATAGCTATGATCTATGATCAATTAATTGACCACTGGATATCAAAATCAACATTTATAGAAGGTGTCTATACGATGTTACATGAAAGAGATGGTGATTCATAGGATTCCAATAATGGTTTAATGTTATTGAAATCTAGTTCAGGATTCATGTAAGCAATAATATATTATATAATTCATTTGTAATAAATTATTTCCATGTATCTACCAATGGTTAGTGGTAAAACCATAGTTTTGAATGAGAAATATGATCAGAAACATATCAAAAATAGATATTGGTCTTATATTTAGTTAATAACTGGATGAAAATAATTATCCAAATAATTATTTAATTTAGAAACCCATGTTCTAGGGTACCTGATCTGCTAAGGTAGATCTAATAGTTTCTTTGACATATTCTATCGTACATAT
Source organism: Viscum album (assembly GCA_963277665.1). NCBI lineage: Eukaryota > Viridiplantae > Streptophyta > Magnoliopsida > Santalales > Viscaceae > Viscum > Viscum album. The sequence goes on from OY728148.1 coordinate 178,125,117, forward strand.
TGTAAAATGGTAGGAACAATTAAAATGATAATTGTTAACAATGCCACATGTAATAATCCCCCTAGGTAGACATGTTCAGAACATGGGAGAGGATAAATGTTTCAAGTTATGTTCCATATGAGTCATCAATGGGTCAATCATGAATTCCATGATATGTAAAATAATTTATATTTATAAGATATTAATTATAAAAGGTAGATTTCAATTACTTATTGGAGAACTACAAGTGAATCAGTCAAAATTAGCATATTGTAAATTATTATGCACAAATGATATGTACCTATTATGTGGAGATGAATACATGTTTTTGTGGGACACAAACATGTTTTACCGGGATCAATTTGATCTAGTATCAGAGGTAGGATAAGATGATGACTGTGTCATGATCATAAAATCCCGTGGTGGTAATATCATTAAATACCGAGTATGTTTTAGCTTCTACAAGAGATAAGAAGTAGTTATTAAACACAATAATGTCATCCAGTTCTTAGAATAAAACCTAGTAAGTAAAGTATTACCATAATTTAAACTATGATATTCTTACCAGTCTAGATTTCATGTTTATATATTTGAAAAAATAGATATACTCAAAGTTACTATCTCGTGGGATGTTTTACTTAAGGGGATGAGGTTTCATATAACAGTATAACCATGCAGCAGAAATGTGGAAGACCCAGTAACTAAATCCATTAATAATCAGAAAATAGAACTTCATCCTGTGAGTAGCTAACACGTTTTGTTAGCATGTTCTCTCTCATGCAAGTAGGGAGGTTGTAATATTGGGTTCCCTAGATCCAACTATGATGTACTTTATATTACCATATCGTGTATATATATAGTTATACATGATGTATAATTACCATTATTTTTTAGGCTTTTCAACATACATTATTTAATGGTTATTTCCAAAAAATATTTTTTGTATCAAATGCTTATAGTATATTCTAGGAAATAATGAAAACCTCAAGATACAATGATATTAATATTAAATATGTCATATTCTCTAGTTACATCTTACTAATTGGAAAAGGTATATGTTGGAATATCAAGTGATGATGGTGCATAAGGATTGATTCATCTTCTTATGATATTTTCACTTGCTGATCTCTGGTTGGGAGATCATACAGATGGACCCACCAATTGGAATAAAACATGTTTTGGGTGATATTTGTGGTTCTAATATGTGTACATGTTTACTGTTCTACTAACATGATACCATTAACAATGTGTATCATTTGATTTCATACATTAATTCAAGAAAAAAATCATGGTAATGAAATCATGGAGTGGTATCTAGTGTGGGGTGCTTCATTGGTGTTATGACATTAGATGAATGGTTATGAATGGATATTTCATTTCCATGTTATGGATGTTTTATATCTCAGTTCTGGTTGACTAGGATGGTGCTACCTTCATATGTTTTTTTCCAAAGAAATCGAATGGTAAATCCATCCATATAGATCAAAAAATAAAAAATAATTAAAAGGGTGATGACATAATTGTGCATCATGCTTTATGAGATATTTAAAGACAAAGAGATTAAGGTAGACAGTACCTGATTATAGGTTGGTAGTCAATTATATTACTATCTTTATATCTTTATGGGACATTATGGGATTCACTACTCTTCTCTTGGCCTGAGTATTTTATTCACTTCTATCAAGATATAAAAATAGACAGTCACACAAATTAGTGTATTCCAGAATCCTCCCTATTCAGTAGAATATGTATATTAGACATGGTGTCCCCCACCATGGTGTATGAGTGATGTCAAAGGTATAATCCTCCGATAATGAATGGAATTCATTATTATAAATTTTATGAGTAATCATGATGAATTTATTTAATGTATTAGAAGTTATGTAAATATGTTAATAATATTAATCAAATGAATATTATTTTAATATTCATGTTCTGTTAGATATTTTGCGTGAATGATGAATCGAGAAGAATTGCTCTGGTTTTATAATGTGATATATATATTTATATATTATATCCATGTGGTAAAATAATAAATAATATTTACACTCTTATGTTAATTATATTTATACATTTAGTGGAAGCTCAATTAAACGAGGGATAGGGAACCCTACGAGGTATTTTTCATCTTCCATTAAAAATAGAGAGGCACTCTCATTAGGGACTATTCATTAATTTATGAATGAGAACTTGTATCTACTCTCGCAGCCTAGAGAGATCGTATTTCCATCTCATCTGATGATCCAATAATGCCTTCAAGTAATGATGGTATAGGATCATGGAAATCTTCCGGGCAACAAAGACATTATCGGATCGCTGTGCTAGAACATGGAATTCTAAAATTGACCTTCTAGCAGATTTTGAAGCTTGTGTGGATGATATAGAAGGATCCTATACTGGATAATTCATCAAACAATCACTAAAAAAGAATTTATATAGACCAAATATTCATATATGTAAATGTATGTTTATTGTTTTAATTTTGTGCTCTTTTAATTTATGCGAGATTCATTTGAAAAACTGGGGATCATATCATCATTGACGACAATTACTATCATCTCAATGAATAAGAATTTTTAATTCCCAGGCCCTTCAGTTTCCGTTCTATGCCCCACTACCTTCAAGATACCCATTTTAATTTCTCCCCATTTATATTTAGGTATGTGTAATCCTTTTTTAATTCCATGTTGTCATTTATTTTTTGTATTCACCCATTGAATGAAAATAATATTTTAAAAATATATTTTCACATTTTTTGAATCATAACTGACCACTAAAAATGGACCTTAATTTCATTTTATATTTTTCAAATACCCACATGGGTATATAAAAGAGTTATTGATAGCACAAATGATTAATTCATTGAAGGAGTTGGTAACTATAAACTAATATAAAAATTATATAAATTTGATCTTCATCCCGAACTTCAATATTCATCCCACAATTTATCTTTTCTAAAACTATAAGGTAACTATGTTCTAACTATTGTACCTACATGACTTCTTGAACCATGATAGGAATTTGGGTAATCATAATGAAAACAAGTAAATTATTATTCTTAGTAAAATCATTATTCAAATACGTGATTAAAACCATTATGTTCTATTCAATGTAGGCCTTTTATGCCATTTGATTACATGAATTGTTGTTTAAGACAATATCTATGGAATTTCTATTCAATAGAATGTAATCCATATAAATTTAAAATTTATGGAGATACTTCATATAATTTCAATTTCTATGGTTACAATATATTTGGGAAATGATGATCCTTAATTTTTTTAATCAATGATAATATAGAAATTATTTACAATGTGGTAGTTGTTAGATGTTATAGATGTATTTACCCAAACATCTAACTCCAGATCATGTATTGGATAATTTATTTAATGTGTCAAAATTTTAATTGTTCCATAATCGATGAGATGGTCTCCCTATATGAGATAACATCCAAATCCAGATCCAAAACCCTCATGATAAAGAATATAGCCATAACCCTATTCTATAAATTCAATTATATTTGTCCAGGTAACCTAATCCTTAATATACGCAAAGGATTTTATATAATCATTTCACTAATGAAAATGAATAACCATACTTGGTAATATAATAATCCAAGAATCATGACATGAAAAATAATAGAAAAATACTTATAATAAATTCATAATCTTGTGAAACATCATACCTCAATGTATGTTTTAAAGAATCCTATAAAATTTTGGAAATATTCTTTTTTAGTTTCAACCAATATTCCGTTTTTAGAAATTTCAATTTTCATGTATGTAAATTATTTTATACAAAAAGACTTATTTTATAAATTTTTGGTATAGATAGTGGTCATTTAATGTTTTCATCACAATATTCAATTTACCTTCATGACTATTTACATTATGAAGGTGAACCAAGTTATATCTAATAAAAAAACAACAAAAGAGTCATGTTAGTTTATATTTATTTTATTTTAGAATTCATTAAATACTACCATTGTATTTGTAGGAAAAAAATTCTTGTAAATGCACATGTATTGGTAGAAGTTTCTTCTAAAGGATATATTAGATATATTATATTTTTTACATGCATTTTGTTCTATCCCAATCATATAACAATTTTAGAGAACAACATGGATACCAATAAGTTATATAAAAGAAAATTTGTTTTATGATGTGGATATTAATTAATGATGGAAACCTCATTCAGTTTATCATTTTCATCACAGTGTCAATAAATTTCATAAAACTTATTTACAATTAAATCATAAGGTTCCCAAGGTTATGTTATTTTTCTATGAAATATTTGGAATTAAAACTATTCTAACTCTTCATATAGATCCCATAATTTTATCAAGTTCTATTACATATGATAAAAGAGACATTTGACTCATTCCTAATAGTATATCGATATAAAATTATAATTCTATTTGAGGTGGAAATTTATGGAATGTGTCCAAAATGACTTTAGTGTATCAATATTATATTTTAGTAATATATATACTTTTTATTACATTATTAACCCACAAGGTTACTACTAACAATTCAGAATAAATGGTTACAACCATTTTAATAGATGGACCTACTCTTCATATATTCGTATCCAAAATCCCATTGAATAGATGAACACAACTACTAATAGATGTGAATGTAATTCAACAAGTATACTAGTTAATATAATCACATAATATTACCAACCCATCCAGCCCCAAAATTTTATTAATTATTTAAAGATATAAAATAATTGATCCTTCCAAAAAAGTAGACTTCATCAGTGGTACTTGAAATTGATGAATAATTAAATCCCATACATTCTCATTTCCTAAGAGGAATCTATAGGGTCATGATATGATGAATCTTTTACACATCTAAATACATCTCATTGACAAGACATCACGTAATAAAATATTAATGAATTCAAGAGCTAATTAATAAATTCATTATAGTTTAATCAATAAAAATATTACATCACATCATTGAAGGACTTAATTAGATATCTCTATATAATACTCAACTATAAAAATTTATCCTTGATTATTTCATAGATGATTCCTATACCCATGATTAAATGGTTCATAATGAGTTTATAAAATTGTTTAAATCACACTAGTTGAACATGAATGGTTTGAGTAATATTAAAACCATTATCAATTTTAATCTTTGAAGGATAGAAAGTTTTTGTATGATGTTTAATTTGTCCATGGTTTTGAGAATTTAAAATTAATATTATACACAAATATTTTGTGTGCTCCAAATAGCAATTTTGGATGAAACAAATTAATTATTATTACATGGAGAATGTAAACCGAACCAAATTATCTGTTATCTAGAAGTTTTTCATTGTGGGATTTATTTTATCCTTTGTCTCTTCATTAAAATATTGTATTTTCCACATATTCCTAGAAAAAAATAAAGGTAACCTCTTTTTTGATTCCCAATAATGAATATTTTCCACCATCATATTTTCTCCAAATTAATGTAATTATTGAAACATAACATCCTTAAATTAGATAAAATTATATAATATTGGTTTTACTAAAACATGCATGATTTGAGTGATTCACTAGTAACTTTATTTAAACAAAGATGTATAATTAAATTATTATCCATGTTATGTAAATAAGATATCAAATATCATAAAATTACATTAATATGTTCTTAATTATATTCAGATGGATTCTGGGTATATTTTTTCTAAAAACAACTCAAATACATAATATCTAATTCATTGATACAACTTTTAGTAGATAGATAAGTAAAATTAATTTTTTCACAAAACATTTATCATGTAAACAATGAAAATTATTCTAATCAAGTGTAACAATGTAATTAACAATCCAATTAATCCAACTAGTACATACCATCAAATCTATGGGTCCGAAGTCATCCTAAAAAATTAGTGATGTTTTCCATTATAATTATAAGGATAAGTCTACATAAAATTGTTCCTCATTCCAATTAACCCATTCCATATCAAAAAAATGACTCCATCATAGTTCTTAGATGATATTTATTTCATTATTGTTTCTATAGAATCCCATTCTTTTTTACACCCACTAAAATATTTATAGGAATCTTGAATATTGTCATTTTTCTAAATCCATAAAAAAATGAAAATGGATGATTAATCACCCTAAGAACTCTATTTATTGTTTTTAATGTATACATGATACACCATGTATGATCATTATATGAAGATTTAAGAAACATAAACCACTAAAAAGTAAATAAATGATGATTTCCTTAGGGGTAGTCTTTTTTTAATAATACATAACACAGGTTATCATTTTCCAGATCAATTATGATGTGTTAACAACAATCTTGGATTTTTTCAATAAAAAATTTTCTATCTATAATACCATTGAAACCAGATGTATGTTATAAATAGAGTATTTAAGAATTTTCATATAATTAATTTCAATTCCTAAAACCTCATTTCTACATGTCTACCATCTAATATGATGAACCATATGAAACATATTCCATTTATAACACCAAATGCTAACACATTACCTTAGATAACATTATAATTATGCTGACTTGACGTGCATCACATGGAAATGAAAGGTTAGAAAAAAGTTCTAAATATTTCATGATATCACACTTAAAAAATTTATCTCTCCATATAAAAAATCATGTAGAATCATAATATATGATAAATACTATAAATTGTTTTTATGAATCAGACAAATTCTAAATATAACAACCATATATAATAATAATTAGAGTTCAAAAAACCAATTATATATTAAAATATATATATATAACATTTGATAAAAATAAAAGGAAAATAGGGTCCTAAATATCGAATTGCACTATTATCCATAACATTACAACCTATACGTTTCTATCTAAAATGTAAAAAACTATAATATAAAGGTACACATCTACGAATCAATGGTGTATTCCCCTAATCTACATCACATTGAACAATGTATCGATATTCATAAAAACATATATACATGAGGTGATTATATAAACCTATAGGAAATTCTAAATGATTTCCCATTTATGTTAGTATAAAATAATCATTTTACCTAATAATTTATATGAAATTGGATAGAATCATAAAAACAAGTGAAAGTGACAAATATAACCAGTGTAAACAATCATAAACACAATCCCATAACATGAACATAAAAACACAATTAATATACTAATTGATGCATCTTACAATCCATGTCAATAACCAAATGCATCCCTTGTCCACCCCTGGAACATTGAATCACCCTAACTCAAGAGAGAAAACATGTTCCCTCGGAACCATGTAATCACTGGGATCCACAATATATGTTACAACATAAAAAATATTGGTATGTATGAATACATGAATAAGTCCCAATATATATTTATTTTCAATGAACACCCACACTTTCTTAGACATGTTAACACGCAAACAATTTACTAATTTTACATTAAATAAAACAATTAAGAATTTTACTAAACATGTTGTGCATATCATTCCAAACCTTTAATTTCAAAAACCAAAACAAAATAATATAATACATAAAATTGTTTTTACTAAAGAATTTACACATGTAAAAAATCAATTTACATTAAAACCTAAAATCAATCAATTTCATGGAAAAGTAGAGTGAGAGTGAACCCAACTTCCATAATTAGAATTTCTAGTAGAAATCATTGCCCAACCATATAGTTCAATGATCCTATGAGTAACCTACAATGGTTATAAAAAATTCCCATTATAAAACTAGTGAAACTACAGAGAAATGATGGTGGATACATTTTTTTTGTAAAATGATTAAACAGTGTTGTAAAACCCACTCCTCGAAAATATCCAGGGCCACCTTTTTTTCTAGTTTACCCAATATTTACCCCAACCATTCATCTTACAAGAGACCAAAATTTCCATAAATACATAAATGGGGATAATAGGTTAATTACCCTAAAATTATAAACATTAAACACACTAAAAACTTTTCAAATTACTTTACAACATTTTGAAACCAACATGAATATATTAATATATAGAAAAGATATGATAAAAAGAGGATATAATTCACACTATTCATGCTACAAATACCAAATTTTGTCCTAAATATAAACTGACCTCTCAATGTTTTTTATTCAACAGTGAGAATGATAATACTATTTAAAGGAATTTTTCAATTATAGTGTCATGTCTATCAACTTGAAATACTGAAAATTATCTTTTTTTCTAAAAATATGATTAATGAATAACTAGTAAACAACATAAGTTAACCCAAAATATAATAAACCATAAGATACCAAAAAATAACTGAAAACTTTAGAGTCCTATTAGAACCATTTTTTCATTATAATTTCTAGAAGAGAGTGGTTTACAATGTTTTTAGAGAATACATTTTAATGTATTTAGATGGATAATCCATCATGTCCCATTATTGAATGTACTCCTATATTTTGATCATACGTTCGTTTAATACTCTTATAAGAATATGATCCTTCTTGTTTAGAAGTGAACATTAATCAAAAATAATGTCCAAAAGTATCATAGATTCTATCATCCATTCAACCTCATTTAGTTTGGAATTCAGCAGCATAACTGCCTCCCTCATGTAATCCTTTAAAAGAATAATAAAAATTAATTTTTTTCAAATTCATTAAATCCGTCAAACATATTTCCCACTACTGACATGTCAATAAACCTTTAGGTGGAAATTTTGTCTAAAATTTAATATCCATTATTAGAATATTTTTCCTCAAATTTTCCCAAAAAATAATCAATTTATTTCATCTATAAATCATACTTATCATTATCCTTTGATTCGTCCATTTAAATATCACACTATATCGCCACACTCTTCTACTGATCCTGATCCATAAGAGCCATCACAAAATCCATCTCTGATTCCTTGTTTATTTAATTAAATTATTATTCAATGGATTTAGTTGATACAAGAACTCATTTCTCCCTTTTCTTTTCATCTCTATTGAAAAAAATGAAACTGCCAAATTCATTATTTTTCTTCCATCCATTATTTTTTCTTTAGAAGAATAATCCAATTCTATTTCATCCTCTTACACAATATTTTGAGAAATAAAAATAAAATTCAACATTAGAAACTACTCTAGATGTACCTTTCCCCTTAATGATTTTCTTCGCATGTTGTGAATCCCCCCAGAATCAGAAGAGTCATACATTGTCAACATTAGATCCACTAAATCCCTCTTCGAGAGATTTGAAATTTATACAATATTCCAATATTATAAAGAATTGAATATTTCTATATGATATTATAAGATATAAAATCATTACATTCCAACTGAATAACTATAACAGAAGAATAATCATCTTTCTCCAATTACAGAATGACCACCCCATGTCTAACTCCATAGTGAAACGATGAAATCATTTCCCCAGACACATGCATAATCAATAATAATCAATCTAATATTGGAATACCACACCTTTGTTCCAAAAAAATCCTATCCAGCTATAATTTAAACCCACACCATTGAATGGTTTGAATCATCAACTTACAAAAATATATGTAAATGAATCAGAGAATCACTTTGTTATTAATAACATAAGAATCATCATATGATATTTCAAGAATACATATAATTAATTGATTTTAGAAAGTTAATAAGATTTTTTGATAGAATAACAAAATGTCGATGATAAGAGTTTCTAATTTCCCTTAAATATCATGACATCACCTACAAATCTAGTAATAGGTATGTAAAATAATGTAGAGATTTTAAGGATTTAACAAAAAAAATAACATAATCATAAACAAACATTTTTACTGAAAAATAAACCATATATCTACAGTACTATAATAAACATTTCCCATGTGACCTCAATGTCATCATGATAACTACTGTATAGAATATACCATTTTGGGGAAAAACATATCAAATGTAATTTTAATATAATTTATTACTTATCATATACTAGTATAAATCCAAAAACAATATATACTTTTAACAACCAATGATAAGATTCCTTGTTAAAAATGAATCTAATTTATGTTTATATTTTCAATCATTGATAATAGTACTATATATTTCACAATATTTCATCTTCCCCTTGATCAACCCACCAATAAAAAGCAGAAATATTCTATTGGACCACTCATACCTAAACTTCATATGGTAATCATTCATCATCAGTACTTCTAATTCCCTAAAACACTTAATTCCATTATTATTGAAATTATTTATGAATTTTCTATTTTAATAAATTTCAATTATTCTATAAAAACCTCTTAAATTGATACCCTTGTGGGAAGAAAAATAATTATATTATCATACCTTGGTTTCTACCTTGAAACTATCCCAATGATTCATTATCATTTTTATTAGTTTAAATTGTTTCCTTGATATATATCTCATGTGGTACATATATATTATATTTGCACTCCCTAAAAAACATCACTTGTTGAATTCAAATTTTATATTTTATATACAGTACGTTTGATATGATCACCCTTTCATAGTCAAATATCCATCGTTGATAAAAACATGTTATAATTCAACTCATTTATGAACCATCACCACTTGGAATCCTTCTTAATTTTTTGGTGAGATTTTGAGTGAGTCTCATTATTTATATCCAATATAAAATTTGTAAGAGATGAAGACTAAGGTTTTTCAAAAATATTGTGTGGATTGAATTGTTTGTATTCATAAATAAAAAAGAACAATTCACTAAAATATCCTAAAATTTGTTTTTAAATTTTTAAAACCCATGAATACTATATAAAAAACATATAATTCAGCTAATCCAATTAAAAAATTATGACTCAAAAACATATTAAAAGTGAATAAATTAGATCTGATGAAAAATAAAGATAAATTCGTTTAATGTTTTTTATCCACCGTGTTCATGAGCCAGTAATGTATAACCCAAAAAACAACTTTGTACTAAAAATATTGCAAAGTAATATATTGAAACAAACATAAGTATAATTTACACTCAGTATCTACCTCCCTAATAACTCTCATTTCAATACTAAAATAAAAAACTAATGATTTAATTATTAAACAACAAATGTGACCCATTTTCCAAAACTAGGGCATCTATAATCCCATATCAAAACAAACAATGTTTCTAAAAATATGATTATATTTTACATATAATAAATAATTAACATATTGATTCCAATATATCATTAACCCACTTCACGACCAATTTAGTCAATATCTCTTCTTAACATTATATGTCATTTCACCACAATACCATCAAATACAAATATTATATCACTCCATAACCATAAAATCATAAATAAATATTTGATTCCCATTCAACATAAAATAAAATATCCATCATTTCGTATTTTTCCATTTCTAATATATTTTAATTATATTATTTATTATTTCATTCCAATTTAAATAAATAAAATATCTTATAAAATTATATAGAGTAAAAGAATCTGATAATAAAAACATTATTTAATTATCTCAAAAAAAATAAATAAAAGATAAATATTATAAATAAATACTACATGTAAAATTACATTATAAATATAGTATAATATAAAACAATTACTTTACGTATATTAAATATATTAAATAGAAATAAAACAATAATAAATGAAATATATAGAAGAAGAATGAATTTAGAATTAAGTAAATACATATAAAGGCCCATTTATCATTAATTTCATTCAAGATAATTTAGTATTTTTCTATTGATTGTTTTATGAAATATTAATTTATATTTAGAAATAACATATTTATTAAAAAATATTTAATTTTTTAAAAATAAAAAATAATATATGAAATCATTATCATAATCATGATAAAATATTATTATATTTGAAATATTATTTTCTAATTTATTATGGATTAATTTTCTAATATTTTAATATTTTTAATGTTTCCCTTGGTAATTTGAATATTTTTTTTATTAATTATTGAAAATTAATGTAATTGTATATATATTTCTTATACTAATAAAAATATCTCAATTTGCATTGGAAAAAAATATTCCAACTTATTGAAACAATGATATGAAAATTTAATGTATTTATACTTTTACATTCATATGTTCATTATATGATTTATTAATTATTTTAAATAAAAAAAATTTATATTAAATAATTTTATCATCTGATCAGAAAAAATAACAAAATATGTCTTCATATGGTATTTCATGAGCAAGATATGATACGGTAATATATTTAATTAACATGTTAAAATATATATTTTACAAAAATGAGTATTTTATAGGGAATATCTAATTCATATAATAGTTAAATGATAGTTTATATATTAGTAAACAATTATAGAATTCATTATGAAAGTTTCTATATTATAATTTATTTGTTAACTGTAAAAAAATATATTTTACAATAAAATAATATTTTTTGTTGTATTTATAAATCAATATTCCATATTAATATATCATATTTAGAGGTTGATTATCATGAAATTATGTTGAAATTTGGATAATGTAATGGATTTTAAAATAATATTCCCATTAGAATAATAGTTTAATTGTTTTAAATAACATACAATTCACTAATATTGTTTCTATATGTATCTAATGAAAAGTAAAATTTCACATATTGAGAATATAAATTTTAAAAATTTCACAACATATCTCAAACCAGGATTCAAAAACTGTACAAGGGTTTAATTTTATAATTTTTTATAAAAATTATATTGTAAGGTAGAAGGAGGAAATATAGAAACCTATAGTGAATATGATAGAAAACATATGAAATCATTAGAAAATAAAACATGGTTATATCCATTGCCAATGTATGGATATAAAAATTGTGTTGGGGAATTAAAGAATGTAATGTGTGTACTATGGTTGTGTGGAGGTAATATATATAATGGAAAATAAAATATAATTACTTTATTCCTTAAGATTCCACTGCACATTACTATTAAAACGCACCACAACATCTCAATAATACCCACAAAGAGAATGAGTTATAAATTAATATCCTTCTTTAGGATTCTCTGATATAGGTCACTATTCAATAATTATGACTTTTGATTGTTCAATGAGTTGTCATTAAGTTGTGAAGCTTCAGAAAAGTAAAGTTTCTATTCCACTGATTTTATATTCCCATTAATAACCTTTTTTATAAACGTTTTCATAAAATAATTTCAATTGAGGATATGTAGATACCCTAAGCTTAACGTACATGGACATTACATTACTTTTGCGGAATACTTAGTACATAAAAAAAACACACACACAAGGATCGTAATAGTTTAGTGTCTTTGGAAACTCGGACTATAATCTTCTAATCGTGGTGAAAGATCATCAAAATCTCCTATAAAGATCTTCCTTTTTTTAACTAAAACCTTTCTTTATATCCTGGGGAAAAGAAAACATAAAAGGGTGAGCTGAAATGCTCAGTAAGGGTAAACAAAATAAATATCAATCACATCATATTCATAAGAACATAACATTTTGGAAATCATAACCTGCAAAAGAGAGCATAATTTCATAATCATGGGATAAATCATGGCAGTGAAAAAGTAATCCCAATAATCATAACTTAAAACATGAAACTTTGTGGCATACACACATAATCATAGAGAATCATTTCTTGTTAGTCAAGACTAATTGCCAAGACTATCTTAGTGGACAAAGTCCCTTTCTGAACCGAGTTCACTCCTCGTTTCAGTCCTGTATCACTGAACCGAAATAACCTTCCGTTCCAGCCATGTCTATCTCATGAGATATAAAATCATTACCCAATGCATTGGAGGGAGATATAGGTCCCACCCATCTTATAATGAATCCTTTCTTATGTGTGCCACATAATCATAAAACATACATCATCACATAACACATGTAACAAAAATGGGATTCTTGAAACATCATGACATCATAAATCAATTCATATAAGATAAAGGAATTCATAAACATAATTCCATCACAACATAGTCAAATCAATGTAAAAATATGGATAGAAACAGAACCCTTTATTATCTTAGATGGAAAATAATTTTGATAAAACACTTGAAATGAATTCTTGAGGAAAATATCCTTTCTTCTTCAAAATAAATTTCTTTTCACAAAACATCATGCAATTTTAAAAGAAAGATATTTTATTGAAAATAGTCATGAAATCTTTTAGAGGAAGCTTCATGAAAATAAGGCTTTATAAAACAGTAGAAATCCGTTCGTGCCGTATAAGTTAAAAAAAACATTCTTCGTACTTTTGTCGGAAAAGTCAAAAAGTACCTCGTACGACAAAAGATTCCTTTCATACAAATTACTAAAAACTCACCGAAGGGTAAAGATGGATTTAAACAATTTTAGGTGGATGGAAATAATATTACATATTGAGTAAACATGGATGTGGATGATAAAATACACCCCAGTAAATACTTACGAATAAACAATCTCGGATAAAAATGAGATTGTGATATTTCCCTTACCTTAGGTCCGACTTTCTTTGTAAGTGTCCGAACATCCTGTATAATGATTTAAATCATGTTATTGACTTATTACAGAATCATATTAATTGTTATGATATCATATATGGTTCACTTATGACATTATATTACCCGTTCTTTTGTAAATTCCATGTTAAAGAAGCGTTTTGGGTAAAATCGTTTCATTTATCGTAGGTGTTTTGACTTGTTGTTCTTGACATCATTATTACTTATATCATGATTTACTCACTTCCAGAATATAAAATATGATTTATATATCATATATATTCAGTATATATATATATAATAGGTAGATAAATAAAATGAAAAACACCGTTCATGGAGACGGTAGTCCGTACGTACGCATGAACGCTGTTTTCCTTTCCTTATTGTCTTGAAATGGAAGTAAGTAGATGACATAAATATGTATATATATACATAAATCCAGTAGCTTTATAATGTCATATATTTCATTATTATTTCTTATATATATATTATAATCATTCTTAAATGGTTAACATGGAGAATGAATCTCATCGTGTCGTGGAGACGGTAGTCCGTACGTACGCACGAGCGATGATATCATTTCTATAAATATTGAATTGAATTGGAGTGGATTATACAATATATCAGAATCAATATGATGTTTTAATAACTATGTATAGTTATTCTTTACACCATTATACCCATCCATGTAAGGTGGTGGTGGAAAATAGATTACACCACGGCGTGGAGACGGTATTCCGTACGTACGCACGCGCGGTGATTTCTTTTTCCGTAGGATAGATAGATGGTTAAATAGGGTTGTTTCATACTTATAATAACATATCAGTATATGAGTGATACTGATGTTATTACTTCATAATAAAACAACCTAAGAAGAAGAAGTGGAAGAAGAAATAAAGATGAAAGAATTGGTAACGGTAATTACCTCTTATTTGAAGCGCCTTTTGGAGACCTCCTCTTAGGGAACTAAAATTGGTCTTTGAGGAAAACCAGAACCTCTAGGATGTTTCTAGGGAAGTGGAGAAGAGATTTTGGCAGGGGTTGGCCGAGCTTGAGTGCTCAAATTGGTGTGAGGAGGAGGGGGAGGAGGTTCCCTTTTATAAGGGAGGAGAGGGGCACCTTAGGAATATCTCAAAATATTATTTTATATTAAAGTCAAAATCGGTTTATAATGGTTCCAAAGGGTCTTATTTCGAAGATAAGGTGGGGATGGGTCGAAATCCTATCAACCAATAGGATTTAGACAAGTTTAGGTTCTTATTTTAACCTTATCAATTAGATTTAACTCTAAGTTAAATAATTTAACTTTTACCGTGTCTTTTTGTTTTCTTTCACTATATGGTTAATACACTTACTATAACATGCCAAACGAACCCCAAATTGTTTATTATTAATATTTATATCCTTATATAAGTCATTTGGCCGAAACGTAGATTTTTAGGAATAAAATAACAATTAATAATATTTTATTTTATTTAAAAACTGTTTTGTTTCAATTTTGACACTATTTGATATATGATTTTTGTGAAAGTCATAACAGAATTATATGTTCTAACCAAGTTGATTAAATCAACATTAATATATCATAGTAACCTAGAAAATTAGTGGAATTCATAAAAAGTCTTAAATTACATTTATTTTGGTATTTATATTATCAATTTTGTCAATATTTCATTAATAAGATAATTACTGCATCATCTTTGTGTCATAAATAAATTAAATTATTTGATGTCTAAAAATTACAAATAAAATATCATCATGTAGGAAATCTTTTTAGCTTTCTAATTAAAATTTATAGTCTAATTTATCTTATTTATAACCCCATATTAAAAATGTTTTAGTGAATAAACTTTGATTTTAACTCTTTTAACTCTTCTTTGAATTAAATAATAATAAATGTCCTAATCTAATCCAAGTGGGCCTAAATGATAATATGTTACACTTAAGGTTGTTTTTGGTCGAGGTACACTTGTCTAATAGAATTAGGACATGTGTTAAGGTAATATTAATATCATTCTTACCCTTAATTACCCTATTTACTTTTAACCGTGGTAAATAAAAGTAAAAAGTTACTATTCACCAAAAATTATTTTCATCTCATTGAACCACATTTTACTTACTGACATCAACTGTGTCTCTCGGATTTTTGAAATTCCATTCACAGATGCGGTAAAATTAAGTTTTATGAAAAATTCAGTTTTTTTAACTACCACTTAGTAGTTTCACTATTCATCAAAAATTGATGTTTTTCAGAACAATGCCAAAATTTCATCCCAAGATATATTTCATATTCCGAATTCAAAAATGAAGTCTATTTTACCAAATTCATAACATAAAAGTTGCATTAATTAATTTTGTAATTAAATCCCGCTGTTAAAACAAATAGCGTGTTTTTAAGAAACAATATCTATCAAAAGATTGACACTTGTTTATGTCTGGTTTAAATGTGCAATTACATCCAATGACCAACATTGTATTAAATTGTAAAAATATATTCTAAATATACTTTAAAACTACTCCAATTAATAATTTATCACTATTAATTATTTCGATTAAAAAAGTTGTTTTTTAATTATAATTTAGTAATTTTCACTATTCATCAGAATATGAAACTTATCTGAAATGTACCAAAATTTCACCATAGGCTAAATTCGATACTCCGAATCCAAAAATGAAGTTCATTTTGAAAAATAAGATTTACAGAATTTTAAAAATTGGTTATTACTATTCATACCGGCTAGTTTTAATAATATTTTAATAGCATATCGTTGTTCAGTGAAACTCGGTACTGCGTATTACACACGCTATCGAGGAAGGTCGCGATTGCGTGTAATGTAAGGCAAGTCAAGGATGCGTGTTGTGCAAGCTCCTAACACAAGACATTAAAAAGAATATTTTTTTATAAAATCTTGGGCTGTTACATTGTACCCCCCTTAAAATGAATTTCGCCCTCGAAATTCATCGGGGTTATAAATTGTTTACTATTTGAAAGTTTCTTTAATCGAAACCCACATCGTAAAAAGGAATATCAAAACCAATCTTTAAAAACAAAAGTATGAAACGTAACGGTTAACCAAATAAACTAATCATTGGGTTTCCACATAGGTGAAAATATGGATATGGAAGAGAAATCTAACCATCATGTTCTGATGGAGAGGTGTAGAGAACATGGCTATGGAAAAGCCAATAATCACAAATCCATAAATTTGTGACGATCTAAGGTACCATCCGATTCATCAGGTATAAGATCACTAGGACAACATTTTTGGTTTTCAAGATCATTTCCCTAAAGTTGAAAATTTGAATTGGAATAAATACTTTCTTTATTTTGGTAAAATCTCACTATTGTTCGTGCCTAGAACAATTTCCAGTTCATCTCTTAAATAAATGAAGTTGAATTTGTTGTTCGTGTAGTGTTAGCAGATCATGTGATAGAATGAAGGGTCATTCCATCTGTCTCAAAAGGTTAGAAAAATTATATGCATAAGTCGGTCTATAGTGAGATTAATCATATATGGTTCCTAAAATGGGCTTATACATCATATATCATACTGCTTAATATAATAACACTAGTTTCTACTAAACAGGGACTTCCTGTAGGTCAGTGGTAGGCGATAAAGGCCAGTCGCACTTCGGTTGTGGGTTCGATTCCCACAGCCTTGTCCGAAGCGATGGGTTGTCGCCCGTCCTGCAGGTTGTCCTTTTTCTAAAACTATATTACTATAACATCCCATAAATAATATCGAAAAAACTTCTATCCTTAAACAAAACTAACTTATGTCCAACATAATCCATTCCAATCTTTAGTCCTATCCATAATACTGCAGTCCATTCTCATAACATAGTTAAAACGATTACCAGAGATTTAATACCATCGTTGATCCCCATATATCATAAGATATATCTTGTTGGACACATTCCAAACATTCAAAGGCCTTAATCTTGTACTCTCTTGAATACCCATTGAACCTTAGTGAAAACTTGAATGTAGTTAAAAGTTAACACTTTCCACATACCAAAATCCTCAAAATTCTATATACTCAAACCATGATATCACTTAGTCCTTATATCAATCATGAGCTCATGAATACTGTTAAACATTTCATTTTCTCGTTTTCCCTTCATTATGCGCATAATATCTCAATCACTTTGAATACCACATTAGACCAATACATAAATATTCCAATATTCCATGATACAACATTATTTTGGAATCCCATTACATAAAAACTTAATCATTCCACCACATCGTTGTCATATTCAACATTGCCAATAGTGATCGCATGTGACTTCCCTTTGTCCTTTTCCTTAAGCGGTTGCTCATGTCGATCATCACTAACCCTTGGATTAGGGCATTTATTGGCATAATGTCCCATCTCCTTGCACTTGAAGCATTGAAGTGTTGGTTGTGCGTTCTCTACAGTGTTTGCTTTATTCACTTCATTAGAATCCTTTTTTCCATTACTTCGACACTCAGCTGCTCTATGACCTTATTTTCCACACTTAAAACATTTTCTAGTCCCTTTAAGACAATCTCCACCATGCTTCTTTCCACACTTTGTGCATAAGGAAACATTCATCTTCTTTTCACCATTATTCTGAGATTTCTCCTTGAACTCCATCTTTCGTTTCTTGTCAAAACCATGAGATGGATATGTAACACCAACTTCCATTTCTACCTTGATAGCACAACGCACAATTTCTTCATAGCTACTGAAGTCTCTTATAGCTAATGCCCTCCGATGACTTGGTTTTAAGCCACTGAAAAATCGATCAACTTTACTTTCAGGTTGGATGATAATACCAGAAGAATACCTTGCAAGTCTTGTAAAATTTGCTTCATAGGTACCAACAGATTCATCATCCCTTTGCTTCAGTTCAAGAAACTCTTTCTCCATCTTTGTTCGAAGAATACGAGGGAAGTACTTACTGAAAAACAAGTTCTTGAACTCGTCCCATTCCATGGACTCAATTTCATCTCTTGGCCACGTATTCTTGATAAGATTCCACCATTGATCAGCTTCACCTTCCAAACGATATACTGCTAAGATGACTTTATCATGTTCAGAACATTGAAGAACTGAAAATATCTTTTCAGTAGTACTGATCCATTGTTCAGCCACAAGTTGATCAGAAGACCCACTGAAAGAAGGTGGACATTGCCTCATGAAGGACTCAATAGAATATTGTTCCCTTCTCTGCTCATTTGGAAGTCCAGAATGATTCATAGCTTGTCTAAGTATAGAAATAAGATTTTGCACTCCATCTCCCATAACATTTGTTTGTTCAGGAGGGCAATCATTGCATTGATCAACACGGTTCCTTCGGGTTCCAGCCATCGTCTAAAACCCAAAAAGAATAGTGTGAGAGGCAAAAATCATGCTAGGGAAAAAAACATAATAAAGGGGGAGTACCTTCAATATCCAACATCTTCGGTTTAATTCTATGATCGTTAGCGTAATTCTATTACTATAACCTATACGTATACTTATCCCTAGGGACATCCCTAGACATACCTTAGAAATATCTCTAGGGATCACACTAACGTTTTCGCATCCTAGTTTCCAAAGGTTGACTAAACCTTTCCTCTAATACCAACTGTAGAGACCCGAAGCTTAATGTACATGGACATTACATTACTTTTGCGGAATACTTAGTATATAACAAAAACACACACACAAGGATCATAATAGTTTAGTGTCTTTGGAAACTCGGACTATAATATTCTAATCGTGGTGAAAGATCTTCAAAATCTCCCATAAAGATCTTCCTTTTTTTACCTAAAACCTTTCTTTATATCCTGGGGAAAAGAAAACATAAAAGGGTGAGCTCAAATGCTCAGTAAGGGTAAACAAAATAAATATCAATCACATCATATTCATAATAACATAACATTTTGGAAATCATAACCTGCAAAATAGAGCATAATTTCATAATCATGGGATAAATCATGGCAGTGAAAAAGTAATCCCAATAATCATAACTTAAAACATGATACTTTGTGGCATACACACATAATCATAGAGAATCATTTCTTGTTAGTCAAGACTAATTGCCAAGACTATCTTAGTGGACAAAGTCCCTTTCTGAACCGAGTTCACTCCTCGTTTCAGTCCTGTATCACTGAACCGAAATAACCTTCCGTTCCAGCCATGTATATCTCATGAGATATAAAATCATTACCCAATGCATTGGAGGGAGATATAGGTCCCACCCATCTTATAATGAATCCTTTCTTATGTGTGCCACATAATCATAAAACATACATCATCGCATAACACATGTAACAAAAATGGGATTCTTGAAACATCATGACATCATAAATCAATTCATATAAGATAAAGGAATTCATAAACATAATTCCATCACAACATAGTCAAATCAATGTAAAAATATGGATAGAAACAGAACCCTTTATTATCTTAGATGGAAAATAATTTTGATAAAACACTTGAAATGAATTCTTGAGGAAAATATCTTTTCTTCTTCAAAATCAATTTCTTTTCACAAAACATCATGCAATTTTAAAAGAAAGAGATTTTATTGAAAATAGTCATGAAATCTTTTAGAGGAAGCTTCATGAAAATAAGGCTTTATAATACATTAGAAATCTGTTCGTGCCGTATAAGTTAAAAAAAACATTCTTCGTACTTTTGTCGGAAAAGTCAAAAAGTACCTCGTACGACAAAAGATTCCTTTCATACATATTACTAAAAACTCACCGAAGGGTAAAAATGGATTTAAACAATTTTAGGTGGATGGAAATAATATTATATATTGAGTAAACATGGATGTGGATGATAAAATACACCCCAGTAAATACTTACGAATAAACAATCTCGGATAAAAATGAGATTGTGATATTTCCCTTACCTTAGGTCCGACTTGCTTTGTAAGTGTCCGAACATCCTGTATAATGATTTAAATCATGTTATTGACTTATTACAGAATCATATTAATTGTTATGATATCATATATGGTTCACCTATGACATTATATTACCCGTTCTTTTGTAAATTCCATGTTAAAGAAGCGTTTTGGGTAAAATCGTTTCATTTATCGTAGGTGTTTTGACTTGTTGTTCTTGACATCATTATTACTTATATCATGATTTACTAACTTCCAGAATATAAAATATGATTTATATATCATATATATTCAGTATATATATATATATATAATAGGTAGATAAATAAAATGAAAAACATCGTTCATGGAGACAGTAGTCCGTACGTACGCATGAACGCTGTTTTCCTTTCCTTATTGTCTTGAAATGGAAGTAAGTAGATGACATACATATGTATATATATACATAAATCCAGTAGCTTTATAATGTCATATATTTCATTATTATTTCTTATATATATATTATAATCATTCCTAAATGGTTAACATGGAGAATGAATCTCATCGCGTCGTGGAGACGGTAGTCCGTACGTACGCACGAGCGATGATATCATTTCTATAAATATTGAATTGAATTGGAGTGGATTCTACAATATATCAGAATCAATATGATGTTTTAATAACTATGTATAGTTATTCTTTACACCATTATACCCATCCATGTAAGGTGGTGGTGGAAAATAGATTACACCACGGCGTGGAGACGATATTCTGTACGTACGCACGCGCGGTGATTTCTTTTTCCGTAGGATAGATAGATGGTTAAATAGGGTTGTTTCATACTTATAATAACATATCAGTATATGAGTGATACTGATGTTATTACTTAATAATGAAACAACCTAAGAAGAAGAAGTGGAAGAAGAAATAAAGATGAAAGAATTGGTAACGGTAATTACCTCTTCTTTGAAGCGCCTTTTGGAGACCTCCTCTTAGGGAACTAAAATTGGTCTTTAAGGAAAACCAGAACCTCTAGGATGTTTCTAGGGAAGTGGAGAAGAGATTTTGGCAGGGGTTGGCCGAGCTTGAGTGCTCAAATTGGTGTGAGGAGGAGGGGGAGGAGGTTTCCTTTTATAAGGGAGGAGAGGGGCACCTTAGGAATATCTCAAAATATTATTTTATATTAAAGTCAAAATCGGTTTATAATGGTTCCAAAGGGTCTTATTTCGAAGATAAGGTGGGGATGGGCCGAAATCCTATCAACCAATAGGATTTAGACAAGTTTAGGTTCTTATTTTAACCTTATCAATTAGATTTAACTCTAAGTTAAATAATTTAACTTTTACCGTGTCTTTTTGTTTTCTTTCACTATATGGTTAATACACTTACTATAACATGCCAAAAGAACCCCAAATTGTTTATTATTAATATATATATATCTTTATCTAAGTCATTTGGCCGAACCTTAGATTTTTAGGAATAAAATAACAATTAATAATATAATATTTTATTTAAAAACTATTTTGTGTCAATTTTGACACTATTTGATATATGATTTTTGTGAAAGTCATAACAGAATTATAT
Source organism: Viscum album (assembly GCA_963277665.1). NCBI lineage: Eukaryota > Viridiplantae > Streptophyta > Magnoliopsida > Santalales > Viscaceae > Viscum > Viscum album. The sequence goes on from OY728148.1 coordinate 178,147,874, forward strand.
GTTCTAACCAAGTTGATTAAATCAACATTAATATATCATAGTAACCTAGAAAATTAGTGGAATTCATAAAAAGTCTTAAATTACATTTATTTTGGTATTTATATTATCAATTTTGTCAATATTTCATTAATAAGATAATTACTGCATCATCTTTGTGTCATAAATAAATTAAATTATTTGATGTCTAAAAATTACAAATAAAATATCATCATGTAGGAAATCTTGTTATCTTTCTAATTAAAATTTATAGTCGAATTTATCTTATGTATAACCCCATATTAAAAATGTTTTAGTGAATAAACTTTGATTTTAACTCTTTTAACTCTTCTTTGAATTAAATAATAATAAATGTCCTAATCTAATCCTAGTGGGCCTAAATGATAATATGTTACACTTAAGGTTGTTTTTAGTCGAGATACACTTGTCCAATAGAATTAGGACATGTGTTAGGGTAATATTAATATCATTCTTACCCTTAATTACCCTATTTACTTTTAACCGTGGTAAATAAAAGTAAAAAGTTACTATTCACCAAAAATTATTTTCATCTCATTGAACCACATTTTACTTACTGACATCAACCGTGTCTCTCGTATTTTTGAAATTCCATTCACAGAAGCGGTAAAATTAAGTTTTATGAAAAATTCAGTTTTTTTAACTACCACTTAGTAGTTTCACTATTCATCAAAAATTGATGTTTTTTCATAACAATGCCAAAATTTCATCCCAAGCTATATTTCATATTCCAAATTCAAAAATGAAGTCTATTTTACCAAATTCATAACATAAAAGTTGAATTAATTAATTTTGTAATTAAATCCCGCTGTTAAAACAAATAGCGTGTTTTTAAGAAATAATATCTATCAAAAGATTGACACTTGTTTATGTCTGGTTTAAATGTGCAATTACATCCAATGACCAACATTGTATTAAATTGTAAAAATATATTCCAAATATAATTTAAAACTACTCCAATTAATAATTTATCACTATTAATTATTTCGATTAAAAAAGTTGTTTTTTAATTATAATTTAGTAATTTTCACTATTCATCAGAATATGAAACTTATCCGAAATGTACCAAAATTTCACCATAGGCTAAATTCGATACTCCGAATCCAAAAATGAAGTTCATTTTGAAAAATAAGATTTACAGAATTTTAAAAAGTGGTTATTACTATTCATACCGGCTAGTTTTAATAATATTTTAATAGCATATCGTTGTTTAGTGAAACTCGGTATTGCGTATTACACACGCTATCGAGGAAGGTCGCGATTGCGTGTAATGCAAGGAAAGTCAAGGATGCGTGTTGTGCAAGCTCCTAACACAAGACATTAAAAAGAATATTTTTTTATAAAATCTTGGGCTGTTACAGGATATAACGATAATTATAGAATATTTTTATCACATTCATTAATTTCTAAAGTTAAAAAATTAAATATCTCACATCATATGATAACATTCTCCTTTATTACACATGTAAAAATGATTTATTACATAAAACATTCACGTGATACAACATAAATGGTCATGGTGTAAAGTGTATTTGGGGATTAGGAATATTACATAACAATTTATAACAATTAATGTAACATCTTAGTTTAATGTTCCTTTACATGGCCTCTATATTCTCTCATACTTAGCATTGCATTGGATAACCAGAGGACATGCATAAGAAAAGTGTGAGCTATAAAGCCCAGTAAGGTAGTAAAAAAGGAATAAAATGATGATGAAAATACATTTTAGGCAATAGTAATATCATTGTATCTTAAGAGAAACATGAATAAAAATTTAGGATAAAACATGATAATCATAACATGGGAATGTAGAAACAACACATAACATGGAATTAGGATAAGCAAAGGCTCATTGCACATAGAGCATGAGTAAAACCCTCATTGCACATGAAGCACAAGTAACCCCTAATTTGACATTATTTAGCATGAGTCAACACTCATTTCACATGAAGTTTCGTGATACTATACTTTACCCAATGGATTGGAGCGCTATCAGGGCGCACCCTTCTTAAACATTTCATTTCATGCATAAATGTGCCACATGGATCATATCAAATGGAATAAATAAAAATCATATGTTATTTAATGATTATGTAATGTGGAATAAATATATTAATGTACAACTCAATTTCTATATCTTCATAAAGGTTAATACCCATGATAGAAACATGGGTATTGTATTCACGGCACAGTGATCTTGGCATGGAAAAACACGGTGCAATTTTTAGCAGCATAACGGTGTGACATAAGGATTCCGGAAAATGGTTGATGGGAAAGAAATTTGTGTCTCAAAATATGTATATGAAATGGAAAGTAAGGGGTCATATATATACATGTCCCAACAGACGTAATGGAATTTAGATTCATAATACAAAAGAATTACTTGGATGTAAAAGAGGAGAGAAAAACCCCTCACTGAAATACGGCATGGTAACAGGTCTACAGGGGAGGAATTAGTAATAGAGAAATGGGTATACCATCATCCAAACATAAATATGGAGGTATGGTGGAGGTGTTAAATCATACGCCAACATTTTTAATTTAAAAAAAGGGCATAAAAACATAAAGAAAATTGGAAAAAATTTAGAAAGGATGAAATACCTTACCAGGAAGTAAGATCCCAAAATCATGGGATAGGCTTGATATAGGCTTATTGGGAGCTTGGCGTACATTGGAAGGATTATAGAGAGAGGAGGTAAGGGGTTGGTAGAATTCCAAAGGCATTGAGTGAAGAGGAAGTGGGGGTATGAGTGGGTTTATATAGGAAAGAAGGGGGAATTCTATATTATTTTACTTTGGGACACCACACATTAAACTAATAAAAACCACAAACCATCCAATGGTTTTCCCCATGGTTTTTTCTATAGGGGAGTGAACAATAATAGTTTATAATTACAATGGATAACATCTTAATATAATAGGGTTTCTTATGTAAAGGTGAGTCACACTCTCAAAGAATGAAATTTAGAAAGACAAAATGTTTTATAAGTCTTGGAGGGTCTACTAAAACAATGTAAAATAAATAAAACAAATCTAGAATCAAATAATTTTGATTTTAATACATATATTGGCTGAACATAATTTTTATAGTATTTTATTACATCTTTATTGGGTCTTTATGATCTCATAAAATACATTATCTACTTGAACGTTAGTAAATTTGTACCCAAATCTTCGACTATGTTAGAAAATTATGGAAAATTCACCATTGGATATTTACAACATCATAATTGAACAAATAATATTCATTTTATTCAAATAAATTTCTAAATATGTTAATATTTACTTTTAAAATAAAAAATGACATTTTTCAAAAATTCAAAAGTTTTGACAAAAGCTTCATTTCAATCCTTAATAATAATTACAATTGTATTCATAAAAATTTTATGATAATTTATATATAATAAAAATAATAATATTATTAATATATTATTAAAATAATATTTAATTAAAAAATCCATTATTTCATCAAAATATATTTCATAAATGGATATTAACTACAAAATATAATTTGTGCTTTAAAATCTATTTACAAAGTAACAATTATAAAATAAATGCACATTATTTATATGAAAATAATGTACATTGTCAGATTACTAGGGTATTGTTACATAACCCCTTATAAAACACTCACAATATGGAAGAGTAATGTGTGCGCTGCTGACAGACTCTTTTGGTGGCTCAGATAACATCACTCGGGTGGTAATCTTTATTAACTTCCACTTCTCTTGTAGTCAGTTCCACAAAAACATAATGTGTTCAATACCTATATTTATAATAATCATGTGATAGTTGTTAAACTGTTATTTTACAAATGGTCATAATACTTAATGGTATTTTTGAAATCCAGAACCATAAATCCAAATATGTGTATCCATTTTACATAACAACAAGAAGACATTTGAATAGACCAAGAGGAATTTTGATTAACAAATTTTTGGGTCGTTACAGTCTTCCCCCCTTAAGAAACGTCTCCCTCGAAATTTCTTTTACCCACACTAAAATAGATGTGGGAATCCTTGCTTCATCACATCTTCTGAATCCCATGTCACTACTTCAAACTTGTAGTTTTTTCAAAACACCTTAACGAGGGGAATTTTCTAATTTCGTAGACCATTTTATTCATCGACCAAAGATCTTCACTGGTTTCGCCTCGTAATAAAGATCATCATTTAAATGTACTACCTCTGAAGAGAGTACACGTGAAGGGTATGGTATGTACATCCTTTTTGGGGATAAATGAAATACATCATGTACTTTGGCCATGTTTGGTAAAAGATCTTGTCGATAAGCCAAAACCCTAACACGATCAAGAATCATGAAGGGGATGATGTATCTGTGACATAGTTCCCTTTCATTCCAAACATCAAGACCTTCTTCCATGGAGATATGTGTAGTAATACCATGTCTCTAACATTAATCTCAGAGGACTCATCGACGGTTATCTACAAAAATATTTGTCGACACCGGGCTGCCTTGATATGCTGCTAAATGGTTTTCACCTTCTCCAACATTTCATCGACCATTTCAAGTCCATGATACTTACGCTCACCGACTTCATCCCAACATATCGGTGGTCTGAACCTCCTCCCATATTGGGATTCATAAGGTTATATTCAGATGCTCGAGTGGAATCAATTACTGTAGGAAAATTAAATTATTGGAATATGTTGGTCCCACCCTCCTTTGAAGTACATAGAACATGATCTTAACATATTCTCTAGTGTTTGAATAGTTCACTATGATTTTTCATCTGTTTGAGGATGATAGGGTGTACTGAATTTTAGTTAATTATCTAGAGCATGTTGAAAACAAAACAAAAATTTAGTTGTGAATCATGGATCTCGATCTGATACAATTGATAGTGGTACTCCATGCTGCATTATAACTACCTTTATTTATATTTGTGCAGGTTGATCCATATGAAATCAACACTAATTGAAATGAATTGAGAAGACTTTGTAAGATGATCCACAACAACCTAGATTGGATTATTTCCTTTCGATGTATATGGAATTCCAGCAAAGAAGTCCATGGTGATGTTATCCCATTTCCATTCTGGTATGGGAAATGGTTGCATCATCCCATTACAAATCTTCTTACTACCTTCACATTCTGACACACCAGTCACATTGATGTATACTCATCGATTTCCTTCTTCTTGTTATCTCCCAAATAATGATCTCGGAGATATCGATACATATTTTTGATTCCTATGTGAATAAAGAAATTTTAACTATATGTATAATCCAAATGTTCCTTATTCAACTCCAGACACGCTGGAACACATATTCTATTCCAAAAACTCACAATTCATTTTACATGAACATTGATCTCTGAGGATTTCCATTTCTGAAAGCTTCCATTTTCTTTCTTAATTCCTAAATAATCCATTTGAGAATCCATTAACCATTCAAAATGAGCCGGTTGAGAAATAATTTGTGAAATGATTGATTATGTTCCCTTATTTTTGATTCACATTTACATATTCTTCAAATATAAAAATATTGGATCCTTCTTAATTCTCATCAATTATAGAATTGTTGGGTCCTTTCTTCATAGAGCATCAACCACCCGGGTCACTTTTCCATGGTGGAAATGGATTGAGCAGTCATAGTCGTTGATCAACTCTAACCATCTTCATTAGCGCATGTTAATATCGTTCTATGTGTATATATACATGAGGCTTCTGTGGTCTTTATATATTTCCCACTTCTCCCTAATGAGATAATGCTGAAATTTTTTTAAAAAGAAGATCACTATATCCAACTCTAGATCATGTGTTTGATAATTCTGCTCATTTAAATTAAATTTCCTTGAATAATATGTATTTAATTTGTCATTTTCCATCAATACATATCCCAAGCCCTTCTTCGATGCATCACTGATGTAAAGACCCGTAAAATTCAAGGATATTTTTTTTCTTAATTTTCTGTATAATCTTACAAGAGCGCGGTTTCAGACGGCACCTGATTCCGAGGCCCGGAGTGCCCAGAATTAATTTCCGAAGTTTGGCTCGGGTACGTTCAGTGAACGAACGAGCGGGAATTCCTAACTTTTGATCCGGTGCTCGGAATTGAAATCCGAGGGCACCGATGAACTCGCAGCGCCGATATTCGCTTAAAGAGACCTTTTCGGGAGTTGCGTTTGTTGCGGGTTGAAAGTTTATTTTAAGGGTTTTTAGTTTGAGTTAAATAAAATTTGTATAGAACAAATTTTATTATAACTTGTTAAAAACCTACCAAAGGAGGTTGGAAGTGGGACCCACACCCACTTAACCTCCCTTGGGAGGATTAAGTGTGGTAGGGCCCACACGAACCCCTAAACCTTTCAAATTCTCCCAACTCCCTTAACGCCTCATTTATTAGCTTGAGTTACCTTTTTAATTATGGGAGTTAAACCTTTTGAATTTCAAACTTTTGAAATTCTAATGTGTTATGTGATAATAAAATAAGATGTTGTCTTATTTTATTTTGGGGTTTTTGTTTGTCTTCTTGAGAGGTGGAGAGCTCTTCTTCTTCTTCAAACTCAACGAAGAACGCGAAGAACGTCGTTCTTCAACGAAGAACTTCTCCGCCGAAGAACATGGTCCATCCGCGACGCCGTATCCGCGACGCGACGTACTTCTTCCGCGTCATCTCTTCCGCGACGGTTTTCCGCGACGAACGCCATCGACAACGACTCTTCCTCCGACGTCAAAGGAATCGACACCGATATTCCACGACTACGTCAACGTGCGACTATCGAGGTAGGGGTTCTTGAGTTCGTTTTTTTCTTTATTATTTGACTTTCCTCAAGACTTGACGAAGAACGCTCAATTTCCGACGAAGAACGCCGCTCCGCTCTTCTTCGTCTCCCGTGTCAACGAAAGAGATCACTGCTTCCTCCTCGGACCTTCTTCGTCGGCATACGAAGATTCGCCAACGACGTAACTCTTCGGGCATATCTCTTCGTCAACGGATTGACGAACGACGACCGCGACGCCTGACCACCGCGACGTTGTCTTCCGCGGGAAGTTGTCAAATCTTCGATCTTATACCCGAGGTAGGGGTTGTTGATTCAATATTTATTTTATTCCATTTCTTGAACGTGGATCTCGCATGTCTAACATGAGGCTTTGAATGTTTAAGTTGAGTTTTTATTTAACGTGAGGGGGGCCGGACCGCATGAACACGGCCGAACCCCCCTCCATCGTTTATGTTGATTTATCTTGCGGGTAGAAGCAAAGTGGCGTGGTACCATCGCACCACGCGGACATTCGTGCAATTATTTTACGCGGCGCCGTCGCGCTACGCCGAGGAGAATCTTCAAGAACGTGACGCCGTCGCGCCGCGTTGAATGGAATCAAGACACGGCGAAGGGGCGCGGTGCCGTCACACTGCGCCGGATGACGAACGCCGCGGCCGGTTCCGGGCCGCGGCGGGACGAGGAGACCGCGGCCGGTTCCGGGCCGCGGCGGGAAGAGAAGACCGGCGGCCGGGCCGCCGGCGTCGGAAGCCGAAGTGGGGACCGGAATTTCCGGTCCCGTTGGAGAAAACAGGCCGGCCAACTGGCCGGCCGGAAGGCATTAAACTGGGGGAATTAATCCCCCGGCCAGCATGTAAAACCCCCCTCTTTATGAGGGGGGCGGTTCCATGAAAGGGGGGCAGCAGCCCCCCGGTTCTTTTAATTAAACCGGCCCCCCCGTGGGGGCCGTTTGTTTCAAAGGCGCGACACTAATGGCCGCGCCGCTTCCCAAATCAGCGGGGCTTAGCCCCCACGTGCGGCTCCTCACGGCACCCCGAGCCGCCGCGGCACCCTGCGCCGCCGCGCCGCCCCGGGGGGGGGGGGGGGGGGGGGTCGGGCCGGGTCGGCCCGGACCCGGACCCCCCCGTTTCGAACCAGAATCGGTTTTTGGCCCATAACTTGAGCCTCGGACCTCCGATCGACGAACCGTCAGCGGCAACGCGATCCTTGGATCGAGACGGTCGTTTCGGTATATCGCACTCAAGTTTTCGGATTACTTTGAGTTCGGACGGGTTGGTTCGTTCACGAAACCAACCGGGCCTTCGGAGCGGAAACACTCATATCTTGAGCTACGGACGTCCGATTGACGTGTCGTCAGTCGCGTTGTGTTCCTCTTAGTGAGACAGATCTTTTGGCATACTCCTCCCGAGGTTTGGACGCAGGTGGATTACGGTCAGGTTGGTTTAGCCTTAAAACCCAACCGGGCCCCGGAGACGAAAATGCCAATAACTCTGAGACCGGGCGTCCGATCGACGCGCCGTCTGTTGCGTTGAGTTCCTGTTGACGATACGGAACTTTTGGATACACCAACTCTGGTCTTTGTGACAGTTGATGTATCAGCCTCTCGGCTCGTGGAGCGGACCCTCCGAACGAGCTTACTGTGTGCGGGAACCCTAGTGCTGGCTGCGACTGCTACTACTGCTACGACTGCTACTGTGACTGCGACGACGACAGTACAGAGATCCTGTGTGGATTCGACGACGACAGTACAGAGATCCTGTGTGGATTCGACGACGACGACTACAGCACTCAGCGATCCTACGTGGATCAGTGCTACAGGTCCTGTGTGGGCCCGATCCTGTGTGGGTCCTTGCGCTCAGCGGTTCTGTGTGAGCCAGCGCCTACAGGTCCTGTGTGGGCCCGATCCTGTGTGGGTCTTTGTGGGGGTTAGTTACCTATCGATCCTTCGTGGGTCCGACGACTTAGATGGATCAGTGATCATCTTTATCGTCCTTGAAAAAGTATACCTGTGTGAGCTGAATCCTTTTGCTTTCCTGTGTGGATTGTGTTGTGCAATCCTGTGTGGATTACGTTTTGCTTTTCTGTGTGGAATACGTTTACTTTCCTATGAGGACTGAGTTGAACTTGGGCTCGGAGGTTAGAGCGTATTTGAATTGATGACTTAGGTATATGTATGGGCATATACCTAAGCAGTGTCAGTTGTTACTTCGTAATTGTACTTTTCTTCGTGGTTTATCCTTCGTGGATTTGAGAGACCTTCAGGGGTCTCGGGGTCCCTACTGAGTAGCTTATACTCACCCCTGCACGGGCTTTGCCCGCACTACATTGTGTTGGTTTCAGACGACGGACAGCGTTGACATTAGCTGAGGCCTACAGAGCGGGACGGTACCCGGAGGTGGACCACTGGGCGGGACGTGCACGGAGCGGACGGCGGGACCCGTGGAGCAGAGGAGCTATCTGTACCCACCCTTCAGGTGGTATTTCCGGTGGACAGCTCGGAGTAGCAGCTTTTACTTTTCAGTTGATGTTTTCCCTTTTCGAGTTGTACTTTACTTTTAGTTTGGGTTTGTATTCTGGCCCATTTACCTTTCCGCACTTTCAGTCGTACTCTGCTTTTGTTTAGTGTTTACTTTCTGATTGCTTACTCTGTGGTGTTTGTTACTTTTCAATGGCAATGCCTTCCCTTTTTACTGGGATTTACGCCTTGGTGCTAGTCGCCAGCCCCTGGCCTATGGAAGGCGGGCTTGGGGTAGTCACGGCACGGACCCCGAGGGCGGGTCGTGACAAATTGGTATCAGAGGAGTTCGGTTCTACCGCGAACTCTGATCTTTTCTATGTGAAGCAATAATGTTTAGCGTATTGAGTGTGGATATCAGTCCAGGGAGTCCAGTGTTGGTGCGGCGGCCGACGTATCCATACACCAGGACCCTGACTTCTGATTTCCGACATAATGCACGAAAACATTGATTGCGTGTGTGTTTCAAAGTTTTCTTTGTGATTACTTATATCAGCTCACCAGGTATACTGTTCTAACCGTGGCACACCTATTTCCTTTTCAGGATGGCCCCACGACGGCAGCCAGCTAGGGTTCCGAGAGTCGAGCGAGACGACAGCCCACTGAGCGACGAGGCCTCGGTGCAGGGCCCTTTTCCAGTAGTGGCACCGGCGGTAGCTTTGCCCGCCGATCCCCCGATGCTTCCAGCAGCAGCCGCTGACGATGCACGTCGCCTCAGCGCACTGCATGAGTTTTAGCGCCAGCGACCGCCCAGGTTTCGTGGGGAGACGGATCCCCAGGCAGCAGAGGACTGGCTGGAGGCAGTGGTTCGAGTGTTTAGGCTAGTGAGGACACCAGCAGACCTCATGGTGATCCTCGCTGCGAGCCTACTACACGCAGCAGCAGGACGATGGTGGAGCCTGATGCTCCAGGTGCATGATGAGGCATCTCTTCTTTGGACGGACTTTGAGAGCCTCTTCCGCTCGGAGTTCGTCCCATCCACCCTTCGTGCGGTGCGTATCCAGGAGCTTCTTCAGCTGCGGCATGGCAGCATGACGGTCGCTCAGTACTCGGCGAGATTTACCGATCTCTCGCGCTACTCGACCGACATGGTACGGGACCCATTCTTCCGGGCCCGGACCTTCGAGCAGGGTTTGAGACACGAGATCAGGGCATCGCTGATCTCCCTCAGCATACCGACTCAGACAGGAGTACTGGAGCAGACCCTTCTGATCGAGAGCTTCCTTGCTGAGTCTACACCAGCACAGCGACCCACCGTAGGGCGGCACGTGGCAGAGTCATCTGCAGCAGGCAGTCGACGGATGACTCAGGGGTCCAGACAGACCAGACCTTCGGGCAGACGATCTCAGGGTGGGTCGTGACAACTGAATACCTCACAAAAGTTCTCCACTAGTGGGTAATGGGAGCTTTGTCTTTTTGATAAGCCTCCTTTTCAACTCCTTGAAGCATTATTCACATTCATCACTCCAAGAAAACATTACGCCCTACCATGTTATCTTGTTAAAGGGGTTGTACAATTGTGAGAAATTTCTCACAAATCATCGTTAATATCCAACTTACCCCATGAAGCTATGAATATCCGTTATAGATGTTGGCCTATGCCATCCATCTATTGTAGTTTTCTTGAATGGATCCATATATATCTCATTGCTTGTGATGATTTTTCCCATGAATGAGACCCCCTTTAATCCTAACTCACACTTATAATACATTTCATTGATCTTATCCTTTCGCGAGGTCTCTAGTATAGTTCTTAGATGCTCATCATGATCCCCCATGGTTTTAGAGTATATTAAAATATCATCTATAACGACTACCAAAAATTTGTTGAGGTAATCTCTAAAGACTCTATTCATAATGACCAAGAATATTTTTGGATAATTAGGGAGTCAGAAAGTCATTACTATTAATTCATATTTCCTACATCTTGTTGGAAAAGCAGTCATGTGGATATCTTCTTTCATCAACCATACATGATAATATCCCGACCACAAATCTACTATGGAGAAGTGTTGTGCTTCATGCATGAGATCGAAGAATTCATCAATTTGTGGGAGTGGATACTTCCAATTAATCATTATCTTCTTAAGCTTATGATAATTGATGCAAAGGCGCATTGACCCATCATTCCTCATGACGAAGAGGACATGTGCAACCCATGGTGAAGCACATGGGCTTATAAACTATTTATATATATTCTTTTGCAGTTGTTTATTAACCTCCTCAGTATATACAAAAAAAATTCTATAGGGAGTCTTGGATATTTGGAATGCCTGAGGTATAAGATCAATTGATAATTCAAAATCTCTTCTTGGAGGAAGACCAGGCAATTCCTTGGGAAGCAGTTTAGCAAATTCCCTTGAAGTAGGAATTTATTCAAGTATTTTTTCCTCCATAGACTCAATTATCCGAGACAGATAATAATTCTCATAGATTAGTAATATTTATGTTTGATATGATGGATCTAAATAAGATTTATCTTCCTACTTGCACTTGTATAGAATCGGTGGTCGATTATCCACATGGAGAGTGATTACCCTCTCACAGAAATTTATGATTGTTCTATATAAGGAAAACCAATCCATGCCATGAATTGCATCAAATTCCACCAGAGAGAGTATGATGAGATTTTCTAGGAAGTATAATCCACATATTAAGACATGAGAGGAGTTATATTAATGGGATGAAAGGATTTCCCCATTTTTTGTACACACCGACATCCATATATTGATGATTTGTAGTGGTGTTGGTATTGTTCAACTAAACACTCATGATATAAAAGAGTGCGTAGAACCCGAAACAAAAAGTATGTTTTCCACTCTTGAATGAATAACTAGCGTACCTTTCACCACATCGTTTTTGGGGTTCACATTGGTGGTATTGAAGGAAAAAGCTCACCATTTATTTCTTGGAGGTAGTTGGTTGCCTCCAAAAACCATTGGATAAGGGCACTGATTTAAAAGGTTTCCTGGTTCTTTCCAGTTTATGAAATGGAAAATGTTTAGAGAGTCAAACAGATCATTCATCTCCTATATTGTAGCTGTAGCTTTTTCTTATAAACATTTGAGATCAAGGTTACATTCTCTTCTACACCTAATTGATTTCCTCGTCCCCTTTAGGTAATTTCTGGGGTTCTTCTTTCTGCACCATTGGCATTGGAGGAGATGGATTTTCATAAAAACATTGAATTTATCCATTTAACCAACATAATTGAAGTCTACTATATGATTCTTAACCTTATGATACCCTGAGGTTTGCTAACCTCCATTTCAACCTTGAGAGAACATCCAACAATTTCCTCATAGCTGTCGAAGTCGTGGATCGCTAGTGCTTTCTGCAGGCTAGGTTTCAGCCCTCTGAAGAAGTTGTCAACATTGCATTCAGGTGTAACGACAAGGCTAAACCGTATCATACAATCATTGTGATTATTTACTTGTATGTTCGGATAGATTTGTCATCTTTTTTCATGAGGGAAATGAAGTCAAATTCCATCTTACATCGGAGGGTGCAAGCAAAGTGTTTATCAAAAAACATCTTCCAGAAATCCTTCTATTGTAACACCTCGATCTCTTCCTCATGCTTCATATTTTTTATCACTGTCCACCATTGATCGTCTTTACCATCCACATTATAAGAATCTATAAGAACATTCTCTTGTTAGTTACATTGATGGATTGAGAAGATCTTTTCAATGGAGGTGATCCATTGTTCGATGATTGAGGGGTCAGATGATCCATTAAAAGTAATACCCCTTTGTCTCATGAAGATCTTGATAGCAACATGTTCATTCATAAGGGGGTTGAAAATTCCTCTTTACCTGTGATTCTATTAAATTACTGAGTTAACTGAGAGATTATCATGAAAAATTCTTTGATTCCTACTCTCATCCGATTGGGAATCTCATTAGAATTGTCATCACATTGGTCTTCACATAGATTTTTAGCCCAACCCCTCTTATTACCGGACATGGCTTGAAATAAAAGTATTGTAAGGTTTAACATATAAATTGTAATCCAAGGACAAAAAGATCACTTATAAATATATTTTATTTCCTTAACTTATGAATCTGTGGGCCACAATATATGTTATGCATGATCTACTTTCGAATATATATTCTTATATGAATTTTATTTTATTCACTTAATAATGGTTCATATTAAGCTTGTGAATTTACCAATACATATCCCCCTAGAGTTTCATAACCAAGAGTGTTGAAAATACCATTGTCATGTACCAAGATACCCCGGGACATGCCCGAAACTCCTTGGTGGTGTTTTCAACCCTAAGTATATCTGTGCTAGAGCCACCTCTACCTGCTCGTATCCATTTAGGGATGTATATTCTTGATAAACCACTAACACAATATTCACCAAAACATAGGGATTTTTTATAATACATAGCCTAATCCCTAAGGAATCACTACGGTTTTGTAATCTTAATACCTAAAAAATAACTAAACCTATCCTTAGATACCATCTATTACAACCCTTCTATTTATTCTCAAATGAGCATGATATATTACAAAAAATCATCACATGATACAACATAGAAGATAGAGATGTCTATTTTTTGGGTATTTGGAACATTACATAACAATATACGACATATAATGAAACATCTTATTGAAATCATTCTTTACATGACCACAACATTTCCTCGTTCTAAGCATTGTATGGGATAACCTGAGGACATTTAAAATAAAATGGTGAGCTATAAAGCCCAGTAAGGGAGTAAAAAAGGAATAACATGAAAATTACAATAAATGTTAAGAAAAAGTCATATAAATTTATCACAATAGAAACATGAACATAAATTCCTGATAAAGCATCACAATCATAACATGGAAATGTTGCAACAATACTTCACATGGAATTTCCTTGAACCCAGGATCATTGGACAAGGAGAATGAGTAAACCCTCATTGCACATGAAGCATGAAAATACCTTACTTGCACGTCAATTATCATGATTCAAAAGTCACTTCACATGATGTATGATGATACTATACATTACCCAATGCATTGGAGTACTATTAAGGTTCCCCCTTCTAAAACATTTCATTTCATGCATAAGTGTGCCACATGGATCGTATAACATGGAATCAATAAACATCAAAAGTTATTACACTATTATGTATTGTGGAATAAATATATTAAATTAAAATTCAATATGTATATGTGAATAATGTTGAATACCCTTGATAGACACATGGGTATGGTATTCACAACAAAATGATCTTTGCTGTGAAAAACAAGGTGCAATTTTCGGCAGCATAACAGCCTGACATAAGGATTCATGAAAAAGGATGATGAGAGATAAATGGTTGTATCATCATATTTAAAATAAATGGAGAGTAATGGGTTCATATATCTACATGTCAAAATAGACCTAATGTAATTGTGATTCATAATACAAAAGAATTATATGGATGTAAAAGATGAGAGAGAAATTCCTCACGAAATTTCAGCAAGATAACATGTGTACTTGGGAGAAGTTAATGTGAGAGATAATGGTCTCCCATCAACCAAACATAATGAGGTCAGTATGGGGGATATTTTAAATCTACCCCCATAAATTTTAATTCAAAACAAATAGTCATAATAACTTAAATAAATTTGGAAAAAAATGAGAAAGGAAGAAATCCATTATATGGAAGTGCGATCCCAACAGCTTAGGAGAGGCATGAGAAAGTCATCATGAGATCTTGGTGAACCTAGGGAGAATTATAGAGAAAGGATTCTAGAGTATGGGTGAAATACAAAGGATTAAAGGGATGAATATGTGGGATCTTTGGTAGGTTTATATAGGAATGAAGGTGGGATTCTTTATTATTTTGGTTTGGGACACTACACATTAAAATAATAAAAACCACAATCAAGACTGTGGTTTTTCCCATGGTTTTTAACAAAGGGGAGTGAAAAACAATATTTTATAATTCCAATTGACCAACATGTTTTAATAATAGATTTTTTATATGGAGGTGAGTCACACTCTCAAGGAAAACAATTTAAAAAGACAAAATGTTTTTTAAGTATTGGAGGGTGCTCAAAATCATTGTAAAATAAAAAAAATATAAAATAACATTATTTTAATGTTAAAACAAATTTTGGCAGAACATAATTTTTAACATATTTAATTAAGTCACTATTTGGTTGTTATGATGTCATAAAACACATTATATATCTAAACGGTATATAATTTTTACCCAAAAATTCGACTATCTCAAAATATTATGAAAAATTCCCCAATGGAAAACATATAAATACTTATTACAAAATTAATACTCATTTTATCTAAATTTTATTCTAAATATTTGAGTTATTAATTTCAAATTAAAAACCAAAATTTATTGAAAAATCATGGGTTGTGACTAGAACATTTTTCAAACCTTAATAAATATTACAATTCAATTATTAAAAATTGTACTATCATTTTTATTTAATAAAAACTAATTTATTAATAATATTTTAATAAAATGTTATTTAATTCAAAAATCCATTAATTCAACAAAATATATTTCTTAGTTCTGAATTTACTAAAAAATACTGTTAGACTATTAAAAACTATTTACAATGTAACAATAATAAAATGAATACACATTAGTTATACATTAATAATGTGCATAGTCATAGTTCTAGGAATTATTAGATAACTCATTATAAAAATTGCAATAAGATAGAAGAGTATTGATTGTGATGGTGATAGAATAAATGGGTGTCATAGATTACATCACTCGAGTGGTAATCTCTATTAAATTTTACTTCTCTCATAGTCGGTTCAAATCAAGATTAACGTGTTCAAGCTCGGGATAGGCTTGGTCAAGATCAAAGACCAATGAAGCCACCTCTTTTTTGAGATCTGACAAATGGGATTCATGTGGGGTACTTATACTAGAAAGATCCATCAATACCTTTTTCTGATTAAATTGGATTTGTTAAAGACCTATATTTATAGTAATCATATGATCACAGTTCAATGACTATATTAGCAATGGTCTTAATTCTTAACAGTATATTAAAATCCAGAAACATAAAAACAAATAAGTGAATACATTTTACAAAACCATAGGATGAAATTTAAATAGACCAAGTGGTATTTTCATTAATGAGTTTTTAGGTTGTTACACATCACACCTTTTTAATAATAAAATACCATATCGATGTAATGGTTCATATTTTTTTCATTTACTTTTTCAAATTATTTTATGTTACAATATTGTAAACTCCCATTAAATTTGTTATGAGATATTATATCTCATGTATTATAATCGATTTGATCTATTTTTTAAAACCCCATGCTTCCACGATATGCTTTTCTTTGAATAATACAGTAGTGTGTGGTGTACGCAACTTCGAGTTCTAACAGACACCACAACCAATCAAACTAGCCGTTATGAATAGTAATACCCACATTTTAAAATTTTATAAATTTTATCTATCAAAATTGACTTCATTTTTGGATTCTAAATATTGAAATTAGCATAGGATGAATTTTTGGTATTTTTCTGAAAACATGCAATTTTTGATGAATAGTGAAAAACACTGAGTTATAGTTTAAAACCGAATTTCTATTTAAATAATTTTTTATTTTATTTAAATATAATTAAGGTCAAAATAGATAAATAATACCTATATTAGTTCAATTTAATTCATTGGAGATATTTTTTAATAATTTTAGATATATAAAAAGTTTATGGAACTTTTCACCACCTTTTACCCACCTCCTAGGAGAAATTGGAAATTCACATAAAACATAATTTTATCTCTTCTATGAGTGGAATTTTGAAAATCCAAGAGATACTATTAATATAAATAGTAAAATGTGGTTCAATAAGATAAAAAATATTTTTGGTGAATAGTAGCTTTTTCATTTTATTTACCCCGGTTAAAAGTAAATAGTGTATTTAAGGGTAAAAATGATATTAATATTACTATAACAAATTTCATCATTCTATTGGAAAAGTGTATCGTGACCAGAAACCACCTTAGGAATGAAATATTATTATTTACGTCCACCTGGAGTAGATTTGGACATTTAATATTATTTAATTCAAATAAGAGTTTAATGTGATAAAATCATAGTTTAATAACTAAAAAAATTTTAATATAGGATTATACATAAGATAAATTTGATTATAAATATTAATTAGAAAGATAAAAAGATTTCTTACATAATCGTATTTTATTTATAAATTTTAGACACTAAATAATTAAATTTATTTATGACATAATGTTGATGTTGTAATTACCTAATTAGTGAAATATTAAAATAATTTTTATTATAAATACCCAAATAAAAATAATTTGAGACTTTTTATGAATTACACTAATTTTATAGGTTAATATGACATATTATAACTGATTATATAAATTTTTTTATGTTTAATAATGCTGTTATAAAATTATCAAAAACAAAATACCCAATAGTGTCAAAATTGACATAAAATAGTTTTTAAAACAAATATTATATTATTAATTAATATTCTATTCCTAAAAATCTAATTTTCGGAAAATTGACTTAAATAATGATAGGTTTATAATTAATGGACCACTTTGGGTTCTCTTGGATGTTTATAGTATGTTTATTGACTACATAATATAATAATACAAAGATACATGGTAAGTGTCGAACTAATTATCTAAGAGTTTAAACTAAAAGATAAGGTTAATAAAGTGACCCAAACCTATCTAAAACCTATTTGTTGAGTGCTTTTCGACCAATCCCTACATTAAAATTTAAATAATCCAGCTTTGAGCCATTAGGTACTGAATATGAATTTATGCTAAAATAATATTTTAGCTTTTCTAATGGTTCCCCTCACCCCTCTTATAAAAAGAAACTCCCCCTTCTCTCAATTACACATCTTAATAGCCTTTGGGATCGGCCAAAATCTGCCCAAATACCGTCTAAAATATCCTCCCTTCATCTTATATGCCTTCATTTAGTCATAAATCTATCCTATGGAGCCCTTTTGATCAAATCAAAAGGAAGAACCCGAAGAAGAGGAAATGTTTTCACCACCCTCTTTCATGTTCCATTCTTATTCAACATCTTCTTTATTTTTTATTTCCATTCTAAAATAATAACTCCAATATATTAAATATAATTTGATGTTATTATGAATATGGTACAACCATATTCAGTATTCTATCCATCCTTTGAATGACATGTCACCATATGTTTGTACGTACGATTTTCCTTCTCCACATCGTAGGGTAATTGATATTCAATATATTATTATTTGGATTGGTATATTAATTATGTGTAATTAATGTAAATAATAAATATAAGATTATAATGATTCATTATATATGATATAGAATACAATTATTTTTTAATTTAATATCAAAAGAATGATATTGTCACTCGTACGTACATACGGACTACCGTCTCCACGAACGCGATGAGATTCATTCGCCATCATATCCATTCAAGAAAAATTCTCATTTTATGTTTAAAAATAATTTTTATGGACTTAATATAATTCTGTATATGAATATTATACAACCAATCCATAAAAAACATGACTTATGTAACATAAGATATAAAATAAAACTAGTAAGTTAACACCCGAAACAACGATAATACAAAGATATTATTAACAAAGCAATGATAAAAGATAATATATGATATCATATTAATATATATTGTTCTTTTATAATTCAATAACAATTATTTATACATTATATAGGAGGTTAACCTACCCTTGACCATGGAAAAAGTACAAGTTAAGGGGTTTCTTATCTCACTTTTAATTCTGTGAAATTTCCAATGTTTACCACTTATTTATTGCATGTGGTGTGTGTACTACACATGATTGTATTCATTCTATAAAATAAATTAATTTATGGATATTTACATCATCATTGTATGATCCTTCTTTCATGTGTGTATGTTTCTTAAGTTACCAAATCGATAAGGGAATTTGAAATTTAAATTTCCACTCATTCTGCTTTACGCATACTTCATTGATTATTTTACTCCATGATTATGTGTGGAATCACTATTCATTTTAGTATGTCATAATTTCCACTCCCCTCTATGTGGATATAATTTTTATACACATAATAACTCCATTGATAAATTCTCAAGTCATTGGTATGAACTTGAAAAGAGTAATTTTTTCTCAATCATGATATTTTGAGTTAAACATCCAATTCATTGGGGTTGTTTTTACAAGAATATGTGTGAGTTTCCTTTTATTGTTTTACAATGAATATAAAATCATATTTAGTGTATTTATATTTTTCACACATAATTATGTCTTTGATTTATCCTTAACCTAATGATACTTCCATTATTATAGATTTCATCTCAAATTACATTCCATTGAGACTCCTTTGTTGTTATACACCAATTAAATTATTTGAATTCACGTGTCTCTCTTTTGGTTAGGAACTCTAACTAAAATATCATTTTAAAATGTTTTAAAGATTTATTATTCTAAATCATTCTCATTAATGTCCATTTTTTAAAAATGTTGTTAAGGATTTATTTATATGGACATTAATGTATTAAATTCAAAATTCATTTTAAAAGTTTCAATGTTGAATGGGACACTTTGATTCGAAAATCTATTTTTAAATGTCTTCTTGAAAAATAGTGCGACTTTTAAATTTTTTCAAGAAAAAGGGGGATATTTCTCTCAATAGTTTGATGATTATTTTAATCTATGTCAATATCCATCATTATTCTTGATTGAGGTTAATCTGATAAAACACAATCTACCATATTGTATCTAATGAGTTATATTTGATTATGGATGTGCTATCTTTATACCATTCATGGTTTGTGGTTAAATTATTGACATTTTGTAAGATAGTTTTAATACAAATGCTTATGTTATGTTTCATACTTTTCATATGAGGAATGCATTGGACTTAGTATGTGACGGGGGGAGCCTGCTATAGATCCTCGATGCATCAATATGTCTAATGTCACAAACTATTGTCTTGGCACAAGGCCTTGACAAAATCTTATTTTTAGTCTTCGAACGAGGCCATGACTATGTGGTTATGATAGTCTAGAATTATGCATTCCATCATTATGAAAGTTGTTATTGATATTTCATGTGGTTATTCGACTAGTAAAATATCCAAGTGAATAAGTAAATGGGATTTTTTAATTTTATATTTTCCATATTATGCTGAAGTTCATGTTTAAAAGGATTTTGTTTTAGTTATACATTGCCTTAATTGATTATTCTTATCTAAGAATGTTTCCTCTATATTGTTATCCTTACTGAGCATCTGAGATCACCCCTTTCAATGTCTTATTTTTTCTAGTATGTGAAGAAGTAATTTATGAATGACTTACAGGGATACTATGAGAGGATATGGAGACAAGATGTTTTTGTAGTTTTTTTACTTTATGATGTAATGTATTACTTATGAATATATATAGTGCTCCCAAGACAACTAAACTAATTGGTATTTCGAGACATGATGTTTTGTGATCATGGCGATCTTATGTAATAATGCACCGACTCTGGTAACGGGGGTCAGCGCGTTACAGTTGGTATTAGAGAAAGTTTAGTACAAATCATGGAAACTAGATTTAGATAAACTCAGATTAGATCACATAGCCCTAAGATAGACTTTTAAGATTAGTATAGAAGAACATACAATAATTTTGGTATTGTATAGATTTTGTGTGTCTTTAAAGAAATACATCCCTCTCTAGATACAAGTAGGTAGAAGTGGATCTACCACAGATGTCTCTTGGGGTATAACCAGAAGACACCGCTTTGAGCTTGACTCAAATGGGAACTGGTGCACGACAACGTTCCTTGCTACACTCTTAGTTACGACACACCAGGGGGATATTCTTAGGATAATTTATATTTTATTTACAAACCAATTTGAAGTATTTGACTTTGGTTAATCCTAAGATGTTTTAAATTGAGAATATGGTGTCATGATATTCTCTAAATGATATTATGACTAATGTTACTCACACAACAATTTCT
The DNA here is from genome assembly GCA_963277665.1 of Viscum album. Lineage (NCBI taxonomy): Eukaryota > Viridiplantae > Streptophyta > Magnoliopsida > Santalales > Viscaceae > Viscum > Viscum album. Next base: position 178,169,121 of record OY728148.1, read on the forward strand.
GGTTTTAGTCAATGGCAGGAGTCCATGGGAGTCATTGTAACGTTGAGAATGATGTACAAGGTGGAAATGGTGGTGGAAATGAGAAACAAAATGGAATATTGATTGGTGTAAAAGATATCTTGTTCATGACAAATCATTTTTCTAAAAAAATGATCAAAAAAATATATATTAACCAACTCCGAGACTCAAAAAAAGATAAAGGTGATGAATGATAAGAGTTCCAGTAGTGGAGACCATAGAGAAAAGAATCATAAATATCCATCATGCAGGAAATGTGGAAGAAGACACCCAGGAATGTGTCTCAAGAGAACAAAGAACTGATTTACGTGTGGGAAATAAGGACATAAATTGAAGAATTGCTGAGGAAAAATGAAGAGTATTATGGAAAAAATAAAAATGGTTCTATGAATCCATTTACAGTCATTTGGTATAAATGTAGAGGAAATGGCCATTACTCGAGTGAATTCCCTATTCTATAGTATATTTTCTTGGTCAAAGAAGAATCTATGTGGAAATAAATGGTTGGAGAATTGATTAAAAGTATTAGTCCTCCTTATTAATGGGATTACATTTGAATAATATTCTCTTGTATTTGTAACCCTGTAGTTTTCCATGTGAGAATGATATTTGAGGAAGGATTATCTTTTCCCTTGTAGATATAAATATAAATTATCATTTGGATTTATATGATCATTGGGTTTGAGGCAATTACAAGTTATCATATTTTGGGATGAAAATGCAAGGTATGAGATAACATTTCTAGTTAAAATTATGTTATGGTTATTTTGAGAAATTTATCTCATTTTGGTAATGTTTTAAAATATAGTTTTTAAAAAAGGACATCACACACACCATGTGACAACCTGTCGCGTCTGAAAATGCTGTGGGAATCAAACCCACAACAAAAGTGCGATTGGGATTTATATCCTACCACTGGACTATGTGAAGTCCCTATTTACTGTGAAAAATTAATTTATTAAAATCATTTTATTGATCAATAATAAGTGGATTTGGTTTCTTATTTCTTATAAAATTAATACCCTTAGTATAGAAAAATGATTTGGTGATTAAGTGAGAAATGTTATTTTGAATGATGTTCACTTTTTTTGGGAACACAATATGCCCAAGGTAAATTGAATACTATTGGATTTCATTTGAGGAGTAGTGGTGGATTTTTATCTACATTGTTATTGTGGATTTATAGTGATTTGGGTTATTTATGGAAATGATTAAACTATAATATAGAATATTTGATTAGGTTAATTACTTTTAAGTATGTGACATTATGAGTAGTTGATTTCATTTGGATATATAATTTAATGAGGAAGTCTACATTACCAAATTATTCTATGTTTTGGGTTTCAATATTACTTTGGATTATATTGATGAATTTTAAGGACAATTGTTTATTGAATGGTATTTTTTTAACTTTTGGGTATTGTTGGTTAAATTTTAGATATTAAAATTAGTGTTTCTTTCTCTAAAAGAATATCCCTTTTGGGGATCATCAGATCTTGTACTAACTATTTTGGTTTTGATTAATCTCTAAAGACAAGGTAAATATATAGTTTATCTTTCATGGATCATGTGATTCTATAGATGTTTATTCTAGCTCTTCTAGTGTAGCCGAGTCTTCTTGAATAATTAGTATTTAAAAAAATGGGTTAGTGGTGGAAATTTATTAATGAATGAAACACTACATAAAAAGTAAGTATATCTCTTTATTTTATTAGTCAATCTCATAAATGAATTCCTTATCTGAATGTAATGTAGCATAAAAAAATGTTGTCCATATACTTTTCTTACTGGGAAACTAATGAACGTTTGTCTCGTCACATGTTTGTGTCTTTCTTGTAGTTAACAATCTCCTGATCATGTTTTATATCCCTCTCTATCAGAACATGACACTTAGTTTATTGACCATATCCATGTTTTCCTACACATAATCCTAGTATGAGTTATATTGGGTATCCTTTGTACTTCTCTTTCTTTTTTTTAAAGTGATAGTTTTATTGACTGTTTTCTAATTCGGGACATTCCATTATATTCCCAAGCCCAATTGTAAAAAATTTTGAGGAAGAAATTATTTAAAGGTGGGTATAATGTAACAACCCAAACTTCCACGATACGCTTCTCTTTGAATAATATAGTAGTGTGTGTTGTACAAAACTTCGAGTTCTAACACACACCACAAATAATCAAACTATCCATTATGAATAATAATACCCATTTTTTGAAATTTTATAAAATTTATCTTTCAAAATGGACTTCATTTTTCAATTAGGAATATCGAAATTAACTTAGGGTGAATTTTTGGTATTTTTCTGAAAACATTCAATTTTTGATGAATAATGAAAAAACATTGAGTTATAGTTTAAAACTAAATTTGTATTTAAATAATGATTAATTTTATTTAAATTTAAATAAGTTAAAAATAGATACATAATACCTATATATGTTAAATGTAATTCATTGGAGTTTGTTTCGAATAATTTTTTATATATAAAAATTGTATAGAACTTTTTACCGTCTTTTACCCACCTCATAAGAGAATTTAGAAATTCACATAAAGCATAATTTTAACGCTTCTATAGGTGGAATTTCGAAAATCTGAGTGACACAGTTAATATCATGGAGTAAAATGTGGTTCAATAAGATAATTTTTTTTGAATAGTAACATTTTTACTTTTATTTACCACAGTTAAAAGTAAATAGGCTAATTAATGGTAAAAATTATATTAATATTACCCTAACAAATTTTTTAATTCTATTGGACAAGTGTATCTCGACCAAAAAAAACCTTAGGAATAAAATGTTATCATTTTGGTCCACTTGTATTATATTAGAACAATTATTATTATTTAATTCAAAGAAGAGTAAAAATAGATAAAATCAAAGTTTAATAACTAATTTTTTTTAATATAGGATTATACATAGGATAAATTTTATTATAAATATTAATTAGAAAGATTAAAATATTTCCTATATAATTGTATTTTATTTATAATTTTTAGACACTATATAATTTAATTTATTTATGACACAATAATGATGTAGTAATTAAATTATTTGTGAAATATTAAAATAATTAATATTATAAATACCAAAATATATATAATTTGAGACTTTTTATAAAATAAAATAATTTTATTGGTTATAATGAGATATTAGGAGTGATTATATAACATTTTTTCGAAGTAATAATGCTTGAATGAAATTATCAAAAACAAAATACCCAATAGTTTCAAAATTGACATAAAAGTGTTTTTAAAACAAATATTATATTATTTATTTATATTATTATTCCTAAAAATATAATGTCATGCCAAGAGACTTAAATAATGATAGATGTATCATTAATGGACCACTTGGGTGTCACTTTGAAGTTTATCATAAGTTTATTGACAATATATTATATTAAAAGACAAAGAGACATAGTAAGTGTTAAACTAAATAACTAAGAGTTAAAACTAAAAGATAAGGTTAATAAAGTGACCCAAACCTGTCTAAAACCTATTGGTTTACTGGTTTTCGACCTATACCAACCTTAAAATTTAAAAAACCTACTTTGGAGCCATTTGAATCCGAATATGAATTTATTGTAAAATAATATTTCTAGCTTTTCCAAAGGTTCTCCTCACACATCTTCTAAAAGTAAACTCCCCCTTCTCTCAATTTAACACCTTAATAGCATTTGAGATAGGTCAAATTCAACCCAAATACCGTCTAAAATATCCTCCCTTCATCCTATATGACTTACTTTATTTAGAAATCCATCCTAAGTATCCCTTTTGATCAAATCAAAATGAAGAACCCAAAGAAGAGGTAATGTTTTCACCACCCTCTTTCAAGTTCCTTTCTTCTTAAACTTATATATATTTGTTATATCCATTATAAAATAATAACTCTAGTATATTTATTATACATTGATGTTATTATAGATATTGGACAACAATATTCAGTATTTTATCCATCCTATGAATGACATGTCACCATACGTGCGTAGGTATGGCTTACTGTCTCCACGTCGTGGTGTAATTGTTATTCAATACATTATTATTTAGATGGGTATAATAATGATGTTTTTTTATGTAAATAATAAATATAACATGATAATTATTCTATTTATATGATATACCATCCAATTATATGTTATTTTAATATCAAAATAATGATATTGTCACTCATTCGTACGTACGGACTACTGTTTCCAAGAACGCGATGAGATTCATTTCACATCGTATCCATTCAAGACAAATTCTCATTTTATGATTAAAAATATATTTTGAGGACATAATATAATTATGTATATGAATAATATACTACCTATCCAAAACATGCACAACTTATGTATCAAATCATATAAAAGAAAACGAGTAAGTTAACACCAGAAACGACGATAATACTAAGATATTTTTAACAAAGAAATGTTAAAAGATCATATATGATATCATATTAATATATGTTCTTCGTGTATAATTCAATACAAATTATTTCAAGATTATACAGGAGGCTAACCTACCCCCGACCAAGGAAAATTCACAATGTAAGGGGTTTCTTATCTCACATTTAATTCCGTGAGATTTCCATTGTTCACCACTTATTTGTTTCATGTGGTGTGTGTACTTCCCATGATTGTATTCATTGTGTAACATAATTTAATTTATGGATATTTAAATCATCATTTTAGGATTCTTCTATCATGGATGTATGTTTCTTATGTTACCAAATCGATAAGGGAATTTGAAATTTCAATTTCCACTCATTCGGCATTACACATACTTGAGTGATTATTTTACTCCATGATTAGGTGTGGAATCACTATTCATTTTGTTATTTCATAATTTACACTACCCATTATGTTGTTATAATTTTGAAACACATAATCACTCCATTGATAAATTATAAAGTCATTGGTAAGAACATTATAAGAATAATTTTTAATCAATATCGATTTTTTGAGTTAAACAACCAATTCATTGGTGTTGTTTTTACAAGAATATGTGTTAATGTACTTTGATTGTTTTACACTGAATATACAATAATATTGATTGTATTTATCTTTGTCACACACAATTATGTTGTTGATTTATCCTTAACCTAAGGATACTGCCTTTATGAGAGATTTCATCTCAAATAACATTCTATTGAGACTCCTTTGTTGTAATACACCAAATCACTTTTATATGGTGTATATAATGTAATTTGACAGAGTATATCCTGAATCCCTTTATTCTAATTATATAAAAAACTCATTATTACCTCAATTATTTGTATTAATGTTTCTCTATTTTGGTTAAGAACTCTTACAAAAATATCATTTTAAAATGTTTTAAAGATTTATTATTATAATTATTTATCATTAATGTCCATGTTTTAAAAATGGTTTTAAGTATTTACTTATACGGACATTAAGGTTTTAAAATCAAAATTCCTTTTATATGATTCAATGTGGTATGGTACACATTGATTGGAAAATCTATATTAAAATGGCTTCTTTACAAATAGTGTGACTTTTAAATGTTTTCAAGAAAAAGATGGATATTTCTCTCAATAGTTTGATGATTATTTTAATTTATTTCAATTTCCTTTATTATTCTTGATTGTGGTTAATCTGATACAATAAAATCTACAATATTTTATCTAATGAGTTATGTTTTACTGTGGATGTGCTATATTTTTACCATTCATGGTTTGTGGGTGAATTATTGACATTTCATATGCGAGCTTTAATATTAATGTTTATGGTATGTTTCAAACATTTCACATGAGTAATGAATTGGAATTAGTATGTGACGGATGGAGCCCGCTACAGCTCCTCTATGCATCGATAGGTCTCATTAGACAAACTAGTGTCTGGGCAAAAGGCCTTGACTACGTGGTTATGAAAGTCTGGCATTATGCATTCCATCATTATGAAAGTGGTTATTGATATTTCATGTGGTGATTCGACTAGTAGAATATCTATGTGAATAAGTAAATGATATTATTTCATTTTATCTTTTCCGTAATATGCTTATGTTCATGATTAAAAGGCTTTTGTTTTAGTTATACATTTCCTAAAATGATTATACTTATCTACAATTGTTTCCTCTATATTGTTATCCTTACTGAGAATATAAGTTCATCTCTTTCAATGTATTATTTTTTTGAGGATGTGATGAATTAATTTATTAATGACCTGCAGGGATAGAATGAGGGGATATAAAGACAAGATGTTGTTGTAGTTTTTTAACTTTTTGTTTTAATGTAAGACTTATGAATATATATAGTGTTTCCAAGACTAATAAACTAATCGGCCTTTCAAGACATGATCTTTTTTGATCATTCTAATGTTATGTTATAATGAACCGACTCTAGGTAACTAGGGTCAGGGAGTTACATATTTTGAATAATATATTACTCAAATATTTCTCCTATTACCTTTTTTATAATCCATTACCATGTGAAAGTGAAGATTTAATAACTCTATCTTATACATTCTTGTTAAAATAAAAATTATATAATATTTTTAAATGTATAATTAGTTATTGTAATAAAATTATATCTTATTTATAATTAAATTACATATGATTTCCTTAACAAGTTGGTCCATTTTAAACTCACATTACACACACTTCAAACATAATTTTAATGATAAACGTTTCATATGAGTTATGAAACACTAAAAAGTAAAATGCTTTAGAATTACTTTTTCTGTAATGTAATATTTTCATTATAGATATATTATTCATAATAAGGGTCATGTTTTAAATTAATAATAAAGGTAAAATTTTTTTGGAGAATATATCTGGTTTGTTGTTGATTAAATATTTTTTTGGAACTAGTCTACATTTTTTTATCAAAGCATACCTGCCTCACTGTTTCCCTACAACGAAATATTATATCCAAAATGCGAATAAATTATAAGTGATTACATATTCATAATCTTATATAGTATTTTTCAAGAATTTATTTGGTATCCTTTCATTTAGATACATCTGTTGAATTATTAAACATAATTTCTATGTAAATTATTATAAGTACCAAACTATTAAATTCAATATTCATCACTTGATATCAATACATATTAAACATTATAAATCACTATTTATTTACATTTGAAAATATTTATACTCACCAATATATAAAAATTAATCTATTTTAATGGTTAATCAATTCATATGACCATATACTAAGATATTATATATAATGTATTTAACCAATATTATGTTATTCTAATTTAAATGTTATCACCGAGAGAACAATAACATTTTATTGAATGAACAAATCATTCAATTAACATTATATTATTTAATATATAGTATTTTTCATGTTTATCACATAAAAAAATTTAGGGGGAGGATTCAGTGTATATGTGTCCACCTTTTTTTATTAATAATTTCAATTCAAGCATCTAGCCCTTCTAATAATTTCAACCTCTACCACCCTTATGATTTTTTAATTAAATTAATAATTCTAAGGTCATATTAAATCTACATGAATTGGTGAAAAATAAATAGAGTTCAATGTATGGTATATAAAAGTATTATTCCCAATAGGGATAACTAATCCATTCCTTTTTTGCGTCATCAGCCTGATATAAAAATAATAAACTCATGACATAGGTTAATACAATATGTATAACTCTAAAAAATACATTGTTGTCTCTATAGAGTTTTTTGATTGTTGATATGACTAGATTAAATTATGTCTAGCTAGGCTATCAAGTAATGATACTACATTTTTTATTGGATGATTTTTCATCAATGGTATATCATAATCTTATATGTTGGTCTCTAACTGTCACAAAATACTCTTCTCTATTATGTATACAATATTATTGTGTACTATATATTCTAAAAAATAAATTTCAAATTTCCTCATTTCTCCATTAAAATAAATTTTTGTATCTAATTTTGGTATATTATTAATTTCTATCTAACTTATATTACCTTGATTTAAATTTCCTAGAAACACCGTGTTATGGCGTTGAAACGTATAATTTTTCATTAATTACAAAATTTTTTACAATGAATTAGATACTAAATATGATAGTATATTACCCCTATTTATCAACTCAATATCTGATTAGAAGCATTCTAATATTAAATTATTTCCCCAATTATATAACCTAACTCCTTATGGTAAATCTAGCATAAAACAAATTCTATTTTGAATTATTGTTTACAAAAATTCATTATTAAACATCCTTCAATTTCATTTAAGTTTATTGATACATTAATATTTGTAATTTATTAATAATACCAACATGCAAAATATATAAGGGTCCTTCATGTCTCATCTAGAATCATTATTTCTCATTTATTATCATTATATCCATTACATCTTACTTAGTATTGTCACAACAACAATGATTTCAAAAAAATGATATATGAAATATCTCAATATATCCTAGTCTTTTAACATAATATTCATTATCTTTTCATTATATATATATTCATATATGAAATAAAACTATAAAATCTATTAATCTATTAATATAAGCCAAAATTAAATTGTTTCTTCTGGTGACCTATCATCCATTTGTGGAAATGCGGTTTTAATTATATACATGTAAACTCAAATTTCTATTTTATATTATAACAACTTCTTATTATCATTATTGTTAGACCATATCATTATTTTTATATTAATCTATTAATTAAATCATCTTCCACAAAATCGTGATTCCTTATAATGGAAAAACTATATCATCAAATGTACATTACATATATAAATAAATAAATTACCCCATCATCTGCTAAAAATTAATTTCTTTTCTTCTATGAGTATTAAATATTTAGTGTAATATAGAATAAGTGATTATTCATCATCCAATAATGGACTCCATAAATATATCAAAAATAAAACCACAAATAGAATTTTTGTAACACTTCTTGATTTACAATTATCATATTTACCATAATTTCTAACTTATTTAAAATTAATTACATAGATCTATAATCCAAAATTCTTTCAAATTAACATATCCATATTTTTCTGAATTATACACCCAAATAAACATTAAAAAAATTCTGTACTACATTACTTCAAACATCCCTCATGTGAAATTTTGATCTTCTAATAATTTTTACTTTATCATTTATAGCCAATATAAAATGTACTTTATTTATTAAATATATTTTTCATTAAAAATTAATTTAAAATAAAACTAAATTATTCAATATATTTTTTAAACTCTCAAAAAAATCAACTATATAATTTATCATCCATCTGGTGTATCCACTTGGATGTTTTTGATTCCAAGAGAGTTCATTTTATAATTTAAAATTAAACTCATCTCGATAATTCTTTATGCTCTATTTTCCACTAATTTCACTTTTTCATGATTCTCCAAAGATCCCAAAAAAGTCCTATAACTGATGCCTTTATTTATACTCCTAGATAATCATAGTAGATCCTCAAGACACTGTAATGATTTTTTCATTGAATGAATATAATAACATTATATTCTTAATTTTCCTGAATTACAAAAAATCGTTAAAAACTACTATCTCCTAAAAAGTCTTATGTTACTAAATATTTAAATACTCAAATAAGATATATAACATCGTAAATATCAGATTTTTTAGAACCAAGATCCTTTTATATTGTATTATATTATTTCATTTTATAATTTTGTTAATTCTTTTCTATAAAGAGTCCAACATATGAAATAAATATAACATATAATACATCATGTTATATATTTTGTTAAACAATGTATAAAATTCTCAAATATTTTATTTTTTGAAATAAATTGATTACTCTCACCTAATCACTATTGCACTATATAATTTTTGGAATTAGAATTTCTTGAAAACAGAAATTATATTCTTCATATTCATCATATAAATTCTATGAATGAATTTTCAAGATATTTTTTCCTTAAAAATTATATCTATATAGATTAAATCTGATGATATGTTGTACATTCCAACAAAATTATCTTCTAATAGTTTTTTTCAGTTAATATAACAACGATTCTCTTTATTTAACATTATTACTTTAATTCTTACATAAAAATACAACTAAAACTTCAAAAGAATTGAGAAGTCTATTGTACTTGAGAATTAGGTACATGAAATAACATCCTGATCATCTGATATGACCACATTGTTTTTTGATTCCTTAACATGGTTCTAAAATTCCACGTCTTTTAAAACTGCCCAGGGTTACTTGTAGACAAATATAAAAAAGGGTTTCTCTATAAGGCCCAGTAATGGAATAAAAAAATCATATCATGAAGAAGAGAATACATGTTATTAAATATCAATATCAATGGTTCATAATTGGATTAGGGATAATAAACATGGTAATTAGATATGATATGGCATGATAAACAAGACATGGTAAATGTGGAAATGACATAAAACACTGAATCATAAAAATAGGTCAAGTATTAAAAACATAAAATTTATGACACAAAATTTATAATAATGTAATTAGGTTCACTATCTATCCCATCATGACATGTCATTATACTAAACATTAACCAATGAATTGATGAATTATTATGGAATAGCCATCTTAATCATTTCATTCTCATACGTAAGTGTGTCAAATAAATCATTGTACATTGATTCATTGATCATAATAATTTCTTCCATGACTACGGAGTGTGTAATATAGACATAAATTTATATATATATATATATATATAATTATATGGTCATAAATTATATCATGCTTGATATTAAATGTGGTTGGTATTCACTACACAATTATTTTGCTGTGGAAGATCGCTGTGAAATTTTGGCACCATAACGATATCACATAAAAATGCATTAAAATTTTTTGATGAAAAAAGGTGTTTATAATCACATATAAATAAAATTTTATGTAATTGGGGAACAAAGAAGAATATCCCAACATTATAAATTTTTAAATAGAGGGCATATGGTAATGCACAATCTGAAACAGAGAAAAGAATCCTAACTATATTCCAGCATGGTAACAGGTGTACATAAAAGATCATGGGAGGATTAATTAGAGGTAATGTTTATATCATTAGTTATAGATTAAATTTATGGTAATGATAATATAGAGTAACTTATTCCAAAATAATAATATGAAATTTGAGATACATAACAAAATATTTTTTCTTCAATGGAAATGACAGTATAAAAATCACTTATGAAATTTTAGCATGGTAATGGGCATACATAAAGAATAATTAGAGGACTTATGGTAGTGAAAGGGTTATCTAATAATTTATTAATAAATAGGATACTATGCGGGACATTCAATAACATATCCAATCATGAAAAATTGTAAATTAAGATGCATTACATTAAATATGTTCTTGATTAAAAAGATAGTGGATGATCTATTACATGAGTGAGTGACTCCAAATACATGGGAGGGTATTCTTGATAGCTTGGGGGATCCTATAGGGGGACTATATAAGAGGTAGGGATGTGTATGTACGTTATATAAGGATTTTTATTAAATTGATAGGCTGTATTGTGTTGATTTATATAGAAAAATGGTGGGATTTAATTATTATTCAGGGTTTTGTTCTCTACATAATAAAATTTTCAATTCTACAAATCATCACATGTTTTTTCCTATGGTGTCATCCAAATAGGAGTTTTTTATATATTTTTTAAATGATGGAGGTCCGAAAATATTTATTTTTTTCCTTTTTTGGTGCAGAGGTGAGTCACACTCTTAATGGAATGATTATAAAACATTATAATATTTTATAGGTTTTGGTAGATTCATATTGAGTTAATATATTAAAAAAATAGACATAATTTAATTTAAAATGAATACATATATTTGGTTTTGGATATAATTTATTGTACTTATTACATCACCTTTTGTCCATTATGTTTTCATAATACACAAAGTATATTTATATGGTATTTAATTTTTACCCTAAAATTTGATAGTGGAAAAATAATGTAAAATTCAATGTTGGTTAATTTCAATGTTATGATTAAAAAAATAATATTCATATTATCTCAATAATATTCTAAATATGTGAAATTTAAATTTTCAAATGATAACTGACAGTTATTAAAAAAGATTGTTTTTGGCTATAACTGTTTTTAATCCCTTTTAAAAATTATTTTTGACTCCCTAAAAATATAATGATAATTTATATTTAATAATCTCTATATAATAATAATATTATAATAAAGTATTATTTATTTAAAAATACAATTAATTTATCATAATAAATTCCATAATTGAATATTAATTTTATCTAAATATCATCAGTATGTTCATTAAATAGAAATAAAAAAATTTATAAATTAAAGATAATTATATTAATGTTTAATCATAATTATATAAAAAATTATATAAATATTACTTTTTATAATGTATTGAAAAATTTACATTCAATACACGAACATACTTCATATCAATAAGTAATGTGATGGTGGGAGTTTCATGGGGTGGTTTGATGATCATGGGTTGGGTCATGATCCTGATGAGTATGATATTATCCCATAAATGGGTATTATCATGCTTAAGATGTTGGATATCCGCTTGGAAGTAGTCAAGGGAAAATCCCAAAAACCCCCTCCCCTGATATGTTATTGTAATTGTGCTTCATAGGGAACAATCCTAGTGGTCGAGGTTATCACTTCCTTTATCTATGTCAATTATATTTGTTAAAACCATGTAATTATACTAATCATGTGATCACTATTAAATTGGTATATTATCAATGTTAATTATTAATAATGATCAATTTAATCTAATATGATATAATAAATCACAATATGGGCGTGTACTTTCAATAAACATATTAATAATAAGAAATTTAATTAAATAAAAAGGTTAATTTTAATCGAAACATTTTTGGACGATACAATCTTCCATCATAACAATATTAATCATAATAGTTTTCTTTCCCACACTAAAACAGATCAAGTTAACTCTTTTGAATCATATCATCTGGATCCATAGTCACTTATTCAATCATCTGTTTTCTCCATAGAACTTTTACAAGGTGAGTTGACTTATTTTGTTGAACATTTTCTAAAAAATTCTTGATTTTTTATGGTTAATCCTAATAAGAGATATCTTTCCACAATGTTTCCATCTCTTGATTGATTACATGTGAGGGGTTTGGTTTGTACTTTCTCAAGAAGGATTCATGGAATTTAGCATATAATTGGGAGTTTTTAGGTGGAAGTTCTAGTTTTTATGATATTTCATTGATGAATTAAAGGATATAAAAGGTGCCTATGTATCATGTAGAATTATTTATATTCTTCAAAAATATAATCACATTTTTCCAAGGATATATGTGGAGGAATACCATATCTCTGAAATCAAAATACTTTTCTCATTGACAATTTTCAGCATTGCTCATTTGTCAACACTGAGATTCCTTATAGTGATGTTGAATGGGCTTAACTATTCCTCCATTTGGAAAACCATTTCAAGAAATACAATTAATCATTCCCCATCTTAATCCAAACATTAATATTCCATACACCTCTCCCAATTAATGGATTCAAAGGGAGATAATTAGATATTTAAGTAGAAACTATGGTTCTATGAAAAATTGACATGAGGATGGTATTGGGGCCATCATCTTTTGAACATAATTTAAAATTGTCTCAAAATTTCTAAAAATATTTTGATAGTATGCTATGTGTGTCCCTCAGTTTATTGGAGATTAGACATTATGAATTTCAAATTAGTATTTAGAGAGTGTTGGTGACTCTTCTAGAACATAGATTTTAATCAAAGTTATTGTTCATATATAATTGATTGGGGTACTCCTATCAGACTTTAAAATTCTTTAATATATACTGATAAATGTTGATCTATTGATAAATGCACTGATTTTGTGATAAAGTGAGATATCATTATTATACTATTCAAAAAAACCCACATAGAAACATTTCCATTGGATTTCTTTTAATGTTTAATGAAAATGAAAATTGTGATGTTTTCCCATTTTCTTGAGGTTATAGGAAATGGTTAAATAATTCCCTTGGATTTTTTCTTTTCCTCATTCATTTACAAGAATACAAGAAATCATGATGTATACTCTATGATTTCCTTCTTTATATTTTTCAACCAATAGTTTTCTCAGAGATCTCGATACATATTTTTACTTCCTTAGTGGATGGAGAAAGATTAGCTATGTGTATCATCCAACATCTTCAAATTTAACTTAGTATTTGATGGTAAAAATATTATTGAACAAAATTTCACAACTAATTCTTCTTTAACAGTGAATTCTAAGGATTTACCATTTTTATAGTTTTCAATTTCATCCGAATTCCAACATCAGCCCTTTGAGAATATTTTGTCCTTTCCATATGGGATATTTGACGAGTCATTTGTGAGATGATTGATGCTTCTTATTCCATTATTTTTCCCATTTTCACCCTTTATATATCTAATAAGATCATATTACTCTCAATTCATATTATTAATATAATTATTTTATCCACTAAATATAGATCATCCACCACATTATTCGAGTAATCAAGATTTTAGTGGATTAAGCAGGTATAATCCTAGATAATCTCTCACCTTATTATTTGGGAAATACTTAGATATTTATGTGTGAATATATATGTTAATAATTTTTTATTCTTATATATTTTACACATCTCCCCAAAGAGATAATGTTTCCATATTTTCAATTTGAAGATCACTACTTCCTACTCTTGATCATGTTTTGGTATGTATTATTCATAAACATTCAACATCCTTGAAGAATAGATTATGAATTTTGAATTTTGAATTAACACATATCCTAATACCTTGATAGAAGCATCAATTAATACAATGAAATTTTCTCCACTTGTTGGTTTTCTGAGCAAGTGTTTAGTGATAATCATATTTTTTCATTTTATTGAATCTCTTTTGATATTCTTTATTCCTTGAAAAGATGACTCCATTTTTATTTTTCATGGTTAGAGGGTTTGAAAATTCGAATAAATATCTCACAAACCAATGGTAGTACCCAGCTAATACAAGGACACTATAGGCATAAACCCCCATTGATGGGATCAACTGTACATCAATTTCTTTTGTCTTTGAAGGATCTATATATAGCCAACTTCTTATAATGATATTCCCTATTAATTATACTTCATTCTTCTAGAACACACATTTGATTTAAATGGCATAAATATTATCATTTCATAAGGTCTTCATAGAACTGTTCAGATTCCCCTCTTGGTCCTCCTTCATTTTGTATTATATTATATAATCATCAATAAATAATACAATAAATTTGACAAGGTAATTGTAGACGCCGGAAAAGTCCGTTGTTCCCAAACGAAGCTCCGGATGCGGAAAGCGAGGTCATATTTGGAGTCGGAAGGATGTTTCGGAGGGCCCGGAGGCCTTGCGCGGAATTTCAGAGGCCCGCGCGCAAAGGTGATGTTCCGCGCGCAAACCCCCCGGGATGCGCGCAATGCGCCGGTCCGGCGCGCAATTTTGCGCGCCGCGGGTCCGCGCGACTCCCTTGCGCGCCGCGCCCGATTCCGCGCCCGTGGGAGGAATTTCGCGCTCGCTCCCTGGATTCCGCGCCCGGGGTTGCCTATAAATACAAGGCGACCCCCAACGTTTCAAATGTTGCTGGAAGTCGAAACGTCTCCCGTGCGCGCAATTCAACCCCTTCCGCGCGCAATGACGAACTTCAGGTAACCGCCTTTCTTTCGCGCAAGAAAGCCTCGGGGTCCGCCTTTGCGCGCAATCCCCGCTGGCTCCTTTCATTTGACTAAACCTTCACCCTAAGGCCTTTGCGCGCAAAAGAACCCGCTTGCGCGCAATTGCCCCCGGGGTGCGCGCAATCCGGCCTGATTGCGCGCACCCCCCCTTCTTTCAAGTGGCCATTCATTAGAGAATGAGCCGTTGCCCCCGCGCGCTATCCGAAGCCCGGTGTGAGCAATCTCAAGCATCCGCGCGCAAGGCGCTGGCCCAATTGCGCGCCAGCCGCCCCGATTGCGCGCCGGCCCGCAGTATTGCGCGCAAAGCTTCCTTTTTGCGCGCAATCTGCCAGGGTCGTCCCCGTTGACCTCCTAAGGGTACCCGCCTGTGTGGCACCCGATGATTCTCATCCCGGGTGCCCGCACCGTGCGTTGTCTTCCCGTGCGGCCCTCCAGGCTTGCGCGAAGTGACACGCACCTATGTCCAGCATGACGTTAAACTGCATACTCGTCCAGCATGACGTTAAACTGCATATACGTCCTGCACGACGTTAAACTGTACATCGTCCGCGCTGCAAGACGTTAAACTGCCAAGTGCTTCGTCCGGCAACCTATGCCCAGCATGACGTTAAACTGCACACCCGTCCAAGCTGTACGACGTTAAACCGCCTAGCCCCCATCGTCCGCGCTGCAAGACGTTAAACTGCCAAGTGCTTCGTCCTCAACACATGACGTTAAACTGTACTTCGTCCGGCAAGACGTTAAACCGTCCGCTTCGTCCTCAACACATGACGTTAAACTGTACTTCGTCTGGCAAGACGCTAAACCGTCCGCAACCTGATCCCGTGCTCCGCACGCAGGGTCTCCCCCGGTTTGGACGTGGCCCCCACCCGCTCGTCTCTGCAGGGATGTCGGGATTGTCCCCCTTTTGGGACGATTTAATGGGAGTGGCTTTTCCCTACGGGGGCAGGGTATTACAAACCCCTAGTTTCTCGTGGGAGGCTGCACATGTGTATCTCCATTGCACCTCCCCACTGCCGAAGCCAGTAGAGGGTCTGACTGGGATCGAGGTGTCTTTTGCTTTCGGTCCAAGTCCCTTCCAGCTGAGTTTTGCAGCATCCGGGCTGCCCCAAGTGCGTAAGTCCTGACAGAATGAACTACGTGGACTTTGATCCCTGTCTTCTATACAGGGTACGTAGGAAGCCTCCCTGAGGCCCAAGCCCACCACCTGGTCGTTCCGGTCGTATTTACGTCCGTTCGTCCATCAGTGGACCCCTCCAGGGTTCACGCTTGCGTTGATTCACCTATGAATCCGCCCCTGTGGGAGACTGCCCGTGTGTATCTCCACGGTGCCTCCCCACAGCCCCCCTTTTCCATTTCCCCTTTTATCGTCCAGCATGACGTGAAACTGTGATCCACCCGGCCGTTCCATCCCCCTCCGTGCGAGGTGGTTCGGTTCAATCCTCCGCCCGGCGGCCTCGACCTCTTCGTGAGTCGGCTTGCCGACGTCCAGCATGACGTTAAACTGTATACCCGAACTACGTTGACTTTGATCTCTGTCTTCTACACAGGGTACGTAGGAAGCCCCTCTGGGGTCCAAGCTCTTTACTCCGTCATCCATCCTGATCCTTACCCGGGCCGCCACATCCCGGTGGGGTCATGCCACTTCACTCCACTCCACGTTACTTGGGAAGCCGTCCATGTGCTGGCCCCAGCGTCGGAGGTTCCCCGCAAGGGGTTCTGTCATCTGATCCACTTTTCGTGTTGATCGGTCCGATGCCGTCCCCGCTGGACGTTAAACTCGCGGCATACCCCGTGTTAAACACGGGAAGCTGAGGAAAACCTCAGGTGACACAGTTCCCCGCACCTAGTACGGGATGCCTCAGGCCATCATGCCTTCGAGAAGCCCTATTAGGGACGGAAGACAGACGTGCAGAGCCGCAGTGTTACGACACGCCCCCAGCACCCAGAGCCACCCGGCCTTCTCACCGCAGGTTGCTGCCCCGCCCAGACTCCTTGGAACGTCCGGGCGGAAGCAGCGTAATTAACCGGTGTCCATGAAGATATGGCGCCGGGAACGAGATTCACGAACATTCTTAAGTCTATGAGGGAGACCCGGATTAGGCGACAAGTTCCGAGGAGACGTCCAAGGAAGGAGAAGCCGACATCCCATCATCCCGGTTTCGATCAAGGAGCAGACGTCCCTGAATAAGGGACGGATGCCGCCCGCCCTTGGAAAGCGGGACTGCGGGACCACAAGCCGCGCGCCCATCCCCTCGGGTTGACGGGTGCACGCGCGAACGCGTCCTGGCGGAACAGCGTAACCCGACGCACATCCGCACCGAAACAGAAAAATGGTGAACCCGACGTGAATCTCTTCTCCTCGATACGAAGACTGATGGCTTTCAGAGGTGTTGGAAGACCGGCGTGTTGCCCGGCCAAGCATTCAGTCTTACCCGCCAGGGGCTGGGGAAGTGAAATCGCGCACTCCGTCTCGCAACGTCGAGGGCCTGGGTTCCCCCCACGGAAGGCGTCGTGGCGCTAATGGTTGGTTGTCGATTCCTTTTTCCTGTCAGTGTTAATGGGTCATTCTCCCTGCTTGCAGAAATCAGGTCGCCCGATCTAGTGCCCGATCGCCACCCGCCCACTGGCGCAGGGACAGGGGAAACACCGACGCGGCTACTCCGCGCGGTCCTGCCCGTTCCACAGTCGTCCCAGCAGCCGCAATTGCGGGACGACCACGCCCTCTCTCCCCCTCGGAGGTCATCCAGAGAAGGGTGATCAACACCCTGGTGCGGAGATACGAGGAAGAGGGAGTCATCCCCACTAGGGAAATGGCTCGCCTAGACCTTGAGAAGGCTGCGCCTCGCCACCACCGCCGCCCCCGAGGGCCGCGCAGGGAGGCACCGCTGCCTACCTCAACGTCCAATCGCTTCGGGAGTTTATCCCCGGAGCGCTCTGACAGTTCCCTTCCTTATGCGGATGAGGTGGGAGATGCCCAGGATCACCCTATCCGAGGTCCGCTCCAGGGATCCACGATAAGGGCTCCCGTCAGGCCACGGCGACATCGCCGCCAGGCCCCTCAAGTCGAGGAACAGGCTCTCCACCTGCCCACAACGCTCATTCCGACTCGTCTGTCCCGACGCCAACGTCGGGCACGAGCGGAAGAGGATGCCCACCTTGGGGCTCTGGCAACAGCGGCCGCATTGGCCCAAGCCACTACTGGCTCCAGTCGCCAGGCCTCTGTGCATCCTGAGCGGGGGAACTCCTATGCCCGACCCGGATCGAGGCCCCGACCGCCCCAAAGGCAGGTTGGGTTGACTCTCCCGGTTGCTGGCACTGGCCGTAGCCACCGCGGACCACCTCGCGGTAGCGCTATTCACCGGCAGGATCTACTCTGTGTGGCCGATCCAGGAGGCGTGGGTCATCCCACCTTCCGATCCCGGCCCGGAGGCCTGCCCGGAATCATCTCTCCCCGCGTCCCCTTTGATATCTGTCCCGGTGCCCCTCGCACCTTGGTTCCCAGTCCTCTTGGCCCCAGCACCAGTGCGGCCGGAGGACGCCAGGACAGAGATCAGCCCTGCCCCGAAGAACCACCCAGGGGCAGGAAGGCAAGGCGTCGACGCCGAGGGAAGAATGTTACGGAATTCCGGACAGAGATCCGACCGGTTTGCTTCTCTGACTCAGAGGCGGAGTACGATTCGGCGACAGAGCCCCTTCTCCAATCCCGCCAGTCAAGGGCAGGGGTAGGAATGCGGCACGTCAGCCTCGTGCTCCCCGAGAGCGAGATCGATGTGATCCCCGCTTCTCTCCGAAGGTATATCCGGAGTAACGAGGGCCTGGTAGACCCCCAAGGATCAAACTTGCGGTTGGTACCGGCCCCTCCGGAAGTGCCTTCCGTCTCGATCAGAGAAACCGGAGACTTTTTCTGGGGACCGACGGTCGAACCACGATCTGGTGCGCCCTCGGCGAGCACCGATGCTACGGCAGGATATTCGCTCGCCGGCCCGTCCTATCGTGATGTGGTAGCCAGGCCACCGCCACCCTCAGGGGAAGGTCCGGGATATGGAGGCCAATCGGCCTGCTCGCCGTATTCACCGCCGGCCAGCCCGTCGGCCCGGCGGCCCGCCTCGGCACCACTACCAGTTCCCCGTCCGTTCCCAGCCATTGAAGAGGACCAAGGAGATATGGGTCCCGAGTTTGAGTCGTGGAGCTTCTGGACCGTCCTTGCAGAGGGCCACTTCCCTGAGAAGTTTTGGCCAGTCGCAGGACCGGGCTTTGATGCACCCGAATCGCTCACCCCGGATGAGTTCGAGTGCTTCCGCCGAACTCTCCGGGAGACTCACTCCCGTCTTCACTGCCTACAAATGCCATACCCCGGGAGTCAACTACACCTGGAGGATATTGGTGAGCAGTGCCGTCAAATTGACCTGGCCATGCTCCCCGCGGTTCGGCACCCCGGGTCATTTGGGCACCACGAGGCCCTCCAACAACGATGCGTTGAGTGTTTTCAAGTACTCCGCAAAGTTATCGAGGAAGCCACTCCCCACGTGTATATCCGTGGATGGGGGCAGTACGCTGCCCTACGCTTCAGTGTGATTCGCCGACAGCCCGATTCGTTGGGTGGCCCTGAGGGTATATCCCCAGGGACAGGAACAGTCAATATGGCTGACCTGTCGGGAGAGGGGAACGACTTGGAACTTCTCGACGGGGGCTTCCCCCCCGAAGACAAGCCGTCGTCAGACCCATCAGTGAGAGTTACTCGTCATCAGAGGAACCTCCTGGGGCTCCCCGCACCCACTGAAGCACTGACGTTGAGCCGAAACGTCAGCAAAGGAAAAGAGCTCAACGCGCGCAGGCCCCCCATCCGGGGATGACGGATTCGCCTCCGCCACTGTTTGTGGTGTGGGACCAGGCAGAACCGCCTCAGCCGCGTCGCGACCAGCTCCGCCCTGCCACAAGTCCATCCCGGCCTCCTGACTCCAGTACGGTGACCATTTCCCGGACTGCGACCAGTGAACAGCGAGATGCGCCAAGTACCAGTCGGCCGCCGATCCAACCGGTAAGGCCCGTCATGCCACCAACCGCAGAGCAACCTCCTGCAACTAGGAGCTCGCGCTTGGCCAAAAAGTATGATGTCCTGAAGCACTTGGCCGACATCCCAGCAAGGCTCTCCATCCTTGAGGCTCTGCGCATGTCATCTGAGATGCGCGAGGCACTCGTTGAAGCCCTGAAAAGCCCCCTCCAGTTTGAGACAGAGGTTGCGGCTGCAGAGGCCTTTCACGCCGAAACGATCGAGGACGCCGAATGTCAGGCAGTTATCTCGTTCTCTGGTAAGGATGAAGACCCTCCTATACAGGGACACATTCGTCCGCTGTATGTCACCGGCCAGTTCAACGGCCTTGAAGTCCGGCGCTGTCTTGTCGACACGGGGTCCGGGATTAATCTGATTCCAACTCGGACGCTCCGGAGATTGGGGTTGTCTGAGGATGACTTGATTCCCTCCGACCTCAGGATCCAGGGGTACGACCGCACCGAGCAAACCCCGGTCGGCAAGATACGTTTGAAGACCCAGTTCGGTGACTTGGTTGCCAACACCGAATTCATGGTAGTCTCTCAGGACACTGCGTATAACGCATTGATGGGCAGGCCATGGCTTCACCTTCATGCGGCGGTTCCCTCGTCATACCACCAATGCCTCAAATACTCCCTTAATGGTCGAGTAGGCGTGCTTCAAGGAGATGCCTCTCCTTTTGCCTCATGTGAAGCCCGTTATCTGGACGCGGACTATTACAAGAGCAAGGATAAGCAGATCCTGGCAGGTGAGGTTGAGCCTGTCGCTGTTGCAAGCGATCCCTGGGCAAGTCTGGATGACGCTTACGTCCTCCCGATTCACCGGTTGGACGTCGCCATGGTCTTGACGGTCCGCGAGTCTCCTGATGAGACGGCCGCGACCGCCCGCGCCAGCACCAGTGGCCCAGCAGGATCTGGTAGCCCCAATGCAGTTTCCAACGCAGTATCTCCCGTGGATGATCCCTACCCGAGTGGAGAGGACGTGGAAGATGCACCCCCAGCCTTTGAGGAGGGCGTCCCCGCCACGGTCGATGAGTTAATACAGGTGAACCTTGGAACCGAGGCCGATCCAAGACCCACGTTGGTTAGTGCCGCCATGCCCTCTGAGGAGCGGCAGCAGTACGTGGACTTTCTCAGGCAGCACCGTGATGTGTTCGCTTGGGGCTATGACGAGATGCCGGGGCTAGATCCTCAGGTAGCCGTCCACCGCCTTGGTCTCCCGGCGAACCATCGCGGGTTCAAGCAGCCTCCCAGGAAAATGCACCCATCCCATGGTGCCATGGTTGAGGCCGAAGTTGACAAGCTTATCAAAGCCAACTTCGTGAGGGAAGTTCAGTACCCCAAATGGCTGGCCAACATTGTGCCAGTCAGGAAGAAGAACGGGCAGATTAGAGTCTGCATCGACTTCCGCGATCTCAACCGCCACTGTCCGAAGGATGATTTTCCCCTTCCAGTGACAGAGCTGTTGATTGATGCCACAGCAGGGTTCCAAGCCCTCTCCTTCATGGATGGATACTCCGGATACAACCAAATTCGGATGGCCCCTGAGGATGAGGAGTTCACTGCCTTCAGGGCCCCCCAAGGTACCTTTTGCTACCGGGTCATGCTCTTCGGCCTGAAGAATGCAGGTGCCACCTATCAACGGGCGATGCACCGCATATTCAAGCCAATCCTCCGCACACTGGTGGAATGCTACGTCGACGACTTGGTTGTCAAATCGCGCCAGCGTCAGGACCATCTCAAAGATCTTGAGAAAGTGTTCAGCTTCCTCCGGTCTCGCTGCCTGAAGATGAACCCGTTGAAGTGTGCCTTTGGGGTCACCTCCGGAAAGTTCCTTGGATTTGTGGTAAGATACCGGGGTATTGAGATCGACCCAGAGAAAATCAGGGCGATTAGCCAGATGCCTCCCCCGGGTACCGTCCGGGAACTGCAAGGGTTCCAAGGCCACTTAGCCTATATACGCCGATTCATCGCGAATCTGGCCGGCAAGTGTAAGCCCTTTTCTCGGCCTATGAAGAAGGGTGTCACCTATGTATGGGATAAAGAGTGTCAGACCGCTTTCGAGGAAATCAAGCAGTACCTGCTTCAACCTCCGGTCCTGATGCCGCCCGTATCCGGAAAGCCGCTGGTCCTTTATGTGACCGCCCTGGAACGGTCCCTGGGTGCCCTTCTCGCCCAGAAGAACAACGAGGGAACAGAGATAGCCTCTATTACCTCAGTCGCATGCTCCTCGATGCGGAGGTTAGGTATTCCCCCATCGAGAAGAGCTGCCTGGCGCTCGTATTTGCCGTACAGAAATTACGACACTACTTGCAGCACCATGAGGTACAGTTGGTTTCTCGGGTAGACCCGTTGAAATATATCCTGAGCCGACCTATGTTGACTGGCCGTCTAGCGCGGTGGGCTGTGATTCTCCAGCAGTTCGACATCAGGTATGTGTCTCAGAAGGCCATCAAAGGGCAAGCGTTGGCAGACTTTCTGGCCGCTCACCCGACCTCCGCGGATCAGCCGCTGGATCTAGGATTTCCTGATGAGACCATTCTCTCGGTTGATCGAGCCGATCCATGCTGGCAGATGCACTTTGACGGTGCCTCCCGGAGCCCCACCGGTAGAAGACTCGATAATCCTAAGCTCAATAGAGTGGGCTTGGGCATCGTCTTCATTACCCCGGAGCGAGCCGTGCTGCCATACTCTTTCCTGTTGTCAGAGGGCTGTACCAACAATGAGGCGGAATACCATGCCCTCATCACCGGCCTCGAGTTAGCTCTCGAGATCGACGTGCCCCGTCTGTGCGTGAAAGGGGACTCCGAACTGGTCGTTAAGCAGATCAATGGTGACTATGTTGTCAGGAAGCCGGAACTTGTGCCATTGTTGGAGTGCACCCTCCTTCTGATGGCCCGGTTCCCTTCTCGGCCAGAAATTGTCCATATTCCCCGGTCGCAGAACGGTCGAGCAGATGCTTTGGCCAGCCTGGCTGCGTCACTTGCGGAACCTGAACAGGACAACCTGATCGTCCGCGTGACGCGCCGCAGGCTCATCGCTCCCGTTATCCCGGAAGAAGATCGCGGCCCGTTGGTAAGTAATCTCACCACGGTTGCCCCTATGCCCGGAGCCCCGAGTACCCCAGATATAGCAGTCGGATCAGCCCCTGATTGGAGGACGCCTTTGGTTGAGTACCTCCAACATGGCATTCTTCCGTCAGATCGGGCCGAGCGCGAGCGAGTTCGACGCCGCGCATCGCAGTTTGTCCTCCAGAGCAGTCCCGGCCTGGAGCAGATCCTCTACAAACGCGGATTTGATGGTGTTCTCCTCCGTTGCCTTCAGGGAGTTGAGATCCCACGAGTCATGCAAGAGGTTCATGCTGGTTCATGCGGCGCCCACCAGACTGGGCCGAAGCTGTCCCACCAGATTCGGAGGTTGGGATACTTCTGGCCCTCTATGATCCATGACTGCATCGAGTACGCCAGGAGGTGCCATGCGTGCCAGGTTCATGCGAACTTTGTGCATCGGCCGCCGGAGCCTCTCCATACCACAAGGTATTCCTGGCCCTTTGCAATCTGGGGACTGGACGTCGTGGGACCTTACCCGCCGGCGACAGCTCGCCAGTGCCGGTTCATTCTGACTGCCACGGACTTCTTCTCCAAATGGGCAGAAGCAATTCCGCTCAGAGAGGTCAAATCCTGTTCGATCGCTGACTTCGTGACCTCCAACATCATCTATCGATTTGGAGTGCCTCACGCTATCCTCACGGATAACAGAACCAATTTCCGAGCAGCCGAGTTGAAGAAGTTGTACGCCAAGTATAACATCCGCTCGAACCATACATCTCGCTATCATGCGCAGGCGAATGGACAGATCGAGGCGTTTAACAAAACCCTCTCTAACATTCTGCAAAAGATGGTTGGTCAGAACAAGAAGAGTTGGCCGGATAAGCTCCCCAACGCCCTCTGGGCTTATCGGACGACGACTCGCAATTCCACCCAGATGACCCCTTATTCCCTGGTGTATGGAGCTGAGGCCGTCCTGCCCATCGAGATCCAGTTACCGTCCTTGCGCACTGCGGTCTACGACCAGCAAGCGCCGGACAGAGTTGCTGAAGCCCATCTAGTCGAGTTGGAAGCACTGGATGAGAATAGACTTCGCGCTTTGCACAACTTGGAGAGGCACCAAAGCAGGATGGCTCGAGCTTTCAATAAGAAGGTTCGCCTCCGCTCCTTCCTGCAGGGTGATCTAGTGCTAGCCCTAAGAGCACCGATGATCCCCGGCAGGAAGCCGCCCAAGTTGGAGCCCAAGTGGGAGGGACCTTTTGTTGTCCACAAGGTCTATCCCAATGGCGCGTACTCCCTAGCGACTATGGATGGTGAGCGTGTCACTCCTCCCACCAACGCTAGGTTCCTCAAGCAATACTTTGCCTGAGTGTCACCACGTCCTGCACGACGTTAAACTGCATTCGTCCAGGCTACAAGACATTAAACTGTTCAGCATTCGTCCGCGCTGCAAGACGTTAAACTGCCAAGTGCTTCGTCCCGCATGACGCTAAACTGCACTACGTCCGAGCTACAAGACGTTAAACTGTTCAGCATTCGTCCTGCATGACGTAAAACTGCCACTCGAGAACTACGTGCGGCTTGATTCCCATCCTTATGGGATACGTAGGACCGCCTGAACCCTCGTGTTTCAGGCCCAGCCCCATCCTTCGGGAATTTCCATCCCATCTCGGGCCCTTGGCCCAGTTGCCCCGGGGTGTGCGGCGTATGGTGTGAGTGCGGGGCTATGCCCTCATTCACGTCGGTTTGTTCGTCACGCCGTACGCCCCCCTCCACGTTTGGGGATGCCTTCTGCTCCCCCCTTCTTTTTTCCTCATCGTCCTGCATGACGTTAAACTGCACTTCAAGAACTACGTATGGCTTGATTCCCATCCTTGTGGGATACGTAGGACCGCCTGGACATTCATGTTTCAGGCCCAGCCCCATTTCCCGGGAATCTCTATCCCGCGATGGGCCTCTGGCCCCAGTTCCCCTCCTTTTTGTGCGAGGCGTATCGCGTGAGCAGGGGATTATGTCCTCATTCACGTCGGTCTACTGGCCGCGCCGTACGCCTCCCCCGTGTGTGGGACTACCTCACACCCCTCATCGTCCTGCATGACGTTAAACTGCACTTCAAGAACTACGTATGGCTTGATTCCCATCCTTATGGGATACGTAGGACCGCCTGGACGCTTGTGTCTCAGGTCCAGCCCCGTCTCTTGGTTGATCACGGGGACCTGCCCCCCTTCGGTTGCTCTCAGGGTGAGTCCTCCGACCCTTTCCGGAGATCTGTTAACATGTTTTGGGTGCTTCGGTCTATGACTTGTAGTGTCAGATTCAATCCCGACAAGTCCTGTGATGCTTGTCAGGCCTCGCGCTTCCTCTTGTTCGAGCCTTCACTCAAAGGGGTCCTCGTTAGCGGTTTGGGTACGATGCCTCAGTGCTCTCCCGCCGCTCCGGGTCGATTTACCGGCGGGTCTTGGGCCGCAAATCGATATGAATCCTGCGATTGAGCGGTTGATGCTCGTTTGCTTGCCCCGTCTTAGGCTGACGCGATCGGATGTTGTGTTGCGAATGCGTCAGCAACGTCCTTGATCGCCATGTCAGCTCTCTCAGGCTCTGAACATTGGTTGCGCAGTCCTCATCACACTCCGCCTTTGTGCGTTGTAGTGGAATCTTGACACTCTCTTCATACTGACCTCCGGTACGCCTCTACACGTTAGGCAGACCAACCAGGGTAATGATGTCGTTCGAGGCTCCCATGATCTGAGCGCCAAGGATATATGCAGATGTTCTCCCCAAGGGCCGTGCGTAGCTGGACCCTCGTCCCCATAAGGAGGAGGGAGTCGCCCGAACAATTGCGTTCTGGGCCCAGTATATCTGGAGGCTAGCATCTCTGCCCCTCGGGTGATGGACATACGCAGACCCCTATCCCAAGACTCTTTTCCTGGAATCGTGCGTGACCGCAGGGCTGGGTATGCTCCCACCTCCGCCGTGTCCGCCGTACCGCAATAAGCGGATTCCTCCATGGTCCGAACCACACGACCTTAAACTGTGTTGTCTGGTCCTACCACACGACCGTAAACTGTGATCGTCTTGGCCGCCCGACGAAAAACGGCACTGCATCGTGATGTCCTCCTCAGGGGACACTCATGTTGGGTGCTGGTTAATGACCACACCATTCATCAATGCCTTCCATGGCTTGATTATTGTGGCGACGCCAGAGATTTCTCAATCACGGGCATGTCGCCGCACAAAGAAAAACCATTTATCTTTAAGGACAAACAAGAAATATCAAATGCCGCTCCTTTTGTGTGCGAGGGTCAGACCCGCACTCTTCCCCGCGCTGGTGCCCGATTGTGTTGCACCGCGCTTCAAGAACTACGTGCGGCTTGATTCCCATCCTTATGGGATACGTAGGAACGCCCGGATGTTTGAAACTTCGGGTCCAGCCCCCCACCTCTTAGAGATTCCCCCTTCTCTGGGGAATCCGCCGCCTTCAGGTCACCCTCAAGGCGTGTAACCCGACCCCTTGCAGTGGTCCACCGGTGTCAAGAGTACTCTGGTTTATTGCCAGGAGGGTCAGGATCCGCTTGGTCAGGTTTCCTCCACTTTTCAGGCTTTGTGCTCCCTTTCATTCGGACCCATCGTCTACGCCCTGGGTGGAGCCCCCGCGAACGGTTCGGACACAATGCCTCAGTGCTCTCCCACCGACTCGGGCCGGTACCCCCAATGGCCTCGGGCAGCAAATCGATATGAATCCTGCGATTGAGCGGTCGATGCTCGTTTGCTGCCTCATTCCATCAACGGTTAGTGCGATATTGATGCTGCTTTTCCGCCACGGTCGGCAGTACTCTCATATCGTCACGCCGGTGCTCCCGGTCCTCGAGTGAATGGCCGCATGATTCACATTTCCCACCTCCCATTCTGACCAGGCGAAAACTCGACACTCCTGACACTATCCCTCAGTGCATCTTTGCATATCCAGGGGATATGACCGGATGCGGCGTACTTTGAGCCCTTCTGGTCCGAGCTCTAAGACCTTAAACTAAGATCCCCCCTTCTGGTCCGAGCTCTAAGACCTTAAACTAAGATCCCCCCTTATGGTCCGAGCTCTAAGACCTTAAACTAAGATCCCCCCTTATGGTCCGAGCTCTAAGACCTTAAAATAAGATCCCCCCTTATGGTCCGAGCTCTAAGACCTTAAACTAAGATCCCCCCTTATGGTCCGAGCTCTAAGACCTTAAACTAAGATCCCCCCTTTATGGTCCGAGCTCTAAGACCTTAAACTAAGATCTCTCCTTCTGGTCCGAGCTCTAAGACCTTAAACTAAGATCCCCCCTTATGGTCCGAGCTCTAAGACCTTAAACTAAGATCTCCCCTTCTGGTCCGAGCTCTAAGACCTTAAACTAAGATCTAGCCCTTATGGTCCGAGCTCTAAGACCTTAAACTAAGATCTAGCCCTTATGGTCCGAGCTCTAAGACCTTAAACTAAGATCCTCTAGCCCTATGGTCCGAGCTCTAAGACCTTAAACTAAGATCCTCCACCTTTATGGTCCGAGCTCTAAGACCTTAAACTAAGATCCAGCCCTTATGGTCCGAGCTCTAAGACCTTAAACTAAGATCTACCCCAAATGGGGTCCTACGTCCTGCATGACGTTAAACTGCACTCACAGAACTACGTGTGGCTTGATCTCCAGCCTGATGGAGTACGTAGGAACGCCCGAGCATTCCGACTCGGGTCCAGCCTCAGGGATCGACAAGTCCCGCCCCTCCTCGTCGCCGGCCGTCTGGCCTGACTTCGGGTAGAGTGGTGCAGTTGTGATATTCTCCCCGATTCAGCTCGGGATGCCCCATCGCAATGATGGGAAGCGACAGTTTCCTCGTCAGAGAGGTGCTGTCTGAGAATTGAGGTGACTCACGGCCAGATTAGTGCATCCGCCTAATACGCTTTCCCCACGGTGGCGCAATTTTGAGAGCGTTGGATTCTGTCCGAACAAATCGTCACTTCGCCCCACGCTTCGCATGCCCTGTTGATCTGGATTTTCCACCCTTGTGTCTGAAGGAACCCCAAAGCGATATTCATGATGACATGTGGTCCGCCTCCTGCAATATGAATGATGGCCTTTTTCGGTCCGTCTATTGCAGTTGTTATGGTCGATCCACTGTCCGCCTACCGTCTTGGGCATTTCCTGGAAGGCCGACCGTTGTGGATGTCTGGATTCGGGACACGCGATTCACCCTTTCTCATTTCCCTATGTTCGGATAAAATCTCAACGCCCCTAGCGTTGTCCCGCTCGTGTGTTGGAACAAGTTGGGGGACGATACATTGGTTAGGTCTGAGGTCTCCTTTCCTAGGAATGACCTCCCTCTTTTCTCCAGAAACCCAGGCCCAATTATGGATGCCTGATGCTTGGTTAACACTCCCGCAAGACAACAATTTGTGGTTGAGCATGTTAAACCAAAAGACGCAGATAAATATGGCGATTCATACAAGTGGATCAAAATATTAAGTAGCGGAAGCAAATGTTCTGGGAATGCCAAAAAACAGCCCTTAGGGATTAGCGTGCTGAATGAGTCTTTCTAATGCCGCTACCCTTTGGCTGGCGGCCTCCAGGGCTGCTTCTCGTTCTCTGCGTGCCCTCTCCTCGTCGGCGGTCGCAGCACGCAGTTCGTCAATCCTGGCCTGTGCACGCTCCCGCTCGACTTGGAGTGTGACCATCTGTTGGCCCGCCTCCGTCAGCTGTACCTGAGCGTCGATCAGTTGTGCCGATAGTTGCTCCACAAGCTCGGTACATGCTGCGACGAAGGCCTCCTTCTCTGCCGCCTGCCCTTCGAGGCGCCGGACTTCCTGCTCTGCCGCGATGAGCGCCTGCGTGCTCTCCGACATGTCCCGACTTTGTGCGACGTCGGCACGCCGGCGGCTCTCGCGCATCTTCTCGGCCATGAAATCACGGACCGTCAGATGGAGGCATTGAGCATCAGCTCCCCCGGCACACAGGAAGCGCAGCCAGGTCTGAAGTGATCCCATGCGCCCCAGCCATTCCGATGGGACTCGCTTGAGGAAGCGCTGGATGCACTTCCACCCCCTGCGTCGCGTTACCCGGCTATCCTCGACCGCCTCCGCGTCCGAGTCATCCATCTCCTCTGGGTCGGCAGGCCGGTAGGCAGGGAAGGCAGCCAGCAGGTCTGCTGCAGGGTCCGCCCCTGGGAGGTCCTCACGAGGGATAGGTTCCCCAACATCCGGGCAACCTTCTTCTCTCTCCCCAGCGGCGCTGACACCCTCGTCAGCCCCCAACCTCTCTCCGGTGGCAGCACCGCCGACGTCCGCAGCCCCTTGATCAGCAGTTGGTGGGGCCGGCTCGGTTTGGGAAGCCTGTTCCGGAGCAGGCGGCATGTCCACCACTGGTCCACTCGTAGATGGCTCGGGTTCGGCAACCCGACGAGCCTCCGATGTTGAGATCACTGCGCAGGGCATGCCATGGTTAGTCACGGATCGTCAATGGCAAGCACCAGCAGTAAAGTAGGGAGACTTACGAGAGTTCGGAGCATCATCTTCCGCTACCCCGGTCGCCGCAGGAACAGTTGCAGCAGGGGACCCCTTAGCGCTTGTCAATTCGATAATGGGTGCCTGGCCCCCGCCTTGTCCTGCTGGCGCCTCTCCTACTCCTGTTGAGGACGCCTGACCGACGTCCGTGTGCTCCTGAGAAGGATGGAGAAACGGGTTAGAAGCTGCATAAGAGAATGGATGAAGCAAGTTGAGTAGGGATAGAAGCGGACCTCGAGGAGCTCAGTGACATCAACGTTGTCAGAGCCGGCCACCTCGCCGCTCTCCCGTGGGCTCCCCCGATGGGACCTTCCCTCGGAGCCTTCATCCTCCCCCGTCTCCTCCTCATCGGAGTCGTTACTGTCATCTTCTTCCGGCGGCATCTGTTCCGGAGCGGGCTCGAGACCGAGCATCACCTTCACCAGAAGGGATGGCTCCGCACGCTGACCACGTTGGCGCGCGTACTCGTCCATGGCCGTCAGATATGCATATTGCCGGTTGAAGTCCACCCTGTCGGTGATCTGGAGGCGCCCGACCTCTGGCAGATAGATTCCTTCTCTGAGTATCTTTCGCCAGATGACGTCGGTCCCCAGTGACTGCCGCAGGGTCATCCAGGCCGACCACAGCGCCGGGAAGACTGCATCGTGGGAGGGTTCGAGCAGACGTCTCACCTGCTTCCCGGGCCGCTCCTCGACCGCCGCATGTGCCCCCTCTCTGGGCGCCGAGGTCGTAGCGGCAGCCTGCGATGCGCCCGCCGCCGAAGTCCCTGCTCGCGCCGGCCCCGCTGCTTGGCGTGCCTCCGTTCTCCCCCGTGTGGCGGCGCCTCGCCTCCTTCCTTGACGCCCCGGTCTCCGCACGGGTAGCCTCGAGCCGCCGAACTAGCTTCCGCAAGAGCCCCTCAGGGTACGCGATGGTCCAGTGTTCGGCGTACTCGGTTGCCAAGCCTGCGTTAACTCCGGTAGGAGGGAGGGTGATGACGTCGCCAGAGCCGAAGGCGACGAACATCAGCCACATCTGGCGAAGGACGCCAGGGTTCATCTCCTCCCGGACAGCAGTGAATACCCTCTTCGGCATCCGCTGAAGGCACCCGAACTGCCTGGCGAACCGGGTCGGCACGTAAGGCTCGCAGATCACCTTCCCGTCGATCCGAGTCACGAGCACCCCGCCCCGCATGTTCAGGAAGTATTCATGCTGCTCCAGCGGGCCCTGTCCGTTGTCGATCATCTGGCCGACGGGAGTGGGGAACGGGCTGAAGTTGAAATTGGCATGATTTCCAATCCGAACCCTCACGCCCTCCTCACTGAGGGTCATCGGAGCGACCCCCGCAATGTTCAGCAGGGAGGGTCGCAGGCCGTTGCCCGGAGGACTGATGGCATTTGGGAACGTATACCCACCGAGGTGAGCAGCCACCCATCCGTGGAAGAACTGAAAGGGCCCACAGATCCTTCGTGGCGACCCCCCTCGTGAGATGCGTCCCAGAATGGCATACAGCCTCGCCAGAATTGGGACCCCGAGGTTGTACCTCTTATTGGCAGCCATGGCGCCCGCCATCGCCAGCGTCGCCGGGCGGACGCCCATCCTCGCATCCCGCACTGGCAGGAGCCACCCGCTCATAAAGGCGGCCAGGAACGCCGCGTACCGGACGTTCGGGTCCCGGGCCTCGATGACGCGGTACCCCCCATGAGCGGTAATCGCCCGTCTCCAGGACCCGCCAGTACGACCCGTTCCGGCTCCTCTGAGCTGCGGTCGGGCACCGCTTCCCCCTGCCTGGCATCTTGACCGCCGGGTCATGCTCCAGGAACTGGCCGAACCAATCCTTGTAGGCTATGTCCTTCTGGAAGTCTTGGATCCCGAGCCGCTGCGTAGCCAGGTCAAGAAGATGCCAGGTCAGAATGGGAGTCCGTGACCTGTCCTCCCAGATGTTCTTCGGTGGCAGGAACTCATCGTACTGGTAGCCCTCCAGCGGGATACCTCCGATGCAGTGGATGTCCCAGAGACCGATGCCGACCTCCCCATGGTGAAGATGGAAGGTGTTGGTATCCGGGGACCAGCGAGTGAACAGCTCCGGCCCGAGCTCAGACTGCTGGTAGAAGTGGAACTGCGACGTCCACACCGCCTCGAACAGGCCGATGTACCGCAGCTCCTCTGCGAAGTGATCGCAAGTGTGGCGTACCCAGAACGCCCAGGCCCATTCACTGGTAAAGTTGCCCCCGGATCGCAAGTCCCAGTCCTTCAGCCAGCCCTTGGTGTCGTCAGTGACACTCTGACGGTATGTGCTCGAGTAGAGGGCTGGAGAATTCTCCGCTGTAGGCTCACCCCCATCAATGGTTCGCGTCCTCGGGTTCAGGACGTAGACATCCAAGTGCCTGGTTTCCCTGGCAGGATGCCCATTGTTGGTGATGTTATAGCGGTGAAGCTCGTCCTCCCGAGTCACCCAGGTTCGCGGCGCATCAACCTCGAATCCTGGCACCGGAACCTCATCGAGGATGCCGAAGTTCCAGAGCGGCAGGTTGTCCGACAGTGGATATGTCTTCTGGGCCGGCGTTAGTAAGTCGAACAAGGATTGATTGTTAGAAACAATCTCCTTGGCTCCGTAAACCTCCTCGTTCGTCGCCATCTCGGCTCTGCGGGTGGCGGCATCCCCTTCATTTCCTCTGTGCGCGGCCATCTCGGAAGATTCGGGAGTCGTGCGGGTTAAGGGATGAAGCGTGCGGGATCGGACGAGGCTGGTGGAAAAGTTTGAGAGGCGGCGCGCAATCCAAGTGGACGGCGCGCAATTGGGAAGACTGTCGCGCAAAGTTCCGGGGTCTCGCGCAAAAACAGGCGAAATCCGGACGGTTTTGCGCGCCGATCGGGCGAATTTCGCGACCGGAAGAGGCAATTTCGCGCACGAGAGCTTTGGAGCTTATCGCGCGGAAGGCCAGAGTACGGAACGCGGGACCCAGCGCCCCTATTTATAGGCGAGGCCGGGTCCGCGCTGCGCGGAAAGCGCTTTGCGCGACCGCAGCGGCGAATTTCGCGACCGGCGCCCCTTTTTGCGCGCCTAAGTCCCGCGCCGCCCAGGACTTCGGCATTCCGGCGTCTCCCTCGGAACCCGATCGTTGCGACCTCTCGCCGATCAGATTCCGAGGGGGGGCTTTTGTAGACGCCGGAAAAGTCCGTTGTTCCCAAACAAAGCTCCGGATGCGGAAAGCGAGGTCATATTTGGAGTCGGAAGGATGTTTCGGAGGGCCCGGAGGCCTTGCGCGGAATTTCAGAGGCCCGCGCGCAAAGGTGATGTTCCGCGCGCAAACCCCCCGGGATGCGCGCAATGCGCCGGTCCGGCGCGCAATTTTGCGCGCCGCGGGTCCGCGCGACTCCCTTGCGCGCCGCGCCCGATTCCGCGCCCGCGGGAGGAATTTCGCGCTCGCTCCCTGGATTCCGCGCCCGGGGTTGCCTATAAATACAAGGCGACCCCCAACGTTTCAAAGGTTGCTGGAAGTCGAAACGTCTCCCGTGCGCGCAATTCAACCCCTTCCGCGCGCAATGACGAACTTCAGGTAACCGCCTTTCTTTCGCGCAAGAAAGCCTCGGGGTCCGCCTTTGCGCGCAATCCCCGCTGGCTTCTTTCATTTGACTAAACCTTCACCCTAAGGCCTTTGCGCGCAAAAGAACCCGCTTGCGCGCAATTGCCCCCGGGGTGCGCGCAATCCGGCCTGATTGCGCGCACCCCCCCTTCTTTCAAGTGGCCATTCATTAGAGAATGAGCCGTTGCCCCCGCGCGCTATCCGAAGCCCGGTGTGAGCAATCTCAAGCATCCGCGCGCAAGGCGCTGGCCCAATTGCGCGCCAGCCACCCCGATTGCGCGCCGGCCCGCAGTATTGCGCGCAAAGCTTCCTTTTTGCGCGCAATCTGCCAGGGTCGTCCCCGTTTACCTCCTAAGGGTACCCGCCTGTGTGGCACCCGATGATTCTCATCCCGGGTGCCCGCACCGTGCGTTGTCTTCCCGTGCGGCCCTCCAGGCTTGCGCGAAGTGACACGCACCTATGTCCAGCATGACGTTAAACTGCATACTCGTCCAGCATGACGTTAAACTGCATATACGTCCTGCACGACGTTAAACTGTACATCGTCCGCGCTGCAAGACGTTAAACTGCCAAGTGCTTCGTCCGGCAACCTATGCCCAGCATGACGTTAAACTGCACACCCGTCCAAGCTGCACGACGTTAAACCGCCTAGCCCCCATCGTCCGCGCTGCAAGACGTTAAACTGCCAAGTGCTTCGTCCTCAACACATGACGTTAAACTGTACTTCGTCCGGCAAGACGTTAAACCGTCCGCTTCGTCCTCAACACATGACGTTAAACTGTACTTCGTCTGGCAAGACGCTAAACCGTCCGCAACCTGATCCCGTGCTCCGCACGCAGGGTCTCCCCCGGTTTGGACGTGGCCCCCACCCGCTCGTCTCTGCAGGGATGTCGGGATTGTCCCCCTTTTGGGACGATTTAATGGGAGTGGCTTTTCCCTACGGGGGCAGGGTATTACAAACCCCTAGTTTCTCGTGGGAGGCTGCACATGTGTATCTCCATTGCACCTCCCCACTGCCGAAGCCAGTAGAGGGTCTGACTGGGATCGAGGTGTCTTTTGCTTTCGGTCCAAGTCCCTTCCAGCTGAGTTTTGCAGCATCCGGGCTGCCCCAAGTGCGTAAGTCCTGACAGAATGAACTACGTGGACTTTGATCCCTGTCTTCTATACAGGGTACGTAGGAAGCCTCCCTGAGGCCCAAGCCCACCACCTGGTCGTTCCGGTCGTATTTACGTCCGTTTGTCCATCAGTGGACCCCTCCAGGGTTCACGCTTGCGTTGATTCACCTATGAATCCGCCCCTGTGGGAGACTGCCCGTGTGTATCTCCACGGTGCCTCCCCACAGCCCCCCTTTTCTATTTCCCCTTTTATCGTCCAGCATGACGTGAAACTGTGATCCACCCGGCCGTTCCATCCCCCTCCGTGCGAGGTGGTTCGGTTCAATCCTCCGCCCGGCGGCCTCGACCTCTTCGTGAGTCGGCTTGCCGACGTCCAGCATGACGTTAAACTGTATACCCGAACTACGTTGACTTTGATCTCTGTCTTCTACACAGGGTACGTAGGAAGCCCCTCTGGGGTCCAAGCTCTTTACTCCGTCATCCATCCTGATCCTTACCCGGGCCGCCACATCCCGGTGGGGTCATGCCACTTCACTCCACTCCACGTTACTTGGGAAGCCGTCCATGTGCTGGCCCCAGCGTCGGAGGTTCCCCGCAAGGGGTTCTGTCATCTGATCCACTTTTCGTGTTGATCGGTCTGATGCCGTCCCCGCTGGACGTTAAACTCGCGGCATACCCCGTGTTAAACACGGGAAGCTGAGGAAAACCTCAGGTGACACAGTTCCCCGCACCTAGTACGGGATGCCTCAGGCCATCATGCCTTCGAGAAGCCCTATTAGGGACGGAAGACAGACGTGCAGAGCCGCAGTGTTACGACACGCCCCCAGCACCCAGAGCCACCCGGCCTTCTCACCGCAGGTTGCTGCCCCGCCCAGACTCCTTGGAACGTCCGGGCGGAAGCAGCGTAATTAACCGGTGTCCATGAAGATATGGCGCCGGGAACGAGATTCACGAACATTCTTAAGTCTATGAGGGAGACCCGGATTAGGCGACAAGTTCCGAGGAGACGTCCAAGGAAGGAGAAGCCGACATCCCATCATCCCGGTTTCGATCAAGGAGCAGACGTCCCTGAATAAGGGACGGATGCCGCCCGCCCTTGGAAAGCGGGACTGCGGGACCACAAGCCGCGCGCCCATCCCCTCGGGTTGACGGGTGCACGCGCGAACGCGTCCTGGCGGAACAGCGTAACCCGACGCACATCCGCACCGAAACAGTAATCACTACAGACTATATTAATCATGTCCATTAATATTTCTCGAGAATTAGTGATCCCAAAAAAATCACTATGAACTCAAAATGAATGTAGCATGTATAAAAATAAGTCTTTGTGATATCATACTTCTTAACCATAACATGGTAAAATCTATATATATATTGACAAGGAGAAGTATTATACTATATATAAATGATCAAACAATTCATCAATCTGAGGAAGATGATACTTTTTCTTTTTCACGATATTGTTGAGCTAAAGATAATCAATACAAAGGAACACTGACCCATATTTCATCTTGATGAAGACCACTAGTGCACCCTGTAAAAATGAACATGGGTTTATGAACCCTTTTATCATAAGTATCTTATAGTTGTTTCATAACCATTTAATGTTATTCAACACCAATTCTATATGGATTAAGGAATATTTTTACCTCTTTAGGTTTGTGATCAATTAAAGTTTCAACCTATCATATAAGAGGATGACCATTAAATTACTCAAGAAACACATCAGTATATACCATCCCAATGAGAATGTCATTGACTATGATTCTTTACATAGACATAATCTTTTAAGATAGAAACTATTTCTTATTGCGAAATAATATCCATTCTTTAGATGTTGGTTCTAGAAACGATTCATCTTCATCCTTGTAATCGAATAGGATTTGGTGTCGAACAATAAAGAGAGTGATTCACACCCCGAAGAAATATATGTTGGCTCTATATAGGGAAACAAAATCCATGACTAGGATTACATCAAATTCCACAAAAAGAAGTATTACATGGTTAAATGGGATGATCAGCCAAAAATTATGATATAGGAGGATTTCTATACATTAGATAAAATTATTTCCCCATTATACATTTTTAATGATATCTATACCACCATGATTTGTAGTGGTTTTGGAATAATTATACAAAACATTCTTGATATGAATGAATTCATTGAACCAGAGTCAAAAACTGCATTCACTACTCCTGAATTAAAATCTTGTGTACATATCCCAACTTCATGGTCGGGATCCAACATAGGAGCAGGGATAAAAAAACATCTCCCTTATTGCCATGGAAGTTATTTTTCTCTTAGAAAACCATTAGGTTGGGGAATTGTTTTGAAAACTTCCCCAGTTCCTTATATTTGATGTAATGTAAAATGCACTGAGTGTTTATTAGATCATTCCTTTCATCCTACGCATTATCTTGTTTAAGCTATTAGTATATATTATCGTTGTTTCTTTCCTTCCAATGCCTAAATCTATTCATCTTCACCTTATTAAATTTTTGGTATCTTCTTCTTACACCTTTAACAATTGGGATGATAAAATTTCTTTTCAATATTTTATTTCTCCATTAAACCACCAAAATTAAAATCTATTTTCCCCTTCATATTTCTATGAAGCAATTGGGATTATCATATCTCTATTTTCACTTTAATTAAGTATTAGACATATTTATCCTAGGTTTCAAAGTCACAGATCGTAGGTTATTTTTATAGACGTGGATTTTTCCCATCAATAAAGCATTAAACAGTGAATTCAAGGGTAACGACAATTAAAGAGGTTTATAGTGCATGTATTGTAATGTTTTCCTTCTATGCCGCAATAGATTCTTCATCTTTTTTCCTCGGGACATTAAATAACGTTTATTCTTTATTTCAGATATTACGATGATGTTATTTGTGGAAAAATATTTTCTGAAATTATTTCCACACCATTTCATTGATATCTACCTTAGACTTCATAGTATTTATCAATGTACATCATTAATCGTCTTCTACCCCCATACGATAAACATAAATAAGAATTTTATATTGTTAGGAATATTTATATATGTAAATATATTTTCAATCGTGTAGATCCATTGTTCCTTTATTATGGGATCCAATGATCCTTTGAAATTATTAGGCACTTTGGAATAAATCTCTCAATAACATATTTTACATTTTTAGGGGAATTTGGACGCTCCGCTTGATTCAATTTTTTTTTCATAACATGTGTTATCTAGAAGGGTATCGTCATAAATTTCACAATTACCTCTCCAATTGTGTTTGGAATCTCATTATGAAAATCATCACATTCCACATCCCCTTGATTATTTACCATATCCCTCATATTTCTAACCAATGTCTATAATAAAATAAAAAATAAAGATGATTATTTATCCTCTAAAAACCATAAATTTGAGTCCAATTATATTAAAGGGATAACTTATAAATTATATTTACATACCTAACGTGTGAATTTTTAGAGTTTAATATATGTTATACATGATAAATTTTCTCACATATATTCATATGGAATTCTATTATTTCCTTAATAATGGATAATATTGAGATTATGAATTCACAAAAGCATATCACCCTTGCGTGTCAACCTAGGTGTGCATTAATGCCCGCAGACATGTACCAGGTTTCCCCAAGTCGGACCAGATCTCTTTTTTGGAGTTTTTACCCCTAGTTACATCTATTATAGAAACATTTCCACCTGTTTTATCTAGACATGGATGTATTTTATGTATAAACCACATACTCTATACATACCCGACTTTTTAATTTATTTCTTAATAATAGTATTATCCAAAATACTTTCACTAGATTATTATAATCCTAATTATAAAAATAATTATACATATTAATTCATTCCAATTATAAATTCCCTTATATGTATTTAATATTAAAACATGATTT
This sequence comes from Viscum album, assembly GCA_963277665.1. Taxonomy (NCBI): domain Eukaryota; kingdom Viridiplantae; phylum Streptophyta; class Magnoliopsida; order Santalales; family Viscaceae; genus Viscum; species Viscum album. The sequence goes on from OY728148.1 coordinate 178,207,972, forward strand.
ATTACATAATATTACACATAAAACAAACAAAAATATAGATATGAATATGGTATTTGGGAATTATCTACATAGTGAAATATATTAAACATTAGATGAAACAATGTTATTAAAAAATAATTAGCATGATTCTAAAATTCAAAAGGATTTTAAAAATCCATTATATAACATACAATAATATATAAGAAAGGGGTGTTCTATAAAGCCATGTAAGTGAATAAACAAGGAATATCATAATAAAGATATTACATGTTAGAAAATAGGCATATAAATGTGGATTAACTAGATAAGGGATCATAAATGGATAATGAGACATGATATTGCATTATAATCATAACATGTGAAATGTGGAAACAATATAAAACACTAAATAACAAACATACGTCATGGATAAAATATCAAGTATTCATGGTGCATGACATACCATAATGAAATCAGGTTCCCTCTATATCCTAGATTGACTTTTCATGATACTAAAAATTCCACCCATGCATTGAAGTGTTATCTGGTCACACCCATCATAATCATTTCATTATAATTCTTATGTGTTCCACATAGATCATAAAACATTGATTAATTCATAATATAAATAGATTACAAGATTAAGGAGTGTTGAATACATATATTACAATCCCAAAAATGTATATCTTCATAAATATGAAGTCCCATGATAGGAAATGGTTGTGGTATTCACTACAAAATTGTTTTGGAATTGAAGATTAGGGTGACATGGAACAACATAATAGAATCACTTAAGGATTCATAAAAATTGTTCATGATAGAAAAAGGGTTATATAATCACATATAAATGAAATGGTTTGTAATAGGGACAATTAAATCAATATTCCACCATTATAATTTTTTAAATAGAATGCATATATTAATCAATAAAGTTTAACATTGAATAGAATCAAATCTATATTTAATCGTGGTAAGGCGTGTAGGTAAAAGATAATTGGGGGATTAGTAAGAGGAAGTGGTGTCTCATAATATATTAATTAAATGGTTATTAAGGAGATTCAATAAGAAAATATTTCAATATATGAAAATGTAATTTATGATATATAAAAAAAATTAGTTCTTGAATGGAAATGATATGAGAGAAATCCATTATGAAATTTCAACGTGGTAACCAGTGTACATAAAAGATAATGGGATAATTAATGAGAGTGAAAGCGGTATATAATCATGTTTTCATTAATATGATAGTATGTGGGAAATATAATAACATAACACTACATGATCAAAATGATATTAAGAAGAATAAGATTCAAAAGATCTTGAATAGAAAATAGAGTTAAGGATTACTTATTTAAATATTAGACTCCAAATGCTTGGGATGAGAATCTAAATGGATTTGGAGAACCATGGGATGACTAAAGAGATATGTGGTCAGATTATGTACCTGATACAAGTATTTTGAGTGAAGTGAAATGTGGGATTGTGTGGGATTATAGTGAAAATGAGGGTAATTTTTATATTATTTGGGTTTTAGACACTAAATAATAAAATATCCAAAACCAGAAAGAGTACGAGGGTTTAATCACATAGTTTATACAAAGGTAGAGTGGTTTTTTTTTGTATAAGCACTTGGTCTAAAATTATTAATATAATTCCTTTTCATATTTAGAGGTAAGTCACACTCAAAAAGAAATCACTTTAAAACATTAAAATATATTATAGATTATGGAAGACTCGTAATGTCATCATAAAATAAATAACATAAAAATTAAATCAATAAAATTAAAAGAAAAAACTGATATTTTTTATGGATAAACATTATAGTATGTAATAATTCACTTTTTTACATTAGGATTTCAGAGTACACAATGTATACTTATATGGAATTTAATTTTTACTTGAAAAATAAATTATCTCATAGAATTATTAAAAAACAAAATCTATATAATTTCGATGTTACAATTAAAAAAATATTAATTTTTTGTAAATAAATTTTTAAATATGATAATATTCACTTTTAAAATAATAAATGACATTTATTGAAAATGATAGGTGTTTTTGACCATAAGAGTTTTTGAACACTTATAAAAATAAAATTTGACTTCATAAAAATTTGATGATCATTTATATTAAATTTTCTTTATTAATAATATCTTAATAAATTTATTATTTATCTCAAAAATACAATAATACATCAAATTTAATTCCTTAATTGAAATTGAATATTATCCAAAAATACTATTTGGGTTTTATTTAACCGAAATATAAATATTTTACAATCTAAGAATAAAAGGAGGAAAATATATTCACTATTTGATAAAATAAATGTAAATATTCATATTTATTGGTTCCTGATTCATATCCCATTAATAAACAATAAAATGAACAAATAGTAAGGCTTCTGATGCTGATACATTCAAGGGGTGGTTTAGTGAAAATGGATTGGGATGTGATCTCTATGAGCTTGAAATTCTTCCGTAAACGAGTTTTCTCTTGCTTATGTCTCTAGATCTACGCTTGGGTTAGGTCAATGTAAAATTAATGAAATGATAGCTACCCCAAAATATTTATTAAATGGGAATCATAATGTACGATCCTACGTTTTTGGCCATCACTTCCTTTTCATTATTCAATTTTATTTTTAGAAACCATATATCTATACTAATTATGTGATAAAATTAAAATGGCTATATTATATATGGTAATGATTTTTAGCATCAATTTAAATCTAAATTGATATATTAAAAAACACATGTTTATGTATTTTATATAAATATATAATATAATAAGACATTTAATTAAATAAAATTGAAATTTTATTTATAATAGTTCGGGCCTTTATAGTTGAATTCTTGTATTATGAAAAAATAAACATAATGATGACATGAGTTAATCTCCAAAACATTGGTTTCAAATTATAGACATGCTACACACAATATTCATGTTTTGTTGACAGTGATATAAGGAAAACTTCTCAAATTTCATATATAAAAAATTATGATCATCTTAAATAATCATCTGATATACACCCCTTATTTACTCCACTTCATTAACAATGGGAACTATCTCCCCATCATTTTATGGAAACCCTCCAACCATTGTATGTGTCCTCATTTAGTGGTAAGACATAAATGTATAAATATTATTTCATCATATTCTGTATCATATAGAGTGATAATTTAGGGAAAATCTTTATGTAAAAATATATTCTTATTTAGAAATACCGATATCTTACAATATATATTGAATTAATAACTCATTGAATTTTTATTGGTGAAAAAATACAGAACTCCTAATAAAATATGTTATTTTTAACATCCTCATATTCTTTTATATAATACCCATCTTTATTCATTATTATGTATTATTCCACCCTTATCTAAAATATTTTAATTGTTTAACTTGTATTGGAAATATAAAATTAGCTAACACATTATAACTTTTCTTCTTCTACTATTAATTTTCGTTAAAATAAAAACGTACTTTTGATAGATTGAGGAAAGTATCGAATAAATTCACTTAAATAATGAGTCTAATATAAATCCAATCTTAGTCAATGTTATCCTGGATCATTATAGAAAACAGAAGTGACTAACATATGAAACAAATGTATCAATAAAATGTAAACATAGTGGATCCAATTCACAAATTTCATTTTAGCATTATTTTAATGAAATATTCTATCCAAAACATATCTAAATTCATGCCAATAAGAAGATTAAAAATATTCAAATAAAAATATATTCCCCTATATAAAAGATATTTTTTCCTAAAATAAATTAACTTTCCAACTTCAAAATGCATAAATATAATTTATAAGGATGGAAGAATATACAAAAATACCTAAATGAATAACATCCCTATTAATTTATAGTGTTTCAGTATCTAGATATTCATTATTATCTAGAACTGTTATTTTAATATAAAAATCATCCAGTACAACATTGTATTTTATTAGATGAAATTGAATTTTAATTTTAATTTTTGTTAAATTTATAATTAATTTTAAATTATCCTTTTTTATTCTACCAAAATAAAGATATTGAATCATAAGGTTTACATCCTAATAAAGGGAAAATACTCTCATCTTATTCAATATTGATGGATCTGATTGATGTGTTCTGAGGAGGAACTAATATTTTTTATGAAAAAAATTCTTCCCTGATGGATTTTTTTTCATGTTTTATAATATGTTTTCAAAACTCCTTATCTTATATCTTCCCATGAATATATAAATAATCATTAGTTACCTAAATGGATAAAATTCATAATAAATACATGATAATTAGGTGGTTCTAATTTAATATATTCAGAGTAATTAGGTAACAAAATATTTTTACAATTAATTTTTTTTGTATTTAGATCTATATTTGGAAACTTCATCACTTATTTAGGATTGAGTTTCCAAAAGAAAGATGATCTGGTTTTATGTTTTTCTTCCACTTACATTCAACTATTTCATTTTTGTGAAAATTCATTTTCACTTTTTATTAGAACTCATGTCTTTTCTAAATTATTACTCATGATTTATTATATTAATATACACATAATACAATAAAAAAGAGATAAATAGTAAGATTATAATTGGGTAATTATATACACATCACAAAAACATTAAATATGGATATAATTAAATTAATTAAAACACCATAACCTTCCATTAATAATCAATTGATCTTATAAAATATTATGGGGTATCCCAGGGATGTAAATAAGGAATGGATGACATATAAATCCATGATTTGTTATAAAAATTGAAAAACATAATGAAAGTTAAATATGTGACTCAAGATGCACATCTAGGATATATAAATGGTGGATAATTATAATGTTTAACATTTAATCAAGATATATAATGATGACATTAATGAAAAATAATAATATGGAAATAACATAAACATGAAAAAAAATTCATGAATAAGAATTGAGATATTATAAAACATTGTGCTTACGATAACTTCAAAAGAACCATATATGGAACCCTGTGATATAAAAACTAAACCCCAACATTACTATGATATATTATTTTAAGATCACTTCAATAATGTGGCATGGATGATCAATCCTTATCTAATAGTGGTAATTATATTGAATAGGCAGAGAAATGACAAGTGTTGGCGTATTCTGTCTCGGAATGATGCTCTGAGGTCCAGGGATCCATTACAATATGAGTCTACAATGATTCCTTCTTAAGAAGATGCTGCATAGATTATAAATGGACTTACTAAAGTGGAAAATAAGGGTCATAAATCTAATATTTTGGAAATAAAAGGTCAATTGGGGAAGTGGGTGAATGTTTCAGGATGAGAAAATTAGAGATTGATCATGTCCATGATTAAAAAAAGTAATCAATATGACATCCTAGGATACGATACTACTGACGAGGATTCTATTGGTTTAGGGTGTCTATAAGGGCCACAGTTGGGATGTTGTGAGAGTAAAAAACCATATATCAGAAGATAGTGAAATGGTGGATCTATTATAAGGATTCATAGTCCAAAGAGGATGAAGGGGAAGAAATAAAACATGGACCCGGGTAGCTTCTCTATGATTAGGAGGTGGAATTCCAATAGCCACTTGGACTACTCATTCCTTCCAAGATCAATAAAGACAAATCAGTTAAAAATGTGGGATAGGGGTAAGGGAGGGTATGACTTCTAAAAGAGATAAGGTGAAGGAGGACATCTGTAATTATTGAGTGGATATGGAATAATTGATGGTTTATTATCCAAGGATCATATATTCGAGGTGGATATTGAAAAATAGTTGTCTCAGACCCAAGAAAGATATGGTACCTTGTGATAACCTTCTAACTACTCCTCATGATATATAAGTAAATGAGTCAGATGTTTGGTAAGTATCATTGGTTAACATGGTAGGCATGTAGTAGGTTGCAGTTAATGTGACTATGGGTAAATTAAGAGACATTCGTATGCACTTTGAGGAAGATATGCTTGAGATGGAATGGATAAATATTGTATCCCTAATAAATCATAAATGATGAATTAGAGATTAAACCAAGTGGACAAAAATAAAGGGCATTGTGATTGGATCTTTGAGAAAAATTTAATTCTGACCAGTGGATTCAATGCTATGAAGATTACATTAGAAGTGTTCTGGCATGTGTGGGACAAAGTGACCTATCAAATTGATGATTCCATCAAAGAGAAACCTGATAAAAATGTAACAGATCATTATTCTGGATTATCTATGGGTGATGCATCTATTAGGATTAATTTTACCTTTAACAATTCTATCATCATAAATAGTGATGATGCAATTGGTGGAACATGAATGATTCCCATTTTCCCGTAAAAATTTTTTGAATGAAAATTTATCGTTCAGGTTAGGTGTCCACAAAGATCATAAAAAAGGATGTATTTCATAATGTTTAAAAAAGTTATTAATAAGTTTTGTTTACATATATGAATGTAAAAAATTGATGAATAATTGGCCCAACTAGTTTAACACCACTATTTTGAAATAGTGATGGGTATACATAAAAACAATTTCATGGAAAATTATTGGATAATTTTAGAATCATAGTGGGTGTGCAGAATGGTTTATGGATGGGTATAATGGGAGTGAAAGGAGGTATCCTATTACATTGGAATCATATTAATATTAAATGGATGTTTAAAAACAAATTAAAAAATTAAAAATTAGAAATCAAAAAGGTATAGTGTAATGAATGTACATGAATAGAAAGGAATTTGTGAGAATTCGTTACATTGAGAGGGAATTTGTAAAATCATGAAAAGAGCTTGTTAAGAACATAGGAACAACTTATGTAGGATTTATAGATTAACTGGTACATAAAATTAATTCTAAATTGATATTTAGTGACGTGTATTGGGAGGTTGTTTGTAACACCCCAAGAATCATAGTACGTTATTTCTTCAAAGTAATTCTATAACATGCACTACACGCAACACCGAGTTCTAGCACACCATGACTTACCAAACAAGCCGGTAAAAAGCGGTTATGAATAGTATTAACTATATTTTAAACTTCATATAATCCTTATAATTTTACAATCCATATTATGTGTTTCTTAGACATAATGTAAGAACAAATAAATTTTTTAAAATAAAAGATGTGTTTTTTAAAAAATGAAATTTTACCACCATTTAATGGATAAACCATTTTAAATACAATATTTGAAACTTTTATATTATCAATTTGACAAAATAAAATTCTTTTTTAGAATCGGGACTTAAGAATTTAGTTTCAATAAATTATTGGTGTTATTCTGATAACTTTCATATTTGGTTGAATAGTGAAAAAAATTTATTTAAGATTAAAACAACATTCTAAATAAAAATAATTTATATTGATAAATTATAAATTTTAATGGTTTGTAAATATAAATAGATTATATTTTTACCATTTATTCCAATGACTGTCATTGTAAGTAATTTCATTTTGAAATTCGACATAAAAACTGTCAAAAATTTAGTAGTTATTATTTCATAAAAATACGCCTTTTGGTATTGACAGCGGGAATTAATTTTAAATTAATAAATACAACTTCTATATTTTTATTTTGGTAAAAAAGAGTTCATTATTGAATTCGGAATATCAAAATTAGCTTTGGGTAATTTTTTTGTTTTTTCTGAAAACTTTAAATTTTTAATGAATAGTGAAAAACACTGAGTTAAAGTTTAAAACCGAATTTATAATTAAATAATTATTTTATTTATATTTAGTTTATGTAAAAATAGATACATAATTACTATATAAGTTCAATGTAATTCATTAGAGTTATTTTATAATAATTTTAGATATATAAAATTTTTATTGAACTTTTCACCGTCTTTACCCACCTCCTAGGAGAATTTACAAATTCACATAAAACATAGTTTTACCACTTCTGTGAGTGGTAATTCGAAAATCCAAGAGAAAAAGATTATATCAATGTGTAAAATGAGGTTTAATAAGATAAAAATAATTTTTCGTGAAGAGTATATTTTTACTTTTATTTACCACAATAAAAAGTAAATAGGGTAATTAAATGTAAAAATGATATTATTATTACCTTAAAACAAGTTCTAATTATATTGGATAATTATAATTCGACCAAAAAAACCTTAGCAATAAAATATGAACCTATTTTGTCCACTTGGATTAGATTAGGACATTTATTTTTATTTAATTCATAGAAGAGTTAAAAGAGTTAAAATCAATGTTTAATAACTAAAATATTTTTAATTTAGGGTTTTCCATAAGATACATTCGATTATAAATATTAAATATAAATATAAAACTATTTAATACATAATTGTATTTTATTTATAATTTTTAGACATTATATAATTTAATTTATTTATGACACAATGATGATGAAGTAATTACCTTATTAGTGAAATATTAAAATAATGGATATTATAAATACCCAGATAAATATAATTTGAGACATTTAATAAAATAAACTAATTTTATTGGTTAATATGAGATTGTAGTATTGATTAAATGAATTTTTTATGAATTACTAAAGTTATTATGACTTTAAAAAATTAATTATTAAATAGTGTCAAAATTGACATAAAGGTGTTTTTAAAACAAATATCTTATTATTAATTGATATAATATTCCAAAAAATCTAAGGTTCATATAATGGAATTATATGATGATAGGTATGTCATTAATGAACCACTTTTTGTTCTCTTGGTATTTTATAGTATTTTTATTAACAATATAATATAAAAACAGAATGAGACATGGTAAATGTCAAACTATTTAAATAAGAGTCAAATCTAAAAGATAAGGGTAAAATAGTGACCCAAACTTGTCTAAAATTTATTGGTTTAGTTTATTTCGACCTATCCCCACCTTATACATCGAATAATCTACCTTTGAGCCATTTTAAAACTAATATAAGTTTATTGTAAAATATTATCATAGGTTTTTCCTAAAGAGATCCTCCTCCCCCTTTTCAAAGGACACCACTTATATCCAATTCCTCTAACCTGTCAAGCCTTTTAGATCGTCCAAACTCTACCCAATTATGCTCCCAACATCCCTATACTCATCCTAGAAGCCTTACTTTATGCATAAGGAACTTCAAGAGTCTTTTTTGGTTCAAACCCAAAGGATTTACCCCAAATAAAGGTAACAATTTCTCTCAACTTTTTTTCATTTATTTGACTTCTCCAACCACTAAACTCTTCTTATTGTATTATTTTTTGTAACAAAACCAGTATATTAAATATATTAGGATATTTTTATGAGATGTATTCAAACTAAACATACACAAACCTCCATAAAATGGGTGAAGAACATAATGTTTATGTGGATGGCAACCAAACACATCACAAAACAATGATTGTTCAATTATCTACTACCACCTCTCAAAGTAGAGTTCGTGCGTAGGTACGGATTACCGTCTCCACGAAAGTAGTGATATTCATTCCCCATCGTATCCATTCAAGTATAATTTCATTTGAAAATTAAAAATAATGTTTAAGCATTTGATATCATTATGGATATGAATAAGATACAACAAGTGGATAACAAACCTGACTTATGAAACAAAACATATAAAATAAAATGAGTAAGTTAACACCTAAAATGACGATAATACTATAATATTATTAACAAAACAATGTTAAATGATTACAAATGATTTCATATTAATGTATATTATTAATGTATAATTTAATAACAATGATTTAACAATTATACATGGGTTAACCTACCCTCGACCAAGGAAAAGTTCAAGGTAAGGGTTTATTTCACAATCTATTCATTATCTGAGGTTGTTTATAGCTAATTATCTACTGGGACCTCTTTATCATCCACATCCATGTTTCTTAAAAATTTATTTCAAAACATTCTTAATATTTTATAGAATATGGTTTAAAGTCATTAATATCATTTTTTGACTTTTTATAAGATGTTTATAAAGGAATCTTTCCGTTATTTTCCAAACAAGGTCCTTTTTAACCTTTTCGTCAAAATTAAGGTAAGAATGCCATTTTTAACTTATACGGCGAGTGTGGCTATTTCCCACCGATGTAAATTCTTCTAAGATTCCCTTAAAAGATTATAAGAATATTTTAAAAGTAAATGTTTTATTTTATAATTATGTGACTATTAAATGATATCAAAAATGAGATATTTCTCTCAAATAATTTTGATTTCATCTATGTCAACATCCTTTGATGGATATTAAGCTTATTTGAAGTCGATTTATTATGACACAAATCTTCCATATTGTATTGAAGGTTTTGTGAAATGTTTTACTATAGATGTGTTATCATTATTCCATTCATTGTTTATGGAGAAAGTATTTACATTTTGTATTCTTGTTTTAATTCGAATGTTTATGTTATGTTTAAACCTGTTCATATAAGAAATGCATTGGACATAGTAAGTGATGGGTAGAGCCCACTAGAGATCCTCGATGCATGAGTAGGTCTAATGAGACAAACTAGTGTCCTGACATGGGGCATGGACAAAATACTATTTGTAGTCTTGGCATGAGACCTTGGCTACGTGGTTATGATAGTATGGAATTATGTATTCCATCATTATGAAAGTGGTTATTGACATTGAATATGATTATTTTACTAGTAGAATATAAATGTGAATGAGTAAATGGAATTATTTTATTTTATTTATACCATATTATGCTGATGTTAATGTTTAGAAGGCCTTTTTTAGTAATACATTGCCTTAAATGTTTATTCTTATTTATAAATGTTTCCGCTATATTGTTATCTTTACTGAGCATCTATGCTCACCCTTTTAATGTTTTATTTCACTAGGATGTGAAGAAGTATTATATAAATGATATGTATGGATAGTATGAGGGGATATGAAGAAAAGATTCTTTTTTAGATTTTCACTAATTATGTAATGTAAGCTTTATTAATGTATCTAGTGATTCCAAGGCTAGTAAACTAATCAGTCTTTTGAGACGTGACCTTTTCTTATCATGAAAATGTTATGTAATAATGTTCCGACTCTGGGTAACTGGGGTGGGGGCGTTACAGTTGGTATCCGAGTAAGTTTAGTACAAACCTTGGAAGATAGATTTAGATTATCTCTGATTAGAGCACATAGACCTAAGATGGACATTGAGGATTAGTATAGAAGAACGTCCAAAAAATATGGTATTGTAGAGATTTTGTGAGTTTTCCGAGAAATTCATCCATGTCTAGATACGTTCAGGTAGAGGGGGATCTATCACATATCTTCCTAGGGTTAAAACCCGAAAACAACGCTTTGAGATAGACTTGAACGGGAACTAGTGCACGACAACAGGCTTTGCTGCACTTTTGGTTATGACAATCCTGTGGGATACTCATTGGATAATTCTAACATTCATTAAAAATAATTATAAAGGGTTTATGAGTATAAATTTCTCAATGAAAACACTTTTATGATTATGATTTATATCCATAAACCATTAAATTTATGTTTTGTATTTTACAAGTTTGGAATTATTCATTACAATCCATAAAATGACCTTTTTTATGCTATTGTATATAAATGGCGCCCACTAGAAGGATGGAAGAGATAAAGATGGATAATGGGAAGAGAAAAAAGAAGAAGTTTCTCATATGTGATAACTGTGGGAAGAAACACCCTGGAACTTACATGAAGGGAATGAGAGTTTGTTATAAGTGTGCAGAAAAAGGACACCATGTCTGTGACTGCAAGGGTAAGAAAAATGTTACAAATATACAATGCTTCATCTGCAAGGAGTTGGGACACTACATGAATCAATGTCCCATTCATAAGAGTATACCTCAAATGATGTTATTTTATAATAATCAAGTTATGATACTACCATAGATAAGGGGGAATCATTAGAGTTCTTATGCTGTTATTAGGGAATTATGTCATTTGAGTGCTATATCCACAATGTACTGGTTATAATAATTATAATGTATATAAGGATTGTACAACAGTATTATATTATTAAGGCTTTGAGATTGTGTGGAACCATTAAAAGTGACTCAATAGAAGGTTAAATTTTTTGGAAAATATATGGTTGAGTGAGAGATAAAATATAATATGGTTGTGATACCAAGGTCGTGATTTTGGAATAATACATGATATATTTGGATAAATTATATTGGATATTATTGACTACCTTGAAACTCATTAATGATTTGTATATTCCATCATTGTTGGAGTTTATAACATTTCTGGATAGAAGGATTATATCCAGTATTCTATATGGAATAAGTGATCATGAATGTAATCAGTATGTTTTTATGGTAATTCAGGATGTTGTAGTGTTTTAAAAGAATACATGATGAAGTTGTTCACATGTTATTACGCGGAAAGAATGATATTAATTGTGTTTACCTTATTTATAATTTTTTGGACTGTGAGTTTGGATAGAAGTATTTTGGATAATTTTAGTTTGAGATTAATTTTGGATTCCCATAAATGGACAACCCGGAGGTTGGGCAGCAACCCATCACGTCCGGAAAGGCCGCGAGACATAAACCCGCACTCGAAGAGACACAAGGGTTTATCACCTACCACTAGGTCACATGATGTCCTAGATTGAATAATGTAGTCTTTTAAAAAAATTATAGTATATGAATTATAAATTCATTTTTTTAACCCTATACTAAAAGGACAAATAGAATATTATTTTTAAGTTATATTATCTTTTAGATTGAATGATGAGATTGTGGTAGAAATCAGTTAAAGGATTATACTCTACATGTCAAGTATATATTTTTCTTCTTATGATATTCTATGAAGAAATTAATTCTTATACTTTAGGGAAGGGATCTTAAAAAAAATGTGTCAGCCTAATACCATATGTTTTGTTGAACGGATAGTATTTTAAATCATCATGGATTGATGAATTTAAGGCCCTCAATTTTACACTTATTTCTGATTGATGACCTCAATAACAACCTATAAATATTTAAATTTTTCATCCAATTAAATGTATCTAATTTCCACCAATTTTTTCTTAATAGAGATCATAATTTGGTGGTGACCCTTTAATTTCCCTTTCCTCTTATTAAGACTAAATTTTATTAACCTAATTTTTTATGTGGGTTTTCCAAAAGGGATTTTTTATTTTCAACCTTTTATTATCCAAAAATAATTTCAAATTGCGAGGATGCAATTTATTGAATGATGGAATAATTTAACACCCCATGATTTCATAGTACGTTATTTCTTGATTGTAATTCAATAACTTTCACTACACACAACACTGAGTTCTAGCGCACCATGACTTACCAAACAGACTGTTCAAAAGAGGTTATGAATAGTATTAACTGAAATTTGAACTTTATATAATCGTTATAAATTTAGAATACATATTATGTGTTTTTTTGACATAATTTAAGAACAAATAAATTTTTTCTGATAAAATAAGTTTTTTAAAAAAATGCAATTTTACCACGTTTTAATATAGATTCCTATTTAAATCCAATATTTGATACTTTGATATATTCAATTTTATAAAAATAAACTTCCTCTTTAGAATCGATACATAATAAATATTTTCAATAGTGTTTTGGTGTTTTTCTGATAACTTTCATATTTGGGTGAATAGTGAAAAATACTTTATTTTAACTAAAAACAACTTTCTAAATCAAAATAATTTATATTGTTAAATTATATATATTAATGGTTTGAAAGTGTAAAGAGATTATATTTTACCATTTAATACAATTATGTTTATTGTATGTAATTTCACTTTGAAATTGCACATAAACAAGTGTCAATCTTTTGGTAGTTATTATTTCTAAAAAATACGTCTTTTGGTTTTGACAGCGAGAATGAATTTTGAATGAATAAATGAAACATAGATGTTTTGAATTTGTTAAAATAGACTTCATTTTTGAATTTGGAAAATCAATATTAGCTTAGGGTAATGTTTTGATATTTTTCTGAAAACATTTAATTTTTGATGAATAGTGAAAAACATTGAGTTGTAGTTTAAAACCGAATTATTAAATAAATTATTATTTTATTTAAATTTATATTATTTTTAAATAGATACATAATGACTCTATAAGTTCAATTTAATTCATTAGATTCAGTTTATAATAATTTTAGATATATAAAAATTTTATTTAACTTTTCACCGTCTTTTACCCACATCCTAGGCGAATTTGCAAATTCACATAAAACATAATTTTACTGCTTTTGTGAGTGGAATTTTGAAAATCCAAAATACATGGTTATTATCAATGATAAAAATGGATTCAATAAGATAAAAATAATTTTTTTTCAATGGTAACTTCTTACGTTTATTTTCCATGGTAAAAAGGAAATAGGGTAATTAAGGGTAAAAATGTTATTATTATTACCCTAACACATTTACTAATTAAATTTGATAAGTTTAATTCAACAAAAAACGACCTTAGGAATAAAATACGACCGTAATTAGAACACTTGGATTATATTAGGACTATTATTTTTATTTAATTCAATGAAAAGTCAAAAGAGTTAAAATCAATGTTTAATAACAAAAAAAATTTAATATAGGGTTATACATAAGATAAATTCGATTATAAATATTCTTTATAAATATAAAACTATTTACTACATAATGGTATTTTATTTATAATTTTTAGACATAAAATAATCTAATTTATTTATGAAACACGTATGATGTAGTAATTAGCTTATTAGTGAAATATTAAAATAAATGATATTATAAATACCCAAATAAATTTAATTTGAGACTTTTAATTAAATCCACCAATTTTATTGGTTAATATGACATGTTAGGATTTATTAAATTATTATTTTTACATAATAAAGTTATTAATACTTGAAAAGATCAATTATTAAATAGTGTCAAAATTTTCAAAAAGGTGTTTTTAAAACAAATATTATATTATTAATTGATATAATCTTCCTAAAATTCTACGGTTCAGCTGAAGGACATATATGATGATAGGTATGTCATTAATGAACCACTTGGGGTTCTCTTGGATGTTTATAGTATGTTTATTAACCATATAATATAAAAATAAAAGAGACATGGTTAATGTCAAACTATTTAAGTAAGAGTTAAATCTAAAAAATAAGGGTATAACAGTGTCCCAATCTTGTCTAAAACTTATTGGTTGAGTTTTTTTCGACCTATCCCCACCTTATACTTTTAATAATCTACTTTTGTGGCATTAGAAACCGTGAATTATTTTATTATAAAATAATACTTTAAGTTTTTCCTAAAGAGCCCCTCCTCCCCCTTATAAAAGGACACAACTTCTAACCAATTTCTCACACCTCTCATGCCTTTTGCCTCATCCAACCACTGCCCAATTAAGCTCTCAAAGTCCCTATACTCCTCCTAGATTCCTTACCTTAGGCATATGGAACTTCTATAGTCGTTTTGGACATAGTATGTGATGGGTGGAGCCCTCTATAGCTCCTCGATTCATCATTAGTTCTCATAAGAAAAGATAGTGTCTTGGCACGAGGACATGGAAAAATCTTATTTTTAGTCTTGGCACGAGGCCTTGGCTGCGTGGTTATGATAGTCCGGCATTATGCATTCTGTCATTATGAAAATGGTTATGGACATTGTATGTGATTATTAGACTTGTTGAATATCTATGTTATTGATTAAATGAAATTATTTAATTTTATTTCTAACATATTATGCTGAAGTTCATGTTTAGAAGGATTTTGTTTTAATTATACATTGCCTTAAAAGTTAATGCTTATTTATGAATGTTTCTGCTATATTATTTTCCTTAATGAGTATCTGAGCTCACCCCTTTCAATGATTTATTTTCCCATGACACGAAGAAGTATTTTATGAATCACATGCATGGATATTATGAGGGGATATGATGAAATGATGTTGTTTTAGTTTTTCACTAATAATGTAATGTAAAAATTATAAATGTATCCAGTGATTCCAAGGCTACTAAACTAATCGGTCTTTTGAGACTTGTTCTTTTGTGATCATGCCAATGTTATGTAATAATGCACCGAATCTGGGTAACTCAGGTTGGGACGATACATTGTGGGTATTTATGTAAATGTGTGGGGAAGTCATTAATAATTTCTAAACTCAATTTTGGAGTCATATTTATAGAATAGTCAATATAGACATTTACTCAGTTTTCAGTAATATATTATATAAAAAGGAAATAGATTTAATCATTTTATTTTCCTACGAACCTAAATAATTTAATTAATACAACTAATGTTTTACAATTCATACATGTTCATAAAGAATTTTTTTAAACCATACAATATAATATTGGTTTTGGATGATACATTCAAGTATACAAATATTAATATAATAACATAAAAAATACAATATTCTAAAAATGGAATTTTTTTTCATATATTCTATTTTTATAATTTATAAAATCAGAGATGGGACATTAGGTAATTGATATACATACATTTCAATTATATCATATTTATTTGTTAAAGAATAATTATATTTTTTTAAAATATTATGAAAAATCCAATATATGATAATTTCAATGTATTGATTTAAAAAATAAAATTTATTTTAATAATTTTTTCTTCTAAATATTAAAAATTAAACATTAAAATTAAATTCCTTATTTAATGTAAAATACTAGTTTTTAAGATTGTGACAAATTTTTGAACCTTAGGAAAGTTTTATTTAACATTATAAAATTATATTATCAATTATATTTCAATAAATTGAATTTAATAATAACATTTCTTTATAATTTCATATATTTAAAAAATTATATATTGAATCCAAAAGCTGGTCATAATTGGATCTATATATTTCCTAAATTTATAAATTTTAGTTTCTTAATATCATACTCTAATTTTATTTACATTAAATAATTAATCATATATATAGAAATAATGATAATATGATAAATATATTCATTATTTTATGAAAAAAATATACATATTAATATTACTTCGGTATAGATACACTACTCCTTATTACACTATCGTACGAAATTGGTAATTTGTGAGATGACGTTATATTCATAGGTAGATTCATTAAAAATTATTGAGGCTGTGATCTTGATAAAAATAAACATATATTGTATTGGGTTTTCGAAAGTATCAATTATTGAATATCATATTGGGTTTTTTCATTAGAAAATCCTAGTGATTTCTTATCCCTCTAAACCTTTGATAACATGTCTTCATATGGAACAATCCTATTGGTCTAGGATATCTCTTAGTTAATATGCGCAATTTTGAAATTATCGTGACTTTTAATGCATAAAAATATTAATGATAATTATATAAGTACTATATTATTAATGGTTATGATAAATAATTGTCATTTAATATGGAAAATAAATTACCAAAATATTTTATAACTGTATAAAATAATAAAAAGTAATGTAGTTCAGCTGATTTCAATAACTAAATTTCATAATAAATTTATTATTCATTGAAAGTGGTATTATATTTAGAAAATTTTAGGTCATCATATTCATTTCCCAGAGGAAATTTCCCAATAAATATTCCATATCATGCACTAAAAAAGATGATGATAATTATTTTTTCATTACAAATTCTGTTTCCCATGAATCCCCCCAAAACATGTGGGCCTCCCATTGTACATTGACAATGTGAGTTTTCCTATTTCAAATAACTTTGTGTCTATGATAAATTATATTTATATGATTCTTATTTTATAAAATATCATTCTCCATGAGTAACACTATAGTATTTTGTACATGTGTTGTGTCTAGTATGTATATACATAGGCGAGAGAAAATGAACACATAACGTACTTCAGATATGTTAGGTGGGAGTGCTATTTGATAGGTTAAAACTCTAATGATATCCTAAATCACTAATGGGACAATGTTTCTATGATAAACTTTTTCCTTTTTCATAAACCTCATGAATTTATTACATGATGAAAAATTAAAGAATATTTTACCTATGACCTCAATCATTATGTCTCATCATCAATTATCTGTACAATTTTTCTTTCATATTTTAAAATATATTATACAACTATAAATAGATTGATACATATCTATCATCTCCTGTATATGATCAGTCACCGTCAGCATCATCTATCCAACTTCATCACAAGAAGTTGGATTCCAAAGCCTCTTCCCATACAGTTACACATAAGGTGATATTTTGAATCCTATAATTAACCTGTTTTTATGTGAGAAATCAGATAGGCGAAGGGTGATCCCAACATCAATTTAAATACATTAAAAATATATCATTATATTATCTAGTTATTGGATGGCTCACTTACAATGACCAACCATCTAATGGTGACAAGATTTACTGAAACACGTATATGTATCCAACACTAATGGAGGAATTCTAAAGAACCTATGGGCAATCCTCAAGCCATGATTAGATAAAATAGATATTGGTACTCAATGAAATCAAAACATTTCTCTTATATATATAATGGAGATTTTGTCAAGGGATAAATATTATTTTATAGTAATAAGGTGTGAAAACATTGTAATGTGATTGACTTCCACCGATATTCTATTATTCCCTTCAATATCCCTATGGAGTTCTCTAAATAAAGCTATGTTTATTTGTTCCAATCTTCATAAAAGAACATTATTTGGTTTTGTCATAACCTTATACTTCTATTTTTAATTGATAATAAGTTTTTATAATAATAAATGTGATATAAATTAAAAAATATTTCTTTTTTGGTTGTCCCACAAAACATTTTTCTTTAGTTCTCAATTAAAATTATTGAATATTTGATAAATAATAAATGACGTGAAATGAAAATAATTCAGTAGTTCCCCTTATTTTCGGTTTTATGGGACACATATTAGAGTTACAAAACGTATAACACCATCATTAATAATGAATAACTTTATAATATTTTTTACATTTTGTGATAACTCCACATAATCATTTTACCCCACCATGATCCTATCAAAATTTATTGGTGGGTTGTTATTTGAGAAATTTAGAATGAAATTATTTTTATTATATAAATTTCAATCAATTAAAATTCCAAAAATATTGTATCCCTTTCGATCCACATCATGGATATGGTTATTAGATCTTTTATACTTAGATAATATCAATATCAGTTCATCATACTAGGAATTTAATGCATTGAATAGTTATAGTACTTGATAAGCTATAACATGCATTGTTACCACATATTTTTCTTCTTATGTGAGGATATATAACTAATTATTTATAATCTATATAAATATATATCAAATTTATTTCTATATAGATAATTTCCACAAATCATTAATGCAAAGATAACAATAGTAAATTAAAAATCAAGGGTTGGGTAGTTCTCCCCATGGAATATTAATTAGAGGGAGTTTTAGGATATGAATTTTTTAACATTTGTGAGTAAAAAACCTAATCATCTTTTGGCCAGAATGATAAAGATCACAAATCATTTATCATTTCTGGGTAATGTGATGATAATTTCAATGTTTATCCAATTCTTTAAAACATAAAATGTCTACTTTCAGTCATTAGTGTAGATAAAAATAAATCCTTTTGAGTTTTCTTTGATATTTCCCATCAATATAATGGTAATTTTTAAACAAATCAGTTAAAATATCAAGATATTATAATGAAACTATGGATCTCCATCCTAAATGTTGGGCTCACCAATTATTTATATTCCTTTTTTTCAAAGGGTCTAGACATAATACTTTGTTGTTAATAACATACCACCATGAATTTTACTTTCACCAACCAAAACAAAAATTTATTTAACTTCACAAATAACATTTCATTCTAAAATGTTTTCATTATAGAATTTAAATTCTATTAATTTTCCTATTTTATTTTAGATTATAAAATTATATCTCTTATATATATTAAAAAATATATTTTAGAGATAATATAAAAAACAATTATTCATTAAGTACATGAGGATATATAATGATTTAGAGATTCTAACTTGTATAAATATGAACTTATATTTCCCATATCTTGTATATAAATAATACTTGGGGATATCCTCCATCACAATTACTTTATAATATATAGAACAACGATCCATAATCGTGATGTAATGGGATACACAAATATGATAGAAAAATTCATTGATCTATTAAATAATATACTTTTTCTTTTCAATTATATTGTTTATCTCAGGGCGATCAATGAATACGTTCATTAAACAATCATCATTATAGACTATGTTTATTAACACACCCCATAATGAATCACATCGGGGTATGAAGCCTAAAGATTCTCTTATAGTTGCCTCTTTTTCTATTTATGTTTAACAGGAAATCTTCTATATAGATTATTGAATATTAGAAAATCATATGGTATAATTATAATTATGAAATGAATTTTTTATCTATTAGGATGATGAAGAAATTATTTAGGAAACACATCATCATATTCTCTTACAAAGGGCATGTCATTAGTGATAATCATTACATTTTTCTCGATCCTTTGATAAATACATTCTTACTCTTATGGAAATAATATCCATGATTGAGATAAATATTATAATTTATATTTTTATTTTTCCATATTCTATTATAATTTTAGAGGTTGATTCTCGATATGAATGTTAATTTCCATCTCTCTATAATTTATGTTATCTCTATAGAAAGAAAATCAATCAACACCAAGAATAAAATTAATATCTAATGAAGGGATTATCAAATTTTTTTTTGGGACATTATGTCACACTCATGGTTTTAGGTACATGACCATTTATATTTTAACTTTGTGTCAATATAATTTTCATATTTTGATTTGATAGGTATTGATGGGGGTGGCACTTTTTGGTAGATTTTCTAGAGGATCATGTTTTGCTGATGGTCAGTATAAACTATTCAAAATCTCTATGAAACTCTCTTGGGGATGACAATGGGAAATAGGAAGGGAAACTTTGGTGCAGCATTTGGAAAAACCATGCGAATACCAAAGAGAAACCTTGCATATTAAAACAGAGGGAAATTCATGGTTGGAAAACTTCTTTCCAAAATGTGTAACCTAAGTATGTGGCATACATTTGGACCTCCATATAAATTTTATCTAATTTTATATAGAACATAAGCCCTATTTTTCCTTAATACTCAAAAATCACAAATTAGTTTTTCCCTCAGGTTTGAGGGATGAAACCTGTAGATCCAAGAGTAAACTATAAGTTAACTAAACTATGTTGGAGGCCTAGATGAATCTATAACATCCCATTATTATTAATTATCCCTAGATCCATGGTTGTTATCTATCTCTATTTTCATCATAGAACTAGTCCATTATGGATATATCTATGTGTTAGGAAGGTTTTTATAAGGATATCATGTTGGATCTGGTGATGAGAATGGGATTTTTGATCATATCTTGATGTTGTGTTATGTAGTTCTCCAATATTCACAATCAATTATGTGGTAGGTGTATTCTATATTTAATGATCTTAATTTATACATTAATTATTTGCTTCAATTTAATGATAATCATGACATGATTTTTAAATGTTATTGTGATTGTTGATAAAAAATTTCTTTTGTATTATCATTGGATATGTGGAAAATTATTTGTTATTTAAAACCCCAGTTTTTATAATATTAAAAAATATCTTTCAAATTATGGGTTGGTTTTGGGCATTTAATGTATTTGTGGAAAAACATAAAAATAAATAAGGTTCTTGAATGAAATGAATTGTCATGATATTCTGATAGAGTGTTTTGTGTGAGTTGATCAGGATTGGAAACGTTCATGAAGTAAGAAAATAAAATGGGATAGATAATAGATATAAATTACCACCATCAATGAGGTGGATAATGGACATGATGTTCCATAATCAATGGTAACACCAATTTTGAGTGACTGGGTAATTTTATTATGTCTGTATACATGTGAATGTATATGAAAAATCAAATGATAAATGGTTTAAATTATTTTTCAATGCATTCCTTTGATACAGATCTATAGATTTAATATGAACTTTTCTTACAACATTAAACTATTATATAAAATGTGATATCAAATTTTCCCTATTAGTTCGAGTTGGGAATCCATTTGTGGAAAAACAACTATGGTTAAACTCAACCATTTCATTCGAACTGTTGTTCATTTTATGTGCCATATATCATTTCACTTTTAAATGTATGGATTCTTAATTTTGTAATGATAAATTTTAATACCTTGGTCTAAGAATGTTGAGTTAAAGAATGGAATTAGTTGGAACTGTTGGTTGATCAACACTAGTGTATTCTTCTCTGGTTGGATGATTGATTATATTGGTGGTAAAGAATATTCTAGAAAGATCAGGGGATGTTCTATGGAACCTGTGGAATGCATGGGCATGCAGTGGCTATGTGAAGGCACAATATGGTGAGGGAAAGAGCCTCAAGGGGTCCTGGTTAGGTCGGTCTGGTTAGGGATCCATCAAGCATGAGGGAGATGACATCGTGCGTTGGGGTGGAGAAGGAGTTTACCTTTGGAAGGGATCTTTCAAATTTCAATTCTATAAGTAGGCACCACGTGTTAGATGTGGCTTTGGTGGTGTAAGAGGACGTGGTTTCAGAAGATTCTATGAATGTTTTCACATGTTTCAGAGGATCTGTGTCGAGCAAGGAAGATTTTCATGAAGGGATGCTTTCTTTACAGGCAGGTTCTTTTATGGGCGGTCAGATCTTGGTGCCAGTGTTCTCCCCAGTGAGGGACCGCCTAACCAGTTGGGATACATGTGTCCTTCTGTCTTTATTTTTTTAGTGAATTACCAGATCTGGGATACCCTATTCAGCCATCATTTTTTATTTCAATGAAACTCTCCTTGGAGTCTCTAAATAGATTGATGTCTACTAACATGGCTTCTGGGGGTAATGTCCAAGCATTGGGGGGAGCCCTATCAGAGGATAAAGTGGGGGATCTCAACTGGTTAGGCGAGTAATTTCTATTATTGTGTATGTGAGTAAAAATTTTAAGGAGATAATTCTTCTATGGAACACCTAGAGGCCATTCAATCAAATGTTATTATATGGTTCATAGGGTGTGATTTCAACGAGATGGAAGTCCTTCGAAAGGAAAATGGTGTTTCAACATCTTGCTTGGAGGGTATATACGATTTATTGAATTTCATGACTATGGAAGGATTGTTTGATCTGGGGTTTACTGGTTCTAAATTTACATGGTGAAATTATAGAAGGGTAAATAGATGGGTATAGGGTCTACTTTGTTGGTTCCTTGTTAATATCTAGGGGTTGGATTTATTCTCCAAGACGACTATGAATCAGATCCCATGGGAACTGTCGGTTCCTGCTACGTTACATTTGGACATAAAATGGGAGGATTGGCGAAGGAAAGCATTCCACTATAACCCCAACTGGAACCGGGAGGAATGTTTAAGGGGAATTCTAGAATTTTCGTGGGCCAGGGAAGGGGATGGGAGTTCATGGATTGGTTTAACATGTTGGGTGAACCACCTAAAGGAGGGCATACAGAGCTGGATGGAAAAAAGAAATTTGGATAATTATGGAGTGGAAATTCAAAATGTTGTTATTAATAGATTTGGGGAGGGTCTTCAGGATGTGTGGGTTGACAATGATTCATCTTTCTTTGTGATAAATGAGTACTACATGCGGACAAATTTTTAGAGGTTGAGAGGGACTTTAAAAAATTGTATCAGGTAAAGTGTCTTAAAGAAGGGGATCTGAATAGTGCATTAATTTAGGAATTTTTTAAGGAGATGGGTTGTATAAAAATAAATCTACATATGGGGAATGGTGTCTTCACAATGGATGTAGATGTTTCTAGCCATTTGGCATTGGTCCATATTCAAAGACTACTGGACAAGGAGGTTCCTGTGAAGAGCGTGGGAAGTCATGGATCTTTCACTAGGGAGTACATTATGGATTTCTTGTCTCTACAACTTAATAATGTTGATAATATGGCTATTTATGCCTTACCTACAATAGAGGAAGTCAAGGAGAAGGTTTTTATCATCCCATAAGAGTGTTCCCCCAGTCCAGATGGTTTTCCAGAGGCATTATATGTTGCGGATTTGGAGTTTGTCAGTTCATAGATGGTGGAGGTGGTTTAGGATTCCTTTAGTGGGCGTCCATTAATTATATCTATTTTAACTGGTCACATTTTTCATATTCCAAAGGCCCTGGACCCAAACAACATCATAAAGTATGGACCCATTTTCCTTTTCAATGTCTTTTATAAGATCTTGGACTGTATGATTTCAACTAGGCTCAACAGAGTACTCCCACAACCGGTGTGCAGATAAAATCATGGATTCATTAGAGGACTTAGTATATTGGGTGCGGTTGGGATTGCAAGTGAATTGGTTAATAATATTAACAAGATGTTTGCGGGTTCAGATGTTTTTCTATAGATGGATACAGACAAACCATGTGATTGAATAGAGTAGAGCTTCCTTATTCGGGTGATGAAGAGGATTGGATTTCATGAGTGGTTCTAGGATATTTTCTTCAGGTGTTTCTCGTATTATTGTATTTCTGAATCATTCACGGGGAAATTCTTTTGTTTCTTTAAACTTGTTCATGGGGTTCATTAGGGGACCCTCTTTCCCCATGAATTTTATGTTTTGTCTCACGAACTCCTCTCTCGCAATCTTCGCAATTCCATGGAGGATGGAAGCTTGGATACTTATCATGGTAGATGTGGAATGGTAAGCATCTAACACATAATTTTCGCTAATGAAGAAATAATTTTCACTAATGGGAGATGATGATCCTCATTGATTCTCAGTTGGATTTTGATCACTTATATGGGGCTCAGCAGATAGGTCATCAATTATTCAAAAAGCATTGCATTTAACTCCACCAAGTGTTCACAACAGCATTGTAAGAGAATTCATCATATTATTGGCTGAAAGAAAAGACAAATATTTATTCTTTACATGGGGAGTGCCTCTTTCCTTTGGTGCATCAGGAATCAACTTTTTGATGACATCATTTCTTGGCTCCTAGGAAGGTTTAAGAACTGGAAGAGTAATGTTCTTTCCGTCAGTGGGATGGTGGTGAGTGTTAGTAGTGTGTTGTCATCTATATGTATGCATTTATTTTCGGTTTTTCAACCTCCCAAATGGGTTGTTAAGAGGATCAATAATATTCTGAATTCTTTTGTGTGGGATTCCAGTCAGTTGGGAAAAGATCAATTGGAATCCTAGGATCACTTGGCCAGAACTGTGGAAGAGGGGGTAGTGGCTCTACGTAATGTTAAGGGAGCCTTGTAAAGAATGTAAGATAGGATGTCTTGGGAGATTATTGTGGGTGAGTCACTGTAGGAGGTGTGCTTTAGGGGATGATATGGAGATCAATAGGTGGAGTTGGATGCTGGGTCTTATTTCACATGCCTGGCACGGTGCATGGTGTCTTAAATTGAGATTCCATCAAACTTATCATGGTGTATTATCGTCATGGGGAATAAAAGTTTTTAGAAATTAAATTTGGTTGGGGAGAAGCTGGAGTTTCGGGGATATACACATCCTAAAATTTCGTATAAGTTGGTATGCTTCCGACCTGACTTGTTTCTTTCTTTTCTCAATATTGAATATAGGAGTATGGACGACGGCATCATCTTGAATGAGGAACCAAATAAATGTTTCTTCACATTGTCATCTTCAGGAAGGATCTTCTATAAGGAAATTAGGATAATGGTTAACTAATATGGCCCTTAGGACGATGAATCTTGCAAGGTTTGGTGCAATGAGATTCCTTCTAAGATGAATTTTCTCATATGGACGATCAGGATGAAGCACTACCAAGGAATGAGAACATACAATGGAAAGGGATTTCATTATAATCCCGGTTCTATTTCTGTGATTGGCCATCGGCTGAAAAAATTGTCTACCATTTCTTTTAGTGTAGTTGGGGGAATTACTTGTGTTCTCTCTTTTCTCCACAACCGTTCCTAGCTGTTGAGTAGCTGTATTTGAATGGGATTTCTAAAACATGGTTTCATGGAGTCGATTATTGGGATGGAGGATGCATAGTTCAAAATTTTTTTCTTGAATAATTCTTCTAGGTCATCTGGGAGGCTCACAATCTATCTAGAGATGGTAATTTGGGGCCTCCCTTTCCCTTTTAGAAATGTTTGCGGTCTCTAATATAAGAGTTGGGTTCATGGTTTTTGAGGAATCATATAATGTTTCCTTCATGTGGTCATTCTCTCCGACCAAGTTGTTTCATGAGGATAGAGGGTATTTGGAATAGGTGGATACCTTTTATTAGGGTTTTTAAGTTTATTATTGATAGAACTTGTATGTGAATAATAATGAGAGGAGGAGCGGTGCTTCTAGACCACTGAGTTTACATTGTACCCAGGTTTAGTGTGTTTTATGGAATGGGATCATCTTTAGGGGAGGAGGTGTAGGCCACTGTTTTTGGAAAAGTGATTTGTAGGGAGAATGATATCTATGTGGATGAGATTGATTCTGCTTCCAAATTTTGGTGTCTTCTAATCACAAATGGAGGGAAGCTCCTTGGAACAAGATTTATCTACTACGGAGGTGCATCACAATGTACAAACATGGAAAGATCCATCATCATATTTATAGGGAAGGATATTTTGTGGCTAAAATGCTTTTACATTTGGGGAATCATACAAATATTATTGTTATTTATAATAAATTAGGGTATCTCACTTTGGAGTGTAGAACAGTGATCCAAGGGGATGTACTGGGCTGGAACCACTTATGTCCTCTTTGAAGTGGTTTTCAGATGTTTTCTTTTTCAGAATTAATAAAAAGATAATTGTCAGTCAGTTATACTAGAATTTGAAATAGTATTCTTATATCTCTTGGACTAGTAGTAATGAATAGGATACTGAGAACATAAAATTTATCATATGAAAAGTCTTATCTAACCACATAATGATAAACATCAAATTACCATGGTGTTTGGGTATATGAGTTTTTTTAGAAATATCTAGTAGATTTTACACCTCATCTTCATGGGTTTATTCAATGAGAGTTTCACCACATTCATTTATATTAATACATACCAATATTATAGTATTCATCAATTTGAGAAAATTATTTTATTAATTGGAAACAATATGTTTTTTAAAACGAAAAATGTGTAGTTTTACAAAAGAGTTTAACGTGTATTAATTTTTTTTTGAAATATTTACAATGGTAAAATTGAGGAAATATTTTTTGAAATATTTATAAATTTGGTAAATTGATATATTTTTTTTCATCACATGATAATGATTTAGATTAAATGAAGATTCATTTCGATTATAGTGAATGGTACCATGTAAAAATAATAGATTCCAACAAGAATAGGCTGCTGAAAATGTGGTTTCAAATCTTCCATAGGTAATCCAAAAATCATTTTCAAATAATTATATTGGTTATCCAGGCCATTGATAATGGTAATATGAATGAATAACCATGAAAAGTGGACTATTTAGTTCAATTAAAAAGAATCAATTTACACATATTATAGGGGGATTATGATCGTGAAAATTAAGATGATTTGTTGAATAAGATGAATCAAATATTTGATTTCATTGGGACACTAGTGGTGGTAAAAGTGAGGTTAGAAATATATATAGTTGAGGATTTATCATTCCAATGGTGGTTACAAAATTATCATGATAAATTTGACAATGAAATTACATGTGTGGTTTTTTTGGAGTTTTATTTTACAAGTATTTTTTTCCACACACTTATTAGATTGATATAATAACAAACATATTTAGTTTGAGGTGATAGAATATCTCAATGATAAAATATGGTGATACATTTTTTAATTTTAATTTTTTTCCCTAATGTTTCTTTAATTGAATGCTTGAGGGAACACATTTGTAAGTTGTAATTTTGACTAGATATTATCTCAAATATTATATCAATTTGTATAATTGATTATACAGATATTTCTAATAGGATTCCTATAATATAAAATTATATCATCATAAATATAGTTATATAAATTATGTTTATTCCTCTGGGAATAGGTTGGAGGGGGAAATCTATGAGTTTCTAGAAGAGGGATGCCAACATCAAGAGTTGTGGGGAACCATAGAATTGGGCATTAGGATAAATGAATCTTCCTCCTAATACCGAATGTATGTTGAAATGTTTTTTGTGTGTTACATTTGATCAAATTAAGATAGATACTATAGAACCACCTATAGAATGATACAAGAACAAGATGGTACATATTGCTGAAAATTATTGAATTACACCACGATTAGGTACTAGTGACACATATCATGCCTCTTAGGAATCATATTCTTCGATGGGAAAAGGGAATCAAAATAAATACCTCTACCAAAATAGAGAATGTAATAGTGATTCTAGGAACACCATGACTCTTCAACTAGATTAATATCAATAGGGTAAAAATTTGAAAATTGTATGGAATAAGAAATTATATTGATATGAGAAACTAATCAATTATGATCAATATAATTCTTTGATGGTGAGAGATAAAATATTTTTTACTTTTACCATTATGCAGGAACTGTTGGATATATGCATGTTCCAATCATTTATTACTTCTCATTTTTTGATAAATTTTTTTCGTTAGATGAAATGATTCATTCTATTTTAAAACATAAAACTCCACTTTGACAAATTTATTTTGAAATACTTATGTGTAAGTATTGGTTGATAACAATCTATTGGGAAATGTTTATTTGTGATTTATATATACTTGAGATTGATTTATATAACTTGATTTCGGGTATGTATTGGTTCATATTTTTTAAATATAACTTCAATTCTTATTCATTAATGGTTAGTATCACATATTTGGATGGAATCAAGAAACTATATAAAAGATATTGGGATGTAAAGAAAAAGATATCATGAATTTTAGAATCAGTGGGTGGAAACATCTATTATCAGTTGGTCATGCCACAATTGGTATATATGGATGATTTCTGGAATGAATGATTTTCATATTTAGTTGATATGTGACATGATGTTTTTCAGGGAAGTATCTCTAGGATTCATAACAAAAGAGATGTGGAGATTATGATTTATTCCTAATAGGGTCTATTCCTCTCTCAACTTGGTCATATTAGATTACACAAAATGAATAGGGTAAATTGAATGTTTATTTGGATGTGTTAGAAGGTAAATAGTTCCTTTTAATGAGTTAGTATATATGTGAAGCACAAGTTTATGTTGTCAAGAAAGAAGATGTAAGAAATAAAATTAATGTACATTACTATAATATTAAATATGTTTTGATAAAGAATTTGTATTATATTACATGTAATTTTGATATATTTAATATCCAAAAGGGATCCCATTAGTTCTAAAAAATTGAAATATATTCAGGATATCACTTATTGAGAGATCAGAATGAGGGTATTCAATATAAAGCTTCTAAACAAAGATATATTTATTAAAAATATATTATTATTAATTTTAGTATTATGAATAAACTAGAAATCATTTTGGAATTGATTAATAAATTATTTTTACAAAAATTGGGTTCTATTGTTGTGGTGTTTTTTATTATATAATGGTCTATTCTATTAAAAAATAGGATCATGAAATGTAAATTTTTATTGTTTTGGGTATCTTGTGAAAACATTTTCTATTTCTAAATTTTTTAAAATTTATCCTTCGAGATACAAATGGTCAATTTACATGGACAATAAATTCTTGAAAATATATTTTATATAGATCTGTAAAATAAAGAATTTGTTAACTATTGGATTTTAAAGATTAATTTCACTAAGAAACATTATTTCCATGGATTATTGTGATACTATAGATGTCTTTCATAAGATTATTCATGTTTGTAATTATTGGGAAGATAATTAAAAATTAAAAGTAGTTCCTTTTCAATGGAACAATTTAATACAACAATCCATTTATGAGTATAGGGATAGACATACATAAACACCAATCCTTGAATTTTTGTAGTGTGGATATAGATATATATACTGTTGTGATTTATCTAGATCTGGTTTAGGATGTGTTATCATGAAGAGTGACCATGTTGTTTCTTATGGATCACAACAGTTATAGATTCCTACGAAGAACTACCAAACACAGTTATTTTAATTATATTTTATGGTCAATCCATTGAGGACTATTCGTCATTACCTATTAAGTGCTAAATTTATAGTATTTATAGATCATATGAGTTTAAAACACAATATACAACATAAGTATTTAAATTTTATAGAGCATAAATGGATGGGCTATATGAAAATGTTTAAAATTATCATGATGTATACCTCGTGTAATGGGATCTCCGTGGAAGATATATTAGGAAGGAACTCATGTACTAAGATTGAAAAAGAGGGTTCAATGATGTGTAAACCTATGTCAGTCATTGAGGATATGCATCATGATTTCTCAAATAATTGTTATGTTTTTCTTTTTCTATCTCATATAAATAATTTATAATTTAGTTGTAAAAAATTATGGTATGATGAATCTAATTCAAAAATAATTTTCTATGAGTTCAAAAATCAATGGTGTGTATACTGTTTAGTGATGAATGTTCGATATATTTTTAATGCTTTTGTTTTCTGATCATATGACCATAACTTTTGTATATAATGAAAAAAATATGTGTTCCTAACATCATTTAGGATTAGATTTTCACCCATGGAATCGAAAAAGGTTAATTTCATGAAATAAATGTTCTGGGGTTTGGAATGGGAATATATTTAGTGTGGTATTATACATGCTCCTTCTCTGGTCAAAAGGTAACTCTAGAGATAATATGACCATGTATTTTTTTAATTTTTAAAAATTAGAAGTGATATTGGATGTTTACATCCATCGATTTTGTAATAGGTCTATTATGGATGTTTTGGAAGAATGATTCTATATGGGTGAATCTAGATCATATCATGATTTTTTCTCATTTAATCTATTTTTATTTGTAACAAATTTTGAGAATTCTGGTAAAAAACAGTCATTGCAGAAATTGTAAAGATACACAGACTTCTAGACTCAATTTTATCATATATTGTGCCAAGGTTTATATCTCATTTTTGAAAATTATTTTGTAATCCCATGTAACATTGTTAAATTTGAATATCGATTATCATCCTCGAATGGATGTATAAGCCTAGTGGACTATCCCAATATTCAAGGGCTTGATTAAGACATTTTAAATGGATTTTGGTTACACTTAAGTGGAAAATTTGTTGTAGGACGATTTGTATTACAACAGAAGTTACTTGGACTTGATATATATTAATACTTATGAATCACTGTTTGGTCTTTCATATCATTATCATCATTCCTAGGAAGAAATAGGTGTGATTCCCAACATTAGGCCCAACCTTGTGCAAGGGACAATAAAATATTTAGTTGTTCAAAAAGTGAATGGAATTGGAAACGATATTACTAAAATGAAATATCGATCTTTATCAATCAATGTTTTAGTTTTGAGGTGGGTAACCCTGGCTTCTTCAGATTCTCTCTATGGATTAGTTTCATCATTTTAGTATGAATGAAATGTTATCTACTTTATACATTTTCTTATTTGAGTTAACTGAATGCATTAGTGAGGTTGAATCTTTGTTATCTTTTCCACCAATATTTAGTGTTGTTAATAACACAATTTATATGTCCAAATTAAATAATTAACAACCTATTTAGGACCATGAGATCTAATGAGATAACATTATCCAAGATCCAAATGCTTCGTTGATTCATGTTCCTGTATAAATTGTGGATAGGGGAGGAAAAAAAATTTGTTAAAAAAATATTACAGTTTTGGTTTTATAGAATGATGGTTGTATTTAAGAATAAATGTGGGAATTTTATAATGAAATAGTGGAGAAATATTCATGAAACTTTTAGGAAATAAAATGTTATCCAAATTATGAGGATTTAAAGGACAGCATTTTAGAGAATTTTACTAACATATTTTATTGAAAATTACCCATTATAATTTTATTTCCTGTGTATATAATTTACATGTTATTCAGATAGAGAAATTGATTACATATTTTTGGTTTTTTAGCTTTTATAGAGGTTCATAATTTGGGAACAGTATGTAGAAACTATGAAATATATCCTATAAACCTCCCAAGGGAAGACATTTGGAACTATGTAGGAAC
Source organism: Viscum album (assembly GCA_963277665.1). Lineage (NCBI taxonomy): Eukaryota > Viridiplantae > Streptophyta > Magnoliopsida > Santalales > Viscaceae > Viscum > Viscum album. The sequence goes on from OY728148.1 coordinate 178,239,856, forward strand.
ATGGTTGGTTCCCATTTTATCCAAAACGTGTGAATTCCCATATGAAACCATGAATATTGAAACAAAAAAAATTCATGTTGGGAATATGGTTTTTTTAACCATGTATGAAAACCGTTTGATGCATGGACTTAAGAATGTATCACCCCACTATTGGTGAATGGTTTTTAAAATAGTGTTCCCTAACTGTGAGGTATATAGTTGGACCTCCATAAAAATTTTATCTAATCAAATGTATCTCATTAACCCCTTTTTATTCATTCATCCTTCAATAAATCATGTTGTATTTTTTATCGAGGTGTGTTTTATAAACCCCTTCGATTAAAGAGTGTTCCAATGGAAAATTAATGTGACTTGGAGTCCATAATTCTTAAAAAAACTTCCTATTCCAACTTGTTCTTCATCGAATCAAGGTTATTCTATCTATAATATGCATATATATATATATATATATATATATATTATTTTATAGATATTTTTTTTTATTAATAGTTTTATGATAATTTATTTATGGAGAAGGGATGATCGGAAACCCCTTAATAATGTGGTTTCAGTTTGAAATGATGGTTTATTATGGGGGGATTGATCTATTAAAAAATCATTAACATTAGGTCAATGTTGTCATTATTAACAGAAATTCCAATTCATTCCCTCATCTAAAATTGGGTAAAAACCTACTTTCAAATGGTAGGTGGTAATTTGGTTTTTTATAACTACTGACTCATAGGGAGTCACATTTTCTAAAAGGATGAGAGGTTGGGATCACAACCCCTTTTAGGGTGAAATTTTACCCACTCTATGAGTCTCGTATATATTTAATATGCATTCATGAATCTCATTGTAGTCCTAGTATGATAATAATTACCCTAACAATACAACTATAAGTAAATTACCTTTGTTTATTAAACAATGGGGATCACATTAATGAATATGAGAAAGGGGGAATTTTTAGTGAATCCATCTATACATCCCGAAGGTTCTTCATCTATTTCCAAGTGATGGATTGATGATATTTATGCATAATACTTATAACCAGGTACTTCGGGATATGATTCAACACAGAGAGGTGGTTGATATTCATAAATGGGGATAGATACATTATTAATAATCCAATGAATCCTTGTTAAGGAATAATCAAATCCCATATAGCTTGTAAGAGGTGTGAATTTTAACATTTTTTTAATTGGATATATATACATTCTATGAGGCACTATGTATTCCTTATTGGGTCCCAAGGGTACATCCTATATATCTCAGTTATGCAATGATTTAGTTTGTCATATTTAATTCACAGTATTTTGACTAGACCCATTGTATATGTCTATATGTGTAGGTGTGTTTATTTCATACCACACATTATGGATAACAAATGGGGATTTCCCTTGCTGGTGGAAATTCATGATTCCATTGTGGTGTTTATTTCAGTATCCTTTTCCCACATGAGTGATGCTCGGTGTGAGAAACAATGTGTATAAAATTATCAGCCTCATTTCACATGTATTCATGATTCATGTAATAAGATATCCCTTAGGGTGTTTAATATTGATACAATACCTCAAAGAGTCACCAAATGTCTCTTAGTTATTGGAGGAATCGAATTAATTTTAGTTCAGTTGATTGAGGATAACACACTAATGTTTCCCTTGTTTGGGGCTTAAACAATGATGTTTCACTTGTTCTAGTATTAGACAATAATGGCAGTGCAAGATTTATTTGACATTCCAAGGTGCTTCCACGAGACTCAAATATAATATTTTTTGTGCCATTATTAGAGTCATTTGAAATAGTTAAAGGACAACATGAGGTTTTAATGAGGAACCTAATGGATCTCATGAGACTACATTGGCATGTTCTTGGGGAACAATATGATTTATCTCAATATGTTTTGAGGAAATTGCATGATCAAAATAGTTTACTGAAGGAGTGTGTAGATATATGTGTGACATGATTAGTTATTGTCTCATTTCTGGGGGGGGGTCATCTGAAGAGAAAGATGTCCAGAGAGTATTCATTTCACATATGTCTCCCAGCGTTATTCTTTTATTTAGGCTTTATATTGTCAATTCCAATGACATATTCATTATTAGAATTGTTATATTCACAAACGACGTATTATATTTGAGGGATTCTATTCACATATCAATCCAAAATTCCATAGTTTGATCTATGGGTGATCCCATGAAAAACCTATTCATATTGCAAGATTTCTCTAACTGTACATTGGTTTCTTACCTGATGGAAATTATTTCGGTTGTGAGATTAGCCACTCTGAGAAATCCACTCTATAACAGGTGCATCTTGAATCAAAGAGGCCAACCTTCAGTCTGAAGCATCATGATCATCAGGTCATCATTATAATCGTGTGCTATACATGAAATTTTCATGATGGGGGTTGGTTTTATAAGCCTATACACCCATGTTTTTCCTCTTTTCATGGTATATCTAATTTTAATCAAGGCTAGAGTCAGCTAATGGATTCAGTATCATGAATAATCCTGAGTATCATTCATGGATAACTCTGAAGGACTTCACCAGATTTTTAGAATCTGTGAATCCCTCTCATCAGTTACTCTGTTATTGGATTATTTCCAATTGATGGGGACTTTTTGAATCATTCAGGTATTCTAAATTACTTACATATTTTCATATTTCCATTTACATGTGTTTTAGAAATACTATCACATTGATTGAGATGTTTTTGCGTAATGTTCGAAGCCATGTACAAGGGATTTCGTGAGATCATTCGATGTATATATTTGGAATGTTTCAATAGATGTATAACAATATGTTTTTCTCATCTCCTTCCCTTTTTTATTTATTTTTTAAATTTCAAAAAGGAATTGAATCATGTTGGATTGTTCAAATTTTACCAAGGAAAATTTTTCTTCCACATGGTGACGCAACGCGGGACCAATATGGTGTCTTGTGGAGATGCATTCGAATTTCATGGATTATTGTATTTTTTCATACATAGTGATCCAAAGTGATTGTGGGACATTTTGAGTACATTCCTAAGGATCTCCATGTGATGGGATGGAATTGTGGAGGGATTCTACAAGATGAGACAGACATGTCTCTTAGGTCTTATGGTGTCATATAGACCACTAGGGGTAATTATGTGACTTTTATAACCTAGAGTGGCTCTCACATCCTCCTTTCTTATTTCATTTATTATTGTGGAACTATTTTAGATCTACTAGTTTTATTGAATGTTTCTATGGAAGATAATTATTACCATTTGTTCTCCATTATGTTATTTTTAGGACTGCTCAAGGGATTCACCCTTGGAAATATCCATCTATTTTTAAATGTCATTTTTATGGTCTGTCACGTGTTCTCCAGTCTAGATAATGGATGACCCTGTGGGATTAATTTTTTACCGCCTCATAACAATTAATTGTCTAGTGAACCAATGCAATAGAGGGAATTGTGGTTGGCACTTGAGGGGATCCTCTACAGGCTACACACATTGCATGGTTCCTTTCCATGGCCTTTTATGGGTCATCTGTACACAATTCCTCTGGGAGTTTTCACAATCCATTGGTCGTCTCCCTACATATTCCTCATTTTATAAATATGAGGATATTATACACATATATATTTATTTATTATTTATTATAATTATATGGGGATCATATGGTGGCCATAAATAATCCCCCAAATGAGAGGTGTATTTGGGGAGAAGAGATCAGTTCTAGGGAATGTAAACTCCTTACTGAGTCTTTACCGCTTTCCAAAATAGATTACATTGGTGACATTTGATCTTCTAAGTGAAACATAGTTTTTTTAAGAGACTTATCTGAATATATGATATGATGGATTCATACATTTTCAATATTTCATTTGTCACATATATTCAAAAGGGGGAGTCTGATATATGGTGATTCCCCCAATTTCTTTCATTATCAGTGAATAGATTTGATGAAATTTTAATGCTTTATCTGGTATTTCATTCATTCATGATATACATGTAGTTTCACTAATTTGATATCAGTCTCTAGTGGTACCCATAAATTTCATAATATTGGGAAAAAAATCATGGATATTATTATTGAAATTACAATAGGTTCATTTCTAATAAATTCTCATTAATTCCAACCAATGTGATATTATCCATTGATAATATATTCAATCTATCTTGAGACAACATTATTTGTAGAATGATCAATTGGGTTGGATATAATCATGTCTCAGAGTGGGTATTCACTTTCTTTTGAAAAATTCAATAGGATTGGTGAGCATTGATGGAATTATACTAAGGTCATAAGGTCGGAATTAATGTGTTTTATATTTTTTCATACAATATTACTATGGTTATTGTAGTTTTGGGTCTTATAGAACAATCCTTTTAGTATAAATGTTTTGAGTATTTTAATTCACTACATCTATTGTTGTAGTTTATGTTCTATTAGATTATAACTTCTAGTCCTTTATTTTATGTTCATTTATTTAGGACCATCTACAACATTATTTTATGGAATTTTAGCTTCCAACTTATTGTATTTTATATTAGGTATTCTAGATTAGAACATATATTTATTTAGATTATGATATTTTATATCCAATATTATAATTATTTATTTTAGGGTCTTTTATCTCAGAACTTCTACTACCATAGTTTAGGTTTTTTTAGCTTAGAACATACATACATTAGTTTAGTTTGTTTTAGCTTGCACCTTATTATTATTTTGTTTTCGTTTTTCATCTCAAAACTGATCAAAAAACAAAGAATATGATTCCCACATGCCCTGAAAGACCCAAAATACTCCAGGGTGTTGGGTTCTAACATGATTTTTTTGACTACATTAAGTAATAGAAAGGAATTTTTATAGAGAAAAATATATGGTTTATGACTATAAGAACATATAAAAGAGCGATAATAATACATGAAAAGTGAAGGAAAGGGTCTCTTGTAGCCACAAATATTTTACATGGGCAATAGATGTTTTATGGAGGTAATAAATAGAGAAATACGTGGGATAGTATGTCTTCCTGGATAGATGTATTACTGGTTTTTAAAATCATAACCCAAAGGTTTGATTCCATGAATATAATATGGGGAAGACATGGCTTGTTTTTCATGTGACATTATGTGACGTGAGGTTCCACCGTAGTGTTTTCTAGGGATCACAAGGATTGATGAACCTTTCTGAAACGGAGGGGATGGATTTAGTTGATATGTCTAGGACCTTATATGTTGGTTTAATTTTCATTAATCAGATTATCTACACTAATTTAGGATGGGTTTTAATTATTTATGAAGACTAAAACAACTGGATGATGAGATTGTATATGAGAGTAAATATATTTTGGAAGGGATTCAACCTCTTGGGTTGTTCTACTCTTTTACAAGAATCTTAAGAACTATTCCATGTCATTTTGAGTAAAAAGTAATGGGCCATAAATGATTTGGGAATGGAGTACCACATTCTATATTTTAGAAAGGGTTCCAAACTCATTAAAATATTTTCAAGGATGTAACAACCACACGAACATTTTGTTATATAGATTGTATGTCCTGGTTTAAACAGCTCGGATTTGGGGTATGGTATTAGGTAGTCATATAGGTAGTAATTGTGACATACTGAGGTGATTATTTCTAATGAACTAATTTCATTTGTCACAATGACGAAAATTTATTTTTTTATAGTGATAGATTTGGTTGACAACCATAGGTGCCAATGCATGAGTCATAGGAATGCATGGAAAGTGAAGCAATGTGTCACTTGAAGATCGTTATCCTTTATGAAGGACATTAAGGGTTTTGGTTGAAACAAAGAAACCAAATCATGATGTCTTAATTTTTGAAAGGGTAGAATCAAAGAAGAGTTCAAAAACCCGATAAAATGTGTCACTACAATGTGAATATATTCTCATGGCGAGGTGTTGTGAAAAAATAAGTAATCTATGATTTTTTTATTCCTAGGAGTACAATTAATAGATCTTGTATTTATCAAGGGATATATTTTAGACACATTGAGATTTAAGAATTCATCTTTTTTTCCCAAATCATTTCCAAAGCACTTTCGATTGATAGTTCTACGAGAAAAGACTAGACCTTTTCTATGGATGCCCATTGTAGGTTTCACTATAAGTTTATGGTATTGAGATATCGGACATTATGGAAGAGAGTTTGTTGTCAAACAACATTGACTGACATGTAGGAAGATTATATTCATGATGTGTATTGTCCATAATTGAGTAATTGGGCATAAGAGTTCAACTAAGATACCCGTGAGTAACAAGTCATCATTATAATACGAGTACAAGAATATTATAAATCATGGATCAAGGAATGAATTTCAGGGCTAATTATATATGAAAAATAAACTAAGAGTGTTTTAGGTCATTCTATATTGTTCACTTCTTCCATGGTGATTTTAAGGATCACAAGGATTGTAAATCCCTTTTTGAATAGTATTTCATATTGTTGAATTCCATATGTACATATTTAGGTTCTATATTAATCCATTCATATTGTATATTTGGGGTTTCTAAAAGATGGTATCATTTCCTAAGTCTAATTAAGGTTTAAAACACTTTTTTAGCATGATACATGAGGATTGATTTATGGATAGCAGCACTTAACTGGTGGTGGAAGCACCCTATGCCCTCGTTGATATGGTTTAAGAACATGTCTCTTGTTAAATAAGGGATAAAAAATAGATTATGGTTCGCATAGTTTATAATAATGGAGTGTGGATGTTCTATGTATTGTTTATTATCATGTTGTAATGATGATTTTCTTGTATTTTAATGTCATGTTGTAAGGATGTTTGATGTGAATTTTAACATAATGTGTAAGGTTGTTTTCCATGTTTCTTAATGTGTTGGGGGAAGGACTATGTAACCAATGTGAAGATAGTGAGCATGATATATTACATGAACATTCAAGACGTATATAAATATGGCTCGTTTGTAGGAAAAATGAGCCAATGTGACTTAGTCCCTGTGTTGTTGGGAATAATTTAATATTGGTTCTTATAGATGTGTCCTTGTCTAGAGATATCAACATCACCTTGTATCCTATGATGATAGGAAACATGCTATATTTAGTTTGGGAATGTGAAACTGGCTACATTGTTCTGACCCATATTTAGAGGTCGTAACTGTTATCTTATATTGTTGTAGTTATGCCTATGATTAGATATAATGGAATAACTACGTATCCTATGATGATAGGAATCAATCCACATTATGTTTTTAAATGACAAAATTTCTACGTCGGTCTGACTTTTACACAAATGTGGGAATTATTTCTATTCATTGTTTTAGTTGGGCCTATGATTCTAGATCCATGCATCAATACATATCGTATGATGATGAGAATCAATACATATATTGTTTTTGATGTATGAATTCCCTATAAAATTATGGAATATACTCGGAGAGGATACATTATTATAATTTTCATGAATGGACCCATGACTGAATATATAAGAAATAATATAATTTTTTTGATTTTAGGAATCAAGCCCCATTTACATCCTGAATACAGGTGAGGTAGGATACTAACACGAGCATCAATGGTCATATCAGGCGAGGTCCACATGAATATACAATTTTATGTCATGTAAGGGAAATCAATTGTGAATTTTAAGTCATATAAAGAGGAGTCAAGGTATAACTTTTAGGATCGTGAATGTTGTTCCATCATGGGAATGTCACAAGCTTCCAATCCTTGTTTGTGTAAGGATACCCGTATGGAAATTCCTAATCTCGCATAACATTTGATCGTTTCATGAAATATGGAAGGAAAAGGGTTCCTATCACTATAAAAGGGAAATTAAGGATATTATAGGTGTATGTTGTATAATATGGTGGTTGGAAAATTATATAAAATAAATTCATTCTAACTTATCTCATTAATAATGCTATATAAGAATTATGTAGTTATAGAAAAACAATGTAGTTTTGTGTTATGTGGTAAGGAAATTAAAAAATGAGGTTGTGTTTGGGCCTAAAATTATGAGTATGGGTCTTACTATGTATCCAACAATGGAATGAATCAATACATATACTGTTTTTGAAGGAGAAATTACCTTTGTGGAGCTCACTCTCACTCCAGGATGTTGGCTTCTCATCCCTGAAACACATAGATATGGATCGTATGGGGTGAGTCTTTAGTGATACATTACTTTACATGAAATTTGCCTTCATGAGGTGAGGATCTGATTGATGTAGTTTAATTTCATGATTCAAGGATGTGGTGTACCATGATATTTAAATTATTTTTTATGACTTCATGTGCTTTTTAGTTTTTCATAATTCTTCTAGGATGATCTTATATGGTTTAATGTCACACAACCAAGAGAAGATATTATATTTTAACATTATATAAACATGGTAACATCATTCAATTTATTATCATGTGTTTAGGATGGATCCATATATATTATCATCATTTGTTGAAGATTACTTACTATAGTTTAATATTATATGGTCCGGACTAATATGTATTGTTTATCTTATTGATGTCTGGACGACTTCGAACAATTTATCATCTTGTGTCCTTGAAGACTCCATACAATTTAACATCATATGGTCAGGAAATATCTATATATTTTATTTTCATAATGCCATGATGACTCTTTATTTATTATCAACATGTGGTAGAGAATACACCATACAGTTTATAATCACGTGGTTAGGACGACTTGATAAAGTTTATCATCACGTGGTCTAGATGAAACTATATAGTATATCATCATGGGGTTAGGAAAACATTGTAAACTTTTTTTTCATTTGATATGGAAGTCTCCATTTAGTTTATCATCATGAGTGTAGGTGGATTTCATACAGTTTATCATCATGTGGTTAGGATGACTCATGTGTAGTATTTATCATGTGGTAAGGACGACACTATATAGTTTCTCATAATGTGTTCAAGATAATTCTGTATAGTTTAACGTCTTATGGTCAAGATGTGTTGGAAGGGCTAATACAATGAGAATGAAAATATGATGACTGATATGAAAAGTATAGTTTCCAAAATATGGAATTGGTGGGTGGTGAAACATTAACCACACCCATGGTGACCAAAGATTATGATCCATTTTGACAAACCGTATGTATGTTGTAATGGCCTTCCCATTTGGGTTCCGGTATCGGGGCTTCTTCACTATTATCATTTGGTTTATGAGATCTAACACAAATTTCCCATGGTGAAATTAAATGTATTGAACCTTTTTATTAATTGCATGCATGATCTGATTCTGATGGACAATTAGGTTGTGTTGTCTAGACAACCTAATCTCATCGAGCCGATCCGATTAATTAAAATACCTTCTAAAATTTTCATCATATGATACATTTACTCAAATCGATATTTTTAATGATAGTATATGGTCCCACATAGGATATAATGACTTTGTCCTATGCAAATTTTAGAATAGTGTTTCTTCAGTAGGTGTAGATATGGTGTTACAGTATTCCCATAAATAATGGTGGATTTTTTTTGAAAATGACTTCATATCCTTCTTCACCATCTTTTAGAGAATATTTGAATGTTTATTTTTGAAGTAATCTATATCTTCTTTTTTATTCAATATTTTGAGATGAGTGGTTGTATTTTAAATTTCTTTCTAGTTTAATTTTTCAACATTGAAAACCGATGATTGCTTTATTGCCAGTCAATATTGTTCTGGGGACTCTAAACCTAGTAACGACATAGGTTATTATAAATATGATGATGTTATTGATCCTATGTTCCTAGAGGGGAACTTCCTCATACCATTTGAAAAAATATCGATAGAATTAAGGATATACTTGAACTACTTTTCTATGGATGGTGGATATCTCCTCACAACATCCATTCCCCAAACAGAAAATGGAAAGAAACATTTCATGGTAAGAAACAACTAGAGGGTTCAATAGAGGATGATTTCATGGATCTATCATCTATTACCTTTCATTGTCTCATCCATGTAGTCCTGTGAAATATTTTTCTAGTAATATACCATCATCTTGATTTTGTGTGATAGCCTTATCCCAGATTGTTAGAAACAACCCGAGCATGTATGGAATTCATCAATGACATTGAGAACCTATCATTTTGTTATGAATCAAGAAGATGATTCTATCAAATCCACATTTATGGATGTATTTCTTCCCATTTGAATAGTCATGTAGGGTGATGTTCACTGGACGAAACCAAATTTGTTCCCTTATAGCACAGTTTGTCAGGAGAATCAGGTTTTGGAGATAACATACTAAGGGATCAATTCATCCAGGTCTATCATTGTTTTATCATGATCTAGGATGATTTATAACTCATATATTTCTTCATTTTTAAATACAATGATCAATAATAACATAATTCGATGTGTGATACGGGATATTGATTTTTCTTACTTAGCGTCGGCAAGGACCGTGGGTGGGTATTCTAATGCACCCGCATGAAAATTCTATTATCTAGGGACATGATAAAACGTGGCATGAAAATGGAACACCACCCTTATTCCCCAAATTTAGCTTCTAAGAGGGACCACTTATTCCATTTTGATGGAATATTCACCATTGTTCTACTTTATCACTAGATCTAATACACCATTGATATTAATGAATGATATATGTAGTTGTATGGATAGTACCAAGACATAAATGAGGGTTTATTATTCTAAATCATTATTTATATATCCTTCAATACATGAGAATTATTAGGTCACAAAATCATTTTTTTGGATATTAAAATACAAACCCTAAGACAACATGATTTAATCTTGGGGTTTCCATCCATTTACTAACAATACATTAAGTGGATCTATAAAAATGCATATCCCATATATGTGGAGTGTCATGGATATAAAATAAATCATCATATGGAATATCGATGTCCACTGATGTAGTCTACATGGTTGGACGTACTGTTAATATATCTTCCCTGTCATTCCATTTCTTTGACTTCTAGTATATAAAATGAATGTCATATTTTAATACAATGACATCCCATCGACCCATGTACATAGTCAACATTTTTAGCCAATGATATAATTTATTTTTTATACATGATAGAGTATATGGACTTCATGGTTCAGTAATTATGCCTCGTCTTTTGAACTACAAATAAGGGTGCAGGGAAGTTCTTCAGAACATTAGAGTGTATGGTCTCAATACTTAACATTGTCATACTAAGTTAGTATACATTCTTCTTGCTCCCTATAACATTTTTTATGTGATTTTTTCAACCAATGGGTGTTTCTTAGAGGCCACATACAAAATGGGTGGACTCTCGTACATAAAATGCATCGTGAAATTTTGGTGCAATATATACTTTTTTGGTTGTTTTGAAATATTCTTGGAATTCATCGTCCAACTGAGATGTGATTACATGATTCATCATCCTGGTGATGGGGATAGATTTTATAACCATGTTGGGTACGAATCATCAAATGTAATCGCAGTTCCCATAGGACCCCTTAGATCATTGTGAATTTAGGGGGTAACATTGATAAAATATCAGCAGTCCTCTCAAGGATATCCTAGAAGTTGTTGTGGCATACCATGATGCTGAGTAACTACCATAAATAAGAGGAATTTATAATTTTAGTGGATTCATATTTAGATTACACTGCCGCATCTTTTCAAATACTCTATGATGATTTTTTTAGTGATCACAATGGTCTTGATACAAAAAAACCAATTCTTCGACATAATATTCACCTATGTTTTCAATTGAAGATATTAATGATACGGTGCATCACACATTGATATGTGCCCCTATTTTTCATATATCCAAATGGAATGACCTAATAGAAAAATATAACGTGATTCACACTAAAGGAAGAGGGTTCCTCATCTATAGGGTATATCATTATTTGGCTATACCTTGAAAACCCATCAATGATAGATAGGTCTTGGAATCCAACAGTTAAATCAATCAAGAGTTCTATGATTGTAATTTAGGAAATCAACTTTTGGAAAATGCATTTTCATTTATCTAATATAAATGAAAAACATTATATTCAAACTCTTTTTATTAATTTGGTAAATGGTTTAATGACATACTAGGAATTTAAAATTTCAGGAAAGTTGGATTTAATCAATATTCAACTTTCACCTATGCATTGGCGACATGAGAAGGGTGCATCCTCCTGGATTCCTACAAAAAACCTCAATGTAACACCCATTTATTTTTACAAAATGTATTCCTTAAATAATTTTAATTCATTATTATCTTGCATTGCATGAAATAATGAGTTTAAATGAACCATGAGACTTCGTTTGTATATAATTTCCATTATAATCCTTCCATTAGGTTTATAGTAACAAATATAACTAACTTATGAAAATATATAGAAACTATAAATAAACTATATATTTTTATTTTTGTAATGTGAAATGATATTAGTAAATTAAATTAATGAAATATATATTTTATATAATAAATAAAAAATATTTTATATTTATCAAATGGAATGTTTTGTTATAGGGAATGAATAAACCCTATTTGATGTATGAAAAATTATATTTTACAAAAGGGTAATTTTTAGCATTTTAATGGAGAACCCCTTTTGAATTAATACTTTGAGACATTACTAATTTTTATATAAAAAAATTAACATGTTTATTTTATGTCTGATCTATAACGTTACATTGGATTAATTTATGATATTTTTTTTGATTACATTCACGTTTTATGAATTGTAAAAATACACTAAATTTTATGTTAAAACAAATTTTTTCATAAAAATTATATATATACTTATATTATAATATTTAATTGTTTTAATGTTTATGTATTATATATTTTTTTCATTCAATATAATTAATGTCAGTATAATTAAATTTAAATGGAATTATGATGAAAAAACATTTCAATATTTTGCAATGTTTTATCTTTTAAAACATGTTCTCACTTTCTATCAATGAGATTTATTATAAATTAATTACTATAAATTAGGTAATTTTAATTTCTAAAAATGGACTCTATATATGTAATTAGTTGATCAAATTTATATATGTAGCTTTATTTTATTTTTGGACATTATTTATAGTAACATTGGTAGTTTTTATTAATATGATAAAAGGGTAAATTGAGTAGTTAAGGGTAATAATTATATTATAAAAATAACCTAACACATATATTAATATCATTTTATGATTATTATTTTACTTAAAGAATCTTTGGGTCTAAATTTTATCCATTGGAATCCACTTAGATGAGATTATGACATTTAATTTATTTTATATAATGAAATGAAATGTATGTCTCTCACTAATTTTAATAAAAGAATTTTTTTAATATAAGCTAATACTAACGATAAATTATATTATAATTTTTTATTTGGAGTATAATTTTTTTCTTTATCATGGTAATTTATTTTTAATTTTTGGTTAAAAATAATACCATAAAGACTTATACATTGAGGATGTAGAAAATATTTAATTGATGAAAAATCCATAAAACATATTTTATTTAATTAATATTAACCTTCAATAGAACCAAACACTTGGCCAAATATTTTTAGCTGATTATATGTCGACCATAACCATACAAGGGTCATGTTTTTTTAGATTGAGAGACTTATATATGATATTGTGATAGTAATATTATTTTATTTATAGTGATGTTAATGTTGTTACATTCATAATTTAAAAATATAATATTTTTAATGTTGTGTTTTTAAGATGATATATTCAACTAAAAGTATTATTATTAAAAAAAGTAGATTTGTCTTCAAAATATTACTTTATTATTAATTTCAATTCAAAAATATGTATGTTAAAAAAATACTCAAAATTGATGAAGTAATTATTATTTTTATTGGAGCTAAAATTTAAATGTTCTTAAAAATATTAAAATAAATAATTTTGGATAATTAATATGTCTAATTAATTTTATATATGACCTATTCCACTTATAAATATGATAAAATATTATTTCTGAAGTTAACTTATTATCATAATACTGTTAACACTCAATGAATTGAATAGTATCAAAATTGACACTATTGATTGTTTATCAAAATAATGTATTTTTAAATTATAAAAAAATCATATAAAAAATGATATTATAAAAATTATATGGTTTAATGTTTTATAATTGACATTAGATAAGTAAATATTTTACCATTTTAAAATAGAAATATCTTTTAACTGAGGTAAAAATTTAATAGAATAACAATGTGATAATTAAAATGCTAATGTTTAAATTTATTGAAAAACTTTTAAAAAATTTAGTAGTTGGATATATTTCAACCCTATATATACTCATATCAAAATTGGTACATTTTGGATGTTTTTGTAACTGGTTTGATTTTATATTAAATTGATAAGTCGGGAGATCACAAAAGTGCCTCTCACATCATTTATATAATGTAACCTCCTCCCTAACATATTAAATTCACACTGAGACATAAATAATTGTTATATTATATTAATTTATATTATAAACATCCATAGTAACATTATATAGGTTCTGGTATTCTTAAAAGACCAACTCTCATTCTCTAAGCGGAGACATAGAGGAAGGATGCCGAAGAATGAGTAATCTCCTCAACCAATTATTTCAAATAATTTCTTCTAATACATCCTATTCATGAGTTTTTTTATTATAAATTAATAACCCTTGTATAATTTATATACCTTGATGTTATTGTTATTATGAAACGTCAATATTACATCTTGTATCTATCCTATAAAAAATGAAATCACCATGTGTGCATATGTACGACCTGCCATTTCCATGCCATTGTGTAATCTATTATTCACCACCAAATTACATGGATTGGTCTAATAATTTGAATAATTACAATATATTATTATTATATCATGATATTTACTCTGAAATATTATACACAATCTACTTGAAAACCATTCAACAATTATATGAATGACATCCTTGATCGTGTGATTGTGTGACCTACAATCTCTATGATGTGATATGATTCATTATACATGTTTTAATTAAATAATTATTATATTAATATACATAAAAATTAAAATGATATATATTATGTTAGTATCATTTTTAAAAATATAACTATGAATAATATTTCATAACGTGAACTTATTCGTCAAAACATGTATAAGAAAATGATGCAATCGTTACCCAATTAACAAGTAATAATGAATTTTTATTAACAAAGTGATGATAATATAACCATATTTGATAATGTAAAAATGATTATCAATATATAGAAATTAAATATGATTTTTAAAATCATTATATATGTGGTTCAAATACATATCGGGTAAATCACACATAAGGTAATGGATTACTCTGTCTCTGTTTTATTCCTATGGTACATATGTCGAAGCCACCACCTATTTATTTTATGCGGTGGTTATGTTTCCCATGAATTTTATTTGGATTATTATAATTATGTTTATTATATATAATCATTCTTATAATTTAATTTATTCTATGAGGAATATGATTCGACTATTTATTACTTGGTAAGTGATAATTTTACAATCGCATTATTATCCAAGAATAATTATATGTAAGTATTTACTAATGTATATTTATCATACACATTCATGATTACTAAATATGTGTTCTAAAATATTATTTCTATCCTCATAAATATGTTTAAATTTAACAATACCAATTTTTTTATTTTTGTTAAACAGCGTGAAATGATTTTTTTTCAGTACGAGGTACTTATTGACTTTCCAACGAAAGTAAGAAAAAAATGTTCTCTTTTAACTTAAAAGAAATGAATTTATTTTTAATATTTCATAATTACATATTTAAACAAATCATACACTACATTATTTAAATTATATTTTCAAATAATTTGTTTCCCTTTTATATTTCATGGAATTTTGATAAAAGAAAATTGTTGAGAAGAAGAAGGGACAATTACTTCTATAATTAATTTCTTTTATTATATAAAAAATATTTTCCATGTAAGATGGAATTATTTAATAAGGTTGTTTATTCATGTAGAATACCCTTATTTTTAATAGGGTTTTATTTTGTTTATGATGGAATTCTATATATGAAATCCATTTGTTTAAATATATTATGTTACAGTGTTCAAAAAAACTGATTTTATTCCTTAGGATATGATGAAGGATTTATGTATTTGAGGAACACATAAGAATGATTAATTATGATAAGGGAGAGACATATATATTCCTTCAATTAATTAGGTAAATATTTATATGTCATGATATATTATATTCTATAATGGGAAATGATCTCATTTCAGAAATACATGACTGCAACGAGGAGTGAACTTAGTTTAATAGTTGAATTTTTTTCGCTATGATGGAATTGGAAATAATCCTTGACTAAAATGAAATAATTTTATATTCTTATATTTATTAAAAAAATTATTTCTAATGTTTTTACGTTGGTATTACATTAATTTATTCATATGATCTTTTATGATTTATCTCATGGCATGATATGAACATCTTTCATATGTAGTATAATATTTTCAAATTTCATGTTGATATGTATTATGATTATAATATGATTAATATCTACCATTTTTAATTTTACTGAGTATATGAGCTCATCCTTTTATATGCTTCTTTTCTCCATTTCATGAAGAACGGTATTAAGTAGGATATTTCAAAAATGGGTATAGTTATGAAAAATTAAGTGGGATATAATGATGTTTTCTTATGGACCTGTTTTTTACGATTCCCAGTTTCTAAGGTCACTATACCAATACGTTCCTTTCATGGGTTTATTATAATTTTTAGTGAATATTTATTCTATTTTAAATTAATATAAATTTTTATAATTTATTCATTATTTTGGTTTTCTTCATTGGAATGGTGTTATTTAGATTTGGAAACTAGGATATAAAAACATCAGTAAAAACCCAAAGGAAATTTAAAAGTATTGGATAAAATCCCATTATTTTCAAAATGATCATGAAAAACAGATGATAAAACCTAAAGTGTCATAAATTTAAATTTTATTATAGAATATTTGGTTTTAAAATTATGATTAGGGTTTCTCACACTATGTTTCTTGGTGATGAATGTGATGGGAAACACAATTATTGTTATCCTAAGAAACCAAATGTTAAGGGATATAGAATGATTAATCTTCATGGTATTCTCATAGAACATTCTCAAGATATTAATCATGAAGGAATTCCCATCAATAAATGTATGGAAAAAAATTATGTTGAGTCCTTCATGGGGAATCATTCATCTTCTTTTAGTATATCTTCTAATCCATTAGTGGATGAACAATGAATCAAAAACCCTGAAAAGATTGTTTCAATTATCCAATGTACATAATATGATAATTTCGTCTTAGTATTCTATCATTTGGATGGTGAAGATGATTAATTGCGGAACCTTATCAAGAATACAAGGAAAAAATATGAAATTGAATCCATAGAATGGTAAGTGTTCATGAAATTATTTTTCAATCCATACATTCCCCGTATTCTACATAAAAAATATGGAAAAGGTGTTCCAGGAACATAGGAAAAATAATAATGAATATATTGGTACCTATGAAGAAAATTTTACCTGAATTAGAAGGCAAAATTCTAGAATTTTTTATCCAAACTAAGAATAAAAATGATCAATTCTATAGTGGCTTAAATCCAACTCTCAGAAAGTCAGTATCCATAAAAGACTTTTATATCTAAGAGGAATTATTTCAATTTGTCTCAATGTAAAGATAGAGATTGGATTCACCCATTATTCATATGGGTTTGATAAGAAGAGAAAAATGTAATTCAATGGAAAATTGAAATACCAAACAGAAAAGAAGATGAGTTTTTCTTTATGAAAAAAATATTGAAAGAAACATGGAGGAATGATTCATAATGGGACTATAAAATGTTTTAAGTGTGGAAAAGAAGGCCATTAGAAAGATGAATGGAGATGTGATGGGAAAAAATATGTCTAATGAAGGGAATATAGAGAAGTATATACACAATGCACATTCAACACATAAATACTAAAAATTAATGGTAATGGGGATTATTCCAATCTTTTCCCTAATCCATGTTATATTAATTATGATTAATATCATCAATATATTAAGGCCAATGAAAATAGAATGTCACATGCCATCAATATCGGTGATGGGGAGTATGATAATGAATTAGTGAAAAGTACAATTACCAAACACTCTAAGGTAGAAAATGTTTTATTTGATTCTGGATCCACCAACTATTTTATTTATGATGTATTTTGTAAGGGTATATCTGTAATGATACATCAATTAGATATTGAGTTAGCTGTGACCAATCAAAATGGCACATTTTTCACAATAAAAGATTATAATTGTACTCTGGTTGATGTTTGTGGGATGTTCTTCTAGAAAATCTTATGATCCTTATTATAGTGGAATTTAACGTGATTCGTGGTAGGGATTGGTTTTCTCTATATGGATCTGAAATCAATATCCATGGGAGGGATGTCACATTTCATATTTCAGACCAGTCTATGAAAATATATCGATGAACGTATGAATATAACCTTCTGGTATAAATTTCGTCCATCTTATGGGTCTTGGTCCTTATTAATCAATGTTAAAAATCCGATATTACTAGGGAAAAACTCACAATTAATAAAAAATCCATTTAATGGTAGTTCGATGGAGAGTTTTTTATGAAATACTAGGTATTCTACCAATCCGTGAAGTTGAATTTTCAATAGAACATGTACTAGGGGCTATGACTATATCAAATACACCTTATAGAATGTCCTAAATTGGGCTATAGAAATTTAAAAAGAAACTCCAAGATAATATTGATAATGGATTTAAACACCCTGGCGTGTCACCTTATAGAGGTCCATTTATAACACCCCGAGATTTTATGAAAAATATTCTTTTTAATTTTATTGATGTCTTGCATTGTACGCTACACCAAAAGGAGATTTCACTATACACATCCCTGACTTGGCTTACATTACACGCAATAATGTCCTTCCACGATAGCGTATGTTGTATACAATACCATATTTAACTAAACAACGATATATTATATAAACTAGCTGTTATGAATAGTAATACCCACTTTTTAAAATATTATAAATTTTACATTTCAAAATGGATTTCATTTTTGGAGTCGGAATATCCAAATTATCCTAGGGTGATTTTTTTTTATTTTTCTAAAAACATTAGCTTTTTTATGAATAGTGAAAACACTAGTTTACTATTTAAAAACTGACTTTTTATTTGAATAATTATTTATTTTATTTAAATTTATTTTTGGTCAAAATGGTACATAATACTTATATATGTTCAATGTAATTCATTGAAGTCAATTTATAATAATTTTAGATATATAAAAATTTTTCTGAACTTTTCTTCGTCTTTTATGCACCTCATAAGAGAATTTTCAAATTTACATAAAACATAATTTTACCTCTTATGTGAGTGGAATTTCAAAAATCAGAGTGATACGGTTAATATTAAGGAGTAAAATGTGGTTCAATAAGATAAAAATAATTTTTGTGAATAGTAACTTTTTACTTTTATTTACCACAGTTAAAAGTAAATAGTGTAATTAAAGGTTAAAATGATATTATTATTACCATAAATCATGTCCTAATTCTATTTTATATGTTTAATTAGACCAAAAACAACCTTAAGAATACAATATGACCATTTAGGTCCACTTGGATTAGATTAATAAATTTATTATTATTTTATTTAATGAAGAATTAAAATAGTTAAAATCAAAGTTTAATAACTAAAACATTTTTAATATATGGTTATACATGAGATAAATTCTACTATAAATATTCATTAGAAATCTAAAAGTATTTCCTAAATAATGGTATTTTATTTATAATTTTTAGACATTAAATAATTTAATTTATTAATCAAACAATAATGATGCAATAAATACCTTATTAATGAAATATTAACATAATTGATGTTATAAATACCCAAATAAATGTAATTTTATACTTTTTATGAAGTAAAATAATTTTATAGGTTAATATGACATGTTTTTATTGATTTAATGTAATTTTTTCATACTAATAATGCTGTTATGATTTTCACAAAAATCAATTACCAAATACTATCAAAATTGATATAAAATAGTTTTTAAAACCAATATAATATTATTAATTGTTATTTTATTCCTAAAAAATATACGGTTCAGCCAAATGACATATATAAGGATATATATATTTATAATAAACCACTTGGGGTTCTTTTGTCTTGTTATAGTAAGTTTATTAAGAATATATTGTAAGAAAACAAGAAGCCATGGTAAAAGTTAAATTATTTATCTTAGAGTTAGAAATAAATGATACGGTTTAAATTGTAACCTAAACTTGTCTAAAATCTATTGGGTGAGAGGATTTCTACCCCTCCCCACTTTAGCTTCGAAATAAATAAATTTGGAGCTATTATAAACCGAATATGATTTTATTATAAAATAATATTTTAAGCTTTTCCAATGGTGCCCCTCTCCTCCCTTATACAAAGGGAATCCCTTCCCTCTTATCTTCACAACCTTTTGAGCCTTGATGCACAGCCAAATCCTGCACATTTCTCATCTCCACTTCCCTAGAAACATTCTGGAGGTTCTTTTATTCTCAAAATATCAACTCTACTTCCTTAAGAGGAAGCTTAAAGGATGTGCGTCGAAGAAGAGGTAATCTCTTTTTCCGATTCATTCTATTTTCGTTCTTCTTCTACTTATTCTTCTTTAGATGGATCATTATAAATTAATAACATAAGTATTTCTTATATAATTATATTTTATTATAAATATGAAACAACACTATTTCACATTCTATCCATCCTACGAAAATCAAAATCACAATGCGTGCGTACGTAAGGAATATCGTCTCCACGTCGTGGTGTAATCTGTTTTCGACCACCACCTTACTTAGATGGGTATAATGGTGTAAAAAAATAACCATATTTGATTATTGTAACGTGATATTGATTCTGAAATATTATACATACACTTAAATAGAATTCCATGATCATGGGAATGATATCATCACTCGTGCGTACGTACGGACTACCGTCTCCCCGATGCGATGTGATTAATTTTACATGTTAACCATTCAAGAATGATTATAATGTAATTATAATGAATAATAGTTAAATATATTAAATAATGAAGCTTCTTTATTTATGTATATATATATGTCATCTACTTACTTCCATTCCAGTCAATAAAAAATGGAAAACAACGTTCATGCGTACGTATGGCCTACCATCTCCATGAATGGTGTGTTTCATTTCATTTATCTATATGTTATATATATATATACTGAATATATATAATATATAAATCTTGTTTTACATTCTTGAAGTATGTAAATAATGATATAAGTAATAATAATATCAAGAACTACAAGTCCAAACACGTATGATAAATAAAACGATTTTACCCAAAACGCTGATTTAACATGAAAATTACAAAAGAACAATGAATATAAAGTCATAAGTGAACCATATATTATATCATAACAATGAATATGATTCTGTAATAAGTCAATGAAATTATTTAAATCATAATAAAACGATTTTACCCAAAACGCTGCTTTACCTGGGTTATATATTCTATCCATGTCCATAAAAATGTTTTTCATAAAGTGTTTAATATTATTCCATGTATTTTTAAAGTCTTGTTTACCAGACTTTGACTTTTACATTGTGTTATGTAAATAATCTTACTTTTGATTACCCTACGAGGAAAATTTTGACTTTTCCAACAAAAGTAGGTGGAGAATGTTTTTTTAACTTATATGGTATAAACGGATTTTTATGGTTTCATAACAACTTTTTTTCATGAAGCTAACTCTACAAGATTTGATGAATATTTTTAACAAAATCATTTTATTTTAAAATTTCATGGCATTTTGTGAAAAGAAAATGATTTTGAAGAAGAAATGATATTTTCCTCAGGAATTCATTTCAAGTGTTTTATCAAAACCATTTTTCATATAAGATGGAATTATTTCATATCTCTATGTTTCAATTATAACTTCTCTATGATTTACATGGTTTCACTTTTCTTATTATGAAATGATAACCAATTTTTTATGGATTATGTTATGATGGGATGATGTTTATGAAACCCATTTTTAATCTTTGTGTTATGATGAATGATTTGTGTTTATCTAGTCGCACAATTAATAATGATTTCATTATGAGATGGGTGGGACCTATATCTCCCTCAAATGCATTGGGTAAATAATTATATCTCATGAGATAGAAATGGCTGGAAAGGTAAGTTAATCCGGTTCTGTGTTACAGGACTAAAACGTGGAGTGAACTCGATTCATAAAGGGACTCTATCCACTAAGATGGTATTGGAAGAAATGCCTTGGCTACTGTGGAAATAATATCTTGTGCTTAATGGTTTCCACAATTAAATGTTTTATTCCCATGATATTTTATCAGGATTGATGTATCTATTCCTTATGTACAGCTATGTTTTATGTCGTTGCTAATGATTTTGATGTTTAAACGTTATGTTCATGTTTTTAAGTACAAATGTATATGGTTTTTTAATTCTCTTCATGCCTACCCTTAATGAGCATTTGAGCTCACCCTTTATATGTTATCTTTTAACCATGATATAAAAAAAAGTTTTAGGTAAGAAAACCAAAGGGGAAGTTCTTTGTGAGAGATGTTGAAGATCATTCACAAGGATTAGAAGATTTTGTTCCGAGTTTCCAAAGACACTAAACTATTACGATCCTTGAGGGTTGGTTTTTATTATGTATTAAGTATTCCGAAAATGTAATGTAATGTCTATGTACGTCAAGCTTTGGGTCTCTACATTTGGTATCAGAGGAAAGGTTTAGTTAACCTTTAGTAACTAGGATGCAAAATCTTTAGTGAGATCCCTAGATATATTTCAATGGTATGTCTATGGATGTCCCTAACGTTAAGTATAAGTATAGGTTATAGTCCAATAATTACAGTAACGATAGTATAATTAAACCTAAGATGTTATATATTGATGTCACTCCCCCTTGATTATGATTTTGGCCTCTCACACTATTCATTTTGGGTTTTATAAAATGGCTGGAAAGAGGAAGATTCATGATAATGGAGGATATGATGGACAATGGAATGATATTCATCATGAGAAAAAAAATGAAATTCGATCTGGAAGACCACATATCGTTAGTATGCCTAATCATTAATCTCATAATATGATCAATAATCTCAACTTTGGTATGTTTCCAAACTCAGATAATAAGTGAAAGATGGAGTTTTATGATGAACATAGAGGAAATAAAGATCAATTTCCCTCACGTAAATCATGTGGGAAGAGGCATCAAGGAGAATGTTTCAAAGGAACTGGAAGATGCTTTGGCTGTGGAAATGAAGGAAACAAAGCCAGTAAGTGTAAAGGAAAAGGTTTAGTTAACACCGAGGACAAGGATAATGGTATTGCTACAACATAAACAAAAATTAAATGTTTTAAATGTTGAATGTATGGGCATTATGCAAACCAATGCCCTAAGGGAAAGTCTCATGAAAAGAATCAGTATGTTCAGATGGGTAGTATTTATGTTGATGATGATGAAGAGACTACAAATGATATGTGAGATGAAATAATTGATCAAGCTCAGTCAATGGTGTAATAAGGTAGTGGAATTATTGTATGTTTATCAAGAGTTATGTTGTATAGGTAAGTTAATGGTACTATGGAATAAAGAATCATCTAAGGATTGTTACACTGTTGTCTTTCCTTGAGTTTTTGAAATTATATGATGAATGGTACCGGTAACCATGAAAGGTTATTCAAATATTTTTCAAAGGTAGATGACATGTGCATAATGAAAGGATAAGGAGATAATGAGATGTTTGATAGTATTGATGAGCTCATGACTAGTATAATTACAATGTGATATCGTGGTTTGAATATATAGAAATTTTGGGATTTTGGTATGTTGAAAGAGTTAACTTTTGACAGCATTCATGTTTTCACAAAGGTTCAATGGATATTCATTTTTCATGAGAATACATGATTAAGGTATTCACATGTTTGGAATGTGACAAACAAGATATATCTTATATGACAGATAAATGTTGGTATTCACATGCTTGGTTGATGACATTTCTAGTAATCGTTTTGTTTATACTATAATATAGGACAGAAGTATTTTCGATAACGCTTAAAGCTTGGAATGGATTATGTTGGACATCAGATAGAATTATTCAAGGCTAGATATTTTTTTAATTCTATTTCTGGAATGTTAGAATAGTGTAGTTTTAGAAAAATAACAACCCATAGGACGCGCAATGACCCATTGCATCGGACAAGGCAATGCGAATCAAACCCACAACTGCAGTGCGATAGGCCTTTATCGCCTACCACTTGCCTACAAGAAGTCCCTGATTAGTGGAAACCAGTTTTATTATATTAATAAGTATTATATATGATGTATAAGTCCATTTTAGGAACCATATATGATTAATCTAACTATATATGGACTAATGTATTTTTGATAACTTTTTCTAAACTTTTTTTAGAGATAGATGGAATGAACCATCATTCTATCACATGAAATGCTAACACTTCACCAATGACAAATTCATCTTCATTTCATTAAGAGATGAAGTGAAAATTTTCCAACGAATGACCAACGATGAGATTTTACCAAAATAATGTAAGTATTTCTTCTAATTAAGATTCGTCAACTTTAGGGAAATGATCTTGAAAATCAAAAATGTTGTCCTAGTTCCCTTATATCCGATGAATCAAATGGTACCCTAGATCATCACTAATTTACAACTTTGTGATTGTTGGATTTTTCATAGTCATGTTCTCTACCACTCTCCATCAGAACATGATTGTTAGATTTCTCTTCCATATCCATATTTTCACATGTGGTCTCCTATGTGGAAACCCAATGGTTAGTTAATTTGGGTAACAGTTACATTTCATACATTAGTTTTTAATGATAAGTTTTTGTATTATTTTTTACAATGTGGGTTTCTATTAAAGAAAATTTTGAATAGTAAACCATTTATAAACCCGACAAATTTCGAGGGAGAAATTCATTTTAACGGGGGTAGAATGTATCACCCTGAGATTTTATGAAAAATATTCATTTTAATTTCATTGATGTCTTGTGTTGTATGCTACACCAAAAGGAGCTTGCGCTATATGCATCCCTAACATGGCATACATTACACGCAATAACGACCTTCCACAATAGTGTATGTTGTACGCAATACCGAGTTTCACTAAACAACGATATGTTATATAAACTTTCCATTATGAATAGTAATAACCACTTTTTAAAATTTTATAAATTTTAGCTTTCAAAATGGCTTTCATTTTTGGAGTCGGAATATCAAAATTATCCTAGGTTGATATTTTGTTATTTTTCTAAAAACATTCAATTTTTGATGAATAGTGAAAACACTAGGTTACTATTTAAAAGCCGAATTTTTATATAAATAATTATTTATTTTATTTAAATTTATTTTCATTCTAAATCGGTACATAATACCTATATATGTTCAATGTAATTCATTGGATTATTTTTATAATAATTGTAGATATATATAAAAATTTATTGAACTTTTCACCGTCTTTTACCCACCTCCTATGAGAATTTTAAAATTTACATTAAACATAATTTTACTGATTCCATGAGAGGAATTTCAAAAATAATATTGACACGGTTAATATCAATCAGTAAAATGTGGTTCAATAAGGAAAAAATAATTTTTGGTGAATAGTAACTTTTCACTTTTATTTACCATAGTTGAAAGTAAAATAGGGTAATTAATGGTAAAAATGATATTATTATTACCTTAAAACATGTCTTAATTCTATTGGACATGATTAATTCGATCAAAAACAACCCTAGGAATAAAATATGACCATTTAGGTCCACTTTTATTAGATTAGGACATTTACTATTATTTTATTTAATGATGAATTCAAATATTTAAAATCAAAGTTTAATAACTAAAACATTTTTAATATAGGGTTATACATAAGATAAATTAGACTATAAATATTAATTATAAATATAAAAATATTTCCTAAATAATGGGATTTTATTTAAAATTTTTAGACATTAAATAATTTAATTTATTTATGACACAATGATGATGCAATAATTACCTTATTAATGAAATATTAACATAATTAATGTTATAAATAACCAAATAAATGTAATTTTAGACTTTTTATGAATTCCACAAATTTTATAGATATATATGACATATTATTGATTTAAGTAACTTTTTTCGAACTAATAATTCTGTTATGATTTTCACAAAAATCAATTACCAAATATTGTCAAAATTGACATAAAATAGTTTTTAAAACAAATATTTTATAATTAATTGTTATATTATTTTTAAAAATATATGGATAGTCCAAATGACTTATATAATGATATATATATATATATATTAATAATAAACCACTTGGGTTTCTTTTTTCTTGTTATAGTATGTTTATTAACCATATAGTGTAAGGAAACAAGAAGACATGTTAAAAGTAAAATTATTTAACATAGAGTTAAATCTAAATGATAAGGTTAAAATTGTAACCTAAAATTGTCTAAAATAAATTGGTTGAGATTATTTCGACCCATCCCCACATTATCTTAGAAATAAATCAATTTTTAGCTATTATAAACCGAATATGACTTTGTTATAAAATAATATTTTATGTTTTTTCAAAGGTGCCTCTCTCCTCCCTTATAAAAAGGGAACCCCTTCCCTCTTCTCTTCACACCATTTTTAGCATTTAATCTCGGCCAATACCTGACCATTTATCTTCTCCACTTCCATAGAATCATTTTGGAGGTTATGGTCTTCTCAAAAGTCCAACTCTACTTCCTTAAGAGGAATCTTAAAAGAGGTGCGTTGAAGAAGAGGTAATCTCTTCTTCCAATTCTTTCAAGTTTCTTTCTTCTTCTACTTCTTCTTATTTAGTTGTCTAATTATAAAGTAATAACATAAGTATTAATTATATAATGATATTTTATTATAAATATGAATCAACCATATTTCACAATCTATCCATCCTACGATAAACAAAATCACTGTGCGTGCGAAAGTACGGAATACAATCTCCACGTCGTGGTGTAATATTTTTTTGGTCACCACCTTAATTATATGGGTATGATGGTGTAAATAAATAACCATATATGATTATTTTAAAGTGATATTTATTGTGAAATATTATACATACACTTAAATACAATTCCACGATCATGGGAATGATATCATCGATCGTGTATACGTACGGACTACCGTCTCCAAGACGTGATGAGATTCATTCTCCAAGTTAACCATTCAAGAAAGACTATAAAGTATATATAATTAATAATAATGAAATATATGACATAACTATGCCATTTTATTTATGTATATATATATATATGTCATCTACTTACTCCATTCAAGTCAATAAAAAAAGGAAAAGATCGTTCATGCGTACGTACGACCTACCATCTCCATGAACGGTGTGTTTCATTTAATTTATATATCTATTAAATATATATACTAAATATATATTATATATAAATCATTTTTGACATTATGGAAGTACGTAAATCATGATATAAGTAATAATAATATCAAAAACAACAAGTCTAAACACGTACGATAAATAAAACGATTTTACCCAAAATGCTTCTTTAACATGAAATTTACAAAAGAAAGGGTAATATAAAGTCATAAGTGAACCATATATGTTATC
Source organism: Viscum album (assembly GCA_963277665.1). Lineage (NCBI taxonomy): Eukaryota > Viridiplantae > Streptophyta > Magnoliopsida > Santalales > Viscaceae > Viscum > Viscum album. The sequence continues at coordinate 178,267,452 of OY728148.1, forward strand.
ATAACAATGTATATGATTATTTAATAAGTCAGTTAAATTATTTAAATCATTATATAGGTGTTTCAGATATGTACGATGCATATCAGACTTAAGGTAAGGGATAATTTTGCAATCTCATTTTTATCCGAGATTGATTATACGTAAGTATTTACTGGGTTATATTATTATATCTATGTCCATAAAAATGTATTTAATAAAGTTTTTAATATTATTCCATGTATATTTAACATCATTTTTACCCCTTTTTTACTTTTACATTGTTTTATGGAAATACTCTTTCTTTTGTTTACCCTATGAGGAACATTTTGACTTTTCTGACAAAAGTACGAGAAGAATGTTTTTTATCTTATATGGTATAAACATATTTTTACGGTTTCTTAACACCTTATTTTCATGAAGATAAATATACAATATTTGATGAATATTTTTAACAAAATCATTTTCTTTTAAAATTACATGGCATTTTGTGAAAAGAAAATGATTTTGAAGAAGAAATGATATTTTTCTCAAGAATTCATTTCAAGTGTCTTATCAAAACCATTTTCCAAATAAGATGGAATTATTTCATATATGTATGATTCAAGTATAATTTCTCTATGAATTACATGGTTTCAATTTTCTTATTATTAAATGATATCCATTTTTTGTATGGATTATTTTATGATGGGATGATGTTTATGAAACCCATTTTTATTCTTTGGGTTATGATGAATGATTTATGTTTATGTTGTGGCACAAGTAATAACTATTTAATTATGAGATGAGTGGGACCTATATCTCCCTCCAATTCATTGGGTAAATATTTATATCTCATGAGATAGACATGGCTGGAACGGTAAGTTAATTCTGTTCAGTGTTACATGACTAAAATGAGGAGTGAACTCGATTCAGAAAGGGACTTTGTCCAGTAAGATGGTCTTGGCAGCAATGCCTTGGCTACTATGGAAATCATATCATGTGTCTAATTGATTTCACAATTACATTTTTTATTACCATTCTATTTTATAATGATTGATGTATCTATGCCTTATGTACTACTATGTTTTATGTCATTGTTCACGATTTTATGTTTAAACATTATGTTCAGGTTTTTATGTTCAAATGTATATGGGTTGTTTTATTCTCTTCATGCATACCCTTAATGAGAATTTGAGCTCACCCTTTATATGTTTTCTTTTCCCCAGGATATAAAGAAAATATTTAGGTAAGAAAACCAAAGTGGAAGATCTTTATGGGAGATGTTGAAGATCTTTCACAATGATTAGAAGATTTTGTTCTGAGTTTCCAAAGACACTAAACTATTACGATCCTTGAGCATTGGTTTTTGTTAAGTATTAAGTATTCCACAAAAGTAATATAATGTCTATGTATGTCAATATTTGGGTCTCTACACATTTTATTTTTGTTAAGAAGATATATGGATCAATGAGACTCTGCAGTGGTTATCAAGAAATTAAAAAGAATGATAATAAGAACAAATATCCTCTTCCTAAAAATGATCATGATAGTGAATAATTTTGATAATAGTGATTCTCCTATTATCTTCATATATATATATATTAAATATAATAATTAGAGACTATCATTATCATTTTAGAGTTGTATTTATATTCAATATTCTTATCTATCCGAAGAGAAAGGAGGAGCATGAATATAACACAAAAATTCTACTGAAGATCCTGATAAAGAAAAATAATTATGAAATATTTACCATGTGTCAATTTTTCCTTTAGAGAGTTTCATTTTTGGGTCACAAAATCTCAAAAGTGGGGATATCTCTGGTTCCCGAAAAAATATATATTTTTGAATATTTTTCCAAAACAACAATAGTAATTGATATCAATGAATATCATTGTTTGGTTATATATTTTCTATGTTTTGTGTAATATTTTTCACAAATATATATTCTAGTCACAATGTTCACTTGGAAAGGAGTAAATCATATGTAGACAACGAAATGGGAAGATAATATTAATGATCTCAAAAAAGATAGCCATTTAAGATGGGATGACCCTTCCTTGGAGAAGATAAATGTTTTTCATCTATAGTGATGACTCCCTGAAGGTTTTGGGATGTGTTCTCATGAAAAATTATATTTTGATATTTTAATCTTGATAAAAATTGAAAAAACATGAGAAAAATTACCCAACCGATGATTTGGACTTATAAATTTTATTCATTGCATTAATTATATGGAGGCATTGTCATTATGGAAAAGGTGTGATATTTATTCTATTCATAAATGGTTAATGTACATTTTCACAGAAAAATATTTTAATATGCTCCAATGAAGATGTTAGGAGTTTATTAATTTTTTGATTTTTCAATATATTACCACCCTGGGAAATAAGAAATGGGGTTACATGATTTGATTTTAAAGGACCATTCAATCCTATCCATGATATGGATCACAAGAGAACCAATATTTATGAATGTTCAAAGGGTGGATTGTGAAATTTTAAAGTAATGTGAAATCATATATTATTTAAAATGAATGTTTAACAATGTATTAAAGTTAAAATTAAAGAGGTTTAGAAGGATGAGGTAGAGCTACATAAGAAAATTAGGAATGTTCCTGAATTCATCCAATATTTTTATGGAACAATAATGTTTATGAAATAACCCACATATTCTCATTAGATTGAGAATAAAACAAATCACTACTATGCCATATGGGACTTCCCAAATTCATCCAAGGATAGAAATAAATGTCGAAGGGTTTTGAATTAAATTGGGGGATGATTTTCTCTTTAAGAATAAAACCATGAACCAAACGACTAATTAATTATTCTTGAACAAAAGATAAGAAACTCTACAAAATAATATATCTCAAAACCACATCAAAGTGTGCAATAGCAGAAAAAAAACAATTATCATAGTAAACAATGGATGAAAAAAAATAATTCAAATTTTTTAGAAAACTCTATTCTATACATGCTCCATGCTCCTAGATCACTAAACAGGCCATGTATTATGAAGCGGTGCTAAAAACATATGACATGTTACCAGTGCCCCTATCTCGGAAGATATCATTTGAAAAAAAAACCGAAGTTCCAAATCTAGTTTGAGTATAAATCTCAGTACTTTTCCCCAATGACATTCCTTCTCACGCCACTAGGATAGAAGAGTTAGCAACATTGTTATATAATATTTCATTTAAAACAATTGTCCAAAATTGTTTATATCTAAATATAAAAAACTATGATAATCGGTTTCAAAAAAATTGTACATGTAAAATTAAAACCTTTTTATAGTAAGATAAAATTTCATAAAAATACTAACAAATATTCAAAACCATTTATCAATATAATTTTTTTTACTAGAACATTTCCACACACCAATGAAACAAACAATTCCTGCTACTTTAGGACAGTTTCATACTAAAGAGCGGTTCTCATCGATCAACAATGCCATCATATGGTAATTGTATACTATGTTCCATTAAAACATTAAAACCAAGTTCAAGTACATATTTCATCGAAGAATTGTAAATTAAAGATGGAAACACACACCACATATTCCCAATGATCATTCCAAAACAACCGTTTCAATAAAATCACCATTTTTTATTAAAAGTTTTTTTCCTTAAAACCATTACAGTGACAAATCGTTTCAATAAAATGTAATTTTATTAAAAGACACATCCCAATCAAACCATGTATATGTTATAGAAAAAACACCATTTAAAATTGACATATTTAAATTCATGAAACTAAAACAATGTGCACAATAATTTATCAATATTTCACAAATCAACCAAAAAATGATAGATCATCTCTTTAGAGATATATTCCATGTATCATACAAATATTTCAAAATAAATATTTTCAAATTTACTCAAATATAATCTAATAAAATAAATTCTAGAAATAGGAAATGAGAGTGATACCACATTCCGAAACGGTTTTGACGAGTCCTGACAATGGATGAAGTCCATTCAAGAAAACCGGGTGGCTTCTCCACGAAATCGACTTAAAGATATTCTCATGGAAATATCAAGTTCAAATATCCACATGTGTGGAAAAAACACTCATAGATATACAAATAATAGTTGTAGACCAGGAAACCATGAAAAATAGAGAAATATGTCTATGTATATGTTTGAAACCAGTCATGAACGATGAAGACCAATAACATACCACAAGAATGAGACTTTGATTAACCATAGGAAGCCTTAATATAAAATAAAAATATCATGGAAGGGTTTATCCCACCTTTAAGGAATATAAGTCCATATTTAGGGATTCTTTGGAGAAAAAAATAGTAGTTTAGAGGCAGAAACGTGTGAGATCCACATTTTTAGGATCTCACTTTGACCATGAACATGGTTAGTTTGAACTATTAGACAACCCATGTGCTAATAATGAATTAAATACTGTATTAAAATACCCTGGAAATGCCTCCACTCATGGTATCCTTAACTGTTCACACACTATTCTTAATCTCTCTACCTTAAACATGAATTTTCATTAAGTTTCTCCTAGTATTTCTGTATAGATTGGATAAAATATGTGCAGCCCGTGTGCCTATCCTATATCTCCCAAAACATTTTGAATGTTCACCAAAATATCCAAACATTCCCCCTTAAAATATATATATATATAAACCCAATTAAAGTCTTATATACTAGAAAAAGAAGGTAGTACATACTCACCCACATCTATTTTTTCATCCTCAAAAAGTAGAAAACCATTATTTCCCTAAAAGTGTTCTGTCCAATTATCATTAATTTTCTTCTAATATTTTCATGTATCTTCTTGAATCTGACCATTTTTCCATAAAACCCTTATTGTACAGGTATTTTTTCAAAGAAATAATTTATACTATCTATCTAAATTTCAAACATGGATTTTTACTAATGAAGCATCTGGCTCTAGGTCAATGTGATCTCATTAGATCACATGGTCAGGATAAGGCTAATACATTATCAACTGAGATATGTTGAACACATTATGCACTGAATTGAACCATGGTTGAAATGTGAACATATATTACACCTATAAAACTCGTTCCAATATCACTAATGGACAAATTTATCTAGGTGATAATATTCCCTACTTCCCGAAATGATGATGTATGTGTCTTGGAGTTATCCTCATGAACACATGATCACACACAATAAGAAACAACATCCATCAAAATTGATCCATAAAAGATTTATGATGACTCTGAGTTGCCTTCATCCTCATTATGATTAAATGAATCTTTTCCATTGTTTCTTTGACAAGGATATGACCAACTAGAGACGTTTTACCTATTTCCACCCAGGATAGTGGAGAACACTAATGACTCTCATGAAATGATTCAAATGGAGGCTTATATATCAAGGAATGATGGATGTTATTATATTACAGTTCCACTAAGGAAAAGTTCTCCACTCATGAGCCACACAAATCTATTACACATTTCTGTAACACGTCTTCCAGCATTTATATTTTCCATATAGATTTCCATAAATATGATGATGATACACCATACTCATAGTCAAATGTGCCCCAAGGGGTTTCAGTAAGGATTTCCTGCAAAAATTTGTGAACCTCATATATATGTCAGATATGATTGAAACTAGTACTCCATGTTTTTATAAACTTCATGGATATATATTATAGAATGATCCTCCAACATAAGAGTTTCATGAATTTTGAGGAAATAGGTTGACATTGTGAGAAGATCCACTATCACCCATATGGAATTGTATTTCAATACTGTTCATGGGAAGACTATTAACAAATACATAGATATCTTCTCCCATTTCTACATTGTAATTTATAAATATTACAACATACCCATTGGTCTATGAATCTATTCATTATCATACTGACATGTTTTCCACCATGAGAGGAACTCGACCATTTTTCTTTTCTTTTCACTCTACAAAAACTACATCTTCAATGCCTTATACCTCTTTGGTATACCCGAATGTATAACCCACCATGAATAGTGGTAAAAATGAAGGAGTTGTTCATGACAATCCATAAGTACAAAAATTCGATCTCTAAATCACATAACTAAAATCCAATAAAGTTTCTATCCATCTATGGTCCACCTCTATTGATTTTTGAACTCAATGAAACACATTTAATAGTATATTTTTATTCCTTTTTGAACATCATCACAAAATTCAGAATAATCCTAGATAAAAATAAAACTGTAAAATCACCTTGGTGTTCAAATTCCATGAACATGTCGGCTAGGACCGACATCAACTTCCATTCATCTAATACTTCTTTCACTATATGAGCTTATTCCTTTCTTCTAAATGCATCTTCCAACTAATTACCTTCTCCCATTATATACACAATGGAAAAAAATCCATAATAAATCCTTCCTTTTTGCCTCAAATTCAACATATTCTATAAGAAAATGTGTTCCATGATTTTTTGGACAATGAACAAAGTAAATTTCTCACCAGAGAGATAATGATGAAAAGTCAATAGGGCATGAACAACTATTGGTAATTCCAAGTCATGTGTTGGGTAATACTTCTCAAGAACTCTCGTCTTCCTTGAAACATTAAATAAAACATGTTATCCATTCATAAGATCATATCCCAACCCTAATCCAGAAGCATCACAATAAACTACATACCCTTGTAATGGTTTGGAAAAAATCTAGATATGTGATTATGTTAGTCAAACATTCAACTCTTGGAAAGATATATGGAATTCCATTGTCCATTGGAATAGATTATTCTTCCTTTTCAACGATATCATTATTTATTCTAGTATTGAGAAGACATGTACAAAGCGTATGTATTAACCATCTAGACCATGATAACTTTGTATCTCAAAGACATTCTTCAATGGCTTCCATGAGATCACAACATCTATCTTTTCAAGATCCACCAATATTCTTATTTTATTAATCACATGACCATGAATGTGTATCTTTTGTATCCAAAAATCACACAAATATAGTTTGGTATACAAACAGGGATCTGTCATGATTTTTAACAATGTCTCTAGGTGTTTCTAATTATCATGCATTGACTTTTAATACACCAAGATGTCTTATACAAACAATATACAAAAGAGACTAGACATTTCTAAAGTATACGATTCATCAATTCCAAGAAGGCTGCTTTTTCATTCATGAGACTGAAAGGCATGACTACATATTTGTAGTGTCCATACCTGATTCAGAATGTTAGATTTGAATATCATTCATCTGAACTTGAAATTGATGATAACCCGATTACATGTCAGTTTTAGAGAACCACTGAGTTCCCCTCAATTTATCAAGCAGACAATTAATGCATGGAAGTGAATACTGATTATTTATATTAACATAGATAATCTTATGATAATCAATGAAAAAATGTAGAGTTCCATCTAATTTCATCACGAATAATACTGGGGAAGCCCATAGATATTTCTTTGGCCAAATAAAACAATTTATTTCTAGCTCCTCCAGCTACTCTTTGAGTTCCCTTTACTCTATTGGTTCTACACTTTATCAATGAATGGAAATAAAATTATTCCTCAAAAAAAGATCAATATTAATATCCACTTATCTTATAGGTGGTAAACCAATGATGTACTTGTGAAAAACATCTAGATAATGATCTACAACATTAAGAAAGCTAAAATTATCAATTTATTTTTTGGATACCAAATTATATTTCTCCAACTGGTAAGAGATCATTCTCGCTGCTGGTTCAATCAATCCATGTGCACCCTATATCAGAACCTTCTCTCCTTTAACGAGATGCTCGATGTCGTCATTATTCATGAAACTAATTGTGATCCTATAATAGTCGATGTGATCCTTGAAAAATTTTCAGCCAATAAATACTCAAAATAACATCATATATTTCCATCTCCACCAGGAAAATGTCCCATTTCAGTTCCACTCCAACAACGATTATATCACATTCTCTACAGACAAAGTCCTGACATTGTCTACCCCTAAGAGGAGTTTGTAGTTTTATCACAGAGAGAATCATTTCATGTTTTATACATAGCAAGTTAATAACAGGAGATGCAGTGAAGGAATGTGATGCACCAGTATCCAGTAGTACTTGGACGAAGGAAGAATTCAAAATAATCATACATCTAACAGATGATGGACCAACTTGATCATCTTCAATAATAAATCAGCTCTATATAGTTTCTTCAACGTTGTACTCTGCTATATATTCCCCTACTAAGATTTCCCTTATTGAGGAGTCATGGAATTCCAAGATTCACCATGCCTTTATTTTCTATGTTTACTAGAAGGATTATGATATCCTCATCATGTCGTTGTATATGATTCTTGAGATAGTTGAGATGAGACTTTAGTACCTAACCTTAGAATACTATGTCAAAAATGCTCAAGACGTCTTATCTTGGTGTAGTTATTGAACGATATTCATGTTGTTGTACCTACTTACATTATGTGGTGAGAGGACCCACAATAGATGTTTCTCACTTGGCTCTTTTGTTGTGGAAGAAAATCTACTAATCCTTATATCATATTCTTATTCCCACTCCAACCATAGAAATAGGTATCTCACATTTGGTTTCTCCCAAAATTAGGGTTTACACCATTTCAATTAAAATCTTCATACTTCCTCCTCCCATATCTCATGGGATTTACCGCTCATCCACCATTTCTTTGTTAAACAAATCTATATAATTATTAATATAGAGAACTGCAATAATCCATCAAATCTACATCATTTTCCATAATTCTAAGATGTGTTCTATTAGGGATGCACTCTCCAAAAATTCTATTGAAAATCAAACTATATTCATGAATTTAATTGGATACATTGTGATGGATATATTTTCCAGCTACCGGATAAATAAGATTCTCTTCCTTTAAATCTTGAGTCTTTGAGGATAGAATTATTTATTATACAATTCCTAAAAATCCTCACAATTATGGCCTTGACCCTCTTTATCATGAAATAATAGTTACCGCCACTAGAGTGAATGATCCTCACGAATATATATTTCCAACTTGGCCATTAGCCCCACTGGTGTTCCATTGATCAAGAAGATATGATTTATACTTCTGAGTCACACCTCCACCTTATCAGGATTTGAATCACCTTGTAATATTAGTTGGTTATTCATGATGAGATGAATGGAATTGTCCACATGCCTTGGCCTATCCCTCTCGTTCCCCATGTACCTATCCTGAAACACCTGGACGATGCTCTAAACCTATTCTTGGTTCACTTTTGGCTTAGGTGAAACCATGTATTCTGTAGATTCATCTAGATAGTACCTACGATGCCTACCAGGTACCATCATCTAAATAAACAACAAACTCTGTACGTCACACTCTCAATTGAATAATGGATTTGTATTTTAAATTCTATCACATTAACTATCAACACATTGTTTTTTAAGAACACAATTTTCCAAAATCAACAATTTTTTTTGAAAAATCATTTGTTTCATTTGAAAATCAAACCATTATCAAAATACAACAATTATCCTCTTCAAAATCAATTATTTTGAAAACGATTTCTACATTTATTTAAAAATTTACACCTTATAACAAGATCATAAATCATTAATCCAAATAAAATAATTAATCCTAGTGAAAACTCGTTCCTCTAATCATTGTCAGGCTCATCTCCTTAGAAAAACCTTTTACAATGAGATTCCATTATCCTATAATGGTCTCCAAAACACTCAAGTACCCAAGACCCTGGTACCTTGATGATCAACATAAATAGGTTGGCTACACCATTTTTTGTTTTTCAATTCAATTCTTGTCAATACTACACCTTTATAATATCAAAAACCAATGAATAAACAAGGATGATTTAACTCCAAGATCATGAAAGTGAACTGTACTTGTTATGAAATGACCAAAAATGTTGATACCATTTGTAATGACTCTCTTATTCTCATTGGCGTGAGAATAAAATAAATTATTACATGTAACTAAGAGAGAAACCTATGATTCCAAAGGCTTGAAATAAATAAATAAGGGTTTAAAATATATGTGGGGGATGATTTACCATTTAATAATAAATGCTTTAACCAAACAAATAACAAATTATGCATGGAAAAAATAAAGGAATCTCCACAACTTAATTTATCTCAAAACAACATCAAAGTGTGAAAGGATGAAGACCAAAAAATTCTAAAAGAAAATAGGGGAAGAACATGTAATGAATCCCAAAAGAACAGAAAACACCATTCTTCACAATCTCTTAGCTCCCAGATCACCAAATAGAATAGGTATCATGAAGGGGTGCTAAAAACATGTGATACCTTCCTTTTACCCCTATCCCGTATTATTGAATCTGAAAAAGAAAAAACATCCAATGAAGGGGTGTGTGTAAAACTAAGAAGGGTTTTCCCCAATTACATATCAACTCATGCCACTATGATATAAGAGTTGGCAACATTATTATAAAAATGTTTATAAAAAAAATTTTTAAAAAAATATATTATAACTGAATATGATCATGTGCTGAAAATGTTTGTAACAACAGTGTACAACCACAATTAAATTTTTTTTTCAAAAAGCTTACATTTCATAAAAATAATAACAGTTCTCCAAAACAATTTCTCAATATCATTTTTGGCATACATGAACCATTCCACACACACATGAAACCAAACAGGCATGCTACATTATGACAGTTCAATAATTATGTGCAATATCTCATCCATCTACCATGTCATCATAATATAATTGTGTCTAATGCTTAATTAACCCTTTATAACCAAGAAAAAGGGAATATTTCAATCAATACCCAAATATATAACATGAAAATACACACCACAGATACGCAAAGATCATGCAAGAACAACCCTTTCAATAAAATCACATTGTTTTGGAAAAACATGTTTCCATAAAACCATTAAAATTACAACTACTTTCAATAAAATGCATGTTTATATAAAATAAAATAGAAATAAAACAATTTATATTTTATAGAAAATCAAAAATGTAAAATCATCATTTTAAATTAATGAAATTAACACTATTTTCACAAACTTTTATCCTGATTTCACAATTCTACCATAAACAATAAATCATCACTAAAGAGATTTTCTCCATATATAAAAATAATATTTTCCAATAAATTATATCCAATTTACTCATTTAGAAACAAATAAAATAAATTCTAGTAATAAGAGATGAGGGTGAATCCACCTACCACAATTTTTTTGAGAAACCATGACAAGGGACAAAGAAATATCCACAAAACATGGTCGATTCAATATGGACCCACCATATATCTCTTCTCCTATAAATATCAGGAACAAATAACATCTTTTTTGGCATACACACTCATTGATCTACCCATATATTTTATTGATCTAGGAATCCTGGAATATAGAATAAGATGATCAAGGTAGATCTAAAAACTGATCTGGAATGATGAAGAACGATCACATACCTCAATAATCCATCTTCGATTCACCAATGGAATCCTTCATATTGACTATAAATCACTTGGGATAAGTTATCCTAGCTTCATGGAAGAGAAATATAGAGTTATGGATTATTAGGAGAAAAAAAAGTAGTTTAGAAGTAAAATATTATGGGATCCACTTTTTTTGGATATCACTTTAACCACATGCATAGTTAGACAAACTGTGTACTATCCATGTGTTATCTACTATCTAGATAGAACCTCTCCTATCCTCCTCACATGGTCTCCTTAACTCTACATACACTATTCTTAAGCTATCTTCCTCAAAACTACTATTGGACATGGTTTCTCCTAGGATGTTTTCACAGTTTGGATAAACCGTGTGCAATCCATGCACCTTTACATTATCCCATAAAACATATTTAATGTTAACCAAGAGCTCCCAAAATTCACTTAATAACATTATATACATACAAAAATAATAGTTTATGTAGTATAAACTGATGTCAGTACAGTTTAGGCACCAATTTTCTATTCCACTCATATAAAAATTTGATGAAGGTGTTATTGGATGAGGCATATAGTTCTTCATTATATATTCATCTAGGAAGAACAATGATTTACAATAACCTGAATGAGAATTTCTGGTGGGATGGAATGATAGTATATGTTTCTCAATATGTCATTTAGTGATTGGTTTGTTAGCAAGATTAGGTTGGGTGATGGCGTTCTATAGGGATATTACAACCATTACGCTTACCAAAATGGAAATGGGAAAACATCACTATAGACATTGTCATTGGACATTTTAAAACATCCAAAATTCATAATTATATATGGGATATAGTTTATCACTTTATGAAGTTATCACACTTATTTGATATTAGAGAGGATTTATCTCTTGATCGTCTTTCCGGGATATATGTAAAGGTTCTGGTAATATTTCTTAGAGTGTCGCAGTCCATTATATCTTATGGAAATCTAAGGATAACATTAGTTTTCTGGAGAAGTCTTCAGTAGTCTATGGATATAGAGTTATCATTCAACACATATTGTTGTCCTCAGATAGATAGTCTGTATAATAGGATAATTCAAACTATAAAACTCATGTTGAGAGATTACTATATGGATTTTAATGGTTGTTAAAATCAACAACTACCTTTTATGGATGTTTCATAAAACAATTTATTTCAATCTAGAATTCTGATGGATCTTTAAAAATCCCTCTATGAATGTATGTGAAGATATCCAACATACTGGCATGATGTAGTGGAAAGAACACTACTAGGAAATGATATTATTGATGAAATGGGAGAAAATGGAAGATCTATTCCACAATACATTAGAGAATTTTAGTGTCAAAATATGATATGATGACATCTGAATAAAGGAAAAAGAGTAGTATGTTGGTGATAAGTCATTTCATTGAATATCTTGCTGGAATAGTGTAACGTGATTTGCAAATAAGAGAAAACTGTTCCATAAGTATATCTATCTATATGAAATCTAGGAACAAGATGGGTATGTAACAAACCGATTGGTGATTCCACAAAATATCTCTCAAGTTCGTAATGTGTTCCATGTATCTCTCATGATAATATACATACCTGGTCTTTTACAAGTGTTAAACTCATAAGTTTTATTGTTGGAGAAAGATAGTTCTTACAAAGAAAAAACGATAGATATTCTAGATAATAGAGAAGATGTTCTACGAAACAAGACCACTCACATGGTTAAACTAATATGATGGAACCAAAAATTTTAGTAATCAATTTAGGAACATGATGATGTGATGTGGTAGAGGTATCATCATTAGTTTGTGTCCATGTGATGTATTTACAGGGGAAATTCAGCTTTAGTGTGGTAGAATGTAACACAATGATGTTTTTTATGAAATATTTAATTTAAATGTTTTAAATTATTCAATATCATTCATTTCATGAAATTTTCAGTTTAAATGAACCACTAGATTCCATTAATATAATATGGATTCTATAACCTATTTCTTCGGATAGTGGAAATAAATATAACTAACTTATGAAAATCTATGAAAAAAATATGGTATATATTTTTATTTTTGTTAAGTGAATTAATATTACTAACTGAAATTAATGAAATTTATATCTTATATACTTAGTAAAATATTTTTGATATTCATCTAAAAGATATTTTTGTCATAGGGTCTTAACAAACACAATTAGATATATAAAAACCTCTAATTTCCAAAAGTGTAATTGTCTACCTTTTAACTGGAGAACCCATATTAAAATAATATTTTTGAAATATTAATAATTTTTATATGAAATCATAAACAATTAAATATATTAAGGACATAAAATATTTCTTTGGATGAATTTATAATATTTTTTGGACAACATTCATGTTTTGATGAATAGTAAAAAGTACAGAAAATTTTAATTGAGAGAAACTTTTTGCATAAAAAATTTCTATAGTTAAATTATAATATTTATTGGGTTTATTGTAAAATTAAAATATATTTTTATCATTATATATAATGTTTATTATTTGTATTAATTTTATATGGAATTTAGATGTAAAAACAATTCAATAATTTTTAATGTTTTAACTATTAAATCAAGATCTCTCATTCCAACAATAGGATTCATTATAAATTAATTAATTAAACTGTAGTTCTTTGAATTTTGAAAAACATACTTCTTTTTTGTAACATGTATGTCCAAATTATGTAAATAGATTTATATTTTTGTTGGGAATAATAAATAGTAACATTGGTAATTAGTACTAATACGATAAAAGAATATATCATATAGTTAAGGGTATGTATTATATTATAAATTACCTTAACACTTCTATTAATATCATTACATGAGTATGTTTTGACCTATATTAATCCATTTGAATCCAATTTTGTGAGATTAAGACATTTAATTTATTTAATTTTAATAAAAGTAAATAATGTCTAACTCAAATTATAATAACTAAGTAATTTTTTCATATAATGATATATAGAATATAATTTCAATTATAAATTATAATATGAAATATAAAATATTTTCTTTATCAAAGTAATTTATTTGAATTTTTTTGTAATAAAATAATGACTTTAATGATTTATACATTGATGATGTAAAAATTTATTAACTGATTAGAAATCAATAAATCAATTTTATTTAAATAATAATACCCATAAAAATTTATAATCACTTGACCAAATATTATTGGTTGAGTATATCTATACCATAACCATATAATGATTGAGATAGTGTTAATTTTAAGCATTATAGAAGAGACTGGGACACATATTTGTTTTTTGAAGTGATATTAGAGTTGTCACATTCATTATTTAATAAATTTTAAATTTTAAATGTTTTATTCCCAAGGATATAAATTCATAAAAATGTAAACGTATATTATATATTATATTTTTCTTCCTCATAGTTTTTTATTTGTTAATTTTATTAATTGAATCTGTATATTAAATAATTGCACAAAATTGAAGTAGTAATTATTTTATCAATTGAGATAACGATTAAATGTTATTAAAAATATTAAAAATAAATATAATTTTTTATTGTTAATGTGTCTAATGAAATTTTTATATGACCTTAACCTCATATAAATATAATAAAATATTTTATTATTTTTTTAATTAGTTATCTTAGTATTTTATCAAATCAATGAATTGAATAGTGTCAAAATTGACAATATTGACTCTTTATTAAAATAATGTTTATTAAATTATTTAAAAATAAAAATACATTTTTATAAAATATTTAATAATTATTATATAGTGTAACATGGTCTAAGTAACTGATTAACTGTCTAATTGACCAAAAAAATTAATAAATATTACTCCCTTTTAATATGGAAATATCTTTTTACCCTTGTATAAAATTAAATAGAATGATTATGTGAAAATTGATATGATAATATTTAAACAGAAATAAAAACATGTGAAAATTTTATTAGTTGATGATATTAAACCCATATATCAAATTATATTCTAATTTGGGAATTTTTTGTGGTTTTTGGAAGGGTTTTGAATTTATATTAAACTAGTATTTTGGAAGATCCCAAAATTGCCACTCGCCTCAATTATAAAAGGGAAACTCCACCCTCCCCTCTTCACTTCACATAGAGCCTTCATGTTCATCTTTACCATTTACATTTTAATTATATTCTTAAATATATATATTTTTGTGGTTACTGTAATTTTTAATGACCAACTCTAGTAATCTATGAAGACACTTAGAGGAAGAGAATCGAAGAAGAGGCATTATCTTCTACTGATTCTTCCAAACATTTTTATTCTTCAACTTCATCTTAATGATTTGTTTCATTATAAATTACTAAATAACGTATAATTTATATATTGACATGTTATTATTATTATTAAACAACCATATTTCATATTCTATCCATAATATAAAAAATGAAATCCCCACCAGAGCTTACGTAAAACATACTGTTTCCATGATGTGGTGTAATCTAATTATCAACACCACCATACATGGAAGGATATAATGATGGAAATAAAAATTGTATATTATTATTATAACATTATATTGATTTTAAATATGATACACCATCAACTTCAATACCATTCATCAATTATATTAATGTTATCATAACTCTTGAATTCATACGACCTATCTTTTCCATGATGTGATGAGATTCATTCTATGTTATCTTCATTAAATAATGATTATATATATGTATATAATTAATAAACATTATATATATTATTTTATATAAATTTTACTAATATACCTATTACCTATAAAGGATAAATGGGACAAAATTTACGAAACATGCATAAGAAAATGTAGTCGTCAATACCCAAATAACAAGTGATAATATAATATTATTAAAAAACAGATTATTATATGATCATATATGATATCATAAAAATTTATATGATTCTAGAATACTTCAATGAAACTATTTAAATCATTATACAAGATTTTTAAATAAGTACAAAGGAAATAAGACCTAAGGTAAGAGATTCCTTGGTCTCACTTTTATTTCTATGGGGATTATCGATTATACACCAACTATTTATTTTGTTTGGTGTTTATAATTCCCTTAAATGATTTAATGGTTATTATTATGAATTCTATGATGTTTAAATATGCATATAATTTAATTTTTTTTTGAGAAACACTATTTGAATGATTATAAATTGTTAAGGTATAATTACATAATCTCATTATTATATAAGATGATTTATAAGTAAATCATTACATTGATATATTTATCATCCACATTCATGTATCGTAAATATGTTATCCAAAATATTATATCTATACTTATAAAAAAATTAACTT
The DNA here is from genome assembly GCA_963277665.1 of Viscum album. NCBI lineage: Eukaryota > Viridiplantae > Streptophyta > Magnoliopsida > Santalales > Viscaceae > Viscum > Viscum album. Next base: position 178,284,093 of record OY728148.1, read on the forward strand.
CAATTATACTAGTTGGTAAATTTTTATTAAATAGTATGAAATGAATATTTTCTTGTTTTAGGTAAAAGGTACTTGTTGACTTTCTGAAAAAAGTACGAGAAGAATGATCTTTCTTTAACTTATAGAAAATGAATAGAATTTTATTATTTATTTAATATTTATTTACATTATTCTTCCATTACACTATTTCAACGTTATATTTGAATTAATTATTTTATTTAAAAATTTCATGGAATTTTAGGAAAAGAATATTTTTTAAAAGAGGAAAATACATTTTCTTAAAGAATTTATTTCACGAGTTATTTCAAAATTTGTTTCTATCTGAGATGGAAATATTTAACAAGATTATGTTGCATGTATAATATCGTTGTTTTTACTATGCTTTTATTATGTTAATTACAGAATGATTTATTTGAATTCCTTTTGTTTTACATGTATTATGTTATGGTGTTTAAAAAATCCTATTCTATTCATTAGGTCACGATGATGGATTTATGTTATTGTGGCACAAGTTAGAATGATTTCATTATGAGAAGGGTGAGACCATTATCCCCTCTAATTTATTAGGATGTGATTTATATCTCTTTACATATCACAGTCATTCATATACTTTATAAGATTTTTAGTTGATACATTCTAATGACTTATGATTATGATATGATTGATATCTCCATATTTTTATCTTTAATGAGAATATGAGGTCACCCTTTCATTTAATTCATTTACCCCGGTCATGAAGAAGGGTATTAGGTAAGATATCTCAAAAGGGGTTCTAGTTATGAAAAAATAACTGTGAGATAATGAAGTGGTCTTATGAACCTATTCTTTAGGATTCCCAATTTCAAAAGACACTATACCTATACAATATTATTACAACATTATTATATTTTCTAATGAATATTCTTCAATTTTTATGTAATATCAATTTATATAAAGTATGAAACATTGTAATAAATTCTTATATGGTAATCCAAGATGGTATGTACCCAGATATGGATTCATTCCATGAATTTCTATATAGTTCCATGAGAAAACATCTACGTTATTCCTTAGAAATGCAATACACATCTCATTCTCATTGAGGGTAATAGAGGAACTAATTAGTTTAGGTCATATGTCTTCTTCTATTTTGAAATTTACCTTCTGAATATCATCAATCACTGTGGATAAGCCTTCCAAAACTGTGGAAGGGTGGTTCTGGGGGCCATCCCCAGTTTCCCCCAATTATGAGTATAGGGAGACATTTTTAGTTGATGATCGAATAATGGGATATTCCCTATCACAATTAGGGTGTGCGAGGCATTGAGAAGGTACATTATTGTCTAATATTTCATGAGTCATTACAGAGAGGTACTGAAGTTGAGAATATTTTTTACTATCATAGTGGTTAGAAGGGTATTATACCTCTTGGGTCAAGTATATCACCATAAAAATAACAATGGATATCACATTTTTATTATCAATCATACTCGAAGGATTTACTGTGTTGGTCCCCAAACCATTGGGGGTTGAAACCATTATTTCATATTCCTATATTGGTTTCTTTCCACCATTTTATAGAAATATAATTTATCATTTGTGGATCCAAAATCATCAAAGGGAGATATGTCACCATGAAGTATTTCATCCATTCCATTTATAGGGAAATTTTGAAAATGATATTGGGTTGACGGTACGACCATGTGGCTATGGGGATAGGGCCTTCCAAGAAGGACATTATATGTAGTTTTATACTGGATAACTATAACATCAACATTATTTGTGAGGTCTCTAAAATAATTATCTTGTTTTGGATTCTCAATAAGTATTTTTTCATTATTATCATACATTTTAATTGGGTGTTTTATGTTAGTGAAATCCACATATATATATCCTAATCATTATAGGGTTCAAATATGGATGTGGTTGAACTAGGATAAATTATCAGTGGGGGATCTCTAGATGTCAAAATTACATAGTCTATATGAATCATGTATAGGCATGATGTTCCATAAAATGGATCCTTCCTAATCTTTATTAGTAAATACGATAGTGACATGGAATTTTGCTAAAATAGTGTCCAATCAATTAACCTTAGTTAGAGTAAAATCAATCCTGAATACTTATGGGATATAGATGGAATAAATAAGATCCTCCATGAGTAATATTGAATAGTGGAGGATATAGATAATTAATATTATATCCTCCCTAGAGTTCGGTGCATCCCGATGTGTGGTTTCTCTGAGACACATGGATCAGGATCCTAGGAAGATGACGTGGACATGCCTAGTTCTTGTTCTAATGTCAATTTAATATCTAATGGTAGTTTTGTATGTCATTATGACCTTCACTATTTCCCGGGGTGATCAGATAATCATACACCATCGAGGTGGTAATGCAAGAAAATTTGGTGTGGGTGACTACTGTATGGTTCTAAGACACATCCAGTCCTTTTATAGGCCTACTGAAGCACCTATCCTTGTGTTTATTCTGCATATAGGTCTTTTATAGTGATGTTGACAAAATATTGGGTCTGACCTTTCCCACACAATCCCTTATATCGTATGTTCCTACACATACAAAATATCCTTACACATTTCTATGCGGGAAACATGTATTTTCAAAAAAAATATCATCCTCAGATAAGGGTTTTTGATTTATATCACATTGAAAGAGAAAAATATGTTATCCTCGTATGATGAGAATTCTGTTTTATTGGGTGATTCCCATGTTATGGATATTGTGGGGAGGAAATCTATAAGAGTTAGATCTTACATTGAAAATAATATGACTTTTCACCTTTTGTTTATTACTATTTCTCGTAGTCATTCCCATATTTGGTAGGTACATCTAATGCCCCGTTATATGGTAGTGGAGATATTGTGTTTATTCAAATTTATGCTCTCGGGGTGGCATGCGCTCTGTCAACTATTATCTAAGTCATCATTTTTCAAACATCCTCACATTTCTAGCATAAAATTTTTGATAATCACCACCATCTTATGACTGGGGAATGGTTATGAAATACACATTCTCAAATGATTTGTATAACACCATCAGTCTAGAGTTATCAATTCCAATAGAAATTCAATGAAGTTGTATAATTATATGATATTATAACCCAAACATTTTTTAAAGGCTAGTATTCAGGATGGTCAGTGAGGTGACCTCATATTGATTCTAAGGCTGTGGTAGAAAGATCATGATTTTTCCTATGTATTATGTGCAATAACCATGGACATGTTCATTTACAAAGGAGAATATTTTTTTTCATCCAATCCTATAATTTCGGGTGACCCAATTTCCCTGTTTATAAAGGAAATGACAATTACGTGTTTGTCACCACTCGACCGGAGGTGGTTGGTAGTTTAGGACCATCTTGGGTGCATGGATGGGTAATTATTAATTCATGAGAGTGACTAGTGAAACATAGACATTATATTGGTCTTCCCCTATGTAATGTTCATGATTCGATTTTTTTTGGAGTGGGATCACTAAATGGCTTCTTAACGATGTTTCACTATATTAGATAAGTCATGGAAACCACATGGATACTACATTGGGATCATAGTTTTATTGAACATATTATAATATTTTTTTAAACCATGATCCAAAATATTTTCTCTTGTGAGATGAATTATTATTAAATAGATTAAAAATTCCATCTAAATATTATGTTATACACCCTCTCATTATCAATTGTTTTTAGAGTTCATTAGGCTGATAATCATCATTTTAAAAAGTATGGAGGAGATCTAATAAAATATTTGATGAAAAGGGACTTCTATTCCCAAAATAGGTTCTACTATTAGTCTTTTATACCATATAATGGATGGCCCTATCATATTTTGAATTAAATAAAGAAATGTTATTTCCACTTATTGATCTTGATTTCCCATTATCAACCCACCATAATATAAATAGTTTCTTAGATACTACTTGGGGAATCCAACACCATAAAAAGTGTAGAATGTAGGATTTCCAATATTGGGTGCAACTTGAGTATCATCCACCAATTCGAAATATCGATTTTTCTTAGTATGAAAAATAACGTGTATCCCTTACTTAGAATCCAATCGAATAGCCAGGGACTCAATGTAGTTATGTAGCTCTAGGGACACTACTTTTGAATAATCTTCTCATTTATGGGGATAATGTTTGGAATGATAGTGTGGACCATACTTTCTCTATTACTAATCCTCAATTCTTTCTATGACTAAATGATTTCCCAGACGAGGGAGATGATTCCACCATATTAGGGGTACGTCATGATCATTTTGAACTTCTTCTTTTATATAGACTAACTGTCGGTATCTGAAGCCAGTCTAATGTTTAGACATTGATATTGCAGTAGTGTCTGATATGGGAGAGGGAATATATATCTCATCTTAGAGAAGATACCCAATAAGAATATTTTACCAAAGTAACTCTTTCTTGATTATTATGATATTTTCTATCTGACTCTCATATTATGAAGATTGTTCCTCTATAGAAGGAAACCTAAATATTATAGAAGGTGATCTAGATGTAGCTTCACAATTCTCATTTTATTTATAAGTGTTTCAAAATAGACGTGGAAACTCATTTTATGTAAGTGCCATATTTGGGAGAATTCTCTTGTTTTGGGTACATCCAGCCTCAGATGACACATCCAAATCACCCACCTCTTGGGGTAAAATTTCCAGGTCATGACCATCTTCAAATGACTCTTGATCAAAAATTCTAGTCATTTCAACAAGAATAATTTCATGAAGACATTTCTGGGAAATGATTAATATACCATTACTTACTACGCAAGATATTGATTCTGCAATACCTTCAACATGGTCATTATTCAATCCCTTTTTTATTGGTCAAATTTTTATTGTGTCAATTATTGGGTCTGATTACCTTTTTTTTACACTCCTCCAACAATGATTTATAAACATTGAACTATAGGTAGTTCTTTGGTTATTACTATTGAATGGTCCCCAAATAAAAGATTATTGTAATGTTTCAAGTGGAATAGGTGGGACTCATACTATTGATCACCACCCAACATGGACAAGAATGATTCCCTTTATGGTGAGTATGATAGTTAAAATGTCCCTATATATAAGGATTGAGGCTTATTTGAGGCTGTAATTGAAATTTTTTGGACCTATTTTTGATCATATAATGATTCTAATCAGGGTTTTGATGGCTCCTAAGAAGGTCATGATGATATAAATTCCACGAAAACAATGGTGTGGCGTTGTTCTATTATCATAAATGATATCGTTATTACCATATCAAGGGACGATGAACCTAGATATTTTTATTAAGATATAATGGACCCTACACAACTTGATGGGGATTAGTTATAGTTGCTAAAAATTTATACTGAATCATATTTGGAATTGATGAACCAAGGATTTGAGGCACTGATAGATATTATCCCAACATATTGGGATGTTTCATCTGTAGTATAGCTAATATGGAAGCTACTAATATGACCTATATGATGCAGCGAAGATGTGATTTCATGGGATCTTGTTGCTCTGGAAGAACATGGTTAGAACCGTTCTATACAAGAAGTTTACCAGGTGACCACAACATCCTTTGAGGTGTTTTCAATGATTTATCATTAATTTTAGGGGTATAGATTAAATCCGTATTTGATATCCTATCCCACAATTCATGAATTATATATATTGTTGTCATGAGGTAATTTTATTATACTAACCAACTAGAACAAGAGTTACCCAGTGACCTAATTTCACCAGTGGCTATGTCATTATAGGATACCGTATCTAAACGGTTTTGTTTTGTTTTGGGGAAGTATAAAAATTTAACAATACATACTCTCCCCATAAATGAATTCCTATATGAGACATCGCTTTGGAGATCAACTATTGAAGGCTGGTGATTCAATGAAAGAAAGCGTGTTAATGATTTGTGTTTTTCATTATTCTGGGATTGGATATTAAACCATATAGATAGAAGCAAGGTCTTTCTAAGAATAGTGTATCTTGATTGTATGATGGTTAAAATCATATCCAGGACAAGGGAGATGTTGAGATATCAATTTATAATGTCTATCGCATTTATTTTTCCACAGATAAAGCATGCACTTCTTTTCTAGCTCATATAGTATCTCATAGTCATGTGTGGTTAGGGGTCATAACATGATGGGGTGGACTTTCTATCTATGTCTCTCCATATGTCAATGAAGACCTAATTTTAATTAGACTTCCACACCTCCATTTGGTATGAAAATTGAAAATTATTTTGGGGATCTCCTACTAACGAGGGTGGAGTCGGGTTGGTAGTTGATGGGGAACTATATTTGGTTGACACCAATGTTTTGAGAAAATCACTAGAATAAGGAATCATATTTTTGAACAAGTATCATTATGGTGGTGTTTTGGAAATGTGATGAATTCATTATCTGTTGGTTATATCGTTTTGGGGACATTGACCATGGTGGATATCAGGGGTAGAGTCCATATGATCCATATCCACAGTATCAGGAGGAGGATTGCCACAAAAATGATCATCATCTTCATCGATGTATGATTTTATGATCCATTAGGCCATTGAGAATGTGTCTCGAATGATCTCAATTAAAATGAAATTATGAATATTCTAAATACAGTTCATTATCTATGACATGTTCAATAAAGGATGACCTTCCTTTTAAAATTTTGTATAGATTTGAGCCTACTATATTAAACTTTTTAGAGCTTTCTTATTGAAATATAGTGATACAGAATTATAAACCAACTGTATATAAGGTAATGGAATATTCCAAAGTGATGTGTCATTGTTAAAAGGAATAATTTCATATTCTGAGGAATGCTTTAATCTCACTCAGCTAGCCTCAATCATGATGAAAATATGCATATAATCCATAGCATCTGGGATATGTTGCTGGTCTTTCTGGAAGGAGTATAATCCTACCCTGAGGCATGTTCCACTCATACATAATGAGATCCAAATCAATCTTACGTACAATACTAGTATAAATATGAATTCCCTATAAGAATATGTTGATGGAACTCTAGAATGGGGGATGTGAGATAATCCTCCTTCTGTACTTACTCATAATGATGTTGGTGCATTAATTCATCAAAGAATATGAGCCTATATTACATGATTTAATAAAATATGAAATGAATATTCACTCATAAGAATATGAAATTGTCTTGTGGGTTCTTCCATTCTAACATTGTTATCCCTGGCTACACAAAATATATATACCAGACCTTGGGCCTTTTGTTCATGCTAATCGACTTTGTAATCATGAAGTTGATCCTCTCTTGAGGCATGATCCTGTCTCACATGATGAGCCCCTACTAGAAGTTTGATATGATCCCGATCCTATGACACTGGAATATGTAATTGGAAGTTTTTGATAGGCATGTGGGGTCTTCCAGATGAATGTACCCCTATCCCATAGTGATCCCTGATTGGAACAAGAGTATAATATAAATCAACTGACTCACACTTTATCAAAATAATATGATAATCCTCATGGAAAACAAAATGAGTGTGCACTTTCCATAGTGATTCCATTCATTTTCAATTATCTGAGTGTTGAGATAACCTATATCTAGGGATACTAATATTCACCTAACCTTTTATCTCAGATTGTGATGAAATACAGTACTGGATATTTTGAGGAGTTTCTAAACTATAATGGAATTTTAGGAATGTGTGTGCATATATTTAAACAATCACATGTTCAGAATCCACTATGTACTATCATGATTCATTGATTGATGTGGGGACATGTTCCCACTTGATTTATTCTATTGACCCTAAAATATGAAGGTGGACATCATGAATAAGGGTTGGGATATGAATATACCATATTCATGCTATAGAAATATGCCTACCAAATTATTCTGAGTGAGAAGGGATATGACCCTGCTTACTGGTTGTCGACAGAATAAACTAAAAAATATCATCCTTGGGAGTGGGGATATGAGACTATCAAAGTTAAAAAGTGATTTCATTAACCAATGTGACTTTCTTATGACCATTTCATGGGAATCATTGGTATCAATGTGTTGTGTGGTACCCTCAGCTGGAGACTTGTGGGTACAAGATGGCTAGTTCTAGAGAGATAAGTTGACAAATTCATTACATGGTGGCACCTGAACTGAATGTGATCCATTTTTGGATTCATTGTCCACTATAATTAGATAATAAAGGTGAAATATTTCATATTATAAGATATTCTGTTGAATAGGATGGTTATTCAATGGTGGACACCATCTTTGCTACATATTTTCAGGGTCGATGCAGATCATCCATTTTATTTGTGGAGACACATATCGGATGCTTCCAATGTTAGGATTATATAATATCGGTGTTACACCCAAACCATCTTGTTTTTCATCAGGTTTTGGAGCTATCATGTAGGTGAGATCATTTTCTAACCCGTGGGTTTTTTCACTGTAGTGTTTTTACTAGATAAATTGATGGATGAAAAATACATTTTCATTGTTAAGGTTGTTGTAATTGAGAATAATATCTAAATTCATAAAAAAATGAATATGGTTACTCAATAGTAAAATATTGTAGGAAAGATGTGTTACCAATAAAATATACATGGTTAACAAAATTTTTGTTTAATTCCCAATTTGGAAATTCTACACGTTTGAACATATCAAAACAAGGATGGACTTATTTCATTTGAACCCCAATTATGAAGGATAATTTGTACAAATATTATAGTCAATGTAGTATTTTTCACTGTAGGATTAAAAAAATATGGCATGTCATATGATTAAATGATCATTCAATAATTTGAGTATTTTTCATTATGAATTACAAATTTTTGGTGTTATATAGTGTTCCAAAAAAACTCCCAATGGAAAATTACCTGATCATTTATTATTAAGAATATTCATGCAGGGTTCACCGTTTGATATTCTAAAGGATAAGGGATGGCCAAGAACCCACATTGTGGTGTGTTCGGTTGGACCGGATGGTTTATTGTGGGGTTTTGACCTCATTCACAATCATAATGACGCAGTCATAATTTTCATTTTTAATAGAGACACCCAATGGTTCCATCATCAATAACTGGGCACATACCTACATTCCAAAGGCTAGTTGGCACTTTGGGTTTCTGATGAAATGAATTGTAGGGAATCACATTGGTTGATAAGTTCGGAGGTTATGCTCATCACACCTTTCTAAGGGGAATTATTTCTTACTCCATGACTCTAATATATATTTAAGATATGTTCGTACATCTCTTATTAATCATTGTATGAGACCATGCACCATCAAAATGATTATAGGTTACTTCCATTTGTATACAAATGAATTCAGAGCCCAGTAATTAATTGAATATTGGAGATATTATTAATGAATCCATATATATGTATTCATGGTCTTTCATCTGTTTTTGAATCATATATTGACTCATTGTATATCAAACCACATATCATTGTACATCAAAATTTTCTAAAACACATTGATGTAGTTGATATTTCGAGAAGGTTATTGAGACATTAGGAGGAATCCAACGTATCCTAGTTATGGTAGGAATCAAAACCATGTAGTCTGTTAAACCAGAATATTTTAACATTTGGTTAAAAAATATGAGTAATATGAGGTACTAGGTAATCAGGATCGAGTCTCTAAGAGACATACTATGTATCATTGTTATTAAGGAATACAAGTGTTCATTAATCATTCATTCAAATGGGAAAGTCCCAAATGTTGATTCCCAAGTGTGTAGGGGTGTTAATAAAATGCCACACATCAAGGATTACATACTGGTATTTCCATAGCCATTGGAGATCCATGATACTAATGTGGTGTAAATTGTGGTTTCTTAATCCTATGTGAGATATGTTATGTGTGAGAAAAAAAGTGGTTGAAAACGACCAGTCTCATTGGATATGGATATGGGACTCATTTGGTATGTAAAAGGGGAACCATTTGACTTCCCTTGATATGTCTAGGTGAATTTGAGTGAACCAAATTGTATATTGAAGGACTTTTAAAAGATCTAGAAGAAATTTCTCATTATTGATTCATGCCTTGTGTTGTTCAAGAGAAGAAGAAAGGGGTTAATGAGTATTTTCTTTTCATAAGAAACCATTTTATTCTTTGATCATGATTTTATATTTTGAATTAATTATATTTAATCAGTGTTTTTTTGATTAATTCTTGCACGGTCTGGAATATGTGTAGGATACAACTTAAATGTCCTACTAGAATTCATCCAAATGATCAATGGGTAGTCAGGAAATGCACCTATGCATGTTTAATTATTTCTCTAGTTGTTTTACTGTATCATAGCAGATAGAAATCTTTTCTGTTACGTGATCAGCTACTCCATTAAATGTACTCTAGCATCGGTGCATTTGGATGCAAATAGGCCTAACATTCTTTCAGAGCATAGTGGTCTTATTGTCTTCATCCTGATCTTGTGTTAGTTTTTAATTCTTCATGCTGGGGTGGGGGATTTATAGTCCTATCAAATCTAGTTATTATACACTTTTTGGGGAGTATATCACCAAAATACAGGTTGTTTTTTGTGATATTTTTCAGAATCATTCATTTTCACAGGACTTTTCACAGATCACCCTGAGGGTGTCACTATAATTTTATCAACCATGAGTCACCCCCATCAATTCCAATTTTAGTAGATTTTTTCTAATTAATTTGGACTTTTTGAATCATTAGGTTATGTTAAAAGACTTCTATGTATTCATATTGACTTGTCTAATATCCCTCACGAGATAAGGATACCTATTGAGTAGCATTTATGTGTTGTGCAACTCATAGTCTAGTGGATTTTGTGAGATCATGTTGTGGACATCCATGTCTTGTTCCATGAGATTTAGTGTATCAAAAGGACATTTGTATAACACCATCAGTCTAGAGTTATCAATTCCAATAGAAATTCAATGAAGTTGTATAATTATATGATATTATAACCCAAACATTTTTTAAAGGCTAGTATTCAGGATGGTCAGTGAGGTGACCTCATATTGATTCTAAAGCTGTGGTAGAAAGATCATGATTTTTCCTATGTATTATGTGCAATAACCATGGACATGTTCATTTACAAAGGAGAATATTTTTTTTTCATCCAATCCTATAATTTCGGGTGACCCAATTTCCCTGTTTATAAAGGAAATGACAATTACGTGTTTGTCACCACTCGACCGGAGGTGGTTGGTAGTTTAGGACCATCTTGGGTGCATGGATGGGTAATTATTAATTCATGAGAGTGACTAGTGAAACATAGACATTATATTGGTCTTCCCCTATGTAATGTTCATGATTCGATTTTTTTTGGAGTGGGATCACTAAATGGCTTCTTAACGATGTTTCACTATATTAGATAAGTCATGGAAACCACATGGATACTACATTGGGATCATAGTTTTATTGAACATATTATAATATTTTTTTAAACCATGATCCAAAATATTTTCTCTTGTGAGATGAATTATTATTAAATAGATTAAAAATTCCATCTAAATATTATGTTATACACCCTCTCATTATCAATTGTTTTTAGAGTTCATTAGGCTGATAATCATCATTTTAAAAAGTATGGAGGAGATCTAATAAAATATTTGATGAAAAGGGACTTCTATTCCCAAAATAGGTTCTACTATTAGTCTTTTATACCATATAATGGATGGCCCTATCATATTTTGAATTAAATAAAGAAATGTTATTTCCACTTATTGATCTTGATTTCCCATTATCAACCCACCATAATATAAATAGTTTCTAAGATACTACTTGGGGAATCCAACACCATAAAAAGTGTAGAATGTAGGATTTCCAATATTGGGTGCAACTTGAGTATCATCCACCAATTCGAAATATCGATTTTTCTTAGTATGAAAAATAACGTGTATCCCTTACTTAGAATCCAATCGAATAGCCAGGGACTCAATGTAGTTATGTAGCTCTAGGGACACTACTTTTGAATAATCTTCTCATTTATGGGGATAATGTTTGGAATGATAGTGTGGACCATACTTTCTCTATTACTAATCCTCAATTCTTTCTATGACTAAATGATTTCCCAGATGAGGGAGATGATTCCACCATATTAGGTGTACGTCATGATCATTTTGAACTTCTTCTTTTATATAGACTAACTGTCGGTATCTGAAGCCAGTCTAATGTTTAGACATTGATATTGCAGTAGTGTCTGATATGGGAGAGGGAATATATATCTCATCTTAGAGAAGATACCCAATAAGAATATTTTACCAAAGTAACTCTTTCTTGATTATTATGATATTTTCTATCTGACTCTCATATTATGAAGATTGTTCCTCTATAGAAGGAAACCTAAATATTATAGAAGGTGATCTAGATGTAGCTTCACAATTCTCATTTTATTTATAAGTGTTTCAAAATAGAAGTGGAAACTCATTTTATGTAAGTGCCATATTTGGGAGAAATCTCTTGTTTTGGGTACATCTAGCCTCAGATGACACATCCAAATCACCCACCTCTTGGGGTAAAATTTCCAGGTCATGACCATCTTCAAATGACTCTTGATCAAAAATTCTAGTCATTTCAACAAGAATAATTTCATGAAGACATTTCTGGGAAATGATTAATATACCATTACTTACTACGCAAGATATTGATTCTGCAATACCTTCAACATGGTCATTATTCAATCCCTTTTTTATTGGTCAAATTTTTATTGTGTCAATTATTGGGTCTGATTACCTATTTTTTACACTCCTCCAACAATGATTTATAAACATTGAACTATAGGTAGTTCTTTGGTTATTACTATTGAATGGTCCCCAAATAAAAGATTATTGTAATGTTTCAAGTGGAATAGGTGGGACTCATACTATTGATCACCACCCAACTTGGACAAGAATGATTCCCTTTATGGTGAGTATGATAGTTAAAATGTCCCTATATATAAGGATTGAGGCTTATTTGAGGTGTAATTGAAATTTTTTGGACCTATTTTTGATCATATAATGATTCTAATCAGGGTTTTGATGGCTCCTAAGAAGGTCATGATGATATAAATTCCACGAAAACAATGGTGTGGCGTTGTTCTATTATCATAAATGATATCGTTATTACCATATCAAGGGACGATGAACCTAGATATTTTTATTAAGATATAATGGACCCTACACAACTTGATGGGGATTAGTTATAGTTGCTAAAAATTTATACTGAATCATATTTGGAATTGATGAACCAAGGATTTGAGGCACTGATAGATATTATCCCAACATATTGGGATGTTTCGTCTGTAGTATAGCTAATATGGAAGCTACTAATATGACCTATATGATGCAGCGAAGATGTGATTTCATGGGATCTTGTTGCTCTGGAAGAACATGGTTAGAACCGTTCTATACAAGAAGTTTACCAGGTGACCACAACATCCTTTGAGGTGTTTTCAATGATTTATCATTAATTTTAGGGGTATAGATTAAATCCGTATTTGATATCCTATCCCACAATTCATGAATTATATATATTGTTGTCATGAGGTAATTTTATTATACTAACCAACTAGAACAAGAGTTACCCAGTGACCTAATTTCACCAGTGGCTATGTCATTATAGGATACCGTATCTAAACGGTTTTTTTTTGTTTTGGGGAAGTATAAAAATTTAACAATACATACACTCCCCATAAATGAATTCCTATATGAGACATCGCTTTGGAGATCAACTATTGAAGGCTGGTGATTCAATGAAAGAAAGCGTGTTAATGATTTGTGTTTTTCATTATTCTGGGATTGGATATTAAACCATATAGATAGAAGCAAGGTCTTTCTAAGAATAGTGTATCTTGATTGTATGATGGTTAAAATCATATCCAGGACAAGGGAGATGTTGAGATATCAATTTATAATGTCTATCGCATTTATTTTTCCACAGATAAAGCATGCACTTCTTTTCTAGCTCATATAGTATCTCATAGTCATGTGTGGTTAGGGGTCATAACATGATGGGGTGGACTTTCTATCTATGTCTCTCCATATGTCAATGAAGACCTAATTTTAATTAGACTTCCACACCTCCATTTGGTATGAAAATTGAAAATTATTTTGGGGATCTCCTACTAACGAGGGTGGAGTCGGGTTGGTAGTTGATGGGGAACTATATTTGGTTGACACCAATGTTTTGAGAAAATCACTAGAATAAGGAATCATATTTTTGAACATGTATCATTATGGTGGTGTTTTGGAAATGTGATGAATTCATTATCTGTTGGTTATATCGTTTTGGGGACATTGACCATGGTGGATATCAGGGGTAGAGTCCATATGATCCATATCCACAGTATCAGGAAGAGGATTGCCACAAAAATGATCATCATCTTCATCGATGTATGATTTTATGATCCATTAGGCCATTGAGAATGTGTCTCGAATGATCTCAATTAAAATGAAATTATGAATATTCTAAATACAGTTCATTATCTATGACATGTTCAATAAAGGATGAACTTCCTTTTAAAATTTTGTATAGGTTTGAGCCTACTATATTAAACTTTTTAGAGCTTTCTTATTGAAATATAGTGATACAGAATTATAAACCAACTGTATATAAGGTAATGGAATATTCCAAAGTGATGTGTCATTGTTAAAAGGAATAATTTCATATTCTGAGGAATGCTTTAATCTCACTCAGCTAGCCTCAATCATGATGAAAATATGCATATAATCCATAGCATCTGGGATATGTTGCTGGTCTTTCTGGAAGGAGTATAATCCTACCCTGAGGCATGTTCCACTCATACATAATGAGATCCAAATCAATCTTACGTACAATACTAGTATAAATATGAATTCCCTATACGAATATGTTGATGGAACTCTAGAATGGGGGATGTGAGATAATCCTCCTTCTGTACTTACTCATAATGATGTTGGTGCATTAATTCATCAAAGAATATGAGCCTATATTACATGATTTAATAAAATATGAAATGAATATTCACTCATAAGAATATGAAATTGTCTTGTGGGTTCTTCCATTCTAACATTGTTATCCCTGGCTACACAAAATATATATACCAGACCTTGGGCCTTTTGTTCATGCTAATCGACTTTGTAATCATGAAGTTGATCCTCTCTTGAGGCATGATCCTGTCTCACATGATGAGCCCCTACTAGAAGTTTGATATGATCCCGATCCTATGACACTGGAATATGTAATTGGAAGTTTTTGATAGGCATGTGGGGTCTTCCAGATGAATGTACCCCTATCCCATAGTGATCCCTGATTGGAACAAGAGTATAATATAAATCAAATGACTCACACTTTATCAAAATAATATGATAATCCTCATGGAAAACAAAATGAGTGTGCACTTTCCATAGTGATTCCATTCATTTTCAATTATCTGAGTGTTGAGATAACCTATATCTAGGGATACTAATATTCACCTAACCTTTTATCTCAGATTGTGATGAAATACAGTACTGGATATTTTGAGGAGTTTCTAAACTATAATGGAATTTTAGGAATGTGTGTGCATATATTTAAACAATCACATGTTCAGAATCCACTATGTACTATCATGATTCATTGATTGATGTGGGGACATGTTCCCACTTGATTTATTCTATTGACCCTAAAATATGAAGGTGGACATCATGAATAAGGGTTGGGATATGAATATACCATATTCATGCTATAGAAATATTCCTACCAAATTATTCTGAGTGAGAAGGGATATGACCCTGCTTACTGGTTGTCGACAGAATAAACTAAAAAATATCATCCTTGGGAGTGGGGATATGAGACTATCAAAGTTAAAAAGTGATTTCATTAACCAATGTGACTTTCTTATGACCATTTCATGGGCATCATTGGTATCAATGTGTTGTGTGGTACCCTCAGCTGGAGACTTGTGGGTACAAGATGGCTAGTTCTAGAGAGATAGGTTGACAAATTCATTACTTGGTGGCACCTGAACTGAATGTGATCCATTTTTGGATTCATTGTCCACTATAATTAGATAATAAAGGTGAAATATTTCATATTATAAGATATTCTGTTGAATAGGATGGTTATTCAATGGTGGACACCATCTTTGCTACATATTTTCAGGGTCGATGCAGATCATCCATTTTATTTGTGGAGACACATATCGGATGCTTCCAATGTTAGGATTATATAATATCGGTGTTACTCCCAAACCATCTTGTTTTTCATCAGGTTTTGGAGCTATCATGTAGGTGAGATCATTTTCTAACCCGTGGGTTTTTTCACTGTAGTGTTTTTACTAGATAAATTGATGGATGAAAAATATATTTTCATTGTTAAGGTTGTTGTAATTGAGAATAATATCTAAATTCATAAAAAAATGAATATGGTTACTCAATAGTGAAATATTGTAGGAAAGATGTGTTACCAATAAAATATACATGGTTAACAAAATTTTTGTTTAATTCCCAATTTGGAAATTCTACACGTTTGAACATATCAAAACAAGGATGGACTTATTTCATTTGAACCCCAATTATGAAGGATAATTTGTACAAATATTATAGTCAATGTAGTATTTTTCTCTGTAGGATTAAAAAAATATTGCATGTCATATGATTAAATGATCATTCAATAATTTGAGTATTTTTCATTATGAATTACAAATTTTTGGTGTTATATAGTGTTCCAAAAAAACTCCCAATGGAAAATTACCTGATCATTTATTATTAAGAATATTCATGCAGGGTTCACCGTTTGATATTCTAAAGGATAAGGGATGGACAAGAACCCACATTGTGGTGTGTTCGGTTGGACCGGATGGTTTATTGTGGGGTTTTGACCTCATTCACAATCATAATGACGCAGTCATAATTTTCATTTTTAATAGAGACACCCAATGGTTCCATCATCAATAACCGGGCACATACCTACATTCCAAAGGCTAGTTAGCACTTTGGGTTTCTGATGAAATGAATTGTAGGGAATCACATTGGTTGATAAGTTCGGAGGTTATGCTCATCACACCTTTCCAAGGGGAATTATTTCTTACTCCATGACTCTAATATATATTTAAGATATGTTCGTACATCTCTTATTAATCATGGTATGAGACCATGCACCATCAAAATGATTATAGGTTACTTCCATTTGTATACAAATGAATTCAGAACCCAGTAATTAATTGAATATTGGAGAGATTATTAATGAATCCATATATATGTATTCATGGTCTTTCATCTGTTTTTGAATCATATATTGACTCATTGTATATCAAACCACATATCATTGTACATCAAAATTTTCTAAAACACATTGATGTAGTTGATATTTCGAGATGGTTATTGAGACATTAGGAGGAATCCAACGTATCCTAGTTATGGTAGGAATCAAAACCATGTAGTCTGTTAAACCAGAATATTTTAACATTTGGTTAAAAAATATGAGTAATATGAGGTACTAGGTAATCAGGATCGAGTCTCTAAGAGACATACTATGTATCATTGTTATTAAGGAATACAAGTGTTCATTAATCATTCATTCAAATGGGAAAGTCCCAAATGTTGATTCCCAAGTGTGTAGGGGTGTTAATAGAATGCCACACATCAAGGATTACATACTGGTATTTCCATAGCCATTGGAGATCCATGATACTAATGTGGTGTAAATTGTGGTTTCTTAATCCTATGTGAGATATGTTATGTGTGAGAAAAAAAGTGGTAGAAAACGACCAGTCTCATTGGATATGGATGTGGGACTCATTTGGTATGTAAAAGGGGAACCATTTGACTTCCCTTGATATGTCTAGGTGAATTTGAGTGAACCAAATTGTATATTGAAGGACTTTTAAAAGATCTAGAAGAAATTTCTCATTATTGATTCATGCCTTGTGTTGTTCAAGAGAAGAAGAAAGGGGTTAATGAGTATTTTCTTTTCATAAGAAACCATTTTATTCTTTGATCATGATTTTATATTTTGAATTAATTATATTTAATCAGTGTTTTTTTGATTAATTCTTGCACGGTCTGGAATATGTGTAGGATACAACTTAAATGTCCTACTAGAATTCATCCAAATGATCAATGGGTAGTCAGGAAATGCACCTATGCATGTTTAATTATTTCTCTAGTTGTTTTACTGTATCATAGCAGATAGAAATCTTTTCTGTTACGTGATCAGCTACTCCATTAAATGTACTCTAGCATCGGTGCATTTGGATGCAAATAGGCCTAACATTCTTTCAGAGCATAGTGGTCTTATTGTCTTCATCCTGATCTTGTGTTAGTTATTAATTCTTCATGCTGGGGTGGGGGATTTATAGTCCTATCAAATCTAGTTATTATACACTTTTTGTGGAGTATATCACCAAAATACAGGTTGTTTTTTGTGATATTTTTCAGAATCATTCATTTTCACAGGACTTTTCACAGATCACCCTGAGGGTGTCGCTATAATTTTATCAACCATGAGTCACCCCCATCAATTCCAATTTTAGTAGATTATTTCTAATTAATTTGGACTTTTTGAATCATTAGGTTATGTTAAAAGACTTCTATGTATTCATATTGACTTGTCTAATATCCCTCACGAGATAAGGATACCTATTGAGTAGCATTTATGTGTTGTGCAACTCATAGTCTAGTGGATTTTGTGAGATCATGTTGTGGACATCCATGTCTTGTTCCATGAGATTTAGTGTATCAAAAGGACATTTCCTCCTTCCACTTTTTATTTTCATTTCTTATTTTTGAAATTTCATGAATCATGTGGGATTTCAAATATGTATTTAAGGAAAATCATTATTTCCATTGGTGATGCCTCATGGGAATAAAATAGGTTCCTGAGGAGATTTTTTAGAATTTCAGTGATGATTCAAAAAATTTATTTTAGGGGATACAATGCAGTAGTGTGTCATTTCATGGAAACACATGAAACACACTATGTGATGGGGATGAAATTTTTGTGACTATTCATGAGATAAGGTGGAAATGTCATTGTTGCAATATAATGTCTGTTTGATCACCATGGGCTCATTATGTGGGTCTTAAGACCATAGGAGCCTCCCAGATCCTTATTATTTATTTTAATTATAATATTTTTAAATGGTTTAGTATATCCCTGGTTTTTTGGATATTTTAATTGAAAATCCTTCACCCCCTCAATTCCCTATCATGTGAGTTTTATGATAGCTTTTAGATATTGGATTTTGGACATTTCACTGTAATTTTCAATGTAATATTTTAATTTTTTTTAGTTTTCTCCTACTTGAATGTCAACATGAATCATGGAAGCTTGTTTGGAAGCTACCACATGGACAATGATTGTCAAGGGTGCCTTTGCAAGAGTTGACAGACTTCTCAATGGGATTTTTGGGATCGATTTCAAGCTATGTGCCGAACAAGGTTCCTTCTCAAGGTCTTATGCTAGTCACATGTTTGTGATTCCTCAATGTTTTTTTAAATCATTGTTTCATTAATAATATTATTTTCCTTTTTATTTTTTTGGGGAAATAATACTCAAGTCCATGTTTTTCATCCAATATGAATTAGTCACTCCTCATTTGGTGGGATTCAATAATGATATCTATTTATATCTCTTGAATTAATAATGAATTTTGATAGAATACTGATGTTTTGTTATCCCATTATTCATTTTCAAAAATTATTGAGAGGTAGGTGGCCTATTTCTCAACCCCAAATGATTTAGACATGATGGATTAGTTATAATTGAGTTTTTTTTCTGAAATTATTTTGAAATATTTCTGTGATTCATGATAGAAATCATATTTATTTATTTTCTTTGGAATTGTGGAAAATAATTTTTATTTGGTAGAAACCATTGTTTTAATGTTTAAAATGTTGATTTAGAAATTATGTATGGGATTTTTCCATGTAAATAAATTATAAAAATACATTAGAAATAAATAAGGTTTTTTTATTGAAATGGAATGGAATTAAATTAGAACAAATAGTTGGTATTGAATTGATTATGATAGATATGGTCGTCAGGTACTAACATTAAATGGTATGGTTGATTGATAATAAGTTCCACCATCATTGTTATGGATTATGAACGTGAAGATCTGCCACCAATGGTCACTATATCATTGTGTCTATGTGTGTGTGGTTTTGTATATTCACTTGTGAATGAATATCCAAAACAACATGAGAAATGGTTTGAAGGATTTTTTTATTCTTTCTATGGAAAACATTTTGATGGATTTTCTATGAACTATTTTAATATATTAAATTATTTCATAAAATGTCCTGAGAAATTTTTTCCAAGGGGCATGTGTTGGGATGTAATTTGTGGAAAACCTACTGAGATTAGACTCACCCCCTTTTGGGATCTATTTTGAATATGGAGATGTATTTATCGAGACCTAGGTAAAGGATATAAAAATAAAATTTTTAGTTATTATTCTTGACACCATGGTCTTGGAGTGTGATTTTTGATCTTGGATCTTGTGGAGTGTTTCTCGTTTTTTTACTCTGTATTTTTGAGTTTTTTTTTCTAGTCCTTTTGAGTTTGTCATTTAATATTCTCTTGTAAACTACTATGGTTTGTTGGTTTGGTTATGTTTTGAGTAGTATTTTTTAATCATGTCTCGTATTGGGTTTTTTGTTATTGTTGTTGTTGTTTGGATGTTTTCAATTCTAATGGGTATATTACCCTCAATTATTTGAGATACTAATTGATTTTATATAGTATACTTCGGTGTCTTGGGGATGTCACCAATGGCATAGTTTCCCATCTGTCACCCCACAAGACAATGTGGAGAGGAAGGATGTTAAAATTCATCCTGAAAATAATAACATTGGAGGAGTTATATACATAAAATGAAATAATTTTACAATTTCTCATTTTCCCTGATAACATGATTTCCAATTTTGGAGGAGGAATTTGAATAGTTGTACTAAAATATCATAATATTAATGAATTCATAGAACCAACATCAAAATATTCATTAAAAATTCTTTAATAAATAACTAACATACATTTTAGTAATTCATATTTTTAATCCAACACAGTATTTGTGATGAAATATTACTTAAATGTCTTTAAAGTATTGGAGGTTAATTTTTCCAGTTCTTATAGACAAACATTATCTTACTGCATAGGTTTTCATAATTTACATTTTATTTTCACTAATAAATTTATAAAATATGTAGTTATTGAATTTAAAATTCATTATATTTATTAATTTAGTGGGGTTTTCCCTTCAACATTAACTTCCTAAGTTCCCATCCTCAAAAGAATGTTATTTCTTTATTCCTTTTAAGAAATTTTCTAGATACTTCTTCCCAAATTCAGGGTTTGCATGATATTAGATATTATCACCACGTTGATATTTCTCCATCATTCTGCCAAAATTAAAATCCATTGTCAAATTATTATTTCCAGGACTAGGAGACCCCTTATAATCACTAGACTCCAATAGACATGCAAGTCACCTAAACAAAATTCATTGATATTAATTTCCCAAATTATATAGCCATATAAAACATTTAGAATTATTCAACTGAAGAATCCTTAAAAATTGTTGTCGATGTTCATGAAGATGTCATAGGCATATCATATATGTATTATGATTTTTTCCACTTATGAATAAATGGATTCATCATCATCTTTCTGTACAATGAGTAACCCCATATTCATTTTCTATCAGATTGTGAATGGAAATATTTATCATGAACCATTTTCTAGAATTAGTTCCACTCAATCACATTGATATCTTACTCAACATTTTTATTATTAATCAATATCCACTTTTTATCCTATCCACCTAGCATGAAATAGATATATTTCATTACCACTTATTTCCTAGAGCCTTAATCAATGTACAAGATCGTTTCAATGGAGCTGGATTATTGTTCTATGTTAAATATATCATATTATCAAATATTTACTAGGGTCCTTATAAAATTATTGTTTCAATTAAAATTTTATATTTCATTATGGGGTGTATATTTTATCCTTTCTTACAATTTCAATTCAAAATTTGAGTAAACTGATTTATTATTTGTAATGAATTTGTCAACTCATATCCCCATAATGTTATAAGTCTCATGTGTGTAGTCTCCACATTAACTAATAAAATAGTCATTGACTTTGATTTTCCTGTTTATATCCATTTACTAAAATAAAAAAAAAATTAATGATGAAAATTTAAAAACTATTAAATATATAAATGTAATATATGAGATTTGATGTGATTACTCATAAGTGACACGTATTCCTAAACCTATAAATTTCTAGGTTTTAATATATGTAATCAATTTTTAATTTCCCAAAAAAAATTCTTATAAATTTCTCCCTTATAATGGTTCATAATGATCTTTTGAACCAACCATGGAATTTCACAAAGGAGTGCCAAAAGAATTATTTAGAGACTCTTTGTTGTTCATCAGGTTGTGATCATGTTAATAACAAATGCACCCTTTTCTATGTTATTAACCATTGGTAAAGCTATGCTAGATCCACAACCACTTATAGAATCCATGCCTGGGTTTTGATGCATTGAAACTAGAGTACCTTTATTTTACCAAAATTTAGGGATTATTTAATATGGTTAGTATTATCCATAAGTCTTTTACTATGTATTTCGAATAAAAATTGAAAACAAACGTGACCCTAATTTGACAAAAACTATGAAAAAACATAAATTTTATAAATGATATACCAAGATATATTACATAATGATACACATAATATAGTACCAATAGATATAGAGGCATAGTTTATTTTTTATTTATATATAAATGACAATAAAATAAAATAGGAAAAATTGACAATAAATAAAAAATATAACAATGCTTTATAATTACCTTGATCATTTAAAATTTCATAGGAAAACCTAAGGTAAATACAGAAGAACATGAGTGTTTTAAAAAACATTAATGAAATAATTAAAGAATCACATGAATAATGTAAGTCATTTTAGTCAAGAGGAATATCAAGGAAACATAAATGGGTGTGAATAATAAACATGATCCTTGAAGAATGATATAAGATGATAAAATCAAAGAAACATAAGAATATTTAAATAGCAGATTACATAACTTGATAAATATTATTGAATGCTAACCACTAATACATTATAACATTATTTTCATAGGATAACTAGATGTTCATCATACATGGTGTCTCATGATATAACGAAATTACCAAATCATTGGAGGGCTATATAGTTCTTGGAATAGCTGTTACATTCATATTATGTTCATGAATTTGTGGGCCACATATATAATATAATGAAAGAACATACTTCATCACATAAAATACCTGGATTAAGGTGTGTTGGTTACATATATGTAATTCTAAAATAAATTATGTATAATTACATTTAGTTGAATACCATTTTGTGGAAATGAGAATGGGTATTCGGAACATAAATTTTTATCATTAAAAAACATGGGATAATTTAGACTATAATAATAGTGAAAATAAATGGTCAATGAAGAGTTTAATTTTAGTGAATGTCCATCTCTCATTATTCATACCTCCTAATAAAAAATTAAATGTTTAATAAAACATGAAAAAAATGAAAAATATAAAATAAATAATTCTTAATCCATATAATGTTCACTAATCAAAATGAATATGATGAAATTCCATACATATAGAGGGAACATATAAAATCTTATCAAGATCATCATAAGACCTAGGTAACAACTTTGTAGGTGGGATTTAGAAAGGGAGACATTGATTAAATTCATTCTTAATGGATTTTGATGTAAAATGAATTGGAGGTCGTGTGGCTATGCATAACCAAAGAGATGGGTATTGAAAATAAATATCTAATCATATGTTTTGGGACTCCGTGTGATAAAATATTAAATACTGAAAACATTATTGTACTTTTTCCTCATGGTTTCTAAAAACTAATACAGTTTTAAAATATTTAAATCTTATAATAATGAAAAAATTAAAATAATATCATTCAAGATGTGTAGGTGAGTCATGTTTATAAATATTTTATTTTATAACAAAAAATATAACACAATTTTTCAGGTATTCATTAATGGATAATAAAACTAAAATAATAAATTAAAAAATTTATTTAAATAGGTAGAATATATTTTTGTCATCAGTTCACACAATTGAATTTATTAAATCACATTCGGGCTATAATTATGTTATAATAAATACAATACATTTATACTTTATTATGCTTGTACAAAAAAATTCAAAATTTTTGGAAAATGTTTAAAAATAAACCAGTATATAAATTTAATATAATTATTTCAAAAATAATATTTATATTACAAAATATTTTATTTTTTCATATATATTTTAATTTAAAAATTTACATAAAAACAATAATTATTGGAAAATACATGTTTTTACAACACTAACCACTTTCAAACCCTTAAACAAATTATATTGGACATCATTAAAAATTTATTATTATTATTATTAAAAAAAATATCAATTTAATAAAATATTTCGCTAAAATAATATTTAATTTGAAATTTATTTAATTTATCAAAAAGGGTGTTTTAATCAAATCTACATATTTCCAAATAATATAATGTTTGGTTCCATCATATCAAAATATATTTTTATCAAACACAATATTCATTCTTATTAATATGATGTAATAATTATAAAATGAAAAATATAGTAAATATATTATTAAAAATAAAATATTCAATTTCACACTATAAGGTTAATGACAAACAAATTCATTTTACAATGGTGTACCCCAAATGGGTATGGTTTGTGATGCTTGGAGATTCATGGGGTGGATTAGATAAAATGATTTGGGTCGAATATTAAATGAATAAAATTTTCCCATAAAGAAAATTCATCATGTTTATATTATGTAATCTTGAATTGGGGTTAGTCAAGGGAAAATCCTAGTGATTCCATCACCCTCTGAATATTTGATAAATGTGATTTATTGGGTATTATCCTACTTGTCATGGGCGTATATTTCATTATCTCTTCCAATTAGACTTTTTCATAACTATTCAACTATATGAATCTTTATGGTCATAGTAAAATGATTATATTA
This sequence comes from Viscum album, assembly GCA_963277665.1. Lineage (NCBI taxonomy): Eukaryota > Viridiplantae > Streptophyta > Magnoliopsida > Santalales > Viscaceae > Viscum > Viscum album. The sequence continues at coordinate 178,309,033 of OY728148.1, forward strand.
TAAATGGTTATGATATATAATCAAATTTTAAACCTAAAATTCAAATTATGACCATTTTTTATAATGGTCCATAATAAAAATATACAATTATAATACATGTATTTCGTATATATAAATTGTATAATAACACATTTTTTCATTCGAAATGGAATTTCTTTTATAAACGTGTTAGTTAATACAATTTCACTAGAATAGAACATATATTCTTCTTATTTTTCACTATCATCCAAACTACTTCAATGTCATCCAGGAATGAAAATGTGAAATCAGTTGAAACTTGTTCACATTTATTTTTTGAGTATATTTATAATTTATTGAAACCTATATAGAAAATTTATTTCATAATGCCTTATTAATTTTATTGTCCGCCATATCCAATATTATTATCATTAATATGTATTTTTAAGAGTTTGGATAGATTGTTTACATAATACTTATAGTTTCATAAACCCATTAACATACATTATTTTGGAATCATTTGATGATGTAAAATGTCTTCCTCAATTATTTCATTGACCAATAACAGAGCTATCCAGATTAGATGAATGAGAGGGGATGACAACCACCATCAGGAGCAGTCATCAAGCTCTATTATATTGGGCAATGCTAGCCGATCAAAAATCCAAGGTGGGGAGCTTGATGATCAATGATGCAGATACTTGGGAGGGGCAGTTCTAGTTGGTTGGGCCCGCGAGCCATGTTTTGGGCATGATAAGCCTCTACGACATCAAGTCATGTATTACAGGTCATGTCGGGCCTTGGGCCTTAGTCCTACAAGTCATTTAATGGTTCCCCTTCAACCATTAAAAGGGGGATTATCCATTATAAAATAAAAAATTAGGCCATCGGGCCATTCAGTATATACACTTGTTCATGGTGTGGTATTTTATCTCGTTTTAAAGAAATCATCAACTATATTTAATATCATATGTTATTTTCTTCATGGGTTTGATATTCTTGGTAAATTGAATTCCATTATAACTCATTGATTAATTATAATACTCATTCATCAATTAATTATTCAACAAAATTTGTGGACATATTCATATAGATAAAATTGAATGGTATATATTAAGATTAACCCATTTCCCAAAATCATTATAACCACATTCCTTTTATTATTAAAAAGCTCAATTTCAATTTTATATACATTACTAGTAAAAAAATTACTTTTTCAAAATCAATTGATTTCACATTGGCAGATTTATAATAACATAAAATATATTCAAATTAATTTATGCTTTCCCCTTTTTATATTTGCTGAGAATTAATGCTATGAGTCCATGGATATATGTAAAAACCTTTCCCAATGCAATTTGTATATAATAAATCATTATCAATTCATTTGACTTATAATATAGTTGAATTTACCACTATACGAGTTTGAAATACAACATCAATTTAATTGGACAACATATTAAAACTCCCTTTCTTCCTTGTTTCTAAATACACTTCCCTTGATGTAATGGGTTACCAAAAATATCTTTCTCGCTCCCCTTTCCTAGAGAATATTTTATATTCGAAGGAATGGAATTACTGTAACAATAAAATCATGAATGTTTGATTGAAATTTTTTATGAACTCATGGAGAATAAATCTATTATATTCTCAAGTTTGTTCTACCACATGAGTTTGTATTTTTGAACACATAATAATCATCTGTAATTTTATTATATTATGTATTCAGGATGGTCAAAATGATGACCTTTATAGAGTACATTCCATGTTACTCAATATTCCTTCCAACTCAAAGAAAAATAAATTCAATGTGCTTTTATTATATTATAGAGATGTTTATTTATATTCAAATATAATTATCACCATTTAATATTTTTCATCATAAGGAATACTAAACCATTTTCAGTAATGATCTATATCATTTATTCACTAAAGAAATAACTCTAGTTAATCATTCATGCAATCTATCATTGTTTTATGGGATATTTAATCTACATGTGTAAGAACTCGATTCTTATTCTAGAGGTACAAACTTCTTCATTTCATTTTTCCTTCAATATTTTTGAGAAAACAAAGTAAATGTGGGAAAAATCCCAGATTTATGGCTATGCATCGTGTACATTTTATACACACACCGTGTACTTTGGCCGTATATGATGAGAATACATGGTGTGTAGGCTTGGGTGTAAAACCTAACTACATGTCATGTACATTAATACATGAAGTGTACCATGGCTATATGGAATAACAATACATGGAGTGTAGGATGCCAGGGATTATGGGTGTAAAAAAGTAACTACACGCCGTGTAAACAGTAATACATGCCATTTAATCTGTTGAGAGATGATCAGGGTGGCGGTGAAAATTAGCTGCTAGAGGAACAATCAAAAAATTATTATACACTATGTACATGAGAGTACACGTCCTGTAGTTATGTTTTTTTATAAATGGGAAGTATCCTCCTCATTCAGAAGAGGAGGCGGTGGGTTCATTTTGAGTGCGGGGGAAAACGACAAATCTTGGAGGATCTCCAGATCACACACCAGAACTTCGATTCTTCCGCTGTCAATATCGTTTGAACCACGCAGGTATGGTGTTCCATCTTCTTGAACATTCCTTTCCAATTCTTTCAGTAAGGGATTTTATTTACATTTTAATGAGTAAACATGTTTCCAAGACCAACGTGATTCATGGTCATTTCAGGAGGCACCTTTGACATATATCGATCAGAGGAGATCGAGGTATGTGGTCCTGTTTTTAATTCCAACTTTCAAGTTGTTTTTGTGTATCATTCTTCCATGCGCCCATGTTTGGGGTGTCGTTTGGCTGAGACCTTAACAGTTGAGATACCTATAATTTCAAATGGGATCTAATGAATAAATATAAACTGTTGTTTGTGATCGTTGCATTGATCCAGGGCTACCCTATGGGTGCGTTTCCCTTGTTTAGCTGTTTAGTCTGGATACCCATGGGTATGCCATGATTATATCATGTTTTGAGTTTTCATGAGAGGAAACATATATGAATTTCTTGTTGGTGCATTGGGCTCGGCACGGTTACTTTTATTGATATGGAATGCCTAAGGGTGGTGTATTGTTTAGACTGAGGGAAACATTTCTTATGTCTGAGGGAAGTAACTTACATGCCTGCGGGCAATATGTCGAATTCTTGTGGGCAATATTCGTTATGCCTGTGGGCAGTCACCTATGGGTTTCAATTCATCTTTTTTGAGGGTATGAATTTGCATGTCTGAGGAAAACGTTTACATTGAATATTTTATGTGGTGATTTCATATGTCTTACCTTCCAAGATATAACACAAGCTTGGAATTGATAAATAATTATTAAATTGGAAATTTAACTGGTAGAGATAGTTACTTTTGAGTACTTCCTTGTTTACTGCAATTTATTATTGCACACTGATTTTGTACATTTTCACTAACAATTGGTCACAAGACTTTAGTTGTTGCCTACTGAGATTTATTTCTCACACCCTGTTTGGGGCATGTCTTGGGCCCAAAAATAATCAAATTGTTGTAGGGGTCGATAAGGGAAAGGGTCGATACACATGTAAATGATTATTGTATAGGATTAAGAGATCATGGGACTGACCTTAGCCTTCAATGCTGCTGTATTCTAGTTTCACTACTTTAGTTTTCTTTTTCTATAATTTTACCCCGTGTTGTACTATATTAGATTGCAGTTTCCTACTTTGGATACTTTCCTATAATTAGTGAAATGTTTCATCATGATATCTATATGACTGCTAGTTATCATTTCCTTTTGTTGTCAATTTATTGTTTAAATATTATACTACTTCTGTTTTGGTATGTTTATATATTTTTCTCCTCTGCGCTACACTTTGAAGAATGAGGGAATAGTTTCCCCACTATCTGTCATTGTCCCTCGCTTCTAGTCAGAAGCCTCTTGCATTTGGAGAAATTCATTTGAGGTTATGTGACCAACCGAGTTCGGGGCACCCGTTGTGTGGCTTCCAGAACCGGGATGTTACAATGTGGTATCAGAGGTTTTCTTTTTTTCCTTACTGTTTGGAGCCTATAGTCAGGGATAGGATGACATTTTTATTTTGAAATAATCATTTCCTAGGATTAACTAACATGTGTACAGGGAAAAGCCAATCTACCTCGTTTAATTGCAATGTTTCTAGTTTTTCAATTTTACAGTTGATTTGGCTTTCCCAATTGGAGGATGCACTTGTGGTGTGTTGTTTATATTTTTATATACCTAGGTTCTATTTAATTGAAACTTGATGAGATGAGGGTATGCCATCTCATGCATCATTAAGGAACATGTTAGAATGACATGTCATTCATTGTATCTATGCCATGTAGGTGCCTTATAAATTTCATGTTGTTGTGATAAATGTTTTGTTAGAAAATGAATTTTGTTGTGATAAGTACCTTGATAGATACACCAATTGTTGATAGGTTATTGGTATATGTTACAGATGGGTTATGGACGCAAAACATTGGTTCCTGAGAAGTATGAGCTCTCTTGGACCTGAATTTGGTAGATCATTATCCAGACTTCAGTTGCATTTTTTACTATAATGTTAATGGTCAGGAGCTAAACAATGGTTTGTAGGGAGTATGGGCCCCCACAGATCAGAATTTGGAATATCGACGGTTGAAATTAAAGTAAGAGAATCTCTGGAGTAGTTTTTGAGGTCTATTGTCTAGGAACTGAGACAACACGGTGTGTGGTTCTATGAACACATGACATGTACAATTTTTTTTTGGATGAAATGAAATTTTTTATTTTAAACACCTTTTACTTTATATACACGCTGTATAGTCTCTAACCGTGTCATAGGAAGTGTGGGCAGAGACACAGGATATGGAATTTCTTGCAAGAACACTCAGTGTACTGGTTGAACACAGAGTGTAGTATGACCCAGGTACCCGGCAGTGTCACTAGCAACATGGGCTAGTAAAACTTGTTGAGTACACACTGTGTCTACCTTGAACACGCCATGTAGTGTATACTGGGTACACAGGTTGTGTCACTAACAACACGGGCTAGTGAAGCTTGTCTAGTACACGCTATGTATACCTTGAACACGCCGAGTATTCTTGTCTTAGGAGATCCATGTATCTTAACCATGTAGAAGGACTTGGGTAGGGAATGAAGATTCAAGTACACACCATGTGTTAAGACAACATTTCGTGTGGGTGGGGTGTTACACGACCTGTGTTAGCTGATGTACACACCCATGTGAATGGCTTAGGGGTACACTCCGTGTGGACATTATTCATGCAGTGATGTCTATTTTGGCAAGTTTTTTATTTTTTTCTACTTTTTGCGTGTGAACACTTAACTTAAAAAAAACATGATATTAAATTAAACTAAGGTGTGTGTTTGACCTTGTAGTTTAATTCCACCAAGACGACCATGATTTCTTCTCCAAAAGAGTGGCGATGAGTATACTCCAGAGATGGTAGGACATGGGCTACAAGTGGATCCTCCAACAGTGCCAGAGGAGGCTCCATTTGTTATACTAGACGCAGGTGCAGATGCGGGGTTCCGTGAAGGCATCATGCGGTTCATGCAGCCCATCCAGGGAGCTCCGTTGGTTGCCACATCTATGAGAGATATGGCATGTATATTCCAGAAGTAGCATCTTCCAATTTTTTCAGGGTATGAGGAACCACATGACGCAGATTCATGGATGGGTTCTATGAAGACAATCTTCGAGCATCTGAAGACTCCTCTTGGGTGGAGGGTCAAGCATGCTAATTACATGTTGTGTGATTCCTCCAAGAGATGGTGGGATGTTACCACCCAGTCTGAGCATCACCGAGAAATGGAATGGAATTTTTTTTTGCAGTCTTCTATGTCTTTTTTGTTCTGGAGATGCTAAGGGAAGATCGAGATCAGGACTTCAGGAATATGAAGTAGGGAACAATGTAATTGATGGAATATTCTACCCACTTCCCAGATCTACACCTTATTACACATGTTTTTCTGGGTGACGATATGTTGAGGGCTAGAGGCTTTTAGGATGGTCTTTGACATGACTTCTGAGCACTGCTGTATGTTTCCAGGTTTCTTACAGTGCATTCTATTGTGAAAAATGCATTTAAGACTGAGCTGAACCTGTGGGAAGCTAGTGGTGCGAACCAGGGAGGTTTGGCACCAGTTTCATGTATTATTTCAACTGTAAAGAGTAAGTGGTAGATGGATTTCTCTCACAGGGGAAGTATTATCCAGATGAATTTTTCTAGTGGCAAGGTGAAGTGATATCAGTGTGGTAAAGAGGGGAAAAAGAGACATTAGTTTCCATGAGACCATGTGGAGTGCCGAGCTTGTGGCAGGACTGGTCATCATCAGGGTTATTGCAGGGAATTTCCACTAGTGACTAATGATAGGTGTTCTGTCATACTCAAAATGTGTTAGCTGGGCCATCATCTTATTACCAGTTAAATAATTGGAACATGTCCACACATTCAGTCCAAGGATGTGATTGTGGACGTGGTAGCCAGACACCAGGATCACATAGACAGCAGGGCGGGTCAGCTCAGGGTAGCCAGGCTATGCTGCTGGGCTATGACACTGGGCAGGCATATACAGTGCAATAGACCCAACAAATGTTGGATCCCAGACCTTCCAATGTCAGAGGTACTATTCTAGTTTCTTCTATTTTATCTTCTTTACTTTTCAATACAGTTTCTACACAATTTTTTATATCTATGCCCATTATGGTGTTCCTTGGGCTCCATTTTTCTTCTTCTTGAGATATCACGAAGCTAGAAACACAGTTGTGAATGGGAGAAGTAGGTGTGAATTCGTGCAAGGATTTACCCCTTGAGGTTGGTGGTTTTCACTTTCTATGGTAGCTCTATGCCTTAGAGATGATATCCTTTCATGAAATTCTATGGATGGACTTGTTGGTACCCTTTAGAGACTTTTTGAATTTCTATGGTCACATGGTGAGTTTCACGTAACTAGAGGATGTGATGTTTATATACAAGGCTGAAGGTGATGTCCAGGAGAGCTGAGATGGACCTTAGCATCGTGGGCGAGGTGGCATGACAGCCCAGATTGCGAGATTTTATCTGGATGATAGGGGAACTTTTCAGAAATATTTCTCTCGAGTGGTTAATCTATTCAGGGATGTCTTCCCAGATTACATTTCAGTTATACCTCTGGAGCGAGAGGTGTACTTATCTATTGAGGTTGTGTGAGGATCAGTGCCTGTGTCCATTCATCCATATACGATGGCTACGCCAGAATTACAGGAGCTCAAGAGGCAGTTATAGTAGTTAGAATCCAAGGTTTTTATCCGACCCGGTATTTCTACCTGGGGTTCACCAAACGTTTTTTCTATGATGTAAGATGGTACCCTCAGACTCTGTGTCGATTATCATATACTAAACCAATCAAAAGATAAGAACAAATACAACTTACCAAGGATTTATGATCTTTTTGATCAACTTTGAGGATTGGGAGTGTTCTTGATGATTGACAAGAGATCCAGATATCATCAGTTGCATGTTAGACCATCAGACATACCACTTACAGCCGTTCAGATCAGATATGGTATATACAAGTACATGTTCATGCCGTTTGGACTCACAAAAGCACTAGTAGTTTTCATGGATCTGATGAATCGTTTGTTCCACCCATATCTGGATTTTCTTTGTGGTAGTCTTTTAGGAAGATACATTGGTATAATCTCACAATCTATAAGACCATCCCACCCATCTTGAGATCGTACTGAGTACACATAGAGAGCATCACTTATATGCTAATCTCTCAAAGTGAAACTTTTGGATGGACCAGATTCACTTCCAGGGTCATATTATCTCAGAGCTAGGAGTTGCGGTAGACCTAGAGAATGTGAGAGCAGTAGTTTCCAAGGAGCAGCCTACGAACGTGTTTGAAATATAGAGTTTCTTGGGACTGGATGGTTACTACAGGTTCTTCACACAGGACTTCACCCACATAACAGTACTGTTGATGGGTTTGACTAAGAAGGGTATGATGTTCGTTCTGTCAGAAGCTTGCAAGACATCCTTTCATGAGATGAAGGGAAGGTTTACATCATCACCAGTCCTGATACTTCTGGAGTGAGGGAGAGTTATACAGTTTACTATGATTCGTCAGTTATTAGGCAGGGAATAATGTTGATGAAAAGCGATCGAGTAATTGGGTATGGGTCATAGTAGTTGAGGCCACATGAGAGGAATTACCTGACCCATGATCTCGAGTTGGCTGTGGTGGTGCATGTGTAAATCTGTTGGAGACATTACCTCTTGGGAGAACATTTTGTGGTGTTTACGGACCACAAAAGCCTTAAATACATCTTTACCCATCGCGAAACAAATTTGATATAATGAAGGTGGGTTGAATACCTTCACTCCTTCAACATTGTTCTTTCTTATACACCTCTTAAGGGTAAGGTAGTGGCGTATGAACTATGTAGGAGGACTTAGATGCATATAGTTGAAGTGGATAGTGGTGAGTGGAAGCTTAGGGATTTGTTCTCTGAAATGCATTTTGAGTTACAAGATATTTGGGGGAGAACCTATCTTTCATCCATAGATGTTACTTCTAACCTCTTGGATAGAGTGAGGATGATACAACTTTAAGATTCAAAATTCCTAGTTCTATAGGATTTGGTCACATGTGTGGACACTCATCCAGGTTGGATGATAGGAGATGAAGAGGTACTGTGTATCCATGGATGAGTGTGGTTTCCATGTGATATACACAAGTAGTTTATGTGGGAATTTAATTATTCAGCTTGGGAAGTGCATCCTGGAGTTACCAAAATGTACCGTGACTTGAGACGTTAGAATTGGTGGTCGGGTATGAAAAGAGAGGTAGCTGGTTTTGTTACAAGATGTTCCACCTATTATTAGGTGAAGGTAGAGCATTAGAGGCTAGCCCAACTATTGGAACAGTTACCCATTCCATAATGGAAATCGGAGGATGTCGCGATGAACACCATGATCGGGTTGTCGAGGACACCTCAAGGCAATGATGCAGTATGGGTTGTTGTGGACAGACATACAAAGGTAGATAAATTTTTTCCGATGAACGAGACCTTCAGTGTTGATGAGATCAGGAAATTGTATATCTCAGTGGTAGTATGTCTTCATGCGGTCCCTCATTCTCTCATTTCAGATATGGACACGAGTTCTATGTCTCGTTTTTTGATGATTTTTTAGAGGGCACTGGGTACACATGTACTTCTGAGCACAACATATCACCCTCAGATCGATGACCAGTCAGAGCGTACGATACAGTTGCTGGAGGACATGTTGGGTGCATGTGTCCTAGAATTTGGGAGATCTTGGGAGAATCACATACCCCTGGTGGAGTTTTCCTATAATAATAGTTTTCATGAGGCTATTGAGATGACACCTTACAAGGATTTATATGGTAGGTCATGCTGATCACCCTTATGCTGGTTGGAGGTAGGAGAGGCTTCCTTACTAGAACCATATCTCTTATAGGAGTTTTTAAAATAGGTCCAGTAGATTCCGAAGTAGATGGCTACTACACAGTCTCATTTGAAGTGTAATTTTGATCGCTGTAGATGACCATTGGAGTTCATGGTCAGGGATCCGATGTTCTTGTGTGTTTCTCCATGGTTAGGACAAAAGCAAAATAAGATATAAGGAAAACATTTACTGAGGAATTTGAGGCTGTTTGAGATTCTGGAGAGAGTTAGCCCAATTGCCTATCGGTTCTAGTTACCACAGAGGTACCAGGCCAGGCATGACATCTTCCATGTATTTTAGATGAGTCGATATCACTTAGACCAATCTCATGTTTTTCAGCTCTAGGAGGTTGAACCTCTTGTAGATGCATCTTTTGAGGAGCATTTTATTCTTATTGTTGATAGGAGAACGATGGTTCTTTGAGTCAAGTCAGTTCTACACGTATGGGTGTTATGGCAGCATGGATGAGTGTAGGACGTAACCTGGGACCAGGATATGAAGTACGTAATCAGTGGATACAATTGTTCACATCATTATCTTCAACACCATTGGAATGGAAATTCATGGCTTAGTTTATTTAAGGGGGGATGTTTTTAAGAACCCTATTCATATTCTAGAGGTATAGACATATTATTTTCATTTTCCTTATGTTTTTTTGAGAAGAAATTGAATATTTGGGATGAATCCCAGATTTATGGGTACACACCATGTTCATTTTATACACACGCTGTGTACTTTGGCTGTGTGGGATGAGAATATAGGGCGTGTAGCCTTGTGTTTTAAAACTAACTACATGCAGTGTACTTTTATACATGCCATGTACTGTGGCTATGTGGGATATAAATAAATTATGTGTAGGCATGTTGGTGACTAAGGGTGTAAAAAATTAACTACATGCCAGGTACTTAGTAATACACGATGTGTAATCAATCGGTAGATGAACAAGGAGACAGTGAAAAATAACCACCAAAGGAATCATTAAAAAAATAGTACACGCCGTGTACCTGAGAGTACATGCCGTGTGGTTATCTTTTTTTCTTTATAAATGGGCAGTATCCTCCTCCTTCAGCAGAAGAGGCAGTGGGGTTATTTAGAGCGTGAGAGAGATGGACAAAGATTGGAGGAGCTCCTGATCGCATGTTGGAACTCTGATTCTTCCACTGTCAATCTTTTTTGATCTGCGTAGATATGGTGTTCCCTCTTATAGAACGTTTCCTTCCAATTCATTCATGATAATATGTTATTTACATTCAAACGGGTAATCATTTATCCTAGATCTTTGTCATTATTGGTCATTTCGGGAGGCGCCATTCATGTTAATCGATCAGAGGAGATCGAGGTAGGAGGTCTTGTCCTTAATTCCAACTGTCAAGTTGATTTTGCATACTGTTCTGCCACATGATCATGTTTGAGGCCTCGTGTGGTTGAGACCATGACTGTTGATATACAAAGAATTACATAGGTGGTCTAATGAATAAATATAAATTGCTGTTTGGGATGGTTTCTTTGATCCAGGGCCACCCCGTGGGTGTGTTTCCCTTGTTTAGCCTTTTTTCCCAGATACCCATGGGTATTCCATGATTATAAAATGTTTTGAGTTTTCATGAAAGAATCCATATATGAATTTCTTGTTTGTGTGTTGGGCTTGTCCCAGTTACTTGTTTTTCTTATGGAATGCCTAAGGGCAGTGTTTTTTTAGCCTGTGTGCAACAGTTCTTATGTCTGAGGGCAGTAACTTCTAGGCATGAGAGAAAAATCTCTTATGCCTATGGGAATTAATCATTATGCCTATATGCCGTCACCTGTTGGTTTTGATTCTTCTTGCCAGAGGGTAAGGATTTTCATGTCTAAGGACAACATTTACTTTGAACATTTACTATGGTGATTTATTATGTTGTACCTAACAAGTTAAATCACAATCGTGGAATTGATAAGTAATTATTAAAATGGAAAAGTAACTAATATATATATTAACTTTTGAGTACTTCCTTGATTACTACATTTTATTATTGCACACTTTCGTAGCACATTTTCACTGACAGTTAGGAGTCGGCCTTTGCTGAATTACTATTGGGATGTGTTTCTCACACCCTGTTTGGGTGATGTCTTCGGCCCAAACAGATTATATTGTTGCAGGTGTCGATAAGGGAAAGGGTCCCTACATAGGTACATGATTTTTACCAAGGTGTCAGATAGCTTGGGACCGAGATTAGGAATGCAATGTTGCTGCGTTCCTATAACACTACTTTAGTTTTTATTTCCAGTACTTTGTACCCTGTGATGTATTGTATTATATTGGTGATCACTACTTTAGCTGCTTTCATAGAATTAGTGGAATGTTACACCATGATATTTATATGATAGATAGTTATCTTTTTCTTCTGTTGTCCATTTCTGGTTTAAATTGTATACTGCTTCCTCTTTATTATGTTTATATATTTTATTCTTCAACTCTACACTTTGATGAATTAGGGCATAGTTTCCCCCTATTAGTCCTTATCCCTTGCTGTTAATCGACCGCCTCTGGAATTTGGGGAATTGTCTTTGAGGTCATCTGACCAACCGGGTTCGGGGAACCCTTTGTGTGGCTCCCGGAACCGGGACGTTACATTATTTAACTTCTATTTAACAAATTCATTAAAAATAAATTCTAATAAATAATCATATTAAATTATTCATCATCCAGTGATTTTTTTATTATGTAATACATAAATATAATTTTATTAAATGAGTTTTTTGAAAGTGTTGAAATTTTGTTACTTCATGAATAATTCTTTCTTAATTTCAATGAAATGTTTTTCCATATTTATTTTCTAGTCATATATGTTTTGTATAAATTCGAAAATATATAAAATTAGATTCAAAGGAACTTCACTCATATAATAGTAAACTACAATGTATATATCTTGAGTCGATTTAATATTTTACTTATCTCATAGGCCTTATAGCTTTAACAATATTTATCATGAGGATTAGGATCAAAATATTTAATAAATGGTAAATTTCAAAATTGATTACATTAAAATAGTGGGTTTTCCTCCCCCATTATATTTTATTATGTTGACCTCATTCATCTTATTTTAATTTGTTTTGTCTATAACCATAATAATGGGAATAATCATATCAAATAATTATTTATTTTACTCTATAATTTCCAAGAAACATAAAAATAAATATTTATTTCAAAATACCATAAAAATATTATATACAATCAAAATAAACACTATGTGGATACTAATTGAATTGACCAGGAAATAGTGCAGTCACACTGAGTGTTTGGGTGGGTGGTGGTGAGTGAGTTTGGAAAAAGTTATGGAAGTATTAAAATGTAGACATTTACACATTCATATAATTTTAACTCATATATTTGATTAGAAATATGGATAATTGTACACAGTTTTTAAAACAAAAAAGACTGCATGTAATATTAAAAAGTATGTATATTACAACACATTGTATTTACACAATTTAGTCCCAATATATATACCTAAATATTTCTTGTTTTTGTTAGCAAACCAACACATATAGATTCCAAAAATTCAACTAGTGAATACAATATGGATTACTCCATAAAATATTTTCTTATCTATTTCATGGGAATTTATAATGGCTCCCTCTGGATGACAATTAGTCGTCCAAAACAACATTAAAAAATCAGTCTTTTACATCAGGATGTATTTTAGATTCTACCTCCTAAAAAATTAATTTTTTGATCTGAATTTAATTATAAACCTCAATATTTTAATATTTTGAATGATTCTACAATAAGTTGTTATTTATTATAAATTATGTTTTTCTATTCTATAAAAAACTCATGATGAAGCATCGCAACAATCAGTTCCAAATACCTCAGAAGCATCTACCCATTAAATGATATATAGAAAACTCTTGTTATTGAATCTCTATCATTATTGGTTTTTTCTATCTAATTAGTATCATAACTACCATTAATTAAGTTTGTGTATATATAATGAGACTCAGTATTATAAATACGAGGGAACAAAATCACTACTGTGATTTTTTTTCATAAAATTATTTAGATAATAGAAATCAATATATTATAAATATATCAATATTTAACAAGAAAAATGGAACCAAAAAACTCAATATGAAACATCTCCATGGTGGCCAGAATTCATAGTAATATTGATGAATAATATTTCTTGAATTTGGGGTTTTGGTGTCATACTCAACACAATCTATTTCAATAATATTATGTTCAAATTATATATTAGAGATCATTTATTTTTATGTCTTAATAATCTCAAATAAACATTTTCATTATTGTTGATATTAAATATATTTAAATATTCAACACATGATTAACTCATATTCAACTCATTTGATCTTACGTATCTTTTTTACTATTAAAATTATGAATTACTATATTAGGAAAAAAATTAACTTTATATAACATCTAGTTGGAACTCATAGTTTATCATCCATTATGGAATATTTTATTAGTCCCTACACTTTTAAAAGAGACTCCGACGTACTCCACATCAATTAACAAACAATTTTATTATCATTAAAAGTCAATCACACCAATAATTTCTCTAACACATTATATTTTCAATAAGAATTAGTTATCAACATTACTTTTTTCTTTTACCTCTACTTCACATATCTATCTTCCATAATTTCTACTTCTCTTCTAGTATAATATTTTAATAATAATAATCCAATAGAATCATTATGATTCATTTCATCCTCTCCTAACATCACCCAATAGACCGGATAAATATTTTTCTTCCATTATAGTATACATTTTCATTTTCTATCTACCCAACACATAATTTTTACCTTGAATTAATAAATCACAATTATAAAATTTAAAATAAATGTTAATTATTGATCATAGTTTTGAAATAAAAAACACTCACAGTTTTTAAATGACCATATAATATCTTAGAAATATAATTAATTTATTTAAAAATTATATGGATTCATTTCAATATAAGGAACTCAGACGATAGTTGATTTTGTTCCCACCTGATCATGGAACAATTAGTTGAACATTTTTTTATTTTATTTAATATAGCGCGTGTGAGATATATTATAAAATTTTAAATTGGTTACTAGATTAAAAATATGAGGGAACTATTATGTATGGAATGATGAGTTTACATAACAATGGAGTAAAACATAACCGATGTGGGTCGAGGGAAAAGTATGTTTTTAGTAATTTTAAGAAAATTTATTTAATGAGTTTCTAAATGGAAAATAATATAAACATCATGTATAAATTATTTTGAATTGTAAATTCACTGCAATGTAACAACATTAAAACATAACATAACCAAAATTTTGTTTCCTAACTGATTTAACATAATGAAAATGGAATGAAATGACCTAAAATATGTCTTCTATATTTAATGGATAGACAGAGATCATCAGTTGGCACAATTAAGAAGTTCGGTGAACCGTTGGAGATTTTGTATTAGAAAATGATGACCGTTGAATGATCACAAATTAAAAATTGGAGAGTGACGAATGCGTCGACACTGATCAACATCAATAAATGTTCCACCAATCTGGTCGGGGGTTTTATTGAATTCATTCAGCCCCTCTATTTGACTAAATGGCGAACATGGGTCAAACAATGAAGATTTTGACATGGGGATCATCGTTCATATTAGAGGGTCTTTATTGGGTGCTATTCTGGGGGATTAATTTATTTATTTGATTTTATCTATTTAATCCTTCTAACATGAGAAGATTAATTCTGTAATAAACAATGGTTGAAGCTTTTTCCATAACCATGTACTATGATTTCACCTTCCATTCCCCCCCCCATGTTTCGAATTCTTCATGGTGTTATGAACAACAGATCATTTTTCTCCTATTTCTAAGTGAAACGCTCCCAAAACATTGATTGTAATGGAACCAACATCTGGAAATGGCAGCATGCGGGTAGCAGCACGCCACATTGGAGGAGTAAATAGGCAGTAGGACATGGTGGTGTAGTATGACAACGCCATCGGGGCTCCGTGTTAGGAAAAGGAGGGATGTCACAATACAGAGGTGGCATGCAAGGGACACACCACGTCGGCGAGATGGGTTTCCATGGCATCAGTCACGGTGGGAGAGAAAGCCGCTGAGAGCGGGTTAGCGATGGAACAAACGGATGCGACGACCACACAAAATCACATGATTGGAAGTGCACATTCCATAAAAAATGTGGCGTTGCATACTGGTCGGTGTCCCGTAGTGTGGAGTGGGGATGCAACACAACGATCATGTCTTGTTTGGGTGGACCTGCCCACTCAATGTGTGCCTCGATGGAGGTGGGAAACCCTTGGGGTTAGGGCCGCCCCATGGCACCAGAGCTATGGCCAGCAGGCCAGTCCCAAGGGCTAATTAGTCCGAGCCATACACAAACCCGGTCAGATCAAGGTATGGTGAGACCTAAGTCAGGCCGAAGGACCATGTGCTGGGTCAGATCAGGTTTGTCCGACCAGGTCAGACCAGACCATGATAGAACTGGACCCTTTTAAATAAAACAATTATAAATTGTGAACCATACATCCAATTGATGAGACATTTGTGGTGTTGGGACCGTTGTAATGAGTCACTAATTTTTACATACTCCAATTTAGATTCTGTGGAGGTAGATATATGACCGATGGATTGAGGAGTAGATTCTTCCATAATCAAGCGCACTATGAGAAGGAATCACGTGATTGGATGTGATGAGAAGGGAGTGTTGTATGAACTAGTGTCGACTAGTAGATGAGTATACTTGTGAACATATGTGGCCCATTAGATGAGTATCAATGTAGACCTATGTGTCCTAGGAGGTCAGTAGCTATGTAATCATATGTTTTCTAGTAGACGAGTAGTCATGCAGACTTGTGTGGCCCGACAGATGAGTAACTGACTAGACCGCAGTTTCCTGGCATAAGAGTGGACGTTTGTGAACAATTATACCTAAGTGACTCATTAGACATGAGTGCAATAGTAATATAAAACGTCCAACCTTACAAATGATGAAATTTATTTTTATGCATTGGGATATAAATGTTTTAGCTATCCAATGCTTTGTGTGCACCATTCCATTGTTTTCATTCATTGTGAATTGGGGCCCTTACTGATTATTGTGTTACTCACCCCTGCACAGGGTTTTCTCACACATGTCTTGTAATTTATAGATGATCCACTCTTTGATAGAGTCATTGGTGGTCCAAGACTAGGAGGAACCCAATGAGATCAGACAGGTGAGGCGTACACCTATAGATATGGAAACTACTCTACACCCACCCTTCTTGTTTGGTTTCTACAAAATAAATTTTTTAAGATTTTTTTAGTTCCTTTTTGAGCATCTATTGGATGGGATTGTATTGTATCCCCTTTCTTTCAGAATATAATTTATACTCTCAGTGTTTGTCTTAGTGGCATGCATCTTTTCCCTTTCAGCTTTGTTATATGGGTTTGTGATTGTGTTCGTGTATAGGTACTCGAATATGCCTCCCACATATAGGTTATTGCCTTTAGAATTGGTTGACATCCCCTGGAATTTGGGAGGCAGGCTTGGGTACTCGCGGAATGATTCCTAGTGTATGGGTCAGGACAAATTGGTATAAGAAGATGGTTCATCAAACCATAAAGACCGAGTGTCGTTGGTTTTGTTTTTTTGAAATAGTGTTAAATGTTATGAGATCAAATTTCATGACAGGGGTGTCAAGTGTTGGTGTAGTGGCTAATGTAACCATATTCTTGGAACCTGATTTATTCTTTTTTATTAGGTACATGAAACCACTGGTTGCAAGAATCATATTGGATTTTATGTTTTTCCCTCATGACCCAGAGTCATCTCACAAGGTATAACGTATTGAATGTTGTTCAACATCATCTATTACATGGAGACATGAAATAGAAAACTAGTTAGGATTCCATTATGTGACCACAAGGATGATATTCCCAGCGATGAGGCATCCATACAGGGATTGGTACTGGAGATGGCCCCATAGATAGGTGCACCAGCATTGCCACCACCCATTGGTGAAAAGTTTATACTGACTCTAATGGAATAGGATGCATGTACACATAGTTATTTACAGGGGTTCCAATTCAAGACACCTCCCAGGATCAGGGGTAAGACTATCCCCCAAATTTTAGTGAATTGGCTTGAAGTGGATACATGATTCTTCTGACCACTGAGGACGCCTCTCAGCCAGATGTCAATCTTAGCCGCGGCCTTCTCCAAGGATCAGTAGGTAGATGGTGGAGTTTAATGATCTAGAAACATGATGAGGGGACCCTCACATAGAAATTCATTCAGAGTCTCCTCATAGAGGAGTTATTGCCATCGATGACACACTCATTGTTCATACAAGAGTGGCTGCATCTATAATAGGTTGGAATGATAGTGGTTGAGTACTCAGGGAGATTCATTGTGATTTCTAGCTACTCAATATACATGGCATGAGACCCATAAATAATGACATGATATTTTAAGCAGGTACTATTCTAGGAGATCAGGGAATCAACAGTATCACTTATAATTGCTACAATGTATGGAGAACTGGGGTGATCCCTACTCATGGAGAGCTTCTTAAAAAAGATGGTGCACGTAGCAGCAACTACTTGGAGACCCCGAGTGGTAGAGTCTTTAGCTATGGGAAGGAGGTAGCAGACATGTGGGCCCATGTGGGACATACATTTTGTAGGGCTACCCCATGATGTAGAATCGGTGGTATAATACCCCAAGGATGGAGGAAATCATCTAAGGGGTATGGTATGTACCTCTTGCAGCTGACATGGGGTCATGGATCCTAATTGCATGACTAGCCACACTAATGACCAACCGACGGTTGAGGGATAGCAGATGAAGAGGTAGATCTTTGCGTGGGGTGGTACATAGGGTGGTGGACCTGGTGGGGGAGCCAATAGAGTCGCAGGTAGTGGGTGGAGGTTCAATGAGCTACAACCACCACCCCCTTGTGGTCCACCACAGGCCCTGAGAGGTGGTGGATAAAGTCATGTCTAGCTACAAGTGATGGAGGATTCTAACCACATTGATATATATATTATTAGAGGTTTGATAATTTTCATCTCCACCATATTTGTAGTTATTATCGAAATATGTTCCACTGACTCTATCCTTGCCAAAAACCTTGTTTAGAACTAGATGATTCAGGTTGAGTTGTTGACTAAATCCTTACAAATAGAGACTCTTATAAAGGGGGATTCGATGATTATACTATAGTTTTGATAGAGTTATCTTACTCTATGAGGTGATATATTTGTTTGGGATCTCCTAGTAGCAGCATCGAGGCCTTACGATGTCATCTTGGTTGTGGACTAGTTATCAAAAGTTCTTGATCTGATCGATTGTCTTTGGTGAAAAATTCGTTATGTCCACAAGGATGGAACTATGTTTTCCTTCACATGGTGAAAAGTGAGCTCATGAATCACAAGAAAAAATTTCATAAAGGATGATGTAGATGATCAGTCACTATTTGGCTTGCCTCACCCTTCCTGCAGTTCATCAGATGATTCCTCACATTCCTATAATGGTGCTTGAGTACAAAGACATCATTCCCAATGAGGTTCTTGGATTACCTCCTCACAGAGAGGTATACTTTTATATTTATACGTTCCCCGAGATGATGCTGATATGCACACAATAATATTAGATGGCCCCCATACAGCTTTGTGTGTTGAGGCTATAGCTTGAGTACTTGAGGGAAAAGTGCTTTGTTAGGCCTAACATTTCGTTGTGGGTAGGACCAGTTTTTTTTCAAGAAGGAAGATGAGAGTTTTAGTTTGTGGGTGGACTTCTAACACCTAAACTAGGTGACCA
Organism: Viscum album; assembly: GCA_963277665.1. Lineage (NCBI taxonomy): Eukaryota > Viridiplantae > Streptophyta > Magnoliopsida > Santalales > Viscaceae > Viscum > Viscum album. The sequence continues at coordinate 178,328,265 of OY728148.1, forward strand.
TTAATAACTAGTATCTTCTTCTATAGATTAACAACCTCTTTGGTATGCTATATGGAGTGAGACTATTCTTGAAGATAGATCTTAAATCAAGCTATCACCAGCTTCATGTATAGGATTATGATGTATCGAAGATAAACTATAAATAATTGTATGGACATTATGAGTTCTTGGTTATTACTTTTGGTGTGACCAATGCCCCAATAGTGTACTTGGGAAACAATAATATGATCATCCACCCTAAACCTATCCAGTTTTTCATGGCTTTCATTTATGACATCCTGGTGTCCTCTGCGTCCGAGGAGGAGTAGGATACACACTTATGGATAGTTCTGGATACACTCTGAGAGGACCAACATTATGAGAAGCACTCTATGTGTTAGTTCTAGAATCAGTGAGTTCACTTCATGGGACACATCATTTTAGAGGCTCGAGTTGCAGTGGATCTAACAAATATTGGAGCAGTGCTTTCTTGGGAGCCACCTAGGAGCATGACTAATTTGTAGTGCTTCTTGGGTTATATTGGATTCTACCGAAGGTTCATGACTGCCTTTTCCATGGTAGCATCACCCTAATTAGGTATGAAATGAGACGGTCAAACCACTATGTGTTAAGAGAGATGCAAAGAGTGTTTATAGGAGCAAAGGAAAAAAATAATAATTTCCCCTATATTGAGACTGCCAGATGAGGGAATTATGTATGTAGTTTTATGTGATACATCTAGTAGTGTACTGGGTTGTCTACTAATATAGAGGAAATATGTGATTGCATGAATTTCATGGTAGTTAAGGTTGCATTAGTAGAACTACGTGAACCATTACCTAGTTCTAGTAGTAGAGGTATATTTTTAATGATGTGGCGACAATACTAGATGGGTGAGTGAGTTATATTCCACTCTATCCACAAATGTATCAGGTATATATTCAACCAATATAACCTGAACAGGATGTGGAGGGACATGATTGATGTCCTCAAAGAATATGACCATGATATATTATATACATCTAAGAAGGGGAACGTGGCAGTCAATGCACTCAGTAGGAGATCAAGTTAGAAATTACTAATTGAGGTGTCAGAGTAGTTAGCCACAATTTGGATATCTTTCATGGATGGAGGTGGAGAATATTACCTTAAGTAGATGATGGCCACTCCACCACTCTTACATAGAGATAGGGAGGAACATCTTTTTGATGCTAACTATGTGGCCTAACATGCTTAGTTATCCTCAGGACATGATATGATGGATATTGAATAGGAAGCATGCACATCATCATTTTTTAGAGGATGAAACATTGTGATAGTTGCATCATGTGAGGAGGTTATAATGGAGCTACAAACCTCACCATTGGTAGTTCATCATGGAGTGATGAAGATGTGAAAGGACCTCATATGTCAGTACTGGTGGCTGAGGTTGATGAAGGTAGTGGCAACGTACATTCCCAAGAGCCTCACTTGTAAACATGTTAAAGCAGAGCATCAGGTTTCTGCAAGTTTGACATTGCCACATGAGGATTCAAAGTAGAAGTGTACTGATATCTCAATACACATCGTGATGGTTTTACCCAGTACATCCATGGAACATGATACCATCGAGGTGATTGTTGACTGACTCAGCATGTCATAATGCTACCTACGCATCATGGAGTAAAGGTCAGTAGAGATTATATGACACATCTATATTCAAGAGATAGTTCAACTCCACATGGTACCATCGAATATAGACTCAAGAATGAGACACACGTTTCACATTATAGTTGTGGATGGAATTTTAGGAGGGGTTTGTCACTCATCATCACAATATCATATCATTCCACCCTAAAAATTATTGTTAGACAGAGAGGAATATACTAGTTATAGTGGAAATTCTTCATGATTATATCTTGTACTTCAAGTGTAGTTGAGAGGATCACATGGAATTGGTGGAGTTTGCATACAACATCAGATACCACTACCCCATTGGTATGTATTAATCTGTGGAACATTATGATATACCATTCATATCAATGTAATGTTGGACATACCCTAGGTAGGAAGAACTCATGGGTCTAGAGTTGGTATGAGCTTCCACTGAGAAGGTGTAGGTAATCTAGGAGTGGATTATGACTACACAGAGCTCATATAAATCTTACTACAATAAGATATAGAGGCCTATGGAGTTCAATGAGGGAGAACATGTGTTCTTACATGTCACACCTCTATGGGGATTGTAGAGTTTTTGGTGACGCAACAAGCTATCTATGAGATTCATCGGCCCTTTTTTGATTCTGAACAGAGTGGGCAAGGTGGCATACCACCTAGATCACTCCCACAGATTCACCAGGTGCATAATGTCTTCCACATATCAAATATGAGGATATAAGTGCATGATCTATCACACATCATTGATTTTGGGGAGTTGTATTGGACACTGGGGTGATGTTTTTAGAGTTTCGATAGACATTTTGGATCGATAAGATCAGATACTTTATGGAAAGTTAATTCATATATTGTGTGTTTGATAGTGTCACAAGAATATACATGAAAGAAAAAGGGAATTGGAGGCTCGTAAACATGCCCAGTAACTCAATTTGATTGTTAATATTTTTCTTTGTCTTATGAGGATATAAATCACTAATGGTGGGGGTTATATAATAACTCACAATTCGTTTTAAATTTTATTAAAAAAATAATATTGGATAATTTCAAGACCTTTAATTCCAATGTATCTTGATTCCAAAGCCCGTTGAGCCCAAAAAACTTGTTCAATCTTTTTTTATTTTATTTAACATAGCACATGTAAGGGGTTGTGGAATCATATAAAAAGTTTTTTGGATTAAAAATATGAGGGAATCATTGAATCTGTAATGACGTCTCTACATAAAAATAGATATTAACTTGATGGATTCACGTTGTGGGAAAAATAATGATTTCATACAATTTGTGAAAATTTATTTAACCAATTATTTAAGGGAATTTGAAATAAACCCCAATTTTATTTTATTTTGCATTTTAAATTCATGGAAATGTAACAAAATTGAAAACTAATGTAACTAAAGAATTGTTTCCAAAATTGAACAGTGTAACGACGCTACAACACAATGAAACAGAATTCATTTTTGGTAATTAATGGATTGACCAAGAGTAATCATTGGAATATTGTAGAAACACTCTAAACCCTTAGAGATTTGGAATTTCTAAATGAATTCTGATGAAAGATGGACAAAGCAAGATTGAGGAGCAACGAACATAGCTACATCGATCTTCGCCATTGCACAATACACCAATCAGGTAGGGGTTTTTATTTATCTCATTCCTCACCATTCATTGACTATATGATGAACACAACCCAACCCATGAAGAAGTTGACTCATGAAATGTCATTCTTTTGTGAGGGTCTTTAGAAGGTTTGATTCTTATTGATTAATTCATTTTTTTTATTTACTTCGTCTGATCATTCCAATAAGATAAGGTTGATGTCGTAACAAACTAGAATAGGGGTTCATTCATCAACATCGTCTGATGATTTCTCCTTTAATTTACCACACACTATTCATGTTCTTCATCGGGTTAGGAACGATGGATTGTTGAACACATTTTCCTTTGTGTGATGATCACAAATAGCGGATAGCAGTGACATGCAGTGTGAAACAGTGACATGCCACATCGGAGGAGACTACGGCTAGTGGGACATGGTGGTGTGGGATCATGAAGGTAGTAGAGCACTGTTTCAGGAGGAGGAGGGCCATGAAAGTGCAGAGGCGGTGTGCTACAATTGTAGGAAGTATGACTACATCATCGATCGTAGTTAGTGGAGCAATCTGCCAGCAACAAGCCTATAGCAGCGCACAAGGACATGGAAACCATGCTATATCACATGGATGGTAGGATGCGGTCCATGGGGACTATGATGCATCGACCATGTCTCGTCCAGGTAGGCAAGCCCACTCAAAATGGGTTTTCCAAGTGGTGGCCTACCCAAGCTGGCCAGAACCACGACCTAGAAAATTCAGACTAGACACCAACATTGTCAGAACTAGTTCATGTTGGTGGAACCCGAGCTACTTCCGATCAGGTCGGTATGACCGAGTGGTACTGGAACCGACCAACCCATTTTCAGTAAAATGGAAAAAAATGTGAACTGTACATCTGATTGATGAGTTGTTTGCATCGTTGGGACTCAATAGACAATGTGGTCCTTTTGTCACATTCAATGTGAGTTTTCATGGAGGTTTAGATATGTTTGGGGGCTTAAGGAGTAAATTTTTTTGGGAATCAAGCACACTACAAGAAGTATTCCTCTGTTGGATGTGACCAGAATGATGTACTAGGCCGTATTGCATGGATAGACATTCGAGTAGACATGGGGACCTGTTGGAAGTGGCCGATGGGTCGCCATGTGGACCTGTGTGGCCCAGATGTTGAGTAGCCATACATGCGTATGTGTCTCGATAGATCAGTAAATGTGTTGACCTGTGTGGCCCAATAGATGAGTAGCTGAGTGTACCTCAGTGTAACAATAGATGAGCGGACCATAGTTTTCCAACATATTTTTATGACCCCTTAGAGATGATTTCCTTAGTATTACAAAATATCCATCTTTACGACTGATGAAAATGATTTCTATGCTTTAGGTTATATTTGTGTGAACGGTCTATTTCTTCGTGTTCATAATTACTTTGTGGTCTTACATTTTGGTTTGGGTCCATTAATGATTATTGGGATTCTCTCCCCAAAATTGGCTTCACTCACACGTGTCCTATATTGCGCAGGAAATATGGAATTTGATGGAGACCTTGGTTATACAAGACTAAGTGGAACCCCGGTCAGATCTGATAGGTGACGCGTACTCCTACAGCTCAGGAAGCTACTCAACACCCAAACATTAGGTAGGGTATTCTGAAGAGAGAATTTTCAGAGGACTTTATACCTGGAATTTACTTCTTGTCTTTGTATGTATTGTATTCTGACACCTTTCTTCTAGCATGTAAATTATAGTCTTATTGGTTATCTTAGTGGAATACGTGTTTTCTCGTTAAGATTTTTTTTTGGGGTTGTGAGTATCTGTGTGTCCATGTACCTAGAAGATTATTCCATATTTCATATTATTTATTTTGGCATTGGTCAGTAGCCTATAGACATTGGTAGGTCGATTTGGGTAGTCAATGTTTGGGCCTTGTGGGACGGGCCGTGACGACACCAGCATTCATTTATGTCCATTCAGAGGCTTTGAATTCACAATTACTAATTTCCAATTGGGTAAAATTAAACCATCATTATAATTTTCAATTCGCTATTAAACCATATGTTATGAAACATGATTCTAGTTTGATCATCTCTAAACTAAGATTCTCAATCATATATTGAATATTAGTTGGAACTATAGATTAACCTCAAATAATAGTAATTATTTTCCAATGAAATAATATCATAACAACTTATATATTATCAGATTATAGTCCTTGTATATTTAGGAAATACTCATATCATTATATGTAATACATTTTAATTAATATATGTACTGACTTTATATATATGAAATCTTATCTACCACATTTGTGAGAACCAATAATATTATGTATTATGTATGATGTTTCTCCATGCCTAGTTTATCATCATGATTATTTGGAATGATTCATTAATATAAAAAAACATGTCAAATACAACATAATTTTCCTTTATTTTTATAATTTCATCTTGAAATTCATAATTATTTTTACATCATAAATAATTTTATTTTAGTTTTTTATTCTCAACAAAACTATGTTAATTTTGGATTCCCTACAATATTCAAGTGAATCCATTCATTAGGATTCCCATTTTATAACCTTATTTTATGCATTTAATGGATTTCAAATCATTAGGCAGTGGGTATAACATGATTTCATCTACTATGACAGTGTATATACTAGATAACAGAAATTTAAACTCTATATATTCATGCTAAAATTTCATCTTGAGGCATATTTATCATTATATTGTCTTCTGGTTAATTAATCTTCTAGAATATATTATCTTATAAATACTACACCCATTGTAACTTAGTATAATCCAACATCATTTTTTGATATTTCTTCAATAGTTACCTTGGAAATTTTTATAACGTATCATAAAATAAACACTATGGTAATCTCAAATAATCATTTGATATCAATTACTTTTGTTGTACACTACAGTTCCAACAAATATTCTCTTTTATTTCACTAATTTAATCCATTCAAAATAAATCAGGGTCACCATCCAATGGTAGAACTATAAGATACCTATATTTTATCATCTAATATAGTGTCATTCTGAGAGTAAGTATCTAGAACTTACTTACGTATCATCATATTCTTATTTAAAATCTTTGTTCTCTTTGTTATAGTACTAAATTTATTTCTCATTGAATTCTCATTGATAACATATATAACATTGTTCATCACGGTCCATTTGGGATCTCTTCAATGTTGTAAGAATACACCATTTGTCCTTATTTTTGTATAATGGTGTTCACTTATACATTCATTAAATTTTATTTAATTAGGGAAAATGTTGATATAATCCTAAATAATTTTTTTATATATTTGTTGGATACCCTAAAAATTATTATTTTTAATAAAGGATAATTAAATGAATGATATTACATTTCAATTATAGATAAAATTATTGACTTAATTATATATTTCATAATTTTATATTGTATGAATACCATATAAATAATTTCATTTATTATAAGGTTCTCAACATGTTATATATAATATTTGACTGAATGGTGAATCCATTTAATAATATGTATCAATTTTATTATTATGTCAAATTATTGATTCTCTAGCCAACATTATGTAATAGGTTCCTTTAAAGACATTATAATATTACAGGTTATCCATTAATTTAATATTGTTGATGTACGGTATTCATTAATTTTTATATAGGGTCAATATTATCTATCAGTACATTGACCAAATAACTCTCATAAAAAAATAACAAATAATTATTCATTTTTTCTTCCACTTTTATATATGATGTAATATTAGATTGGGTACACTGGGACCAATTTGAGTTTCACATTTCAATTACCACATCCTCAATAGAAGAATTTATGAATTATTTTTTATTACAATAATAATTCTATTCCATCTTCCCATAATATTTAAAAGGAAATTTTATAGGAATTCTTATGATGACAATATATTAGAGAAATTAACTGTAATAATTAAAAAATCCTGAAACTATGAATGAATATTTTAACATGTATTTTATAGTCCAGAAAGAAAAAACAATGGCCCATTGATGATATATAATTATTAAATTTTATGTGTTCAAAATCAATTGGTAATAAGTTAATTAGGTTCCCACAAGATGATCTCTTATGGAAAATTAAATTGGTAATGAGTTACCAATAGGAAACCCACAAGTTCTTGGTGGAATTTAATTTTATTATCCATAAATTTTTTATTGGTTTCATGACATCATACAATTTTTAGTATGTATCATCTCATAATGTAATTTGATTCATAAGGAAAACCCTAATAGTTTATGTTTTTTGTAAGATATGTTAAATTAGGTGTATCATTTATGGTATAGAATTTATAGAATAGTAATGAGATGATTTTTCACATTTGAATATCATTAGAAGAAAATTTAAAAATTTGATTATGATGGTGGTTCCTTTAAAAAATCCATGTATATGGTATATAATGGAATGTCCATACAATATAGTCATGAAATGTATAATTACGAATTAGTGTATGATTTGACCTAGTATCCATATTACATTACAATATATCACAAGCCTATGAGATAATAATAGAAAATGTTTATTTATAATAGGTTTTAATATATAATGATTTATCTTTACAAATTTGTGGGAAATTATTTTATTCAATTAAAAGTTATTCTAAAATGAATTTGGCTCACTACTGTCAATATTGTGCCCAAATGGGTTACACAAAAAGTGAATACATTTTTTACGCAAAAAATGTTGATACATTTTTTTGAATGAATTAAATGTATTTGTGGTTTGGATTTTTTTGTCCCCCTGAATGTGGGATATTCAGTTTCCTTGTATTAATTATCATATTTAATTAAATAAAAAAAATTTAATTAATCATCTTTAAAATTGATATACTTGATCTTTTTTCCCAATATAAGCATGTTATATTTTACAATAAAATTTTTTTTAATACAATTTTTTTTGAACTAAAATTATTTATTTAGAATTAGTTAAACTATTAATATACAATAATGTTGTTTTAATGGATTTTATTTAATTATAATTTACCTTATTCTGTTATATTTTGTTGATGTACCATTTATGAAAATTGCATTATGTTATATACTTCAATGTTGTTTGTTTTGTATATTTTTTCTAAGATATCATTCATACGGAAAAAAAATACATTTTATAAATAAAATTAATGGTATTGAAGAATATTTTATCGAAAAATAAATCCATTGGATGCCTTTTATAAATTTAGAGTCCAAACCTATTGATCATGTGTTATAATTAGTGAATACAAATAAAAACAATATATGGTTGACAAAGTTGCCTTAGGTCAATTATTATTCCCACTTGAGAACATTTATTTATCTTAATTTACTACAATAAATAAAGAAAATAATGAAATGATCATAGAACTAAAAACATGTATATTTACTGAAAATTTTGTAAATATAATGAAATCCTCTGTTGAATTGTTTAATCTATGAAAATATGATAACGAGTATGTCCTAACAAGGTTTCATAAATCAATGAGGTGGAATTTTGTCAGTTTCCATCATTAATAAACTAATTACTATGGATCTATGATCAAAATCAGGAACATAAATGCTAGATCAACTATCAAGAGGCATATCCAATAAAATTAAATTAAAACACCAATCTATTATACAAGTTCCTTACATGTATTCTGGTGATGTGGAATTAGAGTGGTTGTCTATTTATTTATATAATAAATAAATGTACATTTCAAAAAATTTATTTGAGAGTATAGATTTAGTCAAAACCCATATTATATAAATTTATTTTATGTCATGTGGTAGAGAGATGTCCCTCTTAATATTAATATAATTCCAGTATCATAAATTAAAATAAAATTTATGTAAAAAGCAAATTTTGCGAAGGGGAAATTAAACCATATAAAACATGGTAAAAATAATAATTTTTTAAATAAAATAATGTTGGATTGTAGCATCACACATTATTTTAAATCCATTAACACCATTTACCAGGTATGCAAGGACTCATTCTATTAAAATCATCGGTTGTTTTGAATATTAATATTTCTCTACTAAAATGGAACCTACCGACACACCGCCCACAACTGACCCATAAGTAATTCATGAGGCACCATCCTAGAATCCCCATCCACTATACTAGCTACACAAAACTAAAAAGGTATTTTTATTATTCCCAGGATCCCTATTGAAATATAATTATTCAATTATATTTAAAAAATATATATTAATATATAAAATAGTCTATAATTTAATAACTAATTTTCATGTGTCAAGAGACATATCATATGATAATTAAAATAATATTTATGGTATTATTGGAACCCTTGAAACCATACAAGAACATTGTTATTTTATGACACATTTCATAAAATATTTAATGAGTTATTATTTATTACATATTATATAATGTGTATTTCATTAAAAATATCATGATTTTTGTAATATCCATCAACCAATAAAATCAGGTTTGATTACAAAAACAAACTCTATACATATTAACATGATAAAAATTGATGAGACCCAGTTTTAACAAGAAATAAATAAAAAAAATTATTCTATCATTTACACGCCCATTTAGATTTTTTGAGAAAGGATTTATATAATTAAGAAAAAAATTACATAAAAAGTCTCATACATTTCTTTCCTAATGGTTATTTTTCCTTCTATACACCAATTTTATTATTTTTTCTGATGTCATCAAACTGTACCAATAAATTATTGAAACATGATTCTCTTATTGGTATATAATATTTATTACACTTTCAAAACCTAGTAAAGTAGAATACTAAAATGTATTTATATAAAGCATAGTAAATGGTAGAAATATTTTGACTTTATAACACATTGTATAAGTCCATAATAAGTGGTAAACACTATGATTTATGTAAATATATTCAAAAAAATATCACATATTCCTTATCTTTAACCATAGGTGACCATAGAATAAATCACAAGGAAATAATGAATGATTTAATGAAAATTAAATACATAAATACAGAAATCATATTGTCAATTCATAATCCTATAACAACACACCACACATACCATCAATGCATCATCTAAGACATCATATATAATTTGGTGAGAAACAACTACATACCCATACTAGTTTATCTCATTAGAACTATTGATGCGTCAAAAATGTATATAATTTTAGTCCCTATCCATAACAAATTAGGTCAAATATATTCATCATATTAAATATTGAATATACAAAACCCAAATAAAAAAACATGGTAATCATTATATATCTAGATCTGATAAATTAAACAGAATGTTTATATTTCCCATTCAATTGAATAACATCCTCAAGAAGCTTAAATAAATGAAGATAATATATAGAAAATGGTATATTTTAAGGATAATTTATAGTTGATATTTAATAAATAATTAGTACATGAGAAAATATTCCTCAGGTAGAAATAAAAAATTCAAAATAACGATGGAGAATAATAGTGAAAATAACATCAACTAATAAATTGAACTGAGAAAAAACATTGTGATAAAAATAGGATATAAAAAATAAATAATTTATGAAAATTTACAATCAATTCATATTAAATAATGGGTTTTATGTAAATTCACATCTTTATGATATATTAGAGAAAAATGAAATGAATTTTGGAAAAGAACATTACCAATATTATCCAACTCTATAGAAAAAAACAATGTTAAAAGTAATATACTAAGCTCTATTAATGAAATTTCGGTAAGATATTTCAATAATGGTTTTAAAAATAATTTAAACTAATGTAACATTAAATATATACTAATATTAAATAATTAAATATGGATATAATGATTAAAATATACATAATATTAAGGGAATCTATTTTCTAAACCTTAAATAAATAATATTCTTTTATTTTATAGAATACTTATAATAATGATAATTTGATTTTATTTGAAAAAATATATATTAATTAATTTTAACATAATAATGATTAATTTTTTGATGGTTTGATGATATAATAAAGGTTAATACTATGGAAACATTAATTTCATACTATTGTAATGACTATAAAAAATGACATGTACACAAAATGTAAAAGATTCAGCCTAAAACATTCAATATAATTTATATGGTTGTAAAACATAACCTTAAAATTCAATAGATCAGATATAATTATACCATTGTAATTTTATAATGAATATAGACATAGAAGAAATATATTTCATACAAAATTAGATAAATATGTCTGGATTTTCTTATTAATATTATATTGGATTTATTTTTAGATAATGTAAAATGCACCAAGAAGAAATCATTTAAACCACCTGAATTAATATATCAACAAAATATATATGTATTTTAAGTGATAAATATTTTACAATTCTACAAATTCAAAAATTAAAACATAAATACCCCCCAAAAAAATTATATTGACAAATAAACCATTACGAGTATTTTAAAACACAAATAAAAAAATAATTAAAAAGTTGAATAAAAATTTTACATTGAATACCTTGTTTAGATATTTTTTACTTATTTAATTATTTAAATAGTCATCATATAAATGTTAAAATGGTAATGGTATTATAATTCAAAATATTTCATATATAAGGGTGTTTGGAATAAGAAACACTTACCAATAGTTTAACATGTAAAGTAAGAATATATCAATGTATAGATTCTGTGAGATATGGTTATAAATGAATAAAATTAGTGGAAAAAATATTATAAAAATTAAATTTTCATATCACACATAATATTGGAAAAACTGATTCAATGGGGATGTGATATGACCAAATGGAAAGAATTTCATATAATAATTTCAATACCTCAAGTCTCAATTTATTTTATATGAAAATTTCCCTTCTTGTATAATAAAATTACAATAATTATATTCTACCATTAGATTTATTTTTATCTACTTTATTTCATTTTTAATCAACATATTTTATTTATTATCATATTAAAATATATTACTAAATCAAATTATATTATATAGGTAATTTTTAGGTTTTTCTATTTATAATATTTGGGTTTGTTCAATTTTTAATATATAAAATATATTTGGAATTTGTGTTAAGGGAAATCTTATTCATCCAATCCGTTCATATTCTATTTTTGTGTCCTGGTATATGATTTATCTTAATATAAAAATAAATTAGTTCAATTGCCCTAAAATAGTCCAAATACTCAGTTGCACTGATAGAAGAGTAGAATCTAACATGGCTTGAATGATGTTCCAGATCCTCATGTTGTTGAATCTAACACCTATAACTGTACAATAAATATAATTTAATGATTTTTATCACAAAACTATGGCATATACTAGATTCAATTTTATATGATCAACACTTCTCATGAAGAATGAACCAAAATAAAATAGGTAACAAAACTTAATAAAGTACATTATCAATGTACTAAACGTCTTCCCAGATATAATCTAAAGAACCATGAAATATGTGGATATAATATACACCTATCAACTCCATTACATTGGTACCACGGATGAAGAACATCGACCACCTCTAACTGAATCATTCCCTTCGGTCGAAATAAGAAAAATATATTCTAAAAAATACTGAAGTTAGTGGTACTATGTGAGACAAAAACACCAGTAGGGTGTCACCATGTGTTCCTAAAATAGTACCGTAATAATAAAATAGTTATTTAATCATATTCAACAAATCAAGGATTGAGAAGTAATTTTCATACCATAAAAAACAATATTTCTATGAAAATAATTGAATTTATCTTAAAATTGGCTTCAATAAAGAGTTTATATAAAATATTTTATATAAAATAGATATCAATAAAAATATTCAATATCCAAATATCATGGATGAAAAAACATATATGGGCATAATCATATCAATACCCTTTTAGGTGACCCCATTTTTGGCAATCAAACTAAACATCAGTTAGGGAGCCAATTTTTTTTATCAAACTACCAACTATTAGTGAATCCCATGTTGGGTTGTTAATTTATAGATCATTAGGGAAGACCATATTATGTAATCATTATACACTCAAATAGGTAATCCCATTATATGATGTTAAGAAACAAATCAATTATTGGTAAATTAATCATTTATAGTCAATTCAAAATAAATGTTTCCAGTTATAGTTTTAAAATTTTGTTATTCATTTAAAAATTGACTCATTATTCTCATAAAATTCGTTCATTATTAGGTATTCGTCAATTTTATTACATTTTAATCAAGTATTAACATAAAATAAATTTGATTATATTTGTTTTCAATTCATGCAATAAAATTTAATAAATTCACCCATCATTAACAATTTCATTTAAATAGAGAGTTTTGAAAAATTCCAAGGCTATCATTAAATCAGTCCCCAAAACTCAAAAATCAATATTTTTAAAATCATTAAAAACACATCATATTTTAATTATGAAATTAAGGGTTTCAATTGACATTAATGTATTATGAGACCACCTACCATTATTCATACATTAAAAAAACATGACTAGTAAGGATGAACGAGGGGAAGTAGATCATGAAACACAACCTTGAATAAAGGTCCATCATATTTCATATTTTATCCATCAATAACATGACTTTTTATTACTCTCTATAGGGTAAAATATATTAGATCAATGGGAACAATATGATATGATATTTTATCACTTGAAAGAGACTAAAAATATTGACCACACATTAATCTTTTAGGAGAAGGAGCATGAGGTGTAAGAAGTACTTCATGAGAGTGTTCAAGACCAAAAAAATTTATTGGGGTAGTGTTGGGAATGAATATTTCTTAATTAGTATGTACCAGCATTTTTTAATATGAAAATTTGTCGGTTAAAATCATACATGCACAGTTTACTAAAGAAGGACATATAGCTATATAAATGGTGATCCCTAATTTTGCTCCACTCATATTTGGGGTAAACCTTTTATCATATATTGGAACCCGATTTCGATAATCATGCACCAACTATTTAATTAAAACTATTCATAGGCTTCATGGTATGGAGGGTCTAGATGCATGAATTGGAAAAACTATGATATCACATTCATACATCATCATAATTATGAGTTTGCGATTTTTGGTCAGGTAATTCTTCTAATACGGAATAAGTTGTATATATACATATGCTACCAAATATTCACCACGAATAAGTACAGAACCCAAAATGAAACCTGATGTTTCATGGTGGACCTCATAACCATTCCTAGCATCGGGAAGATTCAACATAGGTGAGAATCCAAAAATATTTCTCAGCTTGTCAACAACCATGTGAAAAATTTTATTCCATAAAAAATCACTCTAATATTTGTGTGATATTTTCTTATAGAGACCACATTCATGAAATCATTAGAAAACCAAAAGTGAAACACTACATAGACCAAGAATATTTGTATATCAAAAAAATTGTGCGGTTGCTCGACTCTCATAAATCCTTTCAGTTTTTTCAATTTCCTAAAACTTAATACTCTAACACCATGTCTCAAATGAAATAAACATATCAAAGCTATAAATTCCCCTATGAAATATTTTTGTAAATTCTTTCATCTCTCATCATTTGATGAAATTATATTTAATAATGTGTATAATATACCTCAATTGTGTATTAAACCCAAATATCACCCAGAAATACCACAACAAATAAATCATTGTACTCATGTATATTTTTTTGTAAAATAAATATATACTACGTGATTATTTGTTATGTTATGGGTTATAAAAACATAGTCATTGTGAAAACACCTTCTCTTTAAGGATGTCTATAGAATATCAGGTTCCTTAATCCTCAACTAGTGGTAACAAGACTAAAGGTCTATATTTGAGAACCACTTTTCCATTATCGTCTAGTAAAACATCTCTTCAATATGTTATAATGGATAATTGTTCTATATATTAACATTATAGTGTTTTGGGAAATATATATCTAGGAGAATTTTTATTTCATATTTCATTACAAACATAATAAGTTCCGCCCAAGGTAGACACACATGGTCATTTAAATCATTTCTCTATTAGATCATACCACTAATTATTTAATTATTTCAACTATTTTAGTTCCATATATAAATTAGGCATGGATTTTGTCTGATTCCTAGGTACCACATCAATAGGGATCTATATCTCTATCACTGGATGTAGAAAAAAATAATAAAAAAGAAACACATCAATAAACTCAACGGTGACTCAAGTGAGATCATTAAAATAATATTCCCATTCCAGATAAGAATTTAACATAAATATTACCTTTCACGACATCAAAAAGGATTCTAAGTATCTACATGACCTTAGTTCCTATTAACTTTAAAAACATATAAAACCCCATAATGTGTAGTAAAAAAGACTCATCAAATAAAATATTCAATTTTGTCATTATTATTTAGCATCAAATCCATCCCAAGGAAGAAATCATGTGGATTCATGTTGAGAACCAAAAAACTGAAGTCTTTTTAAAACAACGATGATGAGGAAACACAAGAAAAACAACAATGATCCTTCTCTCTCTTAGTTTTGAGGGTTGATGTAATATCCATCAAATAAGATAAAACTTATGTGGGAGGATTTAAAAAGATAAAAATATGAGCCAATATAAATGAACAAGGTAGACCACTATCAAGTAAAGAAAACACTAAAAATTAAGCTACAATTATTGCATCTCTCATGGTCATTCACCTCCCATCATCTTCCCCTAGAGACACTTACATAGTGTCCCGATAAATTGTTATAAATTAATATGTTTTTAAACCCTCTGATAATGAAGCATATGGTGGAACTATCATACTTCTATGTGATAATGTGCTTATTTCACTATTCATAAGTGAACAAATATGATACAACATCAGTAGGTGGAAAGAAAGTCCTTAAAAACTATTTCAATTTTGTGCCTAAATGAAAACCCACTTCAAATGAGTGACATCTTCAAACTAGATGAATCTCATATGGAACCTTATAGGAACGACAATTGGTCTAGAAGATTACTATTATCTTGACTCACCACATGAATCATCCCTCTTTCTATTTACAATAAAGGAACTCGATAAAAATGAATTATTAGAAATCGTTACTCTTGTCGACCATAGCATTCATGATATATTAATCTTAGGTATAAATGTTCCATTTAGTATTTCAACATAATAATTGATCGTAAAATTGAACAATTGAAATTGGATTTTATCATGAGGACACATATTGAATCTTCAGGCCATTAGTATATCATGTGACACTACCTACGTAAAAAGTGCACTATATCAATAAAATTATAAACCATTTGAATCATTGTCTTCTCGAAATGATGGAGGTTAAGAAAATAGATAGATTTTAACAATACCACTAAGTAGAGAAATAACTATCTACTAAAAAAACTCAATGGAATTTCCATTACATTCCCCCATCCTTCTACGATATTACAATCAACTCCCACCAAATCCTGGCAGGTCCTTCCAGCTTAAAGAGTTCAAACATTACCATAATCAATCCACACATTTCAAAGAACTAACAATGATACTATGTTTTTTTAACTAACTATTAGACTCATGATGACCATTAGAGGCATGTAATGTAGAAGGTTTCAAAAAAAATTATGGAGAACAATTATATGATTTACCCCATTGAGTATCTAAAAAATATAATCAATATGTGTGGGTTCAGTTGACTATACGTGTAATTGGATAACAAACACCACTATCCCATCATGATTTTCTTTCCTCTGGATGAATTTATCAATATAGATCACTTGTAGATTCCTCTTGTGGAATACTAAAATGTATTCCTTGAGGAATTACTATAAACAACATCAACCAAAAACATTAAAATCATCATAAATATTACATAGAACAACAATACGTTGACCAATGATAATGTAATATAAAATGATTATATCATATTTTTGGATTGGGATTTCAATAAATTCAAAATTGAGGTTGAGGAAATGACAAAATAAGATCGATACATTCTTCAATTTAATTTTTCCAAACTCATATGGGGACTTGAAGGTCATTATGGTGACAGTTGGCCATGAACTGTATCCCAAAAACACCTTGAGTCAATGAAATCATACCCCATGTCTACCAGAACATCCCAACTATAAACTGACATCAATGAAAGATGAACAACATCAAACCACTAATATTATTCATTCAAGAACCATCATAGATACCCTAGAACCGTGATACACATACTATCCCTAACATGGATTGAGTGAAATTCCTAATCCACATGGGTTGACGACTTGCACCTAAATTCATTAATGAAATAGAAGGATACTATTTTTCAAGAAAAAATAACAAGATAAAAAATAAAAGTTGGTATGATTAAATATACACCCGATTAATTTACTAGAAAAAAATTAAAACAATTCTAAAATAGTGAATTATCAATGTACTAAACATATTCCAAGATAAAATATGATAAAACCATAAAACATGTTGTTATTATAGCCAATGATAACCTTCATTCTAACACCTATTTGTTTTATGATATTTTTTCATTAAATACTATTAATTATTCAATAGACTTAATTTCACAAAATAATTAGTTTAAATGAACCAAAAGATGACCATAATATAAAATGACCATTTCAAACAAGTCGTTTGCTTAGCGATAATAAATATAACTGACTCATGTTGATGTATGGTGACGTCATTCACTACCAATTATTTTTGAAAAATAAAAATAAATTATATATTATTATTTTTGAATGATGAAAATTATGTGAATTCTTATTAGTAATCTAAAATAATGAAATATAATTATTATATAGTTAATATAAATTTTTTGATATTCATCCAATATATATTTTAGTCATAATTCATTAATAAACCTTATTTGATGTACAAAAACCAATAAATTTCAAATGGATAATTTTACATATTTAAAATGGGAACCCATTTTAAATTAACATATTGGCACATTAATATTTTTTTTGAAAAAATAAACAATTTATTTTGATGTGGGACATAAAAAATTACATTGGGTGAAATTTTAATATTTTTCTGATAACAATAAAATTATGATGAATTGTAAAACTAAACAACATTTTAATTGAAAAATACCTTTTTCCTAAAAATCATTTATCTAATTAAATTAAAATATTTTAAGGTTTTAATGTTCAAATTTAATATATTTTTATCATTCAATATAATATATGTCATAAGTATTTATTTTTCATAGAATTTAGATGTCAGAACATTTCAATCCTTTGCAATGTTTTATGTTTTCAAACATGTTTTTTCATTCCCACATCAAGATTAATTTAAAATTAAAGACCAAACTTTTTTATTTTTAATTTAGAAATATGAATTCTATATTTGTCATCAGTATTTCCCAATTTTGTAAATATATTTATTAAATTTTTTCACATTATGAATAGTAACATCAGTAATTCTTTATAAATATGTTAAAAGGATAAATTGGGTAATTAAGGGTAATAATTATATTATAAAATCACCCAATAACATTTCCTAATTACATTTTATGACTTAATTTTCACCTATATCATTATTTAGTCGAAATAATGTCCTTTGGAAGCCACTTGGACGAGATTAAGACAATTAATTTAATTTTTTATAAAAAATTTAATATGTCGTACGCAATTTTTAATAACTATGTCATTTTTTGTATAAGGTTATATAAAAGAAAAATTATATTATAAATACATATTTAAAATCAAAAATGTTTTTATTTATTGTTATAATTTTTTTTAATTTTTTAGGAAATAAAATATTACCATAAAGACATATACTTTATTGATGCATAAATTATTTAATTCATGTTAAATCATTAAAATAATAATTATTAAAATGATAATAACCATTAAAACACTAAAAATATAGACCAAATCTTATTGATTGATTATATCTTAACTATAAGCATCAAATGGCCGAGTTATTTCACATTTGGAGGTTTATAGTAGAGATTATCACAGTTATCTTATTTTATTTTATCTGATGTAATAGTTGTCATATTAATGATTTCAAAATTATAACATTTTTAAAGTAGGTTTTTCTATGAAATAAATTATACACTATGATATATAATGAATGATATTTTATTTATATTTATTAAAGTATTTAATTTGTAATTTTTATTCAAAATACGTATATATTTAAATATTTCCCAAAATTAAAATAGTAATTATTTTATTAATGGAGATAACAAATAAATGTTATTTACTATATTAAATTAAATATAATATGGAAAAATTAATATGTCTAATGAATTTTATATATAGAAATGGAATGTTATTTTAATAATAAAATAGTATGTTTGATGTTAACTTTTTATATTAATTTTTTTTTAAAAAAACTGAAGAGTTTAATAGTGTTAAAATTGACACTATTGTTCATTCATAAAAATTATATTTTATTGAATTTTTTAACAATCATAAAACAATTATAAAATATATATTAATTATTATATAGTATAAAATGTTCTATGATAATTTTTTATTGTCTCATTCCCAACAAATAAGTAAATCTTACACCCATTTAAGATTTAAATACATTTTACCCATGTTAATAATGTAAAATAATTACTATATTTTAATTAAAATATTAAGGTTTAAATTGAAATAATGCTTCGAAAAAATTTATTGGTTGATGAGCTTATAACCCTATATCATCTCATCTTTATATTTGGAATATTTTGGGGGGGATTTTGGATAGTATTATATTTTATTATAGACTATTATTTTTGGAGTTTCCAAAAGTGCCCCTCACATCAATCATAAAAGGCCACCACATCCCTCACCTCTTCATTCACATTGAGCCTTCAGGATCATCCATCCCCTATCATTTTCCATTATTAACATCCATATTAAAATTATATAGTTTTTGGTCCTCTTCAATGACTATCTATAGTTTTATGAGAAGAGATTTAATGGAAGCATGTCAAAGAAGAGGTGATATACTCTACCAATAATTTCAATCTTTTTTATGCTTACACTCCCTCTTCATGAGATTTTTAATTAATAACTAATAACTCCAAAAAATGTTATATACTGAGATGTTATTATATATATGAATCAACAATATTTCACCTTCTATCAATCCTATGAAAAATGAACGCACCACCTATGCGTACATATGACTTAACACCTTTACATTATTGTGTAATATGTTTTTCCCCACCAACTTATTTGGTTGGGTGTAATGATTGAAATAATAAAAATATATAATTTCATTAGCATTATATTGATTCTGAAAAATTATACACCATCTGCTTCAATACCATTCAACAATTGTTGGAATTTATATCATTGCTTGTGCGCATGTATGACCTACCATCTCCCCTATGCAATGAGATCCATTATACATGGTCATAATTAATGAAAGATTATTAAAATGAATTAAATGAATAAATATGATATATTTTATAAAAATTTCATTCTGTAAATTATATAACGATAAAATATGAGGAGGAACATATTTGAAAAAAATTGTTAGAAAATAAATTTGTATGTGCCCGTTACTTTAGTAATAATGTTACTAACAAATAGATAATAATATTATCATATATGATATATTAATAATATAAATTAATATTTAATATGTCAATTAATTTATTTAAATCATTATATATGATAATTTGGATTATATAATAGAAATTGTACAAAATTTAATAGATAATGTTTTCAATTTCATTATTATCTGATATTGTTTATTCATAAGTATTTATTGTTGTATATTTATCATCCATTACCCTGTTTACTGAATATATATTCAAAAATATAATTTCAATCCATCTATGATTTTTTTTAAATTCAATTCTACCCATATGTGGATTTTTCATAAATGGTATGAAGGGATCTATATTTAGTTTTCTATACACTCTACTTATTTGCATTCAAAAAATATACAATAAGAATCTTCCCTTTTAGCATATAAAACCTGAAATTTTTTATTACATTTTACTAATTCCATATTTCTAAGGTGAATCCTTTAAAATATTACATTTTTATATTCAATTAAATTCACTTCATTGAAAAATAAATGATATTTAGAGAGAGGAATATGTTTTTGAAGAATAAAATAATTTTCCCATAATAATTAATTTCATCTTCTATAACAAAATTATTTCCCATTTAAGTTGAAATTATTTAATAGGATTTTATTTCAAGTATTATATCTCTATTATTAATATGGTTTTATTTTTTTATTATGAACTTATATTTATGAAATTATTGTATAAATATAAAACATTTTATAATGGAATGATGTTTACGCATACAATTTTATTCCTTGGGTTAAAATATGATGATTTATTTATGGTTTTGTGGAACATGTTATAATTATTTCATTATGAGATATGTGGGACCGATACCTCCATCCAATTCATTGGGTGAAAATTTTTATCTCATGGGAATAACATGTGTGGAGTGAGAAATTATCTATGTTCAGTAATAAAGAGATAAAATGAGGATTGATCGCGGTTCAATAATGGACTTTGTCTGCTATTATCGTCTTGGAAATGAGCCTTGAATAATATGAAATGATTTTCTATGATTATTTTAAAGCCATAATATTTCTGGTCTTATGTTTAAAATATTGGGATAATATTCATTGATTCTTATGATATTATATTATTTATCCCATGACACGATATCACAATCATTCAAATACATGATAATATTTTCAAATGTTATGTTCTTATGTGTTATGGTTATGATATGATTGATATCTCCCTTTTTACCCTTACTATGAATTTGATCTCACCAATTCATATGTTTCTTTTCACTGGGAAATGAATAAGGGTATTAGAAATGATATGTCAAATGGGGGTTTGGTTTTGGTGAATTAAGTTGAAGACAATGAAGATGTCTTATGAACTAGTTTTTTATGTTTCCCAATTTCTAAATACATTATACTTATATATCTCAATCGTGGATTTTTTATATTTTATATCAAATAATTATCAATTTAGAATTAATAATAATGTATTTAAATTATGGTTCCTATAATTGGTATAAGAATAAAGGTATTATTAGCCTTTGGAATATAGGATGAGAATCCCATAAAAATAACCCTAAGGATATGCCAATGTATTGGATCAAACCATAGTGTTTTAGAAATGGTCATAACTATCCTCAGATAAAACCTAAATATCTGAAATTGAAATTTTATTCATTATTATGTGGTTTTTTCATTATGTTTAGTGTTTCTCATATAATGATTATTGGTTTTAGTCAATTGATAGAACCTATAGTAATCAAATTATTGATGAATATGATAGGTAAGGAAATGATTTCCCTCCTGAGAAACCACATGTCATTGGAGATGGGATGAAAAATATTTTACCAATGATCACTAAAAATCCTCATGATGTGAACCATGCAGGACTTCCAAACAAGTAATGGAGGGAACATAATTCTATTGAATTCTTCATGAGTTAGCGTCCCTCTTATTTTAGTGGGTTTCTGATCCACGAGTGGATGAACAATGTATTAGTACCACTGAAATGATATTTTTAATACTTAAATGTTCAAAACATGATAAATTCATATTAGTAATCCCTCGTTTGGAAGGTGTAGTTGATCAATGGTGGCCCCTGATCAAAAATAAAAACAAAAGATATGATATTGAAACCACAGAATGGGACAACTTCAAAAAATTATTCATCAAAAATTTCATTCCTCATACTATTGGGAGAAATATCTAGAAGGAGATACTTGAGATTATGCAAAAATATGATGAATCCATTGGTACATACAAATAATATTGTATAGGTCATTAAAGGTAAAATTCTAGTATTATTATCCATCCTGATAGTAAATTAAATGGATTCTTTTATGGCTTAAAACAAAGTCTCTGAATGGTATCCGCCATAAGGGAATTTAATAACTGTGATGAATTTTTTCATCGTGCTCCCATGTTTGAGATAGAAATTCGAGTAACCCATCAATACAATGGGTTTGATATTAAGAGTGAAATTTAATTCAAGGGAAAATATAAACACCACACTAAAGGGAAAATGACTTTCCCTTCTGCTCAAAGTGTGGAATGAAACATGATGAAATTGTCTTAAAGGGACTAGTAAATGTTTTAAGTGTGGGAAGAAAATCATCAGGCATTTTAGAACAGAAGTGATGGGAAACAATGTCTTATTATGTGAATAGAGAAATGGATGCACATAATGAACCTCCTAATCATTAATGTTACAAATTCAATGAAGTGGTTCATTATTCTAATCAATGTGGTAATATAATGGTTATTGATGATGATCGAATTCAACCAACTAATAAGTGAAAAATAAAATGAAAGTTACATTCAATCACTATCAGTGATGTGGAATATGATAATGAAGTGGTGAATGTTACAATTACAATCCCCTCTAATGTAGAAAATGTTTTATTTGATTCTGAATCACCCCAATCGTTTATTTCAATGGATTTTATAAAGGTATCACTATATTGCCACAATAATTATATGTTTAGTTAGCTGTGAAAACTTTTATTTGTAAAACGGCTACATCAAAAGTTTATAAATATTCGATGGTTGATGTTTGTAGGATAATGATTCTTTATTATGTTGTGACCCTTCCAAAAGTGTAATTTGATGTGATTCTTGGCATGGACTGGCTTCTTCACTATAAAGATCATGAAAATTGACATAGAAGGGAACTCCCATTTCATATTATAGATCAATTTGTGATCATATATTGAGTCAAGGATGAGTATGAATGTCCTATAAAAATATATAACACAATATTGAATTTTTATAATTATGTTGCAAGAATTGATCAAAAAACTCCAATGGAAAATTTAAAAAGGATTCATATAACCTACTGTGTCACTTTTCAATGTACCAGTTCTTATTGTTTTGAATAAGGAAGGATCAATGAGACTATGAATTGATTAAGGAGAACATAAAAAGATCATTATCAAAAAAATATAATATTCCCCACAGTGATGAATTGTTTGACCAACT
The DNA here is from genome assembly GCA_963277665.1 of Viscum album. NCBI lineage: Eukaryota > Viridiplantae > Streptophyta > Magnoliopsida > Santalales > Viscaceae > Viscum > Viscum album. The sequence continues at coordinate 178,352,319 of OY728148.1, forward strand.
ACGTGGAGATCAATACCATTCCATGATTGATCTTTATTCAAGATATCATCAGTTATGGGTAAAGAAAAAGGTTATACCAAATATAAAATTCCATATATGTTATAGAAATTTTGAAATTATAGTGTTTTATTTTGGTCATACTAATTACGTGACTATCATCATGGATCTAATGAATAGGGTGTTTATATGTTATCTTGATATGTTTTTGGTAGTATTTAAAGATGATACTCTTGTCTATTCAATGATTAAAGGATAACATGAAGATCAACTAGGAATTTTACTGAACACACTGAAATAGGAGAAGCTTTATGAAAAATTTACCAACTGAGAATTTTGGATTAAAAAATTAACATTTTTGGGAAACACATTCTAAAGAGATAGGATATTTTTGGATTAAGAAAAAACAAAAGTTATTGAATGTTCCCTATTAACTACAATGACATCTGAGATCTGAACTTTCTGTGGTGCGGAAGGATATTGTCGACACTTTGTGAATGATTTTTTCAGGATTATATAATCCAAATACCAAGCTAACATGAAACTGAGTTATGTTAATGTTTGTGGTGGAATGTGACATAAATTTACAATAGATTAAAATAAGGTTAGACAATGCACATGTTTTCTCATATCCTTGTTGTGGAGAATGGTTTTTGATCTATATTGATGAATCGAAAAATCAACCTAGATATGTTCTCATGCAAAATGATATGTTCTCAGTATGTGAATTTTTTTTCGGAATCCCTCTCTCCATTTTCATCCTTCTAATACCCTTGAAATCTGGAAATCATGAATATGTTTTTAATGACTATAAGATTTATTATTTTAACAACATCAATAATTTTCCAGACATTGTAAAACTTATTTTAAATGATTTCAATATGTGATTATTGATGATACATCCAAGATCACGGTAGAAATGATTTCATTTGATTGGGATTTTTTATATGGTTTGATTATAACAGAAGAATATGATTGCAAGTGGTTTCTCAATATTTCATTTAATATAAGTCACCCTATGAGTTTTTTTATTTTTTATACAAATAAATATGTTTAATTAAAAAAATTCATGTATTTAAAATAATGATATTTTGTTTATTATGTCAATAAGCATTTTATATGTTGATTGAAGTCATTTTATGTTGGTTTGATTGTTTTTTTACAACTCTATTAATTTTTTTTTGAAATTATTTATATTTTATTTAAATTATAAATTTTATTGTAAATTAGTATTTTTTATTGACTATTTTTTGGATTAGGCTATGTTATGGTGAGATGATGTGAGGATAGGGGATCATTGGTAGTAATGAATTGTTTTTATTAAAGTGAGTGATGCTTTATAATGTAAAGGATCCCATAATGTGTCCCTCTATTTTGTAAAAGAAATATTTGGATTGTGATATGTGGGATGGCCACTATGGATGAATAAAAATTAATTAAATAATTTTTTTAGTTAAATAATAATTCCTCTTAATAGATCAGAAATATAAAGGTCCGCAAACGATCATTTTAATACGAGTTTGAAGCCACATCTTCTAGTGTTTTAGGGAAACTTCATATATATTTTGATGATTTATGGGGACTCTATAGAGGTACCAAGGATATAAAAAGTTCATAGTGGACCTCAATAGGTGATCATAGTTCCCATTTATTATTGGTGAGTAGCAAACTATAATTGTTTTCATAGGGGAAATCCATAAATTTCATATATGAAATTTAGATGCATCAAATAAATTAGGCTAATTGAAATTAGAGTGGGGTAACTTTTTCTTTCCCAATGATATGTGAGTTCCTATATGTGTATGAACTATATAAGATTTTTGGTTATCTGGGTGTGTGAGGACCGACATAGCATAACATATAATGTGAGTTGGGGACTATTCCATCCCTCCAGTGTTATACCAGCATTGATCATCATATACTCATAATAAATACATGTTGATACCATCAGTGAATTTCTATATTTTATACAATATTATAATTAGGAATTAGCCTTTGGATTTAGGATGGGATAGTGGATCCCATGTAGGGATCCATACTATGAGATGCCATATTGGGGCACCGTGGTTCCCCTTTCTCGATAACTCATTCAAGGGGTATTATAATGAAATATTTATTTATAATTACTTGTTAAATCGTAGAAAAAAATAATTTATGGTGTTTGAATTTCTTAACTATATTGATAGTGATAGTTTGTGCTTGTGAGGATGACCAATGGGGCATGTGATAGGCTCATTCATGTGTACAACCCATGTGGTAGGATAAGAGGTTCCATGAAGAGTAATAGTAAGTTAATGTGTATGATTATCCCCATTATATTGAAATATTATATATATATATATATATATATGTGTGTGTGTGTGTGTGTGTGTGTTTATTTTTTGATACCATAGACACATGTTATATGAGCTGTTTGGTGATATGAAATGCCAGGTGTACAAGAAATTTGGGGTGAGTAGTGAGGGTTGGTGATGACCGAGATGTAATGGAGTCCTGGTAGATATTTTGGGAATCGGATGTGACCCCTTGGTTGTTTGATTATATAGTTTCATTGTTATATGTATACCCCCCTACGTAATATTTTAATGGTTATAGGGATTCATACCACCAGTGTAAAATTATATTGTTTTATGGTTGAAGGCCCTTGGGTAGTTTGTTATATGAGTTTGTAGTTGAGTTTTGGACCCATGTATTTAATGGTTTTGGGAGGTGGGAATGACAACCATGTTTTAGGATATCTATTCATTTTAGGTTGAGGATCAAACACATAATGTTTAGGGGGTTTCAAATGTATACAATGATGTAAGACATAGCCCTTCAGGGTGATATTCTAGTGTATGTTTGGGAAAAGGGCATGGATTCCCCATTAGTGATACTCCTAAATCGTTATGTTTAATTAATAACTACCTTATGGTGTGATTATTTTTATAAATGAAATTTGACAAGAGAATATTTTGGTATTGATAATACTGGGTTCCACCATAGAACCTAATGATCAATAATTATTATTTTGTAATGCTTCTTCATTTTATTATTTTTTTTTTAGAATATCATATATTAATGAAGTTCCTAAAAAGTTTTTTTAGTAATACCATTTATTTTGGAATAATAATGATTAATGAAACCCATCATAGAAAATTATGGAACATTTGTACCACATTAGGAAACATATTAAAAGTTTTTTGTAATGTAGAGGGACAATATTGGATGATTGAGGTCGATACATTTGATATAGATTGGGTTTACGATTGGTTCATGGTTGAAAGTGTTGCCTCTTTAGTATTCGATTTTATTTACTAATTTACTATTATGATCATATCATTAGTTTATTAGATGGGTTGAATGACTATATGATGGATATTATTTTGTTATGAAATGGTAATATTTTAATCTTGAATGTTTTATTATTATTATTAATTTTATTAGATATTTATGTTATTATTATACTCTGATTTGGGGGAATAGAATTCCCATGGCTACAACTTGTATATTAACATATAGTTTTTATCCTCTAATATATGGGGAGGATCACTTCAGGTGACATAACATCAAATGGGAATGAAATTATTTTAAATAAATAATATGCTCTATATCTTTCTTATAATAAAAAAAATGGCCTTTAGGATAATTATGATTTAATATAGAAATAAAACAATTAAATTGTTACTATTATACCACAGATAGATAATTAGAATATAATAATATAGGTAACAAAATAATAAAATATATGAATAATTGTTATCATAAGTAATTTTTTGGTTACATATTTGGAAATAGGTGGTTAATTTTTATTGAAGTCATTTTATACATCCGAAATTCATCATAAGAAAATATTTCTTATTGAATATTGTGCATTGAAGTTAAATATAATTTATAATTTTTTAAAAAAGTTACTTTATAAAAAGAAAATCATTTTTAAAATTATCATATCAAAATTTAATTATGGTAAAATTTCTTTTTTTTATATGATTGTTTTTTCAGAGAATAATGATGATATTGATTTTTGAAAAACAAATATTTATTTTTATAAAATATAATAATTTGAAACTCTAGTTATATTTTTTATTTGTTATTGATGATAAATATGAATATTTTGATTTAGCATAAAATTATAATTTCAATTTAAATCATATAGATTCATGAATTTTTTATTACATAATTTTTATACTTAAATGAACATTGATCTAAAAAAATTATATCATTTTAAAAATTTATATTACAATCAAGTTATATAATTTATAAAGATTGAGTTTTTTAAATTGATTTAATTTTTATAATTATGATATTTATGTTCTATAAATTGGTTCATTATATTTTTTCACCTTAATAGAAAAATCCATGGTTCATTAAGAAGGCATACTAATGAGGTATATCGAATAAGAGGTAATCATCATATAATACCACATCAAATATATTTCATCTTCTATCTCCTATAACTATATTGTATTCACCATGAATTAGTATCCATAGTATCTTAAATAACTGAAAAATTATTATGGTTATGTAGAAACCATTACCAACCCTCATTTCATTGCAAAGGTAAATGAATGTATTCCTCCGGTGTACATGTAAACTACCGCCTCCACACGGTGATATGATTTATTCTGCATCACCAAAATTCATGGATGGTTATTATGATAAATTTATATTCAATATATAATATGACGTTATTTATTAAACATGTCAATTTATAATATGATATCTATATTTTTACATTTACAATAATTAGAAAATGATAACGTCACTGATGGATATATGTCGAATACCATCAACAAATTTATATGTAATTCATTTTTTCATACAATTTTAAGTTGGTGATGATATGTATAGATATATTGAATATAGATGTGATATTTATAATATAATAATAATTTTTGAATGTTTTATTAATATTTTCCTTTCTTTTCTTCCATCCATCAAAGGGTAGAAATTTCACCCGTGTGTACACACACAATATAGTCTCCATGAAGGGATGTAATATAATTTTCATTAGATATTGAAATGATTACATATTTATTTGTATATGATGAATATATATGATGTTTATATCAATATTAATGTTTTTTAAATTATGAAACCATAATAATTGTATAATGATTAAAACATATGAACAAAAAAATAATGAAAAATAAGATAGTTGACACAGATAAATTGTGATATTAATAATGAATTATTAATAAATTGGGGATTAAATGTTCTATTTGGATTATATATCAAATTAACTGTGTGTAAATTTCTAAATAATAGAATTATAATAAATATTAATTTCTTATAAATGACTTTAATGTTATATGAATGAAATTTTAATTTGAATCTTTTTCTGAGGTATATAACAACCATGACTATATTTTTTTGCGCTTTTCAAAAATAAATATTTTAAATTAATAATGTATATATATTTCTCCTGATCATAACATTTTGATTAAGGGATTATCATAGTTTTAGTGGTCTTTCATAACAATATATTTCAATTTAGAAGTATTTCGTTTTTAAGCCTATTTACATTTATGATGTGTGTATACATCCCATTTAGTATGTTATATTTGGAATATTTTTATGTTAATGATATTTGCTGTTTTATTTTATGAAATGATATCATAATGCCTACAATTCAAAATTACGAAAGATGTAAGGGATTTATTATTCAATACAATTATAATTGGGGTTGTATATGAATAAATTCCAATTACTAAATTTATATTATTCAATTTATATAAAAAAATTATTTTTCAAAAATTAGGTATTTTTTAAATTTTGATGTTTAAGCACTATTTCCATCTATTGGGTACTTATAATAGTTTAGAATGTTTTTAAGGAAAATATTACATTATATCTCCCCATTCATTTGAAATAATTTATATTCTATATAAATGTTTTGTAAAAAAATTTGTTTTGAGATTTTTTATATTATTCAATTATTTTTTAAATTTAATTTTTCTAATTTTTTTATTTTTAATAAATGGTTTAAAAGTTATGTTTTTTTTTCATAAGATAGGTTTTAATATAATTTGTGAATATAATAATTGTTTTAAAAATTATGGGATGAATGAAAATTTTTGCTTTCATGACCCCTCAATGATTTGAATATATATTATCATAATCCCGACCCTAGTAATTATGAGATGATGACGATGGTATTAAATTGAAATAAGATACAATAAATCACACTCTAAAGGACATAATAGTCTATTATACATGGTAAAATAGATACACACTTGATATAAATTTAAATTGTTTAAAGAGAATTGCACATAACAAAAAAATATTCAGTAACCTTATAAATAACTAAAATGATTCATCATCATATCTAGTATAATGGAAAAAAATTTATAGTGATATAAAATAATGATAAAGGGTTATATACAAGAAAATTTCAATAGAATACAAATCACATCAAATATATAATGGTAAGTGAATTGAAAACTCCATTTATTCATTAAATTGTGCTTAAAATAATGCATAAAAATATGGAATTGTTACTATATGAACTCACGTATCATTTAGTAAATAATATAATAATAAAATAAATCTATAAATAATACAAATGTGAACATCACTTGGATAACAACAGTGACTAAGTTAATAATGAATGAACTGGAGAAATATTAGAGGTGACGAAATGAAGAATCATTATCACACCCCAATAATAAACATTCATAAGAAAGTTTAAAACTGCCATTAAAAACCAATTTGGATTGGCTATGTAATTTAAATCTTGAGACCTATTGATGCATCAAGGGGCTATCCATAATTGGTCCCCACCCATAACAGCATGTCCAAATCATTTCACATATATAGACTAGGGGATTTAATTCATGAATAAATATTCCTTATTATAAAATATCATTACTGAGTAATGGAAATAAATATTTCAATATTTTATTAGTTTTTCATGAAGAAACCAAATGGGTTGTTGAAGTTGATTTTATTATTAAATACTAATTAATATAAAAATCCAATTATTTCTAATGGGATTATTATCGAACTAGTTTAAAGTAGGATAAATTTTAGAAAAAGCAATGCACGTTGAATAAAATAATGATTCTATGCAGAAAATAGTATATATGTATGAATTTTTGTATAATGAAATTGATTTTAGATGTTGATGCAGTTTTAGTTTCATGGTATATATTTTTTGATAATATTTTATATTGTCCTAATATTTCAAAGAAGAGTTAAAAGAGTTAAAATCAAAGTTTAATAAATAAAACATTTCTTATATAGGGTTATACATAAGATAAATTAGACTATAAATATTTATTATAAATCTAAAAATATTTCCTACATAATTGTATTTTATTTATAATTTTTAGACATTAAATATGTTAATTTATTTATGACACAATGATGATGCAGTAATTACCTTATTGACGAAATATTAACATAATTGACATTTTAAATACCAAAAAAATGTAATTTGATACTTTTTATGAACTATAATAATTTTATAGGTTAATATAACAAATTATAGTGGGTTAGATTAATTCTTATCGGTGTAAAAATGTACTTATTAATTCATCCAAAACAAAATACTAAATAGTGTCAAAATTAACATAAAAGAGTTTTTAAAACAAATATCATATTATTAATTTTTATTATATTCATAAAAATCTAATGATTGGTAAAAATACTTATATAATTTTAGGTGTATAATTTATTAACCACTTGGGGCTCTCTTGGATGTATATAGTATGTTTATTAACCATATAATATAAAAAAACAAAGAGATATGGTAATGTCAAACTACATAACTAAGAGTTAAATATAAATGATAAGGTTAATACATTCATCCAAACCTGTCTAAAACTTATTTGTTGAAATTATTTCTACCCATCCGCACTTTTGAATCTAAATAAATAAATTTTGAGCCATTTTAAACCAAATATTACTTTATTCTAAAATAATATTTTAATTTTTCCTTAGATTCCCCTCTCCTCCCTTATAAAAGGGAACCTCCTACCTCTCCTCTTTACAACATTTTGAGCCACTAGGTTCAAGTAAATCCTTTTCATTTACCTTATCCACTTCCCTAGAAACATACTAGAGGTTATGGTATTCTTTAAATTCCACCACCAGTGTCTTAGGAGGAGGGTTAGAAGAGGCACGTCGAAGAAGAGGTAATATCCAATATCGATTATTTCACATTTATTTCTTCTTCTAAATCCTATTCATTATTTGTTTCATTATAAAGTAATAAAATCAGTATAAATCATATACTTTTATTTTATTATAAAACTAAAACAACCCTATTTCATCTTCTATCCATTCGATAGAAAATGTAATCAATGCATTTGTGTACGTACGGAATACCGTCTCCACGCCGTGGTGTAATATTTTTTTCCACCACCACCTTACATGGATGTGTATAATAGTGTAAAGAATAACTATATATTGTTATTATGACATGATACTAATTATGAGATATTATATCATCCACTTCAATACAATTCCACAATCATGGGAATGATATATTCTATCGTCTGTAGGTACGACCTACCGTCTCCACGATGTGATGCGACACGTTCTACATGATCATCATTGAATAATGATTATATAAATGAATTTTATGAATAAATATGATATATATTATAGTAATAACATTATTTTAATGATTTAGATATAACCGAAAAAGAATAAAAATAATTTATTCGATAAAACACGCATAAGAAAATAAAGCAATAAACACCTGAATAACAAGTAGCAATGAAATATTACTAATAAGAAGATAAGAATATGACAATATTTGATATCATAATAATAAATATGATTCTGTAATAATTTATTGACATTATTTAAATCATTATACCGGCAGTTCAGATACGTATGAATCATATCAGATCTAAGGAAAGGGAAAATCTCACAATCTTATTTTTATCCGAGATTGTTTATACTTCAGAATTTACAAGGGAATATTCATCATCCACCTCCATGTTTCCTCAATTTGAAATATTATTTCTATCTGACCACAATTTTTTAAATCCAATTTTACCTATTTTTGAACTTTAGTAATAGATATGAAAGGAATCATTTGTCATTTTCAGTACGAGATAATTTTTGACTTTCTCAGCCAAAGTACGAGAAAAATGTTTTTTATCTTATAAGACATGAATGGTTTTTTATGATTTTATAGATAATTATTTCCATGAATAATCTTTACATGTTTTCAATTTTATTTTCAATTAACTTTTTTATTTTAAAATTGAATGACATGTTTTGAAAGGAAAAATGTTTTTGAAGTAGAAAGGATATTTTTTCTAAGGAATGGAGTTCATGTGTTTTATCAAAATTAATTTCAATATAAGATGATATAGGGTTATTTTTCTATACCTATTTTTACATTGACATGATTATGTTATTATGGAATTATTTTTATGATTTCCTTTTACCTTATATGGATTATGTTATGATGCATGATGTTTAAGAATACCATTTTTATTACATGGTTTATGCAATGCTATATGATTTTTGATTTTTTGGAAAACATAAGAATGGTTTTATAATGAGATGGTTAGGACCTATATCTCCCTCCAATGAATTGGGTAAATATTTATATATCATGAGATAGAAATGGTTTGAACGATGAGTTAATCTGGTTTAGTGATACAGGACTAGATCATGGAGTGAACTCGGTTCAAAAATGGAATTAGTCTGCTATTATATTCATTAAAATGAGTCTTAACTAAAATTAAATGATTTCCTATGAATATGTGTGTATTCCACAATTTTTAATGTTTTATGTTTTGATTATTAGGATTACATTTCACTACAATTATTTATCCCATGTTATGATATTATGATCTATTTTGCAGTTTATGATTTTCAAAATGTTATGTTCTTATGAATATGATATTATTGATATTTCCTTTGTTTACCCTTAATGAGAATATGAGATAACCCTTTTGTATGTTTTATTTTCCCCATGTCATGAAGAAGGGTATTAAGTAGGATATGCCAATATGGACTCTAGATATGATGAAATAAATGGGATCCAATGTAGATGATTTATGAACCAGTTGGTTATGTTTCCCAGTTTCTAATGACACTATACCAATACATTCCTATCATAGTTTTGTTATACGTTGTAATAAGTATGCTAAACTTCTGACGTAATAAAAATGTTTGTAAATTATGGTTTGTTATAGTTGGTATTAGAAGAAAGGTATAGTCAACCATTGGAAACTAGGATGTCAAAGCCTTAGTAAAAACCCTAAGGATATGTCTAAGAATAGAACACCATCTTCGTGTTTTATAAATGTCCAGGAATAACCTATGATAATACCAAATGTGTGAAATTTTATTCTTTGTTATGTGGTTTTCCTATTATGATTAGTCTTTCTTGCACTATGCCTTTTGGTTTTAGTTAATGTTTGGAAACCGAATGAATTGTGTTAATGCTGAATGCGATGGGAAATGTAATGATTGTCCCCCTGAGCAACCAAATGTTATGTGAGCTAGAATGGAAAATATTCTAGACATGCTCAGACAACTTTATCAAGATATGAATCGTGAAAGACTTTGAAATGAGAAAAAGAAGAAGCAACATTCTGTTGAATACTTCATGACGCAGCTTCCACCCTCATTTAGCAGGTCTACTGATCCATTAGCGGCTGAACGATGGATTAGTACAACTGCATATATATTTTCAGTTCTGTAGTGTTCTGAACATGATAATGTCATCTTAGCAGTATACCGTTGGGTAGGTGAAGCTGATCAATGGTGGAATCTTATCAAGAATACGAGGCAAAGAGACAAAATTCAGTCCATGGAATGGGACAAGTTCGAGAACATATTTTTCAATAATTACTTGCCTTGTATTCTTCAAACAATGATGGAGAATGTGTTTCTTGAACTAATGAAAAATGATGATGAATCTATTGGTACCAACGAAGAAAATATTTCAAGACTTGCAATGTATGCTTTCAGAATTATTATCCAACCTGAGAGTGAGAACGATCTATTTATTAGTGGCTTAAAAGAATGTTTTGAATAGTCTTTAGCCATAAAGGACATCAATATGTACAGGGAAATTTTTAGATGTGATCTCAAGATTGAGATGGATATTACAGTAACACATCAGTCATATGGGTTTGATAAGAAGATGAAAATGGAATTCAAAGGGAAATTTAAATTCCACACTGAAATGAAGATGAATTTTCCCTTATTCTCAATGTTTGTAATGAAACATGGATGGAATTTTCTTAAAGGGACAAGTAAATGTTTCAAATGTGGAAAAGAAGGTCATCGGGCATTTTAATGCCGTAATGATTGGGAAATGATGTCTACTGTTGTGAACAATAAAAGGCTACAAATAATTCACCTCATACACATAAATGTTACAAGTGCAAGGAAATGGGGAATTATGATAAGTAATTCCAAAATAATAGGGTTGTTGTTGATGATCGACGCCAATAAACCCTTAATGCCAAAGAAAATGGAATGTAACAAGTAATTTCTACTGGTGTTGTGGAGTTTGATAATGAAGTGGTGAAAGGTACCCTTACCATCCACTCTAATGTAGAAAAGGTTTTATTTGATTCTGGATACACCCACTCTTTTATTTCTGATTAATTTTCTATGGGTATCTCTATACTACATCAATAATTAGATGTTGAGTTAGTTGTGAAAACTCATAATGGCACAACGGTTGCATCAAAACATTTAAATTCTTCTGTAATTGATGTTTGTGGGATAGTGCATCCTGAATGTCTTTTGATCCTTCCTATGATGGAATTCAATGTGATTCTTGGCATGGATTGACTTTACATATATGGAGATCATATCGACTGCCAAAGAAGGGAAGTCACATTTCATATTCCTAATCAATTTATGATCTTCTATTGATGCAAGGATGAATTTAACCTTCCAGTAAAAATTTATTCCATCTTATGGGTCTTGATCCAAATAAATGAAGGTTATTTATCTCAAATGTTTGGAGATAAACTCATGATTAAGTACATGACCATTGTACAGTATTTTGATGATGTCTTTTCAGAGGAATTCCCAGGTCTTCCAACAAATCCTAAAGTTTAGTTGTCAATAGAACTCATACCGGGTGCTATGTCCATTTCAAAGACACCTTATATAATGGCACCAATTGTGATACATGAATTTAAAAATAAAATCCTAGAGAATCATGATAAGGGATTCATACACCCTAGTGCATCAACTTTAGGATCACTAGTTATGTTTGTTAAGAAGAAAGACGGATCTATGAGACTCCACGTTGATTATCGAGAACTTAGCAAGGTCACTATTGAAAACAAATATCCTCTCCCACACATTGATGAATTATTTGACCAGCTACGCATAGCTCAATACTTTTCCAATATTGATCTTCGTTCAAGGAATCATCAATTAAGGGTCCAAAGGGAGTATATTCCAAACACAGCTTTCGGCACAAGGTATGGACACTATGAATTTCTAGTAATGGCATTTTCTCTTACTAATGCTCCTGCTACCTTCATGGATCTAATGAATAGAGTCTTTAGAGAGTATATTGGTCAGTTTTTGGTAGTCTTTATAGATGATATTCTTGTCTATTCAATGAGCAAAGAAATAGATGAAGATCACTTAAGAATTGTATTAAAGACACTATGAAAGGAGAAGTGTTATGCCAAATTTACCAATTGTGAATTTTGACTTAATTTTTTTCATTTTTTTGGTCACTTAATCTAAAAATAGGGGATATATGTGGTTCCAAAAAAAGAAGTTATTGAAAGATGGTCGTTACCAACAAAAGTAACAAATATTAGATGATTTCTTGTATTGGTTGGATATTATCGATGTTTTTTAAATGATTTTTCACAATTATCTAATCCACTCACATGGTTGACTCAGAAAAGAGTTATGTTCGTCTAGATGGAGGAGTCTGACAAGAATTTAAAGGAGTTAAAAAAGGATATCCAGTGCACCTGTACTCACATTGCCTTGTAGTACTGAAAGTTTTGTGATCTACAGTGATGAATCCATGAAGGGATCAGGGTCTATTCTCCTGCAAAATGATATGGTGATAGCTCATGACTCACGATAATTGAAAACTGAAGCGAAAAATTACCCAACTCATGATTTGGAATTAGCTTTGGTAATCTTTGCATTAAAGTTTTGGAGGCATTATATTTATGGTGAAATTTGTAATATTTATTCTGATCAATAAAATATTAAAGTATATTTTCACACAAAAGAAGCTGAATATATGTCATAGATAGTGGTTATAGGTGATTAAGGATTACGACTACTCATATAATTACCACCCTGGGAATGAAAACAAGGTGAAGATGCATTATGTCGACAAGACCATACAAGCTTATCCCTGGTGAGGATCACAAAAGATCCAATATTTATGAATTTACAAAGGATGGATCTGGGAAATAAAATGGAAGGGGAAAATCTTATCTTTCTAAAATTAATGTTCAACCATCAATAGATGTAGAGATTCAAGAGGAACATAAAGAAGATATAGAGTTACAAAAGAAGGTGAGAAATGTTCTTGAATTCCACATTGATTGTGATGAAATAATAAGGTTTAGGAGTCGGGTCTGTGTTTCTCCCATCCCAAAATTAAAGAAGGAAACAATGGATGATGCTCATAGTTATTCATTCTCTAGTCACCCTGGAGGCACTAAGATGTATTTAGACCTGAAGGAGTACTTCTAGTGGGATGGCACAAAAATAGATGTTGCTGAATATGTCTCTCGATGCTAGGTTTGTTATAAAGATAAAGCTAAGAGAAAGAAGTCTAAGAGGATGTTACAACTATTACCCATAGAAAAATGGAAATGGGAAAACATATCTATGGAAATTTCACTAGTCTTCCTAAAATATCCAAAGGAAATAATGCTATCTGGGTTATTGTTGATCTCCTTACGAAGTCGGTACACTTCATTTCTATTAGAGACGATTTCTCTCTTGATCAGATTTCCAGGATATATGTGAAAGAAGTGTTAAGATTTCATGGTGTACCACAATCCATTATATCTTATCGGGATCTAAGATTTACATCAATGTTTTGGCGAAGTCTTCAGCGTAATCTAGATACAGAGAAGAGTTTCATCACTTCTAATCATCCTCAGAAATACGGTCAGTTTGAGAGGACAATTCAAACTCTAGAAAACATGTTATGAGCTTTCTCTATGGATTTAAATGGTTGTTGGCATCAAAACCTGCCTTAGGTATAATTTTCATATAATACTAGCTTTCACTCCAGTATTCAGATGGATCCTTATGAATATCTCTATGGAATGAAATGTAAAACTCCAACTTGCTGGGATGACGTTGGGGAATGAAAGCTATTAGGACCTGATCATGTTGATGAGATGGAAGAAAAGGTAAGATATATTCAACAACACATAAGATCATCTTAGAGTCATCAAAAATTATATTTCGAAAACCAAAGAAAGGACCTTGAGTTTGAAGTGGGTGATAATGTGTTCTTAAGAATATCTCCATGGAAGGGAGTAATGAGATTTGGAAAGTAGGGAAAGCTAAGTCCTAGGTATAATGGTCATTTTGAAATAATGGTTTGGGTTGGGAAGGAAGCTTACCATTTGTAGCTTATATCGAATCTCTCTAAAGTTCATTATGTGTTCCATGTATCTCTCCTGAGAATGTACATACCTGATCCTTCACATGTACTAATCTCAGACGTTGTAACACTGGAGAAAGATATTTCATATGAACGACCGATATAGATTCTTGATCATAGAGAAAAAGTTCTATGAAACTAGAACACTTTCATGGTTAATGTTTTAGGGAGGAACCACCAATTATATGAAGCTACATGGTAACTTGAGAAAATGATGAAGGAAATGTATCCTTATCTGTTTGTTATGAAGTGACGAATTTCGAGGGAGAAATTATTTTTAAAGTGGGTAAAATGTAACACACATAGATTTTGTGAGAAATATATTGTTTTATAAATTATTATATAAGAATCAACAATAGAAATTTTCACTACACACAATACCATCTTGGCTAACGTTACACATAAGATCAACCTTCCTCGATAGCTTTTGTTGTACACAATACCAAGTTTCACTAAACAACGATATGTTATTAAAATATTATATAAACTAGCCATTATGAATAGTAATACCCAATTTTTGAAATTTTATAATTTTAATCATTAAAAATGGACTTCATTTTTGGAATCAGAATATCGAAATTAGTTTGGGGTGAACTTTTGGTATTTTTCTAAAAACAATCCATTTTTGCTGAATAGTGAAAAACACTGAGTTATAGTTTAAAACCGAATTTTTATTTAAATATTTAAATTTATTTATTTAAATTTATTTTAGGTCAAATAGATACGTAATACCTATATAAGTTCAATGTAATTCATTCAAGTCATTTTATAATATTTTTAGATATATAAACATTTTATTGCACTTTTTACCGTCTTTTACCCACCTCCTAAGAGAATTTGAAAATTTACATAAAACATAATTTTAATGATTCTGTGACTTTTATTTAAAAAAATCTGAGAGACACTATTAATATCAATGAGTAAAATGTGGTTCAATAAGATAAAAATAATTTTTCGTAAATAGTAACTTTTAAATTTTATTTTAATGGTTAAAAGTAAATATGATAATTAAGTGTAAAAATCATATCATTATTACCCTAAAACATATCCTAATTCTATTTTATAAATTTAATTCGACCAAAAACAACCATATGAATAAAATATAACCCTTTAGGGATACTTTTATTAGATTAAGACATTTATTATTATTTATTTCAATGAAGAGTTAAAATAGTTAAAATCAATGTTTAATAATTAAATCATTATAAAAATATTGTTATATATAATATAAAATAGAATATAAATATTAATTTAAAAGATAAATAGATTTCATACATAATGGTATTTTATTAGAAAAAATTGACATTATATAATTTAATTTATTTTTGACACAATGATGATGTAATAATTACATTATTAATGTAATATTAACATAATTGATATTATAAATACCGAAAAAATATAAATTGAGACTTTTTATGAATTAAACATAATTTAAAGGTTAATATAACATATTAGGGTTGATTAGATGAATTTTATCTAAGTAATAATGATTTTATGAATTTAACAAATTGAAAATACCAAGTAGTGTCAAAATTGACATAAAAGAGTTTCAAAAACAAATATTATATTAATAATTGTTATTCTATTTATAAAAAATATAATGTTTCTAAAAAAGACTTATAAATGATTGTTTTATAATTAATTAACCACTTGGGGTTCTCTTAGATGTATATAATATTTTTATTAACCATATAATATAAAAATACAATGAGGCATGGTAAATGTCAGACTACTTGACTAAGAAGTAAATATAAAAGATAAGATTAATATAGTGGCCAAAACCTGTCTAAAACATATTGGTTTAGAGGATTTAGACCCATCCCCAATGTAGATTTTAAATAATTCAATTTTAATCATTTATAAACTGAATAGGACATTATTGTAAAATAATATTTTTGGTTTTTCATATGGTGCCCCTCTCCTCCCTTATAAAAAGGCTTATCCTTCCTCTCCTATTTAAATAATTTTGAGCCTTCATGCATGGACAAACCCTATCCATTTCCCTTATCCACTTCCCTAGAAACATACTAGAGGTTTTAGTCTTATTTAAATTCCATCTTTAGTGTTCAAATAGGAGGTTTAGAAGAGGTGCGTCGAAGAAGAGGTAATATCCATTACCGATTAATTCACATTTCTTTCTTCTTCTGCTTCCTCTTATTTATTTGTTTCATTATAACGTAAAAATATCAGAATCAATTATATACTGATATATTATTATAAAAATGAAACAATCATATTTCACCTTCTATCCATCCTATGGAAAACAAAATCGTCATTCGTGTGTACGTACAAAATACCATCTCCACGCCTTGGTGTGATTTTTTTTCCACTACCACCTTAATTGGATTGGTATAATGGTGTGAATAATTACTATATATTGTTTTTATGACATGATAATAATTCTGAGATATTCTATCATCCACTTAAAAAAACAATTCCACAATCATGGGAATGATATTATCGCTCATGTGTACGTACGACATACTGTCTCCACAATGTGATGTGACTCATTATACATGATCCTCATTGAATAATGATTATATAAATGAATTGAATGAATTTAATGAATTGAATTAATAAATGTGATATATATTATAATAATAAAATTATGTAAATTATGTAGATATAACATAAAAATAATAATAATAATTTACTCGACAAAACATGCATAAGAACATAATGCAAGGAACACCCGAATAACAAGTAGCAATGAAATATTAAAAATAAAAAGATACGAATATGACCATATATGATATTATAACAATTATTATGATTATATAATAAGTCAATGACATTATTTAAATCATTATATTGGATTTTTGGATACATATGAAGCATATCAGACGTAAGGTAATCGAAAATCTCACAATCTCATTTTTATCCAAGATTGTTTATACATTAGAATTTACTGGGGCATATTCATCATCCAATTCAGTGTTTCTTCAATATTTAATATTATTTCTATCCTAGTACAATCTTTTAAATCCAAATTTACATATTTTTGAATTTTATTAAAAAATATGAAAGGAATCTTTTTTCATTTTTAGTACGAGATACTTTTTCACTTTTCCGGCCAAAGTATGAGAAGAATGTTTTTTAAACTTATATTACAGGAATGGATTTTAAGGATTTCATAAAAAATTATTTCCATAAATCTTCCTTTAAATGTTTTCATTTTTATTTATAATTAACTTCTGTTAGTCTAAAATTGTATGACATGTTAATAAAGGAAATTTTTTTATATAGAAGGGACATTTTCCTCAAAAATGGAGTTCAAGTGTTTTATTGAAATTAATTTCCATCTAAGATTATATATGGTTCTGTTTCTATCCCTATTTTTACATTGAATTTATTTTTTTATGATATAATTATTTTTAAGAGGTCATTTTATCTTATAAGGATTATTTTATGATGACATGATGTTTAAGAATCCCATTTTTATTACATGTGTTATGCTATGATATATGATTTATGATTTAGTGGCACACATAAGATTGGTTTCATTATGAGATGTTTGGTACTTGTATCTCCATACAATTCATTGGGTAAAGGTTTATATCTCATGATATAGACATGGATTGAATGACATGTTAATCTAGTTCAGTGATTCAGGACTGGAACGAGGAGTGAACTCGGATCAAAAATGGACTATGAACGCAATGATAGTCCTGGAAATCAGTCTTGATTAAAATGAAATTATTTTCTAGGATTATGTGTGTATGACACATATTTTGAGGTTTTATTTTATGATTATTGGGATTACATTTCACTACAATGATTTATATCATGTTATGATATTATAATCTCTTTTGGAGGTTATGATTTTCAAAATGTTATGTTCTTATGAATATGATATGATTGATATTTCCTTTTTTTACCCTTACTGAGCATTTGAGCTCACC
This sequence comes from Viscum album, assembly GCA_963277665.1. Taxonomy (NCBI): domain Eukaryota; kingdom Viridiplantae; phylum Streptophyta; class Magnoliopsida; order Santalales; family Viscaceae; genus Viscum; species Viscum album. The sequence continues at coordinate 178,370,802 of OY728148.1, forward strand.
GTTTTTTATTTTATCTTTTACCCAAATCCAGAAGAAGGTTATTAAGTAGGATATACCAAAAGGGACTCTAGATATGATGAAATAAATGTGAGACAATGTAGATTCATTTTGAACCAGTTGTTTATGTTTCTCAGTTTCTAAAGAAATTATACCTATACAGTCCTATAATGATATTGTTATAAGTTTTAATAAGTATGATTAAATTATTATGTAATAAAAATGTATGTAATGTATGGGTCGTTATAAAAACCATTATAAAGTGTACACCTACAATGTTTCTCATAAATACGATCTTGTGTGTATAAGAATCTTTCACTCACTCGGGTAAGCAAGCAAGAATAATATGAAGAGTGATGTTATTGTTATTGAAGGGTCCTTGTGAGATAAAGATAATTCATTAATTTAATAAAAGTAGATAGTGTTTTCAAAATCCATGATACAAACTCCACATTCATACATTCATACCGGAACATGAATATATGGATTTACATGGATGGAATATATATATTATATCTTATGTACATAAAAATTTGTCTTAGTGAGTAAATAATATCATTGAGGAAATAAATAAGAAGAAATTTGATAAGATTAAACATTATCATAATTTCATAAATATTGATAATGCCATGTATTGTCTCATACATGAATTATGAAAAAGAATGAACATGAAATATACATTCCATATATATTGTATGCAATGATATTTGTGACTGGAGATTGTAAAATATTTATATCAGTGATCTAAAAAGAAATTCAAAATTATGTTTTCAATGTTTGTGAGGCCATAACTTTAGAATAAGAAACAATATTTTACCATATATTGGTTTACTAAGGCTGATGGTAATCTAAAAGTGATCAGAATTAATTGATTCACAGAATCACCAGTGAAATGTTTCTTGAATATTATATAAGATAGTTTAATCATGAATTATCATGGAGTTGGATTATACGATTATCATATTAGTGGATCAAATGGAGTGTGACAAAATAATATGGAATTATTTAGTGGAAATATAAATTAGATGTATCCTTCAGTGGAACTTTGGAGTAGGCTGATGGGATAATCATAACACCATGTGATGAAGTAAAAAAGATCCTCTAGTGGGAATCATGTGCCACTTTTGTTAGTGGTAACATGTTATATCTAGAATTAATATATATTAGAACACTTTTGGACTTTCTGTTTCATGGTATAGTGATTTTTCTATTGCAACCTTCTACATAAATTAAATAATCTGTAACCGGTAGGTATTATCAATTGCATCCATGATTTATACCATAGTACAGATCTTTGTAAAACACAAATGTTATGTGTTTTATTTACAAAAATATTTTGATGAATGATCCACACATCCTAATAAGAGAAAAGTGGTTAAATAAAGAGGTGAAAATAATTCAGTAAAACTTGTCACACCTAATTCTCTCCCCCACTCTGTCTGGGTACACTATCTTTAGAAATTTAAAATACAATAAAAGTTAAATGAAACACTATAAATTAAAATGATGTAAGGTTTTGGAAACAATAATATAAATAATAAAATAATATTTCATGTTTAATATTAACATATTTTTCAATGAAAAATGAACACAATAATTTTATTATTTGAATAAATAGAAAATAATCACAAAATAATGTGAGATTATACAATAATGTTTTCTTATATTCTAAAAATTAAAATATAAAGCATTCATAATGATCATATAATGAAAAATTATTCAAAATTAATTATTATTTATTTATTTTAAACACATCAACATGGAAATTTATAAATTACATAAAATTGAATAGATATATAATAACAAATATGTCTGAATTAATTGGAATTTAGAATAATTCCATTGCCATTTGGTAACAATAATATAGAAGCCGATTGGATGACGTAATATTGTTGGAATCATAAAATATAATAAATTATGAGTGATTAATGATATTACATTTCAAAAGTACCTCATGTAAGCCATATAATAGAAATCTGGTGTACCACAATAAAATATACATCAGTGAAGGGAAATTGAGACGATGTCCCTTACCTCACACATACCTTTTGATGAATGAGATTTAGTGTATTTTATAATGTTCACATAAAATTATTTAACTTATTACATTACCATTTAAACATTTATAATATAATATATTATCCAATTATAATATTTTACCACTGATTTTTAAATAATATTTCAATATTTCCATTGTTTCTGGTTTAAATTGTATTGTTTTATAATGCAGGTGTTTTCATGTCTAATATGGTTGTTGTATAAAGAATAAATTAATCTATATTTAAAATTATAGAGATGTTTAAAATATATTATTTAATCAGGATATACATTATTAGAATCATTCTTAATATTTTGGCATAGAAATTGAATCATATAGCTTTGTGGAGACAGAAGGTTGAAAATACACATGAGTAATGATATCAATCCAATAACTCTAGATATAGAAAGGATTTGTATGATATATTAAATTTTAATTATTTATATCATATCATATATATTTCACATATCCAATATAATTATCTTTATTACATACCATATAATGTTTATGTGGAATCCAAATCAAATCATTTTCTGAGGTGGTACTCCACAGTGTAATGAGAAAAACTATCATATTTTAAAATGAATTAAGAGTAAAAAAATGTCTATGTTACATTATAATATAAAAATAATATATATATAATATATATTACATAGAAACCATAAATACATCATTTTATTAAAAAATTAGATTTTTTGACGGAAATCATGTTCCATCCGTTCATGAGGTGTTATTCCACCATACACACAATGGATGATTTAGTTTGACATTTAATAGATATCATATTGATATAGGTTATTCCAAAAACACTATAAAAAATAATAATGTTATATATTAGTTTATAATTTACTAATTTTTCATAGTAATATTTGAGGACTTGGAATAAGAAATAAAATAAAAATGATCATTTGAGAATGTGTCCCCTTCATCAGATGGCCTTTTTAAGAATTTAACAAAATCCCACCAAAGATTCCATCATAGTTATAAAAAGGGAACATTGATTTTTTTAGAATAATAAGGATTTAAATTTTTCCTTTATTTTCTATGAAAAATTCTTTCTAAGTGTGTATATGGGTGGATTTGGGGTGGTCATTTATATGTGGGATACTGGACAAACATTGAAGTTTTAAAAATAATAAATCACAATGCCTTTTTATCATTCTAAGAGCATTAAAAGAGGGTCATTATATGATATTAATGTTTATAATGTTAACACATGAACATAGAATAGTGTTCAAAATATTGTTATGTAATTTTTAAAATTTATCATTTTAGTTTACCCTTAGTAAATATTTTTTTACATTAACCCTAAAAATTAACATTTTCTAGTTTTTTATTAATAATGGTAAAAAAATATATTAAATTATTTTCATAATATACCTTATAATGAAAAATATTTTGGACTATATTTTAAAAATTAATCTCCTATAAGGTGTACTCTAATATTGAAAAGTATACCCTCATACATTCTGAAAGAGAGTGTTTTATAATAGAAAATTTCCATTAGTATAGATGTTTTTTTATCAAAAATAAAAATATAAATTTTTACAAAGAACTATGTTGTATTTATTGTTATATAATTAAAATAATGTTTCTTAAACGATAATCAAAATATAATTTTTCATTATTAATAATTACAAAATGATGTTTACAATGGAAAATACATTACTATTTATTATTTATCAAAAAAATAAACAATTCACATAAATTCAAAATACTTTCTATAAAGAAATTTTGATATAATTATTATTGAAAAATGAGATTATTTAACCAAATTATTTTGTAGAAAAAGTTAAAAAATAATTTAAAATTATGCGCCAATGAACTACTAAACCAAATTTTAGAAAAATATTAATTTCCAAATAAAACATCTTTTTTATTCAAATTATTATTATGTTATTTTTATTCAATTTATATAGATTTAATATATTTAATACCTATAGAAACCATTATATATTTATAATTTAGTTATTACTATCCATACCATTTAAAATAAATGATACGTTCAAACAGTCATGAATTTATAATATTTTAAAAGTTATTTTCATTTAAATGCACTATTTCTTGCATTAGATGATACTGAAGAGATTAAGTTTATTTAAATGTAAATAAATTCTAAAATAAAATGGTCTTATATTCATACATTATAAGAAATTTAATCCTCTATATTTTATGCATATTTTCTTGTAAATAGAAGAGGTTAATTATTCGTCATAAAAACCTTTGGTTACTATGTCACTTCATGTGTGTTGTGATTTCTCTAAAGTACCACTACCTATTTATTTATCCGGTTCCTCAAAAAAAAAACACTAGGATAAATAATATTTAGGGTATATTCATAGTATATAGAACAGTTTAAAAATATATTTCATTTTAGGTGATCACATTTGTTTGGCATGACATGCATTTCTTCAACAAGAATATAAGTAACACATTATGTAATTTTAAGAGAATTGGGTAAATTTCCAATTTATAAGAAATAAATAAAATTATTTTAATGATTTTAATGGGTCATATTCACTTGGAGGGTTAGTTTCTATTTTACACTAAACCTTATAAACCCTTCCATATATATACTCTCAATAAATATTTATCTCCAAATTGGAATTCAAAATAATTCCTTTGATTATAATGATTACACTTTTCCTCTATTTAAATGCTTTAACATGAACTTGAGTTAAATTTTTCATTTTATTTTGTCCCCTAAACATGTTTTTGGCCCATATGTTACCTTTAACTATCATCATCACAAAATCTTCCAATAGAAAATCTCTTTCCATATAATGGTTTATATGACACCATTTGAAAATATTAATTTAAACTATTGATATAGTAATACACTACCAAATGTAAATAATGATCAAATATACCTAAAATGTCATGTGAGAATGACCTAAACATATCATACATTGTTTTAGTAAACATTTAAGACTACCCATCAGTATGACGATGGTAGGTAGTTCTAAAATGAAGCTCATTACCAAGAAATTTCTTTTGGCTTGTCTAGAATTTAAATTTAAAATTGGGATTATGTTAAGACATGATAAAATGACGGGGATCATTATTTATTCCAAATTTAATAACATATATCCATATGATATTCTTTTGAGATCAATATTATCTTATCTGGGGAATTGTGAATATTTTTTAGGAGATAAAAAAAATAAATATTGCAATGGTTTTTCAAATAGTAATTGGAAGTCTTGTGAATACTAACTTGTAATATCATACAACTTCTATATAATAATATGAATAAGTTTCATGAATCCTTTATGATATTATCTCTAAACAATGAAATTTTGAAAAAAAAATTCATAATACATAGACTGTCATTGCCTATTTCATGTTATCCAAAAAATGGTCCTCCAAATCCCAATATTTTTTTTACTACCATGTTAAATTTAGATATTAGAGTAATGATAATCTTCCAAAATTCCCATTTCTTACTCATGTATATGTAGAACACATATTATCATTTGAAATTTCATAATACCATAGTAAAAAACAAAGTATTATAGTTTTTAATATCCACAACTATAATATTTTTACAAAAGTTCTAATTGAATGATTGTTTAAATTTTTTATTTTTATAAATTTGGATTTATAATCACTTAAATATCGACTGATATCACTCTTTCCATTATAATTCTAATACCCTTATTTATAAGATCCATGAACATAGTATCGTAAGAATAATTTTTTAGTTCATAAATCAAGGATCTTTCCTATTCAATATATCTTCTACATTATTTTCATTCCCTATGTGGTAGTGAATCAAGAAAGTATAATCCTTTGAGTATCTACATCCATTACCATTTTCTCTTATTTAACTCATAATGTGATAATATGTATTATTAAATTTTATAATCCGTGTAAATATTACATTTTACATTATAGGTATAATGTATACATATAAATAATGAATTGATTATAGCTTCCAAATCAATATCATGGGATGTATTGTTATTTTCCCGAGTCATCAATTTCCATTATGAAAATGGTATATGTTTTTTATTTTTCATTTGGTCATAACCAATTCACATTATCTATTTATAAATATATATCACAAAACCATTGTTTCAAAGTGGTTGAATCCAAATTAGAGCATTGAACAATATCATATTCATTTAATCAAAACATTAATCACATTATATAGTCAGGAATACATTAACCCCATGATGCATAATATTTTTTAATGGTTTGTGCAATGATGTAAAATTTTTAATGAGTCTTAGATAGTATCCTCACAAACCAATGAATCTATGTATATTAGTTATGTTCATGAGTGTAGTATATTACCTTATATCCATTCCTTGACAACAATTCTTGTGATACTATCCATGGAGAAAATACTTCCAATGAATGAAAATTCATGAACAAAATTACACTTACTAAATTCCCAATATCAATTAATCATTATAAAATTTTATATAATTATAAACAAGTGATTATAATTATCCTAATATATTTTATAATACCATGAGATATCATCAATGAATACAAAAATAATAATCATGATTTTCTGTGAAATATTTTTTTCATAGATTCATAAATATTTTAGTTTTATTGGTCAATCAAAATTGAATTACTGAAAACTATAAATTTCCATAACCTATTGAAAATACTATCACCAAATTTTATTCCTTATTTGAAAAAAATTAATGATACCCATTGTTAAGAACAATAATTAAACAACATCGGGTTCCATGATGTAAATGAAATAGTTTATAAATATGAGGAAGATGATACTTGTTCTTTATCATAATATTATTATTTTCCATATAATAAATGAATTTCATCAGGGATTGAATTTTCATCTAAACTCATAGAATTAGGGATCCAAAATGTGAAATAGTTTGGAGAATTAATCACCTCTCATTGAAATATTATAACATTATCATTAACTACACTAATTAAAAACATTCCATTCTATAGTTATTCATTGATATTAGTCTTCCATCAAGGATTAAATCATTGGAAAACTCAAGTCCATACTCTAGTGCATTTTCATTGATGTCCTTATGATTTTAGTCATTGTATTCATGAATTAAAGGTATAACCTAGACATGAATATTACCTTCTTCATCTTATGATATTATTTTCGCTTATTTCCCAAAATCTCATTTTGTTGAGCTAGTAGGAGAGGATCTAGAAATTTCATCACTGATAATTTCTCTTCTATAACGATTAATACATTTATATCTTGATAAAGAATAATAATTTCCTTATCTTGTAATAAATTTTTTTCGTATTTTGAAATCCATTCTACAACATGGACAATATCAATGTCATACAAATGTATGATAATAAGGATAAAAATAATCTGGTTTATGTTTGATAATGGGGACTACCAGACCTATTATTTCTGAAGGGATACTTACACTATGATTTTTTACTAAAAACTCCTTTATTAATGTCATAAGGTAATATATAAATTTCCTAAGAAACATGTAATATATAAAAGATTAATAGGATCTACTGTAAAAAAATAATCTCATAAATTTTATGATATTATTAAATTACTTTACACAAAATCATTAGGTACTTCTGTATCAATTCTAGTGGTTGAATTATCTAGTACTTTTCCCATTAAAATTTTCTATGGTATATTCCATTGATTCATGGTGAATTATTTTTCATAGTTTCTTATCTACCAATAGTTGATACAATAAATAATAATATTTTTATTATTTTATATTAATTTATTATCCTGATGAAAATTATATCCAATCATATAAAATACATCCATGACCTTCATGAATTAGTAGGGATGTTTCATTCCTCATTTTTTATAAATCTAAATTTATTTATTATTTTTTTAATCCTGTAAAATATACATTTTATTTGTGATTAGTCAATATATTGTTTTTTTATTTCAATTTATTATATTGGATATGTATAATTAATTCTTCATTTGTATGGAGCATAAATAAATTACAATATATGATGAAAATGTTACCGAAAAAATCACCCTTCAAAGATATTTCTTAGTCCCTTTAGTAAGATTTTCAATCTTGTACACCATTTTACTTATGTTATATGTACCATATCTGGATATCCTTGTAAAGGTAGCCTCTTACTCAACAACACTTTAAAAAACATTTTTATTTAAGATAAGGAACATCCTCTCCATTTTAATTATTTCTCATGAGGGATATATTTTACGAAAAATGTAACCTTAAAATATTTCAATTAAATGAGTTTTATTTTTTCTTCAACCTCAATATTTTGGAACAATAAAAACCATGGATGTGTGTCAAATTTTTCACAATACTATTCTTATTTTACCTTATCCATTTCATAATATCCCAAGGCCATAAATATATTCCAAATAGACACAATATATTTTCCATTAACATTAGGATTAATGTTCCACAAAATGAAGGGGTTTTTTCACATGAAACAATCCCACATAATATATTCACTTTTTGGAACAACCTATTTATAAATTTCATAAAGGTTTTTTTTCATAACCTGGCGATACTTCCCTTTTATATTTATGAATTGTTCTGTACCAATACCATCCTTAATGGGTTTCTTAAAAGTGAAATCTCTTAATTTTTCAAGGTTATAAGTACCCTTATTCTATACAAGAATAAAATAGAGAAAATATATTATATTATATTATCTCATAAAATAAAAAAATTTAAATCATAATTTATAAATATAAATATGTTATAAAACATAAAAAAAATTATACAAAAATACTCATTAATAATATCATTGTAACAAAAATGGTTTTTAGGGATAACATTAATTTTAATTCATTTGTAATGGTCTTTAAATAAAAACCACATAATTTAATTATTACAAAACCATTTAGATGATATTATATAAATATCAAAAAATATTAATAATGGGTTTATGTTCCTTAATATATCTTTCGTTAATCTACTTCTAAATATTTCTACTAAAAATCCTCTGATACAAGTAATAACCACCCCAACCACAGTAATTGGATGCCATCAGCTATATTATTACATTGGAATAAGGAAAAACAATAATATATTAAATTATCAAACTGTTTTTTAGTCCTAGATTGTTAGATACATACATGTTACCCATTTGAAATTGTGAAATGAAAATAAGAAAAACAATTGAAAATTATTAATATCTTTATAACTCATGCAATGGACTTATCTTTATAACATTTATAAATAAAACAAATAAGGGTGAAGTAAAATTAACAATGGAATATATCTTGATAAAAAGAATTCTATATAGAAAGCAGATACTGAATATATATTCCATTTAATATATACCATGATTAATAAATAAGTAATTATTAATATAGAAAGGCAACTAACTGAACCAAAATTTTATTTTATGAATAAACTATGAATTAAATTCATACAGAGTTAATATCAATGCGAAAATATCAAGGTTATTAATAATAACAACTAAATTAAAAATTAATGAAATTATTAATTATTAGAAATAATTATCTCATGAAACATGATACCATTAATAACAAGCAATTTTACATGACAGTAGAAAACTATCGGAAAACTCATATCCGATTTTCCCAACTATTTTGTCTCATGAGACCAATCAGTGAATAGTGGGACTATCTACAACCATGAAACAACAATAAATTCATCTCAAAATAATCAATCATAAATAGAATAATTAATTTAATTCGTGAATAAATATTCCATATAATCAAATATATAATGAATAATTCTTATATATTAATTATTATTTTAACATTAAATCAAATAAAATTCAAAGTAAACACCATATGTCAAAATTGGATATTATATTGGAATCAATAATATCCATCATTAAATAATATGAATATTTTTGATAAATTTAATTCATAAAAAAAATTATAATTTTTTTTTCATTATAATGTAAACAATCACAAAAGAAAGTGAGATCATTCAATATTTTTTACATATTTTGTAACATTTAAATTAAAACCCCTTATAGAATTAACTAGAAATGAAACATTAATAATTAGTAATAAATAAATATTCATGTTAAATAAATCTATGGGGAATTATATGCACTACCAAAAAGTGAATTGGTTAATATTAACAAATATGTTTCAATGAATAACAAATTGAATCAAAATTCACTATCCCTTGGTAAAATTCATTTAAAATCCCCATATATTAAATAAACCCAATTAACAATAAAAATTAAAATAATTATGAATTATTCATGATATAATAGGTAAAAGTGTATGTATGTATACCGTATGAAATTAATTAGGTGTACAATTATAATATATGGCTCAATAAGCGAAAATTTTAAATGATATACCTATCTTCACGTATCCATTTAGTTTAATGTTGTTTAAACCAATGCATATTGAATGTTCTTAATTAATAATAAAACATTATTAATTTTTATATTATCATATATAATCCTATTATAACATATTACTACCAATTTATAATAATATATCATTATTTTCATTGTTTAGGGTTCTAATTACCTTTTTTTCTCATGCATGTTTTGTCCTGAATGTTTAGTTTAATGTATATAGGATAAAAATAAATAATCTTATGAATTTAAATAATGTTATAAATATAATATTTACACATTATTATCATTATTATAAAAATTAATATATGATAGTCATGGAAAATGAATGACATTGCTACATGGAGATGGTTAAACACACATATATGGAGTGACAACATCATTCCCTAAATGGGTGAAAGGTTAAATAAATTTGTAATAAATAAAATACCCTTAATTGTTTTAATTTCACATATAAAACATATATTCATAAATAATATCCATATGATGTTCCATGTATGTTTATTTTAAAATTCATCACATTTTTTTGTGAGGTGATAGACTCCATACAGATGAGTGATATAATCACATATTAAACTGAATATATCGTAAAAAGGTATATATGATGTTATAATTGAAAATTTATAGTTATATATTAAATATTATATATTTACAATACACCAATAATTAAATTCATTTTTGATAGGTTGTTATGGAAAATGAGATCCAATGATTCATGATGTGGTGGTCCACTATACACACGATGAATATTTTTCAATTCCAATATGATAAAACAAATGAAAATATGCTTTACCATTTAAATAAAAAAAATGTAATTATACTTTAATTTTTTTTGTAATTGTACTATATAACTAAATATTATTTTAAATAGCATGGATAACAAATAAAAAAAATTATCATTTAAGAACATTACATCATTGTCGGAAGACCAATTGAGGATTGAACCAAAAAAGTTCATGTGATAGGATTATCATCAAAAAATGGATGCTAGGATGTTTTTTTTGGATTTAAGGAAGTTATTTGGTTTGGTATTTTCCAATTCCAATAGATTTATATTTTGGAATATATAAGGATTGGGGTTGGCCTTATATAAGTGAGGGACATGGCAAAAGATAATTTTTGAAAAGAATCAATTGCATTAAATTTTTTATCATTAAAAAATAATCAAAATTGTGAAATTATAGAAAATTACTATTTATTAGTTAAATATTTCAATAAAATATGTGTTGTATAATTTTAAGGTCATATTTATCCCTTTAACGTTTTAGTTTAACTCTATGGTAAATATGTTTTTTCCTTAATCATAGTAATTAATTTTTATTAGTTTTTCTAATCATAATGGAAGAAAACTACATTGATATTATCATATAATATAAATTGTTTTCATTCTAGATATGGATACTATTTTCCTAAATTCCATACACAGAAGTGGTGGAATTAAATTTTAGAATATTCCAACTAACAAGACGAAAAGGCGGGTTCCAAAGGAAAAATTCTCATAAATATAGAGGGATTTAATATCAGAATTTAAAACGACATTTATTCCACCGAACTAAGTTTTATTGATTATAATATAAATGAACTATTTTTAAATTAAATCCAATTAAATAAAATTTATACTTTTTAAATAATTTATAAAAAAATTGAGTTTTAAATAGAAAATCAGTAGTTGACACTATTTATAAAAAATGAAATTTTTAAGAAAATCCAAAACTGTCAACATAAGATAATTTTATATTCTTATTTATTTTTTTAAAAAATTGTATCATATACATTTTTTAAAATTTGTAAAAATTTATTTTAAATGTATTTGAGAAATCCCAGATCAAACCGGATGTTAAAAAAAACGATTTTTTAGAAAACATTTATTTTTATATCCATTTACTCTTAAATAATTTATAATAAATATTTATCCACATAATTAATTATATTCATATATAAAACATATAATTTTTTAATTTATTTATTATTATTCATACATTCCAACTAATTATCATAGTCATATAATATTAAAATAGAGAATTTTTCCTTCAAACAAGTTGTCGGGTGCATCGCATGCTATCGATGAGTTTGAATTTTTTTTAATTTAATAAATCATAAATATGTTTTTTATACAAATATTTATGTGATTATATGGTTCTTTCCAAAACTGTTTTTCTTAATAATTTTGACCAATTTTTAATTAAATAATATGTTTACAAAACAAAAAGGCTATTTTCCTTAATGAATATTGCTAAAATATTTTAATGAAAATTTTCATCGAGGATAACTTACATTAATGCTAATAATGATTTATTGGGTATATCATCTAGTTGGAGCATAATTATTATTTTCGTAGATCTTTTATGAATAATGTGGTGTATTTTTTTATAACATATTATTTTCTATCAGAAATTCTTTGATGAAATGATGAACTATTTATGAAAAATCATTCCATTCCAGGGGATATCTTATGATGATATAATTAAACAAAGAACATCATAAAAACAAATTAGTATGTTTTTAATTATGGGATATATTGAATTGAATTATGTAACCCTCAAATTAATTTTATAGTTATAGATATATTATGAAATAATATGAACTTGAATATGGGGTGAACATGATTTAGTGGTGGTATTTGTCAACAGTTATAGTATTACAAGTGAACCTTGAATAAGTATATGATGGAATGGGGAGTGTAACTAATCAAATAAGATATTCTTTATATGAACTCCAAATATTGTATCACAAATATGGTGTTTATTAAGTCATATTATAACTACATGTGATCTCATCAAGATGGACATAATTATATATTTTTTTGAAATATTGATACAAACAAGATTCACATATTCCTTTGCAATAATAATATACTACAGAATGAAAGATATTATTATTAATCCTTAAAGGAACTCAATGATTTTTTATTCACATCATATAGAATGAAATGAAAAATAAGGGTGAGATCAAATTCTCTTTATGTGTTCTGTATAACAGAATCTCTCTTGAGTAAATAACTCAATTTTAATATAGGAAGTGAAATGAAACCCCCATTTATTAAATAATATTGCCATGAAATGATCCCATGGATAATTAAAATACATTAATATGATGGTTAGGAAAAACAATATTTATTAAATTTATTAATATTGGACATCATGATATGAATCTATAGGATATCCTTCTCGTTAAATGATTTTCCATGACAGTGTAACCAATGTATATGTATATACAAAAAATCCATTTACCAATTTAGGACATTTCTATTGTATATTGAAACATGTATTTTTCCTCATGTGGTTATCTATAACTAGACCAAAATCATCAATTAAATGTAAAATGCATTCATCATATATAAAATTATAAATTTATTTTATAAAAATATTCCTTATCATAGAATTCTGATTTTCAGACAAAATATACAATATTACTATTTCCAAATCCAATCAAATTATTTTTGATGTAAAACACTATATATTGAAATGGTATTTGTTTAAATAAATAATAATCTTCATGATACAAAAATAGGTATATAATATAAATTTAATATTCAATTATCCCAAAACTATTATTATTTCAGTAGAACTTTAATGACCCCAACACATGTTTGAGATAAAATATGATGATAAATTCATTAGAAATGTAGATTCTATAGAGAAATTATGTATTTTAATGAATATAATAAATTTTATGAGAAATATTTAAAATATGTTATAATAAAAAAAAATTCATCATTAAATAATTCAAATTTTATAGAATAATATAATGAGAAAAAATTTATAATGTTATTAAATTACATTAAGAATTAATAAATAATTTTTTTTTAAATTTTATAAAAATGTTTCGAAATACCCTTGGGGAAAACATTAGAATGATTATTTTAAAAAAATTAAATATTAGAGGATACTAGAAAAGTTTCTTTGAGTAAGTAAAAGGTACTAGTGAAAAAAATATTTCAAAAAATATCGACATGGGAGAAAAATATATCTAATCAAAAAAGAAATATATTTACCATATATTTATCTTTTGTAATTTTTTAAAGTCAGAATACATGAAATTTAGGAAGATAATATGGAAGCTATATAATATCTAGAGGATAATAAAAATTGTTGGAGTTTAAGAATTACATATTATATGATTTATTCTATAAAAATATATTAAATACCAAACATTAAATATAAAAAAATTATCACCACATTGGTAAATATTAATTGGTAACCAGTTAAAGGGGTAAACATTAATGAAATTTCAATCATCATGATTAAATGTATATTCCTATTAAATACATTGAAAGGTCATTATATTCACTGTGAAAAATCAAATTGGTTCATAGTACCAAATATATATCAACAGAGAGGTAATTAGGATGAAATCCCATAAAAATATCATGTCATTGAATTAAGAATTAATCAACTAAGTGATTTTTTGTGAAAAATATAAATCGACAAAAGACAAGTTGAAATACAACAAAATACACTATAGTAATTTATGCCAATTCCCTTATATACATACATGTAATTTACTAGAACCTTTGTTATATTGTACTTTCAATTACCCTTTACAAATTATTTTTAAAATCTATTATTGTATAGTAGACTATAAATTTTTTTATATACACTATTGTTATATAGTATCATATCAAGATAAAATTAATAAACTATTGGTAAATGGTATTCACATTTCATCGTTGGACCAAACTTCGCCATTCCTCACCGATTATCTATAATATATCTTAACAAAAGCTATGACCTCCCATCTCATATCCTCCTATGATATCCCCAAGTTTAGTATTTTTTTGATTTTTTTCTCCATTATAATTAAATCATTTAGTTCCCAATCATTCATATCTTCCAATGAGATTTTTTATCATTTTATTGTATGAAAACCTAAACATGCACATTTTAGGTCATGATTCATACATATTA
Organism: Viscum album; assembly: GCA_963277665.1. NCBI lineage: Eukaryota > Viridiplantae > Streptophyta > Magnoliopsida > Santalales > Viscaceae > Viscum > Viscum album. The sequence continues at coordinate 178,386,015 of OY728148.1, forward strand.
TTTGAATAATGGATCATTTTTATTATTTTTGTAATAATATTGAATAATAAATGTGATTTTTGTGTATATATATATATATTTTAAATTTACATAATCACATCATGTACATAAATCCATTATTGTTTTTTATTTATTATATATTAACAGATTATGTAAATAAATATATTTAAAATATTTTTGTATTGTTAATGTTATTAGGGGTTGTGAAATTATTACTATAATTTTTATAACACATTATTGTATTAGGGGTTATTATTATTCCTCTAATTATATTTATAAATTTATTATAGTGAACAAGGATACATTGGTGGGAAAATAGGATAGGCACTTGTTTGGTTATCTACATGAAATTTGTTAATATATGACATAAATTATTATATAATGTTTGTTGAAGTGAATTCAGTCCCATAGAGTAAGAAATATGTTCATGTGTTTATCCCATAAAATTGAACCATATAGACATCGTTATACCCGGAAAATATACCCCAATAAAATGGAGATCCAATATAAATAAACTCTTTGGACGTAGTTCCTCCGTGGAAATATACCATTGTGATATGAAACAATAAATTATATTCAATTTTTCCCAATATTAGATCTCTTCATACTAATGTGTGATCCTTACATTTAAACATTATTATTATTATATATTCTTTACATATGTCATAATATTATCCAATGATCCCTTTATTATTTTATTGATCATTATTATTTTTCTTTACTTATGTTCATCAAAATGTTATTGTTTATTATTAATCTATATATCTTTTATATTTAATATATATGAATATAAAATGGAATTTTATTGGTATTTTCATTTTGAATAATCATTTTCATTCTCAATAATGTGACATTTTACTTGAAATAAATATATCAATTTTTCTTAATGTTGTTACTATATGATTGAAAAATTGAACTTTATCTCATGATATTATTATATATTCAATAATTTTTTTTTAGAGACTAAAATTTTTCTTAAAAATTTATGTGATTTCCTTTATGTGTTCATATTTCTTTAAATTATTAGAAAAATTTGGAATATATTTTTATAAGTGTATAACTTGAATGTATCCAATGATATATATGCATTACCCATCATTGATGATTGGATTTTTCTATTATAAAAAAAATTTATCATTTATATTTGAAACAAGAATTTCCTGGAATGTATCACAATGGATATGAATGTAAATTTTTTTGTAATAATAATAGAAGTTATAATTGTTACCATATTTTAATACTTTATGTGTTTGTAGACTAAATTTACATTGATAAAGATGGTATAATGTTATTGTATGAGTTATTTAATAATCAAATTATATAATTTTTTATTAAGGAAGGATTCATGTGATACATTTTTTAATTCCACATTGATTAAGGTGATAATTTATACATAATTTTGTATTAAATATTATATATCATATAACTTTAGGTTTAGTTTCCTTGATAATCATTCTGATATTATTTTATTATATAATTTGTTTATGATTATTATTAGATTAATATTTATACTTATATCAATTATTGAATAATTTTCAATATATTATTATACAAAAATTATAGGTTTTTAAATATTTAAAAAAAGACGTTGTTTTAAAAATATTTGTTTCATAAATACTTATGTATTTTATTTGATTATGAGATATTTATTTTACATTTAATTTATTAGATATTTTTTTGGTTCAATATTTTTATTATCCAATTAAAGTATATGGTATTTCACTTTTTCTTTTTTGGCTAGATCATAATATTATTTAATGAATCTAATTTTATATTTTTTAATAAACCTTTTAATTATGGATTACTATATTTATTCAAATATAAATTTTACCCTATAATATAATATATAAAATAAGGATGTATCATAACTATAAGGTATAAAAAAAATTTCGAAACCATTTGGTATTTCAAAAAAAAATTATATAAAAATGTTCCAAAGAATGGATTTATTTGTTTTATATGTTATAATTATGTTGGAAAGACTTGTGTTTTTCTATAATAAGTTTTATACCATATAAAAATGGTTTACATAAAAAAATTACAGTTAGTATCACAATGTAGAGAAGATAAATGATTCTAATGTTCATGGGAATAATGAAAGGAAATGTAAGTGGATTATTATATTTCATCAATTTCTACATGGTTATCATCTAGATAAATAAATTATTCTAGTGCAATAGGACAGTAATATAAATACAAAATAGGAAATTACTGAAAATAATGATGTCAAGAGATTAAATAAATTAATAGATGATGGTAAGAGTATGTTGTAACATAAATTTAGTAAATTGAAATAATAAAAAATTTTAATTCAAATATAGAATATAAAAACCATGTATGAAATTTATAATAACACCATTGTATATATTATTACCTTTTATGGACTTACATCATGATAATGTGGATATTTCATCAATCCATTTTATAGTTTGGATATTATTTTACCAGCTTGGAATTTCTACAAATAAATTAAATGAAATATTGAATGGTATTAGATTATTATGGGATCAAATAATATTGATCATTGAATAAAATGAATTTGGAATATTTCCATGGAATCCAAATTAATATGGAAGATGATCTATTGTTCCACAGAAAGTCACGAGGCACATTCAATTGATTCTTATACATCAAACCTCAATTATTGTCTCTAAAATATGTGATGGAATCATGGTGGTATAATTAAGGATAATGTTGAGTTTCTTCATATTATAGTTGTATTAAAATATAAATTAATTGATTCATAACATCTTGTTTTTATAGCTAGGGTGCATAATTTTAGGTTGGGTCATTTATATGATCATTTTAATCAATTTTGAATGATTCTTACATATAACACTACATGACTAGTGTATATTCATTTTTATATTGTTATTTCGTGGATGCGTATGAAAAGAAATATTTTTTTTCATGATTATACAAACATTAATAAAATCAAAACATGGAAATGATATAGAATTACTCATTGAACAATTAATAAAAGAAGTTACATAATTATAGTTAAAGGATTTCTATAAATGGATATCACATCAATTTTGATGATTATTCCACATATTACAAAAGTACATGTATGAGTAATGTAATAGTTTAGTTTCATTAAAACATGAAAAAAATCATTTAACATGGTGATTTACCATCAATGATTCTCACAAAGTTCTTATACTATATAAATTATACTTAAAACCATTATTCATATCCAACGTGAATGGAAACCTAATAAAGTGTAGAGCTCAAATGCTTGGTTTGTATAAATAAATTAATCACATATGTATTACATGAATATAATGTAGGATCGAAATAGTGATGTAGATGCTCAATATACAAGAGGGGGTGAATTGTAAACATTAAAAATTCCTTTGGAACCTTTAATATTTTTTACAGATTAGTATGTTTTCGTTAGACAAGGAATGATCTAAGATTAATAAAGTTAAACTAAACAAATTCAGAACACTTCTAATCACCAACTGGAGAATTGGAACAAAGGTTTACAATATAATATTCTACCTTAAAGAGTATAGAATCTAAACTAATCAGAGTACAAGTGTAAGGAAATACAAGAAGGTTATACTTTCCTTACAATACAATATGATGTAGAAACAAACAAGTAGTACAACTACAAGTAACAAACAATAACCCTTTGAACCCAAAGAGAAAGGTATCCAAAAACCCTGGATAAAGGTCCCTAGATTTATACTTTCATGCACGTATTTCTTACCCACACCAGGGTAAGCCCTCGATAAAAAGATTGGAATCTATGTCTTGCTATCCCCGTAAGCCCTCAACTTCGAGGTAGTTGGAGCCTCTTTCTTCCTTAGCATGGAATCCCTCAAACTTCATGGTAGTCGGCACCTCTGTCTTCCTATCCCCGGAAGTCCTTGAAGGTAATCACCAAAATTTGGAGTCACACAAAGCAATCTGAACGAGCGGTTCAGCACGCACAAAGCATGAAAAGCTTCTCTATATAGAAATCAGCTTAAAATCATGTGGTCTCTAGATCGATCAACTCATTGTTTAGCTCTTTCAAATGAGCTCCTATTTATATGAAAATTTCCAACAGTCGCCTCCCTCTTCCAATGGTCATATTTTCCATGAAATCCGGAGGGATCTGTACACATATAACTCAACCAACGGTTAATTAGAAACAGAATGAATGACATCGTTTAAAAATAAATCATGTATAATTGAATGCACGAAATCATTTTGAAATGAACCATATGTAAGTAAAAGAGAAAAAGTATTTCAGAGTGTAAGAAAATTAAATGTTTGGAGTCTAACCAAAACAAAATTCGGAGTCTATGTTAAGAAATGTTCAGATTCTGTTTTATAGGAATTTGGAGTTTGGTTTCACCAGATATCGGAATCTGAACTTGCAGAGTTCGAAGACGAACTAGTAAAAGTTTTAAGATGAACATCAAAAGAGTTCAGAGTCGAGCTCATGAAAGTTTGGAGTTGATCATCATAAGAGTTCAGAGATGAACTCATGAATGTTCAGAGTCGATATTTATTAGAGTTCAGATTCGAACTCTTGAATGTTCTGAGTTGATCATCCTAAGAGTTCATAGTCTAACTCATGAAAGTTTGGAGTCGAACTTCATCAGAGTTTAGAGTCGAACTCAAGAAAGTTCGTAGTCGAACTTCATAAGTGTTCAGAGTCGAACTCATGAATGTTCGGAGTCAATCTTCATAAGAGTTCGGAGTAGAACTCATAAAAGATAGGTGTCCAGAATTTGGAATGGAACTTCATTACAGTTCACATCCAGAATTCAGATCCTAAAAACAGAATGATCCAAATCTTTACATTATATGACTTCTGGGATTTTGGGTATGAATCTGGTTTTAGTACATATGAAAAATATTTCTATGTATAGGAAAATATAAGTTAGGGTAAATTTCCATAAAGAAGTAAATTTTCCTAATGGAGGTAAAATTTATATTTTCTTAAGTATAAGGTGTTTGTGATTTTAAAAACTTGATGGAATGGAAAAGTCATAAGGAAAACCTTATTGGCTCAACAATCTCCCCGTTTTTGGAAAGCCCAAACATCTTTTTGAAAAAGAATATAAGGAATTTGAAAATTGTCATTAGACTTTGAAATTAAAACTTATCTCCCTGTATTCATGGAAGAAAGTGAATACAACTAACTCCCCCTTAGGCATTGAAACTCTAAGGATTGTATTCTGAATTTCCTGAGTGGAGTTTTCATTATTGTAAGAATGAAAAACATCGTATTGGGAAACTCCCACTTTCTTTAAGGATATTTCTCGTAGAAATATTTCCTTTCTCCTCCTTAGGAGTTGTTCTTTTTCCTTATCCCCCTTTGTGATTTTCAAAAATAATTGAAGGGAATGGGAAAAAAAGTATGGTAATTGAAACATGAGTATATGAAAAGATACAACAAACCAAATAATCATTTCATTAGAGGTGGAATATTTTACAAAGAAAAAAAATTACAAAAAAAGATCAGAGTGGGTTCATTTGTCTTTCTTTTCCATCGAGATGAGATTCTATAACAAGGTTTTGATTTTCTTCAAGTCTATTTGGTCTTCCTTAACTTGCCTCTCCAATGCTTTTACCTTTTCCTCTTGGACTTTTAAAGCATCTAACTAAGCCTCGATGGCTTCTTTTTGCATCTTTATTATTTCATCATGATTTTCCAACATCTGCTAAAACTCAATCCATAAATCTCTTTCAGTTTTCCAATTCTGAGATATTGAGTTATGCTTCCCATTCAGGTCCCTGACTTGTTGATTCTGAGAATTTTTCCCTTGGGTCATCTATTTATAAATCTTGTTAACCGTTTTATCCTCCATTTCAAAATAATTTTGAACATCAGTCGGAAAACACTCAAACATAACAAAATCTTCATCAACTCTCTTAGAACACATTGTTATGTTACTTCAGGACTTTCTATGCACATAATCATTGATAAGAAAACTTTTCTGTTCATCTACTATCTTCACAAACTTCTCCATGACCATGGATAATGAATCCGATTTCTGATTTATACGTTGTTGCAGCATCAGGCATCTGGAGTATATAGATGGAAAAATCAGAATGGTGTCCACCAACTTCTTCAGTGATTGAACCACAAAATCATGCCCATCAGATGATGATTCCGAACCAGAAAATTTTCTTGGAGACTAATCTTCTTCAGCTTTCACCATCTTTCTTCTAGAGGTGCCACTAACCGCTGTCTTCCGGATGAAATCTTTTATAGGAGACTCTATGAGAGTTTGATTCCCCTTCTCGGATCTCGGAAAAGGTTCCTTATTAGGGGATACTTACTCATATTTAGACACTTGAATGATCTGGTCTTCATCTGGGATATGTTTTTCTTGTTCTTCCACAAGAAAATTCCTCTCATAAAATTCTTCCAAATCATACAAGAAATTTTCTTCTTTTTTTCTTACTGTTTCTTATCATCATTCTTACTAGATTCTTTATCTGCCTTTCCTTGAAGTACTAACATTCTTTTATTCATCCTTATCTTTATAGTCATGTACTTTCTTGATCAGGGTATCCAAATATTCACTCTCCACATCATCTTCTTCTTCTTCCTCAACTTCTTCCTCTACTTCTACTTCTTCAGAAACTTCTTTTTCGGCTTCTTCAACTACTTCTTTACCCTTGTGTTTTTCTGGAGTGACATAGTTCATAGCTGTAGTTTATATTAATGAAGGTTCAGAACCGAACGTTTCTGGAACGGGAAGCATTTCTGAATCTAACTCTGTAGCTTTCAGCAAAGATTTCACCACATCAGCCTCATACAACTTCTTTTTCATCTTCTTTTCTTTTTCCTGATTCTCTACCTCTTCCACAGCTTTTTCTATTAAGGCCTTATCCTCTACAGGGTCTAATCCGAATTGTGGATCCCCTTCCTTCCTCTTCTCTTTATCTTCCCTCCACATGGTGGCCACATCATCTGTATGTGTTTTCTGCTTCTTCGGCTTGGGGGGAGCAGACTGAGTTTCTTTAGCCAGGGGTTTTTCTTTATCAGCAAGGACTTCCTTGACCTTCCTCTTCTTCCATTTCTTTTTGGATAGTTCCGGATTCAGTATTTCTTTCTGAGCTACTTCAACCTCTTCCACAGATAGAGGGTAAAATTCTCCAGATTCACTGGAAAAATCCATCTTCATCCTCTTCTGAGTATCAACACTAACCAGCATAAGCATGCAATTTTAGACTTTTGATTTTCATGCATCCTTTATGGATTCTATGAACCAAACTATCTGCCTCGATAGTAAAGCATGGTACATAATTATCCGCATTCTCAAATTCCCTTCCTTGATGTTCTTGAATGTAATCAATACATGCCTCATCAAATTTATCTTTCTTATATTCACCAATAAATATAAAACATAGATATCACTTTTCTTCAAATTATTTGTGAGGCATATTCTTGGAACCAGAAATCCTTCCACCCAAAGCTGATAAATCTTGTTGTTCAGAGTGAGATAGGCAATCTTATCCATTTTAGAATCCTTAAGTCCAAGTCATCTTAAAGCCTTCACCTTGTTGAAACTTCCTTGCACATCTGGAAGCTTGTGTGAGAAAAAATCAACTTCCCCCTCATAGGACAAACCATCCAAGCTCACAACCTTGGTGTAGGATAGCTTATAAATCATCATTAAGACTTGAAAGAAAACCATTATATACCATCTTCCATCTGGAAGGAAACGTACTCATAGAACTCTATCAACAAATCAGTATACACCAGATCCTTCTTTTATGACTTGAACATGCATATATCTTCCCAACCATTCAAATTTAGATTCTCGGTTATAATAGAATCAAGCTTGTAGAAATCAGGATGTACCAAACTTTCCATGAATACTAACCACTTAGATATTGGTTTCAAAGATGACATATTTTGGGATGTGTCCTCAACAAACATTCGGAGTGAAAAAATCTGAAAGATTCAGAATAGATTTCCAAAGTTCGGAACTGGCCTTAAGAAGAGCATCATGACTTCCATACACGAAGGCTTTGAAAACCGATGTGGGACGAGTATTGGGGTCCCCTTTATATAGGCGATGGATGTGACCTTTGGTCTTCCAAAAGCCATCTAACGGTTGAAAAAGCTTTGACATGATTTGATGGCTGAAAAAACTCCCACAATGAAAACGTGACTCTGATATTTTAAGGTTCTAAGGAAAACATCCGGACTTGAGGAAAAACTAGAATTCGAACTATTAAAAACAAGGAAAATACCAATAGGAAAAATATGATTACGAAACTATAAGTAAGGAAATAATAGAATTCGGATTGGCTAGAAATATTGTTCGTAATTGGTAATATTCTTCTTGAAGAAATGAATTTAAAAACAAACTCATTACGAAAGTTCGAGTATGAAAATTTCATTACGAAAATGCCAATATGAAAATTTCGTTACAAAAACTCCAGTACGAAAATCTCCATTCCAAAATTTTTCTGTCCGAGAATTTCAATCCTTAAAATTTCAGTTCCAGAAATTCCCATTCCCAAATTTATAGCTTTAAAATATCCATTTCATAAAATATAATTCCAAAAAGTTTGAAAACTAACTACAAAAATTTTAGTTACTGTAGGAAAAAAAATAGATTAAAAAAAAATTAGTTATGCTAACAATCAAATGTACTCCCCCTATAAAGAGGAGTTTATAACTGTTAGGATAATTGATCACCAAGAAGTTAATGATGAATGATTACCTTATGGTTATCATTCCTAACATTTTTTTTAATGAATTAAAATATATTGGAGGGTAATGATTTTGTGAAAATATCAGCAAGTTGATCTTCCATTCTGATAAACTGGTGAATGATATCTCGTTTAAGTGCGTGATCCCTAAGAATGTGATGCCTAATATCTATGTGTTTTCCATGAGAGTGATGGGAAGGGTTCTTACATAGGGCATTGGAACTTATGTTATCACACAAAATATGAGTCTTAGTAAAACTCAGGCATTAGTCTGTGAGTGTGTGTTTCATCCACAACACTTGAGCACAAAAACTTCTAGATGCTATATATTCAACTTCAGTAATGGAATGTTCTAAAGAATGTTGCTTCTTACAGGACCAAGAAACTAATGAATCTCCTATGAAATGACATGTTCTATATGTACTCTTTCTATCCATTATACATCCACAAAAGTAAGCATCCGAAAATCTTTTTAGTATAAAATCATTTCTAGAAGTATTAAATAATCCTTGATCCATGGTTCACTATAGTTATCGAAAAATGATTTTCACCGCCTTTAAGTGAGATTCCTTAGAATTTGATTGATATCTTTCACATAAGAATACTGAAAACATTATGACTGGTCGACTAGCTGTTATGTAAAGAAGACTTCCTATCATACCACTAAAAGATGTTTGATCTACTAATTTCCCATCTTTATCAAGATCTAAAGAGTTTGAGGTACTGATGGGAGTACTTATACTCTTAGTACTGTCATAACCATACTTTTTAAGAAGATCTTTTATATAATTGTGTTGAGGTATATAGGTTCCAACTGGTTTTTGAGAAATTTTAAAACCAAGAAAAAAAAGTTAACTCACCCAACATACTCTTTTCAAATTCAGATTTCATTAGACTTGCAAAAGAATCAGTTAAATATTGATGAGTTGAACCAAATATGATGTCAACAACATAAATTTGACCAATCAAAACATTTTTCTTGTCATTATTTATAATGAGGGATGGATATGAATTTCCCTTAACATAGTTATTTTGAAGGAAAAATCGAATGAGTCTATCATACCAGGCTCGTGGGACTTATTTAAGACCATACAATGCATTGGTATGTCTAAAAACATGATCATGATGTTTTGTATCTTCAAAACCAGGTGGTTGTTCAAAAAAAACTTCCTCATGAACATACCCGTTAAGAAAAGCACATTTCACATCCATTTAAAAAAGTTTAAATTTGAAGAATGCTACAAAGGCAAGTAGAATACGAATTTATTCATGTCTAGCTACTGGAGCATATGTTTCTTCATAGTCCATTCCCTCTTGCTGGTTATAGCCTTTAACAACGATTATATCTTTATTTTTTAATATGAATCCATTTTCATCACACTTGTTTATAAAGACCCATTTTACTCCAATGATAGAAGTTTCCTTACAACTTTCAACCAATGTCCAGACTTTATTCCTATCAAATTCATTTAGTTCATCTTGCATGGCTTTGATCCAATCATCATCACTTAAAGCTTCATCAATGATTTTTGAATCTAATAGGGAAAGAAATGCTAGATGTTCTAATTCAATTCCTAAGGAACTTATAGTCCTTAGAGGTTTATTTACATCACCAATGATACTATCACTGGGATGATTCTTTAGAAACACCTGACTTGGGTTTTGTAAAACCTATTCATCAACAAAGGGCAGGAAGTCTTCTATGGTAAATGTTTCAAAAGTATCTTCTTGAACATTTTCCATATCAGAAGGATCTTCTATCAAAGGTTGACAATCAGTTTTTGTAAACACATCTGAGGATGTAGGTTGGGATGGTTTAAAAAAAAGGATCAGTCTCATCAAATTTTACATGCACTGTTTCTTCAATAGTACAAGTATTTTTATTGAAAACTCTATATTCCATAGAAGTTTTGGAGTAGCCTATGAAAATACCTTCATCAGATTTTGGTGCAAATTTATGTAAATTATCTGTAATTTTCAGAATGAATACTTTGAAACCAAAAAACATGAAGTAGTAAAGTTGTGGTTTTCTATCATAAGGATGCTCGTCTGCACAAGACACCAGATGTGCGGGAAAATCCCGTGCAGGGGTGAGTATAAAAATAATCAGTAGAGGACCTCGAAAACCACAAAGCAGTACACAAAGTAAAAGTACAGTCATCTATGCACAATTTATGTTCACAGAACATATAAAACAAACCATATATACTCAAAACCCAGGACTTTAGTCTAGAGACAAGCCACATAACTGCATACCCTGATAGGGGTTCGGTTTGAAGATTACATGATGCACTCATTCCGGTGAGAACACACTCCACGAGTCCTATTGTTCTGATGATGTCCATCCGAGGAGTGATTTTCGTCGGGAACCATCACAAGATATAGTTACACTCATTGCGGGAGACACACTCTTGAGTGGAAAGGTTACAATAGATAGATGCACTCATTACGGGAGACACACTCCTGAGTGGGAAAGAGCACGATACACAGATGAGGATCACTGCCAGGGCCATGGCGGATACCGCGACTCATCCGGAATTCACATTCTAGGTAGAGGAGCAACGCCTGGTAAAGTTGGTCACGTTGATGCCTGACTCTACCTAGGGTCTGGAATGGATAGAGGATCTCGATCCGGGCCTCTCGGATGGATGCCTGCCTCTATCACAGAAAAGTCCTGTTGAAGGGATCATAAACCGGTGTGAGGGAATGATGTCTAACCTTCAGGGGAATAAAAGAAGGGGCACTAACCCAAACGATGGATGTTCAAGGCATGATGAACAAAAGGACCAAGTTGTTCTACGAAAAGTACTCGGCGTGTAGAAATGACACACGACGTGTTGTCCGACCCCGGGTAATGCCCGTGTGCAACGACCTGTGTCATGAGGCTGGTCGTGTAGAAATCATTATACACGACGTGTAGTACGGAGTACACACCATGTCTGGGTCACTGGGGCTGGCCCCATGTACTCTGTCCATGTGCCTGTACACGGTCACCAACCCGTGTACTCCAACCCATGCGATATGCACACGGGGTGACCTGTGCAGGCGACCTCTCCTGGCTAGGTGAGGGAGTACACGGTCGTGTACTCCATCCCATGTATGTGTATCCTCGGGATATAGGCCGAGCTCCGCGTAGCCGCCTCTGCCGAGCTGTACACGCCCTGCCGCCTGAAGACGTGTAGAGAATCTAGTGTCCATGTACCACCCGAAGTACACACTGAGCTTCGGGGAAGGTCCAACACGTTGTGTGACCAAGGTCACACACTGTGTGGTCCTTCCCTGACCCCTAAACCCTAGCCACCACCATCAAAAATACACGGCGTGTTCTTCGGAAGTACACGCCGTGTATTTTAGAAATTTCCAGGAATGCGGACCTCCGCCATCACGCCTCCCATTGTGCTCTGATTATTGATCCTGTCATCCGATCACCACGAAACCTTCAGGTTTTCGTCGCCCCGACACCACGAAGCAGTTTCCATCATTTTCGGGCCTCTGATTGGCTCTGAAAACATGATCGGTCTTCCCTCACAAAGAACGCTCAAAGAATGACCTTTTGGATATGGTCTGATTTGTCGCCCACCAACGTCGCTGCACCACCATAAGGACATTGTGATGTCGAACCTTCGATTTTGGATCATTGCGTCGCAGAATGGATGTGCAACGATCCGTTGTTCGTCACCCCATGAAGAATGTGAAGAACACGTGGGGAAAAGGAGGAAGAAATCCAAATAAACAAAATAAGGAACGAACCTCCACCATCATTCGTCATGGCATTCATCCGCTCCTTTTAGTAGGTTTAAACAGGGCAAATATCAACATGAATATAAAGCATGTATTAATTCCCCAAAATCATCCTAATGAAAACCCTCCTGCAAGAACGTACAAAGATGCGTATTAACATGTTCGTGGTTAATCTGCATTCATCGTTTAAATTAAAATATGTGGAAAAGAAAATCAAAACAACAACCCCTACCTTTTTAATGGATAGATCGTTGAAGAAGGAGTTGTGCTGCCGTTGTCATCATGATCCTTCATCAACGGCGCAACGATCCTTGGTTTCGATCCGTTGTCATTCGTAGTCGAGAATTGCTCCAACGCCTCGTGGATTCGGAAGAGGTTCTTCTCAAGAGTTGCCAACGATCAACAATTGTTCACCCATTTAAAAAGGGAAACAATATTGGCACTTAATTTTGCGGTGATTTTAATGACTCCTACTTGAGAAAACTTGAGTAATTATGACTCTCCATTAGTTAAGGAAATAGACGTCCCATCGCTGCGTATTAAAGAGTCCAACTTTCCATTTATTTTCCATTATGACACAACATTTATTTAATGGAATAGCTTCCCTTTTAACACACTGCAGCAGTTGCTTCCAAAAAATAAAATAAACATTTAGATTTTTATTTTATTTTATTTTATTATTAAAATGTCCGAAAATTAACTTTTTCCCTCGACCCTCTCATGTCGAGGTTAGCATCATTCATAGGTAATGTCGTCGTCCCGGACGCAACAGTGCACTCAGATTTTTAATCCGGGCATCCGTTTGGAAACTGCCACAACCGTTCACAAGCGCCGAGTCACTTGACATAAAAAGTTCAAACCACCATTCCGGGCTCACTGGACCTCAGAATGATTTTCCTTTTTCACACCCAGTCTCAAAATAATTCATTAAAATGTTTAAAAATAATAAATGAAAAAATTCGAGACATTATATCTAGGTGCGGAAAAATTGTGAGAAATACCTTTCTACTACAAAAAGTTTCAAAATAAGAATTTTAAAATTCTCCTCCATGAACACTATGAATAGTTTTCAGTGAATGAATTTTCTCATTTTTAACTTGTCCTCTAAAATTTTAAAATAAGAAAAAGCTTCAGACTTTTTTTCTAGAAAATAGACCCAAGTAAATCTGCTGTAATAATCAATTAGAACAAACACGTAGTATTTGCCACCAATACTTCCAGTTTGTATTGGACAACAATGATCCATGTGCACTAAATTTAATGAATCAGTTGTTGAGACATCACCAACTAATTTAAAACTATATTTATGTTGCTTTCCATATTGACAAGGATCACAAACTTTAGAAGAATCAAATCTTAGCTCTGGTAGATCCTTAACTAGTTTCTTCGTAGAAAGTTTATATTATTTTCTAAAGTAACAGTGACCTAGTATTCTATGCCATAACCAAGAATGATCTTCCATTTCACTTAGGCAAGGTAGATCTTGGCTCCTGAGGTCTTCTAAGTTCAATGTGTAATCATTCTCTTTCCTATTGGCTGAGAGAATAAATTCTTCCTTGAAATTGTGTACTAAGCACTAATCATTCCTAAAATTCACAAGGTATCCTTCATCACATAATTGACTTATGCTAATGATGTTGTTCTTAAGACCCTTAACAAATAAACCATTTGAAATCAAATTTTTACCAAGAATAACAATATTACCTATACCAAATATTTCTCCCTGAGCATTATCTCTGAAAGTATCCTTTCCCCCATTAGTTTTGATAATCTTTTCAAAATAGCTTTTGTTACCAGTCATGAGCCGGGAACATCCACTGTCCATGTACTATGTATTGTTGTTGGTACTTCTTCTATCTTCCTAAAAACAAGATAAGAATTAGATTTTCGGAATACAAACTTGTTTTGATCTGAGATTTCCAGACAACAAAAGTTTAGGCACCCACACATTCTTAGAAAAATAGGCTTTATGAAAACCTATATATTGGGTTTTATTTAAAGAAATATTATTTTCCCAGTGACCACCACATTGACACTTGCTACAAAATGGGGAACATTTTGGAACAAAGTATTTGTTACTAAAGGTTGGTTTTGCATAAGTATAACCAAAATCGGATTTTTTTCTTAAATGTCGTATTTGTGAATACATTTTATAAAAAACATTTATACCATGGGTAATGTTTGATAAAAACTTCTTTAAGTAAAAAATTTCGGACTTGAGTTTAATAACCATGTTTTTATCTCCAAAATAATTATATTTAGAACTAGAGTTAGGCTCAAAACACTTTTCTCATAAATTACTTATTCTAACTCTTTTGAATGATTGTTCTTATCAGAACTTATTTCCTCGAGATTTATTGAAATACTTACCAAATTAGCATTTCTCATATCAAGATATTTAGAACTATATGATATTTCTTTTTTATGAATAACATTCCTAGAGTTTTCTTTATCACGTTTTTATTGAGTTTGGAATTTTTTATCTCAGGAAGTTCAGTAATCCTAGAAACTTTTTAATAGGTTGGTGAAGTATTTTCTTCATCAGAAGATGATTCTTCATATGAAGAGTTATAATACTTAATATCATTAGAATTTAATGATACATTGGTCAATGATTCAACATTTCGTACCTTAGCCATAAAGAAACTATTTCTAATAGGTAATCTGATTATAAGGCCAAGATTATTCCATCCTGAAGATCCATAATCAGAAGATTCATCTGAAAAATCACCATCACTGGCACTCCAGGTGTCATTTGCTTTCAGAACTTACTTAGTTTTGGTTTTGTAATACTTCTTTCTGTTCCTTTCATAATGCCTTTCTTTCCTTTCTTTCCTTTTCAGAAATGGAAAATCTGGTCTAATATGTCCATATCTATTTCATTCATAACAAGTAACTTCACTATCTTTCTTGTCTTTCCTTTCCATTTTCTTATACATGGATTGGAAACTTCTCTGGCCAGCTATCTTGTTCATCCTTCGAGCAATATTTTCTAACTCATTTTCTGAGATTTCACTTTCACTATATTCTGAATGAAAAACCGCCTTCTTAGACATGGATCTGTTAACTCTCTTGACATTCTTAGCTTTCATATTCATTGATGTTGTTGTAAAAGCAATAATACCATTCACATTCTTCTTTTTGATGTTGTCAGCATCTATGTTCATTCTTATTTCATGTTGGAGAAGAGTTTTGAATAGTTCATCAGGAGAAATTAGAGTGACCTCCTTGTTCTCATCTATTTTTGTTCTCTTTGATTCCCGCTCATTGGGAATAATATCAATTATCATATCCACAAGGGCTTCATCGTCTAACCCTTTTTCTCCCATAGACTGTAAGCTATTGACTATAGTCATAAACCACTTTTGAACTTTACAGATTGTTTCTCCATAAAGAAAATTGAATCCATGGTACTCATCTCGAAACATATCTCTCCTACTTTCAATCACTTTAGAAGTGCCAAAGTGTGTAACTTCTAACTTCTTCCAGATTATATTAGCTACATCACAAAAAGAAATTTGGCTATATATATTTCTTGTCATTGGACACATTAATGTATTATGTGACTTATAATTAAGTTAATACTCTTGATTTTCCTGGTTAGTGAAAGTTCTAACTTCCTTATCAAAAATTTTATAATCACCAGTAAGAATAACGAAATAATTCACTCTAGTATTGATAAAAAAATGTCATCATTTGATCTCTCTAGTACTCATAGTCATTCCCATCAATGATTGGTGGCCTTCTATGGTTTAGATTGTCAATAGAACAAACATTGATTCCTTCCTTTCTTAAAAAAAACATTGGCATCCTAACTTAGTTAGTAGGGAAAAATATTCATAACCACATAGTTCGGAATGAAAATTCAGAATGAAAATTCGGAATGAAAAATCAGAATGAAATTGTTCGGAATGAAAAAAAAAACATTCTATGCAAGGATGAAGAACAATGAAAAATGAGAAAGAAAAACTTATATGTGAGTATAAGTATTTCTGAGACCTCCTTTGATACCAATTGTAGGATCGAAATAGTAATGTAGATGCTCAATATACAAGAGGGGGGTGAATTGTACACTTTAAAAATTCCATTGGATCCTTTAAAGTTGGTTACCGATAACTATGTTTTCCTTAGACAAGGAATGATCTTTGTTTAACAAAGTTAAACTAAACAAATTAACAACACTTCTAATCACCAACTGGAGAATTGGAACCAAATTTTACAATATAAGATTCTACCTTAAAGTATATAAAATCTAAACTAATCAGTGTACAAGTGTAAGGAAATACAAGAAGGTTATACTTACCATGAAATACAATATGCAGTGGAAACAAACACGTAGTACAAATACAAGTAACAAACAATATCTCTTTTAACCCAAAGAGAATGGTATCCAACAACCTTGGATAAAGGTCCTTGGATTTATACATTCAATCAGGTCTCTCTTACCCACACCAGGGTAATCCCTCGATACGACGATCAGAATCACTAACTTTCTATCCTCGCAAGCCCTCAACATCAAGGTAGTTAGAACCTCTATCTTCCTCAGAAAATAAGCCCTCTAACTTCAAGGTAGTCGGCACCTCTGTCTTCCTATCCACAGAAGTCCTCGAATGTAATCACCAACTTTCGGAGTTGCACAAAGCTATCTGAACGAGCAGTTCAGTATGCACAAAGCATGAAAATATTCTCTCTCTAGAAATCACCTTAACAAAGTGTGGTCTCTAGATCGATCAACTCGTTGTTGTGCTCTTTCAAATGAGCTCCTATTTATATGAAAATTTCCAACGGTCGGCTCCCTCCTCCAACGGTCATATTATCCATGAAATTATAAGAGACATGCACACATGTAACTCAACCAATGGTTAATTAGAAACAGAATGAACGACATCGTTTAATAATAAATCATGTATAACTGAATGCACGACATAGTTTTGAAATGAAGTATATGTATGTAAAATCCATTCAAAATTTCGGAGTGTAAGCAAATTAAAAGATCCAAGTCTAACCAAAATGAAATTCGGAGTCTATGTTGAGAAATGTTAGGATTCTATTTAATAGGAATTCAGACTCTGGATTCACCAGAGATCGGAATATGAACTTGCAAAGTTCGATGTCGAACTAGTAAAAGATCTGAGTTTAACTTCATAAGAGTTCAGAGTTGAGATCATGAAAGTTCGGAGTCGAACTTCATTAGAGTTCAGAGTGG
Organism: Viscum album; assembly: GCA_963277665.1. NCBI lineage: Eukaryota > Viridiplantae > Streptophyta > Magnoliopsida > Santalales > Viscaceae > Viscum > Viscum album. The sequence goes on from OY728148.1 coordinate 178,403,638, forward strand.
ATCTCATGAATGATTAGAGTCGAACTTCATAAGAGTTCGGAGTTGAACTCATGAAAGTTCAGAGTCGAACTTCATAAGAGTTTAGAGTCGAACTCATGAACGTTCAGAGTCAAACCAAATAATAGTTCGGTGTCGAACTCATGAAAGTTCAGAGTCAAACTTCATAAGAGTTCGTAGTCGTACTCAGGAATGTTCGGAGTCAAACTTCATAACAGTTCGGAGTTGAACTCACGAAAGTTCGTAGTCCAGAATTCGGATTGGAACTTCATTACAGTTCATATCCAGAATTCGGATCCTAAAAATAGAAATCTCCAATTCTTTACATTGTATGACTTCTGATATTTTGGGTATGAATCCGGTTTTTGTAATTTTGAAAAATATTTCTACGTATAACAAAATCTAGGTTAGGGTAAATTTCCTTAAGGAAGTAAATTTTCAATATGGAAGTAAAATTTATATTTTCTTAAGTATAAGTTGTTTGGAATTTTCAAAATAAGAATGAATGGAAAAGTCATAAGGAAAACCTTATTGAATAAACATATAAGTGTATGGGCACATGGGAAAAACATTTTGACATCATACCCTTAGTATGAAATATAAAAATGTAGATACATAGAATAATGATTGTCAGTACATAAGACATGAATCATAAGGTAATAAATATTATATTACATTAAAGAATAATACTGGAATACAATATGAAACATGTGGCATAGAAATTATCATTGAAAATTGAATGTAATTTCATCCTAACAAGAAAATAATGATATGATAGGATTTTTTTAATAATGTATGTAACTACATTGGGACTGGGATCCCTACCCATATATACTCTACTATTGGGATTTGGATTCCTTCCTCTTTACCCTCTTCTTCTGTGAATGGGATTCCCTATCATTTACACTTTTGTTTTGGGTTTAAAATTCCCTAGTGTTTTTGACGTAGGAATCCCTCTCATGTGCTCACTTATTTGGGGATTAGTATTCTCTCTCATGTACCCTCTTATTTTGGGCATAATATTCCCTCTTATTTCAGGCTTGGGATTACCTCTAATGTATCATATTTAGATCATTATACATTTATCATCACCCAATGAATTAAAGGGATATATTTTCCCACCATTCAAACAATAAAATTATTCATACATTTCTTACTTGATAATAAAACATCTATCCTATCATGACCCATAACAAGTCGCGAGTTTCATAAAAATCCAATCTTAACACATAAAATTGAATGCCTATAATAAAAATCACATCACATCATAAACTATAGAAATGGATTATGTGTCAAATTAATTTCATGATATCATAACTGATGAAAAAAAGTTGGTTTTAGAAAGTTATAAACTATGGAAGAGAAAATGATGTCATAAATATCATGTCGTCAAAATAATAACTCCTCATAGAAATAATTGAAATGGAACATTTGCATCATTTCATAGAAAGGAATGACTAACATCAACATACGTAAACATAAATGATATACTATATAGAAATTTATTTTAAAATAATTTCATGATTATATTATATAATCATCATTGAAAAATATTTTTTAAAACCCTTTAAAAAAATTCATTGAAAATACATTGAATGAATAGAACGTAAACATGAAATAATTTTGAAATCCTTTTCTATTGAAAAATAATTAAATATTATTGAATTTATTTTAAAAACAATTATATTTTAATATAATATAGAAACATATAAAATGATAATTTACATCATTGAAATCATTTTATATGAGAAATACCATTTTAAAAAATATATTGGAAACATTGAAAACAAATTAAAATATTTTTTTGCAAAAAAATTGAATCCCCTTTCAATTCAAAAATGATTATGAACTCAAAAAAAATTATTTATATTTGCCGAATATATTCACTAAAGAATATAACATTCTAAACATGTAATGTAAGCATCATGGAAATGATGGTTATGATGGACGGTAGGATCATTCAAGCTATAAATTCCTTTTGGGTAATAAAAGTACAGAAATGATTGCTGATTAGAAAAATGAAAGTAGAATCCTATTATAAAAAATTTTGATAAAATTTTAATGCATCAGTAAAAATTTTCCTTAAAAATCATAGTGTAATAGAATAAAATTTGAAAACATTTAAAGAAGACATCGTTTTGGAAGAACATATATTTTTGATTGAAGATAGAAATATATTCCTATATTCATTAAGAAATATATTAATTATCATAATACAAAAAATATAAGAATAATGTTTCCAGTACTTTTATATAACAGAATACAAGTTCATAAGAAAATTCATGTAATTTTTTGACAGATGTTTCATAATATTTCATCATTGGAAGAACATTAATAAAAATCATCATAAATGATGAGATTATAAAAAAAATTATTACCACTTCAATAACATGGAATTATAATTATATGGAAAGAATAAAAATAAATAAAGCTTTTAATTTCATTAAATATATTGGATTAATGATATAAAGTGAAAATGGTAGTATCTATAACTCTTAAAAATGAATATTTTTATTACATGGCATATGTATCACTAAAGGAAAATTGTTACAAAAATACATTACCAATTTGGTAACTTTTGTTACATAAACCCCATGAAAAAAATAATATGAAATATATATTCAAATATCGATAAATATAATTATATTAATAATATAATTAATACATGGTAATTATATATAACATATATAATTACCATGTATGTGAGCATGGGTTTTGTCTCATGGAAAATGATTGTGTGCTGAGAAAACACATAATAATTTAGTATCATTAGAATAATTATACCAATGAGAGAATATAATAATTTAATTATTATACTTTTCCTAAATAAATTCAATTAATTATATAATATTTTATAGGGAATTATATATATAACACAAAAATATGATTAGTGGTTATGGTATGTTTCTTATGAAAATTAATAGTGAGATGAAATCCCTTTTCATAAATATTGAATTTTATTGTTCAATTTATAACCGCCTATATAATAAATATATGATTATTATAAATCTTATATATAACCATATTATTATATTTAATTTTATATTTTATTAACTTATGACTTTATATTTCCCAATTATTAATATTAACCTATTAAAACCATTCATTGGGAAATAATTGCATTGTTTATTATGCTCATTTAGAAATGTTATTCTCTATAATTTTGCATAGTCCATGATTCACTTATTTACTAAATGTATAATATTATTTATTTATAATATATAATCAGTATATTAATATCTATAGTAATTTATAAACCTATAAATATTAAATGAAATACTCTATTCATGGAGATGGTATGTCGAACGTACACATTAATATTGTTTCTTTATTTATTTGTAATAGTGACATAGTGAAATTAAATGATATATATAAATATATATATATTATAATTATATTATAAGTTTTTTCATATATAACATGGTATTTTTTCTAAACTCATCCTTAATACATTCAAAGTAGTCTGTGAATGAATCTTATTTCATTGAGAATGTGGTAGCCCTGATGTACCCAAATAAAATTATAGTATTTACTCAAAATGAAAAGAATAAATGTATAGGTGATATAATAATTTTTAAAGAATATATAAATATAATATATCAAATAAAAATATAGTGTCCATAATAATTCCTAAGCATGATAGGTGGGTAAATAAAAACAAACTACATTATTTCATTAGGTGGTAATTCACTGTACAACCTAATAGTAAGATAATTACACATTTGATGGAGGTGTGTGTATATTTTGGTGGAACCATTATTATAAAATAATATAAATATATTAATGAAAATTATTATATTATTTAAGAATATAATAACATGAGGTTAGGTTGAGGATAAATAAAATAATGGAATGGAGCATGAGGACAGACGTCTCCTCTTCTTTGGGTAATTATATTTGGATTCCACCAACAGAATTCCATGGTTGTATTTCACCCAAATAGAAGAATTGAAGGTTTAAGAGAGAATTTTTGGAAGAAAATTTGTTAGAGTGGGGTCTAAATTATGTTTTTTTGGTGTGTATAAGTGACAGATATGTTGGATTTCTATAGTAGAGGAGGGGGCACAGTGGGAATTTTAGAAAGCCATTTATGTATACAAAAGTGTTTAAATAACAAGAGAAATCAAAAACCAACATATCTCAAAAATATAAGGTTAATGTCAGAAATATGTCTCTAATATATGTGTTAGACATGTTTATTGGTCATTTGGTCCATTAAGATTAAGTGTTAGTCCCTGGTTAAGAATAATTTCACCTTAATCATAGTAATTTATTTTAATCAAATTCTCTAAAAGTTATGTTCTAAAATAAATCATATATTATTAGACTAATAATAGTATAAAAAATATTGAAAATGATGTATTTTTTTTAAAATTAAGTTTATCGATGTTGAAAAATTAAATTTAACGGTAATCTGGTAGTTGTAGAGAGAGAAGGGGTTTTTAGATGACAATGTTAAAATGTTCACTATGATTTTATATTTGAATTCAATAAAATTTATTTAAATGAAAAAATTTAGATTAAAATATCTATAATTTATCACTATATACATTAAAACCAATTTCAAATATAATTTTATTATATAAATAAATTTTATCAAAAACCAGTTTTGAATTAAAATTCAGTATTTTTCACAATTAAACCAAAATGTTGTTTCTAGGAAAAATAATAAAAATTAAACCAATGAAAATACGTACATTAAAAATTTATATGTAAATATTATTTTATAAAACTAAATTTATTATATTTTCTATAATTATATTTATTACCATTCCTCAAAGGACATAAAATATAGTTCATATGATAAAATAGAATTTTCAAACATATAAAGACATTACTAATATTACATTTTTTGATAAATATTTTTTATTAATATAAATCCTTTATAAATAATATCAAAAAAATATTTGATTATAGTCATATTATTAAATTTAATTTTTTGATTATTATTATATCATTTAACTCATTATAATAATAAAATTATGTGTCGTAGAAACATTCCATTTCATGCAATGAATGTGAAATTTGAGTTGCATGTTGCGCCAATAATATATGTTTTTTGTGCAATGTTCTCACCAATACATATTTATTTAAAAAAAACTATATTTATTCTGTTTTATAAATTCAAAATAATAATAATATTAAATAAATTCAATAAAAATTTTGAGAAAATATTGGACTGGTACATTATCGACCATTAAAATGTTTTTATTCATTGAAATTCATCGAGGAGTCAATTTTTTAATAACATGGTGTTGCATTTATAAAAACTCAAATCATACCAATAATTACGATATATTACTCTAATAAAATAATTTTGGAATGAGAATGGTTTCCCTATATAACTCATAACTAGTTTCCCACTTAACAAAAAGTTTGTGGGAAGTGAAATCAATGACATGGATGAAAAATATAACTAAAATGTTCTAATAGAGAGTGATAGAGAACATTGATTAATAGAAATGGGTGATCACAAACATCTATTTCAATGTTGATCTAAATATCCATTTGATTCATCAAAAGTGAAGGTACTAGGATAGCATTTTTGTTTCCATGATCCTTTTCATAATGATAAATTACTTCGAAAAGAAGATATATACAAATGGATTCAAAATGATCTCATCCATTTGTTATTAAATGAAAAAATTTCACTTCAATGCATAATACGAAAATTAAGGTGAACATTTCATTTGTTATGTACTAAAAGTTCATGATATCCATAAACAAATTGATAAATTAGCCCATTGTCCATATGTATCATAACACAGAAATGGTAAAACATGTTACAAAACATGCATAAAACCCTCATATGGTGTGATAATAGCTTAATACTTGAATCATCATCTTATGTTTAACATAAATCATCCCACAAATGGATATCCTAACCCTCCATGAAAATTAGAATCCAATACATTGGGAATACCTCTATAAATAAGTTTGACAATGATCCCATGTATATTATAAATTGGCACTTTATTGTAATATTTATAACATGATCATACCATCATTGTATATTGTTTTGATATTTCATACCAACCTAAATTACCGTAAATAGTTTTGGAAACAATTCATAATTCCATATTCAATTGATTTGTATATTTATTTTATAAATCAACGATGATGAAAACATTATCATTTATAAAATAGACTACTTTTTTAAAAAAAAATCATTTATCAGGTATGCAGTAATAAGTACCAACCAATTTACTTATTCTTATGCAACATTAATTTTTTCAAACATCATTATCTTGACATTGTGAAAAAATTAAGGGTTAACTTCTGTTAATCAATATTTCACCTTTCCATGAAATCATATTTCTACCCCAACCACATTATTCAAAATATAAATTAATATACATAATTAATATTTATAATAAATATAATTATATATTATCTTATTCATATTACATAATCATTTAATTAAAAAATAATTAAACATTAATTATATAACATTATTTTTAGTCAATTACTCAAATTTCTTCATCTTATATGTTAAATTCACTTTCATATAATTTAAAATAATAATCATATATTAAGGTTTATAAACCTTTCACATGACGTTTTTTGTATCCATATCATTATAAGTACATTCGATATTCATGGACATTTTTTGTTCACATCATGTGATTTACACATAGGGAATCAATTTTCACCATTCCTACACTTTCCCCATCAGAATAATTATATGTTAACCCAGTTCATTCTAGTTCCCCCTATAGAATAAAAATAATGCATAGGGTGAGAAATAATTATCATATAAAACAAAAATATAATCATAGATAATTACTTATAGGATACAAAGATAATGAAAAACTAATATATAAAATTTTAGTAATATTAAAGTTTTATCATAATAATATTATATTTCACTCCATTATTATGGTTAGTAAAGAGTTTTTGAATCACAAAGAATATCTCCTAAGATTATAAAACCTTGTTTCCAACAAGACTCATTGTAGTGTACTAGGTTACAATTGAGTCAGGCCCAACAAACCTTGTTTGAGTTGTTACACATAGGTAGATTTGTACTAGAGCCAGATCCACTTGTAGTATCCAGATAGAGATGTAATGCTATAAAATGACTCACACTATCATTTTTCAAAATTTCAGGACAATTTCATAAACATTTACTCAACCTTATACATATCCTTGAAGACATACCAAGACATGTCCTTATAAATATCCCGAGATATCTCACAAAAATTTTCTCATCATTTTTTTTAAATGTAGACTAAACCATTCCCTTTGTACCAGCTTCAGTGAATCCTATATAACATATGTGGATTTCACATCAATTTAAGTGAATAATCAGCATATCAAAAAAAAATACATGTTAAAGGATCGTAATAGTATAATGTCTTTTGAAACCTGGAATGAAATCATATTACTTAGTGAATGAACATCAATTTTTTAACACAAACTATTTTACCCTTTATTACATATACTAAAACCATTTCATTATATCATGGGGGAATTAAAACTAAATAAATGGTTGAGATCAAATTCTCTGTAAGGATAAATAATGGAAGAAAAAAAGTATGACATAAATATATGATTATAAGAAAATGATAATATCATTTCTAGATCATATTGTACATATCAAATATCATAATAATGAGACATTGAATGTAAATTGGTAGTTCATAAGACATGAATCCTAAAAAAATAATGACAATAAAATATTAATGAATATAATAAGAATAAGGCATGTACCTAGTGGCATATACATAAATATAGAATATAATTTGTCCATGAAATAAACCAAGACATTCATAACATGTCACCCTTTGGATAATAACCCTTGTACCTACATTGGGATATGGATGCCCCTATATATTCTATTCTTTGGGTATTGGTTTCCCCCCATATACCCTCTTATTTTGGTCTTTGTATGACCATGTGTTTACCAAGTTGTTTCAACCTTATGACTCCCTTTGGTTTCCATCATGGGATTCCCTCCAATGTATCCACTTATTTCTGGCTTTGGATCCCATCATGTGTACCATTTTGTTTCGAGCATTGGATGAACACTTGTTTCAGGTCTTGAATTCCATTCTTTGTACTCTCTTATTCTAATAATACATTTACTACTAGATGATGTATTATAGGGGGATATAGGTCCCACCCATCACATAATAAAATCATTTATACATGTTCCAAAAGGTAATAAAACAATTATCATGTCATGACCCATAACAAGAGATGTGTTTCATAAATATCCTATAATAACCGAAATAATCAAATGGGTATTATAAAAATTACATCACAACAAAACCTATATAAAGTATATAGGTTAAAAAATCATTTCAAAAAAGTAATTACAATGAAAATAAGTGGGTTTCAATCAAATAAAACACATGGAAAATAAATTGGTGTCATAATCATTATGCATTTTATACACAAACAATTTAGAGATAAAATATTGATGAAATTATTGGATAATTTCATAGAAAGCACTGAGTATGATAAATGGATTCTAATAAAGATGTAAAATAATTTTAAATAATATATTAAAATCATTTCATGCATAAAATTTCCATACATGTCTGGAAAATGGTTTTTAAAACATATATGCTTTTGGAAATAATTTTCATTGAAAATAATTTTAAATCATAGATAGAAGGATTTGAATAATTTTTAAATCCTTTTCCATTAGAAAGTTATAAAAGAATCATGAAATAATTTTTAAAACCAATTTCATTGAAAAAAATTAAAAAAAAATTAAATATCTTTTAGATCATTGGATTAATTATTCATTCAATACCACGTTTTGAAAACAATTAACATTATATTTTTCAATCATTTAAAACATTTTATTAACATAAAAAAAAATTTTAAAATCAGTTCTATTTTAAAAACAATTTTAAAATAAAAAAACATCCAAAATATTAGGAGAAAATTTTCATCAAATAAATTTACCTTCTATACTTATAATTTATTAATCATGGAAATGATGGTCATGAAGGCTGGTTGGTCTGTATATTCATTACATTTCTCTTATATCTTAAAATATTAGAAAAGATTCTTGATTAGATAATGAAAAGAATATTCCATTTACAAAATACTTTTGAAAATGTTAATATAGGGGTAAAATTTTCTTTTAACAATAACAAGATAACAATAAATTTCATAATTTTTTAGAAAACATGGTTTTTAAAGAACATACATTTCTGTCCGAAAGTATTTATAATGTCATATTTTCATTAAAACATATTATTAATTGCCATACGCTCCACTGAGTTTAAAATATAACAATATTATGTATATAAAAATTATATCTAGTGTGTAATAAAATTAATGAGTGTTATTGAGTGATTGGTGTTAATATTTCATTAATTAAAGTATAATCATATACAATCTTGATAAATGATGAGACTGTAGCAGTAAGCCATTACAACTTAGGTACCTTTTAATTAAAATAATATGTAAATAATAAAATTTAATAAAGAATAAAATATCATGAAAATTAGATCAAATTTTATATAAAATATAAAAGGGAATTATATAATCTAAAATAAAAAATATAGGTTCGTAACATGCCATGTGTCTCAAAGAAGAAAAATTGAGACAAAACTACTTTATCCCTTTAGTATTTTTTTTAATAAAACCAATGAATTAAATTCCATAAAATTTATATTTAAATATTTATAAATTTATATAGTATAATTAATGAATATATGTATGGGTATTATAAACATCACATATAATAAATAGGTTGTGAACATTTTTTGCGAGTCATAGAAAATTAAGTGATGTGAGAAAACACTTAACACTTGATTAACATAAGTGTAATTATTAAAAAGAGATAAACAAATTATATGAACCATTTAATATAATGAAATGAATTAAATTAATGATTTTATATTTTATTGGGTATTATATACACCACATAAGAGAAGCATGTGGTGAATATGGCTTGTATCTCACTGAAATAAAAAGTGGGATGAAATCACTTACCATAAGTCTGGAATCTAGTCATACACTTTAAAAACACATGTGTAATAAATATAATTTCATTACATATATATTATACTACCATATTCATATGTATAATATGAAAAATGAGTCACTTATAAAATTATATTACCTAATTGTTAAAAATTTCATGATAAAGTAATTTTTAGTGTAATAACAGCTTTATTTATCATAAATGTTTTAACTTTTTATTCACAATACTCATATATAGATCTTTATTTACATATATCTACAATTTAAAACATAATTAATATATTACCTACATTATTTATATAAATATTAATTGTAATCCGTGAAATATATAAATAATAAAGGAAATACACCTTTTATGCACACAGTATGTTGTACGTACACCTGAACGATGTTTCCATTAATCGTTGTAATATTTTCTGAATGATAGTATATGAAATATTTTTATACTATATCATTAATTTCAAATTATTATTTTATATATATCATATAATTTTACTAAACCTTACCTTAATACATTCCATGTATTTTATTTTTGAATCACATCAGATTAAAAAGGCTGTAGTCCACACATCCCCAAACAAAAATAACGTATTTTGAAAAAATGGAATATATGTAGGAATTTTTTATATAAATATTATAGAATAAAATATTCATCATACATTTCACATATATCATATAAATATATATTTTCTATAAAAAAATTTGACCATTATAGTTTGTAATGTAAAAATGAACAATATCATTTTGTGAATATGTAGTTCACCATACAAAATAAATGTGTGATTATCACACAGTAGAAGAATGTGTTTGTTAGTTTAGGTAAAACTCCTATCATAAAAAAATCTCAGTATATTTTGGATACTGAGACTATTATTTGTGCCGATAATAATAAGAATTCAGGTTATTTAGAGTTAATTTAAAGAAAATGAGATTCAGGAATGACATTACCTCTTCATTGGAAATCTTATTTTTGTTTTCACCTTAGGGTTTATTTAGTTGGATTTATGAAAAAAGGGATAGTATTGGGGGATATTTATTCATATATAGTTCAGTGGGAAGACCAATTATTACATATGATTTAAGAGTGGCATTTTCGACTGGGTTATTTGACCAGAACTGTATCCTGCGGGTATAGGTGAAAATAAATGGATATTTTTATATGTGTGTTCTAAAATGATGGAATTATAATAAATAAAAAAATTTATTTGAGTATTAGTGAATATTAAGGTTCAGGATGTTTTTCAAGAAACATATCAAAATGGGTCAACAAAAATTACATGAAACTGAAATTTCTAAAAACTCATGATTATCACGTCCTTCTTCATGAATTGATTCCAGTAGTAGTCAAAAAATTTATATCTAGTAATGTAAGGTCAATAGTTATTTTATTGTTCCATATTTAGAAATAACTTTTTTATTAAGGTTAATAGATTCATTCATAAAAAAAATACATCCAAAGGCCCCATTAATTTTTTCTTGACATGGATAAAATTGTCCCTACCATAATTTTCACTTACATGTTCCATTTAGAAGTCTATATTCCAAGTAAAAAACGTCATGGGGGCATTTATATTTAGTAGATGTAACTAACTGAATGTCTGTAACATCCTGACCAGGGTGCTACACACATCTCCCCGATCCACTCAGTCATATGACCTCAGACATGCCTCCTCTTATCTTCAAGGATACCGGCTAGCAGTCTGTGTCAGGTAATTAATTCATATGAAGAATATTCCGTATTTTATTAGAGTAAAATATCATAAATAATATACAAAAAATGACGAAGCATATATATCCTGAACAAGATGTACAATATTCATCTAAAAGGGAAAACATGTATTTAAAATATAAGTGTTAATGTGCATAAAATGATATTGAATATAATGAAATTAAAAAATCTCATGTGGCTACCGAACCGTGAATAGTTCTCTTATCCATGCTCCATCCCCAATAAACACTTTAATCTAGGGCCCTTTCCTTTAACCTGTCCTTAAATATTAAAATATATTTTCATACTCATCATGATGTCTAGGTATGGTGTGAGTACAATCCAGTTGGCAACCTCCAATGGTGTCTAAAACAATTCCCATCAAAATATAGTGTGTGAAGATCTATAAAACAATTACACAATTCCTAAATAAACAGTTATCATATTACCACTTATTATAAATCTATACATATTCACTACAGGTTTCCCGGGGATAACCTTACCTAAATACAATCTTCATCTTATACCATATCCTAAATCATTCCCTATTTAGTATCATATCATAATACCTTTTCTAATTCATGCCGATGCTCATAGTATTCAAAGGTGATCATAAATATCAGTACCTCATTCAACTAATGTGGCAGTTCAATGTATTATCACAAGGGGACATATCTCAAATTTCCTTTATTACAAATCTTTAAATTCCCAAATAAGTACCAAGTTTACCAAAAAATCATATGTAAAATTACGAAGTTACCATTATTTCTTCTCAATATAATGTCTATGTTCAAATTCTTTTACTAATTAGTACAATGATTGTGTTTCCAATTATACTTCTCATTTGAATGGCCTCGTTCCCATTCATATAATTATAAGTATAATGACCATGTTTCCATTAATACTTCTCAATTTAACGGCTGTGCTCCCTTTCCATTTCCCACATAATTAATTCATAATTAATTATCCACATCAATTCCATTACTAATTCAAAATTTAGCGAAATACATCAATATACTTAATTAATTCCCTAATGAATTAGGCATGCCAATCCCATTAATTAATTTATCAATTAATTAGTTTTTGTGTCAGTTAATATATCATTATTAATTTTTCTATAATTAATTAAATCATTTCCTATATCAACTCTTCCTAATTAATCTAACAATTAATCATCATGATCAAAATATCAAGGAAAATAAATAATTCAGAATTAGTTATTTATTCTACCCATTTAATTATCTCATAATTAATCCCCTATTTGATTTTATAGATAAAAAACTCAAACTCACATAATTAAATTTTACCAAATTAATTATATAATAGGTCAACCACTTAGTCTTGTGATTAATACCTCAATCAATCATTTAATTCAATAATGATTCAATAAATCAATTGGTCATCCAAATTAACCCAATTTATGAATTCAACTACTAAAAATGGTACAAATTATACATTCATTCAATCATGAATCAAATACATTACTATATGAAATAGTTCATAAAACCACTTTCCTCAATTCAATGTTTTTTTTTCAATAGATGTCCCTAAAATCTAAATATCACAATGATGAGGATCTGAGTTCCATAACTGAATACATAAATCAAGATCAATGATATGATGATCTAATAAATCTAGATCAACATCCACAAACCTATATGTAGATCTCACAAAAAAGATTATTCTAAATAAATAGAGGATAAATTCCACCAAAATATAAAGGAATGAGAGAAGAATGATCAGGATAGATATTGAGATGAGGTCCACATATCATGTGAAGAGAAGATCTTCTAATAAATACTTGATTCTTCATGAATGGATGTCGTACGACCTGAGAACCCCTCCATAAAGATCTTAAATTTCCCTAATACCATTAGTCCTTATCCAAGAACAATTTTATTGTTTTTCATTTGTTCATGGAATTATAAATAAATTTTTTATGTAATGAAAAACCAAAATGATGGCTTCTTGAGAAGGGGTGAACAATTAAGAAAACCATGTAACATCCATGCTAACCTATCTGTACAGTTTCTCATGGTTTCATGGGTTTAGGAAAAGTGTTTTTCAAGAAGTGAACATTCTATTTGTGTACCCTATGCTAGGTTACACACTGTTTGCTGGGCTTTGTGCGTAGTTCACTCAAACTATACGTTTATAGCGCACAATTTCAATTTTCTAAATGTTTTACTAAAACTCCATGAAAACACACACAAAGTCATAATTCAGTATAATTGAATATAAATAAATGAAAAAATTCTTTAATTATTTCCTGAGATAACTCTAAAATGTTTTGGGACCATATAAACTCCCCACATTATAACAGCTCATAATTGAGCGGTACTTCAATATTATTCTAGGATTCCAAACCAAAAAAATTATCCCATGGATCCCTCATTTCTACGTCCCTTTCTTATGGTTCCTCTATCACATGTCCATACAACCATAATTCATGAAATATTGGAACATTCATTCCCACAAATCATTATCACGGAGATCAAATACATGTATTGGATGCTCCTTGAAGGAATGATCTATCTCAAGGTCAACCTCATCGACATATATCACATGATAAGTGTCATGCTGATACTTCTATATTTTTTACAAATGGAAGAAAACCATCATGGAACTATATTATATGGAGGATTCAATTAGTACACCACTATCTTCATTATATCCACAAACTCAAACGACCCAAAAAACAAGGAATCCAACATGCCAACCTCTGTATCATACAGTGACCCAAAATAAGAGACACCCAAAGGAATACATTATTAGCCACAAAAAACTATAGGGGTTTTCTTTGTTCAACATCATATGACTTATTCATACTATGAGATATATCCATAGTTTTTCAAATAAATTATCCATCCTATTATTTCACTTACAAGAGAATCTATCCCAACAACCCTGACTCAACTACTTCTATCTATCATATTTTTTATCTATATGGACGACTATCAAGATCCCTATATGGTGTATTTAATATAGTTTTCTAATAACTACTCTAATTGGGATACTCTACTTATTCCAATTGATTCTCCCAAGACCCAATAAATTCATGAACACATTACCATAGCATATACTCATGCACTTGTATAGTATGATCCGATTTACCATCTATATGTTGGTAAAATGTTGTAATCAATAAAAAAATATACAAAGATCATTATGAAATCCCTTCTAGAAACATGACATAATGTGTAATCTATGATCATAAAGTATTGTCCATAAATACCAATTCATATGGAAAATATCTTAAAAAATAATTCTCTGAGATAACATAAATTAATGTTTTAAAATATTGGAAGGAAATAAAATTACTTTATCAGTCAATCCACAATGACAAAAAAAATTTTTTTTTCAAAGATTATTTGGAATACCTACTAAAATGTCTTATTCCATGACATGCCACTTTTATTCTAGAATAGGAAATGGTTTTAATAAACCTCTAAGTAGTTGATACACTATCATTACCATTCAAATAGTGTGGAAACTTATCAATATCACCACACTCAATTTTTTCATAAATGGCCACCAAAACTATCATCGTAGGTCATGGAAAATTATGGCCAATCCTAGATTCACCACCCACTTCAATGAATGAACTTATTTTCTAATCTCCTCTCGTATACTCATAGTTTCATCAAATCAATTATTAATATAGATGATTTCATCCTCAACTATCAACCAGTCCAATGGTGTATCTATATCCTCATTGGTTTCAATCAAGGATAAGATCTCTAATCCCTCAAACAATGTATCCCTGATCTGTATCAATAATAAATACTCTAATTCAACTGAAACTAGAGTCATCTCATCATGAATCTGCAAAACCACAACATCTATTTCATTTAACATAGTAATTATCTTATATCCAACATTCAACTTTGGCTCCATATGAGTCTAATATTTCTTCCTCGAGGAATTTTACACACTATGTCCATTCCTGGTGGAATATGAATTCTCAAAATAAAATGACTACATATACACTACCACTTTCTATTTCGAAAGATTCAAATCACATTGTGAAAAGAAATACATAAATATATTCTGATCATTCTAAACTATAAACGTTTATCCCAAAAGGTAGATCCACCAAAACTAAAGAGAATAAAACAGTACTTCAAACATGAGGTCAACTATAATGTAGTTCTATTCATGTGGTCTCAAATGCCTAGACCCATATTTCACAACATGATAAACATGCATTAGCATAGCTCCATGTCTTTTCCCAAAAGAATAACAATATAATAGGTATTCCTCACCTAACATAGGTAGGATCAAAATTAGTTCCTTCATCAAACACTTATAAATATTTTGAAAAGAATTCCCTCATGCTTCAATCCACCAAATTATTATACCTATCATATTCTATTCTGAACGGGACACTTAAAAAATGAAAATGACTTGAATAAATCTCATTAAATATCCAACTAATCCCAAAAATACTTGGATATCAAAAACATTGTTTATCTTCTCTCAAGAAAACAATTCATACTCTTCTTCGGGTTACACTTCCACACATTCCTAGGAAATTATGTTCGCCATGAAACATACATGATCAATCAAAAATAGACACTTAGATTGATTGGTGTATAGTTAGTGCTCTATCAGTGTACTTAGGATGATGTAATGATGTTGGGAATGATCATAATGAGTCTTGGAATAGAAAGATATATCATCAAATAATACTATAGAAAATTGATATAGTTATAGGTAAAAGTTCGTGATCATAAAATCCATAAATACTACTGATGAATTATCCAATCAAAATGGAATTACTATAATCTATTAAAGGACATACCTCAAAAAACCATTCCTCGATATATTAGAAGTCGTTACTCTCAAATGACAATTCCTAGATTTCAAATGAATCTTTGTGAGCATGTAATACCCCATTATTCAATAAAAAACATTGATACAAGGAATATGAAATCAGTTCCTGAATAAAATCTTATTCGACTTTTGGTAATCAACACACAAATTTAAATTTCTACCATCATTTTTTTGGTAAATAACTCGTGATCCCCAAGGTGAAGAATTTGGGCATATAAATCCATTGTACAGAAACAAATCCAACCGAGTTTTGTTCTTTATAAGCTTATTCGGTTCCATTCTATATAGTGGAGGAGACATAGGCTCTACCCCTTAGATGATCTCAATAGTTAATTCCACAACATTCTCTGGTGGTATCCCTTATAAGTATTCAGGAAAGACATCCTAAAATAATTATACTACTAGTTGAATGGAATCATTCCTTAATCCACATCACACATCAATATACAAGAATATGGCACTGTGAGATCTCTTAGTTGCTGACTAAATAGCCATGATCGGCCCGCTTAGCAATTCCACTCACCAAGGTGAATGTATATGTCACTCTTAAGAGATATATAAAGAACTTTCATAATGTAACTGTCTATGTTGGGTCAATAGGAAACTAGAAAGTACATACGCATAATTTTGTCAAATAATTACAAATATTGAATATAGATATCCTATAGAAAACAATACTTCCTAAACATTAGAGTGTGTCCTCTACAAAAACATATGTCTCTAGAGAATACTCCCATTGGTGTTTCTATTATCATTATCCTAAAAACAAACTTAACCACTAGGATAAATCAATTAGACTGTATGGTAGTAAAAAATAAATGAGAGGAAACAGTAACAAATAAGGCACTAGATAAATTTGAATGTTTTATAATAGTGCATTTCACTATTGATGGCCTAACCTTTATCTCCACAAATGTGGGCATCACTGCATGTAATTGTCCTATCCCTCTCCCCTATTATGTTTTTTAACTCCCCAGAGTAGCACAACTCTTTTAATATGATTTATCTATTCCTCAAGTACAATATACACCACCACTTATGCCTCAACTAGTAGAAATCTAGCTTTCCGACTTATATGGAGTAGAGGACCACCTTCCCACACTCTTAATGTTCCATAATTTTCCCTCAACAGTAGTCGGTTTTTGAATCCTATAGACCATCTATTGGTGTCCGATATTGCTGGAAGATCGATCATAATCTGCTAGCTAGGTACATCATTAAAAATATTGTCCCTACCTATGACATTGATTATAGATAATTTTAGTAAGGTCTTATCCTACCGAAACTCAAATCCGATTACTCTCCATAACAGATAAATTTTCTCATAATGGAACTTCATGCTGTCATATGTCGCAAATATTAATCATTTAGTAAAAACAAATCATCAGGTAATATAATTTTAACATAGGTTCCATTTAGAAATTAGAGAGTGATCCCAAACCTTATCAAACTTATTTAATTGTAAAAGATTTACCTGGGGCTTAATTTCGTACTTACTTCCATCTTGAAATTGTTTCTCCATAAATTTTACCTATCCTGCTGATGCTTGAGCATAGAATCGTATATCTGAACAACATCTAACATAATCCATCAAGGGAATGCTCCCCTAGGTTAGATTCATAAATTATGCATCTTTATCAAATTTTAGCATCTTGGGATATAAGTGTCCATGACCATATAAAAGAGGTCATTTCATGTAATACAGTCTGTTAACCTTGTTCATGCATAAATGTTCTCTCACCGCTTAACTAATACACATAGAAGATTGGAAACAATCTTGACACTCCTCTCATTAAAGTATCCAAATCGTCAAGTATTGTCTCAATGGATTCAACAAAGAAATCAGATCCCATAAGACCTGTAACTCTAGTAAATGTTGGTGGATCCTACTACTAAAACTCCCCTGTCAACATAGAAATGCTTTTCATAAGACACCATGGGACTCTTTCCATGAATTTAATGAAATAAGAAAACATATACCGGAACTGATTCCCTTTTTCTTCAGCTGGCACCATCAATGACTCAATTTCTATAATTGTAATACCATTTCCAACAATGCCTCTTTGTCGTCCCCTCAATAATCATCATGGATGTATATTATAACCCATTCCAGACACATATATTACATCTCATAAGAAGATATTATATTATATATGTAATAGAAATAATCACAATAGGTCACATTATGTTTTTTCCCAACATCACTCCACATGGTCAGAATCGAGGTGCTATCACTACCCTTAAAAATTCTACTCGTATGTTTTGGTTAATAAGGGAAAAAATTATATCATAAAAAATTATCTTTTAGGAACCCAATTATACTCATTTTGACACATTTTACAATAATTATAGACAAACAGTTGGCACTGTTTTTTATTTTGATCTCACAGTCAAGGAAAACATTTCATGTTCACAACATACACATAACCTACTTTTCCCATGCGTGCCTAAAATCGCACATTTCACAAGAACTCGGAGTAACTAGAATTATTCATATAGACTCAACTCACATTCCACTATGGGACATGAATCAATACAAAAAAGTTATCTGAAATACTAATTACATCACAGCATAATTACATCGCCAATGCTGAAATAATATTAAATTGTAACATCAATCTGTAATAAAAGAAATCCCACTATGAGTACATAGGGTAACCTTCAGAGATATGTTTACAAGTCCTATGCATGAGAACATTAACAAGACCAAACTCTTCCAAGTCTCATGTGTACATTTCCCCCAATATTTAGAAAAAATAGGTACAAAAAATTGTACCTTGGATACAAATTTTGAACATCCTGACCGGAGTGCCCCACATAGTGGCCCGAGTGGGTTTGTCACATGACCTCAGGTGCTTATCGACATATGCTAGAATGTGATGACTAATAGCGAGGGTCTGGTATGTCAGTTATAAAGTGATTGTAACATCTTATTTTAGTGTAAAACAAAAGAAAAAGTAGATAATAAATGTGGAATAGTGTATATCTAGAACAACATGTACAATATTCAAATTAATGTGAAAACATGATTTTCCATTATAAGTTTCCTGGGGTCTAAAATGAAAAAGAGACACAAAAAAATCCTAAAAATAATTACCAAACCACTTCATGATCCTTCATCGATGCTCCATCCCTAGTCTGAATTTTAATGTGGGTCTAATTCTTTTAATCTCACTTGAAACAATAAAATATATTCGGGTACCAATCAGGAAGACTAGTAGGGTGTGAGTACAACTCAGTTGGCCACCACAAAAAATGTGTAAAACATTTACAATCAAAATGTAGTTTAAATATATATATATAAATATAGGAATAAAATACATAAATAAATAGTTATCACATTATTATATAATCTTTAATTATTCATTTTAACTACATGGTACTTGGAGATTCCCATTCCTCAATACTCAGTTCATGTCATATCAGAAGATGAATAATTCCCTAGGAAATATCATATATTAATTACTACTTTATATCATGCTGGATCGTTATGTATTGAAATATGACTTTATATATCAATAACTGATTTGAATCATGTCGGAGTTCAATATATTATCATTTGAGGACATATATTGGAGTGTCTTTATTACCATTCTCTAAATTCACTCATAAATGGAAAATGTACTAATATAAAATTCGTATGTAAAATGAAAATGTTAACATTATTTCTTATAAATATAATTACCATTTTCCCATTCATTTACTTATAAGAACAATGGAAATGTTACCATTAATAAATACCTATTGAAGGACCATGTTCACATTGATTTACTCATATAATTATTTCATAAATAATTATCCACATCAATTCCATTTCTAATACAGAAATTATAAAAATACATCAATAACCTTAATGAACTCCCCATTGAATTTATTATGTCAATCGAATTATTTAATCCATCAATTAATTAAATAAAATCGCAATTCATATATCGTAATAAAATATTCTATAATATGTTATCTCATTATAAATCTAGAATCGTCATAAATAATCCAATAATATATTATCAAGATCATAGTTTTATGGAACCTTTTTAATTCAAAAATATTTATATTTGTCTATCCAATTCAATTTCTCCTAATTAATCCCCTAATTAATTATCAATATCAAAAACCCAACTGTGGTAATTAACTTCAAAATAATAATAATTATCCAATAGGTCATCCAAATAGTGTCATGATTAATTCTTCCGTTAATGATATAATTCAATAAAGCTTTAATATATCAAATGTCAACTTATTTATCCCAATTTTGGAATTAAATTTCCATAAAATGGTAGAAATTATATAATCATGCATTCACATTTCTAATCCAATAATATTGGAATTAGGACATATAAAACCTACCTGAATTCATTGAATGATTTTAATTCATTGGAAATTCCCAAAATCTGAGCATCACAAAGATTTATATAAGAGTTCAATATCTAAATCCCTAAATAAATATCATGGATATCAATATCTAATAAATCTTGATCTTCATACACTATATAAGATCTATATCTCAACAAAAGTGTTTAGATAAAAATTTGTAGAGGATAAATTCCCCCAAATGGTCACAGATAGGGAGATGAATGAATGGGATAGGCATCGTGATGTGATCCACATACTAGGAGAAGAGCAAATCATCGATTTGGGCCATGAATAATGAAGAGTAAAGGTCATAAGGGACTAAAAACCCCCCATATATCCATCGATCTTCCCAAAAATGAATAGTCTAAAGGCATGGTCAAAATGGATGTGTTTTGGGGGTTCTAGGGTATTAAATTATTTTCATTAATTGCATACAATGCACACCGTTTCCTGTGAAAGGGTGAATGGTTACGAAAACCGTGCACCAACCATATATAACTCATTATCCCAGGACACACAGTTACTATGGATTGGGCACTAGGTTCTTCAAAATGTACCCAATTCTTGTAGATCCACTCTACCTTGGTCACCTTGGTCAGATTTGTAACAATGTTGTCCCCGTAACAGCATAGCCACCCCACCATAACATTGTCATCAGGTCCTGGCCCCCCAGGTACCACCAGTTGCCCCACAGACACGTGGGACCCACCTCGGGGTCCACCAACATTCCAGAACGGGTCATCTCACTAATGACAATCTACACAGGCCAACACATGTCCTTTTGAGTGTGTGTTGTCCTCACTCACACACACCCCGGAAAACTTCCCAGAAGGTCACCCATCTTGAACACTGCTCTTGGAAAAGCATGCTTAACTATAGAGTTCTAATCAGACAGGCTCACAAAAAGAAAGTGAACCTTGTTTGCATGAGTCTTATCATTAACCCATTTAACCCGTAATCATTTTTGGGTGTAACAATCACCCCCCCCCCCTTAGAGAACAATGCCCTAGTTGTGGGCCCTTAATCTCAACCCAGACAGTGCACCACACATAAGGATGGGGACCACCTCTGATACCAAATGTAACAACTGGGCCCCAGTAACACCACAACCACCCCTCCTTAACATGGTGGTCGGGTTCGGGCCCTCTAGGTACCACCAATTGCCCCGCAGACACGTGGTCCTCACCCAAGGGTCCACCAACTTGCCTGAATGGGTCATTTGACAAATGATAGTTCGCACAGGCCCACACATGTCCTTTCCAGTGTGCTTTGTCCTCTCTCACTCACACTATGGGAAACATCCCAGAAGGTACCCATCCTAATCACTACTCCAGGCCAAGCCTGCTTAAATGTGGTGTTTTTATTCAGGTAGGCTCTCGAAAATGAAGGTTCACCTTGTTGACATGAGTCATATCATTTAGTAATTTAACACATTTTCATTTGGGGGTGATACAAGCTTGGCTATGTTCAACATTTACTATAACTATTTGGAATACATTTTTTGTAATATGTTTCTTCAAACACTAACCATCACTCCCCAAGTCATAATTCTCGCCATATGAACATAAATAAAACAAAAATAACATGTATTAGATAACTAGAAAACCATATAAATTGATGAGATCATACAATTTAGTATTTTTATAATGATGTATTATGTCAAAAAAAAAGATTAATCATGAAGGATCCTTTGTGAGAGGTTATCTATATCAAGATTGTATGTATTTTGGATAAATTAAAACTTCTATTTTGAAAATATGAAGCAACTGGAAACTGATAAATTTATATTATTAGAATAAGAAAATTGATCTCTCTTTTTCATCTATTACCCAAATTGGAAGAATTTCTGAATTGTGTAAATTGGATACATTGAGACTCGAAAAGTGGGATACAAAAGATGACACATTATTGTTTAACATTGATTGTATTGGTGAGTATATCTGGTATGTAATATTAATATGTAGAGGTTATATAACAATGCATGATTTGACATATACCATAATAATTAATTATCATTTTATATATGTAATATAAAATAAATTACTAGTATATTTCTTCATTCATTACCCTTGATAAGGAGATGGACTATTCATAAACAAGCATTCTCATATTGGTTAAATTCAATGGTATGTCCATTAATTTAATCAATATTTATTTTATAAAGTCATTTAATTTTATTATAAATATATATTTTAGGTATTGATGTTTATTATAAACTCAGTAACATATTAAATAAGAGCATTGTCTATTGTCTATAATTCATGTGTTCATAAATTAATATTTATAATTATCAATGGGTGTAAATTTGTTACAAATAATAAAGTAGATAATATGTGAAAAAAATGATGGAATTATGTTTACTAATATACTATAATTTTTTTTGTGAATCTGATAGTGTTCCATCATATAAATATGTGTCTTATTATGAGGTTATTCATAAAATATTGTTACAATATTACAACACTCTTGTTTCAGACAATATGATTAAATTAAAATGGTTTATTTCAATGATGTATTATGTAACAAGTAGATATTACAATGGATTAAGAGTTGTTGTCAATAATCTTTTATGGATATCAATGAACCATGTATTTTGTATGGAATGGAAAACAATGGTTTTATTGAAAATATTAAATTAGCGCCTACTATGAAGTTAGTATTTCAATAATATATTAAATATATTAGGGGAGAAAGTGAAACCATTGAGGATAAGAAAAATATATTATTTTACTAATCAAATTTTACATTTTTGATAATAGATTATGAACAAAAATATGTGTTAGGATTTATATAGAAGAAGAAATACTTGTTCAAATATCAATCCATGTTAAATTCAGGTGGGTTTCATATGTCTTTAATACATTAATAAAATTAGTTTGGTTTTAATTTGGAATGGTATGTTTTTTATTTCTAGTTATTATATATATTCCAATTGAGAACCCAGATTTTAAAACAATTTTCATGAAAATTTATAAGTTAGATTCTTATTTATTTTATTGTACTTTTTATTAAATAAATAACATTAATACATTATTTTATAAATAGATGAAAACACTTTATAGAAAAAATTTACAATGGGAAAATAAAACCGTTCTAAATTGAGTGTATACAAATAGATTATATGAAATTATTTAATTGCGTATTTATAATTTTTATGCATAATATCTAAAAACTGTTTTAAAATATTAAATTTTTTATTTAATTTGATTATCAAGGATTTTAAAGATATTTTATAGAGTATAAAAGTTTAAAATGATGGATGACTTTGAAAAATAGGCCTTCCACCTTTGCTTCCTTTAGTTAACATAACTATAGTAATATTTTTCACCTATATTAACTTTAATGTAATATTATTATTATTTATTAAATTGTGTTTAGAAAATTCATAGAAAATAGATTTTACCTCTACTCAGACAAATATTACACATTAGTAGCATATCCAATCAAGATGGGGTTATACTAGAGCTACCCATAGTTCCAATCATACTCATTCAGATCTAGACCCACCAGAGGACATACCATCAACAACACTATCATATTACACTTGTGACATCAGGTATGTTCTCACCGATTCCCAAATGATTATATTTGTTAGGATTTACATATTATTTACCCTTTCTATGTGATATTATGTATCCCCATAATTTCAATCCTTATCAAACAATTTCTACACTACCTCAATTCCCTACACCTATCCTTGATGATATTATGATAGTGCTACTTCAATTTACACTCCATAGAATGTAAATGACCCATATAATGCCTTGTAATAAGAAAATTCTTCAGATTCCACAAATCATGAACATACCACGTATCTATTAGATCCTAATGATAATCGTATACCAATTTTAATATGGTATGTGTGTCAAATTGGATCACATCAATTTTCTGAGTCATATTCTCAATTAATTCTAGTTTTTATTATTTTAGATTATTCAGTGGGATATTCTTATAGATTACATAATCTAACACATATTATATATCTCAAGAACCACGGAACCTAAATTACATTACATTATAATAAATATAAAAAAATGAAATTTTAAATTCCTGATAATGTTGATGTTTTGTCGAAATTTTGACAAAGTATAATGATATCTTATCGAGTAAAACCTTCATCATAGTGGAATATTCATAATAAAATGAAGGATAATTAATTTGATAAGAAATGGATTAAAAAATATGTTAAATTTAAATCTATATGATTTTTTAAATATATGAGTTAACATTTATATTGTAGTGTTGATTTAATCGTCCTAACAGTCAAGATATTAGCGTGGAATGGTTGATGGATCATCATGGATAGAGGTTATCTTATAAAACTGACATAAATGATTGTTAGGAGATTATATTTGACACTAATTTAGAGGTTTTACTATTCATTAATGACTATATGAATACACTGTACAAATAAATGATCATTTGTTTGAAAAGTGATTATTTTAAAAAAATCTTAAACATTAATGGTTTTCATTTAAAATTTACTTCATCATCATTTTATAGATTTTTTCCATTGTTCATATAAAAGATATTGATGAAAACAAAAATCAATGAATTATATAAGAACATTGGAGTTCCCTAAAATTCATGATAATGAGTGGTGTCATGTACTTTTTATGACCTATATAATCTAACAAGGAACTAACACAACTGAATGAAACCATATATTTATTGAGAAAAAAATATAAATTTTAATCAATGTAAGTGGTATAGAATCAGAACATATAAATCAAACTAAACAAACATGTTCCCATTAGACTAATACCCACTAAAACCAAACTGAATCAATGAAAATATAAAAAATAATACTTTTCTTTTCACAAAGGATCTAGTCATGCCCAATTAGACCAACCATAAATTGTATTAGACCAAACAATAAAAAAACTAGACATATATTGAATGAAACTAATTAGAGATTAATAAAATTAAATAGAATAAAATGAAACTACTGATAAAAAACCCTATGATCATTTTCCTAATAGAACAATACATACATAAACTAAAATGCATAAAATTGACATCACCCAAACATAACCCAACTATGCTGAGCCAATCATACACAAGATAGCCTACAAAAAAGATAGTAAAACTCACTAATTTTTTTTAATTATATAAAAGTGAAATAATCTAAACAATATCGATTATATAAATACTAAAAGAAAATATTTTTATATAATTTTTGATAAATGATATAAAGATAAATTCAAAAAAATAATGTCATGACGAAGACATGAAAATCACATTGAGTAGATCTGAACACTACCAAACAGGACAAATCTACATGAAAAAGATCTAACTACGACAACATAAAACAATAGGAATACAACATAATAAAGATCAATGAAATAAAATTTATTAAAATAAAATTATATTTCATCTAATAAAAATGAACCCAAAAAATATATAAAAATCTAAACCAAATAAACCCTAATCAAATTAGTTTCATTTTATGTGAAATCAATTTATATGATGTAATGCGACTGAAATTACCAATATCGGACAATAATGGAACAATCTAAACTATATAAAACTCATTTAAATAAAAAATGGTTATATTATCGTAACAACTATTACAAAAAATATATTTTACTCGAGACTAGTTATATTAATAAATAATAAATTAAAATGATTAAAAATGAATTACTGATCCAATTTAACCCATATAGTAAAAAATGCAATAAATATAATATAATTATACCTCAAATATAGTAGTCAATGGTCATTAAAAGTGAATATTATTTTCTAATTTATTTATATTATTTATAAATGTATTATTATAGTAATAATTGTAATTTTCTATAAAAATCATTGCTCATCGATGGTCATTTGCCTTAATAAAAATAATTTTCTCTAGAACCGGGAAGAAATATATAATATCAATAAATGAAATTAAACAAGAAGTTCTTGAAAATTATTTTTATTACTATTTTACATTTTTATTGGTATTTCATAAACTATTTATTTATTTATATTTTTAACATTATTCTTCAAATGAACATGATGAGGCAAAAGATGAAAAATTTAGGGAAAATGATCATTTGAGACAAGAATTATTTGATGATCACTAGTGTAGGGTCTGATGAATAAATAGGCCATGAATAATTTATAATAGTTATTCTCCATCGTCAATCCCCTCTATAAAATTTAACAAAACTAATCGATAATGTTCTCTTATAGAAGACGTTTCACTAATAATATATCTATACTCTAGACCGAAATATGTAAAATGACCACTACATAGTTCCATGTAGATAAGAGAGTTTTAACACACCACATAAATATTTGTCTTGTATAGTATTTGATTAATTTATTGAAACAATGTGATATTAATATGACAAATTAGGTCATGGAAATGATGGTCCATGTGAATGTTGGGGGGATGATGATCTAGGTGGTGGTGATTATGATGATAATGATGTTATGGATCAATATAAAAATTATAGTGATGATGTTCATGAAGTTTAGTGATTATAATTATAGTGTGTTTCGTGAAAGGGATATTTAAAAATTGAATTTTATAGTTTTTATTAAATAGAAAAATAAAGTTATGGTGATTAATGTCTAAAAATGATCAATTTTTTGGATTGCACGTGTTTCATAAATTATTGAAATTTTATAAAAAACATTGAAATTTAATATATTAGTAAAATAATTGACATTGAATATATGTACTTCATGTAATGTGAACTATGGTTGGTATTTTTATTATTTGTATGGAACTAATTGTGAAGAGTTGTTGGATCGGTCTATGTTATTGGCTGAGGAGAGTAATATTTACCAATGGACTTCTAAAATGTTGTTATATATTTATACTAATGGTTTAAATGCATAATAATATTATAGTAGGTATGGGGAGAAATTTTATACCCATTTTCTCTCAACCAATAATATACATATATAACAATTGTTAATGCAACATATGGGTTTCTTAATTACCCATGGGTTATACCAACTGTTCAATTGAAACTGTAGGAGTAGACCTATAACAACAACTCAAGACCCAAAAGTTCATAGAATCATTGGTATTCCTATACCAATAGTTATATGATCTATAAAAATTGTTTTAAAAAATTATTATAGGTTGATTTTATAATCATGAATAAAAATGTTATTTAACACATAATCCATGAAGAATATAATAATAGACTATGTTTTGTAGCCTAATGAATGACGATTATTTGTGAAACCAAACACATTAAGTTCAACATTCCTCATATATTAATTTAAAATCATGTATAATAAATATATCAATTTATTATACTATTATATATATTTTTTATTATATATTATTCATTAAGACAGTTTTACACCCACATATAAATAATCATTTATTATTATCATTGTCTCAGGTGTTAACTACTTAGTTTTTCATGTTTGTTTCGATTCCATCATTTCAATCATTTTATATTGATAATTATTTCAAAAAATAAATATTTTCATTTTAGATATAAATATAATATATACCCAATATATATATAGATATTCATCAATAAAAGAAAAATATAGAAAAGAGAATTTCACTTTTCATAGAGATGGTTGGACAAAAATGTGCATAAACGCTGTTTTCAAATTTCAGTGGATTAAATGAAAAAATAATAATTATCAATTCACTATACTTGGATCATTTTTATTTCATGTATATTTTACATATTAATTAAACTATTATAATTATAATAAATGTAAAATATAAATGAAAATTTAATCATGTCTCAATGTGGAGGTCATAGTCCACATTTACAAATGAGTGACATTCTAATTTTCAAATGACATGGAAGGTAATAAATTAGAGATGATATTTAGATTTAATGAGAATAATTATTTCATGAATACAATATATAATCATCACTTTCATCTTTATTACCATCCATGTAATGTGGTGATGAAAATCAAATTACAGTACTACGTGTAGATGGTAAGTTGTACGTATGCGCGATCAATGATTTTACTTTTATATGGATGGAGAATTATTTAAAAATGTATATCCAATACTAATATTAAAATATAAATATATTTTTTATATTGTTTTTTTAATTTATTAAGGGTATATTATATTTATAGGAAGTAGAAAAGTATAAAATTTTGACTAGTCGATAATGAAATTTACTATTCTTCAATGGTCTTCTTCAGCACCCCCATTAAGGACCCCTAGAATGGAAATTTTAGAAAAAAAACATCTAAAACATGGATAAATAATTTTGAGATTTAAGTTTCATGTGGTTTTAAAATCAATATTGATCGATTATGTTTAAATTTAGAATAAAGGGGTTCCCATATACACGTTCGGAGATGTGAACAAAATGAATTTCTGAAAATATTAAAATATATAAAATTCAATCCCTTCGAAAATTATTAAAAATGGATTGTGATTCCATGATAAGGTTATATGGGGTTTAAATACCACCATCTAATAAAATACAGATTTTCTTATGTGTTATTTTAATCAAAATATTTTTGTTTAATACCTTTGTTAACTAAATTTGACCATAACCATGTTAATAAATAATTTAAATATTAAAGGGTTATAATATGACATGTAAGGTGAAAATATACTAAAAAATAACCTATTAATGTAATTTTTTAAATCATAATATTCTATTTTTTGACATTAAATCCTATTAAGTTTTTGAAAAATTTGACAAATATTATTATAATATAGTATAATTAATGTCATTTTTAATATATTTATTTAATTTGTTATTAAATTATCCAATACAATGATATAATTAGAATATAATCATTTAAAAAATTCGTAAAATGATTTATTAATATATATGATTTTTGAAACACAATAATTAATCCATATTTTATTACTTTTAATATTTTTAAAATAATTTTTTTTTATTTTACTAACAATTGTATAATTTTTATTTTGGTGTTTAATAAGAATTAATTATAATTATTCAATCTCAAAAAATTCAAATTAAATTAACATGATACAAAAATAAATCTCATTTTAAATGAACATTTTTATTTAATTTAATTCCCTTTTTACCATTATAAAAAAAATATTATAGAAACAAAGTAAATAGCATTACATTTCACTAATAAAGCAATATAATGGTAAATATCAAAGAAAAATGGCACCATGAAACAATATTTTAGAGACCTTAATGGTGATTTCATAACTCTATTCATCGAATAGTAGAAATGGAAATGTTATCGAAATTTCAATGTTTTAACCTATAGTTTTAATCTTGTTTTTCCTTTATCAAAGTAACATATATTCTCCAATGTTTTTAGTCATATGCAAAATAGACCTATTGATCAAATTTAATCATTATTTAGCCAAATATGTAATATGAAAACTCATGTCATTATTATACATAAATTAATTATTTATTATATAATGTATCACTTAATATAGTCTAGAAGATATATTGGATTAATGTCATTGGTAGATTATGTCATGAACTGACCCGGGTACCCTGGTAACCCGAAAAATGATCTGGTCAACACATTTCCCATAATAGAATTCCCAATCACAATAGGTTGGGGATGTTAACCTTCAATCAAACAAAACTATTATGGGAAAAAAATTCACAAAAATTTCAGAAACATAGAAAAAAATTCCAAATGCATACAAGAAAAACTCCATTAGGAGTAGTGTACTAGAATCCAAACATGCATTAATATCCATAATTACTATAGAAATGATCTATAAAACTTGATAAAGGCACAAGTACCTATGTAGAACACTCTCTGATCCAATGGATCAAAAACAACAACCACCTCTAAGTAGCACCTTACCCTTGTTCAATCCTGGAAGAAGATAATATAAAAACTCCAAAAGGTGTAGGTAGTGTGTGAGAAAATATTAATAATAGGGTTTCGCAAAGAATTATATATTTATATTACAACATTTAATTAATCATGTAATGATTTCAATTTTAATTAATCTTGAATATTAGTAAAAAAGAATATATAAATCAAATAATCATTCACATTTCCAATTATGAAAATAATTTAAACTAGTAGAATACTAAAAATTTATTTAAAATTTTATATTTAAATTTATAATTCATGTGTAAAACAATTTAAAAAAAATAATGGAATATATTTAAAATTAAAATAATGAAAGATATAGTCATATACCAAAATGTATAATAGTTCAATGACATTGAATCCTTACACAATTGAGGGTGACCACATAAATATGGGTATACTGTTTCCCCGTGAAATTAACCAAATGTGACTCATCGCCATCCCATAATAGATGTGACCTAATAAAATTTGTTTCAGTTATGTTATAATGCATCGGGATTAGTTATATCCCAATTACTCAGTAACTACCTTGGATTGCATGTTCTCTAATAATAGCCAATAAATGTAATTTTATTTTATAATTTTTTAAAATAAAAATCATCCAATTTGTTAGTTCAAATATTCAAATTTCCATTTACAAAACAAAGACATTGTTTTTTAATCAAAACATTCATTTTTCCCAAAAAAAACCACTGGTTTTATATCAAAACAACTTTCATCCATTATATGTAATAAAATTTTGAAAGCAATTCCATCAAATCCAATTCATTATTTAAATTCAATAATTTAAATTCTTTATTTCTCCATAAATTTCACAAACACATCACAATTCAATGGAATTGGGGGGTTTCCCCAATTTTTTACCAAATATATTCTAATCCCCTAATACAATTGAATAAATAATTTTTAATAAACCAATTAAAATAAATTTAAAAAAAATTATTTAAATCAAATAATTGAATTATAATTTAAAAAATCCAGGTTAACTAATTTTTTCCAGTCAAAACATAACCACCTACCATTTACTTGGAATCAAAATTCCAACTATAGAAACCACCAACAATAATGAATGAAAAGAATATCTAGGTATGAATCCTACAAATATGATTCAAAAAAACATAGTTTAGACCCATCAATACAAATATAATCTATTTAAATCTAAGAGGGAAAGAGAATGAGGTGAAAAAAAGGAGGCTTCTTACATGAAAATTCACACTAAACCCAGAATAATGATCAATTTTTGAAAGAAATGACCCCAAAGTGTGGGAGTTCTCAAAAATCACTATCGTGTAGATTTTATTATTGAACATGAAAGACTAGAGATTAATATTTTTTTAATTTCTATTAGGTTTCTTATTTTAAATCATTTCAAGGGACATTAGATGGTGTGTAACCCAATTACACCTCATTTAATTCAAAAATCACAAAATTCGGGAAAAATATATCTCCATTAGTTAAAAGGGAATCATTATTCTTTTATAATTTACAGGTTGTGTAACCATATTTCAATACAGGTAATCCCCCAGTAGGTGTAATAATAGTTTGTTTTATGCTAAAAATTCCAACAAATTACTAGTTTCATCAACCCTAACAAGATAGCCAAAATGACAGTCCAAAACAAGGTTTAGAGTTTACTTGATATAAAGGTAACTTGGTGCTACTACCTATCAACCATTAAATCATATTTTCTATAAAAATAAATGGAATATTCTTCCATAGAAATAAAATGAGGCATATTATCTTTAATTAGTTCCTCAAACTCTCTTGAACCATGAAAATATGATCAATTATATCAATGAAAAATAAGGAAAGGTATCCTAATCCAATGAAGTACTATGGATTTATAATAAACATTAAAAACTTTTCTTTCATCCACGGATAAATCAAGTTCAACATCATGATCACTCATGATTAAAACATGAGATGGATTATATAAATACTTTATTATATGAGATACATGAAACATGTTTTGTATCTATGTCAGTTGTGGTGGAAGTGATACTTGGTATGAAATATTTACCACTTTCTCATCAAACATAAAAAGGTCCCACAAATTGAAGCTTAATCATCCCTTTCCTCCCAAGCCATTGATTAGCCAACCTATGTGAATCTTTCAAGAACACCATGTCAGTAACTAAAATTTCCAATGGTCTAGGATAATGATCAGCATAAGATTTATAGTATTTATTTACCATCAACATCATCTAATGAATCAACTAATTTTTTTGTCTCTCTTGATACATGATTTTTACAACCAATGAACATTCAATAATCTTCCACCAACACTAGATATATCTATAAGGCTAGCCGAAAGTAGATTCATAAGGATCCATTCGAATCACTTACTATAAAAAATTAACATAAGAAAACTCATCCTAAACTATATGGGCCTCACAAGGTACAGAAACATTATGAACACAAACCCATAAAATATCTGCAAGAATCATTATATCCTTTTATCTCTTTCCATCCAAATATAGAGGGAATATTGTGAGCAAATAGACTTAATATAACACTTCATAATGAAGGCCTCTCCAAAAACGATAAGTAAAATGGTTTCCCAAATAGAGACTAAAACATATGTAAATCAATGAAAAAATAACTTTCACATTTATATTTCACAACATCTCAACATTAGTTGTATAATGAATGGTAAAAAAGTGATTCAATTTTGTCAGACGATCAATCCAAACTTGTATCTCATTATTCCATAACTGGGTATGTGGAAACTAAACAAAAAATATAATTGATATCTCATCCCACATTCATGTAGATAATGAATGTGGATGAAGAAAACATAAAGGGTTTTGCTTCTTGGCCACGATCATTTTCCCTACCTAACAATGTGAAACACATTCTATAATACAGGTCTCATACATGGCTACCATAATCTACACCTCATGAAATAGAATATATTGTAGTTCCTGTGTGAAATTACCATTGATAATTAGGGAAGTACCCCATCACATAATTCTTTAACTCTAAATGAACAAGAAAAATAGTTTGATTATATTGTATTCCCTCGGCGGAGAATGACTCATTTGGTATGGTCTCCCAACTATAAAGAGACTATCTAATTCTATAGAACCCATTATCAATATATTGTTATTAATCAATATTCTTGATAAGGGAATATATCAAAAAAAAGAGACATAGTATCCCCAACCCTTGACTCTTATAGTCAAATATCCTACTGTGCAAAGAGATCCATCAGATTTCACTCGTTTGATGATACTCTCATGGTCTAGGTTAGAAGATTCCAACTCGAAGAATCAATGATGACATTCAATATTCTAGAGGAGTGTTTTAGGCCTTTTCAAGGTCATAATATTGATGGTATTCAATCCAATAACATTAGATGATATTCAATTATTTTTTAGAGAATATATAACTTAAGATCATATCATCAGAGTGCATGGTAAATGCTTCTTCGAAAAGGTAACGCCTCCATCTATTTAGTGCATTCATAAGAGATGAATGTTAGTAATGGGGGTCAGATAATAATTAATATATGACATAATATAGAGATATCCATAATAAATGACATGATCAACCTAGGTAAGATGTTGTCCAGACATAAACCAAATGAATCAAAGAAGACCACATACCCCTTCTCGTCCTCTTGATTGAAGAATTCTAACATTTTTCATATCAATAATATCTTACTCAATTCTGATTTAATACAATAGCTCGAGAGGAAAAAATTTATAAGTTGATAAAAAAATTGGTGATTATACCCATCTGGGCCCAATAGGCTCGAGATGTCCAAACATTCTAGAGTTTTTCCCATGTCATAATAGACATTACAGTTTCTGAATCAACTAAAATACCACATTCCAACACCATGTGTCCCAATATATTCACCTATTGAATCCATTATTCACATTTATAAAGCTTTGAATAATGTTACTGATTCCTTCATAAATCTATAACTACTCTCAAATTATGTACATGTTTCTTCTTTGATTAAGTGTAAATGATGATGTCATCCAAAAATACTACCGAGATGGTATAAAGATAATCCTAAAAAATCTTGTTCATTAAATCCATAATAATTTCACGAGATTTTTTTAGAAAAAAGGAATGATAGGGTCCTCATAATAATCATATTATATCTTAAAGGAATTTTTCAAAATTATAGATTCACTAATTATCAACAAATGAAAACCATATCAAAGATCAATCATTGAACCCCACTTTTCCCCTTTGAACTGATATAATTTATCATCAATGCATGGTAATATATACTTTTTCTTTACTAGGACTCTACTGAGTATTTGGTAACCAACCGTAAGGCAATGTGATCAATCAAATTTCATAGAAAAGAGAACCTATACTACCCCCAGTTACACACTCTAGCATATTAATATGTTGTCTAAAAGATCATACAATTGAAACATAAAATAATTCAATTCAGTTGGAGATGTGTGTTATGAAATAACTGACAATGTTTGGGTACCAATATCTAAATCTCTATTTAATTGTTCCTCGCTTACGAGTGGAAAAATACATTAGTCACATTGAAACAAGTAAGGAAACATGATGAAAACTATAAGGAGACCACAACTCATAGTTTATAACTCCATATAAATGGTGTGAATAAATACAACTTCTCCCAATCTTAAATAATAAATTCCATATCTACTCTATCATGGGACCCATTATCTTGATAACATAATACATAATACATAATGTGTAGTAAAAGTGTCTTGTCAAATATAGAAATCAATATGGGAATTATTGGAAATGAGCCGATCCGTCTCTATTATTACGTCATGCAGATTCATATCTACAGCCATGAAACTCCACAGAATCTCAACATTAGAAAGAGAGAAAAAATATGCAGGACTATGGAGACCTTGGTCTCTGTTCATTACATGGGTGTAGAAATATACATTACATAATAAACAATATGCATAGAATGATTTTTCTTATTAACAACATGGGTTTAAATAAAGGAATAAGATGGCCAAATATTAAATAATGTAGTCACTATTGATGAAGCTATAGTGATGGTACCTCTCACATTCGATAGACCTATATCTACATTCTCTGGAGACTCTTCGTCTATGTGGAGAAGCATCATTCCAAATTCTTATATATAGTACCCCTTTTATCATGAAGAATATGATTTCCCCTCCATTTTTAAGGTATATATGATCACATGATACTAAATTCATTGGAATAAATATGGAATAAAATTTTTGAGTGCCCTGAGTATCCATAAGAGCATCATTTCTTCACTGCCTTAGTGAAAATAGTAATAGGCTTCCCTATCATTCCACAATGGTATAAAATCAAAGGGATTATTTTAATCACTATATGATGTATATAAATACCATTATTTTCTATAACCACAATGAAAATAATAATTCTTCATTTTTTCATTAGAGGAATTCATTTTAAATAAAAGTGAAAATGAAACTCCTGACAACCCTAACATGCCTCTAGGGCCATTTCCACCATCAATGTTATATCCATCACATTTGTATATGAATATAGATTCATCAAGGAAACATGAGGATATATATTATCTCTATTTCCCAAGTAGGACAATAGAGAATTCATCATATCATTTAATAATAACATAGGTTCAAACTGAACCAGCACAATAAAATGGTTCTCATACTCCAGCATGGTTCTATTATACTAAAATAGATTAATTAATTCAATAGACTGGTCCAACACAATTGAATCTGGATATAACTAGTTGGTGAAAAGTTAATTGATTCCTTTCCAATATATTCCCTTATAATTATTCTTTTTCATCAATAAAATTTAAAATTATCTCTCACTTATTTCCTCTTTTAGGATGGTGGAACACTTCAACATGATTTTTCATCAAGTGTTTCTAAGAACTCAAAAAAAATCAATCCTCGTCAACCATTTCACAAACTCCAGATGACTATTGGATCAATTAAATGATAATGTGTTCTAGTGAAGTAACTCATGAAAATCATTTAGGAAAACATACCTCTATTTTTTCTTAGTTGGAGCATGAATGGAAATGTTTGGTGGAAACTATCTCAATGATTGGAATGTATGCCAAGTCATCACAACTTAACTCATGTTCATAAGAGGATTTTCTCGATGAGGTTTACTAGCAGCTTCATACTGGATTTGATTCACAAATATTCTTGGAGGTATGATACTATAATACATTAGTATATAACATTAAATTCATATTATTAACACTAAAACATAGGAAAAAGGGAATCAAATCCAATAATATAGGTAACATTATTTTTAATTCAATTCGTCCAAATGAATGTTTGGGAAAATACTATAACTAATACTCAAAATTTATTTCCCTAACCACTAGTGGAGACCTATGTTTTCTTACAGTGGGAGATGGTTAAGAAAACACTCATAACTACACCATAAGTTCTAAAAATATAATAGGAATTCATACTGAAGTCATGAAAAAATATCAAACTTATCCTATGATACCACATTATCACAAACAAACTCGGGTACCCTATTAACCCTATAACCAAGACGTTCCCGGCATAGACTGAATTGGATTATTGACTCCCACTAGTTGTGGAATACCACAAAACATTATACAAATTGAATGTGGAGATTAATTTTTCACAAAAATTGAGGATGAAAAGAAAACTAGTCAATATGAGTACAAGAAACACATTATAGGGAGTACATTTCTTGAACTCAAAGAGTCATAAACATCCCAAATTAATAAAACAAATCAAAATAAAACATGATAAAAACCCTTGTAATACTGAAAAAAACACTCCAAGCCTATGGATCACTAGGTATAAACACCTCTATCTGGTGTCATTCCCTTTCTCATAACTAAAAGATGGTAATCTACAAAAAACTTGATGGAATGATAATTGTAAGATATAAAAGATAGTATGGTCTCACCATGGATTCCAACATAAGATGTGAACATTTAATTAAACAACTAAATAATTCAATATTAAATATATTGGCATGGAATTTCAATAGAAAATTTAAAATGAATAATTATTTACATTTCAAAATTTTTGAATACGTGAAACAAATTTACAAATAACCATTTATATAAAACAATTTATGTAAATTCATAATTCTTGTGTAAAAAAGTTTGGAAAAAATAATGGAATATATATCAAATAAAAATAGTTAGCAATATAGTCATCTTCTAAAATGTACGATAGTTCCATGCTATAGGATCCTCATACACTCAATAGTGACCAAGAAAATATTGGTATACACACATCCCTCAAAACTATCCAAGGGTGACTCATCACCATCCCCTGAGTGATGTATACTATAATACTTTGTTTTTATTCAATTATAATGAATTAATATAGATTTTATCATAATAAGTCAATAACTAACAAGGATTACATGTCCTATAACAATAACCAATTATCAATTACTAATTTTAATATTATTTATAATTCAACTCATACTGTTCCACAAGTCAAATATGTTGATTTCCATTTAAAAACAAACATGTGATGTTTTAATAAAAAAATTCCTCTTTTAGAAGACAAACCCACAACAATTGTATCGAAAGAATTTTATGTATTTTTTCAAAAATAAAAAATTGAAATTAATCTCAAAAATCAAAATCCTATTTTAAATTCAGAAATTTTAAATACCATATTTTTCAATCAATTTCCCAAACACACCAAAATTAAATGGAATTGGGGGTTTCCCTAATTTCATTCTAAATAAATTACAATCCCCCATTTCAATAGAAATATATATTTTTAACAAATGAATAGTTATAAATTTTCTATAATTTAACTAAAATAATGAAAATTCATTTATGTCAAACTATTCAATATTAATCATTTTTGTCCAATCGAAACAGAACCACATATCTTTTATCCGAAAACCCAAATCCCACAACAGAAAATGAAAATTATAGTGAAATTTCATAAGAAACTGGTACTCAAATAAGAAATAAAATTCAATATAATGAACATTGGATCCATAAATACCAATATTACAAATCTAAATTCATGGATTGAAAGAGTAATGTATGTATATGGATACTGTTTACCCAGAAAGTCAAAACAGAACTGAAAAAATGATCATTTAAAGAATGAAATGAAACCAAAGGGTTTGAGAACAAAAAAATATCATCTATATGGCTCTTAGTTGAGAGGATGGAATTATTGAGATTATGAAAATAATGTTTTTATCTATTCATCATGGTTTAAAAAAAATCTCAGTACTATATAGGTCTTCTAACCCAATTACACGTCGTATAATTAAATAATCCCTAAATCACTGGTAAACACATAAAATATAGTTAAAAATTATTTATTAATATTTTAAATTTTACAAGTCAAGATAACATATTTAAAAACATGTAATTTCTTAGAAGGGTATAGAACTAGAATTTTTTATGCTGAAATTTAAATAAATTACCAAACTACACAATTATATGTATCCTCCCAATTCACTCTCGGCCAAACCATATAATGAAAAAGGAAAACCATAACATGGTTAAGAACATAACTAGTAGAAATGTATGAATATATTAAATATTATGTACATAATAATGCATCATATATCACGGATACAACGACTTTATTAAAATCATGTATAACAAGCTCCTAAATTTTCATCACTCATCTACAACTGAATGGGATATCCTAGTGAAATATATAATAATTAAGTGATCTATATAAATATTAAGGGAATAAAAAATATAAGTAGGTTGAAGAAATTAAAGTGAGTTAATATACTTAAAAATGTATCATAATTGTTGAGAATCATAATCATGAACAATGAAGTAAGGAATAACATGGTAGCACAAAGGCAACATTGGACTATAGAGACAACCTTTGATAATACATCATAAAAATATTTCAATGTTAACTATCTATATATATTAACATGATATTTTTTGGACATAATCCTATAAACATTACGTGACATGTCAGGAGACTAAAACATTACCCAATGCATTGGATCAATATCTGGGCGCACACATTAAATTCATATCATGTGCATGCACAAGTGTTCTGCATATATCATATAACATGAGAAATTTTTAAAATTATATTAACTCCTTAATATATTGGATTCAATTACATACATGAAATAACCCAATTAGATAAGTATAGATTCATATAGGTTAATTCCCTTTAGTGGAATGAAGTATGAGAATTCACGTTATAATCATTTTCATGGAAAATCACAGTGAAATTTCAGTACAATAACGATAGTACTTAATGATTAATAAATTGTTATAAGGGGATATATCTTATATTATATTTATTTGGGAAATTAATTGATAGTATGTGGGATTCTTAAAAACATTTCCAAATATTTGGAATTGGAAATATAATGGTATATAATAAATGAGGTTCATGAATGAAGAGGGGAAAACATAATCCCTCATTAAATTTCAGCATAATAACGACTTAGGAAATGATTATATTGATAGGTGATAAATGATATATCATTATAAAAACATAAATTGGATTTTAAAATTACTCTTATAAAGGAATGAACATATACAAAATTGATATTATAAAATCTAAATTTGATGATATTTGTTGAATTGAAATTGTCGTAGAGAGGCCCCTTATTAAATTTCAGCATAGTGATGACTTAGTTAAAGTAATAAAGTGAGTGAATAAATCCTCTCCCATGATAATAACATCATATTTATATTATAGTAAATTTAAAAACTAAAGAAACAAAACTCAATTTTGATTCAAAATAAAATATACAATGAAGGTTCATGAATTGAAATATTGATATCTAGGTACCTTTCATAGAGTGTTTGTATCCAAATGTTTGAGAGGAAATTCTTAATAGCATAGGGGAAACCAATTATTGATATATATATATATATATGACAATATAGTTTATTTATAGTATATAAGGATTTTTATTTAGGGGAATACGAGGTATGGGTGGTTTTATATTGGAATATATAGGAGGTTTCTTTATTATTTTAGAAACATATTTTTTAGACTATATAAAAAAGGTAATAAAAACGTAAACCATATCATTATTTTATTCCATGGATCAAATATAAGAGAGTAATTTTCATTATTTTATATTTTAATTAATTGAACTCATTAAAATATTAAACACGGTGATGTGGAACATTATCATGTTTAAAAAGAAAATATTTTAAAATTGTAAAATAATATATATTTTTGAAGGATAAAAAATGGGTTTATAAAACTAATAAAATAACCTAAGAAACACATTATTTTATAAAGGATAAATATATTTGTTCCTGTATACCTTATATGTAATAAATTGAACCACATTTGTTCTCATTATAATTTCATAATACATACCATATATTTATATTGTATTTCCTCTTCACATGAAAATTTATATATCTAAAAAAATTATGAAAAAATAACCACTGGATAATTTAGAAAAGTTGAGTCCAAAAAATTTATTTTTTCAAAATATTTCTACAGATATATGAAATTATACTTTTAAAACAAAATAACCATTTATTAAAAATAATTTTCATTTTGGAAGTATCATTTTTCTAACCATTTTATAAATATTATTTTGACATCATTTAATTATATTATCATTTATATTTGATATATAATATAAAATAATTATATTTAATTAAAATATATTTTATTATAAAAAATTAATATATAATCAAAAAATGTTCTTCAATTAAAACTATATATTATGCAAAATACAATTTTAGTTTTTTAGTATCGAAATATATTGTTTATAAAAATTGTTATTTATATTTATATAAAGTATAAAAAATAAAAAATAGTATAATTTTTATTTTATTGAATTTAAATCCATTATATTCATATCATTATGGTTTAGACACGTTTCCCTTTATTACACCAGTGGGAAATCTATCAGTATGTTATGTGACAATGATATTTTCACAAGGTTGTTCAATAAACATGGTTTTTCCCAAGGTCATAATGTGTTTGAACTTAACCCATTAATAGTTTAAATTATTCTCTGGATTTTTAATTTTATTTGGTATTACTCTAGTTAAAATTCCATTGATTATATATCCCATGGAATATATGATAAATGGGCTTCATTAGTTATGATCCTACCGTTCATTTCCATCAATTAATTTTCTTGTAACAATAAGTCCTTATTGTAACACTTCATATATGACAATTACTTGATTAATTTTCAAGGACTATATTATCAATACATGTAATTCTTAATGGTATTTTAATATGTTTCAATGTAATTTATAATGATCCAATATATGAAATTTGATGCATTTCCCTTATATATCTATTAAATTCATAAATTATTAAACAATGAGTATTATTTATAGAGGATTAGGTTGTCTCATTATTTCCCATTCAGAAATCTGACCTCTGAAATTATCATTTCATACACTCGACTACATGAGGGATTTTTTTATTTCATTTTCACATCAAGGTCCTCTATGAATCCCTCAATCATTTAGTTCCCTCATATATTTTTAAAAGTTGATTTGTATTATTTACATGAATTTGGACTCTATAATCCAAGAACGTGCCCAAATGCTCCTCATATGAATGATCATTTTCCAATAGTACCCCTATAAATGAATTAAATATCAGTGATATGGTATGTAAATCCTTAATTTAGATATTTGAGATGTATCATGTACTTAAGATATGGTATGTGGGAGATCATGTGGATAATACATGGCTCTTATGCGATTCATATACGCAAAGAAAATATGTTATTAAGATTTTGGATTACCTTATTCTGAAATATAGTGTATTTCTACAAAGGGGATATGAATTAGAATACCATATTTCTATCTTATGATACTAAGTTTCATCTTATATTATCATAATAAATCTTTTGGTGGCTCTGAGTAAGTTTTATGTTCTACTGAATGGTCCTGCCCTTTTCTATTATTTCATCAACCATCTCATAAACCCTATAGTTTGTGTTCAATAGATTTATCCAAGAATGGATGTGTTCTACATATATTCCCATAAATTTATTCATTAGGATTCATTTATATGATTTAGTGGAATCTATTACTTAATGTGGACTAGATCCAAGGAAGATGTTGATATGGTCCTCTATTGAAGTCCATCGAGCAAACTCTAAACATGTATTCTAGTGTCTTACTGTCTTCATAAATTGGATAATAATTTTTTTATTGAAAAGTGGTTCTATATTTGAAATTATTATTTAGATAATCAATGAGACTCTTATAGAACACTGATGTTAGTATTAGAAATTTATCATATGAAATCTGTTGATGTGTTTCATGAAACCTCACCAGTTCATTGATGTTTATCCTTGTAAGTTGATAGAGTGATATATCTTATTGTATTCTAATTAATTGAACAATATTTGATAGATGGTCACATGAAACCCTTATAACCTAATATTCTATAGATTTGATTAATTGGAAAGTGAAAAAGAATCATTTTTATTTTTCCCAATTCTATGTAGATATTGGTAATGGATTCATTATCCCTTTGTTATTTTATCCTTCTATCATTTAAATTATTATATATAATACATAATGATGTATATTATGAAATTTTATTCGTCATATTTTATATCTAATAGTTCCATTGGAGATATAGATATATATTATTTCTTCCCTATATGGACAGGGAAATTCCAAATATGTGAATCATCCAATGGATCCTTCTGTATGATATTATTTTATTGTACTCATATCCATGACACAAGTCATTCAAATCCTTCACCCTTAGAATTTATTCCTGAGGGATACATTTTCTTATAACATCCACCCTATTTTTAATTTACATATAATGTTTCTGTTCATCCATACTCATATATAGAAGGGATGGATGAAGAATCATATGTGAAAGGATTAATGATTTTCCATCCTTTTTTAATAAATTTTCATTCAACATAGATTATATGAAAATCAAATCCTTATCAATTGGCATTACTGATAAGGTTGAGGGACCCATTCTATTTATATAATCTTCCACATAATTTTCACTCCCATGGTGTTATTATATTTATAAATCTTAGAATAAAATATTCGCAAACCATCATCGTTATATATTGTTAAAATCTCACCCTCTGAATATATACATTAGGCTCAGATGATCCTTATATATGTCATACTTCCCACCATAGAGAAAATGTCACAAGACAGTAAGTGGGAATAATGTTGTAGCTAACTCTATATCATGCATGATGTAATAATATCACGAACAATAATCTACCCTCAAGCGTAGGCTATCAATTATTAATTGTGTATCATTACACCACCAAATCCCTACCTTGAAGTACTATTGTATTGAAAAATGTGTTACCTAGTTATGTTATGTTTAAAAATATGTTCATGGATAATAATTTTTTATTCTCTAGGAGGATCTCTTCAAATTAACTATTATAAAGAATAATGAATCCTCTTTGAGTAATATTTGATAATAGGTTTAAAAATAAGGATAAATGTTTCAGAAATCATCATTAATATCAAGATAGTAAAAGAAATATATCAATATCCATCACATTTTTAGTTCCAAACGTCATTTAATTTTTCATATCTTAAATGGGTCCACATATATCACTTTTTTTTATTATAGAATCCACTAAAAATGATATATCCTTCATTGAAAACACTAATTTTCAGGTCCATTAATATTTTTCGATCATTACTGAGTCTAGATAGAATCACTATGAAGACATGATCCTCATATCCTATAAAAAATTTATTCTCAAGAATTACTCATTCATCAACATAATTAAATAATATCATGATTAAATATCAACTATAGAGAGCTATTGTAGATCATGTCGAAAATATAAGTGGTCATAAACTCGTCATGGAGGAGTCCTTTTCATTATCATGATCATTTTTAGTTCATGATTATCAATGAAAAGGATCATTTAAAAAAA
The DNA here is from genome assembly GCA_963277665.1 of Viscum album. Taxonomy (NCBI): domain Eukaryota; kingdom Viridiplantae; phylum Streptophyta; class Magnoliopsida; order Santalales; family Viscaceae; genus Viscum; species Viscum album. The sequence continues at coordinate 178,448,069 of OY728148.1, forward strand.
CATCATCATGAATAAGATGAATGGTGAGTCCCGCATTAAAGGACATGGGAATATGAACCCTTTAACAAGATTTTCATATAGTTTTTGATTGGTTACATGATTTCAACAATATCCCTTATAAATGGGGTCTTCTATATTTTCAATTTATAGGATATAAATTTTATTGGAAAAATTAAACTTCTCAACATTGGGTAAGACTAAGAAAATTTTTAGAATCAAATCTGTAACACCCATATGTTTTATGAAATATTTACATTAAATAATTTTTATTAATTAGTTTCGTCATTTTCATGCAATCATGATTTTAAATGAACTATAAGATTACCTTACTATAAAATTACCATTATAGCTTGGTCATTAGCTTATTGGTAATAATTATAACTAACTTATGAAAATGTGTGATTAATTTATAAACTATAAATTATTTATGAAAAATATAAATCAATAAGATATTTAAATTTTTTGAGTGAATTTATCTTGGTAAGTTAATTAATGAGATATATAAGATTTATATTATTAATAATATATTTTTAATATTTATCCAATAGAAATATTAGTCATAGTGTATGAATAAAAGCCTATTTTATGTATAACAACATATTTTAAGGCTAAATTTACACCATTGAATGGAGAACCCATTTTAAATTAATAATTCCATGCATTAATAATTTTTTTATGAAAACATTAAAATTTTATTCTAAAGCAGGATATAAAAAATTACTTTGGATAAATTTATGATATTTTTTTTATAAGATTCATGTTTTTATTAATAGTAAAAATATGCTAAATTTTAGTAAAAAACATATATTATATTACCAAGATAATATATATTATTAAATTTAAATATTAATGGGTTTTAAATTATAAATAAAGTTTAATTTTATCATTTAATATAATTTATGTAATTATAATTATATTACACTAAATTCATTGGTAAAACCATTTCAATCATTTGTAGTGCTATAACATTAAAAACAAGTTTTTGTATCTCAAAAATAGGATTATTTTTATATTAATAGTTCAACTTCTATATATTGAATTTGAAAACATGTATTCCATATTTTGAATCAGTTTTTCTAAATTATGTTAATATGATACTTTTATTTTGGGGTATTATGAATAATAACTTTTTTAATTATTTTTATTAACATGGTTAAAGGAAAATCCGTTAATTGTGGGTAAAAATAATATTATAAAATTACCTTTACAGCTATAAAAATAATATTGGATAACTAAATTCGACCCTTATATTATATTTTTCTAAAATAAATATATTTTTGTCCACTTACCTATGAATATTACATGAATGTGATAAAAACTAATGAATGTGGGAAAATGTCACAATCAGATTTTATATAAGTATATCATTCTTAATATATGAATAAAAAAGTGATTATATAATCTATTTATTGTCATTGGAAATATAATTGAATTTCCTATATCGTATTAATTTAGTTATAATATTTATATATTATATAATTACTATTAATGATGACACAATAGTGATCTAAAAAGTATTTCATTAATATAAATAACAAATAAAATTATTTAAAAATATTAAAAAAATCATATGAATTAATGAATACGATCCACGAATTTTTTAGAGGAATATGACATGTTAGGAGTTTATTGGTTATTTTATTTTAATTTATCTCATATGGATATTTTTTAAATTTCTAACAATAGAATAGTGACAAAAATAACACTATTGATATTTTATGAAAAACCAATTTATTAAAATAATTAAAAATTATAATTTAAAAAAAATACAAAACTATATTTGTAATATATAAACTTTCATAAAATATACATTTATTATAAATTAACACCATATAAGTAAATATAAATAACCATTAAATATTAACAATGTTTTTACCGTATTGAAAAATAAATATAATAACTAAGTGTCAATTAAAAATATGTGGTTTAAATTGACAAAATAACTTGTCAAAGATTCATTGGATAATTTGTTTAAAAACCTATATAATATCATCATAGAAACTAGAAAAATTAGGTGGTTATTGGGTAGGTTTTGATTTTATTATATATTATTATTTATGGAGTTTCCAAAAGTGACCCACACATCAATTATAAAAGTTAACATCATCCCCCACCACATAACTTCTTTTTGAGCCATCCAGCAAGTTCATCCCTTAAATTCAACCTTCTCAACTACCCTATTTTCATTGTAGAGGTCTTGGTCATATTCAAAGACTGATACTTGTGGTCTTAAAAGAGATTTAGAAGAGGGACATTGAAGAAAATCTAATATCATTTACTGATTCCTTCAAACATATTTCATCTTATAGATTCTCTTCATTAGTAGTTTCATTATAATGTAATAAATCAATATCACTCATATAAATTTTTTTTATTATAAATATGAAACAACTGTAGTCCACATTTTACTCATCCTATGAAAAATGAAATCACCACGCATGCCTACGTACGACTTACCGTCTCCACGACGTGGTGAATTCCATTTTTCATCAACACCATTCAAGGATGGGTATACCGATGGAATTAATAGAAATATAAATGATAGATATAAAATTGTTTTTATTCTAATATAATATAAACAATACACTTAAATACCATTAAACAATTATGGGACCAATATCATCGCTCAGCCATACGTAGGACTTACCATCTCCACGGTGCGATGTGATTCGTTCTATATAGCATTCAATAAATCATGATAATAAAAATGAATTGAATGAATAAATATGATATTTATTATAAAAATACCATTCTATAAAACATATAAATATAAAATAAAAATATTAATATGATCATATCCATGAAAACATGCATAAGAATATAAAGCAGTTAGTACCCGAATAACGAGTAACAATGAAATGAGATTAAAAAACAGATGAAAAAAGGATAATAAATTCTATATGATCATAAATTATAACATACAAATGATTATAATTATGTAATAAATCAATAACATTATTAAAATCATTATAAATGAGGTTTAGATACAAACAAAGCAAATAAGACATTAGTTAAGGGATAACATTTCAAATAACATTTTCATTCGCGATTTTTAATTTTTATATATTTACTGGGGAATAATTATCATCTACATCCATGATACCTAAATATTTAATTCAAAATATTCTATATATACTTATCTAATTTTTAAAATTCAATTTAACTCACTGGTGACTTTTTACTAATTGATATTATGTGGGTATTTGGAAATTTTGGTATGATGTACTTTTTGACTTTTTTGGAAAAATAAAAAAATAATTTTTTTACCTTGTATGGAATGAATAGATTTTTACACATTCATAACTTATTATTTACTTAAATAATATCTTACAATTTTACAATTTTATTTTCAGAAAAATGATTTATTATAAAATTATATGACATTTTGAAGAAGAAAAACAATTTTTTAAGAAGAAAGGATGTTTTCCTCAGAAATTAAATTGAATTATTTTCTCAAAATTATTTTCCATCTAAGATGTCAGTATTTAAATATGATTATATTTCTATACATTTTATTACTGTCATTTTATTGTGTTATAATAATTATGATGGAATGATGTTTAACAGACCCATTTTATTTCATGGTTTATGCTATGGTGAATATTTTAATGTTTTAGTGACACACGTAAGAATGGTTTCATTATGAGATGGGTTTGAACTATATATCCCTCAAAACATCTGGGTAAATATTTTTATCTATTGATATATACATGACTAGAACATCAAGTGAATATGTTTTATTCATATAGTGATGGAATGATAGGTGAAATCAGTTCACTAATGTACTTTGTCCGCTATAGTGGTCTCAACAATGAGCCTTGAATAATCTAAATTGATTTTCTAGGCTTATGTGTTTATTCCAAGAAATTTCATTTATTATCATATGAAAAATGGGATTAATTTTTACATTAATGTTTTATCCCTTGACATTATGTTATGATATTTTATATGTAAGATATGATTTCTAAAATATATTTTTATGTTTGATATTTCCATTTTTAAAGCTTACAAAGAATTTGATATCACCCATTCATATGATTCTTTTCTCGGGGTAATAATGAAGGGTTTTAATTATGAGATTTCAAACAGGTGTTTAGTTATGATGAAATAAGTGGGAAACAGGGTGGATGTTTTATGAAATAGTTTTTTTATGTTTCCAAGTTTCAAAAGAAATGTCACTTATAAGGTCTTGGAGTGGTTTTGTAATGTTATTTAATAAATATTATTCTACATTGATGTAATATCTATATGTAATGTATGCACTGTTACAGTTGGCATCATAACGAATGTATAAGTAACCACTAGAAACTAGAATGAGAGATCCTTATTAAAATCCTAAGGATATGTCTAAGTATAAGTTAAAATCCTCTCCTATTGTTTTAATGATTTTAATGAATATCCTAATATAAAAAAAGTATCATAAAATGAAATTTTATTCTTGGTTATGAGGTTTCCCTGTTATGATTAGTGTTTCTCACACCATGCTTCAAGGTTTTAGTCAATGGATATAACCTGGAGGAACAACATTAATGATGAATGTGACGGGAAATGCAGTGAGTGTACCCCATAGAAACTAAATTTTAGGGGAGCTAGAATGAAAAATACCATATACATGATCACACAATATTCTCAAACAATGAATCATGCAAGAAATCCGAACTAGAAAATGAGGGATCAACATTCAATTGGCTCTTTCATTAGATAATTCCCACATTATTATAGCAGGTCTTCTGATCCATTAGATATTGAATAATGGACCAATAACACAAAAAAGATATATTTAGTTCTACAATTTTATGAACATGATCAATTCATCATTGTATTCATTTTTTGGAAGGTGAATCTAATTAATTGGGGAATGATATCAATAATACAAGGCGATGAGATGAAATCATGTACTTGTAATGAAACGATTTCAAGAACTTATTTCACAATAAGTACTTTAATCGTATTCTTCAAAAAAATCTATAGAAGTAGTTACATGAAATTAAGAAAAATGCAGATTAATCTTTTAGTATATATTAAATATGTTTTACAATACTTTCAAGGTAGGATTCTATAATTATTATCCAACATAAGTCTAAATTGTATCGACTATTTAGTGGCTTAAAACAATGTGTCAATAGGGAACTATATATAAGGAACATCAATATATATAATGAAAGTTTTTGATGTGCTTCCAATTTTGAGATGGATATTGGAGTAACACATCAGTCATCAGTGTTTTATTTCAATAGAAAAATGACATTCAATGTAAAATATAACCAATAAACTATAAATAAGACGAGTTTCCCTTATGTTGAAATTGTGGAAAATAACATTGTGGGAATTGTCTTAAAGGAACTAGTAATTATTTTCTGTTTGGAAAAGACTGTCATCAGGATGTTGAATGTCATATTGATGGAGAAAATAATTCTACTGATGCAAACAAAACATTTGCTACCAAGAATCCACCACCTTTACATTAGTGATATAGGTGGAAGGAAATTGGGAATTTTTCCAATCAATGACCAGATTTATGGGTTATTGAAGATGATTGAAATAAACTAGTTAATAAGCCATTTGATAATGGAATTTCAAATTCAATCACTATCATTGATGTGTAGTATGATAATAATGTGATGAATGGAACACATACCTTCCACACTAAATTAGAAAATGTTTAATTTGATTCTTGATACACCCACTCTTTTATTTCTAAAGAATTTTCTAAGGTTGTCGGAAATTTATCATAATAATTACATGATGAGTTAGCTGTTACAACTCATAATTTCACAATAGTCGCATCAAAATTTTATAATTTTTCTCCAGTTGATGTTTGTGGGAAAGTGCTTCCTACAAATCCCAGGATATTTCCAATAGTGTTATTTGATGTGATTCATGGCCTAGATTGGATTTCATTATATGGATATCATTTAAATTTCTAATGAAGGGATGTCTCATTTTATATTCAGCTTCAATCTATGATCATATTCTAATGCAACAATGAATATAACGTTCCTACAGAAATTTTTCCCATATTAGGTGTCTCAATTTTAGTAAATGAATGTTATTTATCCCCAATTTTTGGCTAGAATATAACGATAAAAAATACCCCCATTTTACAAGTGTTTTATGATGTGTTTTGAGATCAATTTCTTGGTCTTCTAGCAAATTTTGATGTTGAGTTTTCAATATAACTCATAATGGGTTCTATGCCTTTTTCAAATACACCATATATAATGACCCCAATTGAGTTTCTGGAATTTAATAAGAAACTACAAAATAATATTGATAAGGGATTCATATTCCCCAGTGAATCACCTTTGGGATAACCCGTTCTATATGTTTAGAAGAATGTCAGATCAATGAGACTCTACTATAATTATCAATAACATAACCAGAACACTATCAAAAAAATATTATCTTCCCTATATTGATGATGTATTTGACGAACTATATAGAGATCAATAATTTTCCAATATAGATCTTCAATATGGATATCATGAATTCAGAGAAAAAATGAATGATATACAAAAGATGGCATTTTGTACAAGGTATAAACACTATAAATTTTTAATGATTTATTTTTGTCTTACTAATTCACTCACTATCATTATGGATCTAATGGATATATTCTTTATATATTATCTTGATCAGTTTGTCGTAGTCTTTATATATGATAATCATTTATATTGAATGTGCAAGTAATAACATAAATATCACATGACAATTGTACTAAAGCCCTTGAGAAAGGAGAAACATTATGCCAAATTTACCATCTATGAATTTTGGATTTGTAAAGTTTCATTTTTTTGGTCATAGAATATAAAAAAATGGAATATCTGTCGATCCAACAAAAAAGGATATTAAAATATGATAGACCCCAATAATGGTAACTTATTTATGTTCTTTTTTTGGTTTTGATGGATTTTATTTATGTTTTTTGAATGATTATAAAAAATATATTATATTCTCAACATATTGACTTGGAAGGGAGTTAAGTTCATTAGGATGGAGGAATGTGAGGAGAATTTGAAATAGTGAAAATGAAGGTTAGCCTGTGCACATTTGCTCACACAACCTTCTAGTGGAGAATGGTTTGTGATCTATAATGATGCATCCAAGAAGGGGATGAGATTTATTTTCCTAAAAAATAACATGGTGATAGATTATAACATATGGAAAATAATTATTCATTAGTAAAATTACCCAAATCATGATTTATATATAGATGTGGTAATTTTTTTATTTATGATATTGAAGCATTATCTATATTGAGAAATGTGTGATTTTTATAATTATAATTAGTTATCAAATTATATATTTACAAAAAATTATATAAATATGTACATAATAATAAGTTTGGAGTTTACTTAATATTACGACTAGTCAATACATTACCACCCTGGGAATGAAAACAAGGTGGCATATAGTTTGTGTCGAGAAGAGAATGGGAGCTTATCCCTGATGAGGATAACGAAGTATCCATTATTTATGTATTCTAAAAGGATGGATCATTAAATTTTAATTTAAGGGGGATATATTATCATTAACAATTGAATGTAGAACCATTTATACCATTGAAGATTAAAAAGGCACCTATGAAAGATGTATAGTTACAATTGATGGTGAAATTTTTTCCTCAATTTAGTAATGATAGTAATGAAATAATAAGGTTCAGCTAAAACGTTTGTATTACTCCCATAATAGAATTAAATAAGGAGATATTAGATGTGGCTCATATCTATTGATTATATATTCAACCTAGATAATAAAATGTACATGGACCATAAAGAGTAAATCTAGTTGGATGATATGAAAAGAGATGTCGTTGAATATTCTCTCTATGGTTTTTTAGCAAGTTTAGATTGAGAGATAGAAGTCTATGTGAATCTTACGACCATTACACATACCCTAATTGAAGTGGGAAAACATAATTATGTAATTTTTCCTCAAAATTCCCCAATCATGAAAAGGAAATAATGCTATATTGGTTATAGCAAATCACCATATGATGTCGACACACATCATTGCTATTAGATAGGATTTATCTCTTGATCAACCTTCCAGGATATATGCAATGGAAGTGGTATGCTTTCATGGAGTACCAAATTCAATTATATCCTATCAGAATTTGATTTTTACCTTTATATTTTAGAAAAATCCTTAGCTAGCTCTGGATACAGATTTCAGTTTCAACACTGCTTATTATCCCCAAATAGATGGATTGTGTAATAGTAAAAATCAAACTCTAGAAGACAGGTTTAGAGCATGAACTATCTATTTCAAAGGTTTTTGGGATCAAAATTTATAGTTGTTGGAATTTTATTACAATAATATCTTCCAATCCAGTATTAATATGGCTTATTATTAATCCCCCTATGTAAAAGAGTGTAGAATGCCAACATTATTGGATGAAATTGGGGAAATAAAGCTATTAGAAACTGAAATTGTTTATTAAATGGTAGAAGAGGGAAGATCAATTCAGCAACACATAATATCAGATCATAGTATAAAAAATTTTATGCAGACAACCAAATAAAATACCTATAATGTGAAGTGGGTAATAATGTGATCTTTTGAATATCTTCCTAAAAGAGAGTAATGATATATGGAAAGAAGCTCAAGGTAAGACAAAGGTATATCAGTCCTTTTTAAATTCTTGTCCATTCATGGAAGGTAGCTTAATAACTAGAGCTCCCACTGATTTCATCTCATGTTCATGATGTGTTCCATGTATCTCTCTGAAAAATGTACATACCCTATCCTTCACATGCATTATTCTCATAATTCGTACTGCTAGAGAAAGGTAGTTCTTATGAAGAAAAACTGAATGAGATTCTAGATCGTAGTGAAAATGTTATACAAAAGAAGACCACACTATTTTATAATGTTTCATAGAGGAACCATAAATTTTAAGAAGCTAAATGAGAATTTGAGTATATGATTAGGGAGAGGTGTCATCATTGTTTTTTCCATGTGAGGAATTTTTACGGATAAATTTAGTTTAATGTGGAAGAATGTAACACCCGAATGAATTTATTATATATTTTTTAAAATAATTTTTATATTATAGTTTCTTATTTTTAAAAAAATAATGAGTTTAGAACAACATCGTGATTTTATTATTATAATATAATCATTATATCCTAGTCATTAGGTTAGAAAAATAATGGTTACTAACATATGAAAAAGAATTTTGAATTCATTAGCTATCAATTATTTATGAAAAAAATAAATCAAATAATTTTTTTTTATTTTTGAGTGAAATGCATTTATTAATGAAATAAATGAGAGAGATATATATTATTCATTTAATAAAATAGTATTTATATTCAACCAATGGATATGTTTGTCATATGTTATGAAAATATCATTATTTGATATATAAAAATTCATTTTTAAAAGGTTAATTTTACACCTTTGAATGGAGAACCCATTTTAAATTTTGTTTTTTGAAACATTAATATCTTTTATATGACAACATTAACAATGTATTTTGAAAAAGGATGTAAAAATTTATTTTGCATAAATTTTTGATATTTTTCTGATAACTTTCATGTAATGATGAATAGTAAAAATTCACTACATTTTAATTTAAAACAAATTTTTTTTCAAGATAATTTATATGGTTAAATTATAATATTTGATGAATTTAATTTATAAAGAGAATATATTTTGTCATTCAATAGAATTTATGTCATTGTCATTAATTTTACATTAAAATCATAGGTCAAAAAATTTAAATCATTCTTAGTGTAAAAACATTTATAACCTATTTTCTCATTTAAAAAACGAGATTACATTTAAATTAATTAATAAAGACACTATTTTTTTAATTTTTAATAATGGATACGATATTTAAAATCATTAGGTCCAAATTATTTTAATTGGATACATTTATTTTTGGCAATTATGAATAGGAGAATTGGTAATTATTTTTATTAACATGGTTAAAGGTAAATTGGTAACTAAGGGTAAATTAAATATTACAAAATTACCATAACACAGGTAAAAATAATCTTGGATTTATTTATTATACCCTTATAATCTAGTTTTATAAATGTAATCACTTTATTTACAGTTACCTATGAATTTGAAATGAAAGTAATAAAAACTAATGAATGTGATCAAATAGTACAATATCATTTTATATATGTATATTAATTTGAGTATATGGATAAGAAGGTGTTAATACAGATAATAGAAAATATATGGAAATATATAAAATTTAACTATATCATAGGAATTTATTTATAATTTTATGAGATTAAATAATTGTCATAAATGATGACACAATAGTTATATAAAAATTATTTTATTAATATAAATATAAAAGAAATATTTTAATAATATTAAAGTAAATAACATATTAACTCATTAATGATCATCAAGAATTTTCTTGTATACTATGACATGTTAAGAGTGTATTTAATATTTCTCTTATAATTTATCCCTAGTTTTTAGTTATATTAATGATAAATAATATAATTGTGTCAAAATTGACTCTTGATATTTTATGAAAATAACATTTAATTAAATTTCATGAATATCGTAATTTTTTTTTGAAATTACAATTTTATTATTAAAATAATTAAAAATTTTATAAAATATCAATTTGTGGTCAATTAACACCATATAAGGAAATATTTATAACCATTAAATATTTATAATGTTATTAGAAAAAAAAAGAATAACAAAGTGTCAATTAGAATGATATTTTTTAAATCAACAAATTTATATGTCCAAAATTCATTTGATGATGATATTACAACCCTATATAATCTAATTATCAATATCGGGACATTTTGGTTTTTTTAGGGTATTATTTTATTGAAATTTATTATTTATATAGTTTCCAAAACTTCCCCTCACTGAAATTATAAAAGGGAACATACTCCCTTACATATTAACATAATTTTGATCCTTAAATATTGTCCATCCCCTAAACTTTTCATTTATCAACATCCATATTTTCATTCAATAGGATCTGGTCCTGATTAAAGTCTACCTCCTCTGCTCTAAGAGGATTTTAAGATTAGGCACATTGAAGAAGAGGTAATATCATTTATTGAATCTTTCAAACATTGTTATTCCTATAATTACTTTTCATTAGTTGTTTCATACTAAAGTAACAACTCTATTTTCACTCATATAATTCAATGTTATTATAAATATTATGAATCCATTGTCTTCCTTCTACCAATCATTTGAAAAATGAAATCACCACACATGCGTAAGTACGGGTTGTTGTCACTATGTCCTAGTGTAATCCAATCTTCATCACAACATTACAAGGATGGGTATAATGATGAAATTAATTAATATATAGAAAATTTATATAAAATTGTTCTTATTCTAAGATACTATACACCATCCACTTCAATACCATTCAATAATTATGGGAACGATATCATCGCTCGTGTGTACGTACAGCTTGCCTTATCCACGGTACAATTTGATTCAACCTACATAATGTTCATTAAATCATTAATATATAAATTAATTGAATTAATAAATATGATATATATTATAGGAATACCAATCTCTAAATGATACAACTATATCAAAAAAAGAGGAATGTGATCTTATCCAACCAACCATGCATAAGAACATTAAGCAGAAAATACCTGAATAACTAGTAGAAATGAAATATTACAAATAAACACCAAAAAATATGTTAATAAATATTATCATAAAATTTTTTATAATTCAAGAATAAATCAGTAACATTATTTAAATCATTATAATAGATGTTCAGATACATACAAAGCATATCAAACTGAAGGTAAGGGATAACATTACAAATGTCATTTTTACCCAAGGTTCTTTATTTGTAAGTATTTACAGAGAAATAATTAACATCCAAGTCCTTATTTCTTAAATATGTATCTCAAAATTTTAATAATATACATCAATAATTTTTTAAATACAATTTTACCCATTGGTAAATTTTCACTAAATTGAATGAATGGAATCTTTTGTTGATTTTGGTACGAGGTAGTTTTTTAATTTTCTAGCAAATGTACAAGAAGAGTGTTTTTCTAATTTGTACAACATGAATATATTTTTATGAATTAATATTCCTTTATTTCCTAGAATCTTCTCCAATAACAATATAAGGTTTTTTTCCTGTAAAATGATATCTTTTAATATTGTGTAGCATTTTGAGTAAGGAAAACATTTTTTAAGAAGAAAATATGTTTATTACTGAAATTAATTTCAAATGATTTCTCAAAATAATTTTCTATATAAGATGAAAATAAATAAATATTATTATATTAAAAATCCAGTTATTTATATGATATGATTGTGTTATAACAATTATTATATAATGATATTTAAGAGACCAATTTATTTAATGGGTTATTATATAGTGAATGATTTTATGATTTTGTGGCACACGTAAGAATAGATTCATTGTGAGATGGGAGGGACCTATATCTCCTTTCAATGAAATCCGTAGAGTTTTATATCTCATGTTATAGAATTGACTAGAATGGAATGTAAATTCATATTAGTTACACATGGATGGAACGAGGAGTGGGATTAGATCAGTAATGGAATTGGTCTGCTACAACAATCTCTATAATGAGACATAACTAATATGAAATGATTATTCTATGCTTATGTTTGTATGCCCCAAATTTTCAGGACTTATTTTTTGACTATTTGGGTTACATTTCACTTTTATGATTTATCACATAATATGATATTATGATCTTTAATATATAGGAAATGATTTTCAAATTCCACGTTTATGATTGATATTTCCCTTGGTTACCCTTACTGTGCATTTGAGATCACCCATTCATTTTTTTATATCCTCGGGTCGTGAGAAAGGTTATAAAGTATGATATTTCAAATGGGAGTCTATCTATGAAGAAATAAGTGGGAGATAATGTGAATGTTTTATGAACTAGTTTTTTATGTTTTCCTATTTCTAAAAGCCCTAAATCAATACAGTCCTGGAGCGGTTTTGTTATGTTATGTAATAAATATTATTTAATGTTGAATAGGTATCTATATGTAATGTGTTTCCCATTTTAATATCTTATTATTCACTCCTAGTGGCCATGTCATTAGGTAACAAGACCAAAATTTATATATAAAATTTCCCTTTTTTATTTAATTAAAAAACATATAATTATAAATTACAATCACATATTTTGTTTTATTATATAAAATTATATTTTGATGAATGTTACGTATCCTTATTATTGATAATATATCCACCGAACATTTATCACATTACTATTATAAATATAAGGTTCTTAACAAATCCTTTTGACACAAGGAAAATAAGTGATGACCATAATTTATAGGAACATACCCTATAAAGAGCATTAATTACAGCTTCTTAGGGATATATAATTTCTGAGTTTTTACCTTTACTAATCCCTTAATGAGATCCAATAATTAATCTTGAGTGAAATTTTTTATGGGACATGTTCATTCTTTTCAATATAATAGTCCAATATATGTTTGTTGAACAACCCCATGAAAACCCCACTATCGCGCCCCACGCTCTTAGGGAGTATTCTAGTGTATTAGAGGCATATGAGTAATGAACATGGAAAAATGAATATGTAAATTATTTTTTATAAAATAATGACAATATTTTAATCATAGTACTGTTACCTTTTTAATGAATTTTAAATTATAAATTGTATTTTGGGTAAATAATGAATTTAAATTATTGTAATTTGGAATTAATTTATTTTTTAAATAATTATTATTTTGATATATATATATGAAATTGTATAGAAAATATAAATTAGAATATAAATTTTATTATTTCAACTGTAATTATTATATGGGTTCAAACAAAATTTATTGTAAAAAAAACCTTCATTTTCAATAAATGTTGTTTTTTATTTTAATACTGAAAATTCACATATTTAGAAAACTATTTACATAAAATGAATATTATATTTGGAATTAGGATTTCAAAATTATTCGAATATTGTTTTTTCATATTTTTCTGAGAATAAAGTATTTTATGGTCTGTTGTTTTGAATATTTTATTATGTGGAGTCAAACCCTACATAATAAATTAATCCCACTCAATTCTTATATAAACCCACAAAATCCCCTATTTATAAAAAATAAAACCCCATGGAGAATGAAAAAAAAATTCCTCTACTCCCTAGGGTCCTTCCAAGGTTTAACAAGATTTTAATACACCCCTTGTAATCCTTTAGAGTCTCATATTCAATTAAGGGTTCTTTATTTTCTCCTCTTTCTTCAAGATTCATTATTAGGTTACACCTTATTTAAATAACTCAATATGTTGAGAAAATTATTTTCTTGTTCATTTTAGTATTAATTTCATATCCATGTTATAAAATAGCCTTTACTCTCTCATCAACCCATTTTAGGATTCCTTACATAACGTCATAATGCTGAAAAAATCACACCTCAATTTTCTATTGAAACTTTTTTTTATTGAATACCATTTACTTTTTATATATTTTATACTCACCATTATACACATAAACTTCATTTATTTGTGAAATGAATCTTTATATTCTAATCTCCATGATCAAGGAATAATTTATTACGATGAATGAATCCTTGTCGATTGATATATGTGTCAAAAATAATCCTGGGAATAATATAAAAGTGATGTGTGTGCCTATGCATATATAATGATCTAATGCATTGGGTAATTATTAGTATCACGATATTTCATGTTACGAATAGGTGTTTAACATATTTCGTTATGATATTTTTTCAACCATGATGTCCTGGTAGGTTTATCCTTGACCAATTTTTTAATACTATGTTTTATATGTTTTTCTCATTTCCTAAGATAAATTTATCATCATATATCATGATTTTATATTCATTTTACTTTATTTCTCTAGTGATATTACAATTTTATAACATTAATTATTTTATTCAGGTTATTCAATTTTTATTACCGTACTGGGATTTATTTCTCAACCCTTTCATATGTATTCCCTACAGTTATCCCTTGATGTGTTAGGTTTGAAGGGTCATTTATATCATACTAAAGAATATTTCAATAAAATTGTTTTTTATGTTTTATGTTATTATGTAATCTACCTAATTTTGAAAATACACAATACCTATAAATATTCCATGATGTATTATTTCTTATTTTTTGAAATAAATAATGTATAAATGTGTAATAAAGAGAAGGGTTATAGAAATTTGTTTCAAAGGAAACGTATAGTTAATATTGGTATTTTGTTTAGAAAACATTATCAAAATAAAAATTTATAAAAATATTTATTTTAAAACATACCTAAATTTTGGTTAGTATATAGTTAGTGGTTTATCACGAAAATACATCATTGTACTACTAGTATACATGGTTCAAGAAAATATATACCTATGGGAAACAACTCTGACATGGTGTTCCCGACCTGACTCGGGGTAATCTGATACATGAAAATGATCCTTAATGCCCACATGTTTTGACAATCCTTGTAGATTTTTTGGTCAAATTCATAATCTCATTACGAAACATAATTATTAGAATAAGGAAAATCCCTATAGGAATTCGTGTTTTGAAATAGATCATTGATATGATATATTGAATCCTATAAACTATGTTGGGGAGATAATTGTTGATTATATGTTGTCCCATTATTTTCTATTATATTCCCTATTATGTGTTCTGTATTTTAAAATACACATCCATAGTTTTCTCTTTATTCCAGCTAATGGATTTTAATAAGATGAATCATATTAACAACATTTTTTAAGAGAAATGTGTTGATTGTCCCATAGATATGAAAAACACGATGGGATTATGAATCATAAACTTCATGATGATACTATCTCAATTGAAATGGGAGATATATAGCAAACAATATCATGTGGTGTTTCAACGCCATCTGAAGAGAGAAAGATAAACAATAAAGTGTGTCATGTCAATAAGGCCACATAATTTCAATGGATCTTCTAATAACTTAATCATGGATCAATGTATCAACAATAGTTGTAGTATCTTCTCCATCTATAAATGTACAAAAAAATTAGGTTATTCTCATTGTTAATCATTTGGATGTAGCTTATTATCGAAAATATACATTGATTAATATAAAAAATCATCATGAAGAGATTGAAATGATGGAGTTGATGGAATTTTTGAAATGGTTATTTGATAAAAACTTTTTTGGCCCTCTTCATCTTAAAATAGAGAGGGATTTTATTACCATTAAAATAGATGAAAGTTATATTATAAATTTGAGTAAAAATTGACAATACATAGATGATACACCTATGAATTTGTTGTTACTCCTGAATTTATGTTTTAACCCTAATTTTGTGGGCTACCACCTAATCTATTCCAAGATCAAGAGATCCTCAAAATTTATAGCTATAAATAATTTTCTAATGTGACTTAAATTTCTAAAGGGATATCATATAATCTCAAGGGTATGATAGAGATAAAGAGAATAAATTGAATTATAATTATTGAGTTTTGATTGATAAATCCAATGGTGCTTTGAAATTTCATCATCCCACTTGTCAATGGTGTGGAAAGAATATCCTAAGAAATTTCCTAATGTGAACAAGGAAATGATTTTGTTATATAAGAAAAATTCACTTATCCAGAGATTTATTATAGGAGAAACCCACCTATTTCATAGGAGAGAGGAATCCTTCAGTCAACCCTCAATGTTATGTTCACTACATTAGATACAAGGAACTAGGGAACATTGTTAACTAGGACACTAAGAAATGGGTTTTCGGAGGAACCAACAAACTCAAAAGAAGAAATTGATATATTTTTCTTTCATGACTACTGATTAACATCCCAACAATAAAGTGGTGACATGTAATATAGTTATTCATTAAAAATACTGATTATACTTTCCAGATTCTAGATCTATGCATTCTTTCATATCACCAATATATATTAACACAATTTGAAAACCACCTAAAATCATGAATGTAAATATGTTCATGAAAATAGAAAATTGGGATATTACATTACCCCATGTATAGAAAACATCCCCTATAAATATTTGTTGGGTGAAATTCTTATTGGACCTTTTCATACTCCATTTGATGGAATTTTATGTAATTATAGACATGGATTGACATTCCCTATATAGATCCAGCATAAATTGACCTCAGAAGTAAATCACACTCTGTCCGGTGAATCAACCACTAAGTCTGTACATGTGCAAGGTGGAGGATAATTTATTTTAGCACCATCATTAAAAGAATGGATTTTATTGCCCTATGAGATCATGTATCTTTATCACATGATTGTGTCTAAGGAATGAACCAACATGATATTATTTCCATGGTATCCAAGGCATTGCTGCCAAGACCATCTTAGTGGAAAAGTCCATTTCTGAATCGAGTTGACTCCTCGTTTCAGTCCTATAACACAGAACCAGATTAACTTACCATTCCAGCCATGTCTATATCATGAGATATAAATCATTACCCAATGAATAGTATGGAGATATAGGTCCCACCCATCTCATAATTAAATCATTCTTACTTGTGCCACAAAATAAACTTACATTATTCATAAAAACCCAATAAATAAAATGGGTTTCATAAACATCATCCCATCACCACATAATCCATATAAAAGAAATGGATATTATTTCATAATTAGAAAAGTGAAACAATGTAAGTCATAGAGACATTATACTTGAAATATACACATATGAAATAATGTCATCTTATATGATAAATGGTTTTGATAAAACACTTGAAATGAATTCCCGAGGAAAGTATCATTTGTTCTTCAAAATCATTTTCTTTTCACTAAAAGTCATGCAATTTTAAAAGAAAACGATTTTGTTGAAAATAGACATGAAATATTTTGGAGGAAGATTCATGAAAATAAGGCTTTATAAAACCATAAAAATCATTTCATGCCGTATAAGTTAAAAATAACAATCTTCTCAAACTTTTGTCAGAAAAGTCAAAAAGTACCTCGTATGGTTAAAAAAAGAAAGATTTATTACATAACATGTATTAAAAGTAAAAATGGTTAAAAAGGACTTTTAACATACATGAATCAATTTTTAGGAAACATGTACATGGATGATAACAATAACCCTAGTAAATACTTACGAATAAACAATCTGGGATAAGAATGAGATTAGAATAGTTATCCCTTACCTTAGGTCCGATATGCTTCGTATGTATCCTAACCTCCTATATAATAATTTAAATAATTTCATTGAATTATTATAGAATCATATTCATTGTTATGATATCATATATGGTTCACTTTTGACTTTATATTACCCGTTCTTTTATAAGTCCCATGTTAAAGCAGCGTTTTGGGTAAAATCGTTTTATTTAACGTACATGTTTGGACTTGATGTTCTTGATATTATTACATATATCCTGATATACTTAATTCCAAAGTTTAAAACATGATTTATATTTAATATAAATTCAGAATATACATATATATATGATAGACCGATAAATGGAATGAAATACACCGTTCATAGAGACGGTAGGCCATATGTACGCATGAACGCTGTTTTCGTTTCCTTATTGAGTTAGATGGAATTAAGTAGATGACATACATATATATATATAAATAAATATAGTATCATTATTATTTCGTATATTTTGTGATAACTTATTATATATACTTTATAATCATTCATGAATGGTTAACATGGAGAATGAATCTCATCGTATCGTGGAGACGGTAGTCCGTACGTACGCACACGCGATATATCATTCCCATGATCATGGAATTGTATTTAAGTGTATTTATAATATTTCAGAATCAATATCACTTTAAAATAATCATATATAGTTATTTATTTACACCATTATACCCATCAAAGTATGGTGGTGGTGGAAAATAGCTTACACCACGGCGTGGAGACGGTATTCCGTATGTACGCACGCGTGGTGATTTCGTTTTACGTAGGATGGATAGATGGTGAAATAGGGTTGTTTAATGCTTATAATAATATATAAATATAGTATTTATACTGATGTTATTTCTTCATAATGAAACAACTAAATAATAAGAAGTTGAAGAAGAAATAAAGTTGAAGGAATCGGTAATGGACATTACCTCTTCTTTGAAGCGCCTCTTCTTAACCTCCTCATAGGGCACTAATGATGGTCTTTGAAGAATACCATGACCTCTAAGATGTTTCTAGGGAAGTGGAGAAGAGAAATTTATAGGGGTTGGCAGAGCAGAAAGGCCCAAAATGGTGTGAAGAGAAGAGGGAATGGGTGCCCTTTTATAAGGGATGAGAGGGGCGCCATTGGAAAAACTAAAAATATTATTTTATTATAAAGTAATATTCGGTTTTTAATATCTCCAAATAGATTGATTTCTATGATAAGGTAAGGATGGGTCGAAATAATCTCATCCAATAGAATTTAGACAAGTTTATGTTTCTACTTAAACCTTATCATTTAGATTTAACTTTAAGTTAAATAATTATACTTTTACCGTGTCTTCTTGATTTCTAACACTATATGGTTCAAAATTATACTATAACAAGAAAAACGAACCCCAAGTTGTTTATTATTAATATATATAACATAATAGAAGTCATTTGGGTGAAAAATATATTTTTAGGAATAAAATAACAATTAATAGTATAATATTGTTTTAAAAAACTATTTTATGTCAATTTTGACACTATTTGGTAATTGATTTTTGTAAAAATCATAACAGATTGATTATTTCGAAAAAAGTTAACTAAATCCATACTAACATGTTATTTAATCCTCTAAAATTAGTGTAATTTATTAAAAGTCTCATATTACATTTATTTGGGTACTTATAATATGAATTATTTTAATATTTCATTATTTAGGTAATTACTACATGACCATTGTGTCATAAATTACATAAATTATTTAATTTCTAAAAATTATAAATAAAATACCGTTAGGTAGGAAATTATTTTAGCTTACTTATTAATATTTATATTCTAATTTATCTTATGTATAACCTTATATTAAAAATAATTTAGTTATTAAACTTTGATTTTAACTATTTTAACACTTCTTTAAATAAATAAATATTAATGTCCTAGTCTAATCCATGTAGACCCAAATGGTCATATATTATTCCTAAGGTGTTTTTGGACTATTTACACTTATCAAATAGAATTAGGACTTGTGTTAGGGTAAAAATAATATCATTTTTACCCTTAATTGTCTTATTTACTTTTAACTGTGGCAAATAAAAGTAAAAAGGTACAATTCACCAAAAAATATTTTCATCTC
Organism: Viscum album; assembly: GCA_963277665.1. Classification (NCBI taxonomy): domain Eukaryota; kingdom Viridiplantae; phylum Streptophyta; class Magnoliopsida; order Santalales; family Viscaceae; genus Viscum; species Viscum album. Next base: position 178,468,274 of record OY728148.1, read on the forward strand.
ATTGAACAACATTTTAGTCCATGATAATAACCGTAACTCTCAGATTTTTGAAATTCATTTCAAAGAAGTGGTAAATTTCATTTTAATGAAAAAGTCAGTTTTTATCTACCAGTAAGTGGTTTCACTATTCATCGAAAATTGATGTTTTTCAGAAAAATACCAAAAATTCATCCTAAGCATTATGTTATATTATGAATTTAAAATTTATGTCTACTTTGAGAAATTCAAAACATATAAGTGTCATTAAATAATTTTAAAATTAATTCCCATTATCAATAAAAATAGCATGTTTTTAAGAAACAATAACTATCAATAGATTGATACTTGTTTATATCCAATTTCAAAGTGAAATTAATTTCAATGACCAAAATTAGATTAATTGGTAAAAATATATTCTAATTACACTATAAAAGTAATTAAAAAGATAATATAAACATATAAATTATTGCGATGAAAAAATGTTGTTTTTAATTAAAATATAGTGTGTTCTTACTATTCATTAAAATATGAATGTTATCAGAATAATATGAAAAATTTATCCAAAGTAAATTTTTATATCCTGATTCCAAAGAAGAATTTTATTTTTTCCATTTGAACTTATAGACATTTCAAAACAAGATTTAAAGTTGGTGCACCATCAAAAGGCGGCAAAAATGCATTTTTTTAAAAAATACTTATTTTATCCAAAAAATATATTTTGTTCTCATACCATGTTCTAGGAAATATGTAATATTAATAATAATGTTATAAAATTTTAAATGTATTTAATACTATTCATAACTGCTTGTGCATAATATTATAACAATATATCATTTTTTAGTGAAACCTGATATTGCGTACAACACACGCTATCCAGGAAGGTCGCGATTGCATGTAATGAATGCCAAGTTAGGGTTGTGTGTTGTGAAAGACTCCATTGTTTTTTCCTATAACATAATCCAACCATATTTCATTTATACATTGAATATATATATATATATACTCTCATTGTTTCTTAGAATGAATACTATCAAACGAACTTGAAATTGTGTGTAACACAATCAAAGAATAGAGTTACGTATACTGCAAGCTAATACGGTGTTGCATATAGCACAAGATAATCTTGGTGTAGCATAAAACACCTGACATCAAATTAATTAAAAAGAATACATATCATAAAACTCTGGTTGTTAGATTCTACCCCCCTTAAAATGAATTTGTCCCATGAAATTCATCGAGGTTATACAAGGTTTTCTCATTGAATGCTTCTTTAATTGAAACCCACATCGTAAAATGAAATAACAAAACATATCTTTAAAAAATAAAGTTTGAAACATATCGGTTACCCAAATTAACTAATCACATGGTTTCCACATATGAGAACATAGGTGAAAATACGGATATGGAAGAGAAAACTAAACATAATGTTCTGATGGAGAGTGGTAGAGAACATGGCTATGAAAAATCCAAAAATCACAAAGCCACAAATTTTTGATGATCTAAGGTACCATCTGATTCATCGGATATAAGGGAACTAGGACAACAGTTATTGTATTCTAGATCACTTCCCTAATGATGAAGAATTTTTGAATAAAAAGAAATACTTACTTGATTTTGGTTCAATCCCACCGTTGTCTGTGCCTTGAACAATTTTCACTTCATCTATTAAAGAAATGTAGTTTAATTTGTAATTCATGAAGTGTTAGAAGATCATGTGATAGAATGATGAGTCATTCCATATGTTTCAAACAAAAGGTTAGAAAAAGTTATCAAATATACATAAGTCCATATACGGTGTGGTTAATCGTATATGATTCCAAAAATGGACTTATACATCATCTATCATACCTATTATTAAAGTAAAACTATTTTCTACTAACAAGGGACTTCTTGTATGCCAGTGGTATGTGATGAAGGCCAGTCGCACTTCAGTTGTGGGTTTGATCCCCACAACTTTGTCTGACGTGACAGGTTGTCGCCCGTCCTACAGGTTGTCCTTTTTCTAAAATTGCATCCTTATAACATTCCATCAATAATATCAAAAAAAGTTATATCCATAAACAATACTAACTTGTGTCCACCATAATCCATTCCAATCTTTAGACTTATCTAAAATACATATCTCTAATCTCATAGTATAAAGAAAACTATTACTTGAAATGGCATCTACAGAGCATGTGAATACCATCATTTTTCATCGATATATCTTGTTGATCACATTCCAATCTTGTGAATACCTTAATCATGTATTCTCTTGAAAAATGATTACACATTGATCCTTAGTGAAAACATGAATGATGTCAAATGTTAACTCTTTCCACATACTACAATCCCAAAAAAATTATATACTCAAACAATGATATCACTTTTCCTTATATAATTCATGGGATCATTAATACTATCAAACATTTCATTATCTCTTCAGCACTTCATTATAATCATAATAGGTTCTTTCCCAAAATATCTGAATAACCTTTCATGGTTACCTGTACCATTCATCATACACTTTCAAAACTTAAGGAAAGACAACAGTGTAACAATCCTTAGATGTCTCTTTATTCCATAGTACCATGAGATTACTTATACAACATTACTCTTGATAAACATGTAATCATTCAACTACCTTCTTAAACTATTGATCGAGCATCAAAAATTCATTCATCTTACAAATCATTTATAGTCTCATCATCATTATCTACATAAATACTACCCATAGGACCATGTTGATTCTATTTATGAGATTTTCCCTTAGGGAATTGGTTTGAATAATGCCTGTACATTCCACATTTAAAACAATTAGCTATTGTTGAAGTCTTAGAGATACCATTATCCTTGTCCATGGTGTTAACAGATCCTTTTCCTTTGCACTTAATAGATTTATGTCCTTCTTTTCCCCACCCAAAGCATCTTCCATTTTCTTTGAAACATTCCCCTTGATGCCTCTTCCCATATGACTTACATGAGGGAAATTGAACTTTATTTCCTCTATGATCATCATGAAACTCCATCTTTCTCTTCTTAGATGAGTCAGGAAACTTACCCATGATGAGATTATTGGTCATATTATGAGATAGATGATTAGGCATAATAACGATGTTTCACCTTCCAAATCCCATTTTATTTTCTTAATCATGAAGAATATAATTCTACTGTCCATCATATTCTCTATTATCATGAATCTTCCTGTTTCAAGCAAATTTCTAAAACCCAAAATGAATATTGTGAGAGGGAAAAATCATGATATGTAAAACAACATAATAAAGGGGAAGTAACTTCAATATCTAACATCTTAGGATTAATTCGAAGATTTTTACCGTAATTCTCGTACTATAAACTACTATTATACTTATCCTTAGGGACATCCCTAGACATACCATTGAAATATCTCTAGGGATACCACTAAAGTTTTCACATCCTAATTTCCAAAGGTTAACTAAACATTTCCATTGATACATACTGCAGAGACCCGAATATTGAAGTACATGGACATTACATTAAATTTGTAGAATACATAATACATAACAAAAACAGACACACAAAGACCATAATATTTTAGTATCTTTAGAAACTCGGAAAAATAATATTCTAATCATGGTGAAAGATCTTCAACATCTCCCATAAAGATCTTCTCTTTTTGTTTCATTACCTAAATTATTTATTTTAATCTTGGGGGAAAAGAAAACATATAAAGTTCCAGCTCAAATTCTCAGTATGGGTAATCATGGAGAAAATAAAACAAACCATATACATTTTAATAAAAAAACATGAACATAATGTTTAAACATCGAAATCATGAGAAAAGATATAAAACATGGCAGTACGTAAGGCATAGATTATAATAGAAAATCAATCATGATAAAATAGCTTGGTAATAAAACATTTAATTGTTTTAAAACATTAAGCACATTATATGATTTCCATGGTAGCCAAGGAATTTCTTCCAAGACCATCTTAGTGGACAATGTCCCTTTCTGAATCGAGTTCACTCCTCGTTTTAGTCATGTAACACTAAACCAAAATAACTTACCATTATATCCATGTCTATCTCTTGATATATAAATCTTTACCAAATGCATTTGAGGGAGATATAGGTCCCACACATCTTAGAATGAAATCATTCTTACTTGTGCCACAAATTAAACATACATCATTCATAAAAACCAAATAAATAAAATGGGTTTCATAAACGTCATCCCATCATCACATAATTCATATAAAAGAAATAGATATCATTTCATAATAAGAAAATTTAAACCATTTAAATCATAGATAAATTATACTTGAAACATACACATATGAAATAATGTCATCTTAGTTGTAAAATGGTTTTGATAATACAATTGAAATGAATTCTTGAGGGAAATATCCGTTATTCTTCAAATTGATTTTATTTTCACAAAAATTCATGCAATTTTAAAAGAAAATGATTATCTTGAAAATAGTCATAATATATTTTGGAGGAAGATTCATGAAAATAAGGCTTTATAAAACTGTAAAAATCCTTTCATGCCGTATAAGTTAAAAATAACATTCTTCTCGTACTTTTGTCCGAAAAGTAAATATGTAACTCGTATGGTTAAAAAAAGAATAATTGCTTAAATACCATGTATTAAAAGTCAAAAATGGTTAAGATGGAATTTAAACATACATGAAACAATTTTTAGGAAACATGGACATGAATGATATCAATAACCACAGTAAATACTTACGAATAAACAATCTTAGATAAGAACGAGATTGGAATAGTTATCCCTTACCATAGGTCTGATATGCTTCGTATGTATCTGAACCTCTTATATAATGATTTAAATAATTTCATTGACTTATTATGGAATCATATTCATTGTTATGATATCATATATGGTTCACTTATGAATTTATATTACCCGTTTTTTTGTATGTTCCATGTTAAAGTAGTGTTTTGGGTAAAATCGTTTTATTTATAGTACATGTTTGGACTTGTTGTTCTTGATATTATAACTTATATACATATTTAAATAATTAAAAATTGTAAAACATGATTTATATGTAATATATATTCAGAATATACATATATATATGATAGATCGATAAATGGAATGAAATACATCGTTCATAGAGACGGTAGTCCGTACGTACGCATAAATGTTGTTTTCGTTTCCTTATTGAATTGAATGGAATTAAGTAGATGACATACATATATATATACAAAAATCCAGTATCATTATTATGTCATATATTTCATGATTACTTATTATATATACTTTATAATCATTCATGAATGTTTAACATGGATAATTAATCTCATCGCGTCATGGAGACGGTAGTCCGTACGTACGCACGAGCGATGATATCACTCCCATGATCGTGGAATTGTATTGAAGTGTATGTATAATATCTCAGAATCAATAGAACTTTACAATAATCATATATAGTTATTTATTTACACCATTATACCCATCTAAGTATGGTGGTGGTGGAAAATAGATTACACCACGGCGTGGAGACGGTATTCCGTACGTACGCACGCGCGGTGATTTTGTTTTCCGTAGGATGGATAGATGGGTAAATAGGGTTTTTTAAAACATATAATAACATATCAGTATATTATTGATACTGATGTTATTACTTAATAATGAAAGAACTAAAGAAGAAGAATTAGAAGAATAAATAAAATTGAAATAATCGGTAACAGACATTACCTATTCTTTGAAGCGCCTCTTCTTAACCTCTTCTTTAGGGAACTAAATATGGTCTTTGAAGAAGTACATGACCTCTAGGATATTTCTAGGGATGTTTAGAAGAGAAATTGGCAGGGTTTGGCCGAGCATCAAGGCTCAAAATGGTGTGATGACAAGAGGGAAGGGGTTCCCTTTTATAAGGGAGGAGAGATGAACCTTTGGAAAAACAATATATATTATTTTATTATAAAGTCATATTCGGTTTTTAATAGATCCAAATTGATTTATTTTGAATCTAAGGTGGGTATGGGTCGAAATTATCTCATCCAATAGAATTTAGACAAGTTTAGGTTTCTATTTTAACCATATCCTTTAGATTAAACATTAAGTTAAATAATTTTACTTTTACTGTGTCTTCTTGTATTCTTACACTATATGGTTAATAAACATACTATAATAAGAAAAAGTAACCCCAAGTTGTTTATTATTAATATATATAACTTGATCTAAGTCATTTGGACGAACCATAGATTTTTAGGAATAAAATAGAATTTAATAATATAATATTTTTTAAAAAAACTATTTTATGTCAATTTTGACACTATTTGGTAATTGATTTTTGCGAAACTCATAACAGAATGATTAGTTCGAAAAATGTTAATTAAATCAATACTAAAATGTCATATTAACCTATAAAATAATTATAATTCATAAAAAGTCTCAAATTACATTTATTTAGGTACCTATAATATCAATTATTATAATATTTTATTATTTAGGTAATTACTACATCACCATTGTGTCCTAAATAACATAATTTTCTTAATGTATAAAAATTATAAATAAAAAACCATTCGTTAGGAAATATTTTTAGCTTTCTAATTAATATTTATAGACCAATATATCTTATTTATAACCCTATATTAAAAATGATTTAGTTTTTAAACATTAATTTTAAATATTTTAACACTTCATTAAATAAATTTATAATAAATGTCCTAATCAAATACAAGTGGACCTAAATGGTCATATATTATTCCTAAGGTTGTTTTTGGTCGAATTAAACTTATCCAATAGAATTATGACATGTGTTAGGGCAATAATAATATCTCTTTTGCCCTTAATTATCGTATTTATTTTTAACCGTGGTAAATAAATGTAAAATGTTACTATTCACCAAAAACTATTTTCAACTCATTGAACCAAATTTATGTCCTTGATATTAACCATGTCCATCGGATTTTCTAAATTCAATTTACAAAAGTGTTAAAATTTCATTTAAATGAAAAGTCAGTTTTTTATCTTCCACTATGTGATTTCAGTGTTCATCGAAAATTGAGGTTTTTCTGAGAAATAACGAAAATTCAGCCAATGAATTATTTTATATTCCGAATTAAAAATTGATGTCTATTTTTCCAAATTCAAAACATTTAAGTGGCATTAATTAATTTTAAATGTAATTCCCATTATCCAAAAAAATAGCGTGTTTTTAAGAAACAAAAACTTTCAAAAGATTGATACTTGTTTATATCCAATTTCAAAGTGAAATTAATTTCAATCACCAACATTGGATTAAATGGTAAAAATATATTCTAATTACAATTTAAAACCAATTAAAAATATAATCTATCCATATAAATTATTGTGATGAAAAAAGTGGTTTTTAATTAAAATATAGCGTGTTTTTACTATTCATTAAAATATCAAAGTTATCAGAATAATACGAAAAATTTATCCAAAGTAAATTTTTATATCCTGATAAAAAAGAAGAATTTTATTTTGTCAAATTGAACTTATATACATTTCAAAACAATATTTAAAGTGGCTTCGCCATTAAAAGGCGGAAAAACAACATTTTTTGAAAAATACTTATTTTATCCGAAAAAATTATTTTGTTCTCATACCATGTTCTAGAAAATATATAAGATGAGTAATAATGATATAAAATTCAAAATTTAGTTAATACTATTAATAACATCTTTTCCATAATATTATAACAATATATCGTTGTTTAGTGAAACTGGATATTGCGTACAACACACGCTATCGAGGAAGGTCGTGATTGTGTGTAATGCAAGCCAAGTCAGGGTTGCTTGTTGTGCAAGACTCTTTTGTTGTTTCTTATAACATAATCCAACTTTATTTCATTTATATGTTGAATATATATATATATATATATATACTCTAAATGTTGCGTAGAATGACTACTAACAAACGAACTTGAAATTGTGTGAAACACAATCCAATAATAGTGTTGCGTATACTGCAAGCTAATACGGTGTTGCGTATAGCACAAGATAATATTGGTGTATAATAAAACACATTATATAAAATAAATTAAAAATAATACTTATCATAAAATCTTGGGTTGTTACAATCAATCATCATGAACAAGATAAATATTTTCTTCAGATATTTACTTTCAAAATTTTTGGTAGTTATTATATATGATATTATAATGTACATTAAAACAATGTCGAACCATGACGTTATTCTATAAAACATGTTATAGACCTTGTTAATTGATAAGCTATGTGCATTGTATAAGAAGTGTGAGTTTTGGTTGAAGGAAGTCTCATTATTGGGGAATATCATCACATGAAATGAGATATTTTTTGGTACATCAATGTAAAAGTAAATTGATTGATGAATGATTCTAACGTCTATGATATATATTTGTAGATCCCATGGGATAGATAGGTAATTTTCTCTAATTTTTTAGAAATTTCCAATGATTTTCCAAACCACATACAATGATAAATCGAAAGGGAGTCATGTTTAATTTGAATGTTGAATGTGAAGAATGATTCATGGAGTTGAAAAAGAGTCTTACCAATTCCACTATCCACACAAAAATTTGTAAAAATCTCATAATATTCTCCAATGATTGGAAGAATGGTTTAGGATGTGTGTTGATGAAAAATGACAAATTAATTACTTATCCCTGAAGGCATTTGAACATTCTAGATAAAAATTATCACATACATGATCTACATTTTGAAATTATGATATTTTCATTGAAATTATGGTTTAATTATCTCTATATGTAGATGTGTGATATATATTCTAACCAGAAGGGCCTAAAATATGTAATCAATAAAAAATTTCATAATATCCACTTGTGAAGATGGATAGAGATCATTGTTGACTATATCTTCTCTTTAAACTATTATCCCCTTAAATCCTATTAGGTGAATGGAGATCTATATTGATAGGACCCATCAATTTTATAATTAATAAGAATTTAAATGGCCCAATATTCTTTATTTTTAAAAGTATAGTAATTGGAATAATAAATATAGGAACATAATCTATCCATTATCAAATTATTGAACCGAAATATCTTTTAAAATTGATAAATTCTATTCAAAAATATGATTTAGGAATTCAGAATAGAGTGGAAACTATATAGACTGAGAAGTTATGAGATATCAATATTAATGAAGAATGAATTTGGATATTTGGGTCCAGATAATGTGTTCTTTAAAATCCTATGTTGAATAAATAGATATTGGATTATTTACATAGATTCACTTTTTCTAAACATATAGTAATATCAATGATGTATCAAGATCTTTGAGATAACTATTTTTGGGACAACATGAAGATGGATATCACTGAATATAAAATAAATTTCATAGATTCTTAATATGTTAATTTTAAAAGGAATAAGTTTAAGGGAATGATTAAAACATTAGCAATACCCACATGGAAATGGCAAACATCACGACAAAATTTTTCATTGGGCATCTGATGGCATCCAAAGGAAATAATGTTATATTGGTTTTTTTAAATCATCTTACAAATACTATACACTTTTATGTGATTCAAAAAGGGTTTTTCCTAAATCAACATGGATGGATATACATTAGATAAGTTGGGAGGATTCATGATGTACCAATATCTATTACATCAAATAAAGGTCCAATATTCTCCCTTATGTTTTAGAAAATACATAATAATTCTATAAACACTAAGAATAAATTATGTACATCTTATCACCCTCTAACAGATGTCCAATCTGAGTGGACTATCAAAATACTTGAGGATATGTTGGGAGAATTCTCAATTGACATCAAGGGAGTATGGGATTAACATATTCCATTAATTGAGATCTCATTTAAAAAAAATATCCAATATTGCATCCAAATGGATCCTTATGAAGCCCTTTAGGGGAATTGGTGTAGAACACCAGAATTTGGGGATGATGTTTTCAAATGAAAACTTCTAGGTCCTGAAATGGTTGATTTAATGGTGGATAAGGTTAAAAAAATTCAAAATAACATCAACCATACACAGAGATACCAAAAGTTCTTCACTTATAATCATCTATGAGATAATGATTTTAATATTTAATACATGGTATTCCTATATATATATCAGTGGAATAAATTGATGAAATTTGGAAAATGCTAATGCATAGTCTGAGGTACATCGACCCTTATGTGATCCTTGATCACATCAGAATACTATCCTATCAATTTGAAATCTCCCTTAACATATCTCATGTACATGATGTATTCTACGTATCCTATTTGAGAAAGTACATACTAGACCCCACACTTGTACTCAATCTAGATTTCGAACCATTGAGGAATGATCTTTCCTGTGAACAGAATCATGTGAATTTATTATATCAATTGAAAAAGTTTTAAGAAATAAAAAATGTTCCTCATTATAGTTCTATGGAAATCTAAATGTTTGATGAAGCTATGTGGGAACCTGAGGTAGTGATGAAGTAGTGTTTCCCTCTTGTATTTTAGTTTGGGAAATTGAGATTCCAACGAATAATCTTATATTATATATTGTGGATGAAATGAAACACAGAAAAAGGGAAACTAATTCCCCGATACATTAAATATAATTATTATTCTATATATAGTTGTTATATACTATATTTGGTAATGATCGTGAAATAAAGTTATCTGTCATTACATGCAAGAGTGACATTCTTCCAAAGCGTTCGTTACGAACATGATATGGTTTTAACCAACAACAATATTTTATATAATGTAATAAGATATAACCGAGATAAATTAGTTGTTATGAAAAGGGAAGAATTATTTTTGAAATTATATGGTTTAAACACATTTAAATAGATTTCATTATAAATCCATTAGAAATTATTATGAAAAAAAAATTATTTTAAATGTTAATTTTGTTATTTTCAAAAAAATTCACAACAATATATTTAATTAATAACCATTTGTGGGTTATATTAATGTAATATATATATATATATCATATATTAAATATAATTTTTTTTATGTTCATCTAACATTTTTTATAAGCATAAGATAAGAACAATCAAAATATTACGCTTAAAAAATATATTTTCATATAGGAATATAGTCTACTTTTAATTGTTAAACCCATTATAAATTTTATTTTCAAAAATTTAGTAGATATAATATTTAAAATAAAAATTAATAATTGAACTAGAATAATTAATATTATGTTAGGGTGAATTTTTGATACATCTTAGAAATATATCATTTTTAATGAATAGTTTAAAATACGAATTTTTAGTTCAAATTTTTTTTTTTCATCTAAATTATTTATGATGATTTATTTTATATATAATTACATTCAAGGTTTTATTATATAATATTTCCATTAATAAAATATATTTAATTTTAATAATTTTCACAATGAAATAGACATTAAAAATATAAAAATATCTTTGAAATTTTTAACAAAAAACACCACATTGTCGACCCTTCTATATGAGTAAATTTTAATTAATTTCGGCCAAAAATGTGAATGGAATTTCCAAAAATGGAATCCATATTTGGGATAGAAATAATTGATAATTTATAATAAGACCAAAGTTTAAATTTTCCAATAATTTTAGTGAATGAAATTCAAATTCATATAAATTATTAAGGTCAAATTAATCGTAATAATTGACTAATCAATTAACATTATGGTGAAAATTTCCATGAATCCTGTAACAACCCAAGATTTTTTGAAGAGTACTTTTTTAATTTCATTGATTCATTTTGTTGTACGCTACACCAAAATTATTTTGTGCTATACGCGACAACGTATTAGCTTGTAGTATACGCAACACTAATCTTGGCTCGTGTTACACACAATTTCAAGTTTGTTTTGTATTAATTATTCTATGCAACATTAAGTATAGATTTTTTTTAATGTATAAATGTAATAAGTTTTTAATTATGTTATACGCAGTACAAAAAGGAGATTTCACAACACGCAACCCTGGCCAGGCTTTCATTACACGCAATCACGACCTTCCTCAATAGCATGTGTTGTACACAATATTGGGTTTCACTAAACAACGATATATGGTTAAAATATTATCACGAACTAACCGTTATGAATAGTATTAACTAAATATTTAATTTTATAACATTATTATTAATCTTACTCATTTTCAAGAACTTGGTATGAGAATAAAATAAATTTTTTGGGTAAAATAAATATTTTTTAAAAAAATACCGTTTCGATGCCTTTTAATGGGGCACCCACATTAAATCTAGTTTTTGACATGTTTATAAGTTCAATTTCACAAAATAAAATGATTCTTTGGAATCAGGATATAAAATTTTACCTTGGATAAATTTTTCATAATATTCTGATAACTTTCATATTTTAATGAATAGTAAAAAACGCTATATTTTATTTAAAAACAAATTTTTTTTTCATAATAATTTATGTGGATTATTTATAATATTTAATAGTTTTAAGGTATATATATAATATATTTTTACCATTTAATGTAATGTATGTCATTTCCATTGATTTTACAATTAATTCGTACGTTAAATCAATTCAATCTTTTTAAGTGTTTTAAACAAAACCCCGATTTCTTTTGACAGCAGGATTATTTTTAATTTAATGTATGAAACTTTTTTTAATTGAATTTGGAAAAATGAATTCCATATTTTAAATCATTGTGTCCAAATTATGTTAATAGACTACTTATTATTTTTGGTCATTATGAATAGTATCTATGGTAAATTTTATTTACCATAGTAAAAGGTAAATCGTATAATTAAGGGTCAATATAATATTATAAAATTACACTAACAATTGTATTAATAGAACTGGATGATTATATTTCGTCCTAAGTCATAATTAGGTCGAAATTGAATCCATTGGAACCCATTTAGAGGTGATTAAGACCATTAGTTTATTTTATTTAAAGGAAAGTGAAATATGTCTCACTCAAACATTAATAATTAATGTATTTTTAATATAAGGTTACACAGAATATAAATTCGGTTATAAATACTCATTTGAAAGATAATTTTTTTTCTTTATCATGGTAATTTATTTGTATTTTTTATGAGTTATTTAGTTACATTAATAGTATATACATTAATGATACATAAATAATTTATTTAGTAAAAAATCAATATTATTGTTTTTATTGAAATAGGATTACATATTAAAGAGATCACAAACCTGACCAAAACATATCGGTAGTGTATATATACATCATAATCATAAAATGGCCGAATATATGACCCTTTATAGTCTTATAAAAGTCATTATGACACTTATATTATTTTATTTTATATGATGTCAAAGTTGTCACCTTCATAATTTAATAAATATAACATTTTAAAATTTATTTTTTTAGAACATAAATCTGACTAAATGTATTATTATGAAATATATAATATTTATCTTCATCTTATTATTTTATTTTTAATTTTTATGGAACAAATATGTATATTTAATAATTATACAATAATGTTGTAGTAAATATTTTTTTTAAGGAAATATCAGATAAATTGTTTTAATAATAGTAAAATAAATATTATATGAACTGTTTAATGTGATAAACTAATTTAATAGATTACTATGACATGTTATAAAACCATTGAATATTTTATTTATAATATATTCTCTGTGTGTATTTTATTTAAATTCAAATAATTTAATAGTGTCAAAATTGACACTATTGTTATTTTATAAAAATAAAATATTATTTAATTGTTTAAAAATCCCAAAAATATTTAAAAATTATATATTGAAATTTATATAGTCTAAAATTTCAGAAATTATCTAATTCTAGATAATTTACAGAACATTTTTAATTATTATAACAATTTGAAATTTAGAATTTTATTACCACAAATAAAATTTAATAGATTAAATAATGATAAATCAAGTTGATAATGTTTATAATAAATTCTCTACATGTCTAAATTGTATTGGTTGATGATATTACCACCATATATCATCTTATATTATTTTATTAGTCGTTTTTGGTGGTTTTTAAGTTGGTTTTGATTTATTATAAATTAACATTTTTTAGATTTCCAAAGGTGCCCCTCTCCTCTTTTATAAAAATGGAACCCCTTCACACTTCTCTTGACCCCCTTTTGTGCAATTAAGCTCGACCAAAACCCATCAATTCCTCTTATAATCCCCTCTAGTTATATCATATAGTTTATGGTCTTCTAAAAAGTCCAACCCTAGTGCCCTAAGAAGAAGTTTAAAGGAGGTGCGTCGAAGAAGAGGTAATCTCTTATACCAATTCTTTCAAGCATCATTCTTCTTCATATTCTTCTTCATAAGTTGTTTCATTATAAAGTAATAACATCAGTATAACTAATATACTGATATGTTATTATAAATATTAAACAACCTCATTTCACCTTTTATCCATCCTATAGAAAACAAAATCACAGCGCGTGCGTACGTACGAAATATCGTCTCCATGCCATGTTGTAATTGGTTTTTCCAACACCACATTATTTTGATGGGTATAATGATGTAAAGAATAACTATACATAGTTATTATAAAATCATACTGATTCTGATATATTGTATCATCCACTCTAATTCAATTCAATAATTATGGGAACGATATCATTAATCGTGCGTACGTACGGACTACCGTCTCCACGACGCGATGAGATTCATTATACATGTTAACCATTCAAGAATGATTATAAAGTACATATAAGAAATAATAATGAAATATTTGAAATTATAATGCTATTGAATTTATGTATATATATATATATTTCATCTACTTACTTCCATTCAAGTCAATAAGGAAAGGAAAACAACGTTCATTCGTACGTATGGCCTACCATCTCCAAAAAACGGTGTGTTTCATTTCATTTATCTATCTATAATATATATATATATACTGAATATATATGATATTTAAGTCACGTATTACATTTTGTAAGTATGTAAATCATGATATAAGTAATAATGTCAAGAACAAATGGGTAGCAACACATATAACAAATGAAACGATTTTACCCAAAATACTACATTAACATGGAATTGACAAATGAATGGGTAATATAAATACCTAAGTGAACCATATATGATATAATAACAATTAATATGATTCTTTAATAACTCAATGACATTATTTAAATAATTATACATGAGGTTCAGAAACATGCGAAGCATATCAGACATAATGTAAGGGACAACTTTTCCAATCTCATTTTTATTCAAGATTATATATTCATAAGTATTCACTGGGGTTATATTTATCATCCATGTTCCTACTTTCTAAAAATGGTTCCATGAATGTTTAAAATAATTTTTACCCATTTTTGATTTTTACTACACGGTATGTAAGGAAACATTCTTTTGTTTACGTTACGAGGTACTTTTTTGACTTTTTCGGCAAAAGAATGAGAAATATGTTTTTCTAAATTATAGGGCATGAACGTATTTTTATGGTATCATAATGCGTTATTTTAATGAAACATACTCTACAATATTTCATAAGCATTTTAAAAAAAACATTTTCTTTTAAAATTTTATGGCATTTTGTGAAAGGAAAATGTTTTCGAAGAAGAAATGATATTTTCATCAATAATTCATTTCAAGTGTTTTGTCCAAACTAATTTCCATATAAGATGACATTATATAGTATGATTATGTTCCATGTATAATTTATCTATGATTTTTATGATTTCACATTTATTATGATGAAATTATATCCATTTGTTTTATATGTATTACGTGATGATGGACGATGTTTATGAAACCCATTTTATTATTTGGGTTATGATGAATGTTTTATGTTTATTTTGTGGAACAAGTAAAAATGATTTCATAATGAGATTTGTGGGATCTATATCTCCCTCAAATTCATTGGGTAACGATTTATATCTCATGAGATAGACATGGCTGGAACGGTATGTTAATCAGGTTCAGTATTACAGGACTGGAATGAGGAGTGAACTCGATTCAGAATGGGACTTTGTCCACTAAGATGGTCTTGGCAACAATGCCTTGGCTACTATAGAAATCGTAACATGTGCCTAATGGATGCCACAATTACATGTCTTATTACCATTATAGTTTATCATGATTAATGTTCCTTTATGATCTATGACTTATGTACTTCCAATATATTTCTCGTTGCTCATGATTTTGATGTTTAGATTTCATGTTCAAGTTTTTTCATTCAAATGTTCATGTATTGTTTTATGTTCTCTATGCTTACCCTTAATGAGAATTTGAGCTCACCCTTTATATGTTTTCTTCTCCCCGGGATTTATAGAAAGGTTTTAGGTAAGAAAACACAAGGGTAAGAACAATATGGGAGATATTGATGATCAATCACCATGATTAGAATATTATTTTCTGAGTTGCCAAATACACTAAACTATTACGGTCCTTGTGTGACTTTTTTCATTATGTATTATGTATTCTGCAAAAGTAATGTAATTTCCATGTACGTCAAGATTCCTATCTCTAAAGTGGGTATCAGAGGAAAGGTTTAGTTAACGTTTCAAAAACATGATGCGGAAACTTTAGTGAGATCCCTAGAGATATTTCTATGGTATGTATAGGGATGTCCCTAAGGTTATGTATACGTATAGGTTATAATCCTAGAATTACGATAATGATATTTGAATTAAACCTAGATGTTAGATATTGAAGTTACCCCCCCCCCCCCTTGATTATGATTTTTTCCTCTCGCACTATTCTTTTTGGGTATTAGAAAATGGTTGGAAACATGAATATTAACAATAATGGAGGATATGATGGGAAATGGAATGATATTATTTACGAGCAACCAAATGAAACAGGATTTGGATGTCCAGAAATCATTATTATGCCAAATCAGCTATCTCATAATATGATCAATAATCTAAACTTTGGTAAGTTTCCTGACTCTTCTAATAAGAGAAATATGGACCGTCATGATGATAATAGAGGAATGAAAGTTCAATTTCCATCATGTAAATAATGTGGGAAGAGGCATCAAGGAGAATGTTTCAATGGAACTGGTAGATTCTTTGGGTGTGTAAAGGAAGGACACAAATCCAG
Organism: Viscum album; assembly: GCA_963277665.1. Taxonomy (NCBI): domain Eukaryota; kingdom Viridiplantae; phylum Streptophyta; class Magnoliopsida; order Santalales; family Viscaceae; genus Viscum; species Viscum album. The sequence continues at coordinate 178,485,205 of OY728148.1, forward strand.
TAAGTGCCAAGGAAATGGTTCGGTTAACACCATGGACATGGATAATGGTAATGCTACGACATCAACAATGATTATATGTTTTAAAAGTGGAATGTATGGGCATTATGTAAACCAATTCCCTAAGGGAAAGTCTCATAAAGAGAATCAACATGGTTGTATAGGTAGTATTAATGTGTATGATGATGAAGAGACTAAAAATTATATGTGAGATGAAAGAATTTTTCAAGATCGCTCAATGGTTTAAGAAGGTAGTGGATTGATTAAATGTTTATCAATAGTAATGTTGTATAAGTAATCTCATGGTACTATGGAATAAAGATACATCTAAGGATTGTTACACTGTTGAATTTCCTAGAGTATTTGAAAGTCTATGTTGAATGGTACCGGTAACCATGAATGGTTTATTCCGATATTTTTGGAAAGCACCTAATATGCGCATAATGAATGGATAAGGATAAAATAATATGTTTGATAGTATTCATCAGCTCATTACTGATATAAGGACAAAGTGATACCATTGTTTGAGTATATCGAAATTTTGAGATTTTGGTATGTGGAAAGAGTTAACTTTTGACAACATTCATGTAACCATTATGGTCCAATGGGTATTTATTTTTCCTGAGAATACAATATTATGTTATTCACATGTTTGGAATGCAGTCAAAAATATATATATTGTGATATATAAGGGATAAATGATGGTATTCATGCGCTTGTTATATGACCTTTTTAGTAATCATTCTCTTTATACAATAAGACTAGACAGAAGTATTTTCAAAAATCCTAAAGGTTCTAATGGATTAGGTTGGATATCAGATTTTATTGTTTAAGGATAGAGCTTTTTGATATTATGATAGTATAGTTTTAGAAAAAAGGACAACCTGCTGGACGGGCGACAACTCGTCGCGTCAGACAAGGTTATGGAAATCGAACCCACAACTGAAGTGTGTTAGGACTTCATCACCTACCACTCGCCAACAGGAAGTCCCTGGTTTTTAGAAATTAGTTTTATTTTATTACGTGGTATGATAGATGAAGTAGAAGTCCATTGTTGGAACCTTGTACGATTAACTTCAGCATAGATGGTCTTATATATATTTAATATCTTATACTCATATTTTATTGTGATAGTGACAGATGTAATGACCTATCATTATATCACATGATCTTATAATACTTCAAGAATGTCAAATTCAACTTCATATCTTTAAAAAAGAGATGAAGTGGAAATTGTTCACGGAATGAACAATGAAAATTTTACACTGAAATCAAGTAAGTATTTATCCTTATACAAAACAATAATAAATAATATGGAAATGATCTTGAAAACCAAAATTTTTTTCCTAGTACTCTCATATCTGATGAATCTAATGATACCTTAGATCATCACAAATTTATGCCTTTATGATTGTAGTATATTTCATAGCCATGTTCTCTACCACTCTCCATCAGAACTTGATGGTTAGATTTCTCTTCCATATCCATATTTTTCACCTATGTTCTCCTATTTGGAAACCCAATTATTAGTTAATTTGGGTAAACGTTAAGTTTCATAATTTAGTTTTTAAAGTTAAGTTTTGGTATTTTTTTACGATGTGGGATTCTATTAAAGAAACATTCAAGTATAAACCATTTATAATTCCGACGAATTTCGTGGGTGAAATTCATTTTAAGGGGGGTAGAATGTAACACCCTGAGATTTTATGAAGAATATTCTTTTAATTTCATTGATGTGTTGTGTTGTATGCTACACCAAAAATATCTTGTGATATTTATGACATTGTATTAGCTTGCAGTATATGCAACACTATTCTTGGCTCGTGATACACACAATTTCATGTTCGTTTTCTAGAAATTACTCTACGCAACATTAAGTATTGATTTTGTTTAATGTATAAATGAGATAAGTTTTTAATTATGTTATACGAAATACAAAATGGAGATTGCACTACATGAAACCCAGACCTGGCTTGCTTTACATGAAATCACGACCTTCCATGATAGCTTGTGTTGTACGCAATACCAGGTATCACTAAACAACGATATATGGTTACAATATTATCACGAACTAGCTGTTATGAATAGTATTAAATAATTTTATAATTTCATAACATTATTATTCATCTTACTCATTTTCTAGAATATGGTATGAGAATAAAATAAATTTTTCAGGTAAAATAATTATTTTTTTTCAAAAAATGCAATTTTGTCACCTTTTGATGGCACACCCAAATTAAATACGGTTTTTGACATGTTTATAAGTTATATTTTAGAAAATAAAATCAATCTCTTGAATAAAGATATAAAATTTTACCTTGGATAAATTTTTCATATTATTCTGATAACTTTTATATTTTAATGAATAGTAAAAACACGATATATTTTAATTTAAAAAAACTTTTTTCATTGTAATAATTTATGTGGATAAATTATAATATTGAATGGTTTTAAAGTATAAATATAATATATTTATACCATTTAATATAATGTTTGTCATTATAATTGATTTTACATTGAATTCGTAGGATAAATCAATTCAATCTTTTGCAATGTTTTAAATAAAACCCTGATTTCTTTCGATATTGGGATTAATATTAATTTAGTTCCTAAAACCTCTCTGTATTGAATTTAAAAAAATGGATTCTATATTTGAAATCAGTGGGTCCAAATTATATTAATAGACTACTTTTTTTGGGGCATTATGAACTGTAACTATGGTAAATTTTATTTACCATAGTAAAAGGTAAATCGGGTAATTAAGGGTAAATATAATATTATAAAATTACCCTAAAACTTTTCTTAATACAATTTAATCATCATATTTCGTCCTAAGTGATATTTAGGTCGAAATGGAATCCATTAGAACCCACTTGTCGTCGATTAAGACCTTTAGTTTATTTTATTTAAAGGAAAGTGAAATATGTCTCACTCAAACGTTAATAATTAAAGTATTTTTAATATATGGTTATATAGAATATAAATTAGGTTATAAATACTCATTTGAAAGCTAAAATGTGTTTCATTATCATGGTAATTTATTTGTAATTTTTTAGAGTTATGTAATTACCTTAATAGGATATACATTAATGATGCATAAATTATTTATTTAGTAAAAAATCAATAATATTGTTTTTATTGAAATAGTAATACATATTAAAGGGCTACAAAATTGACCAAAACATTATGGTAGTGTATATATACACCCTAAGCATCCAATTAACGAATATATGAACCTTTGGAGTCTTATAAAAGTGATTATGAAACTTATATTATTTTATTTTATATGATGTCAAAGTTGTCACCTTCATAATTTAATAAATATAAAATTTTAAAATTTGGGTGTTTTAGAAGATAAATCCGACTAAATTTATTATTATGAAATATATAAGATATATATTCATCCTAGTATTTAATTTTTAATATTTATTCAACAAATAAGTATATTTAATAATTATACAAAAATGTTGTAGTAATTATGTTATTAAGAAAAATATCAAATAAATGGTTTTACAAATAGTAAAATAAATATTATATGAACTATTTAATGTGCTCAAATAATTTAATCGATTACTATGACATGTTCGAAACCTATTAAATATTTTATTTCTAATATATCCTCTATGTGGATATTATTTAAATTCAAATAAATGAATAGTGTCAAAATTGATGCTATTGTTATTTTATAAAAATAACATTATATTAAATTGTTTAAAAATCACAGAAATATTTAAAAATTATAAATTGTAAATTATAAAGTAAAAAATGTCATAAATTATCTAATTATGGATAATTCACAGCACATAATTAATTATTTATAACAATTTAAAATTTAGAATCTTATTACCACAAATAAAATTTAATAGATTAAATAATGATAAATCAAGTTTATAATGTTTATAATAAATTACCTATATGTCTAAATTTTATTGGTTTATGAGATTACAAACCTATATAATCTAATATTATAATATGAGTCAATTATGGAGGTTGTTAAGTGGGGTTTGATTTTTTATAAATTTATAATTTTAAGATTTCCAACGGTTCCCCTCTCCCCCTTTATAAAAAGGGAACTTATTACCACATCTATTCAAACCCTTTTGAGCCTTGAAGCTCGTCCAAACCCTGAAAATTACTCTTCTCAACCTTTATAGTTATATCATATAGGTTCTGGTCTTCTCAAAAGTCCAACCCTAGTGCCCGAAGATGATGTTTAAAGGAGGTGCATCGAAGAAGAGGTAATCTCTTCTACCGATTCTTTCACGATTTTTTCTTCTTCAACATATTCTTATTTTGTTGTTTCATTATAAAGTAATAACAGAAATATCACTAATATACTGATATGTTATTAAAAATATGAAACAAACTCATTTAACCTTCTATCCGTCCTACGGAAATCGAAATCACCGCGCGTGCGTACGTATGGAATATCGTCTCCACGTCATGGTGTAATCTGTTTTTCCAACACCACATTACTTGGATGTGTATAATGGTGTAAAGAATAAATATACATAGTTATTATAACAATAAACTGATTCTAATATATTGTATCATCCACACCAATTCAATTCAAAAATTATGGGAATGATATCACCGCTCGTGCGTACATACAGACTACCGTCTCCACAACGCGATGAGATTCATTCTCCATGTTAACCATTCAAGAATGATTATAATGTATATATAAGCAATAATAATAAAATATATGACATTATAAAGATACTTTATTTATATATATATGTCATCTACTTACATCCATTCAAGTCAATAAGGAAAGGAATACATCATTCATGCATACGTACGGCCTACCGTCTCCATGAACGATGTGCTTCATTTCATTTATCTACCTTATATATATATATATACTGAATATATATGATATATAAATCATAATTTACATTTTAGAAGTAGTTAAATTATGATATAATTAATAATATCAAGAAAAAAATTCTAAACACGTACAACAAATGAAACAATTTTACCCAAAATGTTACTTTAACATGGAATTGACCAATGAACGGGTAATATAAAAACCTAAGTGATCTATATATGATATAATAACATTAAATATGATTCTTTAATCACTAAATGACATTATTTAAATCATTATACAGGAGTTTCGGATACATACAAAGCATATCATACATAAGGTAAGGGATAACTTTTTCAATCTCGTTATTATTCGAGATTGTTTATTCATAAGTATTCACTAGGGTTATATTTATCATCCATTTTCCTGCTTTCTAAAATTATTTTAATGAATGTTTAAGGTCCTTTTTACACATTTTTGACTTTTAATAATGGTATGTAAATAATCTTTCTTTTGTTTACGTTATGATGTACTTTTGTGACTTTTTTTTGAAAAAGAACGAGAAGAATGTTTTTTTAACTTATGACGGCAAGAACTGATTTTTAAGGTTTCATAATGCATTATTTTCATGAAGCTTACTCTACAATATTTCATAAGTATTTTCAAAAAAATAATTTTCTTTTAAAATTTATTGGAATTTTGTTAAAAGAAAATGTTTTTGAAGAAGAAAGGATATTTTCCTCATGAATTAATTTCAGGTGTTTTGTCAAAACTATTTTCCATATAAGATGACATTATTTATTATGATTATCTTTCAAGTATAATGTATCTATGATATTCATGGTTTCAAATTTATTATTATGAAGTTATTTCCATTTGTTTTATATTGATTATGTGATTATGGAATTATGTTAATGAAACCCATTTTATTCATTGGGTTATGATGAATATTTTAAGTTTATTTTCTGGCACAATTAAGAATGATTTCATTATGTGACTGGTGGGACCTATATCTCCCTCCAATGAATTGGGAAAATATTTATATCTAATGAGATAGACATGGCTGGAATGGTATGTTAATCTGGTTCAGTATTAATGGACTGGAACAAGGAGTGAACACGATTCAGAATGGGACTTTGTCCACTAAGATGGTCTTGGCAACAATGCCTTGGCTACTATGGACATCATAATAAGTTCTTAATTTATGACACAATAAAATGTTTTATTACCATGCTAGTTTATAATGATTAATGTTCCATTATGATATATGCCTTGTGTACTTCCATGATTTATGTCGTTTCTCATGATTTTGATTTTTAGAATTTATGTTCATATTTTTTCATTCAAATGTTTATGGATTGTTTTATGTTCTCTATGATTACCCTTACTAAGCATTTGATCTCACCCTTTATATTTTTTCTTTTCCCCAGGATTTAAAGAAAGGTTTTAGATATTAAAAAAAGGGTAATATCTTTATCAGAGATATTGAATATCATTCACCACGATTAGAAGATTATTTTCCTTGTTTCCAAAGGCATTAAACTATCATGGTCCTTGTGTGTCTATTTTTGTTATGCATTAAGTATTCTGTAAAAGTAATGTAATGTCCATGTACGTCATGCTTTGGGTCTCTATGAAACGTGTCCAACACCCATTATCTGTCCATTAATTTGAAATTTACTTTTAATTATTTATTTTGGTTTGTTTTCTATGTCATTGATAGGAAAAAAACATGTGTACATAAAAATTATATTCAATAATATTTAGAGAGTCATGTTCTATCCCCATAAAATTCCACCACCACCACCACTCCCACATCCTCACACCTCAAAAAATAAATAAGATCATAAATGATCTACCCAATGTACTTATTAAAATATTTACTTTCCCCATATAATATTCTCATTGTGAATAAAGTAATCTAAGGAAGAATTTTGGCCCAAACCGATAAAAGATACCCTTTTAATATATAACTTCATCTCTTAATCTCTCAACTTCATTTTTCCCATTATCCACCCCCTAAAATCTAATTATTCTATTATTATGTAAAAATTATCTTGAATAAACTATGATGTTTTTATGTGAATGTTTCAACCTACACATACACACACCTCTATCTAATGGGTTACAAACACAATATTTATATATAAGAAAAACTACAATATCACAAAACAATGATTTTTCATTTTTTCATTACCACTTATCATGGATGAAATTATGATGAAAATATGTTTTCAAATATTCTATTTATGATATTTATAATAACTTTATTCCTATATCATTTTTTAAACAATCCATTATTAATTCCATCTTGTCCATGTAAGATAACTTTTTTTAAGAAGTGTTGACTACCTCCAACTCAAAGCGATGTGACTCATTCATGACATAAATGGAATGTATAAAAGATAGTTTTAATAAACATATATAACATATATTTATTATTTTATTTAAAATTTAAATATTTACCATTTATTTTTCATTCATTTAATCAAAAATAAAAATTTAAGGTAGCATTCATGCGTAGGTATGAGCTACTGTCTCCATGAATAGTGCAGTTAATTTCTTATCTCCAAATAATATCAAATATTAAAAATACATATGTACTGAATATATGAAACAATTAAATAACTGTTTAAATTTTTATATTATTAAATCATGATCTATGAAATAATATAAATATGTAACAAGTCATAACACATATTAGAATACTAGGAAATTAACACCATAAATATCTAAAATAGAACAAGTGAGTTTTCAAAAGTGTAATAAATTATTGTAAAAAGACAATATATGAAATTTTAAATGCAAATATTATTATGGTAATATTTAGTAACCTATTTTAATCAAAAATATTGGTGGATTAATACCTTACAAAAAAATGAAAGTTAAGGTAAAGGATTTCATCTCAATTTGTATTCCATTGAGTCCTTTTTTAAATTATGAACTAATTAACTTTTATTTGGTATATTTATTACCATTTATACGTCATTTCATGAATATCCACTCTATCATTATATTATATGTTTCATTTAAAATTATTCCTTCTTGAGGTATGTGATTTATATGTTTCAACATTGAATGGTGCGTATTGGATTATTTAAAAATACATTTCCGTTATGATTGTTTTTCTGATATTTAAATGTTGTTTCCATTCATTAATTCTAGAAACACATATTGTTACATTGAATTGAATGATTCATTAATAAAAAATCCACATTCATTAATAAATATAGATATTTTATAAGACCCTTTGTTTATTTGATATATGATTAATACTTTGGATTGGTTAGGAAAGGGTATGGCCTAGTTATTGGGAGCACATAGAAGCATCAATAGTCTCATACGATGAATAAATTGTTCAAATAATATTAGTATTTACCAAAATATTGTAAACAATCCTATTAAATATCTTAAAATTAAATGTTCAATATACGAAGGAAACATGGCATCTAATTATTAATAAGTCCACTCATTTAGATTTAGTTATTATTCATCCATGATAATTTGTGTCGAAATATCTATTGACACATTTATTTATTAGTTTATTGATTTATATGGATGAGTTTAAGTTTTTTTACAATTATATATGGATATTTCCATATCTATTTATTTTAATTGAATGTGTTATATGTATGTTACCTTTCATTGTTAATTTATTCGTACAGATTCATTATTTCTTCCACTTTACTTATGCTCTCTGAGTAGTTTAGTTCACCATTATTGTGTTTCCTTTTCCTGTGTTATGAAGAATAAATCCATGAATAAGAATTAATGGATGATATTTATTTATTTATTTTATATTTCATGTATGTATTTCCTATTTTAATATATATTATTAGTGTCATTTATGTAATCTTTTCTTTGAATATTGTTAAACTAATCGATCCTTTGGGATTTTACTCTGTATAGCCATGCCAATGTTATAAAATAATGCAACAACTACATGTTTCAAATTCTAGGCATTATATTTCTGTATTAGAGGATTTCTTGTAGAAATATCAAAAACAAGATTTAGAAATATTTTATTAGGGAGAATGACCCTAAGATAAACATTGAGGGTAAGTATAAGATAAAATCCTAGTTCATCTGTAATGTATTTATTATATGTGTAGTCCTATAAATAAATCTCATTCTATATACTATAAGTGGACATGGATCATGCCAAGATGAACCAAGTTGTAATAACTTCGACAATATGTTTTGCTCCTGGTATGAGGTTACCTGGTAATCAACAATGGTCCTTACTATGAACATGATTTTACAATCCTAGGGGATACACATTTGAAAATTCCTATTTTTTACCTACAATTTTGAAGGATTTAAAATTATTGAATTCTAAAAAGTAGAGAGATTTTATTATTATATGATTTATTATGAATAAATTCATGTTATTATCTACAACATATTTAGAGTTATAAAATTTTAACATCTATATGAGACAATATAGTGTGTAACATTGTTTATAAATGTCACCAATAATGATGAATGGTATCATTACATGTGTATGATTTAGTGTTTTCCCTACTATTGAAACAAATATAGATAGTATTATAACTAAAATATTTATGGATATCATAGGGAATAATATTCAGTTTATGAAAAAAATCCTTTCTCAAATGGATAGTCCTATTCTATGTAGATAATATCTTATTTAGAATATCTATATATAGATAAATTCCCATTATTTTTTGGGACTACTAATAATGTTATAGTTGGACAATGGATTAAGTAAATGGAAACTAAATTTACATCCAATAAAGGTAGTGAAATGTAAAATGTTACACTTTTCTTCTATTGTATCAATGGTGAGAATGACTAATGGTTTTATTTTATCTAGAATAAATGTGATGAAGAAGAAATTAAACACATGGAATGTAGAACATTTAGGGGGGAATTATTCAATAAAGACATTCCCCTTGAACAAAAAATTGAGATTAAGTGGAAGTTCCTTTTCTTAATTTAAAATTTAGAAGAGATTATTGTAGATTATATTCTTCCTTTAAAAGAATAGCTAGGTTTATTACGGATTACAAACACAACATTGAGTGAAAGATTGAATTATTATTTAAAGGGCTTCAGAGAAGTGTCTAAATGATCCAAGTGATTCAAAACATTTCTTCACATGATTAAATAGTTGTATGTTCTATTAATATTGGGAAATAATTCTCCAAATCATACGGCTTCAATGGAAACCAATATAAGAGTATTTATTTTGATCATTATGAATAGAGGAATGATTCAATGAATATTATTGGAAATAGAATCATCCTACATGTGATAAAAAAAGGGAATGAATCATCCTTTTAAATGATTTAAAGGTGTTTTAGTTATTTATAATTATGGAAAAAAGGGTCATGAGAAAACCAATTGAAATAGAAATAATGAAAATTATACAATTCAATGTTACTACTATAGGGATATGGGGGGTTGTTCCAAAAAACTCCCAAAAAATCAAGAGAACATACATCAGAAAAAGTTATTGGATCAAGGTCAAGAATATGATATTGACATAACGGAATAAGAATTATTATTATATTTATTTAGTTGGTTCTAATAAATATGTTGTAAATGTTTTTCTATTAGGTTATCATCATATAATTAATGAAATATATAAGGAATGAACAACATTGATTTTTTGGTAAGCATTATATAATCAAATTCTGAATGTTACCAACAGAAAATAATAAGTATAATGATACACTTTTTAGAAAACACATGATTAAAGTAAATAAACCCCTTAATATGTTTTGGATTTTGAGATAATGATGAAGAAATGATTTATTTGGATAAGTGTTGACAACCTTGTAAATGAATTTTTTTTAGAAAAGTGGTCTCTGAAATCATTGATAGATTTTAATACACTTTAATATTGATGGAATATATCCAACAACATTTGTATTACATAAGTTATAAGGAATAATGCATGTTCCCAGAACGGTTTTATGGTAATTGATGTTATTACCCTGTTTGAGGAGGATAAATGATAATGTTATTCATAAGTTTGGATTGTGAAAATATTGAGCATCTTCCTATTAAAAAATTTCTACTGATAATTTAATTAGGAAATTATGTGAGCATATTTATATGATGTTGGATCATAATCATTTTTAAAGGATAACTATTTCAGCATTGGATTATTTTTAACATTGAATTTGGTTTTAGAGATTGATATTTTTCAACAATATGAGATGAAACATTATCTAAGAGATGATGTAGAAATAGGTATTTTATATAACATGAGATAATATTTTGATGATAAAAATGTATATTTACATATATTCATTCAGATTGTTAAAATTTTTCATCATTATTATAAAAGTAAATTGAAATGAAATTTTTTCCCAAGTACCTTTATTCCTGATATATCATCTGGCCCTTGTATCATCAAATATTTATGCATTTAATATTATTAAAATTCTTCCACTCATGTTCTCTATCACAGTTCTTCAGAAAATGAATTTTATATTTTTCCTCTAAAAAAATGTTTACATTTCCCACACATTGCTTCCAACTAAGGGACCAATTTTACTAAGCGCTGTAATTTCCCTTCTCTCTTCAGAAAAATATGTGTTAATAATCCTATTTATGATTTGGTAAAATAATCCATAGTTTATTTTCAATCCCTATATTTCTATGCTGAATTTTAAATTTAATGGATGCAAATTTATATGATGTGGGGAGAATGTAACAACCAATAGTCTAAAGTAAGAATATTATATTCCATAACATGCATGGAAAGAGACACCAAAACTGTTAGGGAAAATTATGCCTAGATACATTAAAATATATTTTCTATTTTTGATATATTTGATATATTATATATTTTTTAATGAACTCCACACCGTGTTATCTTGTGTTACATGGATGAGCGACTTTTAAGACATTCCTACATTACAGGAAAGAAAATCACTTATCGAATAATGATATATTATTTAACTTAATAATATATAACCTAATCATTGATTTAGTTATTATGAATATAGGTTACTAGTTTATTAAAATCAATGGTTTACACAAATTTATAATGAATTTATCCTTAATTAAATACAAATTAATATGATAACCGATTGAAAATAAATTTAAATTATTTAATTTTCAAAATGTTGTTTTACCCTAATCGATTTAATTAATATAAAGTGCAGTCGGATATTAATGTAATATATATATCAAATATTCAATATAATTTCTTTATGTTCAAACAGTATATTTTATAAGCATATGATGGAAACAAATTAAATATTAAACATAAAACAATACAATTTTATAATAGAAAATTTACCACCTTTTAATGGAGAACCTAATTAAAATAAAAAATTTAATACATTAATTGATTAAAAATTTAATAAAATTTCCAATATGAAAGTGAAACATAAAAATTTGGTTAGGGTGAACTTTGTATATTTGTTGGAAACATATCATTTTTAATAAATAGTTAAAAATATATAATTTTAGTGAAAAATTTCCATTTCATATAATTTAATTAGTATGATAAATTATATTTTTAATTTTTTTAATGTTCAAATAGATGATATTTTTATAAATGAATACAATTTATTTCATTTAAAATATTTTTATATTGATATTTACTATAAGACATAGATAATATTTTGACATTTTTACCATTAAACCCGTATAATCGATCCTTCTAGGGGAATGAAGTTAAATTACATTATCCCACTTATGTGATTGTAATATGGAAAAATGGATTCAGTAATTTTATTAAATATAATCTATAATGTCTAATAATATGAGATATATTTGTCCAAATATATTAGTGTATTAAACTTTAATTAATTACAACTATTATGGTTAAAATTATTCTTAATAAATGATTAATCCTTTAACATAAGTGCCCAAATGAACTATCAACCTCTGAAAAACCCATTGTATTGAACTATGTAGTAAATTAACATTTATTTAGTTTGGATGGGTTTTTAATAATGTTATTAGGTAAAACTATCGGTAAACCTAACCTCTATTCCAAAAAAAACAAAGTGAGTCCTTTTCCATCCCTATAAAGGCCACCAACTATCCCAATCAATAAATCCTCTCAAAACATGTAGGATCATCCAATATATCCCTAATAAAATTAAAAACATCCCTCCCATAATTAAATAATCTCCTCCTTTTTATTTATAAAATACAATGAAGCGTTTCAGAATATACCAAAAGAAGTTTCCCGATTTAGAGCTAATGTATTATCTCAAGCGGTCTAGTTTCATTTCCATTATCCTCCCCAAAAATATCATTTTACATTACTATATAAAATCAAAAGTATCCTAAACATATGATGTTTTTTTAATTTAAATTGTTACATTTAAAATTAAACACACATCCATCTAATGGGTAATAGTCGTAATATTTCTATTTTTAGATAACTACTTCCTTATGAAACTATGATCGTCTATTTTTCCATTAAAAACTATCATGGTATAAATAAATATAAAAAATATATTTATATATCTTATATATGTTATTTAAAATTTATTTATAACTCTTAAATTTTTATTTGAAACATACATTTATGATTTACATCTTGTGTATATAATATAATTTCACTACCAGATGTGTGGACTACCGTCCCCTCAACGTGATGTGACTCTTTCATGACATACATAGAATGTATAAAAGATAGTTTTAATAAACATATAAATAATAGGTATTGTTATATAATTATAATATACATATTTATAATTTATATTTCACTCTTTTAATAAAACATTGAAATTAATGTAGCGTTCATGCGTACATACGAACAACTGTCTCCATGAATGGCTCACATCGTTTATTATCTCCAAATAATATGGAAAATTAAAAACAAATTTTTACTGAATATTTATGATTGTTAATTCAGGGTTTAATTTATCTATATTATGAAATAATGATATTCTTAATATTAATTTCAAGTAATAAGTCAAATCATACTTGAAGAAACTTGTCAATTAACAAACTGAAAGAGCTAAAATAATGATGGTGTGTCAAAAAAAGGGTAATAAAATATATTAATAAGTTAATATGTGATATTATGAATATTATTACATTTATTTTAAAAGTTATTAACATATTTTAAACCACTATACAAGAGGATAATGACCAGAAAACAAAAATAAGTTTAATGTAAGAGATTTCATCTCAATTAGCATTCCATTGAGACTTGTTCGTTATTATGCCCCAATTTTCTTTTATTTTTTGTATTTACTGACCATTAACATGTTATATAATGAATCACATTACTCGAAGGATGTTGTAGTTTATATTTAATATTATTCCATCATTGGTAGTATGACTTAAATTTTTCAATATGGTATGGGACATATTGGAATGTTTAAAATGTATTTTTCTTGAATATTTTTATGCTATATCAATCGTATTTCCATTCCACAATTTCAAAACCCTATGATCATAAATAGGATTATATAAGGTATTAATTATTAATTTATATTATTTATTTGATTTGGATATTTGATAAGTAACATCGTTTATTTGATATATGAGTAATGCTTTTTACTAGTGTGACTTGGTTGTGGCCTATTTATAGATAGACCCTTGATGCATCAGTAGTTTCAAGAGATGAATAATATTTCCAAATTATATGGGTTTTAATGAATATATTATAACCCATCTTGTGATAGCTTTTGAGGGTATTGGTTTCATGTACCTAGGAAACATGGAGTCTAATAAATAATCATTTTTTTGATTTATATTCAATTATTATGCATCCATGATATTACTTGTTAATATATCTATAGATAAATTTAATTATTAGTTTATAGATTTAGATGGAATGAGTTTTAGTTTATTAACTCTCCAAATTGATATTCAGTTATCTAGTTACGTTATTGTCATGTGTATTCTTTTATCTACTTTACTATATTAACCTATATTCATTGATTCATTATTGATTGTGATTTAATTACACTTTTTCAGAATATGAGATCACCCTTATAATTATTCATTTACAAAGGTCCCAAAGAAGAAATATTAGAATAATTATTCTGAGAATATATTAATTTTTTTATTAAGTATCATTTTTTATTCTTTTTTATCAATTCACTATGGGTATCATATATGCAATATGGATTTACAAGACTGCTAAAATATTATGTACATCATTATATGACTCCCGGTAATCATGAAATTTTAATAAAATGATTCATTTGATTCTGATTTCACGGTCGGTGTGTTACATGTTTTTTTAATGGGGGGGATTAAAATGGTCAAAATTGTAATAAATTAAATTCTTCTTTTTTATTTAATAAATTATTTTACGTTTATAGAAAACGCATTCAGATATATTATATTATTATGTACAATTTTGATTTAGAATAATTTTATCTATCATTATCGGTTGTAATATAGGCCTTGAATAGGGATCACATGACTATTAATAATATAGGGTTTTAAAAAAAATTATTTCGACGCAGAAAAAGTATGTTATGGCCTCAAAATGTTCAATTGAATCAATTGAATCCCATTTCATAGAGATTTTGAGGGAGATATCATATTTTTTATTTTCTCTTGACCAAGCCTAGGTTGACATCCAACAATTGAATCAAGAGTGAATAATATTAGGAGACACTCCCAGGATCATCGAGATCACAACTGAAACCATGTTCTTAGAATGTACCCATGAAATCCACAACATCGCACAACCCACTCTTATACCATATGCTATTTTATTAAAGAGATGATTATCAAGACCCTAGAAATAGAAATATGTATATTATTTTTTATAAAATAAAGAATATATTTTAATCCAATTATTTCTATTTAGTAAATGATTTTTAAACCACAAATTTTATTTTTGGTAATTATTAATCTTCCATTAATAAAATAATTTTTTAATTTATTTTTTTATAAATAATACATTAATTATTATTAAATAATTTTTATCTCATATAATTTATCATATAATTTATCTGTAGTCAATTGTATTTTTCATAATGGTTAAAAAATGGTATGGACAAAATCCCATCATTCTCAATAATTTTATATTTTTATTTCAAAATTTGAAACTTCACTGATTTAGAAAAATAATCAGATAAAATGAATATTATTTTCGGAATCAAGAACTAAAAATAATACAATGATTAATTTTTCATAATTTTATTAAATATTATATTTTTTGGGTACAAATTAAATATCCTATAATGTTAACTTGTGTTTATGAAATATAAATGAGGAAATAGTGATTTCATATGTAATTTAAATATAATCTATATCCAAATATATATGGCTTCCTCAGGTTTCTATATTATGTTACTATTGTTTTCAATTCTGTATGTTGGTTGATTGATTTTCATGTCTATCATAATTCCCATTTTATATCAATTTTATGAGAGACCCCATCCTTTCTCATCATCCAATTTTATGAATTTTTATGTGACATCTTTATGATGAAAAAATTGCACTGTAGTTTTCCATTTTAATAAAATTTTGTAGTGAATACCATTCCCAGTATCTATCATGGGTATTCACATATAGAAACATATAATAGTTTTATTAGGAATTTATATTTATTTATTATGTATTCATTGTTCATTGAATAAATTTTCATAACGAATGAATCCATATTAATTGATTTAGGGTGGACACATATGCATGAGAATGAAATCAAAGCGACTGGCATACCTAAAATTATATATTTCTATAAATACATTGGTTAATGGTTTTTATCATGATAAATAACATTTCTATATGGGGGTTTACCTTATTCCATTATGGGAGTTTTTCCACCATGATTTTTATAAGGGGTTTATCCTTGACCTATTGTTATGCTGAAGTCCTTTATGTTATTTCAACATTTCATATGTTACATTTATCATTATTTATAATGAAATATTATTCCTTATTCATTTATGATCCAATGATATGCAAATTTTAAAACATGTGGTGTCTTATTTAGGTAAATATTTACCCATACTGGTCTTTATAGCTCACCCCTTTCTTATGTATTCTTCAGGTTATCCCATGTAATGTTCAGTATGATGGAGCATTTTTATCATGTTAAACATTCTTTCATTAAATATTTTTATATGTTATATTTTTTTATGTAATGTACCTAATTTCTTAAATACAATAAGAATATAACTCATTTTGGTTTTATTAATTATAATATTATATAATAAATCTTGTATAAATGTGAAATATAGATCATGGTTTTTATACATGAAGGGAAATGTTTTCCTTAGTCTCAATCATTTAATCTCAATACACTTACTCAAACGTCAAAAATATCTATTATTGATAATTTCTTTTTAAATAATATTCATCATCTTGGGATCACTTGTATAGAATTAGAGAGGGATTTATGAGTCGTAGGGTGATTTCCTTCACTTGACAATTTATGTTGTCTCTATAGATGGAAAGCCTATCCACACCAAAAATTGAATCAAATTTCACTAAATAGAGTATCATAATGTTCATTAAGAACATCATCCCCCAATTAATGATATGGGGGAAGTTATATAAATGGTATAAAAATATTTACCCATTTTTATTTTCACTTCTATATTTACCCCATTATTGGAGGTGGCATTTCAATAGTTCCAGAAAATATGAGTTACAAAAAACAATGTCAAAAACTATGGTTGATAACCTGACTAATAAAATTTTTATTTTTTTCTAACAATTTATATCATGAAAATTATACATATGGGAGAAAATTGAAACCATTAATAACATAAATGGTAATCCATGAATATAAACGACATAACACATAAATTACATAATTTTCATAATTTATGAATTTCTAGGATTTAATCTAACTTATCCACGTTTTATATCATAATATTTACTCATATAAGAATTTTTTTATGTTAATAATTGTTCATAATAAACTCCATAATTAAAAAAATCATATCACCCATGTCTGTAATAATATGTGTTCGGTATGGGCTAATGGAATACACATGTTCTTGATCGATTATATCTAAATATGCAGTTTTCAAGATTGTTACAACTATGATCATATGTTCGTGAGATATATCCACATATATCATTTATAATGGTATTAATTATCATGGGAACCACATACCATATACTTTACCGGAATTTCGGGATGTTTTCCTATGTCTATTTTTATCCCTAAGGTGTTAACTAGTGATTTATAATGATAATAACAAAATAACCATATGTTCCTATAATCGAACCAATTTATACACATTTCATTATTACACATTAATTAATGATTTATTAAATAAATATATACTTATTACAACCCAAAATATATGTATATAAGTTTTATCATGGGGATATTATATATATAACATAACATTATGAAACTGGGATACACATATTTTACCAAAAACATCCATAACAAGGTCTAAAATCATCACTGCTTCTCTAAAATTTTAGTGAAAACATGAGTACCTACATATAAACATGGAATAATATAAACCCACATAATATAAAAATAAAATTAATGAATAGGTTAAAAAAATACATTTTATGCAAGATTCATAGAAAAATAATAAAAGATGTTCAAATCATAATCATGAATAGTGAGACATATAATAACATGATAACATAAAGGCAACATGTCGATGTGGAATCAACATGAATCTTATAATCATAAGAATTGGTCAATCATAACATCATATAAATCATGACATAATGTTCTTAAGATAACCACCTAGACACCATATGTGGAATGTAATGATACTAAATCATTATACAATGAATTAGAGTGCTATTTGGGTGCACTATTCATAATCATATATTTTACATGCATAAGTGTTTCACTTTGATAATATAAACATAGAATGTGATTCATAACTATTTACTACACTATTTCCCATCTTGGTATTCACCTATGGAATTACCCATTCAATAAATTATAGATACATATAGTAGATTAACCAAAAGTGGAAATTGGTTTTGGAATTCACTATACAATAATTTTGAATGAAAGATCACTGTGAATTTTATGAAACATTACAACAATACATAAATAATAACCAATTAGATTACTAAGACTGAAAGGTGTTTATCATCATTCAAAAATAAAAATTTTTGTATGAGGGTTATGGATAATCATAAACAATTTTTTTGAATATGAATCTAATGGGAATAATATGATGAAGATGCATGAATAAAGTGGAGATGCAGAGGATCCATTACAATATTTTGGCATTGTAACAACTTAGGTAAAATGTATCATGAAATTAGATAAATTATCAATTATTAATGAACATGAATTAGATAGAAAGGATACAATTTTAAATTGATGAGAACATAAGCTATTGAGATTTCAATGTCTATAAAAAATATCGTGAGAAAATTTAAAATAATAAAGATAGGTCCCATAATAAATAGTTTAACCATTAAGGCTCTTGTAAAGGATGAAAAAAGATGAAATGTTATTTATCATTATATAAAATAAATATTAACTTAAATGAGAAATTATTATGTCTTTACAATTTGACCAATTTTATTTTATAAAGGCTAAATGAAAATAAGGTTATTGAATTGAAATGAAGAGCTAAAGGTCCCTTACACTGAGAGATTGTACCAAAACTCTGTAAAGAGGTTATTGATCAATTAAAAGAACCATTGGAGGTATTTAGAGATGTAATGGAAGATTAAATAAATGATTCGTGTTTTTTAGTGAAGATAAATTTTAAATTTGGTGGGTCTATATTGGAAATGATAGGAGAGTTCATTGTTATTTTCCAAAAATAGGTTGTGGAGTCTGTATAATTAATTAATCAAAAACAAAAACCATCTCATTGGTTTTCACCATTTATTCTACCCATGGGAATTGGTTTTCATAATTTTATATGTCTATGAAATTAACCCATTAAAATATTACCCTTGGTGATGTAGAAGTGAGTTATTATTATAAATGAAATGATTTAAAGACCATAAAACATGATATACAGTTTAATGGATTCATATTTGTTTTATAAAATTAATAAAATAAAATCAAAACATATTTATGACATTTTAAAATAATATTTTTCATTGATACATTATATGATATATATTATGTTACATATGTTTCATTATGATATCAAATACATACAATATATATTTTTTACATGATCATTCATCAATCGAAATGAAATTTAAACAATTCACCATTAATGAATTTAGATATGATTAATCAAAAAATAAAATTTATTTAATCAAATTAATAACCAATATAGGATGGATTAAATATTTAATAGTGGAATCCCTTTTTATTGAAGAGAAAATTTGTGTTTTTTTATAATAATTGTTTTATGAACCTTATAAAAATTACATTTTCACTGTGTAATGTTGTATTGTCATTTATTTTTATTAAAAACTATGTAATAATAATATACAATTAAGCTAATATTTATTTAAAAATGTTTTTCATTGATAAAAATAAATGAATTGATTAAAAAATATTTACTCCAAATTTAATTTATTTTATCATATAAAAATATTTTTTTTTCAAACACCTTATTTTATCAATTATAATATATATGAAATAATAAAAAGCATATTAATTATGATATTGAAATTTAAATTTAAATATTCATTCTATTACTGTCAAGATGCAAATCCCATTATTAAACCATCATAACATCCATGGGTAAGGTGTGGGATAGTATTATTTTATGGGATGATTCAAAAAATAATCATTAGACCATTATCTCAATGATATTTATCCACTCATTGTTACAAATTCAGTCGTGAATTTTTAATCATTTATAAAGAATCTTATAGAACAGATAAAATAGATACTATCTTTAATTGAAGTTATGATAAATGGTATTCATAGGGTACAATAACAAAGGCCTAGGCTATAACTTCTTTTTCATTAATCAATAGGTGTCTATCATAACCATTAAAATATGATACAAATATAATCAGTGTTCAATAGCTATATTATTAGTGGTAATGAGTATTAACCATATTTTGAATCTAATATGATATATCATATTATAGTACAGTTAAACAATGTAGTGAATGTGCTTTCTATATTAAATAGTGTTCTAAATCAATAAAAATATAATTTGATTAATACATGTAAGGGTCTCCACATTTTACCAATTTTATTATATTAATTTAACATACGATGAATAATATAATTTATATTTAATCCTCAAAAATGAAAAGAATATAAATTTTCCATTAAAATGTATTATGAAGTATATTTTTTTTATCTTAATACATCATAAAATTAAATCATATGATATTAATAGAATTATTCAGAATAAAAAAAATTATGTTTCTTTCAAAAAAAATTTAAAAAAATTGGTATTCAAAATTTTATTAATTGGAAAGATATATTTCAATAAAAAATGGTGTATTCCATTTTTCATATAAAAAACAATTAATTCATAAAATTATCAAAAACTAACTCGAAGATAAATTTTTCATGAATAAATTAAAAAATAGCTTATTTATAAAAAAATTAATATTGTATAAATTAATATATAATTTGAATAATAAAAATAAAATAAAAATATTTCCTTGAAAAAGGTGAATTTTTGAAGTATAACAGGAATTTACATAAAAATCAATGAGTATATACTATTCATTAAAAATGAAATATTATTGAGTTAAAAATAATACATTTATTGTATAATGTGATTACAAATACTCATTCATTCTAATTCAATGTCTTGTTTATCACAAGTATATAATATTATCTTATAAAATCATTCTAAATTTGAATAATGTCTGATGTTGCATGTTAGGAAATTTACATAACACTTAAATTTATTTATTGAATGATATATCTTGAAATCTTGTGATCTTATAGTATTTGATGTGATAATTTATTAGTGAAATAATTATCTTTGATTATTAATATTTGAAAAATATTATGTATTGTACGTATGAAAGGTACTAATGTTTCAATATTTATTTTTGATGATTCCACTATATTATGCCTTATGATTATTAGTTAACAAAATATTATTGCCTTATTCATGGATAAATATATTTAATTACATTGTTATGATTATTTTATGATATTTTAGTGTTCTCATAATCTTATTGATTTTTTATTCATGAATTTGATCATCGGTTGTTATATTTGATGTTTATTGTTTTTAGTTATTTTATCTCGCCCTTAATTGTTTTTCTTTTCCCCAAGATATGAAGAAATAATTTATAAATGATGTAACTAACAAGTGATATATTTGTAATGAAATTGTTGTTAAATGCTTTATATATTTTATGTACATTCTTATTAAGAATTCATTATTCAATGAAAAATAAATTTTTATTGTTATATAATAGATCATGATGTTACTTATTGTATATTCATCTAATAAGATGTAATATTTATGTATAAAAATACCGGGTCACATGGTTGGTTACTGTGACAATCCTTATTTTAGTACACATTAATTAATTATTTAATACATAAAAATCCAAATAATAGAACACAAAATATCATAATTCTAAGTGTTTTGGGATTACTAGGTACATTGGTTACCAACATAAAATATAAATATAATGACATAAAATAAAAAATACATAACATTCGCTTAAAAATCCATTACTCTTCTAAACTGTGTGGAATAACATGGGGAATCCCATAATAAAGGGTTGAGATATTTAGTCCATTAATATAATAAATGAAGAATAATGTAGGGAAAGTAATTACACGTTATACAATATAAATATTATGGTAACTTAAGAAACATGAGGGTCGTAATCTTGAATAATGAGTCCTGAAATTACATGACTAGATAAAGCATTATAAAAATTCCAAAACAACATAAAATCTGACATCATAAATATATGTCAAGGCTATATTAAATTAAAATATAACATATTATTCTTTGGGTAACCTCATATTCAATATAAATGTAATTCCATGAGATAAAAACATTAAAAATTCATTGGGGGTAAATGATTCTTGTCCAACCAAACACTTTAATATCATGTACATGCATAAGTGTTCCACATAGATCATATAACAGAATGATCTATTTTATAAATTTTAACACTATAGATAAGGAGTGTTGGTTACTTACAATTATATCCAAAATCCATGGATGATAGTTACAAATAGGAGAATACTATTGAGAGTATGTGGCAACAGGTATTCCCAACAGAAATGTTTGTCAATGAAAATCACAAGAAAATTTCCCCTGCATAATGATTGTACATAAATTTTTTTAAATGTGTTTAATGAGATATATATATTTATCCAATTATTTTTTAGTAATAATAAATGTAGGTGTGATTTAAAAAAACATATCCCAATATGAAATAATTGTAATAAAAATACATTATATAAAGATGGTTCTTGGATATATAAGAGAAGGAGAAGATCCCTTACCTTGAAAGCGAGTTTCTGAATTATTTGTAGGACATTTATAATCACATTTGGGCACCAATGTAAGACCATATATTGGTATGGTGAGACAAATTTATAACGCCATTTTTTAAGGAGTCTAATGAGAGATGGGGTGGGTTTATATAGGAAAAAGATGGTAATTATTTATTTAATTCCAAAATTTGGTTTTTTATTCTATATTATAAAGTAATCAGAACCAAAAACCATCCCATGGTTAATACCCTAGGTTCAAACCAAATACATGTTTTTTTCATTATTTTAATTGTATAAAAAATAATAATAATAAAATAGCACCCTTGGTGTTATGTAAGAGAGTCATTTTATAAATAAATCATTTTAAGAAAATAATAATAATAAATAATTTTATGGATTACCAAAGTGCTAATTGAATTTAAAAAATAACATGAAGATATAATTTTCATAAATAGGATATATAATCATGGTCGTGGATACTAATTATATAATTTATTACATCACTTTTTGCATTTTTATATCATAATACATACTATATAACTAGACTGTATATCTTTTTTACCAAAATATTCTATTATCACTGAAATTATAAAAAATTAACCCAAGGATAGTTTTGAAGTAATTTTTTCAAGGATAATATTTATTTTCTAAAATAATTTTATTAAATTCTTGAATGAAAATTTTAAACAACAAATCACCATTTATGGAAGAAAATTGTTTTTGGACAATTATTGAATCTGACCCCTATAAATATTTCATAGGAATTCATAAAATTATAATATCATATATATATATATATATATATACTAAATATTTTTCTAATAACATAATTTTATTTAAAAACAAACAATTTGAAAAATAAATAAATTCATAAAAAATATGGTCTTAATTGAAAATATATGACTCCTAGAAATAAAAAGTGTGTCTCAATGTATCAAATTCTAGATTTTATAAACATTATTATAAAATGAATAAATATTAAAAAAAATATAATAATATAAATATTAAAAAATATATTAAATTAATATTTTTATAGTCTAGATGAATAACCCTTTATTACACTAGTGAACTCATCAACAGTAATGTTTGTGTTGGTGATATTTCCATGGGGTTATTTGAGGTACATGGTTAGGGCCATGATCATGATGAGCTTGATCTCCTCCTGAAAATAGTTTTTCATGGGAATCTATTATTAAATCATGGATTGGTATTATTAAAGTTAAATTTATACTATTGATATCAAACATGAAAGATCAAGTAAATTATCTTCATAGTCTATTGTCCTAATTTTTGAGGTTATCAATTTCATTTTCTATTTCAAATGTAATTTATCATAACTCATAATATACTAATATTAATGGTCAAAAAAAAAATCTATAATATCAATAATTAGTATTTCTAATATAATTTTAAATTTTAGTCACTATTTAATGTTCCAAAATAACAAATGTGGTACAATATTTTATATGTTCATTTCAGAATAAATAATTTACTCAATAAAAATTGATTTTCATATTTCATTCTAATTACATAATTCCCACATTTATAAATTTAAACCGATAAATTTTCATTCCATAAATTGAAATTAATGATGGTTCATTTGTTTTATCATCTATTTCTCTGTTGATAGCTTAATGATGTAGTTCATCAACAAACATTTTGACTAGGTGATTTGTATAGATTTGTATAACGTTTTCACTATGTTATATGATCTTCTCGTGAATTTCCTCATAATTAAAATAATTCTAAAATGGTAACCACCTTATATTCCGTTCATTTTAGGGTTATGGTATGTAATTCCTTGAGAGGGATTCATAGAACAAAATATGTACATGACATAGGTCAGGACAGAGTTCTTGTTAATTGGTCAGCACTATAATTTAATCAAGTATCTAGAAGGGGTCGATTTATATTGAACAATTCTTTACCTTCAACAAAAAAACATGAATTTCATTGATGGAGTGATCCGAAGGAACACTCAATCTCTAAAATCAAACTCTAGATCTCTTTTATGATTGTCTACGTAGACATTTTTTCAAATTTTGCAAGATTTTATATGATATAGAATGATTTAATATTCTTCAATCATTTCATGGATAAGATCATGTGCCATAATATTTTGTAATCTATATTTTTTCAATTAATTTTTATTCTTGCACACTTTCCTATACAAATCAACAATTATTTCAATTTGAATACTATAATGGAAATTGTTGTTATAATAGAACTACACTAAGAGAAGGTGTAGCTCTTGACATCCATGAAATCCACAGAACATGATCTCAAAATATCCTCCAGAGTTTTAATGGTCCTTTCTTATTATCCATCCTTGTATGGGATTTGTGTCATGATAACGATTATTTTTGTATTTAATTCTTACTAAAGGTGTCATGAGGAAAATATCCCACCTTCTTCAAAATCATTTTCCTTTCAAAAAATACCATCGAATTTTATAAGAATGTTATTTTTTGAAAATATTCATAAAATCTTGTAGAGTAGGATTCGTTAAAATAGGGCATTATGAAACTGTAAAAATCCGTTCAAGCCGTATAATTTAAAAATAACAGTCTTCTCATACTTTTGTCTGAAAAGTCAAAAAGTACATTATATGTTAAACAAAAGAATGATTCCTTCCATACGATGTGGTAAAAGTAAAAAAGTGTTATGAATGACTTTAAAAATACATGGAAGAAAATTAAATACTTTATGAAAACATTTTGAGAACATATTGACATGGATATTAAACATAACCCCAGCAAAAAATTAGGAATCAACAATCTCGGATAAGAATGAGATTGGAATAATTATCCCTTACCTTAGGTCTGATGTGCTTCATACGAATCCAAACCTGCTGTATAATGATTTCAATAATTTCATAAACATATTAAAAAATCAAATTCATTGTTATGATGTCATATATGGTTCACTTATGACTTTATATTACCTGTTCTTTTGTATATTCCATGTTAAAGAAGTGTTTCGGTTAAATCGTTTCATTTATCGTACGTGTTTCGACATGTTGTTCTTGATATTATTATTTATATATTGATATAATTAATTCCAGAATGTAAAAAATGATTATATACATAATATATATATTCATCATATACATATATATATATATGATAGATTGATAAATGGAATGAAATACACCGTTAATGGAGATGGTAGGCCGTACATACGCTTGAAAACTGTTTTCATTTCCTTATTGAATTGAATGCAATTAAGTATATTTCATACATATATATACAAAAATATAGTATCATTATATGTCATGTATTTAATTATTATTCATTATATATAAACATTATATTCACTCATGAATGGTTAACATGGAGAATGAATCTCATCACGTCATGGAGACGGTAGTCCATACGTACGCACGAGCGATGATTCATTCACATGATCGTGGAATTGTATTGAAGTGTATGTATAATATTTCATAATAAATATATCTTTAAAATAATCATATATGGTTATTTATTTACACCATTATACCCATCTATGTAAGGTGGTGGTCGAAAACTGATTACACCACGGCGTGGAGACGATATTTCGTTCGTACGTACGCATAGTGATTTTGTTTTCTGTAGGATGGATAGAAGGTGAAACGGGGTTGTTTCATATTTATAATAACATATCAGTATATAAGTAATAATTATGTTATTACTTTATACTGAGACAACTAAATAATAAGAAGTAGAAGAAGAAATAAACATAAAAGAATCGAAAGAAGAGATTACCTCTTCTTCGACACACCTCCTTTATGGTTCCTATAAAGGAAGTAGAGTTGGTCTTTTGAGAAGACAAGATCCTCCAGAATGATTCTAGGAAAGTGGGGAAGATAAATGGGCAGGGGTTGAACAAGTTTCAAGGCTCAAAAGGGTGTGAATAGAAGAGGGAAGGGGTGACCTTTTTATAGGGAAGGAGAGGGGCACCTTTGAAAAAACATAAAATATTATTTTATAATAAATTCATATTCAATTTTTAATAGTTCCAAATTGATTTATTTTTAAGATAATGTGGGATGTGTATAAATACTCTCAACCAATATATTTTAGATAGGTTTGGGTCATTATATTAACCCTATCTTTTAGTTTTAACTTTTAGTTAATTAGATTCACATTTACCATGTCACATTGTATTTTAATATTATATAGTTAATAAACATACCATATACATCCAAGAGACCCACAAGTGGTCCATTAATGATACACCTATCATGATATAAGTATCGTGGCTGATCCTTAGCTTTTTAGGAATATAATAACCATTAATAATATAAATTTTTTTTAAAAATTATTTTATGTCAATTTGGCACTATTTGGTAATTGATTTTTTTTAAAACCATAACAGCATGATTAGTTCAAAAAAACTTAATTAAATATATAATAACATGTCATATTAACCTAGAATTTTTTTAAATTCCTAAAAATTCTCAAATTACATTTATTTGGGTATTTATAACATTAATTATGTTAATATTTCATTAATAAGATAATTACGACATCATCATTGTGTCAAAAATAACTTAAATTATTTAATGATGAATTTTTTTTTAAAAAATACCATTAGGTAGGAAATATTTTTAGATTTATAATGAATATTTATAGTCTAATTTATCTTATGTATAACCCTATATTAAAAATGAATTAGTTAGTAAATGTTGATTTTAACTATTTTAACCCTTCTTTAAATAAATTAATAATAAATGTCCTAATCTAATACATGTGGACCTAAATGGTCATAATTTATTTCTAAGGTTGTTTTTGGTCGAATGTAACGTAAACAATAGAATTAGGACATGTTTTAGGGTAATAATAATATCATTTTTACCCTTAATTACCCTATTTACTTTTAACCGGGGTAAATAAAAGTAAAATGTTACTATTCACCAAAAATTATTTTCGTCTCATTCAACAACATTTTAGTCCTTGATATTAACCGTGTCTCTCGGATTTTCGATATTCCACTCACAGAATCAGTAAAATTATGTTTTATGTAAGTTTGAAAAAAGCTCCTCAGAGGTAGGTAAAAGACAGTGAAAAGTTCAATAAAATTTTTATTTATCGAAAATTATTATAAAATGATTCCAATTAATTACATTAAACTTATATAGGTATTATGTATCAATTTTTACCAAAAATAAATTTAAATAAAATAAATAATTATTTAAATAAAAAGTCGGTTTTTAAATAGTAACCTAGTGTTTTCACTATTCATCAAAAATTGAAAGTTTTCAGAAAAATACCAAAAATTCACCCTAGGATAATTTCGATATTACGAATCAAAAAATAAAGTCCATTTTTAACGATAAAATTTATAAAATTTCAAAAAGTGGGTATAACTATTCATAACAGCTAGTTTATATAATATTTTAATAACATATCGTTGTTTGGTGAAACTCGATATTGCGTACAACACACGCTATCGTGGAAGGTCACGATTGCGTGTAATGCAAGCCAGGTCCGGGATGCGTGTAGGGCGAGCTCATTTTGGTGTAGCATACAACACAAGACATCATTAAAATTAAAAATAATATTTTTCATAAAAACTCAGGGTGTTACAATATTGTATCAGATAAACCTCAATCATGAATAATGAAGGATATTGACATAGATTAAAATAATCATCAAACTATTGAGAGAAATATCCCCATTTATCTTGAAAACATTTAAAAGTCAAACTATTTGTCAAGAAGCCATTTAAAAATAGATTTTTGAATCAATGTTCCCTATACCACAATGAAACTTTTAAAAGTAATTTTGATTTGAAAACATTAATGTTCATATAAATAAATCCTTAAAACCATTTTTAAAACATGGACATTAATGATAATGATTAAAATATTAAATCATTGAAACATTTTAAAATTATATTTTAGTTAGTGTTCTAACCAAAAGAGAGACACTTGAATAAAAATAATTGATGTAATAATGACATTGTAATATCATGAGAATAACGGGATTCCTGATATACTATGTAAAATTACATTATATACACCATATAAAAGTGATTTGGTGTATAACAACAAAGGAGTCTCAATGGAATGTAATTTGAGATGAAATCCCTCAAAAGGTTGTATCATTAGGTTAAGGATAAATCAATGAGATAATTATGTGTGAAAAATATAAATATAGCCAATATGATTTTATATTCAGTGTAATATAATAAATGTACATTCAGACATATTCTTGTAAAAACAACACCATTGAATTGGATGTTTAACTCAACAAATCGAGATTGAGTAAAAAGTACTCTTATCATGTTCATACCGATGACTTGAGAATTTATCAATGGATTGATTATGTGTATCAAAAGTATATCCAGAGAAAAGAGATTAGATGTTATGACATAATCAATTGATTAGTGATTCCACTCATAATTTTGGAGTAAAATAATAAATGAATTGTGCGTAAAGACGAATGAGTGGAAATTGAAACTTAAAATTCCCTTATTGATTTGGTAACCTACAAAAAATACACCCATGAAAGAATGTCATACAATGATGATGTAAATATTCATAAATTAAAGTATATTACACAATGAATAGAATCATGTGATGTATACACACCACATGCAATAAATAAGTAGTGAACAGTGGAAATCTCAAAGAATTAAAAGTGAGATAAGAAACCCCTTACTTTGTACTTTATCCCTGGTCGAGTGTAGGTTAGAAGACATTATGATGTTGAAATAATTGTTATTGAATTAGAAAATAATCATATATATTAATATGATATCATATATGATATTTTAACATTTCTTTGTTAATAATATCTTAGTATTATCGTCATTTAGGGTGTTAACATACTCGTCTTCTTTTATATGTTTTTTTACAAAAGTCGTGTTTGTTATGGATAGGTTGTATATTATTCATATACAGAATTATATTAAGTCCTTAAAAATTATTTTTAATCATAAAATGAGAATTAGTCTTTAATGGATACGATGAGGAATGAATCTCATCGCGTTTGTGGAGACAATAGTCCGTACGTACACACAAGTGACAATATCATTGTTTTGATATTATAATAATATATAACTGGATGGTATATCATATATAAAGAATCATTATAATGTTATATTTATTATTTACATGAATTACACTTCATTATTAAACCAATCCAAATAATATTATATTGAATAACAATTACACCACGACGTGGAGACGGTAAGTCGTACGTACGCACGTATGGTGACATGTCATTCAAAGGATGGATTGAATACTGAATATGGTTGTACAATATTTATTATAACATAACAGTATATACAAGATACTAGAGTTATTATTTTATATTGGAAATAACAAATAAAGTAGAAGTTGAAGAAGAAAGGAACTTGAAAGAGGGTGGTGACAACATTACCTCTTCTTCGGGTTCTTCCATTTGATTTGATCAAAAGGAGTCATTTGGTTGGATTTATGACTAAAGGAAGGCCTCTAGGATGAAAGGAGGATATTTGAGAGGGTATTTGGGAATATTTTGTCCGAGCCCAAAGTCTATGAAGGTGTGAAATTGAGAGAAGGGGGAGTGCCCTTTTATAAGAGGGGTGAGGGGCATCTTTGGAAATGGTAAAAATATTATTTTATAATTAATTCATATTTGATTTATAATGGATCCAAAGTGGATTATTTATAGGGTAAGGTGGGTATAGGTCTACAACCACTCAACCAATAGTTTTTATATAGGTTTGGGTCACATTATTAACCTTATCGTTTAGTTTTAACTCTTAGTTAATTAGTTTGACACTTACCATATCTCTTTGTATTTTTATATTATATAGTAAATAAACATACTATAAACTTCCAAAAGACCCCCCAAGTGGTCCATTAATGATAAAAAATAATTATTTATGTCTCATTCCCTATCCTTATATTTTTAGGAATATAATTTAAATTAATAATTAAATATTTGTTTTAAAAACTCTTTCATGTCAATTTTGACACCATTGGGTTTTTTTTCATAATTCCATAACAGCATTTTTATTTTGAACAAAATATATATAATCCGTCCTAGTATGTCATATTAACCTATAAAATTAGTGTAATTCATAAAAATTCTAAAATTATATTTATTTGGGTATTTATAATATCAATTATATTAATATTTCGCTAATAAGGTAATTAATGGATCACCATTGTGTCATAAATAAATTTAATTATTTAGTGTCTAAATATAATAAATAAAATTAAATTGTGTAGTAAATATTTTTATCTTATTAATTAATATTTATAATCAAATTTATCTTTTTTATATTCCCATATTAAAAATGTTTTAGTTATTAAACTTTGATTTAATCTTTTTTAACTCTTCTTTGAATTAAATAATAAAAAATATCCTAATCTAATCCAAGTGGACCTAAATGATAATATTTCATTCCTAAGGTTGTTTTTGTTCAAGATTAATTTGTCCAATAGAATTAGGTCATCTGTTAGGGTATTTTTAATTTCATTTTTACCCTTAATTACCCTATTTACTTTTAACCCTGGTAAATAAAAGTAAAAAGTAACTATTCACCAAAAATTATTTTTATCTTATTGAACCACATATTACTCCTTGATATTAACCGTGTCTCTCGGATTTTTGAAATTCCACTCATAGAAGCTGTAAAAATTTTTTTTATGTGAATTTCTAAATTCTCCTTAGAGGTGTGTAAAAAAGGGTGAAAAGTTCCATAAATTTTTTATATATCTAAAATTATTCAAAAATAACTCCAATGAATTTCATAGAACGTATATAGGAATTATGTATCTATTTTGACCTTAATTAAATTTAAATAAAATAAAAAATTATTTAAATAAAAATTTGATTTTAATCTTTAACTCAGTGTTTTATCACTATTCATAAAAATTGAATGTTTTCAGAAAAATTTCAAAAATTCACAATAAGATAATTTAGATATTCCGAATCCAAAAAATGAAGTCAATTTTGAAAGTTAAAATTTATTAAATATTAAAAAATGAAGTTTTACTATTTATAACAGTTAGTTTGATTGGTTGTGTTGTGTGTTAAAACTCAATGGTGTTTACAAGACACGCTACTGTATTATTCAAAGTGAAGTGTACCGTGGATGCTTGGGGTGTTACATTCTCCCCTCCTTCAAATAATTTTGTCCTCTAAATTTTTTAAAATTGGATTTCGGAATATAATTGAATGACCCACATTGGAAAAAGAGTCAATAAAACTATCACCTTAAACGAAATAAAGCGAAGTATAAAGGTTACCCAAGATAACTCAGAATAGGATTTCATGTAGGAAAAACAGTCATTAGTTTCCCAGTAAGAAAATAATACGGACAACAATTTTTTTTATGTTAAATTACATGAAGATGAGGAATTCATTTATGAGATTGACTAAGAAAATAAAGAGATAGACTTACTTTTTAAGTAGAGATTCATTCTTTAATAAATTTCCACCACTTACTCATTTTTTAAAAAGATGATTATTCATGAAGACTTGGTCACACTGGAAGAGCTATAATAAACTTCTATATAATTACATGATACCCGAAGGATAAACTATATATTTACCTTGTCATTAGAGTTCAATCAAAACTAAAACGGTTAGTATAAGATCTGATGATCCCCGAAAAGTAAATTCTTTTATAGAAATAAACAGTAATCTTAATATATAAAATTATTCCAAAAACACCCCAAAGTTAAATAAATACCATTCAATAAGCAATTGTCCTTAATTTTTGTCAATATAATCCAAACTAATATTGAAACCCAAAACATATAAGTATTTGGTTATGTAGTCTTCCACATTAAATTGTATCTCTAAATGACTTGAACTACTCTTAAAGTCACATACATAAAAGTAATTAACCTCATCACAGATTCTCTATTATAGGTTAATCATTTCCATAAATATCCCAAATCACCATAAATCCACAATAAAAACGTAGATAAAAATCCACCATTACTCCTCAAAATAAATCCCATAGTATTCTATTTTCATTGGGCATATAGTGTTCCCAACTAAGCGAACATCTTCCAAAATAACATTTATCACATAATCACCAATTCATTTTCCTATACAAAGGTTATTAATTTGATAAGACATAAGAACACAAATCAAATTATTATTGATCAATAAAAGCATTTAACTAAAAACAATTAGTCACACTAACTAGGGACTTCACGTAGTCTAGTGGTAGGTGATAAAT
This sequence comes from Viscum album, assembly GCA_963277665.1. Taxonomy (NCBI): domain Eukaryota; kingdom Viridiplantae; phylum Streptophyta; class Magnoliopsida; order Santalales; family Viscaceae; genus Viscum; species Viscum album. The sequence continues at coordinate 178,518,444 of OY728148.1, forward strand.
CCCAATCGCACATTGTTTGTGTGTTTGATTCCCACAGCTTTTTCTGATGCGACGGGTTGTCACACGGTCTACGTGTAGTCTATTTTCAAAAACTAAATTTTATAACATTACTAAAATGAGATAAATTCCTCAAAATAACCATAAAATAATTTTAACCAGAAATTTTATCTCATACTGTTAAATATCATCCAAAAATATAATAACATATAATTGCCTAAAACCCAATGATCATATAAAACCAAATGGTTATTTATAACTATATTCACAAGAGAAAAGATTAGTCTTTCTCAAATATCATTCTCACATGGAAAACTGTAGGGTTAAAAATAATAGAATAGGGCATTCACTCAGTAATAGCCTAGTCCCCAACATTTATGGCAAATGACTATAAATAAATTCTTGGGACCATTTTTATTTTCTTCCATAGTACTCTTCATTTATCCTTGGCAATTATTCACTTTATGTCCTTATTTCCCACATGTAAAGCACTATTTTGTTCTGTTGAGAAACATTCCTTGGTGTCTCCTTGAACATTTCCCGCATGGTGGAAATTTAGGATTCCTTTCTCGATGGTCTCCACTGCTGGAGCTCTTATCATTCATCACCTTTCTCTTATTTGTTGTGTCTCAGAGTTGGTTAATATATATGTTGTCAATAATATTTTGGGAAAACTGATTTGTCTTGAACACGATTTCTTTTATGCATATAAACATTTCATTTTGTTGCTCATATCCACCACCATTCCAACCTTGTACATCATTCCCAAAGTTACTATGACTTCATTGGACTCCTGCCATAGACTAAAACCAGAAAGAATTGTGTGAGTAACAGTAGTCATAAAATCGTTTAGAGAATGTCTTGACACAATATTCTCAATTTGAAACAACTTAGGATTAACCAAGGTAAAATAATTCAAATTGGTTTGTAATGAAAATGTAAATTATCCTATGCATATCCATCGGGAGTGTCATAAACAAGACTGCAGCAAGGCCCATTGTCGTGCCCCAGTTCCCGTTCGAGTCTAGCTCAAACTGGTGTTTTCTGTTTTTACCCCTAGGTATATCTGTGCCAGATCCACCACTACCTGCTCTTATCCAGATAGGGATGTATTGATTGAAAAACACACAAAATCTATAAAATACCAAAATTCTAGGATGTTATTCTATACTAATTCTCAATGTCTATCTTAGGGCCATGTGCTCTAATCAGAGTTTATCTAAACCTAGCTTCCATGGTTTGTACAAATATTTCTCTGATACTGACTATAAAGCCCCGACCACAGTTACCCCGAGTCGGTGCATTATTAAATAACATTTTCATGATCACAAAAGATCATGTCATCAAAGACCGATTAGTTTAGTAGTCTTGGAAACACTAGATATATTCATAAGCGTTATATTAATCATAAAGTAATAAAAATAAAAAAACATATTGCCTTCATATCCCCTCATTCAATCCCTGTAGGAAGTTAATAAATTACATCTTCACATCAGGGGAAAAATTAAACATTGAATTCGGTGAGCTCAGATGATCAGTATGGATAACAATATAGCGAAAACATTCATAGATAAGCATAAACATCTAAGGCACCGTATAACTAAAAAATCCCTTTTAAACATGAACTTCAGCATAATATGGAAAAGTTAAAAATAAAAAATTCCATTTACTTATTCACATGGATATTCTACTAGTCAAATAACTACATACAATAACAATAATTACTTTCATAATGATGGAATGCATAATTCCAGACTATCATAACCGCATAGCCAAGGCCTCGTACCAAGACTAAAAATAAGATTTTGTCAAGAACATGTTCCAAGCCACTAGTTTATCTCATGAGACCTACTGATTCATCTAGGAGCTATATCAGGCTCCACCCGTCACTTACTATGTCCAATTCATTCCTCATATTAAAATGTTGAAACATAAGATAAAAAATCATATTATAACTAGCATACAAAATGTAAATAATTTAACCACAAACCATGAATGGAATAAAGATAGCACATCCACATTCAAACATAACTCAATAGATACAATATGATAGATTTTATTGTATATGATTATCCTCAACCGATAATAATGAAGGATATTGTCATAGATTAAAATAATCATCAAACTATTTAGAGAAATATCCCCCTTTTTCTTGAAAACGTTTAAATGTCACGATATTTGTAAAGAAGACATTTAAAAATATATTTTTGAATCAAAGTGTCCCATACCACTTTGAAAATTATAAAAGGAATTTTTTTTGATAAACTTAATTTCTATATAAATAAATCCTTAAAATCATTTTTAAAACATGGACATTAATGAGAAATATTTAGAATAATAAATCATTAAAACATTTTAAATAGATATTTTAGTTAGAGTTACTATCCAAAAGAGAGATACTTGAATACAAATAATTTTGGTAATAAAGACATTGTAATATCAAGATAATAATGGGATTCAGGATAAACTATGTCAAATTTCATTATATACACTATATAAAAGTGATTTGGTGTATAACACCAAAGGAGTCTCAATGGAATGTAATTTGAGATGAAATCTCTCATAAAGGCTGTATCCTTAGGTTAAGGATAAATGAACGACATAATTGTGTTTCAGATATATAAATACAGTCAATATGACTGTATATTCAGTGTAAATCAATCAAAGGACATTCAAACATATTCTTGTAAAAACAACACCAATGAATTGGATGTTTAACTCAACACATCGAGATTGACTAAAAATTACTCTTATCAAGTTCATACCGATGAATTGAGAATTTATCAAGGGAGTGATTATGTGTATCAAAATTATATACACATAAAGGGGAGTGTAAATTATTACATAATCAAATGATTAGTTATTGCACAGATAATCTTGGAGTAAAATAATCAATGAAGTATTCGTAAAGCTAAATGACTGGAAATTGAAATTTCAAATTCCCTTATCGATTTGGTAACTTACGAAACATACACCCATGAAATAATGATCATACAATGATGATTTAAACATCCATAAATTAAGGTATAGTACACAATGAATAAAATCATGGGCAGTACAAACTAAACATGCAATAAATAAGTAGTGACCAACTGAAATCTCACAGAATTAAAAGTGATATAAAAAACCCAGAAACGTTGTAATTTTTCATTGGTAGAGTGTAGGTTATCCTCCTTTATAATATTGAAATAATTATTAATGAATTATAAAAGTATCGTATATATTAATATGATATCATATATGATCTTTTAACAGTTATTTGTTAATAATATCTTATTATTATCGTCATTTCGGGTGTTAACATAGTCGTTTTATTTTATATGTTTTGTTACAGAAGTTGTGTTTTTTATGGATGGGATGTATCTTATTCATATACATAACTATATTAAGTCCTTAAAAAGTTTTTTTAATCATAAAATGTGAATCATTCTTGAATGGATACGATGGGGAATGAATCTCATCACGTTCATGGAGAAGGTAGTCCGTACGTACGCACGAGTGGAAATATCAATCTTTTGATATTAAAATAATATATAATTGGATGGAATATCATATATACAGAATCATTATCATGGTATATTTATTATTTACATGAATTAAACATCATTATTATACCCATCCAAATAATAATATATTGACTAACAATTACACCACTACGTGGAGACGGTGAGTCGTACGTACACATGTATGGTGACATGTCATTGAAAGGATGGATATAATAATGAATATGGTTCTACCATATTTATAATAAAATCAAAGTATATATAAGATACTGGACTTCTTATTTAAGAATGGAAATAACAAAGAATGAAGAATTTGGAGAAGAAAGGAACATGAAAGAGGGTGGTGAAAACATTACCTTTTCTTCGGGTTCTTCCTTTTGATTTGATCAAAATGGATCCTTATGATGGATTTCTGACTAAAGGAAAGCCTCTAGAATGAAGGGAGGATATTTGAGAGGGTATTGGGGTAGATTTTGGTAGAGCCCAAAGGCTATGACGGTGTGAAATTGAGAGAAGGGTGAGTTCCATTTATATGTGGGGTGAGGGGCACCTTTGGAAAAGATAGAAATATTATTTTATAATAAATTCATATTCAGTTTCTAATGGATCCAAAGTTGATTATTTAAAGGTTAAGGTGGGGATAGGTTGAAGAACACTCAACTAATAGGTTTTAGATAGGTTTCATTCACTTTATTAACCTTATCGTTTGGTTTTAACTATTAGTTAATTAGTTTTACATTTACCATGTCTCTTTGTATTATTATATTATATAGTCAATAAAATTACTATTAACTTCCAAGAGACCCCCCATGTGGACCATTAATGATACACTTATCATTATTTAAGTCTCCTGGACAATCCTTATATTTTTACGGATAGAATATAAATTAATAATATAATATTTGTTTTATAAACACTTTTTTGTCAATTTTGACACAAATGGGTATTTTGTGTTTGATAAATTCATAACAGCATTATTAATTCAAAAATAATTTATATAATCAGTCCTAATATGTCATATTAACCTTTGAAATTACTGTAATTCATAAACGGTCTCAAATTATATTTATTAGTGTATTTATAATATCAATAATTTTAATATTTCACTAATAAGGTAATTACGACATCACTATTATGTCATAAATAAATTAAAATATTTATTATCTATAAATTATATATAAATACCATTATGTAGGAAATATTTATAGATTTATAAATAATATTTATAATCAAATTTATCTTCTGTATAAACTTATTTTAAAAATGTTTTAGTTATTAAACATTGATTTTATCTCTTTTAGCTCTTCATTTAATTAAATAATAATTAATGTCCTAATCTAATACAAGTGGACCTAAATGATAATATTTTATTCCTACGGTTGATTTTGGTCGAGATACACTTGTCCAATAGAATTAGGACACGTATTTGGGTAATATTAATATATTTTTTACCCTTAATTTCCCTATTTACTTTTAACCGTGGTATATAAAAGTAAAAAGTTACTATTCACTAAAAATTATTTTTATCTTATTGAACCACATTTTAATCCATGATATTAACCATGTTTCTCAGATTTTCATAATTCCAATCACAGAAGTGGTAAAACTATGTTTAATGTGAATTTCCAATTCTCCCAAGAAGTTGGTAAAAGTCGGTGAAAAGATCAATAATATTTTTATATATCTAAAATTATTCCAAACTAACTCCAATTAATTACATTGAAAAAATATATGTATTATGTATCTATTTTGAACTTAATTAAATTTTAATAAAATAAATAATTATTTAAATAAAAATTCAGTTTTAAACTATAACTCGATGTTTTTTCACTATTCATAAAAATTTATTGTTTTTAGAAAAATACCAAAAATTCAACCTAAGCTAATTAAGATATTCTGAATCCAAAAATGATGTCCATTTTGAAAAATAAAATTTATAAAATTTAAAAAAGTTGGAATTACTATTCATAACAGTTAGTTTGATTGGTTGTGGTGTGTGTTAGAACTAGAAGTTGCGTAGAACACACGCTACTGTATCATTCAACGAGAAGCGTACCATGGAATCTTGGGGTGTTACAGGGTGAGAGTATAACACAGTAGGTCGACAACACTCTGTCTAATAAAAACCAGTCGGAAAGAATTTTATGAAATAAATAGTTAAATATGTGTATTAATTAAATCAGAAGTTAAGTAAATTTTACAACCTTCATTGTCTCCACACCATATTTTGAATGATCATTTCTTACGACCATGAAAACCAAAACCATATAAACAAGGTAAATAGACTTGTTCAATATTGTACAGATATATCTATGAGAAATTCATAGTATCATCCCATCCAAAACCACATTAGCAAGATAAATAACCTACTTCGTTATTCTGTTAGAATATCATTAAACATGTCTTACGATCATGCCACCCACATCCATATAATAGTTTTAAAAAAACTGATTCCCTGCCATGCTAAAATATATTAGGGAATGTCTTATAACCATGAAACCACAGCCATATTATCCTGGTATTGTCAAAATAAAAAATATAGGAAAAATACCTACATTCATTACAAAATTCTAGGTCAAACACCTCTATGCATTACAAAATGCCACCTCAAATCTCTATAAGCATTCAAGCATGAAAAATGGCCGATCATGCTCCCTATCAGAAATAATACATATATTTGTGAATTTCATGGGACTAGATGTTTAAATAAAATTCTCAGAATAGACAAAAATTCAGTTCATATAGAATTGTAATCACAATATCACATCACAATTATTAATGGTTAATTATGTGAATAACTATTCTTCATTCAAATGCCACATGATATATAATCCAAAATTGATTACCAATTATATTAATAATATATCAGATTTATTTTATGTATTCTAGGAAAAGAAAATACCCTATGTCATATTTCATTATAAAAATGATTTATTCCAATACCTAATTAAAATATATTTGAATCAAAATTATTTCATGGTGTAATATAATTAAATTATTTAATTAATTTCTGTGCACACAATGAGTGTAAAATAAATTTATTTCCCAAAATTTAAAACAATCAAACCATATGGTTATGATTTATACCGCCACCCTTAACTGATTGTCTAAATATTATTCCAATGAAAAACAACCATGAAGATAATGTTTTTTATGATTGAAAAGGGGTTCCTAGATCATAACAGATCAAGATCAAAACCAATAATGAAACCATAAAAATGATTTCACTAAAATGATTGGGGAACCAAATGGATTAGGGATGAAGTTTAACTAGAGGAAATTATCAGGGATTGACTACATATATAGAATGTTTTCAAGAGATGTTGACACTCTATAATAACTTAGTGAATGATGGAGGGTCTTGTATAGAGGACCAATACTGAAACATAATTAATTTTAGATACACATCATGTTTAAAATAGTAGGTCACGCATTTAATCATCATGTAACATGATTCCACACCATTAAATATTTTTATACAATTATATATAAACCCTGTCTCCTTTGATTTGTTTATTTAGAACCCAAGAATAATTACATGACATGTAATCCACTAACAAGACCTATAAATATGTTACATTTCAGTTTTTATCCAATTTTCTCCTTAAATATCATATCCTCCTTCAAAATTTCCCAAAATACCATTAACCAATAAATAAATTAATCCAATTTATAAACAAACTCCATTATCTCAAACAAGAACACATCCTTGATCAATAGGTTGGTTTATCCAATAAAGGCTCTCTATATCTGAACATGATGCACCCACCATGCCTCAATCAAAAAACACAAAGATAGAAATACACGAAAAAGACAAGATGTTATAATGTTCCTCATCTTTAAGAACACATTTTACACTTTTCCAAAGTTATTATATGTAATACATTGTTTAAACTAAAATGAAACTTTTATTTTGAAAACATGTCCTTCAAGTCATACTGACACATAAGGTTTAAGAATAATGTGTGGTTGGTTTAACCAGGTAACATTTGAATTATGGATCATTTAAAAATCATTAAATATAATGGGAGTATGTTTCCTCTATGTTGGATATGTGATGTAAATTTTAAACTAATATGAAACGTATATTTAAAAAACTCATTTTTAGTCATACATACAATATCATATATCAGATTGATGAGCAATCAATTCTAACATGACAAAAACAAATAATTCATATTTTTCTAGAAATTTAATGATATTGTGAAATCATTTTGTTATTTTTGGAGGTGTTACATGTGTTTAAAACTAAAATAGTGCTTCAATATTAAAACCATAAAAATTGAGTTAGAGCAGGGTCATTTCCTATCAAAATGAAATGTGTTCAATTCACACACATCACAAATAAATTATGGATCTTTATTAAATTATTATTTTTTAAACAATTTATAATTTATTTCGTATAGGTTATATGGACCATGTTTTAAAATGAAATGAAATTTTTTATATTGTAAACATGCACATCGGGTCATATTGACCCCATCATATGCCAGGATCATATGTACTAAATTCTTATGTATTTGAAATGAATTATATATGATTTAAATAATGATTCAAAAAAATGATCTCATTTTAATGGTTTTGGATATTAGAAATGAGTTTTGAAATAAAATGACACTTATATTAGAAACATAAACAATTAGCCTTTCTGACCATATCATTTTTCAGATATACATGTGATCAATTCCTACAATTGAAAAACGAATTTTGTAAAATATAACCAATTTTTAAAAAAATTATATGATCATTTTAATATTTTTGGTGATTAGTGTGTTTTTAACAAAAATAACACCTTTATATTAAAAATATGCAATTAATTTTATATCAACAACAAAATGTTTCAGATTGATGGGAGTATGATTGGTTCACACAATAAATGAATTAAGTATCAATTTTATAATATTTACTACAATCAATTATTGTTTACTACATTTTTGGGATATATGATTCCTTTCAAAAATGACATTTTGTTTTGAAAACCCATACTATGAAGCATATAGACCACATTAGTTTTTATATTGATGTCAGGCCAATTCCTATAGGTGAAAAATGAATTATGGATTAATTCCATAATGATTGGAAACAATACGAGATTAGTTTTTCATTTATGGCCATGAGACACACATTTTACTCTAAAAAAATTATATTGAAAAAATTTATATCAGTTCATATTGACCACATCATGTGGCGGATTGATGTACGGTCAGTTCTTACTCCATAAAAATGAATAATATATCATTTTAATAATATTTTAGAACAATATGAGATCGTTTGATCAGTTATGGATATGTGAATCTTGTTTCAAAGTATGATGACACATTTATATTGAATATATCCACATTCATTCATAATTATTGTAACATATGATGGATTGATGTGAGGTAAAATACTAAACATGAGAGGTGACTTATGGATCCCTTTCGTTGTGTTCCAAATTAATCTATTTTTTATGCATGGGATGTATATTTTAAAAAAATGTGAAAATTAAAAAAAGTATAAGATGAAAATCATAATGGAATTAACTAAAAAAGTATATAAAATGAGGAGAAAGTCAACAAAACAGCTAGTAGAATGTACATTATTCATGATGACTTTATATATTCTGACAATATGTATTCTTCTCATTGATTTCACAAAAAAAAATTATATCCTCTATTATACTTATCATTGAAAAAAATATCAATCATAATATATATTCATTCATATATTAATTCATCACACCGTAAATATATTTTTATGATTATATCTTATTCTACTTCACCAAAATTATAGGTAATCATTGATTTTTTTTGTAAATCATTTTGACAAAATGTACAATTCCCACTCATCTCAAAAAAAATTACATCATCTTTTTCAAAGATTGTTTTTTGAAAATATAGATAGTACTGATTAATTATAGTCAGAAAAATAATTTATATATCTTTTTTATGAAATTTTAATTAGATTCATAAATTAAATATTTTGGGACGCTATTATTTTGATAGTATATAATATCATTCATACATTTGTAAAATTAATATCCAGAATCGTTATTGTAAACTTACTATATACAATGTAGAAAAATTGAACCAAATAATTTTGTTTTTAAATTTGTTTAGATAGTTTAAATAATCAATATATACAATCATCTATTTCCACTGATATTAATCTAAAGGTTTCAATTTTTTAATTATTCTACTTCATACCATGATTTATCATACAAATAATGATGAAAAAATAATAAAATAATTATTATTAAAATAAAAAAAATTAAAAAAATAAATAGAACTAAAATATTAGTTGTCCTGTAATAAATATTCATAGATCACATCCTGTGCGGTAGGTTAACTTGATATTAGTTAATTGGATATAAAATAAATATTTTGATATCAACATTATTTTAATACAGTAAACAATGCTTGTGAAATAAAAAAACAAATATGAAATGAAAAATAATTGCAAATATATTTTAAATTATTATATTAATGATGCTTACCAAAAAAATTTATGATTTTTTATGATTCTATTATATTCTATTTTTATTTTCAAAATATTCATTTATTAAATCTGCTTTTATTAATTTCATTCAATAAAAATAAATTTCATCCATATAAATCATTCATTGTTAAAAAAATCCAAAATTTTCATCACAATATTTCCATTTATATAGAGTTAATATAAAAACCAATATAAAATATGAATAGTCATTATCATTAATGAACATATTAATTTATTATTTTGAAATATTTATTTTAAATAATTTCCTTACACATGTATTAAAAAATTATTCTCACAACTATTCAATCTTTAGAATCTTATTTGTAAATTCATGGCCAAACATTTCTCTAGTCTAAATATATATTCTTCATATAGAATGTTAGGAAAATCTCCATCATTGAATGTAGTGGATTCAATATGTTGTAATAATTATAATACATGTTGTAATGGAATTTGTGGGTAGTACATTTTCCTAGAATGTAATTTTGGTTTCATGGTTGATTTAATTAGTTTTTTTGATCCCATCATCGAATTCCCCATTGTTTTATCCATATTTAATACTATACCTCACATTAGACCTTTTTTATTTGTTTTTTAACATTTTTTATTTTATGTTTTTTATATAAATACTTCATGTATAATTATTTTATTATAAATCTATGATTTGAATGCTCCAATAGCATAATTTTCAATTATAATATATGAATCGTGATGTGGAACAGGATACTCAGTGATCGTATTTGGAGATAATTCAATACCCACACCCATCTGATCTTTTGGAAGTAAATATTTGTGTATCATGTATCCAAGGATTTTATACACTGTACCTATCATACCAAGATATTACATTGGTTCAGATATATAAAATTACATGAAATTTCATCCAAAATATTTTTAGTAATATAATGTTATTAGAAATTTTATCGTTATCTTTTAGGAGATATATAAATTAAAAAATTGATTACCTTGTTTATGTTATGTGGATGAGTTGAATGACTATCCTCAAAGCTGCTATAGTCATTTGGTGATTCATTAGCAAACATTTCATCCCAAACGAGTTCCCATTTAAAATTTATCTTATATTATTCTACCAATCAAAATGAGGAAATAATATCATTAAAATAAACTATTTTCTCCAAAAATTCATTCCTAAAAAATATTAGCGAAAACAAATATTTTCATAAAATACAATTACATAGAATAATTAATTACTATTAGATCAAACATTCTCATATTCTGAAAACTTCTTTTTCATTTTCATCAACAACCCTATTTATTTATCTTGTCCTCCATCAATAGAACGTGATGGAGTACGGATGTGACATTTTATTTCATTCATAAATATGTGTATAATAAAAGAAACATATTTTGTTTCATATGATAAAATAATTTTAAAATTCTCTAAAAATACTTACCATTTTCCCTCTTATGTGGTGTTCACCATCCATGCATTATGATTTGGGTACATTGGTTTAATGAATGTTTTTTACATTTAATCGAACTTTTTTGTTTCATAAATAATTATTATTGATTCGAATTGGATTAAATATATTATGGAAAACAATATATTATCAACTATAATTATCCTAAAATTATTTATCATCAATTCAATTGATAAAATCATTTAATTTTTCTTGATTTATAATTATTTCATATGTATCATGTGGGTGAATCTTTAGTTTCCCTTCAATGTATATAATGTGAAACGTTGTAAGAAGTTTCCATAATACTTTATGGGATTTTCCTTCAACCATTAATACATATTTAAAACACAAATCATCTAATATAAATAAACACTATAAGGGATAAGGAAAAAGAAACCAACATTTCTTTATATAAATTTTCAATAAGATAAATAAAGGATATTATAACATTACCTTAACATCTTCCCAAATGGATTCCTTTTTTACATCCCTCAAATGGAGTCACAAATTTATTTCAATTTCTAAATTCTTCATCATGGTGACACCAACATAACATATAATCATTAAAATTCTGGGGTTAACCAGTTTACCTTGTTAATTCTAACCAACCTCAAATTTTATAATAGCATCATGTGAAGAATTAGTTGTAAACATGGTTTGTAACTTATTTAAATTATATTACATAAATATATTATAAAATACATAATATTATTAGTAAAATTATAGAATATTCAAAGGAAATTAAACATTATCATTGAACACATATTATGTTAAATAAATGTTCATTCGACATGGATGCTCGGTTTGTAGTCCAAAACCCATATTTTTTGACCCGTTTAACATACAAGGCATTGTCAAAATTGGGACTATAACAAACCTATTATAATATTTTATTGAATGGGTTTCCTTGATTGAATTTGCATCTGACATTGTAGTTGTTTTTTTCACCACTAGTATAATTCAAAAAATATATTTTATATTATTTGAGACATAAAATAACTTCACTTCATGGGATTCCATTATAAATGGGTTATCCTTATACCCATACATAGTGAAAATTACCTTCATTAATCCCATTTCATCGAACAAAATTTCAATTTTGTTTTTAGAGCATTTGTAATGAAAAATCATCTTTTTAAATTTGTTATAATATAGCTAGTATAACATTTATTTGATTCAAAAGTATGTAATATTTTCATAAATTGGTCTTTTATCCCTGCAAACCAATATATGAATAAATTCCACCAAATTCATAAGTTAACTATTTTACATCTTACTATGATCATAGTGTTCTATTATATCAAACATTTAACCATTTATTGTCAAGCTAGTGCAAGATACAGAGTTCTCATGTGCTACCCTAGAAATCCATTAATGTCTTTTAAAAATTGAAATCAAAATTTTAGATGACAATTTATAAATATAATCTCAGAACAATCCTATAAAATACTTATTTAAAATATTGGATATAAATTTTTCAACCCTTACAAGAATCAAATTTCTAATTTTATTGGCTTCATCCTTTGGATAAACATCGTCAAAATTTTTATAAAATGTATCATTAAAATTTCTAAAACTCAATAGTGGTAGTTATGAAAACATATCTTAAGAAATTATAATAACCAATAAGCTTTCACTATGACAAGACATTGGGAGATGAATGATCTCAACATATGATAGGTAATCGGAAAATAATTCAATAGATTCTGCCAAGAGTATGTTTATTTTCGATACAATATTCAGGATAACTTTGACTCACATTATATCCTTTCAAAATCATTATATATGATTTAATGTGGTTCATCCAACTATAATGGAAAATAGAAAATTTGTGAAACCCCTCTAACAACATTAACACATTGGTGGAATATTGTTTCAATGAATAACGGTTAGAATAAAATTACTATTTAACATAATCTTATTATGACCTCCATATTCATGATTGGAATCTTAATAGACTCTATAAAATTATTTAATATTAATTTAAAGAAGATTTATATTATTGTTTATTAAATAATAAATTTTATAATAATTCAATTTGATGATAAATTCTTCAAATCATACATCACTACATAGAAGTCAAGTGATTTTGGTATCAATAACATGAAATTAGCCAATCACATGACATTAATGCTATATAATGAATACCACTATAGATGTTTTACTCTATTAATTAAAAAAAATCACACATTTAAAGAGTGTGACCTATTTTATGAATAAAATTTTAACATTTATCCTTCACTGGTTCCAACACTTCCCTTTTCCACATTTCAATCATGTTTAACCAATAGTTACTGCATTTTTTTAATAGGAATATTTTGTAACTTTAAAATGAAACAATACAAAACTTATAAAAATAAATTCATGACATCAAGAAAATTACAAATGTTAGTAGAAATAGAGTGCATTAATTCTGTTAAATTTAATAAATTTTTATTTCATGATTATGTAAGGACTTTTGAAATGGACTTCCAAAAAATAGTTTAAATATATTTTACATTATCAATGATCTGATCACCCATTAGTTAATTTGATGTTATACATTATTCATTATTCCCAATTAATTTCATCGTCTATGATTATTATTTTTGTCATTGAGGTAATCCTTTATGATTTACATCAATCATATGCTTTAAGGAATGATTTAAATAGACTGATTTTGTGCATTGTTCACAAAAGGGACAACATAATATTCTTATAAAATTATATCCTAAGAAACTAAGAATAATAAATTTCATTTATCATCGAATACAAAATTTCCATCAATGTGAATTCATCACTATTATAAGCATAATACATTATAACACATTTATACAATGTCAATTTTAGATCATTGATCGATTAGAGGAAAAAATATATCAATATAATTTATGGGGTTTTCGATCCAAATATAACAAAATAATATATAATGTATTTTCACATCATGGATACCCATGATGTAAAGATATAATATATGAAAAAATATCCATATACTATGAGTATTGCATTTAAACCTAATGGAATTATTCTCTTAGTAAAAAAAGGATTGAAGATTCTAAACTCAATTACGAATTTTGTGTTGTCACAATAAATTTTCATCTAATTAAGAGAGTTTTATGGACGATGTAATATACAATATTTATATAATGTATTTAAATTCCATGTAAATTTATCATGGATTCATGGAATCCATATATTCATCTAGAATATCTAATTATATGAATGTTTCGTACATATTTTGAAGGACATGATTCATCATTCTTGTATCAATCTTTTCCACGCATAGGTTTTATTGTGAGTGAATGATGTTCCATACAGAACTACATAAACCCATTTGAAAAAATATTTATTTTTTAGATATAACACCCATTGAACTAAGAATTCTATATGGATTATATATTATAAAAAAAGAAAATTTTATTTTCTCATCATACCATTCAGTAGACCATGTACTTCCCTAATACTAGTGTCTCCCCATTACCTTCCACCCTATAAATTATATAACAATAATACGGTTAAATTTTTTTAATATTTACATGATAAAATACTCAAGAGTATATTAGAAAAAATATTTTTCTGCTGAAAAAACATTAGACATAATTGATTTTCATCTTACATTTCCATGTTCATATATCTCATTTGATCTCCATCTTCATTTACACATGTATTCAAATCAAATGTTCTATAAATTGTTTCGCCATCTCAAATGGTGTACATTTTACACTTATCATCAAGTTTATTCCAAAATTTATAGCTTTGATCTATTCAATGACAAATCAAATGTTATTTTATATCTCTGGTAATAATGTTTCTTGAATAACTACAACTCAAATAGAGAAAAATGTTTTGAGAATGGTTTTATTCCTTTTTTATTACAATTTTCATGAACTCTATTACTATATATTTATTCACTTTTGTCACTTGAATATATTACATCCATTTTCAATTAATATTAATCCTTCAGATTCAACGTCTATTCTTTTTTATATAAATAAAGAAAAAAAACAAGATCTTTATAATCAAAAGGGAATTTTTTATATAATTATGATAAGGGTATGCCAACTTTTGACTGTTATATGTTATGCTTCATATAAAGTTGACATTTTTCTCAATGGTGAAATTAAAATAAACATCATAGGTTAAATATTTGGCTATTGATCTAGGATCTCAATTTGTTGATATGCTGGATAGAAGGTGGTAATAAATATATATGTACAGAAAAATATTTATTATTAGATGGATGAATTCCCTTGGAAATTCATGTTCATTATTTTTATTTAATTGTGATGTGGATTTTTGAAATTGTGTAAAAATATATTTTCATAGAGAGTACATGGTAATTTAATCACAATTTTTTTTACATTGTGTCAATGATCAAGGAATTTCATGAAATGAATGGATGTAAATGTCAATGATGATAGAAGTTTTAATTGATGACATGTTACTATATTTTTTGAATGATTATTCAAGACTTTTAATTATTAGAATACGAAACAACATACTTATACAATATTTCAATGATAACCATTGTTTCAATTATACTAGATTCATCTATGAAATATATATTTCACTTATCCTAAAATATCCCAAAACTCTACTAAATTTCTATAAAAACAACCCAACTAATTTTAGATATTAAATAGTTCAAAAAATTCAGTTTTCATTGATTTCACATCATAATGATCCAAAACATATTGATTACACCACTACCAATGAAAAAATTTACTATAATCTATTTATCACATCTATTAATCTTATCCATAATAGTTATGTCCAAAAGAGTATACTCATTCTAAATAAAATCCATACCACATGTATGGATTTGTGAGATTATAATAATAAATATAAAATTATTTTGATATAATATAATCGTATATCTATCTACGATAATTTTTTTTATATTTGAACTAATTATTTGTTACCCTCCAAACATTCATAATGAAACATAAATGACCCTAAAAATAATAATATTTTATACTTGGAGTATATATGAAAATGTGTTATATTATATATAAAAAACAAATTTTTTTATTTATGAGTAAATTCATGTCAATTAAAAATATAAAGTTCAACAAGAAATAATAAATCATAACATATTTAAAATAAATTAATTCATATAATATAGTTAAATATTTTAAACAATATTAAAAAAATCACTATAATATAAATAATAAGAACCCATTATGAATGAATCTTTTAGTGAGAAATAAATGAATATATAAAAGAAATTATGTACATTATGAAACCATATTCCATTATATTTTGGTTTCAGGAAAATAAAATAATGTTGAAAATTGATTATCACATGGTCCCTAAAATTAAAATACCCAAGGTAATGACAAATTTTAAATACTAAATTGTTAATTAATTCATTAGAGTTATTGGAATACATGGTATAAAATGGGAAATGTTTTTATTTTTATCAATGGTAAGAGGAGGGATACATGAAACAGGGAACCAATTAATATCTTTTCTCAAAATAAAAACACTCCCTAATTTTCATTTATAGTCACCGACATACATGATAAGTGCGATGTTTTTCAATGGTACATAGCTAAGAGTGGCATGCAATCAGTATGAGAACTACTGATGAATGATTGTAAATGAACATGAACATGAGGGATACGGTGTAGAAATTACATCTCTTGTAAAGAGATATTGGGTGGAGAATAAGTGATGTTGATTGAAAAAATATAATATCTCTTGTGAATGCACCATTCAATGCATTTTTTAAAACAAAAATAAAATAAAAATTGTTCTAGGGTAGAAATTGATCCCAATGGATTACATAGGTTAAGTTTAATATATTATTATAAATTTAAGATAACAAAATTAGATAAACATTAAACTAAATAATTAAAATAAAATTCAAAAATTTCAAATTAAAACTTTTTATCCAATGAAAAAAGACTCTTTCAGGTTAAAATTACTTAAACCCTTTTATTTTTTCTATTAAAAAATTACATACATGAAATTGATCCATGAAATAACGTTTTTTACACCTCAAAACTCATTGAAATATAACATTAGATAAAACATTATGTATGTTTGAAATATGTAATCATATTAATATAATAAAATGATACATCATTAAATAATTATTATTTTTCCTCACATTAAAAAATTATGTAATTATATATCTCTAGAAACAACTAACATAATCATTATATTTATTAAATTTAATTTCTTAATCCGAATATTGTAAAAAATAATTTATGCATCCTTTATACTAAAATTTAATTGTTTTTGGAAGTAACTATATAATGAAATGTTAAAATTTAAATATATACCCAAAAAAATATAAAAATAAATTATTATATCACTTATAAAAAAATAA
The DNA here is from genome assembly GCA_963277665.1 of Viscum album. Taxonomy (NCBI): domain Eukaryota; kingdom Viridiplantae; phylum Streptophyta; class Magnoliopsida; order Santalales; family Viscaceae; genus Viscum; species Viscum album. Next base: position 178,536,161 of record OY728148.1, read on the forward strand.
TATAAAGAAAAAAGAGTACAACATAATGATTCTTGAGTCCCTTTGAAAATAAAATATTCTAGATAAAAGTCCAAGACAAGGGAGTAATATTTTCAATAAATTATTTTATAAAATTCACATTAAATGATAACATGATATATTTTCCCCATTACACATACTATGATATGATGAAAACATATGAATGCTAATATATAAATCATAACATCATTAAAAGATGATTCCCATATAAGACAGATTTGCGAATTTACAATGATAATTTTAATAAAATAATTCCCTATAAATAAAATATATACTTTAATATCAAAATAATACCTAATTATAATTTAAATTTCAAAGTTATATTCCAATGGTAATATTTTTCTCGGTTACCTTATATTGCACACATTCCCATAGTTTTGCATTTTTGAACATACTCATGTGTGTTTTATCCCATGAAATTCATTATCCTCAAAAATCACTTAGAAACAAGGAAAAATGAGTTGTAATGGAAATAACTATTTGGATTTTACTTGATTGAATATTTCCTCAATTTTTTTGAACATGTTCAAATATAAGTTAGTATTTGGTAAAAATGAAAATATTAATCAACTTTTAAATCATAAATATTTTTTCTATTCATTGGATTCTATAGGATAATATTATAAACAATAGTTAAATTGGTCTTATTATATTAAATATGAATTTTTTATTAAAATATATTCCAACCTTATGTAATCCAAATGATATATTTTTATACTCCATGATGTGGTGGCCACACTATTTTGTTGAAATCCTAATCCATGGATAAGTAGAAGAAAACAAATATGGGTTAGTGCTTGAGACCTCATGGAATTGGTTGAAACTATGACTGGGGGTATACCCCTAGTTATAGAGCTGTTGGGGAATACAAAAAGTAATACACAACATTATGAATAGAATGACACCTATTCAAGTTGTGGTAACATTAAATTAGTATTTCAAGGATCCATAAACAAGGAACTGTTATAGGAGGATGAACAATGGTGTATAATTTATCAAAAGAGCACATAAATGAGGAAACATAAGAATAAATGAGACATGTTAAACCTATATTATCTCTCACCTCTCAACTCTAACAGGTAATGGATTACATTAGAGGACTAGAAATTCATAACATATGTTTGAGTAATGATTCATCTGAGAGAAGATCAAAATGATCGGAGGTAGGGATGATGTTCTCAGATATAACGAATGGTGTGATGCAGATCAGATGGGATATTGCTCTTTTTAATGAACCAGGGATACCTTAATTTGCTCGTCCAAAAAATAAATTATATAAAGGGGTTTTATAAGGGATAATATATTAACTGCTGATAAAAGATATCTTTTTCAATGTTAATGTTTTAGTGATAATAAAAGATATCATTATTAGTGAAATAACATTATCATTGATAAATATAATTTTTTATCAACGCTTGTTTTTTACTTATAAATATTTATATTTATAAATATAAATTTCTTTATATTTAAATATATTTTAAATTATTTGGATGTTGTTGTAACTATGATTATATCATTACATATTAATATATATATATATATATATATATATATATATATATTTAATATATAATCTCCTATTCGGAAGGTGGGGTGGCACAAGAGGATGGGGTATGGGGCAATAGATGTGTGGTCGAGTCCCCAAGATGGTAATTTGTAGTGTGTTTTCGTATAGTGTGTATAAGCTGCCATTTAGTAGAAGTTATAAACCCTGATTTATATTATATATATATATATCTATATTAAATACCATCATTTGTTGAATATATTTATTAGTATTTTTATAATCTATTATTTACAATTTTGTAAATATTCTTTTTGAAATTATATTAATTTATGTATATTAATAAATATATTATTTATCAACATGGTAACTATTCATTAATAAATATATTTATATATTAAAATATCCTTAAATTTTTTAATATTTTTTTATTTAAAATTATATATATATATGTTTTAATATATATATAAATAGTAATATAAATATATTAAATATAATAATTTTTAGATATACTTATTATAATTGAGAATTATAAATATATTTATAAACTTATATAAATTTATAAAATTAATTATATATTTAATTAATACATATATGTGTATAATTATAAAAATAGTAGATATATTAATTATTGAAATATAATTATTATAATTTCATAAAATTTTAAATATATATTTTTATTGGTTATTATAAAAATATTTTTTTAATAAAATTATATATTTATTTATAATTAAATATATATAATTTTATAAATATTGTAAGTATACAATCATTATTATATATATTTATCAATATTTATTTATAATTATATTTTTATTCTTGATAATGAATAGATAAAATAAAAATAAGTGTAAAAATGAGTAAAATTGAATAATTATTAATGAGAGGAATTAAAAAATATTTAAATAATAGATTATTTTTATTACTTTTAAAAATTATTAAAAAATAATATATGAATGTATATCTAAATTCATATAAATGTAAAATGATAAAATTAAAATGTAGTAAGTAAATATGTATAAGTAAATATTTGGAAAAGTTGTAAATTCTAAAAAACAAAATAGAATAATAAAAATGATTAAATAGTAATAAATGTAAAAATAATAAAATAAAATAATGAAATTTATCAATTAAAAACATAATATGATTAATAAATAATGTTATTAAAATAAATTATGATATATATATAATAAATTTTTGTTAAATTATTTATAAATAAGGTGAATGTGTTTCTATATAAACTTTCTTTAATTACAAAAAAATTGTTTGTGAAATTAATATATATATATATAAACAAAAAAATTCCATATATATTAAATTAAAAAAAAATTATATAACAGGATATATATTTTAATGAAATAAATAATAACAAGAATGAATAAATTTTAAAATTGAAGATCTATTATTAATTATATTGAAATTTTTTTAAAAAATAAAAATAAATATTCTACACGTAAATATGGAAATAAATATATAATAATTTAGTAAATTAAATCCTTATTAATATCATTAAATGTTAATGAATATATATACACAGAGATATATTGAAAAAGAACAAAATTGTAATCATATTGAAGAATGAAAAATTGAAGACTAAAAAATGATAAAAAATGATAAAAACAAATTTATATTATTAATGAATAAATCATATTAGAAATTAATAAATTTGAAATATATTTAAAATAATTAAGTTGAATATATTTAATAAAAATATTAAAATATATAAAATTTACTTATTACAAAAATAATATAAATTAAATATATTATGTTAATAAATTTAGTTCTAAAATGAATGTTTAAAAATGACTAAATTATATATATATATATATATATTGTGTTTCTCTTTTTCTTATAAATAAATCAATTACATCTCAATATGTACATGTAATATAAATTTAAAACATGTTTGATATTTGTTAAATTTGAAAATCAAATGAAAATCATTTAAAGGTCAACTAGTCAAAACAGTTAGTCATTATTTTTAATTAATGTTAATTTTTAATTATAAATTATCTTTCACAAAATATAATACATATTTAATATAGGGATAAATATATTGTATTATTTAAATAATAATTAAAGAAATAATCTATATATATATATATGAGTATATTTGTATATTAAAAATCTAAAACCCATTACGAGTTAAGTATAAAAACAAATAAAAATGAATAAGGAATTAATATGTTTTTAATTATTATATATTATTTATTTTATATTTAAATATATAATATATATTATTTTTGAATATTCATAATTCATATATATATATATATATTAATTTCATTTAAGTTTATTAATAGTTTTTTCATTAATAAAATTTAATATAATTTTGTATTGTATTCATTATAAATTTTTTATTTAATTGATTGAATTTATTCTTTTTATAAATATAAATATAATATATAATATTTATTAAAATGTAAATTATATAAAATTATAGTAAAATTAGTAATTTTTTTTAATTATTATTATATTAATAAAGGTTATAATTGTTTCTTGATTTTCTTTTTATGATTTCTAAATTTTTTTCTTATTTCAATTTATTCATTTTACCTATCAATATTTAAAATGAACTATTTACTGCAAATTCAAATAAATATATATGTATACTAAATTTATTCAGATTTTAAAAACTATTGATGTAAGAAAATTATTAATAATTATTTTCTGTTTTTTAATTTTTATTTGATTAATTATTAAAATATATTCATTTTATATCTATATATTTAATATGAAATATTTATTATTATTCATAATATATATATATACATTTACATATATATTATATTAATGAATAATTATTTAATGATTTTTTTGAATAAATTTCTATTTTTATTTATTTATTTATTACCTTTTCATTGTTTTGTTGTATAAAATATTTTAATATTTTTAATTGTATTATTTTTTATTGGATTATTTTTATGTGAATATAAAAAATAGTGATCACAGTGTACATGGGATGGGAGGTTGCCCCATTTATATGCTTAGATATTTGGGGCAGGTGGGTCGGGTCTTGTCAGACCTAACCGTTTGTATATAGTTGGGAGATTTATGGAAGCATAGAGTCAGACAAGGCACATTTAGGTAGTCATTATTCTATATGATTATGAGTGGGGATTATATGTGGAAGCTCGTGCCCATATTCATATTTTGATCTTCTAATGATTCCAAATCATATATTATGAAATGGCCAAACCTCCGCTATTTCAATATGAGACTTGCACACATGATCGGGAGCATTATAAACAAAAGAAAATGAATTCATGAAGGTTCTCCACTATCAGCAATACAAATAATGAACCAATAAAGGTATCCTTTATTATGGGTAATAAAGTAGCACAAGCATATGTGAAATGTTATCATTAATAAAAATAGGATTGTTAAGTGGTACCTTATATCAGTTTATTTTTTGCACTAATAAAAGGTATCCATTATCACATATTTATTTATTATTGATAATTCCATCCATTATAATTGGTTTTCTCTATAGATGATAAGGGCTTCTAATATACATTTTTGCGTTTAGTACTTGAATCCAATTACCTAATATCTATAAGTGAATCTAAGTATGTACATTTCAATCAATATTTCGTATATAATTTCATAGGTGTCATTTTCATCATCATAGACTTTCAGGATATGAATAAATAGAAATTTTAGAAAAAATTCAATAGAAGTAACTTTTTTAAAAAACTAACTATTCCATATTCTCGATTTATTCCTACTTCCGAGACTAGTAGGACTCACACCACCCCTCAAAATAGTAAACTTATAAAATAATGAATCACAGTATGATTATATCTATTCTATAAACTTCAAATGACACTTCTATGATGATAAAAATTCATATGATTAAGGGTTCCAGATCCACGATTACAGAGGATACCATAGAGGCCAAGGTGGGTGGGGTAGATGATGTATTTTTTGATGATTGTGTTGAGGAATAAGGTTAATTGAATCCATATATAGACCTGAAACCAAAAGACATGCATTTTTTTCAATTTTTATTTGAACTTAAATTCGATATTTAATCATTTAGAGATATATCTGTTATGATTATATTTAATGACCAACTCATAGACATTCATATTTACGAACAACATCAATGTATGTGACCGACGACTTTTTATAACACATAGTGCACAATGTTGTCCCCAAATTTCAATCATGGAACAATTTTAATAACATAGTTTGGTTCAATAATATGGCATCGAGCCAAAGGGTAGCGTAGTGGTATTTATAATATGACCATGGTCAGTTAGTGTGACATATTGAATATATTCACCTTATACCTACTAGAGAATCAATCCAGGATGCTCTATACCTATCGATTGAAATTAGGGTCCCTTTTTATTCCCTTAAGAGATCAATGATTACACTATTACAGTCATCACATCCCTAAAAGAATCCTACATCTAAAAAATATCATATGATCATTTCATTTTTAAAATAATTAAAAAATGTTTCCCTATAAGGACCCATATTCCTCTAATATATATAGAAAAAACTAAATTATATTTATATTCAATAATCCCTAGTTGACAATGGTTGAGGGATAATACATATCCCAATCTAAAACCTCATCTTCTCCAGATATGATGTGACTCACATTTCCACTTCTAACATAGTAATCTAGGTGTATAAAAAGTGTGAATATAAACAACATGGAAGGATTGGGATTATAACCTATTTTTGGGATCTCATTTTATCCTCCAAACTATTGATGAAATATTATGAAATATCATTTAACGCCTTTCATATCTATACAAAAATTTCTATGTGTTTTTCCCTCATCATATAATCAGTTCCAAATGTACACTGTTTGTATAAATTCTAGGGTGGTGTATATAAAAACATCCCATTTTTAGTATTGTTAATTTCATCATGTAGACATAGGATTCAATAAATGTGAGTGTTATTGGAACGGTAATGGTTTTTCATCAAATGCAATGTGATTTAGGTTTTGATGATCTCAAAAACCATTTTCTATGATTTTGATAGTTTTATTTTCATGTTTATTCCTATGATTGTTTATATATTTAATTAATTATGTTACATATATGAAAATATAGTAGATTTTTTAAAATATTCCTTTGTTGGTAAAATTAGATAGATTTGGAAATTAACTACATGGGTATTTTAAAATGACGATCAATCAGCTATATCGGTTGGCTATGTGAAGAAAAAAATTTCATGTAATGTCATCGTCAATTTATTGGCTTCCTAGAAATTACCAATATCAATTAATTGACTACATGATAAAATATATATATTGATGAGATAACTATATAAATGGAATACAATGTGTATTCATCTATTTGAATTTTATTCTTGGGAAAGCTGGCTCTATGGATTGAATAGACTATGTGATTCAGTTGGTTATGCCTAATTTAGCTATGTGGTTGAAAATTGATACATGAATCAGTTAGCTACACTAAATTCATCAACGAGAACAAAATGGCTATTTGATTTGTCTGAATGAAAATTATTTTTTGTGAAGAACAACTACATGGATACATTTTTCAATTTGAATTCAAATCCATGGAATTATTCTATATAGTTATTGATAATTGGAAACATCACTCTATAATAAACTTATTTATTAACACTGATGTAATTTAACTTGTCATGACATGTCCCGAGGGGCATGTACCGTGACTACCCCAAGATCGCCTTCCATAGCCGAGGGGCTGGCTACTAACACCAAAGGCGTAAATTCTTAAACTTGGAAGGCATTGCCTTTATAATATGTAAACACATACAACAGAGTACAAGATAGAAACAGAACACTAAATAAAATTTTATACAAAAGGAGTACAGAAATTTAACTAGGGGGGGGGGCATAGAAGCCCAACAGTAAAGTACAAGGAAACTGAATGTATAGGTAATGGAAAATGGGAAAAAATCAGGGATAATCCACCGAGAAGTCCTACCTGGACGGTAGGTAATGATTGCCTCCATAGCGCTCCACGAATATCCATCTCCTTTGTGTACCATCATGCCATGAGGTCTATCTATAGGTACCGTCTAGTTCTGGTACACTCAACCTCGGTCAGCGTTGGATGTCGTCTGCATCCAACACAACGAGTTTCGGGCATATCTTGATCATGGATAAGTATTCTGATACTCAGTAGGGACCCCAAGACCCTCAAGGTCCCAAAAATAAAAAAGGATAAACCAAAAATTATAAAATCAACAGATAAGCCCACATTGATATATTTCCATATACACCTAATTTATCAAATAATCTATGTCAATCATGAGGTAAACACAAAAGTTACTGACTTAGCTCAAACTAGAATTTTATTATAGGGGTAGTATCATGTTGCATCCCCATTCACATTGCCGAAACCTCGGCTGCTGGAGAATTACACCTCTATCAAGCACAATGGTCCTCCCGCATCACCATGGCGCTTCCCACTTACCTTGGACTACTGAGGTACTCATGTTGTCATGTAATGTGGGTTTGCTGCATCACCAAGGTACTCCCCACCGTGGGTCTGCAACGTCACCAAAGCGCTCCCCTCATAGCATGTTGAGGTCCTCCTCATGTCTTTTACCATCGGTCTAACGCGACACAAAGGTGTTATCCACGAATGGTCTGTCGTGACACCATAGTTCTCCCCACAGGGCTAGTAGAGTCACATTGAGTCAAACAGATCTGCAGTCATCTGGTCTCAACCAAGTACTTGGTATCCGCACTACAAACGCTCATCTCTGAGAGGATCCTCTCCACAAACTACTAGTCAATACTCCAAATGTAATGAAGTACCACAATGAAGTATCTCAAATGACCGCCACATCATAGGTGTATCAATACAATAGACGATGCATCATTTAGACTCCCAGTATGTGAGTTATTAGCATTTTAGTCCCGAAGCCCGGTTTGATATTTCCACGATCCAACCTAACTGAATCGAAAAATTACCCTGAATATCAGTGGGGTATACTCAATGGGACCATCGTACTCCAAGAATACCAGCGCTGCTAAAATTTCGTCAAACAAATGTCTGGTTCCAAAGATATGGCCAAAAGAAAGTAAAGGGCCTTAGTAGAGTCTGGTCCTGTCTGACCCAGTCGGACCGACCCAGTCAGACCGCATCTAGGATGAACCAGTATGGGTCGACCAGGTATGTCCTGTTGGGTCTGGCCCAGACCAATCGGCGGGCTGACCTGTTAGTTTCAGCTGGGCCTGCTGGTCCCATCACAGTAGGCCACGTGGGCGGTTCGGCCCGAGATCGGGGCCAATTCGGCATGGAGCTCCACAAGGGTGTGGCCCAGCGCATCTCGACCTAGAGGGCGCGACCGAGCTGGATCAGCCAGGGCGCCACAAGGGGGGCCACAGGCCGGCTCGAGAGTCTGGTAAGGCCAGGGCACTAGTTCGGCCATGTGGTCGGCGCGTCTAGGGAGGTCGGGCGGCCGGGACCTGAGAGGCAGCCAATGAGGTTGCCGGGGAGGCCAGATGTGGGTTGGGAGGTAGCCGGGTAGGCCGGCAGGCGGTTTGGGGGTAGAGTGGTAGGCCGGTGGGTAGGCGGGGGTAGGGGCAGGCCGGCAGGCGTCTGAGTGGTAGCCGGGAAGGCCGGAAGGAGGCCGAGTGGCACCCATGTTCGCCGGCTCGGCATGGTTTGAGCTGGCGCGAGCCAACATGGTTTCATCCGAGGCACACGGGAGGTCGGCGGAAGGTGGGAGCCAGGTGCCTCGGTCTGGTGGGGCAGTGGCTTGGCTCGACAAGAGGTGCGGCCAGCGGGGGCACGGCTGAGGCCGATTCGGTTGGAGGCGGTGCGGGATGCAGCGGGGGAGGCATGGGTCACGGAGGCCACGGGCAGAGTGGCCTTTTCATCACTACATTTGTTGCCTCGTCGTTTAATTTCCATGCGAAAGGATATCCCAAAAGTGTGCGATGGTGGGTGTCAGACCATGTTAGTTTGGCTAGAACCCTCTACGTTTAGTGTGGTAGTAATTGGTAACTCATGGTAGGAGAACGTTGAACAACAACTCACCCCATAAAGGAGTCATATCATCGTTCTTAATTTTGAATGAAATAAAGAACATTACTCCTAAAATAACACAACCCCAATCTTTGTTCATCATTCGTCAACAGAGTCGCGGGGAAGAAGACAGTGTTGTCACCGTTCGTCGCATCTTCCCCACACTTCCGATCTCGAGCTGCGTCGGCTCATTGACGACGATGTGGAGGTTAGGTCAGTTGGAGACGCCCTATATCGGTATGATATGAAGAAAAAATTTGAAGTTGCTTCATTCCAGGATTCTTCGTTCTCCATTCTTCGTTCTTTGTTCTTCGTTCAGATCTTTTCACTCTTCTCCCAAGTTCCACCAAATGTGAAATGCAAACCAAAATAATAATAGATTGTGATATTCTATTAATTTGTTGGCACAATATTCAAATTGGATGAAATAATTTAATTGGATCTACCTAACTAATGTGGAGGATTTGGACCCATTAAATTATGGGAAGCGGTGCCAATAATGGAGGGGAGTGTGGAGAGAGTCTCCCTCATTAATGAGGGGAGTTGAGAGGTTTTCCTCTCCCACCAATAATAGGGGGATTATTCTCATGTGGTCCCCACATCATAACCTCTCAAGGGAAGTTAGATTCAGGTGGGCCCCACCACAATAACATCTCATGAGAGGTTAGGTTTTTGTGGTCTTACCTCCAAATTCCATGAGGAGGTTTTAACAAAAAAATTAAAAATTAACCCACACACTTAATTTTCTATTTAATTCATTCTCTAAAAACCCAAAAACTGTTTTTAATCTTGACCCACTGTCATCGAGGTGATAGTCTTCATAAGTGAAAACTGGTGTAGTGAGTTCAATGGTGACCTCAGATTTCAATTTTGAGAACCATCTCAAAGGTTATAAAAATATTCTTGTACGTTTACTGAATATACCTGAACAAATCTTCAAAAATTGATTACGGGCACACCGGGCCTCAGAATCCCATGCATTAAAATTTCACAGACTCATAAAATTCCCATTTATTTTGGAAAACAATTCACATGGAATTTCCATATCTTTAAATAATTTTAATTTAATTCATTTTTATATTTATTATATATTTTATGAAATATTTTCTATAAAATTGATTTTAAATTTTTTTCCTATACTAAGAGAAGAAAATTTCATATGATTAATTTAATTATTAGTTCTAATTCCAAGGTATTTATGAGATAACGGAATCAAGAATTTAATACAATAACCAAATTTTATGGGATATTAGTGTGAAATATACAATGAAAAATTTCTAAATTAGAGATATTTGAAAATTATTATTGATATTCAAAAAAATATAGATAAAATCACTATAAATTATATATCTGATTTAAATCACTTGGTGGATCTATATATAATGAAAAATGATGAATAATCATGTTTTATAGTTATGACTAAAATATTAAACTTTTTTATTTATGATGACATTATTTGAACTCCCTTTCACTCTAATCCTATCTCTTGAGGACCACTTATCTTCTAGGATTTTTAAGCAATTAGTATGAATTTCTATTTTAAAAAAATCACCTCTCTCACTCTTTTTCAATTATTGTAACGAACCCGGCATGCCTAAAGCCCAACCAAACTCTGCCACGCCCGAGCCCAGCCCTCTGGCAGATAGCATACCCCCAACCCATAGGCAGATAAGAGGCCCCCACCTCTGAACGGCCCAGATAACACGTGGAAGGAACTGTCCCCTGCCTGGCGAGGATTTAATATGCCTCCCCGCAACTCGAACCCGAGACCACATGCTTCCCGGTTGGCCTTTAAGCCTATGGTCTCAGGTTCAAGTTGCGGGGGAGTCGTATTAAATCCTCGTCAGGCAGGGGACAGTTCCTGCCACGTGTTATCTAGGTAGGTCTGAGGTGGGGGCCTATTATCTACCCGTTGGGTGGGGGTCTGCTATCTGCCAGAGGGATGGGATCGGGTATGGACAAATTTGGATGGGCTTTAAGCCCACTGAGTTCGTTATAATTATGTTAGTGTATGATTTTTATACAAATATGTGAATGTTCTTTATAAAATAAACATAAATTTTGTTGTTTCTAAATCTGTGTGGAATAATAATAAAATGTGATAGTTTTTTACTATGTTGAGGCTTTTTGTACTCTATTGGGATGTCCCTGGAATAATGACATCATCATGTAAATATCATTATTCTATATGAGTTGAGAGTTTTTGGAGTGGACTATGGTAATTATATTCCCCAAACCCATCTAAATATCCTATATACAATGTTTCATATATATTCTTATTTTCCTCTCAATTTTTGGGTTTGGAAAATAAAAATACTTTTTATAACATAGTGTGTGTGTATTTAATGTGATGAAAATTTTGTGAACTCAATTCACCGACATCATAGGGCTTGGATTATATTTTATCTGACCAACAAATGGTATTAATTGTTAATGAATTTTTAAATATCATATAAAAAAAATTTAGGATATAAAATCATATTCGAAATAGATATTGTGGCTGAAAATAATGAATTTATGTCTACATAAATACCTCTCAACATTAGTTGAGAAAATATTAAAAATGGAATGAGTGAATTATAATTTAACTAAATAATCATGGTCTAAAAGACTTTCTAAAATCAGTGGAGCCTTATTAAATTCGTAATGTTTTTCTAGAGATAGTAGATACTATTACAAATATGAATTTGTTTTAATCTCAAAATATATGATTACGGTAAAATTAGGAATATATACTAATGTGTTCGACAGAGTATCATAATTTAAAATAAATTCTAGGAATTGAACTATAATATCAATAAATTATAAATGTAATGATTATATATGATGGCCCCTGTACAATACTACTAAGCCAATTATTGAATCATTGAGCATGTTCGATAAAGAATACATAATAAAAATGAATTTATGGTTCAAAAATAATGTAAATAATTTGTCTTCCCATGGATGATAATTCCATAATATGATCAAGCACTGGATAATCAATTATTACTACAATCAATGTGTACTGGATTTTCTACTACCATTACGTAATTTAAAAATATAAATGATTTTAAAATGAAAAATCACATTAGAACAATTAGTATTTATGAGGTTTAGATGGAATCATAAGATGGGGAATATATATTGATTGTGATATAAATTTTTTGAGTAATAGTTTCAACAATAATGGATGATAAGAAGAGTAATGGAATAAATAATTATGAATTATAAAATAAATAAACATTATATAGTTCTATATTAGTTAGTTATATTTTTCCTTTCTGAATGTGTTTAAATAAATAATTTCAAAATATAAGATGATTCAATGAATATATCAACACATATTTTATGTATGAAGGAAAATCTGAAGAGGAACGTTGATTTATTTTTATGATACATTATCACGTAAATCCACACAAAATTCACTATTAAATAATAAGAATTATATATAGATAGATATAAAGATAATAGACTATAATAATAATCCCTCAAATCACATGAAATTCCCATGTATCACTTATAATGGTTATAGTGATGATACATTATCAGGATCCAAAAAAATACAACCAAAATGACATCAAGTTCTTTAATAAAATGGCTAATGAAGAAGAATCATTTTATTCTAATGATCACAAGTACGGTTCAAAAAATGAAAATTTCTAATATGAATAATCATATTATAATATATAATGCCTGAAAAAATTATAATAAATCTCTAAAAATGAAAATAAATCACTCAAAAATAAAATTAATTTTACTATTTGTGATGAAGACAACCCAATTAAAAATATTTTATATATTAATGTTTGAAATAGAAATAATACTCTATCAGGTGTTAAACATGGAAAAAAATTAAATCCTACAATATAAATTTCAAGAATGTTATGTATTTTTCAATTTTTTCTATAATAAAAAAAACACTTGAATCAAATATTTTGAAAAATTAAGTTATAAAAAATAAATTCATAATAGGATGCTAAGGTGAAAACACGTTGATCTTTATAAATTATTTTTTCCCTACTTCAAAGAATAATAACATCTCTAGAGTAAATTTTATTTATTATGCATAATTATTGAAGTATTCTAATAGTATTAGTCATAAAAATAATAAAATATTTAGAGATAATAATGTATTTCATTCATTATTTTTTTAAAAACATGTTCTGGAATTTTTGTATATCATAAGATGATTTGGGTTCACAAATCATTAGTTTCCATTATAATTGGACCTGATAGAATTTGGTTACACCAAATTTTCATATTTAAAGTGAATTATAAAGGAAATGATTAATGATAATCAATGTAATGTCATATATGTAGGAAATATTTTTTGGAAACATTTGTGGATATTTCAAAAGTCTCAATTCCATGTCCAAAATTAATGTAGGATATTTTAAATTTTGTGGAAAAGCTATTTTCAGAATTATAAAAGTTTTATTATTTTAAAATTCACATTCAATAATCATATAAAATATCATATATGTGGATGGATTAAATCATAATTTTATAATTATCCTTATAAATTTTGATTATAGGTATTCTATTGATTTTTCAAATATTAAATTTTTTATTTGTAAAGATAAACACCATTAATTTAATTCTATTTGAATAATGAAATTTTATTATTTAAATCATAATTACTTATGTATAAAAAATGATATGTTTAAATCAAGAAACCGATTCATGATGGATTTAGATTATATTAAATATAAATTTTAGGGTTTATTCATTGAGGTAAATTTATAAAATTGACTTAATATTATATTTACGGCAAATAATTGTGCATTAAGAAACTATGTGATTCATTCCCAATAGGAATGAAATACATGTCTCATATTAAATAAAATAAATAGGATGATAAAACTAGGAAACCATAATATATCAACATGTATTTTTTTTATCCATCTTGGACAACATGCCTAACTGGATAATATTTTATTAATGTATTGGTTTTTCTTTTTTCTAGACTTACTCATGGATTGATTTTAATTGGTAAAAAAAGTTTAGTCTATTATTATTATTTTTTAAATGGAATCTAAAAGATATTTATATAAAAAATTATCCTTTTAGAAATAGCCAAATAAGGGTATTTGAAATCCATGATTTTAATTCATATTTTTATACATATGGAATCTAACAAACTTTTTCATCACTTACGAAACTAAAAACGAGTTGTGTCATTGAATGGAAAAATAATACCTTGTATTAAATTAATATGAAAATGTTATGTCAATTTTACATGCCAAATAATTTTTGGGATGAATGTATAAAAACTATATGTTTAGTCATAAATAGAGTTATAATTAGAATCATCATGAAGAATACACCTTATGAGTTTTTAATCAATATAAATATTAAATATTGATACATTACTGTGTTTTTGGGTTTAACATTTATATTATGAACACCAAGTATAATCATGGAAAATTTCATCCAAATTTGATGATGTAATAATTCATTAATTATCCAATGCTTCAATAGTTTATAGATTTTCCCAAAAAAATGAAACATATTGAAGTATCATCTTTTGTGAAATTTAAGGAATACTATAGGATTGAAAATAAAATTTTTATCATTGAGGATCTACATGGTTCATTAGTAAAATGTGTCTTGATCAACATTTTTGTTATAAAAATGTGAATGACTTGGAAACATATTTTTTTGAACCAGATCATAAATGTATGGATTCTATTGAACCTGAATGTGTTCATCCTATAAATCCATGACTCACGGATACACATCCCCTAGAAACTGATATATGAACTACATATAAAGATATTATGATGATAATAACTTTAGGAAGCATACTGAAGTTTTTGGTGCCTTTTTTGTTGCTCTTACAATATTCTTCTACATTACGATATTGTTGGAAAAGAGAATTGGTGTCCCAGGTTGGTTTTGGAGGTGATAGGGGAGGCCTAATTGGTATCCCAAAATATGAAACTTTGGTTTGGTCTTTTCGGAATTGGATTTATCATGCTATTCAATTGAATATTATTGTTTCATATATAGGCGGTGGTTGTTGTTTCATTAATGTAATGGTGTTTTGTTTTTTTCGAGAAGTATTCTTCATATCAGGGTCCAATTGGTGCTTTCATATTGGTAGGTTGATGGTACTCATATTGGACGATGATTAGTGGTCCTGGAATAAGTTGTGGCTCACTATTGAGACTTGAATCAAATCCAACATTTCTCTAGAATCATTATTTATCACACCTTTACAAATATGCCTCATTTAGTGGCTTCAAAGGGGCTTTGAGATATAATGTCTGAGTTTTTGATTACTTTTTAGGAGGCACAACATCTTTGATATTGGTCTTATTGAAATCAAAAATGGTGGTGGTGAACTGTGGTGGTCCATATTAACCATGTAAGCAAGTTATTCATGTCTTCTGAAATTTCCATTTCTTACATTTTTATAGATTTTTTGGTTTTTAATCATCTAATTTATATACTTGATGTTTTTTATCTTTCTATGTGGAATTTAGTTATGGGATGTTTGTATCATTATGTGATTTTATTTAGGAGAGGGTTATCCCATAAACCATAAAAGTGATTTTTTTGGAAAAAAAATATTGACTTGGACTAATAGATTTTATTTATTTTTGTTCACTTTTATATCAACTATAACCTCATATCGTAAAAAAATACATAGCTGATTAGAGTTCGACATTAGCTCTGTTTAAGGAATTAAATAAGTTCAAGAATAACAATATATGAGATTTTTTCTATAGAACCTATTAATACCATTTTATTTGAAAAAACTAGGCTATTATGAATAAATTGGACCATAATTTTTTGATCAATAGGAATAAGACTAGAATATTAGGTAAATGGTACAACAACGAGGAAGTGGTAGATTATATCTATTCCTTTAGACCTATATCTAGATTATAAGCCACTATGATAATCTTATCCTATGAATTACTAATTTATTTTATATTATATATTCTGGATGAGAAATATTATTTTCTAAAGAATGTTCTTATATAGTTTTTTAATAATAAAAAAACTCTTTGTTTTGAAAATATTATTTTTCCAATTTTGGATTTCAAACAAATCATTGTTCTTTATAACCTTAAATAAACACCTATGTCCCTTTAAGAACGTTTATAATAATATTTCTTATGAAATATAACTTCTATGGGAGTTCTAGATCATTATATATATAAAAAATTCATGTATAGAAAATTTTTTATTTCATATTTTTCTATAACATAATGATTTGTTTTAAAAAAAATAGTTTCATGATTTTTTATAGATTATAAAATTATTTATAAAAAATAAGGAAAATAAAATTTTATATTAGAATGATGGGTGAAGTATATTTCAATTCAAGTATTCAAATTTACGAAAAATATTTTAGCATTGTGCAGAATGATTGAAAATAGAATATAGACTATCCTAAGAGGTTTCGAATAAAAAATGATAACACGCACAAAACTCTTATGAGTTCTAATGAAAATCATAATTTTGATCGAGAAATTAATGTATTTGGACACATGTTATATATGAGAATAATTTTTTTAATATATCTGAATTGTATTAGACTAGGTTTTATGTTGTAGTATCCTTATGAGATAGATTCCAAGATAATACCAAGTAATTGATTCTGAAGATGTAAAAAATAATATTTTATTATAAAGGAACAATTTCATTTTCAGCATTTTTTCATAAAATATCTCATTTTAATTAGAATCCTTTTTTTGATGTAGTTTTTTATAAAATATATAAGAAGAGTACCTAACTAACCTAATATTTTGTAGCTAAATCAATATTATCTTTTTCTTTTAATAAACAACACTCATATTCATTATCTATTATTACTGTAGATTACATTTTTGATGATAATAATTTTTCACAAGACTTTTAGATTAAATATAGATTATTGATTTTTTGTTTATTTATAATCATGTATCACATATATCTGACAACAGTAACACTATCAAAGAATAAATAAATCCAATAAACTATTTGAGAGGATATCATAAAGATCCAAGGAATAAATTTTTGTGATACAATTCTCAAAAGCATGATATCAATAAGGAATTTATCTATATAGGGAATAAATTTTGAGAGATATTTATTATGCCCCATCCCGGTGATATATATTATTTTATTAAGTGGGAATTATATTTACTTGAATTTAAAATATTTCCATTAATTTTTATTATTATTATATTTTAATTTCTAAATTTATTAACAATGTATTTAATTAAATCATTATTGAAATTAAATAATTTTATTTTGTTTTAGATTATTTTTTAAAAATATTCAAATTATATATTTAATTAATCTATACTCTATTTTGAGAAATAATGTACCTTAATTTTGAATGAAAATATTTTTTTAATTTTTTATTTAATTATTATTTTTTAACTAATATGCCCCTAAAACATAATTGGATAGATAATGTTTATTCCGACCAGGTATGTGACCAAAAAATAAAACCATCCCTCTCCTTCATTCCCATTATCCTTCTAATCTTCATCCATAAATCTTAATTGAATCCATGTGACGTTATCAAACTTCAAAATAGCGCAATTTTATGGGGTAGCCAAATATAAAAGATAATGGTCATTAACGATATTACAATAATGAAAACACTTATGGTGTGTGGTGTCATTTCATTACATATAATTCCTTATTCATGGGTTGGTTATAAGGAATTGATATTCTTACGAATTTTTTATCATATTACTTGAATTGTTGTTCATCATTGATGTGGAGAAATAATTAATTATTAATTATGAACAAGATAATTTTTTATATGGAATACTAAGTTATAATAATGAAAAATAGAGGATTCTATATATAATACTATCAATGGGTATACTTTTAAAGAATCGTATATGGACATGACAAAATTTATAAACTACGTTCATTAGGGGGAACACCATTTTTTTAAGACTATATTTGTAGGAAGAACAATTAAAACTATAAATTTTTATAAAATTTTCAATGGGGACTTTTATTTTATTAATAATCAAATGAATAAAATGGAATTCGACTGTTATGTTATTTTTATGGTTATCCATGATCGAATTATTCAATGGTATAATGTTATTTGTAATGTGTTGTTTCAAATTATTTATATCTTATATGTTCTAATAAATTATATCATGTTTTATCTAGCTTGATACATGATGTGTATCAGGAACTAAAACTACCCATGTAGGAGAATGTTTATTTATTATCCCCATGGAAAGAATATCTCGGGAGTCCAAAATATAAAGAAAGAGGTCGATGTTAAATTGGAATAAGTTATGAGGTGTCTTAATAAAAATACATTTTCTATTTTTCTATTTAAAAAATTATATTTCAACAGTGATGTTAGTGAATTTTCACTCAAGGTTGTTAGATAGTATGTTGGAACCCAGATGGTTATACCACCTACAACATCATGTCAGGGAGACCCTTCCACAACCTCACCACATATGGATTAAACATCAATTGGTCTTGTGTCTACCTGGGTAATAAAAGAGTAAGTATCTTCTAGATCAAAGCATTTAGTAATGCATATTAGAATTATTTTTTGAAATATTCTAAGATGCAATAATATTTTTTGGTTAGTGCAATTTAATCTACGATCTCATTTTTTCTAGATATTCAGAGAGTAGTAGTAGAAGAAGAAATTAGAGTGGCTAATCCTGTTAAGACTATTACAGATTTGCCTACTATTGAGGCTTGAGAAAAAATAGCTTCATATCATAATATTTGATCCCAATAATGGATCAAATGTGGCTGAAATCAATGGATCTGAGGACTTGGATATATAGGATTTTGTAGATCATTCACATTCACCATTACACATTTTACCACCTCCTCTTGTGATAGAGTATGAACTGTCAATTAGAATGAGTTATAAAATTTTTTATATAGATAAAAATATAATTAAAATTACCTATAAAGTGATTACATTGATTGATATTTTAAAATAATATTATAATTACTTGAAATAATGTTTTCTTTTATTAAAACAAGTCATATAGCTGATGGAGAATTCATCATCTAAAATAGAATGTAATAATATAGTTGATATAATGATTTACCAGAAAACAATATTTAATAACCTTTAAAAGGATAAAAATGTTTAATAATATATATATATATATATATATATATATTCTTGGATTTTTTGGGTTTGAAAGCTCAAGTAAGTAAGATCGAGGGTGTTTGATCTACCAAGTCTACAATAAATGAAAGGGAGATTTTATGGAATCTTAGAGTGATACAGTTTAAAATATTATAAATTTTTTATGTGATCTCTTAGTGGTTTCTCATGATGATAGTAAATGTTTTGAGAATTAGTTGAAAGGGATAATACACACTCTGATGAGATTATATTTTATCCATTTTGAAATTCATAAGTAGTTTTAGCATTCATCCACTACATCTGCATCAACACCTTGTGTGGTTCTATATCATCAGAATAATTTTTATCAGGTGTTCACTAATATGATTTTAGTAAGCTCTTAGATCAAATCATCAAATTGTAACATGATCACTCATTTTCTAATGAATGAGTTTTAAAAGGATTTGATAGATATGTTTCAAGAGACTATAGATTTTTACAGAAGTTGTTCAATTGGGGGTAACATGCCATTGATTTTCACAGTTTTCTATCTTAAGGAATCATTTGGTTTTATTGTATAAGAAACATTTTATGTAAAAATGACATTATTAGATACATATTCTTGATCATTTGGTTAAATCAATAGAATCTATAAGATTGTATCACATCTGTTCGTCCATAATTTTGAATGGATATTAGACATTCTCAAATATTATTCATAAAAAGATTATTGATCGTTAGAATAAGTGGAACATCCAAATATACTAGATATACCAATAGTAATATATCTTATTGTTTAAGGACATTTCTGGCCATTTGATCTAGTGAATTTTTTACTACTGTTCCAATACTAGTTAAAACCCCTACACCATTGTCTCAAATACCTTCCAATTCATTTAACAAAGATTGTGTAATTTCAATAAAATATTTTCCCAAAATGAACAACAGACTGATTTAATTAGATGTTATGATAATTGAAAATCATGTATCAGAAAGTATAATTCAAAAATTTCAATAATAAAGTACTCATATTATTCCATTATGTTTTAGAAATTATTACATTGTTAGTTATTTTAACCTTTTCTCAATTGTTTTGTTTGATTCCATTAAAAATTTTATGAATACTGGCCCAAAAATATGTTCCCCAAATGTACAAATAAAACTCTACTAGCAGTATCTATTTTTAAAATTTAGATATTATTAATAAATTTTATAACTATGATGGTTCCATTTTTTGTTCATGAGGAAAAATAAATCATAGATCACAAACAAATATACAAATCAATTTTCCTACTATATAGTGGATAGTGTTTTTGACCTACAACTAATTTATCCAAATAAACATTCGACAGATATTATTTCAGTCTTTCCCGTGACTTATAAAAAGAGATATAATTTTAAAAATACATTAAAAAAAGAACCATTTTTTAGTTTTTCGTATTAATATATCATCTTAAATTTTGTATTTTAAAAGATTTTTTAAAGAGCACTGTCCCCAGTACCACGGGAGATATCAAGGTTTTTGAATGAGGAATCATCATTAAATCTAGGAAATATGGTTCTCTCTATAGTAGTTTTCCCCCATTAAACCTATTCCTCATCACCCTCATTCATGATACCTCCAATCATTCCACTGGATTTTGACACAATCCATAAACCATGGTCACATGGACAATTCAATTTATTTTTTTTTTGATAATTTTAATAATTTTTACCAATTTTTTTCATAAATGAAATACAACATCATATATTTTTTGTCTCTCAAATATATTGTTTTTATTTAGTAAAATTATTCATTGTTTTAATAATTAAGGGGGAATTTTAATTTAATATAATTTATCTTATTTTAACTTATTATCTAATTTTTTTAATTTAATTTTCAACATTTTGTATTTATTTCTCTAAAGTTAATTTTTCATTTAAACTATTTTTTTTGTTTTATTCATTAACCTATTCTATTCATTTACTCTATTTTATCTTACTCTTAATTCTTAATAGATTATTTTAATCTAAAATATATTAAAAAAATTAACTTATTAACATATTTTTTTAAATAATGTATTTTTTTGCTCTTAAATGGATATTTATTTATTTATTTTTCTAGTTTAGTTCTTAGGATATTATTTTAATTTAATGTTTTTTTCTTTTATTAATTTTAATGTTATAGATTACATTGGAATTATTTTATTTTGTTTGAATTTATTAATACATTTGTTTCATTAAATGATTTTTTCTAGTTATTTATTATTAAGTGATTGTTTTCATTTAATATAATTAATATTAGAGAATGTTTTAATTTATATTTATTTTGAATTCAATGCATCGATATTTCATATTCAATATCCGAGAAAGAGATAAATATTTCTCAATTCCATATTATATATTAAAAGAATTTTCCCACCGCTAACCTTTTATTCTTAATCCAGAATAATTATGGGAGTGTAATCATGGGTTATATATATAATTAAAAAAATTAATATATATATATATATATATAACATATATTTTCTAAAATGATCATTTATGTCCTCTAAAATTTCATTTTTATTGATTAATGTATTATGTTATCATTAAAATCTAGGATATTTATCAACCATTATTTTTTTTCAATCATATCCAGTATTCATTATGTTTTTATGATATTAGAATCACTTTAAATTTTTATCATTATTTTTATGTGTATTAATCACATGTTATCATAGTTAAAATCAAATTTTTATCTCTGCAATAATGGATGTTTTGATGAAATTTTAATTTCTTTGGAAAATAAACTATGTGAGGAAAAAGATACATGGATATTATGTTATGTTGAGAAATTATTTATGTCAATCACAAATGAAAAGGAAACCCCATTGGAAAATGGATACATCGTAGAATCTTCTATATCGAAACGAGTTACATCCATAAATCACAAATATTTGAAAATAAAAAGATTAATGAAACAAATAAATGATTAAAATATATGGTTTATATAGCTACGTGAGATGTATCTATGGAAAGTTTTTCTCCATGGTTTCAAATAGTAAGGTGATTTTATATTCTAAAAAAAATTCATAAATGTGGTTTCAAATGGTTACATAATTTATTCTTTTGTAAACCAGCCTGGTTACTCTGGTGACCTAATAATAGATCCAGTGCAGACTTTGCCTGATTGGTGTTTCCAATCCTCATAAGATGTATGCTATCACCTTGAGTAATATAATATAGAGGTTGAAAAAAAAATTCCAAAAACTTGTGGAAGAAGATTTAAAATTCAGTATAGAAATAAATGAAACCCAACAGGGAGAAATATACTTGAATTTATACATGTATAAACAACACAAAGAACTTGAAAAATTATGACAAAACATGATATACAACCCAAGTCACAATACACACAAAACTCTAAGTTCATGTATTAATAGCTATAACCACATCTAGGTGGTACTTTTCCCCAGCATGAGTGTCGAAGGATGTAATCTATGAACATATAAAGGAATATGTAGGTTGTTAGATAAATTCCTTGTAGGGTCTCCCCATGGATTACATAACATATGACAACATTTTATTAACAAAATATTTAACATTAAATATAATACAAACGTTTTTGGAAGTTCAAGATCAAAATTAAAACAATTCAGGATTTACATTTCATAATATGGATATAATTTAAACAAATGGAGCAATGATTAATTGTCATAATATTTCAAAAACAAATGAAATAATATTTTTTATATAAAATAGATTATTTAAATTAAAAGGGAATGTAAAAAAATTTATAATAATTGAATATTTTTACTATAAAACAAACAAGTGAGAAACATGATCATATGCTTAAAAGGTATGGTAGTTCTAGTTTATAAGACTCCATATACATTAGGTGGCATGAAAATATGGGTATAAAACTATGCCATTGGTATGGACAATGATGAATTCATCACCATCTTATTAAGTATGTGATGTGATGCATTTTTGTTTTAGACGTTTCATTATTGTATATTTTTGACAAAATAACTCAATAACTACCTAAGTATTTCATGTTCACTAATAAAGAAGATCAATAATGAGCAATTTACATTACAAATTATTAAAATAAAATTCATCCCACTCTTCATTTTAAATTTTACAATTACTATTAAAAACATTATAATTATTTTATATCAACTTTTATAAATATAAAACCCAAATAATTCAATGTAAATAATTTTAATCCATGTTTTAAAAATAAGAATATGAAATTGATTTCCAATTCAATTTCAAAATTCACTCTCAAAAATAAAATTCATCAATTAAAATTTAAAAATATTTCTATAGATCTCAGAAATTAAATTTTATAAATTTAAATTATACAAAATTCAATCAATTTGACATTTATAGACCAATTCAATGTAATTCGGTGTTTTTCAGGACATCGTGCCAAATTCCAATTTCCCAAATGAAATACACCAATTAAACTGAATTGGGATATCAAGAACGCAATTCTAATTGAATCAAACCCCACAAATTCCACTGAATGGAATTTAATCAATTCAATAAAATTAGGTTTTATTAAATTTTCAATTCAAAATGGAACCACCTACATTGATATCACTAGATCTCGAATCACAAAACTCTTTATAGTATTCCTTAACTAAGAATGACAACAACAAGGATCAAAGAATTATTTATAGTTTTATTATCAAAAAAATTGTTATTATATCTTACCACAACAAGGTGATCCCCAAACCCCTACAGAGGATATGGGAGAGAGTGGAAGATAAAGAACAAAAAGTGGAAACCTATCGGTAGGATATCAGACAACATTCAACTAGAACATATTATAATCTAGATGGGTGTTAAGGGGATAGAAATTAATCTTCAGATCTCCCATTGATGAAAAAATGAATTTGGGGTAATACTAGTTCATTAAGGACCTAAAAGCATGGTTTAATGTATTCTTAATAAATTATTTTCTACTTAAAAATCACGTACAAATGATAGATAGGCTGAGAAATAAGGTTTAAACAAACTCCACACCTGAGTTGCGCACTATTTTAATTTGTTACATGGTTTCTCCTAAGCTTCCACTTTGTTTTTGAAACCATGCACCATCCATAAAAAACCACACTTCTTTAGATTTTAAAATTTTCTCTAGCAAGGTGCATAGTTTTGGAAAAACATGTTCCAACCATGCACGACCCCAAAACAGTATAAATTTCCAATTTTTTCACCAAATACTACCCCAAATGTAACCCAACCAAAGAAAGAATAGAAGAAGGTTTTGGGAATACCAGAATACAATATAATGTTGTTACAACCAAGCCACCATAGAATATCAATGTCCCAAAAACCCAATTGGGATTCTTCCTTGTAAAAAATATGAGGTCATGTCACTGTCATCAGTTTCTCCCTCTCCCACAACATATGATTATCAAAATAGTTCTTCAATTGTACATGAATCAAAGGAATCATTATCCCAATAAGTACCTTGGTTTTAGAATCAACTATCCTGACTGGGTGTTCGGTCATCGAGAAATCAGTTTCTACCTAAAGATTGTTCTAGCTTATAACATGAAATAGATCAAATATAGACTTTCAAAGAAAAGATACATAGAACATTACATGTTTGATATATGTTGTGGAGGAAGTGATAACTGAGAGTAAACCATTAACACATTTTCAACAACCACCAAATTTCTAAAATTATGAGGAGAATTATTTCCATGACTCAAATAATATAGACAAATCAAACTAGACGAATCAATCTAGAACACCTGGTCTATAACATATAATATCAATTGTCATTGATGACATTAATAATTAATATTATACCATCTATGTACCATCATAATCCATTAATGTATCAAATAAATCATTATATTTATCTCTTGAACCATGCTTAGTACGACCATAGAATTATCACTAACCTCTAATCAACACAATATGGTTATATAAGGCCATCTATTCCATGGCTCAAAAGGATCCATTATAAAAATATTCTTGTAACTATTGTTGCATGAAAGCACATCCAGCTCCACATGATAATCCCAAGCTTCCCCAAATTCAATAACACAATGGAATTTAATTTCATCAAGAATTTATATATCTCTTTCTATCTATCCATTAGACTGTGGATAATATTCCCTAACCAAAAATTAATGTGATCTTGGTTCCTCCTAAAGGCCTCTACAAAAACAATAAGTGAAATGATGATAATTATTAGACACTATAGAAGATGTCACTTTATGTATGGGAAAAATCTCTTTCACAGAGAGTCTTATCAACTCCTTAACATTGATCATATCATGAAATTGTGTAATGTGAGCTAATTCAATCAACCAATCGATCACAACCTAGATCAAATTAATCTCTCTCTGGGTATGTGGTAACCAAACCACAATGTCCATTGAGATTTTATCCCACATCTAAATAGCCACTGGATGTGGCTAAAGAAACCATGAATGTTTTTGGTCCTTATCATTGGCCTATTGGATCATATAACAAAGGGAACTAAATTCCGCAGTGCACTATCTCATACACATCCACGGGAATCTAATCTGCATGTCATATAACAACTTCATTGTTCATAAGTAAAAATCAAAATGGCGTTATTATAATTCCCCAGCACTTATTTCCTTACTTCTAATAGCACAAAATGTAGATTATTTTAGCATATAGTTCACTATTTGGTGAAAAAAAACTCAGTAATGGTCTCTAAACCATAAAGAGACTATATAATTAATTGGAAGTCATCATCAAGAAAATTTTACCATAGAATCATCATGAGAATAGTAATGGAAAATTGAACACTATATAAATAAACCTCAACTTCTGATTTATAGACTTTAATATGAAACTATGTTATGAGAGCCATCAGGTTTCATTCTTATGATGATTCCCTCAATTCTTGGGTCAAAAGAATCCAAATCAATGAATCTAAGTTGATATTCCCATTCAGGTGGGTATAGTTAATGATGAAATGGAATATTTTTGATATTCCACCAAATGTTTCTAAAAGAGATTCAAATATTATCTACAGAGTATTTAACACAAGCTCTTATATTCTGAATTCACAGTAAACCATCCCCTATAAAGGTAATGTCACCATCATTTAAGCATGTGCATTACAACTGCAATTGCATGGTCATGGATTATATAATTATTATCATGTAGCCTATGTTTATGAAATCTATATGAAATAAAATGATCACTCTAGATAGTAACAGAGCCTAATCATTTTCTTGACGTGTCACATATGACCATATAGCCATGTCTGGCCTCTAGAAGAATCAATGTTTTGGTGATTATCAAAATGATTTTTATCTAAATATATTAACTCTAAAATTTTTAATTCCTTGAAATCAGTACACCTTTCTAAGTTAGAACATTTATTAAAGAATCGATCATTGATAATTCCGTAAAAACCAACTGATAATACCCACCTAGATCTATGAATCTCTAAATCTTAAAGGCATATCACTGTTTCTCTAATGTCATAAGAGTCATCGCCTTCTTAGGATCAACTGAAATTTCCTCTTCCCACACCAAGTGTCCTAATAATTTCACATACAAAATATAGAAATCTCATTTATAATGATTTATATATTGATGATGAGTTATCAACAACTATAGAACATCTCTCAAATGATGGAAATCACTCTCAAAAGACGTAATAAAAAAAATGTTATCATCCAAAAAACTACCACAATCTTATCTAGATACCTGAGGAAAATCATTTACCTCAAAACCATAAAATACCATATGATAATTGGTTTGTCCAAAGATAATGATAAGGTACTCAGTATGGTCGTACCTATTCTAAAATGAAATTTTTTGAATGTCCTATGATTTTATACTCAACTTATGGTATGTAGAAAAAAGATCAATTTTCGATAACCAATTCACCCCTTTCATATTATCAAATAGATAATCAATCCATGAAAAATGATACATTTATCTTATCTTAAATCAATTGAGTTTTTAATAATCCAAAAATGGTATAGTAAACCATTATCCTTCTTAGAAAAGTGAATAAGGGAAACCCAAGGTGACACAATCATGGGTATTAAGACTCTTCCTATATGATCATCTAATAATGTATTTAACAATATCATTTCATCTATTTCCATCCGGTGGGAGGGAATATAAGCTAGTTGAGTATCAAGCACTATATAAATAGAAAATTTTACATATCGAATTTGTGGAAAAGAAATAAATCATTGGGGAAGTTGTCAATAAATTTGATGAAAACTAATAGGAAAATACCTCTCAAACATTCCATGTTGATATCAAAAGAAAACACATATATTACATTACTCAACTCTAGATAAGAAGGACTGGCTCTACACAACATTGGGTATCCTCTTCCATGAAAAAAATTCCATACTAAACTGAGTGTACTATGTTAATCCAATAAAATGTAGGAATCTAACAATGCTTTATATTAAATGAGAAAATCCACACATATTATTACATCAAGAAGATATACATTGAGAACAAAAAAACTCTAGGAAATATTGATATCTGATAGAGACAAAACTATAGAGAGGATATAGAGATCCTATAATATTGTCCTACCAATGGGTTTCGTAAGATCCATCACATAATATAAAACAACACTAAAAATATTTAGAAAATTAAAATTATTCATAGGAATAAAATAATGAGATGCACCCATATAAAATATAAAAGTCACGAATGATGAAGATATAGTAATGGTAACTCTCACAGTTGTTAAACCCATAATCTAATTTCTCTATTAACTCTTATAGTGCATAGAAAATCGTCGTTCTTGATTATAATTGTTTGATCCCTTATTTATATAAATCATATGATTGTGAAAAATTAAAAGAGGGTTATTATTACTCTATTCCTCTTCCCATAGTGTAATAAATATCAAAGAACTCATGTATGTTTCTAGAGAATCCGTTGGATCCACATAGCTTGGGAGCACAAATTTAAATTCTATTGGAATGTCGAAACTATCCACAATATAAAAAAACCAAATGACATCTTTTAGAAACTATAACTAGTTTTGAAAATCCTTGACATCAAGAAACACCATGAAAATCATCAATCTTCCACTTTCGCTTAGAGGAAAACACAGTTTGACATGGTAGAGAAGAATCTCACATCATCCTTGACATTCCATTCATTTAAATTTAGACAATTAGTGATCTATCGAGCATATCTGTGTATAAATTATGCATTTGAAGTAATACATGAAAATGGATATTTGGATGAAGACCCAACTCGGTCCCTTGATACTTCAACTTCTCATTAAATTCTATATCAGGTGGAAACTACAAAAGATAATAAAAAAAAATTTCCATAGTCTATCATGGTCATTGAAAACTATTAGAGTTTGAAAACACAACGTCCATGGAAAACAATATATATTCTAGATAGAATTAGTCTGTGAAAATATCCTTAATGTATTTCCACTCTAATTCATCATGTTCAAACATTGAAACCATTATGTCACACCATCTCCTTCTCATCCCTTCAGGAAATAAGGTGAACCACTTCACAATGATTTCTTCAGGTGTCTCCCAGAACCCAATAAAACTCTCCATCCATCTCAAAAATACCTTATAATATTGAGGATTATTTGATTCATTGATCACTAGTAGTTTCTCTTCATGGAACTCATGAGAACTATTCTAAATGACCTTTCTCTTAGGTTCAAAAACTATAGCATGTATGGAATTAGAGGTGTTTTCTGTCCCATGGCCTGGAAAGTACACATGATCACCACAACTAGACGCAGGTCCACATGGTGATTTTCTCTATAATGATCATCTGATCCTTCCTCCTATATCTGATTAACACATTTTCTCAAAGGAATGATTCAACACAACATCAGCAGAAAATGATGAAGTCAATTTTTTTCACTCAAAATGTGCTATATGGGAAATTTATTCCAACCAGAAGACATAATATTTTAATTTCAATCCATCCAAATTATATTAGGTAATATACCTAAAATAATCCTCATGAAATCACTCTACTAAACCCCTTGTGACTTATAGTTTATTGTGGTGAGAGATATCCAATTACTCAATACATTTTACAATGTATGTTAGGAATAGAAAAAAAAACATCTTTCACACAACATGGTATTATAAAAAACCAACACATATAAGAGAAAATTGTCAAAAAAACATCCTACGTACCTTCGGAACACGGTAACTAACCTAGTACTAATAAGTCTCAGATTGTGTTGATGATCCACATGGGTTGGAAACTAGCACCTTTTGCAATACATAATGGAAATAGTGAAGACATTACTATAAACACTATGGAGGAATATAGACAATTAATCATGAAAATAAGATAATCTATAGGGATACCTATATCAAATTTTAGACATGTATAAAATACACAATGTAATATAAAAAAGTACTATAAAATTAAGATCGATAACTAATGTTCCAATTGATTCCACTCTCCATTCCACATATCATCAACCTGAACCACCTCCATGTGGTGTGATTCCTATAACACCCTGAGCTTCGACATTATGTTTCCATTTAAATAATACAATAGCGTGTGATGTACGTAACACCGTGTTCAACGCACCACGACCTATCAAACGAAATGTTTCAAAAGTGATTATTAATATTAATAAGCACATTTTTATTTTATATATATCCCATATAATTTTAAAATTTATATTTTCTATTTCATAGAAATTATATTGGAATAAATTAATTTTTTTTAGATAAACGAAGTATTTTAACAAAAAATGTAGTTTTACCACGTTTATTGGTGAACCTTTTTTAAATCCAATATTTGACACTTTTATATATTCAATTTCACAAAATATACTCTTATTTAGAATTGGGATATAAAAACTTAGTTTTGATAAATTTATAGTGTTTTTCTGATAACTATCATATTATAGTGAATAGTGTAAATACTAAATATAAATTAAAAACAACTTTTTTAATAAAGATAATTTATAGTATTAAATTATACATTTGAATGGATTGGAAGTATAATTAGATTATAGTTTTACAATTTAATCTAATGTTAGTCAGTGGAAGAAATTTCACTATGAAATTATACATAAAGAAGTGTCAATCTTTTGATCATTATAGTTTCTTAAAAACACGATATTAGTTTCGACAACATAAATTAATTTTAAATTAATTAATGAATCTTTTATTTTTTTAATTTGGTAAAATAGACATGATTTTTTACATCGTAATATCAAATATATCTTATGCTGAATTTTTGGTATTTTTCGGAAATGCCTCAATTTTTAATGAATAGTAAAAACCACTTAGTAGTAGTTAAAAAACTCACCTTTTCATTTAAATGAAAATTTTCCATTTCTGTGAATTGAATTTTGAAAATAAGACATTAATGGTTGTTATTAGTAATAAAAATTTTGTATAATAATATGAAAATAATTTTTCGTGAATAGTACTTTTTGAATTTTATTTACCATAGTTAAAGGTAAATAGGGTAATTCAAGGTAAAAATGAATATTATACTATTACCAAATTACATTGAACCTGTCCTAAAATTTTGGGATGAGTAATGTCTGACCATTGGAATATTTGAGTCGATTTTGGGACCCCATGGATCCACTTAAGAATGATAATGACACTTTATTTTAATTAACATAATGTAAAGACAAAAATGACATTTACAAATATATTTTAGTATATCAATTTTTTCAATGGGTTATATAAGTAATAATTTTGAATATAAATGTTCAATGGAAAGAGAAATTTTTTTTCGTCATTATGGTATTTTATATAATTTATAGACATCAAATGAATTAAATTATTTCTTACACAATAATGATGTAGTATTCACCTCATTAATACATGATTTACATAAATAAGATTATTAATATTAAAACAATATCAATAAAATGTCCAATTGTTATTGGATGATTTTATAAAGAACATGAGTCATATTATATTTGAATTTAATTAGTTTTGTACCTTTTGAAATCATAGGTATGTTTATAATAAAATAACATTTTCAAACTTTTCTAAAGAGCCCATCCCCTCCATTATAAACGGAAACAACTTTTATCCCATTTCTCACACATCTCATGCCCCATGGGTCGCCCAAAACCATCCCAAATAATCTTTCAATATCCCTTTTGACCACCTAGAAGACTTAACATTGGTGAAAGTCACTTGAAATTGTCAATTTGATTCTAACCTAAGGGAGTTACAAAAATTAAAGGTAATGGTTTCTCTTAACTTCTTTTCTCTTATTTTACATCCCCATCCCCTAATTTTTTTCATTTCATTTATAACAACAACAGAATACAAAATATTCTAGGATGTTGTTATGAGAGGTATTAAAACTAAACATACACACACCTCAATCTAATGGGTAATGAACACGTTGTTTCTATGGAAGGGAAACTAACGCCTCATGGAACAATGATTATTCAATTATATCATACCACCTCTGATGGTGGCCGTTAAGATGGAAATGTATATATATATATGTTTTATATTATATTTATGTTTTATTTATTCTTTTTTATTTTTCATTTATAGCATATCTTTAGGTTTTTCATTATGGTTAAACGTGATCATTTTATTTGAGGAAGTGCAGACTACCACTCCCTCAATGTGATATCACTTATTAATGACTTATGTGGGACATATAAATGACGGTGTTAATTATATAATATATGATACTACACTATAATAATAATATATCTATGTATCATTATGTATTAATTACATTTACATGGAAAATAGAAATGAAGTTAGTGTTCATGCATATGTATGGATTACCTTCTCTATGAACGGTGCATTTCATTTCTAATATTTAAATGTTATGTATTGTTATAAATACATATATTTGAATATTTAAAATATATATGATATCTAAATAATTAATATCATTATGGACATAAATTAATTTTGTCCACATGGATAACATGTAATTATATGAAGATTACTTTTGACTCAAGTACCTAATATCAACAAAACGATTGTTATTGTCTGAAATTATGTCATAATGTTTATAATGTACTAATAAATGATATAAAAGGAATAATAAATTTGAAAAATGTTCTGAAATAAGTATTAAATTACTTTATTTTATTATTCAGGATATTAATTAATGAACGGGTCATGTCGGAGATGGGGTGAGGGTTAATTTCACAATCACTTTATTATATGAGGTTTTTTTCATGTAAGTATCTAGTAGGACATATTTCTCATCCACATCTATGTTTATTAATTGTGTATTGCAAATATTGATTAATATTTTATAGACTATGGGTTAAATTCTATTATATCCTTGTTTTACTTTTTATAAAATGCTTTGAGAGGAATCATTTAAGCGTTTTCCAAATAAGGTACATTTTAAACTCTTCAACAAAATTATGGTAAGATTGTTTTTTTAAATTATACGGATGGTGTGGCTATTTTATAAAGTTATAACATCATCAAATCTTCCCTTACAAGATTATAATAATAATTTCAAAATAAATGGATTATTCTATAACTTTGTTACTTTTAAATGATCTCAAAATTGAAAGAGATATTACTCTAATGTTGTTTTGATTTCCCATATGTCATCATCCTTTGATGGATTTTACAATTGATTGAATGATTATTTGTTATAATACAATCTTCCATATTATATTGAATGAGTTATGTTATGTTTGATTGTGGATGTTTTATTTTTCTACCATTCAAGGATTATGGATAATGTATTGACAGTTCATATACTAGTTTGAATACGAATGTATATGTTATGTTTCAACCTTTTTATATGAGAAATGTACTGAACTAAGGATTAGTATAGAAGAACATTTTATAATATTTGTATTGTAGAGATTTTGTGTATTTTCCGAGTAATACATCACTATCTGGATATGAATAAGTAGAGGCTAATCTATAACATATGTACCTAGGAGTAAATACATCAACAAGCAGTTTTGGGCTAGACCTTGGGGATCCTGGTACACGATAATGGGCCTTGCTACACTCTAGGTTATGACACTCCCTGGGGATATGATTAGGATAATTCACAGTTTATTTACAAACCATTATTAAGGATTTATGAGGTTATACCTCCTAAAGGATATTTTTTTTATGATTATGGATAACACCCATAAATTGTTCAAATTATGATAAATGTTTTACAATTTTGGAATTATGTATTCTGATTCATAAATAAATCTAGTTTATGAATATTTTTAGAAATGGAACCTAGTGGAAGAAAAGGAAACTGTATCAATCCATGTAATATATGAATGTATTTACCTCATTCTCATGTTAATTACAGTGGAGCTGGTGATGCAACTAGTTATGATCAGCTTTTCACCATATTGGGTCATCTCACTCGGGTTATGAATAATAACCATACCCATATGGAGCACCCTGATCAAAAATGTAGAGGATAAATGTTAAATAGATTCATGAGGAAACAACCACCACCATTCAATGGGAATTCAAATCCACTTTTAGTTGAGTAATGAATAAGTTCCATAGGGAAAATATTTCATGCATTGTGGAGTAATGAAAGAAATGTTTTTGTCATGGTAGTTTATTGCCTCACAAGTGATGAATATCAACGGTGGTCATTAGTTCATCACAAAATGGAGGATGAAGAAGTATCCTATATGGAATGGAGTTAGTTTAATGATATTTTCATAGAAATAATACGTTCCTCGTGACCATCATGGGGATATCAAAGATAAATTTCTGAGTCTCAGGAAAAAATAGGATGAGAATGTAACAAAGTATAAAGCTAACACTACAAGGTAATAAAGGCATGCTGCAGATTATATATGTAACCCAATGTGTAAGATTGATCTATTATTTGATGAGTTCAAATCATTTCCCTTTCGATCATTACGTAACCAAAGTTGGAAGATTGATTGATTATTTTATGAGTTAAAACCATTTCTCTGTCGATCATTATCTTTGAAATACTTGTCATCATATCATGATATTGTTTCATGTGCAATCCATACAGAGAAGGAATTATCTATGTATTATGACATTAACGAAAAGAAAGAGAAGATGATATCTTCTGAACACTCTGGGAAAAAAAATAATGGAATAGGGAATAATGGAAGAGTTGAGTTTCCACCTTGTGATAATTGTGGATGGAAGAATTGTAGTGCTTGTCTAAAAGGAAAAGGAGTATGCTAATAATGTGGGAAGAAAGGCCATCATGCTGGTGAATGTAAGGGAAACAAAGAGGTTGTTAATTTTGAATGCTATAATTGTAGATAAGTGGGTCATGATGAAAATTGTTGTCTTATGTTACAAGAATACATACCTTAGAAAAGTTCCAGGGACCAAGGCCAAGATTATCTGGATACTACATTTGAAGTGGAATAATTAATGTATTTGTGCTTTTGGATTCAATAATTATTTTCCCGTTATAAGAAAAATATGATATATAAAGAATATACTGAAATACTTTTTTTGTTTTCATTAAGGTTTTAATATGATAATGGTAATCATATTATTATTATGTGACAATAAGTAAAAGTTTATATTTCACGGGGAATCAGATTTTATAATTGATTTTTGGATATAGAGACCTTTCAAAGAGAATTTGGACTGAAGTAATTTTGAATAGCTATAATGGTTGGATTCAATTAAGTTGGTCATTGGATAGTATTTCATAATATTATTTTCAAAATATTATAATAATATAGTATTAGAAAACGGACAACCTGCAGGTCAGGTGATAACCCATCGTGTCAGAGAATGCTATAGGAATCGAGCCCACAACCAATATCTGACAATGCATTATTACCTACCACTAGCCAACAAGAATTTCATGGTTATTATAAAATAGTGTTCTTCAGGGTATATGTTTGTAACCTTATACAATTAAGATAAATATAATTTTTTTGAGTTCTATTATTTTTCGGAGTGAAAGATAAGTTTGTGGTAGAAATTTGTTAAAGTACGTAACTCTACTTTTCATGTATATTTTTTTATCTGTCTTATTCTATGATGAAATTAATTGTAAAAAATTAAGGAAGGGACCTTAAAACAAAACAATTTCTATCCTAATACCTTATTTTTTGTTAAACTGATGATATATTAAATGATAATAGATTGATGGATTCGAGGCCCTCAATTTTCCACTTGTTTGTGATTTATGACCTAAATAACTCCCTATAAATATTTACGTTTTTATCTAATTATGTGTCTCTTATTTCCACCAATGTTCTCCTAATCGAGAACATAATTAGGTGGTGACATTTTTATTTCCCTTTAACACTTATTAAAAATAAATATTATTAACCCTATTTCTAATATAGGTGATCCCCAAAGGTAATTTCTATTTTTAACGATGTATTTTGGAAATAAAATTTCAAATTGAAAGGACACAATTTATTGATGGAGGGTTGAATGTAACACCCCGAGCATCCACAATACTTTTCTCTTTAAGAAAATATAATAGCAAGTGATTTACGCAATACTGAGTTCAAACACACCGAGACATATCAAACTAGCCGATCAAAAAGTAGTTTTGAATATTAATAACCAAAATGTAAATTTTCTGTATATCACATATAATTTTGACATTCATATTTCCTATTTCTTCGACATAATATACAGAAAAATTAATTTTTTAGATAAAATAAGTATTTTTCAAAAAATGGATTTTTACGGCCTTGTAATGACAATCCTTTTTTAAATCCAATATTTGAAACTTTTATATATTCAATTTGAAAAAATATACTTCTTATTTAGAACCATGACATAAAAATTTAGTTTTAATAAATTTTTTTTTTTGTTTTTCTGATTATATTAATATTTGGGTGAATAGTGAAAATTACTAAATATTAATATCAAAAAACATTTTTAATAAAAATAATTTATATTGTTAAATTATGCATTTTAATAGTTTTTAAGTATAATTAGATTATATTTTTACCATTTAATCTAATTTATGTCATTGGAATTAATTTTAAATAGAAATTATACATAAAAAACCGTCTATCTTTTGATTGTTATTGTTTTTAAAAGCACGATATTTTTGTTACAACGGGAATTAATTTGAAATTAATTAATTCAAATTAAATGTTTTCTATTTGGTAAAATAGACATCATATTTGAATTCAGATTATCGGATATATCTTAGGTGATATTTTTGCTATTTTTCTGAAACACTTCAATTTTTGATGAATAGTAAAACCACATTATATAAGCTTAAAAACTAACTTTTTCATTTAATTGAAATTTACCTCTTCTGCAAATTTAATTTAAAAAATCCGACACTAATATTTGTCATTAGTATTTAAAATGTGGTTCAATAATATTAAATAATTTTTGGCGAATAGTAACTTTCAACTTTTATTGACAACTGTTAAAGGTAAATTGGTTAATTCAAGGTAAAAAAATATAATAATAACAAAAAATTAGCTTAACACTAGACCTAACCATATGGATGATTCATAGCAGACCATGTCTATCCTTGGGTCATTTTTGGGACCCCATGGACCGACTTAAGAATTATAATGACACTTTATTTTAATTAACTAAATGGAAAGACAAAAATGACATTAACAAATATGTTTTAGTATATCAACTTTTATATGAAGTTGTATAAGTCATCACTTTGAAAATAAATATTACATAGAAAGATAAAAATATTTCCTACATTATGGTATTTGTTTTATAATTTTTATAAATAAAATAAAATAAATTAATTATGACACAATAATGATGAATTATTCTTCTCATTTATAAATGATTTAAACAAATATGATTATTAATATTAAAACAATATCCATGACCTATCAAATTCTTATTGGATGATTTTATTTTAACATGATTCATTTTATATTTGACTTTAATGAGTTTTGGAACTTTTTGAAACTGATGACATGTTCATAATAAAATAACATTTCCAACTCTTCTAAATAGCCCCTAAACTCCCTTATAAAAGGACACCACTTATAACCCATTACTAACCCATCTCAAGCCCCTTGTATCATCCAACTCCAACCCATATAAGATCTAAATATCAATATCTTCCACCTAGAAGTCATACCTTAGGTATAAGGCACTTCAACAAGTCCTTTTGGTTCAATCCAAAGGGAGTCACCCAAATTAAAGGTAATGATTTCTCTTAACTTCTTTTCTTTTATTTTACTACTTGAACCCCTAAAATCTTTTTATTACATTATTTTATAACAACACCCATATAATCAATATACTAGGGTGTTTTTATTTGATTGAATAAAACTACACTTACACACACCTTCGCTTAATGGGTAATGAATACACTGATTCTATGGATGGAAATCTAACACCTCAAGAAATGGTGATTGTTCAATTTTCTCCTACCACATCTCATGGTGGCCAGTAAGATAGAATGGAATTTATATATATTATATATTATGTTTATTTTTTCTTTATGGTTCTTTATTTTCCAATAATAGAGATCCATTATGGTTTCCATTATTGGTAAACGCGATAATTTCATTTGAAGAAGTGGGGATTACCGCCCACTCAATGTGATATGACTCATTAACACCTTATGTGGGACAAATAAAGGATGGAGATAATTATATTATATATGATATTATAATGTAATTATAATATACTTATGTATAATTATGATTCCATTACACTAAAATACAAAATAGAAATGAAAGTTGTGTTCATGCGTACGTATGGATTACAGTCTCCATGAATGGTTCATTTAATTTCTTATATCTATATTTTATGTATTGTTATTAATAAATATATATACTAGATATATAAGACTTATATGATATATAAATCATGAATTCCTTCTTGGATATCAATTAATTTTTACCACTTGGACAACATGTAATTATAATAAGTGTACTTTTGACTCAAATACCAAATTCATCAAAATGACTGTTATTGACATGAATGATTTCATAATGTTTTTAACGTACTAATATATTATATAAAAGGAATAATAGATATAAAATTTTTTTTGATACAAATATAGGATAACATTATTTTATTATTGAGTATATTAAAGAACTAAAGGGTTATGTTGGAAAATATGTAAGGGTTAATTTCACTATCACTTTATTATACGAGGTTGTTTTTAAATAAGTATCTACTGGGACCTCAATATCATACACATTCATGTTTCATAAAACTGTATTTAAAAAAAATAAAATTTTATAGAATATGGTTTGAAGTCATTTATACCCTTGATTTACTTTTCATAAAATGGTTTGAAAGGAATCTTTCTGTCATTTTACAAACAAGGTACTTTAGGAATTTTTCAAAAAAATTGAGGTAAGATTGTATTTTTAACATAAATGGTGGGTGTGGATATTTTCTTCCATTATAACATCATCAAAGCATCTCTTACATGCTTATAAGAATATATTAAAAATAAACGATTTCTTCTATAATTATGTTACTTTTAAATGATTTCAATATTGAAAGTGATATTTCTCTCATGTAGTTTTGATTTCATCTATGTCAACATCCTTTGATGGATTTTACACTTTTTTGAAAGTGGATTTGTTATAATACAATCTCCAATATTGAATTGAATTATTTATGATATCTTTGACAGTGGGTATGTTATTTTTATACCATACAAGTCTTATGGTTAATGTATTGACATTTATTTTTCTAGTTTTAATATTTATGATTATGTTATGTTTCATCATTTTCATACGAGGAATGTATTAGACTTAGTAATGGAGGAGCGGAGCCCTCTATAGCTCCACGATGAATCTATAGGGCTGATGAGAAAATTAGATGTGGAATTGGATGAGTCCTTTCCCAATATGATATATGGTTTTTGCTGAGGCCTAAATCATTTTTAGATGTCTTGTTAGAGGCCTTGACAATATGTTTTAGAATGTACGAGTTTATACATTCCCTCATTATGAAAATAATATATATGGTTCTAGTTGTTATTTGACTAGTTGAATACACATGACTTTTTTTCTTATGGCATTATTTACTTGGCTAATATTTTTTCAATAAAGTGTTCATTTTTATTATTTGTAAGGGAAGGTGTTTTCAATTATTCACCATTACCAATGTTTATGTTGTCTTCCACTGTATTCCATACCCTTACTAAGCATTTGAGATCACCCATTTCTTATTTTTCATTTTCCCAATATATGAATACGTTATTTATGAGTGACTGGCAGGCATATTCTAGGAGGATTGCATGTTTATAATATAATAAATTAGTAATGTATTTATTTTCAAGTTTTAATGTTGAACTTATGTATGTATCTTTTTTCCAAGTCTACTAAACTGATCGGTCTTTTCGGATTTGATCCCTTGTGATCATGCTAATTTGATGTAATAACGCAGTGACTCTGGGTAACTGGGGTCGGGGAATTACAATTCCATTATGAGAACCTAGAAGATGATAATCTGCAAACACCAAACAACACATGCATGGTGTTAGTTAAAATCACCATGTGGCCTTTCTAAGGATTATATAATATATTCCAATATTAAATTAATCATGTAAATATCTTCTAAATTTAAACTAACATGTTTGGTATCTCAAAATAATAATTAAAATCATTCATGAATTATATTTCAAATGATAGAAATACATTAAACAAATCATTCACATTTCAATTCAAGGAAAATTTCTTATAAAATAAATTATTAATATTTTTATAAATATGAGTTTATTTAAATTTACATAGTAATTAACGAATTTTAAAATATTAGAATGTTTTAGTTTTTAATACTATCAAGTTAGAAATGCATTCATATACCATAATGGTATGATTGTCTTGAGTAATAAGACTCCACACACTCAAGGTGACATAAGAAATATGTGTATACCCACATCCCTAAGGTGTGACAGAAGGTGAAATCATCACCATCCAATCAAGGAATGACATGCTATATTTATGTTTTAGAACATTGTAAATTGTTTTGTGTTTTCCAAATAACTCAATAACTATCTTTTTATTTCATGTTGTCTAAGAAAAAATCAATGATAGGAAATTCACATTACAGAATTATACAAAAAGTTCCTCCCATTATTTATTTTTAATACTCCCATTTCCATTTAAAAACATACAAATAGTTATTTAATAAAATAAGTTTTATTCCAAGATAAAACAGAATGGTATCTAAGAAAACCAATTTATTCCATTATCAAATATAAGAATATGAAGTCAAATCAAAAATAAAATTCAATATTCATAGAATTAATTTAAATTAATCAATATAAATTTCAAACCACTTTCATCATTTTCCAAAAAAAATAACATTTTAAACTCAACCAAATTCTGTAAATTTCATAATTACATTGACATTCAATGGAACTGGGATTTTTTCCAAATTTTATTATAAAATTTTGTTTCAAAAAATATATATCCTAAATAAATGTAATTGGGTTTTAACAAATTAAATTTTATATTTATAAAAACACACATATTTAATTTTAATCTATGTAATCAATTCAATCAATTTAGGGTTAATCAAATATGCATTCAAAACAGATTCAGCTACCTTTTGAAAACAAGATCTTGATTTAAAAGTCCATAATTATGATTTAAATGTGATGAAAATTGAAATTAGTATCTTGGAATTAAACCTATGTATATGATAAAAACAATTGTTATTAGATCTTCCTATAACACAACGTTCTACATAACACAAAATAGGAGAAGGGAGAGGTGGAGATAATGAACCTTAAGACGAAACCCATCATTATATGATCGATTATATTTTGAATAGATTTGATTCAATTCTAGAGGGGTGTCTTGTATCACCTCAATATTCTATGAAATATTTTTTTTGGATTAATTTTTTCATTTAAATATTTTTATTGTCACATAATAATGAATATTGAATTTATTATATGATAAAATCATTGTGTATATTGAATTATATTATAAAAAAAAGATGATAATGTGCCACACAAAAACAGTTAGTTTAGATCATGGTATATGAAAAACAATGCATTTCTTGTGTTATACACAATTTCATGTTCTTTTGATAAATTTCATTTCAAGAAAGATTGAGATTTACCGAACAATAGTATATTATTAAAATATAGTATTTAAAAAATTAAGATATAATTTTCTAAGAAATTATAGTTTTTGAATGTTATTTAAAAACACATTGATATATAAGTATTATAATATGGATTCATTGGTAAAAAATTAATTAAATTTAAAATATATACCATTTGATTATAAGGAATATAGTTTTTTTATGATCTCTAAATCATTATGACATAATATATTTGAATAAATTACAAATAGTGAATATTATTATTGAAATATATATGTTATATATTAAATAAAATATATTTTTTTTTCACCTAATAGATTTTATAGGATTATGTTAAGAACAACCCCAATTATTTACATAATTTCCCTATATTTTTCAAGTATTATAATGTCATCCATTAATAGAAAAAACATTTAAAATATAATATTTTAAATTATTAAAATTCTTATAAAAAACGTAAAATTATTATACTCAATAGGGATATAATATTTTTCTTCAGTTGAATTTTTTTATTATTTTGAGAAATTTTCATTATTTGATTAATAGTGAAAAATATTCTATTTTAGTTTAAAAATACCATTTCATTTAAATAAATGTGAATATTAAATTATATTTTAATGTGAAATTTAAAGTCATAATAAATAAATTATATATATATATAGATATTAATCTGACATAGTTTAGTAGAATGATTTTGAATTTAGAAACTAATTCATCAATTGAATGATATTTTAAAAATATTCCTTCTCATTAATACAACAAGTTTATTGTTATATATAATCTAGTCACTATTTTTAATTGAACATGAGAAAATGGACATAATTTGTTTTAATAATCATTATGTTTACATTAAAATTGTATATTATCAATTTTTTGATATTATGAACAGAAACAATTGAAAAGTTTTGTTGACTAAATTTAAGGGTAAATTGGGAAATTGAAGGTTAAAATATTAATATAATATTATAATATTACCCTGACACTTGCATTAGTTTCATTGGATATGTGGATTTCAACAAAAATCAACCATATGAGGAAATTATATCGTTTTTAAGACAGTTGATTAATAATATATTATTTTTCATATTTCATATATAGATATGTTAAAAATGACATGCAAATATTTTGTAATATTTTAATAATTTTTAGTATAGTGTCAAAAAATAGATAAATTCATCTATATATAATAATTTTTAAAATAATAAATTTATTCCATCATTATATGTTTATTTTTAAAATTTATATAGAAGAAATATTTAACTTATTGCATATCATTATGATTATAAGGCCCCAGCCTTAAACCTTACTTAATCTTGAGTTATTACAAGATTACACATTGAGGATCTTTTCAGGTTTAGAGTTTTAGAGAATTAGATCATGAAACTTGCATTACATTCCACATTTAAACAAAGTGGTTACATAAAAGACAGTATATATTCTTCCCATCAATAGAAACATATTTTAAATATAACATGGATTCTTTCTTGACACATCCTTGACACTATCATCACATCATGTACATTTCCCATGACATGTGAAAAACATTTCAAAAAACTTGGGATGAGTATAAAAAGCTCAGTAAGAGTTATAAAAATATGGAAAGGAAACATGAGTTCATATATACATTAGAATGAAATCACACTTTACACATAAAACATAGGCATATCAAATCATGAATAAATCATAGAAAACATAAGACATAAAGGTAACTTGAGGAATTCATAACATTCTTACGTAGGAAGTAACCCTCTTGGTTAAGTTTGGAATACCCATCACATTATATTCCCTAAATCTCTTCGGAGAAACCTTAATGTTTCACTCCTTCGCGTTACCCAATGCATTGGAGAGCTATAACGGGCTCACCCGCCCTTAGTTTATCATGGAACCACCCGTTCTTCATAACAATGCCCAAGGACCATAACATAATCGTATCACATAAAACATGCATAACGGAAACATAGAATTTCCACATTTCAATCACAATATAACATTTTAGTATATTGAAATAATGAATCCATTCAAAAAGAAACCATTTCCAAAACCATTTAAAACATTTAATAAAGAGATTTTTGAATCAAAGTGTCCCATACAACCTTGAAGCTTAAAATTTTAAACCATCAATATCCATATAAATAAATCCATAAAACGATTTTGAAAACATGGATATTAATAAGAACAAATAATTAAAACATTTAAAACGATATTTTGGTTAAAGGGGTTTTACCAAAATTCGACACACTTGAATACAACAATTGAGGAATAACATTTAGTCATAACTTTATAATATCATGAGAATAAAGGTATTCATGATAAAATACTCCAAAGGACAGTATATAAACCATATAAGAGTGAATTGGTGCATAACAACAATGAACCCTCAATAGAAATGTCAAATGTGATGAAATCCATTATAAAGAAGGTATCCTTAAATTAAGGACAAATCAGTCTCAAAAAATTTTGTGACAAATATAAATACACCCAATAGAAGTGGATATTAAGTGTAAAACAATAAAAGGTCATTCACACATATTCAATGGATGACATATTCAATGACTACATGTTGAACCCAAAGAAATCGAAATTGGGTTAAAAAGTTCCCTTGACAGCCTAACAACGTCACATCAAAATGAGTTGATGACAGATAAAAAGTGTATCTCATCACATGGACATAAAATTTACATAAATAAGGATACATGATAACATATCCCAACATAACAATATGTAAATTAAATGAACCAACAAAAGAAGTCTTTTAAAAAAGAGGAGGGTGAAAGGTTCCCTTACCGACTTTGGTATCATTCAAAACATACACCCCATGAAAGAAGGATAATAGATCATTGATGTAAATACTCATAAATGAAAGTATATTACACAAAGAGTAGAATAATGGGCAGTACATACACCACTCAATGGAATTTGTGGCAAATGTAGCATAAATCTCACGGGAATACAAGTGAGATGAAAAATCCCTTACGAAAATTCGGCAGCCTAACGACGCCACTCAAAATTTCCAAAATGGATTGATGAGAGGAAATAGAATCTCTCATCATATGAACATAATAAGTACATTAAAAGTAATATAAAAGAACATCCCAATCATACGAAATATGAGCTTAAAAGGAAAGACATAAAAGAGTGTACTTAAAAAGAAAGTGAGGTGTAGGATCCCTTACCTCGGGTCCGACTTGACTCGATCGTTCTTTAACGTCCTGAATAATAAACGTGAGTTAATTTACACTTTATTAAGAACCATTTTCTAGTTCATTATTCCTTTTAGATCACTTATTGAAATGTTATAAACATTATTTAATCATTTAAGTTAATAATGTTTGTTTTGTCGATATTTGGTTCTTAAGTCGAAAGTGGACTTCTTACAATTACATGTTGTTCATGTGGTCAAATGTTTATTATATCCATAATTTTAGTCATGATGTATATATCATATATTTCAT
This sequence comes from Viscum album, assembly GCA_963277665.1. Taxonomy (NCBI): domain Eukaryota; kingdom Viridiplantae; phylum Streptophyta; class Magnoliopsida; order Santalales; family Viscaceae; genus Viscum; species Viscum album. The sequence goes on from OY728148.1 coordinate 178,581,109, forward strand.
ATATATCCAGTACATTCATTCATTTATAACATTACATAATCATTTAGAGTTAAGAAATGAAATGCACCGGTCATGGAGACGGTAAGCCGTACGTACGCATGAACGCTACTTTCATTTCTATTTCATATTTTATAGAATGGAATAATAATGATATAATGGTATATTATAATTCCAGTATAATATAATATATAATATCATTAAATCCATACTTTATACGTCCAACGTATGGCATTAACGAATCACATCACTTTGAGGGGGCGGTAGTCCGCACTTCCTAATATGAAGATATCTTGTATACCCATAATGGATTCCATAAAGGTAAGACACACATAAAAAATACAGAAGAATAAGTAAAACATAAACATATTATATATCATATATAAAAATAGTGACATCATAATGGCCACCTTTGAAGGTGTTAAATGAGTATTGAACAATCATCGTTTCGGGAGGCAGAATTTCGCCATCCACGGAAACTGTATGTTCTTTAACCATTTTATGTTTTTGTGTGAGAGTGTAGTTCGAATAAATCTTATAAAACATCATAGTATATTTAATATAGTGGTTTTGTTACAAAAGAAGTAAATAAAAAGATTTTATGGGGTTGGAGAAGCAAAATAAAACAAATGAACATGAGAGAATGAATTACCTTTAAAAGTGTAACTCCTTTTGATTTGAGCCTAAAGGCTTCCATTGAAAGGATAATGCCCAAAGGGAATCCTCTAGGATGAGGAGAGGGATTTGGAGAGAGTAAATGGACAGGGTTTGGCCGAGCCAAAGGCTTTAGGAGTGTTTGAAATGAGGTATAGGTGGGGGCCTTTTATAAGAGGAGAGGAGGGGCACTTTTGGAAAGTAAGAAATATTACTTTATTTGAAAATGTGTTTCAGTTTTAAAAGGTCCCAAATTGATATAATTCGTGTATAAGGTGATAAGTCTTCTAAATCCACTCATCCAATAAGTTTTGGACATGTGTAGTTCATAGATTTTACATTATCTTTCCATTTTATTTAAATCGTCAGATAATGATGTCATCGCGGCTTCATTATGATGTCATAAATAATTTAATTTATATAATGTCTAAAAATTATAAAAAAATTACTATGATGTAGGAAATATTTTTATCTTTCCAATTACTATTTATAACAAAAAATCTGACTTGTATAACCCCACTTAAATATTGTTTTAGTAAAACATATCATGTTTGTGTCATTTTTACTTTTACATTAAATAAAAAGTTATTTATGTCATTTCCCAACAAAAGTGGCTCCATGGGGTCCCCAAGTTGACCCATGGCTTGTCTTGGTCGCCCATTACACATCCAATGAGGTTAGGACATGTGTCAAGTTCATTTCATATTATTAAAACATTATTTTTCCCTTAAACTACACTAATTACCACTAATGGCGATTAAAAACTTAATAAGTTACTATTCACCAAAAAATTATTTTTATCCCATTGAACCACATTTTACTTCTTAATGACAACCATGTATGTCAGATTTTTGAAATTCAAAACACAAAGATGGAAAAATTTCATTTTGATGGAAAAATCAGTTTTTATATGTACCACTTAGTGGTGTCACTATTAATCAAAAATTGATGTTTTTCAGAAAAATCCAAAAAATTCACCCTAAGCTATATTTGATATTACGAATTAAAAATGAAGTCTATTTTACAAAATTCAAAACAAATAAGTCACATTAATTAATTTAATAATTAATTCCCGCTGTCAGATCAAATAGAGTGTTTTTATGAAACAAAAAGTATCAAAAGATTGACACTGGTTTAAGTCTGATTTCAAAGTGAAATTAATTCAACGACCACTATGGATTTAATGGTAAAAATATATTATAATTTTACATTAAAACCAATTCAAAAGATAATATAATCATATAAATAAATTAGATTAAAAGGATGTTTTGAATTAAAATACAACATTTTACACTATTCATTAAAAAATGAACTTTATCGGAAAGATACCAAAAATTTACACAAAGTAAATTTTGATGTCCCGATTCTTAGTAAAAGTTTTATTTGGTCCAAAAGAATGTTTAAGAGTGAAAAAAACTATATTTAATGATGGTTCAACATCAAAAGGTGATAAGTGATCCTTTAGTGAAAACTAGGGCATATACGCCTAAAATTGAATTCTTTCCGTATTTTAATCTTCTATCCTTTATTGGATAAATGTAAAAACATTTAAAAACATATATAATCATATTTTAGTTATTTATATCTATTACCTCCATTACAACAGCTACATGTTAACTACCATTTAAAATAATATTATTTTATTATTAGAGTGCAACGTAAGATTCCCAAGAAACTCGTTCTTGCGTGTTGGGTACGCCATCGAGCATAGCATCCCATTTAAAGTCATATCAATATTTTATTCACAAATATGGATAAATATGAAACTGTCATATTCTTTATTTACCTGGGTTGTTACATCCTTTCCCCCTTTTGGGAATTGTGTCCTCGATATTTTTAAAATTGGGCTTGGAAACATCCTTGAAAGTCCCACATCAGAACAAGAGTCGGTAAAACAATCACATTAAAATAAAGAAAGATAAGTACAGAGGTCACCCGAGTTATCCCATACTAGGACTCCATGTAGGAAAACATGGACATGGAGAAGAAAACATAGGGTCATGTTCTAATGGAGAGTGATAGAAAACATGTTTAGGAGAAAGTTAACAATAAGAAAATCACAAACTTGTGATGGGTTAAACGGTGTTGGGTTCCCCAGTAGGAAATTTTAATAGACAAAATTTTTGTTTTAAGTTACTTTTTGTTGAGGAATTTATTCATAAGGAAACATAATAACTTATCATGTTGACTTTCATCTTTTACTAGATTTCTTAGTCAAACTCATATTTTTTTCCAAAAGGCAAGTATTTAGGGAGACTTGTTCGCATTAAGAGTACTATAATAAACTTCTAGATAATCACATAATCCACAAAAGAGAACTATATACATCCCATGTCTTTAGGCTTTAACCAAAAACAAAACCAAAAAGGTTAGTACAAGGTCAGATAATCCAGAAAAGGATAACCCATTAAAAAGAAAATCCATGCTTAATCTCCAAAATTTGTCCAACAAAACCCAAAGTTCAACGAGGACCATCCGATAAACAATTTGTCCATAAATTTCTTCAAAGTAAACCAATATAAGATTGAAACCCAAATATTTGAAGGATTTAGTCACATAGTCTTCCAAGTTAAATCGTAACATTTATCTCCAAACAACATCAGTTTCTCCTAAAGTCTCGTATTGAAAAGTAATTAACCTAATCACATATCCTCTATGATAGGTTAATCATTTTCATAAATAACCCAAAATCAACTTACTCTTAAAAAAAGAATCAGTCAAACTAACCTGGGACTTCACGTAGTCCAGTGGTAGGCGACAAATAACAGTTGCACTTTGATTGTGGGTTCGATTCCCGCAGCTCTGTCCGACGCGACGGGTAGTCACACGGTCTACATGTTGTACTTTTTCCAAAACTATATAATTCTCAAATCATTCCCCAAAAAGGGATAAATTCATCAAAAATAACCATAACATAATTTAACCTCAATTTTATCTCATGCCTTTCAATTCAATCATAACATATAGTAACCCATAATTACCTCAAAAGTAAGGATCATATAAACCCAAATGGTTGTTTATAACTATGTCTACAAAAGAAAAGATAACTATTACTTGGATAAAATTTGCCTATATTAAACATCAGGGTTACACATAATATAAAAAGTCTTCTAATGTAACCCCATCATCAAAAGAGACTTAATACTCTTAAGAATTTCATCATAACTCTTGAAGCGCTTATATGTTGACATCATACTCATTCAACATTCTTCATGATCCATTATCCATTCCTTTCCAACTTATTCCGAAATACCTCTTTCCTACAAACAAAATCATGAATCATATCCTAAGATTCCAAAATAAGAAAACAATAGTCATGAAATAGTACATACCTTTGATTGGTCATTGTCAGTTTCTTCATCCTCAATCGGAATGGAATTAGGTATTGGTAAACGAATATTGGTACGCTATTGGTGACCCCATTCACGAAACTTCTTCATAGGACATGTGTTTGCATAATGACCATGCACAACACATTTAAAACATTCAATTGATCCCTCAAAAAGAACTTCTTTCCCTTTCCTCGAGTCAACTGGATGCTTCCTTTTTCCATGGCAGGTTCTTGCTTTATGACCTTCATTTCCACATCTATAGCGTATTTCTGTCCCTTTGAAACATTTTCCTAGGTGTTTCCTTCCACATCTTGGACACATAGGTTTTTGAACACACTTACCTTTATGATTATTACCTGTACATCCGTAGGGATTTGTTTCTTGCATATATGATGCCTTAGAGAAATATCCAAGGTTTAGGTGGTCAATCATGACTCCAGATAGTTGGTTGAGGATAATCACAAGAGTTCTCATTGCAGCTCCCATATCATTCAGTTGCTTGCTCAAAAAACTGTTACAGTTTCCTTCACATCCACTGTTACTTTGGTTCCCGCTAGATCCAGCCATTTACTAAAACAAAAAAGGTAAGTGTGAGTATATCAAAAAAACCATCATGTACTAATGAGTAAGATAAACAATAAGATATACTTACTAATTAACTTTATCTAAAACTAAGACTCTTTCTGAAATCCTAACCATTATGGTAATTTTCACTTATGCTTAAAGAATACCCTAACCTCTAAAGTTATCAAAACCTCCCTTTGATAACAACTATAAGGCCCCATCCTTAAACCTTAATTAATATTGAGTTATTACAAGACTACACATTGAGGGTATTTTCAGGTTTAGAGTTTTAGAGAATTAGATCATGAAACTGGCATTACATTCCACATTTAAACAAAGTGGTTACAAAAAAGACAGTATTCATTCTTCCCATCAACGGAAACATATTTAAAATATAACATGGATTCATTCTTGACACATCTTTGACACTATCATCACATCATGTACCTTTCCCTTGACCTGTGAAAAACATTTCAAAAAACTTTGGATGAGCATAAAAAGCTCAGTAAGAGTTATAAAAATATGGAAAGTAAACATGAGTTCATATATACATTAGAATGAAATCACACTTTACCCATAAAACATAGGCATATCAAATCATTAATAAATCATAGAAAACATAAGACATAAAGGTAACTTGAGGCATTCATAACATTATTACGTAGGGAGTAACCCTCTTGGTTACGTTTGGAATACCCATCACAGTATATTCCCTAAATCTCTTCGGAGAAACCTTAACGTTTCACTCCTTCGCGTTACAAAATGCATTGGAGAGCTATAACGAGCTCACCCGCCCTTAGTTTATCACGGAACAACCCGTTCTTCACAACAATGCCCAAGGACCATAACATAATCGTATCACATAAAACATGAATAAAGGAAACATAGCATTTCCACATTTCAATCACAATATAACATTTTAGTATATTAAAATAATGAATCCATTCAAAAAGAAACCATTTCCAAAACCATTTAAAACATTTAATAAAGAGATTTTTGAATCAAAGTGTCCCATACCACCTTGAAGATTAAAATTTTAAACCATTAATATCCATATAAATAAATACTTAAAACCACTTTGAAAACATGGATATTAATATGAACAAGTAATTAAAACATTTTAAATGATATTTTGGTTAAAGGGGTTTTACAAAAATTAGAGACACTTGAATACAACAATTGAGGAATAACATTTAGTCATAAATTTATAATATCATGAGAATAAAGGGATTCATGATATAATACTCCAAAGGACAGTATATAAACCATATAAGAGTGAATTGGTGCATAACAACAATGAACCCTCAATAGAAATGTCAAATGTGATGAAATCCGTTATAAAGAAGGTATCCTTAAATTAAGGACAAATCAATCTCAAAAATATGTGTGAAAAATATAAATACACCCAATATAAGTGGATATTAAGTGTAAAACAATAAAAGGTCATTCACACATATTCAATGGATGACATATTCAATGACTACATGTTGAACCCAAAGAAATCGAAATTGGGTTAAAAAGTTCCCTTGACAGCCTAACAACATCACATCAAAATGAGTTGATGAGAGATAAAAAGTGTATATCATCACATGGACATAAAATTTACATCAATAAGGATATATGATAACATATCCCAACATAACAATATGTAAATAAAATGAACCAACAAAAGAAGTCTTTTAAAAAAGAGGAGGGTGAAAGGTTCCCTTACCGACTTGGGTATCATTCAAAACATACACCCCATGAAAGAAGGATAATAGATCATTGATGTAAATACTCATAAATGAAAGTATATTACACAAAGAGTAGAATAATGGGCATTACATACACCACTCAATGGAATTTGTGGCAAATGTAGCATAAATCTCACGGGAATACAAGTGAGATGAAATATCCCTTATGAAAATTCGGCAGCCTAACAACGCCACTCAAAATTTCCAAAATGGATTGATGAGAGGAAATAGGGTCTCTCATCATATTAACATAATAAGTACATTAAAAGTAATATAAAATAACATCCCAATCATATGAAATATGAGCTTAAAAGAAATGACATAAAAGAGTGTACTTAAAAAGAAAGTGAGGTGTATGATCCCTTACCTCGGGTCCGACTTGACTCGATCGTTCTTTAACGTACTGAATAATAAATTTGAGTTAATTTACAATTTATTAAGAACCTTTTTCTAGTACATTATTCCTTTTAGATAACTTATTTAAATGTTATAAACATTATTTAATCATTTAAGTTAATAATGTTTGTTTTGTCGATATTTGGTTCTTAAGTCGAAAGTGGACTTCTTACAATTACATGTTGTTCATGTGGTCAAATTTTAATTATATACAGAATTTTATTCATGATTTATATATAATATATGTCATATATATCTAGTACATTCATTCATTTATAACATTACATAATCATTTAGAGGTAAGAAATGAAATGCACCGTTCATGGAGACGGTAAGTCGTACGTACGCATGAACGCTACTTTCATTTCTATTTCATATTTTATAGAATGTAATAATAATGATATAAAGGTATATTATAATTCCAGTATTATATAATATATAATATCATTAAATACATACTTTATACGTCCAACGTATGGCATTAACGAATCACATCACTTTGAGGGGGAGGTAGTCCGCACTTTCTAATATGAAGATATCGTGTATACCCATAATGGATGCCATAAAGGTAAGACACAAATAAAAAATACAGAAGCATAAGTAAAACATAAACATATTATATATCATATATAAAAATAGTGACATCATAATGGCCACCTTTGAAGGTGTTAAATGAGTATTGAACAATCATCGTTTCAGGAGGCAGAATTTTGCCATCCACGGAAACCGTATGTTCTTTAACCATTTAATGTAGTTGTGTGAGAGTTTAGCTCTAATAAATCTTATAAAAACATCCTAGTATATTTAATATAGTGGTTTTGTTACAAAATAAGTAAATAAAAAGAGTTTAGGGGGTTGGAGAAGCAAAATAAAACAAATGAACATGAGAGAATGAATTACCTTTAAAAGTGTAACTCCTTTTGATTTGAGCCTAATGGCTTCCTTTGAAAGGATTCTGCCCAAAGGGAATCCTCTAGGATTAGGAGAGGGATGTGTAGAGAGTAAATGGACAGGGTTTGGCCGAGCCAAAGGCTTGAGGAGTGTTTGAAATGAGGTAGAGGTGGGGGACTTTTATAAGAGAGAGGAGGGGCACTTTTGGAAAGTAAGAAATATTACTTTATTTGAAAATGTGTTTCAGTTTTAAAAGGTCCCAAATTGATATAATTCTTGGATAAGGTGATAAGTCTTCTAAATCCACTAATCCAATAAGTTTTGGACATGTGTAGTTCATAGATTTTACATTATCTTCCCATTTTATTTAAATCGTCAGATAATGATGTCATCGCGGCTTCATTATGATGTCATAAATAATTTAATTTATTCAATGAATGAAAATTATAAAAAAATTACTATGATGTAGGAAATAATTTTATCTTTCCAATTACTATTTATAACAAAAAATCTGACTTGTATAACCCCACTGAAATATTGTTTTAGTAAAACATATCATGTTTGTGTCATTTTTACTTTTACATTAAATAAAAAGTTATTTATGTCATTTCCCAACCAAAGTGGCTCCATGGGGTCCCCAAGTTGACCCATGACTTGTCTTGGTCGGCCATTACACATAAAATGAGGTTAGGACATGTGTCAAGTTCATTTCATATTATTAAAACATTATTTTTACCTTAAACTACACTAATTACCACTAATGGCGATTAAAAACATAATAAGTTACTATTCACCAAAAAATTATTTTTATCCCATTCAACCACATTTTACTTCTTAATGACAAACATGTATGTCATATTTTTGAAATTCAAAACACAAATATGGAAAAATTTCATTTAGATGGAAAAATCAGTTTTTATATGTACCACTTAGTGGTGTCACTAATAATCAAAAATTGATGTTTTTCAGAAAAATCCCAAAAATTCACCCTAAGCTATATTTGATATTCCGAATTAAAAAATGAAGTCTATTTTACAAAATTCAAAACATTTAAGTCACATTAATTAATTTAATAATTAATTCCCGCTGTCAGAGCAAATAGCGTGTTTTTATGGAACAAAAAGTATCAAAAGATTGACAATGGTTTAAGTCTGATTTCAAAGTGAAATTAATTCAACGAACACTATGGATTTAATGGTAAAAATATATTATAATTTCACATTAAAACCAATTCAAAAGATAATCTAATCATATAAATAAATTATATTAAAAGGAGGTTTTGAATTAAAATACAACATTTTACACTATTCATTAAAAAATGAACTTTATCGGAAAGATACCAAAAATTTACACAAAGTAAATTTTGATGTCCCGATTCTTAATAAGAGTTTTATTTGGTCCAAAAGAATGTTTAAGAGTGAAAAAAAATATATTTAATTATGGTTCAACATCAAAAGGTGATAAGTGATCCTTTAGTGAAAACTAGGGCATATACGCCTAAAATTGAATTCTTTCTGTATTTTAATCTTCTACCCTTTATTGGATAAATGTAAAAACATTTAAAAACATATATAATCATATTTTAGTTATTTATATCCATTCCCGCCATTACAACAGCTACATGTTAACTACCATTTAAAATAATATTATTTTATTATTACAGTGCAACGTAAGATTCCCAAGAAACTCGTTGTTGCGTGTTGGGTACGCCATCGATCATAGCGTCCCATTTAAAGTCATATCAATATTTTATTCACAAATATGGATAAATATGAAAATGTCATATTCTTTATTTACCTGGGGTGTTACATCCTTTCCCCCTTTTGGGAATTTCATCCTCGAAATTTTTAAAATTGGGCTTCGAAACATCCTTGAAAGTCCCACATCAGAACAAGAGTCGGTAAAACAATCACATTAAAATAAAGAAAGATAAGTACAGAGGTCAACCGAGTTATCCCATACTAGGACTCCATGTAGGAAAACATGGACATGGAGGAGAAAACATAGGGTCATGTTCTGATGGAGAGTGATATAAAAAATGTTTAGGAGAAAGTTAACAATAAGAAAATCACAAACTTGTGATGGGTTAAACGGTGTTGGGTTCCCCAGTAGGAAACGTTAATAGACAAAATTTTTGTTTTAAGTTACTTTTTGTTGAGGAATTTATTCATAAGGAAACATAATCACTTATCATGTTGACTTTCATCTTTTACTAGATTCCTTAGTCAAACTCATATTTTTTTCCAAAAGGCGAGTATTTGGGGAGACTTGTTCGCATTAAGAGTACTATAATCAACTTCTAGAGAATCACATAATCCACAAAAGAGAACTATATACATCCCATGTCTTTAGGCTTTAACCAAAAACAAAACCAAAAAGGTTAGTACAAGGTCAGATAATCCAGAAAAGGATAACCCATTAAAAAGAAAATCCATGCTTAATCTCCAAAATTTGTCCAAAAAAACCCAAAGTTCAACGAGGACCATCCTATAAACAATTTTTCCATAAAATTCTTCAAAGTAAACCAATATATGATTGAAACCCAAATATTTGAAGGATTTAGTCACATAGTCTTCCAAGTTAAATCGTAACATTTATCTCCAAACAACATCAGTTGCTCCTAAAGTCTCGTATTGAAAAGTAATTAACCTAATCACATATCCTCCATGATAGGTTAATAATTTTCATAAATAACCCAAAATCAACTTACTCTTAAAAAAATAATCAGTCAAGCTAACCAGGGACTTCATGTAGTCCAGTGGTAGGCGACAAATAACAGTTTCACTTTGATTGTGGGTTCGATTCCCGCAGCTCTGTCCGACGCGACGGGTAGTCACACGGTCTACGTGTTGTCCTTTTTCCAAAACTATATAATTCTCAAATAATTCCCCAAAAAGGGATAAAATCATCAAAAATAACCATAACATAATTTAACCTCAATTTTATCTCATGCCTTTCAATTCAATCATAACATATAGTAACCCATAATTACCTCAAAAGTAAAGATCATATAAACCCAAATGGTTCTTTATAACTATGTCCACAAAAGAAAAGATAACTATTACTTGGATAAAATTTTCCTATATTAAACATCAGGGTTACACATAATATAAAAATTCTTCAAATGTAACCCCATCATCAAAAGAGACTTAATACTCTTAAGAATTTCATCATAACTCTTGAAGCGCTTATATGTTGACATCTTACAAATTCAAAATTCTTCATGATCCATTATCCATTCCTTTCCAAATTATTCCGAAATACCTCTTTCCTACAAACAAAATCATGAATCATATCTTAAGATTCCAAAATAAGAAAACAATAGTCATGAAATAGTACATACCTTTGATTGGTCATTGTCAGTTTCTTCATCCTCAATCGGGATGGAATTAGGTATTGGTAAACGAATATTGGTACGCTCTTGGTGACCCCATTCACGAAACTTCTTCATAGGACATGTGTTTTCATAATGACCATGCACACCACATTTAAAACATTCAATTGATCCCTCAAAAATAACGTCTTTCCCTTTCCTCGAGTCAACTGGATGCTTCCTTTTTCCATGGCAGGTACTTGCTTTATGACCTTCATTTCCACATCTATAGCATATTACTGTCCCTTTGAAACATTTTCCTAGGTGTTTCCTTCCACATCTTGGACACATAGGTTTTTGAACACACTTAACTTTATGATTATTACCTATACATCCGTAGGGATTTGTTTCTTGCATATATGATGCCTTAGAGAAATATCCAAGGTTTAGGTGGTCAATCCTGACTCCAGATAGTTGGTTGAGGATAATCACAAGAGTTCTCATTGCATCTCCCATATCATTCAGTTGCTTGCTCAAAAAACTGTTACAGTTTCCTTCACATCCACTGTTACTTTGGTTCCTGCTAGATCCAGCCATTTACTAAGACCAAAAAGGTTAGTGTGAGTATATCAAAAAAACCATCATGTACTAATGAGTAAGATAAACAATAAGATATACTTACTCATTCACTTTATCTAAAACTAAGACTATTTCTGAAATCCTAACCATTATGGTAATTGTCACTAATTCTTAAAGAATAACCTAACCTCTAAAGTTATCAAAACCTCTCTTTGATACCAACTATAAGTCCCCATCCTTAAAACTTACTTAATATTGAGTTATTACAAGATTACACATTGAGGATCTTTTCAGGTTTAGAGTTTTAGAGAATTAGATCATGAAACTTGCATTACATTCCACATTTAAACAAAGTGGTTACAAAAAAGACAGTATTCATTCTTCCCATCAACGGAAACATATTTAAAATATAACATGGATTCATTATTGACACATCCTTGACACTATCATCACATCATGTACCTTTCCCTTGACCTGTGAAAAACATTTCAAAAAACTTGGGATAAGAATAAAAAGCTCAGTAAGAGTTATAAAAATATGGAAAGAAAACATGAGTTCATATATACATTAGAATGAAATCACACTTTACCCATAAAACATAGGCATATCAAATCATGAATAAATCATAGAAAACATAAGACATAAAGGTAACTTGAGGCATTCATAACATTATTACGTAGGGAGTGACCCTCTTGGTTACGTTTGGAATACCCATCACAGTATATTCCCTAAATCTCTTCGGAGAAACCTTAACGTTTCACTCCTTCGCGTTACCCAATGCATTGGAGAGCTATAACGGTCTCACCCGCCCTTAGTTTATCACGGAACCACCCGTTCTTCACAACAATGCCCAAGGACCATAACATAATCGTATCACATATGACATGAATAAAGGAAACATAGAATTTCCACATTTCAATCACAATATAACATTTTAGTATATTGAAATAATGAATCCATTCAAAAAGAAAACATTTAAAACATTTAATAAAGAGATTTTTGAATCAAAGTGTCCCATACCACCTTGAAGCTTAAAAATTTAATCCATTAATATCCATATAAATAAATCATTAAAACCATTTTGAAAACATGGATATTAATAAGAACAAATAATTAAAACATTTTAAACGATATTTTGGTTAAAGGGGTTTTACCAAAATTAGAGACACTTGAATACAACAATTGAGGAATAACATTTAGTCATAACTTTATAATATCATGAGAATAAATGGATTCATGATATAATACTCCAAAGGACAGTATATAAACCATATAACAGTGAATTGGTGCATAACAACAATGAACCCTCAATAGAAATGTCAAATGTGATGAAATCCATTATAAAGAAGGTATCCTTAAATTAAGGACAAATCAATCTCAAAAATATGTGTGACAAATATAAATACACCCAATATAAGTGGATATTATGTTTAAAACAATAAAAGGTCATTCACACATATTCAATGGATGACATATTCAATGACCACATGTTGAACCCAAAGAAATCAAAATTGGGTTAAAAAGTTCTCTTGGAAGCCTAACGGCATCACATCAAAATGAGTTGATGAGAGATAAAAAGTGTATCTCATCACTTGGAAATAAAATTTACATCAATAAGGATATATGAGAACATATCCCAACATAACAATATTTAAATTAAAAGACCCAACAAAAGAAGTCTTTTAAAAAAGAGGAGGGTGAATGGTTCCCTTACCGACTTGGGTATCTTTCAAAACATACACCCCATGAAAGAGAAACAATATATCATTGATGTAAATACTAATAATTGAAATTATATTACACAAAGAGTAGAATAATGGGCAGTACATACACCACTCAATGGAATTTGTGGCAAATGTAGCATAAATCTCACGGGAATACAAGTGAGATGAAAAATCCCTTACGAAAATTCGGCAGCCTAACGGCGCCACTCAAAATTTCCAAAATGGATTGATGAGAGGAAATATGATATCTCATCATATTAACATAATAATTAAAGTAGGCATAATATAAAAGAACATCCCAATCATAAGAAATATGAGCTTAAAAGGAATGACATAAAAGAATGTACTTAAAAAGAAAGAGAGGTGTAGGATCCCTTACCTCAGGTCCGACTTGACTCGATCGTTCTTTAACGTCCTAAATAATAAAATTGAGTTAATTTAAACTTTATTAAGAACCTTTTTCTAGTTCATTATTCCTTTTAGATCACTTATTGAAATGTTATAAACATTATTTAATCATTTACGTTAATAATGTTTGTTTTGTCGATATTTGGTTCTTAAGTCGAAAGTGGACTTCTTACAATTACATGTTGTCCATGTGGTGAAATGTTTATTATATCCAGAATTGTATTCATTAAGTATATATCATATATGTCATATATATCCAGTAAATTCATTCATTGATAACATTACATAATCATTTACAGGTAAGAAATGAAATGCACCGTTCATGGAGATGGTAAGCCGTACGTACTCATGAACGCTACTTTCATTTCTATTTCGTATTTTATAAAATGGAATAATAATTATATAAAGGAATATTATAATTCCAGTATAATATCATATATAATATCATTAAATCCATCCTTTATACGTCCCACGTATGGCATTAACGAATCACATCACTTTGAGGGGGCGGTAGTCCGCACTTCCTAAAATGAAGATATCGCGTATACCCATAATGAATGCCATAAATGTAAGACACAAATGGAAAATACAGAAGCATAAGTAAAACATAAACATATTATATATCATATATAAAAATAGTGACATCATAATGGCCACCTTTGAAGGTGTTAAATGAGTATTGAACAATCATCGTTTCGGGAGGCAGAATTTCGTCATCCACGGAAACCGTATGTTCTTTAACCATTTGATGTAGTTTTGTGAGAGTGTAGCTCGAATAAATCTTATAACAACATCCTAGTATATTTAAGATACTTGTTTTGTTACAAAAGAAGTAAATAAAAAGATTTTAGGGTGTTGGAGAAGAAAAATAAAACAAATGAACATGAGAGAATGAATTACCTTTAAAAGTGTAACTCCTTTTGATTTGAGCTTAAAGGCTTCCTTTGAAAGGATTCTTCCCAATGGGAATCCTCTAGGATGAGGATAGATTTTTGGAGAGATTAAATGGGCAGGGGTTGGCCGAGCCAAAGGCTTGAGGATTGTGTGAAATGACGTAGAGGTGGGGGATTTTTATAAGTGGAGAGGAGGGGCACTTTTGGAAAGTAAGAAATATTACTTTATTTGAAAATGTTTTTCGGTTTTAAAAGGTCCCACATTGATATAATTAGTGGATAAGGTGATAAGGCTTCGAAATCCACTCATCCAATAAGTTTTGGACATGTGTAGTTCATCGATTTTACCTTATCTTTCCATTTTATTTAAATCGTCAGATAATGACGTCATCGCTGCATCATTATGATGTCATAAATAATTTAATTTATATAATGTCTAAAAATTATAAAACAATTACTATGATGTAGGAAATCTATTTATCTTTCCAATTACTATTTATAACAAAATATCTGACTTGTATATCCCCACTTAAAATTTGTTTTAGTAAAACATATCATGTTTGTGTCATTTTTACTTTTACATTAAATAAAAAGTTATTTATGTCATTTCCCAACCAAAGTGGCTCCATGGGGACCCCAATATGACCCATGTCTTTTATTGGTCTTCCATTACACATAAAATGAGTTTAGGACATGTTTCAAGTTCATTTCATATTATTAAAACATTATTTTTACCTTAAACTACACTAATTACCACTAATCGCGATTAAAAACTTAATAAGTTACTATTCACTAAAAAAAATATTTTTATCTCAGTGAACCACATTTTACTTCTTAATGACAACCATGTATGTCAGATTTTTGAAATTCAAAACACAAAGATGGCAAAATTTTATTCAAACGGAAAAATCAGTTTTTATAAGTACCACTTAGTGGTGTCACTATTCATCAAAAATTGATGTTTTTTAGAAAAATCCCAAAAATTCACCCTAAGATATTTTTGATACTCCGAATTCAAAAATGAAGTATATTTTAAAAAATTCAAAACATATAGGTCACATTAATTAATTTAATAATTAATTCCCGCTGTCAGAGCAAATAGCGTGTTTTTATGAAACAAAAAGTATCAAAAGATTGACACTGGTTTAAGTCTGATTTCAAAGTGAAATTAATTCCAACGACCACTATGGATTTAATGGTAAAAAAATATTCTAATTTCACTTTAAAACCAATTCAAAAGATAATCTAATCATATAAATTAATTAGATTAAAAATAGGTTGTGAATTAAAATACAACATTTTACACTATTCATTAAAAAATGAACTTTATCGGAAACATACCAAAAATTTACACAAAGTAAATTTTGATGTCCCGATTCTTAAAAAGAGTTTTATTTGGTCCAAAAGAATGTTTAAGAGTGAAAGAAACTATATTTAATGATGGTTCAACATCAAAAGGTGATAAGTGAACCTTTAGTGAAAACTAGGGCATATACGCCTAAAATTGAATTCTTTCCGTATTTTAATCCTCTATCCATTATTGGATAAATGTAAAAACATTTAAAAACATATATAATAATATTTTAGTTATTTCTATCCATTCCAGCCATTACAATGGCTACATGTTAACTACAATTTAAAATAATATTATTTTATTATTAGAGTGCAACGTAAGATTCCCAAGAAACTCGTTGTTGCGTGTTGGGTACGCCATCGAGCATAGCTTCCCCTTTAAAGTCATATCAATATTTTATTCATAAATATGGATAAATATGAAAATGTCATATTCTTTATTTACCTGGGGTGTTACAATGATGATGAAATAATTGATTAATTAATGGAAATATCAAATAAATGTAAATTAAAATATTAAAAAATATAATTGAACAAAAATAATTATATACAAAATATTTATAGATAACTATGATATTTTAGTTATATATAGGTAGTGGTTTTTCTATATTATCATTATTTGTATATTTTTAAGGTAACAAATATTGTATGGTATTAAAAATGACCAAAATGATATGTTAAAACAAATAATTTTTTATTAAATGATATAGCGTCAAAAAAATTTATAATTTGTCCAAATGAAAATAATAAGGAATATTATGTCATCAGTGATCCATTTGGGGTTTTCAGAACATTAATATAACTATATTAACCATAATCATGTATAAATATAATTTTTTAAGACGATTTAACCCATCCTAATAATTTCATAGTAATATATCACTTTTTGTCTATTGTAAATTGAAAATCAATTTGTATGAAATTAATAATTTTAGATTATCGAAAAGTTCCCTTGTACCATATTATAAAAGGGACCATCTTCTTATATTTAATTCAAACCACTAAACAAATTTTTATTGGCCAATTTTTTTTAATTATGCTCTATATATCCTTCCCTTCATTATATATGCCTTAATTTAGTCATAAATCCAACCAATGGATTTATTTTTTGAAAAATCAAAAGGATGTACTTAATCAAGAGGTAGTGTTAATCAACAAATTTTATTTAATTTATTTCTTGATTACAATAATAATAAAATATTTATTTCTTATTTATATAATAACACCATTATCCTAATTCTTCTAGGATGTTTTTATAGTAAGGTATCATCCGAAAATCACACACACTTACATCTAATTGGAAACTAACATACCATTTTTGTGTACGCCGAACTACCACAACATAAAGTGATATTGTTCATTTTTCCTTTACCACCTATCATGGTAGATATTAAGATGGATACATAATTTTTTATAACATATATATTTTATATAATATATAATTACACATTATGAATTACAATATAATCACTAATTTTTTACACGATAAATTTTTTTTTGGAAACAAATAATGATGCTTGTTTGTACATATGGATTACCATTTCCACGGTGTGATGTGATTGGATTCTCATATATATATATATATATATTTATATAATGGTTATCATTCATTATATAATTAAATCATGGTCTATATAAGAGGACCATATATAACAAGTCAAAATGTGAATTAAAAACAATGTTTATATTACCTGAAGCATAAAATTAACAAGGAATTATTAATAAATGAGTAATATTAAGATATAATTAAATCATATATGATATAGATTACTATAGTTAAATTTCAAAAAAATAATAATATTATATTTAAGGTTTCAACATGTTTTAATGAATTCATTAATTAGGTTATGTAAATTTCATCTCACTTTTTATTTCCATGAGATTATTTTCATATTCACCACTTTCTGAATTTTTTTGGAGCATATGTTTTCCTAAAACATGTTATATTATTAAATTTATTTTCTTATCTATATTAAAACCCTTATATTATTATGTTTTAATTTAGGACGTTATCTATTCTATTGATACTCAAGTAATAAGGGGATTAATTATCTCACTTACATATCTACAAGACATATGTCATATTCACCACTTGGTTCATATTCATTGTGTATATAAAACCAATGAATGTATTTTTATGATTATTATCATGGATATTATGATATTTTAATATCATTCTAATTTTTCTTCATTCATTAGGAATAAGATTTTAGTGATTACAATGTGATTAGTATTTGTTTCCTAATCTACTTTATATTTGTGATTGTTTCGATTTATGCCTCTTTTAGGGAATATATAACATCAAGGTCCTTGTTTTAAAAAAACTAAAATATTTTAACTATTATTATATGATTTTTTAATGTAATTTTTACCCTTTTTAATATTTAATAAATTGTTTATTTTTTCAGCTTCCCAACATGGTATTTTGAAACTTTTTGGTTAAAAGTAAGAATTGAATGTGTTTAGAATATAACACATGGATTTATTTTTATTCATTCATGAAACTATAATTCGTGGAAGTTAATCTCAAATATTATAACGTTTTATTCAATTAAAATATTATATTTTTAAAAAATAATTTTATGAAATGAAATTGATTTCAAATAAGAAATCATATTTTTCTGAAGGATAGTATTCAAGTGATCTGTTAAAATTATATTCCATTTATGAAAATGTTATTTCATATTACAACTATTTTATTATGATTATGATTAAATTATAATAATATTATTATATTTAATAACATTTGGTAAGGATCTATTTATAATCAGATAGGCATGAAGAACCTTTTCCACGAAGATGATCTTGGTAATAACCATTGACTACTAATGTGGTGATGAGAGTCAATCAAAGAATCCATGATGGTTATAGTAGTGAAATCAGAAATAAGATATAGGCATGGTAGTGAGTCGTGACTACCAATATATTCATTGGAGTAATCCATTACATCATCGATGGTATGGGGAGTAAACCAATAATACTAAGATGACCTTGAAAATGATTCCTTGACTACTATGGAAATCATTTTATATTCTTATCTGTTTTCCACAAATTTCATATCTTGATTCATGTTATGCATTTTTGTCTTGTACTCGTGATTCTTATATGATTTATTTATTACATACTTCCAATATTTATTTCGTGATTTAATATTTTGATATATGTTATACATTTTATAATTTTAAATATTTATCTTCATTTTTTAACATTCTTATGCTCATTTTTTCTTGATATTTTCCATGATGACCATGACTAAAAATCTGATATCACTATTTTCATATGTTTTTCCCCCTTGATATAAATAATCCATTTTGTTATTTATACTAAAGGGTACGATCTTAATTGGAGATGTTGATGATATCTCACCAAATTAGAAGAACGTGTTCCATGATTCCAAAGTCACTAGACTATTGTAATATTGGGGAGACTATTTCTAAAATGTATAAGTATTCTAAAAAATTGTTATAATTTATTTTTAAAACATTCCTAGAAGTAAAATTTATTGGAGATTAAATATTATCATGGTATATTTCAGGGATGGAGACATGTAATTTGGTTCATATCGATCTGTCGTAGACCTAAATATAAGGTTTTATGTAAATTTAATAAATCATTTTTTGAATTAAAATATTGTACACATTGTTAACTATTCAGAGCCTCCTGGTTTATAAAAATATTTTTCCCTATACATTTACCCCATTTAATAAATTTCTTGGTTACTCATAAGTGGTCACACAATTATTCAAACAATTCACCAACCTTGTAAAATCACACAGACATGGGATGCACTGTTTTCTATAGCATGGAACACAGTTTGGGAAAAACAAGTGCCAACCATGAGAAACCCTTCAACATTCAAATTTTTTAATTTTTTCTTCTTAAATAACTCCAACTAAATCATAATAAAATAATGATTAAAAGTGTTTATTTGGAATACATGAAAATTGTAGCAGCCTTTTGCAATGTCAGCTATGAAAATTTCATCGCTGAGATACAATTGGATTTGGGATTTACCTCTGTGAAAAATTTATATATATTTAGAGAATGGATACATAGATCAATTTGGGTACACTAATTAAATTACATTCAATTCATATATGTGGTTATCAACAATCGTATACATCATTTTGTAACATGCATATTTATTTCAATTCGAATAAATTATGTGGAATTTTATGATCTTATTGAAGAATTAAATATTGTTCTACCTCTCATTAAAATAACAGTTTAAAAACCTTCATAATTACAAAGAGAATAAAATTATTGAAAATAAATTTAATGACCGGTACAATTATCATTGTATTTTTGAGAAAAGGATTTCTAGAAATTAATTTGACAACTAGATTTTAATGTGTATATATATGTTGAATATATTATTTGAATTTTCCTGAAATTGTTATTAATATATTTTTTAAAACTACAAAATGAATAATAATATGAATATTATTGTATAATACTAAGTTTTTATGACAAAACCTACATAAACATAGAATACTACCCTAAATTTTAATTCCATGCTCATCCTCTCTTGAAGTGATGGTTATTCTTTTATACATTGAATACTATAAATTGAACAAAAAATTCTATTCTATTATATTTTTATCTCTATTGTTTCATAATGTTTCATGTTCTTATACAATTTTATGAAGAATCTTAGTAAAATAACCTGTTTATATGGTGTTTGTAAAGCCTAATAGTATCCCCCGTAAAGTTAATGGGGTTTTTACCAAGTTATACTGAGTTACACTTATTTTGTAAATACATGAGATACATATTAGTACTAGGGAAAATAACCATGCACTATGTGTTAAGAATTTTTGGAGTTGAATAGGGTATTTTTGTTCCAAAATCCACTATAAATCTATTTTTTTATTTATTTTTATTATATTTTCATTTATATTTTATTTCTATGTAAATTATGAATCATAAAAACTCAGAAAAATGTTTTATCCTTAAATGGAAAAAATAATTCATGGAATGAATTCAAACCTCTTTATTTATATTTTATTTCTACTCCTACTATTAGGGGGTATTATATGGTAAATTAAACCTTCCAAATATCATGTTCTAATGGGTCTTAGATAGATAATAGATATCCCTAATGTTATATTAATGCTGATTTCATAGTTTCCATTATTCAAATTGAGGTGAGATAAATTACTCTATAAATTATTATAGTAATAATTCATAGAATATGATAATGGATTAAAAAATCAATAACTTTCTTCTCACATGATATCCTGGTAGAAATATCCATTGAATAAACAATTCCCATAATGTATAATAGAAATTAAAATTATATTTATAAAAAAGTTCCCAATTTTTTTTTATCAAAAAAATTTTCTAATTGAAATTCATTATACCAGTACAAGGAACATCAATAAAATGGATATATATCAATGAAGAAAAAATAGTATATCATGATGTTTATCTATATTTTCTCCCATTATTAATGGATCAACATCACCATATTAACAGTAACATTTTTATTTGGAATATCATTTGGATGAGAAATAAAATACAAATACATCATTTCAATAATATCAGTATTATATTCCATATTATTCTATTCAGAATTGTGAATAATAAGAGGACATTATTATAGATTATCATATAGAATTTGAAAAAGGTATTCTAATTATTTTGATGAACTCTGGTAGGTGAATCTAGTTTTTTAGGAGGAACGTAATCTACATTTATTAATGTTACCAAGTATTTTAATGAACACAATAATTATATCTACATTCAAATGTGTAACTAAAAAATTTCATGATTAGATCCCCATGTGTGAAACATTATAGAATTAAGAAACACTAAATAATAAATAGGCTTCTGGAACCAATTTACCTTAGTAACTCTTTTCCATATGCTAGAGGATACCAAAGTGCAACAAGGGTCAAAGGATAAACTATGGGGAAACTGGACCAATTTTATCAGATTGAAAATTCATAACGAATATACTAAGATTCATACAAATTAATAAACCATTATATTATATAAGGATAAATAATTAACTCATCCTAAACCAATAATGATACAGCAAATATATTATGAAATTTTGATCGCCTAGTAGCCCAACAACATAAAAGAATAAATAAATGAGTAAAAATAAAAAATAATCCCCACTATATTACTAATTCATGACACATATATGTCTGTAAATCACATATGTTCTTCCAGACCATGATATTTAAATGACATGGAAAATTCCCATCTCATGTTTGGAAACATGTGAGAGTATTATCATGTACACAAGTGAAATAAAAGATCATGTATAGTGTTACTATGAATCTTAGTAGGAAACCACAAATTTCATCTCATACATACTAACAAAGTAGTGATTTGTGAAAGTAACATGTTTATAATACATAATGAAACTGCTAAAAAGTAAATAAATGAGAAATAAACCCCATCGATCCTTAGTTCTATGGCTATAATCAATTAGGACTTCTTTTTCAGCTATTGGGGAATCATAGAGAATATCTAAATGAGAGAACCAACCATATAATTTACTTGGTACATCTCACCATGATATACATTAATAATAACATAGGTATTATCTCAACCCATTATATAGTATATGTAAATGAGGAATACTCTATCACGGTATCACAGTCCAATGAATGAATCATATTTGTAAATAATTATATTGGGAAGTTTAGCCCCAACAATCTAGAAGGCTCATCCATTCCCATCAAAGACCCTAGAGGACCTTAATACCTAGTTTGTGGAAAGAACATCATACCAAACCAAAATCAATAATCATGGCCAAAAATGAATTGTAATGATACATGAAGTTTCAAACACCTCACCATTGTCTGTTTTGATGATCTCATTATAGGGAGTTTTTCTAGCCACCAGTATGGTGTTTTCTTTTAATCCAAAATAATCATGGAATTATGGCAGTTTTATATTTATATAAAAATACATCAAAGGATGTATACCTTCTAAAATATTATGAATAACTATTCAATCGGTTTTTTATATGAAATTTATTAAAATAATGGACACAAACGGTAGAACTAATAGTGAAACCCACCTTCATAATCCACATTTCATCACACCCAAATAGGGTAATTATTTCAAGGGGGAATATATTGTAGACCTTGAGGTCATGTCATGAGTTATGGAACATACATGGGGTTCTAGGTCCAATACAAAATCCTAAGGAAAACACATATCACACAGGGTGTGAAATTCCATGCAAATATCAAACATGGAACAACCTCACAAGCTTCATAGGGTAATTCATACTAGAAGTATCATATAAATATATATATAAATATATAAATATATATATTTCTTAGTTCCTATATCTAGGTCTGTGGAGTCGATCATGGATAGTACGCACATCCAAAAAACTATAAAATAAATATACGCCATCCAAAAGGACTAGAAAACACTAAAGGGAAATAATCAATTTCTATATAAAAAATTCTTCATCCTTATAGATCCCAATGTGTAATAAAGTCCATCATTTGACCAACTAAGGCTATTTAAAATAATGGGAACCTATAAAAAAGACATTATGTGATCTATGTTTTATTTTTTATTATTTTTAAACATGAAGGGGTTTAAATTTCCTAATGTAATGTAGTCCAAACCTCTGTCATCCGCAACCAAGGCATCAAACTAGTGAACCAGTTCAAATGTATCCCTAGAATATTTCCCCTTTTATGTCATATGATATTATAAAATTTAAAAAATTAATATAAATTAATTTTAAATTTTAAATTATATTCATTAATTTTTATGAGGGGTATTCCACCATAGTTTTATGACTATAGTTACACCCATACATATAACATCATG
This sequence comes from Viscum album, assembly GCA_963277665.1. Taxonomy (NCBI): domain Eukaryota; kingdom Viridiplantae; phylum Streptophyta; class Magnoliopsida; order Santalales; family Viscaceae; genus Viscum; species Viscum album. The sequence goes on from OY728148.1 coordinate 178,604,758, forward strand.
CATAATCCATTAGAGATACTACATTTACCTCCTTTCTCATTTGATTTTTTATTCCCATCTAACACCCTTCTTAATCGCTTCTACCTGGCTCGCCAAGACCATCCAATTTTAATAGACATAACACATCCATTTATGTTCCTATGTTATACCATGTTTCACTACATTAAAAGTTATAGTCAATTTTAATATTATTTAAAGTATTCAAAATTAAATTAAAATTTAATAATACCAACCCTAAATTCCAAATTACTTATTTCTGATTAATGTTAGAGTTGAATAAAGACAATGCAACTAGATGAGGTCCCATATGGACTCCCAACATAAAAACATTCCAAACAGCTTACATATTATGCCTTTACATCGTTAATTGAATTATACATTAATGAATACTATAGAAAAATTTCATGGTGTACCCTGACGAAAACTATGGACCACTACTCACAGACAACATTACAAGACATGTACCTCTCAAGACGAAATTTATACATATCAATCTCTTATAGTTACAATGAGATCTACTGGAATTGACATCAAAACCCAAACTAGTGAGGAATGAAACTAATATATAATGAAGGACATTGTGGTTGAAAACCAACATAGGTGGAATCATATATGAAAATTCAAATAATTCTAGCTAAGAACACCTCATAATCAGGGACTATTAGATATATGAAGTGGGTCACCACTGTATCGATATGATAGAAACAAAGAGGTTATGAGGTTTCCCTTATATAAAAATATAATTAAGACAAAATGTCATTTCCCTCTATTATATACCCCACTGATTATTAGGTATCAATCCAAAAGATATCTTATGGATCATTCTGGTTGAAAAATGAATATGTTGATGTCCCATCCATACATAATTTCACCAAAACTCACTGCAAACTATCCTTAACTAATATAAGAAATGATCATTGTAAAATAACACCTTTTTAGAGGAGTTATCGTCTGCTAAATCAGTTCTAGACCCCAATTTGGAATTGATCCCTCTAGTTTTCTAAAATTCATTACCCTTATGATTTTCTACAGCCATTCAAATTAGTTCGATTAGAAACAACATACTATAACACTTATCATCCATGAAAAGTCCTATTGGTCATCCAATTATTAATTCCAACTAGGTACGTTCAGTAATTTTGAACCAGAATGTTGTATTCCTCTATTAATCCTCAATTCACATCTTGAGAACACACATCAAATCAGTATTCTTAAAAAACCAAAAAGGTAACTCTCATAACCCTCAACCAAATTGGAAAATAAATAATACCTAAAACCATCCATATTGACAGATGATAGTGTCATCACACAATTATAAAAAAATTTCTTTGGGTTTCAACAATATAGAAAAAAAATTAAGGTCAATTTTTATCCATGATGCTTCCCGAAGATCAAAATTTCATACTAAAACACTTCCTTAGTGGCCCAAAATATTCCCCATAATATTGAAAAAATACCTCACATACACACACAAGTGAATTCTATTCAAATATATATACTATTCTTCATTCTGAAATTCAATTTAAAAACATATAAATTCATAGCAAGAAAATAATAGTCACCTTTACACAATGTTTTCATTGAAAATAATTAGATAACATCCATAATGATACCATTGTTTAAAAAATGTTGTGTTTTGTGTGGATTACCAACCACTGCATCCATTCACATGAAAATATTACATTTGGACCTTATATGGATATCAATTTTAGAGAATTCCTAGCCACACCTATCAACACACTCTATAAAATAAATATAAAAATTATCGTAAAATTGGAATGAAAATTTTATCTATAACAACCACCCTTTATTTGGTCCCCCATAATAATGACCCTTCCAAAATAAGGGATACACAACCATGATTGAGGTGACACTCCTCAACCTAGGAGTGTCTTTTTTGTCACTCCATTGGGTCAAAAGATGGACCCACATCTCTCAAAATGCATCATTTACTAATAATAATATCCATAACTAGTATTCTTTCACACTCCAAAATACCAACATGAAATATGTTCCCCCAAAAAATCATCGACTCATTGATATATCTCTCATAGAATCCATTTAAATTCACTTTATGTGAGGGTCATACACTATAAGGGAACTTAGTGTATTCCCCAACATTTGAAACTCCTCATAAAACTCATTGGGTACAACAACCATATGTTAAAACTTAAAAAACACACATACTACACCACCTATCCCACAATCGTATACAATATAATCCTTTAATCTATGAATTAAAGATATCACCATTTATTATAGAGTAAACACCTCTTATCCCCACCTAACATCCATACCATCATTCCAATATATAATTCATCAACCCACTAAAAATCATCTACTTTTAATCTTATTATAAATTTATAATTCTATATACATTTAATATAGTAAATATATTTAACCTAAATTTTCATATAAATATGACATAAACACCGGTGACACCCAATTTTAATGTTTGAATCATACTCTAACGAGACGTATCACATAAAAATATTGACCTTGAAAATAAATAAATGACCAACATAATTCACACATTAGGATCATTAAACTAGGAGTACCATCATTACATAACATCAATGTCATGAATCTCACCTAATTCCATGATTTATCTCTTTACCTCCTATAATATGTTTCCATTCCAAAAATCAAATTCTACTTATAACACTCTCAAAAATCTAAAATTGACACTCATAGATATATAAGGTGACATACCAAACTGGTCTTACCATCAAATTCCAACTTTGATAGAAAACAATTTATCACTCATGGTTATATAGAGATACAAACTCCCTAGAAATCATAGTTCTTATGGTAAAAACTTGGTAGCACTACACAAAACTACTCTGATATCCCAAAAAAAACTCCCAATATTCCAATCCATAAATTAATATCATGCTCAATGAAATGATTAGAGTTTTCATCCATATGTATAATTTATCACTGAATCACAAAAAAATTTGAGTTATGAATAAATGTTTAATAAGACCTCTAATGAATCCAAAAGGTATAGTCTCACATAGATTAAAGACTCGTGGGTATTCCTACATGGAATAATCATGAATATTAAATATCATATAAAATATTATGCTCCCACTATACGATATCATAAATATAAAAAAGTAATCCTATAAGAAAAACAACATCCCATATTTAGGGTATCACATCATTACCACGTTCCAATTCATCAGCCAAAAGGAACTTATTTTAAGATAAAACTATATACAGGACGAGCCCATTGGGGATTTTAATTTTCGATGATTAAATACAAACATAATGACCCAAACTTATTAAAATCTATTTTGAAAATACCAATTCATATTTCTTAATTGTGTGGATTTAAATTCCAAAATAGTTGGTAAAACAAAATAGTGGTTTATAATAATAATTTAATATACCAAACAGGAACAATAATTACCAAAAGTGTTTTAAAATAAGGAAATCAGTTCCTTTTCATTCCTAACAGTTTCAATATATGTCCCTTCCAAGAGTAGTCATTTTATTTTCATTACCATCATTCATATCAACAAATATTCCACAAGACCTACCACAATAGGGAAATGAAATTGCATTGTGGTCTAGCTGAGAATAGTTCCACCAAGAACATACATGATAAAACACCATTTTAGTTTTTTAGTAATAAATGACTTATACACATATCAATAGTTAATTAATATTAAGTAAATCATATTTCAAGTGAATTTATACATTTCACGAATTATGCAAGAATAGAAGGATTTTTCCATATGGACATGATCCAACTATCCAATAACTAGTCTATTACAAATGGTTCGTGGTCAAAAATTAATATAACTCATAATAATAAATCCAAAATATAACGTACACCTCTCTAAGTTAAAATCACATCTATATATAATATCACAAGACACGAACAACAATCACTTACCCATGGTAACTAGGACTTCCGTTAGAAAATCTTCCCATAATGCACTAGCTCAGGTGAAATCATAAGAATTGACACATTATTATGTATCTAATATAAAAACCACCCAAATATAAGGACAAATAATATTAACTATTTACAACAATTTGTAACATCCTGAATTAGGTCACAAAAAAACCGTCATATTTGCACTATATTTCCTTATGCATGCTTTTTCATACACCAGTGGATGCAGACTAGTAGGAGGTGAAAAGGGTTGTATCATGGGTATACTATAACCCCTTTATCAGAGTTGAAATATATAAATCAATAGTTAGACATCATATTCACTAATTAAAAAAAGGATTCTATAAAAAAATAAGAATCATATCATATAACAACAAATGGTTTTTGGAATACAACAATACTATAATGATCGCACTCCTGAATGATTGCACAAAATAATAATAAAAATTAATAAGTATAAAAAATATGCCTTAATATAACACTGATTGGTGACGTAACCTAGTCATCAAATCCCATTTGATCTACTCTAGCTCGAATAGTTATAAACAAGCCCATTTCCCAACATGTTACTACATCCAAATGAGAATATTCTAAGTTAGCCATGAATAATGGCATATTGGGATGTGTTTTAGGGAATTACCAATGTGGTACCATAGTTATCTACAAACCAGTTGTATTTTAATGTGATATGGATAGAATTAATTTCCAAACTATAATATAATAAATAAAATAAAAATTACCACAACCAATCCTCAAGTCCATATTCTCAATCATTCATACCACCATTATCACGTTTTGGGGATTATCTAATAATTCATGGATGAACATTCCTACACTAAAATAATATAGGGGTTCTTAATCCTATTATAATGTACTAATGGACTGAGGGGGTATACCTACCGATATATATTTTAGAACTAATTATGGAATTATGCATACTGGTATCACATCACTGGTAATGATCTATCCCATTATACAATGGTTCCATTCAGTCCAACCCTAATAATATGAAATACCCAACCATGCCAATGGAAGTAGCTATAAGTCCCTAATAGCATGCATAGAGAAAGGATGTCATCTTCTTCTAGAATCCAATATTCCATTGTTAATATACATTGAATTCCCTCAAAAAATATTTATGTCCTCTTTGTAGAGTGCTTTCATTACAATCTTATATGATATTTTCAAGATCAATCATCGGGTATTTTTATTTAAACTAAAAAATGCACTTACAATTTATGATTTTATCATTTTATTTTCAAAACCATTCCAAAGGGGTAATGTAACTCCCCAATGATTTAAAAGTAAATTTAAATGCATGAAATGACATGACTCTATGAAAAAAAATTATTTTTTGGAGTTTGTCATAATCTATTCTTTAAACATAATTTTACCATTTCTATGAATTGAATTTTGAATAACTGGCATCTATGTTTGCATTTAGTATGTTATTTGGATTCTGATAGAACCCACTTGATTTTTTTGGTTAGTAGTAACACACCATTATGATTTGTATTATGAATAATAATATGAAAATTATGAATAGTATATCATATTATTATTATTATTTTCATAGGGTTATAAGATAATGAGATCTTGATTAATTTTTCATGGTGATATAAAAGCAGTTATGGTTTTAAAATATTTATTTTTGGAATAAAATATAATTTTATTAAAAAATTAATTTTATCATATTTTAGAGAAACGAAATTCAAAAAATGGAGATCTATTTTTAATTATTCACTTCAAAAAATGGTTAGGGTAATTTTTTGGGATTTTTATGTGGTAGTTTAATATTCAATGAATAGTAAAAACATAGTTTTATGTTTTCAACATGCATAAAGAAATTATTCTGATGTTATAATTATGTAACAATCATGGTTGACTCCTAAGGATAAAAATATGATATGATGTGTACCAAGTGTCCAATACCAGGGGAAAAACAATAGTAAAGCCCATTGTTTTGAAAATAAAACTAATGAGGTGTCCTTTAAAATTAATTAAAAACTCCATCACTTTCACTATAAATATAAACACACCACCCTCTTAATATTACACTTTTAAAACCTTGATAATTTTCTAGATTATTCTCAATTATCATCCCAAGGCCCATCACCACGTCTTAGATGTACTGGACTCACCAGAATGCCAAAACCAAGGGCCCTAAGGGTGATCTTAAGGATATGAGATCATGTGGTAAAGATCCGTTTTCATTTTATTGGGTTTTGTTTTCAATTATTTAGTTTTCATATATATTATTCTAATAATTTTATCTAAGTGGAAGGAAAATCAATTATTGTATATATAATGGATTATTATCATGTTTATGGAAAATTTTGTAATCATTCTTCATTCCCTCTTCCTCTTATTCTAAAAAAACATCATCCGTGATGAATCGATTTACCGACATCGTGGACGATGTGCCTTCAATTTCCATTACATAAATTAAAACTACTTGTAAAACAAATTTATTGGTCAAAAAGGTTTTTTTTAATTATGATACCTATTTTATGATATGTAATTAAATTATATTCATAATATTAAATGTTTATGATGAAACAAGATCGTGATAATAAAGAACCCCCAAAATGATCTAAACAAATATCACAAATAAATTATTTAATGATTCATCTACATACCATAAAACCAAAATGATTTATTCCATCATTTTAAATTCTGGAAACATATTTACACCATTTCATTCCACATCGAATGTTTTTCTTTCATTATCCACAAAAATAATTTTCCAACCGACCATAGAAATCATGTGAATCATAAACCCAATAACAATGATAATAAAAAAATAATAAGCATAAATAGGTCGAATGATGTTAAAAAAATTTCATATAAGGCGTTATAAAGATAAATATGTGATTTAAAAATATAATAACACATTTTAACTAATATATACGACATTTAAACAATTTATATGTAAGAATAACTCGGGGTAATGAAATTCATAGACCAGTTTCAATTAGTTGGACTAACCTTAAATTTCATTAATTATGTGGAACAAATGTTATTTTTGTAATGAATTAAATTATAATTATTTTTTACTATTTTTATTTGATGTTTATAAACATATTTTTTCATCCTATAAATTCTAACCTCAGTTATATGATATTTATTAGGGACATTTCATTAAAAAATATCTTTTAAAATTCTCTTTTACAAAATTCCAATAAATGTTTCGACAAAATTATTCATGATTTATAATTATTATCTTGTTCTTGATAATTTACTATTACTAAGGGTGGGAACTGTATCTCCACCATATTCATTGGGAATGTGTATGTAGTAGTTTGGTCATATAGTTACTCCGACTTTAACTGCGATGGTTACACAATAAGGAAGATGTGATGGTTTTATTTTAAACTAGCCGTGAGGGTTACAAATCACAATGTAGCCTCAAGGGTCACAATATAATTATGTAATTCCCAAATATATCATTATAGTTTTATATATTTTCTCTAATTTTTTTGGAAAATCTCAGGTTTCCAAATGAATATAGATAAAGGTGGGAATTTTGTATTTTTGAAAATGATTTCATATGAATATATTTTTTTAATGGACTACTGGTTTATATACTTCATTTTATATCTATTACTATGATTTTTATGCTCATACCATGTTTTAAATATTTTACTGAAGTGATAAGGGTTTTTATGATAAATAAGAAGTCAATTTAATTATTATGAAGTTTCATCAATGAAATCATATTGTAGTTTTGTGTTTAAATGTTAATGTTTTGGATGAAATGGATATTGTTTTAATGGTTCTCACATTGTATGCATGTGGGTTGAAATGTATGTGTTTTTCCTAACATTATAAAACTATAAAATAAAAATATATTTGGAATTGTAAATGTTACAACACATGTATTAATAGAATAATACTTTTTTTATATTAATATTTATGACTAATATATTAATTTTATGTAAAAGGGTATAATTTTGGAGATAACATACTAAATACTCAACAACTGGCTTCACAGAAAATCTCAGGTTGCACACAACATTGAGTTATATCAAAAAATAATACAATTAATATATAATTATTTTAAATGGTAGTTAATGCCTAACAATTTTTTTTGGAGGGAATGAATAGAACTAACTATATTATGATTTTACATATTTGATAAATATTTCTACATGTATCCAATAAATTTTCGGGGCTTAAAATGATAAAATAATCTAATATTTTTAAGAGGTCATTTTTCCGACGTTCTGTGAAGAACCATTTTTAAAAATTGTTTTTTTCACATTTATATGTTATATTTGTTAAAAAATTACTATTTAGAATATTGACATCATAATTTAATTTTGTTGAAATTTTGGTAATTTTCTGATGAAATCCATATTTTTTATGAATAGTGATAAATATTCCATTTTAATTCAAAAATGCATTTTAATCTAATTAATTTATGTTTTTAGATTGTACATTTATTTTATTTTAATGTGTATTTTAATTTTATTATTATTATTTAATCCAATAATGGTCATTAGAAGTAATTTCACCTAGAAATTTGACATGAGTACATGTGAATATTTTGATAGATTTTACCTATTAGAAACATGTTTCGGGTTATGACAAAAAATTTTAATTTTCAATTATTTACAAAAAATTATATGTTTTTCATTTAGAAAATTGTATTTTAAATTTGGAATCAGATGGTGTAATTTTTTTAAATATGAACCTTTTATTTTGGTACAATATGAATATAAACTTTAGTAATAGTTTATATTTATCATGGTCCTAGGGAAAATAAGTTAAATGAGGTTAAAAAATTAATATTATCACAATATAAAACTACCCTTACACATTTTCTAATCCTATTAGATTAGTTAATTCTTAACATGAGCATCCTAATGTCTATTTTAAGACCTCATAGAGTAACTTGGTTGTGAAAATGGAATTTTATAATATTCAAATTAATGTAAAGGGAAATATAACATAAACATTTATATTTTTAGAAAATCAATTTTAATATTCGGTTATATAACCGATATCATTCACTATAAATATTTATTAGAAATATAAAATTATTTCTTAGGTTGTGGTATTTTATTTATAATTTTCATAAACTAAATACATTAATTTAATTATGACACCACGATGATGTGGTGATTACAACACTAATAAAATATTAAAATAAATGATATTAGAAATATTAAAATAATTATTATTTAACATAATTTCTTCATCCAAAAATTTTATGGAAGAATATTATATGTTTGGATTGATTCAATGTAATTTTATCAACAAAATCAGGTTGTTATGAATTTCACTACAAAAAATATGGATTTTATTAGCGCTAAAAATGGACATTAACAGCGCTAGAAAAAGTTCTATAAATTCCGGTGATGTTCAAGGGGGGTCCCCTTTATCATCGCTCCAAAAAACGCTGATAAAAATAAAAAAAATTAAAAAAATTAAAAAAAAATTAAAAATATAATGCCAATCTAAGGGGGGGATTTTACAGTGCTTGAGCCCCCCTTTATCAGCGCTTTCCCGCAACTCTAGCTCCCGCCCCCACAGCCTACACCCTTTATCAGCGCTATCCATTTAAATAAACCTTGCGCGCGCACCCGTGCCTCCACCTAGATTTGATCTCGAGACATCCCCCCTGCGCACCTAAAGCCTTTGCCACTACCCTATATTGATTTGTTTTGTTATTCATGATATATCTATTTATTTATATAAATATTTAGTAATATTTATTCTTATAGTAATATATATTTATATTAATATATATATAGTTATATTAATATATATTTATAGTTTTATTAATATATATATATAGTTATATTAATATATACATATAGTTATATTAATATATGTATAGTTATATTAATATATAGTAGTTATATAAATATTAAAATATTGGTATATTAAATAAAATTGATATTAGTTATTATTTAGATAAAGCTAATATATTTTATATGTAAATATGTTTAATTATTTATTTAAAAAATATAATTTTTAGGTTTGAATATATAAAAAAATATGTACATATTGTTATATATTTGATTATAAATAGTAGTGCATTATAAAAAAGGATGAAATTTAAAATACACAATATCAATATGAATGTAATACCTTAGAATATATTCAGTCCCCACCAAAACAAATCCAAAAATACCCTCTTAAATGAGGCTGAAATCCATAAAATGTTAAAAAAATCTGGGTACCCGACTAAAAACTCACTTTTTGAGGCATTATATACCTCTTTTAACCTTGAAAAACGATTTACCAGGACTCCCCCCCCATCATAACGATGTAGAACTCGTCCCATGCTTTGATTTGATATGTGGTAGAGCTCAAACGGACACCCGGATCAAAAGTTATGGCCGTTTGAAGTATGAGTTTTGTTTTCAACATATTTTTTGTATTTTTTTAATTTTTTTAATTTTTTTAGTCTTAAAATTTTTATTAAATGACTATTACTCCATAATAATTAGAAAATTATTAATTAAAAATATCTTAAAATTGGAATGAAAATTTTATCGTAAAATTGGAATGAAAAGTTTATCTATAACAACCACCCATTATTTGGTCCCCCATAATAATGACCCTTCCAAAATAAGGGATACACAACCATGATTGAGGTGACACTCCTCAACCTAGGAGTGTCTTTATTGTCACTCCATTGGGTCAAAAGATGGACCCACATCTCTCAAAATGCATCATTTACTAATAATAATGGCCATAACTAGTATTCTTTCACATTCCAAAATACCAACATGAAATATGTTCCCCCAAAACATCCTCGACTCATTCATATATCTCTCATAGAATCCATTTAAATTCAATTTATGTGAGGGTCATACACTATAAGGTAACTTAGTGTATTCCCCAACATTTGAAACTCCTCATACAACTCATTGGGTACAACAACCATATGTTAAAACATAAAAAACCCACATACTACACCACCTATCCCACAATCTTATACAATATTATCCTTTAAACTATGAATTAAAGATATCACCATTTATTATAGAGTAAACACCTCTTCTCCCCACCTAACATCCATACCATCATTCCAATATATAATTCATCAAGACACTAAAAATCATCTACTTTTAATCTTATTATAAATTTATAATTCAATAGACATTTAATATTGTAAATATATTTAACCTATATTTTCATATAAATATGACGTAAACACCGGTGACACCCAATTTTAATGTTTAAATCATACTCTCACGAGACGTATCACATAAAAATATTGACCTTGAAAATAAATAAATGACCAAAATAATTCACACATTATGATCATTAAACTAGGATTACCATAATTACATAACATCAATGTCATGCATCTCACCTAATTCCATGATTTATCTCTTGACCTCCAATAATATGTTTCCATTCCAAAATCAAATTCTACTTAGAACACTCTCAAAATTCTAAAATTAACACTCATAGATATATAAGGTGACATACCCAACTGGTCTTACCATCAAATTCCGACTTTGATAGAAAAAAATTTATCACTCATGGTTATATAGAGATACAAACTACCTATAAATCATAGTTCTTATGGTACAAACTTGGTAGCACTACAGAAAACTACACTGATATCCCTAAAAAACTCCCAATATTCCAATCCATATATTACTATCATGCTCAATGAAATGATTAGAGTTTTCATCCATATGTACAATTTATCACTGAATCACAAAAAAATTTGACTTATGAATAAATGTTTAATAAGACCTCTATTGAATCCAAAAGGTATAGTCTCACATAGATTAAAGACTCACGAGGATTCCTACATGGAATCATCTTGAATATTAAATATCTTATAAAATATTATGCTCACACTATACGATATCATAAATATAACAAAGTAATCCTATAATAAAAACAACATCCCATATTTAGGGTCTCACGTCATTACCACGTTCCAATTCATCAGCCAAAAAGAACTTATTTTAAGATAAAACTATATACAGGATGAGCCCATTGAGGATTTTAATTTTCGATGATTAAATAAAAACATAATGAGCCCAACTTATTAATCATGAAAAAAAGATAATCTATAGGGATACCTATATCAAATTTTAGACATGTATAAAATACACAATGTACTATAAAAAAGTACTATAAAATTAAGATAGATAACTAATGTTCCAATTGATTCCACTCTCCATTCCACATATCAACAACCTAAACCACCTCCATGTGGTGTGATTCCTATAACACCCTGAGCTTCCACATTATGTTTCCATTTAAATAATACAATAGTGTGTGATGTACGTAACACTGTGTTCAAGCGCACCACAACCTATCAAACGAAATGTTACAAAAGTGATTATTAATATTAATAAGAACATTTTTATTTTATATATATCCCATATAATTTTAATATTGATATTTTCAATTTCTTAGAAATTATATTGGAACAAATTAATTTTTTTAGATAAACGAAGTATTTTAACAAAAAATGTAGTTTTACCACGTTTATTGGTGAACCTTTTTTAAATCCACTATTTGACACTTTTATATATTCAATTTGACAAAATATACTCTTATTTAGAATCGGGATATAAAAACATAGTTTTGATAAATTTATAGTGTTTTTCTGATAACTATCATAATATTGTGAATAGTGTAAATACTAAATATTAATTAAAAACAACTTTTTTAATAAAGATAATTTATAGAATTAAATTATACATTTGAATGGATTGGAAGTATAATTAGATTATAGTTATACAATTTAATCTAATGTTAGTCAGTGGAATAATTTTCACTATGAAATTATACATAAAGAAGTGTCAATCTTTTGATCATTATTGTTTCTTAAAAACACGATATTAGTTTTGACAACATAAATTAATTTTAAATTAATTAATGAATCTTTTATTTTTTTAATTTGGTAAAATAGACATGATTTTTTACATCGTAATATCAAATATATCTTAGGCTGAATTTTTCGTATTTTTCGGTAATGACTCAATTTTTGATGAATAGTAAAAACCACTTAGTAGTAGTTAAAAAACTCACCTTTTCATTTAAATGAAAATCTTCAATTTCTGTGAATTGAATTTTGAAAATAAGACATTAATGGTTGTTATTAGTATTAAAATTTTTGTATAATAATATGAAAATAATCTTTCTTGAATAGTACTTTTTGAATTTTATGTTCCACTGTTAAAGGTAAATAGGGTAATTCAAGGTAAAAAAAGAATATTATACTATTACCAAATTACATTGAACTTGTCCTAAAATTATTTGATGAGTAATGTCTGACCATTGGCATCTTTGAGTCGATTTTGGGACCCCATGGATCCACTTAAGAATGATAATGACACTTTATTTTAATTAACATAATGTAAAGACAAAAATGACATTTACAAATATATTTAGGTATATCAATTTTTACAATGGGTTATATAAGTAATAATTTTGAATATAAATGTTCAATGGAAAGAGAAAATTTTTTTCATCATTATGGTATTTTATATAATTTATAGACATAAAATGAATTAAATTATTTCTTACACAATATGAATTGGTATTTTCAAAATAGATTTTAATATGTTGGGGTCATTATGTTTGTATTGAATCATCGAAAATTAAAATCCTCAATGGGCTCGTCCTGTATATAGTTTTATCTTAAAATAAGTTCCTTTTGGCTGGTGAATTGGAACGTGGTAATGATGTGAGACCCTAAATATGGGATGTTGTTTTTCTTATAGGATTACTTTGTTATATTTATGATATCGTATAGTGGGAGCATAATATTTTATATGATATTTAATAATCAAGATGATTCCATGTAGGAATCCCCACGAGTCTTTAATCTATGTGAGACTATACCTTTTGGATTCATTAGAGGTCTTATTAAACATTTATTCATAACTAATTTTTTTTTGATTTAGTGATAAATTGTACATATGTATGAAAACTCTAATCATTTCATTGAGCATGATAGTAATTTATGGATTGGAATATTGGGAGTTTTTTTTGGGATATCAGAGTAGTTTTGTGTAGTGCTACCATGTTTGTACCATAAAAACTATGATTTCTAGGGAGTTTTTATCTCTATATAACCACGAGTGATAAATTTTTTTCTATCAAAGTCGGAATTTGATGGTAAGACCAGTTTGGTATGTCACCTTATATATCTATGAGTGTTAATTTTAGAATTTTGAGAGTGTTATAAGTAGAATTTGATTTTGGAATGGAAACATATTATAGGAGGTCAAGAGATAAATCCTGGAATTAGGTGAGATGCATGACATTGATGTTATGTAATGATGGTACTCCTAGTATAATGATCCTAATGTGTTAATTATTTTGGTCATTTATTTATTTTCAAGGTCAATATTTTTATGTGATACGTCTTGTGAGAGTATGATTCAAAGATTAAAATTGGGTGTCACCGGTGTTTATATCATATTTATATGAAAATTTTGGTTAAATATATTTACTATATTAAAGGTCTATTGAATTATAAATTTATAATAAGATTAAAGTTAGATGATTTTTAGTGGGTTGATGAATTATATATTGGAATGATGGTATGGTTGTTAGGTGGGGAGAAGATGTGTTTACTCTATAATAAATGGTGATATCTTTAATTCATAGTTTAAAGGATAATATTGTATACGATTGTGGGATAGGTGTTGTAGTATGTGTGTTTTTTATGTTTTAACATATGGTTGTCGTACCCAATGAGTTGTATGAGGAGTTTCAAATGTTGGGGAATACACTAAGTTCCCTTATAGTGTATAACCCTCCCATAAAGTGAATTTAAATGGATTCTATGAGAGATATATCAATGAGTCGAGGATGTTTTGGGGGAACATATTTCATGTCGGTATTTTGGAATGTGAAAGAATACTAGTTATGGCCATTATTATTAGTAAATGATGCATTTTTAGAGACGTGGGTCCATATTTTTACCCAAGGTTGTGACAATAAAGACACTCCTAGGTTGAGGAGTGTCACCTCAATAATAGTTGTGTATACCTTATTTTGGAAGGGTCGTTATTATGGGGGACCAAATAATGGTTTTCATTATGTACATTTGGTGATCTGGGTTATTTGTTGAAATGATTAACCTATCATACAGAATATGTGAAAAGTTTAATTACGTTAATTTATATGACTTTATGTGTAGTCGAGGAAATTTATAGAAAATATTTTAGATTTACCATTGATTACTAGGTGATAAAATTTTTCTGAATGTTGACTTTCAATATTAGTTGGTATTATTTTTAAAAATGTTAAGGACAACTGTTTATTGAATGGTCTTTTTTGACATTGTCTTTCCTTTGATGAAATTTGAATATTAAAAGTGGTATTCTTTTTTATAATGGATTATTCTTTTTAAGGATTATATAATCTCGTACAATCCATTTTGGTTTTGGATAATGTCTATTGATAGGGTAATATATAGTTCTTCTTTTTAGGAATGTGTGATTATCTATAAGTTGATTCTAGTGATTTAGGTGTGACCAAGTCATCATGAATAGTCATCATTTGGGTAG
Organism: Viscum album; assembly: GCA_963277665.1. Lineage (NCBI taxonomy): Eukaryota > Viridiplantae > Streptophyta > Magnoliopsida > Santalales > Viscaceae > Viscum > Viscum album. The sequence goes on from OY728148.1 coordinate 178,620,175, forward strand.
AAGATGTGTTTCTAGTAAAAATTTATTAGTGGATGATATTTTACAGTACAAGAAAGTATTATTCCTTATGTTCTTAGTCAAGATGATATATAAATTCATCAACATTATGAAAATTAAATTAAAAAATAATTTTCGGTTTATTTTTCCTATTGGAAAATCAATGTCCTTTAAACCCGTCATAATTTTATGGTATTCTGGTGGTTAATATTCCCATAATCGTGTTTTCTATCAATATACATCAGAAATTGACAGTTATTTTTCTTCCATATCAATGTTTTCTTACATGAAATACCATATTTTTTATCTCAGGAGACCTATTACTTATCATTCTTTTTAATGTGATAGTTTTATTTACTCTATTTATGATGTGGGATTTCCAATGAAGCTTCAATTCCCAATTATAAAATTGTGATGACGTAATTTCCAAATGGGGGAGTGATGGGACAACCATGGTATTTATTGAATATTAATTTTTTACATTCTATTAATGTCTGTGAATAATATATTTATTTAAGGATATTGGGGAAGCATTGTTAGATATCATACTTCACACACAACAACAGGTTTCTCTGAAAATCGTATGTTTCATAGAACATTGAGTTATACGATATAATAATACTATATCAACATTATTATTTTAAATGCTAGTTAATTCCCAGATTTTTATTTTTGGGAATGAATAAGATTAAATATATTATGATTTTACATATTTTTTAAATGTTTTTCCATCTATCCAACAAATTTCAAAAACATAAAATGATAAAAACTATAAATTTTTTAAAAAGTCGTTTTCCCATCTTTTGATTGGGAACCCTTCTTAAAATTGGGTTTTATAACTTTTATATTTTATATTTGATAAATTAAAATTATTTATTAGATGCGAGACATCCTAATTTATGTTGGTTTAAATTTCGGTTATTTTACAGTGAAATCTATATTTTTACGAATATTAAAAAATACTACTTTTTAATTCAAAAATGCCCTCTATTATAATTTATTTATTTAATTCTATTTCACATTTAATTAGTTTTAATGTGTCATTGGATTATTTATTAATCATTTAATCCAATTACTTTCATTTCAAGTAATTTCAAATTGAAATTTGATATAAATACAAGTAAATGTTTTGATTGTTTTAGTTTTAAAAACCCGCGTTTAGGTTTTGACAAAGGGAATTAATTTTAAATTAATTACTAAAACTTATTTGTTTTGAATATGTGAAAATTTATTCCATATTTGGAATTCGAAGTTCTAAATTTTGTAAATTGGTATCTTTTATTATTGGACATTATGAATATTCACTGAAATAATTATTTTTATTTTCCATTGTTAAGGGGTAAATTAGTTAAATAAGTGTAAAAAATAATATAAAAATTATATAAAACTAATCAACCACGTGTCCTAGGAATATTGGATGATTTATGTCTGACTATGAAATACTTGTGTGGAGTTTAGGACCCCATAGAACCACTTTAGTGTGAAAATTATTTTTTATAATTTTGAAATTGATCAAAAGAAAAATATAACATAAAATTGAGTATTTTTACCAATGAAATTTCAATATATGGTAATATAACTGATCTATTTGACTATAAATATTAAATAGAATTTTAAAAATATTTCATACATCCTGATATTTTATGTATATTTTTTTGACATTAAATAAATAAATTTTATTAGGATACAATGATGATTCAGTGATTGTATCATTATTAAAGGATTGAAATATACTATATAAAAAATATTAAAATAAAGATTATTTCAGATAAATTATGTCATCCATGAATTTTTTATAATACTATTACATTTTTCGATTGATTCAATGTTATTTTTATGGAATTAGGTTTTTATGAATTTCTCTAAAATTCATGTACGAAGAGTGACTAAAATTAACATAATTAATAACTTCATATATAAAATAGTTCATTAAATTATATTATATTCCTAAAAAATATAAGATTTATCGAAATTTAAATGATAATTCCAAATATGTCAGAAATTGAATTTTTTGGGACTTTTGACATGATATTTTAATATATTAACAATAAATGTGTAAATAACATGATATCACAATAAGATTAAAAGAAGGTAAAATAAAGTTTAATCCAAAAATATAAGAATAAAAAATATTAAAAAAATTCATAAAAAATATTAGATGATTGGTAATTGAAACAAAATCATCTTACCATGGAATTAATTGAGTTTTGGTCAATTAATAATCGAAATATAATTTAAAATAAAATAATATATGAACACTTTTCTGAAGTGTCATCATGTATTTTATAAATGGGAACTTCTTCTTCTCTTTACCTCACACTTCCCAAGAATTTTAGTTTGGAAAATATATATCCCACACTCTTCCTAGAATCCCTCCCTTCATCCTAGAATCCTAAACTTGGGCAGAAGGAAAATCGAGAAATTTTGTTGGCTCAAAATAAAGAAGTTACTCGATTTAGAGATAATGTCTTCCCTCAAGTTCCATTCCATTATTTTCCTTCTCCACACTCTATTATCCCATTATACTTCTATTACATAACTAACCTAATAAATTCAATATTATAAGAAATTTAATGGGATGGATTCATGTTTTTTACACACAACCACCTAATGAATATGAACATGTTACTTATGTGTACGACGAACTACTTCCTCATGAAATGAAGATTGTTCAATTTTCACCTACTACCTCACATGGTGGCCATTATGATGTCATTATAATTATATACCTTATGTATTTTATTTATATGTATCCTATTGTTCTGTAATTTTTATTTATAATAATATTTTATGATATCTGTAATATGTAAATATGATAATTTTTTTAGGAATAACTGACCACATCCCCCTCTTAGTTAAATGACATGTTCATCCCATACATGGACCATAGAAAGGATAAAAGTAATGAAAATATTTAATGTATATATCATATATATTATAATGGAATTATAACATACCTATGTATCATTTTGGTTTCATTTCATTACTATGAAAAATAAATTAATGTGGAGTTCACGAGTACGTACAACCAATTGACTCCATAAAAGGTGAATTTCATTTCATATAAATAAATTTTATGGAAAATTATAAATACTTATATATTGGAAATATTTGATATTTAAATCCACAATGTCATTCTCGATATTTTGGAATTTTGAAATTTTGGAAAATTTACATCTACACATGTTAATTTTTTACCCATGTATAGAATATCAAAAAATACCGATATTGACCTAAATAATTCTGAAATTTTTATAACATAATAATAAGTTATATAAACGGAAAAAGGATCATGAAACAGTTTCTCAGACAAGTATAAATTATCTTATTTTCTTTATTTAGGAAATTAATGAATGAATGACATCTGTTGGACTCATGGTAAGGGAACACTTCACACTCCTCCTTTAGAAAATGTCTTATTTTATGTTACGTCTTTTAATTTACATAATGTGGAATTTGATATAATATATCCTTATTTATGTCCATTGTATGTGGATGTTCTGAGGGACAATTTTCTCTCTCATCAACTCATTTTCTGAATTTTAATTTGATGTCGTTTGGCTATCGATTTTTCATAAGTGAACTTCTTATCCCAATTTCCATTATTTATGTTGATCTTATTATTTTTTAATATGTAATGAAATGATTATGTGAGAAATGATTTATGTTATATTATCTTATAATAATACTTTCCATTTTTTTATTTATATATTATAGACATAATCATTCTTTTTAATTGAAAAAATAATCTTTGTAAGGTAAATATTAACTCAATATCCATTCATTGAGTTAAATATCACTGTCATTGGTTTTGTTTTTACAATAATATGTGTGACTGACCATAGATTATTTTAAACTAAATATTCATTTATATTGGGGTTATTTATATTTTCCTTACATAAAAATTTAATTTATTTTCCCTTATTCTAATGATATGATCTTCGTAGGCGATTTCATCTGAATTTTCAATCCATTGATAATTATTTTTTGTTTTGCACCATTTTAATTTTATGGTGTATATACTACACTTTCACATATTATATAATGAATATCCAGATTATCAGTATATTATAAGTTATGTTTGATGTTTTTATATAATTAATTTAATTTATATATTTATCAAGTGATATGGGACTCATTAACTGTAACAACGTTTTGAATGGTTTAAAGATTTTTTTTCAAAATGATTGTCATTAATGTCATTAATTTCAAAATGGTTTTAAGGATTTATTTATATGGACCTTAATGTTTTAAAATGTTAGTTCAATTGAAAGTTACAAAGTGGTATGGGACACATTGATTAAAAAATCTCTTTATTGAACGTTTTAAATTGTATTGAAAATGGATTAAATATTTTTATATCATTAATTAAATATTTTTATATCTTTATTAATGAGCGAAATGATTAAAATTTCAATATTTTATGACATATGACTACGTATTGGTACATGAAAATTTTATGGTTTGTTACATGATAAACCAAATCTGGGTGGTTCCATGATAATCCAAGGGAAGTTGATCCCTTGATATCTCTCTAACAAATTGGGTAATGTGACGTAGTTTATGATTAGGGTTTCTCCTAAGAAAATTCGAAAATATATTAAGATTGTTATTCCAAAAGTAACTAGAATTGTTACTTCCTATGTAGCTATGAATGGTACATTGTTATTATGATTTGGATGCCAAAATTTACGTTTATGATTTATGATTTCGATGTAGATTTATAGGAATCTTATGATTACATGATATAAGCTATGCAATTTATTTTTTATGGGTGAAATGTATGATTTTGTGAAAACGTTTCCATGGTTTTTAAATATTCATATACATATGTTTTTATTCCATATTTTATATTCCTTATTGATAATTTTAGTCTCATCCAATTTTTTGAACTGTTTTCATAGAAAATAAATTATAATTAAGTCAATGATGTGATCTAGGTAATGTTATACCATTATAACAAGAAACGATAACAGGGTTCTTTTTAAAAATTTGTATTTTCATGGAAAAATTGTATAGTGATTAGAAGTGTCCCTAGTAATATTTATGTTTTTTATGTGAAATTACCTAATTATCTATTACTCTAAACATGAAAATATCCTCAATGTAAATTTTTTACTTATCTCAAGATCATATAATTTATATGTCTTGGACATTATAGAAATGAATTGAAATCTAGTAAAAATATCTTGAATAAGTAATGTTTATGGCCGAGTATTTATAGTTGGTATCAATGCCTGATTTAGATAACATTATAATTTAGTATGTTGTTAATAGAATACCATAAATTATATTTTCCTTTTTTACATTGAAATGATAGAATATAAATATTACAATGTTTCTTATTCTAAGATATGAATTTTCAGAATGGATTTTTGTAGAAAAAATGGAAGTTGAAGTTGGAAGGCACTAGAAAGATGATATCCTTCCGAATATTCAATCATATATAGTGGTAATTGAAACTTAGTAGTTTTTTATAGTAAGGGTTTAGTTGACATATTATATTAATAGTGGTGGAATTCCTGAAATAGGACCACCGGATCTACCATGAAGGAAAAAGACCACAGTGGATCAATTTATGAGGAAACACCTTCCTACATTCAGTGGATCATCTGGCCTGTAGTGGGATATGGATGGATGAAATACATTTACAGGACAATCGATGTTATTAGATGTTCATATAATCAAATGGTTAGTCATTCCATTTATCATTTTAAAGGTAAAGCTGATACGTGGGGGGACAATGGTAGAGAATATCTGGGAAAGAGTGGATAATGAAGCCTTATAGTGGGATGTAATTAAGCTTCATTTCCTTGAAAATTATTTTCCTATGGTGGCTCAAAATAGCAAGGAAAAGAAATTTCCAGATTTAATGAAAAAAGTGGAATATTTTGTGGCTATGTCTGATGGAATATTCTCCCAAATTGTGTGGTATTATAAAAATACTATTCAGGATCTTGACAGAAAAATAAACAATTTTTACTCTGTATAGATTCCAAAATATTGAAGGGAAATGGGTTCTCATGGGTAATAATGATAAGAAAAGATTTCACGATGTTCTAAGAGGGTAAAAATGTAATATTCTAATGATCACATGCAGAACAGTGACATGTAGAATAATAGGTCCATATTGAAAGTGAAGGTTACAAATCAATCAATGAAATAAAATAGTAAGAATATTTGGATTCCAGTTTGTGAAATGTTTGGTAAAAATCACCCTCAAGAATTTATTACCAAAATTGGGATGTGTTTTCGATTAGGTATGTTTGTAAATATTTTTTGATATATTAATGAATATGATCTTAAAATCAATTCTGATAAGAAAAATATAAAGTGATTTATATGTGTTGAGATGGGTTACATTGACAATAACATCCCATGGATAGATCTGAATTATGAGAAGCATCCAATATAAAAATAAAAAGGTGTAGTGAGACCAATTTCAACTAGGTTTTCATATTTTATTCCATATAATTAAGTGTCATTAGGTACATTCCAAATTTACTAATATTTTTCTAATGCCTTTCTTGATAAGGGGTGTACACATTCCTTTATTCGTGTGATTATTTTGGTAAATTGGAAATATCACCTAAACAAATGAGACTATAACATATTTTCAAATTACTATGGATATATATTATAACAAAAAGGAATTATACGAATCATTATATTATTATATTTGGAAATACATTTCCTAAAAATATTTTTATTTAATTTATTATTTATTAGTTACATTTTGGGTTTGTATTGAATTCTGGTTTATCATGATATGTTTGAATGTATACCTAAATAAGTTGTTTTTGAAATGGAATTTCATTCTGTATACTATAATGACCCATATAATTGATAACTTATCAGGAATCTAAGAATCTATTGAATGGTATAAATTAATGTTATCTTTCTCATATTCCTTAAAACAAGAGAATTATTTAAATAATGATGTGACCGCGATAAATGAGTACTATGATGTTTCTCCTAGTTTTGCACCCAATGAGGAAGATGAACTCACAATTGACTATGTTCATGATGCTTTGAAAGTTTCAAATCCCCATTATATTATGTGTCAAATGAAACATCTTTAATTTAACAGACTTTTGTATGAGTTTCTTTATAATGGCATTATTGGTCCAAACACCTCACAATGGGGAGATCTAGTTTCATTCGTCAAACAGAATGATGATTCAATGATACTCTTAATAGATTATAGTTTTTCTAATAACACTAATATTAATAATAAGTATCCATTTCATCTCATTTATTATTATTTTTGTCTACTCCTAGGATCTCAATATTTTCCATGATTTACATGAGATCCTGATACCATCAGCTGAATGTGAAGGAGGATTATATAAAAATAATAAGCTTTTGGACTGTGATAAGATGATTATGAATTTTTTGTTATGAAATTTTGGGATATCTAATTAACCATCAATATTCATGAAAATATGAATAGATTATTTCATGAGTGATTTGATATACTCTTGGATGTCTTTTTTGAATTCATTTTGTTTTATTATTGATGTAAAGAAGAGCATGAAAAACATTCAAGTGTTGTTTTGAAAATGATAAATGAAAAAAACTGTATGGAAATTTGTTTATGTGTGATTTTTGGTGGAAAAAAATCTCATTCCTTAGTCACGTTGTTTCTAATTATCGAATAAGAGTTGGTATTTTTAAAACAAATGTTTTTGAGTAATTTCCATGACCCAAAAATATAACTGAGATTTATGGTTTTCTTGGTTTGGTATGATAATACTAGAGGTTTGTTGAAAACATTTCATAGTTATATAGTACACAAACTATGTTATCTCAAAATTGAGTAATATTAATTTGGAAAAATTAATGTGATGATTGTTTTTAAGGATTGGAAATATGAATGTTGAATTCTCCAGTTTTGACCATACATTAGAGAAATAATGAGTTTATCATCTATAGTGATTCTTCATTAATGGGACTTGATTTTTTTCTGATGCATAATGATCATGTAATTGACTATTCTTCAGAAAACTAAAAACTATTGAGTTTACTTTTCCCACACATGATTTGGAAATAGTTGATATGGTTTTTTATTTTAAAATAATGAGGCATAATTCATATGGAGCCAAATATGGTATAAATAATAAAAATTGATGTATAAAGTATATATTAACTAAAAAGTTATTAAAAATTATGAAAATATGATTTCATGAATTGATAATGGATTATGAATTCACATTGAATTACCTTCCTAGAAATGCAAAAAAATTTGTAATTGGCTTGAGTATAAATCATCATGCATCACTAACTTTGTTATGGAATTAACAATACCCATTGAGTAATAATTTCATAAATATTTTCATGTATGTTGTTGGTGTGGGATATTACCCTTTTTTGTTTAAGGTATTAGTGTATTCATACCTTTCAAAAATAATTAATAAAGCACAAAAGGAATATGAGGAGATAAAAAAGGGAGAATTGTTATGAATTGGTATGTTTAAAAAATGTAATATTGATAATGATTTTATTTTTAGATTTAGAAAAAATTGTGGGTGACTTGTGATTCTCATCCGGAGAATTATTTATGGTGTGAATCTCATAGTTCTCCATTTTTAGTTCATGATGACAGTTCTGAGATATAGAGGGACCTTCAGGATTATTACAAGTGGGTTTTAATAAGCAGAGATATTGAAAATTTTACAGTAAAATGTTTATCATGTCAACCGGTTACTGAAGAGAAGATGTTGTAGAAGGAAATATATCAACCTTTACCAGTTCCTTTGATTAAATGGTAAAATATATCAATGGACATCATTGTGGGACTACCAAAGACTTCTCGAGGTAATAATGCAATCTGGATTATTTTTGATGGATGGACTAAATCTGCTCATTTCATTCCTATCTGAGATATTATGTTTTGGGATCATCTTTCTCAATTATACCTCAAAGGGATTATAAAGTTACATAGAGTTCTTCTTTTGATTGTAAATGACTATGACCTGATGAACACTTTTATCTTTTTAATATGGATTTATAAATTGCTTTTAAATTAATTAAATTTCAGCATTTCATTTCATCCTCACTCAGATGGCAGTCGTAATGAACAATTCAGACATTGAAGTATATGTTTGGAACATGATCCATGGATTATGAGGGATGTTTTTATCAACATATTTCAGTTGTTATATTTATTTATATTAATATTTTTCATTCCATTATATATAAGGAACCTTTTGATGCCTTATTTGGGAAGTAGTGTCTAATTCCATCATTTTGTCATGAATTCAGGGAAAGGATGTTGATGGGAAAATAATTAGAATAGGATGTGGATAATAATGTGAATATGTCCTTGAAAACACATGAGGACCTCTTAGAGTCGGCAGAAATGATATGTACAAAATGGGGTGAATGATTAATCGTTAGATGTAGGTGATCTTGTTTTTCTAAGAATCTCTCCCTAGAAAAGTGCTTTGTGTTTTTATAAGAATGGAAAACTAATTCTATGACTCATTAAACATTATGAAATCCAGGAGATAGTTCGACCAGTCAGCTGCCGATTAGCTTTTCCTATGATTTTATCTGTAGTAAAAAATATTTTTCATGTTTTTATATTGACAATGTATGTCCAAGAGTAACATCATGTTTTTATCCATAAATCAGTTCATATGGAACTGAACCACTCTAATGAAAAGAATCGTGGTCAGATTCATGATAGTAGAGAACATGTATTATGGAATAAGACAGTCAATAAGTTAATGATTTTTTTTTGAGAAACGACATGGTTGAAGATGAATCATCGGAATTGAATATTCTATAAGGTAAAGGTACAGACACTTGTTTAATAAGTAAATAAAATTATTAGGAAATAATTTTTGGAAGGTGGGGAGAATCTAAAACCCCATGAATTTAAAAATAAATTGAAATTCATGAAACACTAGGACTCCATGAATTTTTTTATCTTTAATGAGATAGTTATAATGTAGTTGTTTTACAAGATTATGTCACTTATATGATTTGAATTTTGAATAACAGACATATATGGTTGTGATTAGTAAGTTATTTGGAGTCTGATAGAACCAAAAAAATCATTTTTAGTAAATAGTTAGATACCCTTATGAATAATAATTTTAACAGTAATATAAACCTAATGAATATTAAATGATATTATTATTTTATTTTCTAAAGGTTAAAAGTTATTAATATATTGATTAATTTTTCTAGGTGATATAAAATTAGTTACAATTTTAAAATTGTAATTTTTTTGATTAAAATATGATTTTTATTAAAATAATTTTCATATTTATAGTATTTTTTAAAAAAAATGTATTATATTATGGAATTAGTCACATAAAAAATTGTTAAGGTTTTTTTTATATTTTTATAGGGTAGTTGAATTTTCAGTGAATAGTAATCAAATGTAGTTTTATGTTTTCAGCATTTTTAATGACATCATAATTATGTAATAATGATGTAATAAAACTAGTAGACTCATGCGGATTAAAATATTATATCAGGTATCCTAAGTGACCAATACCATGTGGAAAATTATGGTCAATCAAATGGTTTTGTAAATACCACTAATGAGGGGTTCTATCAAATTAATTAAAAACTCCATCACTTTCACTATTAATACAACCCTCACCCCATCTTCCTCTCACAACTCTCAGGCCTTGTGAATTGTAATAATTATTCCCATAGCCATTCATAAGACACTTCCCTATGTACATGACATGTTTGTATCAAAAAATGGCCAAAACCTAGTTCCTTAAAGAGTATCATTAAGAGATGATATTTAGAGTTATTTATCCTCTTTCATTTTCTTGTGTTTTCATTTCAATTCATTTATTTTATTGTACTATACTCACCCACCCTTGTCAAAGAGGAATTAAATCTACTGAATTATATATATTCCGTATTATTATATTTTTTTTGGAAAAAATCATCACCATTCCTCCACTCCTCATCCTATTATTCTATAAATAAAAACACAGCCCGTGATGTGTCGATTTACCGACATCATGGACGATGTGTCTTCAATTTCATATAAATCTTTAAAAGATGGTTGTAAAACAAATTTAATTGTTAAAAAATATTTTTATTTATTTTATATGACCTCTCATTTGTTCATAAATTTACTTATATTCATAATATTAAATGTATATGATGAATGAATTTTTTGATAAATTAAGAACGGCCAAAAATGATCTAAATGAATGTCACTATTTATTTATCTAATGATTCATCATAATTACATATAACCAAATTCATTTATTCTATAATTTCATATTCTATAATCATTTTATCTTATTTTTATTCCAAATATTTATTATTTTATCCATTCAAAATAAAAAATATTTTACAAACCAAACATAGAAATCATGTTAAACATGCACCCGAAACAATGAAAATAACTAAAAAATATTTATAAATGGGACAAATGATAAAATATAATTATAATATAATGTGTTATAAACATGAATATGATTCCGTAAAATATTAGTAATAGTATGTTAACCATTATTTATGAGGTTTAAACAATATCTAATTAAGATGATCATGTGGTAAGGGAATTATTTAACAAGTATACATTCATTGTTTTAACCTTCTATTGCATTCATTATATGGTACTATGATAATTTTTTAAATTAAATTAACTAATATAATGTTTCATTATGTGTATTTATTTTGTATACACATATTAATTTCATCATTTCAATTATAACTTCTTCTATATTATATTTTACGGGTCTTTTCTTAAAATGACTTTTGAAATTGTATTTTACAAAATTCATAAGAAATGTTTTTATAAAATTATAGATATTTTATGATTATGTTATGGTTCTTGTGAATTTTTTATGTTGAAGGGTTATAACAATATCTCCTTCTAATGCATTGTTATTGTGTATATTAGAGTATGGGTAGATTGTTTTCTCATGTGTGACTATGATGGTTTCACCATAAGGTATTTATGATGTTTACATTGTATGCTAGGCAGGAAGGTTACAAATCATAAGGTATCCATTAGGGTTACAATATAACTGATTAATGAAAAAATATACCATTATGGTTTTATATATGTTCTTTAATGTTTTATGTAAATATTATTTTTCAAAATTAATGTATATATGGATTTGATGTATGTCTTTGTGAAAATGATTTCATATAATTTTATGTTTTCATGGACTAATGGTTTCTTAACATATTTTTAAATCCCTTAATAATGTTTTTAAGATCATACCATGTTTTAAATGTTTTTCACATGTTATTATGATTTGAAAAATAAATTAATAAGTCATGTTAAATGTTATGATGTTATTCAATGAAATCATGTTGTTGTTTGGTGTTAAAAAATACATGTTTGGGAAGAAATGGATATTGTTTTAATGTTACCCACATTGTATGCTTGTGGGATAATATGTTTGAGTCTTTCCAAACATTATAAAAAACAAATTTTAAATATAAATTTTATTGTCATCAAGGAAAATATAGATTAAATTTCTATATTATGTGATGTTTTTGGTTGGGTCCTTATAGTTATACCATCTAAAATTTTATAAACAGCACATCAATGTTTGTTTACAATTAAATCTATAAAAATAAATTAAATGAGTGTGACCTAAAGACCATTACCCACCATCACTATCCTCATCCCATTCCACATGTCCATGGCCATTCCAATAATTAGTCACTAACCATGTTCCCCGAGATCATGTCATATGTAATGCTTAACAAATTGGGACGTCATTTTAATATATATTCTTTAATCCAATACAAATCACATTAGCTGTCACATTACTATGATATAACCTACATATAATTTATTGATAACATTCAAGGAGTAAGATAATTTTGAATCATTTTATTGTGATATATTAGTGTCCATATAAAACATTTTATGTTTTAGTTAGTTTGTTTCAATCACAGAACCCATGTCTATGCTAATCATGTTTTATCTACCAAGACTATATAATGATAAAAAAACAACATAAGATAATAATATTACATATTATTATATGAATATTCTTTAAAAACAAAACTAACCATGCCAGAATCATTTAGGTCTATCAGATATGGAAGAATGGAATCATAATGGACATGTTTATAAGAGTTTTAAATCATATCCCACTTAAATCCTTGTATCTAGAAACCTTTATATATATATCTCTCATTTCATACCTATCATCACATATTGTGAAAATAATCATAAAAATGAGTGATCTTAGAATCCCTCTAAGGGTAAAACAGGTAAATAAATATAAATATTGGGGGAATAATGTTATTACAACCTGATGATTGTTTATAAAACCATTACACAACATATCAAATACCCAAATATTTAGTCATGGAATATATATTTTTTATTCATTGGACATGATTCATAATGTAATTAAATAACATGATCCACATGATAATAAAATTGGAATAAATCATATATTTGTGTCATAAAAAATAAAAATAAATAAATATTATTTCATGTATATCCACCAAGACATTGTAACATGTTAGTATTTGGAAAACCACCCACATATCTTATTTAGGTTTGAAATGAAATCATCTGTAACCAATTTTCATGTCTTGGGTAACCTCCCATATAACATATGAGATCATATAAAATTAATAATTACTAAATTTATTGGAGGGAGATATAGGTTCTTATCTTCCCATAAGGATAAAAAACATGTGTTTTATGCAAGACAAAAAAATATACTATATCGTAACCAATTATAAGAAATGGGTCTCATAATCATTTAATCATATATTTAAAATTGAACCCGTGAAAAAAAGAATGATCATTATAAACATATATTCATCAAAAATTTAAACCGTTCAGATAAATAATAATATATTTTTCCTAGGATCATACACCTTGTAAAGAGTATGTTTCATAAAAGGATGTAATATTACATGGAAAATTTTTTCTAAAGACATGCCACCTGGGATGTTTTTGAGGAAAATAAAACATCTATTAATATAAAATATTAAAACTTATAATTCAATACATATTTTATAAAACCATTTATTTGTAATTAACAATAAAACTATATAATTTATAATTGAAATAACATTTAAAAAATTTCTTATGGAAGGTATCATGTCTAAAAATAACCATTTAAAAACTATAAATTCATTAAATATTGTGGAAATAATTTTAATTAAAATTAAAATTAAAATGTCATAAAGGAGGATAGAAAATCCAATAACACATATCATGTGGAAAATAATATTTCATTATAAATCACATTATAAAACAAAAAATTCATAAAATATTGTAGAAATTATTTTCATTGAAAATAAACTTGAAAACATATATTGGAAACACTTATGTAAATTTAAAATAATTATAGGGTTAAATATAATTTCCAATTTGAAAACCAATTTTTTAAAACAAAAATAAATTTTAATATAATTATATTTTTAAATGAAACCTTGAAATGTATAAATTAATAATCAAACCATTTTGTGACCACAATGGCTGGAAAAACATAAGTGTTAAAAGAAATATTCATTTTCAAATATATATTAAAACCCAAAAGGTCCATTTTTAAAAAATGATATGAATTATAATTTTAATTTTTTTATAAAAAATTCAAACATGTTCCAAAAATATTTTATACGTTCACATAGTAACATTATAAAATTTTTAAAACATATAAAACCTGAACATGGATTGAAATTTTTTTTCTACTATCGAGAAAAAAATGTCAGTTTTCAGTAAAGACATTCATTTGGAAAAATGTGTATATAAAGATATGAATATAATGTAAAAACATGTATTGTGATTAAATAACGAAAGGAAAATAAAATTAATGTGTTTTTTTGGAGGTGGATCATAAAATTTCATCATTAAATCTATAATAATAAACAACCAGATAAATAATGAGATCATTAAAAGAAACCATTAACACTTTGGTAACTATTTAATCATAATCCCCATTATATAGTAATAATATATTTCAATTATATCCCTCACAAGTTAAAATCATGTGTCATTTTAATTCTTTAGTAATGTGAATAACTTTACTAATTTGGATTATTTTTTGGAAATAATCATTTTATTTCTAAGTGGGATCATTTCCCCCAATTATAAAATTTTACCAACACCCTTCAAATATTTACACTTTTTATGAAATTTAGAATATACAAGATCTTCCCAGACCACCTCCCAATATCCATCATCTCTTCCTAAGATACTTTTTTGGATTAATTACATCCTTTAGAGTATTTTGTTGCAAACGTAAATAGGCTATCCGAATATGAGGCAATGTTCACCATAATTCCATTTTGAATAATTAAATAATCCACCTCTGTCAGTTATTATTATTAAAATTTGGTATAATAACCTTATTTTTGTCCATATAAATATAATTTTTTGTTTTATTATAATAGAATACAACCATATCTACTTACATCAAATTGGATTCTACGACGGACTACCGCTTTACAAACTCATGTCATTCATTTTTCTATCTCTACATTTTATGGATATAGATAAATATGGATATATATTATTTATGTATTATATTAATGCTATTATCATACTTCACAAATTATTATATCACAAATACCTTTATACTCTTTATTTTATAGGAATACAAAATCATCCCTCGTCTGTATTGTAGAGTACAGTGTTGATAAGTGATGTGATTCATTGACAATATAGATGGATGGTAATTAAAATGTTTTTAATTTAAAATATTTTTTACATATGAAATTAAAATGATTATGGAATGATAATATATCATTTTTCTTTTATTTCATTCAATCTTACAATACAATGGAAACAACTTTCATGCGTATGTATAACCTACTATCTCCATGAAAGGTGTAAATCATTTTACATCACTGTATATTATGGATTTCAAAAAATATATACATATATTTATTATAAATTATATTTATAACCTTTTAAAAATTATAAATATGATTAAATCATGATAAATTCAGGAGAAAAAAAAGCAAATAATATATGAATAAACAGAGAAGTTATTACATGAAACATAAAATTAATACAAATTTATAGATAAATGCATTATAAAAAGTCATAAAAAAATCCTAATATTTTTTATATATACAATTATTAATCAATAATAGATTTATAATAATCATTTATTTTTTCTGAGGTTGTTTTATTATTTAACATGGATGTTATGACTTAATGTAATTTATTTCTATCTCATTTTTATTTTTCTATCATTCACATGCCATATTAAACAAATGTTTATTTAATGTGGTGTAAATACTTATCATGAATTAATTTTATGATTATTATTCACATTATTCTATTTATTTACATATCCAATTTCGAATATCAAATTCAGGGGGTTCATTGATAAAATGTTAGGAAATCAGTATGGGTTTTTTGCTTCAATTGGAATTGTTTGAGACATAATATTAACCTATTCACCTATACTATGGTATGATGTGTTTTTAAATCAACATTAACATGAAAAAATATAAATTTATTTACCATAATGATATTTTATGTTTAATATAATGATATTATTTCTAGTGTATTACATTTTAGAGTTACCAATGTGGTAACGATTTTCTTTTACAATATAATTGCTTATGTAGAATTTTTTTAATGTTTCTAATGATATAATATAATTATAAATCTATAATGAAACAATTAAATTTTACTCTCCTTAGATTCATTCTTGAAAAATAATTCTTTCCTTCATTTTACTCTAAGAAGCTACTCAACATATTGAAAAGTATATTTTTATGAAAAATCATCTTTTCAGTCAAAAACCATTTTACTATGAAAATAATATTTCCATAATATGAGTTAAAAAAATTTATAATGATTTTTTATATTGATCTCTCAAAAAAAATTAGAAATGTTTTAATTTTTGCAAATTTTTTTAAAAGGAATCCACATGGTGTTCTTAAAACCAATACATAGTAGTATTTTACAAGATTGAGAATGGATCCCTTAGTCAAGGACTAAATGGAATTTCACGACATCATGTATATTATTTGTTATGATTCTTACATTATCAAATTTAAAAAATATTTTCATTGGAAGGGATTTTGAAAGTGTATCATTTTTTAAAAAAAAATTTCATGGTGGGATGGATATTTTCCTCCAAAAATTATTTTAATATTTTTTAGAGCATCCTTGATATGTTTTCATTCGTATTTTTAAGACAACGATTTTTCAATTTTTCTTCTTTAAAATATATATTTCTAAAAAAATAATCTCCCTTAATAAACTACTAAATTGATTATTATTTTACAATTACTAACTATATAATAGGGAATCTTAGGAAATAACATATGATTTTCTTGGGATTGGTACCCTGGATACCATTCTTTGTATTTCTCTAAATAGATTGTGTGTTTTGTGGAATAATGATTATGAGACACATTTCTCTTAAATTGGTTTTAACATGACCAAATTATTTTGAATCCCACTTCAATATAAATGATTTATGCAATGATGAGATTTTGAATTGATTGTGAATCTTATCTATTTTCCACGGATTATGATTTGATGAAATGTTTATGAAGCCTAATTCATTTTATGTGTTTCGATTTAATGAATGTTTCACATCATTATGTATTACAAAAATATTAATTTATTTATGTGATTGGATGGAACTATATATTCCTCAAATTAATTTAGTAATGTATTATATCTCATGGTATAAAAATGGGAAACATGTTGACGGTCTTTATCACTATGGGGAATATATAGTTTCTGGGTCCACAAATGGAAACTAGTGTTTATTGATCAATTCTAGGAAACAGGTGGGTCCAGATCCACTATGGAAATTAGGTGTATCCTTATCCACTACAGTAAATAGGATTTTCTTGATCCACTATTGGAAACATGTGTGTTCTTATTGATAATGTGAAATATATGATAAGTCCAAATCCCATGTGTGGATGGATTTGTTAGTTTTCCTTCATAGATGAAATGATTATCATTATTTATATTGGTTCTACAATTTTAGTAAATTATCATATAGTTCATGACTAAATAATGATGATTTATTTCAAATATGGGATACGATTTTGAAAATAATATGGTTTTACGCCCTGAATCTTGATTATGATATATGATGGTTTGGGTATGATATTATTAAGTGATGTTCATGATCATATATCGTTATGTTTATCTTAATATTTCATATGATAGTAGATAATGATACATTTTGTTTATTCTTAATGGGAATATGATCTCACCCTTTATTATGTTTCCTTCCCAAGATTATGATGAAAATATTAGGTAATATATCACTATGAGGAGTATTGTGTGAGAATATATATGTGGGAGACAATTAACATATTTCACCAAATTTGAATATCATCTACCGTGTATTTAATGACGTTAATATATTACTGTCGACAAGAATGTGTTTCTATGATGTATTTAATATTCATCTATAAAATTGGTGTATCAATATATGAGAATCTACAGTCACTATAGTTGATATTAAATGAATCGTTTTTTCATTATTTGAACTATATGATGAGAAAAATTTAGTGATATGTTTAGGAATAATTTTAAGGATATTACTTTTGAATCCGATAATGATAAGTCTTAATATAAATAAATTTATAGGGAAATGTTCTATAATTATGGTAATGGATACAGATAGTGTCTTACAAACAATTACATCCCAAGATGTATAATATATGTGGATATGGATATGAAAAAATGTTACATTTTTGAATGGCTCTGAAGAAAACACCTTGAGATAGACATGATTGTCCCCTGGTGAATGAAAGTGTACATTACTACACATCTAGATTGACTAACCCAATGGATATTAATTGTTAATTAAAAAAATCAATACGAACCATCAAAAAGGATTTCAATAAATTATAAATGTGAATGCCCCCCCCCACGAATGGCTCGAAGGCCTTTATAATTTTTTATTTTTTATAAACCCCTTTTCAAGGGATGAGGGGGGAATCCTTAAAATACCCATTGGTTTAAGGATTACATGACATATTGTCTTTAGAGATTTCATTACCCGAAGGTCTTACAGAATTCAACAAGACTATAACTATAAGGAATTTCCCATCCCCATTATCTGCATCATGATGGTAGTTTTCCACCTTTGTATGGCTATCTGGCTAGGTATCTCGTGCAAGAAAATGCTGGTCCCAATCGAATAGCCAAACCATATCAATATTTTAAATCCATTGGGTTCTTCTCTGGTGAGTTCTCTTACTCTGAATCAACCTCTGGGCAGTTCCTTTTTTGTAGAGTCTGTCTGGAGAAATTTCACTGATCATGTGTCCTGATGTCCTTGATGTGGCCCAAATGCCTATAAAAATCCAAGCCCAAACCAGTGGCTCAAGTTAAATAGTTTTGATTGCTACAGTACTAAATAGTATCTTCTACAGTACTCTCACACCACTGTGATTATTTTGACTCACACAATTAGTTTTGGTTTTACTCAATGGATGGAACCAGAATGTATAATATTAATAATAAATGATAGGGATTACATTGTGACTATGTTAACCTAAATTGGATCTTGATTGTAGAGAGATATACTATGTATATTCATAATCATCTGTCATGATATGTTGCTAACAATTTGAAATTTTTGTTATATTTTTAATGAATTAATTATGAGTAATATGAAAAATAATAAAAGTTCACGTGGTAATGATCATATTTCAATGACTATAATGGTTTCTATTATTAGATAATGTGGGAATAATCACTCAAGGGATGATATCATTGGGACGATAAGATGCTTTCAGTGTGTAAAAGAATAACACAATGAATGTAATTGTAAAGGAAAAAAAACTGAATCTTCATTTACCGCTGTGGGAGGGAGTATTGGTTTCCCAAAGTTATCATTGACTATGTGATGTTTTAAATGTGTAATGTATATACATAATTAAAATTTATTCCCTACAGGGAAATTCCATGAAGAGAATCAGTATGATTGTATGAGTAATGGTTGTATTACTGATGACGAGGAGACTACAGTTGACACAAAAACTGTATGGACAATTATAAAAATATTCTATATGTTAATCATGATAAGAAATAACAATTTGAGGTTTAGTACTATCAATACATGATTCATATATCATATATTAGGAAATATGTATAAAAAAATAAAATTATCAAGCATAGTATGTTATTGGAGAAGGAACCGAGATGATTGAAGTATTTATGCATTTAAATTGAAGGATTGTGTAATATAAATTATAAAATATATAACGATTGTTTAGTATATGTTTTTTTCGAATATGAAAAAATAAGTTAAATTTTAGTTATTTACTAGAGATAATTGTAATATATTAGAGATATTTTTATTTAGGGATGATTACCCCGAAAAGTTTCATGATGTTGAGGAAATATTTCATAGTTTTGGTAATGTGTTTATTGATATGGATAATTGAAATTGGATTGTATTGATGAACATGGAACTAACTAATGATTCATAAAAAAATTGGTTATGAAATCGTTGATAGAGTATATAATGTTTTTTTATTTAATGAATATTATAGAAAATGTGTTTTCATATTCAAGGGATGATGTAGAAATCATGTTTTGAAGAAGGTTTTATAGTTTTTTTTGGTAATTTACATGTTTCATGGGAATAAATGATTAAGATATTCACATGTTTGATATGTTATAATTAATGTTGGTCGGTGTGGACACTCAAGAGGGGGGGGGTGAATTGAATTCAGACAGAAATTTCAGTTAAAATATTTCCCTAAAAAATACCCCAATTAAAAACTAAGTTAAACTATAGTGATTTTTAAAACTGTAAGGGTTCGATTAGGTTCTCAAAAGATTAATTAGATCTTATTTAATTTTATCAAATCATTAAATTAGAATTTGAAACTAACCAACTGATTTACAATAGTTACAAATTCTTACTAAATTAACTATCAAAGTAACTTTAAAACAAATTGTATTTCAAAGTAATTAGAAGAGGAAAAAAACTACATAATATACTTTATAATTAATCTACGATTAACATCATATATAACCAAGAGTTTCAATATCAAGCTGAGACATAGTCCTCTCAAAAAAATTTATATATATTTGATCCACACCCTAAGTCGGGGTAAACAACAGTACAGAGACTGTCCAGGTACTACGACCTCTACAACAATTGTTTGTGGGAAAAAAACAACATCACACTGGCTATCCATATTCTACATGACCTCTAAATCTATCCGGAGTGTGGTACAAGAGAGTTAAAGAAGTTTTTTTGTGAGGATTTAGAAATCATCCAGCTTAGCTCAGGAGACAGTGTGTCTATGAAATATATAGAGTATACAAACTGGACAAAATGTAAATAAGAGAATCAATGAGAGAGTAGATATGAGTTTTAGAATGCTCTAGTGGTTTGAAGTGCATCTCTGGACTCCATTTATTAATCAGGAATGCTTATGAGTCCTTCTCTGGTCTTTTTCTTGAAACAAATGAGGGTCGTTTTCTTCATGTTCTGTTTGATCAGCTTGAGTGAATAAAGAGCTCATTGTATCTCTTTACTCCTTGAATGGTGTTCAGTTTGTGTTCTCATCCTGAATGAATGGCTTCGTGTATGTCCAGTGTTCATAGAGTGTGGATTAATCCTTTCTTTTCTGTGTGTATTCACCACTTTTCAGCACTCTTCACCACCCTTCAGCACCCCTCTTTTCACAGACTTCACACGCCAACTTCTTATAGCTTTCAGCTACTACAATGGTAATGATTACCTTTATACAGGTACAATTTATGGTTCCATTACACGCCATCAACTATTAATAAATAACATTTATTTCCTTAAAATCACCAAATATGATCGTTGCTTAATAAATAAATAATATTGAGGGTATAGATATTGACGTAGTAAGACCGTTCAGTTTTTCATCAGTAGCCTTATGTTGGTAAATAAATAATAGTGGACATTGTATAGCGATGACCTCCTATCGGAATATCTTTTTCCTTGTACTAGTAGCTCCTTGTAATGGTAGTTGCTACACTGTGTGTCAGTAACTCTATGTACTGGTGACTCCTTCTATCGGTAGCCTGTCTGTATAGGTAGCTTGTGTGTATCGGTAGCTTGTTTTTATCGGTAGCTTGTTATTATTGGCAGCTCTATTCTGTTCCAGTGCTAATGTGCATATCAGTGGACTCGTTAATCTATGAACTTTCTATAACCATAGAATTGCATATCGGTAGACTTTGTATCAGCATCTTGAGAATACCGGTGGCTTGTCTGTACTAGTAGTGGTAGTTCCACTTATATCAGTAAAATTGATCTATCAGTGTCATGCTTACCAGCAGAATTATACATACCGGTAGCTCTATTGTGTTTTAGTGACTATCTATTCTGTCTATCGGTAACCATTTTCTATCAGTAGACTAAGTACCAGTAGGGCTCTATTTTTCTATATCAGTAGCTGTGCGCATACTAGTGGACTTAACACTTATCTTTTATATTCAACACATTTGCCGATTGAGTTATAATTATTTCAAAGTTCATATAAACATAGATTAACATTGATTTACATATTTCAAAGAATATTTTAATTTTATTATCAACATCATAATATAATGTCACACATTGAAAGAATTAATATATAGATAAAAATAATTTTGGATTATCAAAGAATGTGAAAGCATAATTGGGATTATCAAAATAGGTGAGGTCAACAATCTCCCTCTTTTTGATAATCACACCTTAAGATATTATAATCCATGAATAATTAGAAATGAATCATAGGATATAGCATTATAACCAATTGTATCAGAGAAAAAAATTTTTATAAAACATATATGTCTAAGGTAAAATATAAAACAAATGCACCAGAGGGGAAATCAATTGAATACAGAAAAGATATTATTTCTCCCCCTTTGTCATAATATATATTAGTTCGCCCTAGGATATGTTTCCCTTATAGAGTATTATGTATCCCTTAGAGAGTATTTCTCCACCTTTTTTATTATCAAAAAGTGGGATAAAAAGGATATATAGGAAAATATAAGTAACAACGAGTAAAATAAGGTAAGATCATATATATTCCTTGGAGCAGACAGATAAAAATAAAGATATAAAAAAACAAAAATAAATGCAGGTGATCCCTATCTAATTTCTTTACCACAGATCAATCCACATCCTCAGAATGTGATTTCCCTTTGGGATCTGAAAGGATTCATGTGTGGTGGATACGGGTGAAGGCTTAGGAACACCAGAAATGATCAGTGAAGGTTGAGCTACAGAATCGGTTCCTGGTCTGTACTTTGTAGCTCTCTGAGTGATCATCGGAGTAAGGATTCAGATATCTTGGGATGGATACATCTGATCAAGAGAAGTATTATAGGCAATGTCATGTAAATCTAGAGGTATAATCACTGGATGAGCATCAACATGCATGCAAGGCAACAAGATATTTCTGAAATTCATATTGATTCTTCCTCTTTTTTCCGTGGAAGAAATGAAATCATCCTTGTTTTCAATTAATATGTCCAGTGTTGGGGAAAAGAAATTGACCTTGCTGACTTGTTCTCTAAAGGCTTGATTGAATGGTGGGAGCTTCATGTGTTCTAACGTAACCTTGAAATGATTATTGAGTTAATGCTTAGTGTAAACCCTTTGAAAATAGTAATCTACATTGTCTTTCACTTCATTCTGAGAAGAGAAATCTTCACTCAAATATTCTTGAAAAATCATCATGATATCTCTAGTGGTATCTCTAGTTGAGGTCACAACATTGGTCAGATCAGATGAGTCCATAGAGCCATTGGTTGATGCTAAACCAAGCTCCTCCTTCATCAAAGCTCTAATCTGATCCAAATCCACTGAAGGATTGGAAGAAAGAGAACCAAGAGAGAAGGTTACAGTTTCCTTGAAACACTTAGTTAGCCCAATAATAAGATTTTTCATTGTAGAATCTTGGGCAACTATATGATTCTCCACAGACATTTTATATCCTTCAAAGAATGAAACCACCTGGATCATCACACTCTTTACATAGGACAAATCCTGGTCATCGTGAGATTTTGAACTCATATAGGCTTCCAGAGAGACATCTGAATTATTTAGAACATAAACATCCTTTTCTAGTCTAGACATATGATTCTGGAAAGCTGTGACTTCATCTACTCTATCTTCCACAACGGTTGATACATTAAAATAAAGAGAGAGTTCAAAATACTTTTCAAAATTTCTCATCTCTTCAACAAATTGATTCTCTAACTCGGCAATAGAATCCCTATAAGACTATTTCAGCTCATCATTTAAGGATTTGTGGTCAGTCCTTGTGATTATATTAGCAATCACAGAATCATGTTCTCTTTCAGATGTCATACTGGTCACAGATTCAGTCATAATTGATTGAATGGATGACAGTAGTGCAGCTTCTATAGTACATATTTATTCCAAAAAAAAGATTTTTTTATCAGACATTAACTTATCCAGATCATGTATTCTTACCACATATTCAGGTAATATATCAGACTAAATATCATAATTTACTTTTGGTCTCTAAAGGGGTGTCTCATTATCAGAATCCGGGTAATCCAATCCACAATCTACAAACCCTGGGTCCTCAGCCCAATCTACTAACTCAACACCTACAGAAACACTGCCAAACCTGGTTGAATTCTCCCTATCAACTGGTGCATTCTATTGTACAAAAAAACATCCTCATAAACTCTTTATTCTTCAGATGAATATTGCACAAACATCTCCATTTCCGCTATATCGGGAGGTTCCTCAAGAATAGGTAAAGTCTATCAACTTCATCAAATTATTCAGCAATCATTAGGGAATGTCCAATGAGTGGACTCAGGCTCAAGATGACAGAAACAGATGCTTCACTTGAATGAAATTCTTCTTAATATTCTCAAGCATCCTCTTCCTAATCTACTCTAATCGAGTCTTCCTCATCTATAGGTGCCTCTTTATTTCTTACACCCAATATAGTTTATGTACAAGGTCGGTTCAGGGCACTTTCCTTTTCCAGTGACACTACATTATGAGCTAGGCTAAGAGGCATGTCATGATCTCCTACATTTTCTATAGAGTAAACATCCTCTTCTGAATCTTCACTATACTGTGGCTCTTCATCATCGGGTCCCAGACCTGGATATCTTACATCCTTAGGCCTTGAATGATGATCCACATGATTGAACTTATCATATAACTTCTTATCATTAGTAAAACAGTCTTTGTTCTATGGTTTATTGTTTTTATTCATGTACTTTCAAACTGTTCTCGTGATAAAATAATTATTCCTTACTACCACCGTCTCATCTTGAGAAACAACTACCCCCTTCACTTTAATCATAAGAGAAATCAACTTGTCATGGAATAAATCATTAGTCTTTGATTTGAGTATGGTCATGTACTCCATTTGAATCATTAACAACTTACACAAATTCACCATCACACCATATCTCAAGAGATGTGACATATTGATATCATGATATCTTAGATTTGAAAAGTCCCCTCTTCATGGGCTTAGCACATGTTTCCCAAACTTTAACGAAATTTGTTCTCTCCATTAATTTGAGTAGAAACCACTTTTCGTTGCTTTCCACTACTAGTGAGATCTTCTAGGGCAGTATCATAATCAAAACTATCACTGGTAGGTGGTACTGTCTTCGATGAATAACCTTACACACCTTCATGTTGTACTCTCAGGTACTCAGCGCATTCAATAGATGGAAAAAATATTTCATTTCCATTCATAAATGAAATCATTTGATTCTCATCTTATGATTTCTCAAAACTAACAAACACATATTACTATTTTACTTGCTTCGGATTGTATGGGCCATTATTATTTGAAGATCATTCTACCCACTTCTGATCTTCAATCACCTTGAGAACTAACGATCTAATAGACATCAGTCATTCCACGCATAGCACTTTCTCGGATACTATATCTCTATTTTGTAAATTTGTTTTTACTGGACGCCCCCAACCATGTTCTACTCACACTGCTACATGCTTCTGGCTCTTTCTTCTACTTCATTGCATTTGTCTCATCAACGTCATCTCCAACAGTAGGGAGTTTTTTTTCCATCTATGGTTCGGGGAACATGGGGTTTTTGAGAGATTTTGGAGATAAGGATTGAGGGTAAATGAAATGTTTGGTGGATTGAGGAGCAACTAGAACATCGTTTTGTCATTTAAGAATCATAAAATAAGTAATTATAATAAAATAAGTAAATTATAGACGATACATATTCTAGTGGCTAAAGACAAAATTTTAAAACAATGCATACATAACGGTGGGATATACCAGTGAGAATTCCAAACAGTGATCTTTATCTATTAGTGACGTCCACTAACAGTGAGGTCCATATCGGTGAGGTGTAACAGTGAGGTTTCGTACCAGTTAGGTCTATACGTGACGTTCCATAGCAGTGAGGTATAATAGTGAGGTTCCATACCAGTGTGGTATAACAGTGAGGTTTCATACCAGTGATGTATAACACTGACATTTCATATCAGTGAGGTATAACAATGAGATTTCATAACAGTGAGGTTTCTAACTGTCAAGGATAATCATTACTAACTCATGAATATTTTAACTTAACACAACCATACTTAATGGTTTGGTGAAATGTCATTTAAATGATGTTTGGTACCAATAAATTCAAGGGTAATATCACCTTTTTGGTAATTATCTCTCAAGAAATGGTGTAGTATATCAATGTGTTTGGTCCTAGAGTGAGATATAGGGTTCTTTGAAATGTCAATTGCACTAGTGTTATCACAGTTTATTGAAACAACCTTAAAATCATTTCCATGGTCCAAAAGAGTGTGTTTCATCTACAGAATTTGTGCAGAGAAACTACCAGCAGCTATGTACTCTGCTTCAACAGTGGACAAAGAAACAGAATTATGTTTCATACTAAACCAAGATACTGAGAATTTTCCTAATAAATGAAATGTTCTAAATGAGGTTTTTCTATCCACTTTCAACCAGAAAAGTCAGCATCTGAATAACACATTATTTCAAAACATTGTCCGTTTGGATAAAAAAACCTAAATTTACAGTATGTTTAAGATATTTTTAAATTCTTTTAACAGGAAGTAAATGAGATTCTTTAGGATTATCGTGAAATATTTAACACATGAAAAAACTAAACATAATATCTGGTCGACTAGAAAAAAGGTAAAGTAAGATTCCAATCATACTTCTGTAATTTGATTGATCCAGTGGTTTCCCTTTTTCAGCAATGTCCATTTTATAAAAAGTACTCATAGGTGTATCACGTTCTTTAATACTATCCAAACCAAAACGTTTTAAAAGATCCTTTTTCTATTTAATTTGATTCAAAATAATACGATTTTCATTTTGAAAGACATAAAATCCAAGAAAATATTTGAGTTCTCACATTAAACTGATTTCAAATTCATTTTGTATACTCTTTGAAAAATTAGTACATAAAGAATGTTTAGAAGATCCAAAAAAAATATCATCAACATAGATTTCTACTATCAAAACATCTTTAAAAATTATTTTAATAAAAATAGTTGGATCAGAAATCCCTTTAATAAATCCTTTTGAAATATGAAAATTAAAATGTCTATCATACCAATAACTTTATCTTGTTTTAAACCATATATAGCTTTAAAAAGATTAAAAAAGTGATTTTGGAAATGGGGGTTTGTAAATCTAGGTGTTTGTTCAAAAAAACATCTAAAATTATAAAACCATTTAGAAAAGATCATTTGAAATTCATTTGATATAACATGAAATTCATATGAGCATCATAGGCATGTGAAATTATAATAGCTTCTATTCTAGCTACAGGGGAAAAGGTTTACTTATAGTATATCCCTTCCTCTTGACTATACCGTTGTGAAAATAACCTATCTTTATTTCTAACTATATTTCCAGACTTATCAAATTTGTTTATAAAAACCCGTTTAGGGCCTATGGTCCAAGTGTCTTTAGGCCTGTCAACTAAATACTAGAATTTGTATCATTCCAATTGAATTAGTTTTTCATGCATTTCCATTACCCAGGATTCAAAATTGATTGAATCATTGATATTTTTAGGTTCTAACTGTGGAAGAAATGTTTGATGTTCAACCTGATTTCGTAGAGAATCTATACTTTGCGTCCCTCCATCTAGATTACCAACAACAACATTTAAAGGATGACTATTTTGAATCCCCTTTGATCTAGTTAAGGTGGGACTCAAAATTTTAGGTTCATTTGTAGGTTCCGGTTCAACAGAAGCATGTTTTGGAATGTTTCCAGAAATGGATATCATTACAACATGGTCATTATTGTTTTTATTAAGGTCCATAACAGACAAGTCTTCTATAATATTTTCAATGGAAGATTTGGGTTCATGTGGATCAGTTTCATCAAACATGATGTGAATAGATTATTCCACACAATAGGTTCTTTTATTGAAAATTATAAAGGATCTTATAGTTAAATAATAACCATGAAAAACCCCTTCATAAATTTTAGATGAAATTTTTTCAAGATTAATCTTTTTATTATTAATAAAAAATTTGCAACCAAAAACTATGAGGTAATTAACTTTTGGTTTCCTATTGTTCCACAACTCATAATGGGTCTCTTTGAGAACATGCCTATTCAAGAAATATTTTATAATTTAACAAGTTGTATTTACATATTCATTCTGAAAATAAATAGGTATGTTATACTCATTAAGCATAGTTCTTGAAATCTCTTGAAGGGTTATGTTTCTTCTTTCTACTACACCATTTTTCTGACGTGTTCTAGGGGAAAAAAGTTGTGATTATAGCCATTGTGTGTGAAGTATGATTCAAACACATGATTTTCAAACTCACACACATGATAACATCTCAGGGTCTTAATATTAAGTCCACTAAGTTTCTATATAGACGTTGAGTATTTAATAAAGTAAGAACAAGATTCACTCTTTCGAGATAAGAAGTATCCCCAAGTGTACCTAGAATATTCATCTGATAAGATATATACTTAGTTCTTCCCATTTGAACTAGAAAATCTATAAGGTCCAAACAAATCCATGTGAACCAACTCAATAGGTTTAGAAGTTGAAAAATCATTATTTGATTTAAAAGAAACGTGGTGTTTCTTTCCCTTGTGACAGGGATAAGAAACATTGTCTGTTGGGAACTAAAGATTAGGTAGGTCTCTTACTAAGTTTTTCCTGGTGAGTTTTCTTGGTGAATAAACATTACAGTGTCCTAATATTTTGTGCCATAGCCAAGACTCTTTATGAAAATCATTAAAGAAAGTAATGTTTTTTTAGCTAAAGAATTCAAATAAACTGCATAAACATTTTCATTTATCAAGGGAGAAAATACTAAAACATTTTTAGAATTGAAAACATTACAAGAATCATTTTCAAATTTAACATTGAAACTATAATCACACAACTGAGTAATACACAACAGGTTATATTTATGTCCATCAACAAATAAAACTTTGGAAATTAAAACTAAATCTGTGTTAAAAATCTGGCATAGGCCAATGATTTTTCCTTTAGAGTTATCATCAAAGGTGACATGGCATCAATAAACTTTGACTAAACTATTCCAACATGAGTAATCATAAGTCATATTCCTTGAAAATCCACTATCCAAGTACCATACCTTCTTATGATAACTCTTTAAGGAATTTTCCAACAAAATAGGTATAAACAGAAAATGATTTTGGTACCTAGAATTTCTTGGGTCCAGAAAGGTTAGCAATCAATGCTTTAGGTACCCAGAATTTTCTTCTTGCGTCTCAAATAGATTACATAATCTATATATTTTGAAAGAGAAACATTATTTGATCTATAACCATGTGAGTAACTAGTTGAAGCATATGAATTACTAGAATTGGAACTAGCATCATTCTTTCCAGATTTAGGAATAAATCTAGTTTTAGCAATCTATATTTCCTCATGCTGATAGCAAATTCTAGTGGTATATTTTGGTTCCACTTGTTTTCTTAACATTTTTGTAAGTGTATATTTTCCATTTGTGAATATCTCTAAGATCATCCTTAATTTCTCATTGGACAATTTTAGTGCATTCTTTTCCGTCAGCAATTGAGTGTTTTTTTCTTTTCTATATCAAGTGCAGATTTTACATAGGTGGTTAGAGCATGTTGGTTCATCAAGGTCTTATACATGTGCTTAAATTCATTACATGTTTCTTCTAGCATATTAAAATATTATAATAATTTTTCACTAGATATATTTTCAGATTCATAATCAAAATCAACTCCATAATTATATTAATTCAAAGTAGGAGTATCCAATGCTACCTCAGACGTGTTTGTCATGAAAACATGTTAGATTTTTCAGATTTTTCTCCTGAGTAAAATCAGAATTAGTTGAACTATACATTGAATCAATCCATGATTCTTTTATAGATTTAATATACTTATTGTCCTTGTAGTCATGTTTCATTTTGAACTTTATCTTTGGACAGTTTACTTTCACATGTCATTTTCTTTTGCATTCATAGAATACAATATCATCACTTTTATCAGGATTTTTCCAATCCTTCTTCCAATTACCTTTGCAGTCATATTTTCCATTGTAATTTTTTTATGAAGAATTTATTCTTCCTATATAACTTCTTGATCCTTTTGGCTATCTGAGCCAGTTCACCATCACTGTCAGAATCAGAAAATTCACTTGTTGATATTTCATTAGGTATATGAACATTCTCTTTATCCGTTCTCTTTGAGGCAGTAGACTTATAAGCCACTGACCTCTTTTTATGTTCAACGTCTTCTTCCTTGTTTACATTCAGTTCTTCTTCATACATCATAAGCTAACCAATTAATTATTTAACATGCATTTTGCTGATGTCGCATGATTCTATAATGGAAATAGATGTGCCTCTCCATCTTTCTAGTAAACATCTTAATATTCTCATGGTCTGTTCTTTTGCAGAAATAACATTACAAAGAGAGATCATAGTGTTGAAAAACTCATTAAACCTGAGATACATGTCAGAGACGGGTTCATCAGGATTAATTTAAAAATTGTCATATTTAATATTGTATGCGTTCAATCTCACTTCCTTAACATTGGTGATTCCCCCATTGGAAATAGCCATAGTGTCCAAAATTTCATAAGTAGTTTTACAAGCATTTATTCTTTTAAATTCTTCATCACCTAATGCACAGTACAAAGCAATCATTTCTTTACAGTTATTATTTTAGGTAGTCTTAGTAGCTTTATCCAATGTAGTTACGTCATTTTCTGGTATTTTATATTGAGTTTCTATAGTAGTCCAGATATCAAATCGCATACTCTCTTAATGAATTTTCATTTTAAGCATCCACTGAGCGTAATTTGTACCATTAAAGAAGGGTAAACTATTCGTAGTAGCACCTTGTAATCTGTTTTCCATAATACTGTTTCCGAAAATATATATAATGAGAGAAAATTTAGAACTAACAAAAATTTATGATCATTAAGATACAACTAAAATCACCATTGAATTACATAGTGTATTGAAAACCTTGATAAACAAAACAGTCCATGTAAACCAAATGTTGGTCGATGTGGACACTGAATAGGGTGGTGAATTGAGTTCCAATTAAAATTTATGTTAAAATATTTCTCGTAAAATCCCCCAATTAAAAACTATGTTAAAGTATAGTGAATTTGTAAAACTATAAGAGTTTGATTATGATCTCAAAAGATTGATTAGATCTCAGTTAATTTAATAAGAATATTAAATTATATTTTGAAACTAACCTACTAATTTAGAATAGTTACAAACACATTCTAGATTAACTATCTATTGTAATGTTAATACAAATTGTATTTCGATGTAATTGGCAGCGGAAAATAACGTATGTAATATAAATTAGACTTAATATAGGATTCATAGCATATATAACCAAGAGGATTAGTCTCAAGCCGAGAAGTAGTCCTCTCAAAAAATTTATATAAATTTTATCCACACCCTGGATCAGGGTAATGAACAGTAGAGAGACTATCCAGATACTAAGACCTCTACCACATTTGTTCGAGGGAAAACAAAAACAACAGAACACTGGCTGTCCAGGTCCTACTAGACCTCTACCACTATCCATAGTGTGATACAAGAGTGTTAAAGAAGGTTTGTGTGAGGATATAAAAATCCTCCTTCTTCGCTCATGATACAGTGTGTGTGTAAAATATACAGAGTATACACACAGCTCAAAATGTAAATAAGATAATCACTAAGATAGTAGATATGAGTTTTACAATTCTATAGTGGTTTGAAGTTAAGATCTAGAATCCTTTGATTAATTAATAATTCTTCTAAGTTCGTCTCTGGTTTTTGTGTGGAAATCGATAGGGTAGTTTTCATCAAGTTCTGTTTGATCAGCTCGAGTGCATGAATAGCTCGTTTTAGTTCTTCACTCCTTGACTGATGTTCAACTTGTGTTCTCTTCTTCAATGAATGGCTTCGTGTATGTCTTGTGTTCTTCGAGTGTGGATGAAGCATTTTATTTTCTGTGTGTATTCACCACTTTTCCACACTCTTCAGAACCCTTCAGTACACCTCTTTTCACACACTTCACATGCCTTGATTTTATAGTTTTCATCTACGGTAGTGGTAACTATTACCTTTTTATAGGTAAGAGGTACGGTTCCCTGACATGACAACAACCATCATTAAATAACATTTATATCATTAAAATAATCAAACATGACCATTACTTAATAAATTATTAATATTGACATTATAGAGTTTAATGTAGCAAGACTGGCCAGTTATTCATTATTAGCCTTCATTCGGTAGATATGTAATGGTGTAATTTGTAAAGCGATGACCACCTATCGATAGCTATTTTTCATTTTACTAGTATCTCCTTGTAATGGTCGATGTTACATTGTGTATCAGTTGCTCTATGTACTGGTGAATCCTTCAATCGAGAGCCTGTCTGTATCGGTAGCTTGTTTGTATCGGTAGCTTGTTTGTATTGGTAGCTTGTTTGAATCAGTAGCTTGTTTGTATCAGTTGCTCTATTCTATTCCAGTTCAAAAGTGAAAATCGGTGGAATTTTGAATCAGTGACATTTCTGTAATGGTAGTCTTGCATATTGTAAGACTTTGTATCAATAACTTGTGCATACCATTGGCTCATTTGTACCAGTAGCAGTTTCTCCCCTTCTATCAGTAGTCTTGATCTATCTATGTCGTTCTTAAAGGTAGAATTATACATACCGTTAGCTCTGTTCTATTTTAGTGACTGTCTATTCAGTCTATTGATAACCTTTGTCTATCGGTAGACTAAGTACTCATATGGATCTGTTTGTCTATATCAGTAGCTATGTGCATACCAGTGGATTGAACACTTATCTGTTCTATGATACACATATGCCGATTGAGTTAGAATTATTTCAATGTTCATATAAACATAGATAAACATTAATTAACATATTTCATAGAATATTTTAATATTATTATCAACATGTTAATAGAATGTCACAGATTGAAAGAATTAATATATAGATAATCATTATTTGGGATTATCATATTATGTGAATGTATAATTAAGATTATCAAAACAGGTGAGGTCAGAAATTAAGATCCACATAATATTGTTTAGGTTTTGTATGATATGTTGATATTGGAAATTTAGTAACCACATTTAATAATTTTTTTTAATTTCATCATTTTTGAGTGTCATAATGTAAAACATTCATTAAATGTCTTATGTTAAACGTTTTATGGGGTTTTTAGAGATTAATTTATTACATAATGATGTAATGATTTATCAATATTGGGTATCCATTCGTAAACATATTTTTAACTAGGGATGGAAGGAATAAATTATCATTTTATAATGGATCTTATTATGGATTCATTTTTCTGGATTAAAAAAAATTTCATTTCATTGAATATGGTATGAAGAATAAAAAGATTAATGAACAAAAAAATGGTAAAATTATGTTTATGATAAAAATTAAATCCAATCCCTTGGTATATATATCACATAAAAATGATTGATAATATCAAGATTGTATTCAATCGAATGGAACTTCCACTAATCCCCACTTAGGTATTTGGGGTTTCAATGAATCACCCCAGAGTAAATTCGTACATGATCCATAAAATGTATAAAACTCAGAGGTATTACCACTACATTATGATATTTATTATTAGAATGAATTGTGGGAGATTATATATTGAATAAATAATTTTCTATAAAAATACAACTCATCTAGATAATTTTTTTCTGTAAAAAATGTTTATGGATGAAATGTTTGAACCTAAGAACATAATGAGGTAGAAGTATCCTTAGATGTTGGTAATAACCTGATAAATGTTTTGGGAGGATTTCATTTCTAGAGGGTATAATGTGATAGCCGATGTTTTTATTATATTTTCAAATAAATTTTTAAATTTCAATAATTATCATTACACATAATATTGAGTTATTAATGTATCACATGAAAACCCAATCTAATATTCCACTACACATAACAGTTGGTCGAATTTTATTATACTCAATAGTGGTTTTTAACAAAACCATGAAATATTATTGTTATTTAATAATAAACATTATAAATCAATCGAAGAACTGTTTGATAAGAATATTAATTAATTGGTTTTAAATATTAAATATTATTGATGTAAATAATGATAAATTTTGATAAAAAGTTATCTAGTTTTTTGGTAGAGAAATTAAATGAGTCAAAAATAATATTTTCTCAAAAAAATATATTTATATATATATATATTGAAAATTATTAAAATTATATTTTCACAATTAATTAACATATAATTTATTTTATATGTCAAATTTTTGACATTATAATGCAAAAATTATGTTGGGGTGAATGTTTTGTATCATTTTATTCATGTTTAATATTTTGAATAATCGTGGAAAATATTGAATTATAATAAAAAATAATAATTTTTAAAAAGAATTACAATCGGAAATTATATTTTAAATTTATTGATGTATCATTTGTTGAATAATGCATAAACTAATCCAATTTGAGTCATTAGAATAAATTTATATATCTATTATATTTACAAACATGTAATCTAGGGAAAATTATTCACATTGAAAACATGTTTTCTCATTTCATCTATGTTATTAATTTTAACATAAAATTTAACACTTATAATTTTGGAATTTTGAAAAAATGGATTCAATATTTTAAATCATAATGTAATTCATTATCCAATATGTTCAGAATTGATTTTTACCAAAATAAATTGTGAAAATATTAAACATTATTTATTTTGGTGATGTAAAATATGGGATTAAAAGGAGTTAAACTATAAATATATGGGTTAAAAATTAATAAATAAATGTATAAATAAAATTTTATGGTAGAATTTCCATCTTATTCATCCAATGTTTGAACCTGATGTTGATATTTGAATGTGATAGAACGTTCTTCAATGAGTTTTTTTATTTCCTTCTTAAAATCATATATTTATTATTATATAATGATGATATAATAACCTAATTATAATATATATAACAGCATGTTGTTATGATATATAAAAAGGTTATTGTAATTTTTAGTTCCATCAAATGGTATATAAATCCCTCATTCATATGTATGCCAGACTATAGCCACTAGAGCTGATGTCATTCTATTATACATTACAACCATTAAAGGATGTTCATAAATAGATATTTGTTATTTATATATGATATTTATCATATTGTTTCAGTTATTGAATTATTATATTATACATTCCTTCATATTCTACATTGCTATGGAATATGACAAGGTTGCTTGTGTGTACGGTGGACTACCACCTCGTGAAGTGATGTAACTTATTAATGCATTCCATGGAATGGAATAAGAAATGATTTATTTAAAATATCTGATATAGAATAAATAAAAGGATTGTGGAATGAAAATATATCAATTAATTTTATTTTATTCAATCCGGATAGAAATTGGATATTGTGTTCAAGCATATATACTATTTTCTGTCTCCACGATGTGTGTATTTCATTATCTGTTACAAATTATTATCGATTACTAAAAAAATATATAGTTGAAATATATATCAAATATATATCATTTTTAGCATTTTACATATGATAAAACCATTATTAATGTAGTAAGTCCATAAAAATGAAAACATATATTAAAAAAGAAGGTGTTAATTGATTGAAACGTAACATTGGTATGAAATTATAGAAAAATGGGTAATAAAATGTCATTATAAAATAATATATGGTATAATATGAAAATATATATTTCAATACATGTATAATATGAATTTTTTATTCAGTAGGATTGGATGTGTATGATGGAATTCATGAAATAATGTACATAAATTCACCACATGATTCTTTTATGTGTTGTATATTCCAATTAGGAATTTTTTTATGATTATTATAATGAAAATAATTGATATTTACATGTTCAATTTGGAATCAATTTTATGGTTTTTATTATTCAAATGTTTCCAAAATTAGTAAGATAATTTTTTCACAATTTTCATTCGTTGTATAAGGTGAATATAAATATATATGACATGTAATATCATGAATTTTTTTATAGGAAAAATATTTTATTTTTAATTTAATGATATAATTTCATAGTTTTAACTATTCAAATTCATGAATTATCAATGATATTACGTTATAATATTGGTATTTATTGGTATTGTTTATGTGTATGTTTTAAATGATATAATCTTATGATAAATCTCTCTAAAATTAATGGACTTTTTTATCCTCCCCTTATTTCATGAGAAAAAAAATTTTCCTTCATTTTCCTCACATTATGTACTAACGAGTTGAAAATGAATATTATTATTAAAAATAATCTTTTCAGTTCAAAACACATTATCATCTTAAATGATTATTTCAAAATATGTTTTCAACAAATATTATCTATTTTATTGAAATTATTTATTAAATACATCCTTAAACATGTATGATTACTTAAAAATAATTTTTAATGAAATATTCTTGTAGACATCATATATAATGCATGTTTTGATATTAAAGAAAA
This sequence comes from Viscum album, assembly GCA_963277665.1. Lineage (NCBI taxonomy): Eukaryota > Viridiplantae > Streptophyta > Magnoliopsida > Santalales > Viscaceae > Viscum > Viscum album. The sequence continues at coordinate 178,657,048 of OY728148.1, forward strand.
TGTATATGGAATCGTTGTTTAAGACATGAATGAAGTTACCCTCCATCTTAACCAAAATTTTATTTTAATATTCAACTGTAATTTTTCATGGATACATTAAAAATAATGGATTTTCACAATGTTTTATTTATTAAAATGTTCTTTAATTGTGTAAATTATAAATTCATAAAAAATGTTTTAAATGATTCATAATGATTCCATTATTTGGTTTCTGTTTTTTTTTCTGGGAAGATGATTTAATAGAATGATTTATGTTTTAATATGTTCTATTCAATGAAATATTATTTTAATGAAGAAACAATCCATGTGATTTATCATTCCAAAATAATTCACCATATAGAATAAAACACTTTTCTATATCTTTGGTTTTACTATTAGATGAACAAAGGATTCTATTTATATTCATTACCTAAATATTTTATTCTTATGACATCATGATATTCATTAAACCCATTTATTTTTCGTAGGATTTTCTAGGGTGAAATTATTATTAAATCTTCTTCTCTCTCGATAGGTAATAAAATAATGAAATAATAACGTGATTACGAATTTTATAACTTTTTCATTGGTTATGATATGATGAAATTTTAATACTGAATATTTCTATCCATGGGTTAATATATGATTACTGTTTTATTATTTTTTGAAACTAAAATTTATGAATAACATTATTTGTTTGGTGGTATATATATCTCCCTCAAAATTGGTTTATAATTTATTTCTCATGAGATAATAATGGGAAGGAAATCGATGTGATCAATCCACATTGGAAAATAAGAGAGTATTGATCTAATAGTGGAAATAGTTCTTTCTTGATCCACTATGTAAAACTATTGCGTCCTGATATAGTATATGAAATAGGTATTCTGGATCCACTATTTGAAATTGGCGTTTCCTTACCCTCTATGGGAAACATGTGTGTACTAATACCCAATGGAAAGTAGGTTACTCGTCCTGATCATATATTTTTTTTCAATGGAGGTTTTTCCATGATAAATGAATTTTTTTTAATATTTATGATGGAGAAATACTTTTTTGACATGTTTATATGATTCATGATTTATTTATAATGATTTATCATATTTATGGGCCATGTTTTAGGAATTAATATTATTTTATTCCATGAGTCATGTTTATGATCTATGAAATGCTGGGAATGAAAATAATATGTTATATAAATTATCACATACACTTATTCTTATATTAGTATTTTATTTGATGATAGATTGATATATCTTATTTTTACACTAATAGATAATATGAGATCACTCTTTCTTAAGTTTCTTTACATAAGTTATTAGGAAATGTTTTGTAAGTCTATTTCTAAGAGAAGTTCTATGTGAGAAGATATTTTTCAGATTCCTTGTGGATATTTCACCAAATTAGAATGTATTGTACCTTGTTAACCAATACACTAAAATATAATGGCACACAACAATGTTTTTAAGTAATCTATTGAGAATTGACATAAAAAGTTGTAATATCAATGAGTGATAATACAGGGTCCCTATATTAAGGTTATGCATAAATTATAATATATAATTATTAAATAAGAATATTCAATATGGAAAGTTAAATGACTGAAACTCATGCCCTTTATTCAACAAACTATAATGAATATGGAAGAAATGAATAATGAAAATATGAATCCATATAAATAAAAACATAATAATATAACATATCAATGAATATTCTAACTAATAGAATAATCACATAGAAATAATTATTCTTATAATAATTTAATTAATATTATATATATCTAAATTAGTCAAAACCATTTCCAAAAACCATTAAATCTTTGTGAACAAACTCATCTAGTTTGACAATCTCATTTGTATTATGAGACTTTTCAATGCATCGTTGGGTATCTATAATCTAACCCCATTTGTCACGTACTATGTACAATTAATTACTAATATGAAAATGGTAAAAATATTTGAAATAAAAATTCATATTGAAAACTAATATTCGAAGTTAGAATAAATTACAAAATAAAATATACATAATAATAATCCATCCATATCAATATGGTGAATGCTAACAACATATAATATCCTCAATCAAACAAAATAAAAACCATACATAAGAAGAATAAATATGTTATGTATATAACACATCATTATTGTGTAATATATAAAAATATGGTTTGATGTCATCAATGATTAGAAATATCATAGAGTTTTTATTAAAAACATTATTGAGGAAAATATCATTTTCACTATAAAAATATTCTTTTAAAATAATATTTTCAAAATCCATTAAAAATTTATTTTAATTAAAAATAATATTTTAAAACATGTAATTTTATCTATAATATATTGGTAATGATGTAGGAAAATTCCATTCATTTTATAGGGGCTAAAAATGGGATTCTATTCACATTTTCGAGAAAAGAAAAATGGTTCTTTTTTAAAAAAGATATAAATATTCTTCTAATAAATTATAATGATAAAATAAGAAATCCCATACTGAATAAATAATTTCCAGAAATTTTTAAAAAAAATTAAAATGTTTACAGATATCATGTATTTGGAAAAATTAGTATTTTTTCCCAATGAATGATAAAACTTCATATTTTAGGAAAAAAATATTGTCAATATTTTGTACTATCAATGAGTATAGAAAATGTTACTATTATATGATAAATTTCATTAATAACTTAGGTATAGAAAATATAAATATTTTATGATATGAATATCGAATAATTATCCCATGGTAATCATAAACAAAAACAATCCCAAATAAAGATGAGATTATAAAATAATTCCTTACCACATGGGTAACATGTGAATCATAAGACCCAGAAATGAAATATCATCAATTAAGACCATAATTACTATGAATAGAAATATATTAATGATATAAAATTTTAAAATGGATAGTATGTTCAACACTGAAAGGAATAATTGGGTAATATGGCATAGGTGTCACAAATGTAAAAGAGTAACGATAAATACATACCGCAGGTTTCACTTCCTTCGTATGTGTCTGAACCTCGGGTATAATAAATATAGGTCTATTTTTAATATATTAGATAATTATAATATTATATTTAATCCCATATATGATTAAAATATTTTATTTATAACAATTTTATTATCAATTATTTTTAAAAATCGAATTTTTTAGAAACAATTGCTATATTTTCAGTTGATTTTTAGATTGGTATTTTTGGAAATTTTAATATAGTAATGGTTAAATAATATAAATAATGATAATATATATATATATATATAACTCATAATTAAATATATTATTCATATATTTAAATATATTAATTTAAATAAATTATTAGTATAAAATTGATTACAGTGGTCATGGATATGTTATGTTACACATATGCATCAAGGATTCTTGTGTTTTTCATGATAAATGGAACGAAAGAAAATAAATATTATTTGAAAATTATAAAATAATTATTATCATATTTATAATATATATGAACAAAATTCATCCGTATACCATCAATGTAAAAATAAAATGGAATACATTTTAAATCGCTTCATAGATGTGGCATGCTATATATAAACATAAGTGGCATTTTTATTTTTGAAAATATTTTAAAGTAAAATTTTATATGTAATATTATTCTTCCATATATATTAATATTTCATAAATATCACAAATTTTAATTAATGGTAAGCATACTACATTCCATATAATTCCAAAGTGATAATTGAATCACACTGTTTCATGAGGAGCTAGTCTACCACAATAACAAGAAATGATATAATATCTCCCAAAGAAAGTAATGTAAGAAGTTATATGTGATATGATAATTTGGAATATATATGCATTTCACTAATTTGGTATATATAATATAAATAAATCATTATAAATTTCCATATAAGTTTGTTATTTAAAACAATTTGCATCGCTTTATGATGTGGTATTTCGTCAAAAAAATTATCGAGAGTTTCGTTTCCCATTTTATGGAAGTCAAAATTGATATGAGTTATGAAATTTTCATAATAATATCTTATTATATATTATATTTTGTTTTATTATATTATCATCAAATATAAAGATTATAAGGATTTATAATATGAAAGAAAATGATAATTCATCGTTTAAAATGTTACCACATCTTTGGGAAACCCTTGTATGTTTATCCAAATTCCGTTATAGATAGTATATACAGTTTAAAAAATTAATCTATGATGATTCAAGGTATTTATTTACGTTATTTGTTATGGTACTTGTAGAAAAAATGTCTGTGGAAGTGGGAATAAGGGAGGAGAGTTGGTGACAATTTATAAGTGGTGGGGAGGGGAGACATGGAAATCATGAAAATGTATAGTGATACCCACGTTTTTCAATTCCAAAATCCTCCAAAATTATTAATTTTAAAATATTAAAGATTATACATTATTAATCTGACTTTTAACTCTTATCATCAATGTTTAAGCCACCCCCCTCTCCCAAGAAAACCAATTATTACAATAACCATGGTAAATAATTTTTACTATTTTCACTATTCTTTGGGGTAATAAATTAAGCCTTACATATTACATAATATAAATTATTCTGATTAAAAATAATTAATCCATTTTTAAATGGTCAATTTATATTATTTATTTATTTAAATATAAAATTAATCTATCAAATGGATAAAAGAGTGATTTTCCAGAAATCAAATTCACATAATTATAAATAGTATTAATCTAAAAAAATAAATATGAATTATATTACAATGAATTAAGTTATATAAAATTTAATATAATTGAACTAATTATTTTTAAAAAAAATTTAATATAAAATATCATTGTAAATAATTTTATTTAAAATGCACTTTTTATTAAAAATCACCAAATTTCACTCTTTATCAAAAAAATAATTAGTTGCCAAAAAAACAAAAAAAACATATCCCAAAGAGAAATTTAAAATATATATTTAAAGTATTATGTGTATATTTTTAGTTAAATTATATATATTTAGTTATAAAAATTTTTAAATTATTTTCACAATGAGTGACTAATCCACCTTTCATAAAAATACAGTTTTCTATAAAATATTTTGTTCACATTGAAATGGTTTTTTTATTTTTATAATCATTTAAAAACAATTGAATTTATTTTATACATGTGTAAAAATAAAATTTTACTAATTTATTTACTAATATTCATTTACTCCATCTTGACTTCTATGTAATAACGGTCCACTTAAAATAAAAAAAATTAATAGTATATCATGATTCGTTCAAACTCATCGACGTGTTTCTTAAAACCTATCAAATTGATTAAATTCATTTATAAAGATATATATTTTAAATTATAGGGTATTTAAACTATTTTTTAATATTGGTTCTTCAATTCATATCATATTATCGAATAAGATTTTCCCCTTTTAAATTATCCTGGCATTGCATTTGTTTTCCCACAATGGGAATGTATTGAGCCGTAATAATATTTAATCTGCTTTTTCTATCTTATCTACTGCATGTTCAGCTGAACATGTGTGAATGTGTACTTTAAAATTTTTTATAATTAAATATTTCATTTCATTCCCCATAAATGTAAGTCCATATTATCTCTAATGAAAAAAATTCCACAACTAACTCCAAATCCTAATTTTTGTAGCATTAATGATAAAGCATCAGTTGATGCACAAAATAATCTATAACCATATCATTTTACATAAGAATGTTTTGAAATACCTTAATGTGTGAATCATTGTATACTATAGACCCTTATCTATTATTGGGTTATGTAAAAACATTTCTGTTAATTAAACATATCTTCAGTTCGTGGGACATTTCCTCTCATTCATATGTTTAAAGAAACTTTCCTCCCTTTTATGTTAACATGGTGAGTTTTTTATAGAGTTATGAAAAATTATCCACTAACTATAAAACATAAACATCCAAACTAATTAATAATTTTATGTCCTTCATATTGGTTGGTATGGATGAACATATAAAAACATACATCTTTGATGGGTCCACCAATATGCCCTTTATTGAGATTATATGTCCGAAGAAATGAGTCATTCTGTATGAAAAATTCACACTTTGTAAATTTTAAATGTATAATTTACTTCTTAAGGATCCTTAATAAGAAAATCAAGTGATATAAATGCTCCTTATTTGAATTTTAATAAATAAATATTCAATCTTTAATGTCTACCACAATATAATTAATGTAATATATAAATAATCTATTCAATAAATCCATGATGTTTTTGAGGGAATTTGGAACCGAAAATGAATTTATAGTATACATATAGATTCCATTCTTTGTTTGTAACAATATATTTTTTATAAGCTATTTTATTTACCAATCATTATTATATCTAAAATTAATTAAAATATTTGAAAATAATAATCACAATTTAGTCGATAAAAAAAGTCATAAAAGAGGGAAAGAGGAAACACGTTCATGATCATTATCTAACTTTACTACTGATTATAAAGTCTATGTAACATTACTACATATTTATTTTTAATTAAATTAACAGGTGAACCCCTTGGTGATAAACATTGAGGAATAAATACACTATCATAATTATCCTGACGTTTCTTCTTATATTCGAGCAACTCAATCAGGGCCATTCCATTTGGTAGTCTTTAAAATATGTGCAAAATCAGGTATGAGTTATATTGAGTACTAAAATTAATTATTTAGAAGACAATATTAAAAATATTACTAAAATATATAATAATTACACAATAATAGGTATATAATCAATGATTATATTCTCCTTAACCACATGAGATATATTTGACCACCGAATAGGAATGGAAAGCCATAAAATGGAATTAATTTAATATAGAGGATGATATTTTTCCTCACACTGGTAGAGAATAATTGTTTTAATTGTAACATAAAATGTGAAATCACTTCCATGGAAATTCATGTTGTATTTATAAAGATAAATAAAATCCATAAAAATTATAATCTCAAATTCAATCAAAGGATGATAAAAAATATTGACAAGATGAACATTCCAAAATGACATCAATTGGAGAGGAAGAATAGTAATTTCATTATATTATTATACCATTGGTGTTTCTCACTACTAATTCAACATCAAGCCATTGTTGTGTTATTTTAATACCCTTAAAAAATTATATAAAATAAGGGATATATCTAGAGTCAAATAAGACATTAGATTATCCCAAATGGATTGTATGTATACATTTCACTATGTCAATACCTCACCCCTCATCTAAAATAGTGATCACATAATATTTTCCTTAGTCCCTTAGTATTAATAGATATTTTACATTGATCATTTGATTTAGTAACATGTTAATTTAATTCATGAACTCCTTATATTTGAAACTGTAAAGTGTGGGAGGTATATTCAATGTAGAAATCCATTTATTCATATCATTATCTAAGATAATCCCATCACATTAGAATTCATCCACAAAATTACCATCACATACCGACTAAAAACATTTAGATGTCCCTAGAAGATAATTTAATAAATTGTTTCTTCGACTCTTCATGCATGATTAAAAGATAATATTATTCTCGCCATGATTTACATATTATACATTAAATAACATGATTACTTTATTATAATAACCATCTCATTGACTGGTCACTCAAATCTCAATTTCAAAATTGATAACATAAAGAATGTTTTCTTCTTATATGTAGAATTTAATTAAGAATAAACATTTTCAAAATCTTGGCTTCAGTACACTAAAGAATCCTTCAACCATACATTCATACTAGACGAAAATACAAGAAACATATCTCACAGGTCATCTGAAATTTTCCTCAAATATAAAAATAGAATCATCAATCCTCAACATTATCTCATAGAAATATTATCCATTATCATATGAATAATAATAGGGAATTATATATTTAAAATACTCTCTTAAAATAATAAAAAAATGTAATAAATTAATTTTTATAATCTCATATTATTCATAATATGCCACTACTAATATACATCCCCTTTCGAACTATATATTGATATTAATCAATTTCTCATGATACAAAAATTGGAAAAAGGAAAATATGTATTCAGCAGCACCGATAAATTTCTCAAAAACTATTGGATCAATAGAAATAGTAATAGAAGGGGGAGGTTTCTATATGATGTGCTCAATAAACATTTCTTTCTCTTTTTTTCATTAATATGGATAGCATTGTTCATATCTTTAGAAATTTGTGAATATGTAGAAAAAATATATTTCATTCTATATATAATGATTTTTTTCCTTAGGATGAAAATTATTTAATTTTCTATTAGATTTATAATTAAAATGGTTCCTTAATGCACCACCCATTGATTCCAGCCAAACACAATAGATTTAGAAACACTACAATGTGTTGGGAAACCAAATAATTGAGAAATAAATTTAATGATTTTATAGATAATAACACATCCTTTATAATAATTTATATACAAGATATGATGTAGTACATTAGTGGAAATGGTTTATAAGAATCCGCCATTATTGATTATAATGAGTTTTTTATTTTCCAAATAACATCCAATGGAGTGTCATACAAGTTGGGCAGTAGTGAGAATTATTATGCTCAATATAATGATTGAGTCCTACTCAAATCACACTATTCAAAATTATTTCCCATATGTACCTAAATGATAGATCCATACCAATATTTAGTATAAAATCCTTAAGGTAATTTCATGGAAACCAATATATTTATCCTTAAATGAAATTAAATTATATTTAACAATAAGTAGAATTATCCTTATAATTCTATTTGATGTTTTATCATACCAGTTTCCTAAAATGTAACAAAATATTTCATCGATCATAGTTATGGAGACTGAAAATTATCATACATGAATAATATATCATATTATATGAATATAAAATAAATTACATAATTATATACAAAATAATTTTTTATTTCTATTTCCATTAGATGCATGGAAACATAATAAATTGGTTTGTAAGTGTTTTATATGAGCTATAACGTAGTTCATCGTAACATGAACACATTTTAGGAATATCACACCCAATTGGAATCCTCACATCCTAGGGAAAAAATATAATAATTGGTGATCTCATAATATTAATTAATACAATCAAGGGAAATACATAAACCCCACATGATCATTAGGGTATGAAAACAGGAAAACAACATTTGAAAACCATACAAAACATATCAAAGCATAAAATCTTGAGCCATGGAATAAATATTGGTAGTTTGAAAGACCTATATCCAAATGGAATCAAAGAACATGAGGCATGCGAGAATAAAATAGGAATAAGATATATATTTGCGACATATACATAATCTTAGAAAATATATTTCCATGGATATCCGCTATGAAAATTATAAAAAGATAGGCTTGGGATAAAAACACATGTACTTGCTTTATACTTGGGATAACCCCCTATAACCTATATTATTTGGATTATAATTACATAATTCGTACCCATTAAGATCATAAAACATTAATAATGACCCAGATAAAAATAGGAAAAAATATGTCTCACCCATCACATATTGAATATAACAAATATGTATTTGATAATATCATAACACATTAGTTATATCATATCCAGTAAAAAGAAAATTATTTCAAAACATTTTAATCATATCATCATAACATAAATCAATGAAAAAAGTAATAGGTTTTAGAAACATCTCATAAACATAAATATAAACTATTCATAGAAAGTATAAGAATTTCATCATTGGATAATATACCTATTAAAGCATATGTTACATAACAAGATGTCATATTAGATGAAAAATGACCTTTTATGAAAATAAAATTTAACATTTCATTCGGATAATATTAGTTCATGGAAAATATTTTATTTAAATCTATGAATACATTATTTATGGAGGTCTATTTCTATTAACATAATATTTAAAACATATAAATGAATCCTTAAAATTAATTTACCAAAGTTCTCAAGTTAAATGATTTTTCCGCAATGAAAATCTATTCTTTAAAACATAAAACATTTTAAAAATCATATTCCTTTAAAATAGCCTTTCAAACTTATTAATGAATATTTAAATCTTTTTATGGTAAGGATGGTTGGTAATTTCATAAACCTAAAAAAATATTCCATTTTAATTTTATGTAAAATTGAAAAATGTCATGTTTTAAATACCAAATAAATATTTCAATTATAAATTTTTAAAAAAATTCATACAAGGAAAATATTAATATAATATTTCCAATAATAAAATTATAAAAATTTGAATATATTTCTTTGAAACATGTATATTAAAGAAAAACATGATTTTACTTAAGAGAAAAATAACATCGAATTTCATTACAAAAAATATATTGGATGAATGAAAATATATAGGGGGGAAATGAAGGGAAAAATTATTCTCAGGAGGTAAATAAAAGAGAAGAATATTATTGAGTATCTTTAGAGATGGATAATATGATTTTATCATCTAAATCTTGGTCACAATCAATGTAGATGAACAATGTGATCATAATAAAAACCTCTATAAATTTTTAAAATTTTGAATCATAATACCTAATATTCATATAATAAATATAATATTTTATTATCACTATCAGATGAATATTTATGATATTACATGAAAAAGTTGTTTTATATACACCTCTTATAATAAGATTGGTGCATAACATAAAGAGAAAAATTGTGAAAAAAACTTATTACCTTAAGTATTTATTTCATTCTTAGAAATTAATAGCAGCTATATAATAAATATTATTTTTATCTAAATATATTATGGAACCAAAATTATATATATATATATAATATCATATATTATTTTCAAATGACCGTTAATTACTTTTTTATTAATTTTTCTAGACTGAAATATTATTTCACGTAATAACTTTTTTGTTTTTATTTCATGTTTTATTTTTATTTTGAGTCCCCTAACATTTATATTTAATAAATTATCATCAGATAATTTAAAATGATATAAATATTATATTATATATATATATATATTTATATATATATTAATGCATAAAATCTATAGATTGAAAATAAAATACAATGTTCATGGAGGTGGTAGGCCACACATACACGTGAACATGGTTTCCTTTTTTGGACAGATGATATCTACATTTATAAAATGACTTTTATTTTTTAAATAAAATTATATAAATGTTACAAAAATGTATTTATTATACGACCAAATTATAAAATAAAATATTTTTTATAAATTTTTATTTTGAAAACGTATATTGACCATAACAATTGTGGGGTCCTTTCTTCAAATTTGTATTTTTATATAAAAAAATATACATAGTATTTTAAATTTTTATTCTAATTCATTTCATCGTGTATAATGTCTTGGTAAAATTTCTCATTCTAGAATAATAATATTAAGAGTTTTTCATCCTTAGTTAAAACTCATTTATGTGTATTACCCAAGAAACTGATGAAAATAATTATTTTAGAAAAAAAATCATAAAATCATGAAGTTTAAATAAATAAATATTATGTAAAAATGAATATATTACCAAAATCCTTTCAACGATGCTGACTATAGAAATGATTCATATTGTTACTCATACATCCCATTGAGGAAAATTGATATAATGGGTACCAATTAAAGGTCCCCGACGTCCATTATATTTCAATTTAATGGATCAAAAATGCTCAAGGGTTTTGAATTTCATGATATAATATTATTAAAACCACGTCCATTTTTGATCGAGGTGTCAAACCGTTGTACTAGGTTTGAGGTTTCCTATTCATTTTGTTATGTTTATTTCAATTATTTGATATAAAATTTTAATATTTAATTTTAATTAATGAGTTGAATTTTATTGAAAATTTTATGTAATAAAAGTGTTTCATCATATTATTAGAGACCCCCCACACATAGAGATATTCACATAACAATATGCATAAAGGAATGGGGCTTGTAATAAGACCACCTACCTTATAAAAACGTTATTCCACCTTTAATTCAATTCTTAGGTCCTCCACCTAGGCTTTCCAAGCTCATACAAGACCAAATATTCATTTATAATATATATGAGGCCCTATCTCTCCCCAATAATGTCTACACAAGTAGTTATAATCAATTCCAAATTAACATATAAATTGGAAACTAAATTACAATATAGTCCAATTTATATTATATTTAAATGTACATACCATTTCCAATATCCACACCAAAATCATAACTAAGCACCAATGGGTGGTTCTTTACAGGATCCAAACAATTAAATGAGTTGAATACAGAAAATATACTTCATTATAACCATTAAATTAATTATATTTTGAAGAAAAACACATAATATTTATGGATTATAATACCTTACCTAAAATGATGGGTTTTCACGTGAAGAAGACATTATAGTTTTTCCTCAACCATGTTGATGTGGAATCCCCATAATTCATGGATTATTTCGCCAATATACAGTGAAATTGAAATCAAAACCGTCACAATTGTGTAATAAAAGTAATGAAGTATGATGTAATGGGTGGATTCACTCTAATATAAGAAATAACTATACCTAAAACACGAATAAATCACACTAATGAATCCCTCTAAGATGAGGGGAAATGAATGGGGGAAGGGGGTTAAGAACTGATCTCCACGAAATAATTTAAGGAGAGATTAGGGTCTCCAATTTTTAAATTTTCTGGTTGAAATTTAATTTTAATCATAAATAACCACACCTCTAGTGTAAATACCAGTAAATTTCAAGGGGAAATTTTTTTTCTTAAATTTCATTGGGATTTTATGAGTACGCAGTTTCTGACAACACCAGATTCTGAGGCCCGGTGTGCCCGGAATACATTGCTGATGTCTATCTCGGGTACGTTCAGTGAACGAACGAGTGTGTTTTCCTAAATTTTTAACTGGTTCTCAGAATCAAAATCCTAGGTCACCGATGAAACTGCAGCACTGGTAAATTCTTAGGAAGACTTTTCCTGCAGTTGCGTTTTATTGGTAAGAGATGTTAAAAAAATGTGAGGAATAATAAAAACGGTTTTACAATTTATTTTTATTTCTTTACTGGTGGGTTAAGTGTGTGGAAGAGGAAGATGCAATGAATTTCGGGTGGGGCCTGCATGAGCCCCCACCTCCTTCAATTTTCCCCAACACCCCATTTATTTCCCCTCTAGCAATTATTTCGTAACTCTTACACTTTAATTTTCCAGGCTAATAAAACGCCTCATTAATGGGTCAACGTGCATTAATTAATTAATGAATTCAATTTGAGTTTTCAAATTTATGATGGCTTGTGTGTGTAAAAATAAAATAAGACAACATCTTATTTTATCGTGGGTAATTCACTGTGTAGAGAAGAGAACTCTTGAATATTTTCTTCTTCTTTCTTGACGAACGTGAAGAACACCGAATCTTCGACGAAGAATGCCATCTAATCTATGCATCTTCTTCCCGCATCGAAGGAAGCGAGACGCCGCATCCTTCATCGGGAATGCACCGACGACATATATAGAGCCTCTTCCCGCGATGCCACCTTCCTCAACGACGTCTTCTGCGACACCATTTCCCCGTGACGATCATCGTTTGTTAACTCCTTGAGGTGGGGGTTGTTTTGGAAATGATAATAGAACCATGTTTTTTTCCTCAAAAACAGAAATGAAGACCAACTAATTAACAAGTTGATCCATAGATTATTATTGCGGGTTGGGATTTTTCATTTCCCGGGAATTGTTTGGAGTTGTTTCAAGCCACTAACGCGGTGGGTGAGGACCAACGAACAAGTCTGAACCCACCATTTTTATTTTCTTCATGCATGGAGCATTTGACAATGGTGATATGAGACTGTAATGAAGTTTGACAGATTTCACAATGATGATCGAGTACTGGGAGGACCGCTAGTTAAGACGACATGAGAAATGGACCACTGGAGCGCGTCTGGTGCTCCGCAGAAGGCGGTGGCGGCGGGCCACGCCGGCGCGCTGCCAGAGGAAACCGCCGCGGCTAAGCCACGGTGGTGGAGGATGAACAGTAATGGCTTCTTCCGTTCCGGATTGGGCGGTGCGGCTTAATGTTTCACTAGTTTCGTTCAACATGGGGTTTGTAACCCCTCCCCCCTTCCGCGTGCGCTCCGCACGCGGGCGCCGCACCGCACGGACCGGTCGCGCTTGGCCTTGCCACCCGCGCCAGGCCGGGTCCCACCGGCAGAGCTGGGTCACGCCAGCTGGGTCGGGCCGTGCCCTAGTGGGCCAGACCCAGACCCTGGTCGGGTCAACTAGGTTCGGGACGACCCAGGGGGTCTCGGGCTAGGTCGGCCCGGGCCCCAAAACCCCCTAAAAACAGACATGTTCTTTAAAATGCCAGTAACATGGGCTACAGTTCTCCGATCGATGCACCTTCAGTTGAGATGCGATACATGGATCGAGACGGTCGTTTCAGTATATTACACTCAAGGTTTTGAAGAACCTTGGGTATGGACGGGTTTGTTCGAACACGAAACCAACCGGGCCCTCGGAGCCGAAACGCTTATAACATGAGTTCCGGACATCCGATTGACTTCCCATCAACTTTACTGGATTTCTCTTAGTGAGAAGAACCTTATGACTTAAAATCCAACCGGGCCCTAGGAATGAAAAAGCCATTAACTCTCAGACCAGGCGTCTGATTGACGCGCCGTCTGTCACGTTGAGTTCCTATCGACGAGGCGGAACATTGGGATACAAAATCTCCGGACTACGTGTCAGTTTATGTATCAACCCCTTGGCTCGTGGAGTGGAACCTCCCGGAAACGAGCGTGCTGTGTGCGGGTACCCTAGAGCTGGCTGCGACTACGATGACAACTGCACTGAAATCCTCTATGGGTACGGTAGTCACAACGACCATACTATAATCCGCTTTGGGTTCGACAGTGATGACATTTGTACTTGAATCCTCCGTGGGTTCGACAGTGATGACTTTCGTACTGGAATCCTCCGTGGGTTCAACGATGATGACAACCGTACTGTAATCCTCCATGGGATCGATGGTGAAGACTTTCGTACTTGAATCCTCCGTGGGTTCGATGGTGAAGACTTTCTTACATGAATCCTCTGTGGGTTCGGCGGTGAAGAATTTCATACTGGAATCCTCAGTGGGTTCAACGACGATGACAACCATGCTGGAATCCTCTGTGGGTATGGCGGTGACGACTACTGCACTTGTATCCTATGTGGGTCCAACAGAATTGACCTCTGTTGTAGTGTCATACGTGGGTCCGATAGAGTAGCAGGACTAGTATCCTACGTGGGTCCCAACTAGATGAATCAGTAACTACACCTTATCATCTCCTTTTTCTTTACCAATGATGTATACCTGTGTGAGCTGAGTCTTGACATTCAATCATTATCTTCGATATAATTGACTTGTTATCCTAAGTACATTGGTTTGTGTTATCCTATTGTCCTATCCTGTGTGGACTAGATAATACATGGGCTCAGATGTTGGTGCCGAACTGGAATTGATGACTTAGGTATATGTATGGTCATATACCTAAGTAGTGTTAGTTGTTACTTCGTGATTATATCTTTCCTTTATGGAATATCCATTGTGGATTCATGGAGACCTTCGGGGTCTCGGGGACCCTATTGAGTATCGTTATAGTCACCCCTGCATGAGCTATGCCCGCACCTTGTTGTGTTGGATGCAGAAGATAGATATAACTAATCGTGGTTGAGTCTTGTAGAAATGGAGGGTACCCTGAGGTGGACTTCACGACAAGACGGTACCCAGAGGTGGACTTCACAACGAGATGGTACTCGGAGGTGGACATCAAGAAGAGACGATATCTGGAGGTGACAGACGGATGTGGAGAGCTGAGGTGGCCATAGTTACCTACCCTTTAGGTAGGAACTCCGGAGGACGATCCAGGAGCATCTTGAAACCTTCCTTCTATTTTTCCTTTTCCTTGTACTATACTGTTGGGCATGTATTCCCGGCCCCTTTGTACTTTCAGCACACTTGTCTTATTGCTTTACTTAGTGGTTGCTTCACCGTGTACTCTGGTTATGGGTTTGTTTCTGTTTCATAAAGGCAAATCCTTACCTTTTTATCAGGATTTACACCTTTGGTGCTAGTCACCAGCCCATGGCCTACGAAAATCGGGCTTGGGGTAGTAACGACACGGGCCCCGAGGACAGGTTGTGACAAATTGGTATCAGAGGAGTTTGGTTCTACTGCAGAACATAGAAATCTGATCCGTCTTCTTTGTGAAGCAATAGTGTTAAGTGTATTGAGTGTTGTTATCAGTCTAGGGAGTCTGGTGAAGGTGTGACGGCCAATGTATCCATACACCAGGACCCTGACCTCTGATTCCCGACTCAATGCACGAAAACATTGATTGCATGTGTGTTTCAAAAGTTTTTTGTGTCATTAATTTGTGTCAGCTCACAATGTATACTATTCTGACCATGACACGCCTGTTTCTTTCCAGTATGGGCCCACGATGGCATCCAACTAGGGTTCCATGATTTGTGCGAGACAACAACCCACTGAGAGACAAGGCTTCGGTGCAGGGCCCTTTTACAGTGGAGGCACCGGCGGTACCTCTACCCGCTGAGCAACTGATTCCACCAGCCCCATCCACTGAGAGTGCACGTCGCCTTAGCCCACTGCATGAGTTCCAGCATCAGATACCTCTTTGGTTCTGTGGGGAGATAGACCCTAAGGCATCCGAGGATTGGATGGAGGCTGTAGTTTGAGTTTTCAGGTTAGTGGGGACACTAGATGACCTTATGGTGATCCTTGTAGGGAGTCTCCTGCACGCGGCAGCAGGCAGATGGTGGAGCCTGATGCTCTATGTGCACGATGAGGCATCACATCTTTGGAGGGACTTTAAAGGCCTCTTCCACTCAGAGTTCATCCCAGGAACTCTCCATGCGGTGCGCATTCAGGAGTTACTACAGCTGCGGCTGGGCAACATGACCGTGGGCCAGTACTCGGAGAAGTTTACTGATCTCTCGCGCTACTCCACATATATAGTACTGAACTCGTTCTTCTGGGCCTGGACCTTCGAGCAGGTACTGAGGCATGTGATCAGGGATTTGATGATCTCCCTCAACATTCCGACACATGATGTGGTGTTGGAGAGAGCCCTTCTAGTGGAGAGTTTTCTCGCCAAGCAGTCACCAGTGGTGGGTCCCTCCGCAGGACGACCCGTAGTGAAGTCTTCTGCAGCTGGTAGAAGACAGATGACGCAGAGGTCCAAATGGGCCAGACCATCAGAAGTGAAATCTCAGGATGCGTATTTGGGTGTGCAAGGCAAACAAAGGAGATCCAGCTACACGAGGAGTAGGCTGTGCTACGTATGCGCCCTGCAGGGTCACATGGCTCGAGACCGCCCGACATGTCCTGCTGATGAGCAGCAGGTAGTAGAGGGACCTCCCAGGCATAGGTTCAACCATCGTGGTCCGTTGGGAGCAGGCGAACGAGGCAGTGGAGCTGTCCGATAATTGGGTGGTGGGTGACGCATTGAGGCCCCACCTCCACCAAAACCAGGAAGACCACCCCGACCCTAGGGATCGGGTGGATAAGGGAGAGCTCACCTATAGGAAGATGAGGCTTACAACCATGATGCTCTAGGATCAGATATACTGGAAAGGGACTAGCTCAAGATATGTGTACTTTTGTTCATGTTTCTTCTAGCTTTGTTGATGTTATGTGTCTTTGTACCTTGAGCTACAGTAATAAAAGACACATGTTCTTGTGACATTTTGTTCCCTGTCTTTTGTTGATGTAGTTGATACTAAGAGGTTTCGGATTAAAACTGTGGGCATGACCCTCAATTTTGAGATACCTACTGGAGGAGACCCAGTGACCACACACTGATGCCGACCGTGTGACTCAACCCTTGGAGGTGAGAGTAATGGTTAGATCTCTTGGTAGTAGCGTCAAGGCCTTACGACGCCATACTTGGTATGGATTAGTATCATCCATGTCGGGATTGACTGTATTGGGAAAATAACGTGGTTCATCCAGGGGATGAGATTGGATTTATATTATCGGAAAAGATGAAATCTTAATAGCTCTTGTAGGACCAGAGAAAGTCTAGGTCATCCAGGAGTGGATGAGGACATCCCAGATCCGACATAAGTCTTATGCTAACAAGAGGCGGAGACCACTAGAGTTTTAGGATGACGACCACGTATTCTTGCGGGTCTCACCTCGATGTGGATTACGGAGATTTGGCCGGGGCAGAATGTTATCTTGGCGCTTCATCGGACATTCCAGGTTCTCGGAAGGATAGGCGAGGTGGCTTATCGCCTGGCTCTACCACCTCAGTTGCACCGGGTGCACGACGTCTTCCACGTATCACAGCTGAGGATTTACGTGCATGACTCGACACATATCATCGACAATGGTGATATGTACATTGACGATGAGGTGACTGTTGCGGAGGTCCCGGTGGAGATCGAGGATCAACAGGAGTGGGTCCTACATGGGCGGTCGATTCATCTAGTGCGCATCAGATGGAAGCACGAGAACCTCCAAGAGAGAACTTGGGAGTGGGAGGCTCAGATACGTGCTCAGTACCCTCATTTGTTCCCATAGTTTGTGTTGTATGTTTACGAGGGTGTGAATACATGAGGTGGGAGTAATGTAAAGAACCATAAATTTCAAGGTAATTTATTTTTCCTAATTTTATTTTGGATTTTACGAGTACACAATTTCTGACGGCACCTAATTTTGGGGCCCGGTGTGCCCGAAATCAATTTCTGAAGTTTAGCTCAGGTACGTTCAGTGAACGAACGAGTGGGTTTTCCTTACTTTTGAATGGGTGCTCGAAATAGAAATCTGAAGGCACCGATGAAACTTCGGCACCGGTAAATGCTTATGAAGTCCTTTCCTGGAGTTGCGTTTTCTCGGGTGGAGATGTTAAAAAATGTAAGGAATAAAAATTAAATTGTTTTACAATTTATTTTTATTTCATTACCGGTGGGTTAAGTGTATGGAAAAGGAAGGTGCAAGGAAGTTCGTGTGGGGCCCACACAATCCCCCACCTCCATCAATTTTTCCCAACACCCCATTTATTTCCCCTCTAAAAATTATTTCGTAACTATTCCAATTTAATGTTCCAGGCCAATAAAACGCCTCATTAATGGGTCAACGCACGTGAATTAATTCGTGAATTAAATTTGAGTTTTCAAATTAATGATGTCTTGTGTGTGTGTAAATAAAATTAGGCAACGCCTTATTTTATCGTGGGTAATTCAGTGGGTGGAGAAGAGAACTCTAGAAGATTTTCTTCTTCATTTTTGAAGAACGCGAAGAACACCGAATCTTTGATGAAGAAAGCCTTCTCATATTTACATATTTCTCCCACGTCGAAGGAAGCGAGATTCCACATCCATCATCTAGCGTACACCGACAACGTATAAAGATCCTCTTTTCTCAATGCGACCTTCCTCGATGCCGTCTTCCGCGATGTCGTTTCCCTGTGACGATCATCGTTCGTCAACTCCTTAAGGTAGGGGTGGTTTTGAAAATGATAATACTCCCATTATTTCCCCCAATAAATGAATTCAGACCAACTAATTAACTAGCTAATATGCGGATTATTATTGCGGGTTAGGATTTATCATTTGCTGGTAATTTTTTGGAGTTGTTTCAAATCACTAACGCGGTGGGTGCGGACAAACAAACAAGTCTGAACCCACCGTTTTTATGTTCTTCATATGTGGAGCATTTGGAAATGGTGAGACGGGACCACAACGAAGATTGAAAGTCGCTGAAGTAAAGATCAGGTCCCAGGAGGACCGCTTGCAAAGATGGCAGGCGAAACGGACCACCGGAGTGCGTCTGGCAGTGGCGGCGAACCGCTGGAGAAAACCGCCACAGATGAGCCACGATGGTGGAGGAAGAACCAGAACAGCTTCTTCCATTCTAGATTGGGTGGCGCATCTTAATTCCGCGACAGTTTCATTCAACCGAGGGGGTTGTAACCCCCCCCCCTTCTGCGGGCGCCGCATCGCACGGACCAGCCGCGTCGGGCTGGGCCGGGCGGCCCGCGCCGGGCCGGATCGCTCCGGGAGGGCCAGGCCGCACCTGATGGTCCGAGCAGCACTAGCTGGGCTGGGCCGCACCCTATTTGGCCGGACCCCGGACCTAAGTCGGGTCTACCCCGTTCTGGCCGACCCAGGGGGTGTCGGGCCGGGTCGGTCCAGGCCCAAAACCCCCTAAAAACGAACAGGTTCGTTAAAACGCCTGTAACTTGGGCTACAGAGCTCCGATAGACACACCTTTATTTGCGATGAGATCCTTGGATTGAGACGGTCGATTTGGTATTTTACACTCAATGTCTATGAGAACCATGGGTATGGATGTGTTGGTTCGAACACGAAACCAACAGGGGCCTTGGAGCAGAAACACTTATAACATGAGCTCCGGATGTCCGATTGACGTGTCGTCGACTTTGTTGGATTCCTCTTAGTGAGACAAAACCATTGGATTACTCCAATCGAGGATTTGACGCAGTTGTAATACAGTCGGGTTGGTTTTGAATTAAAAACCAACTAGGCCCCTAGAACAAAAAATCCATTAACTCTCAGACCCGGTGTCCGATTGACGTGCCGTCTGTCACGTTAAGTTCTATCGATGAGGCGGAACATTGGGATACATAAAATCCAGACTACGTGTCAGTTTATGTATCAACCCCTTGGCTCGTAGAGAGTACCCTCTCGAAAACGAGCATGTGGTGTGTGGGAACCCTAGAGTTGGCTGCGAATGCGACGACGACTGCACTGAAACCCTCTGTGGGTTCGGCAGTTACGATGACCGTACTGGAATCCTCCATGGGTTCGACAGGGAAGACATTCATACATGAATCCTCTGTGGGTTCTATGGTGAATAATTTCGTATTGGAATCCTCTATGGTTTCGACGACGATGACAACCGTACTGGAATCCTCCTGGGGTTCGACGGTGAAGACTTTTGTACTTGAATCCCTTGTGGGTTTGACGGTGAAGACTTTCGTACTTGAATCCTCCCTGTGTTTGACAGTGAAGGATTTCGTACTAGAATCATTCGTGGGTTCTATGACGATGAAAACCGTACTAGAATCCTCCATGGGTTTGGTGGTGATTACTACTATACGTGTATCCTACGTGGGTCCAACATTATTGACCTCTGTTGTAGTATCCAACGTGGGTCTGACAGAGTAACTGGACTAGTATCCTACATGGGTCTGATAGCTTATCTGGTCTAGAATACTACGTGGGTCCCAGCTAGATGAATCTGTAACTACATCTAATCATCTCATTTTGGTTTACAAATGATATATACCTGTGTGAGCAGAGTCTTGACATTCAATCATTATCTTTGATATGATTGACTTGTTATCCTAAGTGGATTGCTTTGTGTTATTCTATGTGGATTAGTTGTGCTATCCAGTTCAGATTGGATCGAACATGGGCTCAGATGTTGGATCTGAATTGGAATTGATGACTTAGGTATATGTATGGGAATATACCTAAGTAGTGTTGGTTGTTACTTCATGATTCTATCTTTCATTTGTGGATTCTCATTTGATGATTTTGGGAGACCTTAGGGGTCTCAGGGTCCCTACTGAAAATCGTTATACTCAACCCTGCATGAGATATGCCCGCACCTTGTTGTGTTGGATGCTGACGACCGACAGCATTGATCATGTTTGAGGCTTGTAGAACCGGATGGTACCTAGAGGTGGGCTTCATGATGAGACGGTACCTGGAGGTGGACTTTACAACGAGACGGTACTCGGAGGTGGACTTCATTACGAGACGGTACGCGGAGGTGACAGAAGGGCGTGGAGAGGTGAGGTGTCCATATTTACCTTCCCATCAGGTAGGAACTCCGGAGGACAATCCAGTAGTATCTTGACACCTTCCTAATATTTTTTCTTTTCCTTGTACTTTACTATTGGGCATATATTTCTGGACCCCTTTGTACTTTCAGCACACTTGTCTTATTGCATTAATTAGTGTTTTCTTCTGCTTGTACTCTGGTTGTGTGTGTTTTTTCTTTTCATAAAGGCTATTCCTTCCCATTTTATCGGTATTTTACGCCTTTGGTGCTAGTCGACAGCCCTTGGTCTATGGAAGGTGGGCTTGGGGTAGTCACGGCATGGGTCATGACATCTAGTTTGTGGTACAATGTTGGCCTAAAAACCAAACTTTATGCGCCATCCATAATGATATACATAAACTATTGTTTTGATAGACACTGGAATCATCTGGGACTCTATTCATGTCCAATAAAACATGTTATAGGTGTCTGAAAATATTTTGAATTTGGATTTATCCTTAATTTGAAATCCAACCCTCCTACATGGAAAACATTAAAAAATAACTAGAAATTTCAAATTCGGATGAATAAGGGGAATTACAAGGCATATAACCTTCATATTGGTTATATAAATCTTCAATGTGGATATAAAAAAGATGTAATGGGAATTTAATCAATACAGGACACCAGAATAAAATATAATTTTCAAATTTTAATTGAGGTTGAATTTATTAAGGAAGTAGAATAAATTATGTGGGTTAAAAATATAGTTCCCATTAAGTAAAATATGGGATTGATTTGGGTTCGTATTTATTATAGGATATCAATAGCCACAATAAAAATAAAAATTTAAAAAACCAAATCAAGAAATTATAGAGTAATGTAATAGCTTGCTTCTAGGACACATTCATCCGGGATGAGATTTATAGGAATAAAAAAATATATATATCTAGTAATGATGAAGAGGTAACTTCCCTTAGACAATACCCATGGATATAATTTTATTAGGATGTTCATATTATCTTTGGGAACAATAAAGGATAAAAAATTTGGTCTATGTGTCACATATTCAAACCATTCATAGTAAAAAACAGGGATTTTTATGTGGATTATATAGTAGTTAGATCATAATTACATTGTTATCATCAATCCATTAATAACAATTTTAAATAAAATATCATAAAAATCATGAGGGAAAACAACATGAGTTTAGTTTTCTGAGTAAAATTATAGAAATTAATTAAGTACAATGTATGACATCATGATATCTAAATAAAATCCTAAAAGGTCATGGTGATACTAAATATTCTTACTCTAATAAATCATATTGAGTTTTTTGGACATACAAGAAATAATGAATATCAAATGTTTGATACATATCCCTATTTGAATGTGTCATCCATTACTAATCTATTGATTAATTGGGTTATATATTATTTTGATAAATACTGTTAGAAATCCATTTATATTATAATATTTTATCTCTAACATCAACTATTTTTGATGCTACATATAGAAGGATATAATTACATCTTGTATTTGGAATATATTCTGGGTTATCTTGTTAACTCTTTTTGATAAATGATGTGAGAAAGAAGAATACTCTCTATTATCATTTTTACACAATGGTAGATTGTGATATTTCTTTTTATGTCATTAAAGAAACCATTATTGAATAGATCCTTACAAGTTTAAAATGAGACATTATTTTTAATAGAATGAGGTATATCAATTTTTTTATAATATAAATTATATCCTAAATCATCATATACTAACTGGATGGCTAGTATTATGTACTCTATTTTTTAGATTCTTGATATCATGTTTTCCTCTGAGAAGGTTTTCAAGGGAAAAGTAATAACAAATTTAGTCATAGTTCACTATAACATAAAGAAGTATAATTTTAATAGAGAACTCGATAATAAAGATGTTTTTTAAATCAATTAAACCAACTAGGACTGGTATATGTACATTGGTTGATCCACATGAAAACAAATTTATAGGAGGATACAACACCTAAAACATGATAGGGATCCCTTGAGGATTTTACATATATCACCAATAAAAGTTTTCATTCCTTATACCTATGTACAATTAATGGAATATACCATTAATAAGGGATAATATGAATCCCTCGTTGAAATATTGTTTTTATCCCCATATAAACTGTTATATCAACTGAACATTAATGGATATTTTGTTTAATTTTCATGAATATAACTAGAGACTACTCCATTATGAAGTAATAATTGATTCTCTGATTAAAATGTATAGATGGTTTAAATTTTAAATTACTCTAAGATTAATTATATTAAATAACAATTTTCAAAAAATTCCAAACAAGAAACATAATAAAATATAACTATTGATTTAGAAGATATAGGTCCAAAATAAACATCCATTCACAACATAGATTCTTGGGTTGTATTCCCATTTCTCTAAAGTGACATCAAAAATTAAATGAGCTAATTACCATCATTGATCAATAAGAGACTATATATTCACAAACAAATTAAAAAATTAGATACGTGTAACCTAATATAATGTACAATCAAAGCATTATTCATTGAGTGAATGTAGTCTAAATAAAAAAAATTAATGATTTAGAATACTATTTTATTATTTCAAATACCTCAAATTCACAATAAAAATTTAATAAGTGAGGTTTTGATGGAGCCCTCCTCATTAGAATGGATGTATGGGAGGGACTCACTATATTAACATAATTCCATGATATATTTTCCAGTGCCCAACAATCAAGAAAAAAGTGATTCTACTAAATCAAGTCACACAGATACATCTGGTCAACGAAAATTCAAGACAACATGTAATTATCAATGATATTTCATGCTTTTCAGATATATGTAATTGTAATCATTTATCCAAATTTATTTTCAAACACATTAAAATTTACATATCCCATTATTACGTCGAAAATATATGTTTTTGGCCTATATACCTCATGTACTACAAGGAAGTTCTATGAATTCAAAAATACTAGTAATTTATTATCTATATTCGCTAATTTAGTTCCTCTCAATGAATTCGGATTGAAATTTGTAACAAATTTAATTAATTATAATATTATCATAGAATGTGGTTTCCCTCCCACAATAGTAATAAGAATAAATAAAAATTTATATTACATTTTTTAAAAGTGGATGTGAAAAGTACACAATATCAATTCTATCAACTCATCCCACTAAAGTGAAATGAAAAACTAATAGATGGATCACATAAACAAGACTCTATATAATATATTTTATATGATTGTGTAAAAATAATAAAATATATGTTTTAAAAAAACCATTGGATACATAATTGGATTATCATAACATGACCCTTACTTCCACGCAAGTGAATCAATATTCTCTTGTATATAAGACATAGACATGATTGCATTCCATGGTCTATACACTAGCAATTTCAATAACATAATTATTAAATTATTTTCAAATGTTTCATCCTACATTTTCCTTGATGAATTGGAAGTACACGTTATGAAAATTTTTTTCACTCAACAAAATATGGTGGTAGATTATAATCGAGTATTTTTAGTGTTCTACAGAATGTTACACTCTACTCATTCATTCAAGGGGTTACAATGAAATATTTAAAAAGAAAACATATAAATGGGATGAAATCTCTTAAGCTATATTATAATTTGGAAGAATATTACACTATATATAATACCTTCACCAATATCTCTTATTTCATGATTACCATAGATACTGTGTTTTTAATTTTCCAACTAATATAGCTCTTCAATTTTAATATATTACACAATTTACTGGTTTGTAATAAATTCATCAATGAAATTTTAGTACTGTATGAAATTATAACTAGTTGGCAAAATTATTGAAATGGTTCATTGAAAAACAACCCTAAAATGAATATCATATAATTATTGTCTATATAAAATATAGTACATAGCACATAGTTCCTTACAAATTATATTAAATTATGTGGAATATAATACAACCCATATAAATTTTAACCATTTGGAGTGCTATATCCTGTATGAAAAAAAACTGTTTGAATAGTCTGAACATAGGGAACATAAAATCATAAATCCCCTCCCCCATGGAATTACACAGTTTATATACAAGTTTTATTTCCTTATGGATTTTGTGGTTATAGATAAAGGATAAAATCCAAATGACATTGACCATATCAAATATGAAAAAAATTCCCTAAATAAAAACAACATATAGCTTTGTTCATAGTACATTAAGTTATATTAGGATTTTTTGGATATCCTATTCTATATCCTAGTTTGAAATTCATACCAATAAATATTTCTTTTTTGGTTATTAATAATTCCCAATTCACAACATGTTTAATCATGTTCTATATCAAAATAATCAAAATAGATCTCCCTTTACCTTTTTTACATGAGGGGGATCATTAAAAGGATATTCGTTTCCAAGAACAATGAGGGGAATGACTGTTGTTATATATATATATACAAAGAAATTTATAGATCTCTAAATATAGTTGTATTTGTATGATTCATCTCTATTTCGTGAAAAAACTACATTATAAGGCTAAAAATAGATCATTTCATGTTCTCTAATGGACTTTCTATAAAATGAGATCATATCTATTTATCAGGGTGTTGGGAATTCATTAAAATCAGGTTTAATTCCTTACCAGATGAAGAAATCCATCCAATTCCACTCTACTAATCAGTTTTTTATATATAGAGTAACTCTATTGAAGAAATAAATATGCCTTGGGATACATTATCCCAAGATATATAGTGATGCTCAAATGTATTGACCTGGGTCCAATGAAAAATCAAATCAACATCCACCTTATCTCTGTCCTAGTGTTTGGACCCTCTCATTCACTATGGGATTTAATTATAATTTATTAAACTTGAAACCATATAAATAAACTACAATCTTATATAATGTGTACAATGATAGAGATTCATATAGTTGTAATACCATACCAAAGTAAAATTTCCCTCATATTTGATCTTTTTTATGAATGATTCCTATCCATTCCCAATACATATTGAATATCTATGATCTCAATAAGAGTATATCCTCACCACAATCCTTTTTTAATCAACATTATAAAACCCATAGATATTAATTTTGTGTAATTCAATTAAACAATTAATAAGGATGAACCCATTTCAATTTTCTTCGTAAACCTGAATATAAAATATATAACGCTTCTATTTCATAGAATTGGGTGTGTTGATTCACATTTTCTATAAATATAAATAGAAAACTCAATATATATTCCTCAATTATTCCATGTATTTCCATAAAATTTAATTCCCTTTCCCATATTGTTGTCATTATAAATTAGCTTTGACTGTTTTATATTAGACCCAATGCTGGGATGATATATATTTTTTTTGGACAATGTATCTCCCAATTCCAATAACCATAGAATATAAGTATTTTCATACATTAGGGTCTCCTATAATTTCACAGGATATACATTACTTATATATATTTAACTATTCCCATTTATATAGGTTCTTTGTTCAATGTGGGAGTCACGCTGAAAATTATTATTTATTATTGCATCTTAAACCCATAGAGACACATCACAGAGGACGGAAGAAGTGATGTCCAAGAGCGTCCTTCCGGATTACATTGACACATTCAGGTGGTAAGGAGTTAAGACTATCATATACTATCAAGGTATCCTCCGGTCTTCCCCCACGAGCCATAGCATCAACCGCATAGTTGGATTCCCGAACACTATGATGAACCATCCTACCCTGGTTGGTCTCTGCTTTGCATCTCCTACAAATGTACACCAGGTTCCAAGCCATGTCACAAGCCCCCTGATGCGATTTAACCAGAACCTCAGAATCAGATTCAACTTCAGACACCTGAAGACCTCTCCTCCTTCAAATGGTGATACCCGAAAGAAGGGCCCTGAACTCCGCGTCCAAAGAGGATCCCGTTCCGTAATAGGCACTGAACACCAAGTGCACCGAACCCCAAAAATCCCGTAGAACACCACCGCCTCTCATGATTCCTCCCATGCAGGAACCATCCACGTTCAATTTCAACCCACTGACCGGGGGGTGCCACCTGACCCACTCACCCTTCTGCAACTTCTGCATGCACCGTCCATGAACAAGGTTCCCCAGGACGTCCGCCTGCAGGCCCTTCTTGAAAAGCGCTGCAAGGTCCGCAATGGCCAACCTCATACGGACAAGCAAGGAAATCAGAGATTTCCTGCCTCCTAACCGTATCTGATTACGAGCTTCCCAAATGGTCCAACAAACAGCAACCAGGATGATACTTGCTGCCGAACGCTCTTATGTTCTGCTACCAGAGCCCGAGAACCAAGAGGCAATGTGATCGCGAACAGAGAGACACTCATCAGAAGCAAACCTGAAAGGGTGAAACTGGGACCAGAGGAACACATCCCATCTTCCATGTAAGAACATATGAAGTGTTGATTCCCGGTTTGGGTTCTAACAGCAATAGCAGCGGGATGCCAAGGAGATCCCTTTCCTCTGGATGTTTTCCTCTGTGGGAACCGCTCGGTTTTGGATCCACCACACAAGGAAGATCATTCTCGCTGGAATTTCATTGCACCACGTGGTCATCCCTCTAAAACCTGATTACCGCTCCTTCGCTCAATCTTTCTGAAACCCTTCAAGCAGAAGCGCCTCGACCCAGCCTCTGTAAAGAAGCAGCGATCAGGTTCATCTCTCATGACCACCCCATTAAAAAAGGAGAGTTGGGAGGGGTTATGGTTCTCTTGGATAAAATCAAAACTCCCGCATGCTTCCCTGAAAGAGATGTTAGGGAGAGGTCAGACCTCATACCAAAGCCTTTCTTCCGCCCATGTCTCCGTCCAAAAACCAATCTCCCACGTCCAACCACCCATCTAGAGTAGCCGAGAAGTACCTCCATATGAGAGGCAATACACTTGGCCAAGCTCGTCGCGCCATGCATGCGAATGTCACCACACGCACCATACCTTGAAATAAAGTACCTTTCCCAAAGAGATTTGCCTGCAATCACCTCCCAGGCCAGTTTTGCCTGAAGTCCACGGATAGAGTCCTGTAAATACCGAAGGCCAACCCCACCCTCTTCCACCGGGCGGGCCATCCTTCCCCAGGATTCCCAGTGGCACCTCCCTTCGTTCTTTGCATCCCAAAGAAAGGACGTGATGATATGCTCAATCTTTCACACCGTACCCTTCGGGGGGGTGATGATGGAAAAGACGTGCATGGGGATCGACAGAAGGACGCTGTTTATGAGCATGATCCTTCCTCCGAAGGAAAGCATCTTATTCTTCCAGTTGAGAATCCTCCCCAGAATGCGGTCCACAAGGTCGTTGAAGTGGATCTTCAGAACCCTCTGAGTCGAAAGAGGAACTCCTAGGTACATAATCGGAGGTTTGCTCTGTCCGCAGCGTAGGAACTCCTGGATGGATCTGCATCTTCTCCCAGAGCATTTGTTGGAAATGAACAGGTGGCTTTTCAGCAGGTTGATCGACTGCCCACTGAGATCTCTATATTCAGACAGGATTCCCATAATAGTGCTTAAATATCTCTTCCCACCATTCAGAAACAGGAGTATGTCATCCGCAAACATCAAGTGAGAAACCCTCGTTGCGTTCCTTCTGTTGTAGTACGATCTCAACCTTCCCTATGATATCCCTTTGTTAAGATTTCTTGAGAGAGCATCCTGAGCAAGTACTAAAAGAAAAGGGGATAGCGGGTCTCCCTGTCTAACCCCCCTCACAGATTTGAAGAAGCCAAAGCACCTCCCAAGCAGAGATATAGAGATCCAAGGTGAGGCAAAACACCTGAAGCAAAGATCACAGAAGTGTTCCTGGAACCCGAAACCCCTCATTACCCGTAGGATAAAGTTCCATTCCAAGTTGTCAAAGGCTTTATTCATATCCACCTTCCAAATAACATTAGAGCGAACATATCTTTTGTCCAGATCATGCACCAGTTCGCTAGAAATTCCTACCGCTCCCTGGATACCCCTTCCTTGAATGAAACCGTGCTGCTCTTCGGAGACAAGTTTAGGAATCACGTTGGCAAGTCTCCTGCTGATGACTGTTGCCAAAAGTTTATACGAGACATTACAAAAGCAGATTGGTCGGAAGTGACTAACCAGCGTGGGGTCCTTGATCTTCGGCACCAGCACCACCCTAGAAGAAGAGATCCCCTTACACAGGGAGGCTCCTCGAACGAAGTCGCAAATGGACTCCACCACGCACGGCCCCACGAAATCCCAGGATGCACTGTAAAAGGATGCCGGGAAACCGTCAGGACCTGGTGCACTCTCCTTCGGCATAATATCCAGGGCCTCTCAAATTTCTTTCTCCTGTGGTATCTTGGACAAGCACTAGCTCTTAGAGCGAGATATCATCACAGGAAGTGCTTCCAAGAAACTAGAGTCCCCAAAGGACTCTCTACGAAAACCCGAAGAGGCCTCCCCTGCCCAAATACCCTCAAAGTGCTTCAGAGCAATCCTGCCTGCCACCGAGACATCAGAGGTGGGAATTCCATCCTCTCCCTTGATATTGATCTTTGTATTTCTCCTCTCCTTGATGCATGCCTGAAAGAAGGCAGTGTTACGGTCTCCCTCCCTCATCCATCGCACTCGGGACCGTTGCAGATAGAGCCTCTCCATTTCTAACAGCTTCTCAGATAGCACCGCACTTTTTTCGCAGAGGATAGAAAAAGTATCCTCATCCCAAGACGTCTGAAGATCCTCCTCTAGCTTGTTGACTTCCTCTTGCAAACTAGTCACCCCGTTGTGCCAGTTAGGTTGCTCCATAAGCCACTTTCGGATGCTCTGTTTAAGTCTTCGAAGGCGGTTAACCAAACCTCCCCACGATTTCTCCTTCTCCTTAGATAACCAGGATTTCCTCGCCATCTGCATGAAACCAACATCATTATGCCATTCACTGGAGTAATGGAATCCCTGTCCCACCACAGCTTCACGATTAATTTCTAGTAAAAGAGGTGCATGATCCGAAATAATACGGGGGAGGTGAGTGACTGCGGATTTTGAAAACATATCCATTCCATGCAGGTTGGTGAGCCACCTATCAAGACGGCACCATATCTTATTCTGACCTTTCCGGTTGTTGCACCACGTAAATTTCGTCCCTTTGAAACCTAAATCCAGTAGCCCCGCGTGAAGCAAGAATTCTTGGAAATCCAACATACCATCCAAGACGTCGCCCCTACCTCCCCTCTTCTCGGAGACATCCGCAACTGTATTGAAATCGCCTCCCACAAACCACGGAAGCGTGCCAGTTTGAACCGAACTTAGATGTGCCTAGAGTTCCCGCCTTTCCATCATCCTGTTGCTCGCATACACGAATGAAAAGAGGGAGGCCACACTACCAACTTCAATCCTCGTGTCTATACACTGGGAAGATACAGTAAGCACCTCCACCGATAGAGTATGTTTCCAACCCACCCAGATTTGCCAATTCACAGGCCCACCATGAAAGCAGTTCGGAAATCCCATCTTCTTCATAACTCCTGGAAGTTTGCAAGCGTCCTGCTTTGGTTCAAGAATCACAATTAGAGAATCCTTGGCCATTCTAACTTCCACAGCGATGAAGGCTCGCTTAGCCTGAGTCCCCAACCCGCGAGCATTCCATACAATAGAGGAAAACATCAATGAACAGATCTACGAGATTTGAGTGCCGCTGGAGCTTCCAAATTGGGGTGTACCAACACACCCTTTTCTTTCGCCTTCGAGCGAGTGATAGGTCCCGACGCTCCATCCAAGCTGTTGACCCGAGGCGCTGTCAAAACCCCTTCCTCAGAAAGAGCATCCAGCTCCTCCAGCTGGGGTCGTCTTCCAGAATGCCTACGCGGAGGGTCCGCGTCCAGTTCTCCCTGGAACAAGGAGAGCAACACCTTTCTCTGCGGGGACCAGCGCGAGGTCTTAATCTCCTTGTCCACCCCCTCGTTCCCACAGAGCAAGTCCATATCATGCCCATGAGACACCAAGATCTTGTTAACAAGGCTATTGCGGATAACCTTTGAAGATAGCTGCGACGAAAAGCCAAAGGACGAAGGAGAAGGAGAAAGCAAGCTGTCCGGATTACCCAACAAGGTAGGAGTCTGCACCTCGACCTCTCTGCGCGGCAGGACTGCGTATTTGCTGGAGGGTGTCGACCTTTGCACTGCCTGACCCGGGGACCAAGTGATGAGGTCCATGACATTAGGGGTAACAGCCGTCCGCGCCCTCGAAGTGTCAGATGACGTTTCCCCAGAAGAGGAACCCAACAACCAACTCCGCGAAAATTCAAAATTGAAACCTCTCGAGACCGAACGGTCGGATCCAGAACCCCGCCTTCGCCCGACACCACCGGGTCCTGACCCGGATCGTCTACCAGAGCAATACCGGGAGGCTCCGCCACCACCTTCCGCCGACGGCAGCTCACCGCCTCACGTCCATGCAGACCACAGTGCACACAAAAACGTTGAGGCCGACGGTAAAATAACTTCTATTTCCAAAAAAACCCTTCCTCAGATTCAAGTTGCACCAAGGAGGGACCCTTCAGCGATAAGTCCATTTCCACACAGATCCGCAGGCACGACGCCGCCTCAAGCCTCTTAGTGGCATCGTCCACACAGAGAAAAGACCCGAAAGAGTTCTCGATTTCCCTCAAGATCACCGGGTTCTGAAAAGGGAGAGGAAGCCCTGGAAGCGACAGCCACACCGCTTCAAACGGAGATTCACGCCCTCGGTGGCAGTCCCACGACCACCTGGACAGGGAGAAGCTCCAAGCACCGCACCTACGGGCACCCCACGCCCAAGCTTTGACGAAGTCCTCCCTCGAGGCAAGGTGATCACAGAAGGCAACCCTTGACATGTCAGAAACCGCCGCTGGATGAGACAGCCCCCAGGAACCAACAAAGCTCCTGAAAAAGCCCAGGGAAGGTTTGGACCTTCCAAAACGCGCCACCAGAGTGAGCTCGTGGAAGGCCTCCGCCTCCTGAAGCTCCTTAGATGCAAAACTTACCACAGGAACATCTGAAACCACCTTGGGGTGTTTAGGGCCCAACGCAACTGGGGGGATCTCCTGACAAGCCTGTCGCTCCTACGAAACCCTACCGGAAGGGAGACCATTTCACAACACATCTATGAAAGAGCCTCCCGGAAGAGCACCGCCCCCAGATCCTCCTCCCCCAGCCCCTCCGACAACAGCCCCTAAGGCCCCTGGAGAAACCGCCGTAGAACCCTCACCGTCGGGAGGCTGCGTAGAAGCCATTTTTTTGTTCCGTTTCAAATTGTTCAATGTGGGAGTCATCATCCATGTTGGACTAGTTTTTCCCACACCACTAGACATTCATATGAAAACCATAGTATTTTTAATATGATATAATGTTTGATGGTTAATTAATATTAATGAGTATGATATTTAATTTGTGACTAATAATTCTATCTATCTTAATTAAAAATAAAAAAAATTATAATCAATTTGATGATAATTATATAATTAAAATTTTTATATATACAATTTAAAATTAATGGATTTTATTTAAATGATTACGAACATTTCTTAAACCTAATTATCATAAAATATTTTATAAATAGTCATCTATGTTAATCATATAAATAAAACTTATCTTTATGTTATGGTAATATCAAGATTAAATCATTCTAGGTATTAGAAAATAAATGATATTTTATTTGAAAAAGAAATAGTTTTTTAATAATTATATTATTTTTATAAATATTATTTAATAATAAAAAAGTTATTTTTATTATAATATAAATTCGCTATAATTACTAATTTTTTTTGATTCATCAAGTCAAAATTAGATAATGGGATATTTATTATTATTTTTCTATTTTTCTAATTTTTTGTGAAAAGTTATAAACCCAGTTACAATCTCTTTTATGACATCAATACGAAATAAGAATGTTGTAAAAAATATTTATGGATTTTATATAATAAAAAAATATTTAATAATATAAATATTTAATTTTAATATATTATGTTGTTTTTAGAAACATATGTTTTGGCATTTTGTAAGATTAATTACATTTTATTTTAATAAAATATTTATTTTTATCTATTTCATAAATAAATATTAATAATGATACCTTTTGTTTTTTGTTTTTTTATTTTAATATAAATATAATTCATTTATTAATAGAAATTTTATTTCTTAATAAAAAATTCAATATAGATTTTTTGTAAAAATTAATTTTTACCATAAAAAATAAGTTATCCTAAAAAAATTTTATTGATGCATTTTGTTTATTTAGATTGAAATTAATTTTTATCTACATTATAATTTTAATCATGTAAAACATATTTCATATTTCTAATCCAAATATTAATTTTTTTAATATCTTTGAATTAATTTTTAGTAAAAATCTTAAGTTACCAAAGTAAAATTATTCCACTCTGATAAGGGTCAAATTTGCTAAAAGGGTCAAAATTATATGTTATAGTAGTGATTATTTCAAAATATTTTCATTAATTTCATTGATGGGGGTTTTTATACATATTCTATCCACAACTATAATTTGGATTTCCATGGTTATAATTGTTTATGACATACACATATTTTTTATTTTAATGTTAATAGTATTATAATGGGAGTTAATAAATACTTATTAAAGGATCCTCTAACACCCTAACATATCATCTAATGTGGAAAATAATATTTTTTTCCAATAGATACTATATTATAATGTAAAATGATATAAAAAACTTTTAGTTTTTAGTCTTTCTATTAATCAACCAATGGAGGACAAATGAGACTTCCAATGTAAGATTTCCAAATAGGTAATTGAGCTCACTCATGTTTCATTCATCATTCACCACAGCCATAAAGATTATAACAAAAAAAAAATTATTAAATCAGTGTCATTTTTGTAATTAAGTATTTTAATTATCGTAAAAACCATTCTTTACCTCTATTCTAACTATAGAAAATTAAATACCTCACCTATTGGTACCTTTAGATTATAACCTCTATGTATCGTCATATTTTATTTTTCCTCACCTGATCACATGTATGTTTATAAAGATAAATTTTAATAAATATATATTATATATAAAAAATAATTATGATTCATTAATGTCATGAAAATATATTCATGAATTATTTTCAATTCATTAGAAAAATTAAGACATCTATTGTGGTAACATGCTTATTACCACCCCGTGAATGAAATTCATTATTTTTCTTCACCACTTTTTATAAATGGATAAAAATGATTTTAATGAATAAATATTATACTTATATTGTAACATGACTAATTTTTATATATAATTCCTTCAAATATATATAGAAATATTTTTGAGAATCGAGGATGAGATGACGTGTGATTTGGTGTCCCATTGACATCAGAGTTGATGCTACAAATATATAAAATAAATTAATTGCACGGAAATTATTTTTTCCTAAAAAAAGAGTAATAAATACCAAATTATAACATACATAAAAAATATATGGTCAATGTTGAGTTTAGAGAATTTTTTTATCCTATGCATAACATTACATTTGAGTATGTTGGACATTATGGTTAAGACCAATTATGGTCATATTAATAAATAAATAATATAATAAATTAATTTTATTGAATTAATTATTTTGTATTAAAATATATAAATAAATAAAATACTATATAAAAATTCAAGGATGATCCACATGACCCTGTATATTATAGAGTCAGTGTTGGAGGATTTTTCTCATACCCACAATAACTTGATCGTGGATCGTCGATTGGTGTGTTGTGGGATTTGATGATCTCAAGAATGACAATGATGTTGATTCATTCTTCACTTGTTACTGATTCAAATCAATGTAGAAAGTTTGATTTTTGTAAATTAATTATTATTTAATCGTTCAAATGATGACCATAAATCAATATAAAAATAAATTGATTCAAGGATCAAGTGTATTGCATGTATTGATTGGATTTTGTAGAGATTAAAGATTTGTTTCATTGATAATTTTATCTCTATTTTCATTTTTCAAATGGAAAGGAACAACTAACAACATAATAATTGAATATACATAATTCCTCTTTCTTTTGTATCATTCATTTCTTCCTCCATTTATCATTCATTCAAAACTGGTGTTTTCTTTTTCCAGTGGTTCGATAAATACCTGATAATAAATTATTGCACAACTGTTTCATAGATAAATGAAATGAGATCACATATCGGGTTCATATTGAAAAGGGTAAAGCTGTGATGAAGGATTTGTTCATGATTATATTTATTCACAACATTTTTTATGTACGATGACTAAGAGATGTGGATGATGGTTTTCTTATGTGATTCGAATGGTTGGATTTTGTAAGAGAGGAACTGAATAGAATAATAACTATGATCCACCATATCTATTGATATTGGTGGTGTGAATCACAAGATGTGATGGAGTAGGAGATGATAATGTTAATATCCAAGACATTTATAAATATAAAATATACATAGTGTGTAATCAAGAAATAAATGCAATATTAGGTCAGGGATGTTATTCTAGGGCTTCCCCTAGAGGACACAAGTAACACATTGTGTGTGGAAAAATTTCACATAGCATGTGAACCAACCTGGGAACATTGTATATACTATAGAAGTAGTCATCCAATAACACAACCAAAATCCTGTCCATGAACATGAAAATGTACCTTGGAAATGATTGGTGGTCACATACAGGGACATGAGCATCGACCATGATTTAAGGGTGGATCTGGTGCCATAGAGACACATTGTATACTTATAGACCACACTTTGTGCATTGAAAAAGATTACTTGGAGACATTCTTCCATCATCATGTAAATATTTTATTAGGGTGTTCTACATGGATCATTTTCCTATGGTTATAGTGTGGAACAACATCTTGTTCATTCTGTGTTGATTCTCTATGTGGAACAACAGTATTGGATAGATATATTGGAATCCCTATGTGAGGATTCGAGTGAGATCCCCCTTCATGATCATTCTTAGTTGGGGTTCTTGGAATCTTCATGAACAATAATATGTGGTAATTGATCCCCTATATTGTTTTTTAATTCATATTTATTAATTGTATACCCCATGGCCCTTTGTGCCATCCCTTTTAATGAATCAATATTTTCAGTCTTCCAAAACAAAATTTTTATGGAGCGACCCAACAATATAGACGCCTTAAAAGGATTCCTTGAGTTTTTATGACTTCAAGAGAGTATTTTAAAATATGAGTGTTATATAGATCCTTTAAGCATGAATCCTTGGCCAAATATTTTCTTGTGACCATACCTTGAGCCAATGTGTCTAAAATGAGTAAATATAGGTGCTCTTATAGTATATGTTGTTGAAATATCCATGTGATTTTCTATATTATATTATTGATGAGTTATTCATAGTGATTTCATAATTATTGTTTTTGAGTATAATTATAATAACCGCTAAATTACTTCTTCAAAACAAATTATGTATTTTTCAATAGATTAATGATTCAATGAGGTTCTCAGTGGTCCATGAGTAGGTGGAGCTTAAATTTTATATAGACATACCATGTTTTATGTGTGGATACACATTTTTTCACAGTACCTAATTTCTATCTTGTTGGAGTTATTTATAGTTTTTAATGGGATTTTATTTAACCATTATCATATTTGATTATTTTATTACACTCTAATTTTTCTATTTATACTTATAAGTGAATTTGGTAATAGTTTGATTTTACATTTCAAAATTTAACGGTGTTTGGGGTGAATGTGTGTACATATACATTAGCACAGGGAATATAAGGAGACTATTATTCCTACATGGATATAGTCTCTAGATCATGGCCTATTTATGGGGAGCATCAGGTAGTCTCACTCAACTTTTTACCAAATCTGTTGGCCCCTGTTGGATGGTTTACAATAGAGTGGTATCAGAGGAGTGTTCCATATAAGAAAAATTATTTAGTGTTTTTTCTATCAATGAGATTAGATTGGTTTTTATTGGAAAAAATTTAGGTGTTTCGAGTTTGACTCTCATGTGTGCGTCCACATTGATTTGGTGGAGGATAATGTACGATTTTATTAAGGAACTGTATATCTTCTTGTTTACATGGTTCACGTAATCACTAGTTATTAAGAGAATAATAGTATAACATACATCATGTAGTAATGTGTTGTGTTTTAAATGTAATTCTTCAGTTTGATCTTTAAATATACTCATTCAAAACGGTATATCATTTCAATATCAAGATGGATGTATGATTTTTTACATCTATAATATAGTATTATAATGATGTGAATGATACCATTAGTGATGAATAATTAATATAGGGACATGTTTAAAAATATTTACCTCTTGGTGGTGCACCAATCTAATCACCACTTATCGAGTAGTAGATGGTTGCAGAATTACTAGAGAGTGGGGTGTGCAGGATAAGAACGATTAATGTGTTTTAGAGATACTATTCCCATTGGAAAATAGTTTATCTATACCCCTAGATGGATGAGAAATGGATTGAGGTTATGACACAAGTCATTAATCTTCTCAGGATACATGGAGACTAGATTATTCTTCGAGTACTGATCCTTGTCCATAGTTATACTGGATGGTGGTGTGACATTTATACCAAGATATATGATGATGTGACTCTATCAAATACAAGGTTCAAACAAATTTTTAGATATGAGTTTTATATTGTTATATTTAGTGTTGTTTACATCCATGAGTTTCTACAACTTCAACATGGATGTATGACTATGTAGTATTAATCTTCATGGTTAACCGAACTCTCTATATATACTTGATAGATATGGGGTATGATCAGTTCTTTTCAGCTCACTATTTCAAGAAAGGTATACACTAATACTATGAAAAATATTAATCATAAATTCATTCTTCCATATGATCGAATTGTGTTGCAAAAAAATCCCACATTGCGTTCTATTGTTATGTTTTGGTTTTGATTGTGTTTGTTGAAATAGACAGATGATAATGAATGTGTATGTTTGGGTTTTTCCCATGATAGGTTTTAATGGTGACAGTATTTCCTAGTGCTTTTCAAATTTGTGGGGCTGAAAATTTATAATTTATGTTTGGAAATGTTATGTTTTATTTATAAGAATGGATGGTGTGTTAAATGGAAAAAAAATTGTAAATGGAAGAGAATCTTATACATTTGGAAATGAACCACATATCATGTCTGAGAAGGGCACATGACCACATACCAAGCAACAAGAATGGTATGTAAGTGTGGTTCACAAAACCTGAAACAGTTCACGATGGTATTTTTCGGTGAAATGCATGTTGGTTCATAGGAAGGAAGAATGTAATGGCGCCACATAGAAGTGAAGGAAGTACAAGACCGATGATATAAAGTGGTATGTAGAAGGTTTTAGATACACAATTAAGGGATTTGTATATAGTATAGGATATAAAAAATAAAATATTTGGAAAATCATGGATTAAAGGATTTTGATATAATATTTTCGTATATTTGTAGAGATAATTCCAATGATTAAATGTGATATAAAATCATTTGAAAAAATATATTTCATCTAGGAATTCAGTGATGTCAGAATGATTTTTGTGAGGGGAAATCTCGCGAAGGCTAATGTTGATCACCCAAAATAAATTCTGTTGAATTTTTTTTCATAGACCTCAATCTTAAAAAGGAATTAGTATATAGAGAATAATGTCTAGTAAGAAGAAAATTTTCTCTCGTATGTAGAGGAGAGATGGTATTCAGAAGAAAAAGTAATCTACTAACATAGTACAATTCACTAAAAGAACGTGATTCATAGAGGTGGTTCGTGGAGCCGTTATGTAGAGGCGGTACGCGATAAAAAAGGAAGAACTACTCTATGAAAAAATGGTTGTTTTCAGAATATATAGTAGTACGTAGAGAATCTGTTTCACATTAATTACCCAGTACACAGTACGAGGGAGGAACAACATGTTCTTGAAATACTCTTGGAATCTTAGAAAAGTATCAAATCAGTTTGAAAATGTAATTTCTAGTATATTACAGTACCGGGAAGGTTGACATCATCTGTAGTTAAAAGAGGACATCAAATGTTCATCTACCTATAGTTGATGATGTAAAATTCATGAAAATTAAATAGTCTACATGTCTATATTTTTTTCCAGCAAGTCAATAAATTGTGATTGTATACCTTTCCATTAGTAGAGTGGAATGAAAGAGGATGACAATGATGCTTTGGACTAGTAGTGACCAAGAGAAAGAGGCATATGGGGTGACCCTTTGGAATGTAGTGAGTTGACCCTAAACCTTGAAAACGTAGTGTTCCTGAGAAAATAAATTGTAGCCTAAACATTTTACTCATTATTTGTAGTGATCATTGTTGAATTTGGTTCTTCAGCACACTATTTTTGTATGATCATTCGATGTATCCCAGTGAGGGTAAACCATGTAAAAATATTTATTTCATTGTGCATTCTTTACTTCATTACTTTCAGTGCATCATTATTAGATAAAATGGGAAAGGAAATTAACATGTGAGAGAATACTAAGTTACCCTTACAATACAATGGTCATGATTCAGTTGGGAAGAATGATTTCCCAAAATAATATACATACCATGATTCACCCCACTATTAGGGTATCTAGGACACTTTTGAAACTAATAAGTTTCATCTTAGGATATGTTTATTTTATCAATATTTGGGTGATATAACATTGTTTTTCGAATTTATGAAGTTAATGATTTTTTAATCTCTTATATTGGTGTGCCACGAAAATGAGAATAACTATAAAGTAGAAGAAGAAGATAGGTAGTGTTACCAAATGTGGACATTTCTATAGATATATTGTGATTGAGTTTACATACAATAACAGTTTATTGAAGAATGGTTTGGATGAATATGATAAGAATAAGATAAAATAACTCAATGATGTTGTAGTAATGAGTGATGAACATGACATTCCAAGTGATAGTGAAACTAATGATAATGATGAAACTCCAAAAAGGCCAGAAGGGGAATTTCTCCAGGAAACAATGGAATTGGATTAGAAATTTGGGGAATAAACTAAATCTCAAGATATCCGTATCCAACCAATGGATGATTATATAAAAATCATAAGTAGATTAAATCAAATTCTTATTCAAATGACTAATGTTCTCTAAGATAAGATTGATTCTCAAGGTGGAGAGCTAAAAAATATTCCTTAAAGAAAGAAGAAATAAATGATGATGAAACAGGAATGAAAAAGAACTCATACGATATTATGAATCTAAAATCCAGAAATATTGATCTTTCTACACATCTATCTTTTTTAGATCAGGAACAGAATAGGTTTACATAAAATAATGAATTCTTTTCTAATTTGGTTTCTTAATAAAAATTGACATTGAATTAGAAAATGGACATGGTGGAAAAATTCAAATGTGAATATGAATATAAGAAGTTTAAAGGTAATAATCAGAAAAGAGAAGTTAATTATCATGTTCAATCAAGGTATATAAATATTCATAAAATGGAAAATTAGATACAATTAGTGAATACTGAACTGTAGAGATCCAATGTCAAAGGAATGAATAAAATGAAGGATGACTTGCACTTACAATTAGATAATTTATTGGTAGGTGATGATGAAATTAAAAGAAGATATGTTAGGTATAAATATTAATATGAACATATATACTCTTCTCTAAGGCCATATATTTTGAAAAAATTGGCATTTTATTTGATGAATCCACTTCATCAGATGAGAGGAAGAATGTTGTGAAAAGTTAACAAGATAAAAAAACAATGTAGGTTCTAAAAACAGTCGTAAAAAGGTTTTTATATGATGTAATGACATCATTTTCTATATTTTTGGAGTGTATGGTCATACATCATGTTTTTTCTTGGACATTTGGAAAAATATTCCATGCTGTGAAGACATAAAGGTTTCTTAATCTGGGAATAAAATGAAGGGTCATGAAAAATTAGAAATAAGACTCTCATAGAATAGAGTTTCTATGATGTTATTTTTTTATGGAATAATGTGGAACACACTAAATATTATTACAGAATATTAGGATCTCAATTTCAAAAGAATAACTCATGATGCATCAATATATCACTGAGAAATGATGAAATGATGTATGATTTTGATTAAAGATGCATTATATGTTTCGATCATGGCCACCTGCCAAGACATTATATCAATAAGAATGTGAGGATGGAAAAGGAACCCAGAATGAGATCTATAGCATAGGTAATGCATAATGAAAAAGTTTATATAGTAAGACAACATGGTGATATGAATAATAGGTAAACAACATCAGGATAATCACAAGGAGCTTAGCTAATGGGGTATCAATCACCTCATATGTTACAGACAAAATAAATTTCTAGGAATAAATTTGAAAAAAACTATAATAAAAATGGTATATTTACTCTAGTTCGTTGTAATAATTATGTAAAATCAGTAAAAGTTTCATACTGAATAAGAAAGGGTGGTATGAATTATAAATCTTATAAAAATTGAATATAAAATGATATTGAAAATGCATATTTCATGCCACATTCTAATATGTTATGGAAACATAAATATCACTCCAATGGAGGATTAATAAAGAACATATATCATGTGAAAACATTCATACATAGAGAATGAATAATGATAAATTTAATGTTGGTGAATCATTAATATATAAAATGTGTACTAGTGATTACAAACTATAAATTTTGAATAGTGATAAACCTAAAGAATCAATATATCAGAAAAATTCACATATTTTGGGTAATGAATGTCTCTCCATATGGAAAAAAACATTTGATGATTTCATGGTAGTTGAAACAATAAAAAAATGAGTACAAGTCTTGGAATTAATGAATAAAAGGGTTGATTCATCCGGGTCAATCAAAATCCTCTCCATGAGGATTATAGTCGATTACCCTCCCACCTTGCGTATACATGTTGTTGACTGGTGATCATGTGATTCAAGTTCAATTATAGATATCATCCAAGGGAATGTCACATCAGAAGTTGAATGGTGCTTTTGTAACATGCTCCAGAATGTCAATAGATTTAAATTAGTTAAAGAATTATAGAATAAATCAAGGAGAATTACTCAAAAGAGTTTATTTTTTATGAATGTTTGAGATGTATTTATGTGAATTAGTGCAACATATAGTGATGAAATGATATAGGGGAAGAAAAAAATTAGTGGTTTGAACAACATGTTGAGTTTTTTTATCATAGGGTGATCATTCTATATCTTATCCAATTAAAAAATATCAATGGAAAAAATATATGAATGTTTATGTTCTATGAACTCTATAAGGCCAATTTAATGAATAGTTCTAAATGAAATCTAAGAGCTACCTAACCAATAGTTGTATGTTCTCATAGTTAAAACTATTGATTTTGATATAATTGGTATCATTCTACATATCAAAAGCTAGTTATACCTGTGGAGAAGAATGATTATAGAAAAAACATCAGAACTCATCAATTTCATGATTATCTATTTTGTTCTAACAATATGATGTTAGCTCACAATTTTAATGATACCATGAATCTACAAGATAATATTGGAAATGGTTATACAAGAGGATTGAAAATTATTTGTAATCCATAATGTCACATTCGTAGAGAATAATGAGAATCGTTAACAACATAGTGAAAAATTTCCTTATAATACTGAAAAAGAGGTGGAGATGAGATCTATATTCATGAATCAATGAAGAGAACAAAAGTTGATAGTAATAAAATGTGGGAGATTTTTTCATCTCCAATAGATAATAATTTCATCAGGACTAAATGGGTATTTTCGTAATAATATGAAAAATATTTAACAGTGATTCCACACAAATAATAACTATTGTACAAAGGGTACATTTAAATAGAGGGTGTGGAAGCTAATGACTCATTTTCCCATGTTTCATGGACGGAGACAACCTAGATAGTCAAGGAAGTAATTGTGAAATGAAAGTTCAATGTCTTTCAGATGGATGTGAAATCATATTTTCAAAATGGTTTTCTAGAAGATGAAATATAGATTGATCATTTGGATAGATTTTTCATTCATAAAGATGAGAACTAAGATTTTCAGTAGAATAAGGAATTATATGGTTTGAACCAAGAACAAATAGCATGGTATTCAAGTATTCATCAATTACTAAAGAAGATCTATTTCAAGCATAGTGGTGTTGATTACAATATTTATTTCTTCAGTGGATGTAGTGAAAGGATGATGTTGCTGGTATACGTCAGTGTCATAATCATTGGTTGATCAGATGAAGAACAATGCAAACAGTTTTTGGAATTGCTGAAAAGAATGTTCCAAATATCGTTGATTGGTAAGATTATATTTTACCTAGGATTACATGTAATTCAATGATGAAATATAACTTTTATTTCTCAATATAAATTTTCCATGGAGGAATTGTGAAGGTTTAGAAAGGATAATTTTAATGAGATGAAGTGTTCATTTTCTACTCGATAGAAACTGACATAATATGTTGATGATATGGAAATTAATCCTTTAGAATACATGAAGTTTATTGGATGTATATTGCACCTTTAAGTGATAAGGCCATATATTTTACATTCCACATGCATTTAAGTGATGTATCATGGAAATTTCATGGATATACACATGATTGTAGTGAATATAATACATCGATATATCAATGGAACAATTTATTTTGGATTGTTCTATAATGAAAAATATCATCTAGATTTATTGTTATAAAAAAATACAGATTGGGCCAAATTGGCAGATGATTGGAAATAAAAATAAAAAGGTCCATTTACTGTGGATTATTGTGTATTTCATTGTTCAATAAGAAACAAGATTTCATTTCATTGAGTACTGCAGAAGTTGAATATATTACGGCTGGTCAAGCCTACAAGCAACTATTGTGGAAGATGCAGAAACCTTGATGATATGGGAGATGAAATGAAATCTCTTATTGTAAGTTTTTGTGATAATTGAAGTGTTATAAATATTTGAAAAATACAATCCATCAATATTGGACTTGTCTCATGAAAATAAAATATCATTTTATCATGGGGATGGTGATGTAATGGCTTTTGAAGTTGGAGTATGTTCCAATAGAATAAAAATTTGCAGTTATTCATATAATGCCTATTACCAATGAATTATTTGTAAGTCATCTAATGGCTCTGATAGTATGTTAAAATCCCACACATTAAAAAACAATATTGAAGTTCCCTTCGGGTTTGATTAGAATGGGGAAGAATGTGTGACTATTCTAGATGGAGAAACATCCCCAGGAGAAGTTTTTAGGTGGAGTTGCTAGATAAGTGGAGTTGAATCTCAGATGAATCTATTTAGATAAGCTGTGACATAG
Organism: Viscum album; assembly: GCA_963277665.1. NCBI lineage: Eukaryota > Viridiplantae > Streptophyta > Magnoliopsida > Santalales > Viscaceae > Viscum > Viscum album. The sequence goes on from OY728148.1 coordinate 178,701,955, forward strand.
GGGGTGTATTCAATTTGATTATGCTTGAAGTGACCAATCAATTAATACATATCATGAAAGCTAAGGTTTTTTATGGAAGTAGTTGTTTGGATTCAAGAGTTGGTGTCATGAATGGAATGGATGGATTCATTGATTAGCATTTCATTATACTCTTGTCTCTCATGCTGATAATGGGATATTTGGGATTACAGTTTGTGTTGAGTAAATCCTTCATCGATATCATATTCACATGAATTGAATTTTGGTTGAATTTGGAAATAGTTTTAACGAGGTATCAAAATATGAAAAATGGTTGGGAGATGATTTTTCAACAAACACAAGGGGGGATAATATTGGAAAATCCCCCTACAATGTGTCCACCTAGAATGCTTTGGGTGTTATTGTGTTTTTTTGGTAAAATCTAGATGATCATAAATGAATTGGATTGTTGTTTTCCAAAGACATGTTCTTAAGGTGATGCCTTTTCCCATTTATTTCCAAATTTTTTAGACATAATATCGGGAATTTATGTGTGGAAATGTTACGGTTTTTTCATAGGACTAGATAGTGTGATGAATATAAAACACAATTGGAAATGGAAGTGAAATTCTAGCCTCAATACATGGACTATGTATCATGTTTTGGAATGGTATGCAACTGCATTCCAGGTAGCCGGAATAGTATGCAAGAGCAGCTCATGAAATTGGAAACAATTCATGAAGAAAGGATGCAGTGAATGTAATTTCATTTGGTGGGATGGAAGAAGATAATAAAACCATGTGAGAGATATGGAAGTATGTGTACCAATGCGGAAATATTCTATAGGAATCGGTTGTAGTTACATAAAGGAGGATTGGTATGTGGTAAAGGATATACCAAATCAATGATATTGGTTATCATGGATTAGCATCTTTTGTCAAAAATGGTTCCTATTTAAGGAGATATAATACCACCAATTATATGTTAAAAAATATCAATAGGGAAAATCTCATTGATTCAGAAATTCATTGACGTCTGAAGGAAGTTTTTGAGGAGAAATCCAGTGAAGGCTAGAGTGGTTCAGGAGGAATATATTTTATTGATATTCTTTGTAGGGAACTCAAGCCTTCAACGGAATAATTACGCAGAGTAGGAAGTCTGGTTTGTGGAAAAGGTTATCTATTACACATAGGATATGTGGTCTTTAGAAGTGAAGGTAGTATGGATTTAGAGAATAGTTTACAGAGAGAGGGTGATTTACATTGGAGGTACACAGAGTCATTATGTGGAGGTGGTATGCGATAGAAAATTCAAAGGTGACATACAGTAAAAGGGATATTTGTGGAGGTGGCAGTGGTACGCAGAGTTGGTGTTCCACGTGTGATACCCGGTACACAGTATGCTAGAGGAGATGATGGTTTTGGAAACACTCAAGGAAGACTGTAAGAACATCAAATCACTTTTCATAAGTAATTTTATGTACAGTTTAGTACCTATGAAGTTGTACATCATATTTGGGTAAAAAAGGGATTCAATAGATAATCTATATACAATTGAGGAAGTAGAATTCATGAAAATTAACGGACCTACATTTTAATAATCATTGTTTTACCAACAAGTCTATAATCTTAGGGAGGGTTTCTTTCCAAGATTTGTGATCCAAGGAAGATGAAGATGGTGAAACCTTTCACCTAAAGTGAGCCAGAGAAAGAATAATTTGATATGACCTTTGGGAATATATTGAGAAAACCCTAAACAATGTAAAGGCAGTAATCCTTGTCCTAGAACATCTAGCCTGATCTTTGTACTCAGTATTGGTAGGGAGACATAGTAAATTTGGTACATCAGAATAACATCATTATATGATTCTTGGACATGTCCCATTAAGGGAGAACTAAGAAAAAATCAATGTTCCCTTGATAAAAGATTAATACTATACTTTCAGTTCTTCATCATCAGATAAAATTGTAATGGGCATTTAAATTAGATAGAATAATAAGTGACCCATGTTATAAAGAGTTCAAGATCTAGTGGGGAAAAAATAATTCCCCCCAGAATTTACATACCTTGATTCACCTCCCCCCTCTAAGGGTCTCAATATCCATTTTGAAACAAATTGTGTGTGGAAGCATGATTAAATGGTGGATAGTTTCTTGGAAATTTATACATTGATAGTTGGTTCCAATGGTTGAGGCATAAGAGTTGACAGATTAGTGGTGGGTAGATGAAGATAGACAATGGTTTCTAGGCATGTGATATGTTTTAGGAGGAGTTCCTAAGATTTTGGATTTTATATTTTGGGATAACATTATGGATTTCAGTATCCTATATATAGGAGGTTTTACTCCTATGATAGTCGAGGACATCTTGAAAAAGAATTTCTGACTCGACATGCGGCTAATAGGGAGGTAGTGAATGTGACACCTCGGTAAAGTTATTGGCATGAGTAAGAATTAAGGAAGGGATACATATGTGGTAGAGGATACTAGAGTGTAAATTGACGTGAAATATGATTTAATTAGTTACTACCACCTCCACCATGTATTCCCCATCTGGATTAGAGAGCTAGTGGTTAGAATAGAGGGTATCTAATGGTAGTCAAGGATTATGATCAATAGGATCTTGGAATTATAATCTGTAAAATATGTGTCTTTACTACTTTAGCTACTTTATTGTTATACACAAGCTGATATATAATATTTTATTTATATTTTTCATATTATAGAAATAGATATTTCTGTTGAGCCCTTATCATAGCCCTTGCACATATAGACACCAAATGGAGGTGACTAAATAATATTATTATTTTTGGTATGGTGTGACCTAAATCAACGAGGTAAGAATGTAAAATCCCCTAATGATACAAGTTTAAATCAATAAATGATATGACCCATGTTAATAAAGTTCACTTTATTTTTTGGGAGCCTAATTGATAAGAAATCCATAATTAATCTTTCTTGGATTGGTGTTGTATTCAGGATGGGTGACCTTCTGGAATGATTCCCATGGTGTGTGTGAGTGATGAAAAGGAAAAATAGAAAGGTAATGTGTTGTCTTGTGTGTACTATCATTAGTCAGATGACTCGTTCAGGAACGTAGATTGGCCCCAGGGTGGGGAACACATGTCTTCATGGCAATTGGGGTACCTGGCCGGTAGGGACTCGACGACCAAGTTAAGGCAGGGTGTATGTTCCATCACCGGGACCCATTTGTCACATTTGGTATTAGAGGTGTTACATAGCCTTAAGTGTGGTGCACTTCCTGGGTAGAGATGTAGGGCTCACAATGAGGTAGTTATGCTCAGGGGGGTGATTGGAACATCCCCAAATGATATAGTGTTAAATTACTAAATGATATGTCTCATTTCAACAAGTAGAACATTTATTTTCAAGAGGCAACTTGATTAAAACTCTATACTTAATCATTTTTGGCTAGAAGTAATATTCAAGATGGGTAACCATCTAGGATGTTTCCCAGGGTGTGTGTGAGTGAGGAAAAAGCCCACAATAATGGGAATGTGATTGCTTGTGTGGACTATTAGTAGTCAGATGACCCATTAGGGCATGTGGGTGGGCCCCAGGGTGGGGACCGCGTGTTTTTGGGGAAACTGGTGGTACCTAGCGGGCCAGGACCACATGTTCATGTTAAGGATGGGTATCTATGCTGTCAGTAGGGCCCAATTGTTATAGAGTGATTCATATGTTATCCTTTTTTTATAATTGACAAAGACATACTTTTTTGTCTTCGGTATGCATTATTTATCAAAATATCTTGACCTTGTATAATTTTTTAGGAATAAGATTTGGTGTGATCAAGGTGATGGGATGAGTTCTTAATTTTATTGTATTATATAAAATCCAGGGAAGGGTATGATGGGATTTTTCATAGGAAGGTTCATCCTTTTACTCACTAGTTTTCTAGAATGAACCATAATGTAGAAGATTCTATGAGATAAATGTGTCTTCTAGTTGTGGTGAAGTGCGATGACATCTTCATAGAGGATGTTATATTCCAACCTCCTTACTAAGAAATAAAATTTATCATCTATATATCCCCAATGAATGCCTGATGTTTTTCTCCAGTTGTTCAGATGGCTCTTGCAGATCATTAAGAGTCATTTGTGTAGTTAGAGAACCTATAGAAGAATGGATTTGTCAATCTTAGTGTTTCACCTAGGGTAACCCATGTGTTGTTCACAGGTAAGTAAGAGGAGACCCTGATGTTTTGTGTGGATCATTATCTATTAAATATGCCAAATTAAACAAAGTTTTCATACTACCAAGGATCGATAGACTCTTTGATCACTTGATAGGGGAATTATTGTTCTCAAAGATTGTCCTCAGACTAGAAAATCAATAATTTTGAGTATCAGAAGAGTATATACCAAAGATCACATTCCAATGTTATTACTGTCACCATGAGTTTATAATTATGTATTTTTCAATGATGAATACCCCTGAAATGTGCATGGGTCTCATGAAGATTATCTTTAGTCCATTCTTAGGCCAGTTTGTAGTAGTCTTTATCCATGATATATGAGTTTACTAAATGTATGAGGAGGATCATGTGAGACTTTTGTGGATGTTCCTGTATGCAATGTAAGAGAATTGTCTATATAGTAATATTTTATATTTTAAATTATGGATTCATGGGGTGCACCTTCTAGAAATGTTCATATCAGTAGATGTTGTATTAGTGGACCAGATGAATGTCGAGGGAATATTATCTGGGGAGCCAACAAAGAGCATGATATATGTATAGAGATTCATTGACATAGAAATCTACTATTTAAGATTTTTGTTAGATTTTTTCAGGATATTATTTACCATGAAATCATTGACCTAAACTGGATTTTATTTTGTGCAGATAGAGATGTGCCAAAAGGATTTTCTATAGCTGAGTTATAATGATTTATTGGTGCTCACATCATCATTTTTATAAAGGATGGTGTTCAGTACATAGTTTTCTATGATGCATTAAATAATTTGATTTGTTTTCTTTTGATGTAGAGGCATGTGGTGATCACCTATGGTTAGTTGTTTTTAAGACCACAAGATAATGACTATGTGACACATCATATTGAGCTATTAAACATAGCCTACACACTAATGGTGTAGGTAAACTGCCTTATATGTGATATAATTTTCATATATTATGATTATAATGGTCTCAAGAATAACTTCCCTCAGATGAATATTATACTGAGATCTCAACGAAGGATAGATTAACTCCAAGATTAGGTATTTGATAATGTCTATACCTCATGATTTTTGAATGATGTTGTATATTAAATCATTTAAAGATATTTTTTCCAACTAATGAGTGAGGTGTTAGATGAGTCGACCATATTAAATCATTCCTTTGTGGATGGGGATGGTGTTTCTTACCTCCATTTAATGGTTATAACTCTATCTACTCTATATTATCTTAGGTGTTCTTAAAATAAAGATACTAACTATGAGATCATACATGATTAGATACACATTATAATTTAACATAATAGATTTGTGAAAGGTTGTGAGAAATTCATCCATTTCATAGGATTCAGGATAGTACATGTTATCTACCAGGAAGAGGTTTTGTGGGATTTTCATACATATCTATTTGTGGTACATATATGTGATCATAAACGGTAGTATGATAATAAAAGTCAATTTTAGTTTCTATGGATGAATATTCTATTTGTAGATTCTATCTCTCAATCCCTTACATGTCAATATGAGAATTCTGAAAACACAGTTGTACCGGGCTTAACTCAACCCTATGTTGATCCATAGTGGAAGTGGGGTGGGATTTCTATATACATCATAAAGGGGATTTCATAGAAATTATGAGGAAATTATTTAACCTATTTAATAGTTGGCCGACACACCTCATTTGCCCACTTCATAGATATCCTAATGAATTTTTCGGTATAGAGAATGGGATTCCATTACATTTATGATATATTATTTCTCATAGTATTTCCATCAATATTCATTTTGATGTAAAATCCATGCGTCAAGTATTGGTTATTGAAGTGATTTTATGAATCTATTTAGATTTAAATGCATTTGAGCAGGGATTTTTATCCCCAAACTGACAATCCAAATGTGCAGACAATTCGTGTTCTTGAGGACATAACATACTCTTTTATGTTAGATATTTTAAACTGTGGGAGGATATCCTAAAACTGGGGATGTTCTGAAAAAAAAAATTAACACTCAACCATTGGAATGGATACATTCATGGACATGTAAGATAAACATTTTCAGTCACTGCTGTAATAGACCGGCTAAGGGGAGTAAGCACTTATGAGTTAAGAGTTTGTGCCACCCACAACTGAGAAGGTGTAGATAATACCTTAGAGGATTTGGATGGAATAGATCTATACAATGTATTATTTAGACCGATGACATAGTCCACACTTTTTTTAGGAGGGAAAAAAATATATTACAAGGGGACTCACCTCAACATGAGTTATAGAGGCTTGGATAGGGATGTAAGATATATCTCATATTCATTATCCCATTCTCTAAAATACCAATAATCATAAAGGTGTCATGCCACTTGGATTTACCAACATAATTAGACCAGGAACATGATGTATTCCATTAGTCACATTTTACAAGGTTCATACACGAACTGTGAAATGATATTGATTAAGGAGAGGTAGATATCAAGGATTTAGATACTTTTTTATAGCACCAAATTGAGATTGAGGATTAATTGGATATGATAATACATTGGTGGGTGATATAATTAGTGCATGTATAGTTTTATCATGAGAATCATTAGGATAGTACCTGGTAATGAGAGACACAAATGGGTATTATGTTCCCACATCACATTGTATAGCCTTTTTATTTTTCCTTCTGGGATGTAAAACCCTAATTTTGGGATAATTTATTGTCTTCACTCATTTTTAAAGTTTATGAATATATATAGCTAAACATTCAAGACTCATAACTCAGTCAAGACATGAATTTAATTACCAAGGTGGCCATAATTGCGATTTAAAATATATTAAATATATTAATTTCAATTGAAAAGAGTTTTTCTAAAAAAGAAAAATAACTCCAAAATGGTGACTGAAATTAAAATATTGAGGTTTCTATTGAGTTTGGAATACGTCATTATCACTAGTTGCGACATAACAATGTAGAGCATTGGATTTTAATGTTGAGTGTAGTCAAAATAGGATTAATTAATATATAAAATAATATATATGTATATATATATATTAATATAATAAGTACGATTACCAAAATCAATATTATTGTTACGATTCTATTTTGGGTACAAGTGTGACTTTATCATGATTAGGGAATTATTTTTTTATAATTATATATCTCAATTAATTATTTTAAAATAAATGAATTGAGAAAACATAACAATTGTATGAGGTCCATTTCCCATGTTTCTTTTTCAGGAGTTTTTTCAAATGATCTTGATATTTTAATCAAAAAAATTCATTTTGGTTAGTGTTAAGGAAAATAACTAACAATACATCATTTACAGATATTTCTTCCTAGAATTGATTGATATAATTGATTGGAGTATGAATTTACATAGGGATTGAGCTATAATGATAGATTGTGAATGGTTCAGAGTATATTATCTGGGTTGGAGTCGTGGACAATTAGAAATATGATAGATGGATTTCCACTGCGATTTCAACGATTGAATTCTAGTGAGTAAATGATTGAAAGATACACTTTCTTATATCCACCATCTATGGTGAGATTGTTTGTGATAATTAGGGGTAGTGACTACGGAGGAAATAATTACATGAAAATTGACATGTTATAGAAAATTATAATTTACATGGGGTGTAATATTGAAATAAAATCCATGTGGATACATGGCTATAAAAATAGGGTTTACATGGGGGAGATTAGTATCACACGACATATGACACACACACATTGATATTTAACCCGACCTAGGGACTTGACATATACCATGGGATTACCTGACCAGGAATACAACTAGGAACTTTATAACCCCAAGAGTTTTATTTAATATTTTTTTAAAAAATTATATTTCATTCATTAATTTAATCACATGAAATACGATGTTAAGACTGCGTTATATACAACACAATCTTCTTTTTCATTAAACCCTACACTGAGTTTAAAAAATATCATAATATATTATTAACATGATTGTTATAACCTATCTATTAAACATTGTGATATAAATATAAATAACTACATTTAAATATTTATGTAGTGTATTTATAAAAATAAAACATATTTATAATGAAATGCTTAATTTATTGTAATGTCTATATATGTTTCAAAAATATTATTTTTCAAAAAATTATTTTTATTAATTTTTTTGACAAATAATAAAATTATTTATCAAACTCTATGAAGACGTATATTAATAAATGAAATAAATTTTTATATTATAATCCCAAACTTATATTAGAGTGATTTTTTAACATTTAGAAAATCCGTCACTTTTTTATGAATACTTCATATATTTAATTTTAAATAAATACAATTTTTTATTTAATTTATTTATTTTGAAAAATTATATTTCAAATTAGTTTTAAATAATAATTAGTTCATTTATACATATATTATTTCTATGGTTGAATAAGATATTTTTAAATTCTATCTCTCAATGCCTTACATGTCAATAAGAGAATTATGAAAACCCGGCTCCACTGGGTATAACTCAACCCTATGTTGATGCATAGTTGATGTGGGGTGGGATTTTTATATACATCATGAAGGGGATTTCATAGACATTAAGAGGACATTATTTAACTTATTTTATAGTAGGACGACACACCATATTGGTCCAATTCAAAGATATACTAATGATGTTTTCGGTATAGAACCTGGGATTCCCTTACATTTATGATATATTCTATCTCATAGTATTTCCATCAACAGTCATTTTGATGTATATTCCATGCATCAAATATTGGTTATTGAAGTTATTTTAGGAATCAATTTAGATTTAAATACATTTGAGCATGGATTTTTATTCCCAAACTGACAATCCAAATGTGAAGACAATTCATGTTCTTGAGGACATAATATAGTCTTTTATGTTAGATATTTTATATTGTGGGAGGATATCCTAAAACTGGAGATTTTTTCAAAAACAATTAACACTCTACCATTGGTATGGAACCATTCATGGACATGTAAGATAAACATGTAAGATAAACATTGTAGTCCACTGCTGTGATAGACGGACCAAGGAGAGTTAACACTTATGAGATGAGAGTTTGTACCACCCACAACCATGAAGGTGTAGATAATAACATAGAGGATTTGGATGGAATAGATCTATACAATGTCTTATGTAGACCGATGACATATTCCACAGGTTTTTTAGGAGGTAAAAAATATATTACTAGCGGACTCACCTCAACATGAGTTAGAGAGATTTGTATAGGGATGTAAGATATATCTCTGATTCATTATCCCAGTCGCTATAACACCAATAATAATAAAGGTGTCATGCCACTAGGATTTTCCAACATAATTATACGAGGAACATGATGTATTCCATGAGTCACATTTTACAAGCTTTATTCACGAACTATGAAATGATATTGATTGGGGAGAGGAAGACATCAAGTATTGAGATACTTTTTTATAGAACCCAATAGAGATTGAGGATTAATTGGATATGATAATACATTGGTGGGTGATATAATTAGTGCATGTCTAGTTTTATCATGGGAATCATTAGGATAGTACCAAGTAATGAGAGACAGAAATGGGTATTAAGTTCCCACATCACATTGTATAGCCTTTTAATTTTTCCATCTGGGATATAAAACCCTAATTTGGGGAGAATTTATTGTCTTCAATAATTTTTAAATTTTATGAATATATATAGCTAAACATTCAAGAATCATAACTCAGTCGAGACATGAATCTAATTACCAAGGACACCATAATTGTGATTTAAAATATATAAAAATATAATAATTTCATTTGAAAAGAGTTTTTCTACAAAAGAAAAATAACTCCAAAATGGTGACTGAAATTAAAATTTTGAGGTTTCTATTGAGTTTGGAATATTTGGTTATCATTATTTGTGACATAACCATGGAGATCATTGGATGTTCATGTTGAGTGCAGTCACAATAGGATTAATAAATATATAAAATAATATGTATATATGTATATATTAATATATATATATATATTAATATAATAAGTACCATTACCAAAATCAATATTATAGTTACGATTCTATTTTGGGTACAAGTATGACTTTATCATAATTAGGGACTTATTAGTTTATAATTATATCTCTCAATTAATTATTTTAAAATAAATTAATTAAGAAAACATAAAAATTATATGAGGTCCATTTCCCATGATTCTTTTTTAGAAATTTTTTCAAATGCTCTTCATATTTTAATCAATAAAATTTATTTTTGTTAGTGTTTTGGAAAATAACTAACAATCCATCATTTACACATGTTACTTCATGGAATGGATTGATATCATTGATTCGAGTATGAATTTACATAGGTATTGAGCTATAATGATATATTGGGAAAGGTTCAGTGTATATTCTCTGGGATTGGAGTCATGGACAATTGGAAATGTGATGGATGGATTTCCTTTGTGATTTCGACGGTTGAATTATAGTTATAAAATGATTGAAAGATACACTTTCTTATATACACCATCTATAGTGAGATTGTTTGTGGTTATTAGGCGTAGGGACTACGGAGGAAATAATCACATGAAAATCGTCAGATTATGGAAAATTCTAATTTACATGGGGTGTAATATTGAAAGAAAATCCTTGTGGAAACATGGATAAAAAATAGGGTTTACATGGGGGAGATTAGTATCACACGACATATAACACACACCCATTGAAATTTAACCAGACCTAGGGACTCGACATGTACCCTGAGATTATCTAAAAAGGAACATGACTTGGAACTTTATAACCCCAACATTTTTATTTAATAATTTTTTAAAAAATTATATTTCATTAATGAATTAAATTACATGAAATACCATGTTAACATTGCATTATATAAAACACTATCTTCTATTTCATTAAACCCTACACTTAGTTTAAAAAATATGATAATATACTATTAACATGATTGTTATAACCTTTCTAATAATCACAGTGATATGAATATAAATAACTAAATTTAAATATTTATGTAGTGTATTCATAAACATAAAACATATTTACAAGAAAATACATAATTTTTTGTAATGTCTATGTATGTTTCAAAAATTTTATTTTTCAATAAATTATTTTTATTAATTTTTTTGACAAATAATAAAATTAATTTTCAAACTCTAAGAAGACTCCTTTTGATAAATGAATAAAAATTTTAGTTTAGAATACCAAACTTATATTAGAGTGATTTTTTAATATTTAGAAAATCTGTCACTTTTTTAAGAATAGTTCAAATAATGAATTTTAAATAAATACAATTTTTTATTTTATTTATTTATTCAGATAAATTATATTTTAAATTAGTTTTAAATAATAATTAGTTCATTTATACATATATTATTTCAATATAGTTAATGGTAATAATTTTAATATTTAATTAAGATATAAAAACATTATAAAATTTTGAGCATTTTAAAATTATAAACAGTTATTATATTACATTCTAAGAAATTTTTTTCAAATTAAATATTTTTTATTTTTGAATTAAATATTTAATAATGGACTCCATATTTAGAATAATTAAATTTTATAATTTATAATAAGGTTATCTTTGTTTTCAAACATAATATTGAATGAAACAATGTTAGTTATCATAGTGAATGTAAAAATGGGTTTACTAGGGGGTTAAACTAAGTTGATTTGTGGTTAAAATGGCCTAAAAATTTGTTCAACACCCATTGAAATTACATAGTTCTATAAATATGAAAATAGACTCTATTATTTTGAGTATTTCTACAATTTTACATTAAGAATAACTATATATTAAATTATGATCATAAACGGAAAAAATAATGGTCCCTGCTTTTAACATCTATAAAATCATGGGATAGGGAAAAATGACATATGTTTGGTTATATATATTATTTTATACTATATCTGTGTTTTTTATCCTTCTAATTTATTTCAAAATTTTATGATATGAAATGATTAATTTAAATACAAAGGTAATGCCTAAATACTGATTATTTAGTTAATAATAAAATAAAATAAATAATATATAAAAAATTAAGAAGTGAATTATATTGTTTAAAATATTGTGTTCCATTAATTTTTAGTATTATTATATCATACTGCTAAAAATTTAATGTGATACATTTTAATTCCATAATTCTAATGGTTTTTTTATTCCCAATAAATTAATAATTTCGACATATGCATTAATCTAATATTATAATAAATGATTTTTTATTAAATTAATTAAAATTACTAAAAATACATTAATCTACATTGATGTTTTTAAATAATATTAAATATCAAATATGTTCCATTAATGAACCAATTATCCTTTTATAATGTCTATATTGACCACTAAATAGAAAAAAACACTATAGCATGGGTAGGGATAAAACTATAATTATGAATATTACAGTTGCTTGTTTTAAAACCAATTTCAAACATTCATGGGATTTTTATTTATTCAATGTTATATAATATCTATAATCCATGGGACCAAAATATTTAATAATGACCATATTAATTTAGTCATAATAGAAAAAGTTTTGCGTTAAAAAGAATAGTTCCCTTAGTGAAGAAATAAAATGGATAAAATATGGAATCATAGAAGTAAAGATAAAACATGTTTAAAAACTGTGTTTTTTTCTAGGGATATGCACAAAAATAACAAAATTTCCCTCAATCCCATTAATAATCAATTTTGGATCCAATTTAGGTAGTATTGACTTTAAAATATTGAATACTTTTGGGTACTTACAATACTGTCACTCCCCCTTAACTATAAATTTGTACTCAACCTCCTCCATACACAATATTTTCACACATGATTTTATTTTGAAATACATTCTTGAATCACTTCCTATATTACCGCCCTATATCCTAGATTTCATAATTTTTATCATAATTCATTCCTTTTAATGATTATGTGAAAAAATAAGGATAATACTTGAAGAAGAGGTAATGTTCTTCAACCTGAATCTATATTTTATTTATTTTATTCGTTATTTTAATGTTATTATATCATTCTTATTCTATAAAATCAGTATTATCCATATAAAAATATGTCTTTAATTTACATTCTTCACATAAAATAATATAAAATATCACCAATTGCATTACGAAATAATTATTCATTTGTATGGTGGACTACATACTAACGATCCATTGTCATTCATTTAAACATTACAACCTATAATGTATTGTAATAATGATATATTATTTATTAATATATGATATAAATGATTTTATTAGTATTATTTTAATTATTATAACACACATATATCATAATCTCGAGATTTGGATATTATGAAAACATCGCTCATTAAAAGGTAGTGTACCACCTCGCAAAGTGGTGCGATTCATTCACTCCTTTCAAAAAATGTAATATTCATGGGTTTAATAAACAAACTGTAAGATATATTACATAAAAATGATTCTACATTTATTATATATATATATAATATTTACTATCCTTTATTTCAATTAAAAAATTGAATAATCAATTAGGCATACGTACAACCTACACTTCCCATGAATAGTGTATTTCATTTTATAACACAAAATATTTTAGATTACTCTAAATAAAAATATTATGTATATATATTATTTATATAACATTATTTAAATTATAGATATGGTGAAACAATTATCATTTTATTAGGAAAAACTAAATAATCAATCAATACATATAATAAAAATAATGATTTTATAAAAAATTGTAGTTTATTATGGAAATGTTAGTAAACATGTAATAAAATGTTATAAGAAAATATTATATCAATATATATATATATATATATATTAGAAATGTTTTTTTCAATATATCTATAATATGATTATACTCACTATACATGATTTTTTATTGAGTACGAAGCGAGTCAATACATGAGGTACGAATATTTATAGGCGTACTTTTATTTTTGAGGGAGTTCTTTTATATTCAGCACATTGTTTGTGGTGTTTATACTACCCAATGAAATGATATATCATTAATATAACTCATTTTATTTAAATCATTTTCTATATCAATGTTATATTTTCGTGGGTATTATGATTTCAAAGTAACTCAAGAAGAAAGGGGGTTTATCTAAATTTTTCTATAATGTGGAATATGATATATTTTTCACTTATATTCATTAATTATGTTTATAAATAGTCATATAATATTTAATATCATTAATTTATTTTCAAAAAGACATTTTCTGTTCCATTTAATGATAATACATTAAATGATTAGGATTCAATCTGGTCAAATTGGAAATCATTTTATGTTACAATCGAATCCTTTATCAAAGTTGATTGTGATGATGTTTCTGATGATCAAATATTATGGTCCATCTCTAAATAAAATCACATATTTTATTCTCATATCTCTATTCATGATATTTTTATGTAATAGTACTATTTTCCCAATCATATATGAATATTATAGTTTATAAATTTTTTTATGAAAAAAAGTACTTATTTTTCTTTTCGGACCGACATTTGTTGTCATCTAATAATATATTATATAAATATTGTTTATTTTTAATATGTTATTTTAAAAAAAATTACAAATATTTAAATTTTTCCTGATTTTTTTTTCAATTTAATTTTAATAAATATTTATAAAAAATACTTATCTCGGGTTTATAGAAAATATGAACAAAATATTTATTTTTAACATGTAGAATAGGAAAAATATTTACCACTCTCACGATAAATCACTGATTTCATGTCACCCATACATTTATTGAACAATATTTGAAAATAATGTTATATCCTTATTATTTTTTATTTATTTAAATTTTATATAATTTATTTCAATGTAATTTTTTAAACTGTTTTAAAAAAAACATATTTTCAATGAATAATGTATATTTTCTTCATGAAATGTTTTAAATTGGTTTTTTTATATCTTCTATTAACGTTTTTCAATGTAATTAAAAATGAAATTTAATTTCAGAATGTTTTATGATTCAATCATTTATTTTCAATGGAATTTATCTTCCTTATGAAATTTCCAATTAAGTATTTTATAATTTCATTCAATATTAGATGAAAATTAATTGAGCTATGTTATACATTACTGTGGATTTGATCCCTTGATAAGATTCATATTCATTCCATGAATTGTTCATGTTTGTAAGGAAAATATGATTTTGAAAAATGTTACCCTTCTATTTTTTATAACATTATATAACTCTTCTGAAACCTCCAATTATTCATTCATTTTTATTTTCAGAAATATAGAAACGATTATGAAACATGTCAGCTATCCACTATTTATGATATAATTAAATTTCAATAAAACCCAATTCAAAAAATGTGTAATGATATTGTGAATGTATTATAAACTTTAGGAACACGTATTCATGATTTTCATTATGTGAAATTTTTCATATTATAATCATGTACATTGGATAATTTTTAAGAAAGGATATCGGTTACATTATATACAAAGAATGGTGGGTCCTTTATCTTCCTACAAAGTATAAGGTAAATAATTTTTTATCAATATATATATATATATATATAAGTTTGAAACAATGGGAGAAAATATTTCATAATGATATTGATGGAATGGGTAGTGAACATAATTAAGTAAGACAATGGTGGAACAAGGAATGAACATGGATTAGAAAGATGTGAATGGAATAGGGAGTGGACCTGATTTAGTAAGATATATTTAGAATGTGGACTAAACTATGTTCAATAAAGGACATTTCCTTATATCATGTACTTCTTAGTTGGCCCACACTGAGTTGAAAATGTTTTTATATATATTTTGGTATTCAGGGAGTTGACCTGAATGATTAATATATGTATTTTTGATAGGTATTTTATTTTTATCTAAAAAGATGTAAAATCCTTGTATGAGAAGCCATGGTCACTGTAGATTTTATAAACGGAAATATTCAGTTAACAATTTTAAAGTAGGATAAGAAAACATTAGTGACATACCAAGGGTATTTTCAAAGGATATGTCTTTCAAAGTATCCAAGGATATGCATAATGATGTTTTTAATTATAAGAACATGTCTTGTAATATTGACAAATGATAGAGTGAGTATTTTCCATGAAAATACATCCCTTTATTGATACTACAATTTTATGTGGATCTTTAAATTATTTAGCTAATTGTAGAAACCTTGAAAACACCTCTCTATCATGAATAAATTGTGATATGGGTGCATGAAAATACTTATTTCTACAATTCTCGTTTGAAAATTAAAGAGGGGAATATTAGGAAATTCATAAACTTGTTATGAACCATCACGGATGATTGAAATATATTGTTACTACAAATGACAGAATATTTCAATGAATATATAAGGTGTGATGATTTATATATCATATAAGTGATTTTTCATAACTATGTGGTTCCCCACAATTATTATTTTTTCTAAAACTTTTGATTTAATTTTATTTGATGGTCAGAACCTATAGGAACCATCATAATGTTGGGTGTGATATATAATTTTCTGATGGTTAGCAAAATGTGATGTTGATTTGAGTGAGTGATTTTTTTTATTATGATGATTAAATTTTTGCATAAAATGATTAACAATATATACCATAACAAACTCTAAATCTAATCCAATAACATAAGGGAAAGTTTTTTCACAATGTTTGGGATGTGGAAACCATATATAATAGAAGATTTAATTTCTTATGTGTTGATAATTTTGGAACAAACATCCAAGTGAATTTATTCGAGGAATACTAAGTAGTTTTCATAGTGGAAAAGAAGAAGGAAAAATAATTAAATATAAAAATAAAAAAATATCCGTTTATATAATTCATGTTATATTGGTATCTCAAAGATACCATTGATTATTTCAATGATTTAAATGTTGAAATTATGGGAATTATTTATATCAATGTCCTAAGGGGAAATCTTAAGAAGAAAACTAATAAGGATTAACATGTTATTATAATATTGTTAATAAGGAAGATAATATAGATGAAATATAAATGGAAAGTAGTATTAAAGAATAATATTATAAATAATAGTTAATCGTTTAATATGTAAGGGATATGATTGAAATATTTTTTACTGGGCTTCCAGAATTTTCAAACAGACAAGGACTATTTTCGAATAAGTTTTTCAAATAGTATATGAAGTAGTACGATGAATGATATTACATACCAATAAGATTTATTTAATTGAAATGATACGTTTTTTTGACACCACTTGATTATGGGTTGTCCCCCTTAACTTTTTCGTTATTTTTAATAATTAGTTATTTGATTAGCTTAAAATATATTATGTAAGAATAAAGTAATTATTATAGTTCTAATTAACATGGAATAGATTAAGGATTTATTCATGATGTTTTTAAGCTATCATGTATTATGATTAAAACAATTTCTTAATTGTGTAATATATATAATATTATATATTCTATGTACTGAATGAAGAATCAGTAATGTTTTAAAATATAGGTTTAATTAATTCTTTTTATATCAATGTTTCAAGAGAATACATGGTGAAAGTATTCATATGTTTGTTATATGAAAATCAAGAGATAAATTATGATATGTGGGATAAAAGATTATCTAATTTTAAAAAAATTAGAAAACAACGTTGTATTTTTTTTCATTTTCATCTATCATAATGGATAGTAGGTTAACCATTTATTTTATAGATTATGATGAACTTCAATTGAGGATTTATATATTTTTGTATTAAATCCCAATATGATGATTTAAGCATATTGGATAACATATTCAAAACATTTTTTTTGATAACCAATGATTAATGGAATGAATTATAATTTTATATATGGATATTATAAAACATTAGTACATTATAAAAAATAAAAAATTTCGTTATTTCATAATGTATAAGAAGAAAAGTTATTTTTTCTTACAACAACCAAAGTAAGATATCATTATTTTGAAATAAAATCAAATAATTTATGTATATATTCTCATGAAAATTAATATACTATAGTATAATATTATTTAAATCTATTATTCCTATTATCATAATTTTTTTAGATATTAATGATTTTTCCTATACTCATCAATTTATGGATATGAGACTGTTAACATTCCCCAGACCATGTTCTCTATAACCCACCATCAGTATTTAGGTTTTCGATTTCTCTACAATGAATATGTTTTCTCTTCCCACATATTCTATCATTTTAGGAATCCTATAATTTTTCATTCCTAATAAATATATATGATATCATTATCTTATAAAATATAATATTTTTCATTCAATTTTTTTATGTCAGTACATATGATAGGAACATTCATGTTTTAAACATTTAATTAGAAACATGAATTTATATAGATAAATTCATTTAATTGGTGTCAAATGTAACATTCCATGTTTAAATGAGTATTTTTTTGATTAAATTACGTTTCCTTGATGGAATTAATTACACACAACTCTATTTAATGCTTTAAATACATGTAATATTGTTTTAACATGTGTTTCACTTTACACTGTGTTTTAAGAAAAGCATGATATATTAATAAGATAAACATTGTATTCTAGTTGGTAAAATTAGTGATATGAATTGGAATAACTAAATATTTAATATTATATATAACGGGTTTATATACATATAATATATTGATAATAATATTCCAAATTATTATAAAATTCATTGACTAGTTAACAAAATACAAATTTTTTTAAAAATGTTTATAAATGTTTTAACGAAAAGTAATAAAATTATTTTTTGAAAATTTTATAAATTAATATATAATATAATGAATTTTATTTTGGAATTTATAATTTCAAAAATTTATTTTGATGATTTTTTTTATTTTTATGAAATTATTTATTTTTTGATTAATCATGAAAACTACTAAATTTTAATTTAATGTTGTATTATTAATTACATTATTTATATAGTTATAATATATAATAAAATGTTCCTAAATAAAATAATTTAAATTATAAATATGAAAATCCAATATTTTCATTGGAATCCATTTTCATATTGAATTCATATATAAAAACAGATTAATATTTTGAACATTTTCCATTTAAAAACATTATTTTTGGACACGTATGCAGAGTTAATTTTAAATAAACATTTTAAACTTATATGAAATGAATATAACAAAATGGATTACATATTTTAAAATCAAAATAACTTATAACATATAATTAGGTAAATGCAATTTTTTACCAAAATGAATAGTGAATGCGTAAAAAAATTTGTTTTGGTTATGGTAAAAATGGGGTTACCAGGTGTGGAACTAAGAAGATAATTTTTCAAAAAGAGCATATAATTTTTCCAACACAAACTTTTCACAAAGATTGATAATTATGATATTTTGTTCATTTTCAATGAGTTTGGGACATATTTCCTTTAATTTTTTCCTATATAATATGTTAAGTAAAAAAAAGTACAAAACATGAACCTTCCTTAAATTTGGTATCTATAATGTATTGGAATGGGAACAAAAAATCAGATGTTTGGTTTTAGTTATTTTTTTAAAATATAGATGAGTAATTTATCACAGAAACTAATTTTGTTGTTTTAGAGATGGAAAATTTAATATAAATTCATCGAAAATGCCAACACCGAATTATTATAGTATGAATTTTAAAATTGAAATAAATAGAATGAACTATTATGTTATGTTTATATTTTAGATGATTATACCATGTGACAAATTTTTTAAAATGATAATTTTTAATTCATCCATTTTTTCATTTTTCATAATTCAAATTATATTATTAATATTAGCATTGACATCAATGTTATTTTATATTAAATGATATTCTATTAATTGGTTTAATATTATTAAATTTTATATATTCATCCAAATTATTCTTATTTAAAAATAAATATCAATTATGTTCTATTTATGGAAAAAATGTGATTTTATTATTATTATATTAACATAAAAATATTAAGAAATAATTTTTTTAATGGTTAAGTGTGAAATTGTGTTTCATCACATAACATGTGCATGAGTTAAAATTAAGATCAAAACACATGCATTTTATTTTAAAAATTAGATATAAAATTAATATAATTGGGTCTAATTAATCTAATAATTTTAATTTAATTTATTCTTAAATGAATAATTATATCCTTTAAATATATAATTTAAAATATTAAAGAACAAAAATAGGGAAAATGAGGAAACAAATAAGTTTAGGAATACATGTTTAAATTTTTTGTTTTATTTTTCATTGGACGTGTGGATTATCCAATTAATCCTTCCACCACCATTTGTAATGATTCTTGGTTCCACATTAAGTATAATTGGCTACCCAATTGTGAAATATTTTGGGTTTTTAAAAATCATTTCACTCATATTCTATTAACTGAACTCACGCTCATCCCTTATTAATACCTTTGTAAACATTTTATTTTCAAAATACTTTAATGAATAACAACAAATGTCCCCTTAATCAAATAATAGTTTTTTTAGAAATACATCCATCTTAAGAAGTCATTAGGGAAAAACTAAGGATAATAACTATAGAGGGCATAATTTGATTCAATAACCCGATTTATATTATTTATTAATAAAAATTATCAAATTATTGTTATATCATGATTATATAATAAAATCATTATATTACATGTACATGGTTTTTTTATACTTAAATTTATTACCCTAGTAATTCATCAATATAATAAATGGGTAACAGAATCATCGTTCTTATTTATAGTGGACCATGATCACATGATCTAATGTCCTACATTTTATTATTAGAAACTATCATGGTTGGTCATAATGATGCATTTCATATTTATATATGATATTTATGATGTTATTATGGATTTTTAAATATTTTATCACATATATCTGCAAACACTCTATTTTCAAGGAATGAGATAACATCACTCATGTATATAGAGGATTATCGCCTCCCGATGTGAAGTGGTTCATTAATTCATTACATTGTATATTCTAAGGGTGGTATTAATAAAACAATATGTAATATATTACATAAAAAAATCCAAATTGAGAATATTTATTATTTACTTCATTTAAACAATATATTGGCAATGATGTTCATTTTTACGTACAACATACCGCCTCTAAAAACTATGAATTTCATTTTCAGTCTCAAATTTAATGGATTACTCTATAAATATATATTAAATTATTACTTAAATTTATATCATTTTTTAAATTATGTATATGAATAAACCATGAGAATTTTATAATGAAAAATATAATGAATCCAACCATATATCAAAAACAAAATGGTTATTACCTGAAACGTAACTTTAACATGAAATTTTAAATAAACAGATAAAAAATATCATAAGAAAATAATATTATTTATGATATTTATGTATAAATTTCAATAATAAATGTAAAATAAAATATAAATATATATTAAATGAAATATTAACATGTACGATTGGAGCCAAGGCATAGGATATGAGTATTTCTATGCTCAATTTTATTTATGAGGGAAATATGTCATATTCATGAGTTGTTTAATTTTTTTGTTTATATTATGACCTATTACTTGGTATAAAATGAATATAAATCATTATAAGATAATTACTATATCTTTTAAATTTATTCTTTTTTTTATCTTCAATTCAAAGGTTACTCAATAATTTAAGAATTTTTTTTCATAATTTTCCATATTGGAGATGTATGTTATGTTGTGAACCGATATTATTTAATGTGGTGTATATATAACCCCATTGAAATGTAATATCATTAAAACATTATCATCATGTAATGTTCAGTTCCATTTTATTTTATTCACTCATGGGGGTCAAAATTACATGTTATCATATTGTTAATGATTTTATGATACAATCTCATTATTTATCAATATTTATTATTATTATGCTTATGATGATAAAATATTATGACATATCATTAAATAAACTCATTTATTTTATTATACACTATTTATTGGTGATATTTTTATGTAATATTATTATTTTCCCACTCTTTATACATAATTTTTGTGAGAATTTTTTTTCAAAACAATTATTTTTTTCTCTATTCAATCAGAAATATGATTTTATACAATACCATATTTTAAAAACATATATTAAAAAATGATTTATTACACTTATATTATTATTAAAAAAAATTTAAAAAAATTTACGATTATACAAATAAAAATAATTTACATGATGTTTTTCTGAACAATTCAAATTTCAATTTACTAAAAAAATGAAAATAGAATTGTTTTACAAGAATAAAATGAATAATATTTCATTCTATAATGACCACTTAGTTTTTACAATATTCCATTAAAATATAACAATATTATATTCTAAAGGTAATTATTTCCATAGTATTTTTGATATTTTTTTATTTATGTAAAATATTTTAAATTAGAAAGGTATTTATATTTTATATATGTTTTATAAAGTGTTTTTAAAGGAGAAAATTATATTTTCCATGAGATGTGTCTTAAATGGGTTTTTACAAATTCAATTGTATGTCATGTGGGTTATTTTATCATTATTGGATTCTAAAACTCTTTTATTTTTTAAAAAATTATTTTTAAAAAAAATATTCTCCGAATAAATATCCTTTGAAATGTTTGAAAAATAGATCCCACATAATATGATAATTGTTTGTGGTTAAATATTCATTATTAGTAATATGTTTCTAGTATATACTTATTATTATTTCATCGAATGGTTTATTAATGTGTTTACAATATTATTATGAAACCAATTTCTCTTGTACGGGTTATACCATGATAGAAATTTAGGAAACCCAATTATATTGATGGGTTAGGAAATGATGAATGTTGAAATGATTATGATGCCTATTTACTTTCAACAAGATATTCTAGAATAATTTTTTTAAATATTTCAATTCCTAGAAAAAAAATAGTGAAATTTTTATTATTTTATAGAACACATATGTATTATTATTTTTTGTGTTGAGATGGTAAGAATATAAACATGGATGGTGGTTATGTTTTGACAAAGGATACTGGTAAAATTATAATTGAAGATGTATGGGTCCTATATCGCTATCCAATTCCTAATGAATGGATTTTTATCTCATGATACAGAGAAATATGGAATGATTATTGAACCAAAATTAGTAATAAGGGGATATAATATCAAGTTATCCAGTTATAGTAAGACAAGGCTCAAACCAAGAGTAAACCAAGTTCTTTATGAAAGGGTTAGAATAAAGAGTTAGCCAAATTCTATAATGTAAAGCTAGAACATATAGTCAAACTATATTATTAATGTACATTGTTCTCAATAATAATCATAGAAATAATCATTTATCAATATTTAAATCATTTTCTATAGTTGTTTTTATACCATAAGGTCCATGTCTAAATCCAATGTTATTCCATCAAAGATCATGTTCTTTGACTCACATATTATTCAAGTCTTATGAAATACCAATATTTATTCATTAAATTAGGTTTTTAATCCTTGATATACAGGTTAGGGTTTAAAAATGTAACCATCATGTTCCATTAACTTTATATAGATGTTATTTTTATGTATCAACCATGTTTAACCGTATAGGTCATTTGATCTTAGCATTTATTTTGTAGTATTTTCCCAATGTATGAATAATGGTATGTATATAGGATTAAAAAATAGAATATATTTATGGGAAAAAGTGAATATGTTCCATTAATTGATCAGACTATGTTCCAAGATTCAATTATAACTATACTATTACAGATATCAGGTATGTTTTTATGAAATGTATTTAACATTGTTAAAAAAAATATGTAATATTAAATTATTAGAAGCCTGGGTCACTGTACCCTGGTCTACCAACATAGTTAAGTACCCATGAAAAGGTATGTGGATATGGGTATTCAAATGAGCATGGGACATGACACACTGGTAGGATCGATTCCGAAAAGACACACTATGTACTTATATTACATGTGGTCTATTTTCTTAAAAATGGGTTTGAGACCATATTCCCTTTATATTGGAAATTTTTAATAAGATTGTTCTCCATTGATCATTTCAATGAGTTTTTAGTGTGAAACTATGTATAGTGCATAGGGTGATAAACCCATCTAAGGAACATCAATCATGGATAGATTTGTTGGAATCCATGCATAATGCAAGGAGTGTGGTCATCTATCATCATCAGTCAGAGGTCATGTACTAGAATTTTTCATGACCAACTCTCTATGGAAATTTTACTCTACATAATAATCGGTTGTATATTGGTTTATTGGAATACAGAAAGGGCCTATGTGTGACCCAAAATATGTATCGATCTCTTTAAAAATCAATCTCAAACTTCAAAGTGATAAACCTAATGAAAATGAAAAATAAGATGGACATTATTAGTGAAATATGAATCATGGATTTCATTCTCCATGATGATTGGAACATGTGAACAATGAGCAAGAATCCTTGGATAGATATAATATTTTAAACATGCCATGATATGGTGTTTCTACTATGATTATATCTTTATGTTCATATACTATATTGTATTGAAATATCTGTATGATGGCATGACTATATTTTTTCGATGCTTCATACGTAGTGATGTCTTAGTTTCTGACTGAATATTATCATACTCACCCACGTAAGGGCCTTAATCACACATGTCATGTCATATGCAATTTTCAACCATTAAATGCGGTTTATATTGAAATTAGAGATTATTACGATTAAATTTGATCTTGATATATGATATATTATAATTGGAGTAGAATATTACAATATTATTTTATTTCAATTAGGTAAGATAAATTTATAATTTTAGGTGGGCCTGTATTTTTCCCTTATCATTTATCAATATTTTTTTTATAATTTGATTGTGAGATTTAGACATATAAATTGATTTTATATCATCTATATTTTAAATTTCTGTTTTATTTGGGCTTTGAGATATGTATGTGAGTATATTTACCTTAATACAAGGCATCCCATGTGAGTGTTATGACTACTCAACACAGATCTCCCACCCCGATCCAATTTAAGGGACGATTGTGGTAGTCACAAATGGGTTATTGTTAGTCAAGAGATCCATGGTGGGTTAGGTCATGACATATAATGTGATCAATATTTTGTAAAAATGATATTATCATTATATAAAAATGTTCTTCCTTATTAAACTATCATATCATGTTCTATTATTTTCCAGTTTTATCAGCATTAGAATTTCTATAATGATTAAGTCATGAATGATTATGGAATGTTATTTATTGGTAAAATTATTTAAAAATAATGAATTAATGTAATTTTAAATATTATTACATTTTAATAAATATATTTTTATTTATTGATAACAGAAATTATCTTTGTGAAATAAATATTTCTAAAAATGGGTTGTTTTATTTCAATTTGAATCACCACAAATATGTATATATAATTCCTATTGATGTAATATATGATATTAAAATAATTCATTAAAATTATTTATATTTTTAAACCGTGACCATGATGTATGTACTGAAACCACCAAGTTAAAACATGATTCCGAATTATGTCAGTTAAACATAAATAATTATTTTAAATTACAAATATTAAAAATATGGCTAAAAAATTATAATTTGTTTGTATAACGTTAAAATAATACCAAAAATGTTATTATTCATTGAAATATTCAATAATTATTATTATTATATATATATTAAATAATTCCTCCAATTAGGAGTCTAATGTAATGAGATTATTTACATGATTTCTTTTTTATTTGTTATATCACATATCAATTGATTGTTTTATAAAAAATATTTTTTATAAAGTCTAATTATTTTTTTTATGACACTTATATATATATGTATAACAGTTACACATATTAACATCTTTTATGTATTATTATATCAAACATTATGATATTAATAAGCATTTCTTGACCTCAATTCCAATTCATTGAGACATGTATTATATTAATAACAATGTTTTCATTAAATGGTTTATTATATTTCAATTATTCATGAATGTATTACATTCTTTTTTCTGCTAATTTATTTAATTTTAAAATACCAATCATGTTATTTCATTAAATAGATTTTGATTTATGTATTGTGAAATATTTAAGGGTTCCTCAATTGACAATAGATTCTTTAAAACATGTTTTTTGTTTGAAGATTTTTTAATATTTATGAGGCTTCTATGTGATCTTTAGAAATATATCTATTATTCATATTCAATACATAAATTGGTCTTTATTAAAAGGATAACAATCCATAATAGTTTTTTATATCAATTTTCCATTTTGAAGACATGTTTCATATTTTGCTTCCATTTAAATTATTTTTGGTGTATATACATCTTATTTGACATTTTATATCAATTTTATATTTTTTCATGATATTTTTTTTTTCATGTTTTACCTTTTAAGGTTATTTGTTTTATAGGCTATAAAGGTTTTTTTAATATAATGTATATATATATTTTAATTTATTTCATCCATTTCTTTTTCCTCTATATCCTTATTCATTATTCAATTTATGTAATTTAATTCATTATATTTTAATGATTTTTAAGTTTACATTTTACAACCCTTGATTGTTCATATTTTTTTTAATATTAAATTACAATTTTTTTATGAAATGGTCACATTTGAAATTCTTTAAAAAACAGTAAGTTGAATGGATTTTAACATTATTTGTTTTAAAACCTTTTCCGAGCTTCATTTCCATTCTTTATTTCTAAGAACGCATTCCATTATTTTATTATTCTTTAAAATTTTATTTCTTTTAAACATTTCTATTTATTATTAAAAATTTATCAATTGAAATGTATA
Organism: Viscum album; assembly: GCA_963277665.1. Taxonomy (NCBI): domain Eukaryota; kingdom Viridiplantae; phylum Streptophyta; class Magnoliopsida; order Santalales; family Viscaceae; genus Viscum; species Viscum album. Next base: position 178,728,697 of record OY728148.1, read on the forward strand.
TTTCATATAATTATTCAATGAATATTTATAATACATTGTGAATATTTATTTCAATCAATGTTATCAACAATTATTATTTCCAGTGTTTCATTTGAGAGAATTTTTAAATATACTAACCACTATAATTATATGTATTTATTATTATGATTCAAATGGTATTTCTATGAAACACATTTATCTTCTATGTATTAATCAATCCATAATTAAATAATGGGGTTTTTTATAATTTCATGAAATACAAGTAAATATTTCTCAGATCTGTGTTCATAGATATTATATATGATGATATGATGGTATAATATATCACTCCAATGCATTACATAGAGATATTGGTGTTTAGATGATATTTTTTTCCAATGGATATTTTAGAATTAGCCAGTTATGTTTTTCCATTAATAACTGATAATTAAAATTAACTAATTATATGTTATATATTACATGGTAAATAGAAGGGAAAATGGTGATTAATATTATGACCCATGATTAATTCATGGGTTTAATATACTTTTCATGACATTAAATGGTTTCATTATTAAAAGGATTATTTGAAATGGACGATGATAATTGAATCTTATAATGATTTACTTTTTTCCAAGATTCTTGCGATGTTTTTAATTATTTAACTATGAAATATACATTCACTTGGATCATTTATTCATACCCTTAGTCTCATCTTATTTTCAATTGTGAATTTTTAATAAGAACATATTTTTACAATTACTTGGAAATTGAGCTCACCCTACCTATGTTTCAATTTCCCTAGTTCATGAATTGTGTTATTATATAAAATTTTCGTAAAGATGAACCATATGTGAAGACTAATTTTAGATATTTTTATGATATACGATAGAATAATGATATTTCAACATTTTAATAATAATAACATGGGATTTTTACTGTATGGTTTTTCATTATAATACACATTAATGATAAATATAAAAGCTGTTATGTGTGTATGTGGATCAAAGTTTTTCATTGATAATATAATAATAGATAACTAAAATACATTTTGATCAATATTTTTCAAATCCAATATGTTAAAAATAAGTTTCTATTATCATATTTCAAACCGTGTGTTTGTACCATTATATACCACCATAAGTTGTGTCAAAATAATATGACCTTAAATTTTATCCACCACTGATCAATAAAATGCAACCATAATCATTAATATAGAATCTTTAAAAATATATTTATGAAAAAATCATCACATTATTTTACAAATTAAATGACCCTAAACTAGAAGTTGAAACTTAACAAAAGTTTTGTCTGGCAGAAAACAACGATGGGGTCCTTGGAAAAATTTGAGTGTATACTCTCAAAAGCATTCAATTCCTTGTATTAATTTTTTTTACAAAAAATACATAATTCATGCATATTTTTTTTATAAAAATATATCCTAATAAATTTAAAACAACAGTCACTAGACCCAAAGTTGTTAAAAAATGTTAAATCCATCATATTCACCCCAGAAAATGAGTTCATGTTTTGTCAGAAGTACAATATCCTTCTTAAAAACGTTATACCTTCATATAAATAAGATGATCCCATTAATGTGTCTATATACTCAATACAACTTTGGTCATATCCCATTATAGTAAAATATAATTCAATTCCTAGTGATGTGATAATAAGAGTTCCAATCACATATTGAATATTCGTTGGGTCATAAATCATTCTACATACATTAGATAATTAAATCATAATAAATCCTTCATGAATATTTGTAACAAGCATTTTTTAAACTAATTTAATACTTATTCTGTGGAATGAAATTAATTTTCATATATCTATATTTACAACCAGAGTAAAATTTTTCCCTAAGGAAAATATCTATTGGCACCACATGTTCTCAACAGCATTGTTTTGGTGTCCATAATTCGAATATTTTCAGATGTCCTTTATAAAATGTTTTTAAAAAATTTAGTTTCTTAATATAATTTCCCATGTCCTGATTTAAACAATTCTTAGTCTAACTCATCCATTTCAATCAAATTAACGATATGTTTTACACTTAGGATTTATAACCATTTTAATGAAATATTATGGAATTCTATGATTATACTACTTCCATATCTAGGTATTCATATTATATGATGATTAAAATTCAAAGAGTTGAGAAAATCCTAATAGAATGCATGTACGAACTATGTGTTGACTGATCCTATTGCACATGTATATGTATTTAGGATGGGATATCTGATCCTAAAAATGTTTTAAGTACTATAACAATTAATACCTTTTTTCATATGATCAATTGAGTCCTCATTAATATACATTATCATTTCCACATTTTTTATATACTATTATGAATCCATTTTTACTTTTGGATGGGATCAAACCCTATAAGAGGCCCTAAGTAAAAATTTCCCCATTACAAAGCCATAAATTGTATGACAATTCATTCCATATAACATGATGTTAAACTGAATGATGTATTTTATAACCTAAATGAAAATAAAAACATATTATAATGATCTATAATGTATGACCCACTTCAAAATTAATGAAATATAGAGCTGCATAATGGTTTCTAATATATGTTTCTTATCTAATACTCTAAAATGGGATAGAAGACCCAGTTTCCTAATAATTATATTATAGTATTTGGGATTCCTATATTTATGTCAGCTTTCTAAATCCATTAATACACTATGACAATATCATTAGATTGGAAAATAATCCTCATATCATTTATAATAATAATCAGAATAGATAATTGACCCATTTAAGTTAAAAAAATTATTTATTGTTATATTTGTATGATAACCATGAATTATAGGGAATATTTATCAAATCTAGATATAAATCATCATCTATTTTTGTGCATACATTAAATTCTGATAACCACCCAATCATAGTTAGTATTAGACAATAGTTCTCTATGAACCTCCTGAATATCTTGTATTATATTCTATAGTCCATGATTTATGTTTTTCGTCCCCAAAATGCATTCATGACTATTTATGACTAATTTAGTTAAATGTAAAATGATATCTATTTAGGGTAATAATATAGGAGCTATCATATCTATCCTACTAAAAAATATTATGTTTCCATCAACATGAAAAGGATCTATTACCCCATTTTCACTAAACAAAATTATTATCTATTACATGATTTTAATATTAGTTATTTTTTATCCTCATCATAATTTCCTCATCTCAACACTTTGTGACAACAGAAAATCATGTTACAATTTAATTCATTATTACTTATAATTAAAAGGGTTTTATCACATCCCATTCTCATGATCTATATAATTTTGGTCACAACATTTAACTATTGTCCTACTAAATAAAAAATTATACATAATGAACATTTTTTGATGATTTAGGTATTGATTGAGTCCCACCATATAATTGATAAGAAAATAATTCCTCTATATCAAATATATAACATCGCCCATAATCATTAGATCAATTTCATTCAAAATTAAAACCTAAAAACTCATTGTCTATGAACTATGAAAATAAATTTTCCTATCCATTCAATGATGAATTATATACACTCATGGGGATATATATTTACATAGGGTCCATATAACCCTCTTTTCTGTGTTGATATTCATGTGTTTTTTAATTTTCTATTACTTTAGTTCATGATTGTTTTGGTTCCAGTGAAATGGAATTAAAATACATGAATCTATGCATGAGACTGTACATACAAACATTGATTACTCCATTCACATCAGGCTATACATCCCTTCAGTATATATAATATTACTCTCATTGATCAGGGATATATAACATTATCCTTCAACCATTTTTGGGTCAATGTTGTCCTACCATAAACTCCAGCTACAAAGTTTATCATTTATGACCTAAAATTATCATGTAAAGATACATATTTCTCACAATCATGAAAACCCATATGGGTAATCCAGGGAAAATGTACCTTATCTCTTCATTGGGAATAAAACTCTCATAGTATATGGAAAATTATGAAATTTTGATAAATGAATATTTTTTCAAAAAGCATATCGTGATGAAAAAAATGGATATATGAAAAAGTTTTCATTTCATACCCCCTATCCCTTTCCACTATAAAAATAGTTGAAAATGTTATGGAAAAGATAATTAGACATAATCCTTTTAGGTTTCCCTATCTGACACTATTTAAATCCAATCCATCCTTTCTACAACCTGTATGTGAGGGAAAATTAGATCACCCTTTATTCCTCACTTATTTGTTCAAATGATATGTATGAAATGAATTTATGTATAATTTTTGGGCACGTAATACAATCTGAGCAATGAAATAAAATTCCAATACCCCCCTTCATGATTTTCTTTATGATGAGCGATTCAACCCTATATATCAAAAATCACTAGCGTTATCATATAGTAAATTTATTTGTTAAATAATAAATGTCCATCCAATATTAATTTAAGAGAATATATTCAAGGGTTTCTCATTTGAATGTGATAACCATGGATTAAGATAAAGGTATATGAAATTCAATACTTGTCATGCCCAGACATGTATACATGTACAAGCTATGAAGAAAAACCGAGCCTTAGAGTCGTCTACCTCTTGAACTCACCCTAATATATTGTAATGGTATGTGGCCATTTATATATGGATATCCTATATCATTTTTAGGGTGCATGATTAATTTTTTTGTCTAATTCATGTATATAAATATAGAATATTCTATATGAATTTTATGATTCAGTATATATTTTTTCATACAAGTATCAAAAATATTTACTCATTTAGATATTTATGTTTATAAGAATCATAGATTAAAAAATTTGAGGATTAGAAAGATAATAATGTAAGTAAATTGATAACAACTTGGGGAAAATGACATTAAAAATAATTAGCAGAATAAACCCAAATTGAAGTATCCATTCAAAATTGAAAATAATGGTGGAATATACAAATAGTGAGACACTAAGGACTCCACTCCATTGATGATTTAATTTCATTAATTGATCTTCATGATTAATCAATATTCGGTTGATGTTCAAACACATATATATCTTCAACTTTTTTTTGAAATGTTTAATATCACTATTCATGAAACAAATTCATCTTCCATTCTCTTCAAAACGTCAAATCGACAATGGGTCTATACCTCTAATCATACAGGTGCACATAGTTTTAGATAGATTTGGTTCAAAATAACAGATTCTTCATTGTCGATGAATTATTGCATCGAAACCATCTCCAGATATTTATATCTCTCATGAATCATAGTATCTTTAGATCTGTATAATTTTATTTCGATTGCATTCAGGAGTTACAAGATCACAAAATATAATATTTTTCTAATCAATAAGTGATCATTATCATGGTATCATTCATAACATGACAGCATGACCCCTCATATCCCATGGTCATGAATAATTGGAGATGACATTGAAATTTATGTTATAGATCCTCTATTAATGTATTGTATATTGGCTTCATATTGTAATTACATACATGTTCTTATGATGTATGATAGATTATAAGATATTATTAGTCTAATTAAAAGTCACTTACAAATAATATGATAGATTTTTGGTTTTGGTAAAGGAAAGGAATCATGTTTTCGTTACTCTTATATCTCTTTGTCTCAAAATATGTGCTTTAGAAGAAGTTGTGTTAGGATGGTATCAGATATGGATTTCATTTAATGCATATTTTCATTATATATTTTTAATTTTTTTATGTTTGAATGATATTTTAATTTATAATTATTGATTATTTATAAATAATGTTTAGATATAAAATAATTTTTTTAATAAAATTGAGCATCATTATATAAAAAATATGTGAAATTATATTTAATCAAATTTTAATAAACTAATGAACAAAATCATTGGATGATTTTCAAGTTATTTGTAAAGGATTTTGAATTTTGGGATTAATTATTTCAATGATCATTTTAAAATAAATTATTCTCGTTAGATAACTTTTTAATATAAGTAGCTGAATATTATGAGTATTTAAAAAAATGCACATTATTTTTCATAAGAATTCCATTGATTTATTGGTAAATTTTATTATGAATTATAATTTCATTTCTATTTTCATTGTAAATTCTGTTTAATTTTCTCTAATATCATTATAAACTTTTCATCCTATATGAATTTTACAATTTATCTGATTATGGATACTATGATGACCCTAAATATAGAATATTACTTTTCCCTACACCATGGATATCTTCTAGAACATCCTGTGACTATTCGTGAAATAATGATATTTTGGAGATTTGGAGAAAAACTTCCATGATGGAATAAGAAACCATTTAGTCCAAAGGTTCTAAATATAAAATCAATTAAGGGATTGAGTCTATAGGCCATGAATCTAAAGCTACACATCAAGGATTTTTTTATTGAAACATGTAACATAATCATAAATAGAATAATAAATATCTGTTGGAGTCATGGAAATTCAGGATGGTTTCTATAATGTCATAATGTGAGATATGATGAAAATTGATCTTCACAATGTGGAGACTAGAAATTTTATATGTGACACTTTTATTTGCCCAATGTTGGATCATTTCTCAGGACTAATCTGACAACCCTTAACATTATTAAACCGTAATTCATGATTTATTACAAAATAAAACACATAAAATAACACAAAAGATTAAAATAGATAATTTTTGGTAATTAGGTATATTTAAAAATATTTGTAATATTGGTGATACATTGGATTTATTTTAACATTCATAACATTCAAAAAAATATTCCATAACACTTAAAATTATAGTGGATAGCTTAAGGACATTCCAATGAATGGGGGGTGTTATAAATCCATAACAATAAACCAAAATCAGTAAAATAAATGCAGTATTTGATTTTAGACCCAAGGTATTTCACTGGGAAATAAAATGGGTGTGAATTAATAAACATGATCAACAAGTAACGATATTGAATTATAACATAATGATAACTTGGAAGTGTGGAAAAAACCATAAGATTGATAGAATAAAAAATTTCCAAGGTTAACAACGATGAATGATTAAAATAATGTTTTTCGTAGAACCTATCTTACAACATACATGGAATATCATGATATTAAATCATTACCCAAGGCATTGGATATGAATTTTGGTGCACCCAACATAATCATATCATATACATGCCCATGTTTTCCATATATATCATGTACATAAACCATGATTCATTGAATTAATTTCCATGATACTGTATTGTATAATTCATACATTTTTTCCCATAACAAAATATTTTTAATTGAATAAATTTTAACACCCTTGATAAAAATGGTTACTGGTATTTAAAAATTATATATTTTTCATGGAAAATCAAACAAAAATTTTGACATGATAATAGGAGAATGTAAATGTTCATGGGAGAGATTAATGAGAGTATAAGGGTTCCCATACTATTTTTATATCATAAGGTAAATAAATGGTGTATTTAATAACCTATATAAATATTAGGATTTGGAGAAAAAATGTGTAGGATAATAGAAATAATTTAATAAATATGAGAATGAGATGATTTCTTATCTTGATAGGGTGATTACAAAATCATGGGAGGATCTTCATGAATACATGTGAGAACCATGGGACATATCAAGTTAGTTGGTGGGGGAATGTAATTATGTACAGTCCTTGGAATTATTAAATAATAATTTTTTCTCCCATTTCGAATAAATCATATCCAAAAATAGTAATACATATTGTGTTATTGTTTTTTTATATAGAGTATAAACCATATGTTTGATAAATATTAACAAAATCCCCATTCTTTTTCATATATCTCATTTCTATTAACTCAAATAACATTTAAAGCAGAATTATTCATCCCTTCACTCTCTATATTCCTCCTATATAACCCCAAATCTGTCATGAATCTCCTCGAATGAATTTGGAGTCACAAAAGCACACAATATATCATCACCTACACTTATTTATTCATGTTTAATTATTATCTTATGCCTTATATTTCAAATTCCTATTATTGGGATCTATATACTCATATACATATTACTTTTCATAAAATTTTCAAATATTTATATACCAAATTATCTCTTATAAATTGATTTCATGAATTTTTAAATGTTTTCATTATGATTTTTTAATTTCACTGTGATTTTTTATGCCAAAATAATCATGTAGTAAAAAATATACCTATTTTATAACATGGATTTTAAAGATTATAAACATATACGTATTTTACATTGGACATAAATATATTTATTTCGCAATCATATATCATGTAATCAAATATAATAATAATGTAATCGGTATAGTATGATCTATAATGCACACTTACTCATGAGAATTAAATGAATGTGACGGGTTCACTAGAAATAATATAGCACTCATTTACATTGGATAATGTTTATTGTCAACATACATTATTTTAGGACAATGTGTGAACCTAATTGATTTATGGTACATCTTGCATCACGGTGTCTATGTTATTAACCAGTATCTATGTTTATGATTTGGTGATCTATTTGTTTACACATTTCACATGTTATGATTAAAATTCTATATCATTATATATTATTCGTGTTTATGATTATACATATTTTATTCCACATCAATATTCCAAATGTGTAACACGTATCACCTTATACAACACGTGTTCATTAATTGGGATTTATTTCTCACCCTAAACATATGTTAGTCCTTGGGGTATCCTATTAATTTTAAATTCTGGGAAATTTTGGATGAATGTTATAGATTCTCTAAAAAATATTATTAAATCCAATGTTCATGATTTTATTCTATGTACCAAATTCCTAATGAAACTATAATTCTATTACATTATGTGTTTATTGTGTGTAGTGTTATGTTATTAGTTATGTATTAATGTATAATAAAGAGACATGTTGTTATTGTTAGTATCAACAGAAAAGTCAAGTTAATTTTATAATAAGTATTGGAAATTTCTAGAAAAAATATTAGGTTGAAAAAAATATAAAATAAAAATCATGATATTATCAGTAAGTATCTATTATTTGGTTTATCTGGAAAATACATTCATATATGAATAAGAAATGTCTATTTGGATCTGGAACATATGTATATAAGGTTAAATACCCAAAACATCATGATATTATATACTAAATAGGGATGTGGTACATGAAAAAATCTTTGATGCACACCTAGTATTACACTATTGGTGGATAAGCTTTGGAATATTCATAAAAATGTTTTGAACCGTTATTACAGGAAAAAATAACAATAAGAATATGTGTGAAGAAATAGATCCTGTATAACCTATATTCTAACATAGTGATTCATAAATTAATTACATACATATATTTTATATGTTATCAGTTTATTATCATTGAATTCCCATTAATGTGTTTAATAGTTTTAAAATACTCATTCTTAATTTTCCCTCCAGTTTAGAAAGTCGCTAGAAATTAGAGGAATATAGTAAAAAACAATGTAATGAGAAATTTGATTTATTCCCCAGTAAGATACCCAACCTAATGGGAGAAGATATTACAAAATTTATGATGATACCCTCTCTGATGATGCAGAATTTGAATAGAATCCTAGATCATGAGGTGTTCCTAAATCCCCCAAGAAAGTAAAAGTATCAATTGAGTCCTCTATGTTATAAAGGCCTCTGAATTTCAATGGATCATCTAATCCCTTAATCAAGGGAAAATGGATCATTAAATCCCTTAATCAAGGGACAATGGATCAAATCCATTGAGATGTTATCCTCTATCATTAATTGTTCTGAAAAAGATAATGTTCTACTTGTTGTGTATCATTGGATGGATAAAGTCATATGTGTTGGACAATGATCAATAATATGAATCCTAAGGAATATTTAAATGCAATTGGGTGGAATAAATTCTATAAAATGTGCTTTAATAAATATTATCCTTGAACACTCAGATATAAAATGAAACTTGTTTTCCATTACCTCATGTAAACAAATGATAAATCTATAGGATTTTTTAGGTAGCATCGTAATACATGCACAATTTGCATTTGACTTTATCATTAAAAATGAAGTCAAGGTTGACTACTTAATTGGTAGGATGAAACCTTGTTTATTAAATTCCCTATCGATCTATGACTTTGATAGTTGTGAGGAGATTTCTCAATTTTCCTTTAATGTATAAATTGGGATTATTTCATCTCATTTGTTTCATGGGGATAAAAAGAGGAAAGATGAGTACAACTCAATAATTCAGATGATCAAATCTAATTCTTCCATAAAATTTCATAATCCTACATTAAATGGTTCAGAAATAATCACCGTAGAAATTGCATAAGCGGGATGTGTAAATGATTTAGGCATCAGAATGGAGGATACCTAGCTATCAATTTTTAACTGGGGAAACCCAATAATATAATGGAGGAAAAAATGATATTGTAAACCCTAAATGTATTGTTTTTTTACTCAACATTATCAAACTTTAGAACATTCAAAATTAATTCAAATAGCATAATGCTTTATATGAAAACCAACAACCTCCATTGAATAAATGGAGAGATATTTATATCAAAACCATTGAACAGGATAACGAAAATAAAATCATGGAAGGTATTAAAGTTATTTATTCCAGGATATTGAATGCACTTTTTGATTTTGGTTATACGAATACCTTAAAATTAAGAATTTTTAGAATAACTATTCAAATATCTCAAGAAATCATTAATATGAAGTTATCAATTAAAATGAAAAATGGGAAATAATTGCATCCTTAATATAAAACTAAGACCCTATAAATATTTTTTAAAATAACATCCTCTAGATCCATTTTATACTCTCTCTAGTGGAATTTGATGCATTTTTTGGGAGTGGATGGTTTTCCCAATAAAGAGCCAACATATATTTATGTAAGGAAGAAATAACTCTTTATATTGTGAATCGACCCCCCACATTATGTAAAAGTGAAATGAGGTGGATAAATATTATTTTTTCACTATCATCATCAGAATATATATTATTTACCTATAAACAATAATATATGGTTCAAATAATTGAATATAAAAAAAGAATCATCATTGAAAACAATATTATTATGAGGGAATACATTGATCTATTTCCAGAGTAATTCTGTTATCTTCCTCCAAGCCGAGAGGTTAAATATTTAATTGATCGTATACAAATGGATTACCATTATTCAAGACTCAATATATATTAGTTATTATGGAACATGATGATCTTATGAAACAAATATAGCATAATCTAGTTAATGTTTTCATTTTCCTAGATGCTTCACCAAGGAGTGTTCTAGTCCACATTTTTATGATGAATGATGGTTCAATATTCCTTTCCAGTGAATATCATGAGATCAAAAAGATCATGATGAAGAAGAAGTATCATATATCCCAGATTGATGATTTTTTGATCTTTTTTGTAGAGAACAATACCACACAAATGTGGATCTATGGTTGGGATATTAACAAATTAAGGTGAAAAGGGGGGATATCTCCACGACTTCTTTAATACGAGGTACGATCACTATGAGTTCATATTGATGAATTTCAGGCTTACTAATTATCCCTAAATCATCGTTGGATATATGAACATAATCGTTATACATTACCTCGACAACTTTTTAGTATTTTTATTTGATATTAAAATATAATTTAAAACCAAGGTGGATGATGAGGAGAATCTATGAAATGTGATAAATAACATGTGATAAGATATGATTTGTCAAAACTATATAATATGTGTGTTGCAGCTTAAGGACATTTCATTCATGGTACATATATTCATAAAAAATTGGATATTTATAGACTCTTGATAAATATATGAAATTGAAGGATGGCATATGAAACATATAGGAGAGATATCAATATTTTCCATGAATTTTAAGGTTACTATCATTGCTCTGTGTGGATTCTCTCATAGATGTCAAACCCTATAACTATGTTTAATCTAAATGGAGTTAGATTTTAATTGAAGGAAGAATGTGAAGAGATATTCAAAGATCTATAAAAAAGTATTATCAGTACCCATGTTCTAACATTACCCACAATTGGATAACTTTTCTTGGTATTCTTCAATTCTTCAAATAAGTAATTGGTATATGTGTTAAGGTAGAATTGGAAATTAATAGCCTATGATTCAAGGTAATCAGACGATCATGAATAGAACTACCCAATGCATGATCTTGAGTTTCCTAATGAAAAAAATTATTTTTATATAAGATGTAATTCTATTTTTTGGGTGAATTTTGAAATATATATTAGTCGCAAATGTATAAGATATATATACAAAACATTGAATGATCTTAATATGTGGTAATGAATATGGATATAGTTGAACATTCTCTATGGAATCTCAATCCACTAAAATCCTAGTAAAGTGAATAACATGTTGGATTCCCCTTTTGGAAATGATCCAAAAAATTATCATTAATGATAATTTATAGGCATATCATATTTTTATAATTTAAAATAATAGATATGGGAATAATAAATGAAGAAACATCATCAATCGTTTCTCAAATTAAATCTCAACGATCCATTATATAATATATTATGGATGATTACTGAAATGATGTGGTAATTCAATAAAAATATTAAACTCTATGAAACGATAAATACATGGAGTTCAATGCTAATGAAGAATGTTTTCTGATATTTGGTTCAACACGATGTGTACCATCAAATCAAGAGTTACATAAAATTTTATTTGGATGATACACATAGGCAACCCGTCACCTTCTACCCAGGAATCACAAAAAATGTTTATATTTCTCTATGAATTATATTTGTGGGACAATATAAAGAGCGTGATTTTGAATTATACATCATGATGTCTTGAATGTATGTACGTGAAGGAGGAATGGACAAAATCCAAGAATATTATTAAAACACTACATAAAAATTCATAGAAATATAAAAACATCACCATTATCATTTTCACTAGTCATCAAAATAAATCAAGATAGAATAATTCAACTTGGGTTGTAGTGGATCAAATCACAAAAAAATCAACATTCATTGTGATTCAATAGATTTTTTCAGTCAATAAACATGACAGGATATTAATATGATAAGTGGTGAGGCTATATGAAATACTATTGTCGATTGCAGTTTCTCGAGATAAAAGATTCTTATATATGTTCTGCAATAGTCTCCAACTATCTCTGAATACCGAGTTCATATTCAACATGTATTGTCTCCCTGGAATAGATTTTCAATCTATGTGGACTATCTAGAGACTTGAGGACATGTAGAGAGCATAAAAATCTGACTTCAATGGATTATGGGACAAATAAATTCTCTTTTAGAGTTCACATACAACAATAGATCCCTATGAAGCTCATTTTTTGGTATAGGTTTATAAAACCTACATGATTAGATGATGTTGGTAAAATAAATTTTGAGGTCCTAAAAGGGTTGATGAAATGATGGAAAATGTTATGACAATTAAGCATCACATATAAGGAACCTCAAAGACTACAAAAGATATATACAAACAATTGTATATGAGAGCTAGTGTTTTATATTGGAGACATGTTATTCCTCCTTATATCTCCTCGGAACAAAGTGATGTGATTTTCTAAGAATGTAAATCTTTTTTCAAGATACATCTTCCTATTTTAGAATTCTGATCACATCAGATTTGTGGACAATCGAAAAGCACTACGACCTAACATATCTCACATAAATGATGTATTCCATGTATCCCTCTTGAGAATTTATATACCAGACCACTCATATATACTAAATATATATGTGGTACCATTAGGGAATTATCCCCCATATGAAGAGTAGATGGTGAAGATCATTTATCATATATGTAATGTTTTATCAAATAAAACAATACACCTAGTCAAAGTATTATGAAGAAATAAGAAGTTTCAATAAGTGATGTTGTTACTCAAGGGCATGATGGAACATTATTACACTCATCAGTTTTGTTTTGGGAACTCGAAATTTTGAGGGTGAAATTTATTAAGGGGGAAAATTTTAAAATCCAAAACATTAATAAATACAATTACCACATTAATTTACTTAAATGTGTTATTATATATTTTGGATTTTGGAAATACATGATCTTTTTTGGTAGTATTATTTGAAATCACCATTAAAATACTCTTAGGAATTATTGTTGTTGATAATATATCCATTAAGAAAAGATTTAACAATTGGTGTGACTATAAGGTTTTGGCTAATCTAGTAGACGTAGAAAAATGAATTGATTTCCTCATCCAGTATAATTTTTCCCTAAGAAAAACATTTATAAGTGATTCTGAGGGAGATAAAATAATAGGGATTTTTTCATGAAAAATACCAAGCTGAGATCAAACAACTTCTATATGAGTGAAACAATTTAAGGAATGAGTTCAAGCTCGTCTAGATTAGGGAACAAAAGATGTACCTCGAACCACCCTGTTAATGTCTCCCTGACATCCACATTACTCTTAAGACGTTTTTAGGTGTATTAAATGGACTTTGACCTCCTAAATTTTAATATGTACATTATAATATATTCACTAATGAATATGTTATAATCCTATTATTGTTACGATAATTGTTTTTTTAATTTCGACATTATTAAACAGAAATAGTTATTCGGGCTAATATTCATATTCAATTAAAGAATTTATTGGGATGAATTAATTGAATTTCATAATATATATTATTTTAATGAAATATTATTTTTAAATAAAGTGTATTAAAAAAATTAGATTTTTATTTTTATGATGCCAAACATAACTTTTACAAGGGTTTGAAAACAATTTTTTTTAAACAATGCTTTTTAAAAAAATATTGGTTTTTAATTTAAAAGTGAAAATTCACATATTTAGCATAGTATTTTGTTATGTTATTATTATATCTAGAATTAAAATGTAAAAAATATATAATAGTTAATTTTTTATAATATTATGAGATAGTCAAAATTTCTTGTAAAAAGTAAATAATGTATAAATATACGTTGGTTATTATGTCATATTAGTCACCCAAAAGTGATGTGTTAAATAATATAACCATGATCCATGAAAAAATATATATATTACCTTAAGAATAATTTATTTATCTTTATTTGATTAATTTTATAAATCCTTTTTTATCCTCTAAAAATCATTAATATATTTTATGGTTTTAATATTTTTTAGACAGTATGACTCACATCCCCATAAGAAAGGTTGTTATTTTATTATGTTTGGATCTCATCTATATAAAATAATAAAACCGACTTCCATTTGGATGAATACTTGTGCCAAAACCAATGAATGGTTTGTGTTTTTTTGTTATTTTGATATACAGAGTCCAAAACATATGGTTGAGATATTTGAATGATATCCCCACTCTTTTCCAATATAAAATCACTTAAGATCCCATTTATATTCCCTAAAAGGATATTATCATATAATTATTCTACCTTACCATCACAATAGTTTTCATAAGTAACTATAAGCTCTCACGAAGCATATCCCAAGAATTTTAAGTCACAGACTCAAGTAAGGGATCTTCACCTTCGATTCATTAATCTAGATTCATGATTATATAAATCTATTTATTTTTAATTATCAATGTTGTGATGAATGTTAAATTTCCTATAGAACTTACCAATACATTATAAAATAATGAGATTCACCATTCAACCTCATTATCAAATTTTATTACTTTTTATGTGGTTTTATTATGCTACCGAATTTTCACAAGGATATTTCCTGGAAAAAAATAATCCAGTGAATACCATAACCATGTCTTATCAAGGGTGATGACCTATATAATAATATAATAATTATAAATGGGAATTTATTGTAAATTTTCCACACTCTTTTATTGTGGAATATAATATCGTGATGAATGAATCCATTTTCAGTGATCTATATATAAGACATAATAATGGGAATGAAATGAATGTAACCAATGTGCAGAGAATTATATAGCACACCAATGAATTCGGTAATGTTTAGTCTCATGAGACATAATGTTGGGATAAAGAGTTAATCTAGTTCTTTTATTGGAATTTTTCCATCCTGAAGTCTTAGATGATTCCCTAAAACTATGTTTATCATGTTGTGTTTAAATATGTGGCTATATTTACCTTCTTAGGATTTTCATGCTATATAATGCCTTATTATTAATTTTTTAGGACACTCTTACCATTATTCCACAATGATATTATTATCATCTTACTTTAATCACTTTATTTCATTTTTATTCCGCTACATGGATTAATATCTCACTATATTATAATTAATTTCCATGGTTATCCAATGCATTTATAAAAACCATCGAATTTTAATAGCATGTTAAGGTTGTTTCTAAAAATTGTTTTGTATCCTGTTTTAATGTTGTTATGGTAATTAACTAATTCCCTAATACAATAAAATTCATAATCTCCTAAAATGTATTATTTGTACTTATTGTAAAAAATTATGAGTTAATGTGCAATAAAGAGAAGTGTTTTTATAATTCCTCTCTTCCATTCAATTAGTTGGTATTTATCGCCTAAAATATCAAGGTAGTTTCCCTTCATTTAATAACAAGAATAATTTACTCATCCCCCTTTGGAAATTTTTGGGGTGTTTTTTTCAATGGTTTTGAAGGGTGGGATGTTCAAATTTTATTCCACTAGAAATTTTTTACATTAAACCGCTATAAAAAAACACTTTGTACTTCTAATCCCCTTGATAGACTCATGATTCACTACTCTCAATTTCATCTTTGAGGGAACAACGGAAAATTTCAACATATAAATCAAAGTGTCAGATCATTATGGTATTTCATAGAATTATCTTTATCAAATCAAAGAAGTGTGGAACATTTTGTTCTCAAGTAACGAAAAAGAGGGTGGTGTCTTGTACAAGTCAAGAGAATTTTCCCTCTTACACCCGGATGGATCCAAAAAAAAATTACATCATGAAAAGGAAATCTCATTTAATTTTATGTAAGAGGATGTGAGGAAACTATTGTTGAGAAAACAATTTCTAGAATCTATCTACACTCTAGCTTCAACATCTTCATATGGATTTGTATTCTTGATCAATTTACACTAATGATCAGATTCTACCACTATATAATAAACAAATGAAATATCATTCTCTTTTTCAAAGCAATTATGGATGGAGAAAATCACCTAAATGGGGATTATCCCTTATACAACAATTAAAGGATCAGAAGATCCGTCGAAATTTGATGGCCATTATTGCATAACACTCTCAATTATAGCATGTACTTTCTGAGGGGTGGGGAATTCAAAAATATTTGTATGATAATTCAAAATATAATTCAACTGAGACAATATCTTTCTAAATTTCTTGATTCCTTGTCACATCAGTTAAGGCATCTCATTCTCGAAATTATTGCATTACCCTAAAAATTAGTTGTTTTCTCATTTCGATCAATTTTTATCCATTGTCATGAAAAAATGAAAAATTAGGGATGAGTTTTTTTATACAGTTATAAACGTAGTTTGGAATAAAATTAGTCGGATAATTTTTTAACAACATGAATATCCATAACATTTCAATTTTGAGGCTTCAATATATGGTTTCCATGATCAATTTTTTAATATATAAAATTACGTTCAATTTTACTCTAATTTTTTTTTATAATGAGATTTTGAATATGTGAAATAATATTACACAATTGTGTCACACTATATGTTAATTAATTCCCATTTACATGAATTAGTTTCGGATTAAGTCAAGATCAATATAGTCATTTTAGGTTATACCACTAGGTATATATGTCCCAGATCCACCTCAACTTTTAGTTTCTTGATAGGGATAAATTTTTTAAATCCACATAATTGATACTTTATCAAATTTTGAGATGTCTTCTTATTTTTATTGTATCACTAAATCTATATCAGTTTCTTTAAAACACAAATACCAAAAATAAAAAAATATAAATCGATACCAACTATTATTACCCTTTCGATTATTACACATTAATTCATGATTTATTGAAAAATAAAACACATAAAAAACCACAAAGAAGACGATTTCTAGTGTATTTATGTAATTAGTAATATTAAATAATAATCGTAAAACATGATGTATGTTAAATTATTGAAAAAAATCATTTAAATTCTCATGATCTCCCATTGAACATGAAACATCACAGGATAAACTTGGGAAATACTTATTAAAGTGGTAAGATATAAATCCTAATATGTTAACAAAAAATGAATAACATGATGTATGTATTTCTTGTTAGCCACTAGGAAATTAAATGTTATATAAATGTTTTGATAATCATAAACATGTTTAGTGTGGCATGATATATCATGATATAATAAAGGTGACATGGGAATGAGAAAACAACATTAAATATGAACTCATAAGCCTAATTCAAAGATAAACACCTCGAGATTATATCATACTGTGAAATAGATGACCTCCTATTCATTATACATAGAATCCCTGAGGAAAAAACATTACAAAATAAATTGAGGTTCTATCTGGATCACTAATCATAATAATAAAATTTACGTTTATAAGTGTGACACATATATTATATACAGAAGAACATATATAATCACATTTAATACCATGATAATGTAGTCTAGATTATATATATTTTATTCCAACATACAATAATTTATTTTCTTATAGGGAGACCCCCTTGATATAAAATTAGTTTGGTTATTAACTATATGATTATTTGGCATATAAAATGGAATTGATATTTCTATAGATTAACGATGGCACATAAGTGTTCCTGGGAGTGATTAATAAGAGTGAAAGTGGTCGCTCAAAATATAAACATCACAATAAAAGTATGGGGTTATATAAAAACATATTTAAACATTATTACATAGATATAATAGTTATAAGATAATGAATATAAATGAATAAATTTTTGAAGGAGGTGATCCCATACATAGATATGGTGATTCGAATTTAGTGGGACAACATTTTTTGAGTTTGGGGCACTGTTCTTGAAATATCGATTTGGATGGGAAGAGTAAGGGTCTTATCAAATGTTTTTTTTGAAGTGGTAAAATTAAAAAAAAACTATTAAAAGCGATAAAAATGGCCTTTGGGATCTCTATAGAATCATCCACTCCCATTGCGAGATAAAAATCCCAAGATGTATAACATCGCTAAAGAGTATGAAATAAAAGGGACCTTAATCAGTCCTAAAAGTTTATGTTGGAAAACATATATTAATACTTTTAGTTTCCACAGATAATGGGACCACTATCATTACTTCTAAACAGATTATATTGGGTAATACTCTACAGATATTTAAAAGAACACTACAACACCCGGACCACCCTGAAATCAGTAAAATGAAGTAGAAATAATTAAATTAAATAAAATAATATATAAAAAAATCAAATAAAAAGACAACATTGTATGAATTTAAAACAATAGTTATATAATTACATTAGAATAAATTATTTCATTCACTAAGAATCAACATTGTTATTTTGTATTTTGATCCCGACCCTGAATTAGGCTATTTCCAAACAAACCACTCATACTCCAGAAATAGAACACATCTTTATAAGAAAAAATTTCTTATATTAGTAATAATATAATGAAATATAATGAAAAAAAGATTTAACTTCAATCAAATCATTGAGTTATACTAGGAACATTTTATATCATATTGTGTTGTGGTTGATTGTATGTCACACCATTACCTTTTTTTCGTAAAAATGTATCCCCTATAAAGTTAACTAAATAAGTACATGATAAAAATTATAAGAATATTAATTAATTAACAGATGATATAATGATTAAAAACAGTACATGATCATTTTATCAATTATTCAGATGTGATGCACATTTTAAACAAATATCATAAATATATAATGAGAGGATAAACATGGAGTCATATCGGTCACCTCTAGCATTATATTGAGGTGAAGACGATTTATATGTGTCACATATGACATATAGAATAATTATCATAATTATAAAAATATTCTGAATGTGTTTTATCATTTTTGAGTATATCACATGGTTTTTATACTAAAATGTCATTTTAAACTAGAAACAGACACCATGAGCCCTTATAGGCACATAATGTATTTGTTTTTTCAGATAATGACTCATATTAAACAAAATTTAATTATGGATCACAGTCCTAAATTATAAAGAGTATCCAATAATGTTTTGTGTTTTTTAATGATTTAAACGTTATGAAATAAAATTTCATTTTAAATTGATTATAGACACATTTTTTCATTCTACTAAGATTTTTTTTTATTTTACACATCAAAACTGACATATGGATAATTTAAAAAATAATCTAAATAATCTAAATACATATTCTCATTTTTAATTCTATTAGTTTTTAATTAAAATTAATGTCAATTATAAATAAAAATACATACATTGAGTTATATTAGCCACATAACTTGTTGGATTGATGTTTTAATAATTCATACCTATCACAAATGAAATATTGTTATTTTTCCTTGTGTGTTTATATAATATGACTGTGAGAACATCACTATAGGCATTTACTAAACATTATTTTTAAACCAAAAAAAACCAAGAGTCATTCAGACCACATTTTCCCCTAGTTTGAGGTGAGAAATATCAATATGTGTCACAAATGACATATGAATCATTGTCCAAAATTATGAAAATAATCCGAGTGTGTTTTATCTATTTCCATCAAGAGACATTTTTTGAACTAAAATATTAATTTTAAAAAGATAAAGGAAACTTTGATTTATTCCATGAAATTCATGTATTAGATTCCGGATTTAATTATTCAAAACCACCAAAAATTACTTATTTTTTCCCTAAACTATCAGAACAATCCAAATGAGTTTTCCCAGGATTTACTAAAATTAATGACATTTTTTAATAAATAGATGCACATTGAATCATACATATCACACAAAGAATCATATTTAGATTATTATAATTACCATGCATTACAAATGTATTATATATCATTGTAATAATGTATCAATAAAATCAAAATATGTTTTCTTAGCATAGAGTATGTCACTTTTCATTTTTTTACCAAAATTACCTTTTAAACTACAAGCACACTATTTCAATAATATTGGTCTAATCCAGTTTGGTTTAATGTTGGACTAATTCATGTATGTCACAGATGATTTATGAATTATTCTACTAAATTATAAAGATAATATGAGTATTCATTATTATTTTTCTGTAGGTGAATATTTTTGAAATAAATGTTAATTCTAAACTGATAATGAGAACATTGTGTCGTAGTGAGAACATTGTGTACCATATTTAGGTTAGGATGATTCCTACACATCAAAAATGGCATAAATATCATTTTTGTAATGTATAAATGATTTCCTATTTTATTTTCTATGTTTTTAGTATGCACGATGTATTTTTTTAAAAATTATTCAGAATTTTAAATAAAATGACATGCTTGGAGTCACACATATAATAATGTACACTACATTTTGGTTAAGTTGATTCATAAAAATTTATACATTACTATAATAATTTATTAAAAAAATGAATTTTTTTTCGTATTTTTGAGTACATCACTTTACCTTTTAAATAAAATGTCATTTTAATCTAAAAAATCACACTTTACTAACAATAGACTCATTTTTTGTTAGTATTATGTGAGAGAAATTCCAACAATTTAAAAAAAATACAAAAATATTTTCATAATAAATAAATAAAAGAATTATAAATTTTCTTATTTTTTTCATTAATGAATGTATTTGAAATAAAATATCTATTTTAAAAAAATAACATACACATTGGTCATACAAGATGTATCCTATATCTGATTGAGTTATGGATGATTATTTTACTACAAAAATGACATATGGATCATTTACATAATTTTTCAAAAAACCCCATTAGAGTTTTGTAATTTTTCAGTGTGTCAGTTTAATTTTTTAATAAAATTAATCCCAACATTATATAAAAAGTTTCACTTAGAATCATATAAGTCACAAGGTATGTAGGATAATTGTTTGGATGGTTATTTCACATCCCAAATGACTTATAAGTGATTTTATTTGGGTATCGAAACAATATTAATGTGTATTATTTATTTTTATAGGCCAAAAGATTTTTTTACCAAATTATCATTCTAATATTGGGAAAAAATGCCTTATAAGTCATATCGGTCACATCATGTATGGAAAGTACATGAGAGTGATTCTTACATGTTGAAAATGAGTAAATAAACATGGACCAAAATTATCAATACAATTTGTGTTCAGTTTTTTTGTTTTTAGTTAGTGATATATTTTAAATATAAATTCTTTTTATAAACGGATAATATAAACATTGAGTTAAACCAGACTCATCAGGAATAAATTTATGTGTTGTTGTTTATACTCATCCCAAATGACATACAGATCATTGTGCTAATGCACGAAAACAATCAGAATGTATTATCTATGTTTGGAGAATGTCAATTTACTTTTATATTAAAAATAATGTTAATTTAAAAAATAATGTAGTTGTTTGAGTCATATTGGTCACATTGTGTTTCCGATTTAGGTGCAGCTAATTCTTACATCTTCCAACGTCTAAAAAAATTATCAACTACCATTATTACCACTATTTCCATTGGATTTTATTTTTATATAGGCATCTCTTCATATTTTGACTATGTTCTTATCTAAAAAATACTTTTCAGCAATGAATATTCCCTCAATATGTTTGTTAAAATTTGAAAAATATATTGAATGGATGAAATCATATCATTGGAAAAATGGAACGTGTTATATCATTTGTGGCATGTTGAAGAATGTTTAATGAAAAATATGACTTCAAAAAAGTTATGTGAAAAACTAAATAATTACAGGATAAAAATGAGAATGAAATTTACTTAAAAATATTAGATACAATGATGAAAAAATTAATTTAATCAAATATATGAATTGATGTTTTCATGTTGGTTATATAAATTCTTGACCGATATCCATTTTTTATCATCCAACTTGTAGTATCAAATGTAAAATACCTTACGAGCATGAGTACATTCGAAAAAACCACCCCATCATTAATAAAAGAATACTCCCATATGTGAAAAAAATAATTATGTGTGTAATAATAAAAAAATATAAATATAAATTAATATGGAACTATAAATTAATTACATTGATAATGATTTAAATATGAAAACCAAAAAATTAGCTATGTTATTGAGTAGAGGAAACATCATTTCTCTTCCTACAAATATAGTGGAAGGAATTTGAAGGAATTTGAAAAATTCTATCAATGAAAGGGTGAAAATGAATTTAGGGAGAAAATGTTTGTATAATTTTTTGGGTTTAATACTATGAAATGTAGACAAAATATTTTTTTTTTTTAAAATAATTGTGAAAATTTTATCAGAGTTTTATTACATAATTTTTTGGATAGACAGTGAAGTTATGTCATAATATTAAATTTAATTATTCCTAAACTATTTAAATCATTATAGTTTATTAATCTATATATTATTCACATCATCATGTGAATAGTACATTGTATTCATGAGTGGTCAAACATTGAAATTTGATTATTTTCATGTAGTAGCGAAAGGAAAATATTATGTGGAAAATCATACATTATTAAAAAAAATTTACCATGTCATTGAACTCTCATTATTTTATTATTGTTTTTGGGATTTGTCTCATCTCTCAAGATTTCATATTCGCTCTCATTGTTACCCTGTAATGTAAAATACATTGTCTACATTTATAAAAGAATGAACTGATTGTGATCTCCCATTAAAGGTTTTATCGTCAACCGAGTTTTCATCCGAATTGACATTTTTATTATTCACTAGTAGGAAAATAAAACGATTTTTATTGGATCTGGGACATAAAATACATTCAATTATTGTGATTCCATTTATATATATTCATCTATTTCCCTTTCCATACTAAAATTTACCTTCACATATCCCACTTCATCAATATATACTATACTCCTATTGTCAACCAATTGGAAATTTGAAATATTCACATGATATTTTTTGTAATAAAATTTCTATATTTATTTTATAGTTCCAAAATTTCACATATTTATAGAAATTGGAATTCAATCCTTTGATATAGATATGTGAATCCCTTCTCACACTAGTGTAACAACACTTTTTTCATCATATTGTTTTAATAATGTTACTTTATAAATAAAATATAACCCTTCATTACAAAACTAATGTATGATAATGAATTTTCATTTGGTCCCATGACTATCTGTATTTGTATTTTATAAAATTAATTTTTATTTTCACAAATCTTTGTATAAATTTGATCCTGAATTCATCATATAAATTATTTATTATCTGTATTTATATCTATCCTTCATCCCATGATAGTTTCAATTCACAACAAATTTCTATGTTGTAAAGACCCGTAAAATTTTAGGGAAATTTTATCTTAATTTTCTTTGGGATTTTACAAGAGCACAGTTTCTGATGAAACCTGATTCTGAGGCCCGTTGTGCCCGGAATAATTTCCCAAATTTTAGCTCAGGTACGTTCAATAAACGAACAAGCGGGTTTTACTAACTTTTCAACCGGTGCTCAGAATCGAATTCTGAGGTCCCCAATGGAATCGCAACACCGGTAATTTCATAAAAACACCTTTTCTGGAGTTGCGTTTGCCCGAGTGTGATTTTTAAATTTTGGGGTTAAGTTAAGAAATAAAATAAAAGTGGTGCAACTGGTTTATATTTTATTTTTCTTAACTTAAATTAAGTGGGTGATGTGGGGCCCACAATATCCTACCCACTTGGTAGGATATTTGTGAGGAGGGGCCCACACGAGCCCCACTGTTTCTTTTATTCTAAGTAACGCACCTGCACCCCCTTTTTAATAAAGTCAACTCATGCGTTTATTCTGGTTAATAAACACCACATTAATTGGGTGGTTTTAAACTCCTCGATTAATTGTTTGTTTCGTTTCTTTTTGAAATTCAAACATTAGCTTGTGCATTAATAAAACAAGAGAACACTTATTTTATTTCTTTTGGAACTTGTTGCGTGTAGAGGATTTGGAAATAAGCGTTATTCTTTGATGAAGAACTTGATGAACACGAAGAATGCACCGACCATCGATGAAGAACGTCAAATCCTCGGAGATCGACTATGCGACGACGTGTACCGCAACGCTTCTTCTGCGACACTTCTCCACGAAGCGACGATCCTCCCTTTGCGATGCCTTTTTCGGCGATGAATCCTCGCTCAATGAATTAGACGACGTTGGGGTTTTGATTCAATTAAATCTTTGTGTTTTATACCCATGGCGTATGATTAAATATATGTCGGAAGCCTTTCTAAACCGCTAACGCGGTGGGTGAGGACCAACGAACAAGTCCAAACCCACAGTCCCTTCGTTCTGGATGTGCGGATCGGTGAGCGATGATGAAGCAGGCCACACGGCCGTTGTGAGGTCCTCGCATTGAAGAACCGGTCCCTGGAGGGCCATTTGCGAAGACGGCGGGCAAATCCGTACACCGGAGCTCGTCCGGTGGTCCGCGGAGCAATCCGCCGGCGCGGCTCACCGCCGGAAACAGCTGCCACGGTGGCAGGCTGGTGGTCCTACGACCGTGCGGGACCGGAGGAGGCAGGACGCGACACTCTGCTGCTTCCGTTGGCAAGGAGCGGCCCTCCATGGGGCTGCGGTTAGAAAAAACAAGTGGGGGGCACCCCCCCCCCCCCCCCGCCCCAGACCATCACCGCTCGACCGTTACCGCCGAGCCCCCCTGGCTGGCGCCAGCGCGCTGGGCCGGCTGCCCCGGCCGGTCCACCAGGCCAAGCCGTGCCCCGCCAGGCTGGGCCGGGCCGCGCCCAAACGGGTTGGACCCGGACCTGGGACGGGTCGACCCAGTTCGGGCCGACCCAGAGGGTATCGGGCCGGGTTGGACCGGGCCCTTTCCCCCCTAATACCGGACTTCTCGGTCTATTACCTATAACATGAGCGACGAGCCTCCGATCGACGCACCATTAATTGCGTAGCGATCCTTGGATCGAGGCGGTCGTATAGGTATATTACACTCATGGTGTTGGAGGACTTTGGTTTTGGCAGGGTTGGTTCGTACACAAAACCAACCGGGCCCTCGTAGCGGAAATGCTTATAACTTGAGCTCTGGACATCCGATTGACGTCCCGTCAACTCTATTGGATTCCTCTATGTTAGACGGACCTTTTGGCATACTCCGATCGAGGTTCGGACACATTTGGAGTACGGTCGGGTTGGTTTTTACTTAAAAACCAACCGCGCCCCTATGACGAAAAAGCCAATAACTCTCAGACCGGGCGTCCGATTGACGTCACGTCTGTGATGTTGAATTTGTTGACAATACAGAACATTTGGATACATAAAATCCAGACATTGTGTCAGTTGATGTATCATCCCTTCGGCTCGTGGAGAGTACGATCCCTAACGAGCTTGCTATGTGCAGGAACCCTAGAGCTGACTGCGACTACGATGACGATGATGACTGTACAAAAAATCCTTCGTGGATTTGACGGTGACGACTACAGCACTCAGTGATCCTACGTGGATCAGTGCTACCAATCCTGTGTGGGTCAGCGCTCAACGGTCATGTGTGGACCAATGGCTATAGATCATGTGTGGGTCTGATCCAGTGTGGCACATTGTGGGGGTTAGTTACCTATCGACCCTGTGTGGGTCAGATCCTTTGTGGGTCATTGCGGGGGTTAGTTACCTCACACCCTTGTGTGGTTCAGATCCTTTGCGGGTCATTGCGGGGGTTAGTACCTATCGATCCATTGTGGGTTCGATGGCATAGATGAATCAGTGGCTATATCTGATCATCTCTATCGTCATTCGATGAAGTATACCTGTGTGAGATGAATGTTGACTTGATTTCATATGTGGATTACGTTAGGATATCATGTGTGGATTGGGTTGTAGTTTCCTGTGTGGACTAGGTTGTACTTGGGTACGGACGTTGGAGTGAACTGGAATTGATGACTTAGGTATATGTATGGGCATATACCTAAGTAGTGTCGGATGTAACTTCGTGATTGTATCTTTCCTTGGTGGATTATCCTTTGTGGATTTTGGGGGATCTTTGGGGGTCTCGGGGACCCTACTGAGTAGCTTATACTCACCCCTGCATGGGTTATGCCTGCACTACGTTGTGTTTGTTGCAGACAATGAACAACGCTGATCGTGGTTGAGGCTTGCGGAGCAGGTCGGTACCTAGAGGTGGACCACTGGGCGGGACATACTCGGAGCGGACGACTGTACCCGAGGAGCTGTGGAGGATATCTGTACCCACCCTTCAGGTGGGAGTGGTAGTGGACTGCTCGAGGCTGCGACTTTACATTAAGTTGTTGTTTTCACTTTCCAGTTGTACTTTACTTTCAGTTTGGTTTGTATTCTGACCCACTTACTTTTCCGCACATACTGTTGTACCCAGTTTTTAATTAGTGTTTAATTCTTCTCGCTTGCTCTGTGGTGTATGTTTACTTTCCAAAGGCAATGCTTTCCCTTTGTACCAGGAATTACACCTTGGTGCTAATAGCCAGCCTCTGGCCTATTGAAGGTGGGCTTGGTGTAGTCACGGCACGGGCCCCGAGGACGGGTCGTGACAAATTGGTATCAGAGAAGTTCGGTTCTACCACAGAACTCAGGACTTTGATCTTTTTCTATGTGAATCAATAGTTTTAAGAGTATTATGTGTGGTTATCAGTCTAGGGAGACCATTGTTGGTGCAGCGATCGACGTATCTGTTCCCCAGGACCCTGACTTCTGATTTCCGACTTAATGCACGAAAACATTGATTGAATTTGTGTTACATGTTTTCTTTGTGATTAATTTTTGTTAGCTCACCAGGTATACTATTTTACCATGGAGAACCTGTTTCATTTTCATGATGGCCCCACGATGGTAGCCAGCTAGGGTTCTGAGCGTCGTACATGACTATAGCCCACCGAGCGATGAGGCCTCGGTACCAGGCCCTTTGACAGTAGGGGCACTGGCGGTACCTCTACCCGTCGAGCCACCGATGCTACCAACCCCAGCCGCTGACGATGCACGTCGCCTTAGTGCACTGCACGTGTTTCAGGGCCAGCGACCGCCCAGGTTCAGCGGGAAGACGGACCCCCAGGCATCCGAGAATTGGATGGAGGAAGTTGAATGGGTTTTCAGGTTAGTGAGGACACCAACAGACCTCATGGTGATCCTCGCAGCGAGACTACTGCACACGGCTGCAGGAAGATGGTGGAACATGATTCTCCAGGTGCATGATGAGGCATCTCTCCTCTGGATGGACTTTGAAATCCTCTTCCACTCGGAGTTTGTCCCAGTCACCCTCCGTGTGGTGCGAATCCAGGGGATTATATAGCTACGGCAGCGCATCATGATGTTCGCCCAGTACTCGGTGAGATTTACCGATCTATTGCGCTACTCGATAAGCATGGTATGGGACCCATTCATCCGAGCCCGGAGAATTGAGAAAGGATTGAGGCATGAGATCAGGGCATCTCTGATATCCCTCAGCATTCCGACTCAGGAAGGGGTACTGGAGCAAGCCCTTTTGATCGAGAGCTTCCTTGCTGAGCCTTCATCAGTAGCGAGACCTAGCGCAGGGCGGCACGTAGCAGAGTCTTCTGCAGCAGGCAGTCGACAGATGACTCATGGGTCCAGAAAGACCAGACCCTCAGGCAGACGACCTCAGGACACTGGCTCAGTAGTGTGGGGCACACATCGTGGAGCCAGTCTTTCGAGAGGCATATAGTGCTACGCATGTGGCAGGCAGTGCCACATGGCTCGCAACTGCCTGACCCACTGTGCCGAGGAGCAGCAGACGGTTGAGGGGCCACCCAAGCAGAGGCAGAGGGTCGACCATGGCGGTCCGCATGGATCAGGTGGACGAGGCAGAGGAGCTAGCTGTGCAGCAGGTGGTGGGCGACACATTAAGGCTCTACCACCACCACCACCACCACAAGGAGGACCACCCCGACCATAGGGAGCTGGTGGGAAGAGATAGTCACACCTCCAGGTAGTGGAGGCCTACGACCACGACATGCCCGAGATGATTATAGGAACTATCTGTGTCTATTTTACCCTTTATGCAGTTCTTATAGACACAGGAGCGAGTCATTCATTCATGGTCACTTCCCTTGTTCGGATCTCGGAAATTCTGACAGAGCCGTTGGCTCGATCCTTATGGCTAGAGACTCCTACGGGAGCAGACTCGACGATTACGCACTGGTGCTGGCAGTGTGAGCTTACTATAGGAGGTGAGAACATCGACTGAGATCTTCTTGTAGCGGCGTCGAGGCCTTACGACGTCATCTTGGTCATGGATTGGTTATCTACAGTCCATGCTCAGATTGACTGTATTAGGCGCAAGGTGTGTTGTGTACGCACCGACAAGAGCAGGTTCATCTTCACCAATGAGATGGGAGCCTTCACAGCACAGGATGGACTCCCACAGATGAGAGGACAGCCCATCACTCATCAGTTGGCTATTCTCATCCTAGGATCAGTTGACGTGCGAAGTCCTAGTCTTCCTGCAATGGTGGATCATTATGCGGATATTTTCCCCAGCGACGTTCTAGGACTAACTCCTCGTTGAGAGGTAGACTTTTATATTGATCTTTACCCCGAGAAAGCCCCGATATAAACCCCAACATATCGGATGGCTCCCGCCAAGCTTCGAGAGCTACGGTTACAGTTGGAGGACTTACAGGGGAAGGGATTCTTCTGACCCAGTGTTTCACCTTGGGCTTCCCCGATTTTGTTCGCCACGAAGGCGGACGGAAGATTGAGACTTTGTGTCGACTATCTTCACCTGAACCAGGTGATAGTGAGGAACAAGTATCCGCTACCAAGGATTGACGACCTCTTCGATCAGCTCAAGGGAGCATGGTGGTTCTCAAAGATAGACCTCTGGTCGGGCTATCATTATCTCGGAGTTCGGGATGAGGATGTGGAGACGACGACCTTCAGATGTTTGTATGGCCACTTTGTGTTCTTGGTTATGCCATTCAGCATAACCAATGCTCTAGCAGTGTTCATGGGCCTAATGAACATGGTCTTTCAGCCATACCTCGATCAATTTGTCTTTTCCTTCATCGACGACATATTGATATACTCGACCACTGAGTAGGAGCATGCCTACCACTTTCGGGTTGTACTACACACACTCCGAGAGCACCAGCTTTATGGTAGGCTCTCGAAGTGTCAGTTCTAGATACGTGAGGTCCACTTCTTGGGACACATCATCTCTGAGGTGGGATTTTTGGTGGATCCTACAATGATCGAGGCAGTGCTAGCTTGGGAGCCACCAAGGAGCGTGACAGAGGTGCGGAGTTTCTTAGGACTAACTGGATACTACCAAAGATTTGTGCCAGACTTCATCAGAGTTGATGCACCACTCTCAGCTTTGAAGAAGAAAGGTATACCCTTTGTGTGGTCAGACATATGTCAGCAGAGCATTAGGATATGAGACATAGATTGACCAGCGCCCCTATCTTGAGGCTACCGGAGGAGGGGTACGGTACGTAGTCTACTGCGATGCATCATGGACTGGACCTGGATGTGTCTTGATGCATGAGTGGGCCATGGTCACCTATGGATCGCATAAGTTGAGGTGGCATGAGCAGAACTATGCTACATATGACCAGGTGTTAGCAGTAGTGGTCTTCGCTCTGAAGATGTGGCAACACTATCTGATGGGGAGTGATTTATGGTTTATTATGACCATCAGAGTCTCAGGTACATCTTCTCTCAGAAGGACCTGAACATGAGACATCGAGGATGGCTCGAGTTCCTCCAGGACTATGACTTTGAGACAGTCTATTATCCTGGGAAGGGGAACATATTAGCCAATGCACTCAGCCGGAGGAAGGGCATTCAGCTACTTGGGGTGGCAATAGAGCAACTAGCTGCTTTGTAGATATCCATCATGGATAGAGATGGAGCAGCCTTCCATCAGTAACTCACATTCACTCCTCCACTACTGCAGCGGATCAGAGAGGCACAGTGTGGGGACGCTGACTGTGAGATGCGGCGTGCACAAATATCCTCAAGACAGGCACCTCATGTTTTCTTTGTAGGAGGAGAGAACGACGTACTTTCCATAGGACGTACTGTGGTACCAGTTGCGTTACAGGAGGAGGTGCTGAGAGAGTTTCACACTTCCCCTTTGGCGGTACATCCTGGTGTGGAGAAGATGTACCAGGATCTCAGACGACAACACTGGTGACTAGGCATTAATAAGGTTGTGGTAGAGTTCGTTTCTCGATGCCTCAACTGCCAGCAGGTGAAGGCAGAGCACCAGGTACCAATAGGCTTGGTACAACCCTTGGAGGTCCTAGAGTGAAAGTGGAATGACATATCTATAGACTTCGTGACTGGACTTACATGCACTTCCAGAGGTCAAGACTCCATTTGGGTGATTGTCGACTAACTCACCATGTTGGATAACTTCTTACCGATCAGAGTGCAAGGCTTAGTGGAGAGATTGGGACGTCTCTACATTTATGATATTGTGTAGCTACATGATGTGCCATCATATATCATCTCCGATCGAGATGATCACTTTACTTCTCGGCTTTGGAAAGGGTTGCAAGAGGTGTCCGGGATGTAGCTACATATGAGCACCGCCCTTCACCCCCAGACAGATGGTCAGACAGAACGGACCATTCAGACTCTCTAGGACATACTCCGCGCATGTGTCCTAGGCTTTGGTCGCAGTTGGGAGGACCACATACACTTGGTGGAGTTCACGTACAACAACATCTACCACTCCACCATCGGGATGGAACCATACGAGGCGTTGTACGGCAGACCTTGCAGATCACCGCAGTGCTGGATAGACCCTGGGGAGTCAGCACTTGTGGGAACAGAGATGGTCCAGGCCATGACAGATATTGTCCAGGTCATCCAGGGGCGTATCAGGACAACTCAGAGCCGGCAAAAGTCTTATGATGAAAAGAGGTGGAGGCCACTAGAGTTCTAGGATGGAGACCACGCCTTCTTGCGGGTCTCACCTCAATGTGGATTAAGGAGATTTGGCTGAGGTGGCATGTTGTCTCCACGCTTCATCGGACCATTCCAGGTCCTTAGCATGATTTGCGAGGTGGATTATCATCTGGCTGTACCACCTTTGTTGCACAGTGTGAACGACGTCTTCTATAGAGACCCGAAGCTTGACGTACATGGACATTACATTAATTTTGCAGAATACTTAGTACATAACAAAAACACACTCACTAGGACCGTAATAGTTTAGTGTCATTGGAAACTCGGAACGTAATCTTCTAATCATGGTGAAAGATCATCAACATCTCCCATAAAGATCTTCATTTTTTTCTTACCTAAAACCATTGTTTATATCCTGGGGAAAATAAAACATAAAAGGGTGACCTCAAATGATCAGTAAGGGTAAAAAAAAGAAATATCAATCACATAATATTCATAAGATCATATCTTTTGGAAATCTTAACCTGCAAAAGAGATCCTAATTTCATAACATGGGATAAATCATCGTAGTGAAATGTAATCCCAATAATCACAACATAAAACAAGAAACTTTGTGGCATACACTCATAATCATAGAGAATCATTTTTTTGTTAGTCAAGACACATTGCCAAGACTATCTTAGTGGACAAAGTCCCTTTCTGAACCGAGTTCATTCCTTGTTTCAGTCCTATTTCACTGAACCGGTATAACCTACCATTCCTGCCATGTTTATCTCATGAGATATAAAATCTTTCCCAATGCATTGGAGGGAGATATAGGTCCCACCCATCTCATAATGATACCATTCTTATGTGTGCCACAAAATCATAAATCATACATCATTGCACAACCCATGTAATAAAAATGGGAATCTTAAACATCGTGACATCATAAAACAACTCATATAAGATAAAGGAATTCATAAAACTAATTCCATCACAACATAATCAAATCAATTTAATAATAGGGATAGAACGGAACCCTTTTATTATCTTAGATGGAAAATAATTTTGATAAAACAATTGAACTCCATTCTTGAGGAAAATATCTTTTCTACTTTAAAAACATATTTCCATTCTTAAAATGTCATAGAATTTTAAACTAAA
The DNA here is from genome assembly GCA_963277665.1 of Viscum album. Lineage (NCBI taxonomy): Eukaryota > Viridiplantae > Streptophyta > Magnoliopsida > Santalales > Viscaceae > Viscum > Viscum album. The sequence goes on from OY728148.1 coordinate 178,761,590, forward strand.
AGAAGTTGACTAAAAATAGACTTTAAAACTTGTAAAGGAAGCTTCTTGGAAATAATGTTTTAAAAATCCATTCATGCCGTATAAGTAAAAAAAACATTCTTCGTACTTTTGTCGGAAAAGTCAAAAAGTACCTCGTACGAAAAATGACAAAAGATTCCTTTCATATCCTTTAATAAAAACTCACAGATGGGTAAAATTATATATAAACTATTTTAGAAGGATATAAATATTACATATTGAGGAAACATGGATGTGGATGATAAAATACACCCTAGTAAATACGAAAGTATAAAAACTCTTAGATAAAAATTAGATTGTGATATTTTCCTTACCTTAGGTCCGATTTGCTTCGTAAGTGTCTGAACATCCTGTATAATGATTTAAATAATGTCATTGACTTATTAAAGAATCATATTCATTGTTATGATATCATATATGGTTCACTTATGACATTATATTACCCGTTCTTTTGTAAATTCCATGTTAAAGAGAGTTTTGGGTAAAATTGTTTCATTTGTCGTCCGTGTTTTGACTTGTAATTATTCATATGATTACATAATTCCAGAATATAAAACATGATATATATATATATATATATATTCAGAATATACATATATATAATAAGTCATTAAATGGAAATAAATACACCGTTCATGGAGACGGTAGGCCGTACGTACGCATAAACGCTGTTTTCGTTTCCTTATTGAGTTGAACGGAATTAAGTAGATGACATACATATATATAAACATAAATCCAGTATCATTATTATGTTATATATTTCATGATTATTTATTATATATACTTTATAATCATTCATGAATGGTTATAGTGGAGAATGAATCCCATCACGTCGTGGAGACGGTAGTCCGTACGTATGCACGAGCGATGATATCGTTGTCATGATCGTGGGAATGTATTGGAGTGTATTTATACTATTTAAGAATAAATATCACTTTAAAATAATAATATATAGTTATTATTTACACCATTATACCCATCCAAGTAATGTGGTGGTGGAAAATAGATTTCACCACGGCGTGGAGACGGTATTCCCTACGTACGCACGCGTGGTGATTTCGTTTTCCATAGGATGGATAGATGGTGAAATAGGATTACTTAATACTTATAATAAAATATCATTATATGAGTGATACTGATGTTATTACTTCATAATGAAACAACCTAAGAAGAAGAAGTGGAAGAAGAAATAAAGGTGAACGAATCGGTAACGGAAATTACCTCTTCTTTGAAGCGCCTTTTTGAGACCTCCACTTATGGCACTAAAATTGGACTTTGAGGAAGACCAGAACCTCCAGAATGTTTCTAGGGAAGTGTAGAAGATATTTTTTAAGGGTTTGAACGATCTTTAATTCTCAAATTGGTGTGAGGAGGAGAGGGAGGAAGTTCCCTTTTATAAGGGAGGAGAGGGACACCTTTGAAATAACTAAAAATGTTATTTTATTATAAAGTCAAGTTCGGTTTTAAATAGCTACAAATTGATTTATTTCGAGCCTAAGGTGGGGATGTGTCGACATACTCTCATCCAATATAACTTAGACAAGTTTAGGTTCCTTTTTTAACCTTATCATTTAGATTTAACATTAAGTTAAATAATTTTACTTTTACAGTGTCTTCTTGTGTTCTTATACTATAAGGCTAATAATCTTACTATATCATGCCAAAATAACCCCAAGTTGTTTATTATTAATATATATAACCTTATCTAAGTCATTTGTCTGGACCGTAGATTTTTAGGAATAAAATATCAATTAATAATATAAAATTTGTTTTAAAAACTAATTTAGGTCAATATTGACACTATTTGGTACATGATTTTTATGAAATTCATAACAGAATGATAAGTTCGAAACAAGTTACTTAAATCAACAATAAAATGTCATATTAACCTATAAAATTATTGTAAGTCATATAAAATATCAATTTACATTTATTTGTGTATTTATAACATCAATTATTTCAATATTTCATTAATAAGATAATTACTGCATCATCGTTGTGTCATAAATAAATTATATTATTAATGTCTAAAAATTAAAATTAAAATACCATTATGTAGGAAATATTTTTAGCTTTCTAATGAATATTTATAGTAGAATTTATATTATGTATAGATCCATATTAAAAATGTTTTACTTATTAAACATTGATTTTTACTATTTTAACCCTTCTTTAAATAAATAATAATAAATGTCCTAATCTAATCCAAGTGGGCCTAAATGGTCATATTTTATTCCCAGGGTTGTTTTTCGTCGAATTACACTTATCCAATAGAATTAGGACATGTGTTAGGGTAATAATAATATCATCTTTACCCTGAATTACCCTATTTACTTTTAGACGAGGTAAAAAAAGTAAAAAGTTACTATTCACCCAAAATTATTTTCATCTCATTGAACCACATTTTAGTCCTTGATATTAACCGTTTCTCTCAGATTTTCGAAATTCCACTCACAGAAGTGGTAAAATTAAGTTTTATGAAAAATTCATTTTTTAACTACCACTTAGTGGTTTCACTATTCATCAAAAAATGAAAGTTTCCAGAAAAATACTAAAAATTCGGCCTAAGCTATATTTGATATTATGAATTCAAAAATGATGTCTATTTTATCAAATTCAAAAAATACCAGTTACAATAACTAATTTAAAAATTCATTCCCATCGTCAAAACAAATAGTGTGTTTTTAAGAGATAATAACTGTCAAAAGATTGACACTTGTTTATAACTGGTTTAAATGTGAAATTACATCCAATGACCAAAATTGTATTAAATTGTAAAAATATATTCTAAATTTAATTTAAGACCACTCAAATTAATAATTTATCACTATTAATTATTTCAATTGAAAAAGTTGTTTTTAATTAAAATTTAGTAATTTTCACTATTCACCAAAATATGAAAGTTATCTGAAAATTACCAAAATTTCACCCTAAGCTAATTTTGATATTACGAATCCAAAAATGAAGTCCATAAAATTTTCAAAATTTCAAAAAGTAGTTATTACTATTCATAACGGCTAGTTTTAATAATATTTTAATAGCATATCGTTGTTTAGTGAAACTCGGTATTGAGTACTACACACGCTATCGGGGAAGGTCGCGATTGCATGTAATGCAAGGCAAGTCAGGGATGTGTTTTGTGCAAGCTTCTTTTGGTGTATCGTACAACACAAGACATTAATGAAAAGAATATTTTTCATAAAATCTTTGGGTGTTACATTCTACCCCCCCCCCCCCCTTTAAAATTAATTTCTCCCTCGAAATTCGTCGGGGTTATAAATGGTTTACTATTCAAAATTTTCATTGATATAAACCCACATCGTAAAAAGGTATACCAAAACCAATCTATAAAAACAAAAGTATGAAACATAACGGTTACCCAAATAAACTAATCACTGTGTTTCCACATAGGTGAAAATATGGATATGGAAGAGAAATCTAACCATCATGTTCTGATGGGGAGTGGTAGAGAACATGGCTATGGAAAAGCCAACAATCATAGAGCCATAAATTTGTGACGATCTAAGGTACCATCTGATTCATCAGATATAAGATCACTAGGACAACATTTTTGGTTTTCAATATCATTTCCCTAAAGTTGATGGAATTGGAATTAGAAGAAATAGTTTCGTGATTTTTGTATAGTCTCACTGTTTGTCGTTCTTGGGAAAATTTACACTACATCTCATAAAGAGATGAAGTTGAATTTGTCATTCGTGATATGTTAGCAGATCATGTGTTGGAATGATGGTTCATTCTCTTTGTCTCAAACAAAAGGTTAGAAAATTTATCAAAAAATACATAAGTCCATCTATAGTGAGATTAATCCTATATAGTTCCTAAAATGAACTTATACTTCATATATCATACCGCTTAATAAAATAAAACTAGTTTCCACTAACCAGGAACTTCCTCTAGGCTAGTGGTAGGTGATAAAGGCCAGTCGCACTTCGGTTGTGGGTTCGATTCCTACGACCTTGTCCGACACGTTGGGCTGTCGCCCGTCCTGCAGGTTGTCCTTTTTCTAAAACTATATTACTATAACATCCCATCAATAATATCGAACAAAAAACTTCTATCCTTAAACAATACTTACTTATGTCCAACATAATCCATTCTAGCCTTTAGGCTTATCCATAATACTGCAGTCCATTCTCATAATATAGTGAAAACGATTACCAGAGATTTAATACCATCGTTGATCCCCATATATCATAAGATATGTCTTGTTGGTCACATTCCAATCATTCAAAGGCCTTAATAATGTATTCTCTTGAATACCCATTGAACCACAGTGAAAACATGAATGCCGTTAAATGTTAACACTTTTCACATACCAAAATTCTCAAAATTCTATATACTCAATCCAGGATATCACTTAGTCTTTATATCAATCATGAGCTCATGAATACTGTTAAACATTTCGTTTTCTCGTTTTCCCTTCAATATGAGCATATCATCTTATTTCCAAAAATATCTCAATCACTTTGAATACCACATTAGTCCAACACATAAATATTCCAATACTTTATGATACAACATTATTTTGGAATCCCATTACATAAACAATTAATCATTCCACCACATCGTTGTCATATTCAACATCGCCAATAGTGACTGCAAGTGACTTCAATTTGTCCATTTCCTTAAGCGGTTTCTCATGTCGATCATCACTAGCCCTTGGATTAGGGAATTTATTAGAATAATGCCCCATTTCCTTGCACTTGAAGCATTGAAGTGTTGGTGGTGCATTCTCTATAGTGTTTGATTTATTCACATCATTAGAAACCCTTTTTCCATTACTTCGACACTCAGCTGCTCGATGACCTTCTTTTCCACACTTAAAACATTTTCTAGTCCCTTTAAGACAATCTCCACCATGATTATTTCCACACTTTGTGCATAAGGAAACATCCATCTTCTTTTCACCATTATTTTGGGATTTATCCTTGAACTTCATCTTTCGTTTCTTTTCAAATCCATGAGATGGATATGTAACACCAACTTCCATTTCTACCTTCATAGAACAACGCACAATTTCTTCATAGCTACTGAAGTCTCTTATAGATAATGCCCTTCGAAGACTTGGTTTTAAGCCACTAAAAAATCGATCAACTTTACTTTCAGGTGGGATGATAAATCCAGATGAATACCTTTCATGCCTTGTAAAATTCACTTCGTATATACCAACAGATTCATTACCCTTTTGCTTTAGTTCAAGAAACTCCTTCTCCATCTTTATTTGAAGAATATGAGGGATGTACTTATTGAAAAATAAGTTCTTGAACTTGTTCCATTCCATGGACTCAATTTCATCTCTTGGCCTGTATTCTTGATAAGATTCCACCATTGATCATCTTCACCTTCCAAATGATATACTGCTAAGATGACTTTATCATGCTCAGAACATTGAAGAATTGAAAATATATTTTCAGTGGTACTGATCCATTGTTCAGCAACAAGTGGATCGGAAGACCCACTGAAAGAAGGTGGAAATTGCCTCATGAAGACTCAATAGAATATTGTTCCCTTATCTGCTCATTTGGAAGTCCAAAATGATTCATAGCTTGTGTAAGTATAGCAATAAAATTTTTCACTCCATCTCCCATAACATTTGTGTGTTCCGGAGGGCAATCATTTCATTGTCCATTGCATTGATCAACATGGTTCCTACGGGTTCCAGCCATCGTCTAAAACCCAAAAAGAATAGTGTGAGAGGCAAAAATCATGATAGGTAAAACCACATAGTAAAGGGGGAGCACCCTCAATATCTAACATCATAGGATAAATTCTAAGCTCGTTACCGTAGTTCTAGGACTATATCCTATTCGTATACTTATCCTTAGGGACATCCCTAGACATACCTTAGAAATATCTCTAGGGATCTCACTAACGTTTTCGCATCATAGTTTCCTTTGGTTGACTAAACCTTTCCTCTTATACCAACTGTAGATACCCAAAGCTTGACGTACATGGACATTACATTACTTTTGTGGAATACTTAGTACATAACAAAAACACACACACGAGGACCGTAATAGTTTAGTGTCTTTGGAAACTCAGAACGTAATCTTCTAATCATGGTGAAAGATCTTCAACATATCTTATAAAGATCTTCCTTTTTTTATTACCTAAAACATTTATTTATATCCTGGGGAAAAGAAAACATAAAAGGGTGATCTCAAATGCTCAGTAAGGGTAAACAAAAGAAATATCAATCACATAATATTCATAAGATCATATCTTTTCGAAATCGTAACCTACAAAAGAGATCCTAATTTCATAACATGGGATAAATCATAGTAGTGAAATGTAATCCCAATAATTAGAACATAAAACATTAAACTTTGTGGCATACACACATAATCATAGAGAATCATTTTTTGTTAGTCAAGACTCATTTCCAAGACTATCATAGTGGACAAAGTCCCTTTCTGAACCGAGTTCATTCCTCGTTTCAGTCCTGTTTCACTAAACCGGTATAACCTAACGTTCCGGCCATGTCTATCTCATGAGATATAAAATCATTCCCAATGCATTGGAGGGAGATATAGGTCCCACCCATCTTATAATGATACCATTCTTATGTGTGCCACAAAATCATAAATCATACATCATAGCATAACCCATGTAATAAAAATAGGAATCTCAAACATCGTGACATCATAAAACAACTCATATAAGATAAAATAATTCAGAAAAATAATTCCATCACAACATAATAAAATCAATGTAATAATAGTGATAGAACAGAACCCTTTTATTATCTTAGATGAAAAATAATTTTGATAAAACAATTGAACTCCATTCTTGAAGAAAATATCATTTCTACTTCAAAAACATTTTTCCATTCAAAAAATTTCATAGAATTTTAATCTAAAAGAATTTGACTAAAAATAGACATGAAAACTTTTAAAGGAATCTTCTTGGAAATAATGTTTTAAAAATCCATTCATGTCGTATAAGTAAAAAAACCTTTTTCGTACTTTTGTCAGAAAAGTCAAAAAGTACCTCGTACGAAAAATGACAAAAGATTCCTTTCATATCCTTTAATAAAAACTCACCGAAAGGGTAAAATTGGATATAAACTATTTTAAAGGATATAAATATTACATATTGAGGAATCATGGATGCAGATGATAAAATACACCCATGTAAATACCAAAGTATAAACAATCTCGGATAAAAATGTGATTGTGATATTTTCCTTACCTTAGGTCCGATTTGCTTCGTAATTGTCTGAACCTCCTGTATAATGATTTAAATAATGTCATTGACTTATTACTGAATCATATTCATTGTTATGATATCATATATGGTTCACTTATAACTTTATATTACCCGTTCTTTTGTAAATTCCATGTTAAAGAGCATTTTGAGTAAAATTGTTTCATTTGTCGTCCGTGTTTTGACTTGTAATTATTCATATGATTACTTAGATCATGAATACTTAATTCCAGAATATAAAACATGATTTATATATATATATTCATAATACAAATATATATAATAAATTAGTAAATGGAAAGAAATACACCGTTCATGGAGACTGTAGGTCGTACGTACGCATGAACGTTGTTTTCGTTTCCTTATTGAGTTGAACGTAATTAAGTAGATGACATACATATATATACATTTAAATACAGTATCATTATTATGTCATATATTTCATGATTACTTATTATATATACTTTATAATCATTCATGAATGGTTAAAGTGGAGAATGAATCTCATCGCATCGTGGAGACGGTAGTCCGTACGTACGCACGAGCGATGATATCGTTCTCATGATCGTGGGACTGTATTGGAGTGTATGTATAATATTTCAGAATCAATATCACTTTAAAATAATAATATATAGTTATTATTTACACAATTATTCCCATCCATGTAAGGTGGTGGTGGAAAATAGATTTCACCACGGTGTGGAGACCGTATTCCGTACGTACGCACGCGCGATGATTTCGTTTTCAGTAGGATGGATATATGGTGAAATAGGATTGTTTCATTATTATAATAACATATCAGTATATTATTTATACTAATGTTATTACTTCATAATGATATAACCTATGAAGAAGAAGTGGAAGAAGAAATAAATGTGAAAGAATCGGTAACAGAAATTACCTCTTCTTTGAAGCGCCTCTTTGAGACCACCACTTAGGGCACTAAAATTGATCTTTGAGGAAGACCAGAACCTCTAGGATGTTTCTTGGGAAGTGGAGAGGAGATTTAGTCAGGGTTTGGCCGAGAATGAATGCTCAAATTGGTGTGAGGAGGAGAGGGAGGAAGTTCCCTTTTATAAGGGAGGAGAGGGGCACCTTTGGAATAACTTAAAATATTATTTTATTATAAAGTCAAGTTAGGTTTTAAATAGCTCCAAATTGATTTATTTATATGATAAGGTTGGTATGGGTATAAATCCTCTAATCCAATATAATTTAGACAAATTTAGGTTCCTATTTTAGCCTTATCATTTAGATTTAACATTAAGTTAAATAATTTTACTTTTACCATGTCTTCTTGTGTTCTGATACTATAAGGTTAATAAACTTACTATATCAAGCCAAAATAACCCCAAGTTGTTTATTATTAATATATATAACCTTATCTAAGTCATTTCTCCTACCATTATATTTTTACGAATAAAATAACAATTAATAATATAATATTTGTTCTAAAAAGTAATTTATGTCAATTTTGACACTATTTGGTACATGATTTTTATGAAATTCATAACAGAATTATAAATCCGATCCAAGTTACATAAGTCAACAATAACATGTCATATTAACCTAGAAAATCTTTTTAAGTCATAGAAATTATCAAATTTCATGTATTTGGGTATTTATAACATCAATTATGTCAATATTTCATTAATAAGATAATTACTGCATCATTGTTGTGTCATAAAAAAATTAAATTATTTAATGTCTAAAAATTACAAATAAAATATCATTATGTAGGAAATTTTTTTATATTTATAATGAATATTTATAGAATAATTTATTTTATGTATATCCCCATATTAAAAATGGTTTACTTATTAAACGTTGATTTTAACTATTTTAACCTTTCTTTAAATAAATTAATAATAAATGTCCTAATCTAATCCAAGTGGGCCTAAATCGTCATTTTTTATTCCTAAGGTTGTTTTTGGTCGAATTACACTTATCCAATAGAATTAGGACATGTGTTAGGGTAATAATAATATCATATTTACCCTTAATTACCCAATTTACTTTTAATCGTGTTAAAAAAAAGTAAAAAGTTACTATTCACCAAAAATTATTTTCATCTCATTGAACAACAATTTAGTCCTTTATATTAACAGTGTCTCTCGGATTTTCGAAATTACACTCACAGAAGTGGTAAAATTATGTTTTATGAAAAATTCTGTTTTCTTAACTACCACTTAGTGGTTTCACTATTCATCAAAAAATGAATGTTTCCAGAAAAATATCAAAAATTAGGCCTAAGATATATTTGATATTATGAATTCAAAAATGATGTCTATTTTATCAAATTCAAAATATATCAGTAATATTAACTAATTTAAAAATTAATTCCTATCGTCAAAACAGATAGCGTGTTTTTAAGAGATAATAACTATCAAAAGATTGACACTTGTTTATAACTGGTTTAAATGAGAAATTACATCTAATGACCAACATTGTATTAAATTGTAAAAATATATTCTAAATATACTTTAAAACCACTCAAATTAATAATTTATCACTATTAATTATTTCGATTGAAAAAATTGTTTTTAATTAAAATTTTGTAATTTTCACTATTCACCAAAATATGAATGTTATCCGAAAATTACCAATATTTCACCCTAAGCTAATTTCGATATTCCGGAATCCAAAAATGAAGTCCATAAAATTTTCAAAATTTCAAAAAGTAGTTATTACTATTCATAACGGATAGTTTTAATAATATTTTAATAGCATATCGTTGTTTAGTGAAACTCGGTATTGCGTACTACACACGCTATCGAGGAAGGTCGCGATTGCGTGTATTGCAAGGAAAGTCAAGGATGCGTGTTGTGCAAGCTCCTTTTGGTGTAGCGTACAACATAAGACATTAATAAAAAGAATATTTTTCATAAAATTTTGGGGTGTTAAATCTTCCACGTATCCCAGCTGAGGAGATACGTGCACGACCCGACGCATATCATTGACCATGGGGAGCTAGAAATTGATGATGGGGCGACTATTGCGGAGGTCCCGGTGGAGATTGAGGATCGACAGGAGAAATTTCTACGTGGACGGTTGATTCTTCTAGTGTGCATCAGATGGCAACACGAGAACCTCCATGAGAGCACTTTGAGCTGGAGGCTCTGATGCGTGCTCAATACCCACATATGTTTCCCTAGTTTTTTATGTATCTTTACGGGGACGTAAAGCCCTGAGGTGGGATTAATATATAGCCCCATAAAATACAATGGACCTTTTTTTTCTTAATTTTCTTTGAGATTTTACAAGAACGCAGTTTCTGACGGCACCTGATTTTGAGGCCCGGTGTGCCCGGAATAATTTTCCTAAGTTTAGCTCGTGTACTTTCAGTAAACGAACGAGCGTGTTTTTCTAACTTTTCAACTGGTTCTCGGAATCGAATTCTGAGGGCACCGATGGAATCGCAATACCGGTAATTGCTTAGAAACGCCTTTTTTGGAGTTGCGTTTGCTCTGGTATGGTTTTTAATTTTTGGGGTTAAGTTAAGAAATAAAATAAAAGTGGTGCAACCAGTTTTTATTTTATTTTTCTTAACTTATGTTAAGTGGGTGATGTGGGGCCCACAATATCATACCCACTTGGTAGGATATTTGTTAGGTGGGGCCCGCACGACCCCCACCGTTTCTTCCCTTATAAGTAACGCACCTGCACCCCCTTTTTAATAAAGTCAACTCATGCGTTTATTCTGGTTAATAAACGCCTCATTAATTGGGCAGTTTTACACTCCTCAATTAATTGTTCGTTATGTTTCTTTTTTAAATTCAAACTTTATCTTGTGCGTTAATAAAATAAGTCAACTCTTAATTTATATTTGTTGGAACTTTTTGTGTGGAGAGGATTTGGAGAAAAGCATTCTTCTTTGACGAAAAATGTGAAGAACGCGAAGAACGCACTGACCTCTGATGAAAAATGCCAAATCCTTGGAGATCGACTACGCGACGTCGTGTACCGCGACGCTTCTTCCACGACGCGACCATACTCCCTCCGTGACTCCATTTTCTACGACGAATCCTCGCTCAATGAATTCATCGAGGTAGGGGTTTTGATTCAATTAAATCTTTGTGTTTTATACCCATGAAATATGTTTAAATATTTGTCGAAAGCTTTTTTAAACCGCTAACGCGGTGGGAGCGGACCAACGAACAAGTCCGAACCCACCGTCCCTTTGTTCTTGATGTGCGGATCGGCGGGTGATGATGAAGCAGGCCGCACAGCCATTGTGAGGTTCTCGTAGTGAAAAACCAGTCCCGGTAGGGCCGTTGGCAAAGATGTCGGGAAAATCTGACCACTAAATCTTGTCCGGTGGTCCGCAGAGCAATCCACCGGTGCGCCCCGCCGGCACGGCGGGGCCGGCGGCAAGAGGCAGCGGCCAGAACCGGCTGGCCGCTAGGAGACGGTGGTGCCCGGCGCACCGTCGGGAAGAGCCACGATGGCAGGTCGGTGGTCCGGTGACCGCGCGGGACCGGAGGAGGCGGGACGCCGCAGTCATCCGCGTCCGTTGGCAAGGAACGGTCCCCCGTGGGGCCGCAGTTAACAAAACAAGTGGGGGCAGCGCCCCCCCCCCCCCCCCCCCCCGGCACCTTCGCCGCTAGGCAGTTACGTCCGAGCCCCCCTGGCTGGCACAAGCACGTCGGGCCGGCTGCCCCGGCCGGGCCGACCCAGAGGGTATCGGGTCGGATAGGACCGGGCCCGAACCCCCCATAATACCAGACTTTTCGGAATGTTGCCCATAACATGAGATATAGGGCTCCGATCGACGCATCGTCAGTTGCGTAGCAATCCTTGGATTGAGATGGTCGTTTTGATATATTACACTCAAGGTTTCGGAGGTTTATGGGTTTGGCTGGGTTGGTTCGTACACGAAACCAACCGGGCCCTCGGAGCGGAAATGCTTATAACATGAGCACCGGACGTCCGATTGACATGTCGTCGACTTTGTTAGATTCCTCTAAGTGAGACTGAACTTTTGGATTAATCTGAACGAGGCTTGGACGCAGTTGGGGTACAGTCGGGATGGTTTTGACTTAAAAACCAACCGGGCCCCTTGAACAAAAAAGCTAATAACTCTCAGACAGGGCGTCTGATTGACGCGTCGTCTGTGACGTTTAGTTCATGTTGACGATACAGAACTTTTGGATACATCAACTCCAGAAATTGTGTCAGTTGATGTATCAACCCTTTCGCTCATAGAGCGGACCCTCCCGAACGAGCTTGTTGTGTGCAGGAACCCAAGAGCTGGCTGCGACTACGACGATGTTGTTGACTGTACAAAAATCCCCAGTGGATTCGACGGCGACGACTACAGCACTCAGCGATCCAACGTGGATCAGTGCTACCGATCTTGTGTGAGTCAGATCCTGTGTGGGTCAGCGCTCAGCAGTCCTGTGTGGGCCAGCGCCTATAGATCCTGTGTGGGTCTGATCCTGTGTGGGTCATTGCGGGGGTTAGTTAACTATAGACCTTGTGTGGGTCTGATCCTTTGTGGGTCATTGCGGGGGTTATTTACCTATTGCCCTTGTGTGGGTCAGATCCTGTGTGGGTCACTGCGGGGGTTAGTACCTATTGATCCTTTGTCGATCTGATGGCTTAGAGGAATCAGTGGCTATATCTGATCATCTATATGATCATTCGAAGAAGTATACCTGTGTGAGATGAATCTTGACATGCTTTCCTATGTGGATTATGTTTTGATATCCTGTTTGGATTGGGTTGTGGTATCCTGTGTGGACTGGGTTGAAATCGGGCTCATGCGTTGGAGCAAACTAGAATTGATGACTTAGGTATATATACGGGAATATATCTAAGCAGTGACCGATTTTACTCACTGATTGTATCTTTCCTTGGTGGATTATCCTTTGTGGATTCTGGGATACCTTCAGGGGTCTCGGGGTCCCTACAGAGTAGCTTATACTCACCTCTACACGGGCTATGCCCACACTACGTTGTGTTAGTTGCAGATGACAAACGACGCTGATTGTGGTTGAGGCTCGCGGAGCAGGTCGGTACCTGGAGGTGGACCACTGGGCGGGACGTACTCGAAGTGGACGGCCGGACCCGAGGAGCCGTGGAGGATATCTATACCAACCCTTTAGGTGTGAGTTCTAGTGGATGACTCGAGGCTTCATATTTACTTTCAGTTGTTTTTTTCTGTTTCCAGTTGTACTTTACTTTCAGTTTGGGTATGTATTCTGGACCACTTACTTTTCTGCACTTACTGTTGTACCCATTTTTTATTTAGTGTTTACTTCTTCTTGCTTGCTCTATGGTATTTGTTTAATTTGAAAAGGTAATTCCTTCCATTTTTACAGGGAATTATTCCTTGGTGCTAGTCGCTAGCCCCTGGCCTATGGATGCCAGGCTTGGGGATGTCACGACACGGGCCCCGAGGATGGTTCGTGACATATGTGGCCTTTTATGTGTAAATAAAAACATTTTCTATTATGTAAAAATTAATGGGGTTTTTTCTCTAGCTCTGCTAGGGTAATTGTAACAATATATCTACCATAAGTCCCTTCACCCATATGAATTATATTGTGATGAGACTTTGAGACACCAATGTTTTTAGCCTCTCATAGATAATCTATACATAATTCAATGACTTCATCAACAATATATCCTTATACAATAAATCCTCCTAGAAAAATTCAAATCATGAAATCCCTTTTAAAAATAATCTTATACCATTCCTTGGGGTGCATTAATATGTAATAGAAAATACAACATTAATGAACCTCTCTAAGCATGTGAACCATCACGTGGACCATTATTTAAAGAAATATTTTGGAAAAAACATTTTTGATTACCATAATATGATAGCAGCATCCTTATTTATGATTATGTTGTAAAGTCCTATAAAATTCAAGGAATAAATTTTTCATAATTTATTTATAATTTTACAAGTTCGTGGCTTCTGAGGGCACTTAATTACAAGGCCCGGCGTGCCCAAAATCCATTTCTGAAGGATAGCTCAGTTACACTTAGTGAACGAACGAGCAGGTTTTTCTATCATTTGAACCGGTACTCGGAGTTGAGATCTAAGGGCACCGATAAACTCACAGCGTCGGTAATTTCATAAGGGGACCTTTAGTGAAGTTTTTTTAAGAGAGATGAGATTAATTTGTGGGGATTTTGTTTCTTCAAAAATAAATTTTTGAACAATTTTATTTTTATATCATAGAAGTTAAACATCTCATGTGTGGATAAATGAGAGGTGAGGCCCACATGAGCCCCATCCTCTCATCTCCCTTAAACCTCATTAAACACCCTTTATAAAGCCACCTTGTTAAATTTTGATAACAATCCATATATTTATGTGATCTTTTCACTCTTTTCATCTCCCATTAATTAATGACAACATCTTAATTAATAGGTTGATTCCTCCAATTTAATTAATGAGGTGTTTGAATTTGAAATGTATGTGTTAATAAAAATATTATCCAAGCCTAATATTTTATTAATGGATGAGCTTTTTGATGTGAGGGGGATCCACTGGAGAATTTCCTCTATTTCAATCCCTCCCTCTCCTTCCTCCATTGTTGCACCACCACCGAGGATCTTTCTTCTCCGACGAGACACCAACAAATGAGTAGGGATCGATAGCGTGGTGCGGGAGCAACAAACTACATTGACCTCGATGTCTTCCCTGCATCAGATCCAAAGAACGATGCTCGATCCAGGATCGAAGGAACATTATGGAAGTGATGAATGAAAATGAAAATCTTCACCTTCATCTCTTACCTTGCGACGACGTCAATGAGCCGACATCCTCTGTTTCACGACACCGTCATCCTCTCTGCTTGGCAACCGCAAATCATTATCGAGGTAGGGGGATTATTATTATGTGTTTATGTGATATAAACATCACGAATGTGTTTTTAATTACAGGGTTTTTGTATTATTTATTTGAAATAAATTAAACTGTTGTCATTGATCAATTTTGAATTGGGCCTATAATGCGGAGGGCACGGGGTAACGAACAAGCCTGAACCCTCTGCTGGTTTTTATTTAGTGCACGGATTGACGGGTGATGATGTAATGAGATAAAATGGCAAATTGAACCCTCCGTAGTGATTTTTGGGTCCTGAGGTGACCATAGGTGCAAACGGCGGGTGAAACGGACCACCAGAGCGCGTCCGGTTGTCCGTAGAAGGCAGCGGCGCGCCACAGCGGTGCAGCAGCACCGACGATCGGTGGCAGAGACACGCCACCAGAACACAACGCTGCGGCAGAGCCGCGATGGAGGAAGATGAACCAGAATTTCCTTTCCGTTCCGGATTGGAGAAGCGTGGAATTAAGCCATGCCTGTTTTCAATCAACGCAGGGCGCAGCCCCCCCCCCCCCTCCCCCGCTACGCGTCATCCGCTCGGCCAGGCTGGCCGAGCTGCAACCGGACACCTGGCTGGGCTGTCCCCACCGGGCCGGGCCGTGCAGGCCGGGCCACGCTCTACTGGTATGGACCCAGACACAAGTCCGGTCGACCCGGTTTGGGCCGACCTAGGGGGTGATGGTCCAGGTCGGACCGGGCCCGGACCCCCTATTTTCGAAACGTTTTCGGATAAATGAGCATTTCTTGAGCTACAGACCTCTGAACGATGCACCGTCAGTTGTGTAGTATTCCTTGGATCGATAAAGTATATTTGGAATTTTAAACTCAAGGATTAAGAGAAGTTTGTGTACAACAGGGTTGGTTCGAACCGGAAACCAACCGGGCCCTCATAGAAGAAACACTTATTACATGAGCTCTAAACGTCCGATTGATGTGTTATCGACTGTGTTGGATTCCTATTGATGATGTAGATTTTTTGGTATACTCTACATGAAGTTTGGATGTGGTTGGAGTACGGTCGGGTTGGTTTAGCTTATAAACCAACCGAGCCCTTCGAACTGAAAATCCAATAACTCCTAGACCTGACGTCCGTTTGACGTACCGTAAGCGGCGTTGGTAATCATGTTTGGAAATGGTTACTTTGAGTATATCCCAATGGAATTCGGGGTACATTTGAGATATGGTCGGGTTGGTTTGTACACGAAATCAACCGGGTCCTTGGGATTAAAAAGCTAATAACTCACATACTGGGTGTCCGATTGACGCATCGTCTGTTGTGTTGAGACCCCTTTGACAAGGCGGTACTTTGATATACATCTTAGTG
Organism: Viscum album; assembly: GCA_963277665.1. Taxonomy (NCBI): domain Eukaryota; kingdom Viridiplantae; phylum Streptophyta; class Magnoliopsida; order Santalales; family Viscaceae; genus Viscum; species Viscum album. Next base: position 178,777,999 of record OY728148.1, read on the forward strand.
GGACTTTGGGATACTTGGAGTATCGACCAGTAGCTTGGCGAGCGGATCCTCCCGGAGACGAGCAGACAAAGTATGAAGACCTTGTAGCTGGTTGAGACCTGATGACTTCTTGTTCGATTCGGGTTGAAGTGACTTGACTAGACGAGTGGGGAGAACTACTGTGTTTGGGTGGCAGACCCATAGTGGGGAGCACTAATGTGATTGTGTGGAAGACCCACGACACTCGGTAGAAGAAGTACCTCTGTAGGCTATTAGGGGGATCACTACATGGTGAGGTGGCAGACCCATGGAGGAGGATCACTACTTTTTGATGTGGTTGACCCGTAGTACTCGACAGGAGGAGTACCTCAGCAGTATAATTATAGTGAAAAGTGCATCAGAGTAATGACAGGATCACCGTACTCTATAGAGGAGTATCTCTTCAGTAGTTGTGGTTTCGATATCTTTAATGAAAATCCTGGTTTGAGATGAGTCATGACTGTTGGGTTTTCGTCATGATTGAGATCAGTCACTTGATAACATATGTGTATATATGGGCATATACCTATGTAGTAGATATCCATTGATTTCAAAACCATTGCATTTCCTCATGATTGAGATCTGTTACTTGATAACTTTGGTATAATTATGGGCATATAACTAAGTAAGGGTTATCTATTGAGATCCTTCTTTGTGGTTGTCCTTGTTGGATTTAGTGATACCTTGACGTTCTCAAGGTCCCTACTGAGTATCGTTATACTCCACCCTGCATGGGTTATGCCCGCACCTCGTTGTGTTTGATGCAGACGATGGACAACGCTGACAGAGACTGAGTGTACGAGGACTAGGCAGTACCCGGAGGTGGACCTCATGATGAGTCAGTAACCGGAGAAGGAACTCACGATGATACAGTACTCGGAAGAGGTTGGAGGGCGATAGTGTTGAGGAGGCTATTTGTACCTACCCTTCATGTAGGATCTGAGGTGGATGACCCAGAATCTGCTTTTATCTTCTAGTTTTTTGTATTTTCTGTTTTACTTTCGTTCAGTTGTAGATGTAATTTTATGTTGAGTTTGTATTATAGACCATCTAAATTTCATCACATTCTTTTTTAAATAGTGTATTACTTCCACTTGTACTCTGGTTGTATGTTTTTCTGTTTTATAGAGACAATGCCTTCCCATTTATCTGGATTTATGACATTGGTGCTAGTCGCCTGCATAGGGCCTATGGAAGGCGTGCTTGGGGTAGTAACGACACGAGCTCGAGGATGGGTCATGAAAAATTGGTATCATAGGAGAATTTTCTACTGCATAACATAGAACTCTTATATTCCCTTTATGTGAAGCAATTGTTTTATGGGTACTGGGTGTTGTTTTTAGTTCAAGGAGTCCTGTATTGGTGCGGCGTCTGACATATCCATACACCAGGACCCTGAGTACTGATTTATGACCCAGTTCACCAAAACATTGATTCAGTGTGTGTTCCCATAACTTTTCATTAAGTCAGACCACACCGGATCATCTCACCAGGTTTAAATCGTTTTACCGTGTCACATCTGTTCAGGATGTCTCCACGTAGACAGTCAGTTGGAGTTCTGAGAGTGTACTCGATGATGGCCCACCGAGTGATGAGACTCCAACGGAGGGACCTCATTCTATGTTGGCACCTTCATGTGGTGTACCAGGAACACCACCACCCGTTAGGTAGAATAATCCACCAACAGTACTAGTGGACGGTACACACTGACAGAGTGCATTGCACAAGTCCCAGTAGTAGAGGCCTTCGAGATTACGAGGTGAGACAGATTCCCAGGAAGCAGTAGACTGGATGGAGGTGATTTCAAGAGTTCTACACCCAGTATAGACACAAGTATAGATGATGGTGATCATAGCTACTCATCTTTCCCATTGAGTGACCATGAGGATGGTCAGCATAGTGATGGTACTTCGGTACATGGACAGATGCATGATATTTTACCTTAGGGTAGTGTTCCATCTATATCACTACCAGATGGTCAGCAGTTTCAACCGGTGGTACCGGTAGATGACACATGTAGGTCCAGTGCCTTACATGTGTATCAACATTAGATACCCCTCAAGTCCCAACATGTGCCCCGCTTACAAGTGGCTGGGGACTAGCATGAGGAGGTGGATGAGAGTTTCCTAGTGCTTATAAATCATCGGAAGGACGACATGTCGGTAGCTGGGTAATCATCAATGTCTACCGATCATTCCTAGTACTTGATGACTATGATATGATCAGTGCTCTAGGGCTCGGACTTCAAGGTGAGGTGTGTTTAAGGACAACCGAGCCAGAACCTTTCCTCTATGCATTTCTACTTATGTTAGGATGCTAGAGAGTACCTTTGTGGTTGAATGATCTTTGGCTGAGCGGATACAGCAAGGGATGGTTAGCAGTAAGAAATAGTAAACTGGCGCCAGTCTCAGAGACTTGGGCGTGTAAAATGTTTTATGAAGCGAAAGTGTTAGGTTCAGATGAATCAGCATAGCATCAGACATGGAAGTAGAGCTAGGAGAGTAGTATGAGGTGGTGTATATTTTTATATGTTACAACCACCCACCTTTTTAATCCCCTCTAGGCTCTAGGATCCGGAGGGCAGGGGAAGAGAGTAGCTACATGCTGTAAAGGAGTGTGACCCAAGGGCTCTAGGAATTATTCAATGTACCGTTAGTGATTACTACTAGCTACTGTAAAAACAAAAATTGATACGAATCATCCATTCCTTCCATTATTCTTGTCCCAAACCTAGAGTTTCCGATTAAGCTCTTGACTTGACCCTCACGTCTGGAGATACCCTTGAAAGGAGACTAGATAATCACATGTACACCTACGGTGTGATATGACCCATGAGGCAATAGTTTCGGTTGGAACCACTTGGTTGTAACGTCGAGGACTTACGACGTTAGTTTTGGTATGGACTAGCCAATGACAGTTCATTCACAGATTGATTGTGTTAAGAAAAATGGTTGGGGTTTACCTACAATTTTGGGATGCGTTTTTCCTTGGTCGGCCAAAAGGAAACCCCAGGAAGTATATGATAAGCTCATGCATATGAGGGTGCGACCGATCACTCATGAGTCGGATAACCTTACCCTCGTGGCAGTAGGAGTTTTCAGTTTTCAGTTCCAAACAGGGAACATAGGCCTCTAGAGTTCGAGGATGGCGACCATGTCTTTATACAGGTCTCACCTCGACATGGTCTAAGGTGGTGTGAAAGAAGTGGAAAGTTATCTCTGAGGTTCATTAGACCCTTCTAGGTCCTCAGCAGGGTAGGCGAGATGGTTTTCCGCCTGGACTTTCTACCTCAGATGCACTAGGTGCACGACGTCATCCACATATCTTAGCTGAGAAGATGTGTGCATGACCTATCTGTCATCATTGAACACAAAGAGATGGATATCTATGACAGGCGCCACTTTCATTGTTCTACTAATGGTTGAGGATCGACAGGAGTGGGTCCAACGAGGTGGGTTGATTCCTCTTGTGTGCTATCGTTGGCAGCACACAAACCGCCGGGAGAGAACACGGGAGTGGGAGGCTCAGATGTGTGCTTGGTACCTCCTTTAGTTTCCCTAGTTTGTGTTGTATATTAACGGGGATGTAAATACCTATGGAGGGAGTAATTTAAATACCCAAAAATTTCATGGATTTTTTTCTTAATTTCTATGGGATTTTATGAGTACGTGGCTTCTGACGGCACTTGATTCTGAGGCCCGGTGTGCCCGAAATCAATTTCCGAAGGTTAGCTCGGGTATGTTCAGTGAATGAACGAGCGGGTTTTTCTATATTTTGAACCTGTACTCAGAATTGAAATCCAAGGGCAACGATAAACTCGCAGCATCGATATTTTCTTAATGGGACCTTTAGAGCAGTTGCGTTTTATGCGGGATGAGATTAATTTTTGGGGATTTAGATTCTTTATTATTAAATTTTTTGAACAACTAAATTTTTATATCTTGGAAGATAAACATCCTATGTGTTGATAAATGAGAGGTGGGTCCGACATGAGCCCCAAACTCTCATCTCCCTTAACCCTCCTTAAAAACCCTTTTAAAGATCCCTTGTTAAATTTTGATAACTCTCCAAATATTTATGGGACCTCTACACTTTTTCCTCTAACATTAATTCATGACAAAATCTTAATTAATAGATTGAATCCTCAAATTTAATTAATGAGGAGTTTGAATTTGAAATGGATGTGTTGATAAAAATATTATACAATCCTAATATTTTATTAAGGGATGTGCCTTTTGATGGGAGGGGGTCTGTTGGAGAATTTCCTCTCATTCCTGCCCTCCCTCTCCTTCCTCCCTTGTTGCACCACCACCATGGTTCCTTCTTCTCCGACGAGACACTGATGAATGAGCAAGCATCATTTTCATGGTGTGGGTGCAATGAACTACGTTGACATTGACATATTCCCTGCGTTGGATCCAACGAATGACGCTCGATCCATGATCGAAGGCACTTTACAGAAGCGATTAATTCCAACAACCGTCATCACCTTCATCTCATACCTTGCGACGACGTCAACGAGTCGATGTCCGCCCTTTCTTGACATCTACATCCACGATACTCGACTATCAATGATCTTTCTTGAGGTAGGGGGTTTTCGTATTTTTTGTTAATATGATTTCTACCTCATGAATGGGTATTTAATTGCATGGTTTTTTTATAATTTATTTGAAATAAATTAATCCTTTGTCATTGATGAATTCAGGAATGAGCCTCTAATGCAGAGGGAACGGGCTAACGAGCAAGCTCAGACCCTCCGCTGGTTATTCTTTTGTGCGCGGATTGATGAGAGATTATGGAATGGGCCACAATTGAAAATTGAAGCCTCCGAAGTTTTGTTTGGGTCCCGAGGTGACCTTAAGTGGAGACGGCGGGGAAAACGGACCACCAGAGCGCGTCTGGTGGTGGCGGTGCGTTGCCGAAACAGACCATCATAGCTAAGCTGTGGAGTTAGAATAAAAACCAGAATGGATTTTCTGTTCTGGATTGGAGAGGCGCGACATTAAGCCCTGCCTATTTTCAATCAACACGGGGGACAGTGCCCCCCGCTCCATGCCATCCGCGCGGCCAGGCTGGCCGGGCTGTAACCGGCCACCGGGCTGGGCCGCACTGACCGGGATGGGCCACGCTAGCTGGGCTGGACCCATACCCAAGTCGGGTCAACCCGGTTTGGGATGACCCATGGGGTGATGGGCCGGGTCGGACCGGGCCAGATCCCCTATTTTCGGACCATTTTCGGCTAAACAAGCATATCTAGAGCTACGGACCTCCGATCAATGAACCGTCAGTTGGATAGGATTCCTTGTATTCAGGCATTCATTTTAGTATTTTACACTCAAGGATTCTGTGATGTTTGGGTACGGCCAGGTTGGTTCGAACCCGAAACCAACCGGGACCTCGGAGCGGAAACACTTATAACTTGAGCTTCAGACGTCCAATTGACATGTCGTCAACTATGTTGGATTCCTCTCGATGAGACGGTTCTTTTTTCATACTCCACATGTGGTTTGGATGTTGTTGAATTATGGTTGGGTTGTTTGACCTTATAAACCTACTGAACCCCTAGAACAGAAAAGCCAATAACTCCCAGACTGGACGTTTGTTTCATGAACCGTTAGCAGTGTTGGTAATCTTGTTGAGAAACTGTTCCTTTGAGTATACCCCATTGGATTCCAGGGTACAATTTAGTTACAGTCAGGTTGGTTCGTACATGAAATCAACCGGTCCCCCAGGACTAAAAGGCTAATAACTCACAGACCTGGCGTCTGATAGATGCGCCATCTGTTGCGTTGAGACCCCTTTGATGAGACGGCCCATTGAGATACTTCTTTGTGGGACTTTGTGATACATGTAGTATCGACTAGTAGCTCGTGGAGCGGATCATCCCAGAGACGAGCGTACGTAGTACAGAGACCTTTTAGTTGGCTGAGACCTAATGGTTGCTTGTCCAATTCGAGTCGGAGTGACTTGACTATCCAAGTGGGGAGAACTACTGTGTTTGGGTGGTAGAACCACGGTGGGGTGCACTACTATGTTTGGATGGCAGAACCTCGGTACATGATAGAAGGAGTACCTCTGTAGGCTATTAGGTTGAGCACTACTTTGTGAGGTGGCAGACTGATGGCGAAAGAGCACTACTTTGTGAGGTGGTAGACCCGCGGTACCCAACAGGAGGAGTACCTCAGCAGTCTAAGGTTAGTGAGCATCCCCTTAGAGTCGTGGCATGATCACCATACTCAACAGAGGTGGAGATCTTCATTAGTTGTGGGTTCAATATCATTAATGAAAATCCGGGTTTGAGATGATTCATGAGCTTTGTGTTTTCCTCATGATTGAGATAGGTCACTTGAAAACTTAGGTGTATGTATGGGAATATACCTATGCAGTGGTTATCCGTCAATTTCATAACCATTGTTATACCTCATGATTGAGATTAATTACTTGATAACTTAGGTATATGTACGGAATTATAACTAATTAAGTTTTATCTGTTGAGATCTTTCTTTTTGGTTATCCTTTTTGGATATAGTGAGACCTTGAGGGTCTCAGGTTCCCTACTGAGTAACATTATACTCACCACTACACGGTATATGCATGCACCTCGTTGTGTTGGATGCAGACGATGGGAAGCGCTGACAGAGACTGTGTGTACGAGGACTGGACGGTACCCGGAGGTGGACCTCGCGATTTGTCAGTTCCTAGAAGTGGACATCACGACAAGAAGATACTCAGAGGAGGTTGGTAGGTTAGAGCATTGAAGAGGCTATCTGTACCTACTCTTCAGGTTGGATCCGAGGTGGATGACCAAGGTGCTGCTTCTATCTTTTAGTTGTTTGCCTTTTTTGTTGTACTTCCATTTAGTTGTAGTTGTACTTTTATGTTGGTTTTGTATTCTGGCCAATATACTTTTCAGAACATTCTTTTGTACTTAGTGTATTACTTCTGCTTGTACTCTGGTTGGATGTTTTTGTGTTTTAAAAAGGCAATTCCTTTCCAGTTATCGGGATTTACGCATTTGGTTTAGTAGCAAGCCCCTGGCCTATGGAAGGCGGGCTTGGGGTAGTCACAACACGGGCCCCGAGGACGGGACATGACATAGGTACATAATTGGGGTATAGGTTTACTACACATGGATTTGAAAAAATATGCAGAGTCTGGTTAATGTTTGGCATACATTTTTAGGAAAAATGAAATGGAAATAAATGGGTATCAAATCTTGTATATTTCTATAATGTGATTTTACTAACATAAACATCATATTAGTCATTGAAATATCAATCTGGATATTTAATTAATATCCCTCTAGAACAATTAAAATAATACAAAAAATGTTGATATTGAATTTTTATTCTAGATATAGTGTATTCTACTAGAGGAATGAAAATTCTGCCCTTTAACATTAACTAGTGAAAAATATTACATTATCCCCATGTCAGTCATGTCGATCTTACTATTGATTCCATTTTTCCTTTATCTGAAACATTGGGTAATGCTCCAATAATACTCTAAATTTATTTTATTTCTTCATGCCTGAAATTTAGAAAATGGATGACGTATAATAAACTACAATAATCTAATTCAATTAAAATTGGTATCTTCAACCAACACCATTTCATACGGTTTTTAAAAAAAATGATTTACTGAAAAAATATCAATATATTTTACATCATTGAACAGTTGATAACCTACTAGATGAAATGTTGTTGTACCTTGTTCAATATTCACATAGAATGGTTTCATCTATGATCTGTATTTATTTCATCATGGTAAAAATTTCAGAATTTCATAAAAATCTATTCATTAATGAATGTGGATCAAAACCGCATCTCTAAATTCTTCAAAAATTTGACACACAAATATTCAATTAATTTTATATCCTGAAAAATTTCTATAGACATGAAATTCATTTATCTCTTAATACAACATTATTGTCGGTGTGAATTCTTACCTTCAATGAACATCGTACATTTTAACACATGTATCCTATTTCAATTTATAATATTTGATTAGTGGAGGGAAATGGATATCAATATCATTATCGGGTTGAATTGCATGAAATATAAGTATTGATATTATAATTTATTTATTCTTCATTAATAAACATGGTGGGAAGTTATTATTAACCAACATTATGGGCCTTTTAATAATAGTACTAATTTGTACACTAAAATGATTGATCCCATTTATAGATAATGAATTCTAAGAGTTTCCTTCAACATTTCCATATTTTGGATACCAATAATAAATTATCCTCTACTGAGGATAATTTATTAAATAATTTAGGTTTCCCACTATTGATCAGGTATGTTGATTCCACGTTAATTACCTCATTATTTCAAAACATCTATACAGACTTCTAAACCATGAAATAATAGGAAGGTACCATTCAGCTTTTGAATGACTTCAATTATTTTTATTTAATAAATATATAACACACATATGGTATTTTATGAGTAAATCATGGTCCTTGAAAAAAATTATGTAATCATTTGAACACTAATTTTTTTTAGAGATCATTCACATAATTCCACAATAAATGAAAGTTAGAACCTTATATTTGATAGTGTGTCTGACAAAAAAAACAAACATTTGAGGTATATATAAAAACCAGATACATTATAATATATTTCATATTTAAAATATATTTCATTCCTGAAATACATAGTTAGTGTGTGTTACGTGAAATTGAACCCTTTTTCGATAACTTTCATTACACGTAATTTCAACCTTCCCCAAAATATTTCATTGTACGCAACAAAGAGTTTCAAAAAACAATGATATATCATTAAATTATTCAAATTTATAAACTAGACTTTATAAATAGTATTAAATAATATATGAAAATATTTTTAAAAAATTTGGTTACAAAAAAATTATAAATGAATATAAGAACCAATTGAATATTGAAGGAATGTTTTTGTACGTAACTATTTTTTTCTCACCATGTTTTTTTAACAAAAAAAGTAATTACAATTTGTTAATTATATTAATTCAATATATAATTTATATAATCACCAAAATAATTTCTTTATTAATCCAATAGATTTTATAATAAATTATAAGAGCAATTCCAATATTTTGAATATAAACCTATATTTTTATCCATCCAATTTTTATCATCATTTATTTGAAAAACTATTTTAAATCATAATTTTAATAATTAATGAATTTAATATAATAATGTAAATATATTTTTTTAATTCATAACATAAAAATTATATGAGGTGTAATTTTTCTATACTTTCCTATGAAAATTCTTTTTTTAGTTAATAGTTAAAAATACTTCATTTTTGTTAATAACAACATTTTCATATAAAAAATTATCAATGTAAAATTATATTATAAATTTTATTAATGAAAAATTAGATTTAATATAATTTTATTAAAATAATTTCTTTCATAATAATGATTATAACTTTAAAATTTAATATAAAAATATAACATTCTTTAGAACATTTTTCTACTTGAACTAGTAAATTTGTCTCCCTACGAGATTGACATTAATCCTAATTTATCTAATGTTATGATTTAAATATTGAAATCTTATATACACCTTTGTAATAAATGTATTAATTTGGGTCTAAAAAGCATATTTTTTCGAAAACAATAATTAGTTAAAGTGATTAAAATTAATTACAGTGAATAAGGTGTAATTAAGCTTAAAATAGACTACAACCATATGTTTAAGGGATCAAATGAATTATCAACCAATAAATACACCATTTTTTGAAATATCTCAGAAAATTTTCTTCTATTCATGAGTTTATGTGTTTATGTGTGACTTTTTTTAGATACTATCATGTGTAAACAAAAATTATTTTGAAGAACACCATGTGAGTCCTTTACCTTATCTATAAAAGTCCTCAAATTCTACCCATTCCTCACTACACTCCATCATCATATGATTGGCCACTATCTATCCAAATGGCATCCAAAAACCCCTTACATAGAAATAGAATCACCAATTTTGACTGAATACCTTCCATAGATAAATTTTGGTTAATCAAAAAGAATATACCTTATTAAAAGGTAACATATTTTCTCACTCTCTGAAATTTCATTTTTATTCTCCAACCCATAAAATATCCTTATTCTAATCCTTTATAACAAAATACATATTATAAATATAGAAGGATTATGATTTTTTATTAATTTATACCTACAATTACAGACACAAACATCTAACAGGTAATGAACATAATGTTTCTATGTATGGTGATCTACTACATAATGAAATGATGATTGTACAATTTTTACCTACCACCTCACATGGTGGATATTATGATAAAAAATCTGTTTATATATGTTATATATTTTATATACTTTCAATTCATGCATCTATATTCCTTTTATTACTTCATCCTTTATTTATTTCCATTTTACATCAAAATGATGACATCCTTTGAGGAAGGGTGGACTGCCGCACCCTCAAAGTGTTGTAATACATTCACACTAAACACTGAACATATAAAGGATGGTTTTAATTAAAATTATCAGACACAAAAATAATATATATGATATTAAAGATATATATATATATATATATATATATATTATTTTCATTATTACACTTTCATCCAATAAAAAAGTGATAGCATTATTCGTGGATGTGTGGACTACCAGCTCCTCAGCATTGTGTGATTACTTTTACACCACAGAGTTCAATATATAAGAATTTATGATTAAAAATATTGTTTTTATTATATAATGATCAGTAATGAATTATATGGGGTTACTTACTTTTTTTCCCCAATGAACACTTGAAAATGGGAATGTGACCCATGAGTATGTATGGCCTACCGTCTCCATGTGTGTAACATATTGTCATTTTCATAACCATATATAATTATTGTTTTTAAAAATATAATTGTTCTATAAATATGATAATTATTTCACTGTTATTGTCCTGGAAATTTTAGACAGTGAACCCTTTGACCATAGGTGACCAACAAATGTTTTTTTGACACATAAAATGAATTTGGGGGAAAGCAACAGATGCAAACAAGATTGCTTGAGTAGATTTACACATCATGATAATATATAAAATAAAAGAATTTAGAAATGTAAAAAATTTTATAAGTAAATTATAAATTTAACATAATTTTATAATATATGAATTAAAAATACATTCACCTTAATGAAATACTATTCAAGGGATTCTGGTTTTATTTTTAACCCGTGAGGTATACTTAATTATAGTGCACCTAATTTCTTATATATTTTTTAAATACTGAATAATTGAAATATAATAACATGAAATCTATTATATTTATTTTATTTAAGACTTTTATTTATTGTTATCATTTTAATTTTTTTTAAAATAATTGATTCAAATTTGTTTGGGACAAATTTTATTGATTAAAGATAATTTTATGCGGGATTAATCCTAATGATATTTCCATGAAATATCCATTCATGGAAATTATTTATCCATATTTCAATAATAAATTTAATTCATATATGGTTATTAATGATCATTTTAAACTATTAGTACATTTTTCCAGACTTTTTTAATCATATTTATTACATTTTTTTTAGAAAACCCTACATTATTTATCTCTCTAGTTGGAGAATCGATTTTTATCTACAAACACGTTTTTTTAAATGGTTTCAAAAAATTATTTTAAAATTATTGGAGAATGAAACTTATACCCTTTATATCTTTTTCAAAATTTTCATAGGAATATTCCTTTTTATTTCCTAATGAGGCATTTTATAACAATTGGATTTACAAAAGGAATATTTTGTTTACCTCGCATGACATGTACATATTAATCCTCCATTATTTAATTTAAGCATTCCTTTAAAGATTAATTGGATTATTTTTACATTATAATATATTCAAAAGGGGTTTGAAAAGGAATGTATATTTTTCTCAATAATAGTTTTAAAATATATTATTTTAATTTATAAACAACAACAATAATCTATTTTTACACCAAGTGGAATTTGATATGTTGATACTATCCAAATAAATCACTATATTGTTTAATATTGTTTTCCCAAGGAAAATATGCACATTAACTAACTTTTTTATTTATTAGTTCCTGAAATAATTTCCAACATCTTATTATCATTTAATTATGAATTTCCATTAAATTATCCATTTCATTTAGTGCGTAGATTACCATTTTAGAAACCGTATATGATTTTACAAACATCGTATTCATAAAATATTGTTTGAATAGTCCATATCTTAAACTCCCTTTTGATATTAGATAAAAATCCATTTTAAATTGATTATTTGAGAAATGAAAAATGATTTGGACTAGTACGACATGTGCGGGGCCCAAGTATTGATATCCACTCATTTCATTAGTAGTCCCAGGGGATGAATCATTTGGCTAGATTCATTAGTTTTTTTTTACTCGACATTTTGAGAACCGTATTGTGAGAGGACTTGATATAAAATGTAAAATGTACCTAACAAACATGGCCTCAAATATTTAGTCATTTCCATATTTTTTATTCTAATATTATTAATCCATGATATTTTGAATCAATAATTCATTAGATTCCATTAATTTTTTTGAATTTTTTGTTTTTCATCCAGGAGATATCTTATCAACATATCTATGGATAATTTTTTTTTCTGTTCATTAAATAAATTTCATTTGTTTTCATTTCCTATATTTCCATATTGATATTTCCTTATATAATTATTTTAATGGCATGTGAATATAGTTATTACCCTTCCATATTCCCTACGTACTTCCATTCAGTTAATTGATTATAAGGCATGTGCATTCTGTTATTCACCATTCCGTATTGACTATTCACATTGATTAATTATTTCACGTGGTATGTTTTTCCCTTACATAGCATTTGAGCTCACCCTTATTATCAATATTTCCCCCATAATCCATAAAGAATAATATGAAAGACACAAATGGTTTTTAATAGATATATTAGATTTATCCTCAGTGTTATTTATTTAGAAAGAATTAAAAATATAATGTTATATTTATTGTATTAATTTGTAATGAATATTCATTTATATATCTAGTTTACAAATAATGATAAGTGGATCAGTAATTCGGTTTTGACTCCATATTATCATGCCTATGTATTTAGTAGAAGACACCGACTCTACGCTATATGTGCTTGGTTCTCTACAGATAGTATGAAGAAAAAAATAGTCATAACTGTGGATACAAGATTTAGAAAATTGTATGTTAGAGAACATAACCCTAAGGTATAATTGGACGATATATACAGATGACAACCCAATTGTTTTGTTAAAGTATAGATTATGTGAGTCTTTTAAGAAATGTATCCCTACCTGGATATTGTAAGTGGACATCGTTCTGTCACTAATGTTACTCTGAATAATAAATATGAAAAGTTATACTGGGCCTGACTAGGGGTATCCTAGTACACGACAATAGTCCTTTCCATCCACCTGGATTTATACTGTAGGGCGATTTTGTTAAGACAATCTACATTTTAATTACAAACCATTATGATAAATTAAAAATAATTTTTACAATGGATAATCAATGTCAAACCTAAGGTGTTTATGATTTGAATATAAGGTGTCATGATTTTTGAAATTTTGGAAATGATATTATGGATAAACCCTAATCCATTGAAGTAAATTTGTGGAAATAAATTTTTATATGTATTTATGTATTGAGGTTTTCTTGAAAACACTATTTAAAATTATATTTAGTGAATAACCTATTTCCAAGGATACCCATTATAGTTATATTTTGAAATTAAATTAATATGATTTAATAAATGTACAAATAATAATACTTGTTATAACCAATAATATTTAGCAATTCCACTTGTCTTGAACCCCTGACTAAAGTTCGATTAGGATTTCATTCCACCCACTAACCAATGCAATATCCTGGTAAATTTTTCAGTATTTTCACTCAAACAATTTTATAAATAAATGATAAGGATGAATAATTGATACCACTTTTGATGATAATGGATTAATCTATTAACCATATTATTAATAATTTATACTTGTGGAAAAATAGTAATAATTTTAAATGTTTTATATGATTTTCTATCCATTAAAATTATCTTTATGTTCTTCATGCAAAAAAAATAACTATTGGTAATTAATTTTTTTGGGAGTAGAAAGATGAATTATTAATTTGATCAAAGACAAAAATTTATGATTTTTCATATGATATTTACAAATGTCAAGTGAGAATATTGTTTTTCATTATTGGTTAGAAAACTAATTACCCAGCATTAGGAAATTACATTGGAATAAAAAAAATTTCCTAATACATAAATTTCGGTTAAACCAATGGGTTTTTAAATCATCAAATATTTATGGTTTAGAGGCCCTCAACCTTAAATTTAGAATTCAGTTGTTCTGTATAGATTTTTTAATTCAATCCATATAAATATTTATGTTTTTTTCTGCTTGTATGTATCTTTACATTCCACTTATGTTCTCCTACTTAGAGACCGATTTACATAGAATTAAAGGTGACCTTTTTACATTTAATTCTGTTTTTATAGAAGAATACTTACAAAACATTATCAAAATGTGGGATTTAAAACCCAGTTAGTATAAAAAAATATATTACAGTTATTGTGTTTTAATTTAGAGAACTCAATTTAAATAAGGCGGGTAGAATGTGACACCCCCCCCCCCCAAAAGTAAGAACATTGTATTCAATAGCATCATTGAAACTTGACAACAAGAATATAAAGAAATATATTATCCAAATACATTATAATATATTTACTATTTATTATATATTCCATTAATTTAAAACTGAGTTAGTGTGTGTTACATGAAAATGTAACCCCTCTCAATAGCTTTCATTACACGGAAGAGCGACCTTCCTTGAATTCTTACGTTGTGTTCAAGACCAAGATTCACAAAAAAATAATATATTATTATAAAATTCAAATATATAAACTACCCCTTTTGAATATCATTAAAAAAATGAAAATATATTTTTTAGGAAATTTTTTTTTGTTACAATAAATTTTTAAATAAATATTAGAACAAATTCAATATTAAAATTATATTTTTAATGAAATATTTTTTATGACAATAAATCTGTTTTACCATAATAAAAAAATTAAATACAATTAGTTATTTATTTTAATGGATTATATATGTTATATATTAAATTAATTATATTAATCCATAACATTATATAAACACAAGATAAATTTACACCCAATATTTTTCATAAAATCTTGTATTTTTATTCTGGCATTTTAATTTCCTTTTAAATGAAAAACTATTTTAAATTTTTATTTTTACACATTTATGAATTTAAAGTTACGAAATAATTTTATTTAATTAATAATTTCAATTTTATATTAGGTATAATTTTTTGTATTTTTCCAAGAATCATCATTTTTTAGTGAATTGTTGAAAGTACAACCATTTAGATAAAAACGTCCTTCTCGTTTAAATAATTACTAATGATAAATTATTTTATAAATTATTTTAAATTTATAATGGGATAAATTATACATTTATTAATATAATTTATTTCATTATAGTCTATATAGTGTTTTAATTGAATAGTAAAACATAACATTCTTCTGAACATTTTTCTACTATAACATGTTAATCTATATGTCTATGAGATTAGCATCAATCTTAATCATTATGCCCCTATAATTTTAATTTTGAAACTCAAAAATAAACCATATTAATGAAGATAAAATTATATTTCTTATATGATCAACTTATTTATTGAAAAAATGATTAGTGAAAGTGATTTAAATTTATTATAGTGATTAAGCTGTAATTAGGCATAATAATTGAGTACAACCCTATGATTAAGGACCCAAATGACCTAGAAACCTACCAAAAACCCATTATTTTGACATATTTAGGCCTTTAATCATCCATTCTAGAGTTTTAGTTGTTTAGTTATGATTTGTAAATTTAAAACATGCGTACACGTAACATATTTTCCTGAATACCATGTGAGTCTTTTTCCTTCCCTAGAAAAAACCACCAACTCTACACGTTTATCACAACCCTCCAAACTATTATGATAGTAAAATATCTTCATAAATGGCCTCTTAATAGAAATAAAATTTTACTATAATCCTCTCATTGAGAATAATGCATCCCATTTAGGACTTTCTGTTAAACCAAAATATGTTACCAGATAAAAGATCAATCGCTTTTCTAATTCTCTCAAGTTTCATTTCCTTTCTCTAACCCCTAAAATATCTATATTAAACTATTGTATAACTACACAATTATACTCAATATATTAGGATGTTTTAATTTTTGGATTTAGATCTACAATTTAAAACAATACCATCTAATGTGTAACAAATAAAACATTTCTGTGTGCGGAAAACAACTGCCTCACAAAATGATGATTGTTCAATTTTCGCTGCCACCTTTCATGGTAGAAATTATGTTAGAAAATAGCAGTATATATATAATGATATTTAATATATATTGAGAATTTTTAACACTTCTATTACACTTACCATTATCATATTATGTTTTACGTTTATATAATAAAATCATTTGTGGACGTATGGACTACCACCCCCTCAAAGCACTAGGTTTCATTCAAACTAAAAATTGAACATATAAAAGATAATATTAATTAATAATATGATAAATACCAAAACTATATATGATATTCATAAAAAAATTAAATTTCTAGAGTTATTATATATATATATATATCATTTTCCTGATTACCCTATCTCACTCATAAAAAGTGATAATGTTTTCATAGATGTGTGGACTACCACATGTTCGACATGATGCAATTTATATTACACCAAAAAATTACTTATATATGTATTTTAGATTAATTATTATGTTATTTATTTTATATGGGTCATTCTGGACTAATATCGTGTTACTTACCTTCTTTCCACAACAAACACATAAAGATGGGAATGTTACTCATGTGTAGATACAGCCTACCATATCCATGATTGTATAATATTCTCATTTTCATACCATATTTAATGATTGGTTGTAAAAGTAAAATTTATGTATATATGTGATAATTATGTCATTTTTATTATTATATTGTTATTATATAATTAACCCTACGACCATAGTAGACCAACAATTGTTGTTTTGATACATGAACCAAATTTAGTCAAAAACACGTGATGAAAACATCATTGGTTGAGTAGCTGCAAAAAACATGGTAATAACTTACATAAAATCAATTTAAACCAGAAAATGGTTCTGAATTATTTAAAAAATAAACATATGTTTATTATATGATAATTTAAAGGATGTTCACCTGAAAGGAAACAAAAGATAAGGTATTCTTGTCTCATTTTCATTCCACGAGGCATACTAAATTGTTGTTAACCTAATTTCTTATATATGGTGACAATCCTGCCACATTTTCGTATAAAAACATGAAACCTATTTTCATCATTGTATTTAATAAATTAATTTAACATTATCCTTTCTTGAGGTTTTTTATTTAAAAATATTTCAATCGGGTTTGGGGAATATTAAAATGTTTAATGATTATTTTCCTCATCAATAATACTAATGATCATTAAATGGAATATCCCTTAGAAGAAATTATATAATTTTTTTAAATAATCCCATTCATTCATACATAGTTATTCATTACCATTTTCATTTATTAGTTCCATTTTTACACTCTTTGGCACTCAATGTGTTATAAAGAAATGTTTTAATGAAAAGCCAACTCTATTTATCTATTTTGTCAGAGAACATGTTTTCTTATAGAAACCATGTCTTATTACAAGGATTTTAAATATTATTTTAAAATGATTTGGTAAATAATGTTTTATTATTTTTTTATTTTACCAATGTTTTGATGTAATCATCTTATCGACTTCCTAATGAGTCATTTGCTATCATTTTTTCGTTCGAAAATTATATTGTTTTTAGCTTATACAACTTGTATAGATTCATCCACCATTATATTGTTGAAGTGTCATTTTCAGGATTAATGTTTTTATTTTTAATGAAAAATATTTTCTAAAGGTTTTTTCAAAACCAAATTATATTTTTTTCAAAAATATTTTAAAAATATATTCTTTTATTTCATGAACATAAACAACCCAAAATTTTTACTCCACAAGTGTTTTTGTGTGTGTTGATAATGTCTTTAATATTACTCAAGATGTGTCATGAATTTTTTAGCCAAGGATTGTATTCACATTCACATCCATGATCTATTCATTAGTCTCGTTCAAATATTCAATCTCTTATGATGATTGTTAATTGAATTTCCATTAATTTACCCACATCATTTCACATATATAATTCTACTTAGTATTGTCTATACCATTTTACCTACACTATAAAATATGAATGTTTTTTTATAAATGTCTTCTACTCCATATGGATATTTGATATGGAACGTTTTTAAATTGATTATTAGATTAATAAAAAAAATTTGGACTGGTATGAGCCAGGAAAGGCCTTGTTATAGATATCCCCTCGATGAATCGCCAGTCACATTGGATGAGACATTTTACTAGCCACCTAATATGGGTTTTCATCCCACATTTTATATGTCATCTATTGAATGGTTTTGATGGTAATTTTACCATGTAGCTATGAAACAAGGTATCCAATAATTAACTATTTTCTTCATTTATATTCAGATATTATTCTTCTATGATATTTTTTAATGACATATCTATGGATGCATTTCAATTTCAAGACATAGTTATTATTAATCCATGATAAAATGTGTTGAAATGTCTATGGATATATTTTATTTTCATTTAATTAAATAAATGACATGTTTTTAAGTTTCATAACATTCCATATTGATATTAACTTGTAATTTTATTTGAATGGAATGTGTTTAGTTTTATTACCTTGATATATTTCATACATACTTCCATTCAGTTTATTGATTACATATCATGTGCATTTAGTTTTTAACTTCTCCATCTTGACTATTCTCATTGAATCATTATTTATTCGATAATATTCTTCCCTAACTGAGCATTTCATCTCACCCATATTATTTTTGTTTCCCCTAGAATCCACGAATCATACTATTAATTACATGAATGTATTTTCTGATATTTTATAGTGTTATCCTCAATGTTATTTATTTATAATGATGAAATAAATATTATTTTGTAATAAATGTATTAATTTTTAATGAAATACTCATTTTTGTATCTTATTTACTAAGACTAATAAACTGATTGGTTTTCCGGTCATGATTCCATGTAATCATGCCAATGTATTTTGTAGCGGGCAACAACTATGGGCTTTCTTTATAGCGACCAAGACTTTTATTAATTTAATATTACATCATTAAAATTATAAGAAACATAATATTATTAGAAATATATGATCCAAAACTTTAGTGTCTTGGGATAACTAGGACCATACATAAAAATTACAACATCAAGCATAAACTATTATTGAATTAAATCATCTATAGATTCTTCTTAGTAATTGGCATCTCCATAGTACATGTTTTAAAATGAGGATATACATAAAAAGAGGTTACATAAATTCTATGTAAGGGGATTTATAATAAGAATATTTTATAGGGTGATCATAATAATAACATAGGAAAAATATCATTTACATGAGATGAATCATTAATAAAATTCATGAAATCTGGAAATGTAGAAAAAATGAATCTTCATGTATTAGTGGATAACTACAACAAATACTAGTGTATAAATTTACCATCTTCTTCACAAATATATTCACATAAACTCATGAGATTCATCACATTACCCAATTAATTGGAGAGTTGTATAATTCCGGATGTACCAGTCACATGGAAATAGTCAAGTTTCTCATTATATTTCTGGCTGCACCCATGACATCATAACATCATCATTGTCATTCATTCCATATTGAACATATTTAAAAAATAAACCTAACCAACCCATGGAATGGAATGGGTTTCATCTCATAAGAAGACATTAATAAACTTTGGGTTCCAAAACATAATGTGGGAATAACAGATATGATACTATTACCATCAATTTTGAGTAATAAATAAAGGTTTGCATTTGAAAGAAGAGTTCTTTTGGAAAATCATTTTTTTTCACATAAAATATTGTGAATAACATGTATATCCTATAAAAGGTAAGATAATGATTAACAAATGATTTGCAGGGAGTGAACATAAAAAATATTTATTGAATGAAAGAGATCTCAAATAATGAATGTTGGTTCGAGATGTTCCCCTTACCTAGTATCTGAATGCTTTCTTTACATTAATGTTTTGTTGAAGCCTCCTCTTGAGACCAACCTTAAGGTAGATAGGATTGATATTTTTATATGACAAAAATCACTTGCATGTGGAGGAGGTGTTAGGGAGGTTTTTTTTAAGAGTTTAGGCATGTCGTGAAGAATGATATTTGTGAGGAGATAAGGGTGTGAAGGGTGGTATTTAAAGTGGATGTGTGAGGGGATTTCCAAAAAAAATCATTAATATATTATTTCCCCACAACAAAAGGAATAGCGAGTCTTCCATGAAAAATAATAGTAATTTCATAATTAGAAACTGAACAACTTGGGCTTACATCTGTAGAAAGTCTTGCATGATTCTATAATTAGCTTATTTAGCTTATTTTTTAAATTATGGTAATTCACTATTCATCACCAATTCAAGTATATCAAAAAGATCCAAAAAATACACCCCATCCTTTTTTCAAATAACAGAATCCGAAAATGATTTTCTTTTTTCAAAAATAGTTTTCTAAATATGTTTAATTTAATATTTAATTATAATCACAATTTACATTAAAAATAACGTTTTTAAAATTAAAATTGATTTTATAATGCATTCAAAAATTACTTAAGGTTAGGAAAAACTGTCTTAAATATTGAAGAAAAATATTGGTTAATTTATCAACATGTTGAATGAAAATAAATTTTCTTTTAAATTAATTAATTAATTTTTTATGTTGTAAAAAATAAAAATTCTTTAATATGATCAAATTATCACATTAAAGATGCCTTAGTTTAATTTAATTATTCATGGTTAAAGTTACTATTATTTTGGACAATTTATAATTCCTAACGGTCATAATAATGTTCATAACATTTGGTAACTATTTAAAAGGGTATTTTACAATTCACCAAAAAATATATTTCTTCTATTAGACTCTAAAAAACATCCTGAGCACAACAATTTGTGTTAGATTTTTGAAATTCAAAACATAGAAATGGAAAAATTAAATTTAATGATCACATGTTATTTACTATGATTGTGCTTCCTAATGGGATTATACTATATGTCATAATTATATAAGGGAATTCCATTGATAAGACTTTGGGTCGTTACATTAATCCCCCCTTATCTAATTTTTCCCTCGAAATTTCAATTTACACAAACAAGTGACGGTACTTTTCCACAATCACCTCTTCTAATTCCCATGTAGCTTCTTCATACCTATGGTTCCTCCAAAACACTTTGACAAGGTAGGTTTTATTGTTTCGTAAAACATTACCTCTTCGATCCAAAATCTGTACTAGCTTCTCCCCATACAAGAGATCATCTTCCAACTATACCACCTCTATGTTCAGTATATTTATGGGATCTAGTATGTACTTCCTCATGAGTGATATGAGAAAAAATCATGAACCATGCCTGTATTAGGTGAATGTGAAAGCTGATAGGCCACGACTCCTATAAGCTCAAGGATATCGAAGGGGCCAATGCATGTTGGGCTTATCATACCTTTTTCCTAACTGCACGACTCTCTTCCATGGTGATATTTAATGGAGTTCGTTATCTCTAATGATGAACTCCATGTCCCTTTGACGGTTGTCTGCAGAGCTCTTTTGCCAAATTTGAGTAGCTTTAATTTCTTTCAGGAAAACATGAACCTTATCTATCATCTCTAGCACATGATTGTGTCCAAGTAGTTTTCATTCTCCCACTTCATCCCAACAGGTTTGAGTTCTACATTGCTTTCCATAAAAATCTTCATATAGAACCATCTAAATACTCGAGTGGCGGAAATTTTTGTATGGGAACTCATCCAATGGGAGATATTGATCCCATCCACAATTTAATTCTAGAGAGAATTCTATTTTCATGTCATCCTGATTTTGAATGGCCCTTTCAAATTGGACATCAGTTTGGGGGTGATAGGTCATGCTGAAATTTAATTCAGTACACAAAACATGTTGAACACTTATCTAAAATTTATATTTCAACCTAGGATCATAGTTAGGGAAAATCGAGAGTCGAACTCCATGTTGTCTCACAAAATCCTTCACATATATATTTTCATGTTGTTGTAGGGAGTGGTCTTCCCAAATAGCTACAGAATGGGTATTTTTGGTGAGTTGTTCAACCGCAACCCATATCACATTATTTCCTATCGACGCCTTTGGGAGACTGGTGACAATGTCCATAGCGACAATCTCACATTTCTACATGGGTATAGGCAATGGTTCCATCATCCCTTTGGACATTTGTATCTCTTCTAAATCTTGCTAACATACCAAGAACCTTAATATATAATGTACAATCTCATTCTTCATTTTATCCCATCAAAACTATTCTCGGAGATCATGATACATCTTGATACTCCCAGGATGGATAGAGATTGTTGAGCTATGTGCATTTTCCAATATCTTCTTCATTATCTCGGGTGATGAATGAAAACAAAGTCACTTTCCAAATCGAATCACAACACCATCGTCAACATGGAACTCCTATAGCTTACATTCCATTACATCATTCACCCTCTTTTATAACTTTTAATCTTCAATTTCTACTTCATTAATATTACCTTAGATGGATCATTGCGTAATAATTTAGGCAAGGTAAGTTTCACGACCTTCACTTATGTTTTCTAAATCCATCCAATACATATTAATGAAGATAGGGTATTTCTCAATCTGTAACATTGATAGAGTAGCCGGTTATTTTCCTCTTAGAACATCAACTACCTTGTTCACCATTCCAGGATGATATTGAATAGAGAAATCGTCATCCGTGATTATATCTAACCATATCCCTTGATGCATTTTAACTCATTTTGTATGAATATATACTTTAGCCTCTTGTGGTTGGTTTATATGTCATAGTTATCTCCATAAAGGTATTAATTCAAGGTTTTCATGGATAAAATCATGGATTCCAGCTCTAGATCATTATTCGGGAAGTTCTGCTCAGGGATCTTCAGCTTCTGTGAGGAGTAGACAATCACAATTTCATTTATCATGAGTGTGCACCCCAATACATTCATTTAAGCATCATTGTATGTCACAAAACATTCTCCATTGTTCGGTACTGTTTGTACAAAAGTAGTGACCAGCCTCCACTTTAGCTTCTTGAAGCTTCCCACACATTCTTCCTTCCACACATACATTACCCCTTTCCTTGTTAAATCATTTAGTAGGCTTGAACAACGTGATAAATTTATCAAAAAACATTAGTAGTACCCATATAATAAAAGATAAATACGAATTTCCATGACAATAGATGGCATGGGCCATTATTAAATCTCCATAGTTTTTGAAGGGTCCAAACAAATTCCATCACTTGTGATCACATGTCCCAAGAACGTTACATGCTTCATCAAATAGTCACACTAGCTGAACGTGGCATTCAATTTCACCTTTCTCAATGTCTCCATCATAAGCCTTTGAGGTTTTTTATGTTCATCCTTGCACATAAATTCGAATAAAATATCATATATAAACACTAGCATAATTTTTTTTTGGTAATGTTTAAAGACACTATTAATTAAATCCATGAAGACTGAAGGGGGCTTAGTATGTCCTAGGGGAATCACTAGAAACTTATAGTTCCCATACCGTGTACGGAAGGAAGACTTCTTAATATCGTCCTTCTTCACCATTAGCTTATGACATCATGTAAAAATATCTAGAATTGAGATGTATTGATCACTTTATGACTACTTGTACACATCGTAAATTCATGGAAGAGGATACATGTTCATTTTGGAGATCTTATTGAGTTCCCGATAATTGAGACAGAACTGCATTGTTCCATCTTTCTACTTTAAAAAGAGCACTAGCACATGCCAAGGTGATGCACTAGGGAATATGAACCCTTTATCCAGATGCTCTTACAAATTCATCTTTTAACACCTCCAGTTTGATTGGATCCATCATATTGGGACACTTCTAAATTGTAGTAGCTCTGATTATAAGTTTTATTGAGAGCTCTACCTCACGATCGAGGGAAATTCCATGTTATTCTAAAATAAATACATCACTATATTTCCTCATGATTTTAATTTCCACAAGGTTTGCATTAACCTTTAACTCAACCATTTGGGTGAGGTATTCTTCTTCATTGGGTGTCAACAACAACACCCTTTTTGGATTTTTCAAAGGAGATCCATGATCTTCCTTGAATTTTTATAGGGGAATGGGATTGTTCGGAATATTAGAAGTTATTTCCTTTTCCCGATAGTTTATATGTGCTCAATATAACGAGAGATATTCCAGTCCAATTATAGAATTGAATTCCACCAAAGAAATTATTATGATATTTTATGGTAGAATTTTCCCACACATTCCAATAAGAGATGACTCAAATGCATTGGTTGTAATTGTTGCACCACATGGTGTTTTTACAGAAATATCTACTTCAATGATTTGGGAATTCGATTCCATAGTTCTTGTAAACATGGAAGATATAAAGGAATGAGTAGAACCAGAATAAAATAAGACCATTTCCATTCAAGAGTGAATTGGATGTTTACCATGTACGTCTTCATTATATTGATCCACATTTGTAATTGTGATAAAATAATCCTTCCCTTGTTCCTTTTGATTTATTGGATGCTAAATAAAATTACCCTCGAGGACTCGAGGTTTCGTGCTCTAGATTTCATAGTTCCATTGTTCCCTACGGATATAGCATTGAACTATGAGTGATTCTCCCATTTCATCCTCCACATTCTCATTCCTTCTCATGTCATTTCGACTCGCTTGGGAATGTTGTCCTTCTTTTAGACACTTGAAGCATTTAACAGTCTCGTTGAGGTAGTTCTGATGATGCATCTTCCCACATTTTTGGCATGTGGGTCATTGAGTTTTCTTCCCACATTTATAATTAGATACTCAATCTTGAAAGACCATAATTTGGTTCTTATCACCATAGCCATGGGACAATTCTCCAAAATCTATCTCCACTATGAGATCACATCGAACAACTTCTTCATAACTCCCAATGTCTCAATTTTCAAGAGCCTTTATAAGTTGTGGTTTTAATCCACTACAAAATTGATCAATTATTCTATAATTGTTGATAACAGAACCCAAAGCGTACCTTGAAATCCATGTGAAATTCTCATCATAGGTTGTGAAAGATTGACCTTATTTTTTCTTGAGCTCTATGTATTCTCTCCCCATATTCATGTGAGGAGTTCATGTGATGTACTTGATAAAAAACAATATCTTAAATTCTTCCCATTAAATATCTTCAATTTCCTTCCTTAGATAGGTGTTCTTAATAAAATCCCACCATTGGTCATCCTCTCTATCTAGACGATATATGGCTATTGTCACCTTCTCTATCTCAGAACTACGATGCACAATAAAATATTCTCCATGTAGTTGACCCACTACTTCGCAACTAAAGTATCAGAAGATCCACTAAACGTCCGTGGTCATTCCCTCATAAAACACTTGATAGCCAGTCTCTCCCTCTTTGGTGAAGAATGATGTTCTCCATTATTATGGTTGTTGGTCATAACATAAGATAGTTCGGTAAGAATTGTCATCATTTTTTGAACTCCACATCCCAAATCATTGAGGTTTTCATTAGGTAAATCGTTGCATTGGCCCTTGCATGAGTTTCTGTCCTGGTTTCTCCTAGTTCCCACCATTTTATAAAATAGAAATTGTTAAAACAAAACATAAGTCAAAAATTAATTAATAACAAATATATTTTTATGATTTACACTAAAAGTGTAACTTATGTGATCCCAATATAAATATTCTTGTGTTAATATTGATACATAGTATCATGCACTTGGTTTTTACTATGGATCACTAATCCTAAATCTCTAATTAACTAAACCTTTCCTCTGATACCAACTATACCGACCAAACATTTTCATTAATTTCTATTACATTATTTTAAAGATAAGGAACATAATAGTATTCCACATAAGGGATGCAACGGTAAAGTGTATTAGGAAAACTAGGACTATACATAACAATTATAGCATCATGGATTAACATTTATTTAACTCCTTCTTCTCTAGATTCTTATTGTCACATGAAATCACTTTAGTACAATTAGTCACCTGAGGATATAGATTAAAAGGGTTGAGATAATAGACCAGTAAGAGGATATATATGAAAAATAAACCATGGGGTTATAAAAATCAGAATATATGAAAAAGATCATTAACATGAGAGGAATCATTAATAAAAGACATGAAATGTGGCAATGCAAAAAAATGAAACATAATGTCTTAGTGGTTAACTACCACTCATTATTGTGAGAAATGTTAGAATATTTTCCAACATAATTTCACAAAAACTCCTGAGATTCATCACTTTATCCAAATCATTGGATTGTTATTTAATTCCAGGTACACCCATCACATTTAAACATTCATATTTTGCTATATAATTCAGGGTGCACTCGTCACATCACAAAATTATCATTACCATGCTTTCCATAATGAACATATATCAAAAAATAAAATAACCATCCCATGGAATTGAACGGGTTATATACCATAAGAAAAAATTCATAATCTTTGTGTTCTCCAAATAAATTTTGAATAACATACATGATACAATAACCATTAATCATGAGTGAAAAGTGAAATTTATGTTTTTTAAAGGAACCTTCTTTTGGAAAACATTATATATGACAATAAAATCCATTTAAGAACAAGTATATCCCTGAAAAGGTAATATAATGTTGAAAAATTTATTTTCAATGAGTGACCATACCAAAAATGGACTGAAAGCGGGAGATATCGAATAATGAAAGTTGGGTTCTAGATTTTACCCTTTCCTTGTATCCGAACGATTTCTTCGCTCTAATGTCCTCTTGAATCATATTATTGAGATCCTCTTTAAGGACAATAGAATTGGACTTTTGATGAGATGAGAAGCACATGGACATGGGGGAAGGGTTATATAATACGTTTGGGTATAGTTTAATCAATGTAGGAATACTGATAGGTGATAGTAATTGAGGGTTGGATGGGTGGTATTAATTGTGGAAGGGAGAAGGGATTTTTCAACATAAAATTCATTAATTTATTATTTCACCACAAGAAAAGGAATTTTAAGTATTCCATGACCATAAATTGTTATATTACCATGTGAACCCGATCCAATTAAGCTTACATTAGCAGAACGTCATGCATGAATCTATAATTATCATATTTATCCTATTTTGTAAATTATGGTATTTCACTAATCATAAAAAATCATGTATTTCAAAAAAATCCCATAAACTTGTCTCAACCATTTTTCAATGTGTAAAATCCAAAAAGGATGTTCATTTTTCAAAAATAAATTTTTAAATATAATTAATTTAATTTTCAATCAATGTTCAAATTTACAAGAAAAATATTGTTTTTAAAAATAATAATAAATTTATAATTCATTAAAAAAATACTAAAGTTCATATAAAAATAAATTAATTCAATAAGACAAATATCTGTTAATTTATGAACACATTAAAGTAAATAAATATTATTTTAAATAAATTTATTAATTGTTCTTAACGTACCAAAATACCATTACTTTTACTATGGTCAAATTGTCACTTATATGATGTCATAATATTATTTAATAATTCATGGGTAAGGTTACTATTATTATGGACAATTTTCTATTCATATAGTTAATATAACATTTCTTAAGTGGAAGTTACTATTCATAAGAGATATTACTATTCATCAAAAATTATGTTCATTCTATTAGACTCCAAAGACCATTTTTAACATAACTGTGTATATCATATTTTTAGAATTTAAAACATAGAACTAGGAAAATTATGATTAATGATCACATTGTATATAATATGATTGTGCTTCCTAATGGGATTATATTATAAAGAATAATTATAAAGAAGGGAATTCCATTGATAAAACTTTGGTTCATTTCAATATTAGGCTGGTTCACATTAGATTGTATCAAATGAAGTTTAGTTGGAACCTTGAGAACTATATTTTAGAAAATTAATATTTCAAAAACATAACACCAAGGTTGAATTTGAGGATGAGTATACATGAAAACCCTAGAAATTTGATAAATTATATACTATGTGGGTATTCATAGAAATAAATCTATGTCCGGAAACTATATGTGGATGTGGTTTTAGAAAAAATGTACATGTGATTAACAAATATAACAATGTGTTCCAGGGATGACTCTGGGTAACCAGGTACATGACATCAGGCCTTACAGGGCACCTAGATTGATACTCATGGGTGATTTGCTTAATATAATCCATGTTTTCTTTAAAACCCCATATGAGAAAATTGAATGAATTTTGACAATGAATAATCAAGGAAAAACCTAATGTTATTTTGATTTAAATATAAGGTGTAATGAATTTAAAATCATAAAAATGAGTTTGTGGATAAACCCTAGTCCAAGGATGGTCTTTTGTGGAAGTGAACTGAAAGAAGTATTTATATATTCAATTTTCATAGAAACCCATAGTTAAAATTATATTTAGTTATTTACCTAATTTTAGAAATTTCAATCATATTTATATTTAGAAATTATATTAACATGGTTTTAAAATAGGAAAAACAATAATCCGATTGACAAAAAATAAAATCGGGCGAGGACATGTGTCTTGAACCCATGATTGAAGTACGCTAAGGCTTTCACTCTAATGATTGACTTTCACATTATCCTATTTAAATTTTTATTACTTTTATTTAAATAATTTGATGAATAAATGTTATGGATAAACCATAAATAACAATTTTTAGGATTATAGATTAATATATCAACCATATTAATTTTTAATGATAGTTATGAAAAAACAGTTAGTCTTTTCAAGCTATTATTGGCCTTATGATCCATGAAATGTATCTTTTGGTACTTCCGGCCAAAAAAAATCATAGTTGGTAATAAATTTTTTTGAAGTAAAAGGATGGGTTAGAATTTGATCGGAGGGATAAAAAAAGTTATGATTTTTAAATGAGAATTAAATCTTTCATGTAAGAATAATTTTTTATATTACGTATCATAAATGAATTAACCAACATTAGGAAAATATATTTGAAATAAAAAGGATGCCCTAACAAATAAATTTATGTAGAAAAGATGGATTTATAAATCATTAAACATTCATGGATTTGAGTTCCTCGTCATTTCATTAATAATTCACTTATTTTTGATTGAGGACCTCATTAAATACCCTTAATGTTTTATGTTTTTTACTCCAATTTTATAAATCTACATCCCACTGATGTTATTTTACACAGAGACATAGTTACTAGGAATTCCATGCGACCATTGAATGTTCAATTATCTATTGATATATGATTACATATGAATAACTCTCAAAGTGTCAGATTTCAATCATAGGAAGTACAAAATAATCTATTAACAAGATATAGTTTTAATTGTTAGGTCGCAGTTTAAATTTGTGGGTGGTAATGTGATTCCCTGAAAAACTAAAGTAACAACGTTTTATTCAATAGAGTGTATGACACACGGCATAAATCATGTAAGGTAATATAATATCCAATTATATTATAATAAAATTAACATTTAAATTAAATTCCAATAATAAAACACCATTTTAATGTGTGTTACATGAAAGATCGACCATTCTATGAAGCATTAATTACACACAAGAGTAACCTTCCTTGAAATATAGATTTGTAAGCAAGACTTAGTTTCCACAAACAATGATATATTATAAAAAAATTAAACGATATAAACTAGTATTTATCAATATTATTAACTAAATTATTAAAATATATAGTTTAGGGAACTAAATGTATTTTTAAAAATAAATTATAAATTAATATAAGAACCAATTGATTATTAAAATTATATATTTATAGAAAACAATTTTAATACTCGTGAAGTTATTTTACTATAATAACTAAATGTAAATAGAATTAGTTAAATATGATAATGAAAAATATATTTTATATATTAGATAATTTTTTTTGGTACATTGTAGTATATAAACATAAGATAATAATAGACCCAATGTTTTGTATGAAAACCTATATTCTTATTCATGCATTTCTAACATGCTCTTAATGGAGATCCAATTTTAAATCTTCATTTAGATAATTTTATGAATTTAATTTTGAAAAATAAGCATCCATTTTTAATTATGAATGTCAAAATTATATTAGGTTTCTTTTTGGGTATTTTTCTAAGGAACATCATTTTTTTACTAAATTGAGAATGAGAATGTGTTTTTTGTTAATAACTGCATTTTGGTTTAAATAATAATCACTTTATGTTATATAATAATTTTTTCAATGTCAGATTGGATAAATTATAAATCTATTAATATAATTTTTTTTTATAATAAATATATCCTTTAAATTGAATAAAAAAACATAATAATATATTGATTTTTTTCTATAAAAGAGATTTGATCTGTCTGTCAAAGTGATTAACATTTATCATAATTTTTCCACTTATATGAATTTATTTTTAAAATTAATTTTACATCATTGTAATGAAGGATTTTTTTTTTAAAAGGATAGATTTTCTTGTTGAATGTTATTAGTGAAGGTGATAAAACATAATTACATAGATAAAGGTCTAGTTAGGCCAAATAATAGACTAAATAGCTATGATTAAGGGCCCGAATGACATAAAAACTGGTCCACACCTCATTTGATGAAAATATTTATTCCATTAAACAATAATTATTGATTTCAGGTGTTTTTATGATTTTTTGGATAATAACATGTCTACACCTTACTTCTTTCCACGAATATTGTGTACGTTCTTTTCCTTCCCTCCAAAAGGCCACCTCCTCTACCCATTCTTCACACCTCTCAAACCACACATGTTCAGAAAATATCTACCTAATCGGAATCTAAAAATCCATCCATATATATATATATATAATCCCCTTTTTGGGATGAATACTTAACATGGAATCATTTATTTGAAACCAATAAAAGTTACACTATTAAAAGGTAATGTCTATTTTTCACCTCTCTAGGTTCATTTCCATTATCCAACCCATGAAATTTCATGTTTATGATCTTGTGTAAAAAAATGTGTACTAAATATACTAGTATTATTTAATTAATTTATTATAGATACACAAACACAAACCACTATATAATGTGTAACAGACCTAATGTTTCTCTCTACGGCGAACTACTCCCTTACGAAACAATGATTCTTCAATTATTTCCTACTGCCTCTCCTAGTGTCCACTATGATGGATAATCAATTTATATAGTATATATGATATATATTGTGTCTTAATAAAAAATTAATATTTTTTATTAATCTTCACATTAATACTTTCAATTTTATGATTATACAATAACATCGTTTGAGGAAATGTGGACTACCACCCCGTCAAAGTGTTTTCATTCGTTCCCACTAAACATGGAACATGTAAATGATGATTTTAATTACAAATATGATACATCAACAACATATATATGAAATTCATGAAATAATTATATTTCTGTAAATAATATACATATATATATATATAATTTTCTTTTTTACCATTTCACCCACCAAAAAATTATATCATTTTTCGTGGACGTGCGAACCACATCCTCCTAGACATGTTCTGATTACATTTAAACCACAATGATATTTTTATATATATGTATGTTTAAATAATATAGTATGTATTATATAATCGTCATTATATAATTATATTTTGTGATTTACCTTCTTTTCACAATGTTCACTTGAAAATGGGAATGTTACTCATGGGTACGTACGACCTACAGTCTCCTTGATTGTAACATATTCTCATTTTCATGTCCATATTTAATGATTGGTTCTAAAAGTGTACTTGTTGTATGAATATGATAAGTATTTCATTATTATTATTCTTTAGATGTTATATAATGAATCTTAGGACCATTGTTGATCAAAAATAGTTGTTTTGACATAGAATTTGAATTTATTCAAAAAAACCTAAGGTAAATTTGATTGTTGGAGTAGATATACAAAACATGGAAATAAGTGACATAAAATTTATAAATGATAATGGTTATTAATATTGTATAATGTTAACATTTTTTATTATATAGAAATTAAAAGGAGATTCTCCAGAACTTATATTTAAGGTAAGACATTCTTTCCTCATTTTTATTCTATGAGTCATGCTAAATTGTTTAGCACTTAATTTATTATATATGGTGTAAATAATGCCATGATGACATATAATACCACAAACCCTGTTATTTTCATGTTATTTAAGAACTTACATTATTATTTTCATTTTTTTAGGATTTTTATTGAAAAATACATCAGTGATTTATGGGACACATTGAAATGTTTAATGATTACTTTCCCCATGACAAATACGAATGACATTTCAATGGAATATCCATAAAATAAATTTATATAAACATTTTTAATTAGTCCCATTAAATATTATCTGGTCATTAATGACCATTTTCATGTATTAATAAAATTTTTGTACCCTTTTGTAATAAATGTGTTTTAGAAAAATTTTCCAAAAAACCCATCATCATTTCACTCTATAGTCAGAAAACATGTTTTCTTCTAAAAACATGTTTTTTAAATGGTTTTAAAAAATTATTTGGGAAATAATGTTATATCATTTTTGTCTTATACCTATGTTTATGAGGAATATTATAGTTTCATTCCAAATTTTGCATTTTTTATCATTTTCTTATAAATTCAATAATCATTTCACCTCGTTTGACATGTATGGATTCATACGACATCATTTCATTAAATACCATTTAAATGTTTAAATGGTTTATTTATAAAGGAAAATATTTTCCAATGTGTTTTCAAAATAAAAGGATGTTTTCCTTAAAAATATTTTTGACTGTTATAATTTCATTTCATCCACAACTACAAACCTTCATTTTTTCCAAACATGTGATTTTTTCTATTCATACTATCCTCAATATTAATATTGATGATTTTTTATTTATTTATCCAATTATCATATTCAAGTTCACATATATGATTAATTTATTAGTAACCTTGAAATATTAAATATATCATGGTCATTAAACATATCATTTATCTTTAATATTAGTATTGCCTACAATGTATACCATTTTAAAAACAATGTATAACTTGAATGTGGTTTGATTAATCTGTATTGTATAATCCATAACTATATTAGACTAGGAACATTGTTAAATTTAATATTTGATAAATGATGAATGTTTTTTACTTGTACAACATGGGAGATGCCCGATTATATATAGTCCCTCAAGGCATCAATAGTCTCATAGGATGAGTTATTTGGCTAGGTGCTATATATGGGGTATTACCCTACATTTTGTAAACCATGTTGTGAATGGTGTTTATAATAAAGATACCATGTAGATAAAAAAATTTCATCCAATAATTAATAATTTCCTCCCTTTATATTTAATTATCTAGTCATGGAAATGGCATGTGCTTCTCATTATTAAATTTTCATGTTGCTTACGTATTTCCATTCAGTTTATTTACTACATGGAATGTGCATTTAGTTATTCACCATTACATATATATAATTCTCCTAAATTCATTATTTTATAGAAAATATTTTTCCCTTACTGATCATTTGATCTAACACTTATTATGTTTCTTCCCATAGGAATCCATGTATCATACTAAATAGATATTAATGATTTTATTAGTTGAATTAGAGTTAGCCTTATAGTTATTTATTTTGAAAGAATAAAAAATATTATGTTTTAATCAATGTATTCATTTTTAATAAAATAATCATTTTGTATCGAGTTATCCAAAATACAAAAATGATAGGTTTTTTAGGACTTGATTACATGTAGTCATTAAAAAGTATTTACTGTAAGTCATCGACTCATGACTATCTAGGGATGAGTAACTACACTTACCATTTAACATAGTATTTTTTTAGAATCATACGTTCAACGTGAAATTTTTTTCTTCATTTATCCTATTATTAATTTTACTAAGTGGTTAGGTAATTCTAGTATCACTACATCCTTTTCAATCTATAAAATTATATAACCTAAGTTTAGAAAACAATTATTTTTCTTTAGTGAAACTGTTATATTATGGTCTCTTATCTTTTCTATATAACCTATATATCAACTTTCCACAATCATGAATGTTATCCTTATTTTCCATTTTAATTTAATCTATTTGATCTCCACTAGTGTTTACATAGTTTTTCATATAAAATGTTCCATAAACCGTACAATCATAATATTTGATGTCAACAATCAATTTTTCCCATCTTTTAGGTTACAGTTATAACAATGATAAACTCCAAGGAAAATCAATTGTTCTTATAACTCTTATAGAAATAATGTTTTTAATAAAACCAATTTAAAGATAGAAATAAGATTCCTTAAGGTTCATATGCATTGTTTATAAAAAACATGTTTAAAAGATTATCTTTATCATCACCTTTATTTCTCAAATTATTAGTGTGGATCAATATCAGATTCATATCTACCATATTGGGTTCATAAACTATTCATTTATTAAAATAAATAAATAAATTCACCTAATACATTCCTTATCAATGTTTAATATTAATGACAATTATAATAATGGATTCTCAAAATTTGACTTTTAAACATAATTTATGTATACATTGATGAAAATGGATAATTGAATATAAGTAAAAAAATTATCCACTATGGTTAGTATTATCCTATTAATTTATCCCATGTGGAATTTTATACACATGTTTCATCTTAATCAGCTCATCTCCTGAGTATTTATCATTTTATTTTCTATTATAACGTGGATCCTCCTTTTCTTGTGAATATAATCCTATTTTTCATGAAACTCTCTAATCAGTAGAAATCCATTGGATGACTACTTCTTAGAGTATTAAAATAAATAATGAATAATTATGGGTGAGTCTCAAGACACAAATTGTAATAATAAATTTTGAATATATGAACCTGTTTTGGATTATATTTGTAATCCATTGTGTTCTTTAATAGTTGTAATGCTTGTAATTTATGATAATTACACCATTGTAACAAGATATATACACATGGCCTATTGAAGGTGATGTTTTGGAGAATACACATTATTTTCTATAATTTAATGCGTCTTTGTGGGGACATGATATTATATATAAATACATGAGGAATATATGAATTCTATCATTATATAATAAATCATAAAAACCATATTTCAATCATCTAACTAAGACTACTCCTAACACTATTAAAATGATCCCTCAAGTATTTCATAAATACCATATTCAAATGATAAAGATAATATAGAAAATTAAGGAGTAATAAGTCACCAAAATATGACAAATTAGAATAATAATCAATTATTTCCCCAGCTAGAATATATAAATATTTAGTGTTAAAAAAATTTTATAAATAAATATTTCTTTTATTTACAAGGATAGAAATCAGTGTTTTCTAGGATTGAATTGATACATGTAGACATAAAATTATGAATAACTAAAAATAATTTCTTATAAATATTACAAAATATACAGAATTTGATATTATCCATTATATTTTTAAGATGAAGTGATTTATCAATCTAAATAATTATTACATTTAATATTAATGGTATATCAAATATTTCAAAACATCTAAACATTGTAATTTCGATTTCAATTATAAATCTATAAGGAATAGATGATGTAATTATAAAAAAAATAATATGCGTAATAAATATAACAGTTTTACACATCATAGAATTCATAGTTGATAAATTGATTCAATAACTATGTCATGAGAGGTTGAAGAAAAGGATTACTTTCAAGAAGATTAATAGTCTATTCTATTTGAAAATTTCATTTTCATGTCCATTAGAGAGTCTATGGTGAATTTTGGAACATAGTATATAATTTTTTCCTAATGAGATAAATAAAAGTAATGTTGATGATATAGATCTTTTAGGTTAATGGGGAGACAACATACTCCTACAAAAAAAGTTTCAAACTGAGGATAATACTAATAAGTAAAATTATATTATGAATTTCCACCATTATAGGAACGTAATTGAACATGTGACATGTTAAACAGTAGTGTGAAGTATTCTGAATAATTTATAAAAACAAATAATAATGTGAAAAACAAAATAGAAATATATTATATAAAAAATTATTGATTGTAAGAGGAATTTATAATTCATGTCACCAAAAAGGATTTACAAAAAAAATATTCATTCATAATTAGATATTGGTTGTTTATCTCACATGATAGGTAAATTTATTTACTTTACGATTTTTTACATATTCCAAGGGTAATTATTAATTTCAAAAAAATGTGTCTCTATGGATATTTTTTCATTCTTTTAATAGATATTGTAAATAAAAGGAAATTTTAAATAATGATAAATTTTTATATAGATAAAAATAAATCTTACTTAATGTTTAATACATGTCTAAGGAATAAAATGAAATCATTTTTATGAATAATAATGACAAGTGTTTTATTATAT
The DNA here is from genome assembly GCA_963277665.1 of Viscum album. Taxonomy (NCBI): domain Eukaryota; kingdom Viridiplantae; phylum Streptophyta; class Magnoliopsida; order Santalales; family Viscaceae; genus Viscum; species Viscum album. The sequence goes on from OY728148.1 coordinate 178,814,519, forward strand.
CAATGATGGTATTTTTTTAATGTTATAGAAAACTACTCGATGTATATTTTAATTTTGGGTCAAGAAAACATAAGGAAATCGTATCATCCCATAGGAGATGCCAGTTAATGGGTTTCCATAATAAAGGACACATGACCCCAAGTGCACCTCCCCAAACTCTAGAGTATTACTACTAGCATTGGGGGCCTGGGTAGTGGCCTTTGGGAGACTATGACCCAATATATTTAAGTAATAATAACATAATATTATATAAAATAATGTTTATGAATAAATTATAAATGAAACATAGTGGAAGCATAATAAATAATCATGAAATATATGTAATAAAACTAGAGTAAGATGAATAAATAAGTAACTAAAAGTAAAATATTTTCTATTTCATATGTATATGAAAAATAATTCAAGGGATATAGAATATATGCATCTACCACGTGATATAAAAAAAATAAAAAAAAAACTGATTTGACTAGTATCTTGAGAATTGGCTTGTTCCTCATCTCCCCAAACTCTATCCTTACAATGAGTATTAATAATTGGAAGCAAGTTGCTTCCATTTTTTCAATACATGAAACCATAAGGTCTTTTTGGTTACCAATGGTGACTCAATAGAGGTTTGTGATAAGATATTATTATTTCAACACCAACATTATCTATTCCATCCCATTCAAAGAAATATGAGATATGTAGTTTTCTATAGTAATCTTATACCAAATATAAATAAATATCAAAATACATTGGATTGGATTTTTTTGGACTCCCATTCAATTTACATACTTTTTTTATAGATGGTGATTCTAAACCAAGGTATCATTCAAGGTAATATTGAGTGGAAAAAAGGTGTAAAGATACGGATTTTGCGCAAGATTTTTTTTATTGAAGGGAAAATCATTATGTTTCCTGAACCAAATAATCCATTATCATTTAAAAACTCCCATTTAGGTTTGAAATTCAATTATATTCATTTTTATATATTATTATGTGTAACCCAAAACAATTCCATGTGAAACTGGATAGAAATTCTATATAATCTCTTGAGGGGATTGATATATGTACAATTCATTGATGTTTATCCATTTGACCCTAGAATGTTGCACCAATTTTCATTATGGTTTGGTATGAAGACACCAATAACTATCCATTATGTCGTAAATTTTGTCACATGTAGCTTCCAATGTCTATATCATGGAATGGTAAAACCATCATTCCATTAAGCATATCCAATCGGTCTCACCTAGGTAACCTGTATCACATGTCTATAAGAAAAAATAGATAACCCACAGTGATCTCATCCATGGAAAATATAATGTAACCCCTATCATGCTAACAAAACATTGAAAATTATAACGAGAAGGCATGAGAGTACATCCAAGGGGACATTATGTCAAAATTCCCTATTTCACCCTTTGAATAGAGGATGAAATAAAAAATAAATTTATAATTATAACATTACTAGAAAAAGGGACCAAATAATTAGTTCAATCATTGGTATGTTAGTTCTAACCTTAGATAATGAGTTTTTTATTTAAGGGTACATTAATGGAATGATGGTCATGTCATTCAGGAGTAGTAAAATTCATGTGATTCAACTATTTCATTATGAAATGGAGAATAAGGGTATAACCCATGGTTAACCATGAATTTAGTAAAAAATGTTTGTTTAAGGAATTAAAAATGAGACAACACAACTAAATAGGTGATTTAACATTTTAGGTAATATGTAAAGTAGGCCTCTGAGGGGTATCTCACACATTGGGGTGGCACGAGTCATGGATATCAACTTATGGGGATGATTCATTGGTAACTTTTCTCATGGAAGGAATGATAAGTCATTCATTGAAACTAATTATAATAGTTTGGGTTACATGGGAAGGATCTAGAACAATAAAACATATTATAATGTGAAATGAAAAGAGTGGAAAGATCCATGATGACTAACCTAATCATCATAGATATTCCCTTTTCTAGTTTTGACCTTGTATTCGACCTACGGTGAGAATAATGTTGAGAAATCACCTTTCTCCCAAAAAATTGATGAACTTTTCATTTGTGTAGATAACTTAATAGACCAGAACAAAAATGTGAATTATATTGGATATGATTCAAGAGCTCACTTTTATAATCCCAGTGGATCTAATGGTTACTAATTCATTGTGGATGTAAGGGATTTACCACAAAATTAGAGGAGAAGGAGGAAGAGGTATTATGTGGGAGGAGATCTCTGCTGTTGGAGAAGATGTTGAAAATAATGAAGATAGGGTATAACATAATTTAAGAGTATAGAAATTTTAATTTCATTAATAATCAAGGGTGTATTATTTTGGCCACATGGTTGGATAAAATGTACCAAGTAGTGTGAAATGTTCTAGTTCAAAGGGCCACATCACACGATTTGGTAGATATTTTGTCAAACTATGCACCAACCATGCGATTCCACTCTTTCAAAAGATGTAGATAGATTCCATGGAAGTGATCCATTGGTCATACAATTGAAGACAAACCATGTACACCATATGTGACAACTGTTTGTAGCAACACGGTTCAGGGAAACCATGTGGGCTCGACTGCATGGTTTTTAATACTAAAGTAGCCATTTCTGCCTCTTCTAGTTTTAGGGTTCTAGATTTCGAATGATCCCTATACACACCTAATAACACATACACTTTATTATGCGCAAATATTAGTTCCAAAAATATTAATTGAAACCAAAAAACAAATGTCCCACACCATTTATAAAATTAGGTATCTTGCATCCTCCCATCCATAAGAAAGCTTATCACTGAGTTTCCCTTCTGAGGGAGGTAAACCATCATAATAATAGAGTTTATACACTCTGAACATACAGCATCTTTCAACTTCTAGACCTCAAACTGTACAAATCATTTCTACCATAACATCTATACTAGAGGAACTGAACTGCATATGAGATCCATTGTTCTCCGATTGATGATAGGTATTGGATACACATCGGTGGACGTATCGTCTTCCAGCTCTATATCATTCATGAATAACAAATGACATGGGCTGATATGATAATATAAAAATTAAGATATATTGAAGAAGTTGATTTTGGAATGGTAAATATGATTCAGCTACAACAGATAGGCTACTACCATGATTCGACCAACAATCACTAACATAATAACATATCCAAGTGAAAATATGCCATGTCTCTTGATTTTGATCTCTCCCCATATTAGTGATAAAAGATGGGAAACTTGATGTCACTCATCGAACTCTAGAGGTCTTTAGTGACAATCAGTATATGAATTATTTCTAGATTGAAAGGTATCCATATTCCTCAAAATCAGTTAGGCATTCTCTGAAGTCTCCTGCACATGACGATGACCTAGTAGTGTATTCAAACCTACCAATTTACAGCAGATCATTTAATGACCCAATCTTCCACATATGGTCTCATATAGATTAATATGAAATATTTGTTAAAATATTTTTTTATAAATTTCAACTATATGGATATTGTTTTACAAGAACCAAAAAATCAAGAATCTAGGCTGTAATTATTCCGTATAGAACTTGTATCATTCACTCGAACATCCCATCAGTATAATTGAGATAGATATACTTAAGAGAAACTGTGATAAAATTTCTTCATGAAACCCTTTTTATAATTTTCATGTAAATAACAAGTGTTAGTCATAAATCTAACAACAAATTAAGCTATAAAGTCACACTATATCCCAAATGTAAATCTTTACTAACTCAAAAATATAGAAGGCTTCTCAGATTAGTTCAAAGTGTGAAACCTTGATCATCCTTCTAATGGTCACCAATACTACATCCCTACCTTAGATATATCTCAGTATTCATGTAATTAAATCAATAGCTTCATGAACTGGCTTCTCATGGTTTTCCAGAATCTCCAACTGCATCTTATAGAATAGAGACATCAGTTACCACTCACAACTATCCACCATGGAAGCAAGCATCTAAATCTTCTACCTTAATTATTTATCTACCTCATCTCCCTTTACAACTATTTAATAATTCTGAAAGTCATATTGTTATAGGTATTCCACACACGTATGCTACCATATATTCATGTCTTACTAAGTTGAGATGTATTTGAGACTTTTTTGATCCCTGTTAATATTTAATCACTCTACTAATAGGTAATCCCTCCAATGACATAAAGTATATATCATGACAGATACATTGAGGTCATTTATATCATAGTTCCACTCAACAGGTCTCAACAACATGTACATGTATTCTAAAAAATATATCATCCTACATATGGACTTCCCCGTCCAAATTCTTCATGAATCACGGTATTCTATAAACATTCTACTCTAATTATTATGAGTCATAATCTCTACTAAATTAAGACACAGCATTAATTCATAAAAATCATCACAAGATTTACTCCAATCGAATTTCAAACCCTTCTTGGTTTATTCTATATATAAAACTTCCAGGCATGAGATGTCCTAGATTAATCTCTTGTAGTATCATGATAGGCCTAAGAATATCTGTATATAATGCATGTTCATGGGTTTTGTAATATCCCAATATATTACAATATTTTCATTTTATAATTAATATTTTTTCTCTATTTATGCAGACCAATATGGTAATATTATGCTACACACCCCACTATATTACCTTGTGTTACTTGCAAGACTAGGGTTTTACAACCATTTAATGATTCACCAATTTATAAAATACATTTTAAAAACTTCATGAATTTTATTTTTCAATATAAAATTCATTTTTTATTTTGGAATTTCAAAATTAGCTTAGAGTCAATTTTTTGGTATTTTTCTTATGTGTTACATTTTTTGATGAATACTAGAATATAGTACAATGTAGTTAAAAATAGAATTTTCTCGTAATGATTTATAAAGGATACATAATATTTAAAAAAATTTAAATGTAAACAAATAGACGAATTATTTATATATAAATCTAATTTACATCATTAGAACGAATATTATCTTGAAATTAGATATATAAATAGATAGAACATTCAAAAATTTCTACATTAAACTGAAATTTCTCACCACTATTACAGGAGTAGCGTTAATATTATTTTTCACCCCCTTGTGATTTGAATTATAAAAAATGCTCAAACACAATTGTAATAATTACAATATTTGTGGTCTAATAATAACAAAATATTTTCTAAACAAAAATATTTGTGAATCTGATTAGAATTATTTACTGTGAATAAGGAAAATTTAATCTTGATAAGGGACCAAAACATAATTTTTTGTACCACAATGACATGGAAAATTGTTTAAATTCCATTGGCCACCAATAATTCAACAACATAACCAATTTTTCAAAATTGAATGTGTTATTGGTATATTATTAAATTCAATTACCCTAAATAAATCGTTGTGTTGGGAAAAATTGAAAAAAGAGAACATTCCTTTAATTTAACATTAATAAAACATTTAGATATGTAAAAAATATAATATTTTCTATTACACATATCATTTCGAAAGAAACATGGAATATTTTTAACATAATATTTTTTCAATAATTTTTTGAGATTGTTTAATTACCTAAAATTCTTAAAAATGTAAAAAATAATGATTATTTACTATATAATTATCTAAAATAAATTGTACTACAAATATATAAAGTGATATATATTGATATAATTATTTTATATAATTAATTATTGAGAATAATATATCATACATAAAAAAATTACACATAATATATTTTAATTCCAATACTTTTCTGATATTATAATTTTTTAATAAAAATATATTTTCAAAATTAAAAATATAGTTATTTAATAATAAATTATATTTATTTAAATTATTTAATATTAATAATAAAACTATATTTTTCTTGTGATTTATAAACATTAATAAAAATTAAAAATCATATATTAATGGAACAAATGATTTTTATAATTAATACACTAACCCATATATTGTCAATTAAATCATTTAGTTCTCCAAAATGTGTCATTTTGTTCTCCAAACTATTTTCAATAATTTTTTGAGATGGTTTAGTTACATATTTCCCTCATTGACCATTGAGGAAAACCGTATGAAATAAATTAATGATATGTATAATATATTATCCTATAATTTTGGAATGGTATTTATTACATTCGTATTCTTAGAAATACATCCCTATCTTGAGACTACAATTAGTTTTCGTTCTGGAATAGATGTACCTAGAGGTAATAACTCCAACAAGTTGTTCAATGCCGGACGTGGGGTAACCAGGTACATGAGAAAAAGGCCATATTATGCTTCTAGTTAGATAGTCTAGGGTGATATTTGTAGTATAATTTGAATTTGGTTCCTACCATTATAATTGATTTAAATTTAATGACTCCCCCAATGTAACCAAAATGTATGATTATAGGATTTACGATGAAAAAAATTAAGTTATGTTCTAGAAAATATTTATAGTTATACATTGTTCACAATTTTTCAAGAAAATATAGTAAATTCCATTATTTATTAATGGATATTTGAAGGATGAATGGTGTCTATAATCATGGAATATGCAGACAATTCTCATTTGAGGAATACAATATAGAATAGGGAAAATCGTGGAAATATTTTTGAAACATAATTAAGTTATAATAAAAAAACATTTCCTCAATGGAGATGAATATTCCGTGGAGTGAATAAATTATGTTTGATCACATTTTGCTATAGAATCCACCATCTCATAGTTGGACTACTAATCCAATTATAATGGTGAAATTGATTAAGTCTCCAGGGAACATATTTGCAGCCTTATAATGTATTGAAAAGGAAGTGGTTACACTTGTGGTCTATTTTCATCAAGATGATACTGAATTGTTGTGATATCATATTCAGAATACAGGTGAGGAAGAATAAATTGAACTCAGATAATGGATGAATTAAAAGTATTCATTCTTCATAAAAATCATCCCTTCTGATCAAAAAATTGAGTTGAAGATAATCTTAATTTCCTTGAATAAAATAAAACATGAAAATTTTGATCATTATGAAGCTACATTGAAAAGTTAATCAAACTATACTACATAATAGAATTGCAACACGATGTCCATGTATGACCAATTATTTTAGAGTCTTATAAAAAATCTCTATAGGGAAATAATTTTTTATAATTATTTATCCTATGAAGAGATATTATTATGTTCCATGATAATAGAAAAGTTATTTCTGAGATCCTATGTATTCAAGGGATCCCATTAGAATAAGAGGTCTTTTGAACACCTTGGAAAAGAGAATTATTCCAAAAAGATGAAGGGATAGAAGGATATTTAACTTCGTAATAACTGTGGAAAGAATCAGCATATTAAATTCTTGAAATGATTGGGAGTATGTTTGAATTGTATAGAAAAGGATCAACAAGAAAAAAAATGCAATGCGAAGAATGATAACACTGATATTATGTTTTATATTTTCAGTGAGATGGTGCACTATGTGAATAAATTCCCTAAAATTATGGAATATATACCATCAAAAAATCAATGAATTCAAGGTAAATAACAGGTTATTGACACAATCGAGTTGGAATAATTAATGTACATCTAGAAAGGGATCATTGAAATATGATGTAAAGGTCTATTATTTATGATTTTCTCATCATATAATTTTATAAGAAATATTAGGATTGTATTGTAGTACTTTTTCATTAAGTATTTTAGAATCATATAATAAATGGTACAAATAAAATATATTTTGAAGAAAAGGTATAATTTTTGGACAAATCATATTTGAGTGATAGACATAATTTGTTATGACCTTGGTGATGATATAATGATTTTGAAATGATGGATTTGGATAAATGATGAATACATTTCAACTAATTAATTATTTATCAGCATGTGTTAAGTGCTATCATTGAATGATTTTAAAACACATTTGGATATAAAAAATATATCAAATAAAAATTTGTCTTACATATTGAATTCGGAAAAATGCATGTTTCAAAAAAAGGTATTATGGTAATTCATGTAATAAATATATTTGATGTGAATAAATGATGATGTTGTTCACATATTTGACATGTGATGATTAAAGAGCCACATCATATTCATTGAATGTAATGATATGTTCTTTGTAATTTTAGTGAAATTCCTTCTAAATAATTGTTTTATAATCAAATGAAAAAGTTAACCATTTTTTAATTTAATTATGTTGATCATTGGATAATATATTAGAGATTCATGTATTAATTATCCATATAATACACCCCATGATAAGATATTGAAGTAGAATTATTTGTAGGAGTAAAAAAATGATAAGATTATATTTATGAAGTAGAAACATATACTTACTTATAATCATATGTAGTGAAATAATTAATAAATATTAGTAATGGAATATTAAAACAAAAATATTTTTCTACTATCACCATAATTTAATGATATCAATGATCATTATTAAAACCTACGGGGTATGGTATTGTCGTCTAAAACATTTAGCTAAACATGTTCTCTTGCAATGACCTTCAGAACATGATAGATATATTTATCTACCATATATATATTTTCAATAGTGATCTCATAGTCAATAGCCCATTTTTTATATGAAATTTCCATTTAAATTACCCTCTTATTAAAAATAATCATTATTTACGCTATTCATGATGTTGTTTTAAATAAGAGTATTTTAAAATAACATTTACTTGATTACAATGATAATGATTAATCTAAAAGGACAAAATTTAATTATTTTGGGGAGAATGAACCGTCCAAACACATTACAATATTTTCATGTTCAGATAAATATTATTTTTTCTCTCTTTATACTCAACACAATGTTAATCATATATTATACACTATATCGAGTTATCCAGCGTTAAACAGAAGACAGTGTATCGCCACCTTTTAATGACACACTAATTTTTTAATAATATTTTGTAAATTTTTTAAAACAAAACATTAAATAAACATACTTTTTTATTTAGAATGTAAAAAAAATGTAGGATGAATTTATTTTATTTTTACGAGATGTTTTTTTCATTAATAGTAAAAAATACATTATTTTGATAAAAAAAGATTCCTTTTAATATAAATTGTTATTATTGTTAAATTATATATTTAATTTGTTTTAAAGATAAAATATATCAATAATTAATATATTAATCTAATTTTGGTCATTGGATACTTTTTAATACTCTAAATAGATATAAAAACATAATGATAATTTGAACATTTATACTATAGAAACCCCCTTTCTCACAACATGGGTGTGATTATAATTGATATTAATTTTAAAAAATATATTACTTGAATTTTGAAAGATAAAAATTGTTGGTTAAAAGAAGTGAAATAATTTTTTCTAATATGATCTACTTAATGTTTTACCAAAATGATTATTTAATGTGATTAATATTAATTATTGTGATTAAATTAAGAATAATCCTACTAAGGGACTAAACCTAAATATAATAGACCAAGTTGACATAGAAACTTGTCCAAAATCCCTTGAATGTCAAAAATTAGAACATAATACCAATGGGAGATAATATTATGGGTTATTGGGATATTATTAAATGGAATTTTATTATATAAAAAGTTATATATGGAAAAAGCTAAAAATTGAACTTTCATTACCTATAAAATCTATAAAAAATTAGATATGTAAAATGAATCATATTTTACGTTATAAATACCATTTGTAATGATAAATGGGTTGTTTTTATGATAATAATTTACCAATATTTTTTAAATATTTTTTATTTACCAAAAACTCTTATGAAACGCCAATCTAGTGATTACATAGATAATAATTAACTGAAAATAAATGATAATATAATTATAAGAAGTGAAGTATATTAATTTATTTATAGTATGTAATTATTATTTTATATTTATTTATCATTTTACAATTCCTTAAAATAAATATATTTTAATTCCATGTGTTTAATTTTTTAAAATTAAAATCTGATAAATAATATTAATATGGACATTATTTTCATTTCAAAATATATGATATTTTATTAAATGATTATAAATTAATAAAAATAATATATCATTTAAAGTTATTTTTGTGTGTTTAAAAAAATTAAAAATTTACCTTTTATGGACTATTCGATATTTTATATTTAACATATTGTCCAATATATTATAAAAACATTGTTAACACGGCCTGTGTTTAAAAAGTGTTTTAGTGGGTCACATGTAGTTGTTTTAAAATTAACTTCGTAAATGAGTGGATTTTTTATTTTTTAAATTGTTTACAATATTATTAATTTATTGTGTCTATATTTTCTAATAAATCTAATTTTACTTAAGATTTATTTTTTATATTCCTATGGTTGGGAAATATATGCATTAATAAAAATCAAAATGATAAAATCACTAAATCCTAGAAAATAAAGAACCAAATTATTAAAATTCTAAAATATTTTTGTGTTGAAAGTCTTAATATTCCATTATTCCCCATTATTAAATTATTTTTCACTTTTTTAGGAACATTAATTAAGATATACCTCCCATTAATGAAGAATATTTTGTATTAACAGTAGTGCCACTCCCTATCCATTGTAAAATAAAAAGCACGCTACCCCTTAGTAACAATTCTAATGACACATTAGCTCAATTAATATATGACAAAATATCATTCCAGAACTCCTACCCTATTACGAGAATCCAACCCTAGTTAATAAATCCATCCATTGTATCCTTTTGGTAAAAAACAAAATAAGTCACCAAATTTATAGGTGACAAACATCTTTAATGCTTTATGTTTTCATTACATTATTGTCACATACATGACATATTTTGAAGTTAAATTTCATTTATTTTCCTTTCATTCTTTTTTCTGGATGGTTTCCAAAGGTTTTATGGAGAAATAGATGAGTTTTCATGAATTGGGCCAAACCGTGAGCCCAATTCCAGATTTAAAAATAAAATTTGTCTCCTTTATAACTTTTTCATTTTTTAATCTTTTTCCTTCATTCCAATTATTAAATGGTCTCCTCTGACCTATTAACACTAAAATATAAATATGGAGCCTTTATAAATCCATAATCATGGTGGATATGGGTTTTTATTTAAGATATTGGGCATGCCCGAAGGCCCATTTCCTGCATTAAAAATAATTTTTAAATTTTTTATATCTCCTTCACTATTTGCGTTTTTTAGTGATTCCACCTCCCACTCGACCCTAAGAAATCCAGGCGCGCTCCCATTGCATTCCCCCCTCCTTGGAGCACTTTGATATCGCGAATTAGGGCTGATCTTCATAGGGTGTCTCAAATCGGTCAGAAATGAAGAGGTAACATAATCCCTTCTTAACTCTCTCAATTCTTACTCTATTCCCTCCATTCTAGTTCCCAAATTACCTCTTATATCTTGTTCGAAGAATCCCTGAATTTTGGCTATTTTCAATGTTATCAACTATTGTTTTTGGGGTGATTAATTCAGGATACTTCAAGCAGGTGAGTCTATTTCATTCCTCATTCAAATTGCTTAGGGTTTCTTCCCTAATTATTGAATTATTAAAAATTCCAGAAGTTAGGGTTAGTGAATAGGTTCTAAATTACTGTATTTTGGGTGAAATATTGAGTTTTTAGGTTTCTTTTATCTTCCTTGAGGTGCGTCGGTCATGCGGTTGATGTTTCGCCCCAATATTTGAGGGTTTCGACACATTCGGTAAGTGATTTCGTGGATAACCGTTTATTGATGAGTTAGTTTGCTTGATTAAATAATTTTACATGTTCCTTATGTGATGTGCATTATGAGAAAACCATTTTTGGTAGTAATAGTAAAACATTTGTTTTTAAAGTTACATTATTTGTTTGAAGTGTGTATTTTTCAAATGTATTTCATGTGTTATCTCTTGTGGTAGTTTTGTAAAATGTAGAAGTGGTTTATTAGTTGTTAAAAGGGGCTGCCAATTATGGTTGGGAAATGATATAGTTCCATGTGGGCCTAAAAAGGGGGTGTATTTGAATGGTTTTATTTTTATAACCTTGTTATACTCCTTGAATGTGTTTTATGGATTTGTGTGTTCTCATGGGTATCTTTTGTGATATTATTCAAGGTGATTATATAACATTTGAAAGTGGATTATTACATGTTTATTGGGCTTCCAATTCTGTTTTGGTAGGGTCTTGGTGTGCTTTTGGCTTAAAAAGCGGTTTTTGAAATGGATTTTATGTGCAACGTTTGGGTATACACTTTATATTTGTTTTATGAAAGTTTTGAATGGTTTATTGTGTTGTGTAATAGGTGAAACTATATCAGCAAACTGTTTTGGTAGGAGTATATTTTTAAATGGTCCATTTTATTTTTGAAAATGTTGTTATGTGATATATATCATCCTGGAAATATTTTATTAAATTCTTTGAAGGAGATATTGAGGAGTGAAAGTGATGTCAAAGTGATGTGGAGTGTTTTGTGTGAGTGTGATGTGAAAATTGAATTTTTTATTATGAAAGAAGTGTTATATTCCATGTGTGTGGGCTGTTTTATGAGTTTAAATATCATATAATTGTTTTATAAAATTGTTTAATGGTTTTGTGGGAGTGTTGAAGAAATGTGAAACGTGTTGTGGGCTATTTTGGTGTGATTCGGATTTCAAAATCATTTTGAATGAAAAATGGATTTTTGTGACTTATGTGATATACATAGGGGATGTTTGGTTAATTTGTGATGTGGAAATGATATTTTCATGTTCAATGTATATTTATTGACCTGTTGAACTTGTTTGAGAACAAAGGGAAAACCTGGGTATCTAGGTGGGTGGACGTGTACTAGTATGCTTGTGAATCCGTGGGGTTTTGCCTCAGTTTCACTTAGCAATATTGATGCTTACAACTCTAACTAAACAATGATGATGATTATTGGGGACCACTAGGTTATGGGTATGTTCCCTACTTGTGGCTCGTGCACGAGAATGGATATTTTTGATGGTTACTGTCACCGAGATACGAGGTACCTGAGACCCACAGCTAGCTAGTGCCTAGGGGTTACTTCCTATTTCTTATGCTCATTATTTACCTTTTACATACCGTCGGCATACGGTATAGTTGTCTGGAAAATTCAGTACAGTTGACATTATTTTTAAATGTGTTGATTCTTAATGATATCCCACTTGAAAACTGTTTTTATTCAAAGTTGTATCTTTTAGAAATTGTAACTAGCTTTTCATGTTTTTGAAAACTTGCATGCTTTTCATCTTTAAATGTTTATCACATGGAATCTCTTAGTGGTGGTATCCTGCTGGGCATTGGCTCACACCCTACTTACACTCTTGGGTGTAAGTAGACATGGTTGTTTTTGTTGTTGCAGGTTGGGTACAGTTTTTTTATTCCAGTGGTTCGGGTTTCTAGCAGGTCCTTGGTGGTGAAGTCCAGTGGAGGTGGCTTGAGGGAAGTGCCCCTTGCCATGAGGGTTCTTGGTCTGTCCTTATTTGTATTTATACCTTTATTATAGACCTTTTTATTTGTTTTAAGCCCTGTAATTCAGTTCTGAATTTTTGTAAAAGATTGTTTGGTTTGAAAAATCCATATTTGTTTCATTGCATTCTTTTGTTGTTTTATGTTTATAAACTCGGGTAAATCGTTCCCAATTTTTATTTTATGATACCTGGGCACTTGTGCCAGCCCGTGGGGATCGGGAACGCCCTTAGGTCATAGTTACGGGCTGGGTCGGGTGCCAGTTTTGATGGCGACCAGATCCGGTTCGTGACAAAATGGTATCAGAGGAGGATCAGGTTAACTCTTTGGGTCATGTTATTTGGGGAAGAGTCAGGATAGTCTGGAGTTAGGATTGTTGGGACTTGGAATTCTAGTTATGGGTAGGGTGCCTGATCACCACATCTCATAATGGGATTCAAGTTTCCAAGAGAAGTCAGGATTTATCTAGGTCCTTCGGTTTTCTTGGTTCGATGATGATTAAGGGAAATGAAAAGAGAGTTGGGTTGATGGTCCTAGTGAGCTCTCAAGGCCTGGAAAGCCATGTGGAGCCAAGGATATTACCTAGAAGACTCTCTGTGATAGTGAATTGATTGGAATATGGCTGGCAACCATATTTCCATGTCACCCACTGAAACTAGTTTCCTCTTGCATTATTTTGTGCTTAGGTTTTGAAACCTTAGCACTTTGGTTTTACGAAGTGTATAGTTTTTATGAAATGATTTTCAAATAAAGAGGGAATGGTTTGGTTTATGAAATGGAAGAACATAATTTTCAGAATTGTTTTGAAATGTAAAATGGTGTTCTTACACCTCTTTGAAAGAAGGAACTATATTGAAGTTGGTTTTGGAAAGTGTTTCCAATAGAGTTTTTTAAACAATCAGAGTGTGTTTTAATGGGATGAGATGTTTTGAAATTGATGTGAATATCTTGAAAGTGAGTTATTTTCTAAATGTTTGTGACTTTCTGAATATTTTTGTAAGATGTGAGTTGGGATTTTGATCTCATGGTTAGTAGTTATGAGAAAAAAGGATGTGTTGGTTGACCGTTTTGGTTTCGAAAAGAGGGATGAATTTTTGTTTTATCCTTTGGTATTTCCATTAGAGACCACATGAATGCGGTTATATGGAATGATGGATGGTTGATGGCACGACTGGATGAGTGCCGGGATGGATATGTGGAGGGTGTCGGGTGTGGCACAAAAACATGCATGTGTGAGGCCCATGGGGTACCATTGGTGGATATGCTTACTACTAAACTATTTGTTCTCAAGGAATTACTTTTACAGAAAAACACGATGTCTTGATGAATATTTTTGTATGGTTTGTATTATGGGTTTTTGAAAATGTTTATGTTGTGGGATTTTTTGATTCCAAGAACCCCTTCTGTTTGAACTGTGTTTTGGGTTTGTGTTTGGTCGGTAAGCTGTGTTGTAGGGACGATTAGTGGTCTCTTTTGAAAAATGTTTTGGGATGCCTTTACAATAGTTCTATTCATGTGTTTGGAGCTGGTTTGTGGATTGTTTTGACCAATGGACCCGATTGGTTGGGTCCTTGGGTTGTCTCATTGGATAAGGTACGCCCCCATTAATGGTTAATGCATAACAAAAGCACAACCCAGATTGATTCTCCATTGGAAAATCCTCCAGTTTATCAATATAAGGAATCTATTTCCTGAGCTTTTTAGATTGAGTATACACCCTTTCCTTTATTGGTTTTGTGTATCCTCTTGTAGTGGGAGATTGATTATGGATGGTTCAAAGTGACCTTAGCCTCTTAAGTTTCCTAATTTTTTGAAGGTGGAATTGTTCTGGGGTTGTTAGCATGGATGAGTATTTGGATAGTGTCTAAGAGGAACTCTCGGTCCTTCATAGACTCTTCGAAGAAGGAGTTCATGTTAAACTACTAGTGTGGGAAATCTGGTCATGAGAGGATATTATGGCCACTTTCTAGAATTGTGTGTTGTTTTGGGATTTTGTACAAGTTCACTCTCTATTCATTGTTTATATCAGTCGCAATGGTCAGGTTCGGTGATTCCTCGTGATGTCATGTGCTCGATTGACTATAAAGGTGAAAGTTGGGAAGTCATCTGAGAGTCTCTATTATGTTGGGAGAATGTCTCCCTTGAAAAAAACAAAAAAATCTATTCCATTTTAGAGGAATGTTAGTATAAGTGTACATTACTTCTATTGTTTCTCACCCGAACAAACAAGGTGTGATGTGTGTACATCTTCTAATCCCTTGTTTCAGTGAAATATCGATTTAGGGTAATGTGAGTTTGGAATGTGTTATGTTTTGGAAAAAAACTTATCGGGGGGATTGTGTTGTAGTTGTTGTTTGCAACGAAAGATGAATTCTCATTCAGGTGGTTTCCAAAGCCTAACTGCGAGGCCGAAGATGCTTCAATATTTTGAGCTCCATCCATAGGTCCCGGAGAGAAGCTGGCGCGTAGTCAATGGAAACTCCAGTGTCATTTAAACCCTTGTGCAAAGTCCTATCCTCAATATGAAAGATAATAACAGTTTAAACCTATGGTGTCATCATATTTCTTCTATTGTTCCCGTTCGGTGGAAATAGGTTGAGGGTCTTGTACCCATTTCATCACACAATGTTATTCCCTCCCTCTTTGGTTTCCATTGAGTCTTTAGAGAAAGGTATGAAGTTTGGCTAGACAGGTTGACCACACGGTTTGCACTTGGTTAGTAGTGACCATGCCCCCCCCCAAAACCATGTAGATAGAAGAATATCCACTGTTAGTTCAAGGTTTCCCAAACCATGCAGACTAACCATGTGGTCATCCCAACACTTTATATTTTGGGGTCTTTCTGTACCGGCCCATGCTGGTCGATTAAGATTGTTGGTTCTTATGGTGGGGAGCCTATTTTTTTTTCCATTACCAATAACTTAGATTTATCCATGGTCAAGGATTGGTGTAGGTAGTATCATTCGGATCTATCAAGATACCTAAAACTTCCTTGAGTAACAATTTAGATTGGAGAGTGCCCAATGGTTTAGTTATAGAAAGGTATGTGTAACCTTGTTCGATGTTGTTGTTCGTTTGAGTGAATTGCTTGAGTATTGTTCTGATAGTGTTTGAGATGTTTTCCTTTGGGATAAAGCATGAATGTGATTGATTATTTCAGGAAAGTGGTGTATGATTTTTTTGTGAATTATTCCTTCATTAATTGATCAATGGAGTTTTTTTGGCCTTTGGGGGTGAAACCTGGAAAGGGAGTACATCTTGGTTTATCAGTTCGGTTTGGCTTTCGTATCTGGCCTTTCTGTAGCTTTCTGGGGACGAAATGTTTTCATGGTGGGGATAATTGTTACATACATGACTTATTTTGAAGTTAAATTTCATTTATTTTCCTTTCATTCTTTGTTTTTGATGGTTTCCAAAGGTTTTATGGAGAAATAGATGAGTTTTCCTAAATAGGGCCAAACCATGAGCCCAAATTCAGATTTAAAAATAAAATTTGTTTCCTTTATAAATTTTTCAATTATTAATATTTTTCCTTTATTAAAATTATTAAATGGTCTCCTCTGACCTATTAACACCAAAATATAAATTTTGAGTCTTTATAAATCTATAATCATGATGGATATGGGTTTTTATTTAAGATATTGGGCTTGCCCGAAGGCCCATTTCCTACATTAAAAATAATTTTTAAATTTTTTATATCTCCTTCACTATTTGCGTTTTTTCGGTGATTCCATCTCCCACTCGACCCTAAGAAACCCAGGTGCGCTCCCATTTCCTTCCCCCCCTTCTTGGAGCTCTTTGATATCGCGAATTAGGGCTGATCTTCATAGGGTGTCTCAAATCGGCCAGAATTGAAGAGGTAACTTCTTCCCTACTTAACTCTCTCAATTCTTACTCTATTCCATCCATTCCAGTTCCCAAATTACTTGCTATATCTTGTTCAAAGAATCAATGAATTTTGGCTGTCTTCAATGTCAGAAACTGTTGTTTTTGGGGTGATTAATTCAGGATACTTCAAGTAGGTGAGTGTATTTCTTTCCTCTTTCAAATTGCTTAGGGTTTTTTCCCTAATTCTTGAATTATTAAAAATTACAAAAGTTAGGGTTCGTGAATAGGTTCTAAATTACTGTATTTTGGGTGAAATATTGAGGATTTAGGTTTCTTTTATCTTCCTTGAGGTGCGGCGGTCATGCGGTTGATGTTTCGCCCCAATATTTGAGGGTTTCGACACATTAGGTAGGTGATTCCGTGGATAACCATTTAATGATGAGTTAGATTGCTTGATTAAATAATTTTACACGTTCCTTATGTGATGTGCATTATGAGAAAACCATTTTTTGTAGCAATAGTAAAGCATTTGTTATTAAAGTTACATTTTTTGTTTGAAGTGTGTATTTTTCAAATGTATTTCATGTGTTATCTCTCGTGGTAGTTTTGTAAAATGTAGAATTGGTTTATTAGTTGTTAAAAGGGGCTGCCAATTATGGTTTGGAAATGATATAGTTACATGTGGGCCTAAAAAGGTGGTGTATTTGATTGGTTTTATTTGTACAACCTTGTTATACTCCTTGAAAGTGTTTTATGGATTTGTGTGTTCTCATGGGTATCTTTTTTGATATTATTCAATGTGATTATATAACATTTGAAAATGGATTATTACATGTTGATTGGGATGCCAATTCTGTTTTGGTAGGGTCTTGGTGTGCTTTTGGCTTAAAAAGTGGTTTTTGAAATGGATTTTATGTGCAATGTTTGGGTATACTCTTTATAATTGTTTTATGAAAGTTTTGAATGGTTTATTGGGTTTTGTAATAGGTGAAACTATATCAGCAAAATATTTTGGTAGGAGTATATTTTTAAAAGGTCCATTTAATTTGTGAAAATGTTGTTATGTGATATGTATCATCCTGGAAATATTTTATTAAATTGTTTGAAGGAGATATTGAGGAATGAAAGTGATGTCAAAGTGATGTGGAGTGTTTTGTGTGAGTGTGATGTAAAAATTGAATTTTTAATTATGAAAGAAGTGTTATATTCCATGTGTGTGGGCTGTTATATGAGTTTAAATATCTTATAATTGTTTTATAAAATTGTTTAATGGTTTTGTGGGAGTGTTGAAGAAATGTGAAACGTTTTGTGGGCTTTTTTGGTGTGATTCGGATATCAAATTCATTTTGAATGAAAAATGGATTTTTGTGACTTGTGTGGTATACATATGGTCTGTTTGGTGAATTTGTGATGCGGAAATGATATTTTCATGTTCAATGTATATTTCCTGACTTGTTGAACTTGTTAGAGCACAAGGGGAAAACCTGGGTATCTAGGTGGGTGGACGTATACTAGTATGCTATTGAATCCGTGGGGTTTGGCCTCAGTTTCACTTAGCAAGATTGACGCTTACAACTCTAACTAAACTATGATGATGATGATTGGGGACCACTAGGTTATGGGTATGTTCCCTACTAGTGGCTCGTGCACGAGAAAAGATATTTGTGATGGTTACTCTCACCGAGATACGAGGTACCTCGGACCCACAACTAGCTAGTTCCTGGGGGTTACTTCCTATTTATTGTGCTCATTATATACTTTTTACTTACCGTCAGCATACGGTATAGTTGTCTAGAAAATTCAGTAGTGTTGACATTATTTTTAAAAGTGTTTATTCTTAATGATAGCCCACTTGAAAACTGTTTTTATTCAAAGTTGCATCTTTTAGAAATTGTAACTAGCTTGTCATGTTTTTGAAAACATGCATGCTTTTCGTCTTTAAATGTTTATCACATGGAATCTCTTAGTGGTGGTATCCTACTGGGCATTTTCACACACCCTACTTACACCCTTGGGTGTATGTAGACATGGTTGTTTTTGTTGTCGCATGTTGGGTACAGTTTTTTTTTTCCAGTGGTTCGGGTTTCTAGCAGGTCCTTGGTGGTGAAGTATTCTGGAGGTGGCTTGAGGGCGGTGCCCCTTGCCATGAGGGTTCTTAGTCAGTCCTTATTTGGATTTATACCTTTGGTATAGACCTTTTGAGTTGTTTTAATCCATGTAATTCAGTTGTGAATTTTTGTAAAAGATTGTTTGGTTTGAAAAATCCAGATTTGTTTCATTGGATTATTTTGTTGTTTTATGTTTATAAAATCGGGTAAATCGTTCCCAATTTTCATTTTATGATACCCGGGTACTTGTGCCAGCCCGTGGGGATCGGGAATGCCCTTCGGGCCTTGTTACGGGCTGGGTCGGGTGCCGGTTTTGATGGAGACCAGATCCGGTTCATGACAATTCTTGAATCCCAAAATTAATTTTATATAATTATTTTTAAAAATTTATCCAAATAATATTAGGTTTATTTTTTCTAAGTGTTCTACCTACTCTTACACACTCATCCTTCTAATCCTAACGATCATTCAATTTATGTTTCCCTTGAACTATTTCCACACGAACCGATGATAGTTAATTTTTATTTTTCCACCACTCATTGTGGATATTATAATGGAAACTATATTTATATATGCCATATTGGATAATTATTATGATTTAATTCTTATTTAGTTATTTCAGAACCCATTACATTATACATTATGTATTCATTAACTATGATAACATTGTCTGTGGAAGTGTGGACTAGAGGCTCTTCAATGCGATGTGACTCATTCATGATATAAATAGAACTTATTAAGGATCATTTTAAAAAAAATTGTCACATATATAACATATATATGATACTAATATTATTATATATATTTTTTCATTTATTTTTCTTTCTTCTAATACGAAACATATATGAATGTAGAGTTCAGGCATATGTACGGCCTACTATCTCCATAAACAGTGCATTTTATTTCACTTCTTAAATATTTATGGATAATTCTAAATAAATTTTCATTTAATATAAAAAATAATTATGTAATGTATTAGATTGTTGATATGGTTAAATCCTGATATATTTAATAGGTACTATAAATAACATGTCATAACATATTTGTGAAATGTATGCAATTAACACCCAAAATAGTTAAGATAATGAAATTGTGTTAACAAAAAAAAATCAAATATTATATGAAGGTAATGTATGATATTATAATAATTATTATGGTACAGTTATAAGTTAGTAACTTATTTTAAACAACTCTATATGACATTAATGACCAAAAAACCAAATAATGGTCAGGGTATGGGATTTCATCTCAATTTACATTCCATTGAGACTTATTTTTTGTTATTCACCATTTCAATTTTATATGATGTGTATACATTCATTTGAAATTTTATATCATGAATAGGTGAAATATAATGATACCCTATGTTTTATTTTATTCCTCAATGGGAATTTTTAATTTATTTTTTCAATGTGGTATGGGACACATTGGAAGGTGTAATGATTTTTTCTCTCAAGAATGTTTTTAGTAATTCTATTTTCAATTTAACTACCCTTTGCGATTATTAGCTTTGTCATGAAAAAATAACAGTATACTGTTCATTTTTTCTTATAAATTTCGTTAGATATCCACATTTTCATTTTATAGATATAATTATTTCCTAAACTATATATCATTTTAGAAAAGTGTTTACTTTCACATTTTTTTGATTAAATTGGGAATAATTGATAAGTTTGTATCATTCATTGAATAATTAAATGTGATAATTCGTATTGATTATTATTTATATATATTATTATATATGATGAATTCTTTGGATTTGTAAAACATGGGTTAGACCTAGTTATAGATTTCCCCTCGACACATCAGTAGTCTCATGAGATGAAATTGTTTCACAAAACATATAGGTTTTTATCTGATCGCTGAACCATCTTATAAAACGTATTAAAGGTACCAGTTCTATATACCTAGGAAACATGGATTCTATTAATTAATCATTTCATCATTTAGATTTAGTTATTAATCAACCATGAAATTTTTTGTCAACATATCTATGGATACATTTCATTCACCGTTTAATGGTTTGGATGGAACGAGTTTGAGTTTCTTACCATTTCATATTGATTATTCCATAACTTGTTATTAGAATGGGATGTGTGACCAGTTATTTACCTTTATATATTTATCAATTAATATTTATTAATTATGTATTCTTTAATGCATACCCTTAATATGCTTTTGGGCTAACCCTTATAATGTTTCCATCCTTATGTAATAAAGAATAAATATTTGAATAATTGTTAAAGTTTGTAGTTTATTTTATTTTATTATGTATCATGTTTTAATTTTCTATTTTAGAATGAATTATGTGTAGAATTTATGTAATATATCTATCTAAGACACCTACACATATAATTCCTTCTATATTTGATTTCATATATTCAATCCAATGTAATAAACTAAGGCACCATCTTCAAGCATCTGGGGTCGAGGATTTACAGAATGATCAAATGAATAAACAATCTTCACCATATTTGAGTCAACTCATATTCATGCATTAGATATGCTATGACCCAATATGTAAAATATTCTGATCCAAAAGTGTAGTTTACATAGCATTAAATATTCTATTTTTTATCCTAGAGTAATCATCGTGATCACAATTTGATAGGAATGTTGGTGTCTGGTGCAAGAGAAAAAAAGTGATTCCATTTATGGAGACTACCACAAATGAATCATGATACAAGTGTAAAACATTATTTGACAGATCCATAAAGACTAATGGTGCATTCATTACACCAAATGATAGACCATATACTCATTAAAGTCATACCAACTCAATAACATTTTATATGGAATGTATTATTGTCCCACACACAATTTTTTATATCCTGACCTCAAATAGATCATAGAAAATATGTTTCCCCATATATTTGTTCGATCAGTTCTTGAATATGTAGTAGTGGATACAATTTTTTCACCATTAGCGTTTCAAAACTGAGTTAATCAAGGAAATATCTAATGGTACCACCCACCATATTTTAAAAATGGATTGTGGATCCCTTGGTGATATGTAGGGTCGAATAAAACCCCTACACCCAAGATCACCAAGATGCTTCTTGATTTACTGTTTCTCTGTAGGTGCCATCCTTTATAGATGAAGTGACACAGGTTCCACACATAGCATAAGATCAATGGAAAAAATGACCCATCTCATCAGATGTAAACTAGATAAATATTCATGGAATACATCCCTAATAATATATATAATAAGAGAAAATTATAAAAGATGCATTACTTGTTCTCTGATAAATAGAATGGGCATTTGGGTTGTCACTCCACATAGGCTAGTACACTTGAGTCCAGATAAAAATAACTCAGTATACCATTATCCCTTATGGATATATGTGATTCCCCTGGGTGATGGGGATGATACTTCATGACAATATAAAAATATGTCCTAAATAATTCAGAAGATTGTCCATACAATGATTGACATAAAAACTGCCATCTTGAGGATAAAGAAACTCCAAAAAATGGTACAATCCAATTTCAATGGGTATCTCCTTGCAATTGTGATTACACTCTACTCAAAATCCATATGTATTTCCAAAATTATAAATTCCACCAGATTATTATATCATTAGGCTTATGATTTCCATGTTTTTAGTTGAAAGAAATTAGTGTGATGCTCCTATATCGAAAAAGGGATGAAACTAGAGTAGAGGCTACAAAAATAGTACCACTGACAATAGATGAACCAGTGTTATTATTCTCAGGTATAAGTTTTACATCATTTATAGGGTATAACTTTTGTCAAGGAGATGATGCATATGTATCTTGAGTAGGTCCACTCTACTAACACTAAAACTATGTGTCCTGAAATAATCAGTCACAACAAATTTCTTAGCCTAAATAGCCTATAGGGAAACAACTTCCTCCCTAATGATATGTCGCATATCCTCCACATAGAGGCTTGTTTGCTCAGATCTATTATCTCTTGGCACATGATTAAAGGATTGTCTGAAAAGTAAGATGTAAGGACACGGTTCATCCGGAGAGGCATGAGTCTTCCTTTTTCAATTTATTTTTACATTGTTTTTATGAATAAAAGTGGAAAACTGGGCAGTTAGGAAAATTTATAAGTTACACGCCTTGTACTCCCACATACATGTTGTGTGTATTTTAATCATGTTCTGACCGAATGTTGAATACGAACATATTATGTGGTGTCCATGTAAAAATAATATACAACACAATGTGTAGTTTTACATAACATGTTGGGTATTTTACTTCTTCTGTACCCACCATGCTGTTGCTATTTGTTTTCCTATGTGATGTGAAAAAAAATTGTGATGACCTGGAAACCATCATACATTAGATATCAAACAATGTACTATATGGAATATAGTCTTTAATACACACTATGTAATTTTATTTTTATTCATTAAATTGGGTAACTATCATGCCTCGATTCCAAAAATATATTCTTCTTCCCTATTTTTGGATTATGACACTCTAGGAGGCCGATAACATTTCTTCTTATACATTATTCATCTGAAAACTATCATTCAATCCACAGTCTCTATGGGATTTCATTAGGAAGGATAAACACACAAACCTTATTTTTTTCTTGTTCCATTTACTCACATCCCATAGTTTCATATAAGTAGAATTTCTGGGATTTTATGGAAACATAGATCTATGAATTTTGGGATCTAATTAGAGATTGATATCTACCATGACTACGTAAATGAGTCTAAGGTAGGTGGTGAATATCCTATTTTGTGTTTTTATGGTCATTTGGAGGTTGTATATTTTTAGCACAACATTGGGTATTGAGTGAGACCCATTATTCTTTATATTGAATTGATTGTATGCTTTATAGGATGTTGTTGGGAATTCCAATACCTTGTTATTCTTGATCAAAGCCAAATTAGGGGTTGGTTCACATTTGGGGAATTTTGTCTAAAGATGAAAGAAAAATTATAATTTAATGTTTTTATTAAATTGTTGGGTTTACCATGTTTAAGAATTATTATGTTTATTAATGGCTTTCACAATCTCATTGTTGGTTTGGGATGACACATGGCTAGTGAAAATAATTTGTTTATATTTTTTTCCCAATTAAAAATTATTCATTTAGTTATATATATGTATGTGATGCTTGATATTTCATATGTTAGAACACATGGGGTTGTGTTGGGAATGGCCCAAATATTCTGGAGTGGTGTTGATCCAATGTTGGGATTGGCCCATATTACTTGATTAGTTTGACCACATGATTGGGTGTCATTAACGTCTTTTTGATGGTATGTAACCATCAGTTTGGGCATGTCACAAGATACATGTATGGCTAGTCCAAATGACATTAGTTACATTTTCATAAGGAAACAAGGTGTTAGATATGTTATGGCATGGTTTCGTTATTTTGTGATCACCACCCATCTTTTATTTATGGCATGTTGACAAAGGTTGACTCTGTGAAGAGGTGGTTTTTGAAACTTGTGTGGGTGGACCCCCCCCCAATATTTTCACTTAAGGCTATATTTTCTTCGGGTTCTTGTTGTAGTAATCCTTGTGGGAGGTGAGGATCCTATGCTTGGTAGAGATGTGGCTACTGTGTTATGAGTTTAGGTCAGATATCATTGTATACTCTAGTTTCTTTTTTTTAGAATACATCATTATCCATCTTATTATTATTTGAAGATAGGCATTAATGTTTCTCTGGTTTTAACCATGGGTTGATGTGAGCATTCGAGCAAGGGATACTATTTGTTGGGCATGACATCAGGACTTTGGGGCTTGAGACACAAGGTGTCAGGTGGCATGTGGTGAAAAGTTATGTGAATGAGATTCCGGTTTTGTCCAAAGCATTTGTGGGTCCATAGTGGTCAATGAGATATAATGGGACATTTGTTTATATTGTTAGTGGTACAGTTTTCATTCCTTGTAGATGAATTTCTGCGTAAACAAATTTATTTGGTATGCACAATTGGTTCGTATCCTACTGAGATTCATCACACACCCTACACAGGCCCTTTGGGATGTTTGTAGAGACTATGGTTTTACATGTTAAAAATATATCAGAATTTGGATATAAATCATCTTAGCTACTTCATGGAGATGGTATGAAACATTAGGTCGTGCCTAGCTAGAGTTTACTCTGATTTTCGTTTTTTTCTTATACTCACATGATTTCATTATTTTTTATCTACTATTCTTTAGACTTGGGATTTGTTGTTCATAGAATCTTATGAACTACTATGGATTCATGTTTTTATGTTTCAGTAGTTTATATAATTGTTGTTCATAAAGCTATTTTTTTAAAATTTCTACTGCACTTTTTTACATATTTCTTATGTTATTTTTTATGCTATTAGATTTACATACACTATGCGGGTCTAGTTTGAGTCTGATGTGTCTTTATTACCACACATTGTATTATTATTATGCTCAAAAAAGTAACTTATTTTCCTCCGAGAGTGTATAGACTCCCCAATATAACCATTTCTTCCCACACAGCCAGTTGACAACCTCTTCAATTTGGGGAGGTTCCCCTAAGGTGGAAACACTCAACCTGTTTATCATTGTAAGAGTGGATGTTTGGGTCTGACATGTTACATAAGAGATGACCCATATAGTCACAAGAATATCACATAATCATGTATCTCATAAACTGGGGAATTTATATCCTTTATTTCAATACTAATGATAAAAAAATTTATGTTATTGGATGCCACCTAACCAGTGACACCCCAACTTGTCTCCTCAAATCGCTGCTTCTCACAGCTAGATAAAACAATATATTTTTTAAAAGATTCAATTTTATATTTCAGCCCGACTAATTCTATAAGGTTATACTCGGTGATGAGGTCCCTATTTACTATCTCTAAAATGTTGTTAATATAAAAGAACATCATCTTCATGCCGATCGTATATGAAAATATAGCCTCAAAATTCTTCATAGTATTCACGACATCACCAGTCAACATAAGTAAAATTTGTTTTAATTTAGTGAAGAGAGACAATTTTTTCATCACTATCATGTCAGCTTGTTGAATCTTTATTAATTATTTAACTTGATTGGTTATTTATGTATAATGAAATGAGTAGTATAGGGAGGATATCTTGAGGTCCTCCTAGACTATAACCTGGTGTCAATCCACGTGAATAAGAGTGTCCCACCAATGATTGGTGAAAAAATGCAACATGATGGTCATGAGGATGACCCTCCCATCTGTTGGAATATAAATATTCTTGAAGATTTATTTCATGAAACTCGATAAGGATCATTAACGCCAAAGGAATTTTATCCTTTAATAAGGGTAGATGATGATTACACTAGAACTCAGGTGACAATTATTCCAAAAAATGGTGGGGGTGATGAGCCCCTTTCATTTATTCCATGAACCGAATAAAACTATCCATGAACTAAGCTTTGTGACATAGTTGGATATGTGTAAAAAGTGCCTCAAGCGGTCATGTAAGAGGTTTCATAGGTGTATCAAGGCCCACCGCCTTTAGAGTATGTTCATGGAAACATTACTAGAACAAAATAATTTTTTGTCATGGTGTAATAGCTCTACAACGTCTATGTGCGTGCCTCATACACTATTTAAAATAGATTGGGAAAATAATAAATAATGAAAGGTATAAAGCCTTCCAATAAGAATGTTAAAACCTTTATCCATCATCAAGAGCTAGGTATTGGTGATCAGAGCAAACTACATAATAACATTAGAGACTTGACTTACATCTCACTATTAAGGTTAGGTAGGATCATGGGCACTTGTTACTAATATAAAGGACTATTTCATTTTGATGATTAAAAATTTTAGTTCATTTATATATTTAATTCCCGTTATGTCATTGAATTGACTGAAATTATATCATAAATTTTATATAGACCCATACACATTTTGAATTGGATTTTGATGTAACTTTAATACTGACCACACTGCATTCTATCTAATGGAACCGATGGTCCATGGTTCACCATGACACAATTGTCCTCTTACGCTAAATGAAATTACATATGCCAGAAATCACTATTAATTTCATGTAGGTATTTTCAGTGAAGATTATTTTTTCTCACTACTTTAATATATTTTAATACATTTCTATATAAAACCAATAATAAAATATGAACATAATAAGAAAGGAAAAAAATAAATCAATGTAAAAACAATAAATGAAAGTAGATAAGTACAAATAGAATAAAATTTAATGTCATGTTGTTCCTAGTACATTTCAAAATTTGATGTGCCTTTATATCATTTCACCATGGATAAACAACCCATTTAAATAATATCAACATTAATAACAACACAAAACAATAGTTTCACAAAATTGTGAAATCCTTTAAATCTGTAACCACCTATGAAAAAAAGTTACCAGCCACCACACGAAATTTATGTTTCCACTGTTTGTGGGTTATCTACAACCAGTAACAAGATTACAACCAAATTAAATTTTCCTGGTATCATATCAAAACATAAATAGTATGAAAATTGGAATAAATATTGTTCCAAATACAAATTTTTAGCATCTTATCCAAGGATCCACATAAGGTTTCCAAGGAATGAAGATAGTTTGAATTCAATTACTCCTCCCAAAAAGGTAGAGGCGGTATATAATTTGGTATGTCCTATAAAGTTTCCATTGACACACTGTTCCATCATAGATTAGAGTAATCACAACAACATAAAAGGAAAAATAATTAGTTGAAGCATAAATAATAAATAGACAGAAATGGAATAAAATACACATTCAATCAAGACATGAGATAAATCAGGAAGAATCTGAAAAAAAAAATTAATTAAATACAGTATACTTATGATTCTTTGAAAATTTTATATGAAAACAAATCATGGGGAATGATATAAATTCAAATAACTAATAGCAGAAAAGAAACTACCAAAAGACCAAAAACTATCATGACTCATATTATGAGAATAGGATCATTTCTCTACTACCGAAACATTATCCTATCAATGAAGATAAATTAGTGGAATCTAGAATCTTCCATATTATAATACCTATAACCATAGAGTCTTATTGGGTACAAAGGTTTCCCATGTAGGGTGTGATTTAAAATCTATGTATGTCACCACACATGATGTATATGACATTCTATTCTATGAAATATGAAATAAGTAGTGTTCCACAATTAATTAATACTAAATATAAATAAATAACTAAACGTATTAGACTTGGTTCCACTTTGACACCCATAAAATTTAACTACTTTATAATATATTTTTGAGTTTGATTCATGGGATCCTATAATGGTATTTTGAGTTTTAGATAGTTGTAATTATATAGAAAATCCCCAAGTATGGGGTTGACCTCAAATGACTTGTCCCTATGTTTCCATAACAAAATGGACCATCTCTCATATTAAAAAATTAATTTACATTTTAAATTTCAATTAATACATTTTTAATTAAGGTAATGAGTCCCTCTGAACCCATCTATGAAATACTATAGAAACAATCCATGTGTCACTCAAGGGTCTTGATTTAGGTCCAAAACAATGGATTATATCCATGTCACTAATGAATGAAGTCCCAAGTGTCACTCTATCTTGGTATGAAAACATAATGAACTAACCTCAGATTTCATACATTGAATAGAATATAGGGGCGTGAGTATCTCTCATGGCATGGTACAATCATTATATTGTGTAGACCATCCATAGTTTCTTTCCTAAGGAACTAGTGTCACTAGTCTGGTGGAAAAATATGTAATGCATAGAGATCTCATCCCAGGAATAGATACTGTAACTATAATATTGATTAAACATCATTAAAAATATATGAATAAGGAATGAGAGTCTATCAAAGAGTCCTTATGTTAAAACCCCATGTTTCACCCTTTTAAATATATTGATGTAATTAAATAGAGAATTTATAATTATAACATGTCTTGAAAGAGGGACCATTTTATTAGTTCAATATATTGTATATTAGTAGTCACATTGGTTAAGGCATTTGTAATTTAATCCTCCATTTACAAAATTATTTCAAAGGAATAGTGTACTATTCTAATTCATGTGGTCCAACAATTTCATTATGGCATAGACTTTAGGGCTATAACCCATGGTTCACCCTTGAAGTCACCTAAAAACAATTATCTCAAGGAATTAATGAGGAGACCACATGCCTGAATATTTATTTTTTTATATTTTAGATCATATGGTAATTAGGTCTCTATGGTGTATCTCACTCATTAGTGTGGCATGAGTTATGGAAATCAACCAAAGGGGTTGATTCTCTACTATCATGCGTAACAAAAGGAGAGGTAAGGCATTCATTTAATTATAATAGAAAATTTGGGCTAACTCTCGAATATTCAAACTTATGGATAAATAGTGAAAATCATAAATTCAAATGAATTGAGGGAATGTAGCCAAGGCCACCTACCTTATCCTGATTATGTATCAATAATCCATTGTCGACCTTTCATTTTAACACGATCAGAAGATAGTAGAAAATGTCTATTGCCCAAAAAATAAGGCAAATGAGCATATCCTGATATAACATAAAAGATTGGATGAAGAAGTTGAAATAAAGGGAGAGGATCAAAGGATATCACATGTAGAACCCAGATGTATCTGAATGTGAATGATTGACGTTATTATGTAGGAGTTACTAAAAATCCTATAATAGAGGAAGATGAAGATCTAACACATGGGAGGAGATCTCAGACCCTGGAGAAAAAGATGAAAGGATATAATCGAGGGTTTTAAATCATTTAATTTTGAAGGATTTATAATTTCACCCTCTATACGAGGGTGTATGGTTTGACCATGCGCTTAGAAAAATTGTGTTCCAATCGTGTGCATGGTTTTTCACAAAAGGATACACTACAAGTTAGATAAACAATTTATACATCCATTAACCAACCATGAGAAATTTCTATGTAAAATATTTTAGATGGTTTCCATGGTCATGCACTATAAGTCATACATTTGTAGGAAAATATAGTAGCCCCCATGTACCCATTGCCTGTAATCACAAATTTTTGTGAAATAGTGTATTATGGGTCAAATGGTTCATAAATAACCATGCATAAAAGTCTTCTGCTTCCCATCTATGGGTCCTAGGCTCTGAACAATCCTTTGAGACACCTGATAATGCCCTTGAATTAATTATTCATCATTATTATAATTTACATGGGAATTGAAACAAAAAAAAATTTCATACTCATGGGAAACAACGTGACATTATAGGAATTTTTTTTAAGAAGAAATTAATCTATGGTGGTGAACAATTTATCATATTATACAATTATATATTTATATAATGGCATAATGTGACCCCACAAAAATAAAAAGTAGGATCATTGTATTTGGTAGAGTATATGACATGCAACACCATGTGCATAAAAAAGATAATATCCTAAGAATTTATAATATATTTAAAATTTTAAATAAATTTAATATATTTTATAGTTTTTAATTTATTTTAAAATGTCTTAGTTTGTATGTAACACACGAGATACATTCTACGTTAAACTACCTTACATAAAAGATGGTGATTTTCCAAACAATAATATATTATTAAATTATTATTATTATTTATTGTATGATATAACATAGAAATTATATTATCTATAAAGAATATGAATAACTAAATTTTGAAAATATATGGTTGACACAGATACAAAACAAATTCATTTGATAAAACATAACTAGAAATTAATATAAAACCAATTGAATATAAATACACTATTTATATATACAACTATTTGTATACTCATAAAGTGGTTTTAACATAATAAATTAAAATAATTAGAATTATTTATACTATTTTAATATATATTATATATTCTATATAATATATTTTTCATTCATTAAATAGATTTTATATTCATAATATAAGAAGAAACCTAATATTTTCTATAAAAACCAATATTATTTAATGAATTTTTACCACCTTTTATAGGGAACACATATTATATAAAAATTAGAATATTTTATTAAATTTATTGTGTAAAAATATAAACTTTAAATTAGAATATAAATCTTAATAATTATGATAGGGTAATTTTTTAATTTTTCTATGCAGATAGATTTTTAACATTATAGTTGAAGATATAGATTTTTTGATTTAAATGGATATTTAATTCAATTTATTTAAAGATAAATAATATATGAATTTTAATTTTAAGATTAATTAGTTAAATATTATATTAATAAATCTTATTTAGATCCTCAAATTCAATCTCACTTTGATTATGGTTATAAAATCAAATCATTCATTTGGACAATTTAGCTCTCAAAACTAGCATTGTTGTCCAGTCTGTAGGATTAAATTTAAAATAATTTAAACCACTTATGCTATTTGAATTTAGAAAAATGGATTCTAAATTCATAATCATGAAAATTTATAATTTATAATTAGTTAATATCCATTTTTTACATTAGTATTACTAGATGTAATTAAAATAAATTATAATGACAATTTTGATATTAATATTAACACTAGATAAGGCCATAACTATAAGGGAAAAATTACCTATAAGAATGTCCATAATCCATCTTGTGGTCATATTCATACCCTATCATTCATTTTATATAATTTTCAACTTCATAGGATCCACTTTCAATGGAAATAATGTTGGTAGAATCCCGTTTCCCTAAAATTTACATGACTATCACTCTTTGTCAACTATAAAATGGCCTCATCACCTCCCACTTCCTCACACCTACTGACTAATGTTTTTCCATCAAGATTGTCCAAAATATATCCTAAACACACCTTAAATCATTATAGAATCATTCCCTTTGACATAAATCCATCTAATTAATCCCTTTAATGAAAACCAAATGAATTACATGATTTAGAGGTTAAAATTTTCATCAAGTCCATTATTTTTTTCCATTATACACTCTATATAATTTTATTATTAAATAATGGTATAAAAATAATATCATCAATATATTAGTTTTTTTATAAGAATATGTTTTTAACTACATTCACATATAATTAAAACTAATGGGTAATGAACATTGTGTTTGTTTGTACAGAGAACTACCGCCTCACAAAATGACGATTGATCATTTTTTTATACCACCAATCGTGGATAGGAATAACGATGGAGGATCATTATATATATATGTTATATCTGATATTTATAAAGTATTAGTGATCATATAATTATTTTACAATGCATATCATTATAATTGCTTTATTTTGTAAAAATTATAACATTGCTTTTTGAAGTGTGGACTAATTCCTTATCAATGCTATGTGATTCACTCACAATATAACATAAATGTATAAAGCATAATATAAATTTAAATTATAAGAAATATAAAATCAATATTATATTAATGAAATTTTTATCTTTCTAGAAATATAATATAAATTATTTTCATTATTACTCATTCAGAAATAGAAATGGTGATAACGTCATTCATGGATGTGTGAACTACCACCTCCTAAACATGATGCGATTCATTTTAAATCACAAGAATTATATATATAAGTATATATTAATTAATATTATGATATTTAATATATAATTATATTTTTCTAATGCTATAAATCATCTTACCTTCTTTCCATAATGATCATTGATAAAGGAGAATGTTACTCAGGTGTGTGAATGATATATCGTCTCTATGACTATAATATTGATTCATTTTTCAAATAAAAATTTAATGATATTATTTAAAAGTATAATATATGATTAAATATGATAAATATAAAATTTCTATTATTTTTATGTGGAGTTATATAATGATCACTTTGACCACAGTATACACAGAACAGTAGTTTTCAACACATAAAACAAATTTGGTGAAAACATAAGATGTAAAAAAAATCATTTTAATTGTTGTGAATGAAATGGTAATAAGTGAAATAAATGTTATTATAAAAATTAAAAATACAAAAAATCATCTAATTGATTATTGAAATTAATTTATTCATGAATATAAATATCTGATAGTCATGTTGGGCGCAATGTGTGAGATTTTCATCTAACTTTTCAAATCCTTCAAATAAATGTCATGTTCACAACAATATTTATTTTGTGTGGTGTAACTAATACTACTCTTGATATATTGTATAATTAATCATTTTACCTTCATTGTATTTAATAAGAACATTTAGTTTTCTTCTTTTATGCGTCTTATGATTTAAAATATTTCAATATGTTATGGGATACTTCAGAATGTCTAAATATTATTATCCGTCGGAATAATATCAATGATAATTCGTTTATATTCAACAAAATTATATGTCCATTATTATGTAAATCATTAAATATTATTCTATTCTTGTTATGCAAAAAGGGATTGCAATGTTAGTGCCATTTAATACTTTTTCGTGCTTAAATTGTTTTAGATTTTATTTAAGAAAACCGTAATTCATTTCTATCTTTAGCCAAAGAAGACATTTTATTTTAAAAAATATGTTTCATTAAAATGTTTTATAATCTATTTTTAATCATTTAAAAATTATTTTTTAAATAAATTTTTTCCCTTATTTATTTTATCAATGTTTTGAATGGAATATTCTTGTCACTTTATGAGAAAATCAAATTTTTCTATACTTTTTAATGTGAAAATGGAATTTTATTTTTACATCATTCATAAAATAAATTTTTACATTCCATCATATCAATGAATCTTAATTTCCATGTTTAAAAGGATAAATTTAAATGAAAAAAATTCAGAACAAATTATTAATGAAAAAAATATCAAAACTTTTTTTGAAACAATATGATATATTCTAAATGAATGTTTACAAAATATCATTTTATAGTATTTTTATTCATCAATTAAAAAACCCACTATTTTTACACATACTTGGATATTATTCTTTTAAAATATCCTTAATATAATATGGATTGTTTATGATGGATTTGGACAAAGATATTATTCATATCTAACTTACTTGATTCGTTTATTCTTCTTGAAATATTCATTTTACATGTATCAATTTACTTTGAATTCCCCGTAAATATCCATATCATTTTTCATGTATAAGATTAGTTACTGAAATGTATAACATTTTCCATAGGTTTTAACATTGATATTTATATTTTAATGTTATATTGATAATCCCATATTCATTATTCAATAAAGACATTTTATAAGGCATATTGTTTGTTCAAAATGAATAATTATTTGTACATGAATGAAAATTGTTGGGAACCATTTATTGAAATTCATACGGATGGGACAGAGTTATATATTTCACTTAGATGATTTTTTAGTACCATAAGATGAATCAGATATAAAAAATGAATTAATTTGGTTTCTAGTAAGGATATACTGGTATGATAATGTTTGGGGACTAGCTAATTCAATCCCCTCAATGTATAAGTAGTCCAACGAGAAAGATGATTGTAAAAATTAGAATATATAAACTACCATGAGAAATGATTTTAATGTTAAATGTACGATATAACTAGGAAATGTTGATCCATTAATTAAAGAATTTCGTTCATTTTGATTAAATATTTTTATATCTATTATATTTTGAATCAACATATATATTGATGCCATTAATTTATAGTTCATTGATTAAATAGAATATGTTTGTTTTCTTACCTTTCAATATTTATTTATGCCCTATGTAGTTATTTGAATTTTTTTATTATCATTTATTTAAATTTACATATTATATATTCAAATTCAATTTTGTTTTTTATTATATAGAATTTTTTCCAGTTAATTTCCTTTATATATTTATTATTATCATTTATTCATTATAGATTCTTCTTTACATTACCAATACACATAATTTGAGACCACCAATTATTTTATTCTATTAACCAATAATCAAGTAAGTATACTAAGAAAGAAATGCAAGGATAAAATATATTGAATAATCTTATCCTTGAATAGAAAAATATGTTTTAATTATTTTATTAATCAGTAATAAAGGACTCATGTATAAATCTAGATTACAATGAAAACTAAACTACTCTATACATTGGGATTTAAATCTAGAAATCATTAAAATGTAATTGCTGTAAACACTATATCTAGGCATAATGTGGTTGGATATTTATAGTTGGTATTAGATTATGTTTAATACCGTCAATGGTAACAAGATTTATGAAAACAATAATTATAAAACATAGGCCGACGTAGACGTTTAGTATAAGTATAGAAAATCATTTAGATTTTTTGACACTATATATTATTTTGGTATTACTAGAAATACAACACTTTTGGGATACTACCATTTGATGTGGATCTGGAAGAGAAATTCCCTAGGGTAAAAACTCTGAAAAGGTTCATCGGGCCTCAATCTACATAACCTGATCCACAATAATGGGCCTTACTACGCACCTCGTTTGACACTCCCAGAGGATATTCATAGGATAATTCAAAATTTATTTAAAATCAATTATTAAATATTTTGAAATTGAATTACCTCTTAGAAGAGAAAAATAATTAGATTAGGGTTGTAATATAAAGAGGTATGGACGATCAAAGAAAAATATATTAATTAAAAATATTAATTGGTGTTAAATAGTTCAAAAACTAAAATTAAAATAAAACAATTAATACATACAAAATATTTCTCAAGGACTTAATCCACTTCATCAATGGTGTCGTGGGACACCATCATTATCAAGTTTTAACTCCTAATTATATAGGCCTTGGTGTTCCATCCATTGATCTTTTGATTAATGATCATCCAAATATCTCTTTAAGATATCTGGAAGATTATGTCTACTAGATGAATAATGATGTAGGCCAATTTAATGAAGTGATTTTGGAATTGTGACTTAATGAATGTTGTTTGAAAAACATTCCTCTCTCTACCCACGAATATTAAACTTCATCCTACTTTTTAAGAAATATATGTGGGCCATTAATTAAGAAATATTATTCAGGAAGAATCATTACAAAATATTCCCCTAATATTTAGCATCAAATGAATGAATTAATGAAGTCAAAATCCATTCTAATCAAATGTGAGAAGAGACATAGAATTATATTTCTATTACATATTGAATCTCTTTAATATGTGGATTTTAGGTTGAATTATGGTTAATTTAATGAGGTGGAGTCCACATGGTCAACCAAAATGATTTTCCAATATGATTTATTTTTGGGGACCATAGATACCCTGATTAACTACTGGCCTATAAGACAATGATGAAGAAAATTGTATTATGAAATCCATAATATTTAATCAAAATACTATATTGGTATTTGAAATGATATTCTCAAATTACCAAAGAGATTAAAATCTTTCTAAATTCAAAAAATAATAAATTTTTACATTTAATCCTAAATCACTGTAGAAATACCCAAGTGTTTAAAATACATTAAAATGATAAATTTGTTGATATTAAATCATTAAATAACATATGAAAACTAAGGACACTATTCTTTATATAAATTCCATCAAACATAAATCAAGATTTTACTCATGTATGTAATCTCAACATTAAATTTTTAACTGCACCAGTGTTACCAATATTAAAATTTAAATTCAATTAAATAAAACAAGTTTCAATTTAAAATCCATATTTCAACCATCCCATTAATTTTAAATTCAATTTCTCAATTTTAAAATAAACAAAAAATTGATTTATTTTACATTCTAACGTTTTAATATGATGGTACATCTATCTTCATTCATTCATGTTCCTTAATTTATTGTTATCCAACAAACTATTTCATGATTTACCTCAATTGAATCTTTTCTCTTATATCTCCTGATATAATTCAAGTCGGTTTATTATCATATCATGAGGAAGTTTACCGTATCCATAGGTTTGTAAATAAACCAATTTCACCAATTTATAAAGAAAAAAGTCCATAAAAAATATTTCAGACTATCAATAATGGTTCATATGACTCTAATGCTAAAGGAAGGATGGATTTGATGTTTAAAAAATTAAGGATCACGGATGAGGTTTGTCTCCCAAGAACATTGCATGATATAAAAAATAAAATTATAACGATATTGTCATCTTCAATGATTAATATTCCATAGCATCAAAACTCCATATAAATGTTATGATTAAATTAGTCACAATGAATTAATTTTTCTCCCTCTAGAATATTTATGTTTCTAATTATACACATGATTATATTTTCTTTGTAACAGCCCAAGATTTTATAAAAAAATATTCTTTTTAATGTCTTGTGTTAGGATCTTGCACAACACGCATCCTTGACTTTCCTTGCATTACACGCAATCGCGACCTTCCTCGATAGCGTGTGTAATACGCAATACCAAGTTTCACTAAACAACGATATGCTATTAAAATATTATTAAAACTAACCGGTATGAATAGTAATAACCACTTTTTAAAATTCTGTAAATCTTATTTTTCAAAATGAACTTCATTTTTGGATTCGGAGTATCGAATTTAGCCTATGGTGAAATTTTGGTACATTTCGGATAAGTTTCATATTCTGATGAATAGTGAAAATTACTAAATTATAATTAAAAAACAACTTTTTTAATCGAAATAATTAATAGTGATAAATTATTAATTGGAGTATTTTTAAAGTATATTTAGAATATATTTTTACAATTTAATACAATGTTGGTCATTGGATGTAATTGCACATTTAAACCAGACATAAACAAGTGTCAATCTTTTGATAGATATTGTTTCTTAAAAACACACTATTTGTTTTAACAGCGGGATTTAATTATAAAATTAATTAATGCAACTCTTATGTTATGAATTTGGTAAAATAGACTTCATTTTTGAATTCGGAATATGAAATATAGCTTAGGATGAAATTTTGGCATTTTTCTGAAAACCTTCATTTTTTGATGAATAGTGAAACTACTAAGTGGTAGTTAAAAAACTGAATTTTTCATAAAACATAATTTTACCGCTTCTGTGAATGGAATTTCAAAAATCCGAGAGACACGGTTGATGTCAGTAAGTAAAATGTGGTTCAATGAGATGAAAATAATTTTTGGTGAATAGTAACTTTTTACTTTTATTTACCACGGTTAAAAGTAAATAGGGTAATTAAGGGTAATAATGATATTAATATTACCCTAACACAAGTCCTAATTCTATTGGAAAAGTGTATCTCGACCAAAAACAACCTTAAGTGTAAAATATTATCATTTAGGCCCACTTGGATTAGATTAGGACATTTATTATTATTTAATTCAAAGAAGAGTTAAAAGAGTTAAAATCAAAGTTTATTCACTAAAACATTTTTCATATGGGGTTATACATAAGATAAATTCGACTATAAATATTCATTAGAAAGCTAAAAAGATTTCCTATATAATTATATTTTATTTATAATTTTTAGACTTTAAATAAATTAATTTATTTATGACACAACGATGATGCAGTAATTACCCTTTTAAGGAAATATTAACATAATTGATTTTATAAATACTCAAATGAATGTAATTTGAGACTTTTTATGAATTCCACTAATTTTCTAGGTTACTATGATATATTAGTGTTGATTTAATCAACTTGGTTCGAACATATAATTCTGTTATGACTTTCACAAAAATCATATATCAAATAGTGTCAAAATTGACACAAAATAGTTTTTAAATCAAATATTATATTATTAATTGTTATTTTATTCCTAAAAATCTATGGTTCTGCCAAATGACTTAGATAAGGATATATATATTAATAATAAACAATTTGGGATTCGTTTGGCATGTTATAGTATGTGTATTAACCATATAGTGAAAGAAAACAAAAAGACACGGTAAAAGTTAAATTATTTAACTTAGAGTTAAATCTAATTGATAAGGTTAAAATAAGAACCTAAACTTGTCTAAATCCTATTGGTTGATAGTATTTCGACCCATCCCCACTTTAGCTTCGAAATAAGACCCTTTGGAACCATTATAAACCGATTTTTACTTTAATATAAAATAATATTTTGAGATATTCCTAAGGTGCCCCTCTCCTCCCTTATAAAAGGGCACCTCCTCCCCCTCCTCCTCACACCAATTTGAGCACTCAAGCTCAGCCAAACCCTGCCAAACTCTATTCTCCACTTCCCTAGCAACATCCTAGAGGTTCTGGTATTCCTCAAAGACCAATTTTAGTTCCCTAAGAGGAGGTCTCCAAAAGGCGCTTCAAAGAAGAGTTAATTACTGTTACCAATTCTTTCATCTTTATTTCTTCTTCCACTTATTCTTCTTAGGTTGTTTCATTATGAAGTAATAACATCAGTATCACTCATATACTGATATGTTATTATAAGTATGAAATAACCCTATTTCCCCATCTATCTATCCTACGGAAAAAGAAATCACCGCGCGTGCGTACGTACGGAATACCGTCTCCACGCCGTGGTGTAATCTATTTTCCACCACCACCTTACATGGATGGGTATAATGGTGTAAAGAATAACTATACATAGTTATTAAAACATCATATTGATTATGATATATTGTATAATCCACTCCAATTCAATTCAATATTTATGGAAATGATATCATCGCTCGTGCGTACGTACGGACTACCGTCTCCACGACGCGATGAGATTCATTCTCCATGTTAACCATTTAAGAATGATTATAAAGTATATATAAGAAATAATAATGAAATATATGACATTATAAAGCTACTAGATTTATGTATATATATATGTATGTCATCTACTTACTTCCATTCAAGACAATAGGGAAAGGAAAACAGCGTTCATGCGTACGTACGGACTACCGTCTCCATGAACGGTGTTTTTCATTTCATTTATCTATCTATTATATATATATATATATACTGAATATATATGATATATAAATCATATTTTATATTCTGGAAGTAAGTAAATCATGATATAAGTAATAATAATGTCAAGAACAACAAGTCAAAACACCTACGATAAAAGAAACGATTTTACCCAAAACGCTTCTTTAGCATGGAATTTACAAAAGAACGGGTAATATAATGTCATAAGTGAACCATATATGATATCATAACAATGAATATGATTCTGTAATAAGTCAATGACATTATTTAAACCATTATACAGGAACTTCGGACACGTACAAAGCAAATCGGACCTAAGGTAAGGGAAATATCACAATCTCATTTTTATGCGAGATTGTTTATTCGTAAGTATTCACTGGGGTGTATTTTATCATCCACATCCATGTTTCATCAATATGTAATATTATTTCCATCCACCTACAATTGTTTAAATCCATTTTTACCCTTATCTGAGTTTTTAGTAATATGTATGAAAGGAATCTTTTGTCGTACGAGGTACTTTTTGACTTT
This sequence comes from Viscum album, assembly GCA_963277665.1. NCBI lineage: Eukaryota > Viridiplantae > Streptophyta > Magnoliopsida > Santalales > Viscaceae > Viscum > Viscum album. Next base: position 178,854,955 of record OY728148.1, read on the forward strand.
TCCGACAAAAGTACGAAGAATGTTTTTTAACTTATACGGCATGAATGGATTTTTAAAACATTGTTTCCAAGAAGCTTCCTTTACAAGTTTTCAAGTTTATTTTTAATCAACTTCTTTTATTTTAAAGTTGTATGACATGTTATGAAAGGAAAATGTTTTTGAAGAAGAAATGATATTTTCCTCAAGAATGGAGTTAGAGTGTTTTATCAAAATTATTTTCCATCTAAGATAATAAAGGGTTCTGTTTTTATCCCTATTATTAAATTGATTTGTTAATGTTTTGATGGAATTATTTTTATGAATTCCTTTATCTTATATGAACTGTTTTATGATGTCATGTTGTTTAAGAATCCCATTTTTATTACATGGGTTATGCGATGAAGTATGATTTATGATTATGTGGCACACATAAGAAAGGATTCATTATAAGATGGGTGGGACCTATATCTCCCTCCAATGCATTGGGTAAAGATTTTATATCTCATGAGATAGACAGGGCTGGAACGGTAGGTTATACCGCTTCAGTGAAATAGGACTGAAACGAGGGTTACTCGATTCAGAAAGGGACTTTGTCCACTAAGATAGTCTTGAAAATTAGTCTTGACTAACAAGAAATGATTCTCTATGATTATGTGTGTATGCCACAAAGTTTCATGTTTTAAGTTATGATTATTGGGATTACTTTTTCACTACCATGATATATCCCATGATTATGAAATTATGCTCTCTTTTGCAGGTTATGATTTCCAAAATGTTATGTTCTTATGAATATGATGTGATTGATATTTATTTTGTTTACCCTTACTGATCATTTGAGCTCACACTTTTATGTTTTCTTTTCCCCAGGATATAAAGAAAGGTTTTAGGTAAAAAAAAAGGAAGATATTTATGGGAGATTTTGAAGATCTTTCACCACGATTAGAAGATTATAGTCCGAGTTTCCAAAGACACTAAACTATTACGGTCCTTGTGTGTGTGTTTTTGTAATGTACTAAGTATTCCGCAAAAGTAATGTAATGTCAATGTACGTCAAGATACGGGTCTCTACAGTTGGTATCAGAGGAAAGGTTTAGTCAAACTTTGGAAACTAGGATGCGAAAACGTTAGTGAGATCTCTAGAGATATTTCTAAGGTATGTCTAGGGATGTCTCTAAGGTTAAGTATACGTATAGGTTATAGTCCTAGAATTGCTCTAACGATCTTAGAATTTAACCTAAGATGTTAGATATTGAGGGTACTACCCCTTTATTATGTTGTTTTCCCTAGAATTATTTTTGCCTCTCACACTATTCTTTTGGGGTTTTAGACGATGGCTGGAACCCGAAGGAACCGTGTTGATCAATGCAATGGACAATGTAATGATTGTCCCCCTGAGAAACCAAACGATATGGGAGCTGGAATGCAAAATCTTGTAGCTATGCTCACACAACTTTCTCAAGCTATGAATCATGCAGGACTTCCAAACGAGCAAAGGAAGGAGCAACATTCTATTGAATCCTTCATGAGGCAGTGTCCGCCTTCTTTCAGTGGGTCTACTGATCCATTAGTTGCTGAACAATGGATTAGTACTACTAAAAAGATATTTTCAGTTCTTCAATGTTCTGAGCATGATAAAGTCATCTTAGCAGTATATCGTTTGGAAGGTGAAGCGGATCAATGGTGGAATCTTATCAAGAATACGAGGCAAAGAGATGAAATTGATTCCATGGAATGAGACGAGTACAAGAACTTGTTTTTCAGTAAGTAATTCCCTCGTATTCTTCGAACGAAGATGGAGAAGGAGTTTCTTGAACTAAAGCAAAAGGATGATGAATCTGTTGGTATATACGAAGCGAATTTTACAAGACTTGCAAGGTATGCATCTGGCATTATCATCCAACCTGAAAGTAAAGTTGATCGATTTTTCAGTGGCTTAAAACCAAGTCTTCGAAGGGCATTAGCTATAAGAGACTTCAGTAGCTATGAAGAAATTGTGCGTTGTGCTATCAAGGTAGAAATGGAAGTTGGTGCTACATATCCATCTCATGGTTTTGACAAGAAACGAAAGATGGAGTTCAAGGAGAAATCTCAGAATAATGGTGAAAAGAAGATGAATGTTTCCTTATGCACAATGTTTGGAAAGAAGCATGGTGGAGATTGTCTTAAAGGGACTAGAAAATGTTTTAAGTGTGGAAAAGAAGGTCATCGAGCAGCTGAGTGTCGAAGTAATGGAAAAAAGGATTCTAATGAAGTGAATAAAGCAAACACTGTAGAGAACGCACAACCAACACTTCAATGCTTCAAGTGCAAGGAGATGGGAAATTATGCCAATAAATGCCCTAATCCAAGGGTTAGTGATGATCGACATGAGCAACCGCTTAAGGCAAAGGACAAAGAGAAGTCACATGCGATCACTATTGGCAATGTTGAATATGACAACGATGTGATGGAATGATTAAGTTTTTATGTAATGGGATTCCAAAATAATGTTGTATCATAGAATATTGGAATATTTATGTATTGGTCTAATGTGGTATTCAAAGTGATTGAGATATTATGTGCATAATGAAGGGAAAACAAGAAAATGAAATGTTTAACAGTATTCATGAGCTCATGATTGATATAAGGACTAAGTGATATCATGGTTTGAGTATATAGAATTTTGAGGATTTTGGTATGTGGAAAGTGTTAACTTTTAACTGCATTCAAGTTTTCACTAAGGTTGAATGGGTATTCAAGAGAGTACAAGATTAAGGCCTTTGAATGTTTGGAATGTGTCCAACAAGATATATCTTATGATATATGGGGATCAACGATGGTATTAAATCTCTGGTAATCGTTTTCACTATGTCATGAGAATGGACTGCAGTGTTATGGATAAGACTAAAGATTGGAATGGATTATGTTGGACATAAGTTAGTATTGTTTAAGGATAGAAGTTTTTTTGATATTATTTATGGGATGTTATAGTAATATAGTTTTAGAAAAAGGACAACCTGCAGGACGGGCGACAACCCATCGCTTCAGACAAGGCTGTGGGAATCGAACCCACAACTGAAGTGCGACTGACCTTTATCGCCTACCACTGGCCTACAGGAAGTCCCTATTTAGTAGAAACTAGTTTTATTATATTAAGCAGTATGATATATGAAGTATAAGACCATTTTAGGAACTATATATGATTAATCTCACTATAGATCGACTTATGTATATAATTTTTGCTAACCTTTTGTTTGAGACAGATGGAATGACCCGTCATTCTATCACATGATCTGCTAACACTTCACGAATAACAAATTCAACTTCATTTATTTAAGATATGAAGTGGAAATTTTTCTAGGCACGAACAATAGTGAGATTGTACCAAAATAAAGAAAGTATTTATTCCAATTCAAATTTTCAACTTTAGGGAAATGATCTTGAAAACCAAAAATGTTGTCCTAGTGATCTTATACCTGATGAATCGGATGGTACCTTAGATCGTCACAAATTTATGGATTTGTGATTATTGGCTTTTCCATAGCCATGTTCTCTACCACTCTCCATCAGAACATGATGGTTAGATTTCTCTTCCATATCCATATTTTCACCTATGTGGAAACCCAATGATTAGTTTATTTGGGTAACCGTTACGTTTCATACTTTTGTTTTTAAAGATTGGTTTTGATATTCCTTTTTACGATGTGGGTTTCTATTAAAGAAACTTTCAAATAGTAAACCATTTATAACCCCGACGAATTTCGAGGGCGAAATTCATTTTAAGGGGGGTAGAATGTAACAGCCCAAGATTTTATAAAAAAATATTCTTTTTAATGTCTTGTGTTAGGAGCTTGCACAACACGCATCCTTGACTTGCCTTGCATTACACACAATCGCGACCTTCCTCGACAGCGTGTGTAATACGCAATACCGAGTTTCACTAAACAACGATATGCTATTAAAATATTATTAAAACTTGCCGGTATTAATAGTAATAACCACTTTTTAAAATTCTGTAAATCTTATTTTTCAAAATGAACTTCATTTTTGGATTCGGAGTATCGAATTTAGCCTATGGTGAAATTTTGGTACATTTCGGATAAGTTTCATATTCTGATGAATAGTGAAAATTACTAAATTATAATTAAAAAACAAATTTTTTAATCGAAATAATTAATAGTGATAAATTATTAATTGGAGTAGTTTTAAAGTATATTTAGAATATATTTTTACAATTTAATACAATGTTGGTCATTGGATGTAATTGCACATTTAAACCAGACATAAACAAGTGTCAATCTTTTGATAGATATTATTTCTTAAAAACACGATATTTGTTTTAACAGCGGGATTTAATTATAAAATTAATTAATGCAACTTCTATGTTATGAATTTGGTAAAATAGACTTCATTTTTGAATTCGGAATATGAAATATAGCTTAGGATGAAATTTTGGCATTTTTCTGAAAACCTTCATTTTTTGATGAATAGTGAAACTACTAAGTGGTAGTTAAAAAACTGAATTTTTCATAAAACTTAATTTTACCGCTTCTGTGAATGGAATTTCAAAAATCTGAGAGACACGGTTGATGTCAGTAAGTAAAATGTGGTTCAATGAGATGAAAATAATTTTTGGTGAATAGTAACTTTTTACTTTTATTTACCACGGTTAAAAGTAAATAGGGTAATTAAGGGTAAGAATGATATTAATATTACCCTAACACATGTCCTAATTCTATTAGACAAGTGTATCTCGACCAAAAACAACCTTAAGTGTAAAATATTATCATTTAGGCCCACTTGGATTAGATTAGGACATTTATTATTATTTAATTCAAAGAAGAGTTAAAAGAGTTAAAATCAAAGTTTATTCACTAAAACATTTTTAATATGGGGTTATACATAAGATAAATTCGACTATAAATATTCATTAGAAAGATAAAAAGATTTCCTATATAATTATATTTTATTTATAATTTTTAGACTTTAAATAAATTAATTTATTTATGACACAACGATGATGCAGTAATTACCCTTTTAAGGAAATATTAACATAATTGATGTTATAAATACTCAAATGAATGTAATTTGAGACTTTTTATGAATTCCACTAATTTTCTAGGTTACTATGATATATTAGTGTTGATGTAATCAACTTGTTTTGAACATATAATTCTGTTATGACTTTCACAAAAATCATATATCAAATAGTGTCAAAATTGACACAAAATAGTTTTTAAATCAAATATTATATTATTAATTGTTATTTTATTCCTAAAAATCTATGGTTCGGCCAAATGACTTAGATAAGGATATATATATTAATAATAAACAATTTGGGGTTCGTTTGGCATGTTATAGTATGTGTATTAACCATATAGTGAAAGAAAACAAAAAGACACGGTAAAAGTTAAATTATTTAACTTAGAGTTAAATCTAATTGATAAGGTTAAAATAAGAACCTAAATTTGTCTAAATCCTATTGGATGATAGGATTTCGACCCATCCCCACTTTAACTTAGAAATAAGACCCTTTGGAACCATTATAAACCGATTTTTACTTTAATATAAAATAATATTTTTAGATATTCCTAAGGTGCCCCTCTCCTCCCTTATAAAAGGGCACCTCCTCCCCCTCCTCCTCACACCAATTTGAGCACTCAAGCTCGGCCAACCCCTGCCAAAATCTCTTCTACACTTCCCTAGAAACATCCTAGAGGTTCTGGTATTCCTCAACGACCAATTTTAGTTCCCTAAGAGGAGGTCTCCAAAAGGCGCTTCAAAGAAGAGGTAATTACCGTTACCAATTCTTTCATCTTTATTTCTTCTTCCACTTCTTCTTCTTAGGTTGTTTCATTATGAAGTAATAACATCAGTATCACTCATATACTGATATTTTATTATAAGTATGAAACAACCCTATTTCACCATCTATCTATCCTACGGAAAAAGAAATCACCGCGCGTGCGTACGTACGGAATACCGTCTCCACGCCGTGGTGTAATCTATTTTCCACCACCACCTTACATGGATGGGTATAATGGTGTAAAGAATAACTATACATAGTTATTAAAACATAATATTGATTCTGATATATTGTATAATCCACTCCAATTCAATTCAATATTTATGGAAATGATATCATCGCTCGTGCGTACGTACGGACTACCGTCTCCACGACGCGATTAGATTCATTCTCCATGTTAACCATTTAAGAATGATTATAAAGTATATATAAGAAATAATAATTAAATATATGACATTATAAAGCTACTGGATTTATGTATATATATATGTATGTCATCTACTAACTTCCATTCAAGACAATAGGGAAAGGAAAACAGCGTTCATGCGTACGTACGGACTACCGTCTCCATGAACGGTGTTTTTCATTTCATTTATCTATCTATTATATATATATATATATACTGAATATATATGATATATAAATCATATTTTATATTCTGGAAGTAAGTAAATCATGATATAAGTAATAATAATGTCAAGAACCACAAGTCAAAACACCTACGATAAAAGAAACGATTTTACCCAAAACGCTTCTTTAGCATGGAATTTACAAAAGAACGGGTAATATAATGTCATAAGTGAACCATATATGATATCATAACAATGAATATGATTCTGTAATAAGTCAATGACATTATTTAAACCATTATACAGTAGCTTCGGACATGTACAAAGCAAATCGGACCTAAGGTAAGGGAAATATCACAATCTCATTTTTATCCGAGATTGTTTATTCGTAAGTATTCACTGGGGTGTATTTTATCATCCACATCCATGTTTCATCAATATGTAATATTATTTCCATCCACCTACAATTGTTTAAATCCATTTTTACCCTTAGGTGAGTTTTTAGTAATATGTATGAAAGGAATCTTTTGTCGTACGAGGTACTTTTTGACTTTTTCGACAAAAGTACGAAGAATGTTTTTTTAACTTATACGGCATGAATGGATTTTTAAAACATTGTTTCCAAGAAGCTTCCTTTACAAGTTTTCAAGTTTATTTTTAATCAACTTCTTTTATTTTAATGTTGTATGACATGTTATGAAAGGGAAAATGTTTTTGAAGAAGAAAGGATATTTTCCTCAAGAATGGAGTTCAAGTGTTTTATCAAAATTATTTTCCATCTAAGATAATAAAGGGTTCTGTTTTTATCCCTATTATTAAATTGATTTGTTCATGTTGTGATGGAATTATTTTTATGAATTCCTTTATCTTATATGAATTGTTTTATGATGTCATGTTGTTTAAGAATCCCATTTTTATTACATGGGTTATGCGATGAAGTATGATTTATGATTATGTGGCACACATAAGAAAGGATTCATTATAAGATGGGTGGGACCTATATCTCCCTCCAATGCATTGGGTAAAGATTTTATATCTAATGAGATAGACAGGGCTGGAACGGTAGGTTATACCATTTCAGTGAAACAGGACTGAAACGAGGGTTACTCGATTCAGAAAGGGACTTTGTCCACTAAGATAGTCTTGGCAATTAGTCTTGACTAACAAGAAGTGATTCTCTATGATTATGTGTTTATGCCACAATGTTTCATGTTTTATGTTATGATTATTGGGATTACTTTTTCACTGCCATGATTTATCCCATGATTATGAAATTATGCTCTCTTTTGCAGGTTATTATTTCCAAAATGTTATGTTCTTATGAATATGATGTGATTGATATTTATTTTGTTTACCCTTACTGAGCATTTGAGCTCACCCTTTTATGTTTTCTTTTCCCCAGGATATAAAGAAAGGTTTTAGGTAAAAAAAAAGGAAGATCTTTATGGGAGATTTTGAAGATCTTTCACCACGATTAGAAGATTATAGTCCGAGTTTCCAAAGACACTAAACTATTACGGTCCTTGTGTGTGTGTTTTTGTAATGTACTAAGTATTCCGCAAAAGTAATGTAATGTCAATGTACGTCAAGATACGGGTCTCTACATTCTTGTTTGAAGAAATTTTTCATTTATTTAATTATAAAAATGTTTTGATTAGAATAATCCCCAAATCTACCCCTTTAACATGTATTATAAAAAAATAGGTCTAGTAATAAAGATTACTATTTTTTTATATCACAACACAATTTTCTCAATTTTTTCTTCTTTTTTTAATTTTCATATTTTTTCAAAATTGGAAAATGATGAATTTTTAAGGGATCCAGAACTTTATTTTAATCCAAAAATAAGAAGCCCCACACTTCTTTTATGAAATGTATTTAATCCCAATAATCATGACTTCCTTTAAACCCACACATCAAATTTAATATATCACGTGAAATCGAATTAGTAGGGTAGGAATGGATAAAAATGGATGGAATCATGGATCATCTCAAAAATGGAATTCAGTGTTATTTTTGGCCAAAGAAGTATTGAATCTATAATGGTCTTTTAAAGAAAATTGGTTTACCAAAAAGACACCTTGATCCATTTTAATGGTTTTTTTTCACATTCATAGCTTTGTAATGTTCAAATTAAACATCTAGTCGATGACATGTACCAAGATATCTTATAAAATATGATCAAGATAAATTGTAAGTATGTGGCCTTGAAATAATTTTGGCAGGGTTATTATAAAATTGAAAAATCACTGATGTAATTATTTATAATAAAAAATAAATTCACATTAATTTCCAATAATCAATGTATGAAAAATAATAGGGAAATATTATTAACAATAATTACTTAATTTTCTCAAATCATGAGTCCTTATTCTAATAGCAGTGCTCCAATTTAAAAATAAAATTACATATTTCACTCATTAAATGTCATTATCTTTGAAATATATAATATAGAATCAAAATATTCTTATGAAAACAATTTCTCTGTAAAAAGACAACAAAAACAAGAATTAAATTATTGGTGTGAAATTTCAATTTAAATAACCAAACTTGTCTTGGAAATATATTATAGACTTTAAAATATGAAAATTAAATGTGAATGACCTTATGAAATAAAGATTATTCCAATTTAATCATATGTTATTTGGGGTTTCCTTATGTCATCATAAACCTATGAAGTTAAATTACTACATTAAGTGCAAGTATTATATAATATATGGTAAAATAATAAGTGGATATGCGATTTATTATAGTTTGATTCTTAAGAATTAATTTTTAATCTAGATGCCTAAAAAAATTAAATTTAAATCTTAGTATAATCCCATATGTTGGTTCTGAATATTTAATGTGTCATGATGTTTGGTATGAGTTGTGTTCCATAATATTTCTATGGTTGGAGTTTCTTGATTGTGAACCAACACGTGTTGTTCTCCGTATCATGTAGTCCATTTTTGCAGTTGAGGAGAATTTCATGTATAGAGTACACTAGATATGTTCCCACCACAATAAGGTAAAAAACTCATGGAATGAGTAAGTTGATTTATAGAATCCCTCCCCTTAATTTCTACTTATGAAATGTCTTCTTAACAATCTAGTGGTATATGTAGTTGTAAATAATGAATAGAATAATCCATCGGGGACTGAAAATATAAATTGGTTTTATTAATTTCCAAATAATTCCTTTTAATTTCAATATATTTTTTTTTCTTCAAGAATACCCACTATGAGATCTCTTTATGCTTTATCTAGTAAATATTCAAGGTAAATTGAGATCTCAAGGTGTTCCTAAATAGGTTCCATTTATTATTTCTCATCGTCCTACATGTTACAATAAGTTTTAACATTCATTTAAATTTAAAAACAATTTTGTGTGATTCCCAAATTAGTTTCAATGAAATTAAATGAGTATGTGTTCAAGAATGTATCATATCTCGAATTTTGTTTGACTTGAATGTATCTTATGAATTAATGTGTCTTTTGAGTTTTCTTTTCCTTGATAGTGGTTGGTATTCAATATCCTCCACATTAATTTTGGATAGGTGTTCTAGGCTTCACTCGTTAAAATTAAGAATGGCCAATGGAACTTCCTCCTTAGACCATAATCATGGAATGTCAATCCTAATTTGATTAATTAATTTCATAAAATCATGATGTGAAAAGCCTTTCTCAATACCTATTTTCTTCAACATGACCATTATCAAAAGACAATAATCTCTTCATTGGATTACCTCCCTATTATTCTCTATTTCTTATTCATCTGATTACTTTTAATTATTTCATTAATAGAAAAATTAGTTGTTTGAAAACATCATGGGAATTAATTTTTTTCATATTTATTTTACAAATAAAACTCATAAAAAAATTTAATATATTTTGAACTTATAAAAATTGATCGAAATATATATTTAGATCCATGGAAATGTTAGTAGTTTTGATGCACACTTGTCATAGGCAATGAATAAATCATGTTATTTTCTATATTTTGAATAGATTCTGATCTAGGTCATCTCACATATGGATAATCATAGTCAATTAAATCACAAATATATAATTCAATTAATATAAAACCTTTTCATTTTCTTATTATTTATTTATAAAAATGGATTTGGTCTTTTTTAATTGTAAAATTAAAATAATTAATTGAAAACATTATATATAAATATAGATGTATAAGTAGATATAATGAAAATGGGAATGAAAGTTCTCGATCCTAGGGTTTGATAATGAAGATTTTTTAATTACTTATTTTTTGTTTAAATTTAATTTAATTACACATTTAATTAAACCTCATTAATGATTTATTTTCCTTCAATTTGTTGATTCAATGATTTTAGCATAACTTCGACACATCAATTTAGACATCCTCTAATAATCAAATGGGATAACACCTCCATCTAAAATTCCATTGATAAAAGACCTAAATCCAACTTTTTTTTATTTTTTTTATTAAGGGACCGCAAAATCCACCTTATGGTGTTTGGCCAATGAAAATAGAGGGACCAAGTCATCCTCTCCAATTGTGGGTCATGATACACAAAACATTATGGGTGAAACATTCATTATATATTCTTATGGGGTTCCAACCATCAGTATTCAATAACATGATCTTGAAAATACCCCTCTATCTTTGCATGATGATTTTTTCCACTATATGATTTTCCATAATTGTCCTTATAAATGAAAAAATTTGGGAATAGTGTCTTCTTAAAAGATATTTCCAAATTAATCCTCTCCCTAACCAATATATATCAGCTTTATCTAAAATATATATAAAATTATACGGCCCGTTAATTTTGAAAATATATTCTAGAGGAATGATTCCTAAATCTTCTTCTAATGTTTATATCCCAATGTCCTCATAAATGAATTGAAATATTGATGATATTAAACTATAAAAAAATTCATTTATTTATATTTCAATTCTAGATTTAATGACCTAAATTTGAAGTAATTTACACCAATTTATGCTTAATTTAATATTAGAAGATCCACACGTATGTTCAAAAATATTTTCCAAAATGATTTTTTTTGCCACATAGATGACCAAATTATCTCATGCTCTATAAGAAAAATATGATGAAAACAAATTATATGATCATAAAAAAAAATAATAAAATTTGATCAATATTTTAAATATTATGTTCAAAATACCAACACGGTGAAAATCTAAAAAATTCCATTATTTAAAAAATGTTCACATTTATTCCCCAAACACCCTTAAAATCCCAAATAGATGTAACTATATAATATTTAAAAAATTCCAAGGATTAATTAATTGAAAAAATATGAAAAATAATGACAATATTATCTATACCACATATTCTAAAACTATGGTATTATAGATTGAAGATAATGTTCCATGGTTTAGAAATATTCTAAATTATATTATTTAGAAAACATATAATAAAGAAGGTACTATATAAAATTTAAATAGAAAAGTCTTTATGTGGTCGGGTTGTATTAAAAACTATAGGGCATATAATTATTAAATTTCAATTATTTTTATTCTATTTATTTTGAATATAATATAAAATTAGTATTAGAGTAGGTATACCTATATGTTGGGTGACAAATAATCACATCTGGAATTGACAAATGTATTGAACCCATGATCGAGAAAAAATTGGGGTTTCATGACAACCACTGACCTACACAATGTCTAATTTAATATATAATTGTTTTTAGTTAGTAAATATTATGAATAAATATTAATAATGAAGCAGTAGTGTAATTTTCTAGGTTTAGATACTAGTATCATAACCAAATTGGAGTTGGAGATTAATTGTAGAAACATGCAGAGTCATTTCACTATATTATCTGGATTACAATTTGTTAAAAGTATTTTTTATTACATTGGGGATCAAAATAACTTTTAGAAATCTATTTATTTAAGTAAATGAGGAATTTGAAATTAATTGAAGAATTACCAAATGATGAAATTGTGTGTAGAAAAATATATCAAGTAACCATGTTTCCTTATTTTGTTAGGCAATAAATGAATTCATTAACATTTTTAAATGTATCTTAAAAATGTTCTACTAATAATTTTACATTTTTTTTGAAATAAGAGTTTTCTAAATCATCACAGATTGAATTCAATGAGGCCCTACCAATTCCATTTATCATTAAGTTGATTTTGATTTGGGACCTAATGAACATCAAAAAAATTTATTATTTTCCTCCATATGTGTATCTTCAAATTCCATTAGTGTTTTCTTATAGAGATACCTAGTTAGATGTTATCTGATTTCACCATTCTACTTATCATTATCTCTTTTCAATAATATTTTTATGAACACTTCTCCAGATGTGGTATTTCAACAAATTAATTTTAGAGTATCAAACCATAGATTACAAATATTGATTTTAAATTGCAAGGACATGATTTTATTTATGTGGGGAGAATGTAACTCCCAAAAAATCTAATGCATGATTATTGTATTTGATAGTATGTATGACTCGCAACAACATGTACATAATGAAATATTATATCTCATGTATTGATAATATATTTTTTATTTTAAATAAATTAAATATATTTAATAACATTAAATTCAAATTATAATGACTTATCTTTAATTTGACGAAAAAAATATTTCTTCAAAATATTACATTACATGCAATACGTTTTTTACACTATAGTAAAAAATTATTAAAATATTTTTATTTAATGTAATAAAATATTATTTTGTTGTGAAATTCGTAGTTATGAATAGGATTAACTAGATTATTCCAATATATAGTTTACAAAAATATAAACTAAATCTTATGTTTAAAAATTTTCATAAATGAATATATTAACCAATGGAATATTAAGATAATATTTTTAAAGCTATATTTTTTATGCTCACAAAGTTGCTTTACCATAATAAATTAAATTAATTATTATTAGTTAGTGATATTAATTTATTATATATATTATATATCCTATATAGTATTTTTTATATTAATACAATAAATTTTATAAGAATAGGATAAAAAAACCATAACATTTGACATAAAACAGAATATTTTTATAATGTGATTTTGTACACCTTTTAATGGAGAACCAATATTAAATATATTTTTTAGTAGTTTTATATATTTAAAAAGTCCAAATAATCATATTATTTTAAATATAAATATAAAAATAAGTTAAGTGTAAATTTTTTGTATTTTTCCTTGAATTTCCATTTTTAATGAATAGTGAAAAATACCGAATTTTTGTTCAATACTTATTTTTCAGGCTATTTATGTACAAAATTATTATTTTTATTTTGCTTTAAATTATAATTAGAAACTATTTATATCAAATGATATAATTTTGGTCATTTAATTCAATTTCACAATGATATTTACTATAGAAATCATATCAAACATTTTTATGTTTTGACATTGAAAACCCACATTTTTTCTCAACTCCATGATTAAATTTAAATTAATCTCTAACACATTTATGAACTAAATTTTTAAAAATGGATTCCATATTTAGAATCATAAAAAAATTCTAATAGTTAAAAATTATATTTTTACTATAAATATTACTGAATGTATTATAAAATAATTTCAACAATTAATGTGAAATAAAATTTAACATGGGTCTAGAACAAAAATTTAAGGTCCCAAATGATCTATATACTATTCCAAAAAAACATTATATGGAAATATTTAGACCCTATAATCCCTTGTGTATAATTTTTTTCATTATTTTTTCTACATAAAATATAAATACATTATTGGAATTCTCATCGTCCATAATTTACAAGAGACTCACTCCTCCTACACTATAAAATGCCTCTTATACTCCCTCTTCCTCACACCAGTGAAGGACATTTTTCTCAAACAAATATGATCCCATATATCTTATAAAAATACCGACTTTCAACTTAGAATCCTACCATGTGAATAAATCCATCCAAGTAACCCCTTTCCAATATAATAGTTAACATATTTCCTTAAGTTAGTTTTTTTATTTCAATTATCCAATCCCAAATATACACTTATTCAATTATTCAATAAAAAACCTGTATATTAAATATAATATTATGTTTTTATGATAATATTTCATCCTAAAATCACTTAAACAACCATATAATGGGTATGAATCATACTATTTATGTGTTCGGTGAACTATATCCTCACTAAAAAATGATTTTTCATTTTATTTTACCACATATGAGGGTTGGGAATTCTGATGGAAAATATTTTTATATATGTTATATATGATATTAATTATCTACTTATTATTATTTAATTATTTTAAACCACATCTATTTATTCTCTACATTTTGGGTAAAAAAGAAAACATCATTTGTTGACTTATGGACTTCTTCCCTCTCCAATCGATGTGATTCGTTAAAATTATATATTGAATGCATAAATTAATATTTTAATTAAAAATATGTAACATTGAAAAAATATATATTATATTGATTTCATAATCACCTTCCTATAAATACAACATACTTTATATTATTTATTACCCTTCTTCAAAATTAAAAATTGATAATGTCATTCATGGACTTGTTGGTGACCGCCTCCTTAACAACATGAGATTACATTTAAATAATATACATATATATATAAGTATTTAATGATAAATAATTTTATAATAATGATACATATACCATTCTCTAATGATATAATTCTAATTACATTATTTCCATAACAAATATTAAAAAATGAGAACATTACTCATACATACATAAAACCTACCCTCTCCCTAATTGTAATGTTGATTCCATTATCCTAAAAAAATTTAATAACGATTTTTAAATGTATAATTCAATTATAAATATGATAATTATGTCATTATTATTCTAGATATCTTATATAATTACCCATTTGACCCTAGTTTAACTACAAATGTTTTTTGACACATAAACTGATTTTAGTCAAAACACATGATGTAAAAAAAATTGTTTAGGTATTTATAAATGATATGGTAAGAAGTGAAATAAGAGTTATGAAAAGCATGAAAAATGAACCAAATATATAAAATAATAAATAGATTTTTTCTTCATAAATATAATGACACCTGAGATAAGATGGACTCAATGTAAATGATTTATAACTAACTTTTTACATAGGTGAAATAAATGTTATGTTCACTACTTACTTATTTTTGGTTTAGTATATATAGACCGTTTTGATATATTATATAATAAATACTTTTATATTCATTGTATTTTATATTTTCATTTAATTAAATTTATTCATGACTGTAATGATTAAAAATGTTTCAATGTGTTATGAGAAACATGGGAATGTTTATTTATTATTTTCTTCAAGAATAATTTTATTAATATTTAAATAACATTTGTGGCAATGATATTAAAAGTGTTCAATAAAAACAATTATTTAATTCGCCGATGAAAAATAACTCTAATTTGAATGTATTTATAAAATTTTCCACACTTTGGTAATTAAATTTTTTTGAAAATGTTATCATGAAATATGGATGTCATATATATTATTCATAATTAAACCCATTTTCTTATAAAAACTATGTTTTATTAAAAAAATTATATTATTTCAAAAATAATTTAATATGGAAATTTATAACTTTTTTTCTTATTTAATGTACATATTTATCGACAGTCAACTCATTGAATCTTACCATGCATGATTAAAATGAAACATTTTTATGAAAATTTCCTCAAAATTTGTTTTCAATGAAGCATTTTATCCAATGTCTTTTCAAAAAATGATATTTTAATCATGAATGTTTTTAATCAATCCTTTTATAGAATTTTATTCATCCATGACAAAATAATTTTTTTACCCCATCAAGGATATGTTGTATTGATATTATCTTTATTATTTCTATGATTGCTTTATTAATAAATCCACCAAAGATGGTATTCAAATTCACTTACTTGATTATTTTGAGTCCCTTGGAAATATGAAAATTCCTATAATCATTTGAAATTAAATTTCCACAAAATATCAATATATTTTTTCATGGATATTATTATTGCTTGATCCATATTCAATTTTCAATATGGTGTTAACTTTGATCATTATTTGATTATTTTTTAAAATATTGATTAATATGTTTTCTTTATTCAATGCTGACATGTGACATGGATTTTTATTTATTCACTATGAGGAATTATTATGACATGAAATACATGGGTTTGGGACCATTTATAGAATTCCATATAGGTGGGGAATGGTTATAGATATCCCATAGATTCATCAGTAGTCTAATGGGACGAATCAATTTCCAAAAACCCCATTTCTGTCGATTTCCATGTAGAATATATTAGTATGAGGCATGTTAGGGACCAATTAATGTAATACACTCAATGAATCAGTAGTCTCATGGGAAATATCATTTTTCCTAATTAGATTATTTTAAAAAGTCTTTATAATAGATATGTATAGTAATGGTAACATTTACCTACGAGACATGACATCCAACAATTAAGTAATTCCTACATTTTGAATCATTATTTATTTATAAATGATATTATGGATTGAAATATCTATGGATTCATTTCATTTTTAGTTCATTTCTTAAATAATATTTTTTTTGTTTATTATGTAATGATATTATTCTTGGTTGATTGAGTTTTTTTAATAGCATGTAACTGGAGTAATTTACCTTTCCATATTATCTAGTCCATTTATTATCTAATACTAAAAACATGATTTGATTTTTTAGTCATTAACCAAGATATATTTATTACACTAATTTATTCATTGTTAATTTCCTATAAAATACCCTTACTAAGAATTTGAGCTCACCGTTATTTGGTTTCTTCTCCCCATGAATCTAAGAAATATACTAACATTCATATGTTAGGATATGCTAGCAAGAATAATGTTATCATCAAAACAAAAAAAAGTTGTAATTAATATATTACTTTGTAATACAAGACTCGTTTAGGTATATGGAATACAAATACTATTGACGTAGTTAGTTATTTGAAATTATATCCCATTTTATCATGGAAATGTAATGGTAGCTGACAGTGCCTTCAGCCCTAATGGATTCAGTACACATATCTTACAAAAGGTGGGTTAATATTTTCTTATGAAGGAATGAAAAAATATGTACATTTTTTTCTAAATATATTGGTGGTGTTGTTAGTGATTAAAATAATAAATAATTAATTAAAATTAAACAAACCTTGAGTTTATTCAATGTGATATGTACAAACCCTCTAATTATGAATCAATGTATTGTGATATGTATTTCATTTCACCCATTTATAAATATACTCATATCAT
Organism: Viscum album; assembly: GCA_963277665.1. Lineage (NCBI taxonomy): Eukaryota > Viridiplantae > Streptophyta > Magnoliopsida > Santalales > Viscaceae > Viscum > Viscum album. Next base: position 178,872,505 of record OY728148.1, read on the forward strand.
ATATATTTTCCTTTTGTAATATATATATAATGATAGAAAGGGGATTGTAATTTTTAACTGTATTCAAAATGAGAAATATTTTATGGTAAAGAAGTATATATGAGATTAGAAGGTTGAGTGTATGACACACCGATAATGGGCACGTAAAAAATAATATTTATATTCTTTATTCAAAGAACAAAGTTTATGGCCATGGAAATTCAATTTACGTTTTTATTTTGGATAATACACTATTAAATCCACATTATTATGTTTATCAAATAATATATATATATATATATTGAAAATTTTTAAAATATTTGGCATTTTAAAAATTGATGCTATTAAAATAAAGATAATAATGAATGATTTTGAATACAGTATTATCATGAATAATGACCATTCCTTAGAAAATTTCCCATATATGTGTGTAATTTTTTTTCTAAATGTGTTTTCCCAAAATAATTATCACTTTGTATATAACATCAATATCATTCACCTAACAACCTATGAATTTTTCCCCCTATAGAGTACTTCTGAATTTATATCACTTGTTCATTATGAATATAATTTCAAAAGTCCAATGGTCGGAGGAATCCCTCAATTCATTACCATAACCCTTGGATTCCACATCCATGAAGATAAATTAACGAATAGAACCCCATTGTACATTTCTAGTGGTTGCTCAGAAATTCCTTATATTTTCATCGATAACTATTTTATTATAGGTAAATTTTGACGGGGAAGAAATTGTCAAACTATATTGTGAGAAGAAATTGTTTTGTAATGATGAAAAGAAATAATGATTATATAAACTGAAAATTGATATCTCAAAACATGAAATCACGATTGATGTGTATGATAAAATAAAATACCATGAATTAAGGCTTTGAATGGTACAAGAGAATGCAATGATATCTCCAAACCTTGAATTTAATCAAGTCATAGATTCATTTGATTCTTGATTCATTCTTTCCATGGAATTGACTGAAGTCGTGATTTGAGCTTCAATTCAATGAGGAGGAGTGTCGAAAGTAAATAGATACCACAGAAAGCATCAGATATTGACATTGCTTGGTGACTATTAATGGATCTTTAAATAGATTAATATAGTTTTATTAGCGCATCCAAAAATTAACTGGTAATGATCCTTATTACCTACAATGGATTAATAAGGGCTGATAATGATGCCTTTTATCAGCCATTATTCTATAAGCACGGATAACGGATTATTAATTATAATTTTAAATACAGATTTCTGTAAATATGTTTATATAATTATCTATATATTTAAATTAAATAAATAGATATAATTATATTAAACAAAATCATTATTTATAATATCATATATATTTAAGTATATTGTTATTTATTTATAATTAAATAATATTTTTAAGAATATTTTTATATTTATATATTTATATCAATATATATATTTGTATAAATATATATGTATAGTAAATATTTATAAATATCTATATATTAAATATATTCATTATTTAAATATATTTATTATAATTCTATAATTATTAATATATATATAATTTAATATTTATAATTATAGAAAAACATTTTAAAATAATTATATTTACATATTTATATATTTATATAATTATATATATTTATACAATTAAATATATATATATATATATAAAGAGAAATATTAAAACTGATATTGTAAATATATTATTTATTTCTATAAATTTTTAATTATTTTATTATTATTGATATATATATATATATTATAATTATATAAATATTTTTTTAAAAATATATTTATATATTTATATTTATTAATATATAAACACATAAATATAGTAAATTCAAATTAATAAATATATTTATTTGAAAAAATATTTTAAACATTAACAATCAATAAATAATATTATGTTCATGGATGTTAAACATGAGGGAAATTTAATAATTAAAAATACTGTAAACATTAAAAATGTAGAAAAAATGTAAAATATTTAATAATTAAACATAAATTATTAAAAGAATATGCATATATATTGAAATAAATATCAATACCTGTTGAAAATCTTAAAACATATTAAATGTCTATGTAACACCCCAAGATTTTGTAGTACATTATTTTTTCAATGTTATTCAATGACTTGCAGTACACGCAACAATGAGTTCAAGTGTATCATGACTTACCGAACTAGTTGTTCAAAAGCGGTTATGAATAGTATTAACTAAATTTTGAACATTATATAGTCCTTGTAATTTAAAATCTATATTATGAGTTTGATAAACATAATTTAAGAACAAATACATTTTTTTCTGATAAAAGATGTATTTTTCAAAAATGCAATTTTACCGCCTTTTAATGGTGAAGCTTTTTTAAATCAAATATTTAAAACTTTTATATATTAAATTTGACAAAATAAACTTCTTCTTTAAAATATAAACATAATAATTTAGTTTCAATAATCTTTTGGTGTTTTTCTGATAACTTTCTTATTTGGGTGAATAGTAAAAAATACTATATTTTATCTGAAAACAACATTTTTAATCAAAATAATTTATAGTGTTAAATTATAAATTTTAATTGTTTGGAAGTATAAATAGAATATATGTTTACCATTTCATCCAATGTTGGTCATTGGAATTAAATTCAGTTTGAAATTGGACATAAACAAGTATCTATCTTTTGATAGTTATTGTTTCATAAAAACACGCTTTTTGTTTTGACAACATGAATTATTTTTAAATTAATAAATGCAACTTATATTTTTTTAATTTGGTAGAATATACCACATTTTTGAATTTTGATTATCAAAATTATCCTTGGGTAAATTTTTGGTATTTTTCTAAAAACTTTTAATTGTTGATTAATAGTGAAAAACATTGTGTTATAGTTTAAAACCGAATTTTTATTTAAATAGTAATTTATTTTATTTAAATTTTTTTTGGTCAAAAAATATACATAATACCTATATAAGATCAATTTAATTCATTGGTGTCATTTTATAATAATTTTAGATATATACAAATTTTATTGAAATTTTCACCGTCTTTTACCAACCTATTAACAAAATTTTAAATTTCACATAAAACATAATTTTACTTCTTATGTGAGTGAAATTTCAAAAATAATAGAGACATGGTTAATATCAAGTATAAAAATGTGGTTCAATAAGATGAAAATACTTTTTTGTGAATAGTAACTTTTTACTTTTATTTACCACGGTTAAAAGTAGATAGGGTAATTATGGGTAAAAATGATCTTATTATTACCCTAAAACATGTCCTAATTATATTGGATAAGTGTAATTCCACCAAAATAAAACTTAGAAATAAAATATTACCATTTATGTCCACTTGGATTAGATTAGGGAATTTATTATTATTTAATTTAAGAAAGAGTTAAAAGTGTTAAATTCAAGGTTTATTATGTAAACCATTTTTAATATAGGGTTATACATACGATAAATTTGACTATAAATATTCATTATAAATATAAAAATACTTCCTACATCATGGTATTTTATTTTTAATTTTTATACATTATATAATTATATTTATTTATGACACAACGATGAAGTAGTAATTACCTTATTAATGACAGAATAAAATAAATCGTATTATAAATATTAAAATAAATATTATTTTATTGTTTTTATTACATAAAATAATTTTCTAGGAGACTATGACATGTTAGGGATTATTCGATATATTTGTTTTTGAATTTATCATGTTGTGATGACTTTCAGAAAAACCAAATATCAAATAGTGTCAAAATTGACATAATTTATTATTTAAAACAAATATTATATTATTAATTGATATTCTATTCCTAAAAATATATGGCTTGGCCAAGGGACGTATATAATGATATATGAATCATTAATGGACCACTTTGGTGTTTCATGGAAGTATATAGTATGTTTATTAACCATATAATATAAAAAAACAATGATACTTGGTAAATGTCAAACTAATTAACTAAGGGTTAAAACTAAATGACAAGGTTAATAATGTGACCCAAACCAGTATAAAAACTATTTTTTGAGTGGATTTTTACCAATCCTCACTTTATACTTTCAATAATATACTTTTGATCCATTATAAACCGAATTTAAATTTATTATAAATTAATACATTAAGTTTTACCTAAAGAGCCCCTCCTCCCCCGAATAAAAGGACACCACTTTTAACCAACTCTTAATACCTTAAAAGCCTTTTGGGTTGGACAAAAACAATCCAAATATTCTCTCCATTATCCACACATTAACCTAGAGGGATTATTTTGATCAGAAATCCTACCTATGGAGCCCTTTTGATCAAATCAAAAAGATGAACCTAAAGAAGTGATAATGTTTTCACCACCCTCTTTCACGTTCCTTTCTCCTTCAACATCTTCTTTAGTTGTTATTTCTATTCTAAAATAAAAACTCATGCATCTTATATATAATTTTTATGTTATTATAAATATGGAACAACCATATTCAGTATTATACTCATCCCTTGAATGACATGTAACCATACATGCGTACGTACGGCTTACAGTCTCCACGTCATGGAGTAATTGTTATTCAAAACATTATTATTTGGAAGGGTTTGATAATTATGTTTCATTCATGTAAATAATAAATATAACATGATAATGATTCTGTATATATGATACAAAATCAAATTATATATTATTTTAATATCACAATAATGATATTGTTGCTCGTGCATATGTACGGATTACCGTCTCCACGACGCGATGAGATTCATTTCCAAGTGCACCATTCATCGATGATTATAAAAATATATTACTAATAAGATTGTAATATATAAAATAATAATTATAGTGGAGAGATATATATTTATATATGTATTTATTTATTTACATACATATATCTTATTCACTTAGTTGTGTTCAATACAATATGAAAACCAAAACAACATTTATGCGTACGTACGGACTACCATCTCCATAAACGTTGTTTTCCATTTCATATATATGTATATTATACTTATTTATATTCTAAATATACATGAAATATAAATCATGTTTTATAATCTGGAATTATTTAAATCATTATATAATTGATACAATCAAGAGTAACAATTTAAAACACGTACGATAAAGGAAGGGATTATTACCTGAAATAATAATATAACATAGAAATTATTATTAAATGGGTATTATAATGTCATAAATACGACAACCCTACTTTTATTACAAACATAAAAATTATTTATTACATAAATTTTTCACTTGATACGACATGGAAGATCAAGATTCCTAGTGTCTTTGGGGATTATGATCATTACATAACAACTTAAAACATGAAATACAACATTTTTATTGTAAACTTCATTAACATGACCACTGCATTCCCTCATACTTAGCATTTCATGGGATAACCTGAGGACATGCATAAGAAAAGGGGTGAGCTATAAAGCCCAGTAAGGGACTAAACATGGAATACATGAGGAGTATAATACATGTTAGACAATAGTCATATTAATATAGAACAAGATAAATATGAAAATAAAGGCATGATAAATCGTGATAATCATAACATTGAAATGTGGCGACAACACTTAACATGGAATTAGCACGAGCCAATGATCATTGCACATAGAGCATGAGTAAATCCTCATTTCACATGAATCACGATTAGACACTCATTGCACTGTAATTATCATGAGTCAACACACATTTCAAATGATTTATCATGATATTATACTTTACCCAATTCTTTGGAGCGCTATAATTGCGCACCCTTCTTAAACATTTCATTTCATGCATTAGTGTGTCACATGGATCAAAAAAAATGGATTCATAAAACATAATAATATATTCCATTATAATGTAATGTGGAATTCATACATGAAACAATATAATAAATAAGTAAGTGTGCACAATGGTGAATACCCTTGATGGAGAAATGGGCATGGTATTCACTACACAATGACATTGGGTTAGAAAATCGGTGCGATTTCGGCAGCGTAACGGCGTGAAATAAGAATTAATAAAAATAGTTGATGAGAGAAAAATAGGTTCCTCATCATATTTAAATGTAATGGACAGTAAGGAGGTCATATAGATACATGTAAAATCAATTTTAATGGAATTTATATTCATGATACAAAAGTATTGCTTGAATGTAAAAGAGGAGAGAGAAGTTCCTTTCGGAATTCCGGCATAATAACGAGTGTACATGGGAGGCATTTAATGAGAGATAAAGGGGTTTCACATCATTAGAAAAAAAATAGGGAAGTATGAGGGAGGTTTAAAACCATACCCCAACATTCATTATTAAAATTAAAAGGGAAAAACAACTTAAATAAAATTGGACAAAAATGAGAAAGGAAGAAAAAACCCTTACATGGAAGTGTGCTTCTAAAAGATAGAGAGAGGCTTGAGAGAGGCTTCTTGGGAGCTTGGGGCGCCTTGGGAGGATTATAGAGAGAGTAGGCCAGAATATGGATGAACTCCAAAGGTTTTGTGGGAGGAGGAAGTGGGATCTTGGGTGGGTTTGTATAGGAAAGGTGACTGAATTCTTTATTATTTAGGTTTGGGACCCCTTATATTAAATTAATTCATTCTGCAAACCATCCCATGGTTTTTGCCCATGGTTTTTGGAAAAGGGAATAGAAAAAAAATATTTTATAAGGCCACATTCCTATCTTCTTAAAATAATGGGGTTTCTTCTATGGAGGTGAGTCACACTCCCATGGAAAATAATGTAAAAAGGCAAGATGTTTAATAAGGCTTGAGGGGTCCATTAATGCTCTGTAAAATAAGTAAAACAAACCAAAAATCACATTATATTAATGGTAAAACATATATTTTCTGAACGCAAGGATTATAGTATTTTATTACATCACTATTGGGTCATTATGATGTCATAAAACACATTATATATTTAAACGGTATTTAATTTTTTCCCAAAAATTTGACCGTCTCTGAAAATTATGAAAAATTTACCGTTGGATAATTTCGACATCCTGATTCCAGAAATAACATTTATATTATCTAGATAATTTTCTAAATATGTTAATTTTCACTTTTAAAATAAAAACCGACATTTATCGAAAATTCACAGGTTTTGACAAAAATGGCTTTCAAACCTTAATAAAAATTACAATTGAATTTATAAAATTATATGATCATTTATATATAACAAAATTAATTTAATAATAATAATAACAATAATAATTTATTAAAATATTATTTAATTCAAAAATCCCTTAATTCAATAAAATTTAAGTCTTAATTAAATAATAACTAAAAAATACTATTTGTACATTAAAAAATATTTACAATGTATCAATAATTAAAATAAAGTATATTCATTATTATATACAAAATAATAATGTACATGAACATAGTACTAGAAATTTGTTACACAACCCCTTAAAACAGCTGCATAAGACCTAAGGGTAAGGTGTGCGATGGTTATAGACTCTTGGGGTGTCTCAGATAACATCGCTTGAGTGGTAATCTCTATCAACTTCCACTTTACCTATAAACAGTCTCATTCAAGCTTGAAATGATTAAGCTCATCTTGGTCTTGGTCAAGAGCGAATCCCAAGGACGCCACCTCTTTTCCGACCTCAAACAAATGGGCTTCGTATGGAGTAATTATACTGGATAAGTCCATCGGTTTCTTTGTCTGAGTAAATTGGGTTTGTTAAAGACTTATATTTATATTAATCATGTGATCACTATTATATGGCTATAAAAGCAACGGTCAAAACACATAAAATAAAACCATTGAATTTGAAATTTTATATAAACATAATGAGACATTTAATTAGATCAAGGGGGACTTCCATTAATGAAACATTGGGTCATTACAATAGTCCCCCTTAAGAAATTTCTCCCTCGAAATTTCCTTTTCCCAAACTAAAACAGATGTGGGTAACTCAGCTTCATCATTTCCTTCGATTCCCAAGTCTATTCTTCAGACTTTTGGTTTCTCCACAACAACTTGACGAGGGGCATTGTCTTATTTAGTAGAACTTTTTCTCTACCATTTTAGATCATCACCTGTTTCTCCTCATAAGAAAGATCATCCTCCAAATGTACCACCTCAGAAGAGAGTACATGTGAAGGGTCTAGTATGTACCTCCTTAAGAGGGATACATGAATGAAATCATGTATTTTGGCCATTGTAGGTGGACGTTCTAGTCGATATGCCACATCCCTGACATGATCAAGAATCTCGAAGTGGACGATGTACCTTGGACTTAAAATCCCTTTCTTTCCAAACCTCGTGACCTTCTTCAATGGAGATATGCGTAGAAAACCCATGTATCCAACATTAAACTCATGGTACCATCGACGATTACCTTCATAACTCTTCTGCCGACTATAGGATACCTTGATATGTTGCTGAATGGTTTTACCTTCTCCGCCATGTCCTCATCCATTTCTGTCCAAGCATCTTAAGTTCACTGACCTCATCCCAACATGCTTTTGTTATGTACCATTTCCCATACATGGATTCATAAGATTCCATTTATATGCTTGAGTGGAAACCGTTATTAAAGAGAACTCAACTAAAGGAAGATGTTGATCACATCCTGCCTTATTGTCCATTGAGCATAGTCTCAACAAGTCCTCAAGTGTTTGGATAGTCCTCTCAAATTGTCCATCAGTTTGAGGATGATAGGACATACTGATATTCAGTTAAATATTCAAATCATGTTGAAGACTCTTCCAAAACTTAGAGGTGAATCTTGGATCTCGTAAAAACAAAATAGACAGTGTCACTCCATGCAGCCTTACCACTTACCTGGTATATATCCATTCCAGTTGATCCAATGAGGAATCCTCATGAATAGAAATGAAGTGTGCAGTCTTTCTAATCTGGTCCCCAACAATCCAGATTGCATTGTTTCCTTTGGACGTCCTTGGAAGTCCGGTGAAAAAGTCCATGGTGTTGTTCTCCCATTTACACTCTGTTATGGGCAATGGTTGCATCATACCTTTAGACTTCTGCCTCACTTCCATCACTTGTTGGAACATGAGGCACTTTGATGTATATTCTGCAATTTCCTTTTTCATATTATCCCAGCAATAGTTTTCTCGGAGATCACGATACATCTTTGTGCTCCCTGGGTGAATAGAGACATTTAAACTATGTGCATCATCCAAAAGTTCCTTCTTCAGCTCCTAATGTAATGGAACACATAGCCTTTTCCCAAATCACACAATTATTTATTCATTAACATTAAACTCTTAGGATTTCCCTTTTTCGATAGCTTCCACTTTTTCCAGAATTTCCACATCATCCTTTTGAGAATCTATTATCCTTTCCAAAAGAGACGGATGAGAAATCATTTGTTAAAGGATTTATAATGTTCCCTTCTTTATGATTCCCATGTCCATCTTCATTAAATCTAAGAAGATTGGATCCTTCTCAATTCTCATCATTGATAGAATCACTGGGTCCTTTCTAATTAGGGAATCTTCCACCTTCTTTGCTTTCTCAGGGTGGAAATGTATTGAACAGTCATAATCCTTGATGATCTCTATTAATCTTTTCGGGCACATATTAACCTCTTTCTATGTGAATATATATTTAAGCCTCTTGTGGTTAGTATATATCTCACATTCCTCCCCATAGAGATAATACAACCATATTTTGACGGAAAATATCACCACCGCCAACTCCATAACATGTGTTGGATAGTTTTGCTCCTGGATTTTCAACTTCCTTGAGGCATAGGATATCATTTTATCATTCTGCATCAGCACACATACTAATCCCTTCTTCGAATCATCACTGAATACCACAATAATTTCCCCACTTGTGGGTAAAGTGAGCACAGGAGCAATGATAATCCTCCTTTTCAACTCCTTGAATCATTCTTCACGTTCATCACTCCAAGAAAACTTTTTTCCCTTTCGAGTTATCATGGTAATAGGGTTGGTGAATCGTGAGAAATTTCTCACAAATCGTCGACAATATTTAGCTAACCCCAAGACGCTACGAATATCCATTTCCGATGTTTGCCTTATCCATTCCTAAATTGCATCTATTTTGGAAGGATCCATAGATATCCAATTGCTTGTGAGGATATGTCCCATGAATGAGACCTCATTCTACTAGAACACGCACTTTATGTACTTTGCATAGAGATTCTCTTTGCGCAATGTCTCTAGTATAGTTCTTAAATGATCCTCATGATACTCCTTCGTTTTTGAGTTTATTAGAATATCATCTATAAAGACTACCACAAATTTGACTATGTAATCTATAAATACTCTATTCATGAAGTCCATTATGATTCTTGGAGAATTGGTGAGTCTGAAAGGCATTACTATGAATTTATAGTTCCTATATATTGTACGGAAATCAGTCTTGGGACATCTTCCTACTTCAGCCTTACTTGATAATATCCTGACCGCAAATCTACCTTGGAGAAGTATTGTGCTCCATGTAGCTGATCGAACAAGTCATCGATCCATGGCAGAGGATACATGTTCTTTATCGTGATTTTTTTTAAGTTCACGATAATCGATGAAAAGCCGCATTGACCCATCCTTCTTCTTGACGAAGAGGACTGGTGAACCCCATGGTGAAGCACCGGGGCGTATAAACCCTTTATCCAGATTCTAATGTAGTTGTTTCTTTAGTATTTCATGAACCACGACAGCCATTCTATATAGAGTCTTGGATATTTTTAGCGCCCCTGGAATAAGTTCAGTTGAGAATTCAACATCTCTTCTAGGAGGAAGACCAGGAAGTTCCTTGGGAAACCCTTCAGAAAATTCACTCACAATAGGCATTTCATCAAGGGTGGTTTATTCCTTGGAATCAATCATATGAGCTATATATGCGTGCTCACATGTCAGTAATATCCATGCTTGATATGATGGAACTAAAGGAGATTCATCTTCCTCTGTACATTTGTAAAGAATCGAGGGTTGATTCTTCATATGGAGTGTGATATCCCTCTCCTGACAATTTATGTTCACTCTATATAAGGAAATCCAATCCATGCCATGAATTGCATCAAATTCCACCAGAAAAATTATGAAGAGGTTCTTCGGGAAATTCAATCCACATATTATAACCGGGGAGGACATAAATTCATGGGATGCAATGATTGACCCATTTTCCGTACTCACAGACATCTTCACATCTATGATTTGTGGGGGTGCGAGGATTGTTCTACTAAAAATTCGAGATATAAAAGAATGTGTAGAACCTAAATCAAAAAGTATGTTCACTATTCTTGAATTAGTAACTAGCGTACCTGTCACAACTTCTCTTTCGGGGTTCACTTCGACAGAAGTGATGGAAAAAGCTCTTCTTTTCTTCCTTGGACGTTGTTGGTCTCCTTCGAAACCCCTTAGAATAGGGCACTAATTTGCATGATGCCCCGGTTCATTGAATTTTTAGCAATGACCAACGTGTTGAGGTTCAAACGGAGCATTCCTCTCCTTTGCCGCAGCTGCATGTCATTTTTGCTGACAGTTAACATCCAGGTGCCCTTCTCCTCAACACCTAATGCATTTCCTCGTACCCTTGAGGCAATTTACAGGGTGCTTCTTTCCGCACTTTTGGAAAGTTGGGTTGTGGATCTTCTTAGCACTGTTGGATTTATCCATTGGACCAACAGCATTGAAGTCCACCTTAATCTTCTTATCCCCATGATACCCCTATGATTATTTGATCTCCATTTGTCCCTTGAGGGAACATCGGACAATTTCCTCATAGTTGTCGAAGTCACAGATTGCTAATGATTTCCGTAGGCTAGGCTTCAACCCACCAAAGAAGCGGTCAACCTTGCATTCTGGGGTAACGACAAATCTAGAAGCGTATCGTCCAAGCCTTGTGAATTTTTCCTCGTACGCTCCAACATATTTTTCGTCTTTTTTCATGAGGGAAAGGAATTCTCATTCAATCTTAAGCTGGAGGGTGCATGGAAATTATTTATCAGAAAACTTCTTCCATAAATCCTTCCATTCCAACGCCTCGGTCTCCTCCTCAGGCATCGTATTTTTGATCAATTTCCACCATTGATCAACTTCACCGTCCATATGATAAGCCGCCAAGGGAACCATCTCTTGTTCAGAACATTGAAGGATGATGAATACCTTTTCAATGTATTTTATCCATTGTTCAGTGATCGTGGGATCAGATGATCCACAAAAACTCGAAGGCCTTTGTCTCATGAATCTCTCGATAGCGACTTGTTCTTTCATGGAGGGGGGGGGGGAGGGTTGAATGTTCTTCTTGACCCGTGTTTCTTTTCATGTCTTGAGTTAGCTGAGAAAGAATCGTGACAATATTCATGATTCCCGCTCCAATTGGATTGGGCATCTCATTAGTATAGTCATCACACTGATCTTCACATCAGCTATTAGCCCGAGTCCTCCTATTACCGGTCATTGGTTGAAATAAAAGGAATGTTAGGGGGTAACACATAAAGGGTAATCTAAAGACAATATTTTATGACTTATAAATAAACTTTTATTTCCTTAACTCATGATTCTATAGGCTTTAATCTAGGCTTTTCATGATCTACTTTCTAACATATATTTTGAGGGGAATTTTTCTTAATTCCCTTAATAAGGGTTCATACTAGGCATGTGAATTTATCAAAACATATCCCCCAGGAGTGTTGTAACCAAGAGTGCATCAAGTCCAGTTGTCGTGCAACAGCTCACGTTCGAGTCTAGCTAAAAGCGGTGTTTTCGGGCTTTACCCTTAGGATACATCTGTTCCAGAGGCACCTCTACCTGCTCATATCCAGACAGAGATATATTTTTTTGAAAAAGCACATACTAATTACTTACCAAAACATTGGTATGTTTTCATTATACTTAGTCTTGTCTCTAAGGTTTTACTATGTTTTTCTAATCCTAATCCCAAAAATAACTAAACCTATCCTCTGATACAAACTATGTCAACTCTACTTTTATTACAATCTTAAACATGATTTATTACATAAACTATTCACTTGATACAACATGGAAAATCGAGAGTTATAGTGTATTTGGGGATTATGATCATTACATAACAACATAAAACATGAAATACAACATCATTATTGAAAACATCCTTTACATAACCACTACATTCCCTCGTACTTAGCATTGCACAAGATAACCTGAGAACATTCATAAGAAAAGGGGTGAGCTATAAAGCCCAGTAAGGGAATAAACATGGAATAAATGAGGAGTACAATACATGTTAGACAGTAGGAATATCAATAGAGAAAAAAAGAAACATGAAAAAAAGGCATGATAAAGCATGATAATCATAACATGGAAATCTGGCAACAACAATTAACATGGAATTATCATGAGCCAAGGCCCCTTGCACACAGAGCATGAGTAAATCCTAATTTCACATGAAGTATGAGTAATCCCTCATTTCACTTAAATTATCATGATTCAACACTCATTGAACATGACGTATCATGATACTATACTTTACCCAATGCATTGGAGCGCTATAAGCGCACACCCTTCTTAAACATTTCATTTCATTGATAACTGTGCAACATGGATCATAAAACATGGACCCATAAAACATAATAATTTATTCCACGATAAAGGAATGTGGAATTAATACAAGAAAATTTATAATAAATAAGTAAATTTTCATAAAGGAGAATACCCTTGATGGGGAAATGGGCATGGTATTCACTACACAATGACATTGTCTTTGAAAATCAGTGCGATTTCAGCAGCGTAACGGCGTGACATAAGAATTAATAAAAATGGTTGATGAGAGAGAAAGGGAATCCTCATAATATTTACATGTAATGGACAGTAATGAGGTCATATATATACATTTACCAACAATTGTAATGGAATTTAAATTCATGATACAAAATTATTTCTTGAAAGTAAAAGAGGAGAGAGAAATTCGTTTCAGAAATTCGGCATAGAAACATGTGTACATGGGAGGCATTTAATTAGAGATATATGGGTCTCCCATCATTAAAACATAAAGAGGGAAGTGTGAGGGAGGTTTGAAACCATACCCCAACATTCATAATTGAAATTAAAAGGTGAAAAACGTAAATAAAATTGGACAAAAATGAGAAAGGAAGAAAAAACCCTTACTTGGAAGTGTGCTTCCAAAGGCTAGAGAGAGGCCTGAGAGTGGATTCTTGGGAGCTTGGGGAACCTTGGGAGGATTCTAGAGAGAGTAGGGAAGAGGTTGGACGAACTAAAAAGGCTTTGAGTGAGTTGTATGTTGGATCTTGGGTGCATTTATATAGGAAAGGTGAGGGAATTCATTATTATTTAGTTTTGGGACCCCTTATATTAAATTAATCCAAGCCAAAAACCATACCATGGTTTTTCCCATGGTTTTTTGAAAAGGGAATAGGAAAACAAGATTTTATAAGTCCAAAGTCCGAACTTTTTAAAATAATGGGGTTGCTTATGTGGAGGTGAGTCACACACCCATGGAAAATAATTTAAAAATACAAGATGTTTAATAAGTCTTCAGGGGTCCATTAATGTTTTGTAAAATAAGTCAAACAAACCCAAAATCACATTATTTTATTGGTAAATTTTATATTGGCCGAAAATAAAGCTTATAGTATTTTATTACATAACAATAGGGTTATTATGATGTCATAAAACACATCATATATTTAAACGGTATTTAATTTTTACACAAAAATATGACTCTCAGAAAATTATGAAAAATTCACCATTGGATAATTTCGATGTCCTGATTCCAAAAATAACATTTATTTTATCAAAATAATTTTATAAATATGTTAATTTTCATTTTTAAAATAAAAACCGATATTTATCTAAAATTCACGGGTTTTGACAAAAATGGCATTCAAACATTAATAAAAATTACAATTGAATTTATAAAATTATAAGATCATTTATATATAATAAACTTCATTTAATATTAATAATAATATTTTATTAAAATATTATTTCATTCAAAAATCCTGTAATTAAATAAAATAGAATTCTTAATTAAATAATAACTAAAAAACTATTTGTACTTCAAAAACTATTTATAATGTATCGATAATGAATAGAATGTATATTCATTATTATATAAAAAATAATGTACATTAACATAGTAATAGAGATTTGTTACATAACCCCTTAAAACAGCTGCATAAGACCTAAGAGTAAGGTCTGTGATGGTGACAGACTCTTGGGGTGGCTCAGATAACATCGTTCTAGTGGTAATGTCTATCAACATCCACTTTTCACGTAGATGGTCCTGCTCAAGCTTGACATGATGAAGATCAAATTTGTCTTGGTCAAGAGCGAAGCCCAAGGGCACCACCTCTTTTCCGAGTTCTGACAAATGGGCTTTGTACGGAGCAATTCTACTGGATGAGGTCATCACTTCCTTTGTCTGAGTAAATTGGGTTTGTTAAAGCCTAATATTTATACTAATCTTGTGATCACTGTTCAACTTCTATTAATGAAACGGTCAAAATTCATAACGTAAAACCAATGAATATGACATTATATATAAACATAAAGATACATTTAATTAGATCAAGAGGGATTTCCATTAATGAAACTTTGGGTCGTTGCAATAAATGAATAATGTATGATATCATAAAAATTAATATGGTTCTGGTATTATTTAATCACATACTATAGTCTCCATACAGGAGGTTAAACGTACCCTCGAATAAAAGAAAGTGCAAGGTACGGGGTTTTCATCTCACTCCATATTCCCATGAGATTCATGCTATGTTGCTACTATTAACTTTTGTGTGGTGTATGTAATGCCCATAATTGTATTCATTGTGTAATACACTTTAATTTATGTATATTTACATATTCATTGTATGATACTTCTTTCATGGCGTGTATTTTTTTATGTTACCAAATTGGTAAGGGTTAATTCCACAATCTCATTATTATATGATATTGTTTATGAGTAAGTATTTACTAGGAAATTTTTATCATCCATGTCCATTTTTCATACAAATTTTTCCAAAATGAATATTTTAAGGAATTTTTAAAGGTACACTTTATCAGGATCATAATTTCAAAGTTTTTAATGTTTTATGTTTCTAAATATTTTTAATTACTATCCATGCTTTCCAAATGATTTTAAGTATTTAATTATATGGGCATGAATGTTCTGAAATTATAATTCTTTTCAAAAGATTCAAAGTACTATGGGACACTTTGATTTAAAAATATCTTTTAAATTACTTCCTTTATAAATTTGTGACATTTAAATGATTTTACAAAAAGGTTATTTCTCTCAAAAAAATTTACTCATCATTTTCAAATATTTCAGCATCCTTTACTAGATATTATTTTTGATTGAGTTTGATTTATTATAATACAATATTCCATATTGTATTGAATGAGTTATGATATGTTTGACTGTGGATGTTTTATTTTTATACCATTAATGGTTTATGGTTAAAGTATTGACATTTCACATGATAGATCTAATACGAATGTTTATGTTATTTTTCAACCTTTTCATATGTGGAATGTATTCTACGTAGTAAGTGATGGGTGGAACCTGCTATAGCTCCGCGATGCATCAGTATGTCTCATGAGAAAACTAGACGTGGAATTCATTGAGGCCCTTTCCCAATTTGATATATGGTTTGTTCCGAGGCCTTAATAATTTTTAGACGTCTTGGTCGATGCCTTGAAAAAATGTTTTATAATGTCTGGCATTATACATCCCCTCATTATGAAAATAATATTGATGGTTCATGTGGTCATTCTACTAGTATAATACACATGATAATGATTTATTATGGAATTATTTACTCAGTTCATATTCCTTCCATAATAGTATTCATGATTATTATTGGTAAAGGCATTGCTTTCAATTATTCATCATCCTTAATATTTATGTTATCTTCCGCTACATTTCTTACCCTTATTGAGCATTTGAGCTCACCCATTTCTATGTTTTATTTTTCCTAGGATTCCAAGTAGTAAATTTTAATTAATATGAAGGGTTAAGATAAGGGAATAATGGAGTTCATAAATGATTACTTATGTAGTGTTGTATGTTATAAAGTATAATGTAACATTCATGCATGTATTCTATTTTCCAAGACTTCTAAAATGATCACTCCTTCGGGACATGATTCCTTGTAATCAGGCCAATGTATTAAAATAATGCACCGACTCTGGGTTACTGGGGTCGAGGCATTACAGTTGGTATCAGAAGATGTTTAGAAATAACCTTGAAAACTAGATTTATATAAACACTGATTAGAGAAAATTAATGTAAGATATACTTTGAAGATTAGTATAGAAGAACATCCTATAATTCTAGTAATGTAAATATTTTGTGAGTTTTCCAAGAAAATACATCCCTGTCTAGATACGAGCAGGTAGAGGCGGCTCTGGCACAGATGTACCTAGGGGTAAAACCGGAAAACACTAACTTGAGCTAGACTCGAATGGGAACTAGTGCACAACAACGGGTCTTGCGGAACTCTTGGTTACGAGACTCCCAGGGGATATGCTTATGAAAATTATCGTTTTATTTACAAACCACTATAAAGGGTGTATTAGTATATACCTCCTCAATGAAAACATTTTTGTGATTATAGATTATATCCATAAACTGTTCAATTTATGTTAGGTGTTTTCAATGTTTAGAATTATGAATTGAGATTCCTAAACTGACCTATTATATTCTATTGTTTAGAAAAGGGACCAAGTAGAAGGAATGAGAACTCTAGCAAAAAGTATGATCCAAAGAGTAAGAAGGGTCATATCTTTCATGGTATTAAGCCAACATTTATAATAGAAATATTCTCCCACGTATTATCTTCATATGAATAAATAGTATCATGTGTTAATAATATTAGTAAATAATTCTCTAAATCCTATGGCATTTTATGGAATCCCGAGAAGAAAATGATGGTAGAAAGAAATATTGATAAAGGGAATAAGGGAAAGAAGGATTTTCTAATATGTGATAAATGTGGAATGAATCACCATGGTAAATTCTTGAAGGGAATGAGAGTTTGTTATATGTGTGGAGAAATAAGACACCAATTACGTTATTTCAAGGGTAAGAAAAAAGATTTCATATGTAAAATGCTTCATCTACAAGGCGTTGAGACACTATGTGAATCAATGTCCCATTCATAAGAGTATACCACAAATGATGTTATTGGATAATAATAATGTTATGATAGTACCTCATATGAAGAATAATGACTAATGTTCTTAGGTTGTTATTATAGAATTATTTCATTTGAGTGTTGTATCAATAGTATTCTGGTTACATGAATAATTGGGATAAATAAAAATTGTACTCCAGTACTATTTCATTGGGAATTTGAGATTATATGGTCTTGATACTAAGGTAGTAATATTGGAATAATAGATGGTTGATTTTGGTAATTCAGGATGTTGCGGTGTGGTTAAAGAATACACGATCAAGGCGTTCACATGTTATTACCTGGTAAAAAGGATCCTCGTTATATTTAACTTCCTTATAAACTTTTGACTGAGTGTTTGGATATAAGTATTTTGTATAAATCTAAAGGTTGGAATGGTTTAGGTTTGAAATTGGATACTTTTGTTAATGTTATTTTTGTATTTCCATAAAAAGGACAACCCAGATGTTGGGCGACAACCTGTCACCTCCAACAAGGCCGTGAGACTTGAACCTGTTATCGAAGGGAGGCAAGGGCGTATCACATATCACCGAACCATGTGATGTCCTGGATTTTATAATGTAGTTTTTCATTAAAAGGTCTGATAGGTTAATTATAAATTCATTATTTTTGGAACCCTGTATGATTAGGATAAATAAATAATTATTTTTAGATATGTTCGAGTGAAAAACGAGTTTGTGGTAGGAATTAGTTAATGGGTGTAACTCTACTTTTCAAGTATATAGTTTTCATCTTCACTTATTCGATGAAGAAATTAATTCTTATAATTTAGTGAAAGTATTTTAAAACAAAAAAAGTTTTATCATAATACCATATGTTTTGTTGAACTGATGGTATTTTAAATCATCATAGATTAAGGAATTTAAAGCCCTCAATTTTACACTTGTTTGTGATTGATGACCTCAACCACTATATTTAAATATTTATGTTTTTATTCCAGTTATATGTCTTTAATTTCCACCAATGTTCTCCTAATATAAATCATAATTTAGTGGTGACGCTTTCATTTCCGTTTTCCTGTTATTAAGACTATATTTTATTAACCTAATTTACGATGTGGGTTTTCCCAAAGGTATTTTCAATTTTCATCCTTTTATTTTAGAAAAATAATATCATATTGCGAGGGTGAAATTTATTTAATGAGGTAAGAATGTAACAACGCAAGATTTCAAAGTACATTATTTCAACAAAGTAATTCAATGACTTGAACTACACCAACACCAACTTCAAGAGTATATTGACTTACCAAAATAGCTGTTTAAAAGTGGTTATGAATAGTATTAACTGAATTTTGAACATTATATAATCCTTATTATTTTAAAATTCATATGATGAGTTTGTTAGACATAATGTAAGAACAAATACATTTGTTTCAGATAAAAGAAGTATTTTACAAAAATGGGATTTTGCCACTTTTTAATGGAGAATCCTTTTTAAATCCAATATTTGAAACTTTTATATATTCAATTTGGAAAAATAAACTTCTTATTTATAATAGGGACATATGAATTTAGTTTCAATAATGTTTTGGTGTTTTTCTAATAACTTTTGTATTTTGGTGAATAGTGAAAAATAATATATTTTAACTGAAAACAACATTTTTAATCAAAATAATTTATAGTGATAAAATATAAATTATAATGGTTTGGAATTATAATTATATTATATTTTTTCCAATTAGTCCAATGTTGGTAATTGAATGTAAATTCACTTTGAAACTGGACGTAAACAAGTGTCAATTTTTTTATAGTTATTGTTTCTTAAAAACATGTTTTTTTGTTTTGACAACGAGAATAAATTTTAAATTAATAAATTAAACATCTATGTTTAAAATTTGGTAAAATAGACATCATTTTTGGATTTTTATTATCGATATTATCCTAGGGTAAATTTTTGGTATTTTTCTGAAAACTTTTAATTTTTGATGATTAGTGAAAAACACTGAGTTATAGTTTAAAACCGAATTTTTATTTAAATAATTAATTAAGTTATTTAAATTTATTTTATGTCAAAATACTAAATAATACCTATATAAGTTCAATTTAATTCATTGGAATCATTTTATAATAATTTTAGATATATAAAAATTTTATTGATCTTTTCACCGTCTTTTGCCCAACTCATAAGAGAATTTTAAATTTCACCTTAAACTTAATTTTACCTCTTATATGAGTGTAATTTTGAAAATACAAGAGAAATGATTAATATAAAAGAGTAAAATTTGGTCCAACAAGATGAAAATATTTTTTGTTGAATAGTAACTTTTTACTTTTATTTACCACAATTAAAAGTAGATATGGAAATTATGGGTAAAAATGAAATTATTATTACCCTAAAATAAATCCTAATTCTATTGGATAAGATTAATTTTACCAAAAACAAACTTAGTAATAAAATATGCCCTTTTAGGTCCACTTGTATTAGATTAGGACATTTATTATTATTTAATTTAAAGAAGAGTTAAAAGTGTTAAATTCAATGTTTATTAACCAAACCATTTTTAATATAAGGTAATAAATAAATTAAATTAGACTATAAATAATCATTATAAAGATAATAATATTTCATACATCATGGTATTTTATTTATAATTTTTAGATATTAAATAATGAAATTTATTTATGACACAATGATGATGGAGTAATTACCTTATTAATGATAGAATCAAATAAATGGTATTATAAATATTAAAATATATATAATTTAAATTTATTATGACATACAAGAATATTATAGATGAATAAGAAATGTTAGGGCTTATTCAATGTATATTGTTCGATGTAATCAAGTAGTGATGACTTTCAGAAAAACAAAATTTCAAAAAGTGTCAAAATCGACATAAATTAATAATTAAAACAAATATTATATGATTAATTGATATTTGATTACTAAAAATTTATGGTTTGTACAAGGGACTTAAATCATGATAGTTGAATCATTAATGGACCACATGGAGGTCTCTTGGACGTTTATAGTATGTTTATTAACCATATAATATAAAAATACAAAGAGACATGGTAAATGTCAAACTAATTAACTAAGGGTTAAAACTAAAAGATAAGGTTAATAATGTGACCCAAACCTATATGAAACCTATAGGTTGAGTGAATATGTACCCATCCCCACCTTAGACTTTTAATAATCCACTTTGGATCCATTAGAAACCAAATATGAATTTATTTTAAATTAATACTTTATGTTTTTCCTAAATAGCCCCTCCTCTCCCTTATAAAAGGACATCATTTATAACCAATTCTGCATACATTCAAAGCCTTTTGTATTGGCCAAAACCTATCCAAATATTCTCTCAACTATCCTCACTTCAACCTAGAGGCCTTATTTTTATCATAAATTAAACCTAATGAGACATTTTGATCAAACGAAAAGGAAGAACCCGAAGAAGAGGTATTTTTTCACCACCCTCTTTCAAGTTCCATTCTCCTTCAACTTCTTCTTTCTTTGTTATTTACATTATAAAATAATAACTACAGTATCTTCTATATTCTGTGATGTTATTATAAATATGGTACAACCATATTCAGTATTCTATCCATCCTTTGAATGACATGTCACCATATGTGTGTACGTACAACGTAACGTCTCCACGTCGTGATGTAATTGTTATTCAAAATATTATTATTTGGAAGGTTCTGATAATGAAGTTTAATTCACTTAATAATAAATTTAACATGATAATGATTCTGTATAAATGATACAACATCAAATTATATATTATTTTAATATCAAAATAATGATATTGTCGCTCGTGCAAATGTACAGATTACCGTCTCCACGACCCGATGAGATTCATTTCCAAGTCCACCATTCATTGATGATTATAAAAATATATTACAAATAAGTATGTAATATAGGAAATAATAATTCTACTAGATATATATATATTTATATATATGTATGTATTTATGTACATACATATATCTTATTCACTTAGATCCGTTGAATATGATATGAAAACAGAAATAGCGTTTATGCGTACGTACGGACTGCCGTATCCATTAATGGTGTTTTACATTTCATATATATGTATATAATACTTATTTATATTCTAACTATACATGATATATAAATCATTTTTTATATTCTGGATGTATTTAAATAATTATCTATGTGATACAATCAAGAGTAACATTTTAAAACACGTATGATAAAGAAAGAAATTACTACCCATAATATTAATATAACATTGAAATTATTATTATATGGGTAGTATAAAGTCACAAATTAATACTGTATGATATCATAAATATTAATATGGTTCTGGTATAAATATTTTAGAATACAACGGTCTTAATACAAGAGGTTAAATGTACCATAGACTAAAATATAGTGCAATGTAAGGGGTTCTCATCTCACTCCTTATTCTTGTGAGATTCATGCCATATTGCCACTATTACCTTTTGGGAGGTTTATGTACTGCCCATAACTGTATTCATTGTGTAATACACTTTAATTTATGTGTTTTTACATATTCATTTTATGATACTTCTCTCATGGGGTGTATGTTTTGTATGTTACCAAATTGGTAAGGGTTAATTCCCCAATATCATTATTATTCGAGATTATTTATGTGTAAGTATTTACGGGGACATTTTTATCATCCATGTACATATTTCATAAAAATTATTTCAAAATGACTATTTTTAGTATTTTTGAAAGGCACACTTTATCATGTTCATTGTTTTAAATGTTTTAAATATTTATCATTCTAAATCTTTTTAATAAATTTCCATGTTTTCCAAATTATTTAAGGATTTATTTATATGGACATGAATGTTTTGAAATGAAAATTCTTTTCAAAAGATTCAAATTGGTATGAGACACTTTGATTCCAAAATCTCTTTTAAATTACTTCCTTTATAAATGTGTGACTTTTAAATGATTTTACAAAAAGGATATTTCCCTAAAAAAGTTTTCCCCATCATTTTCAACTATGTCAGCATCCTATACTCGATATTATTTTTTATTGTGGATGATTTATTATAAAATTTTTTTCCATAATGTATTGAATGATTTATGATATTCTTGAAAGTGGATGTTCTATTTTTATACCATTCATGGTTTATGGTAAAAGTATTGACATTTCGTATTCTAGTTCTATTACAAATGTTTATGTTATGTTTCAACCTTTTCACATGAGGAATGCATTGGACATAGTAAGTAATGGGTGGATCTCACTAAAGCTCCTCGATGAATCGGTATGTCTCATGGGACAACTACACGTGAAAATGGATGAGGCCCTTTCCCAATTTGATATATGGTTTTGGCCGAGGCCTTATGCATTTTTAGACGTCTTGGATGAGGCCTAAACAAAATGTTTTATAATGTCTGGCATTATACATTCCCTCATTATGAAAATAATATTGATGGTTCATGGGGTCATTCGACTAGTAGGATACACATGATTATGTTTTATTATCACATTATTTACTTAGCTCATATTCCTTACATAAAAGTATTCATGTTTATTATTGGTAAAGGAATTGGTTTCAATTATTTACCATGCTTAATATTTATGTTATCTTCCGCGGTATTGCTTACCGCTACTGAGCATTTTATCTCACCCCATTATATGTCTTATTTTTTCCATGATTCCAAGAAGTGCATTTTGATTGATATGTAGGGTTAAGCTAAGTGAATAATGGAGTTCATAAAGGATTACATATGTTGTGTTGTATGTAATAAAGTATATTATAACATTCATTTATGCAATCTATTTTCCAAGACTGCTAAACTGATCGGTTATTCGGGACATGATTCCTTGTAATAATGTCAATGTAATAAAATTATCGACCGAATCTGGGTAACTCAGGTCGGAGCATTACAATGTATGTATATATAAATAATATAAATTTATTGAGATCACAATAAAATGAAATATAAAAAATTAAAAATAAAAGTATTAGAATTCAATTAATACCTACAAGAATTAAATATGAAAAACATAAAAAATATTCATTGATTAATTTAATTATATAACAAATTTATCATATTATATTGGAATTCTAAAATTAATAATAAAATTTTTGTAAATTAAATAAATATTAAGTGTACGTGTTTCTACATAAGAATACATTAATTTATAAAATATTTTTTTTGTGTGTTGAATATTAAAATGTATTATTTATGTATATCTATGATGGATAGATATAACATGTGTTTGATAAATGTTAAATTGGAAAATCAAATGTCATTAAATTTACTACATTAATTGAAGTAATTATTTAGTATTTTTAGTTCATAATAATTCATCATTTTAAACAATTCTTTACTAAATATTGGACTTTTTAATGTAATGCATAAATATTTTTTATTATATTAATCATATTTATACACATTCAGATTTTTAAATATTTTTATTATAGACTATTAATTAATATTATCAATAACTATTTAATTAATATAACATTTAATATTTTTAACTTATAGTTTATTGATATTTTTTATTTTTTTAATTAATACAATACATATATATATATATATTTAATATATAATATTTATTATTATTTATAATATATATAATATAATAAAATTATACATATTTAAGAATAATTATTTAATAAATTAAATTTTTAGTATTTTAAATAAACCCGGTTTTGATTTTTTTAATTAATTTATAATTTAATTTTTTAAGACCATTATCGTTACATCAAAAGAACTGATAAAGGTTCCCATTTTCATTTTTATAAATTATAGGATGATAAAATATATTGTTTATCCCTTCAATAAAAATAATGAAAAATGATTCCATGTTTCAAAGCTTTCGAAAAGTGTTCATAAAGGTTACCATTTATGAGTGTTTAAAAACATTGATAAAGGCTTCCATTTAACAGAGTTGAAAAATGTTACACCTTAGTAAGGATTTCATTAGAATTTATAAAGGGATAACATATCCCCACATTTATTCTAGCAATGATAAAGGTCAACACTATTATAATCTGATATTTATGTAGTGAAATGTGATATTTGGTGGGTTTATATAGAAAAAGAGATGAGTGCTCCTTGTTATTTCACAAACATTGGTTCTGGAAAATATATAACAATATAATGAAAACCACAGACCTTAACACGATTTCATTCCATTGGATTATTCTATAAGAGAGTGGGTTTCATTATTTTATATGTACAATGTCACGACCCGTCCTCAGGGCTCGTGCCGTGACTACCTCAAGCCCGCCTTCCATTGGCCAGGGGATGGAGACTAGCACCAAAGGCATAAATCCCAAAAGAAGGGAATTAATTGACATTATGAATTAAAAAATACAATAGGGTACTCAAGAGAATTAAACACCATGAAAAACTGAGTACAAGGTAAGTGCTGGAAAAGTAAATTGGCCAGTATACTAACCCAACTAAAAGTACAGTACAATTGAAAGGAAAGTAAAACAACAGTAAAAAAACAGCAACACCGAGTCATCCTCCGGAAATCCCACCTAAAGGGTGGGTACAGATAGTCTCCTCATCTCTTCAGGTCTTGTCGCCCGTTCCGTGTACTTCTCATCAAGTGGTCCACCTCCGGGTACCGTCCAGCTGGTCAAGCATCCACCTCGATCAGTGTTATTCGTCGTCTACAACCAACACAACATAGTGTATCCATAGCCCTGCATGGGTGAGTATACGATACTCAATAGGGACCCCGAGAACCCCAAAGGTCTCTCAAAATGCACGAAGGATAAACCATAAAGGAAAGATACAATCTTGAAGTATCAACAACACAGCTTAGGTATATGCCCATACATATACCTAATTCATCAGTTACGGTTTCTCTCCAACTCCCAAGAACCTTGCAGTCCACAAAGGAAAGAACAACCTAATCCACAAAGGATATCACAACTCAGTCGACAGAGGAAAAACACAACCTAGTCCACAAAGGATAGCACAACTCAGTCCACACTGGAAAAACAAATCCCAGTCCAGAAAGGATAGCAAGTAAATCAAATCAATTATAAGATTGATAATCAATACTCAACTCACATTATTATACACTATGTAAGGGGATAGAGATGATCAAATATAGACACTGATTCATCTAAGCTGTCGGACCCACAAAGGATACAAGACCAGCTAAGATATTGGACCCACACAGGATACAAGACCAGCTACTCTGCCGGACCCACACAGGATAAAAGTACAGAGGTCAATACTGCTGGACCCACATAGGATACAAGAACAGTATTCATCACCGTCAAACCCATGGAGGATTCCAGTACGATCGTCATCGTTGTCGAACCAACAGAGGATTCCAGTACAGAAGTCGATACATTCCCAACAAGCTCTAGGGTTCTCGCACACAGCACGCTCGTTTCTAGTAGGGTTCGATCCATGACCCAAGGGGGTAGATACATCCTCTGTCACAAAACCCAGAGCTGATGTATCACAAAGTTCCATCTCCTCAAAATAAACCCAATGCAACAAACAGTGCGTCAATCGGTCTCCTGGTATGAGAGTTATTATATTTTCCGTCCAAGGGGCCCTGTTGGTTTTTTAGATGAAACCAACCCAATCGTACTATAAATGTGCCCAAACCTCAAGCAGAGTAAGCCAAAAGAATCCTCTCACTAAGAGTAATTCATGAAAGTTGACTAAACAACAATCAGATGTCTGGAGCTCAAGTTAAAATTGTTTCCACTACGAGGGCCCGATTGGTTTCGTGTTCGAACCAACCTGGCCGTACACAAAGTTCTCCGAAAGAATGAGATTAATATACCGAAACGACCATCTCGATCCATGTATATTAAGGCAACTAACAGTGCGTCGATCGCAATTCCATAGCCCACGATGTGGGAGAATGAATGAAAGAGGTCCGAAATGGAGGGTCTGGGCACGACCCAACCCGGTTGGGCGCCACCCGACCTGGCTGGGCATGGTCCAGCCTACTCTGTGCATCCAACCATGGCCCGGTTGGGGGGGGCACTGGTTAGGCCGGAAGGCTGAGAAGGGGAGGACTCCATCCCCCCTTCCTTTGTGCTCAGCGGCTTCAGCCTCGGCAGCTCCTGCCGGCGGCGCGCCGGGGCGCCGCCGCCTCCGGGCGGCCGGCTTGTGTCGGACGTCGAAGAAGTCCACGGGCCACCAGAGTCATTCTGGTGGTCCTTTCATGCTCCCATCTACACTATGGTAATATTCGGACCCTCTCTTCACTGCGATCAATTTCAAACACCGTTGTGGTCACACTTCATCACCGCCCAACATTCTGTGCATCAAGAATAGAATAGTTGTGTGTTCAGACTTGTTCGTTGATCCGCACCCACCACGTTAATGGTTCAAACAACTCCCAACAATTAAACGACATGGTGAGGGTATAATTCATATAATAAAATATAAACCAAAACTCTTACCTCAACCAGGAAGATGATCATCGGCGTCGCCGTACACGGCGTCGCGGAGAAGAGGATCGTAGGCATAGTCTAGGTGCGCAGAGGAGGAAGTGGGGTCACCTCTCTAGACGTGGGGTAGAGGTTTGTTGGTGCTTCATCAATATCTGAGGAACCGGCATTCTTCGTCATTCTTCTTCGGAGGCCGGCATCATCGGCGTTTCGTCGGAGCTTCCTCCCATGAGTTCCCAACTCCTTTGCCAACGGGTTGATTAATAAAAGAATTAATCCTCACGTTGTGTTCATTATTATGGTTCATTAATGAACCATAATTGATGAACCTATTAAACAAATGGGTGTTGCTATTACACATCCCAAGGGACAAGTCGTTAAATGGCCCTCAATTATAGATCGTCGTTATACTGTGATTCCTCCAAATGTCGCGCAATGGTGGAAGAAAAATAATAAAATAACTTATAGTTATTTTATTATATATAAATCATTTTCTGAAAGTCTAAAAACATATCTTTTTCGTCCGACCCTTATCGGTTGAAGTTATGCTTCGGCTAAATGAATCACAACGTTGTGAATTCATTGGTTCCCTCAGATTTGAATTCTGAGTACCATTTCAAATGTTAGAAAAACCTACTCATTCATTCAATGAACGTACACGAGCTAAACATCGAAAATTGATTCTGGGCACTCCGGGCTTCGGAATCAGGTGTTTTCAGAATCTACGTACTCGTAAAAACCCAAAGAATTTATTTTAAGTAAAAAAAATTGAAATTTATTGTTTTACATTACTACAACCTCATCGGTTTACGTCCCCATAAATCTATAACCTGATCTCTGGGAACAAATGAGGGTATTGTGCATGCATCTAAGCCTCACGCTCTAATGTGCTCTCATAGAGGTTGTCATGCTTCCAACTGATGGACACTAAAGGAATCGACAGTCCACGTGGTATCCGCTTATTTTGATCCTCGATATCCACCGGAACGTCCGTAAAAGTAAACTCGTCATCGATGTCCAGCTCCCCATGGTCGACGATATGCGTCGGGTCGTGCATGTATCTCCTCAGCTAAGATACGTGGAAGACATAGTTCACCCTGTGCAACAGAGGTGGAAGGGCCAGGTGGTAATCCACCTTGCCTACCCTACCGAGGACCTGAAAAGGCCCGATGAAGTGTGGAGATAACTTGCCACCCCAGCCAAATCTCCGTAATCCACTTCAAGGTGATACCCATAAGAAAATGGTGTCTCCATCCATGAACTATAGTGGTCTCCGCCTCCTATCAGCATAGGACTTTTGTCTGCTCTATGTGGTCCTCATCAGCTCCTTGATGATCTGCACCATCTTTGTCATAGACTGAACCATCTCTGGTCCTACGAGTGCTGACTCCCTACGGTCAGTCGAGAACATAGGTGATCTGAAAGGTCGGCCGTACAAGGTCTTGTATGGTTCCATCCCGATGGTGGAGTGGTAGCTATTGTTGTACGCAAACTCCAACAAGTGTAGGTGATCTTCCAAGCTGTGATAAAAGTCAAGGAAACATGAACGAAACATTTCCTCGAGTGTCTGAATTATCCTCTACATCTGGCCATCCATATGTTGGTGAAAGATAGTGCTTAGGCGTAGTTGCGTCCCAAATGCTTCATGCAACCTCTTCCAAAGCTGGGAAGTAAAGCGAGCATCCCGATCATAGACGATAGTCGATGGAACACCATGAAGTCGTATGATATTCCATCCCACATCCACACCAGGACCTATAAGGGTTGTACCAAGCCTGCAGGCACCTGGTGCTCTGCCTTCACCTGCTGACAAGTGAGGCATCGAGAAACGAACTCTGCCACAACCTTCTTCATACCCAGCCACCCATACTGTCATATGAGGACTTGGTACATCATTGATATTCCAGGATGTACCGCTAGAGGGGATGTGTGGAACTCTCTCAGCACCTCTTCTTGTAGTGAAACTAGTACCATGGTGCGTCCCCTGAAGTAGATTACGTGCTCCCCGCCTTCAGAAAATCCATCGGGTGCTAGCCCTTAGGATATCTGAGCACGTCGCGCCTCATAGTCAATGTCTCCACGTTGTACCTCTCTAACCCACTGAAGTAGTTGAGGAGTGACTTTGAGTGACTGTAGAAAGGTTGCCCATCTATTTCCATGAAGGATATATGCAACTCATCTAGCTGGTATGTCTCCTCTCCATATAGCTGAATGCCTGTCCTCATGCTGAGAGCATCAGTTACTACGTTCTCCTTTCTATGAGTATAGACTATCTCAAAGACATAGACCTGGAGGAACTCGATCCATTGCCACTATCTTAGGTTCAGGTCCTTCTGTGGGAGGATGTACCTGAGGCTCTGTGAGTCAAAATAGATAGTTAAGCACTCGCCCATTAGGTAGTGCTGCCACATCTTCAGGGAGAAGACCACTGGTGCTAAATACAGGTCATGGGTGGCGTATTTATTCTCCTAATGCCTCAAATGTTGTGAACCGTAAGTGATCACAGCTCGCTCCTCCATCAGAACACACCTGAGTCCGGTCCCAAATGTGTTACAGTAAACTACGTACCCTACGCTATAACGACCCATACTTTACATACATTTTTAATACATCAATATTGAAGCATACTTATTAAATCATATAACAAACCCATGGAAGGAACGTATAGGTATAGTGTCTTTAGAAACTGGGAAACATAAACAACTGGTTCATAAAGTGTCTACACTATCTCCCATTTATTTCATCATATCTATAGTCCCTTTTGGCATATCATACTTAATTACCTTCTTCCTGACATGGGGTAAAGAAAACATACAAAAGGGTGAGCTCAAATTCTCAGTAAGGGTAAACAAAAAAAAATCTATCACATCATTAACATAACATTTTTGAAATCTTAACCTGCAAAAGAAATCAAAATTTTCATTCCATGGGATAAATCATAGAACTGAAATTTAATCCCAATAATCATAACATAAAACATGACAATTTTTGGCATACACACATAATCATATAGAATCAATTCTTATTAGTCAAGACTCATTGCCAGGACTATATTAGTGGACAATGTCCATTTCTGAACCGAGTTCACTCCTAATTTCAGTTCTATTTCAATGATCCAGTTTAACCTTCTGTTCCAGCCATGTCTATATCATGATATATAAAATATTTACCCAATGCATTGGATGGAGATATAGGTCCCACCCATCTCATAATGATTCCATTCTTATGTGTGCCACAAAATCAAAAAAAAATCATACATCATTGCATAACCCATGTAATAAAAATGGAAATCTTAAACATCATGCCATCATAACATAATCTATATAAGATATAAGGACATCATAAAAATAATTCCATCATAACATAATCAAACCAATGTAAAAATAGGGATACAAACAGAACCCTATATTATCTTTGATGGAAAATAATTTTGATAAAACACTTGGACTCCATTCTTGAGGAAAATATCATTTCTACTTCAAAAACATTTTTCCTTTCTTAAAATGTCATACAATTATAAACTAAAAGTAGTTGATTAAAAATAAACTTGAAAACTTGTAAAATATTATTCTTGTAAATAATGTTTTAAACATCCATTCATCCGTATAAGTTAAAAAAACATTCCTCTCGTAATTTTGTCGAAAAAGTCAAAAATTACCTCGTACGAAAAAAGACAAAAGATTCCTTTCATATATTTTACTAAAAACTCACCGAAGGGTAAAATTGGATATAAAATATTGTATAAGGACATATTGAGGAAAAATGTATGTGGATGATAAAATACACCCTAGTAATTCCAAAGAATAAACATTCTCATATAAAAATTAGATTGTGATATTTCTCTTACCTTAGGTCCGATTTCCTTCGTCTGTGTCCAATACTCCTATATAATGATTTAAATAATGTTATTGACTTATTCTAGAATCATAATTATTGTTATTTTATCATATATTCTTAGCTTCTTATTAGTAATATTTCATTACTACTTGTTATTCTGGTGTTTATTACATTTTGTTCTTATGCGTGTTTTGTCGAATAAATTCTTATTTTTCTCTTTAGGTTATAGATACCTCCTTTCCAGAATGGTATTAGTGAAATATATATCATATTCATTCATTCAATTCATTTATATAATCATTATGCAATGAGGATCATGTAGAATGAATCGCATCACATCGTGGAGACGATATTCCGTGCGTAGACACGAGTGATGATATCGTTCCCATGATCGTGGAATTGTATTGGTGTATGTATACTATTTCAGAATCAATAAAACATTACAATAATCACATATAGTTATTATTTACACCATTATGCCCATCCAAGTAAGGTGGTGGTGGAAAATAGATTATACCACGGCATGGAGACGGTATTCTGTACGTACGCATGCGCGGTGGTTTCATTTTCCATAGGATGTATATATGGTGAAATAGGGTTGTTTGATACTTATAATAATATATCATTATATGAGTGATACTGATGTTATTACTTCATAATGAAACAACTAAAGAAGAAGAAGTGGAAGAAGAAATAAAGATGAAAGAATCGGTAACGGACATTACCTCTTCTTTGATGCGCTTCTTTGAGACCTCCTTTTAGGGAACTAAAATTGGTCTTTGAAGAAGACCAGGACCTATAGGTTGTTTCTAGGGAAGTGGAGTGGAGAAATTGGCAGGGTTTGGCTGAGCTTGAAGGCTCATATTAGTGTGAGGAGGAGAGGGAGGAGGTGCCCTATTATAAGGGACGAGAGGGGCACCTTTGGAATAACAAAAAATATTATTTTATTGTAAAGTCAAATTCGGTTTTTAATAGCTTCAAATTGATATATTTAGAAGATAAGGTGGGGATAGGGAGCAATCCTCTCATCCAATAGAATTTATAAAAGTTGAGGTCACTATATTAACCTTATCTTTTAGTTTTAACTCTTAGTTAATTAGATTGACATTTACCATGTCACTTTGTATTTTTATATTATATAGTTAATAAACTTACCATATACATCCAAGAGACCCCCAAGTGGAACATTAATGATACAAATATCATGATATAAGAATCTTTCCGAGCCTTATTTTTTTAGGAATAAAATAACAATCAATAATATAATATTTGTTTTAAAACCTATTTTATGTCAATTTTGACACTATTTAGTAATTGATTTTTGTGAAACTCATAACAGAATTAATAGTTCGAAAAAAGATACTTAAATCAATAATAACATGTCATATTAACATATAAATTTAGTGGAATTCATAAAAAGTCTCAAATTAAATTTATTTGGGTATTTATAACATCAATTATGTCAATATTTCATTAATAAGATAATTACTGCATCATCATTGTGTCATAAATAAATTATATTATTTAATGTCTATAAATGAAAAATAAAATACCATTATGTATGAAATCATTGTAGCTTTCTAATTTATATTTATAGTCGAATTTATCTTATGTATAACCCTATATTAAAAATTATTTACTTATTAAATATTGATTTTACCTATTTTAACCCTTCTTTAAATAAATTAATAATAAATGTCCTAATCTAATCCAAGTGGGAATAAATGGTCATATTTTATTTATATGGTTGTTTTTGGTCGAATTACACATATACAATAGAATTAGGACATGTGTTAGGGTAATGATAATATCATTTTTACCCATAATTAGCCTATTTACTTTTAACCGTGGTAAATAAAAGTAAAAAGTTACTGTTCACCAAAAATTATTTTCATCTCATTAAACCACATTTTACTTACTAAAATCAACCGTGTCTCTCAGATTTTTGAAATTCCACTCACAGAAGCGGTAAAATTATGTTTTATGTAAATATTCAAATTCTTCTAGGAGGTGGGTAAAAGACGGTGAAATGTTCAAAAAAATTTATATATCCAAAATTATTATAATATTACTCCAATGAATTACATTGATATTATATAGGTATTATGTATAAATTTTGACCTAAAATAAATTTAAATAAAATAAATAATTATTTAAATAAAAATTCTGTTTTTAAATAGTAACCCATTGTTTTAACTATTCATCAAAAATTGAAAGTTTCCAGAAAAATACCAAAATTTCACCCTACGCTAATTTCGATATTCTGAATCCAAAAATGAAGTCCATTTTGAAAAATAAAATTTCCAAAATTTCAAAAACTGGTTATTACTATTCATAAAGACTAGTTTTAATAATATTTTAATAGCATATAGTTGTTTAGTGAAACTCGGTATTGCGTACGATGAAAGCTATCGAGGAAGGCTGCGGTTTTGTGTAAATAAATCCGTGCTAGTGTTGTGTGTATTGAAAGATTCCTTTGATGATTTATATAACATAAAAACAAAAAATATCTCATTAAAGTCTTAGGTGTAACATTCTACCCCCCTTAAAATGAATTTTACCCTTGAAATTCGTCACTTTGTAACAAAAAGATGAGGATACCTCTCCCTAATCATATCCTCAAGATCCCATGTAGCTTTTTCTAATTGGTGGTTCCTCCATAAAACTTTCACCAATCGAGTGGTCTTGTTTCGTAGGACTTTTTCGCTACAATCCAGAATCTCTATCGGATGTTCTTCATAAGAAAGATCTTGCTCCAGCAGTACATCTTCTGAGCTGAGTACATGTGAAGGATCAGGTATGTACTTTCTCAGGAGAGATACATGGAACTCATCGTGAACTTGAGAGAGATTCGGTGGAAGCGCCAATCGGTAAGCTACCTTTCTAACACGATCCAGTATTTCAAAAGTACCAATATATCTAGGGCTGAACTTCCCCTTCTTTCCAAATATCACGACCCTCTTCCAAGATGATATTCGTGAGAAAACTTTCTCACACACTTAAAACTCTAGGTCTTTTCTTCGATTGTCGGATGAACTTTTCTGTCAACTCTGAGCTGCTCTTATGTTTTGTTGAATAGATATGAACTTTTCTTCCATTTCATCAACGAGATCTTGTCCTAATACCTTTATTTCCCCAACTTCATCCCAACAAGTGGGAGTCCAGAATTTCTTTCCAAAGAGAGCTTCATAAGGAGCCATCAGAATACTAAAGTTAAAGCTATTATTATAAGAAAATTTTACCAAAGGGAGGTGTTGATCCCAACCACCTTTGAAATCTATAGAGCAAGCTCTCAACATATCTTCTAGAGTTTGAATTTCCCTCTTAGAATGACCGTCTGTCTGAGGATGATAAGAAGTGCTAACACTCAACTCTGTATCCAGAGTATGCTAAAGACTTTTCCAGAACTTTAACGTAAACCTAGGATCCCAATTAGATATAATAGAACGTGGTACTCAATGCAATCATACCACTTCCTTTACATATATCCTAGCACGCTGATCTAGAGAGAAATCCTCTCTAATAGCAATGAAGTGTGTAGACTTTGTATGATGATCAACTATGACCCAGATAGCATTATTGCCTTTGGATGTTTTAGGAAGTCCGGTGACAAAGTCCATAGTAATGTTTTCCCATTTCCATTCAGGTATGGGTAATGGTTGTAACATCCCCTTAGAATTATTTCTCTCAGCTTTAACTTGCTGACAAACCAATAATCGAGGTAAATATTCAGCAACATCTCTTTTCATGCCATCCCACCAAAAGTACTCTTTCAGGTCACTATACATCTCCGTGCTTCCCGGATGAATATATAATGAAGAACTACGAGCCTCATCCAGCAGATCCTTCTTTAATTCGGGGATCAGAGGAACACAAACCCGATTCTTGATCTTTATTATCCCATCACAATCAAGGTTGAATTCAGGAACATTTCTCACCTTCTTTTGTAACTCTGCATCTTCTTTCTGTGCCTCTTTAATATTCACATGTATAGATGGTTGAACATTCATTTGAGAAAGTTAAAAAATTTCCCTTCCATTATAATTCCAAGATCCATCCTTTGTAAATCCATAAATATTGGATCTTTTGTGATCCTCATCATGGATAAACTGGCATGGTCTTGTCGACTTAATGCATCTTCCACCTTGTTTGATCTCCCAGGGTGGTAATGAATTGAGCAATCATAATTCTTAGTCAGCTCCAACCATCTTCTTTGGCACATATTCATCTCCTTTTGTGTAAAAATATACATTAAATTTTTATGATCAGTATAAATATCACACCTTTCACCATAAAGATAATGCCTCCAAATCATTCATGCAAATATTACAGCATCTATCTCCAAATCATGAGTTGGGTAATTTTGCTCATGTATTTTCAATTTTCGTGAGGCATAAGCTATAACCATATAATTTTTCATAAGAACACACCCCAATCCCTTCTTGGATGCATCACTGTAGATCACAAACCTTTCTCCACTATAAGGAAGTGTGAACACAAGTGCACTAGATAACCTTCTTTTCAACTCCATTAAATTCTCTTCTCATTCCTCCGTCCAAACAAACAGAACTACTTTCCGAGTCAACCTGGTGAGTGGATTAGATAATCGTGAAAAATCATTCACAAAACGTCG
Source organism: Viscum album (assembly GCA_963277665.1). Classification (NCBI taxonomy): domain Eukaryota; kingdom Viridiplantae; phylum Streptophyta; class Magnoliopsida; order Santalales; family Viscaceae; genus Viscum; species Viscum album. The sequence continues at coordinate 178,908,385 of OY728148.1, forward strand.
ATAATATCCATCCAAACCAAGAAAAATTCGGATCATAGTTAATTTTGTTTGCCATGACCATCTTTCGATAACCTTTATTTTTTCTAGATCCATAGATATCTCCTCTTTTGAGATTATGTGACCCAAACATGAAACATTGTGAAGCCAAAATTCACACATGGTAAATTTGGCATAAAGCTTATCCTTTCTCAGGGTCTTCAATATAATTCTCAAGTGATCTTCCTGTTCTTCCTTGATCTTTGAATATACAAGAATATCGTCTATAAAGACTACCACAAACTGATCATGATAGTCTATAAAGACACTATTAATCAGATCCATGAATATAGTAGGGGCATCAGTAAGACAAAATGAAATTACTATAAATTCATAGTGTCCATACATTGTACGGAAACCCGTCTTGGTATATCCTCCCATTTGACCCTCAATTGATGATACCCTGAACGAAGATCAATATTGGAAAAGTATTGTGCTCCTCGTAGTTGGTCAAATAAATCATCAATGCGCGGGAGAGGATATTTTTTCTTGATAGTGATCTTGTTAAGTTATCAATAATAAATTCAGAGTCTCATTGATCCATCTTTCTTCTTAACAAACAGAACATGTTCTTCCAAAGGTGACGCACTAGGGCGTATGAACCCCTTATCATGATTCTCTTGGAATTGCTTCTTCAATTCCTGAAACTCAATTAAGTCCATTCTATAAGGTGTATTTGAAATAGGAAAAGCACCCGGTAATAGTTCTATTGAAAACTCAACTTCATGATGTGGTGGAAGACCTGGAAATTCCACTGGAAATACATCATTATACTCTCGAACAATGGTCATATTCTTAATTGTGAGTTTCTATCCATCCATTTGAAATAAATAACCTTCATTTAGTGGAATCAAGACCCATAATATGGAATAAATTTCCACCGGAAGGTTATGTTCATCCTTGCATCGATAGAAGATCATAGATTGATCTAGAATATGAAATGCGACTTCCCTTATTGGGAAATTTATATGAGCCCATATAAAGAAAGCCAATCCATTCTAAGATTCACATAAAATTCCACTATAGGAAGGATCACAGGATTTGCATGATTAACTTTCCCACAAACATCAATTGGGAAAGAATTATAAACTATTTATGCGACTGTTTGTGCCCTTAGGGGTTGTCACAGCTGACTAAACATATAATTGTTGAGGAAATATGGTGATACTCATAGAAAGGTTTTCAGAAATAAAATAGTGGGTGGATCCAGAATCAAATAAAACATTTTCTACTTTAGAGTGGATGGTAAGTGTTCCTTTCACCACATCGTTATCGTACTCTACATCACTGATAGAAATTGCATGTGAAATTCCTTTGACTTTATCCTTAAGAGTAGGTTGACGTCGATCATCATCATCAACCCTTGGATTTGGGCATTGACTGGCATAATGCCCCATCTCCTTGCACTTGAAACATTGAAGTGTAGTAGGTTCATTCTTTGTATCCCATCCGTTGTTTGCATCATTAGACATATTCTTCCCATCATTGCGGCATTAAAATTCCCGATGACCTTCCTTTCAACATTTGAAACATTTACTTATCCCTTTAAGACAACTCCCTCCATGTTTTTTTCCACACATTGAGCATAAGGGAATTAACATCTTCTTTTCAGTGTGATCTTTTGAATTTCCTTTGAATTCCATTTTCCTCTTCTTATCAAACCCATATGACTGATGGGTTACTCCAATATCCATATCAACTTTGAGAGCACATCGAACTATTTCCTAGTAGCTATTGAAGTCCCTTATTGCTAAGGCCCTTCGAAGACATGTTTTTAATCCACCAACGAATCGGTCAATCTTACTCTCAGGTTGGATAATAATACCAGAAGTGTACCTTGCAAGTCTTGTAAAATTTACTTCATAGGTACCAAACTGATTCATCATCCTTTTGCTTCAGTTCAAGAAACTCTTTCTCCATCTTTGTTCGGAGAATACGAGTGAAGTACTTATTGAAAAATAAGTTATTGAACTCCTCCCATTCCATGCACTCAATTTTATCCCTTTTCCTCATATTCTTAATAATTTTCTACCATTGATCAGCATATCCTTCAAAATAATACACTACTAGGATCACTTTATCATGTTCAGAACATTGAAGAACTGAAAATATCTTTTCAGTAGTACTAAGCCATTGTTCACCAACTAATGGATCAGTACACCCGTTGAATGAAGGTGGACGCTGCCTCATGAAGGATTCAACATAATGTTGCCCCTTCCTTTTTTCGTTTGGAAGTCCAGCATGATTCATAGCCTGAAAAAGTTGTGTGAGCGTGGTTACAAGATTTTTCATTCCATCTCCCATAACGTTTGGTTGCTTAGGGGGAAAATCATTTCATTGCCCGTCGCATTCCGCATTAACACGGTTCCTTCGGGTTCCAACCATTGACTAAAACCAAGAAGAATAGTGTGAGAAACACTAATTATAATAGTAAAACAACATAATCAAGAATAAAATTTCACACTTAAGGTCTTATCCTAGGTTATTTATGGCCATTTATAAAACACTAAGATTGTGTTCTATTCATAGACTTATCCTTAGTGTTCTTACTAAGGCTTTCACATCCTAGTTTCCAATGTTTCACTATACCTTTCCTCTGATACCAACTATAATGAACCATACTTTATATACATTGTTAATAATTTAAAATTGAAGAATACTTATTACAACATATAACAAAACCATGGAAGGACCGTATAGGTATAGTGTCTTTAGAAACTAGGAAACATAAACAACTGGTTCATAAAGCGTCTACACTGTCTCCAATTTATTTCATCATATCTATAGTCCCTTTTGGCATATCTTACATAATAACCTTCTTCCTAACCTGGGTGAAAGAAAACGTACAAAAGGGTGAGCTCAAATGCTCATATAGGGTAAACAAAAGAAAAATCAATCACATCATTAACATAACATTTTGGAAATCTTATCCTGAAAAAGAAATCATAATTTCAATGTAATCCCAATAATCAGAAAATAAAACATGAAACTTTGTGGCATACACACATAATCATAGAGAATCATTTCTTATTAGTCAAGACTCATTGCCAAGACTATCTTAGTGGACAAGGTCAATTTCTGAACCGAGTTCACTCCTTGTTTCATTCCTATTTCACTGAACCGGTTTAACCTACCGTTCCAGCCATGTCTATATCATTAGATATAAAATCTTTACCCAATGCATTGGAGGGTGATATATTTCCCACCCATCTCATAATTATACCATTCATATGTGTGAAACAAAATAAAAAAAATCATACATCATTGCATAACCCATGTAATAAAAATGGGAATATTAAACATCATTCCATCATAACATAATCCATATAAGATAAATGGACATCATAAAAATAATTCCATCATATCATAATCAACCCAATGTAAGAATAGGTATAGAAATAGAACCCTATATTATCTTAAATGGAATATAATTTTGATAAAATACTTGAAATCCATTCTTGAGGAAAACATCATTTCTACATCAAAAACAATTTTCCTTTCTTAACATGTAATACAATTATAAACTAAAATAAGTTGATTAAAAATAAAGTTGAAAAATTTTAAAGGAAGATTCTTGCAAATAATTTTTTATAAATCAAATCATTTCGTAGAAGTTAAAAAAACATTCATCTCGTACTTTTCTCAGAAAAGTCAAAAAGTACCTCATACGAAAAACGACAAAAGATAGCTTTCATATCTTTTACTAAAAACTCAATGAAGGGTAAAATTGGATATAAACTATTGTAGAAGGAAATATTGAGGAAACATGGATGTGGATGACAAAATACACCCCAGTAAATTCCTAAGTATAAAAAATCTCGGATAAAAATGAGATTGTGATATTTCGCTTTCATTAGGTCCGATTTGCTTCATAAGTGTCTAAACCTCATGAATAAGGATTTAAATAATGTTATTGACTTATTCCAGAATCAGAATTATTGTAATGATATCATATATGGTGATATTCTTAGCTTCTTATTAGTAATATTTCATTACTACTTGTTAATCAGGTGTTTATTACTTTTTGTTCGTATACGTGTTTTGTCGAATAATTTCTTATTCTTATATTTTGGTAATAGCTACCTCATTTCCAGAATGGTATTAGTTCAATATATATAATATTAATTCATTAAATTCATTTATATAATCATTATTCAATTAAGATCATGTAGAACGAATCGCATCACATCGTGGAGACGGTATTCCGTACGTGCGCACGAGCGATGATATTGTTCTCATGATCGTGGAATTGTATTGGAGTGTATGTATACTATTTAAGAATCAATAACACTTTAAAATAATCACATATAGTTATTATTTACACCATTATACCCATACATGTAAGGTGGTGGTGGAAAATAGATTACACCACGGTGAGGAGATGGTATTCCGTACGTACGCACGCGCGATGATTTCATTTTCCGTAGGATGCATAGATGGTGAAATAGGTCTGTTTTATACTTATAATAACATATCACTATATGCTTGATACTGATGTTATTAATTCATAATGAAACAACTAAAGAAAAAGACGTGGAATAAAAAATAAAGATGAAAGAATCGGTAATGGACATTACCTCTTCTTTGGAGCGCTTCTTTGAGAACTCCTTTTAGGGCACTAAAATTGGTCTTTGAAGAAGACCAGGACCTATAGTATGTTTCTAGGTAAGTGGATAGGAGAGAGATTAATGGTTTGGCCGAGCTTTAAGTTTCAAATTGGTGTGAGGAGGAGAGGGAGGAGGTGCCCATTTATAAGGGAGGAGAGGGGCACCTTTGGTATAACTAAAAATATTATTTTATTATAAAGTGAAATTCGGTTTTTAATAGCTCAAAATTGATATATTTCGAAGCTAAGGTGAGGATGGGTAGATATCCTCTCATAAAATTTAATTTAGATAAGTCTAGGTCATTATATTATCCTTATATTTTAGTTTTAACTCTTAGTTAATTATATTGACATTTACCATGCACTTTGTATTTTTATATTATATAGTTAATAAACATACCATATACATCCAAGAGACCCCCAAGTGGTCCATTAATGATAAAACTATCATGATATAAGTATCTTGGCCTAAAATAATATTTTTAGGAATAAAATTACAATCAATAATATAATATTTATTTTAAAAACGTTTTTATGTCAATTTTGACACTATTTAGTAATTGATTTTTGTGAAAATCGTAACAGAATGATTAGTTCAAACATTGTTTATTACATCAATAATAACATGTCATATTAACCTATAAAATTATTTAATTCATAAAATGTCTCAAATTACATTTATTTTGGTTTTTATAACATCAATTATGTCAATATTTCATTAATAAGATAATTATTGCATCATTTTTGTGTCGTAAATAAATTAAATTATTTAATGTATAAAAATCACAAATAAAATACCATTATGTAGTATATCTTTTTAGATTTATAATTAATATTTATAATCTAATTTAGCTTATGTATAACCCTATATTAAAAAATATTTACTTATTAATCATTGATTTTAACTATTTTAACCCTTCTTTAAGTAAATTAATAATAAATGTTCTAATCTAATCCAAGTGGGCCTAAATGGTCATATTTTATTTCTAAGGTTGTTTTTGGTATAATAAAACTTATCCAATAGAATTAGGACATGTGTTAGGGTAATAATAATATCATTTATACCCTTAATTACCTTATTTACTTTTAACCGTGGTAAATAAAAGTAAAAAGTTACTATTCACCAAAAATTATTTTCAACTCATTAAACCAAATATTACTTAGCGACATCAACCGTGTCTCTCGGATTTTTGAAATTCCAATCACATAAGCGGTAAAATTAAGATTTATGTAAATTTACAAATTCTTCTAGGAGGTGGGTAAAAGACGGTGAAAAGTTCAATAAAATTTTTATATCTCTAAAATTATTATAAAATTACTACAATTAATTACATTGAACTTATATAGGTATAATGTATTAATTTTGACCTCAAAAAAATTTAAATAAAATAAATAATTATTTAAATAAAAATTCGGTTTTTAAATAGTAACCCAGTGCTTTCACTATTCATCATAAATTGAAAGTTTCCAGAAAAATACCAAAATTTCACCCTAGGATAATTTCGATATTCCAAATCCAAAAATGAAGTCCATTATGAAAATAGATTTTACAAAATTTAAAAAAGTGGTAATTACTATTCATAACGGCTAGTTTTAATAATATTTTAATAGTATATCGTTGTTTAGTGAAACTCGGTATTGTGTACGACGGAAGCTATCGAGGAAGGCCGCAGTTGCGTGTAAAGAAATCCTAGCTAGTGTTGTGTGTTGTGAATGATTCCTTTGATTATTTATATAACATAACAACAAAATATTTCTCATAAAAGTCTCGGATGTTACATACGCCCTCCTCTGGTAGCCTCAAGATGGGCACACTAGTCAATCTCCGCCTTAGATCCTAGAATCTCTACTGACATCTGTCTGACCACACGAAGGGTTTCCCCTTCTTTGTCAAAGCTATAAGTGGTACTGCAACTATGGAGAAGTCTAGAAAAAATCTTTGATAGTACCCAGCCAGACCTAGAAAACTCCGCACCTCTGTCACGCTACTGGGTGGCTCCCAAGCAAGTACGGCCTCGACCTTCGCAGAATCCACTGCAACTCCCGCCTATGAGATAACGTGCCCCTGGAATCGAACCTCTCGAAGCCAGAACAAGCACATCGAGAGCTTACCATAAAGTTGGTTCTCTTGGAGTGTATCCAGTTCAACCTATAAGTGGTAGGCATGCTCCTCCTCAGTGGTCGAGTAAATCAGTATGTCTTCAATAAAGACTACGGCAAACCGATCGAGGTAGGGCTGGAAGATCATGTTCATCAGACTCATGAACACTACTGGAGTGTTGGTTACACCAAAGGTCATGACCAAGAACTCATAGTGGTCATACCAACACCTGAAGGTCATCCTCTACACATCCGCATCCTGAAATCGGAGCTGATGATAGCCTGGCCTATGGTCTATCTTCGAGAACCAACGTGCTCCCTTGAGCTGATCAAAGTGGTCGTCAATCCTTGGAAGTGGATACATGTTCTTCACGGTCACCTGGTCCATGCGAAAGTAATCGACACACAGTCGCAATCCCCCATCCGCCTTCTTGACGAATAGGACCAAAGAAGTCGAGGGTGAATCACTGGGTCGGATGAAACCTTTCCCCTGTAAGTCCTCCATCTATACCTGAATCTCAAGTAGCTCGACGGAAGCCATCCAATATGCTGGAGTGGATATCGGTGATGTCCCTATGTACATGTCTATATAGAAATCTACCTCCCTGTGAGGAGGTAGTTCGGGATCATCGTCAGGAAAAACGTTCGCATACTGATCCACCACTACAGGAAAACTCGGACTCTGCACGTCAACTTCTCCGAGGATGAGACTATCCAACTGATGTGTGATCGTCTACCCTCTCATCTGGTTGAGACCATGCTGTGCTGCGAAGGTTCCCATCTCACCAGTGAAGGTGAACATTGTCCCATCCCTGTGGACACACCACGCCATTCACCTAATACAGTCGATCTGAGCATGGACTGTAGATAACCAGTCCATACCCAAGATGACGTCGTAATGCCTCGGTGCCGCTAAAAGAAGATCCCAGCCGAATCTCACACCTCATACAGTAAGCTCACACTATCGGCATCAGTGCGTAATCATCGAGTATTCTCCCGGAGGAGTCTCTAGATGGAAGTATTGTGCCAACAGATCTATCAGAATCTCTGAGCTCCGAACAAGGGCAGCGAAAATAAAATAATGACTCGCACATGAGTCTATAGGAACTGTAGAATGGGAGGAGTAGACACATATAATACCTTGAATCATCTCGGGTGTGCTGTGGTTATAATCCTCTGCTGCATGGATGTGATCCTACCTCTACCCACCAACTCCCTATGGTCGGGGTGGACCTCCTCGGGTGTTGGTGGTAGAGCCTCGAAGTGTCGTCCACCACCCGCTGCTTGACCAACTCCTCAACTTCGTCCTCCTACTCCCTGTGGACCTCCACAGTCAAACCTAGGAATCTACCTCAGAGGTCCCTACACTGTCTGTTGCTCATCTTCATGGCAGGCTAGGAAGTCACGAGCTATATGGCCCTGCCCGCTCCATGGATTGTACTGTATGCTCCTAGAAAGGTTGGCTCTGCGATGTGTGCCCTGCACAGCCGAGCCTGAGTCCTGAGGCCTCTCACCAGATTGCTTGGTCCTCTTGGACCCTTGCATCATCTATCGACTACCAGATGCAGAATAATCTACTCTGTGTCGTCCTGCGGTGGGTCTCGCTAGTGATGGCTGCTCGGTATGAAAACTCTCCACCAGCAGGGCACACTCCAACACTCCTTCTTGGGTGGGTATGCTTATTGGAATCTTCAAAGATCTGATCTCATGACTCATTCCATAGTCGATTGTCAGGACCTGGAAGAATGGGTCTCGTACTATGTCTGTGGAGTAGCACGAGAGGTTGGTAAAGCTCGCTGAATACTGGGCTACTGACATGCTACCCAGCCGCAACTGTAGTAACTCCTGGATGTGCACCAGAGAGGGTGGCTAGAACGAACACCAAGTGGAAGAGGATCTCGAGGTCCATCCATAGAAGATATGCCTCATCGTACACCTGGAGCATCAGGATCCACCATCTACGTGCTGCTACGTGAAGGAGAATCGCGACAAGGATCACCCTGAGGTCTACTGGTCTCCCTACCAATCTGAAGACTCTAACGATAGCCTCCAGCCAATCCTCAGCTTCCTGAGTATACATATCTCTGCAGAACCTAGGAGTGCTATGCCTCTGAAAATTTTTCAATGCCCTCAGGCAGCGTGCACTCTCCGCTACTGTGGCGGGTAGCATCGGTGGCCCGGCAGGTAGAGGTGCCGCTGGTTCCACTGCTGTAATGGGGCCCAACACCGAGACCTCATCGCTCGGCGGGCTTCTGTCATGCACAATGCTCGGAACCCTAGCTGGCTGCTTTAGTGGGGCCATCCTAAAATGAAACAGGTGCGCCATGGTTAATACAATATTCCTGGGGATCTGAAACAAAGAAATCACAAAGAAAAATTTTGAAACACACATGCAATAAATATTTTTGTGCACTGAGTCAGAAATCAGAAGTCATTGTCCAGGTATATGTATACGTCAGCCACCGCACCAACACTGGACCCCCTAGACTGATAACTACACTAATTGCTCTAAACGTTATTTGTCCATAGAGAAGAAATTAACACAGTCCTATGTTCTGCGGTAGAACTGACCCCTTTAATACCAATTTGTCACGACCCATCCTTGGGGCCTATTCCATGACTACCCCAAGGCCGCCTTCCATATGCTAGGGGCAAGGGATTATCCCCAAAGGCGTAAAATCCCAAAAGAAGGGAATTCATTTCCTTTATGATGTAACAAACACAACAGAGTACTCATGTGAAGTAAACACCAAGAAAAACTGAGTTCAAGGTAAGTGATGGAAAAGTAAAATTGGAGAGTATACAAACCCAACTAATGGTACAGTACAACTGAAAGGAATGTACAACAATATTAAGAAAAACAACAACACTCGAGTCTTCCTCCAGAAATCCAACCTGAATGGTGGGTACAAATAGTCTCCTCAGCTCCTTGGGTTTGGGCGCCCGCTCTATGTATGTCGAATCAAGTGTTCCACCTTCGGGTACTGTCCTTCTACTGAAGCCTCCACCTCGATCAGTGATGTCCGTTGTATGCAACCAAAACAACGTAGTGCGGGCATAGCCCATGTAGGGGTGAGAATACGATACTCAGTAGTGACCCCAAGACCCCCGAAGGTCTCTCAGAATCCACGAAGGATAAACCACAAAGGAAAGATACAATCACGAAGTTTCAACAACACTACTTAGGTATATTCTCATACATATACCTAAGTCATCAGATACAGTTCATCTCCAACTACCAAGCACCACACAGTCCACAAAGGAAATCAGAACCCATTCCAGAAAGGATAGAACAACTCAGTCCATGCAGGAAAAATATAACCCAGTCCACAAAGGATAGTACAACTTAGTCCAGACAGGAAAAACACAACCCATGCCACAAAGGATAGCCTGTCAACCACATAAATGATAAGATTGAGAATCAAGAATCATCTCACACAAGTATACACTTTATAAGGTGATAGAGATGATCAGATGTAGCCACTGATTCATCTAAGCTGTCGGACCCACATAGGATACAAGACCAGCTAAACTGTTGGACCCACACATGATACAAGACCAGCTACACTGCTGGACCAACACGGGATACAAGTACCGAGCTCAATACTTACTGACCCACAGAGGATACAAGAACATTAGTCATCATCGTTGAACCCACAGAGGATTCCATTATGGTCGTCGTCGCTGTAGAACCCACAGAGGATTCCAGAACAGAAGTCGATGCAGTCGCAGCCAACTCTAGGGTTCCCGCACACAGCACGCTCGATTCTGGGAGGGTCTGCTCCACCATACAAGGGGGTCGGTACATCAACTATAATGAAGTCCATAGATGATTTATCATAATGTTCATTATCTTTAATAGAAACCCAACGCGACAGAAAGTGCGTTAATCGGACCCCCGGTCCGAGAGTTATTGGCTTTTCCGTCCCAGGGGCCCGGTTTGTTTTTAAGTTAAAACCAACCCGACCGTACTCCAGCAGCTCCCAAACCTCATGCAGAGTGAGTCAACAGAACCATCTCGCTACGAAGATTCATCAAAATCGACGGCACGCCAATCGGGTGTCTCGGGCTCATGTTATAAGCATTTCCGCTCCGAGGGCCCGGTTGGTTTTGTGTTCAAACCCACCCAGACATACCCAAAGTTCTCCGACACCTTGAGTGTAATATACCAAGACGACCATCTCGATCCAAGTATCCCAACACAATAGACAGTTCATCGATCAGAAGTCCTTAGCCCATGATGTGGGTGATAGGCCAAGAGAGGTCCAAAATGGGGGGTCTGGGCCTGGCCCGACCCATCCCAACCCCCCCTAGGTCGACCCGACCCGGGTACCGGTCTGGCCTGACCCGGCCAGGCGTCGCGAGCCCCCGCCCGGCTAGGGAGTGCGTTGGGTCGGCCTGCGGGCTGAGTAGGGGGGATGCGGTCCCCCATCTCTTTGCACTCTGTGGACGCGGCGGGTGGCGCGTCCTCCTCTGGATCACGTGAGTCCGCAGGATCCAGCCCCCTGCCGCCGCCTTCGGGTGGTCAGCCGGTGTCGGCCGCCGCCTCCACCTGCCGGCACTGCAGGAGATGTCAGCGGGCCACCGGAGTCATTATGGTGGTCCGTTCTTGCTCTCGTCTTTTCCTGCAGTCCTATCGGGACTCGCTCATCACTACGACGTCTTTCAAACGCCGTTGCGGTACTGTTTCATCATCGCCCAACGTTCCGCGCATCAAGAACAGAATAATTGTGGGTTCAGACTTGTTTGTCGGTCCGCACCCACCACGTAAGTGGTTCAAAAAACTCCCAACAGTTATACGTTATATCGAGGGTACAAATCACATAAATACATACAAACCAAAACCCTTACCTCAACCAAGAAGATGATCATCGTCAGCACGGTACACGGCGTCGTGGAGAAGAGGATCTTAGGTGTCATCGTGGCGTGCCAAGGTGGAAGCAGTGTCTCCTCTCTAGCCATGGGGAAGAGGTTTGGTGGCGCGTCGTCAATATCTGAGGAACCAACGTTCTTCGTCATTCTTCGTCAGAGGCTGCCATCGTCGGCATTTCATCAGAGCTTCCTCCCGCAGGTTCCCCTTTTTTTTCCAACAGGTTGATTAATAAAAGAAATAATCCTCACATTTTGTTCATTATTATAGTTCATTAATGAACCTTAATTAATGAACCTATTAAACACATGGGTGTTGTTGATACACAACCCATGGGATGAGTCATTAAATGGCCCTCATTTAATGATCGTTGTTACACTGCGATTCCTCCAACTGTCGCTCAACGGTGGAAGAAAAATAATAAAATAACTTATTAATATTTTATTATTTATAAATTTTTTTCTGAATGTCTAAATACTTATCTATTTCGTCCGAACCTTGTCGGTTGAAGTTAAACTTCACCTAATAAAATACTGATGCTGTGAATTCCTAAGTGCCCTCAGATTTTAATTCCGAGCACCGTTTCAAAAGTTAGAAAAATTCGCTCGTTCGTTCACTAAACTTACCTGAACTAATCTTTGAAAATTGATTTCAGGCACTATGGGCCTCGAAATCGGGTGCCGTCAGAAACTGTGTACTCATAAAAACCCAGAGAATTTAATTTATGAAAAAAAAATTCCTTTTAATTTACGGTTTTTTACATACAATGATGGAATATTTTAATGTATTACACATTGTGATGTGGAAGCCGGTCATGTTATTAATTAAATGATTCAAAAACCATAAAATAGAATATCGAATTTGGAGGATTAGAGAAGTATATAAAATTTTAATCAAATAACCTAAATTATATATTAATTTAGAGGGTAAACAATTATTTTCTCATTTAAACCATCTACAACAATTATTATATATCTTTTGTTTCATTCTAATATAATAAAACACAATGTGTAATTAAATTTTTTTTAACATGAAAATTTGACTCTCAGAAAATTATGAAAAATTCACCAATGGATAATTTTTAAATACTAATTCCCTGAATTATATTTATTTTATCTAAATATGTTTCAAGGTAAATGAATTTTTATTTTAAACTAGATTCAACACTTATTGAAATTTTTTTTTATATAACAAATCTTCTCGAAACATTATAAAAATAACATATGATATCATAAAAACAATATTATAATAAATATTTAATTATCATTATATAACAATAATATTTTATAAAAAATTTAATTATATCAAAAATTTATTAATTTACCAAAAGAGATACCTTAATTTAAATTTTATGGTACCAAAAAATACAACTTTTGATTTTCCATGTGAAAACAAAAATCAATTTAAAAATAACATCATTAAGGGGTAAATATAATTATTATTTAATTGAAAATAAAACTTAAATATTCATATTGTTATGTACTTGATATATAAACCTTTATAAAAATAAAAATATCCAAAATGTCATGGTGTATGATTGTGTGATTTTTATATGGTGGTTTGACATACATTTCTTCATCTGTGATCTCGATGCTCTTGAACATATCTTGTAAATGGTTTGTATCATTCCCTATTTGTTAGATCTAGTCTTTGGTTTAGTGATTGTAAAATCATTAGGATACTATATGTAATGTAATATCTTGTAAATGGTCCTCAATGTGTATGATCCTACTGATTGAGGCTATCACTTCATTTTTAGTGTAAATTTTATTTTCCAATAAACTATATTTTATAATCATATTATCACAATTATATGGATATATTATCAATGATTCTTATGATAGATTTTATTTTGAATCGGATAAGATATATTTAACCCAATTATATGTATCTATGTTATAAAACCTTGATATTTTATAAGTAATTTAATTAAATCTAGGAATGGATATTAATTATAGAATATTGGGTCATTAAATCTACTTTTAAAAAATTACAAAAAATAATTGAAATTAAATTTGGGGAATCAATTGATTAGAGGAGAGTAACAAGTGGTAGTTACAAAATATGTTGATTGTAATATGATAGACGATGGAGATTAGAAAATGTATTTGGATCTCAAGAGAATAATCATATCCCTCTATCCTTATTTGGTTTTTATAATATTTAGTTTATTTTTTCCTATATAATTGAACATTATTGTTGGAGAAAAACTATCTAGGGGGAATATCATTAATATCATAATCATATTTTTAAATTTTTTGTTACATTTTCATATTTTAGTGTCTAATCATTTAATTTAACAAAAATTAAAAAATTTACAAATTATTCAAGAATAATATATTTTAATTATTTATTATAATTTTAAAATTATTGATAAATTATCCCACTAAAATCAATTGATTGGGGAATTTGGATTAAGTTGATTGGAAATCCATATTGATGTTAGAATTTGATATTGGTGTGACTGCATTCTATATTTAAACTCATTCTGTTTACTAAGTAGTCAAATAAATTTATTAGTATCCATAATATATATCCATTCCTCACAATTTATGGTTTCTTTATTTCTTGAATTAGGTTCTCAAGATTTCCTTTTCTTATTAAGAATTAAGTAATATAATTTAAACTATAAACAATATAGGATTCATATTATCCAAGGAGCATTTTTTTATAACATTATTCTTGCCTCATAATTCTTATTTTATCTATTTCACTCCATTATTTCACTACAATTTTGTCACAACATACAAATAACAACAACACAATTTTCCCTTATTGAATTATTTCATTGTGATTTTTTCTCGTAGGTTACAATCATCATGTATGTCTCATATGACTTCTATATATTTTTAACAATTCTCATAGATATTTAGTTTTATGTTGGAAAATTAATATTGAATTCATAAGGCTAATGGAATTTTATTATTTTGGTGTCTTTTTTATAGAGGGCTTCATAAATTGAAAAGAGAGAACTAAAAATTTTATTATGTAACAAATAATACATTTTTAAAAACAATATAAATTTTCTAGAGATTTTTAGATATATATAAATAAATAAACATATATCTTATCATCCATTAAATATCATTAAATTATATAGATATGAATAAAAAAAATCAAATAGTGAATAAAAACGATAGTGACACCATGGTTATTGAAAAAAATAGTAAGACATATTAATGAAAATTTAGCCAATCATATTACAATACAGTATCCACTGTAGAATGTTTCTATAAACAAATACATGATTTGGATGAACCAAAGAAATACAAACTATTATATTAAAAATATATTAGTTCACTGCTACTAGAAATTAATAGAGAGCCTAATAAGTAAAATAAATCGATTTTTTGGAATTTTTATAATATATTTTATTGTCATCCCCTTCAAAGTTAATGTGAAAAATAATGTAAAATGATTTCTCCCATTATTATTATAGGGAATGGATTCAACTAGTTCTTAGTTATATATAATAATATATTTCAATCATGGGAAAAAATTTACAATACATTCACAATGAAATTTTATCAGATGAGAATTATGAGAGGTTTTTGGAAAAATATCACTAGTTTATTTCTTATAAATGAAAAAGCATTCCATGAGGCATGAGGATTTTTTAGTGACATTCTTAATAATTTTATTCAAACCAAAATCCCTTACCATCTATTCATGGATGATTTGTTTTGAAATTAAATCAAATTAATGTAAACAATATGTGGAACAACATATTTGAAGTCATTTCACTAATTGAAAAAAATGAGAATCTAGGATAAATGTATGACATAAATTACCATATTTATAAAAATAATATAATATGAAAAAAATAATATGGAAGATTAATACATTTACTGTAGTTTTAATAGACTGAAAAACTAACTAAAAGAAAATAAAATCTTTATTCCTAAATAAAAAATAAAAAATATTTTTTTTCACCCTTAGTTTCACGTAAGTAACCCATTATTTATGTATTATTGAATATAAAGTGGTTGGGTGTTATTTGGGAGGGTTTGTAAACATTTTTTTAATGTTTTTTGGATTTTATGAGGGTGAATGGTTGGTAAATGATTTTTGAAAACCATGAGAAACCAAGAGAAAATTATGTATAATGAGAAATTGGATAGGAAAAAGTCACAAGGGATGGGAAAATTATTGCACAATCCATGATACCAACAATAAGAAGACATAAAATTTCAGAACGTGGTATTTTTCATAGCTCGTGCATAGTTGGTATAAGCATGTGATCCAACTATTCAAGGCCCCCCTTAAGATAAAACCCGGCACACGGTTAGCACACAGTTTGTCCAACCAGGCAACTAAAACTCCATATTTCAAAACAATATCCTCACATTTTGGATCTATTTATGGATTAGGAAATAAACCCTCTTTTGGAGAAACAATGTTCTGGTAAGACCTCATTTATAGCGGTTTCCCATTGTCATCTATAGGAATTATTCTCATTCTACCTCAGTTTCTTAGAGATGCTTATTCCTTGGATATATCTAATTTATTTGAGGCCACGTAAGATTATATTTGGATTTATTAATATATAGATAAGTGATCTATATAGGAATTTAGAGTATCGTCCTAGTTTTATGTATTGTTTTTGTATTGTTTTCTTTATAAAAAAATATGAGGTAGATGGATTCACTCACAACTCCTCTTATTATAACTAGAAGTATTAGTTTCAAATTGATTTTGTTCCTTAATATTGGTTTTGAAATTGATGTGATTTTTTTGGAAACACTATTTAGTGTAATTTTGTACAATTGATGAAATTCATAATTTATTAGTAAAGTGAAATTGAAATACTAATTTTAAAATTAATATTATGAAATGATTGTTTTTTTTGTAACATGGATAATTGTTTTAAATAAAAATATTGTTTTTATTTAAATATTCATTTAGAATTGATTTCAACAAAAGGTATGTTTTCAAGAAATTTGTTATTGGAATGGTTTTCAATAAAAAAACATTAATATAAATTGTTGAAATGTTTTCTTTGAAATTGGGTTTTTTCATAATGGTTGTGGGTGTTAATGTGAATATAGGATGTAAAAGGCCTATAAGTCTATGCAATCAATAGTGGTATGGATAGTTGTATGGGCTTCCACCATAAAATGATTTATTATGCTATGGATTAATAAAAGTATGAGTCTCCACTAATGAGTATTGGGAGCTATATGTTTCATACATGGTTGGTTGTGCAGATATGCTGTTTGGAATGGATTTTCCCGAAATGGAAATTTTGAAATGGAATTAATGTATTGTTTGGTTTTAATCATTTGAAAAAAATTACATTCATTGGAGATATAAATAATAGGGAACATTTTGTATGTTCTAATATAATTTTTTGACATATTTTTTCTATGTTGTTTCATATAAATGTGCAAATATATTCTTTCAACATGGCGTGAGTAGGTAAGTCATTTGGGGAAAGCCATCTATATTTCATTACTCACCCCTAGTTTGGAAGTTTTTTAATTTTGTAGATGTTTTTTATTATGATATTATAAAAGGTAATGTATCACACTTCTCTAATAGATCATTGTGATACTTGGGTAGCTTGTGGGGTTGTAGCATGAAACATGTTGAAGCGTTGGAGTTTTTCATTAGAGTCATTGTTTTTTTATTATATTATGTACCATGTTTTTGTATTCATCCATTGTGGTTCTTTATTTATGTTTTTGTATATAAATTTATTTTCTTGTGTCTATTTCATTCATATTATTTATAATATAGTGTTTCGTTTGGTTGGGGTAAGTGTGGTTGATTATTTTATTTTAAATAGGAAAACCATCCCCCATCAATTAATGACGCCCTTGGAATTAATTTCCATAAATTGGAATCATGGGGATGTCACTTAAGGAAAGGTAATATTCCACTACCTTCACAAGATAATGATTAGAATTGGGAGGTTACAAGTGGTATCCATCTTGGTCCCTCTAATTATCATTTTAAAACAAGTTGTAAATAGTAGTTTATTCCTTGTGTCATCTTGGTATAAATGATTAAGATTGTTTATACATGAAATTTAGAGACTGAATATATATATATATATAATTTTATGATGAAATTCATGTTACCAAGTAGTTGGGTACATATGTCTTTTAGAGAAACTAATTGGAACTTTAATCTCATTGTTAGGGGTTTAGACAATTATACGAGCATGAAATGAATAATAGAAATAACTTCACACAATGAGTGAATAATTCATTTTTCCTAGTGATTTATTATATTGTAAAAAATAATTCATTTTAAAAAAATGATAATGTTGTTTTCAAAAGATTGATTTTGAGAAAAAAATGGTTGTAGTATTTGGATAATTTTATGATTTTCAAAATCATGGGGAATTTTTAAAAATTGGCAGATTAGCGAAAATGATGATTTTGGAAACAATTTTGTGAAAATTATGTAGTTGGTATAATTTTTAATGTTAAACCTTAATATGTTATAGAGTGAGACATGTGACAGTTATTGTTTTTCAAGAAAATCGATGCTGGTAGGCATCATAGGAACCATCAAGAACGGATGTTGAAAATGTGTTTTCACCTTATCCATAGGTGAACAACAACTAGTTCATAGTAATATCCATGAATTTCATGATCTGGGTAGATGGAACATGATATATGAGGCATTCCAAGTGGATCATTCAATCCAATTCCAAAAGTAGAATCCACCAATATTTTGGGGTGATTTAGAACTATAAATTGAATAGGTGTATCTAAATAAGATAATTGGTATCATCAATTTCCTTGGCACAATAGTGAAGATGAATGTCAATATGGAGACGTATACACAAGATGAAATTGTAAGGTAGTGGTAGGATTCAGATGTTCATGATATATCAAACTACTACCATGCATGGAAGTATTTCAAATAATTGTTTATGAAACAATTTTTTTACTCACATATTAATAATTAAATGAAAAAAATGACTTAATAATTATGTAGAAAAATCTTCTATCATCAAGAATGTGGATAAATTCCGGAATTTATTAAAAGTTTCACTAGATGTTGTTCCATGTTCATCCCTGAAGGAATACATATTTGAATCTAGTGTTGGTAAATAGATTCAATTCAAGATTTTGGTGCTTTGTATTATGGATATTAATGATATGGTAAATAGGGGGATGGTAGAAGAAACATACATCCCCGGAGACATGGGAGAAAGGATCATGGTGATACCAACTAAAATTGGTCAGAAATCTAATGCTGGGACCAAGAGGTATATGGAATCAAATTTACAGGGGGGGGGGATGGGTCAAAATCAGAGGGCATGATCAGTAAGACATCCTCCAAAAACAAATATCCATCTTTACAGTTTTAATTTTTGTTCGTTTAACAACATGAGGTGATAGTGTATGAAACCACCTAGATTATTCAATAATTGAAATTAGCTAAGTCATCTTCATCCCTATCTTCATATTGCTCCAAGGAAGTTTGTTGAGGACTCTTCTCAGGTGTCAGTGAATCCAATTCTTTGACCAGATGAGGGATGCATAAATAGTCTCATCATCATAACAAATTTATCCATGGTTATTATAGAAAAACCTTCACACCTCCACATGGGAAATCTCAATAGTTTGATAAGGAATAATGTGCTTGAAGACAAAAATTACATGAAAAAAAGAAAGTTGTAATGGATGATCCTTTTAGACCAACAACAGTGAGAGGTATGATTCTTTTATGTTCCACCCTAATGCAAAAAAAATTTATATGGATGCATCCCATTAATTAATTTCTTCATTTTATGTTGATTTTTTGGTTTTAAAAGTTGAAATAATTCCTTTTGTTGTTAAATGAGAAACTCATCTTGGTAAAATGGAATGTCAGTCATTTTATGTTGAGAATATTCTACAAACAATTATGGTTCTGAGATAATATGTGGTTTGTCTATTCTTGATATTGATTCCTATGATATAATCCAATGAATGTATTTTTATCCTTTTTTCAAGTCCCACATCAATTATTATACATGAATGGTCGGTTTTACAATTTAATATTGTGTCAAAAACTCTTTCGATGATACAGTATTATAATGGTAGGTGAAACTAGATTGTATGGAACAAGTGGTATGAATTATCTCATACCAGTTGGATGTATAAAATACGGCATTGATTCAAGAGATTTAAAATAATATTTTTATAATACTGTTTGAACTGTTAAAAGATTTGTTTCCGTAAAATTACATTTGGTTGAAACCATTCAGAGATGTGGAGGTTAACATTGATATTATTCAATGGACAAGTCCTATTTCACATCCATCTTATAGAATGGATCAAATAGTATTAGGGGAGTCGGATATGTTGTCTGATGAGATTGGAAAAAAGGGGTTCATTCACTCGAGTACATCCCTGTGGGTATCACCCGTCTTGTGTATCATGAATGCATATAGAACTATTTAGTTGTGAGTGAATTATAATAACCATAACCCAGTTATAACAATGAATAAATATCCAATTCCACATATTGACAATCTATTCAATCAATTTCATGGATATTAATGGTTCTTTATGATTGGATTGTAGTCAAGATATCATCAATGACATGTCCAGAAGGAGGATATTCCAAAGACAACATTTATAAGAAGTTATATCCTTTCAAAACAAGTGGTTATTCATTTTGGTCATACAATTTAACCTGAAGTCATTATTTAATAAGTGAAAAAAATTATTTTATAGTTATCTAGATTCAATTTCGGTGGTGATTATAGATAATATATTGTTTTATTTAAGGAAAACGGTTGGGCATGAGAAATATTTGGTGACACTATAGGGAATCCCGAGGTATTATTTCCCATAGGAAAAACATTCAATATGTTAATTTGGATGATGAATGTACATTCTATTTTCCATTTAAGAGATGAAATATGTGTGTTTGTGGATCTCGAAAATATTGATGATGTTATCTCTTGGAAACCAAAAATGAATACATTAGAGCAATGAAGTTTCCTTGGCCTAGATGGTTGTTACTAACACATTGGTTGTGTGTTTTCTAGAAAATATTAACCTATTATATCATAGATAAAGAATAATTTTAAATTCAAATTAAATGAGTAATGTTAAAATTCCTTCTATGATCGTAAATTGATTCTTATATCAATACCATTCTTTCTTTTTTCAAGAATCTATACAGGGGTACATGGTGTATTTTGATGCTTTGGTATTATAGTGAGAAAATGCTCTAATGAATGGAGAACATTTTCTTATCATATTTATGGAATCCCTACTTTTTATTACATATCATTTCATTAAATTTTAGAAACACATGATCTTTAATGTCTAATGTATTGGAAATCAGGAACAGAATACATGAAAATATATATCATTCATAAAATCCTCTTGTAATGCTTCTTGAAAAGTTCATCCAATGAAAAATTACTGCTCTCAGAACTTGGAGACATACATCAAAGGAAAGGGTGAGTACAATGCATAGTACAGAAAAATATGTGAAACAATTTACAAGTGAATTTGGGCGATATCAATAAGAGAAAGAAGAATATTTTAAAGGAATTTTAAAGAGGAATATCATAGATATAGAAACTTAGATATAAACATGAAAATGTGGCTGAAACATTTAATTTAGACATTCACGAATATTTTACCATGGTCCATTCCCATTGTTTAAAAAAAATTACAATGTTTATCCCTCAAAGTATCATAAAACTTATCATCTCTAGAGATTGAATTCTTTTCCATTCCATTGGACCGCTTTCAGGGCACACGCACAATATTTGATTATTTTCACATGTTCCATAGAGATCATAATCATAAATGTCATAAATAACCAAAGATAATAAATTAAAAGGGTTTCTTATTAAAATCGAGATGTTTAAAAAAGTGATTACAAATAAGATCAATATGTCATTTATTACCCATGGAAAGAGAATATGGGTTTTATGTATGTAAATTCTAAAATAAAATATACGTTTATTATGCCTTCCTGAATACCTCTAGAAATAAATAATGTTTTGGTACTCACATAAATAATATAAGTTAATTTCATGAAAAAAATATATTTTTTGAGATGAAAATTTTGCATCATAATGGTTATACAACACGGTTGTAAAAAACATTACAAATAAAGGGTAAAAGGGTCACCAAATCATAAATATCCTATAATAAATTATATAGATAGAATAAAATTGAAATAATATCATTGTATTGATATATTAATGTCATTCCAAATGAAAAGGAAACTTGGATGAAAAGTGAAGATGTGATTTCTTTTATGAAAATTAGGTTGCCTTTCAGCATCACATAAAAAACTGTAAAATCAATTGATTAGAGTGGAAAGGGTCTCTCCTTATTTAGAAATAGAATTTATAATAATAAGGATATAGATGAACATACCCCAATATAATATTATGGAAACTAGAAGACATAACATAAAGTAATTCATGACTAAAAGAGGTGGGTGAAGGGTTCCCTTACCTTGATGTGTATCTTCAAAAACACGATGGTTGGGACCTTGGGGGAATTACAGTAACATTGGGAGGACTCCATGGGAGATAAAAAACAAATTCATTGTTGTGTTGGAATTTGGAATGGAAGGAATGAAGCAATGGGTTGGTATTTATAGAGAAATGAGGGAATATTTTATTAATTTCTATGAGACACCTCATTAGTGGTATTTGCTAAACCATTGGTTTTACCAATGTAGGTTTCATGGTTTTGGACACATGGAACACCTCATATCATATGATACTTTACAAAATTCTACCAGAATTATTACATAATTATTGCATTGTTATTGATGTCATTAAACACACAGATACTCAAAACTGAATTTTTACTATTCACTAAAAAATTCAACTCTTTGAAAAAACCCCAAAAAATCACCCTAACTGTTTTTCGAGATTTAGAATCCCAAAGTGATGTGCATTTAATAAAAGTTTATTTCATATTAAATTAAATTATATAGATAAACTACTAATTCATGAATAATAATTTCTAAAAATATATTTACTTATACTATATTATAATTATATCACATTACTACTTAAGATGAACCAAACATATTTATACCTATTTAGGTGATGTTAATATTCTATTGGTTAAATTTCCATTCATAAGGTAAAAATTACTATTCCAATGTTTGTAGTTACTATTCATAAAAAAATAGTTTTGATTTTATTGAACCACATTTTTACCCTAAATACAACCATGTATGTAAGATTTCTGAATATCATTTCACAAAAAAGTTAGTTTGTAACATTTTTTTTCACAATTCATAAAGAAACATTTCATCAAATAAAATTATTCAAAAAATACTATTCATAAAATACTATTCATCAAATTGAAATTCTTTGAAAACATCTAAAAAATTAACATAGGTTAATTTTGACATTTGAAATTAAAAAATGTTGTATATTTTACTATAATAATTTTTTATGAATGAAATTATCGGAAATGTAAAATTTTTTACATCAAAAATATATTTATAAAATTTTTATTATTTAAACATATACTTTATTTACAAAAATCTATTCCTAAAATTGTAATGATGAAATAACAATTTTATTCATACCAAGGGATTACAAAAAAGTAACTATAGCCTTTTTACATAACCTCTAATAATGCCCGCATAGGGCCAAAGAGTAAGGTGTGAAATGGAATCCAAATCCTGGGGTGGCTCAAGGAACATTCCCAAGTGGAACTTCTAAAATCTTGTGCTTCTCTTGTATGTGATTTTGGTCATGCTTAACGTATTTGAGTTTGGCTTGGGCTTGGTCCAAACCAATGGAAAGTGATGTTATGTCCTTCCCAAGATCCTATGGATGAGATTTTTACATACCGAGTATGCCAGATGAGGCCATAGACTATTATTTCGGTATTAATTAACCACGATCATTTGTATTTATATTATTTTGTTATGAAGTTTTGTTTATAGTTTGCAATGGTCATTTTAACTGATGGACATAATGACCAATTTTCATCTAACACTTGACACCAAAAGGCCTCATTTTACTTACTCACATCATTAAATAATATGATATAGTTTTGTTGATTAAATAATAAAATAACACAAAAATTAATGAAAAAAATTTCATTCAAATGTTTTGGTCATTACATTATTCCCCAAAGTAGAAATTACATCCTTAAAATTTAAACTTATACCCCTAGAAGAGAAAAGGTGTGGGTAATTAAACCTCAATGAATCCTCTTCTTTTCATGTGGCTTCTTCACATTTGTGGTTCATCCAAAACACCTTAACTAGTTGTGTAGTCATTTTGCGTAAAACTATGCCCCTATGATCCATGATCTTCATTTGTTCCTCCTCCTAAGAGAGGTCATGTTTCAGTTGTACAACCTCTAGATTTATTACATGTGTAGGGTTAGGTATGTACATCCTCAAGATGGATACATGGAAGATATCATGAATATGTGCTAGATTTGGAGGATGTGCAAGCGGATAGGACACCGCTCTTACAAAATCAAGGATTTTATAGGGGTTGTTGTACATAGGTATAATATTCCCATTATTCAAAAACCACATGACTCTATTAAATTATGAAATTATAAGAAATACATTATTTCCAACAACAAACTCAAATTCATTTCGATGGTTGTCGACATAGTTCTTTTACCGACTCTAAGTACCCTTAATGTTATGTTGGATGGAATGAACCTTTTTTCATCTCTTGAACAAGATCATGACAAATAAGCTTTCACTCACCAAATTCATCCCAACAAGTTGGATTTCTACATCGCTTCCCATGTAGAGTTTCATAGTTCCCATTTGATTGATTATGTGAAAGCTATTGTTGTAAGAGAACTCAACTAATGGGAGATGTGGATCCAATCCAGATTTAAATTCCATTGAGCTTGTTATCATCATGTAATAATGTTTTTGAATAGTCCATTCATATTTTCATCATTTTTTTGGGTGATACTCAATAATAAAATTCAATTTGTTAATCGGATTATGTTGTAGAATTCTCTAGAATTTAATTGTGAACTTTGGATCATGATCAGATACGATAGAAAGTGGAACTCCATGAAGCCTTACCAATTTCTTTATGTAAATCCAATAATGTGGATGAAGATAGAAATTTTACACAATAGAGATTAAATGGAAGTCTTGGTTATGTGGTCTACGATATCCCATTTCACATTGTTTCCCATAGAATATCTCTAGAGACTAGTGACAACGTCCAAAAGATATTGTCCCACTTCCATGATGGTATGGCTTGGGGTTGTAATACCACTTTTGGATGTTGTAACTCTACATTCTCTTTCTTACATAATATGAACCATGAAGTATAGTCAGCAATCTACCTTTTAATATTATCCCACCAATAACCATAACGATGGTCTCTATAATTTTGTTACTTCATGGATGTATAAAGAATATAGTGCTATGTGCTTCATCTATCGGATCGTTCATTATTTTCAAAATAGACTAAAAAATAACCTATTCAAAATTTTGGTCCACCATCATTATCAATATTGAACTCATGAAGCATTGCATCCTTCATAGCCTCAAAACTCTTCTATAACAATGGACCTTCGTTCTGAAATTTCTTGATCTTCTCTAGTAATGGCTGTTGAGAAATCATTTGTAATAGGTATGATGATATCCCTTCCCTTATAATTCAAATGTCCATATTTACTATGTCATTGATCAATGGATATCTCTGAATCCTCATCATGAAAAAAAAATTGGTTCGTTCAAACATAATGCATCAATAACATTGTTATCCATTCTAATATGGTAATGAATTGGATAATAACAATCATTAAGAAGATCAAAAATTATTTCTTCTCTCTCAAGTTCAATTAATTTTTTGTGAGGAAACAGGTCAAAATTTGATGGTCTGTGTGTATATCATATTTTACCCATTTATATAGTGACCCAATATCTTTGGGGAAATCAAACCGTAGCCAAATCAAGATCACGCATAGGATAGTTCTGCTCATTAGTATTCAACTATTGAGATACATAATCTTCGTGTTTTTCATTTTTCTTGAGGACTCACCCTGGCCCACTCCGAGATGAATCTCTATAAATAATGAATTTGTATCCACATGAGGTTAGATTTTACACGGGCGCAATAACCAATCTCTTCTTCGTATCTTGGAATCAGTCCTCAAATTTTTTTTACCAAAATTCCCATTTTATTAACATTCCAAAAAGACTCTCCTTCTATAAATACTGAAAAATAACTCTTAGATGATTTTCTTCTTCTCATGACATTGAAAATATTTTTGAATATCATCTATTAAAACTACCAAAATGTTATCATGGAATTACTTAAAGACCCTATTCATCATATCTATAAAATTAAATGGAAAATTAGTCAAGGAAAAGGTTATAAAGAAAACTCATATTTTCCATTACTTGATTTGAAAGTGATTTTTGGAATATCATTCATATTCACCATAAATTAATGATAACCACATCAATGATAATTCATAGAGAAGAATTGATCCCCAGGAAGTTGTTCAAATATGTCATAAAATCTTCTAAGATGGTATTTGTTCTTCATTGTGATCCCATTAAGTCCACTATAATTAATTCACAACCGCATTGATACATCTGTATTCTTCAATATAATAACATGTTCTCCCCTTGGAGACACACTTGATCTGATTAAAACCTTCCCCAAAAGAAAAGAAGTTGTTTCATTAATTCCTCCAACTCCACATTTTCCATTATATACGGGGACATTGATATTCAATGAGATCTAGGTACAAGTTCAATGGTAAAATATACTTCTATTTTAGAGGTAGGTCTAGGTAACTCTTCAAGAAATACATCAATGTATTCCTATTAAATGGGGAAATTTCTTATCCTTATACTCTCATTCATTTCTTCTGGTTCGTAGATCAACTCCATAATGAAGTCTATATGAGTTTTTTCTACAAAATTATTGTGTTATGATATCTCTCTGTTAAAGATGACTATTTGTTTCACATTCATAACTACAAATATTTCATTACTTCTGCATTTAATCATGGCATTATAGTTCAAGAGCTAGTTGATCCCTAGTATAATGTCATATTATATAATTGGAATAAGAAATAGATTTGTGATAAAATAGTTATCACAAAAGTATATACTAAATATTCTAAAAACTAAAGATGTTGGGATAATCCCACAATTAGTCATGACTAATAACAGTAGTCTTAGCAATTCAGGGGTTGATTATAAATTATTTTCAATCATGGTGGAAATTTAGGGATCTGTATAACTAGAATCAAACAAAGTACTTGATATCATTGACAAATCTACTGGGGTATCTAAAACGACATCATTTAGAGATTCAACAAAAAATATCGGGATAGAAAAACCATGACCTTTCTATTTTTCCTTTTTTGTGGTCTATGGTGGTTCCCCTCCACTGCCCTCAAATTTGAAAAGTGGTTGAAAAAGAATACAAGTTGTCCACACATATAGAATTGTAACTCTGGTAGGGCCTGCACTATCTTCCCCTCATCCATTGTGTTGGGAAGTTGAGGGTTCCCATCACTACGACAATTTCCTGTGATATGGACATCTATTTCACTCTTGTAGCACTTCCCTCTACAATGTAGGTTGTTCCCGGAATTCTTCATCCCACATTTATTACACATGGGATATTTAACTTGTATTCCTCTTATTACCTGATCAATGGTCATCCATAATCATGGCTCTATCGATCTCTTCATTTTATTGTATTTATGAGACTACTACATCTCCCCAAACTCCATTTTGACATTTATCACTCTGCACAATCTCTTAATAGCTATCATTGAATCATTTGGATATATTATTCCCCAGATGAAGTCCTAGTCTACCAAATAATCTATCAACATTTCCATTAAGATCCATGACAAAGCATTAGGTGTAACAGGAACGTCTTGTGAATTTCAACTCATTGCATACAACAAGTTCATTCTCCTTCTACTTCCATTCAAAAAAAAATTCTCCCTTTTTGTTCCCAATAAACGAGAGAAATACTTATTGGAGAAGATTCCTATGAACTCTTCCCACTCCACAAACTCAACCACCACCCTTTTCCTAATTCTTTAATTAGATCCCACCACCGATCCACTTCTACCTTTAAGATATAAACTACATGGGTGACCTAATATTTTTCCAAACAATGGAGCACCAAAAATATCTTCTTTCTAGAGATGATTCACTATTTAAAAATCATTTGGTCGGTAGATAAACTGACAGTTGGTTTTCATTGACACATAAATGATTCAACAGAATGTTTTTCCCTTCGTGGTGAAATTGGTCTCTCATCTAGATTCATGTTATTTATCATAACATCAGTCAGTTTCTTCAGAATTCTCATAAATGGATCCATTCCCACTTCCAATCATAGGGTTTCTAGTGCAAGGTCCATTGCAGTCACCATTAGCATGGTTCGACCTATTGACTCCCATTTTCTGAAAGAATAAAACATTAGATAGATGATTATTTCATTTACAAATATTTTATCTATATTTTATTTTAATAACATAATGTTCATGATTAAACAATTACAATTCTCTATAAATACATAATAATGATTCATAAAAAGTTATTGATAAACAAAAAATATACCCCAGGAGTGACAAACCAGTAGTGTAGAAATGACATGTTTTCATGTAATTGGACACCCCGAGTCAAGCCCAAAAATCATTGTCCGAGTTTTTACTCCTTGGTACATCTGTGCTAGAGCCACATCCACTTGTTCACATCCATAGAGGGATTTATTTTGTCGAAAACCACTTACATAATATTTCACCAAAATACCAGGAATCCTTCCTATATTTAAAATTTTACATAGGTTTATTCCAAAAGTTTTGACAGCCTAATTTTCTCAAATATGTAATATATCCTTTGATACAAACTCTCACATCGCTACTTTTTGTAACAGAACTTTTCATATCATTTTACTAACATAGGATCATTAATGTCGGTTGCCTTGGAAATAAGGAACATAATAAATGAAAACATAAAAAATCATCTTAATACACTAGAAAATCATATATAAAAGTTCATCCTATGTAAAATTACTAAATATCATAACCTAGAGTCATAAAGTAAAGGATGTTGTGAGAAGAAGGCCTAGTAAAGAAAATTATTGAAACAGGAAAACAAACTTAAGAGATATCAATATGAACCAGAGAAATATCCTAAAGTAATGATAAAAAAGAATATCATAGAAATAATAATGTGAATCATCACATGAAAATGTGCATACAACATTTAATTTAGACATTCATTAACATATCACCAAGTTCCATCCCCATGGTTTCATAAAAATTACCAAGGTTACTCACCAAGGTATCGTAAAACAGGTAATATCTATAGATTAAACTTCTCACCCAATGAAATGGAGACATATATGTGACAAACATTAATATTTAGTAATTTTAATGTGAGACTCATATATTATAATCCTTAATTTCATAAATGACCCAAATAGAATAAAACAAATGGGTTTCATATAAAAATTATGATGTTTTAAAAGTGTATAAAAACAATATCATTATGTCATTTATAACACTTAGAAAGGGAATAAGTGGTTTATGTTTCTCAATTACAAAATAAATAAATTAATTTTTATGTCTTGGTGAATAACCTCAGAAACAAAATTTTATTGTGTTTTCAAATAAATAAAATATGTAAATTTAATGAGAAAAAGAGAGATATTTTTAGATGAAAATTCTATGACATAATGGCCATACAACATGGTTTTTGAAACAATTAAAAAGATAGAGGAAAAGGGTCACACATTCATAAATAAACCATAATACAATATTTGGATAGAATAAAATTGAAATAAGTTCATTGTATGGATATTTGAATGAAATACAACATGGAAAGGAAATATGATAAAAAAGAGAAGATGTAGTTTTTTTATGAAAATTCGGTACCCTAACAGAATCACATAAAATTTAATAAAATAATATAATTTGATAGGAATGGTTCTATCATCATTTGGACATAAAATGGATTTTATTATAGATATAGAAGAACATTACACCACATTATAAGATGTAAAAAAGAATATATAACATGAAATAAGTCATCAATAAAAGAGGAGGGTGAATAGTTCTCTTACCTTAGTGAGTAACAACAAAAATCGATGGATTGAACCTTAGGGGAATGAGGGGAAATTGGGATGACTCATTGGGAAGTAAAAAAGACTAGACAATCATTGAGGTGGAATTGGAATTAATACAATGAAGGAATTGTTTGGTTTTTATAGAAAAATTGAAGGAATATTTTATTCTTTTCAAAGGGACACCTCATTAGTTGTATTTGAAAACCAATGGGATTTCCTATGGAATTTTCTCGTGTTATTGTATACAAGGAACAATTAATAAAATATCTTACTACATAAATGTAAAAAATAATTATTAAATCATGATTACATCATTTATGATGTCATTAAAAAAAATGAAACAACAAAAATGTATTTTATCTATTCACTAAAAATTCAACTGTTTCAGAAAAAATCCCAAAAATTCACCGTAACTAATTTTCGACCTGTATGATCCCAAATTGAACTCCATTTTATAAAAATTAAATTCATTTTAATTAAAATTAAATTTACAAAATACTAATACTTAAAAACTAATTTTAATACAATTTATTTACTTAAACTATGATATAATTATATCACATTACTACTTAATATGACTAAAAATATTTATACATCCATAGGTGATGTTACAATTCCATTGTTAAATTACCATTCATAGGGGTAAAACTAGTCTTTTACAAGGTAGAGTTACAATTCACCATAAATCTATGTGGATCTCATTGAACCACAGTTTTCACCCTTATTAAAATAATATTAGTCAGATTTCGAAAAATCATTTCACAATAAAAAGTTATTTAATGAAAAATTATTCCTTTCTTATTCATAGAAAAAACACTATACATTAAAATTTATTCATAAAAAATAACTATTCATAAAAAACTCTTCATGAAATTGAATTTCATAGAAAACATATAAAATTTCAGCCAAGGATAATTTTGACATTTGAAATTCAATGATAATTTTTATTTTACCATAATAATTCTCTAGGTTTGAAAATCTCTGAAGAGAATATGTTTTTACTTCAAAAACCAGTTTACTTAATTTTTTTTAATTAAATATATAATTTATTTATGAAATGCTATTCTCAAAAAAAGAATGTCGAAATAATAATTTTATTTTTACCAAGGGATTACAAAAAGTAACTAATGACACATTACAAAACCAATGATTATTCTTGCATAAGACATAAGAGTAATGTTTGAAAAGGTGATAAAATCATTTGGTGTCATAGACAACATCTACCAAGTGTGATTTCTATCATCTTGAACTTCTATCATAAACAATTTTTTCCTTGCTTAATGTGTTGGAGTTTGGCTTGGGCTTGTTTCGGAACAAAGCCCAGCGACATTGCTTCCTTTCCATGCTCCGACAAATGGGATTCATATGGCCGGAGTCTACTAGATGAGGCCATCGACTCTTTTTTCTTTGTTAATTTATAGTGATCATTTTTATTTGAAAACAATTATCTTAACATTAATAGTATAGTTTTCAATTGTCACATTGACCAAAAATCATATAACAGTTTAATCCCAAATGTCTTATTTATGTCATACTCGCATCATTAATAAAAGAATATAAATTTCGTGTGCAAAAATATAATATTACAGAAAAATTTAGGAATAAAATTTATTCAAAAGTTTGGGTCGTTATAATATGGATCATGGAAATGTCAATTACTAGAGGAGAACATCCAAACAAATGTTTTGGAGTAAGATTCCATAGTCCATTCCTTGAATATATAGCGTTATTAACTATTTGGTGAGAAATGTAATGTTTTTTATAGATCATAAGTGCTTGATACATGTTTTCTCACAATCGAATTTAAACCATAGAAAAATTATATGGATTGAGTATCTTCAAATGGTTTTCTTTATTTTATTGAATACATCGGGTAAATAAAATGTAGTGGTAGATACATTAATTATGAAGCATTATGATCAGTTGGAAAAATAGGCTTCAGATGATTAGTAGTTGATGTTAGTCCTATCCAACATGCACATGGAATGGGAAGAACAAGGTGAAATTTTTGAATTATTTTTAATTTTTTTTTCTTCCATGTTTGGTAAATATGTAACAACCCAAGTACTTATAATTTTTTTTTTCATTCCTGAATTATATATTTATATTTTTTATAAATTTATGATCAAATAAATTATATTTATCGAAATTAAGGATTTTTTACTAATGGATTAGTAATGTGACCTCTGAATAATAACATTTGCAATAGGAATACTATTTTGGACGATTAGACAATAAACACACCTATGAGAATATATATATAAAACATATGAATCTTATAAGTATAATCATTATATTTATATATCATGTAATGGATCATAAATATTTATCTACTGTAAAATTAAGTATTGGTATTTTTTTGAAGCATAAATTTTTATTTATAAATTAATAATTAATATAATGATTTAAACGATATTTTTTTTCATAAAAAGGATTCATATATTTTAATTTTATTATAGATTGGTTATAACCTAATTTTCGAGATCATGATTACTTTTTTAAAAGTGTTATAAATTCAGTTTTTGCTTTTAGATAGTCAATTTACAAATAAATAATGATTTTATTTAAAATATATATTTCTCAAAATTTGAAAATTATTTTGATAATATTGAATTCATATTTTATCTTAACAGATCGAAAAATACAGGTGTCAACTTTTGTGTTTTTTCTAAAATTATGATTTTTTGGTGAATATGATAATACATTAATTTACAATTTATATACATTATATGCCAAATACGGTAATAATTTATTTTTCATAGATTTACCGACCATAATATCAAACATGAATTCATTATTTTAATATATTTGATTATAATTCTCAAAATATTCATTGTTTTGAGAAAAATAAATAGACTAATGAATAAAATAATCAAGAAACTCTCCTCTCATCCACAATAAATACCACCCCTCACCACCTATTCTCCTCAATCCTCTTGGGATTTTTGGCTTTCCCAATTTCTAACCGCTTATATTCGCAAGCCTATCCACCATTTCTGTGAACTACTGGTCTCATAAAAAGGCCAAAACAATGGGCCTCATGGAGTGTCTCAAGGAGAAGAGATCAAGAGGTAAAAATTGCCTTTCATTTTCATTCCAATTATTTTTCTTTTCTTATTATCTCTTCACCTCCCCTTACCAAGAGGTGTGAAAACAAAAATCTCATAAACATATCATAATTTTATCTTGTTTATGAATGAAATCATCATCTAACCACTTCTCATCTCCCTCTTATTCTAAAAATTAAAACATCTCTTGTGATGTGTCGATTTAAAAACATCATAAATGAAGTGTTTTTAATTTACATTACATCCTTCGTGGATAGACATAAAAAAATAATTGCTTTTGATCATATCTTAAATTTTATTATTTTACCTATTTTATGTTCTTCAGTTAATATATATAAATGATGTTATATTACATAATGAATCTAGATTGTGATTATGGAAAAACAGCGAAAATGATTTGATCATATATCATTAATGATTTATCTATTCATTTTCAAACATATTTGGGAAAAATGATTTATAGTATCGATTTAATATTACTGAAACTTATAAATACCATTTCATTAAACTTTTAAATTTTCTATTACTTTTGATAATAAATACCTCGGCAAATCAACCATGGAAGAAATGTAACGCATGCACACAAAATAATGGACATGTAAAAATATTTTTAATCAGTGGGTGTAATTATATTATAATATGATCATATAAGGAGTTTTAAAAATCACAATGTTTCATTAAAATATTAATAACACTCATTCAACTATTATAAATTAGTTTTAAAACATTTGAATTAAGACTAACCTAAGGTAAAGGAATTATTAACCCAATTTCTATTCATTGGGTTAACCTTCTACTTAAATGATTATTTGGTAATAATATTGTTTTTTAATGAATTTTGTTTATATTATGTTTTATAATGTAGATATATAGTGTATAAACACATTTATTTCATTCAATTAATTCTGGTATCAATTATATGATATTTTAAGGGGATTTTCTTTTATAATCCTTTTTTAAAATTGTATTTTTACCAACATCATAAATGATGTCTAATAGGAAATATTCTAATTTAATGATTATGTTATTATTCTGAATAATTGTTTATGATGATTTTTGGGACCTATATCCCCCTTTGATGCATTGGTATGTTTATGTTGTAGGTCTACCATATGGTAACTCTATGTGTAACTTTGATAGTTACAACATACAGTAGCAATGAGGGTTACATTGTAATGTAGCTATGAGGGTAACAAATCATGTGGTAATAATGTAAGTTACCATATTAAGTTTGTAATTAACCATGTATCCAATATTTTTTATTTATGTTTTTCTATGTTCTATGGAAATGTACAATTTTCACAATATAGGTATTTAATAATTTTTGGGTGAGAATTATGTGTTTGAAAGTTTGATATCATAATTTTATAAGTACTCATGTGATAATACATTATCTCATTTTTTATGACCCTTGTTGTGCTATTTTTTGTCACCATATATTTTAAAATTTTTTCATATGGTTTATAGATTTGTATAATAAATGTAGAATCCAATATAAATGTATTGAAGACATTTCATGAAAATATTTCATGTTTTTTTTTATTAAAAACATTTATACAATGCTAAAAATGGATAATATTTTAGTAGTACACACTTTCAGGAAAATCTTTCATGTTTTTGATTATGTAAGGTTTATGTATAAGTCCTTGTAGTCGGAACTACATACATGATTTAGATAATTTTTGGGGTTGAGATGATGTTAATATAATAATCGAAATTACTCTTACATTTTTTTATAAATGATATTAAATTTGATGTTTTCCCTGATTCATCATCTATGATATGCATGTTCATTTTTTCCACAGAATGAATAGAGATGTTGAGGTAGGAAGGAACTGAGAAAATGATATCTTTCCAAATCTAAAATCAAGAATGGTGATAAATGGATATAATAACATTGAGACTATAATGGTGTTTCTAACACATGAAATAAATA
This sequence comes from Viscum album, assembly GCA_963277665.1. NCBI lineage: Eukaryota > Viridiplantae > Streptophyta > Magnoliopsida > Santalales > Viscaceae > Viscum > Viscum album. Next base: position 178,943,050 of record OY728148.1, read on the forward strand.
TTATTGGAATCTATGAAGGAGAACAACCAGATCTACAGGAATTCATCATGGTGATAGAGGATCATTTTATGAGGAAACACCATCTTAATCTCAGTGGATCTTCAAAACTAGAGGGGGATGAAGAATGTATTAATCCACATGAAAATTTATTCAATTTCATGGGGTGTTTGAATAATCAAAATTGTAGTCGCTACATTATCATTTTGATGATGATGCTAACCAATTGGGGTAAATGATCAATAATATCATGGATAGTGAGAATTTTTATGCATTAGAATGAGATGATTTTAAAAATCCTTTCTAAAAAAAATATTTTCATCTGGTTTTTTTACATTGGATATAAATTAAATTCCTTGAATTGAATTAAAAGGATGAGGTTTCAGTGGCTATATATGATGCATATATTAAATGATTGATATTGTATTCTCAAAATCATATTTATGATCTTGATAGAAAAAGAAAATCAATTTTACTCTTTATTGAAGCCAAGATAGAGAAGTACATTTATTATGTTATTAGAACCTTCTATGATATGTTGAGAGGGTGGAAATGGTGTTTTTTATGGCCTTGTGTAATTTTAAAATGACAAGAATAAGTGTTCCATATTTCTAGTGATTGGTAAGAAGAAATCAAATAAATATAACTATAAGAAATTCTAGTTTCTAGTTTTGAGAAATGTGGTAGTTAGAACCATGGGAAATGTATTAAAAATAATGGTATGTGTTTTCAATGTGGTATGTTTGGACATATGTCCTGATATTGTAATGAAAATGATCTTCTGATTAATTCAAATATGAAATATATGAAGTGTTTTAAATGTGTTTAGAGGGGTAATTATGAAAATACATTCCCAATGGAATATCTGATTGATTGAAAGTCGCCAGATTAAAATAAAAATAGGGCAATGAGATCCTTTTCAACTATATTAGTAGATGTCAAGACGACTAATAAAGTTATATTAGGTACATTGTTTGTTTACAGAGGTTTTTATATTGTCTTGTTTGATAAAGGATCTAAAATTGACATTATTTCTAAAAAATTTTCTTGAAAATTAGAAAATAATATCTCAAATTATGATATCAAAACATATGGCTAAAATAACAAGTGTAAATATTAAAAAACTATTCATTATTAGAATATTCTAAATTTTTTTTTGTGAAAATAAATTACATGAAAACATATTTTTTCCCTTAGTACAGTTTGATGTAATTTTAAGTATAGATTGGATTATTGTTTATTAGGATTTGATTGATTGTAGTGATAATTTTTTTTCCAAATTATGTTTTATTTTTTATTTATGAATGAACACAAATATTTGATAATAAATCAGGTAACTGAGAAAATATTAAAAAATGTAAATGAATTTTATCATGCTCATGTTGTTATAAATAAGGGAATTTTTATTTTAATGATGTGCTACTAGAAAATGAATTCCTAGATGTTTTTTCTGATGATTTTCATGGGGTTGTACCTGATTGGGACAATAAATTAACTATTAACATGGTTTATATTGGTAACCAAATAAAAATACACCCATATCTAGTGGATGATGTGGAACTTCTTGGATTGAAAAATTTGTAGCAGGAGTTTCTTGATAAAGGATTCATTCAACTTACAAATTCACCATGGGGTGCTTCTATTTTATAATTAAAAATAAATATGGATCTGTGAGAGTTTTTATTGATTATATATATTTTAATAACATTAATACTAAGAATATGTTTTTCTTTCTGTGTATTGATGAATTATCTGATCATCAAAAGTAATATCAATATTTTTCTAATATTTACATGAGATCTAGGTGCAATCTGTTGAAGGTGAGTATCATGAAATCCTGAAAAAACAATTCTCTCGAAATATAGGATTTATCATTTTCTTGTTTTGCAATATGGTTTGAAAAATTATCTATGGAATTCAAGGATCCTAATAACAGAATATTCCATGAATATTTGGATATGTATGTTTTTGTTTCTATTGAGAATGTATTAGTATTTTTCTAGATGTTTTTAGGATCATGATAAAACATTTTAGGGTTTGGTTAAACACTCTTGAAGAAAATATGTTATATGGAAAATTTTGCATGTGTTCTTTTTGGTTGCAACAAATTTTTGTTCTTGGGAATTTTCTAAATAATTATTGTATAATAGATGATATTTAGAAAACAAAAGAGTTTGAAAAATTTCCAAGACCAAAAAATGTTACATAGATTCATAGTTTTCTTTGATTAGCATGTTATTATTGATGTTTCATTAGATACATTGCATAGTTATATTTCCAGCCGCCTAAGATAACACACGACTGGGTTAAATTTATTTGGAGAGAAGAATGGGATGATTATTTATATGAACTAATGAAGGGATTTTTGAATGCTCCAGTTTTCATCCTACCTTCCAGAAATGGAGACATTTTCATCTACCTTGATGCTTTATTAAAGGGACTTGGTTGTTTTCTGATACTAATGACCAGGTTATTTCATATGCTTCATGATATATAAGACCACATTTGTAAAACTATCCAACACATGATCTAGAATTTTTAGCTTTGGTTTTTTTTCATTTAATATTTGGAGGAATCATTTATATAGGGAAACATTGAAATATATACTAACTATAAAAGTATGATGTATATATTAACTTAGATATAATTAAACAAGTGGATAAGAAGTTCGATTTACCGGATTATAGATTATAATAGCATTATAAATTACAATCCAAGAAAATAAAACAAATTGTATGATTCCTTGAGTCGAAAAAATAATGCAACATTAATGATGATACATTTTGAACAATACCCCTTGATTAAAAATTTGATGAGTTTTGGATTGGAAGTAGTTGGTGTAGGAAATTACTGAATGATGATTCAAGAGACAGTGCATTCATCACTATCAGACATAATTAAAAAAGCATATAAGAAAGTATTTAAATTATATAAATATTTATAATTAGTTGAAAATAACAATTATCTATGATTTAATGTTGATAAAAATTGTGTTTTATGATTTGTAAAGAGATTATGTGTGACTTCAGGTTCCAAAATGAAGAATGGATTATCAAGTGAATCTCATAGTTCACTTTTGTTAGTTCATCCTGGTAGTACTAATATGTACAAATACCTAAGGGTGTATAACAATTTGGGTGGAATGAAATATGATATTTCATATTTTTATGTGAAATGCTTGTCTTGTTAATAGGTCAATGAAAAGTGACTATTACTAAAGTGGATTCATTATAAATTTCTAACTCCAAAAAAAATTGGAAAATATATCAATGGGATTAATGGTGGGACTAAAAAATAATTTTTGAAGTAAAAAATTTTATTTGGGATATTGTCAATCAGTTGACTAAATATACAAATATCCTAAAATTTTCGGAAATGATGCATTTGGATTAACATTATCAACTTTACCTTAATAATATTTTTAGTATCCATGGAGTTCCCATATCCATTTTCTTTGGAAGATATCTCATGCTCACAAATAAATTTCTTAATGGCCACCAAAGTCATTGCAAATATGTGTAAATATCTGCACTACTTTTCGTTGTCGATATTATTGAAAACCGAGTGAACAATTCCAACCATAGAGGATATGATTCGGTCTTGATAAAAATATTACTAGGAATTTTGTGGTTATAAAATTTCTTATGAATAGTTTTCTCGTAAGAAGAGTTCTCATTCCAGTATATAGATGGAATCAGTTGTGGAATTATATATGAAGTAGTGTAGAACACTTGAATTTTGTGATGAATTTTGGGAAAAGAAGTTGATGGGACCAGAATTTTTTAAAGTGGTGGATATGAATGTGATGGTGATCTAGTAACACATGAGGATAGCATAGAGTAGGTAGAATATTTAGACATATAACAGGGTGAATGTATTTTCTTTTAAGGCAAGTGATAATGATTTTCTTAGAAACTCATCATGAAAATGTGTAATGAGTTTGGGTATGAATGGAAAGCTATGTATATTTTTTATTGGAACTTTTAAAATCATGGATATAGTTAGACTAGTCTCCTACCGAGATGAATTGTCTCCTATTTTAACTATGGTCTACAATTTTTTTCATGTTTTTATGTTAAAAATGAATGTTTCAGATTCATATCATGTATTGAGACATAATGTTCATCATCTAGAATATAACCATTATTATAAGGAAAATCTTGATTAGATCAGTGATCATAGATAACATGTATTATGTAATACTTTAATCCACCAAGTAATGTTTTATAGAGAACCCACTTGGTAAAAAATCTACATGGTAATCTAAAAACGCTATAAGGGTAACGTATCTTCACTTATTAAATAAGTGAATAAAAATTGTGAGGATACAATATATAGAAAGTGAGGAGAATATAAAATCCATGGCAGTGATAAAATAATTGTTTTAATTATAGAAATTATAATTTAAACTCTTTATAAATTTATAAATAAATAATTCATGTTTATAGAAATTAAAGACATTTTTCTAATGGAATAGTTACCTAAGATGAGGAATGGTAACATGAAAATGAGGAATATTATTTTGGCCAATTGAATAGTAACCAGACCTATGATAATATAAATAATATATATGTACCTTATAATTATATTCATTATATATTTATATCATGGAAAAGTCAATAAATATTATTATACCGTCAAATTAATTATTTGTATTTCAATGTAACAAAAATATTAATTTATAATTTTATAATTAATTTAAATATTTAAAAGATGATTTATATTCATAAAATAGATTCATAAATTTTTATTATATTATCTTCTGGTTATAAGTAAATATTATGATATATTGATTAATTATTCATGGTTTTATAAAATCAGTTTTAGTATTTAAGTTGTAATATATCGAAAAAAATAATGATTTTATATAAAATTTAAATTTATCATCTATATAAAATTAGTTTGATAATATGGAGTTAATTTTTGAATTATCCCCACCGAGAAACAGTTAGGATGAATTTTTGGGATTTTATTTAAAGACTTGAATTTTCTGTTAATTGTAAAATACAGTAATTTACTCTATATATTCATTGTGAGGTAAATACACTACTCATTGAGTAATTTATAATGTATGAACAATAAAAATGAATATACATTCATTAGTTTAATATATGTTTTGATAATGCCCAATCTATTCATAGTGTAGGACCAAATTAATAATCTTCCAAATAAAATAACCAAAAAACCCTTCTCTCTACCACTATAAATACCACCCCTCACATAATCTTCTCTATACACCAATCAAGATTAGTCACCTATACAATTTCTACCCAATAACCTTCCTAAAACTCATTCCCACATCCAAGACCATTTTTGGTCACCAATAGTCCAAAACCATGGTCACTAAGGAGGATCTCAAGGATAAGAGATCAACAGGTAAAAATCATAATCCATTTTATTTTACTTTTCAGTTTAATTATTTAATTTTCTTTCTATCTTAACATACACATAGCCAAGAGGAATGAAGAATAATTTTTCATAAATGAATAAAAATTTTATCATTTTTTTGAAACAATTCATCAACATACTTCTTATACTCTCCCTCTTTTTAAAAATCATAAAACACCACCCGTGATGAATCGATTAACTAACATTATAGATGATATGTTTTCAATTTATATTACCCTCATTATGGCTTGACAAAAATCCAATTTAATGGATGAATCAGATTGAAAAATATTATTATATATTTTCTTTTATGTTCTACTATTAATATATATACATTATTTTATATTATATAATGAAACTTGTTTTGGATTATCAACTAACCGCTAAAATGATCTAAAAATATCAATAATGTTTTCTCAAATGATTAACAATAATATATAAAACCAAAATGGATTATGGTATCATTTATTATTTTTGAAACATATTAATACCATTTTATTCTATTTCTGTAATTTTTTTTCCATTCGCAAAGAAAATCCATTATGAACAGACCATGGAAACCATGTAAAGTACCCACATGAAACAATGTAAATAACAAACTATTATTAATAAATTGGTGTATTTATGTTATAAAATGATCTTATAAGGTATAATTAAATGGAATATGTATTTGAAAAATATTTGAAACACCATTTTAAGCATTAAACAGAAGGTCTAAACACTTTTAAAGCAATATATACCTATGGTAAGGTAATTCATAACACAATTTCCATTCGTTGGGATAACCATCAACTTCGTTGATTATGTGGTACTTAGATTATTTATATAATTAATTTTTTTTATATTATTTTTTATTACATGTATTTATAGTTTATAAATGTATTCCATTATTTGTATTAATTCTCATATTAATTATATGATATTTTAAAGGGACTTTTCTTTTGAAGTCCTAGTTTAAACATTTATTTGTACAAAATTCTAAGTGGATGTTTTATTTAAAATATTCTTCTATTCTGATTATGTTATTTTTCTTAGGTTCTTTATTATTTTGATGGGTGGGACCTATTTATCCCTCCAATAAATTGGGTTTTTTTAGTTGGAGTTATTCTCTATGATTACTACAAGTGAAACAGGGATAGTTACAACTTAAAGTAGATGCGAGGGTTACATTTTACGATATCCACGAGGGTTAAATAAGATACAATAATAGAGAGGGTTATATAATTAATTATGTAATTCCCCAAAACACATATATAGTTTATTAATGTTTTTATATATTTTATGTAAATATATTGTTTTGAAAAATTCTGTATTTGATACTTTATGCGTGAGTATTATGTCCTTGTGAAAATGGTTTCTTCTGTTTATAAGTACCAATTTACTGAAACATTCTCTACTTCTTTTAATGACCCTTAACGAGTTCTCTCTTATTATTCATAGTTTTAATATGTTTTTTCATAGGGTTATAGGTTGGGTAAAACAAGTGGAAGACATGATTTATGTTTTGAATACTTTTCATGAAAATATTTCATGTTTTTTATTATGGAAAAAAATTTCTTTATAGATGAAATGGAAAATAATATAGTATTTCCCACTTATCATTCACGTGCATTGATATGTATGAATAATGTCTTAATTTTATAATGATCGAAATAGAAAATATCACTGGGAATGCGAAATGTGTTTTCTAGTAAAATTAAATAGATTATGTAATGCTTAATTTCAGGTCCTTATATAAGATGGTTAAAGTGGGGAAAACATCAGATGTTAAATTTGTGGATTTGTGATAAAACATCAACTCTGGGGGAAATATTGGTGGATGGAAGTTGGATGGATGTTCACTTATTTGGTTTATAAATGGTTTGGTCATACATATGTATTTTCAGGAACAAGTTCTTCAAGAATAAAACCATCCTATATGGGTTTTTAATCTTATAATACAGAAGATGTTAAAGGTGTTAAAATATTTTTTGGTCATTCAGAATATAAAATGATTGTAGTTTTATTTTTTTAGATTCTTAACATGTAAGAATGTTTTGGATGTGTGTCTACAACCAATGAATATATTCTAGTATTTATATATTAATGTCTGGAAATGGGATCAAATAACTATGGGTTTCGTAACAAGTCATCCATGAATGGATCAAAAACATGATTCCATATGGTTTATAGTGAATCGAATCCCAAATTCACCTCACTAAATACCTATTCTTGTATTACATATATTTTAGGACTTATTCAAATTTTATATATGAGAATTTTTAATGTGGAATGGTGAACAAGTTTTAATAGAGTTAAATAGTGATATGAGGTTGTGCCTCATTTCTCTATATCCATACAAAAAACCTTGGGGAATTAGATAAGTATGATCATGGAATATCATCGAAAAATGGATTGGAAATCCAAAATATTGATATTGTTTTTTGAATACATGTTTCTGGCTTGGGTAATAAATTTTTGGGGCTCATGGGAACAACATGTGTTGTTATTAGAGTCATGATATAAAAAAATGATAATATTCCTTGAAACATATAAATTATTTATAAGTATTTTCGAGGCGTCCTAGTCATTCTCAACATTGTTTGGTGGAAACACATGAGACTTCAATATTTCGGCTGAGCATGGTCCATGAAATAATATGGATGATTTAGTTGATCATAAAAAATATAGAGATGACTTATAATATTAGAAATTATATGGATATCATGGTTGAGGGATATTTTTGTTTGAGGCCAGTGATTATTAGTTCTTGATAATCTCTCTGAGGAATTGAAATATTATTTTTTGAATGAATAGAATTGTTTCTCCTAAATACATAGGCCCTTTTGCGATATATGAATGAGCTATTGAAGTGGCATATTGGTTTGATTTTACACCGTAGTTTAGTTAGATAAATCAAATGTAAATTGTATCTGAATTGATAAAGTATGAACTTTATCCTATGTATTTTATTCAATTTTATCATGTTGAATCTCAGCCTAATGCATATTTAGTACATATCTCGGTACAAATTTTCTATAGGAATGATAATTTCCTGCATGGAAAAATCATCTGTATAGGGAGGGTTTTGTGGAAACATGGACAGACACTAGAAGAGACATTGGAAAATGAGAAATAAATTATTGATATATTTATTAAAGACATTCATAACAATATTGGTTTAATAGAATCCATGTATTGAGAGGCCACAGTTAGGGAGAATGCATCCCCATTGGTTTCAAGTAAGTGACACATTCTTTTTGTATTTTAGGTATGTAAAGTGTTTGGGTGACATCTGGGAGGGTTTGAATATATTTGGCATGTTTTGGGGTTTTTAATAAGGGGTAAAATATGTTTTATGTTTTTCAGTAGCCATTAAACACCAACAAAAATCCATTCACAATGTGAAATTTCCTAAGGGGAAGGAACATGATGAGGCGAACATTTTGACCAAACTATGCGGCCACCTCAGAGAAACCCAAAAATGAAGGATTGATGGATCATTAATGGATTGATCAAGTTTTTCTAACAATGATGTCCATCCAGGAGAGTCACCCTTTCTGAAAGAAGCTAGATCAAAATTTATGCCTGATTTTCTTAACTAATTTACTGACCATGAACAGTTTAAGAACTAGACCAACAAATTGTGGATTTATGTTAGAATTATAAAATAACCTATTCCCCCCCCCCCCCAAAAGGGTCCTTACTCAATATTTTTTCATTCCAGATAAACTATAGGATTCTCCAATATATCATAAGGTTATCCAAAGGCATCTCAATTTTTCTTTGATGCTGGATTGTCACCTTAAGTCAACATTAATGGTGATTTTCCTTGGGTTTAATTATAAATACTTCACTTTCTATTTGTTACATCAATCTACATACTATATGGATATATATATATGGTATTGGAGGATAAATAATATTATATTTGTCTTTTTAAAATTTATATGAAGAGATATGATGTGAGTTTTTAGAGTTTTGAATGAGTTTCATGGAAGTTTTTATTATCAATTATCATATTTGCCAAATTTTTGACGTAGTTGGATCACCTATTGAATCCTACTAGAACTTGAAAGTTTAGTTTCAAATTCATTATTTTCATAAAAATATTTTCGGAAACCGATGTGAATTTTTTTTGAAAATTATTTTTTGTGAATGTTTATATAATTATAGAAATTGGAAAATTTTATTGAAATAGGAATTTGAAACATGAATTTTGAATGATTGTATAATTTTATTGAATGGGACAGTCTTTAAAATAATATTTTATTTTTATTTATATATTTGATTTTAAATGTTTTCAATACAATAATATTTCATTAAAATGGTTCAAATGGTCGTTTTGGAATGTGTTTTTGGCATAACTATTGTCTTTTTTTCGTGGTAATTTTGGATAGACAAGGTTGAGATTCCCCCCCATAGTTAGTGCGGTGTATAAAGGTCAATGAATTCCCTAAAAAATGGTTTATAATTTGACAGGTTAGTGAAAGTATGAATAACCACTCGCTAGTATTTATTCTTCCATGATTAAAAAATTTGTTGGATGTGTGGATATGTGTGATGGAATGGATAAATCCAAAATAGATTTTGGGAAATGGTTTTAATGTACTATTTTCAGATTTTCTAGGAAAAATTGTTTTTGATGGAAAAGTGTCTGATATAAATATTTTTTGACTTGTGATATAATTTGTTTTGATTTATTTTATATAAATTGTCTAATATAAGCCATTTATCATGTTCAATCTTAGAGGTGTGATTACGGAAGTCATTTTTTGGAAATCCAACTGAGTTTCATTAGTCACCCATTCTTTGGATGTTTGGTGATTTTACAGATGTTTTTTATCAGAACATGGAAAAATGTAATGTATCACACTTGTCAAGTGGTTCTTAGTGATTCTCAAGCCATATTTGGAGTTATATCATGAGACGTTTTGATCTTTGTATTGTTTAAATGGATTCTTTGAGTTTTGTGTTTCATTGTATACCGTATTATTATATTCTTCTAATATTTTACTTGCTTTTAGGATTATTTTGATATAAATTATTTTTCCTGAGTTTCCTTCTATTTATATCGTGCACCTGGTAGTGGTTTATTTTGTTATACAATGATTGGTTTGTGCTTTCATTTTCAAATTGTAAAAGAATCCCCCAATTGATAATGAAGCCCTTGGAATTTATTTCCACTCTATGGATTTTTGGGGGTATAGATTAAGGACATGTAAAGTTCCACATACTTCTCAAGATAATGAGAAAAAGTGGGATTTTAAAATTTTAAAATAAATTTGATTTATTAAAAATTCAAATTTAATAGAGATAATTACATCAACATGTATTATTTGGGAACTCTAGAACATAATTCTAAATCATTGGAAAGTCTTAGACCCTGTTAAAAGTGATAAACATTCTAATAATAATCCATGTATACAGGATAGAGACGACCCATTTTTTCATAATTACAATGTTGGATATATTAATGACCATAGCATAGTTTTTATAGTTTAATGATTGTTGAGAAAGATAATAACCACAATATTCCAAAAATAATTGATAATACAATATACAAACAAAAAATTGGATGAGACCACTATTTATTAAGAATATATAAGGGGTAGGTTCAGAAAAATATAATTTTTTGACTAAAATGAGGCTCAACAAGATTCAGACAATGATAAAGTGGATACTACAATGCATTACATCGAGTTACAAGTTGGTTGTTAGTTAAGGAAAATAATACTAGAGAACAATAAAATTTCATAGCATAACTAACATAACCCCCGGGAATAATATTATGTGTCTTATGAAAATTTGTTTTTTAAGAAGTCATTAGTATGTTAGGAATTTACCCAGGAATGTTTATATCAAATTAAAAATAATTCTTAATTTTTTTTATAAAATTCTACATTTGAAAATCTTGATATCCATTTTGACACTAATATAAAACTTGTAGTTACACCTAATAAACAATATTGATATGTTTTTAAAATAAATAAAAATAAAATGAAATAAATTATTTAAGAATAATGTTTTTGGATTCCTATTTTTTTAGAATTTATCATTGACCATCTGTTTCTATTAACTAGTGATGTAAAACAATCATGAACATGAATTACTCTGGTTCTTTTAGTTTTTTCCGAATATCCAACTAAATAGTAATTTCCTCGAATATTTTTTTTCATATATCATATGACATTAAATCATTAATAAATATTATTAAAAAAAATCCTTGGTAGAGTTTTCAACCTACCGTTTGATATGGGGGAGCAAGGTTTTCCATAAAAATATTATTGACTCTCATATTACGGTTTAATGTAATTTTCTTATCATATTCACATTTAGAGATAATGTTCAGATAAAATATTATTGTGGAATTGGGGTGAAAATATATTTTATCTATTACACCCTATTTGTTTATTTATGATGAGTTGTATTATACCACACAATCTTTGAGTTGAAATTAGTCGACTAGTCCATTACTCAACCAATCGGGGTGTTGCATGAACCTATTGTTATTTTAGGATTTTTTTCCACATACTAAAATTATTATACTACACGTAGAGTGTGATATGGACGTAACTATAATTATGTTATGACCATCCTATCTATTAGTGGTGTAATTTATAAACATTATATAGGAAAATTATTATTGATTTAGGGTAAACAAATTGTGGAATTTATCATTTTTGGGTGATGAAAGGGACCTTCTCAAATTAAAAATTAATATTTAGAAAATTTCCCCAAATGTGATATTAATGTTGATAAAAAATATTAAGGATTAATTATAATGATTTCTGGGGTTAATAATAGACCAACACTTACTAAAACCTATTTTGTTATTAGATTGTGTAAGGTTATAGAACGTTCTCATGAATAAGAGGCATGTTTTAAAAAAAATATGAGAAAAAAATTCTATTGGTAGACCTAGAATCAAAGAGTAAATTGGTTTCCATTGTCATGACCACCCCTATGATACCGTAATGAGGGGAGAGAGATAATGACCCTCTGAATACCCCCTCTAGTAGGCCCCTGGTTAGCAGCTACCACCAATAGTGTAAAAATTTCAAAATACAATAGGCATTACCCTTGATAAGATAATAAGAACAGGAGATAGAATGAATCATCCATAACAAATCCAAGAAATAATATTACAAACTCATTCCATTCCATATTCATGTACAAATAGAATCGATAAAGATAAATGTCTCCAATATAAATATCCAAAAGAATCTCTGAAGGAGGGACACGATAACTGTCAAGGATACAAACTTGTGAGGTCATGAACTGTCCATGAAATCCTTACGGACAACATAACATTGCTTTATATAAGTTGGGTGAGTAGCTTAGTTTACCAGGTTTTATGTAATCAAGTTTCTCATGCACGTTTTGAAGAAGAAAAATAACACAACTAAGAGAAAAGATTAGAAGAAAACATCACCCATATAGGTATACAAACCATCCCATCCTCAATAAGAAACGACCACCAAATAACACTTGTCATGTAATATAATATAATGTAAATTACATTGATGATAAGGTTCCCCACATAACATTTACTTTGATTAGGAGATCTAACACCCCAATTGATAATATCCTTGACGCCCACCTCTTCCAAATATACCATGTAACACCCTGTCTGTTCAAACCTGGTCCTCACATCACATCAAATACCTCTGTACACACAAGGTATATAAAAAAACATCTCTTCTTGTAAAAACCATCTAATTAATATTAATACTCATCCCAAAGACTCCTAAGAAACGACATCACAACTCATCCCAATGAAACGTGGGATACCAAATTCCATCACATCCTACTTAAAGATTCCTGATACATTTTCACTATGAAGAGGTATCATGGAAGAGAGTGGCTAGACATCCATCCTAAAACCATGAGTGTAGAGACCCGAAGCATGACGTACATGGACATTACATTACTTTTTCGGAATACTTAATACATAATAAAAACAAACACACAAGTACCATAATAGTTTAGTGTCTTTGGAAACTCAAAATAAAATCTTCTAATCGTGGTGAAAGATCTTCAACATCTCCCAATAAAGATATTCCCTTTTTTTACCTAAAACCTTTCTTTATATCCTGGGGAAAAGAAAGAATAAAAGGGTGAGCTCAAATGCACAGTAAGGGTAAACAAAATAAATATCATTCACATCATATACAAAAGAACATAACTTTTGGAAATCTTAACCTCCAAAATAAATCATAATTTCATAACATGGGATAAATCATGGCAGTGAAATGTAATCACAATAATCATAACTTAAGACATGAAACTTTGTGGCATACACACATAATCATAGAGAATCATTTCTTGTTAGTCAAGACTCATTGACAAGACTATCTTAGTGGACAAAGTCACTTTCTGAACCGAGTCACCATCGTTTCAGTCCTGTTTCACTGAACCGGTATAACCTACCATTTCAGCCATGTCTATATCATGAGATATAAAATCTTTACCAAATTCATTGGAGGGAGATATAGGTCCCACCCATCATATAATGATACCATTCTTATGCGTGCCACAAAATCATAAATCATACATCATTGCATAACCCATGTAGTAAAAATGGGATTCTTAAACAACATGACATCATAAAAAATTCATATAAGATAAAGGAATTCATAAAAATATCACAACATAATCAAATCCATTTAATAATTGGGATTGAAACAGAACCCTATATTATCTTATATGGAAAATAATTTTGATTAAACACTTGAACTCCATTCTTGAGGAAAATATCCTTTCTGCTTCAAAAACACTTTTCCTTCCTTAACATGTCGTATAATTATAAACTAAAAAAAGTTTATTAAAAATAAACAATAAAACTTGTAAAGGAAGATTCTTGTAAATAATGTTTTAAAAATCCATTCATGCCATATAAGTTAAAAAAACATTCTTCGCGTACTTTTGTCGGAAAAGTCAAAAAAGTACCTCGTACGAAAAAAGACAAAAGATTCATTTCATATCATTTACTAAAAACTCACCGAAGGTTAAAATAGGATTTAAACAATTTTACATGAATGGAAATAATATTACATATTGAGGAAACATGTATGTGGATGATAAAATACAACCCAGTAAATACTAAAGTATAAACAATCTCGGATAAAAATGAGATTGTGATATTTCCCTTACCTTAGGTCTGATTTGCTTTGTAAGTGTCCGAAACTCCTGTAGAATAATTTAAATAATGTCATTGACTTATTACATAATCATATTAATTGTTATTATATCATATATGGTTCACTTATGACTTTATATTACCCGTTGTTTTGTAAATTCATGTTAAAGTAGCGTTTTGGGTAAAATCGTCTCAGTTGCCGTTCGTATTTTAACTTGTAATTATTCCTATGATTACTTAGATAATGATTACTCAATTCCAGAATATAAAACATGATTTATATATAGTATATATTCATAATATACATATATATAATGGATCGATAAATGGAATGAAATACACTGTTCATGGAGACGGTAGGCCGTACGTACGCATGAACGCTATTTTCATTTGGTTATTGAGTTGAATGGAATTAAGTTAATGACATACATATATACATAATTCCAGTATCTTTATAATGTCATATATTTCATTATTATTTCATATATATACTTTATAATCATTCTTAAATGGTTAACATGGAGAATGAATCTCATCGCGTCGTGGAGACGGTAGTCCGTACGTACGCCCGAGCGATGATATCGTTTCCATAATTATTGAATTGAATTGGAGTGGATGATAATATATATCAGAATCAATATGATGTTATAATAACTATGTATAGTTATTATTTACACCATTATACCCATCCATGTAAGGTGGTGGTGGAAAATAGATTACACCACAGCGTGGAGACGGTATTCCGTACGTACGCAGGCGCAGTGATTTCTTTTTCCGTAGGATGGATAGATGGTGAAATAGGGTTGTTTTATTCTTATAATAACATATCAGTATATGAGTGATACTGATGTTATTACTTCATAATGAAACAACCTAAGAAGAAGAAGTGGAATAAGAAATAAAGATGAAAGAATCGGTAACGGACATTACCTCTTCTCTGAAGTGCTTCTTTGAGGCCTCCTTTTAGGGCACTAAAATGGGTCTTTGAAGAATACCAGAACCTCTAGGATGTTTCTAGGGAAGTTTAGAAGTGAATTTGGTGGGGGTTGTCCGAGCATGAAGGCTCAATGTTGTGTGATGAAGAGAGGGAGGAGGTTCCCTTTTATAAGGGAGGAGAGGGGCTCCTTTGGAAAAACTAAAAAAATTATTTTATTATAAAGACAAGTTCGATTTTAAATAGATCCAAATTGATTTATTTCGAGGCTAATGTGGGGATGGGTCGAAATACTCTCATCCAATAGAATTTAGGCAAGTTTAGTTTCCTATTTTAACCTTATCATTATTATTTAACATTAAGTTAAATAATTTTACTTTTACCATGTCTTCTTGTGTTCTTACACTATAAGGTTAATAAACATACTATAAGAAGACAAACGAACTCCAAGTTCTTTATTATTAATATATATAACCTTATATAATTCATTTTGCCGAACCTTATATTTTTATGAATAAAATAACAATTAATATTATAATATTTGTTTTAAAAACTATTTTATGTCAATTTTGACACTATTTAGTAATTGATTTTTGTGAAAATCATAGCAGAATGATAAGTTCTAAAAAAGTTAATTAAATCAATACTAACATGTCATATTAACCTAGAAAATTTGTGGAATTCATAAAAAGTCTAAAATTATATTTATTTGGGCATTTATAACATCAATTATGTCAATATTTCATTAATAAGATAATTACTGCATCATCATTGTGTCATAAATAAATTAAATTATATAATGTCTAAAAATTACAAATAAACTCTCATTATTTACGAAATAGTTTTAGCTTTCTAATGAATATTTATAGTCGAATTTATCTTATGTATAACCGCATATTAAAAATGTTTTAGTAAATAAACATTGATTTTAACTCTTTTAAACATTCTTTATATAAATTAATAATAAATGTCCTAATATAATCCAAGTGGGCCTAAATGGTCATATTTTATTCCTAAGTTTGTTTTTAGTCGAATTACATTTGTCCAATAGAATCAGGACATGTGTTAGGGTAATAATAATATCATTTCTACCATTAATTACCCTATTTACTTTTAACCATTGTAAAAAAAAGTAAAAAGTTACTATTAACCAAAAAATTATTTTCATCTCATTGAACCACATTTTACTTAATTAAATCAACCGTGTCTCTCGAATTTTTGAAATTCCACTCACAGAAGCGGTAAAATTAAGTTTTATGAACAATTCAGTTTTTTTAACTACCACTTAGTGGTTTCACTATTCATCAAAAATTGAAAGTTTTCAGAAAAATACCAAAAATTAGGCCTAAGCTATATTTGATATTATGAACTCAAAAATGATTTCTATTTTACCAAATTCAAAACATATCGGTTTCATTAACTAATTTAAAAATTAATTCCCGTCGTCAAAACAAATACCGTGTTTTTAAGAGATAATAACTATCAAAAGATTGAAACTTGTTTATAACTGGTTTAAATGTGAAATTACATCCAATGAACATCATTGTATTAAATTGTAAAAAAATATTCTAAATATACTTTAAAACAACTAAAATTATTAATTTATCACTGTTAATTATTTCGATTGAAAAAGTTGTTTTTAATTAAAATTTAGTAATTTCTACTATTCATCAAAATATGAAAGTTATCCAAAAAGTACCAAAATTTCACCCTAAGCTAATTTCGATATTCCGAATCCAAAAATGAAGTCCATTTTGAAAAATAAAATATACAAAATTTCAAAAAAAGGTTATTACTATTCATGACGACTAGTTTTAAAAATATTTTAATAGCATATCGTTGTTTAGTGAAACTCAGTATTGCGCACTACACAAGATATAAAAGAAGGTCAAGATTGCGTGTAATGAAAGGCAAGACAAGGATGTGTGTTGTGCAAGATCCTTTTGGTGTAGCGTACAACACAAGACATTAATGAAATTAAAAAGAATATTTTTCATAAAATCTCGGGATGTTACATTCTACCCCCCTTAAAATGAATTTCGCCCTCAGAATTCGTCGGGGTTATAAATGGTTTACTACTTGACAGTTTCTTTAATAGAAACCCACATCGTAAAAAGGAATACCAAAACTAATCTTTAAAAACAAAATTATGAAACGTAACGGTTACCCAAATAAACTAATGGCTGGGTTTCCACATAAGTGAAAATATGGATATGGAAGAAAAATCTAACCATCATGTTCTGATGGAGAGTGGAAGAGAACATGGCTATGGAATAGCTAGCAATCACAAAGCCATAAATTTGTGATGATCTAAGGTACCATCTGATTCATCAGATATAAGAGCACTAAGACAACATTTTTGGTTTTCAAGATCATTTCACTAAAGTTGATGAAATTGGAATTAGAAGAAATACATTCATGATTTTGGAATAGTCTATTCCGTTTTTCATTCTTTGGAAAATTTCCACTTCATCTCTTAAAGGAATGAAGTTGAATTTTTCATTCGTGATGTGTTAGCAGATCATGTGATAGAATGCTGAGTCATTCCATCTCTTTCAAACAAAAGGTTAGCAAAAGTTATAAGTCCATCTTATGGTTAATTGTATATGGTTCCAAAAATGAACTTATACTTCATATATCATACCGCTTAATAAAATAAAACTAGTTTATACTAACTAGGGACTTCCTGTAGGCCAGTGGTATGCGATAAAGGACAGTCTCACTTCGGTTCTGGGTTCGATTCCCAAAGCCCTGTCCGACGTGATGGGCTGTCGCCCGTCCTGCAGGTTTTCCTTTTTCTACAACTACATTACTATAACATCCCATCAATAATATCTAAAAAAAGTTCTATACATAAACAATATTAACTTATATCCAACATAATCCATTCCAATCTTTAGTCTTATCTAAAATACTTTGGTCCACTCTCATAACATAGTGAAAACGATTACCAAAGATTTAATACCATCGTTGATCCCCATATATCATAAGATATGTTTTGTTGGTCACATTCCAAACATTCATAGTCTTTAATCATGTATTCTCTTGAATACCTATTGAACCTTAGTGAAAACATGATTGCAGTTAATAGTTAACGACTTCCACATACCAAAATCCTCAAAATTATATATACTCAAACCATGATATTACATAGTCTTTATATTAATCATGAGCTCATGAATACTGTCAAACGTTTCATTTTCTCCTTATCCCTTCTTTATGCGCATATCATAACTTTTCATGGTTACCGGTACCTTATAGTTATTGAAAACCACAATAGAATAATACAAAAATATTCTAATACGCAATAAAAGTACCTCAATAACATTATTATTGAATACCAATACATAAACACTTCAATCCATCCTCTTCAATTATTGTCATGGAATAAGTCCTTACTTGATTTAGAAGTAACTTTTTAGGTGAGGGCATTGAGTTGGGTAATGCCCATGTTCTCCACAAATAATACATTGAACTCCATAACAGTATGTCACTCTATGACCCTTTTCTCCACAGAGATAACATCGGTCCCTCCATTTGAGGTATTCCTCAAGGTTATTCTTCCTATCTTTAGAAATTTCAATCTTCCATTCTTTATGATCCTCAACATGTGAACATGCATAATAGTTTATCTTCCTCTTCTTTGATGAATTAGGAATACCACTAAATTTCACCTTGTTAATCATTTATCGTGATGACTGATTCGGCAAAATCACAGTATCTTTCTCTCTAGGAATTACACAATTTTGTTGCTCATAGTCACCAATTTGTCCATTGGATTCAATGTTAACCAAATTCCTTCTGGTTACATCCATTAACTAAAACACAAAAAGAATCTTGTGAGAGGAAAAAATCATGCTAGAGAAAACAACATAGTAAAGGGGGAGTATCCTCAATATCTAACATCTTAGGTTAAATTCTATGATCATTACCATAGTTCTAGGACTGTATCCTATACGTATACATACCCTTAGAGAAATCCCTAGACATACCTTAGAAATATCTCTAGGGATCTCACTAACGTTTCTGCATCCTAGTTTCCAAAGGTTGACTAAACCTTTCCTCTGATACCAACTGTAGAGACCCGAAGCTTGACGTACATGGACATTACATTACTTTTTCGAAATAAGTAATACAAAAGAAAAACAAACACACAAGGACCGTAAAAGTTTAGTGTCTTTGTAAACTCAGAATAAAATCTTCTAATCGTGGTGAAAGATCTTCAACATCTCCTAATAATATCTTCCCTTTCTTTTACCTAAAACCTTTCCTTATATCCTGGGGAAAAGAAAACATAAAAGGGTGAGCTCAAATGCTCAGTAAGGGTAAACAAAATAAATATCATTCACATCATATACATAAGAACATAACTTTTGGAAATCATAACCTGCAAAAGAAATCATAATTTCATAACATCGGATAAATCATGGCAGTGAAATGTAATCACAATAATCATAACATAAGACATGAAACTTTTTGGCATACACACATAATCAAAGAGAATCATTTCTTGTTAGTCAAGACTCATTTCCAAGACTATCTTAGTGGACAATGTCCCTTTATGAACCGAGTCACCCTCATTTCAGTCCTGTTTCACTAAACCGGTATAACCTACCATTCTAGCCATGTCTATCTCATTAGATATAAAATCTTTACCCAATGCATTGGAGGGAGATATAGGTCCCACCCATCTTATAATGATACAATTCTTATGCGTTCCACAAAATCAAAAATCATACATCATTGCATAACCCATGTAGTAAAAATGGGATTCTTAAACAACATGACATCATAAAACAACTCATATAAGATAAAGGAATTCATAAAAATATCACAACATAATCAAATCCATGTAATAATAGGGATAGAAACAGAACCCTATATTATCTTAGATGGAAAATAATTTTGATAAAACAATTGAACTCCATTCTTGAGGAAAATATCGTTTCTTCTTTAAAAACACTTTTCCTTTCTTAACATGTCGTACAATTATAAACTAAAATATGTTAATTAAAAAGAAACGTGAAAACTTGTAAAGGAATCTTCTTGTAAATAATGTTTTAAAAATCCATTCATGCCGTATAAGTTAAAAAAAACATTCTTCGTGTACTTTAGTCGGAAAAGTCAAAAAAGTACCTCGTACGAAAAATGACAAAAGATTTCTTTCATATATTTTACTAAAAACTCACCGAAGGGTAAAATAGGGTTTAAAAAATTGTAGGTGAATGGAAATAATATTACATATTTAGGAAACATGGATGTGGATGATAAAATACACCCTAGTAAATACTAAAGTATAAAAAATCTTGGATAAAAATGAGATTGTGATATTTCCCATACCATAGGTCTGATTTGCTTCGTAAGTGTCTGAACCTCCTGTATAATGATTTAAATAATGTCATTTACTTATTACATAATCATATTCATTGTTATTATATCATATATGGTTCACTTATGACTTTATATTACCCGTTGTTTTGTAAATTCATGTTAAAGTAGCATTTTCGGTAAAATCGTCTCATTTGTCGTTCGTGTTTTAACTTGTAATTATTTATATGATTACTTAGACAATGATTACTTAATTACAGAATATAAAACATGATTTATATATAGTATTTATTCAGAATATACATATATATAATGGATCCATAAATGGAATGAAATACACCATTCATGGAGACGGTAGGTCGTACGTACGCATGAACGCTGTTTTTGTTTCCTTGTTGAGTTGAATGGAATTAAGTAGATGACATACATATATACATAAATCCAGTAGCTTTATAATGTCATATATTTCATTATTATTTCATATATATACTTTATAATCATTCTTAAATGGTTAACTTGGAGAATGAATCTCATCGCGTCGTGGAGACGGTAGTCCGTACGTACGCACGAGCGATGATATCATTTACATAATTATTGAATTGAATTGGAGTGGATGAAAAAATATATCAGAATAAATATGATGTTATAGTAACTATGTATAGTTGTTCATTACACCATTATACCCATCCATGTAAGGTGGTGGTGGAAAATAGATTACACCGCGGCGTGGAGACAGTATTCCGTACGTACGCACGCGCGGTGATTTCTTTTTCCATAGGATGGATAGATGGTGAAATAGGGTTGTTTCATACTTATAATAACATATAATTATATGAGCGATACTGATGATATTACTTCATAATGAAACAACCTAAGAATAATATGTGGAAGAAGAAATAAAGATGAAAGAATCAGTAACATACATTACCTCTTCTTTGAAGTGCTTCTTTGAGACCTCCTTTTAGGGCACTAAAATGGGTCTTTGAAGAATACCAGAACCTCTAGGATGTTTCTAGGGAAGTAGATAAGTGAATTTGGCAGGGTTTGGACGATCATGAAGGCTCAAAGTTGTGTGAGGAAGAGAGGGAGGAGGTGCCCATTTATAAGGGAGGAGAGGGGCTCCTTTGGAAAAACTAAAAATATTATTTTATTATAAAGTCATGTTCGGTTTTAAATAGCTCAAAATTAATTTATTTCGAGGCTAAGGTGGGGATGGGTCTAAATCCTCTCATACAATAGAATTTAGACAAGTTTAGGTTCCTATTTTAACCTTATAATTCAGATTTAACATTAAGTTAAATAATTTTACATTTACCGTGTCTTCTTTGTTCTTACACTATAAGGTTAGTAAACATACTATAAGAAGCCACACGAACCCCAAGTTGTTTATTATTAATATATATAACCGTATCTAAGTCATTTGGCCGAACCGTAGATTTTTAGGAATAAAATAACAATTAATATTATAATATTTGTTTTAAAAACTATTTTATGTCAATTTTGACACTATTTAGTAATTAATTTTTGTGAAAATTATAACTGAATGATAAGTTCTAAAAAAGTTAATTAAATCAATACTAACAGGTCATATTAACCTTGAAAATTAGTGGAATTCATAAAAAGTCTCAAATTATATTTATTTGGGTATTTATAACATCAATTATGTCAATATTTCATTAATAAGATAATTATTGCATCATTGTTGTGTCATAAATAAATTAAATTATATAATGTCTAAAAATTAAAAATAAAATACCATTATGTAGGAAATCGTTTTAGCTTCCTAATTAATATATATAGTCTAATGTATCTTATGTATAACCCCATATTAAAAATGTTTTAGTAAATAAACTATGATTTTAACTCTTTTAACCCTTCTTTAAATAAATTAATAATAAATGTCTTAATCTACTCAAAGTGGGCCTAAATGGTCATATTTTATTCCTAATTTTGTTTTTGGTCGAATTAAACTTGTCCAATAAAATTAGGACATGTGTTAGGGTAATAATAATATCATTTCTACCCTTAATTACCCTATTTACTTTTAACCGTGGAAAAAAAAGTAAAAAGTAATTATTCATCAAAAAATTATTTCCATCTCATTGAACCACATTTTACTTACTGACATCAACCGTGTCTCTCAGATTTTTGAAATTCCACTCACAGAAGAGGTAAAATTAAGTTTTATGAACAATTCAGTTTTTTAACTACCGCTTAGTGGTTTCACTATTCATCAAAAATTGAAAGTTTTCAGAAAAATACCAATAATTAGGCCTAAGATATATTTGATATTATGAACTCAAAAATGTTGTCTATTTTACCAAATTCAGAACATATCATTTTCAATAAATAATTTAAAAATTAATTCCCGTCGTCAAACCAAATAACGTGTTTTTAAGAGATACTAACTACCAAAAGATTGAAACTTGTTTATAACTGGTTTAAATGTGAAATTACATCCAATGACCATCATTGTATTAAGTTGTAAAAATATATTCTAAATATACTTTAAAACCACTAAAATTAATAATTTATCAATATTAGTTATTTCGATTGAAAAAGTTGTTTTTAATTAAAATTTAGTAATTTCCACTATTCATCAAAATATGAAAGTTATCCGAAAATTACCAAAATTTCCCCCTAAGCTAATTTCGATATTCCGAATCCAAAAATGAAGTCCATTTTGAAAAATAAAATTTACAAAATTTCAAAAATATGTTATTACTATTCATAATGGCTAATTTTAATAATATTTTAATAGCATATCGTTGATTACTGAAACTCGGTATTGCGTACTACACAGGCTATCAAGGAAGGTCACGATTGCGTGTAATGAAAGGCAAGTCAAGGAAGCGTGTTGTGAAATCTCCTTTCGGTGTAGCGTACAACACAAGGCATTAATGAAATTATAAAGAATATTTTTCATAAAATCTCGGGGTGTTACATTGAGTTTGGTAGACACTCCCCTGAGTGAATATGTGGGTGTTGGGAAGATATGTTTCAATGTGTATTGGGTGTGTATGAAAATCAAAAGTAAAATAAAAGTATATATATATATGGTATCAAACTCTCAAGACATACCTATGGGTTCAAAAACCACAAAATAAGCCAAGACTAATTTAGTTTTTCAACCACCATTAAATATATTACATCCCACAAAAAGAAATAAACGTCATTTCATATTTGAAGACAAATTCATTTAATTTAACCTTTTATTTCATTATTTATAATTAGGAAAATATAAACCCAGAAACCGTAATTCAAATATCCATTATTTTTTTCATCTCATTACGAAAACTACATATTCCATTTCAAACATTATTAAACAATAATTTATTTATATATTACAACACATGTCAGGCATCTAGCATAAAGAAACCATCACCTCAATACCCCTAAATCATGTAAAAACAATCAACCTCCTCGATACCCAAAAAGAACATCCAAAAAATATACATAACTCCATATGCACCACTAAATCCACATATTGGCATCCCACAACCATGACCCCACATCACAAACACATCATAATCTCTCTATTTATTTTCAAAAGGAAATTTCATCACATTCCATTTTATTTTAGGGGTGTAATCATGAATACAATAATCTTGGGGAATCCATTTACTTTTCATAGTAAATGTAATTTATAAATTTCCATTTAGGGTGATATCACAACAATTAAAATATTCACAACAATACAAAAATTATAATAAATATATCTACTGCATGGTACACAATAATGATAAAGAAGGGATTAATACCTCAAAAACGTTTTTATAACTAATTTTGCACCATAGAAAGAATCAAAAACCATTGTTGCACAATTAAACCTACTGATAAGCCCACACCACAGTAATATGTTTGTCAAAAAAACACAGACACCCAATACCAACAAAACACCACTATAGTGGAACATAGATGAAGAACAAATGTAAACAAATGATAAAGAGATGAGAACTCACCATCGATCAAAGATGGGAGCCCAATGATAGATCCGCATTGAATAGAATATATAAACGCTGAAGGATATTCTAATCAAATACCAGTAACAATATAAGAGCTTCTAGATCTAGGGGTGGGAAAAATCTGGCCAGATAATCCATTAAAACTGTACAATATAAAAGAGTTACATACATGCAACCCCATTCATGTAATGTATTCATAAGATTCCAGGTTCTGCCACAAAATTTGTTTAAATTTAATATTTAATCCTAACAATATAGACATCTTAAACACTCCTAAAATGGTGTGATTCCAACCTTCACATCGTTTAATACACTAACACGACATGTTTTATTCACAGAAGTTCTGTTATACCTCCATTTCTAGAGAAAACTCCTGGAACATTACTCAAACAACACATAAAACTTGTAATGTTAAGGTAATGGAATAAGAGTGAATGAATCGTTACATTAGATACCAATCAATTCTTTCTCTCCCACAAGACATGAAAATTTTGTTTGGGATAAATGGTTTTCTGGTGAAAAAACCCCATAGAATACCTTTGAAGAATCCTCCACACCTCAAGTGCTACCACCAACTAAACATGCTTACACAAATGGCCCGAAAACACACTGTAAGACCACGAGATTCCTATTTCACACATCAAAACTACCAAATGACCACTACTCATCCATATCAACCTATAAAAATACCAAACCAACAACCACTAGAAGCAAAAAAACCACATAATCCTAATTATTAAAATTTGGGTATTCTATCTTCCATGTCAAGATACTCTATGCATTGGTCATCACTAACTCACCTACACATTTTTGATAGAATTATAATTAATTCTTATCTATTAGAAATTAGTACAATTCCTTTTTGGTGTAAGGACATTATATCATTTCATAATACACACGTCAAAAACCAAGGAAAACAACTCATCTCATTAAACAACATTTTCATGAACATCACAACACAATGTATAAAATAGAATAGAAAAATTAAAATAAACTCTATGTATTGTGCACACATCTCCATATCTCACTCCTATGTACACCCCTCAAGGCCATCAGGCTTCCACAACACACAATACAAAAAATTATTCCTCCACACGTTACCTGCTCTTGAAGATCCTGAATCACTATTGGCTGCTCCACAACCATCACATCATCCTGGATATCCAACTCTCCCTGGTCAAGGTCAATTGAGTCGTCATGAAGATGCTGGAGAAGTCAATATACATAAAATACATCATAGATTTTCTCCAATCATGGTTGAAATAGAAACCTATATTGCACTTTTCCAACTCTATTCAACACCTCAAAGCACATAAAAAACATGGGAGAAGGCATACAGAGTTTTCCAAACTGGTGTTTCCGATATTAAGTGGAAACCTACAAAATCATGTGGTACCCAACCTCAAATTACATGGGAATTATTTTGATATCATTAAAATACTTATATCAGTCTTTCACTATGTCGATCTACTCATGAATTAGATGAACCTTCTATGTTGTTCTATACACTACATCGGTACATAGAACAGCTGTCTCCCCACCCACTATCTTGCATAACGAAGAATAACAAGGTCTCCCATATAATGTCTGAAATTGCCAGATTCCAATGGACAGCTGATAACTATTATTAAAAGAAAATTCCATAAAGGGAATTTTATGTACCCAATATTCACCAATTACCAAGATGCACACCCACAACATATCCTTCAATGTCTAGATATCCAATTTTGTCTTCCCAATTGTCTATGGGTGAGAAGCATTTCTAGGGTGTAACTATGTTCTAATACCATGATTCAATACCCTCCAAACAGATGAGGTAATATATATATGTCCCAATATGAGAAAATGGACCTCATATCTCTTGGAAATAGAACCACTTTATTCATGTACCTCTTAGAAAAATCATTCACTCCCCCCAACTCCATGATCGCTATGTTGGGAGTCAATTTCATCAACTGATCCATGACCACACAGATAACACCATAACCTCCTTGAAATCTAGGTAATCATATGATAAACGCCATTGATATTTCATCTCATTTCCACTCGAGGTCATGAATGGGATGAAACAGACCACCATGAAAATAATTCATAGATTTTTATTAATGAAAAACCTTTCACATTTCACCAAAATCATCAAAATACAATTTCATCCTAGGCCACTAAAAGTAAATATTCATGACACGGTACATCATTGAAACTATTGTGTATACTAACAATGCGGAGTTGTGGAAATCCAAAAGAACTCCCTTGTGATATAATACTAGAAAAAACACACCTCATCAAAACAACATCTGGTTTAGACTATCCATTGGCCATCCCTCTAGAGAATCACTATAACCAACAATATTACAGAACACCAATGCCTCTGAGTCTCCTGAGTGAGACTCTTCCTCCTTCTACATTAGAGAAGATTTAATACTCATCTAAAAAAATATCCTCTACCACCATCTACCCATGCATTTATGTGCAGGGATGATAGCTGCAAAATCACTCTCCATGCATCCCCTTACTCTTGTAAAACACCCTTCCATGACATCCTACTCAATGAGAGGGACAAATATTTTTTATTTCCTATGATACATGACATCTAAAAAATGTAATCCTAAAATACTTGAACCCCCTCCATAATCTCAAGTTTATATCACAATGGAAAAATATATATATCATGTTCTTGGTATTTGTAAAAACCATAATTTCCTCGCCAATGAGGTAATGTCACTATAAAATCAGTTAAAACAACGCAACTACTAGTTCCAAATCATGGGTGGTATAGTCAGGATCATGTGGATGTAACTTTCTAGACACATAAAGGGACACTACCCATTTTCACATTATCACACATCCCAATCCCATACAAGAATCTTTGAAAAGCACCTCGAATATTTACCCCTCTTCAGGAAACTAGAGAACTGAAGCACTAACTCACATTTTCATCAGGTTATTGAACACTTATTGTAACTGATCACTCCAAATAATATTTTGGTCTTTCCTGGTCAATGAATTCAACAGGGCTGAAAATTGGGGGATATATGGTAAAAAACTATGATAAATGATTGTGAGACCAAGGAAACATGGAATATCTATCAATTTATTGGGCAATTTCCTATAAAAAAACTCTTCAACCCACAATGGGACTAATTGAACACCCTGTTAAGACACCACTTGACCGGGGAAGTTGACCTCTCATTTCAAGAACATACATTTGGGAAAATTTCTATAAAGGTGGTGGTTTTAGTGAATATAGAAGAATGTATGAAGATTATTTTCTTTCTACTCATATGAATTTGAGTATATCATGATATCATCAATTTACACGACTAAAAAATGGTCTAGAAACTCAAATAGCATGATTTATACAAGCCCCATGAACATGGATAGTTTATTCATAACATAGAATGTCCTGGATGCAATCTCTAAATCCCATACCAATAATCTGAAGGATATCTTCATGATATCATCCTCCATAATCCTAAAATGTTAATATATAAAATACATATCAATCATAGAAAATAATACTCCCCCTCTCTATTGGTCCAAAAAATCACTTATCATCGGAAGAGGATACTAGCTTTTTACGATCATTAGAATCAGCCTCTAGTAGTATATGTGAAACCTCAAACTACAATATTCTTTTATTACAATGAAACACACTAGAATAACATAATGACACTATAGAGTTGATAAAACCCATCTATGTAAGATCATCTAATTGAATTTTTTACAACCGCAACTCATAAGGATCCATTTGATTAGGATAAATCCAAATCGGAGAAGCACTGAGATGTAATTCTATCATAATGTCAACATCATGCAAGGAGGGTAGCATCACAACCACCTTTGGAAAATAAATTAATAAAATCCAAGATAAAAATGGGAACTACTAATATCTAAGTTTAAAATAATTTAATAGAAAACATAACCAACAAAGAAATAAGTGGATCCAAATATTGACTTCTTACCAAATAATTCTTCTCACAAATGAAAATGACCCAATAGACATCCAAATATGAAAACACGATTATCCTTTGAAAATAGTTGATAATTGAACTGATGGAATACTACCAGTCAATTCTAATGATGATATCTTAAGTCTAAATCCAATGTCAAAAAATATACTCACTAGACTTGTGTGCCCCCTCGTTATTCTATACCCCATGAACACATCAAAATAGATGGTATGGATTATGATTGGCATTGTCAACACTAGGGGTACATGAATCCTCTCTAAACCTAGTTATAAATCATAGGATAGAGTTGTTGCGACAATATATTGAGAAGATTGCAATGAAAGAAAAATACAAAAAACACAGGAACTAAATAAACTAATCATACCTTTGTTGGTCTATTGCCACAAAAGACCTACTAAATTCACTACATGAAACTAACCTCAGTATACTCTATTACCTATATACTGATGAACACCTCCATGAAAATATTTAGGATGTGGTCCCTAAACACAAATAAATTCCGGAGGTTTCCCACTACAATCTTTATCTCCACTTGATAGAACATAAGCTTGCTACCCCTACTATTGGAACAACCACACTAAAAACATCTTCTTAGGCTAATGCTAAACCTATCTACCTATTCCAAACTGAGATCAATCTTCCATTTTTCACTATTGACGAATATTGATTCAATCTCAACATAAGAATTACATAATTCCCAAACCAATATTAATTTCATATAAACTGGAAGATTAAAGTGGAAATAACTGAGGTCGACTTATGGATAGTCAAAACCTTGAAGGTTGTAGCACATAAGACATACCCGTGACAAATCTCTGCCTCATGTAACCCATATAGTTCCCATACCAAGGAAAAACTTCTCATAATTGAATTCACTCAATCACCTACACATTATTTTTAACATACATAAATTTTGACTAACTAAAATGTGTTAGTTAATTCTAGATAGAAGTATGAAGTTACACTTCAAGTTGTCTCTCACTAGAATAATCATCTAAAATGATCTTTAAAAAATAAAGAACATACATACACATGATTCCCAACTCCATTACTAAAACACTCCCCTATAATATAGAAAGAATCGCCTTAATTTTCACATCATTCATTGTATGCGTAAGGGACTCTTTTTATGACTCTTTCTGGATGTCAACACACAAAATACATACATCCCTATGTGATCCCACATAACTCACCCCCACTGATATAGAGCTCCTCACATCTGAATGACTTCCAACGAGACCCAATACTCCATCATGACGCGGATCAAATATAAATAGATATCATGAACCTCTATACAACAATCTGTTTCAACGTCTGAATCACTTCCCTAATACATTTTTAAAAATTTTCATTGACAAGCGCATAACATCCTCTACCACTTATCATCCTCCACTCTTAGATCACCCCTACGATAATCAACCCGATCATCCATGTGAATGTATTCTACCTGAGCCGAACACGAATGATGAACACGATCCATAGCTGAAAGGAAAACAACGGTTTCATAAGCCTGATTGTTTGTATTTACATATATATTCATTATATTTTTTTATTTATTGCATCCATTTTGACCATCAAAACACCTCCCAATTCAAATAATAATTACTATCATTATGATACATGTACCTCTCCATAGTCTGGACCCTACATAAAGGTTCATATCTATTTTCTATTTCATAAGCTCAATGCCCAAGCATTAAATCAAAGGGGGCCCTAAAATCTTGTGTCATAGACTCTCTCTCCATGGACTATGTCATGTACCAAGGTTGTTTGGCATATTTTCCTTACCACCTAGGGAAATCATCACTTTTCTTAATGAAAAAATCCACCCTATCTCTCAACCATCACAAATGATACCACTATGTCATGATCTCCTCTCTCCAATGATACAACATTTAGTAGAGAGAGATAATGACCCATGAGTCTGCCTCCAATAGTCCTGGGATAGAGACTAGCACCATGGGTGTAAAAATCTCACAATATGGGTGGAATTTCCATTTAAATTAAATCAATAGTGGGAGATAAAATGAATCATCCACAAAAAATATAGGGCATAATATAAATGAAATATATAAACAATTTCACATTCATGTAAAAAATATAAATGATGAATATAAAAACACCCAAGGTAAATACCCAAAAGTAATGATAAAGCAGTGACATAGAAACTATCATTGATCTAAGAATTTATGGTTCAACACGGTCCAATAAATATTCATGGAAACTGGAAAATTGAATAATATATATATGATAGTCATACCAAAAATACTTAGTAGAAAAAACTCAAGTCACTTGTGTACCTATGAATGAAAGAATCAAATTCACCTATGATAAAATAAAAGAACCAAACAACACATATAATTTTATACCAACCATCCCATAATCACAAAGAATGTTCACAAAACAACTCAGAAAATGTAATATTATATAATGTAATGTGAATTGAAGAGCGGGTACCCTGCATCACATTCCCATGTATTAACCGCTCTTACACTCCAAAAGAAACATTCCTAGTGCTCCCACATATTCCAAATATACCACATCACTTCCCACCTGAAATCATCTAGGAATCACAAAACATTAAGCTGGAACACGCCTGGGCCTAACATCACATCCTTCCAACACACACTTGGGCCTCACAACACATCGAATACCATCTTCACACACTTGTCGCATCACAACACATCTCAACATGAAGACACCTTGGAAAGAACATCACAACTCATCCTAAATACACACTGGACATTACATCACAACTCATACCAATGAAACCAAGTATACCACTCCTCATCACATCTTACCCAAAGAATCATAGTTCGTCGTATCCTTTGATAGGTATAAGGGAAATTTTGGTGGCCATCCACCCATCCTATCACTAAGATGTTTGGAATGACAAGACCATCATACTATGAGAGTGTTCAAAACGTAGTCCTCAATATGGGTGGGTTTTAAAATATAAATTTCAAGAAAAATAAAAGTATATATATATATATATATATATATTGTATGAAACAGTGAATCCCATCCATTGGGTTTACAAAAAACCAACAGACTCAAAACACGATTTCTTTTTCTACTACCACTAAATCTATAATATCCCACCACAGTTCACAAACCCAATTTCACATTTTCATACCAATTCATTTAATCATGCATTCACTTCATTATATAGCATCATCCACATTGAACCATAGTAATAATTTTTTAATTTTAAATTAATAATCATTCATCTCCTTAACAAATCCTACCCTTTTCATATCAATCATTAGGGAATGTAGTGAAAAGCAACCACAACCTCACAACCCAAAATGCACGCCCCAAAAACCCAACATTATCACCACCACAAAAGCATATCCAAAAAAACCACATATCTCCCCACTCCTCATTTCAACCACACATCATCATCCTAAAATCGTGGAAACACGTCATAACAAATCATGATCATTTTATAGATTAAAAAAAGGTGATTTTAACACATTCTATATTATTTTATGGTTATTATCATGTAAATTAAAATACATGGGCAACTATGTCATAAAAAATTATACATACTTATCCAATTTATATTTAGGGTGATATTACGTTAAAAAATATTCAAAATTGTTAGATCACACAAAATACATATTTCCATTTCAAAAAATCCTCCAACAGCCCCAATTTTAAGAGGGTTATCAAGAAAAAAAATCCATAATATAACAAAGAATATCAATGTTGTAAATGCGTGTGAAAGAATCTATGTTACCT
This sequence comes from Viscum album, assembly GCA_963277665.1. Lineage (NCBI taxonomy): Eukaryota > Viridiplantae > Streptophyta > Magnoliopsida > Santalales > Viscaceae > Viscum > Viscum album. The sequence continues at coordinate 178,975,498 of OY728148.1, forward strand.
ATCATTTTCAATTAACTAATTCTATATCATTAATTATGTCAGTAGAATTATGACCCAAATAAAAAGTAAACAGAATCCCTCCCAAATGATACAAAATAAAGTGAAATGAGGGATTCATATGACAACAAAAAAATTTCCTGATTCTATATACACCACTTAGGGGAGAATAATCTTCAATGAAACAATCGTTACACAAGAAGCCTACATATTAACCCACACAACACCGATGGGTTTTAAAAAACACCTCCAAAAAACCCCATACAAAAGAAAAAACCCGGAAATAGAATCCTAATAAAGAGTGAATGGAAATATATGATAAATATAAGAGACCTCACCATAGATCGAAGATGAGAGTCCAATGACTGATACCCATTGAAATAAATATATAAAATCTAAAGTAGTGTGTTATAGAGTATTTGGGATATGAAAAGATCAACTATACATATGTTTTTAAAAAACCCATAGTGGATGAAACGTACAAAACAATATAACATTTGGGAATTACATGATATCTAATCCCCTTTCACATCATGTAAACCTCTGATTCCAGGTTCTCCCAAAACACTTGATGACTTTTTTTATTTAAACCTAAAAATATACATGTCATGACCATCCCATGAAAAATCGTTAAACCAAATTTCAGATTGTGAAATTCACATACACGATATGTATTTGTGGAAGATGTTCTGATACACATATAACATCTATATAAAATTATTATAGCATTCCATGAACACCTCCAGCAACAAAAACTAAAAATGTAATGGATGGAGATGGAATTTACTGTTACATCCATGTTATATATTTTTGAGTGTATGGATATTTGGTGTTTTTAAACTATCAATGAAAGATATATTTGGGAACCATTGACTGCATTGGAACTGCAGTCTACAACATAGATATTAATAACAATATCTAAATATTAAACAACATCATTATCAAAATAATTTCTCATTTTTGGGTGATAATTATTCATTTATAGCTATAATTACATCTGAATTAAAGAATATTTATCATAAATATATGTTGGATTTGAAAAAAGGACTTAAAAGGGTAATTAATTAGACAATATCTGACATAATGGGTTTTATACCTTTATATTGTATGCACTAGATCCTGATGGAGCATGATCACACAACCGTGGTTGACGACCACTGAAGACTCAATTACAATATGATATAGGTTTCTAGGAAATATGTGATTACTTTTCATGATGATAGAATTTTCTATAACATACTAATCTTCCCTTGGTTCTACCCAGTAAATGTAGCTCCGAAGAAATGTGAAGTCAGAATTATTACCAATGAAAATAATAAGAAAATACAAAATCGAAAAGTGACAATGATTTTTGTTTATATTGAATATATGAAACCCAGTTTACCCACTAGAAATAATCATTTTATTATTTAATTTTCGTATAAAATAGAAGATAAAGTTGCTCGCAATCAATTTTCAAATTTTCTGGACGGATATTATAGTTTTCTCTATATTACATATAAAATATAGGATCAAGAGAAATTGAAATTCAAAATCCCCATTAGAATATTTTCTACCTTTTAATTTACATTTGACTATTTGTTTCCCTTGAAATCTAATCAATGAATTACAGTCAAAATATTTTCAAATAAATATTGATAGAATAATTAGTGAGCTCATGGTTTATTTTTAAATAGAAGGTAAACATATTTATCTAGTTAAATAATCATGAATTAAATTTACTATGATGTCTACTGACCAACATGGTCCAAAATTAATAAAAATAAAAATTTATACTAATTAATGGATTAGGTGATGAATATATATTCTAGAGGAGTGAATAGATGATGATAATACTGCTTATGATGTCATTCAAATGTTACCTCCTTCTGGAAAATTCCAATAGAATTTAATTCTTGTTGAGCTATTTTGGTGTTCAGTAGTCATTCATCATGTAATTTTTAAAAATTAAAAATCCAATATATTGTTTTTTGGCAAAGGACACAGTATTTTTTAGAAGATAAATATTTTGATTCATTAAACATAATAATATGAAAAACAAATTCTTTATTATTTAACATCTGACAAAACATAATTTCACCCTTTGAATGTATGTTTGATGCTACAGATGTATCTATTAGGTTAGTATTAGGATAATAAAAAGATAAATGATTTCCTTTTGTGTAATATATTAGTGGACTAATATATTATCTCTTAATGATCTAAAATAAAATTGATATGCAATTTTTACCTATAAATTTTTTTATTGATAAATTTAAATAATATTTGATTCCATCTATGGTTATAGTATTCACTGAACATGATATTCTATTGAACCTATTGGCCACATTGGATGCAAAACTAAGCCAATTTTGAGGGATAATAATCTTATACGAATTTAAATTGAAGATAAGAGATCTGAATGATGAAAAAAGGTGGTTGTGAACCTTTTTTAAAAACTATCTAGAAGATGAACTGATTTTTTCAAGAGAATATAATTAATTACAACCAAATAAGAAATTTTTTACTGTTTTATTAAAGAAAACTTCATGGTATGCCATTTTTTTAATTTACACAATATAGGAAACATTCTGAATGACATCACAACAAATAAAATAATAATTTTATTTTCCTGATTTTAATTACAACTCATGAAATTACTAAATTCTTTTTAAATTGAATTTTAGTGGTGTTATGATTAGATATCCCTAAAGAAGAGATGCATTGTAATATATATTGATTCCACTATTTATCAGGGATATATCAATATAGTGGTGAATGGAATGCTAAAAAAGTTATATATTATACTTTTTTTAATCATAAACTTTTCAATGATGATAACATCGTAGTATTATGTTAAAAAAAATTCTTTTTAATGAGAAATATAATAAGGATATAAGTGATTTTCCAAATGGGAATTCTATTTGTAAGGAATTATTATTTTTTGGGATAATATTTTATCAGGACAATCCCATATTTAGCTAGTATTGATTATATCCTAGAGGCTGTAATATATGTTTTAATATCGATAGATTTCATCTCACTCCAAATAATCAAGAAAACAGTGTTGTTAAATTTATAATGAAGACCATTTTAACATGAATTTAGGTTTACATGGATTTTTTCAATGATATTGTATCCCACATCAAGAATGACAAATTGATATCCTAAATGGAAATCTATAGATTTGAGTACAATACTAGGACAACATATCATCTTTACTCAAGTGGAAAAGAATAGGATTGAAATTTTGAGATTGAGTAAATATTACATTAACAAAATGACATTACAATAAGTATTGGTTTATCAAATTATATGATTAATTTTGGTCTCATAGGTCTACATTTAAGACCATAATTTAGATAAATACTTTCAAGATATTTTTTGGGATATCATTCCATTTAAATTTTCAGCAATACCATATGTCCTTTTGGGTTATTAAAGAATTAAATTTGGATGTCAAAATAAATTTTGAGAGAAGAGATCTAGTTAAGACTGAGTTGGAGATTATTTGAAGGATATCATATGAATATGATACTATTTATATGATATGAATAATAGAATATCATGAATAATTATTCCAGAATAGGCAATTGAATGCTTTCCAAATGGTGTTACTATTTAACTCCAAATTGATTTTTTAAAATTTAATGACTAGATTGTCAAGATAATTTATAATCCTAATAATTATAATTAATCGTATTTTTAGTTGAAGCTAGAGTAGGAAAATACATAATTTTTTTAATGTTCATTGGATTAAACCATTATTTAATGGTCATACAAATGGCTTGGCTACTACCTCTATACTTAAATATTAAAATTTCTTTGTGCGAAATAAATGACACAAAATTAACTACTTCCTGGAAGTCAAACAATGGTTACTCTACATATTTTTCATTTTTTATTGATATTTATTATAATATTATTTTTCTAATACTAATTGTGCTACCTTCTCGAGAAAACTATATCACATCTCCAAAAAATTGAACATCTACTTTTTCCCTATTTTTTCATAATATATTAGAATATAATGTTATTATATTTCAACTTGTTGGAACAAAATTATAATAATCAATGTGTAGAATACATAATAAAAAGAGTAAATATTTATTTTCTTGATCATTATGGGATGAATTTTATTTATCATGGTAGTTATTATTTTAATTATAAACTATTTTTTATAATAATTTAATTATTTTGGAAACTACTGAATTCTACATGATATATTATTTTATGAAATGAATGATTGTGTTATAACTTATAATGTATATCCACTAAACACATCTATGTGTGTGAGATATTATAATTATATCTTTTATACTAATTTGTTTTATTGTGTTGTTATTTATTTGATGTATTAAAAATAATTATGTTTATACCATAAATTAAAAATTCTTATAAAATTTAAAATATATTTTAGCAATTTTATAATTTTTGTGGTATCATAATTTTTGATTAAATTGTTCCCCTAGAGATAAATTTAGAATTTATTAATTAAGAATCTATTTAAAACAATCTATTTTATCATTTATCGAGTCATATATTTTCACATTACAGATATTATTGAGTTTTATTTGGAGGAGGGGATATCTATACTAAACTATATTTCATTGTTAAATCAATAAAATGAGAATATTTGTTTTTTTAAATAAAATTTTATCAAAAATAAATTTTTATTTTTCATTGGTGATAGTATTTTATTGGGCTGAATGAGTCAATAATTTTTTATTCATCCATTTTATTATCCTTTTAATATATTTTTCATATCCCCTAGAAATAAAATTAAATTTTAATATATTGGGATATGTTTTAAATTAAAATTGTATATATGTTTAAATACTAATCCATTTGAAATCTCACCCATTTATTTAAGAAATTTTTGATGATATATTTATTTATAGTAATTTATTAACTATTGTAATACAATTTTTTGAGTCTAATTATGAAATGATATTAACCTTGTGATTTAGTTCAACATACATAAAATTAGATGTTTTAAAGAACATTTGAATGTAAAGTGATGATTTTCTACTTCCTATATGTATTATCATAGTAATGATATATAAAACAATAATCGATCATTTGGTACAAAAAATTTAAAAATTAATCATAAATATGTTTTTCAATGAATTATTGGGGAAATAGTTTTTAAAAATAACTTCATAGATAGAATAGATTTTTTTTTTAATTTTTATGATGAATTTACTTCCAATTATGATGATCGATTCATTAAATGATTACAACCAATGAGTTTTGTGTTGGAAAATTTTCTGTTGATTTGATTTAATAAATGACAACCACTTGTATTTTAGATATAAAATTTATTTTATTTCTAGAAAATGTTCTTTAGATTAAAAATATTTATTCTATATCAATTTGAGTTGAAAATATAATTCATTTAATTTAGGAATAAAAAATTACTATCATCATTACTAAATTTTAGAAATGATATTTTTTTAATTTTAATAAATTTTATGATTATGATCTTTGGATGATTTTGAAATTATTTTGGAATAAATTTTTATTTTAATTTTAATTATTTCAATATTCAATTTTTACATTAAATATTATATTCTGAACACTTGTTAATTTAATCTGTTGATGAATAAATTTTATTTAAAATTATTTTTAATGTTATATTTTTAAGGACCTTTCTTAAACCTATCATATACAAATATAATAAATAAAACAGATTTCATTTTATAAAATATAATCAGAACATTAATAATGGTTCTTATTTTACCTTTCCCAATAATAATATCTATGATAAAACATCATAATGTAGGCTGAGCACTAAAGATATGAGTAAAGGAAATAAATAAATAAATAGTATGTTAGTCCACTAATAAATATAATAAGGTTTCCTTTACCAGAAATAAAAAATATGGTTAATCATAAAAAATATATTTCTTATGAAATAAACATCTTTCTCAAAAAATATTCAAAAATTGTTTCATAATAAATCATAATAAAAAAATACACATAAAGGTATCATTGAGATCATGTATAGTCATAATATATTTTTCAAAAATTTATACATTTTACAGTTAAAAAGTAGAATATATTTATAAATTATTGAAATCTCATTACATAAATATTTTAATTCATATTATTCCAATAAAATCAAATATAATGTGTAAATAAATTTTGTTGGTATGATGGGATATCAATTTAATATCACTCTTTGATATGGAATAACCATCACAATTATACCTGGTGTAACAATCAAAATTAAAATAGAAAAAACTATATTGGTTATCACATGTAATAACCATCACTATACAACTGAAAATAATCAGCATGGTTATATATCAAAAAACCATTGTAGTATATCCCTATAATCTCTTTATAGAAACATTATTGTTTAACTATTTCCCATTACTCAATTCAGTGGTGGGGTATAACAGCATCAGTCAATCATTGATTATCAACAAAACCACCCCTGATTTGTTATTAACATAACCACAAGTCCATATTTATAAAAACCCAAATATAATTGTAATAAATTTCCAATATCCATAGCATAATAATAACATAAAAATTTTCATTATAAAACTCATTTCCACCATACGAATGAATTTTCATAAAATGATATATACATTTTCATTAAAACCCAATTTAAAAGATAAAATTTCTTAAATAAAAGGATTGATGTTTTTTTAATATAAAATAGAATATTATTAACGAATAATGCCATCAAACAATGGTAATAGTAATGGTAAATGTTAACGTTACCATATATGTCAAAATAGAAAATTCTGCTTGTATTTTTGGGTTGAATGTTAAAAAATTCTATAAAAACATACCATTTGAACACAAATTAAATCAAAATCAATAAAAAAATTCATATATCCTATATAATTAATTTATACCCATATATAAATAACCATCATATAGGTTAAAATTAAGTACATGGGAGAAAAAAGAGTAGGATGAGAGACTGTAGAATAGATTTTTTTAAACTAATATCTAATACATTGTGTCTTACTCATTACCTACATTATTTATCATCCAAAATAATAAACATAGTTAAAACATTTACATTCTTATGAAAATTTATCATAATTTTTTCTCCTTTTATAACACATATTTTTAATTTATGTACAATTACATGAGCATTTATGTATCAGGGTAGATAATAAATTAATTTGTTAACATATTTTAACATTTATATTAATAAATGAGAATGATGCCCGATACATTATACATTTCTTAATATATTAATCATTTGATATTTAATAGGCTCATATATTATATTCAAAAACCTTACATATAAAATTTCACATTATATCAATTTCGGTTAAAATATATCTATATTTTTATTTCCTCTATTTAAAATTAAGGATGAGTTGTAAGGAAACAATGTGGAGATTATGTACTATAAAATCATTGGATTATTTATGTGGTTGGGGGATAACATATGGGGAGATACAATCTATTTTTTTACTAAAGATCCTCCATCAAACCCATTAAATATTATATTAAGAGAATTGATGGCGATCAACATTTGTTTTAGGGATCTATTATTTCTTCTAGTATTTTTTTTCTAGGTTGATGTTATCATGAGTTTTGTGTTCTCTTCCACTATATATGGGTATAAATATGTGAATTAATACCCATTAGTAGAATCAAATATGTTCAATGGGATGAATATATATGATGACAGTGGATACTGAAATCAATTTTTGGATGTTTTTTGTGAACTATGATAATATCTATTATACAATGTCATGTTTTATTATATTTTTTATGTAAAATAAATAGTTATCTGATAACCATAACATTGAATTCTTATTTTTTATGTATAAAATTTTCAACAAAAGAAATACATTGATTGTAAAAAATATATTATAAATTGATATTTGGGAGATCACCATGACATGGATAGCTGAGGAATATATCAATATAAGAGGCTCATGAGGGAGAACAATAACATGGTAGATATGGATTCCCATTGTATTTTGGCGAGACAAAGGAAGAAAATGAGAATATTATAATCCATTATATTTTTCTACAAAATGGATTTTATAAAGATATTATATATTGGTGGAAGTTAACGGTGAAAACAATATACCATACATTATCAGAAAATTGAAATATCCCTAAACTATTTCCTTGTGTACATCATATTATTTTATCATTATAATATTAGTAGTTCATGTTTATATTATAATGTAATAATTAAAATATTTAGATTATAACTTTGATAAAATGAATACAAACATTTATATTATTAGGTGGACTATAGCATTGGTAAAATTTTTAAGATTTTATTAATATAATTATTTTTCATTGAATTTGGAAAAATTCCGCTTATAAGAAATATTTCACTTTTAAAAAATAATTATTTTTTGATAATTGATAAAGAGTTTGTGAAAAACAAATTGTTGGATAAATATATATTTGATAAGTAAATTATAAAAATTTAATGTAAGGTTTTTGATTTAGAATCATGAGGGTAAAATTTCAAAACCTCAATTATGTTTTAATCTAATAAAAAGAACTGTTTTTTATAATATTATTTAATTAATAAAATTAAAAGTTTTATTTTGATATAAAGTTGTCCTAATATAATGATAAATATAATTCATTCCTTATGAAACTAATAATTCTAATAATAATAAATTATATACATGATTTTGGGGTAAAATAAATTTTTTTCTAATAATACATTTTTCCCTTAGTAATTGTTTTCATTAAAATATTCATACATATATTAAAATTACATTTTAACACCATTATATTTTAAATATTTTAAAATGGATTCTAACTGTTATATTAGAATAAAAAATATTAAACAATAAGCCCAACTTATTGTATTTTTATAATGAATGGTTGAAAATAAAAAAAAATTCACCACGGTAAGGGTTAAAAGGGTTAATGAGATGGATAAACTAACAGATAATACATAAAATATATCTATAGATTCTATAAATTTTACATTCTAAAAATATTTCAACGATAAATTATTCTATTTTAAAAATTAAACTGTATTAGATACATTCTTATTGATAATTTAATTTGCTAAATTTAAAATTTATTTATATTTACACGAGTGTTCGTCCTCTATCTTATAAAAGGGAACCTCCAATACACACCTCCATGCAACATAAGGGAACATTATATTATCCCATATCATCCCAAATACATTCTAATCTCTTTTAGTCATATCATATAGTTCCTAGTCTCTATAAAAGTAAAATCAAACTTGCCTTATTTTGAATGTTGAAGTATGATAAATAAAGAGGTATAAGTCATAAACAAATTTTTTAATGTCTATTTATGATTCTATAGCTTTAAAAAATATAATATATATCCAAAAATTGTTAAATAAATTATATAACTACAATAAAATATTATTATTTCAATATAAAGACTGTTATCTTGTTCATTTCCATCTAATAGGTAATGAAAACATTGTTTGTTCATATGTCTAGACTACGATATCCATGAAGAGATGAATTTTATGTTTCATCACCTTCCATAGTGGATGCTTTTTAATTGTTTTTGGGATATCTGTGATATTTATGACATAATTATTATTCCATGATGATAAGATATTACCTACCTTCCTACATCCCTATCTATAGGAAAATGATAGTGTTTCTTAGGCATATTCTTGGAATATCATTTCCATAAAAAAATGTGACTAATTTTTAAAATATTTAATACATGGATATTAATTGTAAAAATTATAATAAATAAATATGATATTTATAATATGATTGTGATTTTAAAAATTTAAAACATTATAGAGAATATTTATTTCCATACATTAGTAAAATAAAATTGACCCTCATTCTATAAAACATAATAACATTAATGTTTATAAAGGTATATTGATTTTGAATACACATTAATTCTAACATCTCTATGATCAATTGTAGATAAAAAATTACTAAGGGGAAGTGACCATGTCCATGATATAATAAAAAATAGATGAAATAAAAAAATTAAAGCTTAAATAATTGATTTTTACATAGAATTACAAGTCAATGAGTGAAATGAAAGATTTGAATAATTGATATCCAAAAAAAAATTTAAATATGAATCATATATATATTAATATTACATATATATAACATATAAATGAAGTTGAAATGTGTCCAACCAAGTCGAAATCCAATATATGTTTTTTTAATAATCATATATTTATTTCCAGTTTCACATGTTTATATTTTCATTGGAAGTAATTATATGTTATTTCTCTTATAAATTAAATAATGCTTAAAAACACATCAATTAACAAAATATTAATTGATTTTAAAAAAAACTGATTAAATGGGTATAAATGATTAAATATATTATTTATATAAATATATATGGGTTTCATAAATATTAATAATTAATAAATATCTATTCTACGTGACATTGGAATGAATCCAACCAAGCATAAATATGAGGAAATGTTTCATTCTATAATCTCAAATTCATTATGTTTTTTTTAATTTTCAATGAGGTAATTATACTCTCTATTTCTCCAAAACCAAAAATATTTTTTAATAGTTACGTATAATATTTTCAAAGGTTTAAACCATTTATCTTGATTTTGAACCCAATTATTGTCAATAATGTTATTTTTTTTATCTTTAATTGGGATGAATGATTATATGATATTATTTATATAAAATATATTATTTTACATTAACTCAGTCATATTATAAATTATTTATTAATATTATAATAGATTATGTCATATGTTTTCCCTTACCAGAAATATGAGAAATCTAATTTTAGTGCTTTACATTTCCCATGGGAACCAATATGTGAACATTGACTAATTTTAGGGGTATAATTATGATATAATATTGATCTAAATAATTTTGAGTATTATTTAATGTTTTAAAATGTAATAATTGAATCATTTATTTATTTTGTCTCTGAAAACAAGTAAACTATTCAATAATGTTTCATCCCATCTCATTTTACTTGTTAATATTTAGTAATGTAACTACATGTTATATCTTATTTTAATTAAGTTTGTTTGTTCATCATTTTTAAAAATGTTATTACGTTTTTTCCACTAAAATTATTTTTTGACATTATTCAATTTGGACCATGATGCATATTTTTTACCTTAGACCATATAAAAATGTGTTTCAATTATTATGAAAATGATATGTTATTAAATATCTTGTCAAATATTTGAATTATTAAATTATTTATGAAATTAATTTTTATTTATTCAAATATGTAAAATTATTATTTTCTGTGAATATTTTTATGATTTCTTTTATAATAAAAATATGTTCCTAAAATGAATCATATAATGATTTATAATATTTCTATAAGAATATAACATTTACTTCTATTAAAACAGAATTTTTAGTTTATATGATGTTATGATATAAAATGTAGAGGATTATAAATGTTTAACTAATATGTTTTTACGATATGATCGAATTGACCTATAAATTGATTATAGAAAAATGGGGAGTAAATCTATGGGTTTCATTTTTAATCTATGGTTAATGTAACTTGATATTTATAGATATATAAGGATATTATTTTGACTTAATAACACAAAATTTTTATTATATAAAGTGATTCATTATAATATGGCATGATCATACAAATTTATTGGAATTATTTGGCTTCCCAAAATTTTATCGCTTGATGTAGATATATGTATAGTGAATAAATGATATTTTGTTATTTTATATGATTCATTAGTTACATAAGATATGGATAATAATCATATATAAATTGGATTTCTATATTTACGATTGGAAAAATCTGTGTGACATTCCTTCAAATTTGAACTCAGATATTGGAAGGTCATGAAATATTTAGTGTGCACTGACTATCATTTGTAAGGAGTTCTAGTTATGGGTTACATAATTATTATTAAATTCCCATATTCAATTATAAAACATAGTTTATTCTAAACTATTATTTATTAATATGTCTAGGTTCCCATAATATTATATTTTTATAAATATGTATGATGTTTTTTGTAAATATTTTTCTTCTTAAATATTCACGATTTATAAGTGCTTCGATTGATATAATGGAATATATATATATATATATGAATGCTGGAAGAAACACTAGATTAGTCAAATTTAAATTAGTATATTGATATTTTCCGACAAATGGTAAATATATACACTTTCATTTTAAAGTAGGAGTACAATAATTTAAATTAATGGTTGAAAAGATATAATACATCACAATAAAAAAGATATTTTTCTTTTTTAGATTATATAACTGATCATAATTATGATATTTCATTTTACTTATAGGTAGAAACAAAAATTTCAAACTTGATTGGTATATATGGATTGAATGTTATATTGGATTGAAAAATCATAAGTACAAATAGATGATGGTTATATTAATCAATTTTTAGAATTAATAATCTAAGGTATTAGATATTTGGTGTGCATTAAACATTGATGATAATAAAAATAAACTCAAAAAGAAGATATTATTTATAAAACGTAATGTATATCAATGTATCTCGAAAAGGTAATGATTCAAAATATTAGATATTATAAATTATGATGTATCTCTACCTAGTTGATTAGTCATGGAATTTTAATGTAATTAGAATTAATTTTCTATAAATAGGTAAATGATCTCTTTTCCATGTGTGTACATGAATGTATTTTACTTCAATATTAAAAAAAATTGTTTTTCAATACACACACACACAAAAATATAAATATCTATGTGGTTTTGAATAAATCTTTTTTGGAATCATGAATATAAATAATGATTTATATATGAAATTCATGGATATTTCTATTTTTAACATTCTATATAAAAATGTTTAGGTTTATTCCACATACATTTACTATTTTATCCTTTGATATTTAACATAGAAAAAGATACAAACACTCTATAGTAATGTATTCGTAGATTAATTATACTAAAAACAATTTGATTGTTTTGAACCATTTGTATTAGGAATAATGACTATATAAAATTATAGAATAATATGTGATAGAGATAGTGTACTATTGGATCATATACATATTGATTTATATTTATGGTTCAACACTCAATAATGTGGGGGTTATAGGTACACCATAACAATTAACAATTATTTTAGTCAGTATGATAATGTGCATCTTATGAGAAAGAATTATGAATCTATTGTAAATAAATATTTTTTGAATAAGATGTATATAAATAATTAAAATTGAATATTATTATTCTCTTACAAAATTGTGGTAGTCAATCCCAGAAATAAAGATTCAGAAATCGTTGAAGATAATTAAAAAAAGAAAATCTCTTTTGTTTTATAACACTATTATAAAATTTTGTTTCTAAGGTGATGGAACAAAATAATTTATATTTTTTGATCTATTATGTTTTATTGTGCCCCAATTATATAATTATGGGGATATTCACTATACAACATTTCATTTATATATAACAATATTCCATACTAAGTGTCCATTAATAATCAATGTGGGTAATTAGTGGGGACAAATTATAATTTATACACAAATAGGATTTGGGTTTTAGAAGCACACATACACTAATTTCAACCAAGTATACTTATCCCAAAATCAAAAATCAACATATCCATTAGTTCTACTATGGAAAATATGGGATATTATTTCTAAAATATAATTTAGCATAATGTTTATAGGGACTGAACATGTGTATTACATGAGATGGAATATGTAATTTGGAGATACAATCAGTGGAAAATTAATCCTATAGAATTTAAAAATAAATAAATTATCATACATAAAATAGAAATTAATTATAATATATGTTTGCTTCTAGGAATAATATATAGTCATATTGTAAAATAACAATGATTTTTTTTGTAGGATTTTTCTGAAGACTAAGACATATGGATCACATATGGAATTTTCTAAAGATGAGATGTTAATTAATAATAATCATACTATTTATCATGAGTAATTTATGAAGTATACTTTTGAAGGATGGTTACAAGACATATAATATATGTTGGATTTCATGCTCACTAAACATAATGGCATGGTGGGTCACCAAAATGGTGGTGAATCATTGGTTTAAAGAGAGTATTTGATTAGAAAAAATGATATTGATTGTTTAGTATAGACTTTTAAAAACACAAACTAGAAAACATAGTAATTTAACTCATAGTATTTTTTTGAATATACGTTTTTTTTTCTGAGATGTAATTTTATATCATATTTAAATATCACCATAAAAATTATCTCATTTAGGTTTTGAGATATGTAAAATTGATATAATAATGATTTAATTGATGGTAATTTATTAAACGTTTAATCTATGATAAAGGAAAATTTTTCTTAAGTTAAAATTAGTTACCTAAGGTCTGTAAGTCATTACCATCATTAATGGATTGATGAAAGATTCTTAGAGTTCAAATATTATTTTTGATGATTTTATAAAATTTTAATTATTCATTAAAATCATGGATAATTCATATGTAGAAAAATTGGTTAGTGGGGCTGTTTTAATAATCATGTTATTTTATTAAAATAATAGGCTACTCATTTAAAATTAATCATTATATTTATATTTTTTAAATATAATACTTTGGATTTTATTATAGATCAATGGAATGGATGAAGTGGCCAATATTTTGGGAATATATAATTATATAGATTCATCAAGGACAATTCCTAGACCTAGAAAAAACAAAAAAACTCATAAATTGAAAAAGATGGATTTGTATAATGAATTCTTTGAAGGTACTATTACTCGTGTTTCAAGGAACATACATTTGAACGATTAATTATCATAATATAGACTTATATGTATTTATAGTATTCCCTATGTATGTTCTATAGAATCTATCATATATCATATATCACAGACATAAAATTATATCACATATGGATTGAGAATAAAAACTACATAATAATCTAATCCTACTGATAACCACAACATTTCTAACTATAATATCTATATATATATGATAAAAAGTAATTATATATTTATTATCTTTAATGATATTGGTGAGAAGATTCTAAGTGGTTACACTGATGATATCTTCCCAAATGAAAATGAATTCTTAAAAAATAAATTTATTTTTCTAAATATTGGATATATTGATCTGAATAATTACAAACATTCTACCGTAGAAAACAACAAAATAGATGTTGGTAATTTCTTTATTAAAATAAATAAATGAAACTTTATAGATCAATAATACAATTATTATACCTATGGGTTTTGCTATGATTTATGGAGAAGTATAGCCATATTGTGGCAATAATTGAACTAATTCTTAAGAAAAATTACCCTTGTCTAACTGAAGGACCAAACACACCATTCTCAGATAAAAAATAATTCTTTAAGTCAATGATAAGGGTTATGTGATGATATATTGTGTCTAAATAGGATAAAAATATATTATATCATTTTAAAATAAATTATAATATTAATTCATGAGTGTTATATAAAATCCTTGGGTTTTAGATATATGTGCGATTGATTATATTGGTTATAAATTGTGTCATGATTTATAATTAAATAAATTGCCACTCATCAATAATTTTTGAATTATATTTTTATTACATGAATAGTGGAATGACAAAATCACTGTAAAGAATTGAATTGACTTTTCATAAATTAATTATCATAATTGATTAATATATATTATGATAATATTTTTGGATTAGAAATAGTATAATGTTATATAAAAAATATGGTAGGATTTGTAAAGACCCGGAAATTCATTAGGATTTTTTTTTCTAAAATATAGGGAAATTTTATGAGTCCACAAAAATTGACATCCCATGATTTCGAGGCCCGATTTTCCTGGAATATATTTCTGATGTTTTGTTAGGGTACGTTCAGTAAAATTACGAGCTGGTTTTTATAACGTTTGAACCAGTTCTCGGAATTGAAATCTAAGGAAACTGTTGAACTCGTAGTGCCAGTATTCGCTTAATAGGACTTTCACATTAATGACAGTTGGTCTAGAATAAAAGATAGTTTTTGGGTTTTCATGGAAAATAATAAAATAAAGTAAGCTTCACATTATTTTTATTTGAGAAACCATGTGGGAGTTTGGAGGTGGGTCCCATTGGATCTATAACCTCCTTGTTTAGGTAGAATGTGGGGGCCAGCAGGCCTTAACCTCCCATGAGAGGTTATGTTGGTGGGGACCACCACACCCCAACCACCCATGTGGGGTAAATGTGGTGGGGACCTTCGAAGACCAAATAACATCCCAATTTGAATAATAGGGATGTGGATCACCTGACCCCTATTAAATGAGAGGTGAGGGAAACCTCTCAACCATCTCATAAATGTGGAGGAGCCTCTTGGGATTCCACCACATTAATGTTGCATGCACACACAATTAATGGGCCCAAATCCTTCCATTTATTTTACAGTGCCGACAAATGTTTAGTTATTTGTTTAAATCATGCCAATGAAATAATATATTTTCTAATCTATTATTTGGAACATTTTTTCATTTTTTAGAAGTGGAGAGCATGGCAGAAAATGAGTTCTCCAATGAAGAACCTCCCCTTTCAAAGTAATACGATAAACACTGGCAACGGTCTTCTTAGAACTTCTTCCCTAGACACCTATCGACGTGGAGTGTCTTCCACAATCGACGTGCGATATTGGTATTGGAAGAGTACATTGGACGCGACAAACAGTTACAACACCATCTTCTTCCATGCGAATATGTCAACAACCAATGATCAAGGTAGGGGGTTAGTTGGAGTAATACTACATTCCTTTTCCTCTTCTTCGGTTGTAAAGGAATCATTGTGGTGGTTGTAAAAAAATTGAAGTTCGTATTTCTTACTTCTTGATGAGACAAATGTTACCACCCGAAATGTAGATGGTGTAGTCCAAACTAACATGGCCTAACCCGTCCATCGTTCTTGTTTGTGATGATCTTTAGCATGGCAATGAGGCAACAGAATGAGGAAGGCAAAGACCACGCTACAGGTAGCCTCTGCAAACTGTGCCTCCCTCGTAGCGCTCAGAACGAATCGTCTCCACCACCTCGGGAGGAACATCGTCGCTCGCTGGCCCGTGTCGTGCTAGCCTCTTGGATGCCCTCCATCCTTCCTATGAACCCCGGCTCCCGGCCAATACAGGCCTCCCATGCACCCCATCTGAAACCACGCCGAAACAAACCATACCATATTGGTCGGCCCGACTGCCAACTAGTCGTGCCACTAGCCTACCCTGCTGCCCCCGACCTCCCTCCAGCCGGCCTTGCTACCACCCAACTACCCACCGGCTTGATCGGCCTCCACTCATCCACCCACCGGCCTTCGCACTGTCCTACCTGCCTCCAGGCATCCCGATACACCTCCCGACTCTAGGGCGCCCGACCTCCCGAGTCGCGCCGGCCACCCTAGAAAAAAGGTTCACTGAATGCACTGGCCTTCCTGATCCTACCTTCTTCCTCCCTCATGGTGCCCTGTACAAACCGTCCATGGTTGCGCCCTTCGGGTCGAGTCGCGTCGGGCCGCACCCCTACGGCACTATGGGACTAACCGGCCTCGTGCCCAGGCAGATCCGCTCATGTGTCCTATTTTGCTGGGCCTAGCGGGCCGAGCCGAACCTAACAAGTGGCTGACCCAATGGGCTAGGCTAGAAATAACATGCCTAACTGGGTTGACCCAGACTGAGATGGCCCAGACTGGGTCGGACCAAGTCAGTCCGACCAGGTTGGACCATAACCAGTTCCACAACCGATGTATTTCATTCTTTGGCCATATCTTTGGCACCAGTCAACCATTTGATGAACTGTCAGTGGAATCAGTTTTTTTCGAGTGGGGATTTCCTTTGGGTATACCCCACTAGAGTTCGGGGGAAATTTGAGATGTGATCTGGTTGGATTGTGCACGGATACAACTGTTCCCCCATTACTAAAAGTCTAATAACTTACAGACTAGGCATCTGATTGACGCACAATCTATTTCATTGAGACCCATATGACATGGTAGACCTTTTAGATACTTCTTCATGGGACTTCATGGCAGTTTCTATATCAACCGGTAGCTCATGGAGTGGATCCTCTCAGAGACAAGAGAGCAAGGTGAAGAGACCTTGTAGCTAGATGAGACCTTATGACTAATGAATTATTTGTCTCGATGTGATTATAAAATCCTACTGTGGAGTGCCTTGGTGTCACAACAATCCCACATTGGGGAGTGCCTTGTTGTCGTGGCAGACCCATGGTACTCGAAAGGAGGAGTAACACTATAGTCTATGAGGGGGAGCACCCTGGTGATGCGGCAGACCCACTGCGGAGAGAGACTTAGTGATGCAACAGACCCACGATACTCAACAGGACAAGTACCTCAGCAATGAATGGTTAGTGGGAAGCAAATTGGTGTCGCGACAAGACCACATTACTCGACATAGGAGGAGTTTTCTAGCAGCCGTGGCTTTTCTAATGTGAATAAAAATCCCGATTGAGATGATTCATTAATTTTTATGTTTACCTCATGATTGAGATGGATTACATGATAACATAGGTATATGTATGGGAATGTACATTAGTGGGGTTATCTGATGATTTCATAATTTTTGTTTTATCCATGTTGTATTTTGTGAGACCCTGAGGGTCCTGGGTTCCTTAGTATGTATTTTTATACTCACCGATGCATAGGGAATGCCCACACCTTATTGTGTTGGTTGCAGATGACAGACATCGCTGACTAAGGATGAGAAAACTAGGACTAGACGGTACCCGAAGGTGGACCATACGAAGTGTTGGTACACGGAGTAGAAAGATTGACGTGGAGTAATGAGGTGGATATCTGTAACTAACCTTCATGTAGGATCCGTGGTGGACGATCCAGGAGATACTTTTAACCTTTCAGATGTCTTTTCCATTTTAGTTGTACACGTACTTTATAGTCAGGCATGTATTTCTAGCCCCTTTACATTTCAGCACTCTCTTGTTATACAGTTTTACATAGAGTTCTTTATCCATCTATGTGCTCTATTGTGTTTATTTACAGTTATAAAGGCAATGCCTTCCTAGATGTAGGGAATTACGCCTTTGGTTCTAGTCACCTGCCCCTGGCCTATGGAAGGCGAGATTGGGGTAGTCACGGCACGGGCCCCGGGGACGGGTCGTGAAAAATTTGTATAAGAGGAGTCCATTCTACCAAAAAACATATGACACTGATCTTTTCCATGAAGAAATGGTGTTAAGGGTAATTAGTGTGGTTTTCATTTCACGAAGTCTAGTGTTTTTGTGGCGGTTGACGTATCCAAACACTCAGACCCTGAATTCTAATTTCCAACTATGTGCATGATATCACAGATTGCATGTTTGTTTTAAAAACATTTCTTTAAGTTTTCTCAACCAGGTCAGATCACTAGGATGAAACTTTTGACCGTGTCACATCTGTTTTATTCAGGTTTACTCCCCACATATGACCAAATAGAGTCCCAATAGATATAAGTTCAGATAACCCACCGAGCAACTAGGCCTTGGTGCAGGGACCTCTTCCAGTGCTGGCACCAACGGTACCATTTCCGGTTGGGCCACCAATGCCACCAGCCCCAACAGAAGATGATGCATGCTGCTTAAGTGTGTTGCATGAGTTCTCGTGCTAGAGGCCACCCAGGATGGAGAGAGATATGGACCCACAGGAGGCTGAGGATTGGATGAAGTCATTGGTTAGAGTTTTCCGACTGGTAGGGACACCAGTCGACTTCATGGTGATTCTTACTGCCAACCTTGTAAAGGCAGCAATGGGCATATGGTGGAGCCTGATTCTCCATGTGCACAACGAGATGATGCTACACTAGACAGACTTCGAGAGACTACTTCACGTATAGTTTGTTCTAGCGACTCTCCGCACAATGCGTATTCAGGAGTTACTTCATCTACAACAGGGAAACTTCATTGTAGCTCAGTACATTGTGAGGTTCACAAACCTCTATTGATACGCCACTGATTTGGTATGAGACCCATTCATCAGGGATATACCTTCGAGCAGGGACTCAGGCGAGAGATCAGAGCTTCTATGATCTCACTAAGCATCCTGACACAGGCAGGGGTGTTAGAGAGATCCCTCTTATTGGAGAATTTCCAAGATGATCACCCTCCAGTAGTGAGGTTGAACACTAATCGACATGTAGCAGAGTCTTCTGCAGCTGGCAGCAGACATATGTCACAGTGGTCAAAGAAGATCATACCTATAGGTGGACAACCGTGTTACTCAGGACCAGCTGTGTGGGGCACTAGAGAATGATCCAGACATGCTAGGAGCAGGATGTGTTACTCATGAGGCAGGATGGGTCACATGGCTCATGACTGTCTAACCCGCCATTCAGATGATCAGCAGACGATCGAAGGACCGCCAAGGTAGAGAGAGATACAGAGATAGATTGAGATGGTCTTCAGGGGGCAGGCAGATGTGGCAGATGAGAAGGCAGTATAGTTGGTAGTGGACAATGTTTCGAGGTGTCACTGCCACCACCACCACGAGGTCCACCCCGATCGCAGGGATCAGGTGGACATGCGAGAACTCAGCTTTAGGTAGCTGAGTAAAACGATCATGGAACTCCGTAGAGGATTCTGGGTATGGTCTATGTCTACTCTACCATAGCTGCAGTTCTTAGAGACACAGGTTCCTATCACTCTTTCCTTGACACTACACTCGTTTGGACATCAGATATTATAATAGAATCATTGGCTTTATCTTTATGGCTAGAGACTCATACGGGTGCTGACACATCTATTACGCTCTGGTGCAAGAAGTTTGAGCTCACTCTAAGAGGCAAGATATTTGACTAAGATATCCTAGTTGCAGCGTCCAGGCCTTAAAATGTATCCTGGGTATGGACTAGTTATCTGTTATCCATGATCAGATCGACTATATTGCATTCAAAGTGTGTTGTGTCTACATGGATGGGACCATGTATACCTTCACCAGTGATAAGGGAGCCTTTGTAGCACACGAAAGACTTACTCGGAGGAGGGTGCAACTGATTACTCATCTGTTGGCCTACCTCACCCTCAGAGTAGTTGATGTGGAGAGCCCGAGATATCCTGTAGTGGTGGACCAGTATGCAGATGTTTTCCCTAATGAGGTTCCAAGACCACATCCTCACAGAGATGTAGAATTCTACATTGAATTGTACCCCGTGATGTCACTGATATCCACACCAGCATATCGGATGGCTCCTGCAGAGCCTCGTGATCTACAGTTACATCTAGGGGACATTCAAGAGAAGGGATTCATCCAACCTAGTGTTTCACCTTGGGCATTCATGATTCTATTCACCAAGAAGGTGGATGAGAGTGTGGGGATTTGTGTCAACTACATTCTCCTAAACCAAGTGACTGTGAAAAACAAGTACCCACTCCTGAGGATTGACGACATCTTTGATCAATTGAAGGGATAACGTTGGTTCTCGAAGATAGACTCCATATTACGCTATCAGTAGCTCAGAGTTTGAGATGTGGATGTGTTGTAGATGACTTTCAGATGTTGGTACGACCCCTGTGAGTTCTTGGATATTCCATTTGGTGTAACAAAAACTCGATCAATGTTCATGGGACTCATGATCAAAATCTTACAACCTTACCTCAATCGCTTTGTCGTAGTCTTCATCGAAGACATTCTGATCTACTAGACAACTGAGGATGAGCATGCCTACAATTTTCAGGTAGTACTAGACACACTCTGAGAGCACCATCTTTATGGTACTCTCTCGAAGTGCCAGTTTTGGATCTGAGAGGTTCACTTCTTGGGAAACTTCATCTCAGATGATGGTTTTGTAGTGGATCCAGCGAATATTGAGGCGGTACATGCTTGGGATCTACCCATGAGTGGGAGGGAGGTAAACTTTTTCTTGGGCATTGCTGTTACTACCAGAGGGTAGTTGAAGACTTACCTAGAGTTTCACCACCACTATCAGACAAGATGAAGAATTTGAAACCCTTAGTGTGGTCGAAGATATTCCAACAGATCTTTATGTAGCTGAGGTAGAGGCTGACTAGTGCCCCCAACTTAAGGCATCTAGAGGAAGTCATAGGGTATGTAGTCTACTACAATGCATCAGGGACTAGACATGGGTGTGTCTTGATGTTGGAGCAGGAAGTGATGACGTATGGTTCTTGGTTACTGTGACAACACGAGAAGAACTACGCTACCCATGACATGGAGTTAACAGTAGCTGTATTCTCATTGAAGATGTGGCAACACTATCAGATGGTGAACATTTTACCATATACTCTGATCACAAGAGTCTCAGGTATATCTTCTCTTAGAAGGAAATGATCCTGAGACAACTGTTGTGGATTGAGTTCCTCCAGGACTATGACTTTGAGATAGTCTATACTCTTGGAAAGGGGAACGTTGTACCAGATGCACTCCGTAGAAGATCTGTTATACAACTTATAGTTGATGAGACAAAGCATTTGGCCACTTTGGAGATATCCTTTGTGGATAGAGATGGATAATATTTCCATCAGTCCCTTACATTCACTCCCCCACATCTTTAGCAAGTCATGGTGGAACAACATGAGATTGCTGACTGAGAGACACAGCGTGCTCAGACAATCAAAGGGCAGGGACCTTATGTATTTTTTGAAGGTGGGGAGAACTTCATCCTCTTCAAAGGATGTACCATGGTACCTGTGTCATTTCAGGTGGAAGTGTTGAGGGAGTTCCACAAATCCCATCTAGCGGTGCATCCTGGAGTGGAGATGATGTACAAGGACCTCAGACGACATCACTGTTGGCTGAGAATAATGAAAATAGTTATAGAACTTCTTTCTCGATGCCTCACTTGTGAGCAAGTGAAGATAGAGCATCAGTTTCCAGTAGGACTGGTTCAACCATTAGAGGTCCTAGAGTGGAAGTGGGATGGGATATCCCTGGAATTCATGATGGGTCTTCTGCATACATCCAGGGGAGATGACCCAATTTAGGTGATCATTGTCCGACTCACCATGTCAGCCCACTTCCTACCAACCAAAGAGCATGGTTCAGTAGAGAGTGTGGGACACCTTTATGTGCATGAGATTATGCGGCTACATGGTGTACCATCAATGATTGTCTCCGATCATGAACCAAGATTTACTTCTCGACTATGGAATGGGTTGTAGGAGGCTTTTAGGATGCAGCTTTATTTGACCACCACCTTCCATCCTCAGATGAATAGTCATACTGAGCAGACCATTCAGACCCTCGAGGACATTATATGTTCTTGTGTCCTCGACTTCGGTCGCAACTGGGATGACAAATTACATTTGGAGGAGTTTTCATACCTCAATAGCTATCACTCCACCATATGGATGTCACCTATACATGGGATGTACGAGTGGCCTTACAGATCACCATTGTGTTGGACTGACCCTGGGGAGTCAGCACTAGTGGGACCAGAGATGGTACGAGCTACCATAGGGAAGGTGCAGATCATCCAGAAGTGGTGAAGACTGCACATAGCGAATAGAAGTCGAATTCTGACAGGAGACGGGGACCTTTGATGTTCGAGTATGCTGACCACGTCTTTCTACGGGTCTCATATCGAAGAGGTCTATGGAGATTTGGACGAGGCGGCAATTTATATCCAAGATTCATCATACTATTCTAGGTCCTCAATAGATTTGGTGAGGTGTCTTTCCTCCTAGATCTTCCACCTCAGTTGCACCGGGTTCATGATGTCTTGCATGTATCTTATTTGAGGATATACATGCATGAACCTTCTCACATCATCGACCATGGAGTGTTGGACATCGACAATGGGGCGAATTTCACGGAGGATCCGTGGATATTGAGGATCGATAGTAGAGGGTCCTACATGGACGGTCGATATCTCTGGTGCACATTTTCTAGTAGCATGGGAACCTCTATGATAGTAAATGGGAGTGGGAGGCTCAGATGCAAACTCAGTACCCCCACATATTCTTTTAGTTTGAGGTGTAGCTTACAAGCATGTAAAGCCCTGAGGTGGGGAGAATGTAAATAACTGGAAATTCCATGGAATTTTATTTCATAAATACATGGAAATATTACGAGTCTGTGGAAATTGATGTTTCATGATTCCATGGCCTAGAATGCTCCGAATCAATTTCGGATTTTTTGATTCGGTATGTTCAGTAAACGTACAAGCAGGTTTTTATATATTTTGAACTGGTGCTCAGAATTGAAATCTGAAGAAACCGTTGAACTCATAATGTCAGTATTTTCTTAAGGATACTTTCACTTCGGTGGCAGTTGGATTAGAATAAAATGTAGATTTTGGGTTTTAGTGGAAAATAATAAAATAAAATGTGCTTTAATTTATTTTTATTTGAGACGTCGTGTGGGTGTTTGGAGGTGGGTCCAACTAGATCTATAAACTACATATCGAGGTTGGATGTGCGGACCACCAGGCCATAACCTCCCATGAAAATTTGTGTTTGTGGGTACCACCACGCCTCAACCTGCCATGCGAGGTTAATGTGGTGGGGACCACCCACGACCACATAACCTCGAAATTTGAATAATAGGGGTGGGGAACACCTGACCCCTAATAATTAGAGGAGAGGAAAACCTCTCAACCCTTTTTTAATATGGTAGAGCCTCTTGAGCTTCCTCCACATTAAGGATGCCAACACACACAATTAATGGGGCCAAATCCTCCCATTAATTTTAATGTGTGAAAAAATGATTAGTTCTTCTTTTAGAAATATTGTCATTGAAATAATTGATTTTCTAATCTATTATATGGAACATCTATTCATTTTTGGGGAGAGTAGAGATTGGGAGAAAATGAGTTCCCCAACGAAGAACCCCATCTTATAACGAAGAACGAATAATGTGTTCATCAAAAGAAGTATGTCTGCAATGATCTTCTTTAAACTTCTTCCCCGAACTCCTACTGACATGGATATTCTTCCAAAACCGATGTGTGAGCACATAATTGGATGTGTGCAGTGGATGCGACGAATAATGACAACACTGTCTTCATTCCCGTGACTCTGTTAATGTCCAAATATTAGGGTAGGGGGTTAATTTGAATAATACTACTTTCCTTTTTTCTCTTCTTTGGTTGGAAAATAATCATTACAGTCGTTTTAAAACAATTGATCGTCATATTTCTTAAATCATGATTAAAAAAATGTTACCACCCTAAATGCGAAGGGTGAGGGCCAATCCAACATGGTCTGCCCCCTCCATCGTTCTTATTTGTGATGATCTTCCACATGGAGATGAGGTGACGGAACATTGAAGGCAATTGTCGCACAACATGTGGCCTCCGCAAATGGCGCCACACTCGCGACGCTCTGACTGAATCAGCACTACCACCTCGGGCTGAACTACGCCGCCCAACTGCTCATGCCACGCTGGCCACCTGGCCTCTGGATGGCCTACCCCCACCACCCGGCTCCCTGGACACAGCAGGCCTCCCATGCACCCCGGCCAAAACACTACAGGCCCGCGCCATCTTGAACCATGCTACGCCGGCCTACCTGAAAGCACCCGGTTGCGCCTCCCGGCCTACCCATCCACCCCGGTAGCCCGCCGGCCTGCCCGGCTGCCACCCAGGCCACCCTCCAGCCTCTCATGCTGCCTCCAGGATCCTGGCCACATGGCCTCCCAAGCCATGCCAGAAACATGGCCAAACCATCAACCTGGCTGCGCCGGCCTCCCGAGTCGGCCCTCAGCCCTCCTCGCGATGCCCAAGACGAAATGGCCCCAGCTGTGCCCTTTGGGTCGAGCTGTGTCGGGCTGCACTATCACGACGCTCCTGGCCGAACCAACCCCCAACATGGGCCGAACCACCCACGCGGCCTGCTGGGCTAGTCAAGTCGGCTGGGAAAAACATAATAGACTAGCCCACCCAATGGATTAGTCCCAACCCAACATTTATGACCGAGTCGACCTAGACCGGGTCAGCCTAGAAAGGGTCAGCCCGGGTCGTTCCGACTGGGTTGGACCAGACCCGGGTCCACTACCGACCCTTTACTTTCATTGGAAATATCATTGGCACCAGAAAACAATTTTATGAACCGTCAGGGACCCTTGTTTTCTTCAAGTGCGACGGTCCCTTTGAGTATACCCCACTAGAGTTTGGTGTAAAGTTGAGATATGGTCAGGTTGGATCGTGCATGAATCCAACTAGTCCCCCAGGACTCACAGTCTAATAACTCATTGATCGGACGTCCGATAGATGCGATGTATGTTGCGTTGAGACCCCTATGATGTGGTGGACCTCTAAGATAGTTCTATGTGGGATTTCGTGGAAGTTTTTGTATCAACCTATAGCTCGTGGAGTAGATCCTTTCAGATATGTACGATCAATGTTTAGAGAACTCGTAGCTAGGTGAGACCTGACGACTGCTGACAGATTCATCTTGGAGTGATTCGACTAGCCCAGTGAGGAGCACCATGGTGTCAAGTCATACCCACCGTGGGGATCACCTTAATGTCTCTGCAGACCCACAGTACTCGACAGAAGAAGTACCCTAGTAGGCTACTATGGAGAGCACCTTGGTGATGTGGAAGACCCACGGTGGGGAGTGCCTTGGTGATGCAGCAGACCCATGGTACTCGACAGGAGGGGTACCACATCATTGTAAGATTAGTGGGAAGTTACTTGGTGTCACAAATGACCCACTGTACACATTAGAGGAGGAGTTATCCAGCAGCCATGGTTTCCTAAATGTGAATAAAAATCCTGGTTGAGCTGAGTCAATAACATTTGTATTTATATAATTATTGATATGGATTATTTGATAACATCGGAAAATGTTTGGGCATATAACTAAGTAGGGTTATATGTTGACTTAATATTTTTTGGTTTATCAATGTTAGATTTTGTGGGACATTGATGATCCATGGGTCCCTACTGAGTATCATTATACACACCCCTACACGGGGTGTGCCCGCACCTCGTTGTGTTGGTAGTAAATGACAAACAACACTAACTATGGCTGAGAGTACTAGGAATGGACGGTACCTGGATGTGGACCATACGACATGTCGATACATGGAGGAGACCAAAAAACGTGGAGTGCCGAGGATGCTATTTTTACCTACCCTTTAGAAAAGATCTGTGGTGGACGATATAGTAGATTCATTTCAACTTTTAGTTGTCTTTTCCTTTTCAGTTATACTTATACTTTATAGTTGGGCATGTATTTCCGTCCACATTACTTTTTAGAACTCTCTTATTATTCATTTTTAAGCCGTGATTTGTATCCTGCTATGTCCTCTATTGTGTTTGATTAAATTTATAAAGGTAATGTCTTCCCATATTTAAGGGAATAATCCCATTGGTGCAAGTCGCCAGACCCTGGCCTATGGAAGGGGGGCTTGGGGTAGTCATGAAATGGGCCCCAAGGGGTAGGTCTAGACAAGATCATTATATAATATGTTCATAATTATTATATAGACTAACCCATGATTTTATTTCACATGGAATTTCAATTAGTTATTAATATACATAGTTGTGTATGACTAAAATCAATTCCAATAACCTGTGGTTTAGAAGATACATATAATGGTTAATATCATAATTAGATAACTATCTTTCATTAGAAATGAGGTTGAGTAATTTATGGGGGCCCTAATCAATTGTCATGTATTCTGGTGAAATATTTTTGTATGTGAAATTTAATGTTTTATTGAAAAAAATAGTATATTTCATAGAATCACTAATTTATAAGTTTCGTCTTACTAGATTGACGTTTTTCATGATTTGGGTTGACTCAATTTCATGGAAAATTGGATTCTCTAAGAATTATTCTTATATATATATAGGAATATCATGTGGAGGAAATGTTCCAAGAGAGGCATTTTTGGGTTTGATTGATCTCATTCGATACCATTATGTATCTAGAGTAGAAATAATACTTTTCCAAAGGGTATTCTTTTAAAATATATTTTAATTGGAAATAAAATAACATTAGGAATGTTACGTTGGGATTTTGTGGGTTTTGATGAAATTTTTCTATGCAACTTCATTATAAGTGACGTTGTAAATATATTTTAAATGTTATCATTTTTTATAACTAATTTCAAATTAAACATATAATATATTTTCCTATTATAACCAATGTGATAAATTACATTAACTATTTATTATAAAAATAGTAAGAATTGAAAGTGTCAATTTTTAGAATTTCAATACGGATTACATAATTCGGTAACAAAAAATATGTTTATAAATGATATTATTCTCTTTAAATAAATGAATATAAAGATATATTATATTTTATTATAGAGATACAACACTTATAGAAAAATGAAATTTTTTCATTAATGGAAATCATTACACAAGTCAAATAATAGAACTGTTAAAATGAAAAATATTACAAGTGGAAACAGAATAAAAGAAAACTATGGTTGATAAATATGGATTTCCCCAATATACTATAGTCAACCCTTAAATGAATTTTACTAGAGAGAAGAATAAAATATTAATAAACCATTCATCATTTGTGAAAATGGAAAAAACTGAATCTATAGGGGAATTGTGTAAAAATTAATGAAGGAATATAGAGGTATTTATAAAAAATAATGTGGATTTTTGAATTGTAATGTAACCGTTAGATTTGTAATGTGACCAGTGTAATTGTAACTGGATCATTGATAATAGAAAATTGACCATTGTGAATAGTTACATGACTATTTAAAAGAGTAACATGTACATTGGAATATAAATTTGACCTCAAAATAATTAATTTCAATATTAATAATATTTATCAAGTGTAATTTATGAAAATTTAAATATTATAATTATATAAAATAAATATCATGATGAAAAAAATCAATGAAAATCTTATCTGATTTTTATCAAACTATATTTTAATGTATTTAATTAAAATCATCAATAAAATTTTAAAGTTTTTAGTTAACTATGGTTGCTAATTTATTTTATAAAATTTTTATTATTTTTTAAATCATAAATTAAAAATTTTATATGTGTGATTTTGTGATAATTTAATAAAATAAAAAAAATATTGAGGTGAATAGTAGAAATATTGTTCTTCTATTAAATGGTGTATATTCATTTACATCAGTCTTGTTGTAATAATGGCATCATCATTTATAGAACCTAGTTATTTGAAAAAATATATATTAAATTTAATTAATGAGATATTAATATATAATAAAATAAATTTCCAAACATAAAAAAATTTCCAAGCAGAAATGTCAAAAAAGTTATCTTAAAATAATGATTTTCCCTTATTTTTTAAATTCGTTTTAAATAAACTCTGGTATTTGAGGAATTAGGTTTTTTAAATTATTAAATACATTATATTATACTTATTTATGATTTATATTTTCATAAAATCACTATTAAATGGTCTATCATGATATAGTATTTTCATCTGTAATTAATTTAAAAAATATACATATCCTCTAGTATAAATAACCCCTCTCCCACACCATGAAAATACCATCCTACTACCCATGAAAAAAAAATGGTCTCCCAAATACTAACTGTTAATACTCTAAATATCTATATATGTATTGTAGAGTATTCCAACTCTAATGATCTAGTGAGCCTAATATCACATAAGAGAGAAAACAACTAGAAGTTGGTATGATTTCATAATTTTTTTTGGTGTTTTTCACTTCTCGTCCTCTCATTCTCTATCTATATAAAAATTAATTAATTTAACAGTTAATATGATTTGTTTTAATAGTATATTAAGGATTTTGATTTAATTTAAAAATTAACTTTCTCTTGAATTTATTATTTTTAAAACTCTTTCTTCTCACTTGGGCCACATTCTTTATAATGGTTGGTTAATGACCATTAAGGAAATTTGAAACAAAATTCCTTATCATGAAATCATGTAAAATTGAAATATATGATTTATTATATGTAAAAAATATTAAATTAATTTACTCTATGATTATACAATTGATTCTACTATTATATAAATCACTTGGAAGAAAATAGATAAATCAAATTGAAATAATATAATCATTAAGAGAACACTATATATAAATTATTTAAAATCCTCAACAAAAATTATGAAATAAAATAAAATTAATATAATTGATAAATAATGCCATATATAAACATTTATTTCTTCATTTTAAATGTTTTTAAAAATATAATTTTGTTATCTAGGAGGCATGAAAGTGCCGAAATAGGGTGACATTTAAGGAAATGGTGTTCCAAAAACCCAGATCCTCTTCAGAGGGTAATCCCACCTTCAAGACATCATCGGTATGGATATTCCTATAAAATTAAGTAAATATTATTTCTCAATTATTTATCTTTATTTTCATGGATATACAATTTTACAAAAAAACTTAAAGCCAAATAAAATTATTTCCCAAAAATACATTTATTTCCAATATAAATCATCAAGTTTTCATGTATTGATTCTGATCCTAATAAAAATGTTTTGTTATTAAAAAGTATTATCATCCTTTTTCATTTAGAAAATAAATGTTTATATATGAAACCATTATTAATAAATTCATTAGAAATCACATTGTTTCCTTGGGTAATTTCATAACTATGAGTTTTATTCATTCTATGGGGAATGTAAGATTATGTATATATTTTGCTTTGAAAGGTGGTCAAATATTTCTAAATCCATGCATTGGGTAATATGGTTAATCTCATGAGATTCTGTGTATCATGGATTATTCTTATTCTATTTTTATTCATAATGGAGTTGTTATTATTTGTGCACATATGTTATGTGTGATCAAGATGTTAATTTCTTTTCTGCAACAATGTGTGCTATGTTACCACTCCGACATGATGATTCATTTTTATGAATACAAATAATAAATTAAATTATCATATTATTCTCTAATGTTGTTTATGAAAATAATATTCATATTATATGATGATGTTCAATAATATCACTAGGTATTATGGATTCATATCAATTATTCCTCCACTTACTAGGCTAGAAAATCACCCATTTATTTATTATATTTCCCCATGAGAGTACATATGCTAAAGAGAACATTAATTTTTTAATGTGGTAAAATTTAATGGATTTTAATAATATTTTTAATTTAGAATATATAAGTGATTTTTGATCCTAATTTTCTTAATATAATAATCATTTTGATCTTTGAATGTCCAAATATTATGTTTTTTATCTTTAAAATAACATAAAATTCATGTAACAAAATTATAGTAACAAAATGTGGTTTTATAAGTACAATTTAATTATTTTTTAATTAGTATTACATAACGTTTTTAAATCCATTAGGATAAGTCTATTTATAGGCAAACATTCTATACTATTGGTTTAAAAAAAGTTATAGACAATTGGTTAAAATTAATCCAATTTTTTAAAATATTTCCACACTCGAATATATATTTTATTCATAATTTATGATATAAAATTTATTAAAATGTTTTCTATTTAATAAAATTGGGAGAAGCATAAAAAACTAGGCTAATAACAATTTATGAGGAATAGTGCAATAATTTTACGAATGACGTCCCCCATTCTAAGAGAGGTGGAGATGAAAAAATTATGTAAATTCATACCAAGATATATCTTCCTAGGAACACTAACCCAAAGCATATAAATCATCTCTCTTCACCCCAAAAGTATCAACTAGACATTGGGTCCTTTAAACAACAAAGGACACTAATTTGTTTTTCATCTTCTGATCCACTTGTATCACAATTGTGAGAATTATTGATGGAAAAGTACATTTCTATAATCTACACTTATGAGAAGGATGATGTGATTCTCACTATCTATCATTTTTATATAGTTGAAAATAAATGGTGGTAACTCATAAATAACACAATGAATAATGATGAAATGTATGAGATATAATGGCTAATATTTAAGAAATTATTTCTTAATAAATATCTTTCTAGAACATGTCAAACAATAATGGGGTTATAGTTCATATATTTAATGAAAATTGAACGTGAATATATACTGGAATACAAGAAAAAATAACATGGTATTTCAAGATACACCTTATCGTTTTTCCTCATAAGTGATAGAAACTCAAATTGATTCCTTAGTAGATTAAAACCACCACATCAAAAGTCCCTAAATATCTAATGCATTGGGTGTTATAGAGAGTTAATTAATCTTTACATCAATTTAGAGAAGTATTTTGGTGAGTGGTCCGATTTTTAGTATATAAAAATATAAAAATAGAGGTTAATGTTTGTGGTTCAAATAAAAATAGAGGAAATTGCGTCCAACCACCCACTTGTCAAAAATTTGGGATGAAACATTGGTATAATTTAATAAAAGTGACGGGGAAATTCATCATGTGTGGAAAAGAATGACACTAAAATCATGAAATAAAAATAATCACAAATAATCAATACAACATGCGATAGGAAAGGATAGTTTATCCTAATCCTTCACCATGTTTAAATACTTCAACTATTGTGAGAAAGGTACCTATATAATCTAGTACACTCATCCATAGGTCCTTGAGGGATATCAACATCACAAACCACTAAACCCAAAGGGTAATGGGAATCATTATTTCATCACTACTGATGAAGAGGAGCATAAAAAATTCATACAAAGTAGACAACCAATTAACTCATGAATCGAAAATGACTTATTTGATTATGGTTCTAAAAAAATCATTATATCATAATAGTTTTCTTGAAAAATTTATTTAAATCCATGATATCATGATATCTAGATATATTTAAAAAACCATATTTGTGAAATCACATCAATAAAACTGTTGGACTCTTGTCCTTTTAAAGTATGCTTGAAGATTATTCCAGTGATTTTGATAATAATCACATTTTTAGAGTTCGATGTTATAATAGGAATGGATTGTTGCTCACTATACAAATCACACATAAAAAGTTGGGAAAAGGAAATATTAATTTAAAATCTTAGAAATCCCATACTCATTCACATATATGTGGATGATAATGAACCTCTATTTTAAAATCCCCAAATAGTGTGGGTGTTGATACCCTATGATGTAGTATAAAATTCCAAAATGGTTGAGATAATTTAATGTATCATCCGTGAAGAATTTTACATTACTATATAATTAAATACTACATTTCTCAAAGTGTTTACTAGTTATCCACCAGTTCATGGTTTATAGTTCTTGAGAGTTTCTATACCAAGATCCACATAAATATCTATATGAAACTGTTGGATTTCAATGATCAAACTAGAATATTTGGAGAAGTATACTTAATATAATTTTGAAAAATGGTTCAAATGACCTACTAAATGTTATTTTGGGTAAAAATGTGCTCATTTTGAAAAATAAGGGAAGATTGATGTATATTTTTATATAGTAATGGGTGATCCATAAGACCACTATAAAGAACAAGTGTCCTCAAACAAGTATTGAAGATTTGTTAAGACAAATATAAGGAGTTTATAACTTCTCAAAGATGGGTTTTCCTTATATATATCATCTACTAATGGTGTTGAAGGAATATATTTAGATAAATAATATTTTTATATGGAATGGATGATGTTAGTTTATTGGGTTTTTCATCAGAATTGTAAATTCCACTTTAATAATCATAGATTTGATTAAAATATTCTATAGATATTACATTGAGATTTGTTTTATCAATTATCGATGATATTATCAATTAATATAACAGAATGGAGATTAATGATGATCATCTATATATTTTTTAGGTTACATTATGGTAGGAGAAAGGGAGTGTTATGTTCAATAATATTGACTTTTTGATGAAATGAGACACATTTTTGGGGACATGATCACAATGGAGAGAATGTATCGAGACCCTTTGATGAAATAACTAATTCTTGAATAGATCAATCCCACTAAGGTCAAGGAAATCTATAGTTACCATGAATTACCAAGAATATATCTATATGTTGTTAAAAATTTATCAATAATTTCTGCTATGTAGTTATGTTATCATTGAAAGGTGTAAGGTATTTATATATGTGGAATGTGAGGAAATCATTAATGTTATCATGAATAGGATACTTATTGAATCTTTACCTACATAACCAATATGAGGATAATTTTTTGATATATAGTCATTCAATGAAAAAATGAATGTGTTGAATACTCATGAATAATGATAAATTAGATATCCATTAAAATACATACACAATTAATGACTTTTATTTAGAAGCTCTGATCATCAAATTTAGTATTCGGATTCAGTATCTCTTTGATGGGAACTGTGGCATATATACCAATCAAAATAATCTAAAGTATATATTCAATTTGAAGGAGCTCAAAATGTGTCAAGGAATTTGGTTAGAGATACTAAAATACATTGATTTATCTATTTTCTACAATATAGTAAAGGAAAATATGTTAGATGATCGATAATATATAAATGAACCTACTTATTTCTCCCTGATGTGGATTGAGATAGACCATGTCTTTAGGGATACAGAAGTAATGGGTATATAAATTATAATGGTAAGGAATAAATCATACCATTCCAAAATAATTTCCCTACCATCTATCAATGATAATATCAAGGAGTCATAAAGGTATTATCTAATAATTCAAATGAATGTGAAATATGTAAAGGATTGGAGGCAACATGAGTTCCACATTGATGAGGATGGTGTCATTCAATTTCAAAATAGAAATATTGTGCCTTTAAAACAAGAGATAATGGAATATCAATTATATATTGTGGAATAGAATATAAATTTTATAATGTGATGAAATGGATCAATCCTCATACATCCTCTATGTACAATGATGTATTAATGTCATCGAGAATGATTTAGTGGAAAATCATGATGAAAGGGATTGTTGAGTACACCTCACAGTGATTGGTATGTCAACAAGTTAAATAAGAGTGAAATAAGTAAAAAAGAGATGATATAACCTTTTCATATGGAAATAGATAAATGTTTTAATTTCACTATATACCATTTTTACTGGTCTCCCGAATACATCCATGAAAAAATATGATCTGGGTTATGCTGTATTTACACACCAATACATCCTACTTTCTCACCAATTGGGAATATTTTTCAATAGAACAGCATGTCATGATATGTTGCGAGTATGTGGTGAGGAAACATGGGATTAAAAATTAAATCATATATTATCATTATCTATATTTCATATCTAAATTTTAAAGATGTATTAAACATCATTTGAGTGACAAATTGAATTTCAGGATGGCATATCACCCCAAAATAGATATCCTATAAAAATTACTATTATGAATCCCAAGGATATGCTGAGATCATGATCAATTTAAATTAACGTATTAGGGGATCAACATATCACATTAGTATAGTTCCCATGCATCAAAAAATTCAACTCACATATTCCAATTGATCTACATGAAGCTCACAATCCTCAGTGATGTAGAACTCTAACATGTAAGGATGTAGTTGGTGAATAAAATCAACATGTACCTGATATTTTGGAGGAGTTTACATCAAAGGTCCAAACCATCCAAGATCCAATAAAATAATATCTATGTATTTCTACTATTGTTTCTTAGAAAATAAATGGACATTGAACTTGATATTGGGGATAATGTTTTCTTTCTAATATCACCATAGAAGAGATTCATAAATTTTAGAATGTGGGGGAATCAATGGAAAAGGTATATTAGAACCATTGATATCCAAGATCATATAGAAGTGGTGGAATATCAACATTAACATGAATTAAATATATAACATATTTATGATGTGTCCAAGAATCTCTCCTGAGTAAGTATATACATGTTTCCTCAGTTGTACTAAATCTGAATGTGGTACAAATGGAGAATGTCCTCATAAAAAGGGAAGGTTGTGAAAATCATCAATAATATAGATAATTTCCATGGAACATGACATGTCAGATTATAAAATTCTTGTGGTGGAATCATATGTATAAAGAGTATTCACTGGAAGTAGAGAAGATGATGAAACATAAGTTCCCTCTCCTATTGTCAATCAAAAATATGAGTATAAAATAAGGAGAAAAATTTCTATATGGGGTAGAATATAATAAACCTGATGTTTATAAATGATATTTGTATCTATAAATAAATTATTATTATATTTTATTATATAGTATTGTTGATACCCAACACATAGAGTATCCCAAGAAATATTATATAATTAATTAAAATAGTTACAATACTCAAGGAATAATCCCAATAAAATACCAAATATTATGAGTGGAAACAAAAATAAAAGATCCGATTGGAAAATTTGGATCATCATAATATTATTAAGTTATCCCTCACATTAACAACATTGTATAAGAAAATCCAAATCATAGTAAACCAATAATAAATATAAAAAACATATATATAGATCATGGATATTAATTATGCTGAATAATGAACCAAGAATTTAGATGTATTTAAATGTTGTAATGTGACGATTGTAATTGTAATATTACTATCAAAATAGTAATGTGACATTGGAAATATTAACATGATTGGTGATATTCATATCATGCCAGATGAGAGTTGTTAACTAACTGTAAGGGATAGTAACATGATTTTGGGAATAATAATTTTACCTCAAAAATAATAAAATATAATATAAATCATATTTTTCATGATTAAGAAATGTAAATATAAATTTTATAACTCCAAAATATAATTATCAACTTTAAAAAAACAAAACAAAATATATTCATTAT
Source organism: Viscum album (assembly GCA_963277665.1). Classification (NCBI taxonomy): domain Eukaryota; kingdom Viridiplantae; phylum Streptophyta; class Magnoliopsida; order Santalales; family Viscaceae; genus Viscum; species Viscum album. The sequence goes on from OY728148.1 coordinate 179,011,938, forward strand.
TTTAATTAATTTAATTAAAATATATTTTATAAAATTATTAATTTATATTATACATTTAAATAAAATATTTTCGAATATTATTTCTATAAAAATAATATCAATTCTAAATTCATCACATAAAAATTCAAAAAGAGTTATTTTTTTGGTGATTTTATTTAAATACCTCATTTTTAGGTGAATATTATAAATAAAGTTTTATATTAACCAATGCATGTTAAACTAAATTATTAATGATGAAATAATTAAATAAAAATTTATAAATTCTAATGTTCATAAAAAATTATATTTATCTTCATTAATGATTCATTGAAATTTAATAAAATAATTTCCAAACCAAAAAATAATTTTCCAAGTTTTAATATAAACAACGATCCCCTAAAATAATACTTTTTTGTTTTATCAACTTTACTTTTTAATAAACTATTGTATTATAATTATAAAGGAGTTTATATACTCAAACTGTTATATAGTGTTTCTAATTGATTTATATTTTAAAAAAATCAAATTATGAGGACAACAATAAATATATTATTTTATTAAATATTTATTTCTATTCCCCATGAAGAATTAATACCGATTATCCCCTGGAAAATCACTCCTCCAAACCTTTACAAAGTCAATGATCTTCTTAAATATTCTCTATCAGACCTCTTAGAATACATATTATTATCCTAGTGTATTCCACCCCCAATCGTATAGGTGTTCAACTATTTTACATTCGAGGAAACACTAATAAGAGGGTATGTTTTTTATAACTATTATTTATGTTTTCCTCTTCAATTCTTCTATTCTAATATCCATTTTAAAAAATATTCTATGTCTAATTGGGTAGTATTTTAAAATTTTATTAATGATAGAAACATACATTAAAATATATATTTTTGATGCATTTATATAATATATATTCCTTTCTCATCATTGGATAACGTTCCTAATAACAATCGTTTAACCACTATTGAATATATTTTAATCTTATTTCCTCATCACAATTATTATAAATATTTAAAAGAAATTAATTTTTATATATAAATGTATAAATATATTATTTTTATGATTTTAAAATTTATTCTACTTATGTATTAATTACCTTTAACAAAATAGTGAAAACAATGAGATACAAGAAATTATTATGCGAAATGTTTTAGGGGAACATGGTATAAAAATTCATAACGTTGAAAAATGGAAATTAAAATATATAATGAAATGAATATAATTTTTAAATAACTACATGACAAAAACTAAATAAATTTTGTTTAAATTATTTTAATTAATCTATGATTATAATTTCAGAGGCTTTAAGGAGACTATAAAAAGTTGGATTTATATTAAGGTGATACTCGAAATCAACACCTTTTCATTGGGTTCTCCATATTTCATGACACATTCATTATTGATTTTACTTTAATATTGAATAAATTTTATATCCCTTTTTTCCATGTTTTTTTACTGGGATTTACTAGTTTCAAATATTTTTTTTAATCCTAATACGATTTATTTGGATGATAAATTTATTTCGAAAACATATTTTTGACTCATGCATTATTTATTATACATAGAAAAATGAGCATTTATTCTATATTATTATCATCAATTATAATTTTGGAACCATAACCATATTTATGGAATCCTTTTTAAAAAAATCCATATGAACCCCATTCATTTCGATGGTTATATCATGACTACGATTGTTATATGTTCTATATAGCATTCTATATTATTTAAATATTACAATTTGATAGGTTTTCTTGGAAGTATATATCCCTCAAATGTAATGTGAAATCTAATTCATCTAATAATATAATTTATATGATACATATACATGATTTTATAGTTTTTCACAGTGTTGATGTTATGATTTGTACCCATATGATATGCATTAACATGATGGTAGTATTATTAACAACTATGTGTGGGTTTTGACAAACATGACATGGTGTTTTATTTTTATTCAATGCCACATTACATTCCACTATCAAAATATTTAACTCTTTTTATTGATGATGATTATCTACATATTATACGATGATAGTTATTATGATCACATTCTATTATTAATTCATATACCATATTGTAATGTCATGACCCATATTTTAATCGAAAGTGTAGCCAGAACAGTTTTCACATGGCCTCCAGCACGTCTCCATGTATGCCAGATTCTTCTGGATAGAAGAAAGGGTCTCCAGATGTGATAGTTGGAAGAATATACCATCATATTGGAGTACAATCAAAATTAAATAACATGAATATTGTAATATGTTGATAAATAACAGATAGTAGTAGAAGACATAAAATAATCCTTTTATAAAAGGGGCTAATGCAATATATACAATAGATAAATTCATAACATTGTAGAGATAAATATTCAAGAACATTATAGAGAATAAATTGATTTAAAATACATTACAGATAATGAAAAGAACTAAAATGACCTAAGAAAAATCTCCACAAGCATTATGAGATCCAGATTAGTCCTTTTCTTCTAACTATAGGTATGATAATACAGAATCAAGAAAATTCCATGGTATAACATCCTATGAACATTAGTGGTCTACTCGAGTACCCATGTCCAATTGCGACTCGAATGGGTTATGAGATATAAACTCAATAGGCCAGCACCACCAGTCTCTAGTCCTATCCAGATAGTTTAATATATATTAAAATTTGTTTAAGTATTGATATATGGTAACAGAAATGAAATAATAAACCATCAAAATTCTAGGTTCCTAAGGGAAACCTGATGAAAATACTGGGATTATCCCATGGATGGTATGTTTTATCAGGTCCATTACATATACATTTATATACATTATCGGAATATATATGTTTGTGTGTGTGTAGGGATGGTTCTAGCCATACCACCTCTATCCAAATTCTAGGGGTTCTCTCAAAGTGTTCCCAAATCACTGGACTAAGATCCCTTTTAATATCGTGATCAAGATGGAAATAATGGCATGGGGTAGTGATACCTTCTCGAAACATGGAAATAAGCGTACAAGGTAGTATCTCCTCCCTCCCACATGTAAATAATGGTATGGGGTAAATATAACTTTATAATACATTTAATATAATGGATCAAGGGTATAATTCATACTTCTAAAATACAAAATAATGGATTTCGGTGATAATTCCTACCACCAACATTCAACAGAATAGCTCAAGGATATAATGCCTGCCTTCCACATTTAATAGAATGGCTTGGGTATATACTACCTACCTCTAAAATTTAACATAATTAGATAGTTCTATAATTTATACCTCCCACATTTAATATAACATCATGGGGCTATAATTCCTACCACCCTCATGGATATATATATATATACCGACATGGCGTTCATCATTTCATTACCCATATATTTAATAATAAGGAAATATTATAAAATAAATCATATAAAATTGCTTCATATTCTTTCCAAAAAGACATACCATATACACATGCACAACCACACTCATGATCTACACCTAAATAAACTCATTTAAATTATTTCAATAAAAACATTCACATGATCTTTTTCACATTAAAAACATTACATGCAAAAAATATTTCCCAGGTATATCTTTAACCATGCACAATTCTATTCTAAGGAATCCTTTTCAATTAAACCCCTTTTAATGCATGAAAGAAACCACTGTGATTGAACTATTTAATCAAAGATTATCATTTAGTGGAAGTTCCCTATTCGATGTTATCACATCCAATTTAATTAAATATGAAAAATTGGTTGAATTATTACATTTTAATAAGTGGTTCTATGAGTATATTGAATTTACCTAATTGAGAATATGAAACATAAAGGTGTTAAGCAGCCTCACATGTCCTTTTTCAATTTTAACCCAAGTAAAAATAATAAAACAACGAAATATCGAAGGCAAAAATGTAATCTAGAACAAATTATTTACCTTGATGAATGTACACCTCCATTGGAGGGTTTTTACTATAAAACATGACATTACTGGTGAAAACTCATTTATGGCCCTTACACGCCTTATTAATTTTACCAAAGAATCATTTTATAAATTAACATCCATATGAGGTGGGGGTTATGTTAAATACATGAACCCATGAAATTATTTAGATAATCCTTTCATAAATAAATTAAAAAAACAAAGGGATACTACCACATACGGTATCCAAGACATCCACTTTTATCTTGGTGCTTTCTAACCGAAAGTTTTTGCTCCCCTGTCAGGAATATGAATCTTCAAATACCAGAATGGAAACATAGCCTCTATTAACAAACCAACATGGACATGTTTATTCCCATGAGGATAATGACATATGTGCTTAGATAAAAATATCAGTCTCCAAACACATGCACATGCATTGCATACCTGTATATGTATATAAACATAGGAACTCTTAGCCCAATACACATATTATAACTACCATAAATGAATATACATGTAATGGTGGAACATATATATATATATATATATATATATATATATATGCATACCTATGAATACGCAGGTGTGTAATCCATGACATGGAGACTTGAAACCGATAAGCTTGGACCAACATAGTAGACATTAAACACCAGGGACTCACTTTCCTCAAAATAGTAGAATAAAAACTCAGAAACAAGAATAAATATTAACATGAAACAATGCTGGTGCACTGAAACCACCTGAACCTCATCACCTTCTGTATCCGTTCCCAGAACACACCAGAGCACATCTCGAGAGAAAATCTATATGAATGTAGATCAAATTGAAAAATGATACAAAAATCAACCATATGGTCATAGGGTTTTTTTGATCCCTATGGGGAGAATATTAGGCCAAACAGTATCCTAAAAAATGTAGAAGAAGGTGTGGGATACCTTACTCTGAAGGATTGTGCCAGACACCTAGGATGATCCGACAAAACTTGATGACCGGAATAGGTATGAGGTAGGGGGTCTTATTCATCAAGATGAGAATCCCACTTAGGCTGCACTACATCAAAATGATAGGGGTGGGTATTTCAGAATAAGTTTTATATTTAATTTAATTTAAGATAACGAAATTTTCTAAAAACAGGTTATCGTGCATGGTTAAGCATCATGGTTTGGAAAATGGGGCAAGAACCATGCATCCACTATTGGAAATTTAGATCACCCTACACATGCTAGATGCATGGTTTGGAAAACATTGTGAAAGCTGTTTAAATCATCTCTATCCCCTTAAAAATGGTTTTATGGTTACCTATAGTGGGAAACATGGTTTATCAGATCATGCAATAACTGTGTGCCCTCTACTGTCCTTCATTACTTGATTCCATTTGAGTCTGGAAGTCCCCAAACCTCTCGGGCTACCCAAGGAAACATAATGGGCTTCGTCCAAGTCCAAAAACATTACTTGAAGCACTCTAACTCCTATAATTTAATTCTAAACCATATTTTTAAAAACACTCTGTTCCGTAACTGAAAATGATAAAAAATAAACATATTTTCTCCCAGTTCCAAATTTGAATCATTACAACCATCCCACCATAGAAATTATCATCCATAAGAAGCCTAATGAAACAATTTACTCCTCACCTAACCTACATGTGTCATGAGGAATTTTCCAAAAGGTAGCATTTCATTCACAAAGCACCAGCATACCTTGAGTTACTTCATAAGCAATCAACACTTGAGCCCTTAAAAACACCGATTCAACACTCAGTTTCCAATCGAAACACCGACATGAAATTTACCCAATACCATTCAACTAGATATGTGATCATGTCCCTACCTCTTAAACCATTTTTTCTTGGGTACTTCCCAACATATTTTTAAATGTTAAACAGAAAAATAAATGGCAGGGTTCAACCAAAGGTTGGAATTGACATTTAGTGCACACTCAAAGCATTCCAACGATGCTCCCAGTGTGCTTTTGAAATGATAATACAATTGATTCTCATAAAACATAAAGCCCAAGATGAGACAGTCATTCAGGAAAAGCACTGGATGGAAAAAAATGCACTCATATCCACCAAACACCATCCAAAAAATGGTCCTTCATCGATTTTAATTATTAAACATCAGTCGGAAAGATTCAAGCCACACATCAAACTATTCAAGAAGATACCCATATTAGATGGTAATTATTTAATATTCTAAACTGTGAAGCTCACTCCCACCTCATCAAACATTTAGCACAAAAACATTCATAGAATCCTATAATAGAAAACCAAGGATGTTGCATCAATCAAACCACAAGGGAATCCAAACATCAAATGTGCATCAATGAATGAGAAATATCCAAAAATCCATATTAAATTTTTTTCATTCAGTATGACATATTACTGATTGTCTCATTATGAATCTATGAAGAAGGAAACATTTAGGACATACTCATCACATAGTAGAGTAAAATACGAGTATTTTTAAGGGATTATAGTCAATTATACCAAACTATAAGAAAATGATAGGTCAAAACACCATTGGTGGAATACTAGGTATGCACTCAGCTTCCCCTATCAATGAACAACAATTTTAATAACCCGAATCCTTTACAACATGAGGACATTACATGATCGTTAACAGTATTCATATTAATCTCATCCCATGACAAATGTGTTTATCATGGGTTGTATTTGTAATGCCCCGACCCCAGTTACCAAGAGTCGGTGCATTATTACATAACATTGGGATGATCACAAAAGATTAAATCTTGAAATACAGATTAGTTAAGTATCCTTGGAATAACTATATGCATTCATATAGTCTTACATTACATCATAAATTAAAAAAACTACAACAAAATCTTGTCCTCATATCACCTCATATTATCCATGCAGGTCATTTATAAAGTACTTCTTCACATCCTAGGTAAAATAAAACATTGAAAGGGGTGAGCTCAAATTCTCAGTAAGGATAACAATATAGCATAAACTTTCATAAATAATATTAAACATTTAAGGCAATGTATAACTAAAAAAAGACTTTTAATCTAGAACATAAGCATTATATGAAAAAGATAAAATCAAATAATTTCATTCACTTATTCAAATGGATATTCTACTAGTCGAATAATCCAATTCAATATCAATAACCACTTTCATTATGATGGAATGCGTAATGTCAGACTATCATAACCACATAGCCAAAGCCTCGTGCCAAGACTACAAATTAGATTTTGTCAAGGCCTAGTGCCAAGAAACTAGTTTGTCTCATGAGACCTACCAATGCATCGAGGAGCTATAGCAGGCTCCACCTGTCACTTATTATGTCCAATGCATTCCTCATATGAACATGTTTAAACATAACATAAACTTTCATATTAAAACTAGAATACGAAATGTAAATACTTTCTCCATAAACCATGAATGGTATAAAAATAACACATACACAGTCAAACATATCAAAAAACCTTCAATAAAATATGGATGTTTGTTATCCTTATAAAAAAACTTGAAATAATCTCAAAATCTATCAAAGGATGTCGACATAGATGAAATAAAAACTATTTGAGATAAATATCACTTTTTTGAAATCATTTAAAAGTCACATAATTATAAAATAAAACATTAACTTTGAAAATATTCTTATAAGCTTGTAATGAATTCTTTGAAGATTTTACAATATTGTAAAATAGCCGCACATGCCGTATAAGTTAAAAAAAGACATTCTTACCTTAATTTTGTCGAAAATGCTAAAAATGACCTTGTTTGAAAAATGAAGGAAAGATTCCATTCAAAATATATTATAAAAGTCAAACAAGGGAATAAATGACTTTAACCCATAGTATAGTAAATAGTAAAAATGATTTGGAATATATTTTTAAGAAACATAGATGTGGATGATAAAGAGGTCCCCGTAGATAATCAAGTATAAACAACCGCAGATAATGAAGAGATGGGGAAATAAACCCTTACCTTGTAGTTTTCCTTTGTCGATGGTAGGTTAAACTCCTATATAATGGTGAAATAATTTTTATTAAATTATAAAAGAATCATATACATTAATATGATATCATATAAAATCTGTTAACATTGCTTTGTTAATAATATCTTAGTATTATCGTCATTTCAGGTGTTAACTTACTCATTTTTCTTTTATATGTTTTGTTACCTAAGTCGTGTTTTTTATGGATAGGTTTTATCTTATTTATATCTATAATGATATCAAGTCCTTAAACATTATTTTTAATCCTAAAATGAAAATTTGTCTTGAATGGATATGATGGGAAATCAATCCTATCACCTTCGTGGAGACGGTAGTCCATACATACGCACGAGTGACAATATCATTTTTTGATATTAAAATAATATATAATTGGATGGTATATCATATATAAATAAGAATTATTATGTTATATTTATTATTTAAATGAATTACACATCATTATTATACCCATAAAAATAATAATTTATTGAATAACAATTACACCACGACATGGAGATGGTAAGTCGTACATACGCACGTATGGTGAAATGTCATTCCAAGGATGGATAGAATACTTAACATGGTTGTACCATATTTATAATAATATCACATTATATATAATATAATGGAGTTATTATTTTAGAATTGAAATTACAAAGATAGAAGAAGTTGAAGAAGAACTGAACTTGAAAGAGGGTGGTGAAAAGATTACCTCTTCCTCGGGTTCTTCCTTTTGATTTGATCAAAAGTTCTTCTTGGGAAGGCATTTTGAATAAAGTAAGGCATCTAGGATGAAGGGAGGATATTTTGGAGGGTATTTGGGCCGAATTTGAACGAGAATAAAGGCTTTAAAGTTATGAATTTGAGTGAAGGTGGAGTGCCCTTTTATAAGAGGGGTAGGAGGAACCTTTGGAAAAGCTAGAAATATTATTTTATAGTAAAGTAATATTACGTTTATAATTTCTAACAAGTAGATTATTTAAATTTTAATATTGTTATAGGTCAAAACCCATTCAAACAATAGGTTTTAGATAGGTTTTGGTCACTATAGTAACCTTAACGTTTAGTTTTATCTCTTAGTTAATTAGTTTGACATTTACCATGACACATTGAATTTTTATATTATGTAGTTAATAAACTTACTATATAAAACAAATCTACCCCCAAGTGGTCCATAAATGACACACCTAACTTTATATATGTCTTTTGGCCGAACCATAGTTTTTTAGGAATTTAATATCAATTAATAATATAATATTTGTTTTAAAAACTCTTTTATGTCAATTTTGACACTATTGGGTCTTTGATTTTTTTTAAAATGATAAAATCATGATTATTTCAAAAAAACATATTTAAATCAATAATACCATGTCATGTTAAGCTATAAAATTCGTGTAATTATTTAAAGGTCTCAAATTATATTTATTTTGGTATTTATAATATCAAATATTTTAATATTTCACTAATAAGGTAATTACTGCATCATCTGTGTGTCATAAATAAATTATATTATTTAATTTAAAAAAATTATAAATAAAATACCATTATGTTGTAAAATGTTTTTTCTTTTTAATGAATATTTATAATAAAATTTATCTTATGTATAATCCTATATTAAAAATGTTTATGTTATTAAACATTGATTTTATCTCTTTTAACTCTTCATTGAATTAAATAATAATAAATGTCCTAATCTAATCCAAGTGGACCTAAATGATAATATTTTATTCATAAGGTTGTTTTAGGTCAATATATACTTATAAAATATAATTACTACATGTGTTAGGGTAGTATTAATATCATTTTTACCCTTAATTACCCTATTTAATTTTAACCGTGGTAAATAAAAGTAAAAATCTACTATTCACCAAAAATTATTTTTATCTTATTGAAACACAATTTACTCCTTTATATTAACAATTTCTCTTAGATTTTCAAAATTCCACTCACAATAGAGATAAAATTATGTTTTATTTGAATTTCCAAATTCTACTAGGAGGTGGGTAAAAGACTGTGAAAAATTCCATACAATTTTTATATATCTAAAATTATTCTAAACTAAATCCAATTAATTAAATTTAACATATAAAGGTATTATTTATCTATTTTGGCCTTAATTAAATTTAAATAAAATAAATAATTATTTAAATAAAAATTCAATTTTAAACTATAACTTAGTGTTTTTCACTATTTGTCAAAAATTGAATGTTTTCAGAAAAATATAAAAAATTAACCATAATCTAATTTTGATATTTAGAATCCAATAATGAAGTCCATTTTGAAAGATAAAATTTATAAAATTTCAAAAAGTGGGTATTACTATTCATAACGACAAGTTTGATTGGTTGTGGTGTGTGTTAGAACTCGATGTAGCGTAAAACACACACTACTGTATTATTCAAAGAGAAGTGTTTCGTGGACGTTTGGGGTGTTACATTCTCCCCTCCTTAAAATAATCTTATCCTAGAAATATCTAGAATAATATTTCCTGAAAAAACTCACGTGGTTATTTATTATAAGTTTCTCGGGTTCCCACGTTGCTTCTTCCATTTATTGTTTCTCCATTGAACTTTTACCAGATGAGTTGTACGGTTTCTCAGAATTTGTTCTCTTGTATCAAGAATCCTGATGGGCTTTTCACAATAAGACAGTTCGGGTTCTAGTTCTAATTCCTCTTAAGTATGTACATGCATTGGTCAGGCATGTATTTTCTCAACAGTGATACGTGGAACACATCATGAACTTTGGAGAGGCTTGGCAACATTTCCAAACAGTAAGCAACAACCCCAATTCGTTCTAGAATTTACAAAGGTCCGATGTACATGAGAATCAATTTACCCTTCTTACTGAAACGTATAACTCCCTTCCATGGAGATACCGTAAAGAAATCATGATTTCCAACCTGAAATTCCCAACTTTTCCTTAGGTTATCGGCATAGCTCTTCTTCCTAAATTGTGCTGCTTTGATGTGGTTTTGGATTACCTTTACCTTTTCCATTTTTTCCCGCACCAGTTCTGGGGCCACAAGTTTTCTATCACCAATGTCATCCCAACAGGTTGGTGTGAGGCATCTCTTTCCATAAAATGCTTCATATGGTGCCATATGATTACTCAAATGGAATTTATTGTTATAGTAAAATTCTACCAGAGGTAGATATTGATCCCAAGTACCCTAAAAGTCATGTGAGAAATATCTCAACATCTTTCTAAGGTTTTAATAGTCTATTCGGATTTTCCATCAGTTTGAGGGTATAAGGCAGTGCTCAAAAGAAGTTCATTATCCAATGCTTTCTGAATACTATTCTATAATGTTGAAGTAAAACTGAGATCATGATCCGAAACAATCGAATATCCTTGTTAATCGGCTACACCCATGGTTGCCTGGTATCATATCGGATAATTAGAGTGCCTTCATGGACAAGAGACTGATTACGAATAATGCCATTGTGGCCCATGAAGTGTTCCACTCAATGAAAACACGCTCCACCGTAAAAAGAGGAATCATGGCATGGAAAATGGGCATGACGAAGGCCTGTGATAATGTTTAATGGCATTTCCTCATATTTGTGATGCTAAAAAAGGGCTTTATCTCTAAGTGGATAAGGATGATCATGCATTGTGTCTCATCTATTTCCTTCCATATTAGTGTCAATGGGGTACTCACCCGTGGCTTCTCCCCAACCCGAGGACTGCGCTAGGGAGACCCTCTATCCCCTTTTCTTTTTATCCTGGTGGATGATGTTTTTTCTAACCTCATTTCCAGGGCAACTTCCTCTCTTTCAATTCATGGGGAAAAGGTCTGCCATGTAATCCTACCGGTCTCACACCATTTTTTTTCACCGACGACTGCCTTCATTTTTTCCAGAGCAACCTAGAATGACTACCTCACTATAGGCCATGTAATCCAACAGTATGAGAGGGCCTCTAGGAAAACAATCAATCAAGGAAAGTCGGAAGTGTCCTTCAGCTCTGGGGTCCCACTTTCCAAATGAGAAGAGATTTGTGCCATTAGAGGCATTCATATGGTCGAGAAGCATCAGAAGTACCTCAGGCTTCCCACAGTGATCGGTCGTTCCAAAAAAGAAATATTCACCTCATTTCTTGATAGGATAGAGAAACAAATACAAGGATAGGCCCCAAATTTTTTTTCCAAGGCTGACAATGAAACCCTCAATAAGGATTCCCTTAAATTTATTCCCAACTACTTTATGTCCATGGTTAAGCTCCCTACTGTGGTTGTCAATCTGATCCATTCACACACAGAAAACTTCTGGTCGGGACAAAACAATGGAAAGAATAAAACCCACTGGATTGCCTTAAAAAATCTCTTCAAGCCAAAATCTGAGGGAGGAATGGGTTTCTGGGACCTCTTTCACTATATTGATGCATTGCTGGCAAATCAAGGATGTTGCCTTATTAACTACCCATCCTCTCTCTGTTCGCGAGCTATCCATCCTAAATATTTTCCCCACAAGGATTTCCAGGACTCCTCTATTGGCCCTCGACCCAGCTTCCTCTGGAGAAGCGTTTGGAGCTCCAGAGGCCTCCTGGAGGGAGGACTGGGTTGGGGGATTGGGGATGGGACATCTGTTTCTATCTGGACGGACCCCTGGCTGATCGATAAGGATGACAGAAAGTCATCATTACCAGCCCCACCTGGGATCGAAGATGTGACCTTCATGTTCCAATTTTCTGATCATGGGAATGGGTGCTGCACGTAAAAGCATCAATCATGGTTCAATGAAAGAGATAGAAGGATTATCCAGAGTATCCCATGTGTTCGGGATGCAGGACCCGACCACCTATTCTGGATCAATGATATCACAAGAGTCTATATGGTGAAATATGGCTATCTACTCACTATTTTTACTCATTCTGACGCTTGGGAGAGAGGGCCATGGGATTCGCTATGGAAGCTCAACGTACCCCGAAAAACATGCCACTTCTAGTGGCAAGTGCGCTCGGGCACCCTCCCTACAAATAGACTCCTAGACATATGACATTTCTCCAGTGACATGTTCCGCCCCTTCTGCCCAGACGTCCCAGAATCACCCCTCCAAACCATCATCCAATGTCCGGGGGCAAAGGAGATTTGGAACAAATGGGGCTCAACTGCGGATTCCTCACGGATTTTGTCCTCTGACCACCCCTCGCCCCTGAAGCATTGTTGCTCTTCCTCATCACCGACCTTGTTGGGATCTCTTTTCATCATGGCATGGATCATTAATATTTGCCGTAACGATGCGATTTTCAACCATGTCTTCAGGACTCCCGATTTCTGGATAGAACGGGCATCATCCTGGATTGAGGGATGGCAGCATCACTCCTGTCAATAAATTCCCTTTGGATCCCTCCCCCCTCCTCCCAGTGGTGTCTTCCACTGGAAGGGATCCTCAAGATTAATGTGGATGCGTCTCTCCCCAAGGATGGTCCTATCGGCCTTCGTCTGCTGGCCTGGGATCATTTGGGTCAAATCATTGCATCCAAAAGAGAATCTCATCATGCTCTTTGGGAACCAATTGTTGCCGAAGCAGATTCCATCCTCACTGGAATGACGCTTTCTAAAGACCGTGGATCGGAGAAAATTTACCATGAATCGGACTGTCTCACTGTTATCAAGATCATCAACCGCAATGATGATGAACTTCAATCTTATGGTACCATCATCTGGAAAAACCAATATCTCCTTCAATGATTCATTTCCTATACCTTCTCCTTCATCAGAAGGGAAGAGAACAATACCTCTCACTAGCTGGCGGCCTCTGGCCCCCGTGATAATACCCAGCTCTGGCTGGACCACTTTCTGTCATGGCTATGTTCTTTTACTTCTACTGATCTCAGTTTTTAATGAATTCGTCTTTGGTTCAAAAAAAGTGGTAAATCTTCCCTTATAGCAAGAAAATGTACTGAATTGGTAGGATGATCAATAATAACCCATATTGTATCATTCTTTCTAGGAGTCTTTGGTATCCCCATGACAAATTAAATCATAATATTGTCCCATTTCCACTCTGGTATGGGAAGAGGTTGCAACACTCCACAAGGCTGTTGCCTTCATGTTTTGACATGTTGAAAAACCATACATCATGAAACAAAATCAGCAATCACCCTCTTCATGTTGTCCCACCAAAAATGATTCTTCAAATATCTATACATTTTGATTCTCCCAGAGTGTATAGATAAATTTGATCTATGAGCATCATCTAACAATTCTCTTTTCAGATAAGTTATATCGGGATCACAATGTCTCTTCCCAAATTTCAATATTCCTTCTACATACACAAAGTCTCTCAATCTCCCATCATTAACAACTTTAATCTTCTTTTTAAATTCTTCATCATCTGCCTAATAACTCTTTATCCTTTTTAATAAATATGGTCTGGAATCCATTTGAAAAAGAATTGATGTTTCTCATTCCATGGTGATTCCCATTTCCATCTTTACTAGATCCATTAAAATTGGATCCCTTTCAAATCTCATCATGTTCAAAAATCCAAGATATTTTCCACTAAAATTATCTTCCACATTATTTGCCTTCCTCAGGTGGTAGTGTATCATGTATTCATAATCCTTGAGTAGTTTAATCCATCTCCTTTGTCTCATGTTGAGTTATTTCTATGAGAAAATGTACTTCAAAATCTTGTGATGAGTATATATCTAACATTTTTTACCATAGAGATAATGTCTCCATATCATCAATGAAAAGATTAAAATAGCTAACTGAAAATCATGAGTAGGATAGTTTTCCTCATGAATTTTTAGCTGTCGTGCTGCATAGGAAATAAACCTATCATTCTGCATAAGGACACACCCATGTCCTTTCTTCAATGCATCACTATAAATAAATAACCCATCATTCCCCGGTGGTAGAGTCAATATAGGAGCATTTAATAATCTTATCTTCAGTTCCTAAAAAAAATCGTCACACTCTTTTGTCCAAACAAATTTAACCCCTTTACATTTGAGCTTCGTTAATGGGTTATCCAATCAGGCAATGTTCTGGGCGAAACGTCGACAATAACCTGCTAAGACAATAAAACAACATTCCTCAGTTATACTTGTTGTTACAGGCCATTCGTGGATTGACTTAGTCATAAAAGGATGAACATAGATTCCATATTTAGAGACAATATGGCTAAGAAAAGACATCTCATGAAGCCATAATTCAAACTTGTTAAACTTCCCATGTAGTTCATGTCTTCTCAAAGTCTTCAGGAAAATGTGGAAGTGATATTCATGAACTTCATATATTTTTTAATACACCAAGATATTTCCAATAAATACCACCACAAAATCAACAATATATTCTTTGAAAACTCTCTTCATTAGCTCCATGAATAAAGAGGGTGTATTACTAAGCCCAAAAGGCATTACTGTAAACTCGAAATGCCCGTACGTGGTTTGAAATGTTGCCTTCGGAATGTCTTCCTTCATCACACACCACTGATGGTATCTAGATCAAAGGTAAATCTTAGAAAAGTATTGAGTTCCATGTAGTTGGTCAAATAAATCATCAATTCGAGTTAGGGGATACTTTTTGTTTATTGTTGTAGAATTCATCTCCCTGTAGTAGATACATAACCTCATAGATCCATATTTATTTTTAACAAAAAGGACAGGGGATCCCAGTGGAGAAACACTAGGGAAAATAAATCACTTATTACTCAATTCTTCTATTTTTTTCTTCAGTTCAACTAATTCCACAGTGTTTATTCTATAAGGGGTCTTCGATATATTCCTTGAACCAGGAATTAAATCAATGGAAAACTCAATTTCTCATTCTGGAGGATGTCCAGGTAAATCTTCTGGAAACGCATCAATATATTCTCTCTAAATTGGTATATACTCTATTTGATCATTCCTTTCCTTACCCACAATTATTTCA
Source organism: Viscum album (assembly GCA_963277665.1). Taxonomy (NCBI): domain Eukaryota; kingdom Viridiplantae; phylum Streptophyta; class Magnoliopsida; order Santalales; family Viscaceae; genus Viscum; species Viscum album. The sequence goes on from OY728148.1 coordinate 179,027,676, forward strand.
TTCTTTTCCTCCCCAATAATTGAATTTAGTTGAGCTATTGGGGATGGATCTAGGTAAAATTAGATGTTGATGATTCTGCTCTAAAGATAAGGTGTTACTTATCATCATCAAAAAAATAGTATCCTCCTTCTTCTTACTATAATTTTTTTCATCATGGTCCGAAATCCAATCCATACCGAGGATTATATCAAATTCAATCATAGGTATGACGATGATATCCGCATATAAAGAACACTTATGTGCTCTAATGAGGGCTGATTCACAAAACATTGTAGCAATGATACTTCCCTTAGAAGTTTTAACTGACAACTCCCTTGTTAAATAAAATTTGAAAAATATAATTTTCATATCAAACTGGGACAATATGAAAAAATGCAATGATCCAGAATCAAATAATTCATTTTTTAAACATGAGGAAACCATTCAATTATCTTCCACCATGACTTTCAGAGCTTCTATCTCAGTAGTAGTAATATCAAAAACTTGTCCTTGATCGCTTTTCCTTTTCTACGGTATGTTCCCCTAATGCTTAGGACATTCATTTGCATAGTGTACCATCTCTCTGCAATTTTAGCATTGAACATCATTATCCTTTTTCTTCCCCTTGAAATCACATGCTTGGTGGCGTTTTTCACCACACTTGTAATAGACTCTCATTCCCTTTAAGCAAGTACCAGGGTGTTTCTTCCCACATTTACGATAGGATGGATATTCAACATTCCCCTTCTTTGCCTTATTTCTATTCCCAGAGTGATTCGGAGATCTCTTCTTCTCTTTCTTTGCTTTAAAGTCGTAAGACTTAGAGAATTAATTTTCGTCTTGATAGCGCATAATAAAATATCTTCGTACGATGAGAAGGATTATGACACTATTTTTCAATGAATAAATAGTTTTAACCCATCAAAGAAATGGTCAATCTTACTTATTTGATTACGTATATAATCTCCAGCATACCGTGCTAGCCTTGTAAAGTTAGCCTCATACATATTGACATTCTCATCCTCCTTTTGTCTCAGACTCAGAAATGGCCTTTCTATATCTGCTCGATGGTCATGAGGAAATTATTTTTCTAAAACAAGTTCTTAGAACTCCCTTCATTCCATATTTGATACATCATCATCTTCCTTTGTGTTTTGTATCAATGACAACCATTGATAAAAATCTCCAGTGAGGCGATAAAATGCCATGATAACTTTTTTCCTTTCACTACTCCCCAAAGCCTGAAATATTTTCTCTAGGGAATTTATCCATTGCTCAGCTACTATAGGATTTGTACTTTCATTTAACGTTGGTGGTTGTTGCCTCATGAAGCTATCTAACATTGATCCTCCACACTGTGGATCTGGGTTCTCTATACTGGTAAGGTTATTATTCATAACCTAAGTGAGTTGTCCCAGTATGGTGATTAGCTGATCAGCACCAGTTTCATCTCCAGTTTCACTATAACTATCTTGAGTAGGAGGGAAATACATACATGGAGTGTGTACATTGATATAGTTTCCATTTCGTCCACTAGGCTCCATTTCTAAACAAGGGCATAATCTAGACCATTTTATGAATCAAAATACATAATTTCATACTTGTAAAACACTTAATATAAATTGAACTATTTGTGGATATAATCCATAATCATAAAAATGTTTTCTTTGAAGAAGTATATACTCATGATCCCTTCATAATGGATTATAAAGAAATTGAGAATTATCTTAAGCATATCCACCTAGAGTGTCGTAACCAATAGTGCAGTAAGGCCCGTTGTCATGCACCACTTTCCATTCGAGTCTAGCTCAAAGCGGTGTTTTCGGGTTTTACCCCTAGGGACATCTTTTCCAGAGCTGCCTCTACCTGCTTGTATCCTGATAGGGATGTATTTCTTGTAAAAGTCACAAAATCTCTACAATACCAAAATTATAGAATGTTATTCTACACTAATCCTCAAAGTCAACATTAGGTCTATGTTCTCTAATTAGAGTTCATCTAAATCTAGTTTCTATGGTTTGTAATAAACTTCTTCTGATACCACTGTAACGCCCCGACCCCACTTAACCTGAGTCGGTGCATTATTACATTACATTGGCATGATCATAAAAGATCAAATCTTGAAAGACCGATATGTTTAGTATCCTTGGAATAACTAGACACATTCATAAAGTCTTACATTACATCATAATGTAAAAAAACCACAACAACATATGGTCTTCATATCACCTCATACTATCCTTGTAGGTCATTCGTAAATTAATTCTTCACATCTTGGGAAAAATAAAATAGTGAAAGGGGTGAGCTCAGATGCTCAGAATGGATAACAATATAGCAGAAACATTCATAAATAAGCTTAAATATTTAAGGAAATGTATAACTAAAACAGAAGAATTTTAAATTAGAACATCATCATTATATAGAAAATATAACATGAAATAATTACATTTATTTATTCACATGGATATTCTACTAGTAGAATAATCACCTGAAATATCAATAACCACTTTCATAATGATGGAATGCATAATGCCTGACTATCATAACCACATAGCCGAGGCCTCATGCAAAGACTACAAATAAGATTTTTTCAAGACCTCATGCCAAGACACTAGTTTGTCTCATGAGACCCAGTGATGTATCGATGAGCTATAGTGGGCTCCACCCATCACTTATAATTTCAATGCATTCCACATATGAACATGTTTAAACATAAAATAATCATTCGTATTAAAACTAGCATACGAAATGAAAATACTTCCTGCATAAACCATGAATGGTATAAAATAACACATCCATAGTCAGACATATCACAAAACCATCAATACAATATGGATGTTTTCTATCATGATAAATAAACATCAAATAAGCTCAAAATCCATCAAAGGATGTTGACATAGATGAAATCAATACTATTTTAATGAAAAATGTATTTTTTGAAATCATTTAAAAGTCACAATCTTATGAAATAAAAAATTTACTTTGACAAATTACTTATAAGCATGTAATGGAAGCGTAGTAGATTTTACAATGGTGTAAAATAGTCACACCCACCGTATATGTTAAAAAAAGGCATTCTTACCTTAATTTTGTAGAAAATGTTAAAAATGACCTTGTTTATAAAATGACGGAAATATTCCTTTCAAACCATTTTATTAAATTCAAACAATGGTATAAATGACTTTAACCCATAGTCTAGTAAATTTTAAAAATGGTTTGGAATACATTTTTAATAAACGTGGATGTGGATGATAAAGAGGTCCCAGTAGATAATCACATATTAACCACCTCGGATAATGATGAGATTGTGAAATAAACCCTTACTTTTTAATTTTCCTTGGTCGAGGGTAGGTTAACCTCCATTATAATGGTGGAATAATTTTTATTAAATTATAAAAGAATCATATACATTAATATGATATCATATATGATCTTTTAACATTGCTTTGTTAATAATATCTTAGTATTATCATCATTTCGAGTGTTAACTTAATCATTTTATATTATAAGTTTTGATACATATGTTGTGTTTTTTATTGATAGTTTTTATCGTATTCATATCCAGAATGATATCATGCCCTTAAAAATTATTTTTAATCCTCAATTGAAAATTAGTCTTGAATGGATATGATGGGGAATGAATCTCATCACGTTAGTGGTTACGGTAGTCCGTACGTACGCAGGAGAGACAATATCATTCTTTTGGTATTAAAATAATATATAATTGGATGGTATATAATATATACATAATCATTATCATGTTATTTTTATTATTTAAATGAATTACAGATCAATATTATACCCATCCAAATAATAATTTATTGAATTACAATTACAACATGGCGTAGAGACGGTGTGTCGTATATACGCACGTATTGTGACATGTCATTCAAAGGATGGATAGAAAACTAAATATGGTTGTACCATATTTATAATAACATCACAGTATATATTATATACTTGTGTTATTATTTTATAATGGGAATAACAAAGAAAGAAGAAGTTGAAGAATAAAGGAACTTGAAAGAGGTTGGTGAGAACATTATCTCTTCATCGGGTTCTTCCTTTTGATTTGATCGAAAGGGCTTTATAAGATGGATTTATGACTAAAATAAGGCTTCTAGGATGAAGGGAGGATATTTTATTGGGAATGTACGCAGATTTTGGCTGATCCCAAAGGCATTTAAGGTATGAATTTGAGAGAAAGGGGAGTGACCTTTTATAAGAGGGGTGAGGGGCACCTTTGGGAGAGCTAGAAATATTATATTATAATAAATTAATATTCGGTTTATAATGGCCCAAAAGTGGATAATTTAAATGTTAAGGTGGGGATAGGTCTAAAACCATTCAACCAATAGGTTTTATACAGGTTTGGGTCTCTATATTAACCTTATCTTTTAGTTTTAGCTCTATGTTAATTAGTTTGACATTTATCATGTCACTTTGTATTTCTATATTATATAGTTAATAAACATACTATATACATCCAAGAGACCCCCAAGTGATACATTAAGGATACAACTATCATGATATATGTCCTTTGGCTGAACCATATATTTTTATTAATTTAATATCAATTAATAATATAATATTTCTCTTAAAAACTATTTTATGCCAATTTTGACACTATTTGGTATTTGATTTTTGTTAAAATCATAACAGCATGATTATTTCGAAAAAAAATAATTAAATCAATACTAACATGTAATTATAAGTTATAAAATTCGTGTAATTCATTAAAAGTCACTAATTATATTTATTTGGGTATTTATAATATAAATAATTTTAATATTTCATAAATAAGGTAATTACTACATCATAATTGAATCCTAAATAAATTAAATTATTTAATGTCTAAAAATTATAAATAAAATATAATAATGTAGGAAATATTTTTATATTTCTAATAAATATTTATCAACAAATTTATCTTATGTATAATCCTATATTAAAAATGTTTTAGTTATTAATCTTTGATTTTATCTCTTTTAACTATTCTTTGAATTAAATAAAAATAAATGTTAAAATCTAATCCAAGTGGTCCTAAATGATAATATTTTATTCCTAAGGTTGTTTTTTATTGATATAAACTTTTCCAATATAATTAGGACATGTCTCAAGGTAATATTAATATCATTTTTACCCTTAATTACCATATTTACTTTTAACTGTCCTAAATGAAAGTAAAAAGTTAATATTCACCAAAAATTATTTTTATCTTATTGAACCACATTTCACTACTTTTAATTATCCGTGTATCTCAAATATTTGAAATTACACTCATAGAAGAGGTAAAATTATGTTTTATGTGAATTTCCTAATTCTCCTAGGAGGTGGGTAAAAGACGGTGAAAAGTTCCAAAACCATTTTATATATATAAAATTATTCTAAACTAACTCCAATGAATTAAATTGAACTTATATAGGTAATATGTATCTATTTTTACCTCAATTAAATTTAAATAAAATAAATAATTATTTAAATATAAATTCAGTTTTAAACTATAACTTAGTTTTTTACTCTATTCATCAAAAATTGAATGTTTTCAGCAAAATACAAAAAATTCACCCGAAGCTAATTTCGATATTCCAAATCCAAAAATGATGTACATTATGAAAGATAAAATTTTTAAAATTTCAAAAAGCGGGTATTACTATTCTTTACGGCTAGTTTGATTGGTTGTGGTGTGTGTTTGAACTCGATGTTGTGTACAACACACACCACAATATTATTCAAAGAGAAGCGTAACATGGAAGTTTAGCGTGTTACAATATTGATATCCAAGCATAAGAATATTGGTTATCAAACAAAGAACTGGTACATTTCTAATACTCGCAATCCAAAAAGGTATTCATGCACGATCAACCATCATCAAAAGGCATTTTAGGTAGTGTCCCTTCTACTCAGATGTCCAAATTTATGAGATTCAACACAACACACCTTACCAGAGTATTTTTCAAGCTGCCATGGAGATGATAAATAGCTTCTCATGAGCACGATGGATCAAAACAACCAAATCAGACATGTGACACTCATCTTAGGTATGATCACAATGTCAAGAATAGATAGAATATCAATACCAAGCTGAAACAAAATCCAAAATGACCCACATATCAAAACACATTCAACATTAAGAAACCCATCTCGAGTATTAAAATGAACTTATTTATTTAAAACTCAATTAAATCTACCTGGAGATGACCTCAGACCACAATCAATGGAACAAAAAACATCAATTTAACTGAACTCACTATGTTCAAAATTTCATTTAGCACTCAACACTACCACATTTTTAAATGCATACTACCCGGGTAAAAGAGAATGGATCAAATGACCAAAGGAGAAGACGACTATACCCATGTCATGTCTAACATGCTTAAAAAGAGCATTACCTAAGGCTCAATCCCCTGACAAAGTCAATGAAAACATGATCACACATATGAAAAAGTGTTTCATTCAAAAATGAAAAGACGTGTGGGGGACAAGAACACCTAATGTGTGAATTATCACTACACCAAAAAAGAATATAGGTTATATGTATGATGTGTAGCTCAGGATAGCCTAGTATGATGAGAAAACATCATTCGAAGCATTTAGTCATGCCAATATATAATAACCACCACAACACCATAACATTTTAATTAATTGTTATAAAGATAATAGACTATGGGGAAAAACAATGGCTCTGTTCCATGAAAATAATGGAAAAGCTGAAAAACTACAAATACCTAAGGGTATCAACCAAGGAATCCTCTATAAGTTCTCTTCCAATACATTTTCATTTATTCAAATTTCATCATTAAACATTAAAAGTTTTAATCCAACACTATGTAACATTTTTTAAAACCAACTCAAGTTACTTGATTTTCAACTAACATCCCATGGGAAAATCAATAATGCTTTACAATACAGCTTCTAAAGCATTTAAACATTTAAAATATCAATGAAATCCTATAATACATGTAATTTGTCACATAAAAATCCTTTTAATATTAAGGATACCTTTGAAGGTTCCACCAAGCCAACCTAGTATTTTTATATAACAACACATTAGTAGTTTCTCTACTCATTTCAGATCAAAATTGAATAGCACATTACATTTATTTGATTCACAATAATCTATTACCTTACATTTAATATGGGATTCCATTTCCCAATACATGAAGATCCCATACTCTTCACGGATTTATTGTTGGATCCATTTAATGTAAACCAACCCCAATCCATAATACAACATGCTCAAATATATGTATAATGAAGAAGTCAGTGGGGTGTCCATCTACCAACCTATATAGAGCCTATACACTTAATAGTTAATCATTTGGATTTAACCTTAATTAAATTAAATCCAATTTCGTATTTAAAACATATTATCCTTTTACAACAGTTCTAATACACAATTTTCCTTTTCCTAGCTATTATGTACCTATAAAAAATATAACTGATAATTGGATCCTGCAGTTATCACAAAAAGTTTACAAATATCAAAACTATATAATCCTGATATATCAAATAATAAAATAAAAATCATGGAATATAGTAAGCTATTCATTTTATTATAGGTGTAATGAATGCTTAAGAATTACCTATGCTGGTACAAACTATGAATGTTACTTGGATACTGACCATGGAATATAACAACATGTTAGTAAAAAAAGTCATGAAAAAGAATATATCTGGAATGCTAAAAAAATCAAGATCATGGAATATTATCATTGAATTGTGGAAAAACATGTTAAAATTAACCATTGAAATGTGATACATAAACAGACATGCTATAGAGAACAAAACATATCATATCACTCAATTTGCAGTGTCAAATGAACAGGTAATCAAAAATTAAACTTCAGGGATTGACACTATGCATTGAATTTAATTCCTTTGTGTCTAATAATGATGTGTGAAATTCAACTTCCTTTCCATAACGGACTAAGGGTAAAATTCCATATGTTTTGTAAATCATTAATAAATGGAAAATACATTAGTCACTCAATGTGAAATCATATCATCTATATTAGAAAACAACATGAACAACAATCCCATCCCTGGTAACGTGGTCATTTCCCATATTTGGGGTGATCAGTCCAAGGAAGGGAAATTTACTAAGATCTAAAACTATCCAAATTTCATATATATGAACCCAAAACCAAATTAATATGAATAAAAATTACATCATATACCACTTTATAACATCCTAACCCATCTTACAATTAAAACTATTAGGTCCACTAGGTTAGATACCCTGAGAGGGTGGGGGTGAATCAAGGTGTGACAAATTAAAAAAAACTACCCTATTGATCTTGTCTTGATGTTAAGAAAGAATCTATTATATCTCTTTCATGTATAAAAGTTTAATAAAAAACTAAATAATGCACAAGACATAGTGATTTTTACTTGGTTCAACCATAGTGGTCTACGTCCAAAGAGCATACACTGGTGATGTGCTGATGTACCAAATCAACTAAAAGAAAACTCCTATTTACAATGTTCGGGATAGATCATGTATATTCCCAGGATCACTACCTTTATAATGCTTAGGGTCAAGTCTCTGCTTTCCCAAGGGTCACTCACTATTTCTCACTATCTGGATCACTGCTAGTGGAGAGGATCGCCGTATTTTTCTTCATTTTCTCACTGTTATGGAAAGGATCCAATCACAGTTTATAAACCTATATGTCTCTTCATTATCACTAATGAATACATAATCTGTTGTATGTATATGCTCTATTGAAGTCCAACTTTCACCAGTACATAAACCTCACTTTGAACCAAAGGTATCGGGAAATCTTCTAGAATTCACGCATCCCGAAAATGATGGGCGTTCTTCTACCATACCTTGAAATCTTCTCCAAGTCAGCGTGCATGTCCATTTTGACCACTTGCACAATTCTTACTTCTCAACTCCAATCTTGCGCGACTCTCACCCTTCTATGCCCAAACCAATTTTGGCTCACAACTATCAACTGTCACGCTTCTTCAAAACCTGGTGTGCACGTGTCACCTAAACACATGTGTGACACCCCCTTCTTCAACTCTAGACTTGGATAACTCACAACCTTTCTCTCCAAAACCACTTTGGGCACACAACTATCAACTAGTGCACAACTTCTGAATAACTTTATACTTCCGTGACCACAACACCACTGGCGCGACCACTACACATGTGTGACATGAGCTCTGATTTTCTCTATGTGTTGAACATTGTTAGAATGAAGATGGTTCAACCTCTATTTATTGTAATTTGGACACCCTGAGAGTCGGTGTGTAATTCTCCTCTCGGCTCCCAAGTCCAGCAGCCCTAGTCTCTACAACACTAGTCAATTGCGTGAATATACCCCAAACGAGGGCGCCTATTTTTTACATTGCCATATTTTGATGTTTTGATGTTGAAAAAAATGGTGTGAATGTTTAAAAGCCTACAAGACACCGGTGCACAAGTCCATTTTCCAAAAATACTTTTTTACATTTTTCTATTTTGAGTTCCAATGATTTCGCAAACACTAGAAAATGGAACCACCATGTATATTCTCTTTTTGAATGGCCACCAGATCAACCATTCCTTTTTCGATATTCTTGAATCAATAATGGATCGTTAAACACATCCCTTAAACTCGACATGCCACCATAAATCACCTCTATCAACAAATTTGTATGCCACGATTTTTTTCAACAAACCCAACACGGAGGCCCACTTTGTCAACAAACACAATCACCTAAAAAATGCATCAATGATACCTTGAGGGATTTTTTCACAACAATCTCCCCCTTGGGGTTTGTTGATAATTCATCCATAAAAATATACATTGTTAATTCTTCATCTACCATTCGCCTATTGCGATTCTGATTGCGATCAAGGATTTACTCAACACATACTCTAATCCCACGTGAGCAATGCTCGGCGTGAGAAACATGAGTAAATGAAAAGTTCCCCAATCAATCACTTAAACTCTGACACCCATTGTTGATACCAAACTAATAATTTTTTTGGAAATATTCATACCATATTCCAACACCAGTATTTTGCATTTATCATGATCCTCAACTCTCATGATATCTATTCTTTGGTCGATCACTTCTAGCATCGTCAGATTTGATACTATTCCTTTCTACTCACAACTTTAACTCTAGTCAGTAGAAAATCTTCTTCAGCACTATCTTCTATGTTTTCTAATCTATTCTTTGACTAAGCACATTAAACTAGCTTCAATTCCCCATATCTGGCTGCTCCACCTACTCCACCTGTCATCTTCTCCCCATATTATTCACGATTTCTCAAATAGCCACACTGTCTCCCCCTTGAATAATCATTATTTTCTCCCCCTTTGTCAACAAACCCAAAGGTAACTCCTATGAAGTCTTTAATAGAGTAGGGAACTCATATCAACAAATTAGGTAAAACACATCATACCTAGGGTAGAGGGGGGCCCACATCCACAGTTTCTCAAGTGCGGGGAGTTGACTGAACTCCCAGATCCAGTCAATGCCTCTCAAAAGCTTACTTGGGTTAGGCCTTTGTCAGAATGTCTACAACATGTAGCTCTGTAGGAACATACTCCAACTATATGATTCCATGCTCAAATTTCATCTTGATAAAATGAATCTTTATCTCAATGTGCATTGTCCTTGAATGATGGACAATAATTTTTCTACAATTTATAGCACTTGAGTTATCACACTAGATTCCGATTGGAGGCTTCACTTCAACTCCCATAACATCACGTTGTTTCTACATCCACAATAACTATGTGCATGAATGAGTGGACGCAATATACATAGCCTCTATTGTGCTCAATGAAATGAAATATTTCTTCTTGCTTATCCAATAAATACACAATCCACCAAGGTAGAAAGCACCACCTGACGTTGACCTCCTATCATCTGCTGAACCATCCCAATATGAATCAATAAATACCAATAACTCTGTGTGAGATTTGTCATTATATGTCAAGTAGAAGTCCATTCTTCCCTTGATATACTGATGAATTATTATTACTCCAATCATGTGGATTTCATTGGGATTAATCTGATATCTCGCTGCTTGGCATGTGGCGAATACAATGTCAGGCATTGTTGCGGTCAAGAATAACAAAATTCCAATAATCTGCATGTACTCTGTGATATTAACTGCCTCACCATCCTTATCTTTGGATAGTTTCATCCTGGTAGTAACTTCAGTCTTCATCTCCTGGAAATATTCCATTCCAAAACATCTCAAAACATCATTGGCATATTTGTATTGAGAAATTAAGGTTCCATTCCTTCCTTGTGTCACATGTATACAAAGTAAAAATGTTAGATCTCCAATCATTGACATTTCAAATTCAGTTTTCATTAATTTGGAAAACTGTATGCACTGTTCTTCATCTAATCCGCCAAATATTATGTCATCGACAAAAAGAAACCCCATAATCCTTTGATTACTATCTTTTCTGAAATAGATATTGTATTCAACTCCCCCATGCTAGAAACCAAGCTTCTTCAAGTACTGATCAAACCTTGAGTTTCATGGTCTTGGTGCGTGTTTCGGCCCATAAAACGCCTTCTTCGGTCTAAAAACCATGTTCTCTTACTCATGAATGAGAAATCCATCTAGCTTCTCAATATACACTTCCACCTATAGAACCCTGTTAAAGAATGCAGATTTGACATCCGTTTGAACACTTTGAACATCTATTGCACTGCGATGTCTAGGAATAATATTATTTTCTCCATCCTTGCAACCGATGAAAATGTCTAATCAACAAATATTCCCCCTAACTTGGAGTATCCTTTTAACACTAGTCGTCCTTTATTTCGAACCATTATTCCATATTCATTCGTGTTGTCGCAATAGACCCATTTTTTCATGATGAAATACTTATCAGCTGGTCTCGAAATAATCTACCATGTCTGGTTCTTCTCAATCTGATCAAGCACTTCATTCATAGCATAAAACCAGTTTTTATCTTCAACTGAATCATCAGTGCATTTTGTCTCCACCTGAGATAGGAATGATTTTTGTTGTAGTGACTTCATTCTTCATGTCATAACCGGAGCTATCTGATCACCAATGATATTATGCCTATCAATATCAGCCCAACTCTTTTTCTTCCTTATAGAAACAGATATGACACATTCTTTTTATTCATCAATGTATTCTTCTGAGTCAGCATCTGCCACTTCTTCTCGTCCTGGGTTACTTTCCTCTTCATCAAATTCATCAAGAAAATATTCACTATGTAGTTGAATAATATATGCATTTTCCAAAATAGTGACAACATTGCTCTCAACTACTTTTCACAACCTCTTGTTAATGAATTTTTTTCTGAGTTTTTCCTGAGTAGCCCATAAATATTCCCTCATATCCACGTGATTCAAATTTCTTATGTTTTTCTTTACTGGTAATAAAGCACTTAAATCCAAATATTTGATAGTATTTCACTATTGGATTCATTTTGTACCACATTTCATATGATGACTTTCTTTCTTTGAGACACAACATTGTCCAATTAGAGATGTTAACTGATTCCAATACTTCTTCCTTCCAAAACATCTATAGTAGGTCTTTTTCTATAAGCATTGTTCTAGGCATGTTCTTTATTATCGAAATTCTCCATTTTCCACTTCATTATATTGGGGAGTTCTTACTGAAGAAACATGATGCCTTATCCCATGTTTCTCGACATACTCATCCACCTGGATGTTTTTTAATTTCGTACCAATTTCTATATGAAACATCATTAGTTTCTATCCAAGCACCCTTTGAGATTCCCTTCGGAAATGTTTTTGGCAGCTGAACACATTTGACTTATGGGAAATAACAAATACCCATGCCATTTTGCTATAGTCATCAATGAAAACAACATAATACCTATTCTCGTCAATGGATCTTGGTGAAATAGGTCAGCAGACATCTGCATGCACCAATTCAAGCACTCTTGTCAACTTATTTTCCTCCTCTTTGTATGTAGTTTTGACATTCTTCCCTTATTGACAAGCGTCACACATATGTGCATGATCATGTGATAGATTATCGAGGACTCTTTCCACTTCAAACATTACCGGATCTTCAAGAGATGGTTCACATAGATGTCCAAGTCGTTTAGTCCACAACTTTTTTTCTTCATCTCTACATAAAAAGAACATATCATCTTCTCCACTTACATGGTAGAGATTTATCTATGCTATTTTTCCCTATAGAACCACTTCCCCGTCTCCTCCATTGATGATACACATCTTCTTAGTAAACCATATAGAATGTCCTGAGTAACATAGTTGACTTACACTAAGTAGAATATGACTGAGTCCTTCTACTACAAATACATCATCACGACTTATTTCATTTCCCCCAAACATGGAATTTACATAGCCAAAAATCTTCTAGCCTTCATCATTTCCAAACATTAAAACTCTTTATTTTTCATATTTTATGCCTAAAACAAGTTTCTTATTACCTTTCATGTGAGATGTGCAACCGCTGTCAAGGATCCGAACACAAGTATGACCTGATTCTTTAAGGTCAATTTCAGCAACCATTTCCTTATCTGCTATCTTATTCTTGGTCCATATATTTGTATGCACACACGACAAATATTGAGAATTCTGATCTTTCTCAGAATATGATGGACTGGCGTCATCTTGCAAAGCTGAAAATCGATTTTTCATATTTAACTCACAATTTGGTTCATTGATCTGTTACTTGTGAACATTTTGGTTCTACCTGGGAAAATTCTTATGTATGGTCGATGTGCAGAATCTGGGCATTTGCCCAAATCCTCCCCTATAAAAATAGTGTCCATCCAAACATGTTCTAGAGATCCATTCTCTGTTTGGATTCTACATCTATTCTTATCCCCTTAGAAATCTCTTGGATATGGAACACACATACTTTGAATGTCCCATCGTTCCACAATAATAACACCTAATATAAGGAGAATTTCTTCATGTCATTTTTACACTGCTTGTTTCCCCTTAAGATATTTGAATATTTTGATTCTTTTTTCTGCCCAGATCAACCTTCAATCTCTGAATGGGTGCATGCATTTTGACATCAATATTTACAGATTTTTTTATCAAGTCCAAATTCAGACTTAGAATCTGAGCATGATTTCTTCTTCTTTACTGCTAAACTACTACAATCATCTTTCATATTTTCTATCTTCTAAATGGCCATCTTTCTGGATATCACATTTCGGGTCATGAATTTTTAATGATCCTCCATTTTTTGTCACAGACTATCCACTTCTTCTTCACGTTCATCGATACACTTGACTTGATCTTTCACTTTTCTATTTAATCCATCGATCTCCATTTTCTATTCTTCAATCTTGAGATTAAGCTCATCAACCTTTTTTGAGCTCTCTGTCCTGGAATATTAAAGGTTTTATATTTCATTCACTATCTCAGACATCTTGTCTACCTTCTGTTGCATGTAGATTTTGGAATGATGTACCACATTGTTGACTTTCTTTGTCCTTTCTCTGCAAACATCAATCTCTTCAAGATATGCTTCTAATTCAGCTTCCATGTCAACTCTCCCTTCAATTTATTCTTCTTCATCTATGTCAATTTCTTCATTTTCATGAGGACTACTGACAACAACAACCATTTTATTTTCTCCATGATCTTTACAATTTTTGATCTACTCAACCTCTTCAACCTCAGACTCATCTGAACTGTCTAATTCTTGTGAATGAAGATTCATCTTCTTGAATAAATTTCTCTTGAACTGCTTCTTCCCTTTCACATAGGCTAAAAATTTCTTCTTGATAATTTTAACTTCATATTCATCATTTTCTTCTTCAAACTTTTTGGGGAACTGTGTGGCAAGATGTCCAACTTTTCCACATATAAAGCGAGCTTGTGGTAGTTTCCCTTTGATCTCTCCTTTTCCTCTTTGATGATTTGAGGAGAGGAATGAAATTACCTCATCTGTCTCTTCTTCTTCCTAAGAATCATCAATGGTGAGCTTCTTCATGGCCTTAAATTCCACCTCTTTGGATTTCCCCATTTCCACAGCCTCTTTATCATCATTCTTTATTTTATATGCAACCATGGTATTGTGAAAATTGTCTAGTGTCATCTCAATTGGATCTTTATCTTCTATTGCTAAAACATATGGATTGAACCGAGGTGGATGTTTCCTCAAGATATGCTTTATGATGTTTATGTCTTCAATGAATTCTCCAAGACCTCACATATCTTCCACAACAATATTTACCCTATCAAAGAATGCATCAACAGACTCATTTGGGTTCATTTTCAGATCTTCATACTTATTCCATAGTACTTGTAGCTTTTCATCTATGACTTTTGTATCACTTTCATATATATTCAAAATCTTTTCCCACATGGAATTTAATGTTTTACATGAAATTCCATTTGTATAGATTGTATTGGATATGACTCCCCCTAAAGCATTTATTCCCTTGGCGTCAGAAACCAATTCACTTCGCTCGACTTTTGATAATTCCCCAATGATGATGTCAGTTGTTATTACATGCATTGATGATGTGAATATATCCATTCCAAAAGATTAAAAGTAGTATTGCATCTGATACTTCCATAGCTAAAAATTGTTCATGTCGATGACCAGAATTCCATTATGATTGGTGACCTCTATTTGAGATGGAACAAATGATATACACCTTTCCCTCTAATACTAATTTTTAGGTACAATAGGTTAGATACATTGAGATGGGGGAGGGTGAATCTGGGTATGATAGATTAAAACAACTTCCTCTATTGATCTTGTCTCACTGTTAAGAAAGACTCTCTTCCCTATCTTTCTTGTAGGAAAGTATAAAAAAAATCATGCATAAGACACGATGATTTTTACGTGGTTCACCCCCACTGGGCTACGTCTAAAGAGCATTAACCAAAAATGTGCTGATGTACCAAATACAATAATAGACACTACTGTTTAAAAATATCGGGATGGACCACTTCTATTACCAGGCTCACTGCCTTTACAATGTTTAGGGTCAACTCACTGCTTTCCCAAGGGTCACTCACTGTTTCTCTCTCTCTTGGTCACTACCGGTGGAGAGGATCACCTTATTCCTATTCCTTTTCTCACTACTCTGGAAAGGATCTACTCACAGATTATAGACATTTAGTTCTCTTCATTATCACAAATGAATACATCCTATGTTGTCTGTAGATGCTCTATTGAAGTCCAACTTTCACCCATAGATGAATCTCACTATGTACATATGGTATCGAGGAATTTTCCATCGTTCATGCAGCCCTAAAATGACTGGAATGCTTCTACCATAACTGGAGAGCTTCTCCAATCCAGTTCCCAAGTTCACTTCAACCACTTTCATAATGCTTTCTTCTTCAACTCCTAACTTGTGCGACTCACACCCTTCTACACCCAAACCAATTTTGGCGCGTAGCTATCAACTGTCGCACTTATTCAAAACCTAACGCACAAGTGTAACCAAACCACTTGTGTGACACCCCCTTTTTCAACTATAAACTTGGGTGACTCATTAACATTCTCTCCCAAACCACGTAGGGCGCGCAACTATCAACAATCGCACAACTTCTGAATATCTTTATACATGCACGACCAGACCACCACTGGCACAAGCACTACACCTGCGCGACGTGAGCTCTGATTTTCTCTAAGTGTTGAACTTCCATATAATGAGGACGGGTTGACCTCTATTTATATTCATTTGGAAAACCTGAGCTCCATCGCGTAAGTCTCCTCTCGGCACGCAAGTCCATCCACCCTAGTCTCACCCTCCCATGTCACTTGAGAGACCAAACCCATGGGCACCCATTTTTCCTTTGCCATATTTTTATGTTATGATCTTGAAAAAAAATGGCATGCATGTTTCCAAGCCTCCAAGACACCAACACACAAGTTCCTTTTCCAATAACAGTTTTCTCCAGTAGTCGATTTTGAGGTCCAAAAATTTGGCCATGGAAAATGGCACCACATTGTATTTTCTCTTTTTGAACTCCATCCAGATCGACCATTTCTTTGTCGATGTTCTTGAATCAGTCATGGATCATTAACCACATCCCTTGAAATTGACATGACACAATGTAATCCCCTTTTTCATCAAATTTTTATGGTATTGTTTACTTTGTCAACAAACACAACACGGCGGCCCACTTTGACAACAAACACAATCACCTCAAAAATGTCTCAATGACACCTTGAGGTATTTTTTCCCAATAGAAATAGTAGCTAGAACGGTGGTCAAATGGCCTCATGCATGTCTTCTTATATTCCAGATGCTACTGATAGAATTTGGGGTCTTAGTAGGTGATATTTGGGAATCTATACCATCATATCATAGTTCAAAAATCAAGAAATATTAAGATTAGAATAAGTTGTATTGAAATAACTAACTGCATCAGAAGGGAAAGAAGACTCATTTTATAAAAGTGGACCATTCCAGTTATACAAAAGATGAATGTAAGATATGGTTGGGATGCATATTTTGAAGAAGTAAACAAAAATACATGCTTTACAATACAGAAAAAAATAATATAACTAAAATATACTAAGGCAAATCTCTATGGGCATCGTAATCTATAGATCATTCTTTTTCTCATAACACCATGTACGAGCATATGGAAACATGGAATGTCTACATTCTATATTCCTACAAACGTGAGAGGTCACCACTAGTACCCCAGTGAAATGGCGGCCTGAGTAGGGTGTGAGATATAAATATCAGTAGGATGGCACCACCAATGTCTATCTCTATCCACGCAGGGTAATATAAATTATACACTGCCCAAGTATGATGAGATGATAAAATATCTAAATGGATAAACAAACACCTATCCATCTTCTTAAATGATACCTTACAGTGATACCATCTTCATCCCATGTCTATTATGTCTAATCATGTCCATATTGTGTGTGTGTGTGTGTGTGTGTTTATGTAGTATCATTATATATATTAATGTATATAGATTGATTTATGTTATGTTAGATTAGGACATTCCACTACCATCTGAATTCTATGGGAGCTATCACTGTCTTCCACAAAACCATTTCCACGAGTATTTCTAATATCTTGAACTATGTGGAATGTAACAACCCATGCTTCTACAGTACACTTCTCTTTGAATAATGTCAAAGCGTGTGTTGTACGCAACATCAAGTTCTAACACAGCACAACCAATCAAACTCACCGTTATGAATAGTAATACCTAATTTTTAAAATTTCAAAAATTTTATCTCTCAAAATGGACTTCATTTTTTGATTTGTAGTATCGAATTTAGCCTAAGGTGAAATTTTGGTACTTTTCAGATAACTTTAATATTTTGATGAATAATGAAAAATACAAAATTTTAATTAAAAATAACTTTTTAAATCAAAATAATTAATACTAATAAATTATGAATTTGAGTGATTTTAAAGTATATTTAGAATATATTTTTACCATTTAATACAATTTTGGTCATTGTTCATAATTTCACAATTAAACAAGACATAAACAATTATCAACCTTTTGATAGTTATTATATCTTAAAAACACGTTTTTTGTTTTGACAACGAGAATTAATTTAAAATTAATTTATGCCAATTCTGTGTTTAGAATTTGGAAAAATGGATTTCATATTTGGAATCAGGATGTCCGAATTTTATAAATATTTAATTTTTAATTTTAGACATTTTGAATAATTACTTCGGTAAATATTTTATTTACCACGGTTAAGGGTAAATCCGATAAATAAGGGTTAAACAATAATATTATAATAATACTAAATTACCCTAAAACGTGTCCTAACCTTATTGGTGGATACATTTCCTACCATGGGCATCTTTGGGACGATTTTGTGACCCCATGGAGCCACTTGTAGGTGATATGGACACTTTATTTTAATTAAGTTAAAATAAATACAAAAATGACAAAATCATATATCTTTTAGGAAAACAATTTTTACAAAGGGTGATATATATTTTATTTTCAACTATAAATATTAATTAGAAATCTAAAAAGATTTCCTACAAAATAATTTTTTTTTATAATTTTTAGACATTAAATAATTTAATTTATTTATGACACAATGATGATGTTGTAATTACCATAATAGTGAAAAATTAAAATAATTTATATTTTAAATACCCAAATAAATATAATTTGAGACATTGAATGAATTAAAATAATTTTCAAGGATAATATGACATGTTAGGATTTATTTAATTGACTTTTTTTGATGTAATCATTCTTTTATAATTTTTACAAAAATCAATTATTGAATAGTGTCAAAATTTACATAAAAGAGTTTTTGACACAAATATTATATTATTAATTGATATTAATTTCCTAAAAATCTAAGGATAGGCCAAGAGACATATATCATGATATTTGTATCATTAATGGACCACATGGGGGACTCTTGGGTGTATATAGTAAGTTTATTAACTATATAATATAACAATACAACGTGACATGGTAAGTGTCAAACTAATTAACTAAGAGTTAAAACATAAATATGTGGTTAATATAATGACCCAAACAAATATAAATTCTATTGGTTGAATGGTTTTAGAACTATACCCACCTTAACCTTTAAATAATCCACTTTTGAGCCAAAAAAATTCGAATATAAATTTATTATAAAATAATATTTCTAGCTTTTCCAACGTTGCCCCTCACCCCTCTTATAAAAGGGCACTCCTCCTTCTCATTAATTCACACCATAATAGCCTTTTGGTTCTGCCAAAATCTGGACAAATACTCTCTCAACTTCCCTCAATAAAACCTAGAGGCCTTTGTTTGATCAGAAAGCCACTCTAATGAGCCCTTTTGATCAAATCAAAAGGAAGAACCCGAAGAAGAGGTAATGTTTTCACCACAATTTTTCAAATTCATTTCTTCTTAAACTTCTTCTTTCTTTTTTATTATCATTCATAAATAATGAATTCAGTATCTCCAATATAGTTTAGTATTATTATAAATATGTTACAACCATATTCAGTATTCTATCCATCCATTGAATGGCATATCATCATACGTGCGTACGTACGGATTACCGTCTCCACGTCGTGGTGTAATTGTTATTCAATATATTATTATTATATTGATGGGTATAATAATGATGTCTAATTCATGTAAATAATAAATATAACATGATAATTATTCTTTATATAATATATACCATCCAATTAAATATTATCTTAATATCAAAAGAATGATATTGTCGCTCGTGCGTACGTACGGACTACCGTCTCCACGAACGCGATGAGATTCATTGTCCATTATATCCATTCAAATATAATTATCATTTTATTATTTAAAAATAATTTTTGGGGACTTTATATCATTATGGATATGAATAAGAGACATCCTATCCATGAAAAACATGCCTTACATAACAAAACATATCAAAGAAAATGAGTAAGTTAACACCCAAAACAATGATAATACTAAGATTTTATTAAAAAAGAAATGTTAAAAGATCATATATGATATCATATTAATATATATGATTCTTGTATAATTTAATAACAATTTTTTCACCATTATAAATAAGTTTAACCTACCCTCAACCAAGGAAAAGTACAAGGTAAGGGTATATTTCTCAATCTCTTCATTATCTGAGGTTGTTTATACGTAATAATATATTGGGATCTCCTTATTATCCACATCCATGTTTCTTAAAAATGTATTTCAAAACATTCTTACTATTTTACAGAATATTGGTTAAAGTCATTTATACCATTTTTTGGCTTTTTATAAGAAGTTTATAAAGGAATCTTTCTGTCATTTTCCAAACAGGTTCCTTTTTAACCTTTTCGACAGAATTAAGGTAAGAATGTTTTTTTAAATTATACGGAGGGTGCGACTATTTTCCATCTAAGCGTCCCTTACAAGATTATAATATTATTTTCAAAGAAAATGTTTTATTTTATAAATATATGACTCTTAATTGATTTCAAAATAGAAAGATATATTTCTCTAAAAAGACTTTTGATTTCAACTATGTCAACATCATTTGATGGATTTTACGCTTATTTGACGTTGATTTACTATGATAAAAATATTTTATATTGTATTGAAGGTTTGGTGATATGTTTGACTGTGGATGTGTTCTTTTTATACCAGGCATGTTTTATGGATGAAGTATTTACATTTCGTATGCTAGTTTTAATATGATTGGTTTTGTTATGTTTAAACCATTTCATATGGGAATGCATTGGACTTAATATGTGATGGGTGGATCCCACTATAGATCCTCGATGCATCGGTAGGTCTCATGAGACAAACTAGTGTCTTGGGATGATGCCTTGACAAAATCATATTTGTAGTCTTGGAACGAGGCCTTGTCTATGGGGTTATGATAGTCTGACATTATGCATTTCATCCTTATGAAAGTGGTTATTGATATTGCATGTTATTATTCGATTAGTAGAATATCCATGTGAATAAGTAAATGGAATTATTTCATTTTATTTTTCAAATACTATGTTGAAGTTCAATTATAAAAGGCTTTTGTTTTATTTATACATTGCCTTCAATGTTTATTCTTATTTATGAATGTTTATGCTATATTGTTATCCTTACTGGGAATTTGAGCTCACCCCTTTTCTATGTTTTATTTTTCCCAGGATGTGAATAAATAATTTATGAATGACCTGCAGGGATAGTATGCGGGGATAAGAGTGTGGACTATGGAGACTATGTTGTTGTAGTTTTAATTTTTATGATGTAATGTTAAACATAATTAATATATCTAGTTATTCCAAGGCTACTAAACTAATTGGTCTTTCGATACATGATCTTTCTTATGATAATTCCAATGTTTTGTAATAATGCACCGACTCTGGGTAACTGGGGTCAAGGCATTACAGTTTTTATCAGAGGAAGTTTAGTACAAACCTTGGAAGCTAGATTTAGATAATCTCTGATTAGAGCACATAGATTTAAGATGGATTTTGAGGATCAGTATATAAGAACTTCCTATAATTTTTGTATTGTAGAGATTTTGTGAGTTTCTGAGCAATACATCCCTGTCTGGATACGAGCAGGTAGAGGCGGCTCTGGAACAGATGTACCTATGGGTAAAACCTGAAAACACCTCTTTAAGCAAGATTGGAACGGGAACTGATGCACGACAGCGGGCCTTGCTGCACTCTTGGTTAAGACACTCCTTGGAGATATTCTTAGAATAACTCTAATTTTCATTAAAAATCATTATGAAGGGTTTATGAGTATATAAATTCTCATAGAAGTTTTTTTATGATTATGGATTATATCCATAAATAGTTCAAATTATGTTAAGTGTTTTATAAGTATAAGATTATGTATTTTGATTCATAAACTGATCTAGTTTATGCCATTGTTTATAAATGGAACCTAGTGGAAGAAATGGAAGTTGTATCAATGCATGAAATCCATGTAGGTATTTCCCTCCAGCTCAAGATAATTATAGTGGAGCTGGTGACGCAACTAGTGCCGATCAGCTAATCACTATACTGGGACAACTCACTCAGGTTTTGAATAATAACCTTACTCATATGGAGCACCCTGATCCGCAGCGTGGAGGATCAATGTTAGATCGATTCATGAGGTAACAACAACGAATGTTCAATGGGAGTACAAATCCCTTAGTAGCTGAGCAATGGATAAATTCCCTAGAGATAATATTTCATGCTTTGGGGAGTAGTGAAAGGGAAAAAGTTATCATGGCTGTTTACTGCCTCACTATAGATGCTGAACAATGGTGGTCATTTATTCAAAACACGAAGGAAGATGATGAAGTATAAAATATGGAACGGAGGGAGTTCAAATATCTGTTTTTAGAAAAATACATTCCTCGTGACCATCGAGCAGATATGGAAAGGAAATTTCTGAGTCTGAGACAAAAGGAGGATGATAATGTCGCAAAGTATGGGGCTCACATTACATGGTTAGCAAGGTATACTAGAGATTTTATACGTAACCCAAGAAGTAATATTGATCATTTCTTTGATGGGTTAAAACCATTTCTCCATCGAGCATTAGTCTGATAATCCTTTTAATCGTACGAAGACATTGTGTCATGTGCTATCAAGAATGAAAAGGAATTCTCTAAGTCATATAACTTTAAAGCAAAGCAAGAGAAGAAGAGATCTTCTGATCAATCTAGGAATGGAAATAAGGGGAAGAAGGGAAAAGTTGAATATCAATCATATAGTAAATGTGGGAAGAAACACCCCAGTACTTGCTTGAAGGGAATGGGTGTCTGTTACAAGTGTGGTGAGAAAGGCCACCAAGATCGTGATTGCAAAGGGAAGAATGAAGCTACCAATGTTTAATGCTAAAATTGCAGGGAGATGGGACATTATGAAAATGAATGTCCTACACGTCAGGGGAACTTACCTCAGAAAAGGCTAAGGGATCATGTCCAAGCTTATGATATCATTACTGCTGAGGTAGAAGCTACGAAAGACGTGGTGGAAGGTAATTTAATGGTTTCCTCAAGTTTAACAAATGCATTATTTGATTTTGGATCATTGAATTGTTTCATATCTTCCCAGTTTTCTAAGAATATTAGATATTTCCAATTTTATTTAACAAGAGAGTTGTTAGTTAAAACTCCTAAGGGAAGTATCGTTGCAACAAAATTTTGTGAATCATTCCCCATTAGAGCACAAAAATGTTCTTTATCCGCTAATCTCATCGTCATAAATGTGATTGAGTTTGATATAATCCTTTCTATATATTGGATTTTGGACTATGATGCGAATAATTATTGTAAGAATAAGGAGGTTACAATTTTTGTTGATATTGATAAGAAACAACTTATCTTTAGAGCAGAATCGTCACCACCTAATTCTTTTCTAGATCCACCCCCAGTAGCTCAACTAAATTCAAATATTGGGGAGGAAGAGTATGATATTACTATGGGTGAGGAAAGGAATGTTCAAATAGATGATGTAACTATTGTGAATGAATATGTAGATGTATTTCCGGTTGATTTACCAGGACATCCTTTAGAACGAGAAGATGAGTTTTCCATTGATTTAATTCCTGGATCAAGGCCTATATATAAGACCCCTTATATAATGGCCACTGTGGAATTAGTCAAACTAAAGAAAAAACTAGAGGAATTGAGTAATAAGGGATTTATTGACACTAGTGTTTCTCCATGGGGAGCCCCTGTTCGTTTTGTTAAAAAGAAAGATGGATCTATGAGGTTATGTATCGACTATAGGGAGATCAATGCTATAACAATAATGAACAAGTATCCCCTACCTCGCATTGATGATTTATTTGACCAACAACATAGAGCTCAATACTTTTCAAAGATTGAACTTCGATTTGGATACCATCAGTTGCGTGTAACGAAGGAAGACATTCCGAAGACATCATTTCGAACCAGGTACGGGCATTACGAGTTTATAGTAATGCCTTTTGGATTGGCTAATTCACCATCTATATTCATGGATATGATGAATGGAGTTTTCAAGGAATATCTCGATGAATTTGTGGTGGTATTTATTGATGATATCATGGTATACTCCAAAATCTAAGAAGATCAAGAAAGTCACTTGCGCGTTATCTTGAAAACTCTTAGAAAACATGAATTATATGGGAAGTTTAGCAAGTGTGAATTCTGGCTTCAGGAGATTTATTTTCTTGGCCATATTGTCTCTAATGATGGAATCATTGTTGATCCTTCTAAGACGAAGGCAACCCACGAATGGCATGCACCTACGAGTATAATTGAGGTACGTAGTTTTATTGGTTTAGCAGGTTATTATCGACGTTCCATCCAGAATTTTTCCCGATTGGATAACCCATTAACGAAGCTCACACGTAAAGGGGTTAAATTTGTTTGGACAAAAGAGTGTGAAGAATTTTTCGAAGAACTAAATAGATGATTAGTCAATGATCCTATATTGACTCTACCATCGGGGAATGATGGGTTTGTTATTTATAGTGATGCATCGAAAAAAGGACTTGGTTGTGTCCTTATGCAGAATGATAGGGTTATTGCCTATGAATCACGACAGTTGAAAATTCATGAAAAAAACTATCCTTGTAATGATCTCGAGTTAGAAGCTGTGATATTTGCTTTGAAGATATGGATGCACTACCTCTATGGTGAAAAATGTGAGTTTTGTACTTATCACAAGAGTTTGAAGTATATTTTCTCACAAAAATAACTCAACATGAGGAAACGATGATGGGTTGAATTACTCATGGATTATTATTTTACAATACACTACCACCCGGGGAAAGAAAATAAGGTGGAAGTTGCATTGACCAGAAAAGAACATGGAGTTTTTAACAATATGAGAATTGAAAGGGATCTAATTTTCATGGTTCTAGTGAAGATGGACTTGGTAATAACCAGGTAAGGTGAAACATCAATGCTTTTTTCGAATGGTTTTCAAACCATCTTTAATAGAAAGGATTAAGAGTTCTCAGACTGATGATGAAGAATTTAAAAAGAAGAATAATGCTTTGAATGATGGGAGATTGAGAGACTTTGTGTATGAAGAAGGAATTTTGAAATTCGGGAAGAGACTTTGTGTTCCTGATATACCAGATCTAAAAAGAGAATTGTTGGATGATTCTCATAGTTCCAATTTCTCTATACACCCAGGGAGCACAAAAATGTATAGGGATTTGAAGGAACAATTTTGGTTGGACAACATGAAGAGTGAGATTGCTTATTTTGTGTCAAGATGTATGGTTTTTCAACAAGTGAAAGCTGGAAGACAACAGCCTAGAGGAGTCATGCAACCTCTTCCCATACCAGAGTGGAAATGGGATAGTATTATGATGGAATTTGTCATGGGGCTACCAAAGACTCCTAGAAGGAACGATGCAATATGGGATATTGTTGATCGTCCTACCAAGTTATCACATTTTCTTTCTATAAGAGAAGATCTACCACTGGAATGTCTAGCATGACTATATATTAATGAAGTTGTGAGACTTCATAGAGTAGCCCTATCGATTGTTTCTGATCATGATCCCCATTTTAGTTCAAGATTATGGAAAAGTCATCATAAATCCTTGGATACTGAACTTCATTTGAGCACTGCCTACCACCCGTAAAGAGATGGACAATCAGAATGAACTATTAAAACTTTGGAAGACATGTTGAGATCCTACTCACATGAATTTCAGTGTATGTGGGATCAATATTTACCTCAGGTAGAGTTTTCCTATAACAATACTTTCTATTCGAGTATTTAAATGGCACCATACGAAGCATTATATGGAAAGAGATGTTGCACACCAACCTGTTGGGATGACATCGGTGAAAGAAAACATGTAGGTCCAGAACTGGTGGAGGGTATGATTGAAATGGTAAAGGTAATCCAAAACCATATCAAAGCAGCTCAAAGTAGACAGAAGAGCTATGCCGATAATGGAAGGAAGGATTTGGAATTTGAAGTTGTTATCATGTTTTCCCGAAGGTATCTCCATGGAAGGGAGTCATACGTTTTTGTAAGAAAGGTAAATTGAGTCCCAGGTACATCGGACCTTTTGAAATTCTAGAACAAATTGGGGCTGTAGCTTACCGATTGGCAATGCCGCTAAGTCTCTCCAAAGTTCACGATGTGTTCCACGTATCTCTATTGAGGAAATACATGCCTGACCCAACGCATGTACTCACCTATGATGAATTAAAACTGGAACCCGATCTATCTTATTGCGAAGATCCCGTCGAGTTTCTTGATACTAGAGAACATTTACTAGGAAATCAGACGACTCGTCTGGTAAAAGTTCTACGGAGAAACCATAAGATGGAAGTGGCAACGTGGGAACCTGGGGAACTTATGATGAAGAACCACCTGAGTCGTTTAATTTAGTAGTATTCTAGAAATTTCTAGGATGAAATTATTTGAAGGAGGGGAGAATATAACACCCCCAGATTCTACGGTACGCTTCTCTTTGAATAATGCGATAGCGTGTGTTTTACGCAACATGGAGTTCTAACACACCACAACCAATCAAACTAGCTGTTATGAATAGTAATACCTAATTTTTAAAATTTTATAAATTTCATCTCTCAAAATGGACTTCATTTTTGGATTAAGAGTATCAAATTTTTCCTAAGGTGAAATTTTGGTACTTTTCGGATAAATTTAATATTTTAATGAATAGTGAAAATTACTAAATTTTAAATAAAAACAAATTTTTTAATCAAATAAATTAAAAGTGATAAATTATGTATTTGAGTGGTTTTAAAGTATATTTAGAATATATTTTTACCATTTAATACAATTTTTGTCATTGGACATAATTTCACAATTAAACCAGACATAAACAAGTATCAATCTTTTGGTAGTTATTATATCTTAAAAACACGATTTTTGTTTTGACATCGGGAATTAATTTTAAATTATTTTCTGCCACTTCTGTGTTTTGAATTTGGAAAAATGTATTCAATATTTGGAATCAGGATGTCCAAATTGTGTAAATATGTAACTTTTATTTTTAGAAATTTTGAATAATTACTTCAGTAAATATTTTATTTACCATGGTAAAGGGTAAATCCATTAAATAAGGGTGAAAAAATAATATTATAATAATACTAAATTACCCTAAAACGTGTCATAACCTTATTGGTGGATACTTGTCCGACCATGGTCATCTTTGGGTCGATTTTGGGACCCCATGTAGCCACTTGTAGGTGATAGGGACACTTTATTTTAATTAAGTTAAAATAAATACGAAAATGACAAAAGTATATATCTTTTAGAAAAACAATTTTTACAAAGGGTTATATATGTTTGATTTTCAAATATAAATATTAATTAGAAAGATAAAAGGAATTACTAAGAAAATGATATTTTATTAATAATTTTTAGACATTAAATAATTTAATTTATTTATGACACAATGATGATGCAGTAATTACCATAATAGAGAAAAATTAAAATAATTGATATTATAAATACCCAAATAAATATAATTTGAGACTTTTAATGAATTACAATAATTTTCTAGGATAATATGACATATTAGGATTGATTTAACATATTTTTTTCGAAGTAATCATTCTGTTTTGATTTATACAAAAATCAACTATTGAATAATGTCAAAATTGACAAAAAAGAGTTTTTAAAACAAATAATATATTATTAATTGATATCAAATTCCTAAAAATCTATGTTTCGTCCAAGAGACTTATATCATGATATTTTTATAATTAATGGACCAATTGGGTGTCTCTTGGATATATATATACTGTTTATTAACTATATAATATAAAAATACAAAGTGACATGGTAAGTGTCAAACTAATTAACTAAGAGTTAAAACATAAAGATATGGTTATTATAATGACCCAAACCAGTCTAAATTATATTGGTTGAATGTTTTTCGACATATCCCCACCATAATATTTAAATAATCTACAATTGAGCTATTAAAAAACGAATATTTATTTATTATAAAATAATATTTCTCGTTTTTCCAAAGGTGCCCCTCACCCTTTTATAAAAAGGCACTCCTCCTTCTCATTACATAACACCTTCAAAGCCTTTTGGATCCGCCAAAATCTGCCCAAATACTCTCTCAACTTATCTCAATACAACTTAGAGTCCTTATTTTGATCATAAATCCAACCTAAGGATCCATTTGGATCATATCAAAAGAAAGAACCCGAACAAGAGGTAATGTTTTCACCACCCTTTTTCAAATTCATTTCTTCTTCAACATCTTATTTCATTTTTATTATCATTCTAAAATAATGAATCCAGTATATCCTATATTATATAATAATATTATAAATATGGTACAACCATATTCTGTATTCTATCCATCCTTTGAATTACATGTCACCATATGTGCGTGCGTACGGCTTACCGTCTTCACGTCATGGTGTAATTGTTATTAAATTTATTATTATTATTTGGATGGGTATAATGATGATGTGTAATTCCTGTAAATAATATATATAACATGATAATTATTATTTATATAAGACATACCATCCAAATAAATATTATTTTAATATCAAAAGAATGATTTTGTCGCTCGTGCGTACGTACAGACTACTGTCTCCACGAACGTGATGAGATTTATTCTCCATCATATCA
This sequence comes from Viscum album, assembly GCA_963277665.1. Taxonomy (NCBI): domain Eukaryota; kingdom Viridiplantae; phylum Streptophyta; class Magnoliopsida; order Santalales; family Viscaceae; genus Viscum; species Viscum album. The sequence goes on from OY728148.1 coordinate 179,056,664, forward strand.
ATTCAAATATAATTATCATTTGATGATTTAAAAATTATTTTTAAGGACTTGATATCATTTTTTATATGAATAAGATACATCCAATCTATGAAAAACATGGCTTACGTAACAAAACATATCAAAGAAAACGAGTACGTTAACACCTAAAATGACGATAATACTAAGATATTATTAACAAAGCAATGTTAAAAGATAATATATGATATCATATTAATATATATGATTCTTTTATAATTTAATAACAATTATTTCACCATTATACAAGAGTTTAACCTAGCCTCAACCAAGGAAATGTACAAGGTAAGGGTTTATTTCCCAATCTCTTCATTATCCGAGGTTGTTTATACGTAATAATATACTGGAATCTCTTTATCATCCACATCAATGTTTCTTAAAAATGTATTTCAAAACATTCATACTATTTTACATAATATGGGTTAAAGTCATTTAAACTCTTGTTTGAATTTTTATAAGAATTTTATAAAGGAATCATTCTGTTGTTTTCAAAACAAGGTCGTTTTTAACCTTTTCGACAGAATTAAGGTATGAATGTTTTTTTAACTTATATGGAGGGTGTGGCTATTTTCTATCTAATCTTCCCTTACATTATTATAATATTATTTTCACAGAAAATGTTTTATTTTATAAATATATGACCCTTAAAGGATTTCAAAATAGAAATAGATATTTCTGTAAAAAGAGTTTTTATTTCATCTATGTCAACATCCATTGATGGATTTTACGCTTATTTGAAGTTTATTTACTATGATACATAAATTTTATATTGTATTGAACGTTTTGTGATATGTTTTACTATTCATGGGTTATTTGTATACCATTCATGTTTTATGGATGAAATATTTACATTTCATATGCATGTTTTAATACGATTGGTTATGTTTTGTTTAAACCTTTTCATATGGGAATGTATTGGACTTAATATGTGATAGGTGGAGACCGCTATAGCTCCTCGATGCATCGGTAGGTCACATGAGACAATCTAGTGTCTTGGCATGAGGCCTTGACAAAATCATATTTTTTGTCTCGGAACGAGGCCTTGTCTATATGGTTATGATAGTCTTGCATTATGCATTCCATCATTATGAAAGTTGTTATTGATATTGCATGTGATTATTCGATTAGTATAATATCCATGTGAATATGTAAATGGAATTATTTCATTTTATTTTTTCCAAACTATGTTGAAGTTCAATTATAAAAGGCTTTTGTTTTAGTTATACATTACCTTCAATGTTTATTCTTATTTATGAATGTTTATGCTATATTGTTATCCTTACTGGGAATTTGAGCTCACCCCGTTTCTATGTTTTATTTTTCCTAGGATGTGAAGAAATAATTTATGAATGACCTGCAGGGATAGTATGAGGGGATAAGAGTGTGGACTATGGAGACTATGTTGTTGTAGTTTTCATTTTTATGATGTAATGTTAAACTTAAATAATGTATCTAGTTATTTCAAGGCTACTAAACTAATCGGTATTTTGAGAATTGATCTTTCTTATGATCATTCCAATGTTATGTAATAATGCAACAACTCTAGGTAACTGGGGTCGAGGCATTACAGTTGGTATTAGATGATGTTTAGTACAAACCTTGGAAGCTAGATTTAGATAATATCTGATTAGAGAACATAGATTTAAGATGGACGTTGAGGATCAGTATATAATAAATTTTTATAATTTTGGTATTGTAGAGATTTTGTGAGTTTTCTGAGCAATACATCCCTGTCTGGATATGAGCAGGTAGAGGCAGCTTTGGCACAGATGTATCTATGGGTAAAACCCGAAAACACCACTTTGAGCTAGACTCGAACGGGAACAGGTGCACGAAAATGGTCATTGGTGCACTCTTGGTTATGACACTCCTTGGAGATATGCTTAGAATAAAACTCATTTTCATTACAAATAATTATTAAATGTTTATGAGTATATACATCCTCAAAGAAATTTTTTTATGATTATAGATTATATCCATAAATAGTTCAATTTATGTTAACTATTTTATAAGTATGGGATTATGTATTTTGATTCATAAACTGATCTAGGTTATGATATTGTTTAGAAATGGAACCTAGTGGAAGAAATGGAAACCATATCAATGCATCACTTCATGTAGGGATTGCCCTCCTACTCAAGATAATTAGAGTGGAGCTGGTGATGAAACTAGTGCCGATCAGCTAATCACCATACTGGGACAACTCACTCAGGTTATGAATAATAACCTTACCCGTATGGAGCACCCTGATCACCAGTGTCTAGGATCAATGTTAGATCGATTCATGAGGAAACAACCACCAATGTTCAATGGGATTACAAATCCCATAGTAGCTGAGCAATGGATAAATTCCCTAGAGAAAATATTTTAGGCTTTGGGGAGTAGTGAAAGGGAAAAAGTTATCATGGCAGTTTACCGCCTCACTAGAGATGCTAATAAATGGTGGTAATTGATTCAAAACATGAAGGAAGATGATGAAGTATCAAATATGGAATGGAGGGAGTTCAAATATATGTTTTTAGAAAAATACATTCCTTGTGACCATCGAGCAGATATGGAAAGGAAATTTCTGAGTCTGAGAGAAAAAGAGGATGATAATGTCGCAATGTATGAGGCTAACATTACAAGGTTAGAAAGGTATACTAGAGAATATATACATAACTCAAGAAGTAAGATTGATCGTTTCTTTTAAGGGTTAAAACCACTTCTCTATCAAGCTTTAGTCTGATAATCCTTTTCATCGTACGAAGACATTGTCTCATGTGCTATCAAGACTGAAAAGGAATTCTCTACGTCATATGAATTTAATGCAAAGAAAGAGAAGAATAGATCTTCAGATCAATCAGGGAATGTAAATAAGGGGAAGAATGGAAAAGTTAAATATCAATCTTGCAGTAAATGTGGGAAGAAACACTCTGGTACTTGCTTGAAGGGAATGGGTGTCTGTTACAAGTGTGGTGAAAAAGGCCACCAATCTCATGATTGCAAAGGGAAGAATGAAGCTACCAATGTTCAATGCTACAATTGCAGGGAGATGGGACATTATGAAAATGAATTTCCTAAGAGTCAGGGGAACTTACCTTAGAAAAGGCCAAGGGATCAAGGCCAAGCTTATGCAATCACCACATCTGAGGTAGAAGCTCCGAAAGATGTGGTGGCGGGTAATTTAATGAGTTCCTCATGTTTAAAAAATGCATTACTTGATTCTGGATCATCAACTTGTTTCATATCTTCCCAGTTTTCTAAGAAAATTATATATTTACAATTTAATTTAACAAGGGAGTTGTCAGTTAAAACTCCTTAGTGAAGTATTGTTGTAACAAAGTTTTGTGAATCAGTCCCCATTAGAGCACATAAATGTTCTTTATCTGCTGATCTCATCGTCATACCTATGATTGAGTTTGATATAATCCATTATATGGATTGGATTTCAGACTATGATGTGAAGAATTATTGTAAGAAGAAAGAGGTTACGATTTTTGATGATGATGATAAGGAACACCTTATCTTTAGGGAAGAATCGTCACCACCTAATTCTTTTCTAGATCCACCCCCAATAGCTCAACTAAATTCAATTATTGGGGAGTAAGAGAATGAAAATACAGTGGGTGAGGAAAGGAATGTTCAAATTGAGGATGTAACTATTGTGAAAGAATACGTAAATGTATTTTTGGATGATTCACCTGGACATCCTCCTGAACGAGAAGTTGAGGTTTCCATTGATTTAATTCCTGGATCAAGGCCTATATCGAAGACCCCTTATAGAATGACCACTGTGGAATTATTTTAACTAAAGAAACTACTAGAGTAATTGATTAATAAGGGATTTATTTGCCTTAGTGTTTCTCCATTGGGAGCCCTTGTTCTTTTTGTTAAAAAGAAAGATGGATCTATGAGGATATGTATCGACTACAGGGATACCAATGCTATAACAATAAAGAACAAGTATCCCCTACCTCTCATTGATGATTTATTTGACCAATATCATGGAGCTCAATACTTTTCAAAGATTGACCTTCAATCTGGATACCATCAGTTGTGTGTAAAGAAGGAAGACATTCCGAATACAGCATTTCAAACCAGGTACATGCATTACGAGTTAACAGTAATGCCTTGGATTGACTAATTCACCCTCTTTATTCATGGATCTGATAATTGTAGTTTTCAAGGAATATCTCGATGAATTTGTGGTGGTATTTATTGATGATATCTTAGTATACTCCGAAATCTATGAAGATCATGAAAATCACGTGCGCATTATCTTGAAGACACTAAGAATACATGAATTATATGGGAATATTAGCAAGTGTGAATTCTGGCTTCAGGAGATTTCTTTTCATGAAAATATTGTCTCTAAAGATGGAATCTCTGTTGATCCTTCTATGACCAAGGCAATCCAAGAACGGCCAGCACCTACGAGTATAACTGAGGTACATAGTTTTATTGGTTTAGCAGGTTATTATCGACGTTCCGTCCAGAATTTTTCCCGAATGGATAACCCATTAACATAGATCACACGTAAAGAGGTTAAATTCGTTTGGACAAAAGAGTGTGGAGAATGTATCAATGAACTAAAGAGATGATTATTCAATGTTCCTATAATGACTCTACCATCAGGGAATGATGGGTTTATTATTTATAGTGATGCATAGAAAAAAGGACTTGGTTGTGTCCTTATGCAGAATGATAGGGTTATTAGCTATGCATCATGATAGTTGAAAATTCATGAAAAAAACTATCCTACTCATGATCTCGAGTTAGCAGCTGTGATCTTTGCTTTGAAGATATGGAGGCACTACCTCTATGGTGAAAAATGTGAGATTCATGCTGATCATAAGAGTTTGAAGTATATTTTCTCATAAAAAAACTCAACATGAGGCAAAGGTGATGGCTTGAATTACACAAGGATTATTATTGTATGATACACTACCACCGGGGAATGAAAACAAGGTGGAAGATGCTTTGTGCAGAAAATATCAGGGAGTTTTGAACAATATGAGAATTTAAAGGGATCCAATTTTCATGGATCTAGTGAAGATGGACATGGGAATAACCAGGGAAGGTGAAACATCAATGCTTTTTTCAAATGGTTGCCAAACCATCTTTACTAGAAAGGATTAAGAGTTCTCAGAATGATGATGAATAATTTCAAAAGAAGATTAAAGCTATGAATGATGGGATATTGAGAGACTTTGTGTATGAAGAAGGAATTTTGGAATTCGGGAAGAGACTTTGTGTTCCCGATATACCTGATCTAAAAAGAGAATTGCTGGATGATGCTCATTGTTCCAATTTTTCTATACACCCAGAGAGCAGAAAAATGTATAGAGATTTGAAGGAACAATTATGGTGGGACAACATGAAGAGGGATATTGATGATTTTGTGTCAAGATTTCTGGTTTGTCAACAAGTGAAAGCTAGAAGGAAACAGCCTAGAGGATTCATGCAACCTCCTCCCATACCGGAGTGGAAATGGGACAATATTATGATGGAATTTGTCATGGGGCTACCAAAGACTCCTATAAGGAACGATGCAATATTGTTTATTGTTGATCGTCCTACCAAGTCAGCACATTTTCATTCTATAAGAGAAGATCTACCACTGGAATGTCTAGCATGACAATATATTAGTGAAGTTGTGAGACTTCATGGAGTACCCCTATCGATTGTTTCTGATCGTGATCCCTGTTTTACTTCAAGATTCTGGAAAAGACTTCATAAAGCCTTGGATAATGAACTTCATTTGAGCACTTCCTACCACCCTCAAACAGATGGACAATTAGAATGAACTATTAAAACCATAGAAGACATGTTGATATCCAACTCACTTGTCCTACAGGGTATGTGGGATCAATATTTACCTCTGGTATAATTTACTTATAACAATAGTTTCCATTCGAGTATTTAGATGGCACCATATGAAGAGTTATACGGAAAGAGATATCGTACACCAACCTGTTTTGATGACGTTGGTGAAAGAAAACTTGTAGGTCCAGAACTGGTGGAGGAAACGAGGGAAATGGTAATGTTAATCCAAAACCATATCAAAGCAACTCAAAGTATGTAGAAGAGCTATGCCGATAATGGAAATAAGGATTTGGAATTTGAAGTCGGTGATCATGTTTTCCTGAAGGTATCTCCATGGAAGGGAGTCATACGTTTTGGTAAGAAAGGTAAATTGAATCCCAGGTACATCAGACCTTTCAAAATTCTAGAGTGAATTGGGGCTGTAGCGTACCGATTGGCAATGCAGCCAAGTCTCTTCAAAGTTCACGATGTGTTCCACGTATCTCTATTGAGGAAATACATGCCTGACCCAACGCATTTACTCAACTATGAGGAATTAGAACTAGAACATGATCTATATTATTGTGAAGAGCCCATCAGGATTCTTGATACCAGAGAACATGTACTGGGAAATCGGATGACTCATCTGGTAAAAGTTCTATGGAGAAACCATAAGATGGAAGAGGCAACATGGGAACCTGAGGAACTTATGATGAAGAACCACCCGGGTCATTTCATTTATTAGTATTCTAGAAATTTTGAGGACGAAATTATTTGAAGGATGGGAGAATATAACACCTCAAGCTTCTATGGTATGCTTCTCTTTGAATAATGCTATAGCATGTGTTTTATGCAACATCGAGTTCTAACCCACCACAACCAATCAAACTAGCTGTTATGTATAGTAATAGATACTTTTTGAAATTTTATAAATTTTATCTCTCAAAATTGACTTCATTTTTGGAATCATAGTATCATATTCAGCCTATGGTGAAATTTTGGTACTTTTCAGATAACTTTAATATTTTGATGAATAATGAAAATTACTAAATTTTAATTAAAAACAACTTTTTTAATCAAAAGAATTAAGAGTGATAAATTATGAATTTGAGTGGTTTTAAATTATATTTAGAATATATTTTTACCATTTAATACAATTTTGGTCATTGGACATAATTTCACAATTAAACCACACATAAACAAGTATCAATCTTTTGATAGTTATTATATCTTAAAAACACGCTTTTTGTTTTGATAGCGGGAATTAATGTTAAATTAATTTCTGCCACTTATGTGTTTTGAATTTGAGAAAATGGATTCCATATTTGGAATCAGGATTTCCAAATTTTGTAAATATGTAACTTTTATTTTTAGACATTTTGAATAATTACTTCGGTAAATATTTTATTTACCATAGTTAAGGGTAAATCCAATAAATAAGGGTTAAAAAATAATATTATAATAATACTAAATTACCCTAAAATGTGTCCTAACCTAATTGGTGGATACATGTCCGATCATGCTCATCTTTGGGTCGATTTTGGGACCCCATGGAGCCACTTGTAGGTGATAGGGACACTTTATTTTAATTAAGTTAAAATAAATACAAAAATGACAAAAGCATCTATCTTCTAGAAATTTTTTTTACAATTGGTTATATATGTTGGATTTTCAAATATAAAAATTCATTACAAAGAAAAAAATAATTCCTAAAAAATGATATTTTATTTATAATTTTTAGTCATTAAATAATTTAATTTATATTTAACACAAGGATGATGCAGTAATTACCATAATAGTGAAAAATTAAAATAATTGATATTATAAATACCCAAATAAATATAATTTGAGACTTTTAATGAATTACTCTAATTTTACAGGATAATATTACATATTATGATTGATTTAACTGAATATTTTCGAAGTAATCATTAATTTATAATTTTTTATAAAATCAACTATTGAATAGTGTCAAAATTGAGAAAAAAAAGAGTTTTTAAAACAAATATTATATTATTAATTGATATTAAATTCCTAAAAATCTATGATTCGGCCAAGAGACTTATATCATGATATTTTTATCATTAATGGACCACTTGGGGGTCTCTTGGATGTATATAGTAAGATTATTAACTATATAATATAAAAATACAAAGTGACATGGTAAGTGTCAAACTAATTAACTAAGAGTTAAAACATAATGATATGGTTAATATAATGACCCAAACCTGTCTAAATTATATTGGATGAATGGTTTTAGACATATATCCACCTTAAACTTTTAATAATCCACATTGGAACCATTAGAAACCCAATATTAATTTATTATTAAATAATATTTCTAGTTTTTCCAAAGGTGCCACTGACCCCTCTTATAAAAGGTCACTCCTCATTATCATTACATCACACCTTCAAAGCCTTTTGGTTTGGCCAACATCTGCCCAAATACACTCTCCACTTTTATCAATACAACCTAGAGGCCTTAGTTTGATCAGAAATCCAACCTAAGGATCCCTTTGGATCAAATCAAAAGGAAGAACCCGAATAAGAGGTAATGTTTTCACCACCCTTTTTCAAATACATTTATTCTTCAACTTCTTCTTTCATTGTTATTATCATTCTAAAATAATGAATCCAGAATCTCCTATATACTATAATCTTATTATAAATATGGTACAACCATATTCTATATTCTATCCATCCTTTGAATTACATGTCACCATACGTGCGTACGTACGGCTTACCGTCTCCACATCGTGGCGTAATTGTTATTCAATATATTATTATTATTTGGATGGGTATAATAATGATGTGTAATTAATGTAAATAATAAATATAACATGATAATTATTCTGTATATAATATATAAAATCCAATTAATTATTATTTCAATATCAAAATAATGATATTGTCGCTCGTGCGTACGTACGGACTACCGTCTCCAAGAATGTGATGAGATTTATTATCCATCGTATCCATTCATGTATACTTATCATTTGATGATATAAAAATAATTTCTAAGGACTTGATATCATTATGTATATGAATAAGAAACATCCAATCCATGAAAAACATGACTTACGTAACAAAACATATCATAGAAAACGAGTAAGTTGACAGCTGAAACGACGATAATACTAAAATATTATTAACAAAGAAATCTTAAAAGATCATATATGATATAATATTAATATATATGATTCTTGTATAATTTATTAACAATTATTTACCCATTATATAGGTGGTTAACCTACCCTCAACCAAGGAAAAGTACAAGATAAGAGTTTATTTCGCAATCTCTTCTTTATCCGAGGGTGTATATAAGTAATAATATACTGGGATCTCTTTATCATCCACATCCATGTTTTTTAAAAATTTATTTCAAAACATACTTACTATTTTACATAATATGGGTTAAAGTCATTTATACCCTTGTTTGAATTTTTATAAGAAGTTTATTAAGGAATCCTTCTTTCATTTTCCAAACAAGGTCCTTTTTAACCTTTTCAACAGAATTAAGGTAAGAATGTTTTTTTAAAATATACATCAGGTGCGGCTATTTTCTGTCGAATCTTCCCTTACAAGAATATAAGAATATTTTCAAATAAAATGTTTTATTTTATAAATAGATGACTCTTAAATGAATTCAAAATAGAAAGAGATATTTCTCTAAAAAGAGTTTTGATTTCATCTATGTCAACATCATTTGATGGATTTTACGATTATTTGATGTTGATTTACTATGATACAAAACTTTTATATTGTATTGAAGGTTTTGTGATATGTTTGACTATGGATGTGTTATTTTTATACCATTCATGTTTTATGGATGAAGTATTTCAATTTCTTATGCCAGTTTTAATACAAATATTTATGTTATGTTTAAACCTTTTCATATGGGAATTCATTGGACTTAATATGTGATGGGTGGATCCCGCTATAGCTACTCGATGCATCGGTAGGTCTCATGAGAAAAACTAGTGTCTTGGCACGGGGCCTTGAAAAAATCTTATTTGTATTCTTGGCACGAGGCCTTGGATATGTGGTTATCATAGTCTGGAATTATACATTCCATCATTATGAAAGTGGTTATTGATATTGCATGTGATTTTTTGATTAGTAGAATATCCATGTGAATATGTAAATGGAATTATTTCATTTTATTTTTTCCATACTATGTTGAAGTTCAAGTTTAAAAGGCTTTTTCTAGTTATACATTTCCTTAAATGTTTATTCTTATTTATGAATGTTTCCGATATATTGTTATCCTTACTAGGAATTTAAGATCACCTCATTTTTATGTTTTATTTATCCTAGTATATGAAGAAAAATAATTTATGAATGACCTGCAGGGATAGTATGAGGGGATAATAGTGTGGACTATGGAGACTATGTTTTTGTAGTTTTCATTTTTATGATGTAATGTTAAACATTATTAATGTATCTAGTTATCCCAAGGATACTAAACTAATCTGTATTTCAAAACTTGATCTTTCTTTTGATCATGCCAATGATATGTAATAATGAACCGACTCTGGGTAACTGGGGTCGGGGAGTTACATGGAAAAAATGCAATAAGTTAGTGATACCTCCCAACTACATGGAAATATAGGCACTATGTATTAATTCCACCCAACCACATAGAAATAATGGCACAGGGTAAATATACCTATTGAGAACATATAATAGAATGGATCAGGAGTATAATGCCAATCGCGTAATTTAACAGAATTTCTCAGTGCAATAATGTCCACCTCCAACATATAGCAAAATGGAGTGATGCAATAAGACATTCCACCAACAATTAATAGAATTAAATAGGACTATAATGCATATCTCCCTCATTTGAATGAATTTAATAGGTCTATAATTGATATATCCCCCCCACACATATATATATAATGGAATGATGTTCAACATGCCATCATCAATATATTTAGTAATAATGCTTTGTTATAAAATAAATCATATGGAATTACAACATATGTACTTTAAATGGACATACCATATACACATATGAAACCACTCTCACATTCTACTTGTAAATAAATTCATCTTAAGTATTTAAATTAACACATTCACAAGAGCATAGTTATGTTCAAAACATCCCCTGAGGATAATATTTCTCATGTATGTTCATAACCATGAAAAATTCCATTTCAAGGAAACCTTTTCATTAAAAACACTTTTTTTGTAAGGCATGTAAATAATTGTGACAAAACCATTTTATCAAAACATGTTATTTTTTGTAAGTTTCCTATTGAAGTTCATCAGATCCAATTTACCAAAACATGGTAAATTGGTTAAATGGGTCATAATGTAATAATCAATTCCATGACTATAAGGCTTCGACCTACTTGGGAAAAAGAAAAATAAAGGGGCCAATAATCCTAAAATGTCCTTTATCAACTCTAAACCTAGTTAAAAGAAAGAAGAAAGGTAATAAGGTAGGCTTCAATATAGTCTAGCTTTATATTTTTTAGCTTTTGTGCAACACACCTCCATTTTAGGGGTTTTATTATAAAAACATGACATTGTTTGTGAAACATTAATTTATCACCCATAAGTTATTAATAAATTATACCAAGAAAAATTTTCCAAAATTAATTACCCTATATGTAATTAATGAAATAATATTCTTGAACCCATGAAATTAGATATTTAATCCTTTCATAAAAAAAGTGTGCAAGGAAAAGAATACTACAACATTTTAGAAACAAGACATCCACTTTGGCTCTTCGTTATTTCTACCAAAAAGATATTACACCCCCATTAGGTATATGCTACTCCACATACATTCAAGTATACCTAACCCCAATTCACACACCTTTATGTCCATAGAAATTCCCATGGGGATCCTCATATATGTGCTTAAATTCATATTCCCATCTCCAATCACCTAAAAATGATTTTTTATATTTATACATAGGATAACCAAGCCCCATTCACATATACCCACTATCGTTTATGATTATATGTGTAACAGAGGAACCTACACACACACACACATATATATATATACATACATACCAATGCATACGCAGGTTAGTATCCCGTGACATAGATTCTCGAAACCAATAAGAAGGGACCAATGTAGTATATACTAAACATTGGATTCTCATAAACCTCAAACTCCCCATATAAAAAACTAAGTAAAGAATTAATCATACACATAAACAATGTTGGTGGACCAAAACCACCTGAACCTACTCACCCTCAGCTGCGATTTCCAAACCATAGTCAACAACATCCTCGAAGACCTTTTGCATGACCCTAGAGCCAAAGAACACCAAAATCAGAATAATATCTAACGACCTAGGGTTCTTCTGAACCCTATGGGGTGATGGTTATGTAAAATTGAAGCCATATAATAGGAGGATAAGTTGTGAGAGACCTTATCGTTAAGGATATTTCATAATATTGGGGATGATCTAGCCAGAATTGAAGACCAGATGAGTCTTAAGAGAGAGGGGTCATGCACATCAATAGGATGACCACCCTTGGTGTGTGAATCATTGAAATTATAGTGGTGGTTAATTTAGTTTTGGATTTATTTTGAATTTAATTAAAAATAATTATTGTTTCTAAAAATGGGGTGTCTTTCATGGTTAAGCCCCACAGTTTTTAAAACCTTCTACTAACTATATGCCCACTAATGGACATCTGGAGCACCACGCAAATGATTTTTGCACAATTTGAAAAACCATGAGCATCCCACGTGAAACTGTTATTCCCTATAAAAGAATATTTTATTGTTTCCTACATTGGGGCACACATTTTATTTGACCGTACACAAATTGTGCACCTTTTTTGTCATTCAAAACATGTTTATTTTTGAGTCCGGCACTCCTAAAACCTCTTGAGCCACTCTATTAAATTATAAAAGATTCATCATAAAACAAAAATATCATTTATAAAATTACAACTCTTATAATATAATTCCAAATCTCATTTTTAAAAATTCCACATTCAGAAATTGAATGTTTTACAAAACCTTTGCATTATTTAACAATTCAAAACATTGATCCTTACACTTATTTCACCAATTACTAGGAATCTGGCTCACACATTTCATGGATGTATATCCTCATGTGACTATATGTACAATGGGTATTGTGATTAAATCTATGTTAATTATGAAGAAGTATTTTCATATTATTTATGATTTAATATACATAACTAATTTAGGATCATAATATTAGAAGGTTACAAATCATATTTATCAAATAAGGTATAATTCTTTTGTTTTTTCTTTAAAATAACGAAATAGTCATATATACAAACACTAGGTTATCTATTCTAGGAAAAAAATATATTATATTTATTATATAAAATTCAAAAAATCAATTAAAATAAAGTAAAAAAACATAAATATTCAACTGAAACAACATTCTTATTTCAGTGTTTTTTTGTTAAGAAAATAGGTTGAATATATTCATTTTATTATTAGGAAAGAAATAATGAGGCGTCCTATTATATATATATATATTGTTATTTTAAAATATGGTCTATAAATATAATATTTAATCATTATATTTTAAATTCAATTTATATAATTCATCATCATCAAAATAATCTTAAAAAATCATATTCATTGTAAACAATAATGTAAATAAAATAAATCATGAGAGAATAATAGTAATTTCAATAGATTTATAATTGAAATAAGAAACGGTGGAATTTTGAAATAAATTAACGAAGGAGTATATTTAAAATTTAGAAATAGGGATCATGAAAAGATATATATATTTTTTATTAAAATTTTTTTGAATACATAAATACTTTTAAACATGACATTATAAAGTGGAAATCACGGCTTAAAAAATTTGTAGAATCACATGATCATGATGTGAAATTTTACATTTAAAATTTATTAATCATTAATTGATGTTAAAAATTTCAATTTTAATATTTGTATTTTAATAATATATGTAAAACCCCTTATATGAAATCAATTTTAGTTCAGTTATACAAATAAACGATGTTAATACATTTCAACATCATTATATAATTTATTGCCATAAAAAAACACAAATGAAAGGTAATTTTTATACAAATGTATATTATTATTTTTTTAATGATATAAAGAAAACAAAAGGTCAACATATGACCCTTGAATAAGGACTTATTTTTGAAAAAACATGATTATATAAATGTAAGGAGTAAGATAATCATTTTGAAAATGTTTTCATGTATTCGTAAATCTCTTTTAATTTTGAATATATTTATCAATTCATTCGTAAATGTGGGATTTGTAGAATTTTTATTTCTAAATAAAAAACCATTCTTTGGTAAAATTCATCATTCTATGAAAATTTTTTCTCTTGGCCATATAAACCTATTAATGGTGGTTGTGGTAAAATAATATGAGGAAAAATTAGATTTACTATCCTACGGTGTTTTTAATATTCCATTGATGTTTGTATCCATTTATGATGGAATATTGATAACATATAAATTTTTAAAGTTGTTTAAAAGTCGGATTCCAAGTGTATCCTTCATTCAATGTTGATGGCCTATAAAATTGAGATTCATGGACTACATTTGACACAATAGAGATCATTATATATTTCCAAAACTATCTATTTATTTATCATTTATCCATATACAATAGAGGAGGTGGTATGAGAATACTATTTTTAATAATAGATCCTGTCAATATTTTTTTAATTCCATTGGATGGTAGATACCCTCTCAAGAAAGAACATTGTTTAAAATAAAACTTGATCATGTTCATTTATATTTATGTACATGATCGAGGATAATTATGTGTTCTTGTTTTAGGATTAATATTTGATCTTATTTATTAGGATCTTGATCGATTTATTCTTATATTTTCTATTTTCGACAACAGTTTTCTATTATATTGATGTGTAAAGAATAACGATAGATATGTTGTATGTATTATTTGTACCCTTGGGTATGGAGCAGAATAATTATAATTAATATCATATCATGGTTTAAATAATAGTTGATGCATGAATATTGGTGGATGCGTATAATATAGAAGGATGAAAACATCTAGGGGAAAATATATTACATAATTGTTTATTTTAGAATATATTGTTTTACATTTAATGATAATTTATTCAGCTTTAAGCATTTAGTATTTTGTTATTATTAATGGAAATATTCACTGTTATTCACATGTTTAATATTTCTAATAATAATTTTTTTAGTGTTATTATCATAACATTACTAATTTTATAATAACTAGAAATTATGAGGATGTAATTTCATATAGGGGAATGTATAAAATCATAAATTTAAAAAAATAGATATATACTTTTTTATTATTCATCTTATGATGTAATATTATTATTATCCATTTAAATAAATTAATTTACTCTATATGAGAAATACTATTTAATATATAGTTAGAAAATATAGTGTTAAACAGATTTATTAAATTTTTTATTATTATATAAATTTTTTTATTATATGATATATTATTGGTTGTTATGTATATTCATTTTATGTATTAAATTTTTTTTAAATTACAATATTTATATGAAAAATAAATTTTCTATGTTATGATATATGAATGTGGCTTTTCATTTGAAAAAAATATATTTGTTCTTCTAAAAATACAATTTTATATACATTATAAATAATTATTTAAAAATAATATCATATTTATATATTTATTTTTATAGAAAATTTCAAATGTTTTTTAATCAGGGTTTTTTATATTTTTTAAAAATATAAATAATATTGAATAATAATAAATAATAATATGTTTTTAATCATAGATTTAATGAGAAATTGTCATAAATGATTATAAATGAAATATTTTTTATTTTTATGTTTTTTGTGAATTCAACAATTTATTTTTAAATTTTTTATCCAAATAAAATGTGGATACAATTTGAGATATATATTTAAATTAAAATACCCCTAAAAATTGGAATTTGAGTTCCGGTTCAATTATACCACTCTATTTTTAATAATTATCTATAATTTCATAATATAATTGGATGTATATTGAATATCAACAAATATATTAGATAAAGAACATTTGAAAATTTTAAAATATGAAAATTCCATTTAATAAGTGTTTTTTATAGTGATAAATTCTTTAAAAAAATGATCGTTCAAGTTCAAATTGAACATTACCAATCATTATGAAATATTTTACTAGAATGTAGTTGCTTATATGAGAAGGATATATAACATGTTACAATATTATATATTTTATTTGTTTTTAAATATAACATTACTATTCAAATGAGTTGTAGGTTAGGTAGAAATATTTGAACACAATTTAAAAATTATAGATTATGTTGATGGGGAATCGCACTAAAAATTATTGAATTTATTTCTAGAATTTTATTAATAAATTGATAAACATATTGAACATTTATTAAAATTTTATATACTACAAATATTAAATAAATATTATCCATTAAATATTTTTTTAATATGCCCATAAATTTTTTAATGTGATAATGAAATGTTAAATTAGTGCTTCTGTATTACGTCAAAATTAAATAATTATGGATGTTGTGTTATTTCATGAAATTTATAGGTAATATTGAGTTTGTTTTAATTTTATATATAATATATATAACTACTAAATGAGGTTGATCTAAATTTATGGATAATTGTTTTAATTTTTTTAATAATTATCCATTTTCTTAGAGAATGTCATCTTAGTTCTTCTCTAATGTCAAAAAATTGAAAAATATTTTCTTAAATTTTCTGTATTGATATGGATTTGGGATTCTATTATAATATAATAATTTTTTATATTATTATTTTGAGAAATAAATTATTATTTTATAGTTATTATTATTTTATAAAATATAAAATTATAATTATCAAAATGTTATGTTGTCTTATGTCAACATTTCTAGAACATTTGAAAATATAAAAATGTTGTCCATTTTTTTTAAGGTATATGTATAAAACAATCTATGTTTTATGCAGTGAGTATAATAAGTAACCAATGATATAAATGTTAGAACAAGAACTCTATAATTGTTCAGATATATTTAAACTAAAATTAATTGATTACCCCATAAATCGCAATAAAAAATTGGTGTTTACTATATACACAAACCATTTAATTTATTTATAATTTTCTTCTCATTCTTTATACATAGATCCTCTCAAAAATTCTCCTATTTCATTTCCTTGACTCCCATGATGTAGTTTATCAAAACTAAGACTCAATCAGAAAAAGTATTATCATATAATGATAAAGGAATATTATTTTTTTATTGTTTTAAGGGTATTCCATCATGAACATATTCATTATTTATATTCTCTTTTATTGAGTGGATATTATTATATTAATTAATTCAATTCAATTTAAATCTTATCTTTATCTATTATTATATCTTTTATTTGAACACCTCATTGATTATTTTTTTTAAAGAACTATATATTTTGTATATTTTTATGAAAAAATTTAGCAGTTTCTTAATTTTTCATTAATTTTATATAAGAAATTTAATTCTAATGTTCTGATTAACATATTACTTTTATTCAATTTTATGTTTTTATTTTCTTCTATTTTACATTCACTAGGTAGTTGGAGTACACATTCAATTTTCTTCATTTTCATCCACTAATGTTAACATTGAATCTTATGCTTATATATTCAAATAAATTGTCATTAGTGTTTTATTAATGATTACATTTCTGGACATATTATATAATTATGGGTAAGATACGAATTATATGTACCCATAATGTATTTTGTAATTGATTATTCATTAGTGAAGGTATATTGGATTTTATAGGATTTGTTTTTCAATTATAGTTGATTATATTTTATTATGAGTAACATCAATCTGATGTTATATAAAATTCCATTGATTTTTTCTATTTTATTCATAAATAAATTGGAAAATTATTAATAATCCTATCTAGTGTGATTTAACATAAGTGATGAATTTAAAATCATTATCCCATTTAATACTAGATTTATTATATGTTCTAAAATTATTTTTCATGAGTTCAATTTATGCATTAGTTATATCAATATGAACAATATAAAACTTCCCGAGTTTTTATGCTTTTCGTATGCTAATGAGTATTATCCTGTATTCTACCGATAAAAATCATTATATTATTATTCCAAATTTTTAATATATTCATGGTTTTAATAAATGAGTTTGAAATTGAAAGAACTAAAAAGTTAGTATATTTATGTTAATCTAGAAATCAGAACATGTGTGGTTTATGATAATGTTTTGTGAAACAATACACACATACAGAGGTGAAACATGTGGATTTCATTATCAATGATGGTTAAGTGATTTAAAATATCAATAAAACATTTATCCAAAAATTCTTTGAAAGGTAATTTGTTTTATATTTTTGTAGGAATATATAATTATGATATTATTAGACATTGGGTAATTTCATTTAATCTGAAAACAAAGGAGTTTATAATTTCCTTTGGATCTCTCAATTTAATGAATTTAGTGATTCATGAATCCCCAACCAAGGTATTATTTCAGAATAGGATTCACTTATTAATGATTTTAAATGTCCCATTGAATTTTTTTATCTTTTCATGTAGTAATTTCATAGGTTTAAATAACGTATATTGGATATGGGACCTAACTTTTAAATAATAATTTAATTCAGTAGTATCTTTGAAGTCCAATATCAATGAGATAAGTGTTTATACTATTCATCACCATGTAATTTTATTTTTTATTTATAGAAATATTTCTATTTATCTCTCTTAAATGACTCATATTGTTTGATACACTATTATTACATGTTACTTAACACATAAACTAGGGTGAAATTCCTTTCATATTATAATTATAAGGTTATGATTTTTTATTATTTTTTTGTCCTCTTATACCTATTAACCGAGATTGAAACCACATTCATTGAGTGAATAACTACAATACAAGACATCTTCCAATAATATTTAATTAATATGATATAGTTTCTCTTACCATTGGACTAGCATTATTTCACGGGGAAAAAACAATTTTTTGTTCAAAATTATAAATATACGACACTATCATAATATATATCAATTAAGATTTTCTAACCATCTTCTCATTAAATTTGGGATCAAAATTATACAATTATTTTCATTTAATATTAGTTATAAAAATTAAATTTTATAATTAAAAAATTCACCATGATTTTTGGTGAATATTATTTATATTTCAGTGCTATGTACTACTTTACACTACCATAATTTGGGAACAATATATTTTCCCTTATCTATTTAATATATATTTCATTAATTTATAAATCATCGGCCCCCAAAAGTATCATTTATTCCCTTAATATATCATATAATATTAAGGAATGTTCGTAAAATTTAATAGTTACATAATTTATTTATACTCAAAAGGATATGATGAAGTCCATCAATGAAGTGTATATTTATATTCTTCTTATATTCTCCAACATCTTTTCCTTGATAGATGACTTGATCAATAAATATCTATGCGTAAAAAAATATAATAGTTATCATGACAAGATTATTCATGGTTATAAATATTCTTTCATCACACTTTATGTGTGATGAGTATCTCCTGGTAATATTTTTTTAAATTCCATCTATGATTAGTGGATAAATAATAAAATATTTGTTAGGTGTGCGATGTTAGAGTATTCTTATCGTGATTTTATCTTATGTTTTTTACTGTTTCTATTATATCGATTTTTTTATTTGTGTGAAATTTGTTATGTTTTTTACAATGATTTTTATAATATGTTCTATAACATGATCAGAAATATAAAATTCAGTATTTAATTGTATTTTTGTTATAATTAGTTCTACAATATTCATAATTTATTAAATCATTTTTTTTAAAATAAAAAAAACGTTATCTAAATTTTTCTCATCTATGATGATTTCTAGTAAAGTCATTTGATATTCACTTTTTTCCCCACCTAATACATCCTTGATTCAGCTACTTAATTGACATTATAACATCCATATACATTCTATGAATTGTACTACATTATTCCTTGATCATCTACATTCATGTTTTATTTAGAACTATGTAGTTTGAAAATATAAAAAAATTTAATAAACTCATATCATCATTTTTTTGAGTCATAGAAATAATAGATTTTTATTTTTAAATGATTTATTTATTTATTTTAAGTCATTTTAATTATATATATTTAATTAAAAGGTTTTTATAAAAAAATTATCATGTCTAAAATAATTATATTATTTAATCAATATTATCTCATATATATATATAATATATATTCCAATATTTAAATTGATATAATTTTTTATTTAGTTTCTATAATCAATTATAAATAAATAAATAATGATATAAAACTTTTGAAATAATGTTTTCACTATTTATTATAGTGATAATATTTTTTAAACTTTTCATACATGATTTAATATTGAATCCTCTTTTTAAGGATCAATTTTAAATTTCAACGAAATAGATTATGTGATATTTCTCGAATTAACAATACCAATAAATTTTCCGAATTTTGGAATGTTTAATGAGGAATGAAAAATAATTTTACTTATTTATTATTTTTTAAAATCAATTAATTTCACTTATGATTAATTTGGACTGTCATTTTTATCATCTCTTTGATTATTATGAATGTTGAAATTATATTTTCTTAGTTAGTTAGATATTGGCATTTTAATTTTATTTTACTCCTTGTTTATAGGAGGTCAGTGCATTGATATAGACAGAAATAATCATTCTGTCATGAATAATACCTTTTTTTAACTATTCATATTTTAAAGTGTGTTACAATTTTGTTAAGTCATGAGTGATAATTGTTTAATTATCTAGAATAACTCCCAAATAATACATTATTCATCCAGGTATATATTCTACTACATAGTTGATAAGCATAGTAATCAATGGTGGAATATTCAATTATCATCATTGACTTCTAATCCAACATTTTTAGAGAAATTATGCATATTTAATTTAATTTCTATGTATTATAAATAAACATTGGATTATAATTTCCCATAAATAAGTGAGTATTTATATTTGAGTTCTCAATCCCATATTCTAATTTCAGAACCATTCAGGTTTTGAGCACAATAATCTAATGTTAATATTATAATTTTATGTGACCCACCATAATATGTTTAGTTTCTTGGCTATACTTCCAGTAGAAAAAGTTGCTTCTATTTTTGTTATGAATCTTTCTAAAAAATAATGTAGTGCCTAATTTGTTGCATAAATAGATGATAGGTGTGATAGTATATTAAGATATATTTATGATGAAGTAATATAAATATAAATTGATTTACATTTTTATTTATAAATAATAATTACTCTACTTGATAACATTACATTGGGCTATTATAATTATTTTGGAAACATAACCCATATCTTTCGAATTTGTATTCTATATATTCACCTATAAACATTTTTTCAACACTATCTTTAACCTAAATATTTGTATTAATAATTTATCCTATGTGTATAGATTTATCATTATTAATTTTTTGGAACACTATTTTCCTTAGAATATTGATATTTTAGTCCTAAATAAGAAGAAGGAATGATTTATTTTAGTTATAGATATGTCTGACATTGATTTCATGAATTCGATGAGAACAACTCATTCAAATAAAATTAATTATTAATAATTAAAAGAAAAAATGAATAATTTATTTATGAATAAGGGTTTTAAAAATTATAATATCAGGTATAAACATATAATATACAATATTGTAATTTTTTAAATAAATTTTTAATGATTCAATTAAATTATTTCAGAAATTAAAAGTGATTAATTTTCATTATTTATCTACATGTAAAACTATACATAGTTATATATATTCCTATAATACTAATACTAACATCTAGTGGATATTAAAATTCACAAATTTATGAAATGTATAATTATAGAGAAAAAATCATTGCATTTATGTGGTGGATTTTTAAAATTTATAATATCTTCATGTGAATCATTAAATTATATGTTCAACATATTCACAAATATTTTCAATGATATGGTTTCTTTTATTGAAAATATGATGAATGGTGTTTTGACTAATAGAATACTATTTTAACAACCCAATATATTCAATTTGAAGAATTTACCCACTAAAGATAGAAATTATTTTTCATATTACTCTCTAGATAGTTGATCAGACCAATCTTGATGTAAGAGCTTGAAATATAGAAAAAAACAATGAATATGAAAATTGAAATGGAGTTGATTTAAAATCTATATATTTTAAATATATAATTTTTATTCCTAATATTATTATTAATAAAAGGAAAACGATAATAAAACTCATGTAAAAAATGAATTCAAGGAATTGGTACGGAATAACATGATTCTAAAAAGAATGAATGGAAAATAAAAAGATACAAGAATCATATCAAGAAAAATGTAATAAAAGATAAATCTACTATAATTTTTATATGAATAAAAAAATATGTCCAAATGAAATGTAACTCTAGGAGAATAAAAATTATAAAAAATGAGTATTGTAAAAATATATATAATTTTTATAGGTTGTACTTCTACTAATGAATCAGACACTAGTGATGAATTAGATGTTATTAGGAGACATGATTCATTTTTTGAATAAGAAAATATTTCCCCAATTAAAAATACATTTGAGGAATTGTTACATCCTTAAAATGTGGGTTTGATGTATTTCCAAGAAATTTCATAATTCTTCTTATTAGGATTGTAATTATTAGTCCTCTTATAGTTATGACTAGTCTAAATAAATAGTTAAATAGTTAAATGAATTCTCGTATCAATTTCCAAAGGAAATTAATTCAAATATTCAAAATTTATGAAAATTTTATTAAGGTCCATTAGTTGTTTTATATTCAAAAATAAATAACATTTTGTAATTGAAAATTTGAAATATATTATTATTAGTTTTTTATAAATATCAAGAGAAAATATTGATTCTGGAAAATAATCTATCTAAATTTGAAAAATTGAATAAAAATTATAAATATTCATCCTTATGTACTTTATATAAAGTTAGTGGTAGTATAAAATTATTTCTCTTATAATTTATGAAACATAAGTAAAAAATTTGAAATTTATGGAAATATTTTGTATATTTACTTTTTGAAGTAAATATATAGATGAATTCATGAGATTTAAAAAAAACAAAATCTATAAATAATAAAAATAATAATGGGTTTGATGAGATAATTAATAAAATAAATAAATATTAATTTGATAACTCTAAAAATGAAGTAATATAATCTGTTATATGACTTATATTTTTATTTTTTGTAAATTATAATATTTATTTTTCACTATAATGTGTCCAATAATGTAGTTAAAAAATATTTCATTTATAAATATTCAATTTGATTTAATATAAATAACCCATATTCAACATTTATACCTAATAAATCATTTATAAATCATATTAGGCCAATAATGACCCGGATTCCAAATTATGGATCAATATTATTCTCTAGATGAAAATTATGCTATCATTTAGTCATATTTATGTTGGAATATACTTTAAATTTTTTGTTTTTTGGGATGTGAACATGAATTCTCTTTTGTTTTTTTGATTAAGTAGAATGTACTCTGACTATGGGTTATTATTAAATTAATTGTAATTAGTTACAAATTAACTATTTGTTTTATTAATAACATTAGTAATATTCTTGAATTTAAGGGGAGGTTTTCCTTGGGGATAATCTACTGTTTTTTTTCAATATACATTTATTATTTTTATTATTTTTGAAAAAATATAAAGTGGGGAAATTTCCTAAAATAATGTTTTGATTTTGAAATTTTCAAAAAGGAGGAGAATCTTGAGTGGCTCATTTCCACTTTATTAATGAAATATTTATTTCTATTACAATATAAATATCATTATTTTATTATATAATGTACCAATATTATATCTATTATTTTTATTTATTATTTTTAGTTTATTATATTTTTTGAAATAGTTTTTAAAATTAGTTCAATCTAATGATCTGAATAATGAAATCATTATTTCTCTATATTTTAATGATTACTAGTGAGATAATAAATAGAATTTATCAAATCCTATATTATTATAATGGTTAAAATCTTCAAGTAAACATACATAAATTACATTAATATCTAATATATTAATTTGATATTTATTTATCTTCTTTAATCCTACAACTTATGTTAACCTATTACATTCTAGAACCAGCTTCTTAAAATAACATAATTATTTCATGATAAATATCAACATTATAAATTATCAATTCCATAAAAATAATAATATATTTATCAAAAAACATTTTCTAACATTCTAACTCACTTTTACTTCCAGACATTATTTATTTTTCAGAAATCAATTTTTTAATATAATCTGATTTCAATTAATTTTTAATATTTAATTTCAAAATTCATATGTTAATTGTATTTAATGATTGGTTAATTTTCCTAATTCATAGTAATTATATAGAATTCAAAAAACGTATGTTTAGAACATTTTACTCTGTTATAAATAATTATTCAATTTCCGATTTATTTTCCCATTCATATGAAACATATATTTCCCAATAATAATAATTATATACTTTGAGTTAATTTTTTATTTTATTCATTTCTAAATAAAAATATAATAATACATGGCATCATAAAACATTTTTTTAGTATATAATGTAGAGTAATTAAATTGATAATATGGTTATATCTACCTCTATATTGATAGTTAATTTCATCATTATACATGCATTTTTATATAAATATACTATGTGTTATTTCATGAATTTTGTTACCTATAATTTTAGAAACTATTTATAAGGATTAATAATTAACGAAAAATTCTTAAACATAACTTTCTATGTTGTTATAAGTCAATAATTTTATTATTATTCTTTTTTAATGATATTTTCTCCCTATCATTGATAATTATTAATATTGAATTTACAATGGTTTATGTTGTTATAAATTAGAATATTAATGTTTGAGAATCCTTTTTACTAGATGTTTTAGATTTTTTTAGATATATACGATCATTCTATGAGGAATAAACTATTGTTGTGAACTTTCATATTTTCATGTGATATATAATTTCATAATGTCTCATGCTATCCTTTTTCACTTGTTGGAAGCCCTAAAAGAGATACCATTTTTATTCCATGACTACGTACTTGTTACATGGATGAATCTTAATACCCCATGAAAAACACATCAACCCTTTTCCTTGACTTCTACTGCCTCATTTCATAGAGTCTATTTAAATAATTCATTATAACTCTCTTTGATTTTCATAATAAATAGTTTGTTATTTTCCCATCAAAAACTAGTATTTTTCATCATGTAGTGACTCACAAATTATGATATCAATCCCATTCAACTTATGAATATATGAATCTAAATTCATTATTTTATTGGGATCTGACTCCATTTACAATAGTAATGTTTCTTGTTTATATCAACACAAGAAAAAAAATTTGTATCTTTTTTATAATCCACTCGGTCAAAAATCTGTTACATCATAAAACATCCATCAAAGTGTATATAGGTATAATAGTATAGTATGTCCACGTTATAACGAATAATAATAAAAATATATATTTCTCCTTTTAAATAAATTTTACTTAATAACACTATTTGATAACATTTAAAATTCATCATGGAAATTAATTTACAAAATTTATCAATCAAATTAATGAATATGAATCTTTTGAAGAGAAAAATGAATCATTGTAATTATTATGAAAATTAATTGAATGAATAAATGAAGAAGGGAATTTAAATAATAACATGAATAATTTGAAGAGAAAAATAATGAATGTTAAATAATCTATTATTTTTAATAAATATGTGAAACTAGGTCATACCACATTGTATTTTGTAATATATTAAATCTAAAATATAAAAAGGGGATTATGAAATATATATGAATGGATTTGAATGAGTTTGGAGTGTCAATAAAGAAATGGACCCTATAGATGAATTAATAGGTAATATAGACACTATAAATTTTATTTGAACGGAAAATATTTTCTATTAATAGACATATCTTTTGATTTTTTTAAGACTTATAAACTATTTCAAATGGCTTCTAAATTATTATTATTTTTTATTCTTTTTATGATTTTGTTTCCCAATAGTATTCATGTTCAAATTTTAATAACTATACTATTACTGATTAATGTGAATTGCCTAATTAATTTTATGAGGAAATAGAAAATTTTTCTTAAAATTATCATAACTTGACTAAGGATCCTAATTTGGTTTATAATGAAAAGAATAATATTTTTTTTAATGGAAATTTATAAGATAATATGACTATGTTTGATAAAGCGTGACATATGATAATTATTATGGGAAAAATTTCTTATAAAGAAAAATAGAATATTATTTTGAACAATTATCCTATAAATAAGATATGTACTATTTACTATGATCATAAACATGTTAAACAATGAAAATATAAATGATGGGGATAAAATTGAATGCTTAAAATAAATATAATATATTTTTACTATTAAAAGTAAATCCTTATATGAACTCATGAAATTTATAAAAAATGCATAAATAAATAACCTAATAATTGTTTCTTGGATTTGATGATAGAAAACTCTATATCTACAGAAATGTATTACTTAATGATAACTATTATAGAATACCATATATTATTATAAGTAATATTACATAAACATTACCCAATATAGTAAATTATACTATAATTCAAATTACTGTGTTACTAAATATATTGTTGGTTTCTATTTCTAGAAATCATGGTCATAAAATCATTTTTAGAAACTCAAAAACTAAAAATAATTCACTTCTTCTAAATAACAATTTTTCAAAATATGAAATAGTTGCTATAAAATAATATTTTCTTCCACTAAAAAAAGTCAAGACATTGATGATATATTATTCCTTTTCATTATCTATTTATAAACCTTATGGATAATATTTATAACTGTGGGAGGAGAAATCTAATCATAGTAAAAAAAATATTTGAATAAACCATTATTATATGAATGAAAAGAGTTTTACAATGTTATAACATTTACATATAAAACATAATCTGTTTAACTTACCATATGAAATCATAATTATCCTATACAACCAGAGAAATCATACATAAAACTTTAAGGTAACTAGTGTAATAATGTTTAATATCACTTTAATGTATAATTTATCTCTCTTGGCTACAAATTTAGTGACTATCATGGTTTCCCTTGAAAAAAATATCACAGTATATTCTTGTAATATATTTGAAGAAACCTCACTGGTTAACTCCATCCATTTACCCAATGAATTAGATATTTATAATGGGATCAACTACCTATATTTTATCATGTAACTATCTATCCTCATCTACCATACAAATGAACAATAACATAATCATAACACAAAAAACTGTTATAAATGAAATATTCTTATGTGAAATAATCATTACATTTTTAATTAAATTTTCAATTTTTTGAAAGTTGAATGCTCATAAATTTATTTTCTTTAAATAAAATTTCAATCATTTTGTAATATCTTTCTAATCATTATTGCATCATGAAATATTGATATTTTTTCATGCAATATTTGTTAACAAATATTTTTTAAAAATAATGAAAAAATGTATTTTTAAATAAATTTCCATTCCAAATAGAATATCATTAATGTGATATTTATTTAAATGAACGGAATAAGTAACTTTTATGTAATTAAATATAAAAAAATACTCATACATTATATATAATAATCATAGTGCAACAAGATAAATGAAGTAGACGCTTGGCCTAAAGAATAAAAATTTTGTTATGAAGATCATTACCATTTGTATGAAAGCCTTATGCACTTGTAATTAATGTACTAGATAATAAAATTTGATTAATAAATTAATAAATCTAGAACCTGCTATTTATTTATTTTATTTATTAAAACATCATTATGGTTTTTTATGGCGATGTTGATGAGTTATAGAGTTCAATTTCATGATTTTTATAGTGTTAATTTAATAGTAATAATGAATGTCCCAATGATAAAAATTATTGGAGATAATGTCACATAATATAGTCCCTAAATATCAAATGATCTAAAATTTCATTTCATCTAAAAAAGAGTATTATTCATCAAAGGAATCATTAATGATAAATATAGAGTTTATTTTTAGTGGGTTTTCTAACCATTAGAAACTATTCTAATTTTATTTAATATTATGTCTATAAATTTGTTATGGAACATTTTACAAGTTATAATCTATATTATTTAATCTATATGAACCATAATATTTATTTTATGACCAGACATGAATGTGTTAATTAAAAATAAAAATTCTTCATCTATGAAGGTGGTGAAACGACACATCATCGACGATATATTAATTTTTCAGAATATGAGGATAAGAGAAGTGGTTTGATTATAGATATTACATTCAGTAAATAAAAATATATTATATGTATGTAATTAGATTTACATTGTAACTTTTGATTGGATAGATGAGGATAAGGTTTTAGATATAAATTAATAACAAGATTAAAAGAGAAAGAAGGATTTTTTCTCTTCAATATTATCTCTTTGAAAACCTCATTAAGGTATGTGATTTTGGTATTTTGGTTAGAAAATTAAGATATATATGTGGTGAAGAGGTTTGGTAAAGACTGACTGAATGGACCGAAGGCCTAAATATTTAATTATTTTAGATAAACCTCATTTTAATTTTAAAGGGGAAAAACCAAGACATCACGGACATAGAACCATTAAAAAAATCTAAAAAACAAGAGTATATCCACCCAGGACATGTCTACATTGAAGAACCCCTTCTCAGAATCAACATCATTAAGAAACACCTCTACCAGAGTATGGCTGCTCAGCATGCTATCCCGTGAAAAAATGCCCTGGCCCGGTAAGAGATATGTGTAAAATTTATATAAGATATATGTATTTTTCTGTATGAGGAGAAGGAGGGTGATGGGTTTTATTTATTGAGAAAGGAGAGTGTACATTATTATTTTATTCATTTTTTTATTATTCCATATCAAAACTATCAATAGTGTAAATTTACTTAACTAAAAATAGTAATTGGACTATTCGAGTCTGATCTAATTATTTCTTACCTCATCTATACCACATCCTTGAATCAGTTATTCTATTATTTAATCATAATATTAAATACCATAAATTAATATATTTTACTAATTATTAAAAATTATAATATTTTATAAAAATCGAAAAAAATCACCCTTATCATTTTTCAATATAAATTACAATCATATAATATATTTGTGATTATTTTAAATGCGAGAAATATACGTTTTAAATAAAATCATCATTTATTTTAACAGTTCGTTAATATAATTAATTTTATTAAACTTGAAAAAATTAACTATTGTCTATTTATATTAAATTATAAGTATCTAAAATGAAAATATTATCTTTTGAATCAATTTAATTAAATGTACTATTATTTTCTAAAACTAAAATTATTTAAAAATATAAAATAATTATTTACATTTTATAAAAATACCAAAACTTAATTTTGAATTTTTAATGTATTTATTTACTTATTTAATGAAATAAATAGATCATATTCTCAATTATGTGATCCCAAAATATTCATTTATACATCCAATAGTGGGGATATTGTTATAATGGCTATAATACAATTTATGATGGTCAAATTAAAATTCCAACAGTTAGGTACCTATTCTAGTAAAATAGATTCCTTAATTTCAATAAATATCACTTATTCATAATACATTAATAGTTACAATAACTATTTAATTAAATTATGAAATCAAATTATTATATAAGTAACTAGGATATCACATTCTACCCCTACCCCTTTGAAATTACATAATCACTATTTTATTCACCTATTAGAAATATGAGGATAACTTTCTATCATAGCATTTTCATATTACTCTATTTCTCATTCAATTATATAGATTTTGAAAATACATTAACATAGTGAATTATGTTATTTTGAAATTCTTGTTCTCTTTGAACAATAATTTAAATAGTAATTTTCTCATATAAATGGATATCATCCAAATGAACAACTTAAGAACTCAAAACACGAGCTGAATCTGGAAAATGCTTTCAAAACATTGAAACAAAAAAAATATTATGTACTGAGGAAAAAACATGTAGAAAAATACTCTTCGTAGTTGAATGATCCCTCATTCTTCAATATTTTGTAGGGTCTAGTGAACAATGGACTCGGCTTCCCCTTGTAACAAAAATTCTTATCTAATTTTCCAGGAGATACATAGTGAATGAAACGATCACCTACCTCAAAATAATGATATTTTCTATAGTTGTACTTAAACCATTTCAGTATACACTATGTTTTCCCAATAATTCAATTAATTGGATTAATGGTTTTCATTTTCCACTAGAAATTAATCTCTCATGAACATTCTTTCACATACATCATCCCAAAATACTTGTTTTCAGCACTTCTTTTCATGTAATGTTATGAAAGCATAGATTTACATACTGGAATGAAAACAGTTATTATATGAAATATAATCAAAATAATGATGATGATACCAACATCCATGGTAATAAATTGTATATTATCAATGAATATCATAAAATGTTCATTATCTTCTCTTACTATCAATTATACTGAGGATGAAAACGTAGTGCTAAAATATAAATATGTTCCCAATGACTTATGTAGTCCATTCTAAAATTTTGAATTAATAATGCGATCACAATCAGATACAATACATATATAAACTCCACATAACCTAAATTTTTATTTAATATTCATCTGAGATATTTGACATATGGAAATAGTGTCATAAATATGATGAAAAATTTCAGATTGAGTGAGTTGATCAACGATAACCAAAATTGAATTGTTACATCAAGATGGATTTGTTATTCTAACAATGAAATCCATTTATGTATTTCCCCATTTCTACTCTAGAATAATAAAAGGGAGAATATGTTCTTTCTGTAATCGTAGTTTTTCTTTTACCTCATTACAAGTCCATCATCTCATTGTAAAGTCATCAATATCAATTTTTATTTTATCCCAGTAGTAAAACCCAAGAATATACATGTACATCATATTTCCAATTTGAAAATATAATAATATAGAGCTATTATCTTCACATAACAACCCATTCTTCAACTACGAGTCAAAATGACACATAATATCTTCCAAAATCTCATAACACTATCATTATCAATGCAATTTATAGGAAAGTTACACATTTATCAGATTTTTCATTTTCTTGTAACTCAAATAATTCATTATACACTCTCATAATTCTATTTGATATAGTTGATTACCCAAAAATCTAAAAAAATTGATAAATTTCCTACAATAGAAACATTTAAGCCAATATTCTTAAAATAATTAACCAAGGGGTTAGGTTCTATTTATAAAATGGTTAATGTAGAATTTTTTGGACATAATGCATTGGATACATTACTATTTTAGTATTTTATTTAATAATGAAATCATAATCATTAATCAGTTCTAACCATATACTCTACCACATATTCAATTCTGTTTTGGTAAATATATATTTCATGATTTTATAATTAGTGTATTTTTCATATTTGGATCTATATAAATGATGTCTCCAAATTTAAAAATCCAGAGTAGGTAATTGATTTTTTTTTGATAATATAACTGTTCATGTTTCAATTTAAATTAAGCATTTTAAATTACCTGACCCTTTTTCATTAGAACTCATGAATGTACCTTTAAAAAATAATTATAATAGATGAAAAATCACCCTTTCTTGAAGGCAAGGCCTAAACAAATTTTTTTACTAATCTTCATCATAGTTCTAGAACATAAACATCACAATATTCTATCCAAATAAATAAAATCACATTTATCGTTATCTTCATCAAATGTCTATCTAATCGTGCAATTTTTTAACAATCATTTTGAAGTTTCCGTATAATAAATTAAATATATGAATCTTCATAATATTTATAGGCCTTGGAAATTCTTCACTAACTATTATATGTTTGTTAAAATACTATTCGATTCTTATTTAGAATTTTCCCAAACAAATAAACCTTTTTGAAACAAGAAAACCGTTTTTTTCAATTTTCCAAATAACATCCATTATATAAGGGTTTATAAAAAATCCATAAATTTTTTTCATGATTTCCATTAATTTTTGACTAAACCAAAAAAACATCAATATAAAAAACAATAAACATATGAAAATATTAATATTAGAATCTCCTCATAAGATAAATAAATTTTGTATGAGAATTTTTTAAACTAAATCGCATAACTACAAACACATAATTCCCTTATCTAGATCAAAATGGTTTTTGAAAGCCATCATAATTTACCTTCAGCTGATTGTACCATGACCAATGATCAAGCACTGAAATGAAATGTTATATTTAGAGTTGATCATAAAATTCATCCATATGAATAAATTGTTACTCATTCTTAACAATAATGTTATTTGATGGTCTATATTTGATGAAAATCCTTATGAAACCATTATAAAGTTTACTAAAAATGAAGGATCACCATAAGGTGATGTGTTGGGTAGAAAAAAACCATCATCTAGAAACTCCTACATCTATTTTTTCAATACTAAAAGATCTACTTGTTGGATTAGATAATAATATTTTGAAATAGGATTATCATTAGAGACTCAGTCAACTGTAAACTAAACCTCCCAATTTGGTATAATATTAGGAATCTGATCAATTAAAAAATGAAAATACTAATTTACCATTGTCAAATCATAAATGATAATATTCCCCTTGTTTTCAACAGTATAAAAATGATAAAATTATTTTCATATATTTAATTGTTTATCATCTTCTGGAAATTTTATCAATGGTATGTGTTCATTGTTGTATATAAAATAATGTACATTATAAAATATTGATTTTTTTCTCTCTAAAATTAATATCAATTTGGTTATAATATATCCATTCTATAACCAAAATAATTTCAAATTCTACCAGGCTAATGATAACAACTGATTGATGTAAATTATTTCCTCAAACATCGACCGAAAAATAATAATAAATTATTTTCCCAAAATATTTTCCCTTGTTTTTTTACTATAAGACATGGAATCATTTATAGAGGTGGAGTTTCCAATTTACATAAAAATTTCTCAAAAATGAAAGAATGTTTAGATCCTTTATCCAAAAAAATTTAGTATAATATAAATGAACAAAAAATTGCTTGATACCACATTGTTTTGATGAAGATCATTTTTTAATGTACTATCAAAGGATTTAAGCATTTTTTGTGCATCTTACCATTATTTGGGTTCTTGTTTGAACACTAATATTCATAATGACCTATCTCATTACATTTAATACATTTTACTATATGTATATAATAAATTATCTTACAAATAACATGAACCTTTTCAATAAAATGATGAGTTGTATGCCCAAACCTAGGAAATTAGAAACACTCACCACACTTCCAAATGATTTCACTAGTGTGTTTTTACCAGAAATATGACAAACTGAAAAAATAACTTTCTTACTATCAATATTATATTATGAATTATAAATATTTTCCTACCACCTCAAACAAATTTTCTAATATTTTTCAAACAACACATGATCATCAAAAAAAATTCCTTCCACCATCTCTACACATTGAATAGTTTTTTTGTAAATATTTATTTAATGAGAATTAAATGCCTTACAATGATTTTGTTTCAAATAAGAGTAAAAATGATTGATTTTATTATTATGATCCTATATTAAATTTTCATTATACAATTATAATACTATGAATTTTCCTTCAAATGTAGCCAATGAATCCTACTCAAGTCTCATGTTTAAATATTATTTGTCAATCTTGTATTAAATCACAGTAGTTATATATTTCA
Source organism: Viscum album (assembly GCA_963277665.1). Taxonomy (NCBI): domain Eukaryota; kingdom Viridiplantae; phylum Streptophyta; class Magnoliopsida; order Santalales; family Viscaceae; genus Viscum; species Viscum album. The sequence goes on from OY728148.1 coordinate 179,090,188, forward strand.
GATGGAAAATATTTTAGAATAAATAATATAAAAAAATCAATGTTGTCACATTCTCTAATATTCCTAACCATCGACCACTACGGAAAAACATCACAATCATAACTCAATAATGAGTGACTGGGATTTTGATGGTCCGGACACCCCATGGAATCATAAATTTGTTTTAAGGACATAAAACACCCTTGTAATATCACTATTTCCAAGGACCCACTAAATTGTGTAGGGTGTATCCCCATAAATTGTTCAACTCCTAACATATTCCACTACTATTGATATATATCATATATTTCATGGATATAGAATCCATTAATATCATGTATCAACTAAGCCACTATTGTCACAAACATCTCAATACTAATTCCCACCACTCAAGGTTATGGATTAGGAAGGATATCATTCTCTTAGGGCCTTTATACTTAATAATACATGTTTCTTCTATGGATAAAAATTCCTAATAGATATATAGCTGATGAAGAAACAAGCTGATATGTGAATTCTATATCATTTCAAATTAACCATATGGTTAAACTAGTCTATTCATATTATGTTAACATTATCATACCCACTAATTTTATCTAAGCATTTTCCTGATACCAAATGTTAGTAATAGGCTTTAAAAAATACATAACCTAGTTAATTCAACTCGAATTCACATTCTTCAATTCTTAAATATATTTTTCTTTTGGAGATTTAGATAATTTTTTCATAACCTCATACATAGAATCTTATATATTATGATGTATATAATTCTACCCAATATATATATTTTGAAAATATAAATCTTTTAGTATAAAACATGATTTATTTCCAAATATAAAATTATAAAATTAAAATTAAATTATTTATTTACATTACCCATCCATAAATCCGAATAAAAAAATTTAGTGCATGGGAGGAGAACAAAAAATATCATTAAGGGACATAAAATGGAAAAAATAATTTATCTCTCTATGAATAAAACAATCTCACAATGTTCTATCTTGTAATAATAAAACACATGCACTAAATATTATATTATGAAATAATTATATTACATAAAAACCATATTTATATTACATAAATAATAAAGGTAACATATTTCATAATTTTTATATAATATTTACTTATAAAATATCTCTCCTGCCTAAAATGGGTGTAACCATCATGGTTACACTAGGAATAACCATCACAATATATTCCCATAATATCATAGGAGAATCCTAACTTGTTAATTCTTTAAATTTACCCAATTGATTAGAGATATATAATATAATCAAATACCCTCATTTTATCATAGAACCACACATCCTAATAAAAATTGAACAAGAACTATTTCATAATAATTACACATAATTCTATCATAATATAATGATTCTAGAGGAATATGTTATTTCAATTTTAAAATACCTTTTCATTTTTACAAATCCACACATTCATAAATGAAAATAATTTATTTTAAAATAAAATAGAAAACAAAAATTTATTTCTTAAGAAGATTCAATTATCATTAATATGGGATATCCTATTCTTATCATATATGTTAAAAAAATCTATAAAAATATACATTAAAGATGATTTGTAGATGATTGTTTCATACAAATATTATATCCTTTATGTGAGAATTAATAAAATGAATGGAATGTGTATATTATTTTTAACGAAAATTAATAATTCTTAATATAGTCAAATCCCATTCATAAAAAATCATTTCAAGATCAAATCAGTATAACAGAAGGTCAACCCTTGTAATAAAAACTGGGTTACTAATTCCCATACCATACGACTGAATGCATTCTGAAATTTCACATAATAACCAAGATATCAAATTTGATTCAATAATTACTAATTCGTGTACCTATTATTAAATTATTTTATTTACTATAATTTTAATAATTTATTTTTTTTGCATTTTTAAATGTCATATATTTTATTTTTTCATGCTGGCAGTGTTCGTTTCACAGTTTAATGGTTTTTTTGTTGCATATAATTATGTGAATTCATTTAAATTGTATTAAAATTGAAAAAGATCAATGAAATGGTATAACTATAATTCCATATTTTAAATAGATCCCAAATATAATTTTTTATATGAGGATGATACATTTAATACAATACTAATGCTAAATGTTTGGTATATTTTTAGCAGTTTTTACCAGCGTCACATGCTTGTTACATTTCATTTAATATTATGTATATAATTTTATCTGAAAATTAACCAAGTAATACTATATATATAACAGTGTGGTTTATCCATAATAATATTTTTATGACAATCCACATTGGAGGAAATGTAAATTGAAAACTCACTATCCATGAAGGTTATGAATTGGAATCTCACGAATGATACTTTTCATTTTAGGAATAAGAGTAGAAGAGATGATATTTGATTAAGGATATTACATTATCAAAATAAAATAAAATAATATGTATTATTATATACTTATCATTTAACAATTTACATAGGAGTATGGGATATGGTAAAATAATTAAAGATAAAATAATTTTAAAGGGAGATAAAGAAGATTTTACATGGTGAATATCGTCTCCTTGAGAACCTTTATAAGGGAAATTTGGTATCTCCATTGGTTGGTCTAATACATCTTGGAAATGTGGAAGATGATTTACAAGTTACTTTAGATGAATTTTAAAAAACTATAAGGCCTTAAATATTTTATGATAAAGGGTGGTGATGGATGGTATTAAGTGGAGATGATTGAGGTATTTTTTTAATTTAATTAATTTTTTGTTATTATGGACCATGATTATCAATAGTGTCGATTTCCATGAATGAATACTGTTTCTAGAGAATGTGAGTTTGAAAAAAATAAATTCTTACTTCTTAAAAATATCATCTATGACTCAATAATTGATTTATTTATATATAATATTAAATACCATAAATTACAATAACTCACTATTCACAAGAAACTAATCTATTTTAGAGATGTCCCAAAAACCCCACTGTAAAAATTTTTCAATCATTAGTTTTAAAAATTGTATCCATTTTATGAAAATGGTGTTCTAAATAGGTTAAATTAATTTATAAATTGAAGTCATCATTTATTCAACTGATTTTAATAACATAACTAATTTTATAACACTTTGAAAATTTAAATGAGTTGTCATAAAACTATCATATAATTATAATTCAAAAACAATATTTTGAAACTATTCTATGAAAATAAATTTAATTTTAGATAATTAAAATAATTATAATGTTGTAAATAAACATTAACATTTTTAAAAAAATATAAATACAGAATTTATCATTTTTTTAAAACATTTATTTACTTATACCATGATATAAATATATCATATTTTCACTAATAAGATACATAAATTTTTATTCATACATTTATAGTTTATATTATTATTATAATTTCCATATTTTTATTCTTAATGGTAATGTAGCTATTTAAAAGGATGGATTACTAGTGAATTTTTATAGATTTCTTAATTTCTATTAATACATTTTATTTAATTATAATTAATAATGAATGTCACTATTTAATTAAAAAATGAAAAAAAATTATTATATATGTACCTGGGTAATTACAATAACATGATTAAGATGAGGTTTTTCTGGACATCATGCTTCTAATTTTCCTATATATATTTTTAAATCATTTAGTCCTACAAAGGATTTAATTTATAAATAATTTTTTAATGTTAAGTAGTAAAATACTTCTATATCATTGTTACTTATGAAAACATTTTTTATTTCTATTGGAACAAAAGTTTTATGAATTTCCAGGTTAGAGCTATATTATTTTATGGTGAGAAATATTCATATTTTTTTCATATCGTTCTTTTCCAAGTAATTATAATTAGATATTTTTTGATTAGTGGGCATGAATAATATATTTTATTATTTTATTCACAAACATGTTCAATTAATGTTTTTTATTCATTCATTTTATTTATATATTTTTTAAAATATTTTTTAAAAATATCTTTTTGTTAAATTGTTTTTTATGATCAGTTATATTTTTTTTGGATGGATATTCCATGTTATATTTTTAAGAGTTTAATTAACTAGGGTGATGTAATCTATTTAAACAGTTTATATTTAATTATTTTTATCTCACCCTAAATATATATAATTTAGGGGGGAAGAATTGTTAATTTTTTTTGTCACACTTTTTTGGAATGATTAATTTGTGGACATTTTTTTCTTTAAACTGATAATTTTTTATATTAAATCATCTAGTATTAATTTTAATTTTACCATTTCAAAAATTTTCAAAAATTGGGAGAATTTAATAAAATCATATTTCATTAATATAATTATTAAAAAATTTGATAATATTGACTTTCTATATTCACTCTATTTATTATATTTTGATAATTTAAATTACCTCAGTTAATTGTTTCTTTTGGGATTTGTGCTATTATTATATAATACATATTTAATTATAATTAATTAACATATTATATTTATTTGTTTGATAAATAGTACTAAAAATAGGTTATATTAGATGATAATAAATCTAAAAAATTGACCTTTGCTATATTTTTAAGATATTTAGATCTAAAGTAGAAGTAATTTCACCAATCTTATTTGTTCGAGATATATATTGATTATTTAAATTTTCTAAAACTATTTATAAGCTTGTTAATTTCATTTGATGTTTGAACTTACAAATTTATTAGTATTGTAGCATACATGATCCTTTTTCTTCCATTAACCTATTTCTTTTTTTATTTTAGATTTTCCTTAAAAACATTATTTCATTGAACATTATACATTCTTGATCCTATTATTTCCTGATCCTCCTTCTTCATTGATACTACATCATACTAGAATTGTTTCCTTGTACTTACTACTTCCCAAAACCTACTTCCTCTTTAAACCAAATCAGTCATGAATAGTTAATCATATTTTTTAGTTTTAAAAAAAATTGTTATTTTTTAGTATATTATTATTAATATTACGGAATATTGAATTATTTTAATTTTATATTATCTTTTTATAAAAAGTTTTATTTATTAAAATTATTTTAATGATATAGATGCATTGTGTAGTTTTTTAAAATAATTAACTTATTTATAAATATTAATTTAATTCATTCCTTATTTCTGTGTATAGAAAGAACATATATTTCCCTATCATTAAAATTATATATTTTGAGTTGATATAACTTAGTATTAGTATCTCAATTAATAATTACAGACATCACAATTTTTCAATCCTTATTTATTATTTAATGTAGTGTTTGTAAACATTGAATATTTATATACCTTCATTATTAAGAAAAGAGTTGTTCAAAATTCAAATTCTATTTAAATTGAAATAAACAATGATATCTTTCAATAATTTTCATGACCTAATCATTTAGAATTTTTTTTATGTTTTATGATGAATTTAAACAAATATGAGATAATCTTCATGGGTTTGGATTCAGAAAATGTCAATTATTATTTGGAATTATTTTATATGTCTCTTTAATAATTATGATGGATTAATTTTAATTGTTTTTGTGGTCGGATATTGTCCTGTAGTGTTTTTATGTAAACCTATTTATAGGTAGTTTTTGATATTCAATAGACATGAATTATCAATATCTCATGAAACAAACATTTTATTTTAACATTCATACATCCACATGATGTATAATTTTAAAATCTTGGAATGACCATTGATTCATCTAAAGTCTGAACTCCCAATTATATCTTTAATCTTTATTGTCTAAATACTACTATCTTGGAGAGAAGCTCAAAAACCATATGGATAACATTTATAAATCATTATTGGATTATATTACTTTTTTTCTAAAAGACTTTATTATTATATATTTATTTTCCCCTTGTAAATAATTTTTGGTTGATTATTTCCATTCAAAAAACATTATTTCTATATGGGTCGTGAATCCCTAATTATGGTACCAAAACCATTCAATTTATGAAAAAATAATTTAAAATTATTGTTGTATGTTATTGTGACTCTCCATAATTATTTTTGGGAATTGGTTATCCTCTTACTAGAAAATGTAGATTGTAATTATTTTATCACCCCCATTAAATATCAGGTACTGTATAAGGCATATTTAAATGAGTAGAGATGTGTAGGTGCATATTAGGTCAACACTGGACCATAAATTAATAAATAATAATTAATATACATTTAATTCCATGTTCTTAATAACTCTATTATATAACAATATCTGGAAACATGATAATTTCATTAATAAATTAATTTATCTCGTTGATTTTTTAATATGGTCTATTTAATCTGTGTCCTCTAGAAAATCATTTATCACCCTCTACCCCACAACATTAAATTCAACATAATATATGATTTCCATTAAATTTATCATCTTTTAATTATAGTAAATTCCATTTTGTATTAATAAATATTTATATATCCTATTATTACTCATTGTATTTATGGTGAACTCACAATATTCATCATTAAGAAAGGAAATTTATTTTTTCAACTGATGTATTTTAATAATACTATTTCAGTATTTCTTATCAATTTTACATAATTTATATTATCTCAATTTCATATAATCAAATAACTTATGATCATATGTTAATTTATTAAAAAAGAACTTGGTGATAATATTTCTCCTTATTTGCATTGGATATTCTTTTGTTCTTCATTTTATAATAAAATTTACCCTTGTTAAAATATATCTCCAAGATTTATTTCAATATTTGATAGATTCTAAGAAGTAAACATCAAATTAGTATTTCATCGATTGGTAATGAAAGTGACTCTTGAAATTCATTGAATTATAATGACACCAAAGATTTTATAGTATTCAGATTGATTTTTTAGTATTTTTAAATAATATATTTATTTACAATTATTATAAAACCTAGTAGAATATGATTTATGTAGTGTATTTTTATTAATCACCCTCATATACAAGTCTACTACACCCCAAAGGAAATTAATTTTATTGAAATAATAACCCCAAAATATATCATGGGACCTCATTCTATTTAACTTTTAATAAATCATTTTAAAAAACATGCAATTATAATTTAGTTTTGAATTTTTTTTTATTATTCATATGAAAATTGATTTTTTTTCATAAAAACCTTTTAATTCAAGAAATTTAGTCATATCTCTTTGTACATTAATATTATTAATATGGTAACCACACACTATTATTTTTTATTTAATTTATAGCATGATTTAAAATAAACCATCTTTGATTTCATGTTCTATAAATTATCATTCATAAAACCTCCATCAAATAAGATAAATTACATAGATTCACGTTGTCATATAATTATAACAACCATAATAGTCTATATATGTTATTTGTTTAATCATTTGTATGTGTTCGATCTCTAGTGAACCTTCTATGTATATTTTTTTTAAACACATTTTTATTGATGTTTTCAATTTCTTATTGTTTGATAGAATTTGATTAATTCCATGGTAACATATTCTGAGTCAGATTTGAAATAGTGGTATACATTTTAACATAAGGATTCATTAAATTATTATTATTTTCAAAAAATGGTCCTGTATTAATATTTTTAAACACTTTTAGTCGAATCATAATTATACTATTATTCATAGTAAAAATTTTAATTTTATTATTTAAAATAATTCAACCTCAACTTAATTATCGTATTTTACACATAGAGAAAATATCTACGGTGATACATTTGACACACAATATGTGTTTCATGGATTTTTACTTCAGTTATAATAATTAATGATTTAATATTTATAGAAATCAATGAAATAAGTTCATCACAAAAAAAATGAGAATATTATCATTATTTATATTATGAATCTCTATCACATTTAAATTTATCTCATTTTTTGAGAGAATATAAATTCCTTATAATTTTACACTCTTCTCAAAAATTGAAAATATTATTGATACTTAAATATGTGATACATTTGAAATTTCGGGTTCCTTAAGTATATAAATAGTTTCCATATATAAATGTTGGATTGTCCACAATTTTTTATTATATACATTTCATTTATAACCTCACTAGATGAAAAAATTTAATTCATAAAATAACATTAATAGATTAATAATTTCAGTGGTGTATTTCCTCAAATATTAATATTTATTAAATAATACACGAACATTATCCTAAAAAATTTCATTGTCTAATTTATATAATTTGAATAATTTTTAAACAGTATCAGAATTTTATCATATGACCATCATGTATATTTCCTAATAAATTACTCATGATAATAAATAATTTTAATTTTTTTACTTTTTTGTAATTTGTTATATTATTCATTCATATATATTGTAAAATTAGTATATATCACATTATTTTATGTATAGAATATGATACTACCACGAAACCATGTAAGAGATATCATTATTTTCTTCCATATTTAATAATTGATGTCATCAATGATTGTAACTCCTTTTGTGTTGTTTGTATTATCTATGTCAATGTTTCATCTGGATTAATTAATCATGTAAGAAGCATTCAATTTTTTACAACATTATTTAACGATTAAGATTCTAAATTCTTTTAAAATTTCATCAAATGATGAAATCTTAGTTTATTTAAATAAATTAGGTTTATATATTATAAGAAACTATTAATAATTCAAACCAAGTCCTTAATTATTATCATATATGAAAGGAAAAAAATGTTTTGTAACATGATGATTTTTACTTGGTTCATAAAAAATTTTATATTTAATTTGAATATAAAATTGAATATAAATGAGTCACTAAATCTAATATTTTTTATTAACAACAGTATATTTGATCCATAAATGAATCCATGGTTGTTGTCATCTTCGTATCCCCCCATAATCTACTTCAACACACTATAAATATAATATATTAACGTGTTACATTAATATGGCAATATCAAAGTGATTAAAATAATAAAATAAAAGATATTTCTTTTATCTTACTAAAAACATACCATACATATACACTCATTAGATAATTATTTAAGTATATAATATCTAAATTTGATACATAGTATGATTTATCTCACTCCCTTTTGTTGGAAACATTATAACATTGTTTTGTATACAAACATTAAATTTTATACATTCAATATTTCATAATATCTCAAATATATTATGTATTACTATGCATCATCACCATGACCATCAAAATTTAATCTAATATAACCATTGTGATTAAAAAAATATAACTAATTTTATCTCTATAATTATAAAACTAAATGATACATGGATAGCTGTATTTTTGTAAAATGATTAAGACCATATCACACTCTTATAAAATAGTAACATGGTTTCTCTAGTTACTTATTCACTCTAAAGATGACAACATAAATAAAATTTTCCTTGAATCTATGGTGTTATTCTTATTTTTTTTATAAATTTAATATATCATTTGAACTATGGAATGTTTTGAGTCTACATTATTTTTATATAAATCCATGTAATGACTTTTATAATCTTACTAAATTTTTGAGTCACCATTGAATACAAACTGTGCTATATGTATCATTTAAGGATCTTCAACTTATCAAAACCTTATTAAAATCCATAATTATTTTCTCTAGGATTTTTAGCAAGGATAATTATGTCACACTTTGTATAAATTCCATTAAATAAGAATTTAATTCTTATAATAACTGCATTTGAATGCAACATATAGAGTTCAAGGATCAAAATAAATGAATATTGGATTTCGAATTGCATATTTCCCATACATGGATTGATAAAATTCACCAAATCCCATTCTCATCACTTATATAATCATTCCAATTAAATATCAAACATTATTCGAGGAACTTAAAATAAAATAAATCCCTCAAATGAAAAATAATTACAAAAAATATATAAAAAATGTCATCAGGCTGTAGTTAAGATTATAATTCAACATTTAACATCATTCTTCAAACGGTTCACAATATTCTCAGATGTACTTATATAGGGGATTAACTATTTTTTAACCAATAATATTTATGAATATATGACACTAATAAAATAAGACAACATAATTTTTTTCACATCATATAGAGATAAATGAAAAATATTTCATCTAAATAATTTAGAACATGGATTATAATATATCCAAGACATATAATATTTTGTCTAATAATACATTGGATAAATTGTGGCCTTTTGGTTTATGTTTTTATATCATAGTTGTTTAAATTATCTTTCAGTCAACGTAGAAACTTTTTATGATTATTAGGATTTTCAATGAATGAATTAATGTGGGATTGGAGATTAGTTGAATTATAAATATCATTACAGATGAATTGATAGATTTTATATATATATATTTTTCCCTATAAATTGGATATGTATTTTTTATAGTATAAATTAAAGTGTACTTTGACTGGGATATTGATTTATGAATAATTTTTTTTTAGTATAATATCATTGTAGATCTAAAAACATTTGAGAATATTTATAGTGTAAATTGAGTTTGTTTTCATGGTTAATTCCTTAGAAGTTAATTTTATCTCCTCTCTAGACTATGAGTATATATCAAATCATTTAGATATTATAAAATATATTTTTATTCAATATTAATATTTAATTAGGTTGAGTGATTTTATTTGGGAAAATTTAATAACAACCTAGATTCATTAGGGTTGTGAAATACATGGGGAATTTGAAAATTTTAATCATGAGAAGCGTGTAAATTTAAGAAATAAGATTTTAAATAGAATTTTGAGAGCTGGAAAATAATTAGGTGGAAATGTAAAAGAAGTTAATGAGACCAAAAGGGATATTTGAGTCTTATGAAATCATTGATATTGGATGATTCTTATATAGTCATTGAATTATTGTATAATATTACCATAAGATAGCCTATGGTGAGCCACCAGTTAGACTGTGGGAATTTGTCGACTCACTACTAAGTTAACGTGTGGCCTAATACAATCCATTTGGATATTCATATGGTATATTGTTTTCAAAATTTCTTATTTTTTTCAAATTGGATGGGAAAGGGTGGTAATTTACCAACCCAACCATTGTGGGATTAACGCGAAATCGTAGTAGGTGGAGGAAATTTTGGATTTAGGCACCTCTAGCCTTTCATATAATATATTTACCCTCTATGTGCATGATTTATCTTGTATTTATTGAAATATTTTGAGTAATAACATCTATTATTTATTTTATCATGATTTCAGTTACGTTTCTCCAATATTTTTTGTGACCTAGTTTAGTGTTTTTATAAGGATTTCATATGATCATGGTTAAATTTCCCCATTTTTATGGGAATTTTTCTGTCATATTATTTAGGAGGCCACATAATTACTTTTTCATTCCATTGGGTGTTCATATGAATTAGTTATTCAACCCTTTTAAATTTTATTTCATTTATTATTAATTAAAATTATTCCATATAGTAAGGACCATTATTTTTTTGTCTTTTTAATTAATATGATGAATCAGGCATATTAGGGGAACATTGGCTATGTTTGGTTGTTTTTTACATGATTTTAAAGCACCTAATTTTTTATCTAGTGATTAAACAGATTGATCTATGTAATTAAATTTTCATTCGATATTAAATGAGTTTAATATTAAATTTTTGAAATATTAATAAGTTTATAATGTTTTTAGAGTATCATGGTAGGGCCTTTGGTGTGTGAATTATGATTGGATGAATAATACTATTCTATGAAGAGATGTCAAATTTGTTCTTAAAGAGGGAATGACTTTACATAATAGCTGGGAGGTCCTTTAAAAATCAATTTTGAATTATTCATGATTTTGGATTCATTTCACATGTGGTATCACTACCGCAACAGTCTTCCTTGGTGAAATTAAATTAAATTATTAAATTATTATATTCCATCGGATGTAAGGATAAAATCATTGATTTCATGGTTTAACTTATACAATGGATAAATACCTCCAATAATAATGCCCATGTCCATGAAAAATATGTAGTTCATGGGAAGCATAGAAACCCAGGTGGGGTACGAAACAAAAAACATGATTGATATGTTAATGAAAAAAGTGATAAGATCTATATGCACCTTGTAGTTCAATATAGATTTATCCTTGAGTGGTTTTACCATACATTACAAGTGAGATATTCAAGAATAACTATAGAAAAATGGAATGTCATTATGATCATGGGGTGAGTTTTCATCCCCAAGGAGATCAAATCACTTAGGCATTATATCCTAGTTAAAATGAGTAGATGGGTACCCCATGAGGATGGATCACTATTATGAAAATATTTTTTTATTCCATCCTAGAAGATTAATTTTTGGGTGTTTTTATATGTGATTCTACTGAGGTTATTTTTTATAGATAGGCATGTCCCAAAAGTCCTGATAATTTTATATAGAAACCATAGAAGGGATTATGTGGGATGTGTCTTAAGAAAACATTTTGTTTTCAATATTTGTATTAGGGACCTCATGTTTTGTAGCAATGAGGAGATATGTGGCCAATCAATATATTACCTTTGAAAAAAAATTCTATTCCAAGTCAAAAACCATAAGTTTTTGAATATTTTAAATGTAGAGAAAATCGAATAATGAATGGAATTTTAAATAAGTAAATTATAAATTCTTAATTGTGTCATGAGATCATATGTATGGGGTTTACCCCTGTTGTCTGTGTTATTTATTTTTAATTATATGTATATAATTTTGATCCTATGTAGGATTTGACCCCGAGTGTTTTTATTTTTGTCAATGTGGTGTCAGGAAACATGAAGGATATTTTACCCCCTATAATGGAGTCTTGATACCTAGCTCTAGGGATTGGGAATACCCTTTGGTGTGTTTGTCATATGGAATTTGTGTGTAGGAGATTCTGCCCCTTCAATAGATTGGGATATCATGGAAATTAGTTATAGATATTTGGGAGGGATATGTGATCCCCCCAAAGAGATATTGTTTCTACAGACATCCCTAATTATGATTCTTTTTTAAGAATTTATACTTGTGGGTTCATCCCCCTATTTTTTAAAATATATATACACATTTGGGTTAACCACCATCTATTTATCCTTAGTATTTCATTATCGGAATTTCCCCAGGATTTTGTCTCATATATATCATGGTAGGTCATCCCATATGTGTTATTATTTTTTATACCAAGGTTGGTCAACGAAAATGTGTTTATATTCTATACCTCAAGTTGATTAATCAAAGAGGTGATTAAATTTTTTTTTATGATTACATGATTTTCATACATACAATCTAGAACTGGATGAAACATGTATAATTCACATCACTTACCATCATAGAACAGAAGGACCAATAATATGTTAAATTATTTAAGTAAAATATATAATTATTCAGATAATTATGTCACATTTATAGGTATTTTATTTACCAGATATGTATGAGAGAACATTGGTAAAACCCTACTATATTACACTCAAACGATATTTAGCTTCCCATGGTGCTTTATTACCCAGGGTAACCTATTACTGGTTTCAGATCATGCTTGGGTGATGGCATTCATTTTCCCATTTCACATGCTTTCCTAGATGATTTAAAAGACTGGGAAGAGAAGAGGCTCGAGGCATCGTGAAAGAACCTCATGTGTATTTTTTTTATTATTAATTTTTACATTTATGATCATCCTAATGATTGATATGTTATTCTATTAGTTTTTTTCAGGCATATCATCAATTATATCATGTTTAATATGTTTATTCATCTAGGATACTCTAATGTGTGTGATACTTTGTTTACATTTTTTTAGAAACTCTTAAATGGTTGAATAGTCTCCTAACAATACCACTTTAGATCCGTACATGTATTTGAAATACTGTTGTATAAGTGGAACCAATCATATGTCCTTAGCACCATCAATCTAGTTACTTTTAAGAGTATTACTGAATGGGATGTTATAAATTGTTATTATAGAATCTATCTGACTAATATAATAGGTGTGTAAAATATTTTTTTATGTAGCTTACTATTGGAGGAAAACGTCAGACATTTAATATAGGTTTTTGTTCAAACATATGATGGATATCATAATGGTTTAGTGAAAACATCATTCCCCATAAGAGGTTAAGGTTATTATATACTTGGGTTTCTATTCATCATATTCTATTTAAGATTTTTGTGATTTAAAATCATTTAATACTCGTTGATTTTTAGAATTATGGAATTATAAAGGATTCTTGTCTTGGACTATTGGGGTATGTAGAATCACATGCATCACATTTGGAATATATGATTAATATGAAATATGATTATCTATGGGATTTAAATAACTAATGAAAGGGTCATGTTTTTTAATTTTTCAACAAAAACAAATACCATAATTTTGTACATCACATCATGGAATCATGATACTAAAATAGAACATGATATATATATATATATATATCTTTTTTATGGAATTCTATATGGATATATGAAGTGTTGATAATTGGTGATGATGGTGCAATACCGTTAAACACGAGAGGTGGAATGGCCATGTGTGTGTCGGTACATGCATTTCATTTCATCATGATGGATCCATTATGGGTGAATTTAATGTTATCACATTTTTCTAAATGAAAAATAATTCAATTAAAAAACTTATAGTAACAATATATATAGTTTTTTCATATATAACATGGAATCAATATTTATATAACAGAACCATGTGTCTATGGCTACTAAACATAGATAATGGTAGAGTGATTTAAATATACATATATTGATATAAACTAATTATCTATTATATTTTCTTATATATAAATATTTGGAGATGTTGTGATCCATAGTAGTGGGTATTGTTTTAAATTCCATAAAATTTTTCTATATTATAGAACAAGATATAAGTGTCTTGGTTTGTGGGTAACCATGATATATGTGAGATGTGAGAAATATCTAACCCTGAGGTTGGATGTGTGTGTACTGACCTTGTGTGAGACATTGTTTATGGGATAGGATGGAGGACCTCGTAACCCCTTAGTGGTGAATTTGGATTTTGGAAAGTCAGCGAATTTTGATATGAGTGAGTGTATGTGGAGTGATGGGTTAGGCTAGTTTTCTGAGATACTTATATGTATTAATTGTGATAGGATATTTGATTCTAAGATTGGTGACATGGGGTATTATTGACTATTAATTTTTTACATTATAATGGTTCATACATGTGGGGTATTACTAGGTAATACAAATTAGATAGGGATAGGGATTCCCTGATTGTTTGGGTATAATGAATTTTTTTAGGATATTCATGTTGGATTTCGTGTAATTATGTGATGTAAGGATCTTGGCGTACCTTTGGTATCAATTATTTTTTTCAATGTGGGATCTTATCGGTTTCTTACACAATTTAATTTTGATTTGGTTTTGGATGGGTTGGATAAAATTGAAAAAAGATGGTAGGATCAATATTGGATAGATGGTTTATATATGTTGTGGTTTCTTTAATGAAATTTTATGTCGATTGGTCATGTGATTGATCTTAGTTTAGTGAGATGCATGGCTTCCAATAAGATTGTTAGGGGTTCTTTTTAATGTATGAAGGGAAATTTAAAGGATAATGGGGGGAGTATTGGCAACAAGAGAATAGTATTTATGATGTTCAATTCATGGGATCCTGTGTCAAGATTTTATGATTGGGGTTCTACTAGAGCGTAAAAAAATTTATATTGATGGATTTGTCCTCATTAATAAGACTTATGCAATATGAGGTGTGATGGTTTTGATGAAATAATTACAGGATTGGTTTCCCAAGGTATTATATAATAAGAAATATCTCTCTAATATTGAGAATTAATCATTATTGGGTTTCTTGTTGTGGAACATTTGATATTGTGTTTGATTATAGGTACGAGTTTCCTATGATGAAATGGGTGAGTCTGACCCAAGATGGGTGATATGTCTTGGGAAATGGAACATTTTGAGGATGAACATAATGATCCATATAAGGGATGATATAAGGTTGTGAGTAAAACACTGGAAATTTTAGAGAGTCCCTCTTGAATGGTTGAAATTAGGAGAATGCTTTGGATTGTATTCCATTAATCTGGGAAGCATCAGCTGATTGATGTGTCATATTGAAAATCATGTTTGAGCGAAATTTCCTAGTCTAGAAATGAAATTCAATAACTATGTGACTTTGGGTTCTGATGATCATGAGTTTGATTCACTAGAGAAACTAGTAACATTATCATGTCCAGGGATGTGTAATATTAGTCATGGGATCATAACCATCCTATTTCATAGAGTTTTGGTTTAGAATTGATCTCAGGAATAATTAGACAAGGTATGTGAATTGATTGGATCAATGGTTTATTAATTCAAATATTAATATAAATAAATGGATATGGGAGATCAAGGATATAATCATATAATATCAGTTGGACTTGTATTCATACATTGATGTGTGTGTGTGTTTATATGATAATGATATACCTTCAAAATTTATGACATCTTGATTGGTTCAACTAATTGTATTTCAAGGATTGATGTCAAACATTTCTAGTAATTTTCAACCACATATTGTATGACTGATGATTTTTTGAGATATGTGTTGTAATAGAACAAAACATCCATCATGCACATCATTTGAAAATGTTGGGTGTGATATATGAATCATTCAGAAAATTTGAGGAAAATTTATGGCATTTTGTATAATCTCATTAGTGATTGTGTCTCATATATTTCATATAAGAATCATGAAATGGATTGGTAATATATTTTTATTAGTATTTTGATTTATGTTTTAAGGAAGAGATATAGAAACATCATAAAGTAGGTATTTGTAATTTTAGCAATGTGATTTTAACTAGGAAACACTAGTATCCCAGAACACATTGGCTCAATATCCGATATGAGACCCTGTGATTAAAAAACACTCTTTTTCATAGCTTAAGTTTCAATGAAAACAAATCTTAAATGAACTCCCTAATATTATTAATTTTTCATTAATATGATAAACTAGCCTTTGAATGGGTATCTCTGAATACTATTAACGATAATATGAAATAAATTTAATGTACATATTCAATAAAAATGTAATTATTCTTAAAAAAAAATATAATATTTTTTAGTAAAGTCATTTTTTATTCAAATAAATATTTTATGAAATAATATATTTTTAATAAATTTAGTGAGGAAACAAATAATTTTATTTTTTTCACAATTTTATATAATGTATTTTAAAAAAAAAATTTCATTTTTAACTCAACATGTCAAAATTATATTTGGGTACATTTTTCATATTTTTTCTACAAATGATTATTTTGGGGTTAAGAAGGTAAATTATTATTTATTGAAAACACCACATCTCTTATTAAATAATTATCAAAAATTGATTGCATTGATATCCTCTTATTCAACGAACAAAACCACATTCTAAATCAGGTTTATTAATATTCTGTATAGATAGTGATGTTTTGTTTTCCCATTACGACATTAAATGATGGACAAAAAAAGATTTTTGTAGCTAACTTATATTTTTCCATGTATATTATATCATATTCCATGTTCTATAAATAACAAAATTATTTGTAATACTGGTAATAAAAAACCTAGTTCGTTATGGTTTGAAAATTCACTAAATAAATGAAAAATTTATAATAAATTTTTTATCCAATTTATTATCCACTAGTAAGAAATAAAATTGACATATAGGACCATTTAATCTTATATATGTGAATGAATAACATATAATTTAACTTATGTTGTTTTTTCTATCCAAAAATAACATCCATAAATATTCACAAGTATACTTACAATAAATCCTTGTGACATACTCACCCGATTTTTTGAAAATAATGAAATATTATTCGTGAATGAGTGGTATGATATTACAAAAAAGGATCATGTATGGTATTAAAAATATGAATATAGGTCAAAACAAATTTAATAACAATCATCCCACCATTATATAAAAGTATTTTCTTGAAAATATAAATGGAACCATGAGATAAGTTATTTATTAACTCATTTTCTACTCATTGGGTTAAACTTATACTTAAATTATTTATTAATTTAATGAATATGATGTAAATTTCATCTGATTAAATTATGTTATAATTAAATTTTTCATGGTTATTTTTATATTATATACACATAATAAATTTATTTTAGTAATTCACACATTAATAATATAATATTTTTAAGAAACATTCTCTTCAAAAAATTATCTTTTTAATGTTTCCCAAAAAACATAATTTTTTCCTTTCACTTGTTTTTGATAGTTGTTTCAAAAAATGATTCTAATACACTCAAATTATTTTTTGAGTAATTTTTAATCATGTTTTACTTTTTTTCCAAACATATTGAATGATATATCTTTTTCATTTTATAATTAATATTCCTTGAGACCCTTATGAAAAAATACAAATGGAATGAATTTTTAACTTGTATGTCATAACTAGTTTTTCCTGCTATCTTGTTGACATAATGATTTAAATATTATTTTAGAAGTTCAAATATTTATTTTCAAATATAATTTTTTTCATTTATAATTGAATAACATTATAAAAATATCACATTTTCAAAGTAAAAAAGGTTATTTTACTCTAAGAAAGCCAATGATCTCACTTAATGTTTTTTCGTATATTCCATCATAATTTGTAGAATTTTAAGCTTTATTGGGGGTGAAAGATTATTTATAATATATTCCATGTTATATTAAATAGATTATGATTTGTTTTATGGGGGATGTAATGTTTAGATAGTATTATCCATATTACTCTTCTTGGTTTGTGATTATGTTTACTTGTTGGGGAATGTTATATACTTTTAATATAGTAGTTTCAATAAAAATGTATATGTTAATTATGATTCTACTCTTTCAAATGCGGAGTGAATAAACATTGTTTATTATGGGTTGAACCTCAAATATCCCTTTGATGCATCGTTGGATCTCGTGATACAAACTAAATTTGGTTTGGGATAAGGCCTTACCCATTTATTAGATTTTTTGGCAGAATGACTTGATTGTATTATATTCTTGTACTTAATCCATGGATGTAGGTTAAGGACGTTAATAATTATATATTCCTTTATTATGAGATTATTTGTTGTTTCCCATGTTATTATTTGACTTTTAGAATATCAATGGATATGTTTTTTAGTGCATGTGAGTATTTATATAGAATTATTTGATCATCTTTTATTCTGGCCATATTCTGCTCATGTTATTTTATAAATTTCATTTTTTTACTTATTTAAATTTACATTATTTTTATCAATTATTTATTTAATGTTATACTATATCCATTACATTATTGTACATTTTTTGTCACTCATTTTTTATGTTTTATTTTTTCAAGTATTCAATGATATATATTATGGTTGATATTCATTGTTAATCTACAATTGTTATGGTGTTATTATATGCTTTGCTATGTTGTATTTTTAAATTTTTGTATTAATTTACGGTGAAATAAGGATACTATTTTTCCAAAACTACTAAACACGTGAGTCCACCAGAATGAAATTCATTATATATTACACCAAAATAACAAAGCAATAAATAACTTTGTTCTACTCAGTTTGGTGTCATTATATATGGTATCAAAGGACATTTATTAAAAATCATGGAAAATATAATTATTGAATAATATTGATTATCATAAAATTTCCACATAATATATAATGATAAAATTCCTTGATAAATAAAACATATGATTTTTAGATTAATATAAATTCACAATTTATGTTTTTTAAATTAAATAGTTTGATTCATTATCTTATATATTGTATTCCGCTATATAAAAATGGAACCTAACAAGATGAATGGAAACCACCTATATAAACCCAATCAATTTAGAAATTTCCCTCATAGGAAACAAAATGAAGATGGAGATAGAGCTACAATTAGATCAGAACAACTTGTAATTGTATTTGGATAGTTGACATCGGTTGTGAGAAATAATCATACCCATATGTAATATCCTACTAATACACAATGTGGTGTAACTCTGTTAGAGTAATTCTTAAATCATAAACATCCATTCTACAGAACAACAAATCCTTTAATAGTTATGACATGGATAACATTCCAAGTGATGATATTTATTTCATGTTAATGTAATAAATGGAATAAGGATATCATGATATATTATTGTATCATGAGAGATGAATATAAATTTTTTTCACAATTTCAAAAAACTAAATATTATTAGAAAATATATAATATATAATGGAAGTGTTTAAATGACTATATTTTGAAAAATATTTTCCACATGAATAATGAGAAGATATGGAGATATAATACTTGAGTCTGAGAAAAATTTAGGATGAGAATGATGTTGTCAATAATGCCAATTTCAAAATATTATCAAGTCATGTTATTATCAACATATATAATATAAATAGTATGATTGACCATTTAATTGATATTATAAAACCATTACTTAAAAGGGAACTAGTCTCCAAAAAATTCTTATCATATGAGAATATAGATTCTTGTTTAATAAAGACATTGAACGAATCCTCCACGTCTTACAGTTCTAATGGGATGTAATATATAAAAAAGATGGAATGGGAAAAAAGTAAATGGGGAGAAATGAAATGTGTATTTTCCAACATGTGAAACTTTTGTGATAATATACCATGTATTTGGTCCCATATTTTGTATGATACTATAGATGGATAGATTTGGGGAAACCAAATAAATCATGCGACTCAACATAATGTTTTGAGAAAATAAGGAAGGAATGAAAAAATTTCAATGTGTGCATATAAGATTGAAATATTTTAGAAGGACTCCGGGACACAAATTATTATGTATGTCAGTTCCCTTCTAATAGGGCCACCAAAACAACTATGTAAGGTGCCCACAAGGGTTATATACTTTTCATAAGAAGCATGATCTCACAAATGATTATTTCCCCAAAAATGTGTTGTCATGATACCCCATGCGCTAGTGTTCAGTTCAATTAAAGTCACAATTGTATGGAAGACCACTTCCATTACAAAAACCTAATAATCTATAACTGATGTTTTATATATATATAGAAATAAACCACCCCCTTCATGGTGATCCCCTAAAATTTAAACCATCACACTAATTCATATAAGTATAATATTCCATGACAACATTAAAGGATTGAATGCTAGTGGTAGAGATCTTGTGTCATTGGGTCCCTACGAGTCCACCAAATAATGGACCCACATATTTTTATTTTAATCCCACCTCCTTCAACCTATGTTAGATTCACACAAGGGATCATCCTAAACAAAAAATCAATTTAGAACACAACACTCTAAAGTATTATGTAGCCTTGGTCTTTCATGAATACATCATATCATAAATGAACACCCTATTTTAAGCACCATAGAACATAATTTTAACAAAGAACCATTTTTGATCCCCCATTTCTCTCAACCCACATTCCTTTCAAACGCATTTTTCATGCCTCAAAACATGCATGTCACAATTTCTTTTTCCTTCGTGAGGTGTTCCTTATACCCCTAGTGCATGCATTGTCATACATTTTTCTTTTTAGCAAAGGTATGATAATGAATGGTTCTTTTAATAATATGAATTCGAAATTGAATATCATCACTCAACCCTCATACTTATCATTAATAAATTGAATTTACGAATCTAATCCCCATATAACGCTGCATGGGATACAGTTATATAAAAAAAATGTGTTAGGAGTGGGTTCCACATGTCTATACAGCAAGACATAAAACTGGATAACACCAACATCTTCAAAAAATTCCATTATATTATAGTCTTACCATGTGTGTGGATCATTGGATTATCCATTTCCAATCATGGGATTCCATATCCTCAAGCAATGGGGAACATATTTCCCAATATGGGAATCTTTCATGAATATGTCCCACACACCCATCATAGGATGCTTCATCAGTAAATGATGAGAATAAGATCTTCCAAACATTGAACTAGAACCTCCTACCACATAATATAATTCTCCTTGGAAATCTACAATTCTTAAGCGTGGAATAAAATCTCATATATTCATCATTAATGACATAACCAATTAACTATATTCTTACTATTTTTTCTAACATAGAGTATTAACCATAAATTATTAAATGTTAGTAGTTACCATGACACCCATACAACTCCATCCATGAGAATCTATCTTCTATTATTCCCTAGATTCCACATTCCATTTGTGAATAACTCTTACATAATCCCCATACCATTAAATCTTTATGGGGAGATTGCACAAATAAGCCTCAACCGCACATGCCTAATTTTTAGTGTAATCATCGATGCCACATTACGAACTATGTGGGATTTGATTACAAACATTCTAGGATATATAGGATGCCTACTTGATTAACATTAACAACACCCAAGGACACTATTTACTAAATAAATTATACCCAAATCCGAACTTCCACATCCTTCAATATTTTTACCCAAGCTGGCACATCATAGTGAGATCATGCCACCCACTTGGGCCGGTTTCCTTTCAAATACCCATCAACACTATCACATATCCTATCGTCCTTCAGATAGATTCCTTTTGTATTCCCCACAAAATAATACCACGGTCAAACCAATTAAGATGGTTAGTATCCATATGTAATCCCCACAAATTCTATAATTGCTGATCCTTTCATGACCTGAGCATCCTTACCACATGGCATTAATCATCACATACCTGTCCGGTCACAAGACCATAAATTATTGCATCGAACATAATAGGTTTTGATAACAATATTCTATGGATGGTATTTAGGATCCATCACTAAGGAAAAATCCCAACCAATTTTAATCTAACGTTCCCCCTTCCTAGGTGTACACCAACCCGATCAACCTCAATGGCTTTCTAGATCAACATTCATGGTGTGAGATCTTCCCTTTATTGGAAACACCTCATTATTCTGACTCTAATTAAAAAATCATCCACCCCATCTCATGGTTATAAAGTTTAAAATTATGGATAACATCTTATATATCTTCCTCTACAGGTAATTCCAATCAATCCATTACATAAGCCCATCGTGCTCTCTCTTTTGGGGTTGTACCACCTTGATCGACCTAGGCGCATTGTTCTAATAAACCTACCCATATCCACCAGGCATTGAACTCACAACCCATATCATAATACAAACTCATCCAGAACATGTGATTCATGGTGTTAAATACTTGAATAATATACTTCAGTATCAAATACCTCATGACTGACACTGTATTCCATAGGTTTCTCAATAGAGATGATTCCCTGAGGACACATTATATGAGGTAGAATACATGTGAAAAATGTTCCTAGCATATAGACATGCCAATTATGGACAACATGAATACTCTAAAGAGAAATTATTTCCACCCTATTAGGAACCATTGTAAATTCCTGACAGAATAAACTACATTAACTGACATCAATAATGAGACAAAACCATGAATGTGTTCAATGAACATGTCTTAAATATGTCAAGGAGACCCGGATTATGTGAAATGTTCCATGAAAAAATATATTGGAGGAGGAAATGATAACCCATCATCATAATTCATTCATGTAGAAGAAATCATAGTATAAAGTGATGAATGTTTCCTCCTTTGGAATATTGGAATTAGGGGAAACATAAAGAGACCTAATCATTCATCAAAGTTATTGTGGTCGCGACCTCAATAAAGAATTAGAAATGGAAATAGTGGACTTGAAATTTATCTTTTCTTCATCAATCATGGGGTCTAAACATGTCGTTCCTCAAATTAAGGAATTTACTAAAATTAACATGTCACTTGATCCAATTTTCCGGCACCATGACCCACTATGAAAATGATGATATTTGCATGAAACCCAACCAAAATTGATGTTGATAATTGTTGGGAATTTCGGTCTACAACATTATTAGTGTGGATATATCCCAAAAAACATAGATCATTGGATGAACCTATTTTATTGGGAACTTATTTCCCTATATCTGTATTGATAGATTAATCTTCCTTTTTTTTGTGGCCCATAATTAATAAAACCAAGCACCCAATTCTCACAGACATAGGGGCACATGATTTGTAAAAATTGGAAATTTCTCAAGTATCCAACTCCTAAAAAACATCATTCATGACAACAACCATCATTCTATAATGACCTATCTCACCCTCATTGATAATTCATCTATTGTTTACGGATTCACTTGTATTATGGTACAAGTTGTAGGGGCCATTCCCACTAGTGATATGGTTACCAGGACCTGGGGGAATTCTATTCATTACTGACCCTGCTGCCCCCAGGGGTCATTCTAGAATCTATTTCACCCACCTCCAACAATGAACCACATTAGGATTCTCTCCCTTGACAGATCCAAGAAATATATCACCTACACTATGGAAAAGGGGGATTATCAAGTCACTGTAGTTGTCAGAATGACAAAGGAACATCAAAGGTGGGATCCTAGAAAGACCTGTCATTACCATCAATCACATATAAGTTAGGCTAAAGAATAGGTGGAATGTAAATAGGCCCATCTACCTCAGTAATCATAAACTAATTCAAACGTATTATGAAATATCCAAAAGATGCTCATAATTAATAAACATATTCTACAACACCAGTTTTCTCTTCAATGACTATCACATTCATTTAGAAGCCTTACTCATAGTATTGATCCATTAACTCTATGTTCGAATAAAAACAACAGCCATCCAATAGGTAGGTTATGTTGACTCAATCAATATCTTGCATGATCACCATCCATTGAGGACCATCCCATGATGAAGATATTCAACATGGGCCCCACCCCATATGAATTTTTTCTAAAACGGAGGTCATACCCACTCCCATACTCAACATGGAGGCCCTCCACATGTTCCTAGCATCAGACAAGGTAATGTTTCCCCCTGCTTCACCAATATAAAGTGTAATGTTCATCCATGCACTAATTTTTTTACCTGATGTTCTTCCCCATTTCACTAACCATCTATATGATGGTCCTCCTTGTCCTATACCTAACTCATGTGGATTTCCTCCTTGTAACAACGCCTACTGCCGAAGAGAGCCTACCCAAACCGCAACCAAACCTAGTGGTGGTCTAACCTTCTCCGTCAATGAAAAACATGGGTGCCCATATTTCCAAAATCAATTGAAGATTACCGCATGATGATTTCAGTATCCAACACATAGGTCCTCCCCATGTTTAGTTTGATCAAGGAGAAGGCCCACCTTACACCATATCCCTCCCAAGTGGATGTCATCCCTACTCTCATATCCATCTTGGAGGTCCTACCCATGTTTCCACTAATCAAATAAGATTTCCTCCATAATACGTTAGCAGTCAAAGTGGTGGAACTTCCGACTCACACAATGGTCAAATCATGTGTCTTAACTATACCGACAACAACCAATGCAGTGTCCCTCAATGTTTCCAAACCAATAAGAGTGATGTTCTTCTTTATTCAAACATCGTCCATCATGGAGGTGATCCCCATGTTGATGAAATTTGTTAACCTAAATAACCATCCAATGGAATAAGTGTGAAATATATTCACCAAATGCAATACTCTAGGATGTCTTGAGTCATTTTCAATTGCATTAGATTCTCAGATTCTGAGATTAAGGTCGATTCAATGATGGAGCCTTCATCATAGTAATCTACATTATAGTTTGGGGTTGTTTTTAGACTATTGAAAGTTTCTATCCTATAATGTGAGATACATAAAATTCTGGAATACCTTCATAGGTATCTGAAATTTGAAGAAGATGTTGATCCATTCAAGGGTCTCATGGTGTAGTCATCCCATTCACCGCCAATTTCACTCTATACCTCCACCCAATATCATAATGACCTATTCTGGAGGATTGTAGTTGAATAACAACCAATAGAAACACATATTAAAATTGTGGCCCTAAAACATGATATAAGGGTAGAAACCCAATCATATAGCGATGTAATGATTTGGTTGGGACCAACCTCTAGAGACAACCCAATTGGTAGCAACAAATCATCACATTTAGTAGATCATTAACCATCCATCACACTACTACATCGATCCACATTAGGCATGCCAAACGTCTCCAATCAAGAACCAATCAAAGCATTGACTAAATAATAGATGTTCCTTTCCATTGAACCAGAAAGCATATAGAATACACTACCCCCCAATTAGTTGCCTATCTTGTTCATGCCAAATACCGTTTCCAACAACAACTTTTTGGACTCCCCCACATAGGATCGAGTTATGTTTTTCTGCCAAATAGTCTAGTAGATGTTTTTCCTTCCTGACTATTTTTTGTTCATCCTAATGCTTTCAGATAACATTGATGAAAATGAGAAATAGTGTCCCATGGATGAGTAGGAAT
The DNA here is from genome assembly GCA_963277665.1 of Viscum album. Classification (NCBI taxonomy): domain Eukaryota; kingdom Viridiplantae; phylum Streptophyta; class Magnoliopsida; order Santalales; family Viscaceae; genus Viscum; species Viscum album. The sequence goes on from OY728148.1 coordinate 179,116,284, forward strand.
CCCTCACAGTGTATTAGAATCTTTCATCACCCGTCTACCACTGGACCTTCCAACAGAGATTCATCCAGAGCATTATACTTCTCCATAGAATTATTAAGGAGGAAAATCCATTTGTGAATACTCAAGGATATCAAGTTTAAGATGGATCCACATTAGTAATATCCTATCTAATCTTGATATTAATGAAAATATTAATGAAACACCATTGAGTATTTCCATAGTGAATATTGATGATCTTGTATTTCCTAAGGATGGGGACACCAAAAAATTAACTAATTGATATAACACACATCTAGTGGTAGTGAAATATTATGTTTACCCTCATATTGGTGTCTTCAAATTCTCTCAATGGAAGGAGCTTGACCTATAGGAGGCTTTAGATCATTTCCTTCTAGTAGAAACCCCAATAAGGTTAATGGGAGGTCTGAGAACTCTAAAACATCTGATTAGTCTGTTTTTTCATGGAAGAAAAAGGCCAATACGACTATATCCACATTAATTCAATTGGTACAAGATGTGAAGAGGAATATTGATGACATACTGGTCGAGCGACACTTAGATTATAGTGCTCCTCGATAGGATCATATCCCTTATCTAAAAGGAATAATGTAAAACCATGTGATTTCATTGGATAAATGTTTCCAATTATGCCTTATTATCACGCACATACAGATAGACAAGACGTTGGTGTTTTTTAGAAGAGACCTTGGTACACATCCATGAATCCACTAGAGTAGTGTGACAATATTCATTTGGACAAAGATCAAGCTACTTATTATGCCACTCGTCAGCACCTGTGATGAGTAATATAAGTTGCTAACCATTTTGATAAGACTAAAAATTATTTGTGGTTATCAATCTACATCAATATAGTTACCCCCAAAAGGATTATCAGATAGCTTTTATAATTTCTCACCTCACATCCCTAGAGATGAATACAGTGAAATCCCACCAGATGGAATTTCATATCCAATAAGGGTGGATGAATTTTGAGTACCAAAAAAATTATCAAATCCAATATTTTTATCCTTCAATTGGATAGGTGACCAAATGCATCAATTAGACTACACCATTTGATGTTGTGAACCCACTATGGGAACCCTAACTTAGTGTGTAGTCAACATAATCTAAGGTTTTGTTCAACCATTGGAAGGACCTCCATTCATTTTGTATAGAAAATTTCACATAGGGTCCCATAATGGTTCGGAAGACCACTAATGGTAGATTGACTACAATATTATATCCACTAACAATTAGAGTTGAATTCTATCACCATTCTTGTTCAATAAATTTCCATATGAGTTATTCTCATAAATCGTCGTTCAGTGTTGGGACCACACATATTAACTCAACATGATGTTGAAAAAACAGATGATACTGACAATGAATCTAGGTAACATCATGAATGGATAGGTACCTACCCTCATCACAAAACAAATTCCCAGGAGTTTAGGGATTTTTCAGATATGTCTCAGTGCATATGAAAGCCATAGAGTAGGCTAACCAGACCTGTCTGTTGCCTATTCCAGGTCCAACAAAAATTAATGTCAAGGTATAAATGACCACTATAGTATTGGTGGAGGGTCAAAGCCCCTTCATTTATTATTGAAAAATCCTAACCATCTGTATCCTTATCAACATAAGAAGACTCATCGAGCTCAACCTCACCCAGTGAAAAATCAGCATGTTCCTCCACACCAAAAAATTTCTCCTTGCTGATAAAATTTGGCTCCTCCTTCATCAGGCTCTAGTGCCTCACCAATGTCAAGATCCAAGATCTATCATACTTGATAGGAAAACCATACCTTTTCCTTAAAATAATTATATTTCCCTAGTTATATCCACATTTCATTATAATGGGGGTTCTGATTCTTCCAGAAAAAAACCCATGAGGTTGAGCTAATTGATAGCCCTGGAAACTGCCCTTACCAGAGAAAATATGGACATACCATTAAGAAATTTTAGGAGTTCTTGGATTCTCTTCAGGTCCATCTTGATAATGGTGTGTCCAAATTGTTCTAGGTCTCAACATATGAAGGAAAAAAATATAAAATTACTGAAAATGACAACAAGAATTTCATTGAATAGAAGTTGGTCTCTAATCACGAGGATCAGGTGTATGAAAACTGGTAGGGTAAGAAGGCATTTGTTCATTCCCATTGTGTAATCTATTCCCACTTTGGCCAGATCGAGCAATATGATGTCATGAAACCTTTTCCATATGATTCTTTTATATCCACATCACAACCTTTATCCTCTAATATGAGTAGGTTCCATTGGTAAATGGGAAGGAAAATTCCTCCTCTTGTGGGAAATCCATCTTACATCATCAGTGTATCCAAGCTTCTGGATAAGGGAATCACACTTATGGTCCATCCAACATAGGAAGAATCCACTGATGATTTAAATTATTTTTTCTCATTGAATTTTAATGAACTAATTGGCCCCTACATGATCCCTGACGTTAAGGAATATAATGAAAGACATATGATAAATCAAAAACAACTTCATTGAATAACAAATTGATGACATGAAAATCATCAGAATGTTCAGGATAGATTTTCACGTGAATTTGTTATCTTCCTAAACTAGGTAACATGTTATGTGTATATATCAGTAGGAACATTCCACATAGCCTGCTTTATTATACATAACATGATAGTTGGCTGTATTAATCCATTAGAAAAAACAATGGCATAGACATCATCCTCTGACATGTATAGCTAAAAAGTGACCTCAATGAGCTTAAAACCATACAATTATTGTTTTATATGAGTTTTATGATGACTATAAAGGTATTTATAGCACCATTTAGAATTGAATGGTTTATCTAGATGTGACCTTTTTGTCTCCCTCCAATGGGCATCCCTCATGGGATGAAAAGTAGGATTCACTTGGATGTACAATGTTCTGAAGCTCTATTTATGAATTAATACAGAAGTTTTTATTCTCTATGACATCCTACTATTAGAAAACATTGCTGAGCTTCTTGATGAATATTTTAGAAAACCCTTATTGTATGAAATAGTTGAAGAAGAAATAGAGACATTCTATGTTGAACAATTATATGGAGTAGAATTATAAGAAATAGTCTCATTCATTAGAGAAGATGCGGGATCTCTTGTGTAGGGGAACATCGCCTGAATGTTATTTATTGGCTAGTTCAATGGTGTGGATGTTTATTAATATCTACACTATATAGTTTTTAAAATATTTAATATCCCATATCGGATTATCATTTGGCTGGGATTCACTAAAGAAGATCTAAGAGCCTCTAATCTAATGATTCATGGTTATGATAGGAAAAAGCATAATATTTTTTGAAGAAACCATTTGATTTATTTATTTGGTTGTTTGGTGGAAAATTAAGATTCCATCTCTATATCATATGATACAACCTACAACACACTGATGGGTAGACCTTGACTCCACCTACATCTAGCAGTCCCTTCCACATATCTCTTCCACATCACGTACGCCCATCAACGATCAAGTAGGCATACATGAATTTTATTTATCCCCATTTTACTATTTTTATTCATATAATCTGGATGAATACTGTTACTAGATAAAGAAAAGGTAGGCTCAAACAAATGAGGTTGAGAACACCCGCATCATTGTATGCCTAGTGATAGAATTTAAGGATTTTTTCATCCTCCCGATTCAGCAGTTGGAAGCTAGGATGGAAAACTCGTAATTTTTATTTTCCATCTCATAGATGAAATGTAACAATGTACCCATGTACAAAAAAAGACAGAATATTATCTTTCACACCTCCACAGGTCATGATGGGGTAATACCTAAGCCCCCTGCCCCTTTAGGGTACTGATATGATTACCCCATGGCTATCACTATGTGCCATACCCACTTTTTTCTATGATGGGTTAAACAATCACAAGACAACCCACACTATTGCATTGAAATCTAGAGTGGACCCAATTGTTGAAGGATTTATGGAATTGGAGTTATGGACCTTGTTCTCATAATTTTATAAGGGAATGATTTCCCAAGGCATGATTCTTTATTGGCCAAAGTGGGCTCTAGTTTTCCCAAAAAAGTATTCAATCTTCAATAACCATATCATCACACAGATCCACATTCTAATTCGGTGAAATATATTTGGAAGAAGCTCACCTAGTATTCAAAGTGGGTATCTCAACCACCCATGATGATCTAGTTTAGGTGAACATTGGTACCAAAGCATATCCATCACTAATTTTAATTAGTGATGGTATACCTCAAGAGGATCATCAACAATATATGGATTTTTTGAAGAATAACCATGATGTTTATTTCCGTGTTTTATGATTATATTCTAGGACTAGACTTCTATGAAACCATCCAATACCATAGACTTTCGATGATTCATTTTGGGTTCATGAATCTTCCCAAGAAAATGTATCCTTATATTGGTGGAATTTTTGAGGCAAAATGATGAAAATATTATCAAATCAAGCATTGCCAAGGATGTTCATCACCCTAATTAGATACAAAAAATAATTATAGTTAGGAATCATAACTACTAGAGGAAAAATAATATCAACTTCCTAGATGTAAAATTTAACTATATAAAGGATCATTTTCCCCATTTAGTGGCAACATTATTGATTGACGTCACAAATGAGTTCCACGTTCTCTTCCCCAAGGAATGAATTCTCTTATTTAAAGCTAACAAGGATAGTCCCTATGGATGATGAGTCTTCTTATTTAAAATTTACACTAGGTACATTATGTTTTTAGTCAATTCATCATTGTCTAAATAATACCGGTGCCACTTATTAGGGAGCCATGAATGACATCTTCAAACCATTCCTCAAGATGCCAATGGATTACTACATGGACCACATAGTTCTTGAAATTCCACAAATGTCATAACCATATTATATATCTTTAGAAATCATTCTTCTTCCATAACTCCAAGAATTTAACGATGATACCCTTGATATGTTATTTTGGGTTATCCTCTTGTATGTATCATGTATGAGTCATTAGATATAGACTGATTGAGATTTATATAGTGAATATCAAGGCTACCAGTTGTATGCATCCTCTGAGAAACTTATGTGATATCTGATGACATAAAATAAATTTACCATATATATTTTGATTCATGAAGAATCTAAATTGAATGTGTGACTAATTTTATCAGAACATGAAAAGATGTGTTGTATACCGTTGGGATAAAGATCTCTGGAACATGTTTGGAGAGATCAATAATTTTATACTAAAACAAACATTTCTGATTCCACCTATCATAGGGAAGACTCTTTTTGTAAATTTGAATACATAGTAATGATCCATCAATTCCATAATCACTTTGAAGAATAATAAATTTATAGTGAAAAATATAATACCATCTTTTTCGCATTCTCCTTTAGATGGACTATTGGTTCTCTCCTTTCGTGAAAAGATTCCTCGCGATAGTTTTCCTATTGTAGAACGGGGGACATTATCTGTTGCATCATGAGATTCTTATGGTGTCCCATATGGGTCTACCAAAGTATACCATGAATTTTCAAATGCTTAAGATATGGATAGAATGCTATGATGTGATTATTCAATAGGCCAACATCATGATTTTTTCATAGAAATATTTCATGGGTCATGCATTGGTAGACATTATTTTCACCCATCCAACCGTAGAATAATCAGATATCGATATTGATTTCTTGGATGAAGCTATCCTATTATAGGATCAAGATGGTTCATGTTTTCATATGCATATCATTGGTTCCTCACAAATCCCAATTGGCAGAGGGTTCAATTATCCCAAACATAAAAGAGACTGCTTGGGGACTAAATTTGTCACCCCTATGCAGGTAGTCATACCCTAGTCATTCCTACTACCAGAGGGTTGTACCAGAAATGTAGATGTATACCAAGATCTCATCATTGGTGTTGAGTGGGATCTTGAGGTTGATTTACATATTTATATTTGAACGGGGGCTCCAAATTAGTAAAAAATAATTTTAGTTGTTTCTATATCATCTAGAATCCAGAGATCATTCCATTGAAAACATGTAATCTAAAATTGATGACATGTATCCCTTTTCTGCTTGGGGTGAATCAGGTTCCATTGTTACACAATTTTTGAGCTATTTCCTTGGTTGGCCCTGTCACATATTTTGATGAGTTGGTCTACGATGGCCCATTCATTTATGTGGAACATTGGTGATTCATTAATCACAACACCACAGTTATTTTTTTTTGTATACAGATAAATCACATACCCATTTTTTCTGTAACATCATGACCTCTTGATCCCCCCATCTGAAGAGGATATTTCTGATTAGAAAAATCATTTTTTTAGTAACTCCAATGTGGTGTCCTCCGACCAGATAGAGCTAAATGTAAGGTAATCCATCAGTTTGTCGCACAATTCTCCATAAATAGTTTAGAGAACAATGAGATGACTCTTTATTCAGATGGGTTTGATATAAATATCTTATTTTGAATTTATACAGATGAGATTTCCCATGTTATAAAAGGAGTTAATGTTTTGTCTTATGGTGCTTCTCATATAGGGTTGAATCTCTCCTAGAAGATTCAGAGGAAGATGTATTCTATCCCAACATGGATCATGACTATATAGAGTTCTCAATGAGCATTCATGCATGCCATATCCCTGATTGTTTTTTATTCAATAGCCAGAGCCACTTTATAGTAACATATACTTTCCCACTTTGTAGTGATGGGACTTGATGTTGTGGAACCATATCCACCAGCAACAACTCATTACTCAAGGTTAATTCTAATTGTAATAGCTTTCTTCTCCATGTATTATGTAAATATTCATCAAAAAAAGTCAAGATATAGTTATTGGTCAAATTCATGATCTACCACATCATTTTTCCAATCAAATTCCCTCATTCCAATCTCATAGACAACGAAAACAACATAATGGAAATTGAGAAAAAACATTTTATTCTATGTAGAAAACATGGTCGAACCATAAATATATCTATCGTGTATGGAAAATTTTTTAAAATCATTCCATTTAAGATAACCATGTCCTACATTTTTAGAAGTTGTTTCCCAGAATAAGATGAGTGGGTAGGAAAATCACTCCAAAGCTCTATTGTCTTTTTAGAGGATGATCCTCATTTTCACAGAAGTGATCCCATATTCCTTGGGGTATGAATAGAGTAAGTCAATCTCATAGAGATTTATTTATCATAACTGTAAACATATTTCTATGACATGAAAATTCTAGAAAAAATTGCTTATGTCTGTCTAGATGATATGGAAGCTCTTCAAAAAAGGATGCATGCCTTACATAAAAAATATAGGCACTATAATAAGTTATCAAAAGCATACAAAATGAATATTCATTCCCAGACCTTCATCTACGATGGTATAGTATTAAATATTATATTTATAATGATACCTAGAAGCATTCCACCGATGTTTTACACAATGTTATGGAGACTGTAAATCATTCTAAAGGTTTATCCTAATGGTTTATAATCTTTAATAACCATTGATGGAGAATGAATTACATATACTACCAAGGCCATGATTATAAAGTCATATTTTTCATAAATGGTTGTTATGTCCATTATTCAGGACCATAAATTGATATTACTTGTCCTATATATGTGAATTTAAACTATGCACAATCCTCTCTAGGAATGTTTCAGGTTTCATCGACCTCCTAGGACCACAATCAAATTGGGTTAGTGATGTAATTCCCACATATCAATTTTAATTGACATCTTTCATTAATTGGTCCAAACTATATGAAACTGAACTCATATTTCACAACCTCTTCATAAGAAATTAAACTACATGGACTGGTCGAGTCTTATTACCTTAATATGCGTTGATATAATTCTAGACAAAAAATGATAAACTAGATAACACCAACATCCTTGTTTCATGATGTTAAATTATAAACCATTTTTAAACCTATCTAAACAATAAATTAACAAATAGAAAACATTTCATAGTTTTAGGATGTTAAATTATGGAAAATAATTTATCTTGTTTTCATGAAGAGAAACATCACAACATCATGCAGTTCTCACAAAAGAGGATTCCAATCCCCATGCCCATCATATACTATTATATAATCAACAACTATGTATGGATTGATTACTATCTACATAAGATATTTTAAGAATTATGGGTTTTTAATACATGTCTATAATCATAAAAACAACCATAAAAAAACATCAAAATTCACCCATCTCTCTATACGGGAAAGGACAACATAAAGAGATATTCCACAAGAACGACATGTGCCACCATTAACATTCTTATGGGATATGTATTGATGCCTAGATATCGATGATTTTTCTTAGTCACGATGTTAGTACTATCACGTGAAGTGACCTGCACCAAGTTTCATGATATTAAACAAAAAATATATCCTCTTCCTCATTGTATGACATTAAACTATGCAATTAGTCCACAAATAATAAAAAAACTACAAGAATATTTTATTCAGGATGTGGTGTGAGGTGTTGGGACTATAAGGACCTTGTTCATCATTGGATTTTCAAACCACCAAATTACACATACCCACTTGAGAGATTACCCCAAATTTTATAAAATCCATGACCTTAAACAAATAGATAACATCCATAACACCTGACATTAAATTGTTACACTATCCTTGGAATGTTCGTGATTCATCAAAATATTTGTGGGATTCCACTGTAACCTTATAAAAGAGGATTTGACAACCCATTTTGAACTCTAACCATACTTTATTGATAAAAAATATGTGTCTTGATTCCCATCCTTATAGGATACTTAGTGATGTCCAATCATTATTTCTACATGCCTATCCACTAATTTATCAAATCCTTATCCCTTTGGCCTCAGTTATTGTCTAGTAACATTACCATAAAATGTTGAAAGTATATTTCGAAATTTACATGCGGTATGATAGGCCTCATGGAAAATTCGTATTAGGTTCTACCTCTCCCATGTCACAAAAAGTCCTTAAAAAGTGACCATTTTAGCAGTTTATACCTCATGACACTGAACTATGTTCCTTATTGTCTAGATAGTATGACTGTAAACTATGTGAAACTAGGATTAATATTAATTCATGTTGTGAAAAACTCCATGTATCATTCACAATGAATTTTAAACTCCACACCACCAAAACATATCCTAATTCTTCATTCATTCACAGTCCTAGAAATAAATTCTTAAACTATTTCGAAACAAGTACAAGAGTTATGAAATAAAACTATTTACAACCCTTACAGTCTAATTTTTAAAACTATAAGCATCATACAAAAATTTCCTGAAATAATGAAGATAATGTCTGATCTTACCGTCCCATATAAAATTAAGATCATCTTGTGATCGTTATGATATGATTAACAACTATTATCACACATCCAAATCAAGCTACTCCAAACAAAAATCATTGGATGACTTATTTCCCTCTATATGTAGGTTCACTCTTGCTAGTGTTGGTCTCTCACCAAACTGTTTTCTATAACTATGTGTCGATTGATTCATATCCTTATGGGATACATATTGATGCCTATTATTTTTGGATTACAATATATTCCATTATCTATGAAACACTAATATAAATTTTTCTCCCACAATCCAACATAAAAAGTGTTAAAATGTATGCATTATCTGTGTTTGGATCCCACTATATGATACACTCCATTCAACACTTCAAATATTTAAGGATTTGGGTTACCATCAACATTAAAATTCATAAGCGATCATAATTTCGTGGCCGCATTACATTTTTGGCTCACCTATATCTTGGTTCAACTCTATAACAAATATTTGGAATCAAATTTTGAATCAAATGTTATAAAACATGGTTAATAATTGATTTTTTATATTCTCACCCCATTCATTATTGATACGGTGACGGTATCAGTGATTAAATCATGGGGACTAGTTTATCCCATCTAGTTAGTCAACCCAAATCTGGATCTTGATAGTATCTACATACCTTCTTTCTATATCCCAATATCATTGTGGAATCCTAATACCCTTAGTGTGACCCCTACTTTGCGCATCCACATGTCAGTAGACCCCTTACCGATCATTGTTTCATACATTGAGCTTGAATCACATGGCCTTAGATGTTTTTTGAGCTATAATCCAACATGTTCAAGATATCTAGAGGAACCCTTGGTATAAAAAATTTGACTTTAAACTACAATCCTTATATCATGAAATCATAAATTTAAACTATGAGAATATTAACCAAATACTTTTTCAGGTGGTGATGGACATCCTTTCCCCTCATTCATGTTGGGATTTCAATTACATCACAATACATTTGTCCATTTTTCATATCAACCCATTGTTCTAATCCATACAATCATAATCATTTCACAGTGTCTCGATTACATGACATTAAACATTGATACTAGTCCTGATCATGTGACATGAGACTGTATAATAAATTTTCTTCTACATATTATTTTAAATTGTTTGTCTATCATCAACATTGAAATACATGAAACTAAAAAAATTTCCATACCTTCCCCGGAGAGGTATAATTCTTTGGATATTCCCATCTACCACATTGTTCAAAATTTATGTCATTTCTCATCATTCAATATGATTTACCCCAATATATGGGTTTATCATTGTTCAGACCAGTGTTCTTAAACGACTTTTTTGTAATTGATTATGGTGTAATCCTGATAGATTCATAATCCATTTGAAAACTCCCCCACTCCCTTCCCATCTGTCAAAAACCCCTTATTTGGGTCCCCATCATGTTCGAAGTCAATATTGACTCTCTAATGGTGTACTATCATTCTACATTGTCTCACATACCATTTTATAAATACATTTTTGAAGAAATTTTATGGAATTATAATACATTTTCATGATTTGAAAATGGTTAGTGGTGGAAATTAATTTGTCTTCCCTTATTTTAGGCTAACAATATAGATGTTTTGGTAGAAACATGGAAAGATGTTTTCCAATGTCTCCGTGAAACCCTTCTAATGTTCCAGATTTTTGGAATTGTTAATCAAATTATACATTACCCTTTCCTTATATAGAATATAAATCCATGTACATTATCTAGTTTTTGATGTAGAGAATTTTGGGAATGGAATGTCGGCTGTTTTGAGAGACATGTATTCAAGGCACAAACTCTATAATCCCAAACACTCCCAGTGGTCCTTTAGTAGTAACTATCCTTGAGTATTCATTGGTTATCAAAATATATCATAAAAAATGATCAATTATGTGGTAATCGATTTTCTCCCACATTTAGCATCATGCTAGATGATCTTAAGGATAAATCATTAGTTTACTCATTAATGTGATTGAATTATTATTATTAAATCAATAAAATCAATGTTTCCATACATTAATTTTTTTAAAATGCTAAAAAGTGAATCAAATAGTATAAAGGGTCACCTAGGATGAGTATCCTCTTTGGATCCCCAAAACAATATCTACTCTGGGTCTACGTAGGTGATTGAGTAATAATTATGAATCGCCTGGTAACACATCTTATGATATATCATGTCAGAGGAAAGAGTTTTAGTGGACCTAGTGATTCTCAATTAGTGGTTTCATGGGAGTATCACATGAATGTGTTTTAATTCTATATAATTTTGATTTTTTCTGGATATAGTTAGAGATTCACCCAGGACATTTCATGTTTGGTTGTGCCAATTTCGGGCTTCACAAAGAATGGTGTAAATCTCTAATGGATTGAATCATTGGATAAATCCTTCTATAAGTTTATAAAGCACTTGAAATCTATATAGATAATGATCATACCTGAGCTGGCTAAGGAGAATATGATGAATAGCGATTCTTTTTGAAATTTACCTGAAACTATGTCAATGTAGGGAGATTTAGTTGTGGTGTATGGGTCTCGGAAGGTGAGTCTTTATGAATATAACTACCCAAAACATTATATCGATAAAGAATTAGTAAGTTATTCTATAAATTGTTGGAAACAATTTCTATTGGGTTAAAAATTTATGGTGCATACAGATCACATGATCTTAAGGTAAATATCTCTTGAAAAAGATATTTGAGAATTCAGCAGTTGATATTGGTTGAATATAGTCTGTCTACTGATTTTTAGATAAAATATATGCATTGAAAAATAAAATAGTTTTTTTATTCTTTATAAAGTAAGCGTCAGACAAAGATAGTTCTTGAGTCTAGTGGTGATCAGTAGAGGATGTTTTTTCCAATTACAATGCATGTGGTTTTTTATATTACTACGAATAGATGACTATTGTATCTGTTACAGTGGAGTTAATGCCTTTTATTATAATATGAGATAGGTAGTATGAGGATATAGATTTTTTTTATTTTCGTGAAAACCAAGTATATAGGGTGTCACATTCATGTTGAATCCTAGATGAGGATGAGACCATCTATATTAGGAATCAGGTCACTATGTTTATAAGCATGTTAGAGGAGCTCTGGTGTGAATTACATGTTGGATTTAAATGTATGTGGTAAAAAATTAATCCCTGACCTATGAGAAAAATTATTGTTTCAAAGCATAAAAAATGAGATAGATGGTTTTTTGAATTGGTGATATACAAATCAGTAAGAAAAGGTAGAGCATCAATGACCTGGATAATTGTTGAGTCTTAATGTATTTCAGAGTGAATGTTGAATTACATGAACATTTATTTTTTGGTGGGTCACAAAAATACATAGAAGAATAATTATGCTAATTCGGTTATTTTTAATAGACTTCCAAATGTTGTTCATTTATTTCCTATAATATGGGCCTTCACTTTAGATCAACTGAGTGTTTTGATTTTGTTTCAGATGGTCCATCTATATGGGGAGCCACAAAATATTATTTCATATCATGACTCACTTTTTACTCCATGGTTTAGGAATGGATTCTATAATGTGCTTTGTACATAGGTATTGTTTTATATGGATTTAAATCCATTTGAATATGGTATATTAGAGCGTAACATATTGGTACCTAAGGATATTCTGCGGGTACGCGTGCTGGACTTTGGAAGATCATTGGTGAAGCACTAGGATTTCCATGAATTTTTCATTAACATTTTTTATCACGAATATATACATATAACACTATACGTTGAAATTTAAGATAGTAAATAAAGATGCCTACTATGTTGGATAGAGGTTGGCGAGTTCGGGTTGATTTGGTCATGTCATCTGCAAGAGACATCATAGTATGTTCAGGTAATTCGAAAACATATGGATATAGTTCAGAGTTAGAAGAAATCATATGTTGATTGAATGATATTTCACAAAGTGTTAATAGGGGTGATCGTGTATTCCTTCGGGTGCCAACTGAGATTGTTCACTGTATGATATATAGGTAGGTAAATTTCACACCTAGTTATATTGGACTATTTGAGGTTGTGGAAGGAATTGGGATATTGTCATACCGATTGGATCCTCTAAAAAAATATAGCACTATGAAAAGTGTTTTCCATTTAATACAACTTCGTTGGTAACATAAGGACTATTATAATGTGATTGAGTTAATAAATACTGATCATATGATGCACACTTCTTTGAGGAGTATTTGATGCATGTGTTTTATCATAGTGAAAATGTGTTGCGGGGAAAGACTATACTAATAGATCATGTATTTTGTCTATATGGTTGTATAAAGGAATAATTACGGGATAAAGAATAAGATATATAAGCGTAGTATGAATTTTTTCATGTAACCATATAGATTGATGGAAATGTATCCCTTGTATGAGATGTAATAAGGTATGGAGATTGAAAGATCTATTAATCTTCATTTACTTTTCTCTCTAGGTTCCTTTCATTTAAACCCTAACAGACCAGTAACGTTTAAATACAGAAAGAATATATTGAATTAATTGACCTACAGTTTAGGGATGCATGATTTTTTGAATTAATGGAGTCTCGATATAAATGATTTATGTTTTAAAAATGGTTTTCTGTTAGTTGATAGACATTGAACGGAAAATGTGTTGAAACTCAACAAATACCATTTTCATTTCATATAAGGGTATTAAAGATCATTTAATTACCCATCGGTTTTAGTTAAATAAATACGAGAGGGAATATGTTTTAATGATAACTTTTAAAAATCATTCCACAATGTGTAATTAGATACCATGCCATTTGAATGTCTGATGTGCAATTCTTCACATGTTTTCAAATTAATTATTAATTTTTTTCAACTATAACTCTCCTCATATGAAGCAAGGCTTTTTAATGATTTTCATGTCTCCCAGATCAATCTTATGCTTTCATGGCCTTCGTTATTGGTCAATCAAAAGTCATATTAATGATTTTCACCACCAGGTATATGAATTCATCTTGTTGATTTATATATCATTATTTAGATCCTCGTTTCCAATGAATGAAGGATGATTTACCACAATTGTATTTAGATATAGATCTATAATTTCATAAACATGGTAAAATTTATCTTGAATTTATGATTTGGATCTAAATTCCTTTCTTCAATGCATTCTCAAATGTTATGAATCAAATTAAGTATTCTACCATTACAGAGTGTTGTAAACTAAATGGGGTTGGTCGTGTAATGTTCAAAACCCATAGTTGTGATTTTGATTAATTACGTGTAAAATTGTAAAATTATTGATATGTTTAGTTATATAATTTCATATATATAATTAATTATTTTGGGTAAATAATTAACTATAATATTATAAAATTGTGGGATTTTGGAAAAATTAACTATTGAAATTGATTTTTTGATATTAATGAGTGAACCACATAATTAATTTGAAATTAATTTTGAGATGTTTGAATTTTTTTGAATAATTAATTGGTGAATTAATTTTTTGAAGAACGATAATATGAAAGGAGTAATTATTTATTGAATTAAATAGTGGGTGGTTGAGATATATGTGGAATATTGTGTTATTATGATATATGTAAATGGCGAGTGGTAACATGAACATTAGGAAAATTGAGATCATGGTAACATTCTCATTCAATTATGTATTGTAAAATGGTGATAGGTAACATGGAATTTTGGAAATTGATTATGAATTGTAGCATGATAATTCAATTATGTATTGTAAAATGTTGAATAGTTACCTATAAATTTAACCAAGTAATAATAAATGGTAACATGATCATTCATTTGTGAGAATTAATCATAGGAATCGTGTAACTGATTTTTTATAATTAATAAATGGTAACATGGTTATTCATTTTTGAAATAATGAATGTTAAACATGTATTAATGGTCCATGTATAGTAATTGATTGGTGAAAATATGAATGCAATCATGTATATTCAAACAATGGATATCCGTTAGGGATAATTCATACTCCACCACAGGGAAAAACGATATGAAGATATGGTTGTCCATGTAAACCCAAGCATTATGTTGCTAAATAATAATTATTTGATTGTGTGATAAATATTAATTAGGAATTTTAATTATTTTTCAAATGAACTGATTGTACTATTATTTTCTTAGATATTGTTTAGTAAACCATTGGTTGTAGCTTACTGAGTTGTGTTCACACCCTATTCGGGCTACTTGATCGGTAGAAAAAGAGACATTATTGTTACAGGATAGGTTTAATACAATTGACATCAGTAAAAGGCTAGTTTTGGGATGTATCATTGATGAGGTAATTAGATGTGGATTGGGACCTAGTTTTCATTTATTGGTGTATTTCTTTTGTACTTTTATTTTTGACACGTGACACATACATTAGTATTTCATTCTTCTGTTTTATTTGGATATTGTTTTTCTTATTTTTTTTATCATGAGATATTTATATTTATTGTTGAAATGTATTTATAACTATATTAATTATAATTTTTGGTGGTGTTTTAATAATAATAAATAGGGTATAGTCTCAACATGAATGAATTGTCCAACAACTTCTACTAGCTGGTAGCCTCTATCATATAGGTGCTGGGGGGTAATGAGTTCATGTGACCGACCAGATTGGGGCACCGACATGTTGAACCCTGTATGAGATGTTACATATGTGTATAATTTATCTAATGTGACAATGAAACCATATTAAAATTTAATTTGACGATATAATCTAATTTTATGAAAAAAAAATTTGGAATTAAAAAAATGTATTTTAAACTATTCATCCAAAAGACTGTGTAACACCCCAAGAGTTTATGAAAAATATTCTTTTAATTTCATTAATGTCTTGTGTTGTATTCTACCCCAAGATTACCTTGCGCTATACGCAACACCGTATTAGCTTGCAGTATACGCAACATTATTCTTGGATCGTGTTAGACACAATTTTGATAATAGTTATTCTACGTAACATTGAGTATATATATATATATATATTCTATGTATAAATGAAATATGGTTGGATTCTGTTATACAAAACAACGAAAGATTCTTTCACAACACGCAACCCTGACTTGGCTTGCATTACACGCAATCGCGACCTTCCTTGATAGCGTGTGTTGTACGCAATACTGGGATTTAATAACCAACGATATATTATTATAATATTGTCATGAAATAGCCGTTATGAATAGTGTTAACTAAATTTTTAATTTTATAACATTATTATTCATCTTACACATTTTCTAGAACATGGTATAAGAACAAAATAAATTTTTCGGGTAAAATAAGTATTTTTCAAAAAATGGAGTTTTGCCGCCTTTTGATGGCGCACCCACATTAAATCTAGTTTTTGACATGTTTATAAGTTCAATTTGACAAAATAAAATTCTTCTTTTCAATTAGGATATAAAAATTTACATTAGATAAAGTTTTTATATTTTTCCGATAACTTTTATATTTTAATGAATAGTAAAAACACACTATATTTTAATTAAAAACAACTTTTTTCATCGTAATATCTTATATGGTTAAATTATAATATTGAATGGTTGTAAAGTATAAATAGAATATATATTTACCATTTAATATAATGTATGTCAATTGCATTGATTTTACCTTGAATTCGTAGGTTAAATCAATTCAATCTTTTGCAGTGTTTTAAAGAAAAACCCATTTTCGTTCGACAACGAGATTATTTTTAATTTAATTTATGCATCTTTTGTGTATTGAATTTGGAAAAATGGATTCCATATTTGGAATCATTGGGTCCAAATTATGTTAATAAGCTACTTTTTATTTTTGGGAATTGTGAATAGTAACTACGGTAAATTTTATTTACTATAGTTAAAGGTAAATCGGTTAATTAAGGGTAAATATAAGATTATAAAATTACCCTAAAACTTGGAAAAATCCTATTGTATGGCTAAAAGTAGACACATATAACATAAGGGTTGGATTAGATTCATTTTATGGACTTTTTTCCTTGAAAATAATTTAATTATTATTAAAACCAAAGAATGTGACAACATGTCACTTTCTTAAATATTATAAGTATAATAATTTTAATCTAGTGATAAACTTAATGAAACTTCGAACATGAATATTCTACAGAACGCTAATACAATTATATACATCATAGTAATTTATTTAGAATTTTTAGCGATTAAATAATTATCATTTATTATGACACAAAGATGATGCAGTAATTGTCTTATTAATGAAATATTGACATAATTGATGTTATAAATGCCCAAATAAATGTAATTTGAGACTTTTTATGACTTACACTAATTTTCTAGGTTAACATGACATGTTATTGTTGATTTAAGTAACTTTTTTCTAACTTATCATTCTGTTGTGACTTCCAAAAAATTCATATATCAAATAGTGTCAAAATTGACACAAAATAGTTTTTAAATCAAATATTATATTATTAATTGTTATTTTATTACTAAAAATCTATGGTTCGGCCAAATGACTTAGATAAGGATATATATATTAATAATAAACAATTTGGGGTTCGTTTGGCATGTTATAGTAAGTTTATTAACCATATAGTGAAAGAAAACAAAAAGACACGGTAAAAGTTAAATTATTTAACTTAGAGTTAAATCTCATTGATAAGGTTAAAATAATACCCTAAAACTTGTCTAAATCCTATTGGTTGATAGGATTTCGACCCATCCCCACTTTAGCTTCTAAATAAGACCCTTTGAAACCATTATAAACCGATTTTGACATTAATATAAAATAATATTTTGAGGTATTCCTAAGGTGCCCCTCTTCTCCCTTATAAAAGGACACCTCCTCCCCCTCCTCCTCACACCAATTTGAGCAGTCAAGCTTGACCAACCCCTGCCAAACTCTCTTCTCCACTTCCCTATAAACATCCTAGAGGTTCTGGTCTTCCTCAAAGACCAATTGTAGTGCCCTAAGAGGAGGTCTCAAAGAGGCGCTTCAAAGAAGAGGTAATTACCGTTACCAATTCTTTCATCTTTATTTCTTCTTACACTTCTTCTTCTTAGGTTGTTTCATTATGAAGTAATAACATCAGTATCACTCATATACTGATATGTTATTATATGTATGAAACAAACCTATTTCACCATCTATCCATCGTACGGAAAAAGAAATCACAGGGCGTGCGTACGTACAGAATACCGTCTCCACGCCGTGGTGTAATCTATTTTCCACCATCACTTTACAAGGATGGGTATAATGGTGTAATGAGTAACTATTTATGATTATTATAAAGTAATATTTATACTTAAATAATATATATATACTCCAATACAATTCCACGATCATAGGAATGATATCATCACTCGTGCGTACGTACGGAATACCGTGTCCACGATGTGATGCGACTCGTTCTACATGATCATCATTACATAGTAATTATATAAATGAATTGAATGAATAAATATGATATATGTTACACTAATACCTTTCTGGATATAAGGTATCTATAACCTTAAAATAAGAATAAGAATTTATTCGGCAAAACACGCATAAGAACAAAAGGCAATAAAGACCCGAGTAACAAGTAACAATGAAATATTACTAACAAAAAGCTAAGAATATGACCATATATGATATCATATCAATATGTATGATTCTGTAATAAGTCAATAACACTATTTAAATCATTATACAGGAGGTTCGGACACTTAAAAAGAAAGTCGGACCTAAGGTAAGGGAAATATCACAATCTCATTTTTATCAGAGATTGTTTATTCGTAAGTATTTACTGGGGTGTATTTTATCATCCACATCCATGTTTCATCAATATGTAATATTATTTACATCCACCTACAATTGTTTAAATCCAGTTTTACCCTTCGGTGAGTTTTTATTAAAAGATATGAAAGGAATATTTTGTCGTTTTTCGTACGAGGTACTTTTTGACTTTTCCGACAAAAGTACGAAGAATATTTTTTTAACTTATACGACATGAATGGATTTTTAAAACATTATCTCCAATAAGCTTCCTTTAAAAGTTTTCAAGTTTATTTTTAATCAACTTCTTTTAGTTTAATGTTGTATGACATGTTAAGAAAGGAAAAATCTTTTTGAAGAAGAAATGATATTTTCCTCAAGAATGGAGTTCAAGTGTTTTATCAAAATTATTTTCCATCTAAGATAATAAAGGGTTCTGTTTTTATCCCTATTACTACATTGATTTGATCATGTTGTGATGGAAATATTTTTATGAATTCCTTTATCTTATATGAATTGTTTTATGATGTCATGTTGTTTAAGAATCCCATTTTTATTACATGGGTTATGCAATGATGTATGATTTATGATTTTGTGGCACACATAATAATGGTATCATTATGAGATGGGTGGGTCCTATATCTCCCTACAATGCATTGGGTAAAGATTTTATATCTCATGAGATAGACAGGGCTGGAACGGTATGTTATACCGGTTCAATGAAACAGGACTGAAACGAGGGTTACCCGATTCAGAAAGGGACTTTGTCCACTAAGATAGTCTTGGCAATGAGTCTTGACTAACAAGAAATGATTCTCTATGATTATGTGTGAATGACACAAAGTTTCATGTTTTAAGTTATGATTATTGTGATTATATTACACTACCATGATTTCCTCCATGTTATGAAATAATGATCTCTTTTGCAGGTTAAGATTTCCAAAAGTTATGTGCTTATGTATATGATGTGATTGATATTTCTTCTGTTTACCCTTACTGAGCATTTGAGCTCACCCTTTTATGTTTTCTTTTCCCCAGGATATAAAAAAATGGTTTTAGGTAAAAAAAAAAGGGATGATCTTTATGGGAGATATTGAAGATCTTTCACCACGATTAGAAGATTATGTTCCGAGTTTCCAAAGACACTAAACTATTACGATCCTTGTGTGTGTGTTTTTTTTATGTACCAAGTATTCTGCAAAAGTAATGTAATGTCCATGTATGTCAAGCTTTGGGTCTCTACAGACTGTCTTTCAGAAAACAAAAAAAAATTAACTGTAAGATAATTTTGTAATTATAAATTTAAAAATGGATTTAATTTTAAAAAATTGAATTTATATATTTATATAAAATTATTAAATTTATTTTTCATATAAGGATTATGAAATCATTTCATTTGAGAAAATGAGGTTTTTAAAAAATAAATACTTTTTTTAAAATTATATTTTTCAATATTAGTATTTTAATTTTAAATAAACCCATTTTAATATTTATTTGAAAATTTCTTATCAATATTCAAATTACAATGTTTAATTACTATCCTATAACTATCTTATTTAAATTATTTTAATTAGAAATTGATTTTTCTTAGATACTTAGTGTTTCATGTAGTGCATGCATTGTCTGTGTTTCATGTAATGAACACATATTTATGGATGTGTTAATGGAATGTATAACACAGTTAAATTAATGAAATCAATTAATACAAATTAATTATAAAAAAAGAATCTTAAACATTCTGTGTGATACATTCTACAATATAAAAATAAATTTTTCCCAAAAAATTAGTCATTCAGGTAAAATCAAATGAGGATAGTTCTGCTTCATCATATCTTAATGTTATATAATGGAATCTTGTGATTCATGATTTCTTCAAAACTCATTTACAAAATGAGTGGTCTTATTTCCTAGATATTTCCTTGAATGATCCAGAATTTGAAATGGTATCTCCTCTTAATAAATATCAGGATCTAGTAGTATGACCTATTAGTTTAATAATTTTGAGAAGTTGAGTATTTACATCCTCAATAGTGATACATCAGACACCTCATGGACTTGAGAGATATTTGGATAAAGATCCAAGCGATAGTCTACCATCATGATATGATCAAGAATCCGAAAAGGATAATATTCATAGTTCTTAGTTACACTTTTTTTAGAATGTCATACCCTTATTCAAGGGAAATATTCATTGAAAAAACCATCTCTCTAGCATCAAATTTTAGATCATTTTATCATAAACAGACACAAATTTTCTTTAAAAAATGAGCTACCATGATGTACTAATGAATCAATAAAAATGTATTTACGATTTCTTTTTTGATCATAGAACCCAATATATTTCTTTCTCCAACATCATCCAACCACATTAGGGATCTAAATTTCTTCCTAGAGTGGGATTCATAATATTCCACATAAATTATTGAATTTAATCTAATAAAATAAGAAAACACCATAAGTGTTATATGTTGATCCCAAACACCATTGAAATATAGGTAATATGATCTAAATATATCCTATAGGGTTTGAATATTATCATTCATTTTGACTGTATGTAAGAAAATATTATGCAGTGCTGAAACTCAATTACATATAAAGTGCTTTCTGAATATTTCTCTATTACATAGAGGTAATCCATAGATATTGATCTAATACAATGGAATGTTGTACCCAAGGAAAACTTACCACTTCTATAATCTATATCCTTGATATAGGATCCAGAGAAAAGTATTCTCCATTAGTTTTTATGTGCGATGAATATTTATGATGATTAGATACAACCCATATAGAAATTTACTGCTTAAAGGTTTTGGGGGTTCCAAAAAATCCATTAGAACGTTCTACTATTTCCATTCTGGTATGAGAAATGGTTGAAACATATATATTAAGTTTATCTATTCATTTTTAACATAATATCATACCAAGAAGAAAGATACAAACTAAACTATATCTCTCTTCACACCTTCTAATCATTTGTATTCATTAAAATACCTATACATCTTCATACATAGAAGATTAATGTAGATTGAAAAAAATGAACATCATCTAACAGATCCTTCATCAAATAGTGTATGGTAGTAAAACATACATGATTCTAGAACATTATCATTCCATCATGAACGAGGTACACATTGAAACTTTTATATCTTACTTTTTAAGAATTAGGTCTTCCATCTTCTCCTATATAGTTATCACATGGATATAGGGTGGCACATACAATAGATAATGTATATATTTGTCCTCTTAATTTAGGATTTATAGATCGATCCTTTTCATATCCTGAAATATTTTATCTTTTTCAATCCATATCATGGATAAGCTAAAATAAACCTTTTGACTCACAGATTCATCCAACTTGTTTCCATTCCAGTGGTGGTATTGTATTGAGAAGTCATAATTCTTTATCATATCAAAAAATATTTATTGGAACATGTTCAACTCATTCTATGTTAATATATATTTCATACATTTTACATTCTTTTATATATCACACTTTTCCCCATAATGATAAATCCACAATATCTATTTTGAAAAAATTTCCTTCTCCAAATCAAAATCATTTTTTAGGTAATTTTCTCCCAAGAAACAGGAATGAACATGAGTTATAGACTATAAACATGTTTTTTTCCATAAAATAATAATTATTATCCATTGTAGAATTCTTCACATTGGATTACAACCACATCTCCAAAACAAGATAATGTAATCATAGATACACGGACTAAACCCCTCTTCAGTTCATTGAAATTTTCCACACATTCATATATCCAGAGGAACTTTTTACCCTTTCGAGTTAACTAGTTCAATGAATTAGATAGTCTTGAAAAATTCTCCAAAAACAATAGATAATAGTTATTTAATCCATTACATCTAAAAATATCATTCATCACTATTGGTCAAGGATAAAATTCAATAGCCTCCATCTCTGATGTATCTACTGAAATACCATCTCATGAGATTTTATGACCCCAAAATAAAACCATTCGTAACTTAGATTCACAATTTTGAAATTTGTAATATAGTTTATCCTTAAAAAGTGTATTTATAAAAAATATCAAGTTGTTTTCATTCTCCAAATTTCCATTTTAATATATAAGAATATCATCTATAATGTGTACAAAAAACTGGTTGAGGTTGTCTCTAAAGACACTATTTATAAAATCCATAAAGAAATTATGGGAAATAGTAATAACAAAAGGCAACCATATATATCCATAGTGTATATAACTAGTATAAAATTCCATCTTGGGTATTCATGGAGTTGCTTCTTCAATTCTCGTAAATCAATTTTGTCCATTCTATATGAAGTCTTTGAAATTGCGGTTGAACTATATTAACTTCATTTTGATAAATCAACACCAAAATTCGATGTTGGGTTACCCAAGGCTTCTAGAAAGGCTCCCAAAATTCACCAAGGAATGGGCATATCATCATTTCTAATTTCCATCCAAACCATTTGAGATAAAGAACCATTCTGAATGGAAATTAATACCAATACACTATATGTGATCTCCATTGAAATATGATATATACTATCACATTGATGGAATATCATATGAGGGTTTGGAATATAAAATGTATCTTCCTTTCCTTGAAAATTGATGCATTATTTATTAATATAAATACAATGCAAGCCAAAATGACATCAAAATCAACAATAGGAAGAATGGAATGATTTGATGGGAGAATATTCCCAAAAATATCAAGGAGAGAGGAATCATAGACTTTGGATGCAATCATCATAATATTAGAGTTTCTCACAACCAATTTCACATCTCATCACTTTTGTAGAATCTGAACACCATTAGAAAATTATTTAGATATTAAAATATGGGTTGATCTAGAATCAAATAAAATGTTTTCAGTATTTTAGTGGATTCTATGTTTATGATTCACTACATCATTATGGAAACACTTGTCATAAATAGTGATTTCATGATATTTTCCATTGTCCCTTATATTAAGAGTTCTCTGACTTTGAACATCATAAACATACCTCAGATTTGGGCACTCATTAGAATAATGAAAATTCTTTATTACACATATAGCACAGGAGTCTGGGAGGCGCATTTTATGATGTTTTTTCTCCGTTCACATAGATAAATATATTCTTCCCATAACTATTGTAATCAAATACCTTATTTCCAACCCCTCCATAAGTAAATCATTTATTATACCCCTTAAGTACATTTCCTCGATGTTTCTTCCCACACTTATTGCACAAAGGAATGCTCATCTTCTTCAATATATGGTTTTAATATTTTCATTTAATCTATATATTTATTCTATTATCAAAACCATGGGATTGATATGTGACTCCAAACTCCATTTCAACAATGATTTCAAGAGGAACAATCTATTCATAGGTAAAAAATTCTCATATGGATACCGCTCTTCTGAGACTTGGTTACAAGCCACTAAATAACCCATATACTTTATATTCGGTTTTGATGATAATTACTAATGTGTACTAAGAATGAATCATGAAATTATCCTCAAAGGAACTAATTGATTCATATTTCATTTGATTAGACACAATGAACTATTTCTTCATTTTGCTAAAAAGAATTAATATACAGTACTCTTTAAAAAATAAGTTCTTGAACTCATCCCAATCTAGGGATACAATTACATATTGTAACCTCATAATATTAATTTGAGTCCCGCACTGATCTTATTAACCTTCTAACTAATAAACAATTAGTATGAAATTCTCATGCTATGAAAAATTTTGAACTGAGAAAATCCTATCAATAGTTCTGATCCACTACTCAACAAAATGTGGATCATAACACCCACTGAAATATGGGAGATATTTCTACATGAAGGACTCGATAAAATGTAATTCCCCTAATTTATCATTAGTAATTCCCCCATGGTTCATATAATTATATAGATGTGTGAGAATAGAAAAAAGAATTAGTATTCTACACAGATTATCATTTTGCTTCATTGGCGTAAAATATTTTAATTTTCCAATTCATAGACCATTAATGTGGCTCCCTTATGTTAAACTGTTTAATAAAACCAAAATCATAGAGTAAGAAATAGGTAACATAATGATGAACCACATTATCATGAAAATTAATTTATTATATGTCTAAATTATGAATGTTCCTAAATCTATGAATCCATATGTTTATTCATTGTTATCCATTTCCAACATCTAATTTAATCATCCATTATGGTTCATGATGTGTTTTATAAAGAAAAAAATCATATGCATATGTAGTGTCAATCTATGTGTGCTGTATAGACCATTGTCGCGTTCCAGGATGTGATGAGTCTAACCCGACGAACCTTGTTGGAGTCCTAATTCTTAATTAAATTTGTTCTAGTGACACACCCACATGTAGTATCAAAACATGGATGTATTTATAGGAAACCACTATCTCTATCCTTTACCAATATTCTTGGACATTTTATTCTATATTTTTATTCATAGACTAATCATTATACAATCACCTAGGGTTCTCACTAAGGTTTTATCATCCTAGCATAAAATGGTTAACAAAAAAATTACTCTAATACCAATTAGAGGGGAACAAAATTTTCATACATTAAAAATACATTAATTTTTTTAATACATAAAATATATTAAAAAAGATGATTAAACTATGTATTAGTCTATTTACCTTGGAATCATGAAACATTAACACTAGAGAATAATTGACCAAAATTATCTCCAACTAGGTTATTATTGACTAGAACCCTACATAGACACTTAAAAAACAATACAAATCCTAATAACCTAGGGATGGAAATGTAACACCCCAAAAATCCATGGTACGCTTCCCTTTGAATAATATTGTAGCGTGTGTTGTATGAAACTTCGAGTTCTAAATCTCACACCACAACCAATCAAACTAGCCGTTATGAATAGTAATACCCACTTTTGAAATTTTATGAATTTTATCTTTCATAATGGACTTCATTTTTGGATTTCGAATATCGAAATTAGACAAGGGTAAAATTTTGATATTTTTCTGAAAACAATCAATTTTTTATGAATAGTGAAAAAACACTTAATTATAGTTTAAAACCATTTTTTTTAAATAATTATTTATTTTATTTAAATTTAATTAAGGTCCAATTAGATACATAATACCTATATAAGTTCAAATTAATTCATTGGATTTAGTTTATAATAATTTTAGATATATAAAAGATTTATTGAACTTTTCACCATCTTTTACCCACCTCCTAGGAGAATTTGGAAATTCACATAAAAATTAATTTTACCACATCTGTGAGTGGAATTTCGAAAATCCGAGAGACAAGGATAACATTAAGGAGTAAAATGTGGTTCAATGAGATGAAAATAATTTTTTGTGAATAGTATCCTTTTACTTTTATTTACCACCGTTAAAAGTAAATAAGATAATTAAGGGTGAAAATGATATTAATATTAACCTAACACATGTCCTAATTCTATTGGACAAGTTTATCTTGACCAAAAACAAACTTAGGAATAAAATATTATCATTTAGGTCCACTTGGATTAGATTAGGACATTTATTACTATTTAATTCGAAGAAGAGTTAAAAGAGTTAAAATCAATGTTTATTTAGTAAATCATTTTTAATATAGAGATATACATAAGATAAATTTTGTTGTTAATATTCATTAGAAATATAATATAATTTCCTACAAAATTATATTTTATTTACATTTTTTAGACACTAAATAGTTTAATTTATTTATGACACAATGGTGATATAGTAATTACCTACTTAATGAAATATTAAAATAATTTATATTATAAATATCAAAATAAATGTAATTTGAGACTTTTTATGCATTCCACTAGTTTTATTGGTTACTATGAAATATTAGGATTGGTTATATAAATTTTTTTTGTAATAATACTGTTATGAAATTATCAAAAACAAAATACCCAATAGTGTCAAAATTGACATAAAATAGTTTTTAAAACAAATATTATATTATTAATTTATATTATATTCCTAAAAAACTAAGGTTCGGCAAAAGGACTTTTATCATGATAGTTGTATCATTAATTTACCACTTGGGGATCTCTTGGATGTATATAGTATGTTTATTAACTATATAATATAAAAATACAATGTGACATGGTAAAGGTCAAACTAATTATCTAAGAGTTAAAAACTAATAGATAAGGTTAATATACTGATCCAAACCTGTCTAAAACCTATTGGTTGAGTGGTTTTCGAACCCTCCCCACCTTAACCTTTAAATAATCCACTTTGGAGCCTTTATATACCAAATTTTATTTTATTATAAAATAATATTTCAAGCATTTCCAAAGGTGCCTCTCACCCCTCTTATTAAAGGGCACTCCCCCTTATCACTAATTCATGCATTCAAAGATTTTTGGATAAGCTAACCACTACCAAAATACTCTCTGAACTTCCCCCACTTCAACCTAGGGGCCATAGTTTGATCAGAAAGACAACTTAAGGAGACCTTTTCATCAAATCAAAAGGAATAACCCGAAGAAGAGGTAATGTTTTCACCACCCACTTTCATGTTCCATTCTTCTTAAACATCTTCTATCATTGTTACTCCCATTATAAAATAATACATATATTATCTTATATATACTATGGTGTTATTTTAAATATGGTACAACCATATTCAGTATTCAATCCATCCTATGGATGACATGTCACCATACGTGTGTACGTACGTCTTACCGTCTCCACGTCGTGGTGTAATTGTTATTCAATAAAAAATTATGTGGATGGGTATAATAATGATGTTAAATTCATGTACATAATAAATATAACATGATAAATATTCTATATATATGATATAACATCCAATTATATATTATTTTAATAACAAAAGAATGATATTATCGCTTGTGCGTACGTACGGACTACCGTCTCCACGAACGCGATGAGATTCATTCCCATTCGTATTCATTCACGAATAATTATCATTTAATGAATTAAAATAATGTTTAAGGACTTGATATCATTATTTATATGAATAAGATACAACCTATCCATGAAAAACACGGCTTACGTAACAAAACATATAAAATAAACTAAGTAAGTTAACACCCGAAACAACGATAATACTAAGATATTATTAACAAATCAATGTTAAAAGATCATATAATATTAATGTATATGATTCTATGATAATTTAATAACAATTATTTCACCATTATACAGGATTTTACCCTACCCTCAACAAAGCAAAAGTACAAGGTAAGGGTTTATTTCACAATCTCTTCATTATCTGTGATTGTTTATACGTTATTATCTACTGGGATCTCTTTATCATCCACATCCATGTTTCTTAAAAATGTATTTAAAAACATTCTATCTATTTTAGAGAATAGGGGGTAAAGTCATTTATACTGTTGTTTGACTATTTATAAGAGGTTTATAATGGAATCTTTCCGTCATTTTCCAAGAAAGGTTCTTTTTAACCTTTTCGATAGAATTAAGGTGAGAATTTTTTTTATGTTATACAGAGGGTGAGGGTATTTTCCGCCATTATAAAATCTTAGAATCTTCTCTTACAATATTATAAGGATATTTTCAAATTAAATGTTTAATTTTATAAATATGTGACCTTTAAATGATGTAAAAATATATATATTTCCCTCAAATAGTTTTGATTTCATCTATGTCAACATATTTTGATGGATTTTATGTTTATTTGTAGTTGATTTATTATGATACAAAACATCCATATTGTATTTATGGTTTTGTGATATGTTTGAATGTGGATGTGTTATTTTTATTCCATTCATGGGTTATGGTAAAAGTATTGACATTTAGTATGATAGTTTTAATACGAATGATTATGTTATGTTGAAACCTGTTCATATGAGGAATTAATTGGACTTAATAATTGATGGGTGGAGCCCTCTATAGCTCATCAATGCATCAGTAGGTCTCATGAGACAAACTAGTGTCTTGACACAAGGCCTTGACAAAATCTTATTTGTAGTCTTGGCACGAGGCCTTGTCTATGTGGTTATGATAGTCTGGCATTATGCATTCCATCATTATGAAAGCAGTTATTGATATTTCATTTGATTATTCAACTAGTATAATATCCATGTGAATAAGTAAATGGAATTATATGATTTTATTTTTTCCATATTATGTTGATGTTCATGTTTAAAAGGCTTTTTTTTAGTTATACATTGCCTTAAAAGTTTGTGCTTATTTATAAAATTTTCGCTATATTGTTATCCTTATTGGAAGTTTGAGCTTCTATGTTTAATTTTTCCTAGGATGTGAAGAAGTATATTATGAATGACCTACTGGGATAGTATATGGGGATATGATTTTGGAGAAAAGATGATTTTGTAGTTTTCAATTTATGATGTAATGTAAACTTTATGAATGTATCTAGTGTTTCCAAGACTACTAAACTAATCGGTGATTCGAGACATGATCTTTCTTGTGATCATGACAATGATATATACTAATGCACCGACTCTGGGCAACTGGGTTCAGGGCGTTACAGTTGGTATCAGAGGAAGTTTAGTACAAACCGTAGAATCTAGATTTAGATAAACTCTGATTAGAGCACATATACCTAAGATGGACTTTGAGGATTAGTATAGAAAAACTTCCAAGATGTTGGTATTGTAGTGATTTTGGGATTTTTCTGAGCAATACATCCCTGTATGGATATGAGAAGGTAGAAGCGGCTCTGGCACAAATGTAACTAGAGGTAAAACCCGAAAACACCGTTTTTAGCTAGACTCGAACGGGCACTAGTGCATGGCAAAGGGCCTTGCTACACTCTTGGTTACGACACTCCCGGGGGATATGCTTAGGATAACGCTCATTTTAATTAAAAATCATTATGAAGGGTTTATTAGTATATACGTTCCCAAAGAAAATACTTTTATGATTATGTATTATATCACTATATAGTTCAATTTATGTAAAGTGTTTTATACGTATGGAATATTGTATTTTGATTCACAAACTGATATAGTTTATTCTATTCTTTAGAAATGGTGCCTAGTTTAAGATATAAAAACTTATCAATGCACACAATCCATGTGGGGATTTCCCTCCAACTCAAGATAATTATAGTGGAGCTGGTGAGGCAACCGGTTCTGATCAACTAATCACCATACTGGGACAACTCACTCAGGTTATGAATAATAAACTTACCTGTATGGAGCACCCTAATCAACAGCATGGAGGATCAATGTTAGATCGCTTCATGAGGTAGAAACCACCTACAATCAATGAGAGTAAAAACCCATTAGTAGCTGAGCAATGGATAAGATCCCTAGAGAAAATATTTTAGGCTTTGGGGACTAATGAAAGGGAAAAATTTTTCATGGCAGTTTATCGCCTCACTGGAGATGCTGATCAATGGTAGTCATTGATTCAAAACACGAAGGAGGATTATGAAGTATCAAATATGGAATAGAGGGAGTTCAAATAACACTTCAAAAAAAAATACTTTCCTTGTGACCATCGAGTAGATATGGAAAGGCAATTTCTGAGTCTGAGAAAAAACGTGGATAACAATGTCGCAAAGTATGAGGCTAACATTACAAGGTTATCAAGGTATGCTAGAGATTATATAGGTAACCCAAAAAGTAAGATTGATTGTTTCATTAATGGGTTAAAGCTGTTTCTCTGTCAAGCATTAGTCTCACAATCCTTCTCATCGTACGAAGACATTGTCTCATTGCTATCAAGACAGAAAAGGAATTCTCTTAGTGTTATGACTTTGAAGCAAAGAAAGAGAAGAAGAGATCTGCTGATCAATCTGGGAATGGAAATAAGTGGAAGAAGGGAAAGGATGAATATACATACTATTGTACATGTGGGATGAAACACCTTGGTACTTTCGTAAAAGGAATGGGAGTCTATTATAAGTGTGGCAAAAAGGCCACCAAGCTCGTGATTTCAAGGGGAAGAAGGAAGCTACTGATGTCCAATGATACAATTGTAGGGATATGAGACATTATATAAATGAATGTACTAAGAATCATGGGAACATACCTCAGATAAGTACAAGGGTTCAAGGCCAAGCATATGCTATCACTACTGCTGAGGTAGAAGCTTTCAAGGATGTGGTGGCATGTAATTTAATGGTTTCCCCAAGTTTAGAAAATACATTATTTGATTCTGTATCATCACATTTTTCATATCTTCCCAATTTTCTAGGAAAATTAGATATTTCCAATATGATTTAACAAGGGAGTTGTCAGTTAAAAATCCTAAGGGAAGTATCATTACAACAATGTTTTGTGAATCAGTCCCCATTAGAGCACATCAATGTTCTTTATCCGTTGATCTCATCGTCATTACTATGATTGAGTATGATATAATCCTTGGTATGGATTGGTGTTCGGACCATGATTCAAAGATTTATTGTAAGAATAAGGAGGTTACGATTATTGATGATGATGATAAAGAACACCTTTTCTTTAGAGCAGAATTGTCACCACCTAATTCTTATCTTGATCCACCCACAGTAGCTCACTAAATTTAGTTATTAGGGAGGAATAGAATGAAATGATTTTGGGTGAGTAAAGGAAAGTTCATATTGAGGATGTAACTATTGTGAACGAATATGAATATTTGTTTCCAGAAGATTTACTTGGACATCCTCCAGAACGAGAAGTTGAAATTTCCATTGATTTATTTCTGGGATCAAGGCCTATATCGAAGACCCCTTATAGAATGGCCACCGTGGAATTAGTTAAACTAATGAAAAAAACTAGAGAAATTGAGTAATAAGGGATTTATTCGCCCTTGTGTTTCTCCATGGGGAGACCCTATTTTTTTTGTTAAAAATAAAGATGGATCTATGAGGTTATGTATCAACTATAGGGAGATCATTGATATAACAATAAAGAACAAGTGTCCCCTACCTCAAATTGATGATTTATTTGACAAACTGCATGGAGCTCAATAATTTTAAACGATTAACCTTCGGTCCGGATACCATCAGTTGTGTGTGAAGAAAGAATACATTCCAAAGACCGCATTTCGAACCAGGTACTAGCATTACGAGTTTAAAGTAATGACTTTTGGGATGACTAATGCGCCCTCTATATTCATGGATCTAATGAATAGAGTTTTCAAGGAATATCTTGATTTATTTGTGGTGGTATTTATTGATGATATCTTGGTATATTCAAAAATCTATGAATATCATGAAAATCACTTGCGCATTATCCTGACAACTCTGAGAAGACATGAATTATATGGGATGTTTAGCCATTGTGATTTCTAGATTCAAAAGATTTCTTTCCTTGGACATATTTTCCCTAAATATGGAATCTCTGTTGATCCTTCAACGACCATGACAATACAAAAATGGCATGCACCGATGATTATAACTGAGGTATCTAGTTTTATTGGTTTAGCAGGTTATTATCTATGTTTCGTCCAGAATTTTTCCTAGATTGCTAACCCATTAACAAAGCTCACATGTAAAGGGGATAAATTTGTTTGGACAAAAGAGTGTGAAGAATGTTTCAATGAACTGAAGAGAAGATTAGTCAATGCTCCTATATTGACTCTACCATCAGGGAATGATGGGTTCATTATTTATAGTGATGCATCGAAGAAAGAACTTGGTTGTGTCCTTATGCAGAATGATATGGTTATTTCCTATGCATCATGATAGTTGAAAATTCATTACCAAAACTATCCTACTCCTAATCTTGAGTTAGCAGATGTGATCTTTGCTTTGAAGATATGGAGGCACTACCTCTATGGTGAAAAATGTGAGATTTATACTGATCACATGAGTTTGAAGAATATTTTCTCACAAAAAGAACTCATCATGAGGCAAAGGAGATGGCATGA
Organism: Viscum album; assembly: GCA_963277665.1. Classification (NCBI taxonomy): domain Eukaryota; kingdom Viridiplantae; phylum Streptophyta; class Magnoliopsida; order Santalales; family Viscaceae; genus Viscum; species Viscum album. The sequence goes on from OY728148.1 coordinate 179,149,068, forward strand.
ACTACTCAACGATTATGATTTCACGATACACTACCACATGGGGAAGGCAAATAAGGTGGAAGATTCTTTGAGTAGAAAAGATCATGGAGTTTTGAACATGATGAGAATTGAAAGGGATAATATTTTCATGGATCTAGTGAATATGGATATGGGAATTACCATGGAAGGTGAAACATAAATAATTTTTCAAATGGTTGCAAAACCATCTTTTATAGAAAGGATAAAGAGGTCTCAGACCGGTGATGAAGTGTTTCAAAAGATGACTAAAGCTGTGAATGATGGGAGATTGAATGAATTTGGGTAGGAAGATGGAAATTTGAAATTTCGGAAGAGACTTTGTATTCCCAATATACCTGATCTAAAAAGGGAATTGTTGTATGATGCTCATAGTTACTATTTTTCTATACACCCTGGGAGCACCAAAATGTATAGAGACTTGAAGGGACATTTTTGGTGGGAAAATAATAAGAGGGAGATTTCTGATTTTGTGTCAAGATTTATGGTTTTTCAACAAGTGAAATCTTGAAGGAAACAGCCGGGAGGAGTAATGCAACCTCTTCCCATAACAGAGTGGACATGGGACAATATTATGATGGACTTTTTCACGGAACTACCAAAGACTCCTAGAAGGAACAATGCAATATGGGTCATTATTGATCATCTTACCATGTCATCACATTTCCTTGATATAAGGAAAGATTTACCACTTGAACTCCTAGAAAGGATATATATTAATAATGTGGTGAGTCTTCCTGGAGTACCCCTATCGATTGTTTATGATCTGGATCCGCTCTTTACTTCAAGATTCTGGAAGAGTCTTCAGAAATCCCTAGATACAGAACTTAATTTGAGCACTGCCTACCACCTTCAAACAGATGGACAATCAGATCAGACTATTCAAACCATAGAAGAAATTTTGAGATCATGCTCACTTGACTTTAAAGGTATGTGGGATCAATATTTACCTCTGGTGGATCAGTTTTATAATAATAGCTTCTATTAAAGTATACAGATGGCACCATATGTAGCGTTATATGGAAAGAGATGTCGCAGACCAACCTTTTGGGACGAAATTGGTGAAAGAAAACTTGTAGGCCTGGAACTGGTGGAGGAAACCATGGAAAAGGTAAAGGTAATCCAAAACCACATCAAAGCCGCACAATGTAGGTAGAAGAGCTAAGTCGATAACCGAAGGAAGGATTTGCAATTTTAGGTTCAAGATCATGTTTTCTTGAAGGTATCTCCATGGAAGGGAGTTATACATTTTAGTAAAAAGGTTAAATTGTGTCCTAGGTACATCGAACCTTTCAAAATTATAGAACTAATTTGGGTTTTATCATACCATTTGGCAATGTAGCCAAGTCTCTCCAATGTTCACGATGTGCTCCACGTAGCATTGTTGGGGAAATACATGCCTAACCCAACGCATGTACTCACCTCTGAAGAATTATAAATGGAACACGATCTGGCTTATTGCGAAGAGCCCGTCAGGATTCATGATACGAGATAACAAGTACTGAGAAACCGGATGACTCGTCTGGTAAAATTTTTGTGGAGAAACCACAAGATGGAAGAGGAAATGTGGGAACCCGAGGAACTTATGAAGAAGAACCACCCGCGTATTTTCATGCGGTAGTATTATAAAAATTTCAAGGATGAAATTATTTGAAGGTGGGGAGAATGTAACACCCCAAGATTCCACGGTACACTTCCCTTTCAATAATACAGTAGCGTCTGTTGCATGCAACTTCGAGTTCTAACACACACCCCACAACCAATCAAACTACCCGTAATAAATTGCAATACACACTTTTTGAAATTTTATTAATTTTATCATTCAAAATGGACTTCATTTTTGGATTCATAATATCAAAATACACCTAAGGTGAAAATTTTTTATTTTTCTGAAAACTTTCAATTTTTTATGAATAGTGAAAAAACACTGAGTTTTAGTTTAAAAGAAAAATTTTATTTAAATAATTATTTATTTTATTTAAATTTAATTAAGGTCAAAATAGATACTTAATACCTATATAATTTCAATGTAAATCATTGGATTAGTTTAGAATAATTTTAGATATATAAAAATTTTATTGAACTTTTCACCGTCTTTTTCCCACCTCTTAGGATAATTTGGAAATTTACATGAAACTTAATTTTACCACTTCTGTGAGTAGAATTTAGAAAATTTGAGAGACATGGTAAATATCAAGTGGTAAAATGTGGTTCAATTAGATGAAAATAAATTTTTTTAAATAGTAACGTTTTACTTTTATTTACAATGGTTAAATGTAAATAGGGTAATTAAGGGTAAAATTTATATTAATATTACAATAAAACATGTCCTAATTCCATTGGACAAGTGTATCTCGACCAAAAACATCCTTAGGGATAAAATATTATCATTTAGGTCCACTTGGATTAGATTAGGACATTTATTATTATTTAATTCAAATAAGAGTTAAAAGAGTTAAATCCAATGTTTATTTACTAAAACATTTATAATACAGGGTTATACATAAGATAAATTAGATTTTAAATATTAATTATATATCTAAAAGGATTTAGTACATAATGGTATTTTATTTATAATTTTTATACCTTAAATAATTTAATTTATTTATGACACATTGGTGATGCAGTAATTACCTAATTAATGAAATATTAGAATAATTGATATTATAAATATCAAAATAAATGTAATTTGAGACTTTTAATGAAATTATCAATAAAAAAAATACCCAATAGTGTCAAAATTGACATAAAAGAGTTTTAAAAACAAATATTATATTACTAATTTATATCATATTCCTAAATGTATAAGGTTTGGCCAAAAGTATTTTATCATGATAGGTGTACAATTAATGGACCACTTGGGGGTCGATTGGATGTATATTGTATGTTTATTAACTATATAATCTAAAAATTCAAAGTGACATGGTAAATGTAAAACAAATTAACTAAGAGATAAAAACTATAATATATGGTTAATATAGTGACCCAAACTTGTATAAAACCTATTGGTTGAGTGGTTTTCGACCCATCCCCCTTAGCCTTTAAATAATCCTCTTTGAAGCGATTATAAACCGAATATGAATTTATTATAAAATAATATTTCTAACTTTTCCAAAGGTGCCCCTCACCCCTCTTATAACGGGGCACTTCCCCTTCTCACTAATTCAAAAATTCAAAGCCTTTTAGCTTGGACAAACCCTACACAAATACTCTCTAAACTTCCCTCACTTAAACCTAGTGGCCATAGTCTGATCAGAAAGACTATATAAGGAGCCCTTTTGATCAAATCAAAAGGAAGAACCCGAAGAAGAAGTAATGATTTCAGCAACCTCTTTCAGGTTCCATTCTTCTTCAACTTATTTTTTTATTCCCATTATAAAATAATAACTCCAGTATATTATATATACTCTAATGTTATTATAAATATGGTACAACCATATTCACTTTTCTATCCATCCTTTGAATGACATGTCACCATAAGTGCGTACGTACAGCTTACCGTCTACACCTCGTGGTGTAATTGTTATTCAATAAATTATTATTTATATAGGTATAATAATGATGTGTAATTAATGTGAATAATAAATATAACATGATAATTATTCTGTATATATGATATACCATCAAATTATATAATATTTTAATATAAAAAAAATGATATTTTCGCTCTTGCGTATGTACGGACTACGGTCTCCACGAACGCGATGAGATTCATTCCCCATCGTATCCATTCAAGACTAATTCTCATTTAAAGAATAAAAATATTTTTAATGGACTTGATATCATTCTAGATATGAATATGATACAACTTATCTATGAAAAACATGACTTATGTAAAAAAACATATAATAGAAAAAGAGTAAGTTAACACCCGAAACAACGATAATAATAAGATATTATTAACAGATCAATGTTAAAAGAGGATATCATATTAATGTATATGATTCTTGTATAATATAATAACAATTATTTCACCATTATACAGGATGTTAACCTACCCTCCTCCATGGGAAAGTACAAGGTAAGGGTTTATTTCACAATATATTCATTATCCGAGGTTGTTTATACGTAATTATCTACTTGGATCTCTTTATCATCGACATCCATGATTCATAAAAATGTATTTCAAAACATTCTTTCTATTTTAAAGAATATGGGTTAATGTCATTTATAAACTTGTTTTACATTTTTATAAGAGGTATATAAAGGAATCTTTCTGTCATTTTCCAAACAAGGTACTTTTTACCCTTTTCGACAGAATTCAGGTAAAAATGTTTTTTTAACTTGAACGGAGGGTGCGACTTTTTTCTGCCATTATAAAAACATAGAAGCTTCCCTTTCAAGATTATAAGGATATTTTCAAAGTAAGTGTTTTATTTTAAAATTATGTGACATTTAAATGATTTCAAAAAAATAGATATTTCTCTCAAATAGTTTTGATTCCATCGATGTCAACATCCTTTGATGGATTTTAAGCTTATTTGATGTTGATTTATTACGATACAAAACATCCATATTGTATTGAAGGTTTTGTGATATTTTTGATTGAGGATGTGTTATTTTTATACCATTCATGGATTATGGTGAATGTATTGACATTTCGTATGCTAGTTTTAATATAAATGTTTATGTTATGTTGAAACCTGTTTATATAAGGAATACATTGGACTTAATACGTGACGGGTGGATCCTGCTATAGCTCGTCGATGCATCGGTAGGTCTCATGAGACAAACTAGTGTCTTGGCACAAGGCCTTGACAATATATTATTTTTAGTCTTGGCACAAGGCCTTGGCTATGTGGTTATGATGGTCTGGCATTATGCATGCCATCTTTATGAAAGTAGTTATTGATATTGCATGTGATTATTCGACTAGAAGAATATCCATTTGAATATGTAATGACATTATTTCATTTTATTTTTGCCATATTTTGATTAAGTTCAAGTTTAAAAGGATTTTGTTTTAGTTATACATTGACTTAAATTTTTATTCTTATTTATAAAAGTTTCTGCTATATTGTTATCCTTACTTGTTATTTGAGGTCACCCCATTCTATGTTTTATTTTTTCCAGGATGTGAAGAAGTATTTTATGAATGACCTGCAGGGATAGTATAAGGGGATATGAGTGTGGATACAAGATTTTGTTGTAGTTTTCAATATATGATATAATGTCATCTTTATGGATGTATATAGTGATTCCAAGACTAATAAACAAATTGGTCTTTCGAGACTTGATCTTTCTTGTGATCATGCCAATGATATGTACTAATGCACTCACTCTCAGCAACTGGGGTCGGGGCATTACCGGAAACATAAAAATGGATGTGCTCGAATGTTAACTCAAGGGTAAAAATGGAGAAACATAAGCATAAACATGATAATAGTGGTATGATAACTTGATCATAATTTTATAATATCATACCCTATAAATAATAAGATCACAAAATTGTATCATGGAATTAATCTTGTAAGTTCATAAAACCTGATGCACATGGAATTAAAGAACATAATCCATGAAAACCTAACATATGAATAATACATGAAATTATTGCATAAATATATGAATATAATATGACTTCCATTTTAGTAAAATCATTTCATCGAAGTACATCTTAGTAGTATGGGTTTACTCCCCCATGCAATATTTGTATTCAGGGTTCACTCCCATGTCCATATTATTTGTATAAGTTCACTCACCATACAATTTTGGTAGTCATGGTTCACTCACATGGCCATGTTAGAATTCAATGTTTCCTACCATGACCATCCCCATATATCTCACGTGATATTAATCATTACCTAATGAATTGAACATTTATATAGGTACCACCCATCTAATAAAGAAATCATACATACATCTTCCACAAGATCATAAATTAAAATATCATAACTCATGAAATAAAATGGGTATCATAAATATGTAATCATATCAAAACATAAGGATAAATATACCAGTTTTATAGTCATTTCATCAAATGCATAACCCATGAAATGAACCGAGATTCAAAATCATGTATCCCATGAAATTGAAACTATGTTTATTAATATCCTACCATCAATACATTAACCATTCATAGGAAGAATATGAAAGGAAACATTTATCATTTCCCCAAAAAATATTGAGTAATCCCAAAAAATGTCATCTTATATAGTAAATAATTATCAATGTCATTTGGAAAACATTTCATGAGGAAAGTTTCATTACATCATTAAACACATATTTTTAAACATTAATCATTTTTAAATAAACTTTTTACATGAAAATATATTTGAAAACATAGAATGGTATAATTCAGAACATTATTAAAATTAAAAACCTTTTACCTAAAAATTATCTTAAAATATCCATTCTAAACTTTTTTCAATTTTTTTTGAAACATCATTTTTGAAATAAAATTGATTTCTGACTGAAGATAGAAATAAAATAATATTTTTTCTACATCATATTTCATAATTTTATTAGGTAAAAAATTGAAAAAAGTGTACTCGTATTATTACAATAAATCAAATGAGTGTTTTTGGGATTTGTATCATATTATTTCATCTATGGGAGCATAAAAATAAACAATCCTAATAATTGATTAGATTGCTTCATTAAACTATAAAAACAAGATGAATCTACATAATAATATCCATGTAAAAAAATAAAATGAAATTAATCATGAAATATCATGAAAATAGATTTATTCATGATGTAGCATGAAAAATTTAATTTTATACACCTTGAAAAATAATTTCGTTTCATAACAGAACATGTGTCTCGATGAAGGAATGTTGAGCCAAATTATCTTACCGAGTGGTATTTATTAAAATGTAAACCCCATGAATTAAATATCATATAATTTTTATATAAAATAATTTTAATTTAGGAATAATAATAATATGATGAAATAATGTTTAGTATATAGATGAATCAAAATAAAAGAGTGGTGCATAAATCATGTTCCTTCTTGAAATAATAGTTGAGATGATATTCCCATACAATATATCTTCAATCTCTTCATACTAATCTAGAAATATTGTATTATAAAATTCTGTTTGTTATAACTCATTTACAAAACCATATTATTCTCTCTAAAACCATATAAGGTTTTATTATGTCATTGTATTACCCTCTTATTAACAATTGCATGTTATGGTTTCGCTTCAGGTAATATACTCTTTTTTGGCATGTTTAATAAAATTATTTTTCCCCTCATAATTACATCATTATTTAAAAAATTTAAACAATGGTATAAGTAACCATTCTTATTATATATATATATAATAATATATGTTATATATAAATATTAAATGGAATACATCGTTCAAGGAAATAGTAGGCCACAGGTACACATGAATGATGTTTCCATATTTCTTTGTAATATGGAATAAATGTATGTAAATGAAATATATATATATTTTAATTAAATTATAATTTTCATATAAATTATATCATATAATTCCACTAAATCCATAATTTATATGATCTATACATTTTGTGAATGAATTACATTGATTTGAGGTGGTTGTAGTCCACACACCACTAATAAAACTTATATTTTTTACACAAAATGGAAAGAATGAATGTATGGATTATATGATAAATAAATATTGTATAATTAAAAAATAAAAATCACATAATCCATATTAAAAACTATTTTTATCGTAATTTCCAACTATGGTAGGTGGTAAAAGTAAAACAAACAACATTGTTTCGTGACGCGGATGTTCATTGTACACAAGAACCAGATGTTCTTTACCCATTATATGGATGTTTGTGTATGTTCTGGTAGAACCCTTTTAATAAAAACATATCAATATATTTATGACACTATTTCTACAATATGTTCATGTAATAAGAATAAATGAGTTGGTGGAGAACAAACATAAAATAAAGGAGCTTTAGGAAGGATATGGCGCCTTCATTGTGTAACTCCATTTTATTTACAAAAAAAAGAGAATAATTGGTTGGATTTCATGATGATGGTTTGATTCAAGGATAAAGGGTGCGATGTAGGTATGTGAATTAAAAATATATTGTAGTATCAGAAATTGTTTTATATGTGTGAAAATGTTGGAGAGGTGGTGGTCTTTTATAGGGAAGGGAGGGACAACCATGTCATTTTTTAAAAAATGTTTTGTGTTCCCATGTTATAACCTATAAATATTCATAAAAACCCCACCAGACGCAATAATTTATGTTTTATGGAAACAATATTTCCATACGATGTGTTGTGGAAAAGTTTATAGGTCATTTTTACACTTAATTTTATGGTTTATTCCCTTTTTGACCCATTTTACCTTAATCGTGGTGATTAATCACAATCACAATCAAAAATATTTTTTGTAAAAAATTAATTTAATATTATTAGAATATAAATATAATACTGATTAGATATTTTTATATCATTTTTTATAAAATAAATCATGGGAAGTGAAAAAAATTTTTTAATTCGAATCTCCCAAATGTTGCGAGAATGTGGGTTTCTAAAGTGAGAATGTCAAAAATTTATTTAATCTTTTGTATTAAAATTAAATATTAAATGATTAAAAAAATTACATTGGGTTAATAAATGTATAATTTATCTAATGTTAATTTATAACCAACAAAAAATATAATTAAATAATATAAATATATTATTCAAATAAAGATTGGAATTAAAATTTATTAATTTTCAGTATTCATCTACAAATGATGTTTCAAATAGAAATGATAAAAATAACACTATATTAATTTAAACATTATAAATTCAAAAATTATGTCTATTTTATAAAATTAAATTTCTATATGTGTCTATAATTAATTTTATTTATTTTCATTGAAGAATATGAAAAGTAGTTCATTTGATAAATTAATATTTTTAAACACATAAAGACATTATCAAAATTAATTCTTGTTTTTCAATATGTAATATTTATATGAAACAATTATAATCATTTTAATTTACTTATTAATACTTAAATTACTATGAATAAAAACTACTTTATAATCATCTCTTTTATATAATTATAAAAAAATGATGTTTCGTAGAAACATAGTGTTGTGTGTAACACTGGCCATGTCTGTGTGGCATGTAGATCATTCCATGTTGGAGTCGTGGGAAATGAATTTTAATCATATAGATATACAATAAATCAATGAATAATAATTTAATTTTACAAAATTATCCCTAAAAACACTAAGTGTTACTAGCACCTCTTCTTATTTATAGGCGTGGACCTTTCCTTCCCCGCTTGTGGAAATAACTTTTGCACCAATAGTCGGATTATTTTCACACCGAAAATAATTATCCCAAGGCATCTGTGTTTACCTAAAACCCTAACCTTCTTCTAACCTTTAATCACATATTTTAATTAGGGGGATTTTCTGTTCCAGATTTTCCATGAATCCCCAAATTGTCTATTTTGGGAAAACCAAAGACATCATCTCACTCAATAGAATTATCTAGGAATTAAAATGAAGGAACGTGCATTTTTGAGGTTCACACATAAGATTTAAATCTTTGAAGAAGTCTATATTGAACCAAATATGATTTATATAATTCCTGTTCTACAAAGGACACAAAAAGGAATAATTCATGTGCATGAAAGAGGCATGTACTGCATGTAAGAAGCCTGATTACGCACAAGACTCTTCTACACCAAATTTGTTGCAAACTAGTCCCTTAGACAATATTTCTACATGGATATTGTATTATTTGTTCGGAATAAATCATCCAGCACAGAGACCATGTGTTCCATCACTAAAGGCCTCATTTATATATTGAAATACAACCACCCCCTCTTCATGGTATCCTTCAAAAATCAAAAAACATCTCTATCGTACGTATCACTGATCTTCCATGAAGGGTGAAAGAAAGGTATCCTCAATGTAGAGATCCTTAAATAATTCTATGGTACGCATAATGGGTATTTTATGGTGTAACCTTGACCTTCTAAAAAATACTTCAATGTTCTGTGCAACCATGGTCTCACACACGTTGACCATATTTCATGTACATCATTATTTCATGTTTCATGAGTTTACATTATATCAGATCTCCATTTCAGATCCCCCTTGCACATAACATTTATTCCATAACATTCATGACTTTTGTTTAGTAATCCAAACATGTTCACCTTAATTTCTTGGTCCCTCATGAGGTGTCCCCAATCCCTATAGTGCATGAGTTATCATAATGTTTTTTTCCGAATAAGTACAGTAATGTATCTTTCATTACATTATAGGCACACTAACATGCACCTCATGATTGAAAACTCCCCCACACCCTTCCAATCTAGAATTTCTAAATATATGCCACTCCCAATAGTTCACGGGGTATGGTTATATAAGCATAAAATGTGAGGATTCAGTCCCCCACGTCTATGCAGCATGAACTAAAAATTTATAGTGTCAATGTTCTCAAAAAATTATTATTAATTTTAGTAATACCTCAGGTGATTAGAATGGGATTCCATGTATACTCTCATCTTGGGATTCCATCTCCTCCCATTGTAGGGCATAAAACTCCTAAAATGGAGAACCATCTATGGTTAATAGATACACACTCTTCATAGTATGCTCCACGTATGAGTAAAAGATTATGATATATTCCTCAACTAGAATTAGACCATCTTCACATAAATTAAGATCATATTTTTGTAGGTCTCATTTGTAGGCCCACATCTTCTCCATTGATGTAACATTCGTGACATTACCATCAAGTCTATCACTTACTCTTTTTTCTCACACCAAGAATGAATCAGATGGGATTAGAGGTTAGATGTGACCAGGAAAACTATCCACCTTTTTCTAGGGGAATCCCTCCAAAAATAATTGTAAAGCACATACCCTTGTTAGCCAGAGTTGATGAATTATTACATAACATTGGTGTAATTACAAAAGATCAAGTCTCGAAAGAATAATTATATTAGTATCCTTGGAAAAACTAGATACATTTATAAGACTTACATAACATGATAAAGTGAAAAACTACAAAAACATATTCTCCATATTCCACACTCATATACCATTAGACTATCCCAGTAGGTCAGTCATAAAATAATTTTTCACATCCGGGAAAAAAACATAAAAAGGGGTGAGATCAGATGCTCAGTAAAGAAAAAAATATAACAAAAACATTCAAAAATAAGCATAAACAGTTAATGTAATGTATAACTAAAACAAAATCCTTTTAAACTTGAACTTCATCATATCATGGGAAAAATAAAATGAAATACGTCCATTTACATATTCACAAGGATATTATACTAGTCAAAAAATCACAAGCAATATCATAACCACGTTCATAATGATGGAATGCATAATGCCAGACTATCATAACCACATAATCAAGTCTTGTTCTAAGACTAAAAATAATATTCTTTCAATGACATGTTCCATGACACTAGTTTGTCTCATGAGACCTACCAATTCATCGAGGAGAAATAGCAGGCTCCACCCATCACTTACTAAGTCCAATGCATTCCACATATGAACAAGTTTAAACATTACATAAACATTCATAGTAAAACTATCATGTTAAATGTCAATACATGATCCATAAACCATGAATGGTATAAATATAACACATCCACAAACAAACATATCACAAAACCTTCAAGACAATATGTATGTTTTGTATCATAATAAATCAACTTCAAATAAGCTTAAAATCCCTCAAATGATGTTGACATTGATGAAATCAATACTATTTAAGAGAAATAACAATTTTTTTAAAGTATTTAAAAGTCACATAATTATAAAATAAAACATTTACTTCGAAAATATTCTTATAATATTTTAAGGGATGCTTTGAGGATTTTATAATGGTGGAAAATAGCCGCACCTGCCGTATATGTTAAAAAAGACATTTTGACCATAATTTTCCCGAAAAGGTTAAAAAGGACCATGTTCGGAAAATGATGGAATGATTCCTTTATAAACATATTATAAAATGCAAAGAAGGGTATAAATGACTTTAACCCATATTCAATAAAATAGTAAGAATGTTCTGAAAATCATTTTTAAGAAACGTGGATGTGGATGATAAAGAGGTCCTAAGAGATAATTACATATAAACAAGATCACATATTAAGAAATATGGAAATTAATCATTTACATGTACTTTTACATGGTAGAGGGTTGGTTAACCACCTTTATAATTGTGAAATAATTGATATTTAACTATACAATAATCATATACATTAATATTATATCATATATGATCTTTTAACATTTCTTTGTTAATAATATCATAGTATTATTTTTGTTTTAGGTGTTAACGGATTCATTTTCATTTATATCCTTTGTTATGAAAGTCATATTTTTTATGAATGGATGTATCTTATTCATATGTAGAATTATATCAAGTCTTTAAACATTATTTTTAATCATCTAATTATAATTATTCTTAAATGAATATGATGGGGAATGAATCTCATTGCGTTCGTGGAGACGGTAATCCGTGCGTACACATGAGTGACAATATCATTCTTTTGATATTAAAATAACATATAATTGGATAGTATATCATATATACAGAATACATATCATGTTGTATTTATTATTTACATCAATTACACAACATTATTATACCCATCCAAATAATAATGTATTGAATAACAATTACACCACGACGTGGAGATGGTAAGTCATACGTATGCACGTATGATGACATGTCATTCAAAGGAAGGAGAGAATACTTAATTTGGTTATACCATATATACAATTACATCATATTATATATATGATACTGGATTTATTATTTTATAATGGAAAAAACAACAAAAACAAATGTCGAAGAAGAAAGGAATTTGAAAGAGGTTCTGCGATACTTACCTCTTCTTCAGGTTCATTCATTTTGATTTGATCAAAAGGGATCTTTAGGATGGATTTATGACTAAATTAATGACTCTAGTATGAATGGAGGATTGTTGAGAGGGTATTTGGGATGGTTTTGGGAGATCCAAATTGCTTTGAAGCTGTGAATTAGAGAGAAGGGGGAGTGCCCTTTTATAAGAGGGGTGAGGGGCACCTTAGGAAAAGCTAGAAATAGTATTTTATAATAAAATAAATTTTGGTTTATAATGTCTCAAAAATCAATAATTTAAAGTATATGATGCGCATGGGTCTATGAACACTCATCCAATAGGTTTTAAATGGTTTTGGGTCACTATATTAACTTTATCTTTTAGATTTTACTCTTAGATAAACAGTTGGACATTTACCAAGTCTCTTTGTATTTTTATATTATTTTGTTAATAAAACTACTATAAACGTCCTAGAAAACCCCATGTGGTTCATTAATGATAAAACTATCATTATATAGGTCCTTTGCCATAACAATATATTTTTTGGAATATAATATCAACTAATAATATAATATTTGTTTTAAAAACTATTTTCTGTCCATTTTGACAGTATTTGGTATTTTGTTTTAACTGAATTCATAACCTTATTATTACTTCAAACAAGTTACTCTAACCAATTATAACATGTCCTATTAACCTAGGAAATTATTTTAATTCATAAAAAGTCTGAAATTTTATTTATTTGGATATTTAAAATATTAATTATATTAATTTTTCATTAATTTGTAATTACTGCATCATCATTTTGTCATAAATAAATTAAATTATTTAATTTCTAACAAATATAATTAAAATATAATTATGTAGGAAATACATTTATCTTTATAATGAATATTTATAGTTTAATTTATCTTATGTAATCCATATATTAATTATTTTTTAGTTATTAAACATTGATTTTAACTCTTCTAACTCTTCTTTGAATTAAATAATAATAAATGTACCAATCTAATCCATGAGGACCAAAATGGTTCATATTTTATTCCTTTGGCTGATTTTGGTCGAAATATACTTATCCAATAGAATTATGACATGTTTTAGGGTAATAATAATATCATTTTTACCCTTAAATATCCTATATACTTTTAACTGTGGTAAATAAAAGTAAAAAGTTACTATTCACAAAAAAAGTATTTTCAAATTATTGAACCAGATTTTTATTACTGATATCAACCATGTCTCTAGGATTTTTGAAGATCCACTCACAGAAGTGGTAAACTAATGTTTTATGTGAATTATCAAATTCTCCTTGGAGGCGGGTAAAAGACGGTGAAATGTTCTATAAAATTTTTATATATCTAAAATTATTATAAATTAACTCCAATAAATTAAATTGATCATATATAGGTATTATGTGTCTATTTTGACCTAAAATAAATTTAAATAAAATAAATATATATTTAAAAAATCATTTTTAAACTATAACTAAGTGATTTTCACTATTCATCCAAAATTGAAAATTTTCAAAACAATACCAAAAATTCACCCCAACATAATTTCAATATTCCAAATACAATAATGAAGTCCATTTTGAAAGAAAAAAATTTATAAAATATCAAAAAGTGTGTATTACTACTCATAATAGCTAATTTGATTGGTGATGGTGTCTTAGAACTTGATGTTGCATACAACACACACTACTGTATTATTCAAAGAGAAGTGTACCATGGAAGTTTGGAGTGTTACATTCTCCCCAACTTATAATAATTTTTCCCTTGAAATTTCATGAATATTAATACATAAAAAGACTCGGGTGGTTATTCATCATATGTTCCTCAGGTTCCCACATTGCCTCTTCCATCTTTTGGTTTCTCCATAGATATTTTACCAGTCGAGTCATCCGGTTTCTGAAAACTTGTTCTCTGGTAACAGGAGTCGTGATGGTCTCTTCGCAATAAGATAGATCGGGTTCCAGTTCTACTTCTTCATAGGTGAGTACGTGAGTTGGGTCAGACATGAATTTTCTCAATAGTTATATGTGGAACACATCATGAACATTAGAGAGACATAGCGGAATTAGCAACCAGTAAGCTACATACCCAATACAATCTTGAATTTTTGAAAGTCTGATGTACCTAGAACTCAATTTACCCTTCTTACTAAAACTTATAAAACCCTTCCTTGGAGATACCTTCAAGAAAACATGATCTCCTACTTGAAATTCTTAATACTTCATTCAGTTATCAACATAGCTCTTCTGTCTACTTTTACCTGCCTTGATGTGGTTTTGGATTACATTCACATGTTCTGTCATTTCCTCCACATGTTATGGGCCTATGAGTTTTCTTTCACCAACATCATCCCAACAAGTTGGTGTGTGACATCAATTTCAGTATAACGCTTCATATGGTGCCATCTGAATACTTGAATGGAATCTATTGTTTTTTAAGAATTCTACCAGAGGTAAATATCGATCATGCATACCATGACAGTCATGTGAGCAGGTTCTCAACATGTTTTCTATGTTTTGAATAGTTCGTTATGATTGTCCATCAATATGGGGTGGTTGGAAATGCTCAAACGAAGATCTGTATCCAGGGATTTCTAAAGGATTTTCCAGAATCATGAGGTAAAATGGGGATCACAGTCAGAAACAATCAATAGTGGTACTCCATGAAGACTTACAACTTCATTTTTATATAGTCTTGCTAAACGATCAAGTGTTAAATCTTATCTTAGTGTAAGGAAATGTGCTGACTTGGTTAAGAGATCAACAATGACCCATATTGCATCATTCCTTCAAGGATTCTTCAGTAGTCCCATGACAAAGTCCATCATATTATCTTCCTATTTCCACTAAGGTAGGGTAATAGGTTGCATGACTCATACAGGATGTTTCCTTTCAGCTTTCACTTATTGAAAACCAAACATCTCGACACAAAATCTACAATCTATCTTTTCATGTTGTCCAACCAAAAATGCTCCTTCAAATATCTATACATTTTGGTGCTCCTAGGATGTATAGAGAAATTGGAATTAATGGAATCGTCCAACAATTTCTTTTTTAGATAAGGTATATCGGGAACATAAAGTCTCTTCCCAGATTTCAAAATTCCATCTTCATACACAAATTCACTCAATCTCCCATCATTCACAGCTATAATATTATTTTGAAATTCTTCATCATCAGTCTCAGATCACTTTATCCTTTCTATTAATGATAGTTTTCCAACCATTTTGAAAAATTATTGATGTTTCCCCTTCCATAGTGATTCCCATATCCAACTTTACTTGATCCATGTATGTATGATCCTTTACAACTCTCATCTTGTTCTAAAATACATGATCCTTTATACTCAAATCATCTTCCACTTTATTTGCCTTCCCCGAGTGGTAGTGTATAGTGAAATCATAATCCTTGAGTAGTTCAAGCCATCACCTTTACGTCATGTTGAGTTATTTTTGTGAGAAAATACACTTCAATCTCTTATGATCAGTATGTATCTCACATAATTCACTATATAGATAGTGTCTCCAAATATTCAAAGATAAGATTACATATTCTAACTCAAGATAATGAGTATTATAGTTTTGCCCATGAATTTTTAGCTGTCATGATGGATAAGAAATAACCCTATCATTCTGCATAAGGACACAACCAAGTACTTTCATTGAAGAATCACTATAAATAACAAACCCATCATTCCCTGATGGTAGAGACAATATAGGAGAATTTACTAATCTTCTCTTATGTTATACAAAACATTCTTCACATTGTTTTGTCCAAACAAATTTAACCCCTTTTGTGTGAGCTATGTTAATGGGTTATCCAAATAGGAAAAATTCTGGACAAAATGTTGATAATTACGTGCTAAACCAATAAAATTGTGTACCTCAGTTATACTCATAGTTGTTTTCCATTCTTGGATTGATCTTGTAATAGAAGGATCAATGGATATTCCATCCCTGGATTCAATATGGGCATGAAAATAAATCTCTTGAATCCGTAATTCAGACATGCTAAACCTCCCATATAATTCAAGTCTTCTTAGTGTCTTCAGGATAATGCGCAAGTGATTTTCATAATCTCTGTAAATTTTGGAGTATACCAAGATATCATAAATAAATACTACTACAAAATCATCGAGATATTCCTTGAAAACTATGTTCCTTATATCCATGAAGACAAAGGGTGCATTAGTCACTCGAAGAGGCATTACTGTAAACTCGTAATGCTCATACCTGGTTCGAAATGTTGTCTTTGGAATGTCTTCGATCTTCACACACAACTAATGGTATCCAGATCACTGGTCAATCATTGAAAACTATTGAGCTCCATGCAGTCGGTCAAATAAATCATCAATTTGCGGTAGGGGATACTTGTTCTTTATTGTTATAGCATTGGTATCTTTGTAGTCGATGCACAACCTCATAGATCCATCTTTCTTCTTAACAAAAAGGATAGGGTCTCCCCATAGAGAGACACTAGGGAGAATAAATCACTTATTACTGAATTTATCTAGTTGTTTCTTTATTACCACTAATTCCATCGTTTCCATTCTAAAAGGGGTCTTCGATATGGAGCTTGATCCTGGAATTAAATCAATGGAAAAGTCATTTTCTCATTCTAGAGGATGTCCAGGTAAATCATCTGGAAACACATCAACATATTCATTAAAAATTTGTAAATACTCTATTTTAACATTCCTTTCCTCACCCACAATTATTTCATTATCTTACTCCCCAATAATTTATTTTCTTTGAGCTACTAGGGGTGGATCTACATAAGAATCTTGCGGTGACGATTCTGCTATAAAGATTAGGTGTTCTTTATTGTCATCATCAAAAATCATAACTTCAATCATCTTAAAATAAATCATCGAATCATGGTCCGAAAGCTAATACCCAGAGAGGATATTATCAAATTAAATTATGGGTATGATGATGAGATCAGCTAATAATGAACATTTATATTCACTAATGGGAATGGATTCACAATACAGTGTTGGGATGATACTTCCATTAGTATTTTTAACTAACAACTCCATTGTTAATTCAAATTGGAAATATCTCGTTTTCTTATCCAACTTGGATGATATGAAACAATGTGATGATCCAAAATCAAATAATTTATTCGCTAAACTTGAGGAAACCATCCAATCACCTACCACCACATCTTTTGGAGATTCTACCTCAACATTAGTGATAGTTTAAGCTTGGCCGTGATCCCTTGTCCTTTTCTGAATTATGTTCATTTGATGCTTAGGACATTAATTTTCATAATGAAACATCTCCCTGCAATTGTAGCGTTGAACATCGATAGCATATTTCTTCACCTTGCAATCACGTTCAAGGTGGTATTTTTCACCACACATGTAACATACACTCATTCCCTTCAATTAAGTACCGGGGTGTTTCTTCCCACATTTATTTCAGGATGAATATTAAAATTTTCCTTTCTTCCCCTTATTTGCATTTATATTGTGATCAACAGATCTCTTATTCCATTCCTTTTCATTAAATTTGTATGACTTATAGAATTATTTTTCTGTCTTGAGTGAACCTGAGACAATATCTTCGTATGAAGTGAAGGATTGTGAGACTATTTCTCGATGGAGAAATGGTTTTAACCCATCATAGAAATGATCAATCGTAATTCGTGGGTTACGTAAATAATCTGTAGCATGTATCACTAACCTTGTAACGTTAGCCTCAAACATTGTGACATTCTCATCATCCTTTTTCCTCAAATTCAAAAATTGCATTTCCATATCTGGTCGATGGTCATGAGGAAAGTACTTTTCTACAAAAATATCTTTAAACTCCATCGATTAAATATTTGATATTTCATCATATTCCGTTGTGTTTTGAATCAATGACGACCATTGATCGACATCTCCAGTGAAGCAATAAACTACCATGATTACTTTTTCCCTTTCACTACTTCCGAAGGAATGGAATATTTTCATTAATGAATTATCCATTTATTAGCTACTACTGGGTTTGTACTCCTATTTAATATTTGTGTTTGTTTCTTCATGAAGCATTCTAACATTGATCCACCAAATTTTGGATCAGGGTGCTCCATACGGGTATGGTTCTTAAACATAACCTGAGTGAGTTGTCCCAGTATAGTGAAAAGATGATCTGCATCAGTTGTATCACCAGCTCCACTATAATTATCTTGAGTAGGAGGGAAATCCCTACATGGAATGAATGCATTGATACAGTTTACATTCCTTCCACTAGGCCCCATTTCTAAATAATGGCATAAACTAGATCAGTTTATGAATCGAAATACATAATTCCAAACACGTAAAAAACATAACACAAATTGAACAGTTTATGGATATAATCCTTAATCATAAATTTTTTTTTCTTTGAGTAAGTACGTACTCAAAAACCCTTTATAATGGTTTGTACAGAAAATGAGAATTATCCTAAGAATATCCCTTGGGAGTGTCGTAACCAACAGTGTAGCAAGGCCCTTTGTCATGCACCAGTTCCCATTCGAGTCTATCTCAAAGCGGGGTTTTCATGTTTAACCCCTATGTATATCTTTTCCACAGCCGCCTCTACCTGCTCGTATCTGTACAGGGATGTATTTCTTGGAAAACTCTCAAAATCTATACATTACCAAGATTTTAAGAAGATCATATATAATAATCCACAATGTCTATCATAGGGCTATGCGACGAAATTAGAGTTTATCTAAATCTAGAATCAATGTTTTGTACTAATCTTCTTCTGATACTAACTGTAACACCCCAACCCCAGTGACCCAGAGTCAGTGCACTATTACATAACATTAGCATGATCACAAAAGAGTATGTCTCAAAAGACCGATTAGTTTAGTATCCTTGGATACACAAGATACATTCATATGTCTTACATTACATGATAAAGTGAAACAATAAAACAACATAGTCTCCATAGCCCACACTCATATCCCCTCATACTACCCATGCAAGTCAGTCATAAAATACTTCTTCACATCCCAAGAAAAATAAAAAAAGGGGTGAGCTCAGATGGTCAGTAAGTATAACAATATTGCTGAAACATTCATAAATAAGAATAAAAATTTAAGGCAGTGTATAACTAAAACAAAAGATTCTTAAACATGAACTTCATCATAACATGGAAAATATAAAAATAAATAATTCCATTTACTTATTCACATGTATATTCTACTAGTCGAACAATCACATGCAATATCAATAACCACTTTCATAATGATGAAATGCATAATGCGAGACTATCATAACCACATAGTCAAGGAATTATGCAAAGACAACAAATAAGAATCTATCATGGCTTGTGACAAGACACTAGTATGTCTCATGAGACCTATTGATGCATCTAGGAGCTATATCGTGCTCCACCCTTCACATACTAAGTCTAATACATTCCTCATTAGAACATGTTTAAACATAACATAAACATTCGTATTAAAACTATCATACGAAAATCATTACATTATCCATAAACAATGAATGGTTTAAAAATAACACATCCACAGTCAATCATATTACAAAACCATCAATTCAATATCGATGTTTTGTATCATAATTAATCAACTTCAAAAAAGATTAAAATTCATTAAAGGATGCAGACATAGGTGAAATACAAACTATTTGAGAGAAATATATCTTTTTTGAAATCACTTAAAAGTCACATAATTATAAAATAAAACTTTTTTTGAAAATATTCTTATAATATTGTAAGGTATGCTTCCACGATTTTATAATTACAGAAAATTGCCGCACCCACCGTATAAGTAAAAAAAGACAATCTTACATTAATTTTGTTAAAATGGTTAAAAAGGACCTTGTTCAGAAAACAATTGAAATATTCCTCTATAAACATATTATAAAATTCAAACAAGGTTATAAATGAATTTAACCCATAGTTTATTAAGTAGTATGAATGTTTTGAAAAACATTTTTAAGTAACATGGATGTTGATGATAAAGAGGTCCCATTAGATAATTACATATAAACAACTTCAGATAGTGAAGAGATTGTGAAATTAAACCTTACCCTGTACTTTTCCTTGGTAGAGGGTAGGTTAATATTATTTATAATGGTGAAAAAATTGTTATTAAATTATACAAGAATAATATACACTAATATGATATCGTATATGATCTTTTAATATTTCTTTGTTAATAATATCTTATTGCTATCGTTGTTTCAGGTGTTTATAGATTTGTTTTCCATTATATTCATTGTTATGTGAGTCATATTTGTTATGGATGGGATGTATCTTATTCATATAATGAATTATATAATGTCTTTAAAAATTATTTTTAATCATCTAATGAATGTTATTCTTAAATGGATATGATGGGGAATGAATGTCCTCACGTTCGTGGAGACAGTAATCCGTACATACGCACGAGCGAAAATATCATTCTTTTCATGTAAAAATAATATATAATTGGATGGTATATAATATATATAGAATCATTATCATGTTATATTTATTATTTACATCAATTAAACATCATTATTATACTCATCCAATTGAAAATGTATTGAATAACCATGACACCATGATGTGGAGATGTTAAGCCCTATGTACGCACATATGGTGACATCTCATTCAAAGGATGGATAGAATAATGAATATGGTTGTACCATATTTATAATAACATCACAATATATATAAGATACTTGAATTATTATTTTAGAATTGAAACATCAAAGAAAAAGGAAGTGGAATAAAAAAGTAACTAGAAAGAGGTGGTGAGATATTTACCTCCTCTTCGGGTTCTTCCTTTTGATTTGATCTAAAGGGCTCTTTAGGATGGATTTCTAACTAAAGGAGGCCTCTAGGATAAAGGGATAACTGTTGAGAGGGTATTTAGGCTAGTTTTGGTCACGCCAAATGGATTTTAAGGTGTGAAATTGAGAGAATGGTGAGCTCCCTTTAATAAGAGGGGTGAGAGGAACCTTAGGAAAAGCTAGAAATATTATTATATAATAAAATAAAATTCGGTTTATAATGGCTCCAAAATGAATTATTTAAATTATAAATTGGGTATTGGTAGAAAAACACTCAACCAATAGGTTTTATACAGGTTTTGAGCACTATATTAACTTTATCTTTTAGATTTAACTATTAGTTAAATAGTTTGGCATTTACCACGTCTCTTTGTATTTTTATATTATATGGTAAATAAACACACAATATTCTTCCAAAAGATCCCCAAGTGGTTCATTAATGATAAAACTATCATTATATATGTAATTTGGACTATCATTATATTTTTAGGAATATAATTTCCATTAATAATATAATATTTGTTTTAAAAACTCTTTTATGACAATTTTGAAACTATTTGGTATTTTGTTTTTTTCTAAAATCCTAATAGCATTATTACTTAAACAAAATTTATCTATCCAACCCTAACATGTAATAGTTTCCTTTTAAATTAGTTTAATTCATAAAATGTCTCAAATTACATTTATTTTGATATTTATAATATAAATTATTTAATTATTTCATTAATTAGGTAATTATTGCATAATCATTGTGTCATAAATAAATTAAATTATTTAATGTCTAAATAATATAATTAAAATACCATTATGTAGTAAATATTATTATATTTATAATTAATAATCATAGTTTAATTTACCTTATGTGTATCCATATATTAATAATGTTTTAGTTATTAAACACTGATTTTATCTCTTTGAACTCTTCTTTGAATTAAATAATAATAAATGTCCTAGTCTAATCCAAGTGGACCCAAGAGGTTCATATTTTATTCCTAATGTAGTTTTTGGTCGAAATATACTTATCCAATAGAATTAGGACATATGGTAGGGTAATAATAATATCATTTTTACCCTTAAATATCCTATTTACTTATAACCGTGGAAAATAAAAGTAAACAGTTACTATTCACATAAAAATATTTTCATGTTATTGAACTACATTTTTCTTACTGATATCAACTATGTCTCTCATATTTTTGAAACTCCACTCACAGAAGCAGTAAAATTTAGTTTTATGTGAATTTGAAAATTCTCCTAAGAGGTGGGTAAAAGGCGGTGAAAAGTTCTATAAATTTTTAATATATCTAAATTTTTTATAAATTTACATCAGTGATTTACATTGAACACATAAAGGTATTATGTCCATGTTTTTACATAAAACTAATTTAGATAAATAAATATTTATTTATATAAAAATTTGGTTTTAAACTATAACTCGGTGTTTTTCACTATTCATCAAAAATTGATTTTTTTTAGAAAAATACCAAAAATCTATCCCAATCTAATATTAATATTCTGAATCCAAAAGTGAAGTCCATTTTGAAAGGTAAAATTTATAAAAGTTCAAAAAGTGGGTATTACTATTCATAATGGCCAGTTTGATTGTATGTGGTGTGTTCAAACTCGAAGTTACGTACAACACACACGACTGTATTATTCAAAGAGAAGCGTACCATAGATGATTGGGTTGTTAAAATAATCTTCAGTATTCACCTTCCCCTCATTAATCACTCATGTGTATTCCTCCTGTCACACATGTTTCCAGGGTAGCTTCTATGTGGATGACCCATCATAAAGGGCCTCTGTGTCAAGTGCAAGACCTAGTGCACTATTTATAACTATGTAGACTCTGATTTCCATATAATAGGGATATATAGGATGCCTCCCTAAGGTACAAATCCAACACTCCATCAACTGTATACATTCAACCCAAAATCTAATATCAACTTCCATAGTGATTTTTAATCGGTCTCACACATAATAGTGAGATAATTATTCCCACAAGGGTCTCTTTAACATGTAAGCCCCATACACATTATCTCTTCTCCAGAAATCCATAGAATAGCTTCCATGTGAAATCCCCACCCCATTTTCCTAATATAAATACTCTTTTTAATGATATATTCCATGCATAATCCCCACTCCAGTCCTCATGGATGCTTATTTTTTTATTTGATCATCCTTACCACATGATGTTAAATTACAATGACTAATCTTTTCACATGAACATAAAATTTAGAATCAAAATACATGGGTTTTTATTTGTACCATAAATTTCGGGTATGTGGCCTTCCACTTCATGGTTTAGTCTCCACAAATGGTAAACCATTGTTCCCCCTCCTTGGGGATGAACAACCCAATCTACCTCCAATTGTGTCTAGATAATCCTTCATGTTGTGGAATATTCCATTTATGGGAAAAACCACATGGGTATGCCTCCATGGTCATTCTAAACCATCCTCCATCATGTTGGTAAATCCTCTGATAATTGGACACACCTCAGTGATAGACATCTATAGAGGGTTCTTATCCACTCATCGAGTAAAAATTTTGGTCACTCCCTTCTAGGGATGTTTAACCTTAATCTCCAAAATGAGGCCTTCTAATCAATATCCCCATCATTGTAAGATATTAAACTCACAAACCATCTCATAATGGTACCTCATTCTTTACAAAGGATACCTTGAGATTAATGCCGAAAAATATATGTCTTTGGATTCAGATACCACATTGCTGACACAAAATGCCTCTTTTTCCACACCTGAGATGCCTCTTTGAGGTTCCCTCCTATGAAAAATAATATAGGTGATCTATGTTCAAATTTTCCAATAATTCTATTCATCCCCAACATGACTACTCACATGAGAAATTGTTGATACCCAATCAATTAGGCATGGATTATTTAGATAATATATTTCTAATTATCCACCATCCCAAAGAGATGACATTAGGAAAGACTTCCATAACAATGAATTAAATCTATGAGGCATACCCTGATTAAGCAATAAGTTCCATTAAGGAATCCATGGAATGAGGAACCGACATCCCATATTCTTAATTCATTCGAGGAGAATACATCTCCATTTAATGTGATGAATGTCACCAACATTTGGGACAGAGATAATATGGGGTAACAGAATGTGGCGCTAGTATTCATCAATACGAAAATGACCACACCCTAGAGAAAGCATCAGAAATAATGTTACATAATTAAATGGAATTTTTTTATTCATGTGGGAATAAAAAGAACACAATTCTATGTTTTAATGTGAAATAAATAATTTTCCTATGTGAAATGCTTCTACTATAATAATTTTCAGAAATACACAACTGAATGCCCAATGTATCATGGGAGATTACATCAGAAGAAGCTAAGTGATCAAGGTTAATATTATTATATTCATAATGATAAAATGTATTAAATAATATTATTTTACTTTTATCCAAGAAAAATTTTGTAATTTTATTTTATTCTCAAAATACATATGGAGTGTACTATATCATTGTTCATTAATGATTTTTCTAGTATAGGTTTTGTAGAACATATGAACAAGAATAGTTATTTAGTAACAAGTTCAGCCTCTAAGAATGAAAATTATTAATGAAGGATAACACATAACATTTTATCAATGTTTATATAATAAGGACAAATATATTGTTATTTTTTTTCATTAGGGACCATGAAATTGTTTATTGATTTGATGTATTGTCATTCCTATAGATTTATACATGTTTGGATTTAAGGAATATATTCAACAACCTTAGAGTTTTTACATGATTCATTATGTTTTAATATTAATTACCATGTTTTATGAGATTATTTGATCAAATAAGACACATATTTTTAATTTGAAATTATGAACATTTATATAATGTGTTAAGTTAAATTTTTAATCAATTTTTTGGATTCATCATATGTTTAGTAATATTTATAAACATTATAATGTACAAAATTTAAGGAATGGATTATGTGGAATTTTGGATATTATTATTTGGTGTAAAGGTATGTTTTCTTATATTCAATAAAATGTTCAATAAATATTTCATTCATAAAAACATTAGAGGCTGAATAAATAACCTATGGATCTTATAATTTATAATAACTCTTTCATGAGTTAATATATTACATCATGTATATCCATTTCCTAGCATAAGAGATAAATAAGAAAGAGGTTGATGCATGACTAGATGATGAGGTAATGATTATAAAATGGAAACAAAAATTGTAAATTTATTTTCATGATTAATTTATAGAGATAATTAAATAATCAATCAACTCTAGGAAAATTGTTTTGTGAAAATAAGTTATTTGTTTCTTTTTTCTGACTAAGAAATCAATGATCTTTTAATGGAAAAAAATATTTATGATTTTTTATGAATTATGATTCCAATGATAGTGTTTTCAAAAAACACTTCCTATGTAATATATATTTATAATTATTTTTCCTTTTCCATGTTTTCACTTCCCATTAATTTTCCCCTATGGAATCCTAGTATTATAGTGACAATTGAATCTTCATTTCCCTCTTTTTAAGAGGAATATTTATTATGCATTTCTATAATATGATATTTCCACAAGATATCTTAACATTTTAATTCCATGATTTATAATCAAAGGGGTAAATTGAAAACATTTAATTAAATAAATGTGGGGAGAATCTAACACCCTAATATTAAAAAAAACAGTATATTCTATATCTTACGTTTTATAGTACAAACCATTTAAAAAAACAATTAAATATTTCTATTTTAACAGAAAAGTAATAAAATATCTATTAAATTGAATTTCTTGAATACAATTAACTATATTATTAAATGAACATGATTTTCATGTAAAATAAAAATTTAATGATTCATGGGAAAAGAAGAAATAATTTTTAGTAAAAGATTCATATTCTTAAAATTTATGTTTTTTTAAAAAGTGATTTTTTTTATTTTATTGAAACATAAATATAATTAGTATTTTGAACTTATTGTAAATTTATTTTAAATATTACAATTATTTATATATAAAATTATTTCAAAATTATCTTCGGGTAAATTCTATGAATTTTCTAAAAAATATTTTGGGGGTTAAAAAGTTAAAATACTTTTTTAATGAAATACAAGAACTCTTATGAAATATTTTTTATATGATAATTATTTAAATTTATTAACACTTATTCATGGATACAATATATTTATGTAAATGTAAAGAATATATAAGGTGTTACATTTAGAAACAGGTTATTTGGAATTTTGAATCCCATGACTTAAAAATTTAAAAATGTATTTTTATATGTTATACTGATATCATAGTTATAATTTTATTATCACATTTATAAAACTAATAAATTAAATGGTTTTCCATATTTTGACTCTAGAGGATCAAATTTTGTCTTAATTGAATTTTCATTTTTATGCATACAGAACATTTCATAGTATAAAATTGATTTACCACAATATATGTAATATAATGTCCCTAGTTAATGTTAAATCATAAGAGATTAAAATATATAAAAATATAAAATCAAATGATGGATTGAAGCTTTTTCTGACACTAAAAATCAATTAAAACATTTATTTTCCAACACAGTCATTGTAATTTATTTTACCCAAATTTTTTTGGCTATAACTGTAATATAATTGTTATATGATCACATAAAACAACCCTCCTCATGTATATACACAAAACATCACCACCCCCATTATCCAAAAAATCTAGGAATCAATTCATGTTTCTACTATACAATCTCTTCCAAACTCTCCCAACATCTAGGAGTTTTTAGTTTCACCCAAACAACAATTCCAATTTCCTTATGGGGTCCCCCAAAGAGGTGATATTCAAGAGTAAACATTATCAAATATCCTCTCTTAATTTTATTTCTTTGTCAACATACTGATAAAATATTTCATCCAAAAAAAATAATTACTATAGTGTATTTTATATTATAGAATCTTATATTTGTAGTGTAATATCTTCTATCCACCCCTTTTCTTATCTCCACTTATTCAATAAATAGAAACTGTTGACAAAATTATCAATGTTAACCATATCCTTGAATAATTATTTTTATTTTTATATTACCACCTTCATAGATAGCCATTAATATTATAATTCTAATAAAACAATTTTTATAATATGCCTATTATATAATATTCCACAATAAAAACATATATTTTGACAAAATATTAAATAAACACATAATTGATTGTGATGGCCAAATAAAGTAAACACTTATCATTAATATTATATCAAATTAATCATCCTCATGTTCGAAATAAAAATGATATATATGACCATTTAAACATTTAAATGTTCAATAATACCAAAACATTTCCACATTATATTTTTAAATACATTTTATAAGAACAACCATAATTATACATAAGGAATCCAACCATGAAACCATGAAACAAAGACACCATAAATAATGAAAATAGTGATATATTATTAATGAATGGGTGGTAATATGTTTTAAAAGGATCATATTAGGTATTATAAATAGAAATATAGTTCTATAATAATATAATAACATTATTTAAATAAATATACATGAGGATATTTTATTTAAAAGTAAATGGATTCGTTAGGTAATGGACATCATAACTCAATTCCAATCATTTGGTTAAACATATACATCATTGATTTTTTTACTTGTATGATTATTTATAAAATATGTTTTATTACCATAGATTATATTTAAACATTTTTATGTTTATATATAATGTTTTCATATAATTTTTTCATTTTATTGGTTCTCATTTCAATGATATTTAATTATTAAGATACATTCATAAAAAATACTTCCTAATAGTTTCCCTTAAAACACCCTTTTTCTTTATTTTCAATGTATTAAATAATAGTTTCCAATAATATTTTTTGATTATATTATATGTTTCTAAATTAATTATTACACATGATTTATTTTTTTTCAAATTGATTTAAAAGGTATATTTTGTTTTCTTCAAAACAATGTTCTTTGAGTCTTATCTGACAAAAATAAGGACTGAGTATTTTTTTTAACATACTCAATGTGTGAATTTTTTTTGATATCATGATGAAATAATTCATTATGAATAATTTTACAAAAATAAATGTTTATATTGAAATAAAATTTTAAATATTAAATTTGTAGAGTAGTTTATAAATATGTGAATTTCAATTTCAAAAATGGTGTTTCATTCAATATTTTTTCAATGATCTCAGTTGAAGTATTTTCATCTATGTTAGTATCCATTTTTATTAATATTATGCTTCATTGAAGATTATCTATTATTATAACATATTACATATATTATAGTGTTGTTTTTTATTTCATTGACTTGGGATGTATTATTTTTCTATCATTTACCATATTGCTTGGGATGGTTTGGGATATTGTTTACGTATTAGAGAAAGATAACAACATTTTGTATGCCAGTTTCAATAAAAATATACATTTGGATTGTGTTTCTACACTATATTATGATGAATTAATTGGAAATAATAGGTGATGGTTGAGAAACTATGCAACACCACGATGCATCGATATATCTCACAAGATAAACTATTCATGGTTTGGTCAATCCCTTACCCTTTTGTTAGATTCATGATATGAAGACTTGACGGTACACGATTATTTTCATCAATCGTAGATTATATTCTATATATTTTCTCATTATAAACTACCTAATTATGAGAATATGAATTGATTTACAAGGGTTTATTTTATTACTAGCATATCCCTGGTTAGGTTTTCTCGATCATGTGATTATTTATATTGTAGTATTTCAACTACGTTTATTTCTGCAGTATTATGCCAATGTTTTCAATTTAATAGAATGTGTTTCTATTATATTCTTTGACATTTTCATAATAATTATTTATGATTGATTCTTGTGTATACATACCCATATTAAGAATATGTACTCACCCCTTTCTAGTGTATTATTTTTCCACAATACACAATGATGTTTATTATGATTTATTTTTTTGGTTAAGCTATAAGAATTATAGTATTTTAAAAGGATTTTCAATGTTGTATTTTTTATTTTTTATTATAATGTAAGGAACAAGTATGTATCAATTTTTCTGAAACTACAATTATTTTTTTGGTCCTCTAGGACATAATTCATTTTATATTATTCCAATTTAAAAAATTTACAATTGACTCTGAGATACTATGGTTAGGACCAGTACATTGGCCATTTGAACAGAGGTATGTGATATGGAGAATCAAAAAAAAATTATAATTTTATATTTTCAATAACATTTTATCATGATGTATGGATTTGTTAAAGAACCTTCTGCGTTGTTTGTAGATGGAACCGAGTGATTTCATGACATCAGATAAATTGATCTCCCCACGCATATAGTTATTTTATAAAAGAACATTTAATTGTTGAATATAAAAAAATGTTGTTGATCTTAAATTATAGATAAACATAGGTCGCTAATGAAAAATAATATTTCTATTGGGATTATTTGGTGTATCATGTGTGGTTGTGGATATTTTTAAATAGAAAATGTTAAGACGAGTTATTAAATTATAGTAGAATTTAAAATTTTGAATCCATTAAGTGGGTTTTTTATAATAGAGGTTCATAATTGAATTTCGATATTTAATAATTCTATATGTAGTTTTTCTGGAGTGCTGTTAAAATATAAATATAGATGGGAGAATATAGATTGTGTCAAATGAGGACCATGTACGCAAGACTATTGAATTTTAGAATTATCCTAGAATGAACATGTTATATGGAAGCCAATGGCTCACTTGTAAGTTAGACAATGACATAAACTACTAGTTGAGGATACCATCTACAAAGTTGTTGAACACTAGTTTTTCATTGGCCCACCAACTCACTGGTGAGTCCTAATTTAGTTTTTTAAATAGGCCTAGTTTAGTAATTTCCCAAACTGTTACCCATTGATTTGAATATGAACGTAGGGGTTGAGGAGTCTATTTTTACGAGTCAAATATCTATCCCATGTCTTCCTTGTTTTCTAATAAAATGAGTTATTTTATATGCATTACACTTTTGTTCTGGAGTATGTTTACTAATTTATTCTTCGTTTTGGATTACTCTTTATTTTAGCTATAATTTTAGGCATTTTGGTTTTTGGTTTTAATGGTTATTTACCAAAGGAAGGTAAATTCTTGATTTTTTGTCTCCATGTGTATATGTGGTCATGTAATAGCATCAACATGTCGATGGAATCCTTTTTGGATAGTGGTATGTTAACATAGGAATTTTTAATGGTTTTTTTTTCTATTAATTTAAATAGTCTCGTAAACCTGTTATACATTTTAGGGATTTTTCGATGAATGATATCTACTGGGTGTTAACGTCCCCCAGTAGTGGTATGTTTTAATTTTTTTCTTAGAGGATGAAATGACATATTTATCCAATTAGTATTGAAATTTAGTTATTTGTTAAAACATTATATTGTTTATATTTTATTTGAATGAATAATTATATTATATTTATAATAAATTAATGGTTTTGGAAACATGATATAGGGAATCATGTTTATAGAAGCTGACTAGTGGACATTGATAGACAGAGCTATTTATGTTTTAGAATTTCATAAAGAGGGAATGGTTTCCCTTAAAATATTTGCTGTCATGGACATCAACATTATGAATTTTTAGGGTTACAGAAGATTTGTTTTCTTTATTATTTGTCAATTTAACTTGATTAAATTAAATAATTTTTTAATTATTTTAATGCATTTGGATATAAATAACGTGTCAAGATCATGTTTGACCGTAAGCATTGTCTTGATTCCTCTACCACTGAAATTATATTGTTTCTCTAAAAATTAATGACTCTCGAGACATATAGACACAATTTTTTTCATATGAAAATAATGTATATAAATCTGATATGGTTGTCTTGGTGATAATAGCATTAGGAAAATCCTCCAACCAAATAATTTTGAGTAGTAGTAATTAGCCTTTATGAGCCATTTGATAACAATTAGAAGACTTATGAAATGATTGGTAGTTGGGATGATCATGGGATGAGGGTTCTTACATATCTTCTACATGATAACATTGGTGTTTGATCTTTGGGAAATTTATTGGATGGGTTGTATGTGAGGAATGACCCGGTTTGACTATGATGAAAGATAGAACATGTGACATCAAATGAGATCAATTCCATGAAATCTTGATTAGTGAGTCTAGTGAGATTACGATCTGAGTGATGAGATTCAAATAATATATTTTTAAATGATATAGAGGAACCCTGGAGGGATACAATGAGAGATTTGGATTATAGAACATTAGTAGTTTCAGTAGTTGGGTTTTGAACCTTAAGAGAAGTAGTGTGAGGGAGCTAGCTTTTATGTACATTTAGATCCATATAAATTATGAGTGTTTAGCCCTATGATATACCTTTCAATTATTAAAAATGGTAAAAATAGTATGTGTTATAATTAACGGAATGATAAAAATGTTAATCATAGAGGGTAAATATGATTTGAGTTTTTAGGAATGAGGTTTCCCCTGTGCATATGTGATATTAATTTAGTCATTCCTATGATATGATTGTGATACAAAAATGAATTGGCACTCATGTATTTTATATGTTAATTTGGTGTTTTGAACTAGGTAGAATACATAAACTAAAGTATTTGAGATTATAAGCATGGAATTATAAATGGTGGATTCCACAAGGGAAAGTGATAGATTGGATTTATTACTAAGAGATTCGAACACTATAATGGCTTAGTATTCCTTAGACATGCCCCATGGATCTATAGGTAGGGGATGTGACACCCACACAATCTTTATTACTATGAAATACACTTATAGGGATTCATTTTTAAGCCTCAATGATGGTGGAGTCATCCCTCATGTGATTTTCCTTTATATAATATTATATATCATCATCAATTTTTTATCCTAAATAAACCGAGTTGAGTAATCCCCATAGTTTTTATCTCATTTATACCAGGGTGGGTAAATACACTGGTCTTTATCATTATTATATTAATGTTGAATAGTCACTAGATGAATATCTTCTTTATACAAGGGTGATTTATCCCCTAGGTGACTGATTTTGTGGGAAAAATTACTCGACTTTTTTAGAGAACGTCCAAAAAAATCCAAATAAAGTATATCCATCATCTAGTGTAACCATGAAACTAAAGGGTCGCTGTTCATCTATTTTATTTTTTTAGAATTATTTTATTTCTTTGACCATTTTATAAAAACATAATGTATATTTTATGTAACTATATGGGACCCCATTGGAGGGTCCCTATCATGTTTTAATCATATAATTCTTGGGAAATAATGAATCTTTGGAAAATGAGAAAAAAATGAATGGATGTAAGTACAAGTTGGTTCTAGACCATGAATTTGATTATTCTTTTACATTTATTTGATGGTTCTGAAGAAATGGATGACGCGAGACAAAGGGTATAATGATAGAGATATATATGTATTTCCATTTCATTATATAATTTTACAAGCATGGATGTCCAATATGAGAAATTGTTGTTATTAATTCATGTGTTCCATCATATCATTTATTATTACATCATTAGTTTATTTTTCATTTCGACAGACACTAATCTGTGTGAATAAATGTAATTTTTATTATCACTGTGTAATCTGATATGGGGTTATAATCAAATCAACAAAAAACTATATACCATTTCTACCAATCATAGGACTCTAGTGTAAATCTTGGGACTTCCATTAGGTATAGATAATTGTATTTTTGGGTTAAATGTTTTTTACATTATGTTTTGACTTACACCCTAATCTGGGCCATGGGCAGTGGTGTTATACTTGGAAAATTAGAGGATAAAGGTGATGAAGTCTGATTGTAGGCTCATTAAATGATTTTAATAGGGGATACACATCGAGTAATACTGTATCATGATGTGTAATGGTCTGTCCAGGACCATTCACAATGTGAATAAGTTTTTCATAAGAAATGGAAAACATTCATTTCACATAGTGTTGTGGGATTACGTGTGGTGTAATTTCCCACATTGGTTTTTTAAATGTAGATGCAATAGACATTAATTTAACTATTCAATTCAGTTTCCATTTTTTTGTATCCTAAAACTATCTAAAATTGGATTTCATATATAGAAGTCATCTACACTTCAATTCATCCACCATCAGTCATGTTGGAATGACATCAGTGTCTAATCGATTAATTTTGAGTCATTCATTATTCTTAAAAACGATGAAATAACTATTTGTATTTATGTTCATGTGCACTAATTTTTTGTTATATATTCGTTCATAAAATTTCTCCTAAACGGAGGTTAATTATTACCTGATATTGGATGAGTACACTACTACATAGATGAGGTTGGTTTTCTATGCTTTTCCTCAGTGTTTCTAGTGATTTTATAGCATTTTGCTGATATGCTGCTCAACAAAAGTTATGTCTCTACTTTTTTTAGTTAGTCACATGTAGTTTATATAGGCATACAAAATGAGGATGCTCGTAGATTCCTTTTAGTTTCGTAAGCACTAGTTTCTTTATTCATCGTCACCCATGGGTTGAGCCTTAAGGAAATAATGTTTTGTTTCTTATTTAAACAACCCAAGCGGTGTGTTCTTGTGATTTACAAGTTATAGGATTCATGTTAATAGTTTAATTAGTTCAATAAATTTCTTAGTAGATGTAATTCCTCATTGATTAATGTTACCATATTATTCCATATTTATTTAGATAATGTGTCTTGAATAAATGTGTATAAACAAGTGGATATACTTGTTGTTAACTATTAACTGCAGAAGGGGTGTGTTTTAAAATAGTGTTATGTGATAGGTTATGCTCACATGACATGTTTAATTGTATGTGTAGTGAAATCGGTGGTTATAACTATATGAATAGATTTAATGGAATGTTTGAATGGGTAATATGGGAGGGTAGGACGATATGTTTTGTAAATGTGAAATAGAATGAATGGATGGTAATAATTATGGATTTTAATATGTTTTTTGAATGGGTTTGTAAATTAATGGATTAATTCGAATGAATTAAATGACTAGATTTAAAGATTCCATGAACTTCTCTACCTGGATATTGATTGTGGTAGTGGATTCCTTGGGTTGATTCTTCCCCTTGGGTCTTGATTCTGTGGGATGCCTCAAACCCTGCTACCCAGGGTATCTGACTAGCTTGGAAACATGTATCACATATAGATATACATAATCATATGAATCCAAGAAATTCATAGACCATGTTTCCACTTGGACACCTAGGGGAATCAATGTAGATTCATTGGTATATTGCATCATCGTAGGTACCTTTGTGATCTACACCTCTTACATGGATACCCTAGTACATAAAACCTGGGTTAGAACCCTTATGGTATACACATAACTATAAGTCTTGGTCGTGGGATACTTCACTTATTTATAGGGTATGTTCATGTGTTACTTGATATATATGGATATACATTGAGGTAGTGGGTCACTTTCGACTAATGGGAGTATGGTGTGGTCAAGTGATTGACTTAATTTTATTAGCTTCTATATTAGGAGTTGACTCTAGTTGTAGGGTGCCTTTAGAGGCTATATAGTTTTAATTGTTGTAGGTGACTCATGCCATGGGAATTTACTTTTACGTAACTTATTTACAAAAAAATTATAAGACATGGTATCTTAATGATAGAGCATTATATGAATCTTAGTTGTTTACATACTCGGATTTTTTATCACACACCCAATTTTGGCCACTATAGTGACCCAAAAAGATTACATGGTTTCTATTGTTGATATGGGTAAGTACCATGTTATAGTTTTTACAATGATTTTGGAGCAGGATAATATATGAAGAAGACGAGGCTTGTGATTCCCTACGACATTTTGGTCCTTTGTTCTTTTGAGATTTTTATTTTTTTGTATCGCCTTATACCTATTAAAGATTCTTTCTGGATACCTGTATCATCTGCATCATTGTATATGTGAAATAATATGCCTATTTATGTATTCATTTCCTTCCATAATATAATTTCTCGACTTATATATTCACATCCAAAAATGTATGTGTTTGACTTCTGCTATGATGTACTCGCGTAATGGGGTCTAAGTCTCTCCACTAACTCACCTAGGACCTCACTGCTAGTCAAAATCCTCTGGAATTTGGGGAGATACATTTGTGGTCTTTTAGAAAACCTGTTTTGGGTCACCGTTGGGTGGAAACCATTAATGGGACACTACAGTGTGATAAAAAAGGAGTTTTTATTTGGGTTTTCTTTAGTTTTTGGAGAAATTAGACAGGGATATGAAGAAAATTGTATTTAGTAATAAATTATACCCGAAAGTAGTTACCCCAAATGTATGGAAAATTTAAATTTCCTCAAATTGATTTTTATTTCCTTAGGATTTGATGGTTGTAGTTATTTGGATTTCATAATTGGGTGATGCATTGATTTATGTTTTTATTATTAATGTAATTACGGGTTCTATTTCAATTTCAAACAGATGAGTTGAGGGTATTCCATATCATGGATGATATTTTTACCTGATATAAATCACATCCCATGCACTTTTCCATACCATTTAGGACTCATTACTTATTTCATGTTGTTTTGAATGATATTTTGAACGTTTTTCCAGCTATTATGTCATAATTTTT
Organism: Viscum album; assembly: GCA_963277665.1. Classification (NCBI taxonomy): domain Eukaryota; kingdom Viridiplantae; phylum Streptophyta; class Magnoliopsida; order Santalales; family Viscaceae; genus Viscum; species Viscum album. Next base: position 179,185,228 of record OY728148.1, read on the forward strand.
GTAGAGGCTAGAGGTGTGATGCCATAATTCAATTCATAACGATTATGGGCCCTTATAAAATGGAAACTTATGCACCAAAAAATAAGAATTCTATAATGAATGAGATATATATTGATTATATGGGAATCAAACATTGGTTTAGGAGGTGTTATTGGCCATCAAGGATTGAAAAATGGTGGAACATCAATAATATCATTTGAGAAAATGATTTTTGAATGCAGATGAATGTAATGGAGTATAGAAACCTGAAATAGACCTACAATCTAGGTGAAAAAATGTATATTTTCTATTTGTTTTATGGATGTTCATAGTACAGTAATGGATTTAGGAGCAGTCCATGGGATTCCATAGTTCTTATGAGGGTTTCGAACTATCCAATACTTTTGATATATGAGCATTGATGTAATTATTTTATAAGGATTGAATTTGTCATTATAGAATGATTCCATAATAACGAAATCCATTGGTATGCCATGAGGGAGTCAATGAAAATTATCTAGAGATGGTGGTCCATTAGATGTAGGTGGCTCCTCAAATATTCCTAGCTGAGGAACAATTGTTTGTTCTAGACATTAGTGATGTGGAATATTTCTTGGAGGTATTAATTCACAAAATGCATATGTTGTTGAGAGTATGATTTCCTAAATTTTTTATAGCGGAGCTAACATAGGTGCTCCCGCAAGATCTTCCTTCCACTTTTTTGAATAATGGAAGTTTATAAGTTGTGGAGATATGGATAGAGACATTGTTTGTGATTTTCAAGAATATGGATACTCTTCTTCAGTACAGGGTCAAACTCTCCAACTATATCCAACATGGATAAGAAAATCATTGGTGGGATGTTTTGAACCAGGATGATGGGTTGAGTGTTATAGGTTGGGATGAATTCCAAACCCGCTTCTTTGACTACTTTTACCCTATGACTCTACGATAAAAGTGAGCTAGTATGTTCTTAGGACTGAAGTAGGGGTTTGTGATAACATTGGAGTTATCAAAACTATTGAACGAGATGGTGTGGGTTTCACTGATGTTTCTTTTTGATGATATGTTGAGGGTGAGACACTTCAAGGAAGTTCTGAGACATGATATCATGCCTCTAGTCAACATTTTCAAGTTGACTTATATCACTGATATTTTAATCATGTTCTTATTACAGAGCATAACTAGAGGGAATGTGTGGGTACATAATATGGGAGTGTTGTTTCTTGACCTAGATTATTTGTGTCTTTAGATAAGAAGAACAATTATAAGGATTCCCATGATATGAGTGCTTTTCAGGATGTGGGTGTAGGTATCTTGGTGTATTTTCATTATTGTGGAAAGTGAGGATAGATGATGAATCAGTGAGAATGAGACCCAGTCATGGGGTGATCTTGCAATGTGATGGGTAACATGTTGTGGTTTTGCAACATCTTCCCTCCAACTTTGTGTTAAATGGGTCATCTCTAAACATCGGGTTTATGAGAAGGTTATTCATCTCCCATTCAAGATGGTAGCTAGATCAGTGCAAGATAGTCATTCTAAGGTAGTGGTGGTCCTAAAAGATGCATCCGAAAACTAGTTACACCCAAACTATAGTTTAAATCAGCTCAGGGTAGCCTGGGAGCATGATAGGGCCATTGTACATGCCAGACATATTTAGTGAAATATACCCAATTTGAGTAGGATCCTATAAAATAAGTGATGGGAGGTATGATTTTAGTATCATTTACTATTGCATATTCTCTTTTTGATATAGTTGAATCACATAGGTTTATATCTACAGCAGTGGTTTAGTGACTCATTGTTGTTGTTTTTAATTATGAGGGAGTTATGACACCAAACACCCCATTGGGAATAAAAACGGGTGATTTACCCTAATGTTGGTAATTCCCTCTTGAGGTTAGTGGGTTTAACTTCATATGGAATCATTATGTCTTCAATATGAGTGGGTTTCAGATTATTCATTGGAAAAACTGTCTAGTATCTTATTGTGCAAAAATTGACAGCTATATCTACATGTTTAGTTTTTAATCACAAAAGGGTTTGATTTTTTTTACATGTGTGAATGGGATTTCCAGAAAAAATGAGCTAGACCCATGAATCATGAGATGGTTGGAGTGACAGGTCATTTTTCTAGTTTGTTTTTGGATGATGAGTGTGTGAGTCACAAAGATATTCATCTAGTGGTTCAACACTTTTGTAATTTCTTTCTTGATGAATTTTGTATTTTACCTCCTCAGAGAGAGGTGGAATTATCCATAAATCTTGTTCATAGAGACACATGGGTGTCCATTATTCCTTAGAAGATAGATATGATAGAGGTGTCTGATTCCAAGAGTAAGATACAGAATTTGGATATGAAGGGATTTTTAATATCCAGTACTTCTCTATAGGGTTATCTAGTCCTTTTTGCGAAAAAAGGGTTGTACCAATAGTCTATCTGTGGACAATTAGAAGAAGAACAAATTGACTGTTAAAAACCAATATCCCTTAGCATGGATAGATGAACTATTTGATCAGCTTCGTGAAGCTCAATTGTTCCCAAAGATCGACTTGAAATCAAAATAACATGATGTTTGTGATTGACCTACATACAAACCTTGTACAACCATTCATAGAATGTATGGTCTATATGTGTATCTTTTTATAACATTTTGTCTCACGAACGCACCAACGGTTATTATATCATTGATGAATCAGCTGTTCCATCCTTACGTGGATTGTTCATTGGTAGTTTTTTGGATGATATGTTGGTGTATTATCACAATCGACAAAACCATGACAACCATTATGAGATCATTTTGAATCAAATGAGTGATCAATACTTATATTCTATGCTCACAATGAGAACCATTTGGAAGAATCATATCTTCTTCTTGGGTCACATTATCTTAGATACCAACATATTAGTGGACCTATATAAGTTTTGATTAGTTCTTTCATATGATCATACATCGAATTTTTTAGACATATGAATTTTCTTGGGGATTTCTGGTTACAACAACTATATCATACCAGAATCCACAGGATTAGCATCTCTGTTTATAGGCTTAATTATGAAGGGTATGATGTTTTTATGGTCAGAATATTTTACAGGAATACTTTTATGAGATAAACGGGAGATTGATATATGCACTGGTAATGATTGTTCCAGATAAGGGAAAGAGCTACACTATGTATTGTAATGCATTAAGTATTGGGATGGGTGTAGTGCTCATGTATGGGGATAGAGTCTTGGAATATGGGTCTCAGAAGTTGAGACCAAACTAGATGAATTACCCAACTCATTGTAACACCCCGAGCTTCAATGATATGGTTTCTTTTGAATAATGCAATAGCTTGCATTGTACGCAATTTCGAAATTTTAACACACTATGACCAATCAAACTAGCCGTTATGAATAGTAATACCCACTTTTTGAAATTTTATAAATTTTATCTCTCAAAATGGACATCATTTTTGGATTTGGAATATCAAAATTATCCTAGGTTGAAATTTTGGTACTTTTCGAATAAGTTTTATATTTTGATGAATAGTGAAAATTTCTAAATTTAAATTAACATCAACTTTTTTAATCAAAATAATTAATGGTGATAAATTATTAATTTGAGTGGTTTTAAATTATATTTAGAATATATTTTTACTATTTAATACAATTTTTTTCATTGGACATAATTTCACAATTAAACTGGACATAAACAATTGTCAACCTTTTAATAATTATAATTTCTTAAAAATGCGCTTATGTGTTTTGACAGCGGAAATTAATTTCAAATTAATATCTTGAACTTCTGTATTTTGAATTTTGAAAAATGGATTCCATATTTTGAATCAAGATGTCCAAATTGTGTAAATAAGTGACTTTTATTTTTAGACAATTACATCAGTAATTATTTTATTTACCATGGTTAAAGGGAAAATCTGGTAAATAAGCGTAAACAAATAATATAATAATAATAATAAATTACCCTAAAACGTTTACTAACCTTATTGTCTGATACATTTCCAACCACGGGCATCTTTGGGTCAATTTTGGGACCTCATGGAGCCACTGGTAGGAGATAAGGACACATTATATTAATTAAGTTAATGTAAATGCAAAAAAGACTTAACTATATATATTTTAGAAAAAAAATCTTTACATAGGGTTATATATAATATTTTAAGCTATAAACTTTAATTAGAAATATAAAAATATTTCCTACATAATGGTATTTTATTAATAATTTTTAGTAATTTTATAATTAAATTTATTTTTGACACAATAATGATGCAGTATTTTCCTTATTACTGAAAGAATAAAAATATTGGTATTATAAAAGTCAAAATAAATATAATTTACTGTTTTTTTTTCATATAAGAATTTTATTGGTTAATATAACAAGTTAGGATTGCTTAAATGATTTTTTTTAATTAATAAAGTTTTTAAGACTTTAACAAAAATCAATTATTAAATATTTTCAAAATTGACATAAATGAGTTTTTAAAACAAGTATGATATTATTACTTGATATTATATTCATAAAAATCTATGTTTCAGAAAAAGGACATATATCATGATAGGTGTATCATTAATGGACCAATTTGGTGTCTCTTGGATGTATATAGTGAGTTTATTACATATATAATATTAAAATACAAAGTGACATGGTAAATGTCAATCTAATTAACTAAGAGTTAAAACTAAAAGATAACATTAATATAATGACCCAAAACTGTCTAAAATATATTGGCAGAATGAATTTCGACCCATACCCACATTAAAAATTTAATTATCTACTTTGGAGTCATTATAAACCGAATATGAATTTATTATAAATTAATACATTATGTTTTTCCTAAAAATCCCTTCATCCCCCTTATAAATGGACACAATTTATAACAAATTCTTCACACCTTAAATACATTTTGGATCATCCAAACCCTACCCAAATAATCTCTCATCTTCCCTAAATAAACCCTAGAATCCTTAGTTTGATCAGAAAGCCATCCTAAAGAGCCCTTTTCATCAAATCAAAAGGAAGAACCCGAAGAATATGTAATTTTTTCACCACCCTTTTTCAAGTTCCTTTCTTCTTCAACTTCTTCTTTCATGTTTTATTTCCTTTATCAAATAATACTTCTATTATCTTCTATATATAGTGACGTTATTATAAAAATGGTACAACCATATTCATTATTCTATCCATCTTTTGAATGACATGTCACCATACTTGTGTACGTACGACTTACCGTCTCCACGTCGTGGTTTAATTGTTATTAAAAAAATTATTATTTGGATGGGTATGATAATGATATGTAACTGATATAAATAATAAATATAACATTATAATTATTATTTATATAATATATACAATCAATTATATATTATTTTAATATGAAAATAATGATATTGTCGCTTGTGCGTACGTACGGACTACCGTCTCCACCAACACAATGAGATTCATTATACATCGTATCCATGCAATTATAATTATCATTTGATGTTTAAAAATAATTTTTAAGGACTTGATATCATTATGGATATAAATAATATACAACCTATCCATAACTAACATGACTTGTGTAATAAAATATATAATAGCAAATGAGTATGTTAACACCTGAATTGATGATAATACTAAGATATTATTAACAAATCAATGTTAAATGATAATATATGATATCATATCAATTTATATGATTCTTGTATAATTTATTAACAATTATTTCACCATTATATAGGAGGTTAACCAACCCTAAACAAAGGAAAAGTACATGTTAAGGGTTTATTTCACAATCAATTCATTATCTGAGGTTTTTTATACGTAATTATCTACTGGAACCATTTTATCAATCACATCCATGTTTCTCAAAAATGTATTTCAAATAATTATTACTATTTTAGAGACTATGGGTAAAATTCATTTATAACCTTTTTGAATTTTTATAAGAATTTTAAAACGGAATCTCTCTGTCTTTTTCCAAACAAGGTCCTTTATAACCTTTTCGACAGAAATAAGGTAAGAATGTCTTTTTTAACTTATACGGCGGGTGCGGCTATTTTCCACCATTATAAAATCATCGTAGCTTCCCTTAAAATATTATTTGAATATTTTCAATTTAAATGTTTTATTTTATAATTATGTTACTTTTAAATGATTTCAAAATAAAAAGTGATATATCTCTAAAAAGCGTTTTGATTTCATCTATGTCAACATCCTTTAATGAATTTTAAATTTATATGGAGTTGATTTATTATGATACAAATATTCCATATTGCATTGAAGGATTTGTGATATGTTTGACTATGGATGTGCTGTTTTTTTACCATTTATGATTTATGGTCAAATTATTGACACTTTGTATGATAGTTTTAATACGAATGTTTATGATATGTTCAAACATTTTCATATGAGGAATGTATTGGACATAGTAAGTGACGGGTGGAGACTGATATAGCTCCTTGATGCATTGGTATATCTCATTAGAAAACTAGAGGTGTAATTGGATGAGGCCCTTTCCCAATTTGATTTATGGTTTTTGATGAGGCCTTAATCATTTTTAGACTTCTCGGTCAAGGCCTTGACAAAATGTTTCAGAATGTGCTGCGTTATACATTCCCTCATTATGGAAATAATATTGATGGTTCATGTGGTCATTCTACTAGTAAAATACCCATGATTTTGTTTTATTATGTGATTATTTAGTTATCTCATATCCTTTCCCTAGAAATATTCATGTTTATTATTGGTAAAGGAATGTGGTTTGAATTATTTACCATGCTTAATATTTATGCCATTTTCTGCTGTATTACTTACCCTTAAATAGCATTTGAGCTCACCCCTTTCTTATATTTCATCTTCCCAGGATATGAAGAAGTAATATATAAGTGACCAGTAAGCATAATCTAGGAGGCTTGTATGTTTCTAATGAAATATATTTGTGTTGTATTTATTTTCAAGTTGCAAAGTTGAACTTATGTATGAATCTTGTTTCCAATAATACAAAATTGATCAGTCTATCGAGACATGATTTCCTTATGATCATGTCAATGTTATGTAATAATGCACCAACTCTGGGTAAATGGGGTCGGGGCATTACAGTTGGTATTAGAGGAAGTTTAGTACTATCCTTGGAAGCTAGATTTAGATAAAACCTTATTAAATAACATAGTCCTAAGATGGACATTGTGTATCAGTATAGAAGAACATCCTAGAATTTTGGTATTGTAACGATTTTGTGAGTTTTCCAAACAATACATCCCTGTATGGATAGGACCAGGTAGAGGCGGCTCTGGCACAGATGTACCTAGGGGTAAATCCAGAAGACACCGCTTTGAGCTAGACTCGAATGGGAACTGGTGCACGACAACATTCCTTGATGCACTCTTGGATATGACACTCCCGAGGGATATGCTTAGGATAATTTTCATTTTCGTTATAAATCATTACTAAGGGATTATGAGTATATACTTACTCAATGAAAACATTTTTATGATTATGGATTATATCCATAAACTATTAAATTTACGTTAGGTATTTTACAAGTTTGGAGTTATTCATTTCAATTCATAAACTGGCCTAGTTTATGATATTGTATAGAAATGGTTCCTAGTAGAAGGAATATGAACTCCAACAATACGTATGATCCAATGAGTAAAAAGGACCATATATATCATGTTATTAAGACAACATTTTGAAGGGAAATAGTATCCCATGTATTCTCAACATATGAAGAAATAGTATCATGTGTTAATAAGATAAGCAACGAATTCTCCATGTCCTATGGATTTTAAAGGAAGAAAGAGAAGAAAAGGATGTAAGAGAGAAAGATGGATAAAGGGAAGAGGGAAAAAAGAATTTTACCATATGTGATAAATTTGAAAAGAAACACCCTGGAACTATCCTGAAAGGAATAGGAGTTTGTTATATGTGTTGAGAAAAAGGACACCATGTATGTGACTGCAAAGGTAAGAAAAAGGTTTCAAATGTACAATGCTTTATCTGCAAGCAGTTTGGACACTACGCGAACCAATGTTCAAATCATTAGATTATGCCCCAAATGATACTATTGGATAATAATCAAGTTATGATACTATAATAGATTAGTAGGAATGAATAAATTACTTATGTTGTTATTAGATAATTATATCATTTGAGTGTTGTATCAACAATGTACTGGATATAATAATTATGGAGTATATAAGGATTGTACTATAGTATTATTTCATTTCAAACATGTGATTCTGTGGAACAAAGAAATGTGACTCAATTGTAGGATAAATTTTTGGAAAATATATGGTTGGGAGAAAGATAAACCACAATATGGTTCTGATACCGAGGTAGTGATTTTTGAATAACACATGACTGATTTGGATAAATTATATTGGATATTCTTCACTACCATGAAACTGATTAATGATTTGTATATTCCATCATTGTTGGAGCTTAAAAAATATTTAGATAGAAGGATTATATCCATTATTCTATAAGTAATAAGGGATCATGAATGTAATCAATAAGGTTTTATGGTATTTTAGGATGATTCAGAGTTTTAAAAGAATAAATGATGAAGGTGATCACATGCTATTACGTGGAAAAAAGGATCTTTATTGGGTGTACCTACCTTATAGATTTTGGACTGTGATTTTGGAAAGAAGTAATTTGGATAAGTTTAGTTTGAGATTATTTTTGGATTTCATAAAAAGAACAACCTAGAGGTCGGGCAGAAACCCGTCGTGCCCAGCAAGGCCGCGAAACTTGAACCCACAACCAAAGGGTGACAAGGGTGTATCACCTAACACTGACCCACGTGATGTCCTGGATTTAATAATTTAGTTTTCTAATGGTTATACTAGATGAATTATAAATTCATTTTTTTGAACCCTATACAAATAGGATAAATAAAATATAAGATAATGTTCTATTATCATTTAGAGTGGAAGATGAGTTTGTGGTAGAACATAGTGAAAGGATGGTACTCTACATGTCAAGTATATATTTTTCTTCTTCTCTTATTCAATGAAGAAATTAATTCTTATGCTATAGTGAAAGGATCATAAAACAAAAAAATGTGTTATCCTAATACTACATGTTTTGTTGAACCGATGGTATTTTAAATCATTATTTATTGGTGAATTTAAGGCCCTCAATTTTACTCTTGATTGTGATTGATGACCTCAATAACTAAATAAAAATATTTACATTTATCCTCTTATTATATGTCTCTAATTTCCACCAATGTTCTCCTAATCATGATTATAAATTGTCGGTGACCCTTTCATTTCCCTTTTCCACTTATTAAGACTAAATTTTATTAACCTAAATTACGATGTGGGTTTTCCCAAAGGTATTTTCTATTTTCATCCTTTTATTATCGAAAAATAATTTCAAATTGTGAGGGCTCAATTTATAGAAGGAGTGAAGAATGTAACACCCCAAGCATCAATGTTATGTTTCCCATTGAACAATGCAATACCTTGCATTGTACGCAATTTTGTGATTCTAACACACCATGACCAATCAAACTAGCTGTTATGAATCGTAATACCCACTTTTTGATTTCTTTTAAATTTTATCTCTCAAAATGGACATTATTTTTGGATTCGGAATATCAAAATTATACTAGGGTGAAATTTTGTTAGTTTTCAGATAAATTTTATATTTTGATGAATAGTGAAAATTACTAAATTTAAATTAAAAACAACTTTTTAATCAAAATAATTAATGTTGATAAATTATGAATTTTAGTGGTTTAAAAATATATTTAGAATATATTTTTACCATTTAATACAATGTTGGTCATTTGATATAATTTCAAAATTAAACTGGACATAAACAAGTGTCGATCTTTTGATAGTTATTATTTCTTAAAAACACGCTGTTTATTTTGACATTAGAAATTAATTTTAAATTTTTTTCTGACACTTATGTGTTTTGAATTTGGAAAAATGGTTTCCATATTTGGAATCAGGATGTCCAAATTGTGTAAATATATAGCTTTTATTTTTAGACAATTACTTCAGTAATTATTATATTTACCATGGTTAAAGGGTAAATCATGTAAATAAGGGTAAAAAATAATAATATAATAATAATAAATTTCCCTAAATCCCATCCTAACTTTATTGGTTGATACATTCCAACCATGGTATTGTTTGGGTCGATTTTGGGACCCCATGGAGCCACTTGTAGGTGATAATGACACATTATATTAATTATGTTAAAGAAAATGAAAAAAATGAATAAAGAATATATCTTTTAGAAAAACAATTTTTACATAGGGTTATATATATTATATTTTCGACTATAAATATTCATTAGAAATATAAAACTATTTCATAAATATTGGAATTTTATTTATAATTTTTAGAAATTTAATTATTAAATTTATTTGTGACACAATAATGATGTAGTATTTTCCTTATTAATGAATGAATCAAATAATTGGTGTTATAAACGTTAAAATTAATATAATTTAAACTATTGATGTCATAAAAGAATTTCCTTTGTTAATATGAATTGTTTGTACTGATTAAATGAATTCGGATTGAATTAATAAAGTTTTTCTGACTTTATCAAAAATCAATTATTAAATATTGTCAAAATTGACATAAATTAGTTTTTAAAAAAATTATTATATTATTAATTGATATTGTATTCCTATGACACTAAGGATCAACCAAAGGAATTATTTCGTGATATTTGTATCATTAATGTATCACTTGTGGGTCTCTAGGATGTATATAGTATGTTTATTAAGTATATAATATAAAAATACAACGTGACATGGTAAATGTCAATCTAATTAACTAAGAGTTAAAACTAAAAGACAAGGTTACAATAGTGACCAAAACCAGTCTAAATCTATTGGTTGAATGGATTTTGACCCATCACCGCCTTATACTTTTAAAAATCCTCTTTGGATCCATTATAAACCGAATATAAATATATTCTAAATTAATACTTTAATTTTTTCCTAAAGCGCCCCTCCTCCCCCTCATAAAAGGACACAACTTATAACCAATTCTTCACACCTTAAAAGCCTTTTGGTTCTGCCAAAAATTCCCAAATACTCTATAAACATCCATCAATTTACCATAGAGGCCTTAGTTTGACCATAAATCCATTCTATGGAGCCATCTTTATCAAATCAAAAGGAAGAACCCGAAGAAGAGGTAATGTTTTCACCACCCTTTTTCAAGTTCCTTTCTTCTTCAACTTCTTATTTCTTTTGTTATTTCATTTATAAAATAATAACTCCAGTATCTTCCATAAACTGTGATGTTATTATAAATATATTACGACCATATTCTGTATTCTATCAATCCTTTTAATGACATGTCACCATTCGTGCATACGTACGGATTACCATCCTCACGTTGTGGTGTAATTGTTATTCAAAAACATTATTATTTGGATGGGTATGATAATGATAGGTAATTTATGTAAATTATAAATATAACATGATAATTATTATTTATATATGATATACCATCCAAGTAAATATTATTTTATTTTCAAATGAATGATATTTTCGCTCCTGCGTACATACGGACTACCATCTCCATGAACACGATGAGATTCATTCCCCATCATATCCATGCAATTATAATTCTCATTTGATGATTAAAAATAATGTTTCAGGACATTATATGATTCTGGATATGAATAAGATACAACCTATCCATAACATACATAGATTATGTAACAATGTATATAAAAGAAAACAAGTAAGTTAACACCTGAAATGATGATAAAACTAAGATATTATAAACAAATAAATATTAACAGATCATATATGATATCATATTAATGTATATGATTCTTGTATAATTTAATAACAATTATTTCACCCTTATATATGAGGCTTACCTAACCTCAACCAAGTAAAATTACAACATAAGGATTTATTTCACAATCTCTTCATTATACGAGGTTTTTTATACGTAATTATCTACAGGTCCTTTTTATCATACACATCCATGTTTCTTAACAATGTATTTAAAATCATTCTTACTATTATATAGACTACGGGTTAAATTCATTTATACCCTTTTAAAATTTTATACAATGTTTATAAAGGAATATTTCTGTTGTTTCCAAACAAGGTCCTTTTTATCCTTTTCGACAGAAATAAGGTAAGAATGTCTATTTTAATATATACGGTAGTTGCTGCTATTTTCCACCATTATAAAATTATTGAAACTTCCATTACAATATTATAAAAATATTTTTTAATTAAATAATTTATTTTATATTTTCGTGGCTCTTAAATGATTTCAAAATAAATAGAGATATTTCTCTAAAAAGGGTTTTGATTTCATCTATGTCAACATCCATTGATGGATTTTAAGATTATACGGAGTTGATTTATTATGATACAAAACATCCATATTGTATTGATGGTTTTGTGATATGTTTGATTGTGGATGTGCTATTTTATAGCATTCATGATTTATGGTTAAATTATTGACACTTCGTATGCTAGTTTTAATACAAATGTTTATTATATGTTCAAACCTTTTCATATGAGGAATGTATTGGACATAGTAAGTGACGAGTGGATCCCACTATAGCTCCTCGATGCATCGGTAGGTCTCATGAGACAACTCGATGAGAAATTGGCTGAGGAACTTTCCCAATTGATTTATGGTTTTGGATGAGGCCTTAATCATTTTTAGACGTCTTGGCCGAGGCCTTGACACAATGTTTCAGAATGTCTGATATTATACATTCCCTCATTATGGAAATAATATTTATGGTTCATGTGGTCATTAGAATAGTATAATACCCATTATTATGTTATATTATGGCATTATTTACACAACTCATATTATTTCCATTAAATTATTAATTTTTCTTATTGTTAAAGGAATGTGGTTTCAATTAGTTACCATGCTTAATATTTATGTCATTTTCCGCTTCATTACATACCCTTATTGAGAATTTGAGCTCACCCCTTTCATATGTTTCATTTTCCCAAGAAATGATGAATTTAGTTATAAGTGACCAGCAGGCATAATCCAGGAGGCTTAGATATTTCTAATGAAATATATTTTTGTTATATTTGTTTTTAATTTGCAATGTTGAACTTATGTATTAATCATGTCTTCATTAATACTAAACTTATCGGTCTTATGAGACATGATTTCCTTATGATCATACAAATGTTATGTAATAATGCAATGACTCTGGGTAACTGGGGTTGGGGCGTTACTCTCTTGATCTCGAGTTAGCTATGATTGTTCATTCTTTTAGTAGTTGGAGACACAATATACTGGGAGAGAATTTTGGGGTTTACAGAGAACGTAAAAACCTCAAGTACATCTTTACGCATAATGTATTGAATTTGAGGTTGTGGTGGTTGGTGGATAACCTACATTATTTTTAATTTGATCTTTCCTATACACATTGTAAGAAAAATGCAGTGAACGATGCACTAAGCCGGAGGATGAATATACGGGAATTGAAAACATACATTAATGATTAGAAAGTCATGGTGTTGATCTATGAGATGCCTCTATAGGTGAATGATATATAGGGGTATACATTTTTATCATCATTAGTTTTGACCTCTATCATACTAGAAACAGTAGGATGAGACATCTATTAGATTCAGGGGACTAGTTGTATAGGAGTGTGAGATTACTGAGGAACCGGCACCTAGTTATATGGTAGGGGATGATGAGATCTATTATAACCATAGACATGTTTGGGTTCCAGTTGATATACATGAGGAGTTGAGGTGTGAATTTTTGCGCTTTTTCATGGGTGGTGCACCTTAGAGTCATCAATTTATACCATGACCGACGCCATTTGTACTGGTGGCCTAGTATGAATAGATAGGTACCTAGTTTTGTTACGAAGTGTTACACATGTCTGTAGGTGAAGGTGGATGATCAATGACTATATGAGATTTTACTCTAATTAACTATTCTTGAGTGGGAATGAGATGTTGTCATGAGGGATTTCGTGGCTGATTTTCATAGGTCTCCTCTAGGTAACTATTCACTTTGGGTTGTTTATGATAGTCTTACAAAAGAATCTCAGTTATTTCTAATTAAGGAAACCACTAATGTTGATGATCTTGAAAGGTTATACATTTGGGAGGTGTTATGACTCTGTGGGGTCTCAAGCACTATCACTTCAGATAGGGATTCCCACATTACATCATGTATCTAGTATTGTTTTTAGAGTTCTATAGGAACACATGTCCTTCTAAGTACAACATACTACCCTTAGACTGACATCCAGTCCGATCATACGATACAAGTGCTAGAGATAATTCTACAAGAATCCATCCAAGATCGTTGGGGATCTTCATAGAGGTAAAGTATCCAAGTTGAGTTCTCCTACAATAATAGTTACCAAGAGATCAAAATGATGGAACTGTAGGAGTCTTTATACAGTAGGCCATTTAGTTCAACCCTATGCTTGTTAGACGTAGGTGTCGTATCATTTCTGGGACCACGTCTCATAAAAATTAATTCTGAGGATGTCATATTTATTCAGAAGTGGATGGATACAACATAGTCTTATCTTAAATCATAACATGATCCTTAAATACCACCTCTACTATTCGAGGCCAGTGATATTATTTTATTCAGTGTTTCATAGAGTTTGGGACACATGTGTATCGGGAGATAGGGGAATATTTCTCCACAATATGTCAATCATTTGGAGATTCTAAAGAGAGTTAATTTTGTTGAATATCAGTTGGAGTTACTAAAAGGTATAAATATATAGAAGATTTCTTCCATGTATCTCAGCTCCTCCATTATCATTTGAAACCGTATCATTTTTTCTTCTTCTGAGGAGGTGGAGATTTAGGAAGATTCCTCATTTAAGGAGCATCCTTTCTGTATCGTCGACAAAAGCACAATGTTCCCACTATGATGGTCATTTCCTCTAGTTTGGGTTTTAAAAAAGAACATAAATTTATTATATTATATAATGGAGATTTAGGCGGATGTTTGTTCATAGTTTCTAGATTTGTTCTCAGACTAATCTTAACCACCCTTCATAGAGAAATTCTGTGATGAATTACTATAAGGGTGTATGATTGTACGATCCTGGGTTACTGATTAGGAATTAATCTTTTATTTTTGGGTTAAATTTGTTTCGTTTCTTTTTGGATTATAACTATGTCGGGACAAGGGATTATTGAGTTATAGATGGGAAAAAAGATTTAAAATAAGCTAAATGATGTCTGCAGGGTGATTACACACAATGAATGGGGGATTATTGTCCTATAATCTCATGTCACATCATTTAATGGTCTGGAAAAGAAAATTAATGAAAAGTATGATTTTTTTAGAAAAGAAAAATCACAAATTCCACATTGTGTAATTTCCCATAGAGATTTTTTTAAATGATGAGGCAGTGGACTCTAATTTTTCAATCCAAGTAGTTTCCTCTCTTATTTATAACCTAACATTATCTACAATTGATTTTTCATATCTAGAAGCTATCTAGACTCTGATATGTCCATCCTCAGTCATGTAGGAACTATAATGGTATGTATTCGATTAAAATTTATTCATTTTTTATTCTTCAGAACAATGACTATGCTATTTGATTTTAGGCTCATCTGACATAATTTATAATTATTTTTCCCTTCTTCTTATTTACCCTAAACCGAGGAAAATTGCGACTTGATAATAGATGAGCACTCTACATCTGAGCTATGTTTTTTGGTATATTCTTTTCTTGATTCATTCTAGTGCATTTCAAGCATTTGCGTGATAAGCTTCCGTCAATACATTCTAGCGCAGCCTCTTTTTTACATAGTATCTTTTGTTGATGTATGTAGTCATAGTGGGGATGCTCGTAGGTTTTGTTTAGGTGTGTTGGAAACTACAACTCAATTCAAAACCACCCATGGAGTGAGCCATAAATAAATAATCTATTTATTCCTCTTTAAACCACCATATGTTTGTGTTCAGGTAACACCCCATGATTTAAAAGAATGTTATCTCTTCAAAGTATTTAAAAAACATGCACTACATGCAACACCGAGTTTGAGTGCACCACAACATACCAAACTAGCTATTCAATAACAGAGGTTATGAATAGTATTAACCATATTTTAAATTTCATATATATCTTATATAATTTTAACATTCATATTTCTTGTTTCTTAGTCATAATTTAAGAAAAAATCAATTTTTAAAAGAAAATAGTTATTTTTCATAAAATTCAGTTTTCCACCTTTCAACTAAGAACCCATTTTAAATCCAATATTTGACAGTTTTATATATTCAATTTATTGAAATTAAATTCTTATTTATAAAAGGGACATAAAAACTTATTTTGGATAAATTTTTGGTAATTTTTTGAAATCATTCAATTTATGATGAATGATACTAAATATTAATTAAAAACATCATTTTTAATCGAAATACTTTAGAGTATTAAATTATATAGTTCAGTGATTTTAAAGTATCATTATATTATATTTTTATCATTATATATAATTTACGTCATTGTGTGTAATTTCACATTAAAAATGAACATAAACAAGTGTTGATCTTATGATAGTTAATATTTCTTAAAAACCTGCTTTTAGTTTTGACAACGAGAATTGATTTTAAATTAATTTCTGGAACATCTGTGTTTTGAATTTGAAAAAATGTATTACATATTTGGAATCAAGAGGTCTAAATTATGTAAATAGATAATTATTATTTTTATAAATTATGAATAATATTTTATACAATATTTAATTTTCCATGGTTAATGGGTAAATCCGGTAAATAAGGGAAACAATAATATTATAATAATATTAAATTACCCTAACATGTGTCCTATTCCTATTGGGTGATACTTGTCTCACCATGGAAACCCATGAGTCTATTTGGGGACCCCAAGGTTCCACTTGGGAGTGGTAATGACATTTTACATTAACTAATCTAATGTAATGACGAAAATAACAAAAGCATGTATCTTTTAGTAATAAAAATTATATGGGGTTGAATAATTTATTTATTAAACTGTAAATATTAATTATAAAGATAAAATTATTTCCTACATAATTTTATTTTATTTATAATTTTTAGTTATTATATAATTTAATATAGTTATGACACAATGATGATGTAGTAATTACCATAATACAGAAATATTAAAATAAATGATATAATAAATATCCAAATAAATTTAAATTGCGACTTATGATAAATTGAACTAAATCTATATGTTAATATAACATTTTAGGGTTTTTGAAATATATTTTATTTGATGTAATATTTATTTTATGGCTTTCAAAAATACAAAATACTAAATAGTGTCAAAATTGACATTATTGTGTTTTTAGTACAAATGTTATATTATTAATTGATATAATATTCCTAAAAATATATGGTTTAGCAAAAGGACATAGATAAGGTTATATATATTAATAATGAACCACATGTGGTTCTCTGGGCTTGTTTTAATAATTTCAATAACCATATAATATAAAAATACAAAGAGACATGGTAAATGTCAAAATATTTTATTAAGAGTTAAATATAAAAGATAAGGTTATTATGATGACAAAAACCTATATAAATCCAATTTATTGGTTTTTTTAAACCCATACCCAATTATCCTCGAAATAGTTCATTTTGGAGCCATTAGAAACCAAAATGATGTTATTATAAAATAATATTTCAATCTTTTCTTAAAGTGACCCTCACCTCTCTTATAATATGGCACTTCACCTTCTCTTAATTTCAAACCTCCAAAGCATTTTTTCATTGAAATAACCTACCAAAATATCCTCCCAACTTTCCTACCATCATCCTAGGCGAATTTATTTGGTCATAAATGAAACCTAAGGATCTTTTTTGATCATATCAAATGGAAGAATCTGAAGAACAGGTAAATATTCCACCACCTCTTTCAAGTTCTTTTCTTCTTCCACTTCCTCTTTCTTTGTTGATTACATTATAAAATAATAACTCCAGTATCTTCTATTTACTTTTATGTTATTATAAAAATTTTACAACAATGTTCATTTTTCTATCCATTCTATAAATGAAAAAGTCACAATACTTGCATACGTACGACTTACTATCTCCACGTCATGGTGTAGTTTGTTATTCAAACAATTCATTATTTGGATGAGTTTAATAATGAGTATAACATATGTAAATAATAAATAAAACATTATAATAATTGTTTATATATGATAAACCATTCAATTACATTTTATTTCTCCATCAATGATATTGTAGGTCGTTCATACGTACAGAATACCGTCTCCACAAACATGATAAGATTAATTTCCCTATCGTAACCATTGAAGAATATTTTTCATTTGATGATTAAAAATAATGTTTAATAAATGAATATAATTTGGGATATGAATCAAATATGTCA
Source organism: Viscum album (assembly GCA_963277665.1). Lineage (NCBI taxonomy): Eukaryota > Viridiplantae > Streptophyta > Magnoliopsida > Santalales > Viscaceae > Viscum > Viscum album. The sequence goes on from OY728148.1 coordinate 179,203,557, forward strand.
TATACTTAGAAAAAATGGCTTACGTAACCATGCATATGATGGAAAACGAGTCAGATAACACCCAAATTGATGATACTATTAAAATATTATTAATAAAGAAATATTAGAAGATCATATATGATATCATATTTATGTATATTGTTCTTGTCTAATTTAATAATAATTTTTTTATAGTTATAAAGAAGGTCAAAATACCATCGATAAAGGAAAATTACAAGGAAAGAATTAATTTCACAATCAATTTATTATCTGGGGTTGTTTTTATATAAGTATTTTCAAGGACCTCTATATCATCCAGATTCCTGTTTTCGTAAAAATGTATTTGAAATTTTTTTTACTATTTACAAAGATATGTTTTAAATTCGTTTATACAATTATTTTACATTATTTGTTATGAAAATGAATTTTTCCATCACTTTTTGAAACAAGGTACTTTATGACATTTTCGACATAATTTAGGAAAGAATGCTTTTTTAACTTATACAGTGGGTGCAGCTATTATACACCGTGATAACATCATTGAAGGTTCCCTTAGAAGATTATAATAATACTTTCAAATTAAATGTTTTATTTTATAATTTTGTGACACTTATATAGTTTCAAAATAGAAAGAGGTATTTCATTCAAATATTTATCATTTCATCTATGTCAACATCCATTGATAGATTTTAAACATGACTGAAGTATATTTATAATGATACAGATCTTTTTTATTGTATTGAAGGATTTATTATATGTTGGAATATGGATGTGTTATTTTTATACCATTCATGGGTTATGTTTAAGGTATTGACATTTTTTATTCTTGTTTTAATACGAATGTTAATATTATGTTTCAACATTTTCATATGAGAAATGTATTGGACATATTATGTGACAGGTGTAGCCTGTTATAGCTCCTCAATACATTAGTAGGTCTCAAGAGACAATTATACATGTAATTGGACAAGGCCTTTCCCAGTTTGATATATGGTTTTGGCCAAGTCCATAATCATTTTTAGATGTCCTGGCCAAGGCCTTTAAAATATGGTTCAGAATGTCCATAATTAAACATTCCCTCATTATGAAAATAATATTCAGGGTTCATGTGGTTATTAGATTAGTAGAATACCCATTACTATATTTTATTATGACATTATTTACTCAGCTCATATTCCTATCATAAATTATTCTTGTTCATTATGTATAAAGGAATGCATTCAATTATTCACCATGCCAAATGATTATGTGATCACCCAATGTATTGCGTACTCTTACAGAGCATTTGAGATCACCCCATTCTTATGGTTTATTTTCCTAGGATGTTAATAAGTATATTATGAATGACCTACATGGATAGTATAAGGGATTTTAATGTGGTCAATGGAGATAATGTTTTTGTTTTTGTTTTCATTTTATAATGTATTGTAGTGTCCTTGTATGTAATATATTTTACAAAACAACTAAACAAATCATTCCATCAGGACTTGATTCCATGTAATCATTTCAATGTATTAAAATAATTCACCAGCTCTAGGTAACTGGGGTCGGGGCATTACAGTTGGTATCAGAGAAGGTTCAGTAATAACCTTGGAAAAAAGATATAGAAAAACTCTGATTGCATAACATTTCCCTAAGATAACCATTGTGGATTAGTATTTAAGAACATCCTAGAATTTTGGTACTATTGAGATTTTGTGAGTTTTCTAAGAAATACATCCCTGTCAGGATACAATCTAGTAGATGCGGATTCGGCACAAATATCTCAAGGGGTAAAACCCAAAAAACAATTTTGTGCTAGACTTGAACAGAAATCGGTGCACGACAACGGGCCTTGCATCACTCTGGGTTACGACCCTCCTGGGTGAAATGCTTAAAAAAATTCATATTTTCATTACGATCCATTACTAATGATTTTATAGTAAATACATTCCCAATCAAAAGATTTTTTGATTATATATTATATGCATAATATTTTAAATTTATTCTAGAAAATTTACTTGTTTTGAATTATTCATTGCGATTCATAAAATAAAATATTGTATGCCATTGTTTAGAAATGGCTCCTAGAATAAGGAATGAGAATTCTAGAAATATGAATTATCAAAATATCAAAAAAGATCATATCTTTAATGGTAATAATCGAACATTTACAAGGGGAATAGTGTCCTGTGTATTCTAATTATATAAATAAATATAACCATATATTAATAAGATAAGTGATGAATTATTTGATACATATGGCTTTGAAGGGAATCATTAAAAGAAAAGGAAGGAAGAGAGAAATATGGATAAAGAGAACAAGGGAAAGAAGGATTTTATTATATTTGATAATTGTGGAAAGAATCACCATGGTAATTGCTTGAAGGGAATGAGTGTTTGTTATATATGTGGAGAAAAATGAATCCATGTACGTGATTTCAATGGTATGAAAAGGGATTCAAATGTACAATGCCTGATCTACAAGGAGATGGGACACTACGTGAATCAATGTCCAAATCATTAAAGAATACACCAAATGCTACCATTGGATAATAATAATGTTATGATACTAAGGAATATTAATAGGAATGATTAGAGTTCTTATGTTGTTATTATATTATTATGTCATTTGTGTTTTTTATTAATGATGTACATGTTATAAAAATTATAGACTATATAAGGATCGTACTGCAGTACTATTTCATTAATTGCTTAAGATTGTGTGGAACCATGAAAAGTAACTCATTATAAGGTTAAATTTTTATTGGATAATATATTGTTGAGATAAAGATAAACCAAAATATTGTTTGGATAATGAGGTATTGATTTTGGAATAATATATGATTAATTTTGAAAATTATAATGGATATTCATGACTACCTTGAAACTAATTAATGATTTGTATATTCAATCATTGTTTTAGTTTACAACATTTTGGGATATAATAAGTATATCTAGTATTCAATAATGAATAATAGAGAATGAATATAATCAATAATTATTTTTGTTAATTTCGAGTTTTACCATGTTTTAAAATCATTTATGATGAAGGTATTCATATGTTATTACGTGGAAAATGAGATATTCATTTTGTTTTCATTCCTTATAAATATTGGAATCCATGTTTGAAAAGAAGTATTTTGGATAAGTCTAAAGGTTGTAATGGATTAAGTTTGACATTGGATACAATTATTAAGATTAAATAATTTTTTAATATTATTTTTTGATTGTAATAAAAATAACAACCCGAACGTTGGGCGACAAACTGTCACATCTGACAAGGGCGTAAGACATTAACCTATAACTGAAGATAGACAAGGGAGCATCACCCACCACTTGCCTACATGATGTCATGGTTTTAATAATGTAGCTTTTTAAATGTTTTGATAGATAAATTGTAAATTCATTTTTTTGGAACCCTATATGATTTGGATAAATAGAATGTTTTTGAATTATATTATCATTTAGTGAGAAAGATGATTTTGTGGTAGCAATTAGTTGTAGGATGAAACTCTATGTGTAAAGTATATTTTTTCCTCTTATTCTATGAATACATAAATTCTAAAACATTAGGGGAGAGATCTTAAAACCAACAATGTGTTATCCTAATATCTTATTTTTTGTTTAACTATTAATATTTTAAATCATCATAGATCATTGGATTTGAGGCCCTCAATTGTACACTTGTTTGTGATTGATCCCCTCAATCACTTACTATAAATATTTATGTTTTCCTTCAAATTATGTGTCTCTAATTTCCACCAATTTTCTCATAATCGATATCAAAATTTAGTTGGAACTTTTTCATTTCCCCTTCCCTCTTATTAAGACTAAATTTTATTGAAGTAATTTTCGATGTGTGTTTTCCACAAAAGTATTTTTCTATTTTTAACATTTTATTTTTGAAATAAAACTTCTAATTTCGAGAATTCATTTTATTGAATGGGGAGAATATAACTCCACAAGATTTCATAGTATGTAATCTCATCAATGTATTTCAATAATTTCAGCTGCACGCAACACTGAGTTCGAGCACACCACGACAAACCTAACTAGTGGTTCAAAAAAAGTGGTTATGAAAACTAATTACCATATTTTAAATTTCATATATATCCTATATAATTTTAACATTCATATTTTGTGAGTCATGGTCATAATATATGAAAAATTCAATTTTTAACATAAAATATTCATTTTTAAAAAAATATATGTTATCCGTCTTTCAATGGAGAACCCTTTTGAAATTCTATATTTTACACTTTTATATAATATATTCAGTGAAATTAAATTCTTATTTAGTAAAGGGACCTAAAAATTTAGGTTGGATAAAGCTTTGGTACTTTTCAGAAAACATTCATTTTTTTATGAATAATAAGAAATTTTAATTAAAAAATAATTTTCAAATAGAACTAGTTTATAGTGTAAAATTATACATTTGAGTGGTTTTAATGTATCATTATATTATATTTTTATCATTTAATATAATTTAGGTCATTTTGGGTCTTTAACATTTAAAAATAACATAAACAATTTTCAATCTTTTGATAGTTATTATTTCATTAAATCACACTTTTTATTACAACAACATGAATTAATATTAAATTAATTTCTGCAACTTCTGTGTTTTGAATTTTGAAAAATGGAATACATATTTGGAATCACAAGGTCCAAATTTTGTAAATAGGTTTCTTTTGTTAGACATTATGAATAATTACTTTGGTAAATATTTTATTTACTATTGTTAAATGTTAAATCCGGTAAATAAAGGTAAAAAATAATATTATAATAATATTAAATTACCCTAACACGTATCATATTCATATAGGTATATACATGTCTGACCTTGGACATCCATTGGTGGATTTTGGGACCCCATTAAGATGCTTGTAGTGATAATGACATTATGCATTAATTAATCGAATGTAAAGACAAAAATAACAAAAGCATGTATCTTTTAGTAAAAACTTTTTATATTTGGTATATAATTTTTATCTTTGAGAAAAATATTCATTATAAATATAATAAGATTTAATACATAATAGTATTTTATTAATAATTTTTAGACATTAAATAATTTAATTTACTTATGACACAATGATGATGTTGTAATTACCTTAATAATGAAATATTAAAATAATTGATATTATATATATCCAAATAAATTTAAAATGTGACTTCAAATAAAGTACACATACTTTCTAGGTTAATATGAAATTTTAGGTATGGTTATATAAATTTTATTCTATGTAATAATTTTTTAAGGGCTTTAAAATAATCTAATACTATATATTGTCAAAATTGACATAATTGTGTTTTTAAAAAAAATGCTATATTAATAATTTATATAATATTATTCCTAATAATATATGGTTCAACTAAATGGTTTAGATAAGGATATATATATTTATAATTAACCACAAGGGGTTCAATTGTCTTGTTATAGTGTGTTTATTTCCCATATAATATAAAAATACAAAGAGTCGTAGTTAATGTCAGACTATTTAAGAAAGATTTAAATCTAAATCATTATTTTAATATGCTTTCCTAAACCAGTCTAAAAAATATTTTTTATGAGGATTGAGACCCATACCCACCTTTACATAGAAATAATTCATTTTGGAGCCATTTTAAACCGAAAATTATTTTATTATAAAATAATATTTCATGTTTTTATTAAAGTGACCCTGACCTCTCATATAAAAGGGAATTTCCCCTTCTATTAATTTCACACCTCCAAATCCTTTTTCCCCTTCCCAGCTCTGCCCATATATCCTCCCAACCTTCCTCCAATCATCTAAGAGGCCTTTCTTTCTTCATAATGCCTGCCTAATAGTCCCTTTTGATCAAATCAAAAGGAAGAACCCGAATAAGAAGTAAACATTTCACCACCTCTTTCAGGTTGTTTTCTTCTTCCACGTACTCTTTTTTTCCATTATAAAATTATAACTCTTGTATCTTATATATATTTTGATGTCATTATAAAAACATCAAAACCATATTAATTATTCTATCATTATTATTTGGATGAGTATAATAATGATTATAACTAATGAAAATAATAAATATAACATGTTAATTATTATTTATATATGATATAAAATCCAATTACATATGATTTATCCATTAATTATGTCTTCTCTCATGCGTACATATGGATTACCATCTCCATAAAAGCGATGAGATTCATTTCCCCATTGTAACAATTCAAGACTAATTTTCATTTGATAATTAAAAATAATGTTTAATAACTTAATATCATTTGGGATATGAATAAAATACATTAGATACATAAAAAACCTAGAATTATTGTCCACACATATAATGGAAAACGAGTAAGTTTACACCCCAACCAATGATAGTACTAAAATATTATTAACAAAGCAATATTAGATTATCATATATGATATCATATTTATTTATATAGTTCTTGTATTATTTTAAAACAATGTTTTAACTATAATATATGAGGTCAACATGCCATCGACTAAGGAAAAGTTCAAGGTAATGGTTAATTTCACTATCTCATTGTTATTCGTGGTTGTTTTTTTTAAAAAAAGTATCAATTGGAACGTGTTTATCACCCACATCCATGTTTTCTTAAAAAAATATTTCAAATTTTTTATAATATTTACTAGACTATGGTTTAATTTCATTTATACTCTTATTTGACTATATATTTATTTAATAGAATCATTCTGTCAATTTTTAATCAAGGTACTTTATGACCATTTTGAAAAAATTATGGTAAGAATGTTTTTTAACATATATACATCGGTTGTGACTATCTTCCTCCATTATAACATCATCAAAGAATCCCTTACAAACTTATAAGAATTTATTCAAAATAAATGTTTTCTTTTATAATTATGTGACTATTAAATTGTATCACAATATAAATAGGTATTTATTTCAAATTTTTTTAATTTCATATATGTAAACATTTGTAGATAGATTTAAATTTTTTTTGAAGATGATTTATTATGATACAGACTTCTATATTGTATTGATGATTTTGTGATATGTTTGAATGTGGATGTGTAATGTTTATACCATTCTTGGTTTATGGTTATATGTATTGACATTTCGTATGCTTGTTTTAATATGAATGTTTATGTTGTGTTTCAACCTTTTCATATGAGGAATGTATTTGACATAGTATGTGATGGGTAGATCCCACTGTAGCACCTCGATGCATGTGTAGGTCCCATGAGAACAGTAGACATGGAATTGGCTGAGGCCTTTCCCAATTTGAAATATGGTTTTAACAGAGTCCTTAAACATTTTTAAACGTCTTTGCCGAGGACTTGACAATATGTTTCAGAATGTCCGACGTTATATATTCCCTCATTATGAAAATTATAATAATGGTTCATGTGGTTATTCGACTAGTTGAATACACATAACTATCTTTTATTATGGAAATATTTACTCATCTCATATTTTTACCTTAATGTATTCATGTTTATTATTTTTGGTGTTTTCAATTATTCACCATGCCTAATGTTAATGTTATCTTCCACTGTATTGCTTAATATTACTGAGAATTTGAGCTCACCCATTCTTTATGTTTCATTTTCCTAGGATGTGAAGAAGTATATTATGACTGACCGACATGGAAAGTGTAAGGGTTATGTATTTGGTCAATGGAGACATGGTTTCTGTTGATTATCTTTTTATAATGTAATTTAACTTTCATGTATGTAATCTATTTTCTAATACTTTTAAACTGATCGGTCCTTTAGGACAAGACTCCTTGTTATCATGCCAATGTATTAAAATAATTCATCGACTCTGGGTAACTGTGGTCAGGACATTAAGGTTCATGTTACTTCTGGGATAGAGGAAGACCATTAGTGATTTAATATGTAAAATAGCATACATAGGATATGTAATTCCTCCTTGTATAATGTATCCATGTCATTCAATGTTTATTCTGATAAATTGGCTTCAATGAATGGGCATAATTATGTGGGAATGCTTTTTTGTAACTATTAACTACCCATGTAATTTGTTATGAAATGGTGATTTCTGAGAGGGTATGCTCACATGACATGTCAATTTGTATGTGTAGTGATATCAGTGGGTATACCTATATGAATTGATTTAATGGCATGTTTTAATTGATAATATTGGAGGGTAGGCCCATATGGTTTTAAAATGTTAAATTGGATGCATGTGTGGGTATACTCATGGATGTTTGTTGATTATGTGAGTAGGTATACACACATGGAAATGAATGTCTTAAAATGAATGAATTGAATGAATGTTTTGTTAGTTTCCATGGAATGCTCTCCATGGATCTGGAACATAGTTGTGGGTGACTTTGGTTGACTCTTACCATTGGGTCTTTATTCTATGGGATGCCTCACACCTTGCTATGCCATAAATATGGGTTTTCCTGGACACTTGTAGGACATGTAGGTATACAATATCATTGGACTCTAATTTGTTCCAAGACCGAGTTTCAAATGGGATGTCTATGGGACTCAATGTGTATGACTTGGTCTGCTGTACCTTGGATCCATCCCAACATGTACTCAAATATTTTCTTGGAAGCCTTGGTACATGGATCATTGGACCCGACACTTGTGGTCTACACTTCGCTATACGGTGTGCCCGTGAGATACCTAACTACATTATATGGCATGGTCATTGGTTACATAATACAGAAGGATGTAACGCATGGGTGTGGGTTAAATGATTCAAATGGGGGTACGACATGGTCGTGTGGTCTATTTATTATTCTTAGATTCCTTTAAAAAAAGACTCTTATTATAGGGATCCTTGAGATGATTTTTGTTATTAATTATTGTACTATACTCATTCCATGGTTATTCTAATTTAAATTACATCATTACATTAACTTTATATCACATTTCATATTTATGCTAGAACTATATTGACTGATTGGTTGTTACCTACTGTGATTTCTATCTCACACCATATTTGGGCCTCCTCGAGGACCGAAAATGATTCTATAGTTGCAGGAGATGATAGAGGACAGTTCTCAACATAGGTTTCTGATTGTTGTATTAGTGTAGGGGATTATATGACCATGATGAAGGTTGTGATTCTATTGGGACTTTTTGGCAATTTTTTTCTTTTGAGAGTCATATTGTATTTTATCTTCTTGAACATCTTCAAGAATCATTCTAGATTCATGTATCATTGGAATAATTGTATATGTGACATATCTAGACTATTTATATATCCATATCTTGTTGTAAAATCAGTTGACTTATTATTTATTCATTTTCGCAAAGGTATGTGTTTGACTTCTACTATGATATACTCTAGTAATGGAGGCATAGTCTACCAACTAACTCACCTAGGACATCATAGTAGTTGGAAGCTCTAGGTATTTGGGTAGAAGTGCTTTAGTCGTTACGGCCAACCACAATCCAGGCAATGTTGGGTGGCATCTCAGTCTGGGATGATACATCATGTATATGAGCATGTATAAATGAGGTTATGTCTCTCTTGAAATTCTCGCTATAAAAAATAAATAAGGCCACAATATGATCCTCTTCCATAAGTGTTAGGAAATTATCGATAGTGGGAAATATATTTTATTATTATAATCACTGTTTGGGGACAAAATCATGTTTTTTATACTATGGTAGAATATCTAGCTAGTAAATATGGATAGATAAAATTTTATTTTCATTAGTGTGTTTGGTTGAACATATATAGAATATTCAAATATAAAACACTTTTATTATTTGATTATCTAAATAATTATCAACATTTACTGAAGGAGTATTTAAAATAATATTGATGATAAAAGAATTTGAAATATTATTGTTATTGATAAGTGTGTTAGTTGATCGTATGTGGAAGTTATGTCTTCTAGTAATGTAGTTGTGGAAATAGGGAACAAATCCATATTAAACCATAAATTTTTTTTCCCTATGTTAATATTATTTTATTAGAATGGTTCTCCATATTAATTAGGTTCTTTGTTCTATATGCAAATGATAGACACCCTTCATTCGAGAGAAATATTTCAATATGTTATTGTAATAATTTAGTTAGTGTGTTATATTATTTCAATCTGATGAATGGAATGAATGTTTTTGTAATTTTGTTATCATATATGAATTTTTAATCAAGAATAGGGTACATGATGAAGATATTCTATAGATATTTTTATACAAAGGATAGTTATTTTCTTATATAATATTGTATTATATGAGTATATTATATTATTCAATATACCTAAAATAAATATGTATTATATTCCTTATTATATAATTTTTAAAAGTAGGGTAGATGAATATCACACCACATCCTTTATCTATTTACTATTTTATGATTTGAACATAACACAATATAGTCATATGAATAAATATAATTCTATTATTGCTAAGGTAATTAGCTTTCAACAGTTAATATCTTTCCCTCTTCCCTATTATATAATAATTAATTCATGAAACATATGCGATATTTATTGAAGTATTCAAATATTAAATAAAATTACTCCTAAACAGTGTTACAAATATTATGTAAATGAATGAAATTCAATAACATTTTTTAATTATTTTAGTAAATAATAAGAATACATAGGGAACATTTATATGACATTTAGTAATGTGGATGATGTTAGGAAACATACATATTGTTATCTTGAATGTTTCATGGTTCTCCCAATGCCCAAACTCTTTTCTTCTTCTTTTACACCTTTAGTATTAGAATATCATCAATAAGAGGTAGAGGATTCTCATCTATAAGATGATTTTACAACCAATTAACACACATTGAGGAAGGATTCTATTAGATTCTAATAAGTATTATTCATCCATCATTTTTTTTAATATAATATTATTTTTCACCTTTTTATGCTATGTTATTGATATTATAATATTAATTTTTTTAATTTAAAATCATGAAAGGTATTTATTATCAATTATTATGGATTTCACTACATGAATATGTGTTATTTGGTCCAATAAATCCCACTAGTCCTGTCAAATCTATTCAATTTTTTATTTGAAAATTGAAACCATGATCAAAGTAAATAAATAAAATTATCACATTTTAATTAAGAATAAAAAATGATGTTTATTTTTTGTTGATATGTATCACACAAAATGAGATATTATATTTTGTGACACAATATCACTATATGATATAAAAAATCATAGCAAATGATTTGAGAAAAATCATGAAATTTTAAAATATCAAAATATATGAAATGTTTTGTTATAGGATGTTGTAAAAATAATTATATATAAAAAAGTATAACTAGATATTGTAAGAGGAGGTTATATTAACCCTTATTCCCTTAAAAAATTACGGTATCAACTTTAAAATACTAGGGATGTCATAAAATGTGACAACTTTTGAGGAAGGATTATTACATAGAACATTATGGGATTACTAAAAACTATAAGAATTATTTTGTAACATATAATGACTTATAAATATGGTTGTATCATAGAATGAAATATAAATTATTTTTTTCAATTTCCAAATATGAATTGATTTATATATTTTAAATGTATTTTATTAAATATAAATAGGGTATTCTTATATTTTTTTTAATGTTTATTAGGTTTTAATAAATAAAATATTTATAACATTGTTATAATTAATATTCAAAATTTCGGATTCATTAAAAAATAATTTAATATAAATTTTTTATACTAAATACATTTGATTTATTAGGAATGAATTTAAATTTTCATATAAATAGTTTATATATGTTATAATCTATTTATAAGGTCTATAAATGAAAGATAAATTTAAATGTTTCTTATTTACAGTTAAATAATAATTTTTGTTAATTTTTTATTTTAATTTTACAAAATAAAGGCCTAATATGGGATTTTTTTTGAAAAAATTCCAAAAGTGTTTTAATAGGTGATATAAGAAGAATTTAGATAATATTAAATATGTGAGATTTTTATTGTGTAAAATTTTTTGTATTATATAAATTAATCATAATAGAAATTAAAAATTTATATATTATTTCAATATCATATATTAATATAGATGTCATATAAATTGAAAATAATACAATTTTATATTTCAAATAAAAATATTGTGATACTATTTAGTTTTTAGTTAATTTCTATAATGTTTATTCAATCATAAATAACATAAAAATTTTCATTTAATAAATTGTTATAAAGTATTTACCAAATGTATACATTTTCTAAAGGTCAATAACATAGCACTCATCCATAGATTATTCACAGAATATTTTTTTTCTATTAGTTTAATTATGATTAATTTTAAATATGTTCAAAATGTAATGACCTATGTATTTTTTAATAATATGATGCCTTTATTTTTTGTTAATACTCACAATTAAGATTAAATATATATACATATCTATAAACACTTATTTTTTTATATAATATCGTAAAATATAATGAAAAATAAATTAGATACTAAATGTATAGTTAAAATTATTATGATTTCTTTATGACAGAAAATGTAATATATTTAACGATTAAATATCTAAATTCTTAAAATGGTGATATATTTTGTAAATTTATATTTTTTGTAACTATGTAAATAAATTTTTATATTAATAGTTTTTTTATTCTTTGAATATATTTATCACTGTATGAGGTACAAATATGAATTTTTGTTTGAAAAAAAAATTATTTCTATTATTAAATATTTCCGCATATATTATAAGATTTCATATAAACGTGAAATTACAAAATATTATATTTTTCATTTATTTTAATTATCTTAATTTTTTGATTTATCATTTTATTATAATATTGTGGTGGATTCTGTGGGATTTTATGAAATAGATCATTTTATGGGTAAATGGTAAAAATGACATTCTTCACAATACCAAAAATTTTAGGAAATATGTATGGTAAAAGAATAAATTAAAAATATTAAAAATATATTCAATAAGAAATAATTTATTTAAGGAGTATAGTAAATAATTTAAAAACCTCATTTTGAATTTGGAAACTCATTATTGTCTTTTTGGAACTTATTTAATCTTTTATTATAATAAAATCTATTTTTTGATTCATTGCATTTTATTGAGTTTTTGGTAGGTTATATTTGGTTTTAGATGGATATATTTTTCATTATAATTTAATTTTATATTTATAAACCAAAAAATGGACTTAAGGATAAATTTTATAGATGATTTTATTATAAATTTAATTTTAGGTTTAAAAAGGAATTTTTCCGAAAATGTGTTTTCATTTATTTTTTATTATTTAAATTAAAAATAATTTTAAAAAATATATTATATTAAATAATATAAAATTATATTAATATTTAAAATTAAAAATATAAAATTATTTAATACATGTTTTTTCATTTTTTTCATAAATATTATGTTACTAAGGAAAACCATTGTTACCACAGAGAATAGTAAGATAAATAAATTTCTTTATCAATGTGAAATGTTTTTAAAAACCCTAAAGATATATATTAAAATGAAAATATGAGACTATTATTGTACAAACCTGATATTATATTCTCTATATGTAAATTTTTGTTGCCATTTTCTTTTTATAGTGAAATTTATATTATTTTATGTAAATTTTATTTTCAAGAATTAAATTTTATATAACATAATAATTTTTATATATTAATATGATAATTATAAGAATAATGATACATTATTAATGAATATATATTTTTATAGTTATTTTAATGCAACTATATATTGATTGAAATTTATTTTATATTTTTAAATATAAAATAATTTTGTAAAAACTTTATGCAGCATTGACACTCCCTTTGTGTTGGCATTAAAAGAAAATTTTTAAATGATTTAAAAAAGTGATTTTTTTTGTCGAATTATAATATTAAATCAATTATATAGATAATTTAAAAAATATAAGTGATTATTTAATTTTCTATAATTGTTCCCCATTATTATATTGATCTTTTAAATGTTAAACTATGTGAATAGTCATAAAAAATACATTATATAGATTTAGTATTAAAAATTATTAATTTTCTAAAAATTTTAAAACATTTTATTTTAGGACAATTGGGATATATTATTCTAATTTATTTTACCGATGGTCACTTTTTGATTCATAATCCTTCTCAGAAGTATATTATTTTACCTTAAAATTTTATTATTTGTAAAAACAACATTCATTTTTCAATATAATAGGGACCCAATATATTATTTGGAAATGAATATATTAGTTACAATTTATCTCAATAATATACATAAATACTTCTAAAACATCTAATACCATGTACTCAAGACCTTGGTGTATCTTTAAACATATTCTTTAAATGTCATTTTCTCATTCTTAAGGAGGTCACTGAAGGGAGAGGTAATCATCATAACTAGATTTATTATATTTTTATTATTATTTCATTAAAAAAAATATATTATACCATATATATCTTAATTAAATTAATATTATTATAATTATAAAATTTATCTATATCTATGGAACATCCATTATTTACATCCCATTCTTCTAATGATAAATGAGAATGATTCTTATTTGTATATGTGGACTACCATCGCCATGAACGAAATATTTCAATTTTCACCACCACAAGGCATAATCATATATAGAGTAAAAAATGGATGATTAATATACTAACGTAAAAATATTATTTTGGAAAGATAATCCGTTATATAAATTCCCTATCATTATTCTATTTAAATTGAATACATCTATCATATGTTGGTTCAAACTACGACCACCATGAGTAAAATGATTCATTTGTCATCATATCAATTAATTGTAAGTAAAGAAATAATATAATGACTAAATTTTATGTTTCAAGATTATTACTATTATTAAAATATTATGGAAACAATTTATAAACACTTTCTTCTCATTCAAATAATTAAAGGTATTTTAGACAGAAAGATCGCAAAACTTTTAACTCAAACATAACATATATAATAAATATACAAATAATGGTTAAGTGAAAAAAATAGGTTCCTAACAAAGGTGTAAAATTGAAAAACTATATAAGGAAAATAAATAGTTGATATAGATATATTAATTATAAATTAAAAAGGTGTAAAAGTTGAGTTAGGACAAAAGGTAAAGGAATTATAAACTCAATAGCTTTTTATTAGGTTATATCACTTCGTTATTGGAAATGTTATACTATTATTATGTGTTTTTTACCTATGATTGTTTTGTGTTGTAATTACACTTTTTTTGTTGATATTAATTTTGTTACACATCATGTTTTCACAGATTTATTAATTCTTAATTTTAAAGAACTCTATGGAATGAAATTGTATTGTTTTACAAACCACATTAATTTTGATGATTTATGTACTAATATTGAAGGAAACTGAACTAAAGTGATCACAGATGTAAATAAACTCACTAGAACATTAGATAGATTGTGGAAGGACTTGATAAATATTAAAGAGTTATTGATATTGTTTTTAATGTTTATAGATTTTATTTAGTGGATTTTGAGTAACATAAATAAAGGATAATGATGAATTCAACTACATGTGTACTGATAAAAAAATATGTATACATATTGTGTAATGATTTTTTGTAATTTAGTCACTTTATAAAATTAGTAGAGTGAAATTTGAAATAACATAACATAATTCACTACATACGTAAAGATATGTTTGGAATCATATTATCTATGTAAATGTACCATGTTGGATTTGTAAATATATGTATTGAATTATAAAATTCCTATAATGATATAGAGGAAAAAATAGAAGTATGTTAATGTAATTTTATTCTCATGCTAAAGTATCATTATATTTGTAAAAGATACATAAAGGTATGTAGATAATTTCACTCTCATTGTAAATGTACACCATAAACTATGTCCAAGTAATACGTAAACATGAATGCCTATATAACAGTTGATTTGATTTTGGTAAATGTCCTTCCAAAATCATTAATTATATAAAAATTTATATAAGGAAATAAATAACGGTAAATTATGTATATTCTTTTAGTTGACCACCCAACCGTATTGAGAATTATCACATGGTTGATATATATACAACTTGAAATTTTAGTGAGTGTTTAATATATCAATAATTTTATGTTAATTCATTTTGTTTGATTGGAAGATACATCAGACGGACAATAGAGGGAACCTATATAGTCAAACCAGTGCGTTCAATTAGAAATTTAGAGATGTTGATTATAAAAATAGGACATTAATGAGAAAGTGTACCAAATATAATGGATTATTCATAACACATCATGTGTAGATTTTTGAGATCTACACTTCATGTAATGATTTTATGTAGGATTTCTCACATTCATGAATTCTTACGATGATGAAAGATTTTGTTTAATGTAGCTGCTTCAGAATAGTAAGAGAATTCTCTAATATAAAAAAAGTTATAATGGAGGGATTTGAAATTAATGTATTTTCACATCTAGAATTTTTCACGATCTAAGAATTAATGATTAATATAAACCACCATGCGGTTTTTGGCATATGTTTAAGAAAATACAGCCACATCAATAATCATGGTACGACATGAGAATAATTTTTTGAATGGACATGTTTGATGATTTTGAATAAATTTCAAAATTAAATGAGAAGAAAATTATATATAATTTATTATTGAAATAAAAATTCTACTCCTAGTATTATTCTGATTAATTACAATGTCTTATATACAGGTTCAATGTGAAAATATCTCATGGATAGATGAAGTGTCAATATTCAGAAGGAGTTTTAAACTAGGTTGGCTGTTTTGGAATGATTTGATAAAATATGAAAAAAATAAAGGGGGTACAATTTATAAATATTGAAAAAATATTCACATTATTATAAGTGAATAATAATATCAATTAACTGTGAAATTGAATACAATGCCCCCAAATTTTAGAATATGTTGTCATCAAAATTAACTGAATTTTTGATAAATTTATCCATAGATACCACTGAACCAAAATGATCCATGACCTATTTATTATTGAGAATCCTTAACAGTAATAAAACCTTAATAAATTAATAATATTTTAATCAATTATAAATTCATACAAAATATGAATAGGAACTCCATTATTTTCAAAACTATATTTTTCAATAAATTTTTTTTCAATATATAACTTTTATTCATATAAATGATAAAATTTTAAATTATATAGGTCTAATTGTGTTAAATAATATATATTTTAAGTAATCATCTAAAAAATATTGAAATTTTATTTTTTAGGATGTTCTAAAATAACTAATTTTTTATGAGTGTAGAAAAAATAACTATTCACTACTTTTATAACATTTATAACAATATCAAGAAGAATACATAACATTAAATCATACAAAAAATTCATGTTGAAATATTTTATTTTATTTTTAAAAATATAATTTTATAAATACTATTTTGAAATTATAATATATCATTTAAATATTTAATTAATATATGTAATAATTTTCAATAAATTAATTTGTTTTTTTTGTAATAATTTAATTATTTTTTTTTAATTCTATTCTATTATGATATTAAAGCCACATAATTTTTTTTATTATAATCATTTTATATAATGGGATTAAAAATCATCATATATTTATCCTACTCAAAAAAATAATCTTAAAAATAATATTTTTCTAATAGTTGGTTTTTACGTATTTCAAGTTTTAATATAAAAATTAATTTCTATTAAACTAATATATTTTATTTTAAAAAATATATTTTATTGTTTCAAATATTATATTAAATTTATACAAAAATTATTATTATTTATAGATGTCAAAAAATAAATTACATATAAAAAAACAATTTACCGTTGTAAAATATAAAAAATAGTACATGAGTTGACCAAAAGAGTAAAAGGCCTGACAGAAAGTGAAATTTCTTATTTATTTGGTGAGGTGTTATTAAACCTATCCATCTTTCCGGTCAATTAAATTATATTTTTCAGTCTTTATGACATTTCAATCATGTTATCTCATTCTATTGAGTTGAAATATTTACAAAAATGTACTTCTCACCAATTATAATAGAGTACTGTTGCCACCCGTTCAAGACCACTACCAAATTTTGGTGTCCTATTCAATCTATAATCATTTCCCTATTATAGGTTTTAATTTTATACCTTAATAATCTAAAAAAATAGTTTTTCCTAATTCTTCACTTTCCATGTAATCCTTTATGGGAAGCCAATGATCTAAATGTAAGTATTACCTATTCATTAGCGTTCATTTTTTTATCTATATTCCTTTTATGTATTCTATTTCAAATATCATATGATTAAACATATATTTATACAATAATAAATTTATCTATATTGTTTGAATAATTATTATCAACTATTCATAAATTTAATTTAAAAAAATGATAACATTATTTGGGTGTTTGTGTGAACTAAAACATTCATGATGTAACATATATAATTATTTATCTACATTCCTTTTTAATTATTAAATTTTAATAAAATATAATTTTAAAAAATAAAATATCAAACTAAAATAATTATTATTATATTAAAAGGATATTACTCTAAAATATTACCTAAAAAAACATACTCATCCATCTATTATGGTATATTAATTCCTTGTTTAGTTTAACATCAAACATGAGAAGTTATACCAAATATCATAGATTTTTTATATAAATTATTTTTTTATGTTTTAAGATATTAAAATGTAAATAATTATTTTATTTTATATTTTAAATGGAAAAAATAGTAAACTCATGATCTAGTATACTAACATACATTGGTAAAATTATAGTAAGACGTTCATCACTGATTTCATGTATTAATATAATAATTGAATGTCAAACATAATTGTATTATAAAATAATAAATAATTATAATGAATCATTAAAGTATCAATAATTATATTCTAAATATGATATTTTGGGTAATAACAAGAAAACCCTACTATTATGAAACTAATTCAAAAAATGAAGATGACTCACACAAAATAATTAAAATAGATAATAATAAACTAATTTATATGTTGAAAATAATAAAAAATTAATATTATAAAAGTATAATGATCTGAATAGTGTTATCAAATACGTGACTGATATTGTTATATTTGTTGCATATGTGATTGATGAACTTTATAGGAATATAATAACTAATGCAAATTTTTCTTCATCATTTTTTTATTACATGTGGAAAGCTTGATATTGTGCACCACAATTTCTATTAAATGTTTTATCAAATGCACCATTTTAATAATTTTTTTGTAATATTCTTCATTTCATGAAATTTTATATTTCATTTCACATAATCAATCTTATTTTATTTTGATTACTATGTTACCTTTACCTAGGAGTGTCTATGTTTCATGTTTAATATCATGATATATATTTCTTATTATCCACCAATAATGTTTGATATGATGTGACTACTGACTAAATAATTGGTTTTTCCATAGTCATTGAATTTTTGGGGTTTGAATATAAATATAATTGTTTCCTCGAAATGAAGTTTGATTCAAATGATACAAATATTTTAATGGTTTTGCATAACTAATCACACTCTATTAAGTTATATTATACCATCAAGAAAATATTTCTTCTAATATTTGATTCTACCACCATATTAAATGAAATTTAGATCTGGGGGTAGGGGGTCTGTGACTCATGGTGTCAAATTAGGGAGTCCTAGATTAGGAAAACTAGGAGCTGTTCGTGAGGGTTGTGTACTGGCGGAGGAACCAATGGATTAAAAAGTGGAAGAGTCGAGGATGAGGGTTCGAGTGTCTGGGAGTCATATACGAGGATGAATCATAGCATATCAGTTTCTATTAGGGGTGTTCTATGGGTCCTTACATCGTTCAAGAGTTCGAAGTGAGGCCTTTCATTGAGCATGGAAGGAGATCAGTGCTAGTTTGTGTGGACTGAGCATCGTCGAAGGGTCTCATCCAAAGATATAGTTTCTAATTTCTCTTATATAGTTTGGGGTAGGTTTTTTTGATTTGTAGGATACCAATTTATCTTTTTTATAAGCACTACATGGCGTTTTTGGTTGTGTGATTCCTTATGGTCTGCATAAGTCATTTTCTCCATGTGATTAACTATTTGTCAGGTCCATTATTCATTTTGGACTCTATTTATGGAGTTGATTTTGGAAAAAATATATCTATTTCATCCAAATTATTTATTTATTTTTTCCTAATTAAGTGATGGATATGTGTCAATTTGTTGTGACACATAATTCACAGCTTCCACTGTAAGCCATTCTAATTTCTACTGCTATGAATATAAAATCCACTAAAACAAATTTGGGATGACAATTTTGGTGAGGGGTAACCATGTTAGTTTCACTAAGGTGGAGTCTTTTGTTATTATGATATGTTATAAATTTTCAGGTAAAGTAATATATATTTTTGTTTCTAAAATAAGTATTATAAAATTTTGGTTTTTTTATCTAATGTATGTCGAGGGATATCTTAATTTATTTCCTTATTTTTGTTCAAAAATTACACTAAATAAATTTCAATATTTTAAATATATGCGTATAAATCTTTTTCAACCATATTCATACGTATGTAAAATTTTATTTGAATTCAAGTCCCTACTCATGATTCATAAAATAATGTAATGTGTATGAATATAAATTTTGTGATGTGAAAAAAATATAATTATGTTTTTTTAAATATTCCTTTACAAATGATTAATTTATCCTATCAAATCATCCTATATTCCATTATAAAGTTAATTTGTTATGTTACTATGATATATATATATATCTACCAATTTATTTTTTTATATTTTAAGGGATAGATTAATTTTATATTCAAAAAATTCTAATAATTAAATATTTATTATAAGGGATTTATTATTATAGGGAATTGTTCGTTAATATATTTTTTTAATAAAATTGACTAGAATTTTAGTTGTGTTAGAATTATTATGCCTAGTATGTTTAACATTAAAATTATATATATTTGAAAATTAAGGCAAAAATGTATATTTTTAAATATGAGTATGGGATTATTTATTTATTAATGTTGATTTTATATTCAAAATTATTTTATAAGGATCATTTTATATGATTACATGTCAGGGATAAGTTTATATTTATCAATGTTTATATTTTAAATTTTATTTCTTTTAGGTTATGCTTAATAATATTTCAATTTATTAATGTTCAATTAAAACATGAATTTATTTCGGGATGATGAGAGTTATAAATTCAATTTCAATTATATAAATATAGATTAAATAATTATAGTCATGTTTATAATTATGTTTTCATGTTTCGAAAAAAATTTCATATCATGTCACCCATGTATATTAAAATTAAGGGGATCCCAGAAAAATATATTCATGGCCATGTAATTATGTATTACATTAAAATTGTTTTCATCTAAAATAAGTTCATGTATTAATCGAAAGAGTATGGAATAAATTTGAAAATAAACAAGTCAATTTATTACATTGAATGATTTAAATTTTAAATGCTTCTTTTGTAATCTTATATGAGTTATATAAATAATTATTACAACTATTTTAAGAGGATAAATATTATTGATGAAAATAAAATGTATTTCTCATGAAAAGGATTGAATACATGGAATGCTAATACAAATTATTATAGTAAGGGATTTTATTATTTTCATTTTTAACACACACACATATATATATATAACTGTACATTTTTAATCCAGGATACATATATGATACGTCAACTTGTTTTAAATTATCATTCCACAAAAAATTTATAGTTTCAAGGGTATGATTTTGATTATCATTTAATGGTCATTAAAAAAATAATTAAATATGTTTATATACAAGTGTATATATAAATACATAGCACAATATTTTGTGTATATATATATCTAATTATGGGGTTCATTTTTAAAACCTAAATTCTATTACATTTATTAAAATGGGAGAGTATTAGTTATCAAAATGATGGTACAAGGGTGGGGTATATTTTAATGAAAATATATTTTTATATATGTGTATATACATATGAATATACACATATATATATCAATACATTTTTTTATAAGGACATACAGTAGGGTTTTTGTTTTCATATCATTTCTTTAGAAACCATTTAGATGAATGGGTTTACGATATTCAAAAAACATACATATATGCGTGTATATATAACTACACAGACATATATTAAAAATATATGAATATAAATATGAACACCATAAGTATAATTATTCTTTCTCATCAATATAGATGTTCTATGTGGTGTTTAACTCCCACGAAACTTGTGTTTAAAGATGTATGTAAATTTAAACTTCTTAATTAACCATGTTTACACATTTTCATTAGATAAATCATATCATTTTATGTCTGCAAACTATTATTTCATGTCTAAAACTAAATTCACCCTTCTTGGGATATAATTCATAGTTATTTATTCCCAACAACTAAATTATAAATGTCATTCCAAGCATTTTAGAGTGCATATATGTATTTGGTACATTATAATGACTATATGTTCATTACATATAGAGACAATTTTTTCAAGTTTGACATTATTATTTTTATGATATTATATGTATTAAGAATTAAACATCATATATTGGTATGAAACACATTGGATTATTTAAAGATTATATACCTCAAAAATTTATCATTTTATTCATTTTTATCTATGATTTAGATGAAAATATATAAAATTGGTTTGGGTCACATTGATTTTAAGACATATTTTTATAATATATATGTGAAATGAATTGGAAATATTATATGATGGGTGAGGCCCACAATTTACTCCCCGTGCATCGGTAGGTATTCGAAGAAAAAATAATGTCTTGGCACAAGGCCTTGATAGAATGATTATGTTGTGTGATATAAAGCATTCCTATATGAATTTTACTTGATATATGAAGGGAAAGTCCCATTATAGCCTCTCGATGAATCGGTAAGTATCATGAGTGAAACTAGTGTCTTAATATAAGAATA
Source organism: Viscum album (assembly GCA_963277665.1). NCBI lineage: Eukaryota > Viridiplantae > Streptophyta > Magnoliopsida > Santalales > Viscaceae > Viscum > Viscum album. The sequence goes on from OY728148.1 coordinate 179,226,319, forward strand.
TCCATGGTTATGAATCATTAAACTATGAACATGTCCATGGATTTAATTAGTTAGATAAAAATGGTATAAATTAATATGTTTATGTTTGTAATTATATAAAAAATCATTTATCAAGAGTTATTAATAATCTAATTCAATCCAAAAACAATGGTCAGAAACTCATATGTTATTTCATGGATTTCATTTATTTGATACAATATTATTTAATACATTTTTGGTTCAAATTATTAAAAAGTAATATTTCATGTTCAAATTTGTATCTCCTCACCTGGCCTATCATGGATAATTATGTGTGGTAATTGTGTGATGTATAAATGGTATTACATGCATTTTTTTCAAGTACACACAAATTTTATAATAAATTTTATTCCTAAAACATAAATATGTTTATAAATATTGATCTTTTGATTATCAAAAAAAATATTTCAAAATCATTCAAGAAAATAATGATGACATTTTAGGAGAAATTATATTTTCTATGAAATTAATTTAAAACATTTAATTTAATGAAATCTTTCAAAATTTGTTTATTAATAATTTTTTAAACCCCTTAATTTGTATTTTATACTCACCCTATGGATTATAATCACTTTTACAAGTTTAGAAACCATACTACATTGAAACTATATTGTGGAAACAATACACTGAAGAACCATTGTTTTTAAAATTTTTTATTTTGTTGAAATGTAAGCCATATATATAATTTTCATAAACATAGACCAGTATAAGGTCCACTATTGTAACAAATGTTGTGTATTCACTTATAATTCTATTAAAAAATATAAAACATTTATAAAGGTTAATTCTAGTTTCATAGGCTTGTGCCTTTAAAAATTGTATTCGAAAACATCTTCCTTTATACATACCTTCACCTCTTTTCGAAATGAATATATTCAACTATTTTTAGGATTTTGGTCTTTGAAAATGTAATATCAAAATATTAAAAAGGTTTCCAATAATAATTTGATATTTTTTTCTTCCACTCAACATTTATTTTTGATAACCAATATATAAATTTAATTTATTTATTATATATTTATTTTAAGAGTTAATTTTTTAAGGACTTACATAATTTGTTTTGATAAAATTATACACATTAATGGACTTATTATTGATATTTTTTTTACAAATATTGATTTTTTAGATTCCTTCTTTTAAATTTATCAAAATTATCATTTCCAAAAATTAATTTTAAGAAGAAACATAACATCATATTAGATTCCATTCATAAAATTATTTTCTAAACAATATCTTATGACAGCATTGTTATTTTATAATTATATCTAAAGACATTATTTCCATGAATATTATTTTCCCTGATCCACACATTAAATTTTCTTATAAACTACTCATTTGGATTGATTGATTTTTTTATATAAACCAATTAAATTATTCATGTAAATTTTTTTGAACTATAAAATAATTACCAAACCCATTTTCATTTTGATAAATTCTTAATGATGTGAGGAATTAGTTTTTTAGTTTAACAGTCATATGAATGGATGATTGATGCGTTGGTTCATATGCCTCTCTCTCATGAATTTGTTATGTTTTAATATCTCAAGAGACAATAATGGAATGTGTGTGAATGATATAAATATAATTTATCACTTTATATATTGTGTAAATGAACATATTATGATTTATTCACAAGGTTTTATAAGCACAAGGTCATGTATATATATTATCACGTGATTGGTTATAAAATTGATCATATATAGCTTTAATCACATGGTTTATTTCATGGAAAAGAATGAATATTGTTGTTCACATGAATGTGGATGGACATGATCATTTGTAGGTGTTCTATCATGATTATTCCGAGGTGTTATCATATATGGGTTTTTCAGATCATAGTTCATAGACATGATCTGGTATAGATTTGATTACAATTTTTTTTTCTTGATCATATTTTCATATTTTCCTAATGTCATGACATATTATATTTATTCCATACTTTTATTTAATGTGGTCATTATTATGTTCTGTGGACCATCTATATTATACCACACTCTTTTTCTCTGTTATATGTTTGATAGTTTACATTTATATATACTTTTATCATGTCATTTAGATAACTCTTAGTGTTCTATATTATTTTTTGTAATATATTAATCGTATGCTAAAGTTTTCTCATATTCGTTTGATATAACAGTTTTTGGTATATTGTTGATTTTTTTCTAATAATAAGAATTTGATTTCACCCCATTATTGTTATTTCATTCCATATTTTCTAATTATGGATATAAATTATATTATTTCTAGATGGTATTTTATTATGGTTCGATGATGGTGAAATGTTTATTGGTTTTGTAGAATTATTATCTTATTATACTATTACTTAAATTTAATAAATGTTTTAATCTTTGTACAATTTGATTTTGGAGATATTTAATGATTAAATTATATTAATTTTCTAAAAAAAGTGACACTTAGACATCAGATTATATTAATTTCAGTTTTTAAATAATTAGTTTTAGCACTAGCCCCTTGAGTGTGGGTCTGGGGTGACTTAGTCAGAATCAGAATGAGGATTACTTTTGATTAAGATTTTCTAAATTATATTGAGGACTTTTATGAGAGAAAAGTTGATAATAATCTATGGATAAGCCTAAGTAATAAGTATAATTACATGATAACATAATAAATATTTCATTATAGTTGAGATAGTACTAACTTCCAAGATATTATATCATTATATTGACATTTAAAATTCAATTCAACTGGGGAGTAGAAAAACATTGTGGTAATCATCATTAAAAAGGATTTTTGAGTATCAACTCAATCATGGATATAGTATATGATGAGTGGGAATAATATTGAACACCAAGGTAGAAACTTTCTATTGATATCATTAGGCCAATCAAATTATTTTTACAAACTGTTATAAAGGATTCATTAATTTTGGTGATTATGTTGATGAGGATGAGAAGAAACAAATATAATGAATAAAAACTAAATTGGAGTTTATTTAGTTTGAAATAAAATATAATGTAATATTTTTTTTAAATATATTTTTAGCAAAAATATTTCAAGTAATTATATTATAATGTTATTATTCATTGTACATATCTTTGGATTAATTCCTTTTGATTTTATAAAGATATGGTTCTTAAAGTAACCATATTAATAATGGATATAATGGAAAATGAAACATGTTTTCTTATAGACAAATAAAATTTTATAAAATCATGGATTGAAAATCTTATAGTTATTCTATCCCATTTTTTCCAAATAATATTTAAAAGACATGTATTTTAAAACCTATTTACATACTAATGAAGATTAGGATGGACAGTCGTAGAATTGTAGTAGATGAAGCTAATGGTGGAAATATGAATCAACATTTTACATTAAAAAATACGGAAGGAAACATACACGGGGTTTTCATAGAAGAATAATAATGAGATTCATGTTTTGAAGTATTTTTCATCAATATGATGATTTTTGAGAATGGCATAATTCCATAATAGATGTGGAGGTCAAGAATGTCTAATGCCTAAAATATCTGGAGATTAGGTGTTATGAAAATTGATACCCTATCCTTATAGAAAACATGTATAATAATTCTAAATAGCCTTAAAAATAACAGAAAATGGAATTTTTATACAAGAAGTTATTTTGAATATTTAACATGAAAATATAGGAAATGGTACACTAACCCTCCACTCTAGTTATGTGGATATGTAATTGTATTTTTATTCTAGCACCAATTCATTGTGTAGAATGTTTTCTGAATGAATTATATAAATAGAATAATGGTATGATATTATTATGAAAAAGAATCTATTATTATTATTTCCCTAAATCAGGTTTATGTTATATGGAAAATGAATGTCTTATAATCCTTCCATGTGAATTCAATGTGATTTTTCAAATATGTGGAATATCTCCACCATGATTCCAAAGTGACATAAATATTATAGAAAAAACATATCATATTTTAAATCTGTGTACTGTCATCTATTAGAAAAATTATGACTATGATAAATCTTGAAACTAATTGTATTATTGGAGTTATGATACGTAATCATGACAAATGTTTATATCAAATTACTAAAGAAGAACAAAATATTATAATTGAAAATTTCAGATAGAAATGATATAATTATGAATCTTACTAATATCACGCTAGATATTTTATCATGAACAATAAATATCTCTTATATAAAACAAGTTAATTTCAATGATATGACATTACTAAAATTATAAGAATGTAATTTATTTCATGGTGGTGGAAGGTAATCCCCAGAGACATGGAAATATATTTTATTCTTATGTAATATTATATTCGTTATCTTTATCAAAACACAACACCAAACTAATATGAGTCACCAATAATTATTATTAAAAAAACTAACCGAAAAATCAAGCATCTCTAAAATAAGATTATATTATTTAATTTTAAATTTGTAAATAAAATATGATTAGGCATATTAATATTTCTAAAAATTGTATATTTTAAGAAATTATTTTTTTCATATATATTAAATATTCATTTAATGGAATGAATTATAAATTTTGGAAATTCTATTTCAAGAAATTAAATTCATTTAAAATTTCATAATGTCAAAATGTAATTACGAAGCATTTTTTGGATTTATTTGAAATTGTTTATTTTTTATTGAATAGAGAAAATCGTATTTTTAATAAAACTTTTGTGATTATTAATTTATAAAGGAGAAATTATAAAATAAAAAAATCATTCTCAAGTATTTATTTTAATATTTATTTTAAAATTTATAAATTTTGATATTAATTAACAAAATCATTTTTATGATTTTCGTAAATTAACTAATATTTTCTAAAAAATTCATTTGTTTTGTCTATTCATTTAATTATAAAAAATTTACGTAAAATTATTTGATCATAGTTTTACATATAAATATCATTTATTTGTTTAATTGTAATCTATTTTATTACTGCTAAATGAGAGCCATTAATTTTTTATATTAAAAGATAATTTGAAGAAAACAAATACTCTTTTTCTAAAAATGGTATTTACATGTTAATGAAACCCATATTAGAATTAATATTTCTTAAAAACAAAAATTTTATATAGAAATATTTATCTTAAATTTTTTGTTAGTATTCAAAAATAAATAATAAATACTATTTTGTTTTTATGGATAAAAAATTAATTACATAGGTCAAAACTAGTTTCCATGGTAAAGTCAACAAAATTGTAAAAACAATTATTCAATTGAGTAAAATCATAACATGTAAGATTTTTTATATAATAGATAGGTCAAATTGTTTATGGATGGAAAAATATATAAACTATTTTAATTTTCATTTTTATACTTCATATCTTATGAAACATATTTCCTTTTTGTATTACGTTTTTGTAATTACAAAAATATCACGCTCACCGCTTTTAAAATGGGCCTCTCAAGAACCCTTCATTACCACTCCCAAAATTGGGTTTCCTGTTAATTATCTTATATTTTCTACTTCCCATTGAATCATATTAATATTTTCATTCTTTTAGACACTATATTTTAGACTATGTCCTCTCTTTGTAATTAATATTCCAAAAGATGCAGAAATATCTAAAACTATTTACTAAATTTTCCCGAACATTTATTCTTTTCAATAATTCAATTATAATTAATTTTCAAAAAATAATAGGATTAGTTAGTCATATGCATGGTGTATTTTAAAGGTAAATTTCATTTAGTTTCCTTTCATTCATTGTTTTGGGTGTTTCCCAATCTTTTATGGATGATTTGGTGAGTTTTCATGAATTGGGCCAAACCGCGAGCCCAATTTCATAATTGAAAATAAATATTGTTTCTTTTTTAACTCATTCAATTGTAAAAATTCTTTATCCCTTCCAATTCCTTCCTGGCCTCCTTTAACCTGTTAACACCTCCATGTCAATTTGGAGCCTTTAGTAATCCATAGCCAATGTGTATTTGGGATTTTATTGAAGAGGTTGTGCCCGCCCAAATGCCCATGCCTATCCTCTTTCCTTTCTTTCTGTAGCTCATATTCATCATGATTTAGTGTACAACATCATATGATTTCTCAAAACGACAATATTTGAAGAGGTAACTACATTCCTTCTTAACTATATCAATTGTTACTCTTTTTCACCCATTCTAGTTCCTAATTCAACCCTTCCTCCTCCTATTTGAACCAAAAATCCATGGATGACCTCCCAATCACTCAAATCCTCTTTGGAACCGCATTTGATGGGGGATTTGGTGGTGGAACCTCAAAAAATTTCAAGTAAGTGTATCTCCTCCTTATTTCCTCCCCTACCCGTGATGTTTAATTCAATTTTATTAAATTCAAATATGAAAAAGGGGTATGGTTTTGATCCTATTATTCATCCTTGGGGTTATCTTGGTCAATTATTGTGGTTTTTGGTTCTATATAAGTCCCTATTTTTTTTTTGGCTGTTGAGCGACATGATTTTCACACGGTGATTCAAGGGATGCCTTTGATTTGGTATGTGATTCATTTTGGAATGCTATCATTTTTACATATATTAAGTTTTTATTTTATTATTATGTCTATTTCATTTTAATGTGGCTTTAATAATTGGTTTTAGTGGAAATTATAATGAAAATAAATTTTAAGTGCCAATTTTTTGTGAAATTTAGAGTTTTTCATATAAATTCATCATTTGATAATTAAGGGCTTCCATATAATTATTTTGTTGATTTTTTTGAACTGTATTAGAGAATAAAATAATGTTTTTAATTTTTATCCCCCTTGTTTTTTGATGTGAATATGGGTGTTAATGGTGTTTCTAACTAAAGTGATGTTTTTGTGCCACTTTTGCGTGAAAATGATTGTTTTACAATGATATTACTTCATGTTTAACATGGGGATATCCTAAAATTTATTTTTTGTTTTCAATTACTTTTATTGGTCGGTATCTTTTATTTTTGAATCTTAAAATTGTGATGATGGTGTAAAAGTGGGGTTCTTAAGGGGTATTTTTGTGCCAAACAATACGGGGGTTTGAGAAATTATTTCTTTAAAAATTAATGTTTTGTGTGTGTTTTTTAAGTGGTATAAAATATGATAGCTACTAAAACAGGAGTATGTGACAAGTATTGGGGTTTTACATAAAAATAGATATGTTTTTTAGAATGAAATTGTTTGACTAAAACGTGGGGAGCCTGGGTACGTAGGTGCGGCAGATGTGTACTAGAACGACTAGTGGATCAATTGGGTATTGTCCCTGATCCCCCTAGAATTTGGATAACAACAACCCCATCTAAACAATTTAGATGATTACTAGGTACCGCTATGTTATATTTATGTTCCCTACCAGTGGATCGTGCATGAGAACAAATTTTACAATGGTTACTTTACACTGTGGTATGATGTGCATTGGGCCCAAGACTATCTAGTGCCTATGGGTGTGCACAATTTTTTTTCTCATTGTATATTTTGTATTTGTAAATATAATAGAATGGTTTTTATATACATTACTGTAGCTAAAATTTCTATTTATATGTGTAAACATTCTGAAATTTTTTAGCTGGAAAACAGTTTTCTATTGAAAGTAGCATTTCTTAGCATTTCTCAGTACATTTCATTGCATTTTAAAACATCTTGCTTTTTCACATTTTATTACATGCCCTTTGGATTCATTGCGTAGTATCCTATTGGGACTATGATCACACCCTATATAAACACCTTGAGTGTAAGTAGAATTTATTATGCTTGACTCGGTTAAAGGGAATTATATGGGTAATGAGGGTTTAGGGAGTTAGTTTATATCCTTGGCACGAAGTAGTGGAGATGGCTTGTGGATGATGACCCCTTGTCATGTGGAGTCCAAGGGGTTGTCTTTAAGTTGCCATTATTTTTATTTTTACCACATTTATTTTCTTTAAACTCATGTATTCAGTTATTGTTTTTTCTTAAGACTTGTTCGGCTTAAAAATTTTAGATTTTTTCTGTATTTTTTTAATGTTTTATGATTTCAAACATGGGTAAATCTATCCCAAACATAATTAATGATTCCTGGGAACTTGTTCCAGCCTGTAAGGATATGTAACATCCTTAGATCCTTGTCACAGGCTGGGTTAGGTGCCCGTAATAGTGGCAACCAGATTCAGTTCGTGACAGAATTGTATCAGATGGGTTTAATGTATTTTCATTATGTTACTATTTTGGGATGAGTCTGGATAGACAAGAGATAAAATTATTAGTGCTTGGGGTTTTTTTAATGAGTAGGGTTTCTAGGCCTCACCACTCATATAATACCTTGATTCACATGGGGATTTCAAACCCTGACCGATGCTTAGTTTTAATTTAATTGTTTTGGGTCCATCATTTGAGTGGCAGTTTCAATCACATCTTATTTAAAATTTTTTTGGTTTTATAGGGGTATGAGACTATTCCCGCGACTATGCTCGGTTCCCATCCATAATAAGAGACTGTCTTATTATTATCATATTTTTTATTACACGGGCACACAACCAGCCATGAAACAACACACGCAACTGAGCGCGCCACTACGCACGTGACCATGCATAGTGTCCAACCTCAATTAAGAATGATGTTATTATTTTGGCTCATTTTATTATTTTAGTTTTATAATTCGTGTCGTCATTATTTAGGTTAATATGTTAATTAGGTTATGATTATAATTATTATTATTATTATTATTTTTTGTTAATCTTTTTCATTGGTCATTGATGTTAAATTAATGTTACAATTATAAAATAATTAACTTTATATTTAAATTATCGTTATTTTTGTGATTATGTGTATGTTAGTTTAGGTGTTTTTTTAGTTTCATTTATTTTTTTCCCCATATCTTTTTCTAACTTTTTAATCTCTCTTTTATTATTATTTTCCTCCCTTCTTTGCACTCCCCTCTCCCTATCAGACTCCCCCAACCACCTGGATCGCACACCCCCTACCCATCCCAGAAAAGCCCCTCCCCCCTTCTCTTTCCCATAAACCGCCACACCCATGCTCCCCCCTCACACCATCACACATTCCTCGCCGGTGCATCCCTCGTCATGGTACACCCCCTCGCGTCGTCGAGCTAAGCCCCCCATGTCCCGGCTTCTCACCGCCGCCCTTCTCTTCTTCCAGACGTCGAACCACGTACCTCCTCCCTCACCTACAGCGACCGCATTGCAAAACCGTGCCCTCCTCTCCTTACGCGCACCTCTCTGGCATCCCCTCTGGGTAAAACCCTCTTCTGATTTGGGGTTTTTATTTTTTTTCCACCGGGTTTGGGGTCCAATTTTAGGGTTTAATCTAAAATTTTGTTGGTTCAATATCATTTTTTAGGGTTCATATTTGGATTTTTTATGGTGATCATTAGGTGAAATTGATTTATTAAACCAATTTTGGGTTAATTCCTGTTATTTTTGTTCAGTTATTTGATTTAGGGTCAATTTGGGTTTATTTGAGTTGTGGTTGGTGGGAAACGATCCTTGCGCACCATATTTGTGAATTCTACCACAACGAGGTAGGTGGTTACATGTTTAATTATTATTTGAATAATTAATTTTCATGTTTAATTAATGTAGAATTTTTTTTAATTAATTTATGTCTTGCGAAATTGGCCTTCTCTGAGGTTTGATTTGAAGTTGAATTGTTTAGTAGCATGTTTATAATATGTGTGCGCTTTCGGCTGATGTCTTAATTCTAGTTAATTGTTAGTGATTTATTTAGTTTATCCGTAAGCTTATTACTTCATTAGTTTGCTGTGAGTTCGGTTTTACATGAGGTTCAGTGTGTATTGATGTGTTAGGTAGGGTGTATCATGATATAAGTATGTTTTTGTTGTGAGAACTCATGTTTTACTACTGATTAGTTTTTCGTTATCGGGTAGTTAATATGTTAGGATGTGAAAAAATGGTGCAACTTGTGATTTGTTTTTGAGCCTAGTTGTGTTTATTCAAAAATGAACATTCTAATTGGTATCTGGCATTTAATGTTGTGCAACATATTTTGAAATTGATTGGAAAAATTTTCTAGTAGTTCTCTTAATTATAGTAATGGTATTTTTAATAGTACGAGTGGTTTCTTAAATTGCGTGTGTGATGCAGGTTGTGTTTCTGAGGTGGAATTGTGTGTGTGTGGTCATGTAAGGGGGTTTAGGTCAGTCTAGTATATAAAGCAATGTTTTTCTCTTTTAATGTTAGTTATTAAAATTTCAATTGAGTTATTAAATAATTATTAAGGGTGAAAATTGTCCTTATTAAATTGTGTAAATGTTTTTTTATGTGCATAAAGTCATGTGAAGTGTGTGAAATTTGTTTAATAAATTCTATTAGTGGAATGTTTGATAATAAAAGTGATTTCTTTGACTGTGTAGTCTTTACATTGGTTGTGTGTGTGATGTAGATTTAGAATTGGGATATTCATAGTGTTCATCTTATTGTAAATGAAATTTGTGTGAGAAAATGGTGGTTTTTTGCGTGCATTGTGTCTTTTTTTATCATAGTATATAATTATTACATAATACTTGAACTCTAAACAACATGAGCAAAAATGGGAAGCCTGGGTTCTAGGTGGGCGGACTAGGACTAGTGCACTAGTGATTTAGAAGTGACATCATCCTAGTTTCACTTAGCTAGATTGATGACTACAACACTAACTAAACTTTTGGATGATATTTGTAGACCACTAGGTTATGGATGTGTTTCCCTACTAGAGGCTTGTGCATGAAAACGTATATAGTTGGGCTCATGTACCACTGTTCACCGAGAAGAGGTGTTCTAGGGTCCCGCTTCTTTCTTGTATCTTTAGGGAATCTCTTATGTATTGTGCTCCTCTTTTGCTATGCGCTCACTATCGGCACACAGTGTGACGTTGGGGTTACCAAGAATGTTTGTGTGTTTGTGTGTGTTAATTAAAGTTGTTTTCCATTTAGAGTAGTTTTCCATTAAAAACGATTTTCATTAATGTTATTTAAGAACATATTTATTTTTATTCCATTAAACTGCATATATATTTGTCATTTAATAATTATGTGTGGATACTTTTCTCTGTGGAATACTACTGGGCTTTTATCTCACACCCTACATACACCCTTGGGTGTATGTAGATTTTGTTTCTTTTTCATTCCAGGTTGAGGCATCGTGCAAAACATTTGTGGTTTGTGTCGTCAGCGACGTCCTCGTGTTGGTCTGGTCAATGTAGCTTGTGGTTGTTACACCCCATGGTGCATGGAGGTTTGATTAAGTGTTTTTAGTTTTCCCTTTATTTATTTTCCTCTTTGGGTTTTTAGTTCAAGTAGAAAACATAAATTTTGACTATAGATTAAGGTCATGCTTGGTTATCAATTTTTTGATTTAAATTATTCATCTTGTTTTTTGTTTTTTGACTATGTATTCAGGTAAATCATTTCCAATTTTCATTTTCATACACAGGAAATTATGCCATCCCATGGGGGTCATTAACACCCTTCGGGCCATGTTGTAGACCAGGTCGGGTGCCAGGTCGGATGGCGACTCAGCCTGGTTTGTGAGAAAATGGTATCAGAGGAGGTTTTTGTTCTTGTTATTTGGGATGTCAGGTAGATCAGGGATAGGATGGTCGGTACGCGAGGTCTAGGTGTGAGAAGAGTGTCGCGAACACATTCTTGTTTTATCCTCGAGAAACTAGGGGTAGTGCGGGATTTATGTTTTTGACTTTGGTCTTTGTGGATGGCGGATGATAGTAGGAATAAACTGGTACTGTGCGTAGTCTCATATAGAGTAGAGACCCATGTGATGCCCGACAGTATGGTTCGATACTCCTAGTGGTTGGTACATGTCTAGGACATGGTCTGCTAAACCATGTTGCTGGGTTAGACATGACCACTAGTCCTTTGTCTATGTTCTTTAGTGTTCATGATGTCATGCTTCTGTTTTGGGATTGGCGTGAAAGTGTTTTCCATTTTAAAAGAGAATTGTATTTTGGTGGTGTTCTTACTTTATTTTTGTGTGTGTTTGGCAAGATAGTTGGGGTCCATTTCTCTTGGACCATGTTTTTGGAAATTTGGCATTTGATTTTTTGAATATTGAAGTCATAAAATAACACCTATGCTTATCTGAAATTTAAGTGGGTTGTTTTAGAAATGGAAACCATTTTGAAAATTTGTCTTGAATCATTGAAATGATTTTTGAAAAAAAGGAGAGTATTTTTGGAATATTGAAAATGGTTTATTCTTGAATGAAGAAGAACCTAGCTCTATCTAGTGGTATTAATATGGATGCTCGTGTGGGCATGTGAAAGTGAATAATGTATAGTTGATGGATTGTGTGGATTGGTGCCTGGGTGGCACGGAGATGAAAATCTGCGAGGCATCTAGGAACATCAGTGGTGAGTGAATAATTTTAAAAGTTGCATCTTGTTTCCAGAAAAGTAGGTTTTTCTCAAAAAGGGTTTTTTGTGCTTAAATGGTTTTGGAATTAGAAATTGTTTTGAGTCTGAAGTGAAAGCGATGGGTTCAAAAGAGTTGTTGGGTTTTGTTGTACTATTCATTTTTTTCAAGCGGGTATTTTTATTTAAGGATGAATTGATGTTTTTAAACTGAGATTGTTGGATTTGGGTCTAATATATGGATGTTTGATTTGTGATGTGTTTGGATTTTTGGAAAGTTGTTTTCTATTTCTTGTTTGTGATATACCCCCTAGAAATGCCCCATGGGTTTCCAGCAAGTCTCTCGGTTCTTGGCTCAACCCAGACTCCTAGTGGAGTGATAGATTTGGGTTCTAATCATTGGTGTCGATTTTTCGTAGACTTCAAGGTAAGTTTGATATCATTGAATGCATTGGTGAAGTTGTATGGGTCTATTTTTCGAGCAACTCTAAATCTTGTGTGGGTGTAAGTTGTCTCGAGCATGTCCAGAGGAGTGAGACTACACTAGCAAACACAAGTCATTATGTTTTCATTGCAAATGGGAATGTTGTGAGTGATCCTCAGGACTAACCACATTCCGCGTTTGTACCGAAGGAAGTGAAGGCGAGAGAAATTGGTGGATCTCATAGGTTCTCTGTAACACCCCAAGATTTCATAGTACGTTATTTCATCAACGTAATTCAATATCATGCCCTACACACAACACTGAGTTCTAGCACACCATGACTTACCAAAAAAGCTATTCAAAAGTGTGTAAGAATAGTATTAACTGAATTTAGAACTTTATATAATCCTTATAATTTTAGAATCCATATTATGAGTTTTTTAAACATAATGTAAGAACAAATAAATTTTTTCAGATAAAAGAAGTTGTTTTAAAAAAAAAGAAATTTTACCACATTTTAATAAAGAAACATTTTTAAATCTAGTATTTGAAACATTAATATATTCAATCTGAAAAAATAATCTTCTACTTTAGAATTAGGACATAAGAATTTAGTTTCAATAATGTTTTGTTGTTTTTCTAATAACTTTCATATTTGGGTGAATAGTGAAAAATACTATATTTTATGTGAAAACAAATTTCTAAATCAAAATAATTTATTTTGTTAAATTATACATATTAATGGTTTTTAAGTATAAATAGATTATATTTCTACCATTTAATCCAATGATGGTCATTTTAGGTAATTTTACATTGATATTGGACATAAACAAGTGTCAAACTTTTGGTAGTTATTATTTCTTAAAAATACGCCTTTTGGTTTTGACAGAGGGAATTATTTTTAAATTAATAAATGAAACTTATATTTTCTGAATTTGGTAAAATAGACTTCATTATTGAATTCATAATATCAAAATGATCTTAGGGTAAATTGTGGGTATTTTTCTAAAAACTTTTATATTTTGGTGAATAGTGAAAAACACTGAGTTATAGTTTAAAACTGAATTTTTTATTAAATAATTATTTTATTTAATTTTATTTCATGTAAAAATAGATACATAATGCCTATAAAAGTTCAATTTAATTCATTAGAGTGAGTTTACAATAATTTTAGATATATAAAAATGTTATTGAACTTTTCATCGTCTTTTACGCACATTCATGGAGAATTTGCAAATTCACATAAAACATAATTTTACCAATTATGTGAGTGTAATTTCAAAAATTTGAGACACACGGTTAATATCAAGGACTAATATGTGGATCAATAATATAAAAATAATATTTTATGAATAGTAACTTTTAATTTTTATTTATCACGGTAAAAATTAAATAGTGTAATTAAGGGTTAAAATGCTATTATTATTACCCTACCACATCTCTTAATTACATTGGATAATTATAATTAAACCCAAAAAAACCTTAGGAATAAAATATGAACCTCTTTTGTCCACTTGTATTAGATTAAGACTTTTATATTTATTTTATTTAAAGAAGAGTTAAAAGAGTTAAAATAATGTTTATTAACTAAAACATTTTTAATATAGGGTTATAAATAATATAAATTAGATTATAAATATTCATTATAAATCTAAAAATATTTACTACATAATTGTATTTTATTTATAATTTTAAGACATTATATAATTTAATTTATTTATGACACAAGGATGATGCAGTAATTACATTATTAGTGAAATATTAAAATAATTGATATTATAAATACCAAAATAAATATAATTTGATACTTTTACTGAATTAAACGAATTTTATTGGTTAATATGACATGTTATGTTTTATTAAATGAATTTGTTTCGATTTAATAATGTTATGAATATTTTAACAAAAAACAATTATTAAATAGTATCAAAATTGATAAAAAGGTGTTTTTAAAACAAATATTATATTATTAATTGATATATTATTTCTAAAAATCTAATGTTCGGCCAAAAGACTTATATTATGATAGTTATGTCATTAATGAACCACTTTGGGTTCTTTTGGTAGTTTATTGTATGTTTATTAACCATATAATATAAAAATACATAGAGACATTGTAAATGTCAAACTATTTAAGTAAGAGTTAAATCTAAAGGATAAGGGTAAAATATTGACCCAAACTTGTCTAAAACTTATTGGTTGAGTTTTTTGCTACCTATACCCACATTATACATTGAATAATCCACTTTTGAGCCATTATAAACCTAATATGATTTTATTATAAAATAATATTTTAAGTTTTTCCTAAAGAGCCCCTCCTCCACCTTATAAAAGGACACCTCTTCTAAATAATTCCTCACACCTCTAAAGAATTTTTTATCATCCAACCTCTGCCCAATTAAGCTAAAAAAATCCCTCTCCTCTGCCTAGAACCCTTACCTTAGGAATCAGTCACTTCAAGTGTCCTTTTTGGTTCAAACCAAAGGGAGTTACCCAAATTAAAGGTAACAATTTCTCTTAGCTTCTTTTCATTTATTTTACTTCTCCAACCCCTAAAATCTTCTTATTATATTATTTTTTGTAACAAAACCATTATATAAAATATACTAGGATAGTTTTATGAAAATTATTCGAACTAAACTTACACAAATATCCATCCAATGGGTGAAGAACATAATGTTTCTGTGGATGGGAACCAAACGCCTCACGAAACGATGATTGTTCAATTATCTCCTACCACCTCTCATGGAGGCCATTTTGATGGAACTATAATTAAATATGATATTAATTATATTTATTCTATATATAATATTCTGTAATTCCATTTTATACCATACCATTATTCCTTTCATGTTGTATATATATGTGATAATTTAATTTGAGGAAGTGCGGACTACCGCCCCCTCAAAGTGATATGAGTCATTCATACCATACATGGGATGTATAAATGATGGTGTTAAGGAAATTAAGTAACACATATAAGATATTATATTATACTGGAATAATAATATAACTATGTATAATTTTGTTTTGATTCCTTTTAAAATGAAAAATGAAATGGATGTAGTGTTCGTGCGTACATACGGATTTCCGTCTCTATGAACGTGAAGAGATTCATTCACCATCGTATCCATTCAAGAATAATTTTAATTTGATGATAAAAAATATTATTTCCAGAATTGATATAACTCTATATATGAATATGATTAATCCAATCCATAACAAACACTACTTATGTAACAACATATATAAAAGTAAATGAGTAAGTTAACCCCTGAAACCATGATAACACTAAGATATTATTAACAAAGGAATGTTAAAAGATCATATATGATATCATATTAATGTATATGATTCTTGTATAATTTAATAAATTTATTTCACCATTGTACAGGAGGTTAACCTACCCTCGACCAAGGAAAAGTAAAAGTTAAGGGTTTATTTCACAATCTCTTCATTATCAGAGGTTGTTTATACATGATTATCTATTCGGATCTTTTTATCATCCACATTGATGTTCCTTAAAAATGTATTCCAAAATATTTATACAATTTACTCGAATATGGGTTAAAGTTATTCATACCCTTGTTTGGCTTTTATAAAATGGTTTGAAATGAATCTTTTCATCGTTTTCTAAACAAGGCCCTTTTTAACCGTTTTGACAAAATTATGGTAAAATGTTGTTTTTTACTTATACGGTGGGTGCGGCTATTTTCCACTATTGTAAAATATTCGAAGCTTAAATTACATGATTATAAGAATATTTTCAATTAAAATGTTTTATTTTATAATCATGTGACTTTTAAATGATTTCAAAAAAGTTATATTTCTCTCAAATAGTTTTTATTTTATCTGTGTCAACATCCTTTGATTTATTTTGAGCTTATTTGAAATTTATTTATTATGATACCAAATTTCCATATTTGATTCAAGGTTTTTTGATATGTTTTCTTTTGGATGTTTTATTTGTATACCATTAATGGTATGTGGAGAATGTATTTACATTTCGTATGAAATTTTTAATACAAATAGTTGTGTTATGTTTAAACCTATTCATATGAGGAATGCATTGGACTTAATAAGTGACGGGTGGAGCCCACTATTGCTCCTCGATGCATCGGTAGGTATCATGAGACAAACTAGTGTCTTCGAAAAAGGCCTTGGAAAAATCTTATTTGTAGTCTTGGCATTAGGCCTTGGCTACATGGTTATGATAGTCTGGCAGTATGCATTCCATCATTAAGAAAGTGGTTATTGATATTGCATGTGATTATTCGACTAGTAAAATATCCATGTGAATAAGTAAATGACATTATTTAAATTTATTTTTTTCTATGTTATGATGAATTTAGTGTTTATAAGTCTTTTGTTTTAGTTATACATTTCTTTAAAAGTTTATGCTTATTTATGAAATTTTCCGCTATATTGTTATCCTTACTGAGCATCTGAGCTCACCCCTTTCAATGTTTTATTTTCACAGGATGTGAAGAAGTATTTTATGAATGACATTTAGGGATAGTATGAGGGGATATGAAGACAAAATGTTGTTGTAGTTTTTCACTAATGATGTAATGTAAACATTATAAATGAATCTAATGATTCTAAGGATACTAAAACAATAGGCCTTTAGAGACTAGATCTTTTGTGATCATGCCAATGTTATGTAATAATGCACCGACTCTTGGTAACTTGGGTTGGGGCGTTATATTTGGTACCATAGGAAGTTTAGTACAAACATTGGAAGCTATATTAGATAAACACTAATTAGAACACATAGCCCTAAGATAGACTTTGAGGATTTGTATAGAAGAAACTCCTAAAATTTTGGTATTGTAGAGATTTTGTGAGTTTTCCGAGCAATACATCCCTGTCTGGATACAGGCATATAGAGGTGGCTCTGGCATAGATGTACCTTGGGATAAAACTCAAAAACACCGCTTTGACCTAGACTCGAATGAGAACTTGTGCACGAACACTAGCCTTGATGCACTCTTGGTTACGACACTCCCGAGGTATATACTTAGGATAATTTTCATTTTTATTACAAATCATTATGAAGGATTTATGAGTACATAATTCCTCAGTGAAAACATCTTTATGATTATGGATTATATACATAAACCATTAAATTTATGTTATGTATTTTACAAGTTTTTAAATTATTCATTGCTATTCAAAAATTTACCTAGTTTATGCTATTGTATAGAAATGGAGCCCAGTAGAAGGAATGTAAACTCCCACAATATTTATGATACAAAGAGTAAGAAGTATCATATCTTTCACAGTATTAATCCAACATTTAGTAGAGAAATAGTCTCTCATGTATTCTCAACATATGATGAAATAGTATTATTTTTTAATATGATAAGTAAAGAACTATATGAGTCCTATTTCTGGGAAGGGAAGCAATATATTAAAAGGATGGAAGATAGAAAAATGAATAAAGGGAAGAGGGAAAAGAAGAATTTTCCCATATGTGATAACTGTGAGAAGAAACACCCTAGAACTTTCTTGAATGGAATGGGAGTTTCTTATTAGTGTGGAGAAAAAGGACACCATGTTTGTGACTACAAGGGTACGAAAACGTTTTCAAATGTACAATTCTTTATCTCCAAGTAGTTAAGATACTACGTGAATCAATGTCTGATTCATAAGAGTATACGAAAAATGATTTTATTGATTAATAATCATGTTTAATACTACCACAGATGATGAGGAATCATTAGAGTTCTTATGTTGTTATTAGGGAATTATTTTATTTTAGTGTTGTATCAACAATATACTATTTATAATAATTATGGAGTATATAAGGATTGTACTGTAGTACTATCTCATTAAGGAATTTAGATTGTGTGGATTCAAGAAAAGTGACTCAATATCAGGTTATGTTTTTGGATAATATATTCTTGAGAGATAGATAAACCATAATATGGTTCTGATAATAAGGTAGTGATTTTGGAATAATACATGATTGATTTGGATAAATTATATTGAATATTCTTGACTACCCTGAAACTAATTAATGATTTGTATATTCCATCATTGGTGGAGTTTACGACATTTATTAATTGAAGAAGTATATCTAGTATTCTATAAGTAATAGGGGACCATGAATGTCATCAATAAGGTATTATGGTAATTTATGATGTTGCAATGTTTTAAAAGAATACATGATTAAGGTGTTCACATGTTATTACGCAGAAAAAAGGATCTTTGTTGTGTTTACCTTCCTAATAAATTATGGACTGTGAGTTTGGGCAGAAGTATTTTTGGATAATTTTAGTTTGAGATTATTTTTGGATTTCCATAAAAGGACAACACGGAGGTTGGGCGGTAACCCATCGCGACCGGAAAAGCCACGAGACATGAACCCGCAACTGAAGGGAGACAAGGTTGTATCACCTACCACTATCCCACGTGATGTCCTGGATGGAATAATGTAGTATTTAAAAAAAATCTTGTAGATGAATTATAAATTCATTTTTTGAACCCTATATGAATGTGATAAATAGAATATTATTTTAAAGTTATATTATTTTTAGAGTGAAAGATGAGTTTGTGGTAGAAAGTAGTTAAAGGATGGGACTATACTTTTCAAGTATATATTTTTCTTCCTCTCTTATTCTATGAAGAAATTAATTATTATACATTATGGATGGGATCATAAAACAAAAAAAAATGTGTTATCCTAATACCATCTGTTTTGTTGAACTGATGGTATTTTAAATCATCAGAGATTGATGAATTTAAGGCCATTAGTTTTACACTTGTTTGTTATTGAAGACCTCATTCACTACCTATAAATATTTACGTTCTTTCTACAATTATACATCTCTAATTGCCACAAATGTTCTCCTAATTGAGATCATAATTTGGTGGTGAACCTTTCATTTCCCTTTTCCTCTTATTAAGACTAAATTTTATTAACCTAATTTCCGATGTGGGTTTTCCCAAAGGGATTTTTTATTTTCAACCTTTTATTTTCGAAAAATAATTTCAAATTACGAGGAAAGAATTTATTGAAGGAGTTAAGAATGTAACACCCCATGATTTCATAGTATGTTATTTCTTCAAAATAATTCAATAACTTGCACTATACGAAAACACCGAGTTCTAGCGCACCATGACTTACCAAACAAGCCGTTCAAAAGCGGTTATGAATAGTATTAAATAAATTTTGAAATTTCTATAATACTTATAATTTTAGAATCCATATTATGAGATTCTAATGCATAATGTATGAATAAATAAATTCTTTCAGATAAAAGAGGTATTTTAAAAAATTGAAATTTTACCACCTTCTAATGGAGAAGCATTTTTAAATCCAATTTTTTAAACTATTATATATTAAATTTGACTAAATATACTTTTTATTTATAATCAAGACATATGAATTTAGTTTCAATAATGTTTTGGTGTTTTCATGATAACATTCACATTTGGTTGAATAGTGAAAATACTATATTTTATCTTAAAACTACTTTCTAAATAAAAATAATTTATAATGTTAAATTATACATTTTGATGGTTTGGAAATATAAATCGATTATATTTTTACCATTTAATCCAATCATGGTCATTGTAAGGAAATTCACTTTGGAATTGGTAATAAACAAGTGTCAAACTTTTGGTAGTGATTATTTGTAAAAAATATGCGTTTTAGTTGTGAAAGCGGGAATTAATTTTAAATTTATAAATGCAAATTCTATGTTTTTAATATGGTAAAATATACTTCATTATGGAATTCAGAATATCAAAATCAGCATGGGGTAAATTTTTGTTATTTTTCTGAAAACTATAAATTTTTGATGAATAGTGAAAAACACTGAGTTATAGTTTAAAACCGAATTTTTAATTAAATAATTATTTTATTTAAATTTATTTTATTTCAAAATAGATACATAATTCCTATATAAGTTCAATTTAATTCATTAGAGTTAGTTTATAATAATTTTAGATGTATAAAAAATTTATTGAACTTTTCACCGTTTTTACCCACATCTTGGGAGAATTTCCAAATTCATATAAAACACAATTCTACCACTTCTGTGAGTGTAATTTAAAAAATCAGAGAGACACAGTTAATATCAAGGAGAAAAATGGGGTTCAATAAGATAAAAATTATCTTTGGGGAATAGTAACTTATATCTTTTATCCACCACGGTAAAAAGTAAATATGGTAATTAAGGGTAACAATGATATTATTATTAACCTAAAACATGTCCTAATTATATTGGATAAGTATAATTCGACCAAAAACAACCTTATAAATAAAATATGAACCTCTTTGGTCCACTTGGATTAGATTAGGACTTTTATTTTTATTTAATTCAAAGAAGAGTTAAAATCAATGTTTAATAACTCAAACATTATTAATATGGTGTTATACATAATATAAATTCAATTATAAATATTCATTAGAAATCTAAAAGGATTTACTACATAATGGTATTTTATTTATAATTTTTAAAAATTAAATAATTTTATTTATTTATGACCGAAGGATGATGCAGTAATTACCTTATTGGTGGAATATTAAAATATTTGATATTATAAATACCCAATTAAATATAATTTTAGACTTTTAATAAATTAAAATAATTTTATTGGTTAATATGACATATAAGGATTTATTAAATGAATTTTTTTAGAATTAATAATGTTATTATGACTTTAACAGATATAAATTATTAAATACTGTCAAAATTGCAATAAAGGTGTTTTTAAAACAAATATTATATTTTTAATTGCTATAATATTCCTAAAAATCTAAGGTTCGGACAAAGGACATATATGATGATATGTATGTAAATAATTAAATACTTGGGTTTTTATTCTCTGTTTATAGTATGTTTATTAACCATATAATATAAAAATAAAACGAGACATGGTACATGTCAAACTATTTACGTAAGAGTTAAATATAAAAGATAAGGGTAAAATAGGGACCCAAACTTGTCTAAAACATATTGGTTGAGTTTTTTTCGACCAATCCCCACATTATAATTTGAATAATCCAATTTTAATCCATTATAAACCAAATATTATTTTATTATAAAATAATAAATTATGTTTTTTTCTAAAGAGCCCCTCCTACCACTTATAAAAGGACACCACTTATAACCAATTCCTCATACCTCTCAAACCTTTTGGATCATCCAACATCTGCCCAATTAAGCTCCCAAAATCATGTTATTCATCCTAGAAACCTTACCTTAGGCATAAGGCACATTAAGGGTCCTTTTTTTCAAACAAATGGGAGTTACCCAAATTAAAGGTAATGATTTCACTTAGCTCCTTTTCTTTTATTTTATATATCCAACACCAAAACTCTTCTTATTTTATTCTTTTTTGTAACAAAACCAGTATCTTAAATATAATAGGGTATTTTTATTCGAATTATTAGAAATAAACTTAAACACACATCCATCTAATGGGAGAATAACATAATATTTATGTGGATGGAAACCAAATGCCTC